>OX336388.2:486857704-489560204 GCA_946902985.2 Meconema thalassinum | reverse complement strand
ATAATGTTTTTATTCCACAATCTAATTGTATTCTATTCGACTATTCATGCAGTTTAGATGAACTTTGATTGAAGATAGTATTTTTATACTGCGTTACTTTGAAGATATTAATCTCAATTTTGATAGACCAGGGAGGAGTGTCTAATCGTATTTGCTATTAAATTTATTTGTGATTGGCAAATTTTTACTTCATATCGATTCATGAATGAAACCCACGAAGGTTAAATAATAACAGTCATTAATACAATTGATGAATATAAGAATTTTTAAAGAGGAACAATGGATGTATAATCGTTAGTTCAGTGGACATGTAAAAGTCGCTGATGAATAATGCCCGTGAATAATGAAGGAAGTTCCCACAGTTATAAATGAAGTTGATGAATTTATAAGCGGAGGTTTTTGTATTTAGTTTGGAGGATTTTATGCCATATATATGAAGATATATGATGAATTTTGGGCCAAAATTGTTGTGCAATTTTGTGCGTTTTGAGCGAAGTATTTTCCCGCTGAATGTATTATCCTGGTTCTTTGAAAGTTATTCATATGAAGATACTGTTAAAATTAACAAGAGTGTTAAATAATTTGAGATAAAGATTTTGAATGGAGGTTACTGTCACAAATAATAATAATTATTATTAAACCTTATTAAACCTGAATTTGACATTTAAATATAAATAACCTTCATTGGTCGATTATATCAACACGATTTAAGTAATTATCAACCGGATAAACGTGTGGTTTAATGTATTTCTTGTATGAAAAATCCACAGCCTGCTTCCAGTCTCCGACCGGGTCAGGAATGGAATGAATGAAGCCCCCATCTAGCGGCGAGGATACGAACTGTGCCGGCTGCCGAGGCCTGACGCACTCCTCTGGGGCAATGATTAAATGAATGACAGATGAAATGAAATGATAGTGGAGAGTGTTGCTGGAATGAAATTTTGACAGGGAAAACCGGAGTACCCGGAGAAAAACCTGTCGGCCTCCGTTTTGTCCAGCACAGATCTCACATGGAGTGACCGGGATTTGAACCACGGACCCAGCGGTGAGAGGCCGGCGTGCTGCCGCCTAAGCCACGGAGGCTTATTTCTTGTATAAATAATATAAACAATATAATGTTGTAAATAATTTTGTAAATATCTTTGATAATAATTTGAAATGAAAAGGATTAATAGAGGCGTGTATAAGTTTTCCAATTGTCGTTTGACATTGTTATAAACAATTTATTATTGTTATAAATAATTAATGAACTTTTGTTATTAACATTAAGAGTTTTGTTTTTATACTCTAAACAATGCTAATTAAGCAGGTGGTTTGAACAATTAGCCATGATGTGGGATTATTAGAGTATTCCATTGGTGTTTGAATGGAGCATTTAAAGGATTTGCGTGATAATATTTCAGTTGAGATGTGAACATTTACGTGTTTTGAAAAGGAGAGCCAAGCTCTGAGGTAACTCGCTTATGCTAAGGTTGAACGAACGGGGAGTCCGCTTTGACGATGCAGGTGCATTGCAGCTGGCCCGGACAACTGTATGACAGAGGCCAAGGACGTATCCATAATAGCCTTGTGGCTATAAATAAAATGTGAAGTATATAAATACGCAAAACAATTGATATATGTGTCTCGTCCCAAATCCCGTTTCCATTCCAAGTGCATTATTATTTTTACGTTGCTATGAGCTTGAGAAAGCTGAAACATTGTATGTAGAGTATACAAGTCCTACAGGAGGACATGGTTATATGGACGATGGCTTCTGATTGCCACGTGGATTTTGTTGTTTTATTTTTGTTAAAATCATTCTTTATGTGAAATAAATTATTGTGCAGTTTAAAGTTTCTCGTCTTCGTTCTGGTTCATTTTAAATATCATGGTGGAGGTTATTGTGAGGGCATACTTTAAGTGATCCAGTTGACAACCCAGTCCCCGAGATAAATTTAAGAGGTAAGTAAAGGTAAGTATGAACCCCCGTATATTTTGGTGTGTTCCACAATAATTTCTTGTTAACTATTGTGCTCTAATCTCGATAGTATCTGTCAGTGCCATTTTCATTGATGTAGCTGTGCCGGTGCGATTGATTATTGGCAATCCGATTGAGGGGGCGGATATCTGACAGCCTACTATCCGGATATCGGGTACAGTACTATCCGGGCATTTTCCGGGAGGGAGCCTGAAAGAACCCGAGGGAAGCCACACTCAGGTTCATCACTGTCAGCGCCGGGATTCGAAACTCCAATCTCCAGACTTGCTGAACTTTTCATTGTGGTCGTCTATCCTTCATTAGTCATTTTAAATACAATTTTGATTTTCTATTGTCTCATTCGAAAGTTTGTCCTCTCTAGTTTTCAGAAATATATAGTTTATGCAGGTATTCGTGTTGTTTAGCTCATTTATATTCACTTTAATAATCGGTATGCACGCTTTTGAGCAACTGCCACTTTGTTTTTCGTTAAGATAGACTATTGTTAGTTTGCTTACTTAGTGTCCATTGGTAGCGACAGCACGAGAACGGATCCCACATTGCTCAAACAATAAGCTAAGTTCACAATCCACTTTAACCTGATCATTAGGGAACGGATTCATATGTACTAATAATTCATGAAATATGTAGGCTACATATATAATTATTTAGTTATTTTTATTGAAATATGGAATTATATATGGACTTAAAATTATAAAAAAACGTCTGGTGGGGTTAAATCCAACGTTAACTTGACACTTAAATCTCCACACATAATTGCAGCAACCTTTCTCATTCTTTCATATCCAGGGTTCTTTGAAAGTACAGTGTCCAGCTTCATTTTTGCTACATCTGCAACTTTACCTATACCATGTTTTAGCTGTTCCATAGTTCTATTCACAATCTAGAAACTTTCAGAAAGTAAGAGGTGCGAGTTTTGGAGACTCTTGAGTGTTTTTGTGATGCATGAAAAATTATGCTGAATGTAAATCAAGTCATTCCTCACACTTGTGTCGCAAACAACTGTTTGCGCAGCTTCAATTGAGGCTGCATCTTCAGAGTCCATAGCATGCAGAACGTTCTTAATGGAGACTATATATTCAGCATAGTATTCAACCGCTTGCAGCCACGTACCCCACCTAGTTAGAACTGGCTGAGGTGACAATGGCATTTCTGGGTACATTTTTTTCTAAAGATGAACTCTTTTGTGAGCTTTGAGATTTTTTTCACTGAGGAAATCAATAGATCTATTTTGGGGGTAACTGCCTCTTACCACTTCTGCCACACGATGAAAGGCATGTGCTACACAAGTTAAATGAGTCATCTTACGATATACAACACACAATGCTTCTCCGGCTTTCATCATATAAGGTGCGGCATCGCTAATAAAAAGTAACACTTTATCACACTGAACGCCCTGTGGCCAGAGGATGCCCATAGCTTCATGGAACAGTTTAGCTATAGTTTTGTTATTGCAATTTTCTAGAACATCACAGTGTAAAAGAATCCGTTTACAATAATCTTCACTTAACAAACAAATGATTACTTTGCCAATTGGCCTACCTCCTTTGTCTGTCGTCTCGTCAATGGAAACGCAAATCGGACCGTCTTTAATTTCTAGTCTTATCTTCTGAACAGTTTAATCGTATATGGCTGAAACATAGGTATTTCTGAACGTTGACTCATCCGGGATAGTTCGGTTAGTATATTTCTCGAGGAATTCCCTGAAGTACTGATTATTCAATTTGCAGGGAGGGATTTCAGCAGAGATGAGAGCGCGGCAGAGATCGGTGTTGAACTCGGACGTTGCACTCGAAGTTAATGGTTGTGTCAGAAACAACTGTCTCAGCTTGGAATTTCGTAGTTTGTTAGTCTGATGTTTACTTGTTGAAATGTGTTGTTGCACCCAGGAACCCTTGAGTAGATGCCACTGCACATTGACACAAATTACAAAATAATATCTTACTGTCAGTTGATAAACCATCTTCTTTAAATTCTGTTACGTAACTATTTAATTTTAAACTGGTTGACTGTGCTCCTTTAGGCAACTTGTAACAATGTTAATGTCTTCAATGAATGTCAATAGGCAACTGAAAACACTGCACTTGTAGACATAGCGGTACGTACAAGAACACTTCGTTCCGTCTTACTGCTAGTTCAAACTGTGAATCACCGGTAGGAACTACAGTAGATGGAGGTATTGCGCCATCAAGGGGAATGCCAGAATTACGAAATAATCTGGAAACTACTGGCATATCGTCGATGAATGGGATTTCCTGAGTAACGAAATTATGGGATAGACATAGTCGATGCCATGTGTGATTCTGATGCTCAGCTGATCTCACCTCTTCCGGGTTCACTCATCTCTCTTTCACCACGCCGTTTATCACCTTACCTTATCAACTCAGGCGTGGACAGGCGTGATGATGAGATGCACCCCAGTTAAAATATTAAATGTTTCTCCATTATTGACAGGACTGCTAATTTAATAGAATTTAATACTTTTTTTTGCCGAAATATGGTCTGTATTAACCTTAATGACTAAGAATATGGAACATTATTGTGTGCTAAACTCCAAAATATGGAAAAATATGGAAAATAAATACTCCATTTTCAACTCCACACACCATGATTTGTAAAGATAATCATACTAATATATAAAAATGAGGTGGTATGTGTCTGTCTGTCGTCCTGTCTGATACTCAATCACGCAAAAACCACTGGTACGATTGAAATGACACTTTTCATGGACGTAGCTGATTTACCAGGTTTACACATAGAGTACTTTTGATTTCGATATTTTGCACTATGTAAAACTGGCGACCATTTTAGTGACGTCACTACACCCCTTAGTTTCAAAATTTCACATTTCCATTTCAAATAAAAAGAGAACGCTAAGAAAAAGAAAACTTTCGATGGGACATATGAGCCTTAGAATGTAATTTTCTATCCGAAAGGTCCTTATCACGTTTCGTGTATCTCCAACGGTTAGTGAGTAAAACCTATAAAACCTGGTCAACGCCGAGCGGTGCAGTACATCTCTATATGCCGAGTGTCCCATCTAACTCTGCGACCTCAAATATTATCGAAATGAAACAAGATGTGAAACATATACTTGCGCAGGAGTGTAGCCACGTCAGGGGTTCACACAATGGGAGGATATGCACAATCCAGGAAATTATAACAATATCACTTTCAACGAAAAGTTACCTTTTTAGCCTATTTTCAATTTTGAAAAAATAGGCTTATGAGATCACCTTTTGTCCGTGTGTATGTGTGTGCGTGTGTGTGTGTGTGCGTGCGCGTGTGTGTGAGGTGTGTGTGTGTCCCCCTAATAACTTCTATACGGCTGGAGCGATTTCAATGAAACTCGGTAAGTTCATAGCACTACTCCGGGCGACCCCGACCGTGCCCTTCAAATTTTGTTACGTCTCACCAATCCAACATGGCGGCTGTGCGAAATATTTCACCAGCATTCAATATCTCCGAAACTATTCAAATATTACCCTGGAATTTTTTACGGTGATAAAGGGAACTACTAGAATTTTACCTATGTGACTATTGAAAACCTGGTAACTACAAAACCAACATGGCGGCCACGCGAATTTGCGACTTTTAAATAAACGTTTCTCGCGATTTAACCAACCAAACGCAATAAAACTTGGTACAGTATATGTTCATACACATTGTAATGCACCGACATCAAACTTCGTTCAATTGTTTACATAACCAGATGGCGGATGTGCGAAACATTTCACCGGTATTCTATATCTCTGAAACTATTAGCGGTATCACCCTGAAATTTTGTACGGAGATTAAGGGCACTACTGGAAGTTCATCTATAAGACTTTCAAAAACAGGTTAACTACAAAACGAACATGGCGGCCAAGCTAATTAAAATTTTTAATAGCCCTTTCTCGCGATGTAATGTTCCAAACGCAATGAAATCTGGTACAGAAAATGTTTATACACATTGTAATGCACTGGTATCCAATTTAGTTCAATTGTTTACATAACCTCAAAATGGCGGCTGTGCGAATTTTAAAATTAAGTTTTTATTTCTTGTGTCGTAATCATGCGATCGAAGTGAAAGTTTGAATAATGAACCTACGCAATAATTTTCCTTTAATGGTACATGCCTCTATGGCCTACACATTTAACAATCCTACATGGCGACCATATGAACTATTTAGACAGCTCTGAATATCTACGAATCTATTATAGCAATCAAACTGAATTTCTTTATGTTCATAGGGGCTATGAACATAAGTTCACCTATAGGACTTTAAATAACCTGGTGATCACAAATCCAACATGGCGGCGACGCGAAGTATAAATATTCACATGGACGTTTCTCGCAATTTAACCATCCTAGTGCAGTGAAACTTGGTACAGTAAATCCGTGTACGTATGTTAATCCACTGGCATCTAATTTATTTCAATTGTTTCCATAACCACAAGATGGCAGCTCTACGAAATTTTAAAATCTCCTTGTTACTTGTGTCCTAATAATGCGATTGAAATTTGAATGCTACACACGTACACAATAATCTTCATGTAACAGTACATAACTCTAGGACCTACATATATATATAATCCCACATGGCGACCATCCGAAATATTTAGTCGGTTCTCAATATCTACGAATCTATTACATCAATCAAACTTAAATTTTGTATGTTCATAGTGGCAGTTAACATAAGTAGGATATATGAAAATAGGCTGTATAGTTCTTCACGGAACTACTTGTTTTAAATGGAACATACATGTTTTTCTAGCAAAATCAAAAGTAAACATACAATTATGGATAACAGAATTGGTTTCACTTCTCTAAACCTCGTACATTCTGAAATGACTAAAGGAGTCGTGACGTTGAACAACAGTGCAGTGCACGCCGTTGGCCTACACACAGCTGGATTGTTTGCCCGCACTACTGGTCCGTGGAAAACCTCCACTGGCTTCGCGAGGTTGCTAATGAACGACAGTGGAGTATTAATGTGTGGTGCGGTATCATTGGCAACCGTATTGCAGGTCCCATTTTTTAATTTTTATCAGGGAACACATTTCTTCAAGATACATTACCCTTCTCATGGAGGACATGGGGATTGGAAACTCATGTATCAATGTGGTTCCAGCATGATGGGTGCCCCAGACATTTCGCACGTGTTGCCAGAGATGTAGCCTAATGGATGCGAAGTTTCCAAATCGGTGGATAGGACGTGGTGGTCCCGTGAGATGGCAAGCACGGTCCCTCGACTTGACGCCATTAGACTACTTTTTCTGGGGCGCATTGAAAGGTAGAGAATATCATGAAGTCCCAACTACAATAGCGAAAATACAACAGCGTATTACTGTGGCGTGTGCGGAAATATCTGTGGAAACACTGGGATCAGTACAACGCTCTCTTGTTCACCATCTACCTATACAAAAGTGCATTGAAGCAAACGGTGGTCAGATTGAACATCTGCTGAAGTGACACAGTTTCATCAGTTAAGATGTTACTGCTTACCTTTTCCGTGCAGGATGTAATTTCTTTAAGCTATAGGCCACAAGTTTGTTTAGGAAATCGGTAATTGTACCTTTTGTACTATGTGTACAGTTCTACACTTGTGTTATACGTGACAAACAGTGTCTCCATTGCCATCCTCTACAACGGTAGTTATTTTAGAAAGTACGAGGTTTAGAGAAGTGAAACCAATTCTGTTATCAATAATTGTATGTTTACTTTTGATTATGCTAGAAAAAACATGTACGTTCCATTTTAAAAAAGGTAACTTTGCGTTGAAAGTGATATTGTTATAATTTCCTGGATTGTGCATATACTCCCATTGTGTAACCCCCTGACGTGGCTACATTCCTGCACAAGTAAATTTTACACATTTTGTTTCATTTCGATAATATTTGAGGTCGCAGAGTTACGTGGGACACCTGTATATAAAAATTAAAGTTAGTCTGTTTCTTCTGAATTTCTACGGACATTTGAGTTATTTACGCGTTTTAGACTGTTTTATGATGGATGCGCGCGAACATATTTTTTGTCTGTTTGTTTGTTGTTTGTCTGTGGACAACTTTGTTCCCTTATAACCCGAGAACAGCTCGGTGTATCAACGTAAAATTTGGTACACATATCCATCAGAGGCACGACACTAATCATTGATGTAACTCTTCTCCGTAACTCTCATAAAAGGGGACCTACCCCCTTAAAATACATGCTGAAATAGGCGTAGAAGGACGAGACAGAGCTCATTTTCAGCCCCTCAATGTGACAAGCGTCTGCAGACAACATTCTATTTTTCTGCTGCGGTTCTTCGGCGTGACTCGGGTGAGTTCGTATTGATTCGTCAGTTGGCTGTAAACAGCTGTGAACACACGCGAGTTAACGGTTCTCGCTTCTTGATATAAACGTAATCTTGTGTAGAATGGCGTTGTTTTAGGAGTTGGTTTTTTATATAAATTATAATTAAGGAGTTGTGTGGATATTCTTGTGCTCTAAAAATAAGCATAATACTGTAATGAAAGCAGCAATGGCCAAAATATGCATATCAGTTTAAAATTCGTAAATCAAATCTTCATCACTAGGCCTACGGTACTCCCTTTAAATGCAATGTTCTCGTGATTCTCATCGTACCTTAACTTCTCACAATCTTTTACCAACCGAACTTGATTTTTTTCTGCTATTGCCTTTGTAAATATAAGACCTATGTTTATAAACGTTACTAAGGATTCTGTATGTTTCCGTTATTTGGCACTGACGGACTCGGAGGAGGTCTATGGGGTGTCGTGGGGGAGGGGGTGATACAATGAGTTACCGCACTGGGTGACACCAACAATTGTGACGCCACTGCTTCCATTACTGTACTAGTATTGTCATTAAATGCATGTATAAGTGTTCTAACATCATTAACACCGTTGGCTTTTATAAGATATATATAGCCTATATATATAATTATCTATGTTGTATAAACCTGCCCCCATCCAATATTTGAAAGAAGTATACACCTCTGGACATAATAGGCAACAATGTAGCATGCTGATTCAGTTCTTGCAGCATCTAATATTCTAGTGTGATTAAAGAGGCCAACTGAAGCTTGGCAGCCCCTTCTGTATTATTGGCATGACACATGATGGGGCTCAGGAACAAGCCGCTCTCTCTTTGCACATTCATCTTATTTAGCCTTTTTAAGTTTATTTGTGATTTATAACAGATAATCATGATAAAAATCTGAGTTCGGACCGGACTGAGATGTTCCTTCTCTTCCTATGCTTGGGTGCAGTGTCATAACTGTTATTGCCAGTAGAAAATCTTCTTAAGTCTATCTGCCCTGCTGACCATTTCATGGTGTAGTAGCTGTTCTTGACTGTCACCCCCGAGGTCCGGGTTTGGTTCCCAGCTCTGCCAAGTTTGGGCTGGAATGGGATACACTCAACCTTATGAGGCAAAACTGAAAAGAGGAGGATTTAATTCCCATCTCAGCCATCCTGGAAGTGGTTTTCCATTATTTCCCTACTGCTACTTTAGGTAAATGCTGGGATGGTTCCTAACTTAAGGCCTCAGCCACCTTCTTCCCAATCCTATCCTTCATTTACAAATATACATACTAGTACAGCCAGCACAATATCACAGGTTATAACACAAATTCCACACACGCAGATACATGGAGCTATATGACCACGATGTCACAGCCCCCCTGCCCTAGGGGCAGATGACCTCGTAGTTCCGCCCCTTATAACAACAATAACTAACTAACTGTCACAGCCCCTAAAATAAGCAACAAATAAACAATTATCTAGGGGGCCGTGGTGGTGCAGCAGTCAAGCTGTTGGCCTCTCACCAAGGTGGAGTGGGTTCGATTCCCGGTCAATGTATATGAGATTTTCGAAATGAAGTGCCATGTCCTGTAGTTCGGATTCCACATAAAACGGAGGTCCCGTGGCTCATGATCGCATGATTAACGGTCACGTAAAACTAAAAGTTTCCTTCCTTCTTGAAACGACTATCTGCCCTGCTGCAAAGGTAGTAAAGGTTTCTTTCCATACATATGACAGGCCCCTGATATTCATCAAGAAAAATAGTATGGTATAGCCTATCATCACCACACAGAAGATTTTCTACTAGCAATGATGATACACTATTTTATTCATTCCTGCTATTTAATTTGGAATTTATTGGATAGTAATAATTTGTGGCCGCTGCAATATCTAGTTGATATAAAAAAGTACATCATGTTTTTCATATTTTGATAAGATTTGGTCAGTTAATTGATCCATTTCGCGACTGCATGTCTGTATTCTTTTGGATGGCCTTTGAAATATACCAGACTATGCTTGACAAAACTTATTCTTGAAGATATAATCAAAAATAGGAAGTATGGTTGTCTGTGTTTTTATAAGTTCTGGATGGGAAATTTAAGCTACCATTCAAAGCTCTTTCCTACAAGATAAAAGGAGAAAATGTTTGTCATATCAAGCCCATATGGTTTATTCCAGAAGGAACTACAGTGCAATCAATATAAGAATTATACTTTGCATCTTTGGAATATTCTGGTCAGCAGTCATAGCCATCTGGCTTGTGTCATCACTCGATCTAAATACAATCATGACATGTATAGCGCTGCTAGGTGCTACTCACTCTCTTTCCATTCAAACGCTCCTCTTGTTCCACATAGTCTGTGTGGAAGACTTATGTTGAATACCCTGAACATATTGTACTGTGTTTCACTAATTTATGGCGAACTCTTACCTAAATAACAAGAAAAATGAAAGGCCTAAAGTACCGTATGTATTTTGTTTTTAGACCATCTTAAGAGTAAATCAGTAATAATAATTAACTTAATATTCACATAGAACTTCTGTGTGCTTCCTACTCTGAAAATTGACAGATTATTGATCATTAGTCTTGGTAACGCTAAAAATTGTTCCTTATAGTGGTCAGTTACAAATTGTATGTTCATTACCCTCTTTCAGATGCACTTCAGTAGGGCTCCCAGCAAGTTGGTGATTAACTGGCACGTAGTTAGGTACTGAACTGACCCTGAAATTGCTTATACTTTCTTAGGCAGGCATGCGCATGAAACAATAGGAACTAACAAAATGTATTGTAACCCCCATTCACTTGTCCAAGTATGGTAACAACTCTTTGTAGGAATTACTTCAATAGTCGCTCTGACTACATACGAGAGGCTCCTTCTCTAACAGAATGTAAAAGAAATCTTATTAGCTACTTGAAATTATAATGGTTGATACTATTTTGTCTCTTTATATACAGTATATTATGTTACTTCTGTTCATGTAACTTGTAAAAAAATGCAATCCTTGTCTCTGTCACCAAATATAATTTCTATGTAACCTACTGCACCATCACGAGCTACGGCTCAGGTGCCTACTTTAAAATAAGTTAAATGTGTTTTTTTTTAATATGGGGTCTTGTTTCTGGGCTTTCTTGTTAAATTATTGTTCTTTTTGATTTCCACACTATTAAGCCACTCATTTTCATCTTTCATGGTTTTCGTCTGGAGTTTTTCTGGAGTAAAGGACGAGATATTTGTGATTTACCGCGTCAGAACAGTCATCAGTGTCCAGGATTTTACCCGAGGTGACACGAACAAGAAGCATCCAAGAGTTGATCCGAACTTGTCCGATACGTGCCGAATAGGAATCGGGCCAAGCAGCAGAAAAATAGGTGTTGTCTGCAGACGCTTGTCTCAATGTGAGAGACAAAACTCGGGGACCCTAAGCTATTTAACATGGCAACAGAATCTCAGAGGTCCATCTATTGCTGTAAGACGCAATGCAATTCCATGAATTACATTAGTATGGAAGTTTGAAAATTGCTAGAAGGTTATTACGGAACCAAATTGAGCTGTAAAATTCATCAATATGTATAATACGCTTAAGGGGGTCAAGGGGTACTCTAGATTTTTTTCACGCGATTTACACCTGCGGGTGTGGTACGGTAGGTCTATTATATTACTATCCCTATATATTATTATTATTATTATTATTTTTATTATTATTATATTATGGCGTACAACGACGAGACAAAGCCCCTCGGTGCCAGAAACAAAACTTGGGGACCCTAATGGGTCCTCGAAAACTACATTATAAGGCTCTAAAACCAACAATTTCTGAGATATTCCCAGAAAAATAATTTAATTTAATTTAACAAACTAATGAGGGAATGCAAGTCGGTAACCATGACAACATTATCTCAAGGGGTGACATCCAACTTTCCATCTATTTCTGTAAGAAGCAATGTCTCTCCATTTATTAAATTTCTGTGAAAGTTTGCAAATGGCTATGAGGTTATCACGGAATCAACTTGGACTGTATAATTCATCAATGCAATTAAGGGGGTCAAGGGGTAACCTAGAATTTTTTCACGCAATTTTCACGTGCGACATATAGTACAGAAGGCCTATTATATCTCCAAACAGCAACATTATTTTCAAAAATTCCTGAATTGAATCAGCATTTTTTGCGGCTTTTAGGAATTTGGGCCATTTGAGGCTAAAGAACCTGAATTTTCATGCACCACAAGCCTTTATAATTTATGAAAGGGGTCTTCCTGTGTATGGGGACCTAACACAACGTAGAGGGTCAGTTTTTATGTGACGTGTATTGCGTTTCGTCTACAAAGCTTTCAATTCTATTTCACGTCAGGAAGTACACGTTAGGTGAATTTAGTTTGAGAGCACATTTTAACTTTTTTTGTTGTCGACATATGTTTCATCGTAAGGATGATTTTGTTTGAAACTGTGTGGTAGATATACCCATATTTGGAAATCTGGGTGATATGTTGTAGACAATGGAATTGTCTGTCTGTCTGTCTTTCTGTGTATCTTTATGTACGCCCATAACTCGTGTTCGGATGCTTGGTGCATCGTAAAATTAGGTATGGTATCCATGAGAGTCAATACAACAATCATTTATAAAACCCTTCACCGTACTTTTCATACAGTAGAAAGGTGGATATAGGGAAAAACATCTCAATTTACATGCTAAAATAGGTGAAATATAAAAATTATCCTAGAAGGACGACCAAAGCATATGTTGCGCTTCTCAATGGGAGACACATAATTCGGGAGTCTATAAAGGGTCTCCGATAACCACATTTTAAGGCGCTTAAATTAACAGTGTGTGATATTCCCAGAAAACTAACTTCGTTCTGATAAACTTATGAAGGAATGACAAACCGCTAACCATTGCAACAGTAGCTCAATTGATAATGTCTGGTGTTAACACCGAACACCGTTCGAAGAACGGGTACTTCTGCTAGTACAAAATATAATTAAGTTTAGCTTCACAAAGAGATATGTATTTACATATAAATCCGTTCCCTGCGGATCATTTATTAACAATCACAGATATCACTCTAAGTGAGCAAACTTGAACTTCAATCACCACTAACAAAATCTTAACAAATACAAAAACAAAAAACGAAAAAAATCCCTTACAACTAAAAAATCTCGACAAGTTGCGCATATTTATAATAACTGCTGCAACTTAATAAATGTATACAGTGTAAATACCATCACCCACATACTTGTAGACATAGATTTATTAGCCTAAGTGTAAAGGACCTGATGATGATCGTTCGACGATCGAAACTGTTCATCCAAATCCAAGTGAATTTATTAATCTCATGTAATTTTTGTTCAGGATTAGGGAAACACTCATTATAATTATACCGACTGAAAATCATTAAATTTCGAACTTTATTTTTCCATGCAACCTGATCAATATGTATGTACCGTACCTATATGTATGGGTGTGTGACAGTCCCACTCTATCTATTCATTATTATCCACGACTAAGAGTCCTGCCATTATCGATTTGTTGTTCAATTTCAGGATATGTTAATCTTGTTTGTGTGACGACCAACGTACACCAGGGGTGTGCACGTGTGCAGACATTTCCAGAGAGCTACACACTTCCCCCTCCGCTCTACCTCAGCGATTGAAGCCAGCCAGGAAATATCACCTTGTCAGTCGAGACCACATATCCTGGTGGTGCCGAGCTGGATCGGAGAATGTAAAAAAAAGTAGCTTCTATTACCCACGCGAGCAGCACACGACGGACACGTTTGCGTTTGCACAATATGGCCATCTATACCTTACGCTGTAACATAATATTGCGGGTTTGCATACGATATTGATCTTACATTGAGCCTTCTACTTCTATGGTAGGTAGAGAATCTCGTTATCGATCGAGAATCCTCGTGTGTACAATCCCCATAGGAGCCTTGAACCGGATGCTGCATCAACATTGTAGACAACGGAAAACGTCACGGCAGATGACGTTGGTCACGGACAGACAGATGAGCACGTAGAGTGTTCGTGAGTGTCATAATGGATAGAGTGACAGCCCTGGAGAGTTCAGAAGACCATTTAAAGTGTCGTGGGAGCAACACGTGAGTAGATTGTCAGAAGCAGCAATTCAGTGATAGGCCACCTTTCACGGGTATGTATGTCGTATCAATGGTGTCATTAACGAGGTACATAGGAAGCAGACCACACCTAGTGACACAAGGAAACAAGATGTTCCATAAAGGACAATCGTCTACTGTTTGAAACGCATGGTTCAATTTGTATTATTAGCCTACTTTCGAATTTTGCAAAACTGAAAGACTTCTGAGATCTAAAGGGATCAAATGTCCGTGAATGTGTGTGTGTATGTACCGTACCTATATGTATGGGTGTGTGACAGTCCCACTCGATCTATTCATTATTATTATTATTATTATTATTATTATTATTATTATTATTTTACGAGGGAAGTGGAAAATCTTACCTCAGGCACTTGAGAAGGGTCCGCACTCCTCAAGCGTGTGGGATTCTTACCAACTAAAATCCACACCCTGACCTCTTGACAAAGATCCATCCCGGGACCACTTTCGTATTACTTCAGGATGGAGTCATTTTCTTTGCCTCTCAAGCACCTTCTTACTTTTCAATTCATACTCAGTCGTGGATCGCAGACTTAATCACCAAAATTGTCCAAGTCCCCATCCGTCTTCTTATGACGAAGGACCACCCCAATGAAGAAAGCGACCGTATCCCAGCTGAGCTGATTCCTCAGCGTAATTCCAACTATATTGTCCGGCGTTATTGTACCAACCTCAGCTTCGAGGTGTTAATCCGCTGCCCTACGAGCGCAGACAAAGAACGTATGACATACATAATATCGTTCGTTCTCGCAGTAAATACATACTGAACTTATTACGTTGACCACATGATGAAGCTAACTCCGAAAGTAGCTATGTCCTATCAATATCTGAGTCAGAAAGTAATTAATCTCCCCATGTTTTCTACTGTCCACTCAACCAGACTCGGTATCAGTCGAGCTGTCCATCTTCCTCTGCTGCCAAAGTTCCATCTTGCGTGCCACGGCTTCCTTCCGGGCTTGAGTCTTGCCCAGTTCTACTCGTCGGAAGTATACTTCTTTACGTTCTTGCGCGAGTAAGTCAATTGGCGCAACACCTGAGACAACCAGAACTGCAGGTTTCGAAACTGTACGGTAAGCACACACCACCCTCTGAGCTCCTCCCTTCTGAATTGCAGACAAGCGTTTCCTATACTTCTTTATCCGCAGCGAATCAGAACAAATCTTCGCTCCATACAGGAGAATAGACTGCGCTGTGGACATCAGTAGTCGACGCTTGCTTTGTCTAGGGCCATGTTCATTAGCCATTAGTCTATTAATCGCAGCTGTCACTACTTCCGCCTTGTCTGCTGCCTTCGTATATAAGATCAGTACGTCAATTTCGTATCTGCAGTGATTCCTAGTTACTATGCAGAGGCTCCTGTCCGAACGATCGACTCTCCAACTTTCAAGGGGATTAAAGTGTCCAATCTTCTCCTAGTTAGCATAACTATTTCAGTTTCCACCATAGCTAATATCAGACCATGAGCGTTCATCCAACCGTTCACCAATCACATTACCTGATTGAGTTTCCACTGAGCCAGAACCATAATCACGGGCCACAATCACTGCAGCAATATCATCTGCGTACCCAACAAGGAATGTATCACCTGGCATCCCCATGCGCAGTAGACCGTCGTACAAGTTGTTCCACAAATCTGGGCGCAGGATGGATCCTTGGGCTACTCCTGCTGTGACTTTTCTTCTCCGTGGTCCGACATCAATGTCATATGTCAAAGTACGTATCTTGAAGTAATCTTTCATCATACGCATGAGGTATTCAGGCATCTGGAAGGTGACTTGAAGATCTTCAATCATATCTTTCCACCTAGGAGAGTTGAAGGCGTTCTTCGCATCCAAGGTTACCAGAAGAGTTATTTTCCTCGAATAATGATTTACTTCCTGTGTTTTATTCGCAGCATCTACTACAAGCTGCATCTATTGAACTTCGCCCTCGGCGGAATCCAAATTGCTTATCTGTCAGATTCCCCGCTGCTTGAATAGACGAAAGTATCTGATGTTTCAAAAGCTTCTCCAGTACTTTCCCATCGAAGTCCAAGATGCATAGTGGTCTAAAGTATGATGATGCATTCCCTACTGTTTTTCTTTTTCGGTCAGCACTAGTCGAGCCGTTTTTCCAACGGGCACTGAAGACACCTGCTCTCAAATCACAGTTGTACACATAAAGAGGAAGTTGCGGACAGACCTTGGTTGAAAGTTTCAAAGCTTCCGCAGGTATTCCGTCAGGGCCTGAAACTTTCTTGTTCCGAAGAGAGCTTACTGCTTCCTTCAGCTCATCTAAGGTAAATAGGGGTATGAATTCCGGCGCTAGTACTTCGCTTGTTTCGATCCGCACAGGATGAGTAGGAAAGAGCTCGTCTACTATTCCATCCATACAACTAGCCCCCGCCGCTGAACTGGACATGGTTCCGAGTTTCCTGGTGACGATTCTGTAGCCTAACCCCCACGGTTCTCGTCCACCTCTTTAACCAGCAATTTCTACACGGGGGTCTTACTTCTTCTGATGGCATTTCGAAGGGTAATCTTAACTCCAATATACTCGGTAGATCTCAATTGTGCCTCTGGTCTACCTCTTGAACGCTGGGCTTTTCTTCGGAGACGTAGGCAATAATAATAATAATAATAACAATACTCTTATACTGAGCTACCGAGGCGTAGATATTTTGACTTTGAGCCATTAAAGCGATCTACTCTCCAATTTCAACGTTGTGTTTAACACTGCCATCTAGCAGTGAAAACCAGAACTCTACTGGGCGACCTGTGGATGAGATTTATTTAATTTTGTCTTGTTATCACCAAGTGTGATACGAGTGATCTTTTTCGAGTTGACATCGCACGACTTGTAGTACCGTACGATTTCGACACCCTTCAAAAGCCATTTTGTAAGCCTTTGTCTGCTGAGTTACACTCTATGGAAGTGAAACTTGGACTGTTTGTGCGGCGAAAAGAGGAGAATAGAAACATTTGAAATGTGGTATTAGAGGTGAATGATGATCAGATGGAGTAACAAATGACGAGGTATTAAGACGAGTGGGATGGGAGGGATGTTTCTGGCGACAGCTAATGAAGAGAAGAGATAGGTTGGCAGGACACATACTAAGACATCCAGGAATAAGAAACTTAGTTATGGAAGGAAGGGTTGAGGAAAAAAACTGTACGGGTAGTCCAACGCTATAATATATGAAGCAGATTGCCTCGGATGTAAGGTGTGGTAGCTATAGATGCAACGATTATATCAAGACAGGGAGGCATGGAGAGCTGCATTAAACCATTCAAGAGACTGAAGACTCAAATAATAACAACAAAATTCCGACTTCCTAGGTCGGGAATCGAGTTGGTGATTGACGTTATTGGCCCAAGACTAGTCTCTATGCCACGAGATACTTAATCCTGGAACAGTACCCTTATTCTCCAGAAACAGTAATGGTATCCTGGCGCACTGAGTACCCCATGACAGAAACACAACTCTGATGCATTAACATAATGTATTACTAATAACTGCAATTACAAATGAGTGAAATCAACCCTGTAGCACAGAATACTTAAAATATTAGTGATGTAAAATGAAAATAACTGTGTGAATATAATGGAAAACAAAAATATTAGCAATGTATCAATGTTATTGTAGATATTCTTTCTTTGCTCATCATAATCATAATCACCATTTTCACTTCTCACATTCACTACAAAACACCAATCTATGATGTTAACGTACAAATCTCTTGCATTCTGAGAACACCGCAGTGGTCTTGGTGTCCTTGGTTCGTGGGCAGATGGAGCACTCAGTGCCCTGGATACACTGCTTTGGGTATAAATAGCTGTCACTGCTAGGAAGTATACACATTGACTGAAAGACAGTCGAAGTAAAAAAAATCACAGGAGGTGGCCGCTTAACAGGCGTACCAACGTAACGTAATCGGGAAACGAAAATTCTCTGGGGCATTGAGTGCCCCACTGTACTCTTCCCGGGTTAAATGAAACAACAACAACTATCACGGAAATAAACTTCAATAGTTGTAATGTGCACGGCTTGAGGAGGCGAAACATCGGGTGATCTGCCTCTTGAGTACGTTGTCTGAGAGGAGTGTACCTCAATATGTCGAAGTTGAACGTAGGGAATACAGTTTCCCCAAAACCGAGCTTACGAGGATAATTAAGTTTAGTATAGTGTTCAATATGATATGAAGCGAGGGCCATATTCCAAGTTAGAGTTTCTCCCTTATGGGCCCGTTAATTAGAGTAGTGTGACCCACAAGGACGTCACTAACTATATTGGAGAAGTTGCTATAATGATAGCGGTTACAGGCCATGCCGCATAAAGCAAATACTTTTGTGACCTAGGCAATGTGGAGTAGGCTTACCAAATGTTTTTACGCTTAAATCCAGAGCAATTTATGAACAACAGAATTGCGATTACATACATTTTCATGGGAAGGAATCAGTTTAGACCTCTTATGTCTTGTTGTGTATACCTTGAAACATGCTAAATTATACAGGTTTACAAAAGTAATCCAGCTATGTAGATATTTACCGCTGAAGTTACTCGTTACAACGCTAAAGCCTCGTCCACACCGGTAGATTTGTTTGTAGACTGTATGTAGATTGTTTGCAGACTGTATGCAAACTGTTTGTAAACTGTATGAAAACTGTATGTACACTACTTTGGAGTCTGGAAATAGTCTGCAAAAAGTCTCCATACAAGTCTGCATACAGTCTGCAGACTGTTTAGAAACATTGTATCCGATACAAGTATGTTACGTGGTTTGCGTCCACACCAGAATTAGACCTCTAGTCAAGTTCTTTATTATTTTTATGTCTGTTTCCTCGACACTTGTTTGAAAAGCGTTTGCGACTTCTTGAAAAGCATCCCGCTTTTTATTGCGATTTTTGTACTCTAAACACGTCACGTTCCACAAAACAGGACGGGCGTGAAACTCTTCAATTAATTTGATTATCTGTTCCTGATTTCAAGAAGTCATTTTGGGACTATCACCAGGAGCACAGTTTTCCTACCAAATTTTAAAACTAAAAACCAAATATCTACTTTTGCCACGCACAATGCACGAAGAATTAACTCAGCAGTATGACTCCATCCGCACTGTGATCCGCTCGAAAGGCAACTGGCTACTGGATGCGTCTGTGGTTTGTATCCGGTCTCCAGTTTCAAAACACGTCCACACAGGAAGACTTGAGACAAAATACTTGTTTCTTGTATGCGTGTTTTCCATTTCATTGGAAAACAGAAAACATGGTATCTTGTGTCTAGAAACACGAGATTTGTTTGTCATTTGTATGTTAATTGTATGCAGACTGTTTGCAAACTGTATGCAGACTGTTTACAAACATCATTCGAATATGAAATGTGTCTCCCGATTGTATGTAGATTGTTTTCAAAAAGTCTGCAAACATCCCGCATACTAATGAGAAACATTTGGGAAACAGTCTGCATACAATGTTTCTGGAAACAAATCTGCCGGTGTGGACGAGGCTTAGCGACTCAAACAACAACTGAGTCATCAGTCTTTGATTGTTTTGATGATACCTCCCTGTCCCAAGGTAGTCGTTTCATCTCTACAGAGCTACTACACCTTATATCCGAGGCAATCTGTTTTACATATTCTTGGTCTACCCCTCCAATTCTCGACCCCGACCCTACCTTCCATAACTAAGTTTGCTATTCCTGGGTGTCTTAGTATGTGTCCTACCAACCTATCTCTTCTCTTCATTAGCAGTCGCCAGAAACATCTCTATTCTCCCACTCATCCTAATACCTTTTCATTTGTTACTCAATCTACCCAACTGATCTTCATCATTCTCCTGTAACACCACATTTTACGAGAACAGATCAAAAAATAAGTTGCACTTCCCAGTTATGGCCATTTATTACACCACCTATTCAACAGCAACACGCCTATAACGACATACAATGTAACGTCACTTTTCCACATAGTTTCCAAGAGACTCCAAACATTTCTGCGAACGCACAACCGACTTGTCGATGCCGGATACATAGAAAGTTCTTCCAGCGTTCTACAAGCACACGGAGACAGCGGCCTTCACCTACTCATCGGTCTGGGAATGTCGACCACCATTCTGTCTAATGATCGCATTCACACTGACATTTGCACGGGTCCTGGACGTTGCGGGCCTGCCCTCGCGATATTCGTCTGCGATATCCGTGCGTTCGGCTTCGAATTGCTGACACCACTTTACGATCCCTTGCCGGGAAATGGCCCGCTCCCCATACACAGCACTAATTTCACGATAAATGTCCGTGCAATTCTTCCTTTTGGCCCATAGGAATCGGATTGTCGCAGGAACCTCATATTTGGAGTGAACGTCCAGTCGACGTGCCATTGCATTTGGCCGCTATTCACACCATACAAGACGAGACACCACAGCGACCTGCCTAACAGATGTGTGGGCAGTGTCTGTCCCTTTCTCCGCTGTGCCCACGTTTGCGACACACAACGTGCTGCTGAAGCACGTTAGTGCAACTAATTTTTTGATCCACCTTCGTAACTGCTTCTTTCTAACACCTAAATCTATATTTGATGTCAACAGATTTCGTTTCTGTAGTAATGCTCTCCTTACCTGAGCCAAGGTAGTTTTTATATCTTCTTTGCTTTATCCATCACTGGTCATTTTGATTCCTAAGTAACAGAATTCTCCTACTTCCTTCAGCAACGAGTGCAGTAAATTTCCAGAGTCTGTGACCTTAGAAGTGAGTTAAAGTATGTGCAGTGCAGTCGGATCAAAGAAATTAATGTCAACACACTTGTGCCGTGGCGTAGCCGTGCTCGTTAAATCTTGCCCTACGGTCGCGAAGACAACTGCAGCATGTCTGGACATCATTTCGAATCCCAGCACTGACAGATGCTTTCCTGAGTGTGTTTTTCCCCTGGATTTTCCAAACTTCCTCCAGGCAAATGCCGGCACAGTATCTTATTTCAGTCACGCGGCATCTACCTCCTCCCTGTCCCTAAGACACACACTACTACAGTCACCACATACATACAGGTTACCAGACAAATTGAACACACACACCCAACTACATGGGGCTAATGACCAATATGTCCAGATAAAACTAAAGGAGTGCTGAACCTGGATTCTAAACCTGCGCTTGGATAATATATATGACTAGCATTATCCGTCGCGGCTTCGCCCGCGAATATTCTAGTTGTAGAGAGTACACTTAGCAAAATCTCAATCATGAATGCTATGACTGATTTATCCTTGATATGAATAATCAGACTTTATCAATTCAGCTACTGGTGCAGTGGTTAGGGGTTTGTCATTCCGTCACAGGTATGTCAGAGCGAAGGGAATATCAAGGGAATATCAAATACACTGTTAATTTAAGGGCCTTTAAATGTGGTTTTCGGAGACCCTTTATAGTCGGGTGAAATGACCTTTCGTACCACACTCACACGTGAAAATTGGGTGAAAAAATTCTAGAGTGCCCCTTGACCCCCTTAAGTGCAAAATACTGTATGTATTGATGAATTTTACAGCTTAATTTGGTTCAGTGATAACCTTATAACCGTCTGGAAACTTTCACAGTAATGTAATAATCGGAATTGCATTGCCTCTTACAGAAATAGATGGACCTGTGAGATTCTGTTACCATGGTTACCGAGTTGTATTCTTTCATTATTTTATAATAATAATAATATCGTATGGCCTCGGTGCCGGGTGCAAGCTTTGTAATTTGACACGCAGAGGGTAGCTTGCATGACAAATTTCGTTGTTCCTTGAATCTATGAAAGTAAAGGAGGTTAGATGTTAGATATCTAAGCTCCTTGAACACTATAGTGCTTTCTAGTAGAGAAATTAGGAACATTGTGTTGGCGGAAACTCCCGAGATTAATTTTGCCATTATGAACACGGCCTACTAAATTCAAATGGGTTCTTTGACATGCCAACATCGTATGACATGCGTGTCGTATTTTTGCCGCCTTTAAAAAAAATCACTTACCACGGCCAGGAGCGAACCTGCAATCTTGGGGTTAGTAGACGGACACGCTATCCACTCACCCACCGTGGCAAGCTCATTATTTCATTGTAAATATACATGTTTTAAGGTTTTTATTTAATTGTGAGGCATTTAAAGAGTGAGTGCGTTTCGCTTACGCATTGGGTTATGCTGAACCTGTATATAGCCCATATGTGTAGGTTAGTGTTAATGGGACCTTATTTTTGGTACAAAACTGGAATGGGACCTTAGCAGAATGATATAGGGAGGGATTTTCATACTATATTCCATATTCTGTGAGTCCTTACCAATTGAAATTACTGTCCATTATCACCACTGCACAGGAAGTATGTGCTAAATAACGTAAATATGAGTTATTTTTTCTTGCTCTTTCAACAACAATAATTTCCATGTTTATCAGGAGCATGAGGTCTCGTTAACTGTTACCGATGCCCACACATTGACGTCACGGTACTGATACCACCGTGTGGAATAGAACATACTCCTTGTAATTATGTGAAAGAGCCTTAATTGGAAAAACGATTGGTGTAGACCACGGGTTCTCTAACGATGGATCTTGGGGGGTCGCAAAATACGGAGAAAAAGTAAAAAAAAAAGTTATTGCTGTAGTTTCTTTTTAAAGAAGAATACACTCACATTGTACTAAACTTTAACGTTTCTTTATTCTATTAATGAGAAACTTGAGCTTGTTTGGAATTAACCAGTTTTTGAATTGATGTTTATTAATATTAGTTACAAGTGCTTTTATGAATAAAACTTAACAATTATTGTAATTTTTAATTATCGTTTTAACGTTAAAACTTGATGGGTCGCCAAAATACTCAGCCTGAGAAGGTCAAAAAGGTTGAGAACTCCTGGTCTAGATAAATATTATTCTAGTGATGCGTGAGTACTCCCACTGTGCATGACAGAAATCATGGATAAATTAAAGTAAATTTTGATAAACAGATGTGTTAAAATACAGTGAAACCTCTATTAAGAGACCAGTGACGGTTCCAGGGAAAACTGGTCTTTTAGAAGGGTGGTCTCATAATAGGGGTAGGCTTTAAAATAATTTTAGACTGCATTATTAATAAAGTACAGTTGGAACACATACTTGATTACAATTTATCTGCATTGGTTCACATTTAGTAAAAATTAATTACAATTAGTTATTTACTGAGCTCTGCCATTTAAAAAAGTCACGAATTGATCTCTGTTTCAGATTAGCACATCTTTTTTTACAACAATTTCACTTTCTAGAATATCTGTGAGTGATTTCGAAAGTCCATTAATTTGTTCAGGGTTCGAACAATCTTCTAGGAGAGCCATTTTTGTATTTTTATACGTTACATAACACTTTTTCTAATGACATTGCATGCTGATGCACTTCTGTGCCAGCAGAACCATTGTTTACATCATCACCCTCATCATCATCTCCAATGGGAAGGCAGACGAGAAGTGGTCTTTTGAAAGAGGTCAGACTGAGAAAATGCCTGGTCTTTGGTCGGGGAGAGGGGTGGTCCTTAAATAGAGGTAATGAATACATTGACCTTATGAGGTTTTAAATCGGTTCCAAGGAAAATGGGTCTTTATGAGGGGTGGTCTTTTAATAGGGGTGGTCTTTTAGAGAGGTTTCACTGTATATCATCTAAAATTTTCAGCTTTTCATGTTGAAAAGCAAGAAGAGAATAGTGGTAGCAAAACCAGCCTTCCGAAATAGAAAGAACTTAGTGCTTAGTTTGAGGGCTAGTAAGTCATTTCTCAAGACCTTTGTTTGGAGTGTCTTACTGTATGGATGCGAAACCTGGACATTAGGGAAACTGGAGGAAACAAAACCTAAGGCTGCAGAAATGTGGGTTTGGAGAAGAACGACAAGAGAAAGTTGGATGGACAAGAGAACAATTTATCTTTTTCTGCAGGAAGTGTAGGAGAATCGATGATTTTTAAAGACAATAACGAAGAGGAAAGCAAAGTTCCTTGGGCATGTACTCAGGCACTACTCTCTTCTCCAAACCAATATCAGGGCAAAGTATTGGGAAAGAAACCTAGGGGGCGTCCAAGGATGTCGTACATCAAAAACTCCATTGGAGAACTGGCATGTGGTTCTTATGGCAGCATGAAGAGACTAGCAGAAAACCGTCAAATGTGACTGCAGCGACAAGGCTTTCCCTTTAGTAAATGATGATGATGATGATGCTGATGTTGAAAAGTTCGGAATCAAAGGGAAATTTTATATCATTCTATATACATATTCTAGCTAGAAATTCGAATCAAGGATTTATCCGGTTTTTCGAACATATCTTTACCATAGGATTCCTCTTCTTCCATTTTGCTGTTGTTCCATGTCTCATTTCCCTTGCTTCTAACGCAGCCTCATATTTTAAACAGTTTTCTTTGTATGTATCATCTAATTGAAATAACAAATACAGTAGTTCTGTGAAGAACTATACAGCCTATTGTCATACATTCTACTTATGTTAATTGCCTCTATCAACATACGAAATTTCAGTTTGAATGCTGAAATAGATTCGTAGATATTGAGAACCATCTAAATATTTCGGTTGATCACCATGTTGGATTTTTACAGTATATACCATATGTAGGTCATAGAGTTATGTACTATTAGATGGCGAATTTTGCGTAGGTTCATTATTCAAACGTTCACTTCGATCGCATGATTAATACACAATAAGTAGAAACTTAATTTTAAAATTGCGCACAGCCGCCATCTTGAGATTATGTCAACAATCGAACTAAATTAGATGCCAGTACATTACAATGTGTTTAAACATTTACTGTACAGAATATCGCTGCGCTCAGATGGTTAAATCGCGAGAAAAGTCTATTAAAATGTTTCACCTTCGCTTGACCACCATGTTCGCTTTGTATTTTACAGGTTTTTGGAAGTCTCATAGCTAATAATAATAATAATAATAATAATAATAATAATAATAATAATAATAATATCGTATGGCCTCGGTGCAAGCTTTGTTATTTGACACCCAGAGGGTAGCTTGCATGTCGAATTTCGTTGTTCCTTGACTATGAAAGTCAAGGAGGTTAGATGTTAGATATCTAAGCTCCTTGAACACTATAGTGCTTTCTAGTAGAGGAATGAGGAACTTTGTGTTGGGGGAACTCCCGAGATTAATTTTGCCACTAGGAACTCGGCCTACTGAATTCAAATGGGTTCTTTGACATGCCAACATGACATGCGTATCGTATTTTTGCCGCCTTTCAAAAAACACTTACCACGGCCAGGAGCGAACCTGCAATCTTGGGGTTAGTAGACCGACACGATATCCACTCACCCACCGTGGCAGGCGTCTCATAGCTGAACTTCTAATAGTACCCTTTATCTCCGTAAAGAAATTCAGGGTGATATCTGTAATAGTTTCGGAGATATAGATTGCCGGTGAAATATTTCGCATTGCCACCATCTTGAGGTTATGTAAACAATTGAACTAAATTAGATGCGAATGCATTACAATGCGCATAAACATTTGTTGTACCGAGTTTCATTGCATTTGGATAGTTAAGTCGCGAGAAAATTCTATTTAAAGGTTCAAATTCGTTTGGCCACCATGTTCGTTTTGTAGTTATAGTACAGTACAGCTGCACAGAAGAAACCCCTTTTGTTCCAAAAACCGTGCTACGGTTGGCTTTTAGTAAATCGTTAGAAAAAACAGTTTCCATAAATGTTGTAGACAATTTTGAGAGGAACAAATTTTTGATTCGCTCTTTTGTGAACAAAACATTTTTTTTTTCTGGGACAAAAAGTGAAAAAACACTTTTTTGGAAAATTTAATATATGTCGATTCAGAGAAAAACGCTTTTCCAATTCTTTTTGAGTTTTCCGACAACATGATACTACAAATTATTACGAAATTTAGAGTTAAGCTTTTTTTGTGCTTTTCTAACGATTTACAAAAAGCCAACCATAGCATGGTTTTTGGAACAAAACCATTCCAGCTGTACTGTACTATTAACAGGTTTTTGAAAGTCTCATAGGTGCCCTTTATCACTGTACAAAATTTCAGGGTGATATTAGTAATAGTTTCGGAGATATAGAATGCCGGTGAAGTATTTCTCACAGCCACCATGTTGGATTGGTGAGACGTAATAAAATTTCAAGGGCATGGTCGGGATCGGCCATAATAGTCAATTATCGAGTTTCAATGAAATCGCTCCTGCCGTTTAGAAGTCATTAGGGGGACACAAACACACACAGACACACACACGGACAAAAGGTGATCTCATAAGCCATTTTTTTTTCATAAGATGAAAATAGGCTATAAATTTACTTTTTAGTGGGTTTACTAATAGTATGCACGATTGTGGGCAAGTGTAAGGAAAGCAGCATCAGGAATGAGATATGAAAATATGTCCTATATTGCCCATGCTAATTTCCAACTATTTATTTATCATTTTCTCAGAAACTATTAACAGGAACAAAACAATTTTTTCTGGGATTTTCTTCAAGACTATCTCCTAACTTTCACACAGGCTTGTAGAAAATAAGTATGTTTCTTTAATTTACAGGATTCTTTCTAAAATTGCATAATTCTTACACACTTTCATGAACATATCCATCTGGGAAAATTAATTAAAATTAAATTTAAATTAAAATTAAAATTAAAATTAAACTTGAGTAAAATATCTACTTACGTCGGAATACTTAAGGAAAGGTACAAGCTACTGACTGATGAGGTCTAAGAACTGCTAATATGTGCAAGAGGCACTGTGGCTCGTTTATTATTGGACCTGTGGAAGAAATCCTATCTCAAGGAGAAGTGTATGGCAACAATCGGAGGTTGCAGTGAAGGGGTCAGTGATATTTTAAAGAAAAAATACACGGATATAGCCAAAATTAAGCTATCTTAGGGCAAGCCCTCTGTTAATGTTCTCCTACTTCCTTTAGCAACGAGTACAGAACGTTTTCAGATCCTCTTACTTTAGTTGTGAGTTAAATTATGTACAGTACAGTTGGATCAAAGAACCTTGCAAGGAAATTAATGTCAGCACACTTGTTCCGTGGCGTAGCCATGTTCGTTAAATCATGCACTATGGCCGCGAGGGCAGCTGCAGCAAGTCTGGATTTCATAGGTTCGAATCCCGGCGCTGGCAGTGTCTATCCTGAGTATGTTTTCCCCGTTTTTTCCCCACACTTCCTCTAGGCAAATGCGGGCACAGTATCTTATTTCAAGTCCCGGGCCATCTACCTCTATCTAACCATCTGATCATCATTCACCTCTAACACCACATTTCAAATTTCTCCCGACAGATTAGCATTTTCCCAGTTGCCATATTGTTAGAGTTAGTTGTCTTCTAAAGCAACATTCAATTTTCACACCCTGCAAACATTGAAGGGCTCAAGGTGTCGATGTCACCTTTGCAAGACTCTATGAAAAGCGGATATATGTTGTGGTGTTTGAAGCCATATTTTCAGTGTTGCCTTAGTAAACAAGAGTTTAGTGCTTTTCAGTCGGTCAACACGAATGTACCCAAAAGAGATGGGTTATGCCCTAATCCTGAAATAAATTTATATGTATTTTGTAAACGGAGCACAAGTGTTGATCATACATTATTATTTGAAAAAGTTAGTTTCTGGTCAATATTAAGAAGTGGAATCGCCACTAATTTCTCGATTTTAATTTTCAGATAACCCTGTCAGGAATTTAAGAAAGACAGGAGATTTATAAAGGGATTTTTCCTGCATCATGGCGGTAATTGGGAGGCTAACTGGCATGTACGATAGCGTTAATTTAGTGCGGAAATGACGATTAGTGGCTAAGGGCAATGGTGTCTTGACCTCTCCGCACTTGTAATCTGAAGTTCAAAAATACCAGGCAGCACTCGGTTGGAAGCAGAGACCTGCAAAGAATGGAGTGCCAACCCATTTTGTTCAAAATCCCCTGTTTTATTAAAAGTTTATGGCTTCAAGTTTGTCTCGTAATTAAATGGACTCCCAGTTAACATTTTAAAACAGCAGTAAAGCTTTGTATTTGCTAGAAGGTGAACTAATCTCCGTGCTTAGCGTCTGTGACGCTTTAAGCTTTCCTGAGCACATCTTTATCATCGTAAGCTCGAAAGTTATTTATCACACCTTGCTATATGGAGCAGTAAAGCGAAGGATTATTTCTGCAGTCTGCACTCGGAGAGGAACTCGAGCTTACAGCATAGCTGAAACAAAGGCTCCAGAATTACATCAGTTAAGACTCCCAAGCAATACACAGAATATGATCTCACTCTGGAGATGAAATGTGTTAAATATTAATAGATGAGAGAGGATTGTTAATTACACTTCTAGGATTCTACGGAACAAATGTTTGTGCTGTACCTTCTAAATTATAGTTCGTGGTTAAATTGACTTTTTATCGTTTTAACAACCTATCATACGAATCTTCTCTTCAATCGCTTGAATATACTACGAAAAAAAAATGTTTTCGAAATTATGCCAACTTGAATTTTTGGAAACAATTCAACATGAGATGTCTCTATACTTAGCTCTGAATAAAAATTCGGTGTTCTTAGCATCATTGCTCTCGGGTGATTAGATCGCCAGGAAAATAATTTGATATATTTGAAAATCACTTGGCCGCCATGTTGTTTTTGTGTGTCTCAGGAATTTGACAGTTACATATGGTGTATGTACTTAGTTAATACTCCTCTTACACCATAAAAAGCTCAGTTTTATTGTTTAACTAGATTCGCAGATATTGTGAACCAGTAGGATATATTGAATGGACGCCATGATGGATTGTTTCACATAGGTTATAGGTTATAGAATTATATGACAGCAGAAGGATATTCTAATTATAGTCCATTATGCCAACCTAGATTTCTATTCCTTGGATAGGACGCGAGAAATAAAAACGTGATTTTAAGATTTTGCACAGCCGCCATTGTTAGGTTATCATAACATTCCATTAAATTAGACGTCAATTTATAAAGGCCTGTAAGAAGATACACCGTGAGAAGTTTCACAGCGCTCAGATGAGTAAGTCGCGAGAAAAATTCATTTAATTATTAAAATTTAGCGTCACCGCCATGTTAGTTTCGTGCTCATCTGGTTATTGAATTTATGTTAATAGCCTCTATCAATATACAAACTCTTAGCCTGATTGCTGTTATAGATTTGTAGATATTGAGAAGCGTCTAAATATTTCGGATGGTCGCTATGTTGGATTGTTCTATATCCAGGCCGAAGAGTTATATGCCATTAGATGAAGAATATTGCGTATATTCATGATTCAAATGTTCACTTCAATCGCATGATTAGGACGGACAAATTAAAAAAAACTTTCATTTCCCACATTAGCCATCTTGAGGTCATGAGGACAATTGATTTAATTAGTTGATAGTACGTATATTAAATCTTGTTTAAGCGTTTAACGTACCAAGTTTCGCTGCGCTCGGATGATTAAGTTGCGAGCAAACGCCATTTCAATAGTTTGATCCTGTCTGGACCACGGCCTACAAGCCCGAAAAACTTGTATTTAATTATAGTTTGACTTCGGTTGGCCGCTATGTTGTAGTTTTACTTAACAGGTTTTAAACTTACCTTAGTATTCTCTATAACCATACAAAATTTCAGGGTGATACATGTAATAGCATCGGAGATATTGAATGCCAGTAAAATTTCGCGCAGTCGCCATGTTGGATTGGTGAAACGTATTAAAATGTGAAAGGCATGGTTGAAGTCTGACGAGATTTGCATTGAAATCGCTATCGCTACAGTCGCTTATATTTTATAACGGGGTGGGGGAACGCACACTCTTATCACACGCACGGATAAAAGGCGATCCCATAAGTCTAACAATAGTTCCATGAAGAAATTAACAGCCTATTTTCATATATCCTATTGGTCTTACTTAAGACACGAGAAATGAAATCGAGATTTAAAAAAAATTCTCAGCCGTCATTTTTAAGTTCTCATAAAATTCCATTAAATTAGACGTCAATATATTAAGACTTGAATGAAAATATACCGTGGCAAGTTTTACAGAACTCGGATGAAAAGTCGCGAGTAGAAACCACTGGGATGTAGAGCATGGGACTGGTAGCACAAAGTTCGCTCGACGAAAGGAAGAGCCATAAATACAGTAAGTGGGTATTGTTTTTCACGAGCCTGCTGATGAGCCAGCTTGGTGTCCTAGGCGAAACCCCACACAAGACACGGCACAACCCTAGAAGAACTGCTGAGTTTTAAAAACCATTCAATTTATACATTTATCCGCTTCAATTGATATTATTAATTATTATTATTTGTTGATTATGCTATATGTTCTTTTTTCATTGATGGTTACATCACGAGTACTAGTTGGCATTTGAGGGTCTCAGTGGAATGAAGACTCATCTCAACCAGTGATCAGATCAATATTATGGGATAAAATTAATGTAACCACGTGTACGTATGTACCCAGACAGCTTATTTTGAGATCCCAAAATCCAATAATCCAAAAGAGAAGGTAAATGCTACTTATTTGAAGTGGAAAAGCAACCGAAGTGAGAGAGATTGCCATGATATTCAACTCATTTCCCCGCCATAATTACTCAGCTATGAGTATACTCTGGACTAGATTTGTTACTGTACAGGTGGATAGCAGCATACGTGGTTTGAGCCTGACGCACTGCGGAATATACAGCGATTCAAAACGAAAATGTTGTGGAGAAGGCATGTAAAAAGGGAATATCAATTTCCGCCTCCCAAGGTGATAAGCGAATGTTCAAATGGTTTTGCCAATATTGAGTGGTAGTCGAGCTGGCATGTATAGCATGGGACTGGGAGCACAAAGTTCGCTCGACGAAAGGAAGAGCCATAAATACAGTAAGTGGGTATTGTTTTCCACTTGTGCTGTGCATGCGAGTGGTGTGATGTCATAAATTGTTTCCAACTCTGCACTGGCGTGAGTTACATCCCCGCAGCTCTGCTTACATTTTATTTCCATGGAGTATAATAACTGAACAGAAAAGTGAGCTCCCCGAAAGTCCTACATGAGTTAATGGTTAACAGAATATTCTTCTTAGTTACTCAGGAGTTGAAGACAGTTGATTTTGGTGATAATTATGTAGGACGTACCTCACTGGACTGCATATTTATTTACAATAATTAACTTGTCATCATTACCGTTACTGCTGAACTTGCAATACCGCGTATCTGACAATGCTATTGTTTTCCCAGACGTGTGTGAATTCGCCATTCAACAGAACAATTCACATTAGTTTCATTTCCCTGAGTATGAGCGAAAAGGTAAGTGAACCTAAAATATACTGTACTGTAGGAGTGCATAACTACACGGAAATATACGATGGCGAATCAAAAAATAAGTTACACTTCCCAGTAAGTTATGGCCCTTTATGAAACCACATAGACTTAGGCAATACGGCTACGTCAACATACAATGTAAGTTCACTTTTCCACATAATTCCCAAGAGACTGTAAACATTTCTCGGAACGGGCAACCAACGTTTCAATACCGGATGCGTAAAAATCACTTCCAGCGCAATGTAACACGAGGATGCAGCTGCTTTCACCTCCTCATGGTCCACTACTTCACCCCCGAAACAAAGAAAACATCGATGGAATGGGCGCACACCACATCACCACAACGAACGAAGGCCAAAGTCCAACCTTCAGCAGAAAAGGTAATGGCTCCAGTGTTCTATGACATGGAGTGTGTGGTGCACGTGGAATGTATGCCGAAACAGTGGCAGCTGGTGAAGAAAATCAGTTGTGTGTGTAACCCCTCTGCAAAAAATAAAAATATTTGGAAACATAATATATAGATTCTAGAAGGTGTCACCTACCACTTACTCATTTCGTGTAACCAGTGCTGCCGCTCTGTGATCGAACGAAGAAACGCTGTGATCTCTTGGCTCTGGTCTTGGCTGTTGTCTCAACAGCACAACGGATAAGTTGAGCACGCATGCGCAAAAAGCAGAGTTCATGTTTGCAGGCAATAAACGCAGGAATTTTTGCTGAGCTGCGATCAGCACAGCCCGTGCCGGACGAGAGTGGAGCGCTCAACTATATACCTCGTTGTGAGGGGAGTTGAAATATATCCTATTCTTTGGCTGGAGTCTTTTTAATGCACTGTATTTATCTGTAGATAATGCTATTAGTAAAGTAATTCATCTTCAAATAAAACAATGTGCTGCAGCACGTCAGCACATAAGGTGCAGCCGCCCCTGTGCCGAAAGGCACGACAATCAACTCCGCCACGTATTGTCAAACGTTAAACCGGTGACAGCCAAGAATGCTAGTCACTGCGCAACGAGGCGGACATTAATTCATTACAATAGCACAGCGAATAATGTAATACATGACTGTTAATTCTACTGAATCTGCAAGATCATCGATGGAATTTATAATTATCATACAAATAAACTATTCCTAATGGAAATGCCGGTACTTTGTTTCACTCAGATAGTGAGTAGCCTATTGAAAACGGGATTGCAGTGGGGCTATGCACAATTTTCCAAAGAACAGTTTCTTATAATATCTACAATGTACATTTTAAAACAATCTCTCCCAGTGCGATTGGTCTGTTTCTGGAATCCTTGTTCAACAAGAGTCATTGGGGAGAGAGCAGAAAAGCGAGAGATAGACAAGGATGGAATGATATGAACTCATAATTAAACTTGAAGTTTCATTTTAACAGAAGCCAATTTTAGATCTCGCTTTCTATTATTAATGTCAGCACAACTCCGATGTAACGATATGAATGGAATACCGCCACAAACTTTTATGGACTCTTTGAACACATTCACCATCTTCTCTTCCATCTCCAGTCTCGGGTGTGCACGTTATTGACAATGATTCAGGGGGTTCAGTCTGCAGCGGGTACGCATCCATGAGACAGTAGGACGTCAGGCCTTGTGTAATGGAAATACAAAATCTCAAGCACTTAAGCTGCTGAAACTAAATCAATAATTCACTTCATGATTAACTATGTGGAAGCTCCTCTCTTTCATTTTAATTAGCATACAACAGGGTCAATTTTGCTAGCTGCCCAAGCAAGAATACGTTCCTTTAACAATTCTTTTCCTTCTTTAGAAGACGATTCTGAAGGATAAATTACACTTTGTTTTAGCTATGGTAATTAGACCTTGAAAAATGCACTTAAAAATTAAACAATTAAATTAAAAAATAAAAAATTTAAAAAATGAAAAGTAGAAAATAGAAAATTAAAATTAAAAATTAAAACTTAAAATATAAAAATTAAAAATTAAAAATTAATAGTTAAATATTAAAAATTAAAGACTACAAAATTAAAATTTAATTTAAAAAATCAAATATAATATAGAAAATAAACAATAAATCCTTAAATATAAAGAATAAAATATAAACAATTAAACAAAAATAAAGAATAAAATATAAAAATAAAAATAAAAAGTAAAAATATAAGAACAACAGATAAATAAATAAACAATAATTAAAAATAGAAATATTAAAAATATGAAAAATCGCAAATAAATAAATAACAAAATAAAAATAAAAATAATAAAAATGAAAAATATGAAATAATATCTGTGGCACAGGCTAGAGCAAAATATATCTTTTAACCAATGTTTCAATCTCATTTTTGGCTATGATTAGCCTATATGAAAGCTATTGAGATATGAGTGGTGGTGAGTAATGGCTTTATGGGCACAGCCAGTGCCTGAGGATGCTGTAAAGAGTGTTACTCCTAGGAACCATTTCTTGTATTGCGTCAGTGAGGAACGCAATGACATGCTACCTCACTCTTCGTCTTGCCTAGTATGTCTCATGAAAGAGCTGCCTTGGGTTTTTGGGTTTCTACCCGCCATAAATTACGGTGGTGTTTCTTGAGGATCAAACGTGCCTCCGGGCCGGTAACATGAGGACATATCCTTAGGTAAGTACCCCTACGGAGCCAGACCTGGCAAGCAACGAATGTTATATAGAAAATACCATTGACTTCCCTCATTTAACAACGGAAAAACGTGAAACTGCAACACACAGTCATCTGGCGGTCACGAAAAAGAACCGAGACTGAACACTAAACCAGCAGCGACCAATATCCATCATGGTTAGGTACTCAATCAGAAGACGTAATACGGAATACACAGATCCAGGAGCAAAGTAACGCATCGAACTGGCTGTGGACAATTCATTCGCTCATAAAACACTAATACAACCATCACAGAATACTACCTCGTGGTGTAACGACCAGCATTCTTGGCTGTTGCCCCGGAGGTCCGTGGTCGATTCCCGAATCTGCCAAGAAATTAAATTCCGGTCTGAGGGCTGACGGGGTACATTCATCCAATGTAACCGTGATAGATAGTGGATTATCGATATTAATCTTATATTTCGTAGCTGAACTAGCAATACAGCGTATCTACAATGTTCTTCTTTTACTTTATTATTTCCCTTTTGATTGGTCACGTCTCAGAGGCGTATTTGCCTTCCAAGAGAGCAATTCTCGTTTGGTTAATTTTCCTGTGTTAGAAGTTAAAGGAAAATGAACCTAAAATATGCTGTACTTTAGGAGTGTATAACTACAATGAAATATACTTTTCTACAGCACATTGTATTTTAAGCTTATTTTAATTTAGGCACATACACATAAAAATGAACATAACGTGAATTATTCTTCTGAACGGCATTGAGGTAGGATCTATCTGTGAAAGAAAGGAAAACGATCTGAGAACTTGTGCAAGCATTGGCAAGTGTTTAAGAAATTCAAGGAAAAAACAATATTCCTATCAATTTCTCGTTGAATTTACACTTAGTACCCTCTCCCTCGACTTAAAATTTGAACAATGATTTGATGATCCTAGCTATAACAGAATGAAAACACGAAAGTGAACTTTGAAATGTGGAAGAGCATTAAAGACAACGTTTTTTGAGCTATGATCATATCGCAGTTAAAGATCGTCATAAATTAATCTTTTAAACATATTTTGAACGTGTCAAAATAAATACAGTTTGTACGCACCAAAAATAATTCACTCGGTTTTCTTCAAGTAAAATATAAAGCCTGGAGGCTGCCTATAAATTTAAGTCAAACACTGGAAGCTATTTCTTCAGTGTTGCATTTTACATGGTTGAGTCAAACAGTTAAAAATAACGACGAACGGGTAAACTTTTACTGGTATAGTGCTTCAGTTAATTCGTTTACAAATAGACGCTCGCATTTGGCTGCTAATTTGTTTGTCAGTTCAACAGTCACCCCACCCTCCCCTAGCATAATTTATCGACTTAGTTCTCAGTATGGCAGTAGTGCTGGAGCAAGAAGCTGGTTCTCTTCGCCTGATTAGCATGCAACCCAACTAGCACTAGCCCACAGGGATTTCAACCTGTTCAGAGTTACAACTCCAGCGTGCAGCTTCATCATCACTCGAATGTAAATCACTTAGGAAATTGAGATCCATTAATTAAGTGATTTTCTGCTCGGTTTCCTAAGGAGAGATGCAGCTGGTTTGATGAGATTGTTCGTAGTAACTCTAAATTAGAAAGTTAACGCTTCACTTCATACGGACCTGGTCTGCTCTCGAACAAAATGATAGCTCAGCATAGAATCAAATGTCAAGAAGCTCCCACATTTGAACCCTTAGCTGATATGATGGTTTGAATCACGTAAATGGTATCGTATGGGTAAAAAGTATAATTTGTTGATTTCTTTGTATCGTATGAACGCGACGGCTCTATGTCGAGGGTTCTTCCTCCATGAAGACAAAGATCCTAAACATTCTTCACAACAGGTGTGTCACGCCCAGCCTGCATAACAGTAAAGCCGGGTGGGTGGTCTATACACATGGGGTTCTCACAAGTAACAAATGAACATTCCAAAGAAAGAGTATTCGGTAGCATGCTGAGCTGCTATGTCCTAGATCGCGGGTTCAAAACCGGCCGAAGTCGTCGGATTTTTAAGAGCGTTAAAATCCTCCTGTATTCCTTCCTTCAGAGGGGAAGTAAAGTTGGTGGGCCAATGTCATAAATGTATGGCATATAAAAGAACCTACCACTACAATTGGTAGTGTGTAGCCAAATTTGTAGGTTATTTTTTAGGAACTCTCTATCAAGTTCCAACGTTCGCAACTAGGTGTCAGTGACAGTGGAATCTGGTAGCCAAAGTTGGAAATTGAACTTGTTGGTAGCCTACGGGTGTTCAATAAAGTACCCTGCTATGGCCATTGGATGGAATTCATATGTAATATAAGAAATAGAATTACCCGCAGCAGTGACATATTACACTCTGATTTCATAAATATCGACAATTTGTTTAAAAAGTGCGTTAAAAATAAGCAAGACGATAGCCCCTGCCAGAACAGTGCGCATCGAACCCACATAACACCAGAGCCGGGTGGGTGGTATATACTCAGACTGATAAAACAGCGCAATTTTGATCGGTAGAACCACCTATGGACTTACTCTTTAAAGGGCGCAGTTACCTAGAATATATTCTTCCCCAAAGTTTTCGACTGACACCAATGTAAAATGCTGACACCACGTTTTGAGCTTTCACAATTCTTTTCCGGCCATGGGAAATTTCAATTTTATTTCGAATGTTTCAAAATTAAAGTAGAAGACGGTAACTCTTGCATCCGTGGATCATTTCAGAGCATGTCACCTCCTATTTGACGGTCCTACGTTTGAAAGAGAAATATATAATCTGAATCACCATTTGAATTACAGCAATAATGAACAAACAAAACCACTTCATCACATTCTTCAAAAATCTTGTGGTTACAATCAGATTTTACATTCGCACATCGCATTTACTCTAAACTACAGTATCTTTGTAAATTGCCTTATATGTAACCTGTAATTTCTTAAACTACTACCCTAATATACCTCAGAGAAATAGGGTTCTCTTTGTAATGGATAATCAATAATAATAATAGTCAACACAAAACTTAGCACTTCCAGACAGTGATTCGTCCGGAAGCCATATATGCAGCTGAATGTTAGTGTTTTACAAAGAAAGAAATAATCAACAAGTTGGAGCTAATAGAGAGAAATATTCTTAGGAAGATACTTGAACCTAGAAGATCAGAAGATGGGTCGTATGGAAAAAAAAGGGGACCAAGAATTATACTTCAGATTGGAGAAAATCTCAGACACCATACGAGAAAGAAGGGCCATATTTTTGGACATATACAATGTGTACAGAATTGACCCAGGTAAATATACCAACCAGATAAAGAAATTCTTTGCGACCAGGTAAACCACAGCTCGCTGGTGTCAGGAGGTGAAGAAAGACCTAGAAGAAATTGCAACATCTTAAGCTGAAATCAGCAACAGGGAAACATACCAAGCCAAAATTAAGAATTTCACAGGGGTTAAGAGTCATCCTACATCCCGGATCAGGCACAATGGACTGAAGTAAGGAGGAGAATGCAGAGCGATAGAATGAAGGAGTACTTGGTAAAAGTAAAGACCCAAAAGCTGAAATCAAATTATCGTGGCCTACAGTCAGCCTAAACGACATACTACTACTACTACTACTACTACTACTACTACTACTACTACTACTACTACTACTACTACTACTACTACTACTACTACTACTACTACTACTAATAATAATAATAAGCCTAATAATAATTATTATTATAATAATGATAATAATAATTTACACATGCGAGATTATTTCTAGTTCAGAATAATATAAGCAACGCCAACATTTATTGACCCATCTCGAAAAAGTAAGGAGCAATTTTGTTAGTTCGTTACTCTTTACGTCAGAGTTACTGAATTAAACTACGAAGGGCGTTCAATATATAATTCAACGCATTTTTAAGCAGGTTTTTTCTTTATTGGGGATTCAAATACACCATGTTATTCCCCAAACCTTCAGTACAATACCCTATTTTTCAACATAGTCTCCGTTCAATGCTATGACCTTACGCCACCGTAATGTGAGGGCCTGTTTGCCTGCATGGTACCACTCGACTGTTGGAGCCATCGAACAGAATAACCCCTTCAGAGTCCCAGAAGACAGTAGCCATGACTTTACCAGCTGAGGGTACAGTTTGAACTTTTTCTCCGTGGGAGATTTGGTGGGTGCGACTCAATGGATTGCCGTTTTGTTTCCGGTTCGAAGTGATGAATCCATGTTTCATCAGCTGTGGCAATGTTTGACAAGAAATTGTCACCTTCAGCCTCATAACGAGCAAGAAATTCCGCATAGATATTTCTTCTTTGCTCTTTATGGTCTTCCGTTAGGTTTCGAGGAACCCAGAGGGAACAAAGCTTCGAATACTCCAACTGGTCTCCGTAGACATTCTGCATGCATCTATGAATATCTGTGATGGCCTGGTTTTCCGCCAAAAGATAGGCAGCCCTTCCAGCGTTGCTGCTTGCCTGCCTGCCTGCTTCGATCGCGTTTGCTCTATGTTTGGTACGCACCTCTGTTACAGACGCCATTTTCAAAGCTAGTTATAGTGCTGCCACCAATCGGAAAGTAATTAAACTCTACGAGACGAAGCGGAAATATTCAAAGATTTCCCAAACAAAATTTCAATAAAAAAAGAACAGAAATTGGCAGAGAAGTAATGTAATTACCGTAAAGTAACGGTCACTAATAACGGCGTTACAGATAACGCGTCACCCCCACACCTGCTAGTTTATTAGTGAGAGGCACTCAATATGACGTAGTTAAGGGTGTTGACTACCACGCGTGGTAATGGAGAAGCATACGGGGCCAGGCTATCTCCGGACCCGGTATATGAGTGGGTTTGATCCTCACCATCCGTCATCTTTAAATACAATGGTTTTCCGTGGTTTATCATTTACAACGCTCAGCCTAGTGATGCCAAACTGAGAAGTGTTTGGGTTCGATTCCTACCTCAGCCATCCTGGAAGTTGTTTTCCTTGGTTTCTCCACTTTTACTCCAGGTAACTGACGAGATGGTTACTAAATTCAGGCCATGGCCACCTCCTTCCCTATCCTCACCTGAATTACAACTACACACACACTAATACAGTCATCACAATCCACATGATCCCCCCTCATCCTTTTTCTTCTGCTTGTGACTGCGTTTCACCTTCTCAGACCGTGGAGCAAATTGTTAAGGTATGCCCGCCTAGGTAGTATGATGCATCATCCCTAGTAGCCTCCTTTAATAGACTGGCTGCAATAACTGGACGTCAATTTATGAATATAAACGCTATACATATTAATCTCTTGTATAGACTACATGTTTGCATATTTATATTGTTCTAACGATGAATTTTAGCAGCTTGCAAATCAATTAATAAATAAATAAACAAATAAATACATTCATAAATAAATAAATGTGTGACTAACTTTGTGATCAACTGTAGGTTCGAATCCCAACTGCATCCTACGAATAACACAGAATAAATTTAAAAGTCAAGTATGCATAGTATTCCGGATCGTCAAACCTTAATGACATTTGTAAATATGGCTTGTATATTTCTTCCAGTATTAATGTTGGGTACTTTTTTTTAAAAGGAAACATAACTTCGTTTGTGTAATTGTGTCGGGATTATGCACAATAATATTCCATCACTTTAACGAGGCTAGCCATTTAGTGGCGGATCACTGGAAGTTTGTGTGCACTGGTATTGCCACCTGCCGCAGTCTGGTAATGTCCGCAGACCACAGAACTAATTGGGCTAACGAATGCCTTGTGGCTACCGTGGCGCAGATTAATCGCAACAGTCATATTGATCTTTATCCTCGCTGGGTGTTGGGTCCTACTTTGGCAGTCTGCCCGTGGTAACTTAAAATCTCAGACAGAGAAAGGGTCTCCTGCATATTACGCGTGTTCCCATAAACCATAGTCATCCAACAGTCACAGCGGAAAGTTTGAAAGTTGCGGCAGACTTATTTTCATGGTTCTCCTGGCTCAAAACTTTAGTCTCAATGAAACTTTTGTGATTACACTGGCTTCTTACTTCCCGCATTGCTCCGTTGTCTTGGTTTGTATACTGCACACTGGTTTGTCGAAAAACGATTAATTGTTCTCCTGACGTTCAAATTAAGCCTAAGAGACTCGTAGGATGCATAGAAAGAGTAAAATACTTAAACCCAACAAATAAAAGTTAGTTAGTTAGTTAGTATTACCATTATAATATACTTATTACCTAAAGTCAATATTTAGTTTCCGTCACATTGTGACCTTCTCCAGCGTAGAATAGGATAAGTAACTGTGCAGTAACATACAACTTAATTTTTCCATAATAGAGGATACTATAAATATTTTGCACCAAAAGATCACAGAGTAAAATTTCATAAAACCAGATCTGTTACAACACTTTTGTTAATAAAGCATTAAAAAGTCTTGAAAAAAAACCCAGCGTAGAATTGAAGATATGTGATTGTGATAATATGTATGTTGAATAAGTTAGGTTATAAAAATGATGCTTGATGTGTATTTGCCAGGTATTTATTTACTCTGTGAACTTATGGTACCAAAATATTTATAGTATCCTCTTTTATGGATTTAAAAAAAATTAAGTTGTATGTTACTAAACTGGTACAGTTCCAATGTACTAAATATTGAATTTAGCTAATAAATAGTTTATTATTATCAATACGTCAATAAGAAAACGGGCTATCATGGTAATTTTTTATGTAATTCTATAACAACGCTAACCAAGCTTTCAAACAAGCCCATGAATTTTATAATATAGTAGGCTATTATCATGTTGGAAGCCATTTTTCAGTGTTGCCTTTGTAAACGGAATTTAATGTTTTTCAGTCGGTCAACACGATTTTACCCAATTGTAGTGTGTGGTTCCCGAATCCTGAAAAAAGAATGAGATTAGTAAATACACTTGGATGACCAGTTTCGATCGTCAAGCGATCATCATCAGATCCTTTACGGTTACGCTTTGACTATTGAATCTATGTCTACTAGTATGGGTTATGATATTTGCAATGAACACGTATTAAGTTGCAGTAGTAGTTAACGTGGCCCAACTAGTCAAGATATGTGATATTTTGTTGAGGTCACCACAATCAGTAGGCTATGTCAACAAAAAGTCACATATCTTGACTAACTGTGCTAGTTTAATTACTACTGCAACTAAATAAGTGTGTACATTGTAAATATCATAACCCATACTACTAGACATAGATTCAATAGGCTAAGTGTGAAAGATTGATGATGATCACTTGACGATGGCAACTCGTCATTAAAGTGTATTTACTAATCTTATGTAATTTATTTTCAGGATTAGGGAACCACCCATTACAATTGGCTGCTGAAGACTATGTGGGATTTGTGGAAAGAGTGAATCGCAAACCATGGATCACACAGGACATTCTCTTAAAGATGGATGAAAGAAGAAAATTTAAAAATGACTCTTCAGAAGTAGGCAGAAATAACTACCGAATGCTAAAGAACCAGATTGATCGACTCTGTCAGGAGAAGAAAATGGAGTGGTGGCAGTCAAAATGCGAAGAAATCGAATTTCTGCAAATACAAAGAAGAACAGATTTAGCCCACCAAAAGATCAGGGAAACAACTAAGAAACAAAAAGGATTCCGCACTAGGCAGTTCCGTGATACACATGGGAAGCCTATATCAGACCTGAATTACAAGAAGGAACACTGGAGGATGTATGTTGAAGATCTATACGCAGAACCAATTCCATTCGTTTTGCCAACACTTGGCGAGGAAGACAGGTCAATTGCAGAAGATTGAATTATTAGATCAGAGTTCGATGAAGCTCTAAAATCAATATCCATGGGTAAACCGCTAGGCTTTGACAATATCCCTGCTGAACTACTCAAAAATAGTGGGAATAGTACACTTGAATGGATATTCAAATTGGTAGTCTGAATCTTCGAAGAAGGTAAATGGCCTCAGGAGTTTTTTACCACCGTCATCATTCCAATTCCAAAGAAGACTTTACCAGTTGAATGTAGTGACTATCGGACCATTAGTCTCATCCCTCATGCATCAAAGATACTTCTGAAGGTTTTGAAGAAAAGGATGGAAATATACATCGAACAGAATCTAGATAACTCACAATTTGGTTTTCGAAAGAACATGTCTACACGTGATGCTATCGGGTCCTTGCGATGTCTTGGAGAAAAGATGCTAAGCGTAAACAGAAACCTTTACGTGTGCTTTTCGGATTACGAAAAAGCATTTGATAAAGTCAGTTGGCATAAGCTGTTTCCTCTTCTGAATCAAATAGGATGTCCCCATCGATTAATCAGATTCATATTTGATCTGTATATAAATCAAAATGCTGTTGTTCGGCATAGAAATTACGTATCAGAACCCGCTAAGATCCGTAAAGGTGTGCGACAAGGTTGATTGCTGTCCCCTGGACTGTTCAATGTCTTCGCAGAAGTTATAACAAAGTGGTATTTTAAAGGTTGTAATATGGGAGTGAAAGTTGGTGGAAGACTTATCCAGAATATTAAATTAGCTGATGACCTGGCATTACTTGCAGTAAATCCGCATACATTAACAAACATGTTGCAATGTTTAAATGATACAGCTACAGAATACGGAATTTTTTTTTTTCCGGAAGTCGAATTCCTCTCGAGCACAGTCCCAAATCCGCACAGATGGTAAAAGGATCGTGAGAATGTCAACACCCGGCTATGAGTTAAACAACTCTCACCGGACTGATGACTAGGGAACCCTAGGAACACACATATACATCTCTAACTATATTACTAACTAGTTGCATACAGTACAGAAAATATAAACAAATAAAAGTAGAGCATTAACGGGCAACTCGGCTCTCGGGCGTTAAGATAAGTCGTCGATCATCTGCGTGCATCTAGCTAGCGGTATCGTTCTAGTGTAATTAAGCATTGAATCAAAGAAACAGTTCTAAAAACTCAGCAAGAATGAAAACGTTCTTGCCATTTATTAATAATAAATGTATCACATGACAGAAATCTTCCCTTCACCAAAATATAAAATAAAATAATTATATGTGCCTCACTTAGGCCTGATGCGTTTAATAAAAGTCTTCTTGCATCTTTATCCTATTGCAACAAATATATCTTGCTTAGTAACATTTAATTAAACACAGAGTTTAATTACTGACAGTAATGTCAGTCCTACTTGTTTACTAAATATTTATGCTTTAACGCTCATCGCAACAAATATTCTCCCTACATAATACATTCGTTAAAGTTTTCAATTTAAATCTTATGTTCCTAAATATACTAAAACAATACTTAATACTAAAATAATAACGTATTTACACTTTATACATGATCGCGTCCCGCACGATATAAAAATGACTGTCTCTAATATATTAGAGTTCATCTTATCACTCCTCCTGTCTGATCATCTTCCTTTTACGTGTATTTCCAACTTTCTGTGTATCTCACACCATAAACTAGTCAAAATAGATGTTTGTGTGTCAATTCCATGTGAATCATAAATACGAACAGTAAAGTTAATATTTCATCACTTAGTGTACAACTCTAGTATTTCAATAATAAATAATAAAACAAACTAACAATGCAAGACTGTTCAGATAAGCTATTCAACCAAAAATAGAGTGTTTGTGGCATGAATCCTCACTCCCACACTCTTATTACCTCCAAATACAACATATGACTTCTGTTCCTCATCACAAAATATTACAAAACCTTTCATCAATAACTCACGTAGCATTTATCGCGTCTTTAGTTACGCCTTTCATTAATACAAATACATTTCATCAACTTCCCTTTCTTTTAGCACGTTCACAAACTTCTACCTTTCCATATCAATTACTTTCATCAAAGTATGATATTTAGTATTCCTACTAGAGATTACGACTGTAACAACTTTCATGAATACGTTCCTCTCCTTCCTACAAACTCCTCTATCGATTATACATCTCGTGCTATGTCCGAATACTTTCCACATAATTCCTCCTTCACTTCACATATTACTTTGTTACAATTTATCGCTTAATTCTGAATTCCAAGGCTGCCTGTGTCTGTTACAAAATTAACAATAATCTTCCCTCACGTTCAAGTTCATAATAAATATTTATATCTCTCCTTCCATCTGACAGTATCGTTTAATGATAAATATACATCCTTCTTCTTTCTTTTTCTTCTTCTTCTTCTTCTGCTTTTACGGCCTCATTGGACCACTTCAGTCAATCATTTCTTGGTCCTCTTCTTCAGTAAGTTTCCTTTCAAAGTCGCCCAGTAGCTCTTCATTCGCTCTGATCTTCTCAGGCGTTCCTCATCTGTAAATACCCTTTTTACTGTATTACGTTTGTCTATTTTAGCCTGAAATCTTATTTTTATATCTCTCAGTTTTTTTAATTTTGTTGTTTTGTTTTGCAAGTCATCCAAGGTTATTTCCAATTCTTTCATATCTTCTCTAATTTCCTTAATCCATCCTACTTGTTGTTTCATATTCCAAAGTTTCACTACAATTTTTCTAGATAACCTGGTTTCTGGTGTCCTCATGATGTGACCAAGGAAAGAAAGCCGTTTCTTCAGAATAGTATCAGTGATGGGCTCCAGTTCTCTGTATACCACTTCATTTGGTACTATCCGCCACTGTCCATCTTTCTGATATTTTTTATTTATGCATGTTCTAGCTATTCTTCTTTCTACTTTTAAAATTTTGTCGATTCTGTTTTTCTGAGTAACTTTAAAAAGAGTTTCACTTCCATAGGTCACCTCTGGTTGAACCACCGTCTTGTAATGTTTTAATTTTGTTGCGATTGATTGGCATTTTCTTTTATATGTAGACCATGTTAATTTTTGGGCTTTTATCATTTTATTAGTTCTTTCTTGCCATGCAGGTTTCTCATCCAAGTTGAAAGTTATATTTTCTCCTAAGTATTTAAATTGCTTCACTATTTTAACTTTCTTGTTATTTACTGTTATGTGATTGATTACAAGTGGATTTGCTACCATTATCTCTGTATTTTCAAATGATATCTGAAGTCCAATTTTTTGTGCTATATTTTGTAGGCTTATTATTTGATTTCTGGCTTCTTGAATATTATTAGCCAGTAACGCTAAGTCATCTGCGAATCCCAAGCAATTTAAGTCTATTTGATCTTTCTTGGTTCCAGTTTTTATATTCCTAGGATTTTCCCTGTACCATTCCCTCATTAAATATTCCAAAGCACAATTGAAAAGTAGAGGCGATAAACCATCCCCTTGTCTTAATCCTGTTTTAATCGTAAACGGTTCAGATATTTCTCCTCTGAATTTTACTTTAGATTTGGTGTTTGTTAGAGTTAGTTTTATAATTTTTATTAATTTGGGATGAAGTTCGAAATTCCTTAGTATTTTCAGCAATGAAGATCTATGTATACAATCATAAGCCTTTCTGAAGTCTACGAAGGTTATGACTTGCTGTTTTTGTCTACGTTTGTAGTAGTCCATTACTAATTTTAAGGTGATTATCTGTTCAGGGCAGCTTCGCCATGGCCAAAATCCACCTTGATATTCTCCCATTTCCAGTTCTAATTGATCTTTACAACGATTATATAGAATTCGTGACATGATTTTATATGTGATATCCAAAAGGGAAATTCCTCGATAGTTGTCAGGATTTGATTTTTCTCCTTTCTTGTGTAATGGATGTATTATAGCAGTAGTCCAATGGTCTGTCAGTTCTTCTTTGATCCAAATGTTCACTATGCATTGGTGTAATGAAATCTTTACTGGTTCTGCTGCATATTTCCACAATTCTGCAAATGTTTGATCTTCTCCACTCGCTTTGTAGTTTTTGAGCTCTCTCAGCGCTTTGTAGACTTCTTGGATTGTGGGTGGATTTATGTTTTCTGATGGTGTTTTAATAGTGGTGTCTGCATTTATTTGAAGCAGTTCTGGTGGATCTTCGCAATTTAGCAACTTGTTGAATGTTTCTGCTAAAATTTCTGTATTTCTTTTATTACTATGAGCTAACTCGTCATTTCTGTCTTTTAACATTAATGTTGGAGGTTCATATCTTTGTCGTTGTTTGCTAAAAATTTTGTAGTAATCTCTTGAGTTGGTTTTCGCACTATTTGTTTCGATCATCAGAAGTATATCCTTTTGGTATAGCCGTTTAACCCCTCGTATTATTTTTTGAGTTATCTTCCTCTTTTCATGAGATCCAAGTGTGATTCATCTGTTTTTTGACTCTGATACCGTAACCAGGCTTGATGTCTATCTTCCACTGTATTATCACACTCATTGGTGTTTCTTCCTTGGATTTATTGGGGCTACTTGTTCAGCTATTTGTTTCAATTCGGGAACTATTTCCTCTAGATCATCTGTTATTTTAATGTATCTAGTTCGTTCTTTGTATCCCTTGTTATTTATTAGTTTATGAGGGTCGCATGTTCTCTTCTTTTTAGGTGAGTTTTTTTCTTTGTCAACGGGGTAAATTTAATTTTAATCTTTATCATGTAATGATCTGATCCAGTATCTGTTCCTCTCAGAACTTTCACATTGTAGATCTCCCTGTGATAGTTCTTATCCATACAAACATGATCTGGTTGCCATTCACCTTTTTTCCAATCTGGATGTTTCCAAGTTTTTAGTTTATTTGGTCTTCTCTTGATGTAAGTTGATTTGGAGATCATATCATGGTTCCTGCAAAATTCCACCAGTCTTATGCCATTCCTGTTTGTTCTTCTCTATGCTGGCCATTTTCCTATTATGTCTCTATATCTTTTTTCCTTTCCTAACTGGGCATTAAAGTCTCCAATTAAAATTTTGGTGCGACTTTTATTTATGTTTGTTGCTGTCTGATCTAAAAGCTCCCAAAATCCCTCCACATCATCTTTGTGTTCTTTCTTATTATTTTTTATCATTAGTTGGGGCATGGGCATTGAGAATAGTATATGTTCTATTTGCAGCTTTTAGAGTTAGTGTCGAGAGCCTGGGGGATAATGCTTTAAATTCTCTGATGGATTCAATTATTTTGAGATTGACTACAAATCCTGTTCCGAATTGTGGACATTGCTTCATTACTCTTTTTCCTGGTATTCCCTTGTAAATTCTATACCCTTGTGATTCTATTGGTTCCTGATCGGTGTTTCTCATTTCTTGATGGCCGGTTATTAGAATCCCTTTGCGATCCATTTCGTCTGTCAAAATTTTGAGTTTTCCTGGCTGTATGATGGAATTTATATTGTGTGTTGCTATATAGTTTATCTGTCCTATCTTCAGTCTAAATTTGGGTTTTCTATCTGTCGGGGGTATTTTTAGATGCTCCGACTCATCTAGGGTATCTTTCCGGTGACTGCCCACCGTATCCGAATGCAGTCTAGGTGGATTATTCCTTAAAATATTTCCTTCCATGTTTGACTTTCAAAGGTAGTCAACCTTGTATGGAGCAAGCTCCGAGTTACAACTGCGGTTGTTAACCGTAGAGGTTGTTGTGTGTTTGGTCCGCGAGAGCTATTTTATTTTGCTCAAGTCCGCCGGCAAGCCGGTGAGGACCCCCCTATCCGCCACCTGGGACGCGCTACGTCGGAGTATCACCTCTCAGCCTGCTACGACACCGTAGAATATACATCCATAACATTTGATAATAACATTTCTTGTTCAGTTATGCCTTTCAACTATCACATACTGTTCCTTTCCGTACATCAAAATTCTGGGTTTTACAATGTCATTCCATTACTAGCATACAAATGTAACCTCTATGCCAATATAGAGTACTTCTGTTAACTTTATCGTTCTATACATCTTATTTCGTTTCTGAAATGAATAAACTCTCCACTTATGAGATTCTCTGACTTCCCTTTTCTCACTTCAAGTAATAAACTATTCACTTTCATCAAACAACTGACTGTATTCTTTCTCTAATACATTACTGATTTATTTCTCACAAAATTGTGCTTCATTACTCTTGTTTCAATATAAATATATTATCGTTCTTCAACATTTCCACAAATATACAAAATTCTCTAACACATCATTAAATCTACTAAGTTCTCCAATATTACAATAAATCTGCGGTGTTTTCCGATGTTACAATACATCTGCGGAGTTTTCTAATGTTACAACAAGTCTACGGAATATACGTTCGCAATCGTAACGAAATCGTTCGTAAGAAATATTTTAACGCTCTAAAAATGGCAATGAAAAATACTAACGATGTCTAATATCATCGATCAAGACTTTCAAAATACGTCCAAATGACGTACGAAAATAACTATCGCATTTTACAAAAATCTACTAAAACTTTCAATACAATAATAACATAGGTTATAAATGCAAATATGTTGGTCATTGCTGGAATAACGTGTACAAAGTCTAACTACAGATATGGAATATATGCACTCTTCTACCTGGTTTCTGAGATCGTTGGTGACAAACCTGATGACCCTGGTGTCCTCGTAACGTCACCATATGGTTTCCGGAATGCTGTGAGCTGCTCCAGTCTGGCTGGGTTACATCACCACGGCCTTGCTTGGACTGCAGTACAGTTGAACGACCTGGTGGGCTGTCTTCAGAACAGATTATCAGCTGGCTGCCCGCTCGTGACCCACTTCTATCCTGAAAGATGACGACACGTCCTCGCCTCGGCTCTGCTGCTGGCCTCGCGTCCATCAGCCCTGGGTTCCTTGTTGTCTCCCTCACGCATCCGTTCGTCTTCTTCTTCTCAGATCTAGATATTCTTTGAAGTCGGTAGTTTGCATAGTTCTTTCCATCATGAAAGATCACCTCCATGTCGTGAAATTCCATTGTCGTAGCTTGCAACGTTATGTTAGCGAAACTGCGGTGGTTTGCAGTTCGCTCTGCATACTGCTATGTCATCCTGGTCATTTCTGAATCTCGCCGGTCCAGTATAGTGCTATCTTCCCAACATGGTGAATTTAAAATATCATTCTCATCGCGCAATTGTTTGTAGTCGTAGTTCTTCCCCTTCGACCTAAATTCTTAATCTTTCTTGTACAGATTGTTGAACTTCCAATGGTTTAAGTCTCCCTTCTTCAGACTTTCTTTCTGCGTAGTTACGTGTTCGATGTTCAGTTTGTAATTAAATACAAGTTTTTCGGGCTTGTAGGCCGTGGTCCAGACAGGAAATCTCCCGACGTTTCACCGGAAACTGCGTCCGGCATTCCACTGCAGACCAAGGAAAGGAGCGGAACCCTTGATAATGCCGGACGCAGTTTCCGGTGAAACGTCGGGAGATTTCCTGTCTGGACCACGGCCTACAAGCCCGAAAAACTTGTATTTAATTATGAACGCCGGCCGTGAAAGCCTAAGCTGTTATTTCAGTTTGTAACTTGCAACTTTTTCTATTGTCAAAGATTCCTTCTTTTAGAATATGATGAATAACTTTTCTCAATACTGTTGACTTGTAATATATTAATTGTTCGTTTTCATTACTGCTTGTTTCATCTTGAAGTCTTCAGTTCACAAAACCTTTGTCTAATACTTCTGAAGAGTGAATACAATATACGTCTTGTCTACTCGACAGTCTGTGTAGAATGAGCCTCGTTTCCTCACGTCTCCTAGCCTCCTCGGTTAGATTTACCTAACTTCTCTCTCAGTCTTTCAATTTAAAATCTGTTTTGCCAATTAAATTTCTTTTTCTCTGCTGGTGAATTCAATGTGCAACACTCTTATAAAATATTAAAATAAAGATTTTAATATTTATTCCTTCCTTAGTATTCAAACTATTTTCCCATTGGTTCTTGCTTAAAAAGTGGCGCGCTCCTGCCACGCGCTAGCTTTTCCCACTCTTGATATTGGCGTGTGTCGTGACCTCAATGCCACCTTCGCTCCCCTCTGCATCAAAACAGGTTTCTCGCCGCGCACTTCCTAAAAAGTGTCGACTTTCCAGAACAGTATCTCAATCATTTATACATGGTTAAAAATTTACCAAATCTTAAAATCTCCATTATTCATGAAATAAAAATATTTCTTCTGACGAAATTTTTCCCAAATGCTTGTATTAACATTCTCTTCCATCTGGACTGCTAATTTAGTCGAAAATTCCAAATTTAAAATATGCCATTTTTCTGATGTGGTCCTTGGTTCATACCTCATCCTGTCTTCTCCTCTCTACTAGACATGATTTCAAGTGCAGTACCCATTGCATTAGTTAGCTTTCTAATGAAATCTACCTAAAATCAATTTTAAGAATTCTAGTGACAAGTAAGCATCAACAACTAAACGTAACCATAAATAAAGAACCAATACAACAGGTCAGTCGATTTAAATACCTTGGTCAGATCTTCACAGAAGACCTACAATGTGAAGTTGAAATCAGGAGCCGTATAGCCATGGCTAAGCAGGCATTCCGTGAAAAGCATTCTCTAATTTGTCAACGCTCGATGTCCCTCAGCCTTAGAAAACAACTGGTTAAGACCTACATATGGACAGTTGCAATGTACTGCAGTGATACCTGGGCAATGAATAGAGGTGACATTAAACGACTAGAAGCGTTTGAGATGTGGTGTTGGCGCCGAATGGAAAATATCAGCTGGGTAGAGAAAATGACCAACATAACGGTGCTGGATCGAATAAAGGAAAAAACGGCAAACGATCCGCCAGATCAATAGAAGGAGATCCACCTGGCTTGGCCACAGGTTACGACATGGTGGCCTGATGATCGACATACTAGAAGGAAAAACACCTTGAAAACGCCCTCGCGGGAGGCCACGGGACACTTTCATGAGATCCTTCCTAAATAGCTCTGGCCTACGAAGTTATGAAGTGGTTAAAAGGACAGCACAAAACCGAACAACATGGAAAAGACTCATTGTAGGCGCAGACCAGTCGCTTGACTGAAAAACATGATGATGATAATAATCGTGTTGACCGACTGAAAAATATTAAATTAGGATTAATTAGTTAGTTATTGTTGCTTTAAGGGGCGTAATAGCGAGGTCTTCTTCCCCTAAACTAATAGGAACATGGATATAGCTTTAGAATATAGCTCTCCTTCGAGCCGACATATTTGTTGAGTAAGACATTCTGGAATGATGTGGAGATACCTTCGATCGCCTGGACCAGGGGTCCCCAAACCTTTTGGCCCAAAGGACTCACTCACTCCAGTACTATGTCCCAAGAGCCAACTCATCGTAACAACATACTTTAGTTTTGAATTACGTGCAAATTTTCGTAACAGGACTAGCCGGCGAGTGAGATATCAAAGGCGCAGAGCGCCGAGGCGGACTCCGTTCCACATGCTTCTCCTCTTCTTCTTCTTAGCGTCATCCCGTAGGAACGGGGTCCGCTTTTTGGATCAATGCACGCCATTTCTTGCGATCTAATGCTTCGCGTGATTTCAAGTTTCTTGATCGTAAATCGGCGTTAATGGTGTCGAGCCACCGCAATTTTGGTCTCCCACGCTGTCTCTGGCCGTCGACCGTTAGATGGTAGGCCGAGCCGATGACTGAACTTTGTGGTGCACGGACAACGTGCCCATACCAACGGAGTCTCCATTCCTGCATTTTCTCATTGATTGGAGCCACGCCAGCTGTATGTCAAATCGTTGTGTTGGGGATATGGTCGAGCAGAGAAATGTCTAATGATCTTCGCAGCATCCGCATTTCCATGACATGAAGTGAGTGCTCAGCACTTCTAGGTGCTGGCCAACACTCGGTACCATATAATGCAACTGGTCTCACCATTGTGTGGTATATCTTTGATTTTAAGCGGATAGGCATCTTCTTATCACAAAGAACACCGGTGACATCTCTGAATCGCATCCAAGTCGCATTGATTCGTGCTCGCACATCTTCATTCACAGAGCTGTCGCCATTCAATCGTGAGCCTAGGTATCGGAATGTATTTACCTTGGTAAGAGGAGCTCCATTAATACCTATAGTTCCAGGGGATGGAATCGTTTCGAGGTATTCAGTCTTGTGGATGTTCAAACGAAGACCAAATCCTTGCAGACGATCATGCCATGTCTGCACTTGGGTTTCAAGATCCTTCCTGGAGTCTGCCGCAAGCATCACATCATCAGCGTATAGCAATGTCCATGGGACACACTTCTGCAGGTCTCGCGTTATGGAATTCATGACGATAACTAAAAGCAGGGGAGACAGAGCTGAGCCTTGATGAACCCCAACTGTCACAGGGAAGCTGTCAGTCAGTCCTGCAGGGCATCGCACGTGGCTTTTGGTGTTGTTGTACAGCATTTTTACCCAGTTTATATAAATTTCTGGAACTTGATGATCTCGGAGAGCGTACCAAATCATCTGGTGTGGTACTCGATCAAATGCCTTCTCGAGGTCAAGGAAAGCAAGATGTAGTGGCCTCCTCTTCTCTCGGAATTTCTCCATCAGCTGGTACACAGCAAAGATTGCGTCTATCGTGCCACATCCCTTGACAAATCCACATTGATTTGCTGAGAGCTGTACGATGTTCCTCAGCCTATTGTCTAGGATACGTTCGAATATTTTCATAGTGTGGAAGAGAAGTCTAATTGGACGGTAATTGGTACATTCAGCTGGGTCACCCTTACCCTTAAAGATAGGTACTGTGATACTAGTTGACCAATCTGTAGGTATTTGACCACAGAGAATAATTGAATTGAAGAACTCTGTCAGCCAGGTGGTCGCGTTGTCAGTAAGTTCCTCAATTTTCCAGATGTCTGCAGGAAGGTCATCTAGCCCTGGGGCCTTTCCATTTTTCATGCTACGAATGGCAACTTTGACGTCATCTTCAGTGATACAAGGTACTGGTCCAGCCGTAACATTCTTGTCTGGTATTTGTGGGTGAGAGAATTCAGTGTTGAATATTTCACTAAAATACTCTCGCCAACGGTGCAGAATCATCTTGTTATCGTGAAGTCGTCGACCATTCTTATCCTTCACACACATATAGTGTTCTATATCCTGACCTGCTCTACACCGTGCTCGGTCTAGTCGGTAGATAATTTTGTCTCCGTTCCACATGCTTGTGGTTTTCATTTTCGTTTTGGCACTACTTATCTGTGTGGAAAACATTCTCCATAATGAAATAGAGGGGCAGATGACCTCGCTGTTGCAACCCTTAAAACTTGTGCTGACTTATTTTAGGTGTGAAACAAATATTTATATGCCCTAACCTGAATGAAATAAGATATTATAGGGGACATGGAAAGAATATAAAAGGTCAAGACGATGTTTATGAAAAGAATACTGGAAGTCATCACGACTGGTATATGTCCTCATGAGGGAGACCTATTGCTTAGAAGACGTCAAACTGAAGCATTGGTTACCATCCACAGGACCCTAACTGGAACTGATCAATATCAGAGACCATAAGAAAAAAGAAATAGGACTGTATTTTACACCACAATGGCCATGGCGGACGACAGCTGGAAAAAGGAGAGCCCAAAACCAGACAAACGTCACAACAAAATTCGCTATGCATGGATTTCATCACAGAATATGCGAGAACAAGAGATTTCATGAACCGACCGATGAATGTCAATGTACGTTATGTGGGCAAATATGTGGAAAATACCACATTATAATATGTGCAAATATAACAAAGATGTACAATGCCAGTGAAATATTTCGCATAGACGCCATGTTGGATTGGTGAGACGTAATAAAATTTGAAAGGGCACTGGTAACTGTGTTTTGTCTAGGCCAGAGATATCCATGTTACTTAACAATAAGCCAATCTTATTCACTTTTCTTTCCTTCCTTTGCCGTAATACACCTATGTGCAGTCGTTTTTGCATGTTATTCTAGTTGAAATTTATTTTCACATTTCTCTTTCTTCGAGCATATTTGACAATAGACGACAACGCCATCAGTTGAATAATCACTATTTTCCGCCAACACAAAGTTCCTCATTTCTCTACTAGAAACCGCTATAGTGTCAAGGAGCTTAGATATCTATCCTCCTTGACTTTCATAGCGCTTCATGGAACGAAAAATATTCGACATGCAAGTTTATCTCTGGGTGGCAAATAACAAAGATTGCACCCGTCACCCCAGGCCATACGATATTAAATTATTAAATTATTTAGTTGTATCTCTCCACTGACAATTGTTTGCAATTGTGGATCAAGACTTCTAATGGAAAATATCAGCAGCGATCTCAAATGTTCACCGGCTAATGTGGATTTATTAAAGGAAGCTTTCCAGTCGGTCAACACAAGCAGTGTTCACTTATATTAGGCGGGAAACAAGTATTTATACGCCCTAACTTGAATGAAATAAGATATTATTACAAAACAAGATGTTCAGTAAAGAACATATAGCCTACTTTCTCCTAAATGCATGGGTATTGTTATAACTCTTTGTCCTTTTCAAGGAGTATAATTGAATGTTGGTTGTAGTAGCTTGTTGAAATACAACGTGCTATAGGGATATTAAACATGTATATGAGGTGCCCTTTGCTAGTGCTACCTCTGTACCAAATTTCATTCCATTCGGTTTCACCGTGTTCGAATTAATAGGGGTAATCGATTTTGACACAAAGATGGCCGCCATCCGCAAACTATTAGGCTAATCACCTACTAGATTTGTCAAAGGATGCTTCCTCCATATAGGTATGTTGTTGCAAAATTTGGTAGAGATCGGATGATTAGGTTAGTCGTAATTTGATTTGAGCTTTGAGATGGCGGCGATATAAAACATGACACTGAGGTGTCCTTTGCTAGTGCTACCTTTGTACCAAATTTCGTTCAATTTGCGCTCACCATGTTCGAATTGATAGGGGGGGGACATACATTCAGAGTACACTCACTCACACACATACACACACACAGACTCACTCACACACACACACACACACACACACACACACAGACTCACACACACACACAGGCAGACACACTTTTTTCGCCCTGTAGTGATCTCATAAGTCTACTTTCATTTTTTGCAAAAATCGAAAGTAGGCTAATAACACGCTTACAGTATTTTTCAGGTAGGATATATAAATACCTGTCTTCCCGCCTAATGTAATTGAGCACAACTTCTGTTGACCAACTGGAAATAGGCAACCACTGAAAAATGGCTTCTATCGCTTCAATTAATGTGGATTTGTAAATATTTTCGGATGCTTCATTTTATAATAAATAATAATGCTTTGCTGTTTCGTCCCTTTTAACTACTGTGGCTTTTAGAGACACGGGGGTGCCGGATTTTCGTCCCGAAGGGGATCTTTAACGTGCCAGTAAATCTACTGACATGGCTCCCTCGCATCTGCGCACCCTCAAATGCCAGCTGACTGCGCCAGGATACGAACCAGCAACCTTGGGCCCAGCAAGCGAGAACGATACCGCTGAGCCACGCAGCCAGCCATACTTCATTTTATTTAGTTAGTTAGTTACTTAGTTAGTTAGTTAGTTATTAGAGTTTTAAATGATGCAAAAGCGAGGTCATCTGCCCCTATATTTATGGAGAATGTTTTCCACACCGATAAGTAGTGCCAAAGCGAAAATTAAAGCCACACGCATGTGGAGCGGAGTCCACCGGGATGGCGCTTTGTGCCCTAGATATCTCACTCGCCAGCTAGCGCTGATACGAAAATTTGCACTTAATTCAAAACTAAAGTATGCTGTTATCATGAGTTGGCTCTTGGGACATAGTGCTGGAGTGAGTCAGGCCCTTTGGCTAAAAGGTTTGGTGATCCCTGGTCCAGGCAATCAAAGATATCTCTACATCTTTCCAGAAGTTGCCGACACAGCTTCACTCCCACCTAATACTAAACTAAACAGCCTATTTTCATATATCCTATTTATGTTAATTGCCTCTATCAGCATACAAAATTTCAGTTCGATTGCTGAAACAGATTAGTAAATATTGAGAACCGTCTAAATGTTTCGGATGGACGCCATGTTCGATTTTTATATATGTAGGCCATAGAGTATTGTACTATTATATGAAGATTATTGTGTAGGTTCATTATTCAAACTTTGACTTCGATCCGTGATTAGGACACAAGAAGTAAAAACAATATTGACATTTCACACAGCCGCCATCTTCTGATTATGAAAACAATTGAACTAAATTAGATGTCAGTGCATTACAATGTGTATAAACATTTGCTGTACCATGTTTCACTGCACTCGGATGGTTAAATTGTGAGAAAAGTCTATTTAAATGTTTCAACTTTACTTGTCCACCATGTTAGTTTTGTAGGATTTTGAAAGTCACATAAGTGAACTTCTAGTAGTGCCCTTTATCATAGTACAAAATTTCAGGGTGATAGCAATAATAGTTTCGGATGTGTAGAATGCCAGTGAAATATTTCGCACAGCCGCCATGTTGGATTGGTGAGACGTAATAAAATTTGAAGGGCATGGTCAGGATCGGAAAAAATAGTACTATGACCTTACCGAGTTTCATTGAAATCGCTCCAGCCGTTTATATTTTATTAGGGACACACACACATATGCACACACACACACGCACGGGCAAAAGGTGATCTCATCGGCCTATTTTCTCATAAATGAAAATAGGCTAAAAATGTGCCGCTCCCGGAGCGTGTCCGTGTTAGTGTAAGAGGCTAAATGCACGTGTCCAGACAGCAGGAGATGCTGGTTCGATCCTAGCTGCGCTCGCATCGAAGTTTTACTCACTTCCACATTACAATGTCAGTATGATGTAGATGTGACTTCCATGGGAGAGCCGGTCACTTGCTGGAACGGATCGTGGTCGTTGCGGCATGACTGCTGGCAGTCGCTCACATCCGGGAGGCGAGGAGGTTCGAATCCCCCCGCCGGTAACCTTGAAGATGGTCTTCTGTGGTTTCCCATCTTCCTTCCAGGCAAATGCCGGGGTTGGTTCCTAACTATAGGCCACAGCCGCTACCTTTCAACTCCTCGTCCTTACATTCCAACTTCCCTCCCCAACGGTACTTGTAGCTCACCCATTGGGTGTCCGTCTCGACGCAGCTACAAATCTGACGAGCCGAACATGTCCTCGGACACTCCCGGCACTAAAAGCCATACGCTAAAAAAATAAATAATTGAGAGGCTAGGTTATCGTGGTCATTTTGCCCCGTGTACTTGAGAATACTGTGTAGAATACTCTGTGTCATTGTGGTGTCTGTGTACTGTATATTTTGTAATTTAGGTGAGAATTGGGAAGGAGACGGTCGTGACTTTAAGTTAGGAACTATCCCAGCATTTTCCTGGAGCACAAGAGGAAAAACACAGAAAACTACTTCCAGGATGGCTAAGGTGGGAATCGAACACACCTATTCTCAGTTTTGCTTCACGAGGCGGAGTGTACATAGTTCCAACCCTCAAACCAGAATTAAATTTATTGGTAGAGCAAGGAATCCAACCCGGACCTCCGGCGCGTGGAGGAGAGGGTGGGGCCGACGACGACAGCCACGTGGTAATATGTACGGGATGGTCAACCTCCGCTAATTAGGTTAAACCCGAACAGTCATGTCAGCTCAAGCTAATGGGTTTGGGAAGAGAGTGGGGGTAGGCAACTTCTCCTGAAATGTTAGTTAAGGTATGAGTTGACTGACAGCTACGTACACTTGGTCCCCCAGGAGTTTCCGTAGATATCGCTAATATGTTATCCATGTACAGTCAATGAAGTGGAGGATTGCGAGTTATAGGAAACTATAAATGTTGTAAGTTTGAGTTGCCACAACGGGGCCAAAAGTGGAGGTGTTCCAACAAGGAATTCATTTACGAATGCACCTTATTTTGTAGCAGAATACATATAAGCATTTTGGTTCTCAAGATATCGTTTTAAAGCTCATAGTGCAGGCTGTAACTTGCATGTTGACGAAGCCACAACATAAAAATTAAAATGTGCAGATCTGAATAGTAACTGTGAAACACAAAGAAAATAAACGAAACTTTTCTTTATCAAATGCAAGGCTAAAGAAAACTAGGAATCTGGAATAATACCAAACGTTGCTAATGAGTAGACTAGTATCGAATACGTCTTTTAGATAACAAGAGTAGATAGTGGCGAACACCGTAAAGTTCAGGACAGGTGGACATATTCCAAAATATATTTATCTTGGCGTCCACTTTGGAGTGGGGGGCAGTGAAACACGCCTCAGGCAACTTCCCCTGTTAGGATTTTCCTAATTGACCCCCATGGAGAGAACTCATTAGCGGAGCTCGGTATCACCCAATATGTACTCGTTTGGCTAAGAGAAATGCATACTACTCTCTTTCGTATGGGTTCCACTTTCACTGCTCCTTTGATGTAAATATTCCATATTCTATCCTTTCTCTGTTGGGCATTTGTAATCGGCCAAGTTTCTGCACTATAGAGTTTATTATTATTATTATTATTATTATTACTATTATTACTATTTTATTAAGCTACACCTGGTAAAAGTAATCTAAAATTGAAAGTTTATTAGCAGTACTTTGTCAACAACACTAAGAGAACAGCTTCGGTAGCGTAGTTGGTGGCATGCTGAAATGCTGTGCCCAAGATAGCGGGTTCGAACCCGGCCGAAGTCGTCGGATTTTTTAAGAGCGTTAAAAATCCTTCAGTATGCCTTCCTTCGGAGGGGAAGTAAAGTCGGTGGTCCCATATCATAGATTTATGGCCTGTAAAAGATCCTTCCACAGACTAAACTTGTGTGAAGCTAAATTGTAGGTTAGATTTCGTTGGAACGCTCTATCCAAGTTCCAACATTCACCATTAGGTATCATTGACATCTAGTAGCGAAAGTTGGAACTACTTGAAATTGAACGGAACTTGTATCTCACCCGAGGGGTGTCCGCTTGAAGCAGCTACAGCCTTTGGCGAGCCGAACATGTCCTCGAACACTCCCGGCACTAAAAGCCATACGATAAATATAAAAAAAAAAACACCAAGAGACACAAGGCTTATTATTAACAAAATACATTTTGTCTAATATAAAAATCAGGAGAGGTTGAATTCATCCTTAGAGAGCTGGAGACATGAAGATTTAAGTGGAACATGTTCTCGCCACACAGATGTGAGGGTATTGAATATTGAGGTGAACTACCTGTACATATTCTCTCTATTATTGGGCGGTAAAGCCTAATACATTTTAGTTTTGACAGAGAAGGAGAGCGAGGAGTTGCTGAATTAATCTTCCTTAGAGTATAATTATCGGAGGTCCAATACATTTTCATCAGTAGCCTGAACCACGTTTCTCTGCCTAAAGTAGAGAGTTATTGGAAGCAAGCGCTATCTGCTTTTCTTCATAAGTGTCAGGCAGATTCATTAATGGAAGAGAATGAGACCCAGAGGGCGTGTATCCAATCTCCACAGCGTCAACTGAGAATTAATTCCACGTCATGTGATAATACCAGCAAATGAGTTACTCCGACTATACCAGCGATTAAATTAAGAAACGAAACCTAGTGAAGCGATGGATTTGAGATATTTTTGAAGCTATTACGGGATCGCTTTTCATTCGGTAAAAATATGTGTACCCAATTACTGTAGATGAATTTACTTCAGGTATATTTATTTATTTATTTATTTATTTATTTATCGTATGGATTTTAGTGCCGGGAGTGTCCGAGGACATGTTCAGCTCGTCGGAGTCTGTAGCTGCTTCCAGCGGACACCCTTAGGGTCAGCTACAAGTTCGGTTCAATTTCAAGTAGTTCCAACTTTCGCTACCAGATATCAATGACACCTAGTGGTGAATGTTGGAACTTTGATAGAGCGTTCCGCCGAAATCTAACCTAACAATTTAGCTTCACACAAGTTTAGTCTGTGGAAGGATCTTTTACATGCCATAAATCTATGACATGGGACAGCCGTCTTTACTATCCCTCCGATGGAAGGCATACTGAAGGAGTTTTAACGCTCTTAAAAAATCCGACGACTTCGGCCGGGTTTGAACCCGTTATCTTGGGAACAGCAGTTCAGTATGCTACCGACTACGCCACCGAAGCTTATTTCAGGTACTCTGCGATTAAATTAATTGTTACTGACCACCCAATCTAATTGGGTATCCTCTTGTTGACCGACTGAAAATCATTTCTATAATAGATTTATTTTATTTAGCGTATGGCTTTACAGATACAATATGCACATAAAAGATAATTAGTTTATGAAGACAAACTATATGTTCATGTCTAAATTGTTTATATAGTTAATTTTTCTCTGATGATCCATGAGCGAAATCAGTCACGTTGCCACTGTACTTTCGTTTAGGACATTCGGTGATGATATGCTGGATGGTCTGCTTGGGGGCACCACAATCACAGTTAGGTGAAGACATTAATTTCCATTTGTAGTGGAAGTCTGCACAGTTGCCGTGACCCGTACGAATCCTGTTGAGAGTTGACCATGTTTTCCGAGGAAGCTCAAATCCAGGTGGCAACGATGATCCAATGCGTGGTAAGGTTGATCCAGGCCTATTATCTTGTCTTCCCTGCCATTCTTTAGTGATGTTGTAGTTGGTATTCTCCAAGTCTATTGCAGTCCTTGTTGGTGGATTTCGGGATCGTAGGCGATTCAGGCAAATGTCAGCAATGTCACAGTGTATTGGTAGCTGTGGGTTATCCATTATTTTCTTGAACTCCTTGAGGAGAGCGTTTTTACGTCGAAGATCTGGTGGAGAGATGTGGCTGAGGATAGGTAGACAATGTGTGGGTGTAGACCTTATTCTGCCAGTGATTAGGCGCATGGTGGTGTTGAGCTGGGTATCTATGAGGTTAGTGTGAGGACTATTCAACCACACCGGGGCACAATACTCTGCAGCTGAAAACACAAGTCCCAAAGCTGTACATCGAAGTGAAGTTGCCGATGAACCCCAAGTTGTGCCACAAAATTTTTGGACTATATTGTTACGGGTTCTCACTTTGGATTGAGTATTGCGGAGGTGTTGTTTGAAGGAGAGTGTTCTATCCATTGTGACCCCCAGGTATTTAGGGAATCTATTATGTCTCAATAATTGATTTCCAATATACACCTGCAATTCTTTATTAGCCATCTTGTTGTTCAAATGAAAGCAGCACACTTCTGTCTTGTTAGTATTAAGTGTAAGTCTCCACATCTTAAAGTATTGAGTCAGTTCTTCAAGATCGTCTGTTAGGTTCATCTCTGTTTTCTCAAAAGTTGTATCTCTAGTAGCAAGTGCCCAATCATCTGCATAACCAAATTTTCTTGAAATTGTGGCAGGCATATCTGCGATATATAGGCTAAATAAGATTGGAGCAAGAACAGAGCCCTGAGGAAGTCCATTATTTAGTGATCTTTTGGTGCTCACATTATTCCCCATATGTACTTGGAAAAGTCTCTGACTTAGCATATTATTCAGGAGTCGGGCAGTCGTCTTACATGGTATCACTTTCAGGAACTTGAAGAGTAGGCCATCCTTCCAGACTGTGTCGTATGCTGCTGTCAGATCGATAAAAGCCACCGATGTCTTAAGTTTTTTCTGGTAGCCTGCTTCTATGAAAGTTGTAAGGGACAGTACTTGATCTGTAGTGCTTCTGTGCGGTCTGAATCCTGCCTGCTCCACTGGGATTTTCTTGATTATCTCTGGGCCAATTCTATTGAGAAGGAGCCTTTCTAGTAATTTATATGTCACACTAAGCAGGGCAATGGGGCGATAGCTCTCTGGTGTATCACTTGCTTTGCCTTTCTTCAAGATGGCTATGATCTTCGTTTGTTTGAATAACTTTGGCAATTGCCCACTCTGTAATATGTTCGTGAAGAAGTTAGACAACCATACTTTAGCTCTGTCTCCACAATGAGTAATAAATTCCGGGTGGATGCCATCCAAACCTGGTGCTTTGCCTGGCTTAATGTCTTTAATTGCAGTAGTTATCTCATCCTTAGTAAAAGGTCTGGAGTATTCCAAGATATCTGTGGCATTCTCTTTTAAATTTTTTAATTCCTTCTTTATGCGTTTTGTGAAGATTTTATCCCTGCTACTTTTAGAAGTCGTGACTATGTGAGAAGCGATCTTGTTTGGGTGAATATCTGGACTCCTTCGTGTAATAGGTTTACCATCTCCCAGTTTCCTGAGAAGCAGCTAGGCTTCACGACTAGATTTTGTAAAGTCAAGAGATTCCACTTTCGTAATCCACTTTTGTTTTCTTGCAGCATCCAGGCTATGTAAAAGTTGATCTGAAATTTCGTGATCACCACTGTCAATGTATTGTTGGTAAAGATTATCAGTTTCGTCACTCCATCCAGGAATGTACTCTCTACGGAAGCCCCTAGGGATGTGTTTTTTCGCTGTAGATATCACAGCTCCCACAAATCTCTCATATGCTTTTCTTGTTGGTGGTATCCTTCGTACATATTTATCAAGGTCCTCTGTAAAAGCAGACCAGTTAGCTTTACTGAGATTCCAGCGTGATCGTGGGGTAGATGAAACCAAGGGAATTTGAATTCCAAGCTCGTAAAGGACCGGCCGATGCTGGCTGTGAGGAAAATCGGCGAGCACTTTTCGGATGATTGATAAGGGTTTATCATCTTGGTTTCTGGAAACAAAACATAGGTCAGGACAATAATCTAGCCTCCATGCAGCAGATCTAAAAGTACCTCGATCTTTAGCATCAAACACATGGAATAGATCATTACTTTCTATCCAATTCATTAGTGCCTCTCCGTTCTCATCATTGCATCTATAGTTCCACTCCTGATGATGACTGTTGAAGTCTCCTACATAGACGGCTGGGTGTGGATGCACGTCTAAGACTTGATTTGGCCACTTAACACTTGGAGGTTTATAAATATTTGAGGTAACAGTGTCGCCTATTCTAGTAACAACTGTATGAATTTCCTCGTTTATGCTAGAGGTGACAAGGTAAGCATTTTCTATGGTGGAGCGTACGTAGGTAGCATTTCCATACGTATGATGGTAGGTAGCTCCCAGAAGATCGTATCCTGGAATCTTTCCTCTAACCTTCAACTGCTGTTCATCTGCAGCATGAGTTTCTTGTATAACTACTAAGTCAACTTCATATGAAAGTAGCAGTTTAGACAGCGCTTCACTCTTGGATCGGCTAATGCCTTCTATATTCAGTTGACAGATACGGACAGAAGGTCCTAGACTTCTAGTAGGTAGGTCCTGAAAAGGACCTTTAGATGATGTAGCCATGTTCATTATTGTATCTTGACCGGGGAGGGATATGAAATATTACCTTATGCAACGAGCCTATAATGGCAATAATTAAGTATGTTTATAAAACGAGCGTATGCGAGTTTTATAATTTCCATACGAGTGTCTTAATTACCATTATAGGCGAGTTGCATACGACTGTTTATGTTCGACGATAATTATTATAACTATTTTATGTTCGAACGTAATATATTCATAAATATCTGTCGAGATTTCGCCAGTTTTATGTACTGAACAGAGCGCATGAGACGCAGAGAATGCCTTGTATTTATTTATTTATTTATTTATTTATTTCCTCGATTACCCTACTATGACACTAGGCCAGGCAGTGAAATTTAAAACAAAAGGCCGTGGAACTCAGCGCATCTAATTATCTAACTGGTCAAACAACTGTTTCTTGAGCTCTGATTGGTGGAAACAACTGTTTCATAATGATAATAATGATCGTGTGGCCTCCGGAGAGGCCGAGTGCAGGTCTTTCTAGTTGACGCCCGTGGGCGACCTGCGCGTCGTAATGAGGATGAAGTGATGATGAAGACGTCACACACACCCAGTCCCCGAGCCACGGGAATTAATCCCAGGAGATTAAAATCCCTGATGGCTCGGCCGGGAATCGAACCCGGGGCACTTTGGGCCAAAGCCTAGCGCGCTAACCATTTAGCCACAAAGCCGGACTGTTTCATAATGAAAGATAGTGTTATAATGAGCCTCATTATAGTACAGTTTTCTGACACACAATAGTCAGGGTCGAACATGAAATAGATTATGATACTACATGCTTGGCTGTCGTCCCGGAGGTCCGGGTTCGATTGCCGGCTCTGTCATGAATTTTAATTCTGGTCTGAAGGCTGAAACGGGGTACACTGAGTCTCGTAAGGGAAAACTATGAAGATGTGGGTTCGATTACCACCTCATCCATCTTGGAAGTGGTTTTCTGTGGTTTCCCCACTTCTGGAATGATTCCTAACTTAAGGTCGCGGACGTCTCCTTCCCAATCCTCACCTGATTTACACATACACACACTAATGCAGCAATCACAATAAGACAAGTTATCAGAAAAATTCAACGCACACCCAAGTGCATGGGGCTATATGACCACGATGTCGTAAAGCCCCTTAATAAATTCACAACAAAACAACAACAACAAGACCAGTAATTATGAAACAGTTTTAAATAATTGGATTTTCACGACCGCAATGTTACTTATGAAGGCTTTCAGGCATTGTTGTTGTTGTTGTTGATTCATTAAGTGGATTTATGACATCGTGGTCATGTAGCCCCATGTACTTGTGTGTGTGGAATTTGTCTGATAACCTGTGCTACTGTGATGGCTGTATTAGTGTGTGTAGTTGTAATTCAGGTGAGGATTTCGAAGTAGGCGGCCGTTGCCTAGTAAACAATTTGTAGTAAATATATATCGACTATTGTAGGATTATTAATACCATTGGTATCTATTTGGATTATTTGCCAATAAGGACCAACTTTAATTCCGATATGATGAATGTTATATAAGTGTATAACATTTTCATTCTTGTTAGAAATTAAAAATACAATGCCAATAAACTTTCCAGAACTGTGAATACTAATGTGAATTTTAAAGCGAATTTTCTGTCTTCACTGATCTAACAGGCCGCGCGCAAGACAAAAGGCAGTAGGAAAGAAAGAGAAAATATATATTTTAAGACAATAATAATTTAATTACCTTATGTGTGTAATTAAGAAAGCAGGTTTGTGCTGGAGCTGTTGGCGAGCTATTCAAACTGTATTGATGGGGTACTGATTGGCCCGTGGGTCTAAAGTTGACTGCCTTTGGTCTAAGCTTAACAGTATTCAGACCAACAATGGAGTATGTGCCAACTCTCTGTTCAAATGGAGCAAGTTGCTATCGTGTATTGTGTTATGGTACTCCCTAAGGCTTTCCCATGCAAGCCCTGGTGACTTCATCATATTGTTTCCAGCGTCATTGAACTATTTACGGGTTGAACATTAAGCTTTACATAATTGCGTAGTCTACCTTTGTGCATAATACATTGTATATTGATGTGTTAACGTAGTTTACATGCTAAATAAATAAATAGTACTTGGGCTGGTTCTGATTTGAATAATTAGCGGGGCTATTTTCTTAATTTAATTTACTATAGTGGCAAAATTAAGTCAGGGAGAGCAAAGTAAAAACCTTAGAATGCAGACAAAACTAAATTGGTGAAAAAAGAGTTAACCCCAGTTAATCACCCAGAGAGCAGATTTACGTGGTTTAAACCAGCTATGCTTATTCAACTCCTTCTGTATCGCGCCCCTTTAATCCACTGGGCCTGCCTCTTTTAAAATAATGTCGAGTCTTCTAGGGAGATTCAACAAGACAGGCTTACATTTCCATTTCTCACAAGATCTCTCCGCTGGGAGAGGCCATGCTATGCTATGCTATGGTATAGGCTAAAGTATTACAAATTTACAGCAAACTTCACAATGCGGGTCTCTCAGTCTCTTAAAATATTGCATGATTAGAAAATATCCTACTGGCCTAAGTGAGAATGCGGCCACATTTTCAAGTCTCATTCAACTTACATGGATAGAATCAGGAACAAGACCATGCGATCTGGTCTAGGAGTAGAGCCGCTACAGCAAAGCATAGAGGCGAGTCAGCTAAGGGTGGTTTGGACATGTCCTCAGGATGCCTGAATCACGAATCGCTGAGCTGTCTATGGAGCACGGATGCAAGGCACCAGACCAAGGAGGAAACCTAGGAGAGAATTGTAGGAAGACGTCAGAGGTGCAGTGGAAGCGAGAGGAATGTCGTGGAATCAGGCCAAACAACTGACAAGAGACAGGAAGGCCTAGCGCTCTTTTTGGAAAACCTCGACACCCGAAGGGTACAAGAGGACGGCTTAGTAAGTAAGTACTCAACTGATATGACTGCTCCATGAAAAGCTATGTATTAAAGCATTTCTATGTTTCAAAAGATGTTGGCTATGTTCGTGTCATCTAGGACTTTAGGTAATCAAGGCTATCTCCTCATCATTCAAGAAGTCTCCGCAACAGTTCTTCTCCATGCAAGACTTCAAATGTGCCGTGGTCAAAGAGTGTCCTCCATCTGATCGAACAGAAGCTGATTCGGAATCAAATCCCGACTGCGATCACTTTTCCGAGTCTTACTCAACAGATACTTCTTATTATTATTATTCGTTACGCCCATTCAAAGAGCGTTTGAACTTGTTGGTTGGCTTGATGATTTTCGCCTTGTTGTCCTCCCAAAACCTCTGCACTGTGTTGCACCTTGCGTTCTCTGGACCACTTCCTACCATTTTCTTTTTAGGGTTCTCCATGCATTTGTGCTTGCTTACTAAGGGCTCCACGATTTTCTATGATGTCGTTTGTGATATTAATTTCTAGGAGGTCCTCCTTAGTTTCTTCTAGCCAGTTTATTTTGACCTTTTTTGAGTTGATTACTACAAATTATCTTTTGGATATCTTATTAATTTTCGGTCTTATCATATTTAGGTGTCCACCTCTAAATTTTAAATTCCATTCCAAATTTGTGTACTTTAATCTGTGTTAAGAGGGGCAGATAACCTCTTAGTTCAACCCCTTAAAAAAATAACTAACATCTTTTGGTTAGTCTGTCGCGGTCCATCGGCCATAGAATTTCAGACATCTCTTGCGTACGTCATCAGTCAACCTGTCAGGTGTACATATACGTTTCGGAAAAAAATATCACAGTTTTAACCAAATGATCTGATTTTTTATGGTTCATGCATCTTAGGACTAAAGGATTAACATGCATAAAATCCTCAATTTATGTTTACACGCATGTAAAATGTATTTTTAATGGAAAAATTATGTAAAATTTCCAGACCATCTAGAATTTCTAAAAATAAATGGATTTTCACTGATTTGTCCAGATCTTTATAGAGAATGTTGTGAAGCACATTCATACTTATTACCTTATTTTTGAAGTAACTGAACAAAGTTTTCCAAAAAATTGTATTTTTTTACTATATATTTGTTTAAAAACACCTCGTATGTTATTTGTGTTAAAGATATTTCAACAATTGAGGTTCAAACCATTCTCCAGTTCATGCTCTTTCATTTGACACATCAACCATCCTTTTATCTCAATTTATATCGAAGTTATTTGGATTGAAAATCCGGAAATTGGAGGAATTTCTTAATCTGAGAAAACAAGGGTTGAAGGGTTGCAATAAGATTCCTAGTTCCTCTTTCAAAATCACACTTCAGAATTCCCCTGCCCCATGCGTGTGGCCCTCCTTTTGAAGTTTTAGTGTGGGGGTGTGGTGGCGCAGCGGTCAAGCTTTTGGCCTCTCACCAAGGTGGACTGAGTTGGATTCCCGGTCAATACATGTGAGATTGTTGAAGTGAAATGCCACGTGCTGTTGAAAATGTTTTAGCTTCCCCATATTCACATACAATTAACCACATGCCATATACAAGTTTACTGTTTATATCGAGAGCATGTTCTTATCTCTTGGAGGTACCGTACAGAATTTATCTGTTTGGAAACCAGAGAATTTACACACTAAACCTATTGTCAAAGCCCAGCCAAACCGTTGATTTTCATAGTTAATCGCACTCATAGATGAAGTACTGTCGAAGAACTAGGGCACGCTAATGCAAATATTAATGTCTGAAGGCAGTCTGAATCAAATATTACATAGAAATACTAATTAGAATAGTTACTATGACATGTGTCAGCGCTTGTTGCGAGTTTAGCATGTGAAGCACTACGAGAGGGGTCAATGTTTATCTTTCTTGCACCACTAGAGCTTTCTTCTCGTTTGTGATGTTGATTTCCACAGAACCTTTGCTTTCTCTTCTGCTTACTACTCCGAGAGTTAGAGCCAATGATGTAATAAATCACTCCAACAAACAAGAGATAGGGGCAGATGAACTCGTAGTTCTGCTCCTTAAAACAACAATAACTAACTAACTAACTAAACACGAGATAAACATAAACTTTGCACGTCTTCTCAAATTTGTCACATATCCATGGAAACCGCCATTAGTCTACTGTTTACCAAATACCATGTGTAAGAAATGAGAACACACAACTGAAGTATAATATTACCATAACGAATAGAATAAGAAGTGATATCACTGGCCTAGTACGCCTGGTCCACCGCAGCGCAGCGCTGGCTCCGATCTGTGATGTAAGGTAGCATTGGCGCTTACGAGACTTTTAAAACCTTGCGACCTGTTTTACATGTTAAAACACCGCAAGATATCCTCATAGGCGCTAATAAGTTCGACATCTCCACTTACTTTACTGTGCCCAATTATAATTTAATAAGTCATCTCCTGTAATAGTCCAGTTTCGACAATAAGCGAAGACAGAGAGCAAGTTCAAAATGCAATTAGTTTTGCCAGCTATCGGTAAATTTAAAAAAAGAACGGAACAATTAACCTCGCTATCAGAAAGGATTTCTTCACATTGTTACACATTTTACATTCCCTTAACACACTTGCAACACAGAAAAAAAAGCCGTACGAACGCAACATTCAACTTTACCGTAGATTACTATACAATTCAATAATAACCATAAATTTCACTCCACAAACACCAAATTCAGTAAACTACCATCATTTCAGAAGAACTTAACATTAAACAGACATAGAAGGCATAGTTATGACCCCTTCATAGAGTAGGCTATTGCCTAAAACTGATCACGCCTCCGTCAGCATTACGGTACATATATGTTTTTTAACTCATTGTCTTTTTATTCTCATCCCTTTCTTCACAGAAGTAGTCTTTAATGGCATCAAGAGCATTTTTATTTACAGCATACTGGACAAATACTTAGGCAAATTAGGAAATATATGTCTTTCAATCGCCAGTTGGTTCTTGGGAGAAGTACTACTTCCTTCCCTTCTATCACAAATTTGTCAAATTTAACAATTAAATCTTCTGAAAAGTGAGCATCACAGATGTAGGACTTTTAAGTAAGTTCCCTATCCTTCCCTGGTATGGCCGTTTTGCACTTGATAAAACGTTCCTTATCTTTAGGAGGTTTGAAAAACCATCTGACCTCTTTACAGTCCCCAGAGCTAGAACTGCATCCTAGTAAAATAGAACAAGGCATCTTCACTACTCACATTAAGCACTCATGAAAATGCAAGGGCTAAACTGCTGTTTACTTACATTAAATAACAATAAAATTAACACACGAAGATAACGTCAACACACGACAAGAAATTAAATTCCATTTCAGTTAATGCTTCCTACAATAGCATTTAAGGTATTAATACTATGAAGTAATAGTGTAAGCACTTGTATATCAATAAACGTTTCCACAGAACACCACCAAAACACTCCGATCGATTAAATACTTAATATATCGCACATAAACACATAAACATATGTGGAAATCAACAATCTAAAATCGACTGTAGCGCTGCGTAGCGGCGAGTGCCAACCCGATCCGTATTCATTACATGCTATTGAGGGAGAAGAGATCACACTTTATATTTTATTCGTTATGATATTACTATAATTGCAGAGCAATCTGTGAGTGGGGATTGATACTATAAACAAGCCATCTGTCACATGAACTGAAATAGAGTGCTGTACTTCTCTCCTCATGCCACACCCATGTCAGAAAATGGCGCGCATCGCTCGCTTTAAACCCACTACAAATGTATTTCTATTCATCGTACTCATGGAAATCATACATTTTCTGAAAGAAGGGAGTTCAGAGTAACATTTTATGCCAAAAACGAAAAATCGAACAATTGAGCCAGAAATGCTGTTTTAAACGTATAGGCTATGTATACTACAAAGAATAGAGGTCCGCTGTTCTCCTCTTATTCCACATTCGATTTTCTCTCACGTGACCATACATTTTCCGGAGAATTTTTCGTTCTTGCTTTTCAATCTCGGTAGTTTAAGAGTGACCAACGAGATATATAGTTTGTCAGGCGTAGACTATAAAGCTTTCGGCAAAACACCTCTCTTGTAGTGTCGTAATTTTACATTACGCGATATGACCCTTTCATTATAATTATTATTATTATTACTCCTGTGCAATGGTACATTGCGTAAAGCGCACCATTCTCTCAAATTACATGGATATGATATCGTTCACCGTTATTTTCTTCTATTGCCTTCGATCGTTTATTCAATGATTATCTGTAGAAGATGTGTATTAAGCAAGTAGTTAAGTGAAGAACTAAATAGCCTACGTTCATATATACCACTGATCTTTTCCATTAAAACTGGTCAGATTTTAAACTGAATACCTGAACACTTCCCTTAAGTCTCGGTAGATGGTACTGCTACCCCTAGACAGACAAAAAAAATAGTTTGATGCTTTTCAGTCGGTCAACACGATGGTACTGTCCCCGATATCAGGATAGTAGGCTGTCAGATATCCGCCCCCTCAATCGGATTGCCAATAATCAAACGCACCGGCACAGCTACATCAATGAAAATGGCACTGACAGACACTATCGAGATTAGAGCACAATAGTTAACAAGAAATTATTGTGGAACACACCAAAATATACGGGGGTTCATACTTACCTTTACTTACCTCTTAAATTTATCTCGGGGACTGGGTTGTCAACTGGATCACTTAAAGTATGCCCTCACAATAACCTCCACCATGATATTTAAAATGAACCAGAACGAAGACGAGAAACTTGAAACTGCACAATAATTTCTTTCACATAAAGAATGATTTTAACAAAAATAAAACAACAAAATCCACGTGGCAATCAGAAGCCATCGTCCATATAATCATGTCCTCCTGTAGGACTTGTATACTCTACATACAATGTTTCAGCTTTCTCAAGCTCAAAGTAACGTGAAAATAATAATGCACTTGGAATGGAAACGGGATTTGGGACGAGACACATATATCAATAGTTTTGCGTGTTTATATACTTCACATTTTATTTATAGCCACAAGGCTATTATGGATACGTCCTTGGCCTCTGTCATACAGTTGTCCGGGCCAGCTGCAATGCACCTGCATCGTCAAAGCGGACTCCCCGTTCGTTCAACCCTAGCATAAGCGAGTTACCTCAGAGCTTGGCTCTCCTTTTCAAAACACGTAAATGTTCACATCTCAACTGAAATATTATCACGCAAATGTTTTAAATGCTCCATTCAAACACCAGTGGATTACTCCAACAATCCCAAATCATGTTTAATTGTTCAAACCACTTGTTTAATTATCGTTGTTTAGAGTATAAAAACAAAACTCTTAATGTTAATAACAAAAGTTCATTAATTATTTATAACAATAATAAAATTGTTTATAACAATGTCAAACGACAATTGGAAAACTTATACACGCCTCTATTAACCTTTTCATTTCAAATTATTTAACAAAGATATTTACAAAATTATTTTACAATATTATATTGTTTATATTATTTATACAAGAAATACATTAAACCACACGTTTATCCGGTTGATAATTACTTAAATCGTGATGATATAATCGACCAATGAAGGTTATTTATATTTAACTGTCAAATTCAGGTTTAATAAGGTTTAATAATAATTATTAATATTTGTGACGGTAACCTCCATTCAAAATCTTTATCTCAAATTATTTAACACTCTTGTTAATTTTAACAGTATCTTCATATGAATAACTTTCAAAGAACCAGAACAATACATTCAGCGGGAAAATACTTCGCTCAAGACGCACAAAATTGCACAACAATTGGCCCAAAATTCATCATATATCTTCATATATATGGCATAAAAATCTTCCAAACTACATACAAAAACCTCCACTTATAAATTCATCAACTTCATTTATTACTGTGGGAACCTCCTTCATTATTCAAGGGCATTATTCATCAGCGACTTTTACATGTCCACTGAACTAACGATTATACATCCATTGTTCCTCTTTAAAAATTCTTATATTCATCAATTGTATTAATGACTGTTATTATTTAACCTTCGTGGGTTTCATTCATGAATCGATATGAAGTAAAAATTTGCCAATCACAAATAAATTTAATAGCAAATACGATTAGACACTCCTCCCTGGTCTATCAAAATTGAGATTAATATCTTCAAAGTAACGCAGTATAAAAATACTATCTTCAATCAAAGTTCATCTAAACTGTATGAATAGTCGAATAGAATACAATTAGACTGTGGAATGCAAACATTATTGTTCCAATCTATAATTGAGAAAAACTCCTATCAAATGTTCATTACTATATTGTATTCAATAAATCGTAATCAAAGTTCATATTTCATAAAATTGTCTATAATGCAATGATAAATGTCTATGTTGCAATCATGTTCATAAGACGACTAGTATTTCAAAGATCGTCGATATCGTAATAGATTTTAACGCTCTAAAATCATTTAATTATTCTTCTTTCTTGAGGATGACAGAAAATTGGTCAAAGTAATTAACTGAATAGAATTACTTTAATAAAATGACACGCTGTCTGAATTCAAATCTGCCATAGAAAATCGTTAACTTTACAGTCAAATCGTGACTACAAAAATATGCAAATTACTGAAAGAATCTAAATCATCAGTCTCAACTGATCCAAAACTAATTAAGTATGCCAATGACATAACAATGTCTCAACAAATCGAAGAAAAAGGCATAAATCATCGAAGTGTACTGAGTACAGAAATGTTAATCAAGAAAATGGGGCACAAAAAAAATATGGGACAGAAAATATGGGAAGAATGGTTGCTCAGATATCGCTACAAGACTCAAATAATACAAGAAACGTTCACGACTACCTTATCTGTTGATTGAAGTTCTAGAGGAAAGTTTTCAAAGAAAACTGCTGTTGGTTCCATTTCACCAGCGTGAAGATGTGCTCCGTCCTCGAACCTGGAATCAGCGTCCTCGGAGAATCGAACTGCTTCCTTCTCCGGAAATTGCACTGCTCCGTGGATACGAAAACATCCTTCTGGCAAAACTCTTCTTTGTGAGCCGGGTCCACCCTGGCCTCTCTTGAAAGTTCCCTGAAGTTCTGGTATAAATTCGCCATGAAGTTTATTGCAGTTATTTCCGCAGAAATATTCATAATCGTGGAGTATGAAAATATTTCCACTGTCATTTGATATAATTCAGCGATGGATTCACGATGCATGAGTGTAGTTGGATGTTCACTACATGCTCGCTTTTGTAGAAAGACAATTAACGAAGTTCCATGCTGTTATTTCACTCAATCGATATATGTCCCAATTGCATTAAAGCCTTAGCCTTCCATCTCAACTACTGTTACAATCATCGAAAGCACTGCAAGATTATAATGTTCCATAGTAGACTGTATCGTTGTAACACCAAACGTATTCTCCAATATCACTGTTGCAATCCACGTGTCAGCCGTAGTGTATAATGTGGAATTTTAAAAGTGTTTCTCATGTGGCGAGAAAATTACTTTTGTTGGCAGCCTTAAAGTGCCAATATCTTTCGAAGTATAACTGTGAAATTGTTCAAATCTTCTACACACCTCAATGTTGTACTGCCCAATAGAATTATAATAAAGGCTGAAGTTAACTCTTGATATCTTATCTGGTGAAAACGTTAATGTGAGCGTTTCAACTTCACCTAGTTTCGAGCAGCGTAAAATGGAACTGCTCCGTGTTCGTTCGATGCGCCGGGCTTTAACCACACGCTAAAGATGACTTGCTTCACTTATTCACTCGACAATGACTATGACATCTGAAATATATATGCGGTATCAGCGGTGTGATAGATATGAGAGCTCCTCTATCCTGTACACGACCTTTTATCAACTTCTTAAGGGGCGTATCCATCCCTTCCATAGCCTGTTGCTCCGTCATCGCTAGAAGTTTTAACTTTGGCTATACTTGACGGATTTTCAAATTTCAAAAACTCAAAATTAATTTCTTCAAAATTCCAAATCAATGCCATAACTGAAAATAGTTTTCCACAATTCTGCATGCCAAAAGTAATCAAATATCGTAGTTTCAGCAATCTCCGTCTTCCTTCCAAACTATCGTTCATTGGTTCGAGTCTCTCCTCCAATAGCGTAACTTCTTCCTTAGCACAATACCTTGTTTCCTGTGACTGCGTCGTAAATCTCCGATCTTTCTCGAACCAAAATCATGACGTCACCAAGAATCTCAGCTCAACCAGCCTACTTGCATGAAGTCTACGTCATCCGTGCCTACGTCATGAATATCCACGTCACAACTATGACATCCATAACTTTATTCAATTATGCCAATACAGCCATCGTGGTCTCAATATAATTCAATTTACGGGGGCATTCTCCCTTCACCACGTTTTAAAAACAGTTGCAAATTGTTTTTAAACTCTGTGTTATAAATATCTCAATTCACTTGAACACGAAATTGAATTATTATTGGCTTACTCTTATATGATATTCCTTCTATGTTCCTTAATCATAAGTCTCTTCTTCTCTGGTTTGTGTGTGGCTACTGCATTCTCCTTTCTACTGTCTCTTCTGTCCTGAGTACCTGTTTTCTATGTTCTGCTGACTTGTAGAAGGACCAGGATCGATCACTACATCCTGTCTTTTCTTTTGGTTTTCAGCTTCCTTTTCTCGTAATTCCTTCAGATACTGCTGACTTTCTTTCTCTCTTTCTTGATACTTGTCGGGTCTCATAACCTGACCTTGAGAATTCTGATTCTGATTCTGGTACTGGTTATTTCGATTGTAGTTTCTATTATAACCATTGTTATAGTATCTACCTCTTCCGTTGTTGTAATTCCCTCTATTATTATTCCAGCCTCGTCTTTGCTGATATGGACGGTAACCTTGGGATCTGTTGTTGCGGAAATAATTATTCCTGTGAGGACCTACATTTTCAGTTTTTCCTTCCTCAGGCTTATCAGTTTGCTGCACTTGATCCATATAGACTGTATTAACGTCTTTGAATTCGTGCCTCTGACCTTTTTGTACCAAATTTGGCATTGGACTCGTGTAGTCAAGCCTTCTCAACAATTCGTCCATACTTGTCAAATCTCTGATATTTGACGATATGATCAGTCTTCTTACTTCCACAGGCAGCATACGTGAAATCGCATCTATCAACTGCTCTGTTGACAATGGGGGTTGCAAAAATCTCAAGCGTGATAGTTGGCTCGTGAAGAAATCAGCGTACCGTGTTGGAAGAGTACCTGAATACTTCCTCGAGTATACCTCAGCTCTTAATGAATTCTGAGCTTCTATTGACCAGAATCGTTTTATCAGTGCCTCTGAAAATTCGTCAAAATTGCTGAAAGTGTACCGAAATGCTCTGAACCATTCAAGGGGTCCTCCAGCTAGAAATCTCTCTACGATTCTCATCTCTCTCTCTCTAGGAATGTGGGCTTCTATGAAATAGTCTTTAAGATTCCTGATATATTCAATCGGTGTGAGACTATCAGTGTTGCTAAATTTTTGAGGTTTGTCTTCAAAATTCCGGATGACTGTCACATTTCTCGGATATGAATCCATATAATTTTTCCCACTATCACGATACTTCCATTCGGGTTCAATATTCCGATCTTCTTCTTCTTCCCTGAATCTGGATATACGTTCCTCAGGACTAATATCTCTCTCTTCTGTAGTAAGGTTACCTCTTCTCACGTAATTTCTATCCTCTTCACCAGTCAATCCTTCGGTATCCTTTTCTGTGATTTCCGTGATGACTTTCCTAATCAACTCTTCCTTATAGGTTTCCATCATGCTAGCTTCTCCTAGTTTCAAATTCTGCAGTTTGCTCGTAGTTTCATTAACATCAGAGACAACCTTATGAATCTGTTCCTCTAACGCAGTTTTTAATGCTTGCACGTCCTGACCTATTTGAGTTCTATCCTCAACCTGCTTTTCGGATAGCGAATCCATCCTTACATTCAAGTCTTTCCTAATCTGAACTACTTCATTATTAATGTCTACTTGTGTACTGGCAAGTTTTCTTTCAATTCGTTCCTGAATCTGATCTACATGTTCCCCACTTGACCTGTTCCATTCATCTTTCCAAACCGTTACATTTGCAGTTAACATTTCCGCGATATCTACCTCAATGTCCTCCTTAAGTAAACGATTGTGATCTAATACTTGGGTTCTCATGACCTCTACATCGTATTTTAAACCAGCTAAAGAAGCTGTTGTCCTAACAGACTCGTCAACTAATCGAGTTGTTAATGCACTAATGTTACGAGTACAAAGTGTTTTTGAAGTTTCAATTTCCTCCCTAACTTTGTTAACATCAGTTTGAACTTTAGCAATGTCTACAAAAACAGTATTGACTTCTACTTGTATTTTATTGATATCGCTTTGCATATCGTTAACATCTGAATGAATATTATTGATGTCTACTTGAACATATGACACATCAGTTCGAGCATTTATAACCTCTCTTTGAACTTCCTCTACTTTGTCTTGTACAGTAGCAACATCATTCCTAACAACAATTACTTCAGCTCTAGCACATGAAATATCACCCCGGACATTGGCAACATCAAGATTCAACATAGTAAGATCTTTCTGTACCTTAGACACATCAATTTTAACATCAGACACATCTTTATGCACATTGGATAAATCTTTATGGACATTGGACACGTCTGTGCGCATGTCAGTTACAGCATTCTCGATTCCCTGGGTATTGATCTGTAAACGCGACATATTATTTTCTAAGTTTGCAGAACTGGTCTGAAGAACTTTCAAACTTTCATCCAGCCTAATAGACAAATTACTAGCATTCCTAGCTTCCATCTCCTCCATCATCTGCTTCATTCTGTTGGACATCTCCTCCAACATCATTTTCAGACTCTCATCTGCCATTTCAATAATATTTCAATAATAAACTGCTTTAGGGACATACATCAAACAGAGCAAAATAACAACATCTTTCACCATATATAAGTTTGAGCAATTTTCTGTCTTAAATCTAACTTATAATTACCTTATAATTAACTTTCGTAGACACTTCATGTTGAAATAAACTCAAGCACTTGTTCAAGTTTCTTTGGTTCATTTTAAAATATCCTAACACAAATAATTTACACTTACAATCCAAATAGTTTAATTTTATCTTTAATATGACTAAACATGTCATAAGCCGGTCAAATTAAATAAGATTCCAGATCATAGGCGATTTTTCTAAGTTTCCAGCCTATTTAACCTCTCTCAAGTTGTATAAGATCTGATCTTTTCTGAGTGTAATTTTCCTAAAACAATACAACATTTTATTCCTATATAATCACACTCTCAAATTCTACAATTGGCCAAGACATCTAACAAAGAATCAACCTCTTTATTTGAGTCTTCACAATCCCTTTGACATCGATAACTTGGTAATCCAATGTTATTCGAACACTCCACAAAATTGCGGTGTCAATTCTACTGCAATAACTTGGTAATCCAATGTTATTCAAGCACTCCGAACTTCGATTGTGCCAATTCTACTGGCGTTCAACCTGGTAATCCAGTGTTGTCAATCGAGCCCCACCAAATTGCGGCGCCAATCCTACTGGTGTTCAACCTGGTAATCCAGTTTTGTTGAACATGCCCCACGTTATAGGGTCGCCAATCCTACTGTCCCCGATATCAGGATAGTAGGCTGTCAGATATCCGCCCCCTCAATCGGATTGCCAATAATCAAACGCACCGGCACAGCTACATCAATGAAAATGGCACTGACAGACACTATCGAGATTAGAGCACAATACTTAACAAGAAATTATTGTGGAACACACCAAAATATACGGGGGTTCATACTTACCTTTACTTACCTCTTAAATTTATCTCGGGGACTGGGTTGTCAACTGGATCACTTAAAGTATGCCCTCACAATAACCTCCACCATGATATTTAAAATGAACCAGAACGAAGACGAGAAACTTTAAACTGCACAATAATTTCTTTCACATAAAGAATGATTTTAACAAAAATAAAACAACAAAATCCACGTGGCAATCAGAAGCCATCGTCCATATAATCATGTCCTCCTGTAGGACTTGTATACTCTACATACAATGTTTCAGCTTTCTCAAGCTCAAAGTAACGTAAAAATAATAATGCACTTGGAATGGAAACGGGATTTGGGACGAGACACATATCAATAGTTTTGCGTGTTTATATACTTCACATTTTATTTATAGCCACAAGGCTATTATGGATACGTCCTTGGCACCTGTCATACAGTTGTCCGGGCCAGCTGCAATGCACCTGCATCGTCAAAGCGGACTCCCCGTTCGTTCAACCCTAGCATAAGCGAGTTACCTCAGAGCTTGGCTCTCCTTTTCAAAACACGTAAATGTTCACATCTCAACTGAAATATTATCACGCAAATGTTTTAAATGCTCCATTCAAACACCAGTGGATTACTCCAACAATCCCAAATCATGTTTAATTGTTCAAACCACTTGTTTAATTAGCGTTGTTTAGAGTATAAAAACAAAACTCTTAATGTTAATAACAAAAGTTCATTAATTATTTATAACAATAATAAAATTGTTTATAACAATGTCAAACGACAATTGGAAAACTTATACACGCCTCTATTAATCCTTTTCATTTCAAATTATTTAACAAAGATATTTACAAAATTATTTTACAATATTATATTGTTTATATTATTTATACAAGAAATACATTAAACCACACGTTTATCCGGTTGATAATTACTTAAATCGTGATGATATAATCGACCAATGAAGGTTATTTATATTTAACTGTCAAATTTAGGTTTAATAAGGTTTAATAATAATTATTAATATTTGTGACGGTAACCTCCATTCAAAATCTTTATCTCAAATTATTTAACACTCTTGTTAATTTTAACAGTATCTTCATATGAATAACTTTCAAAGAACCAGAACAATACATTCAGCGGGAAAATACTTCGCTCAAGACGCACAAAATTGCACAACAATTGGCCCAAAATTCATCATATATCTTCATATATATGGCATAAAAATCTTCCAAACTACATACAAAAACCTCCACTTATAAATTCATCAACTTCATTTATTACTGTGGGAACCTCCTTCATTATTCAAGGGCATTATTCATCAGCGACTTTTACATGTCCACTGAACTAACGATTATACATCCATTGATCCTCTTTAAAAATTCTTATATTCATCAATTGTATTAATGACTGTTATTATTTAACCTTCGTGGGTTTCATTCATGAATCGATATGAAGTAAAAATTTGCCAATCACAAATAAATTTAATAGCAAATACGATTAGACACTCCTCCCTGGTCTATCAAAATTGAGATTAATATCTTCAAAGTAACGCAGTATAAAAATACTATCTTCAATCAAAGTTCATCTAAACTGTATGAATAGTCGAATAGAATACAATTAGACTGTGGAATGCAAACATTATTGTTCCAATCTATAATTGAGAAAAACTCCTATCAAATGTTCATTACTATATTGTATTCAATAAATCGTAATCAAAGTTCATATTTCATAAAATTGTCTATAATGCAATGATAAATGTCTATGTTGCAATCATGTTCATAAGACGACTAGTATTTCAAAGATCGTCGATATCGTAATAGATTTTAACGCTCTAAAATCATTTAATTATTCTTCTTTCTTGAGGATGACAGAAAATTGGTCAAAGTAATTAACTGAATAGAATTACTTTAATAAAATGACACGCTGTCTGAATTCAAATCTGCCATAGAAAATCGTTAACTTTACAGTCAAATCGTGACTACAAAAATATGCAAATTACTGAAAGAATCTAAATCATCAGTCTCAACTGATCCAAAACTAATTAAGTATGCCAATGACATAACAATGTCTCAACAAATCGAAGAAAAAGGCATAAATCATCGAAGTGTACTGAGTACAGAAATGTTAATCAAGAAAATGGGGCACAAAAAAAATATGGGACAGAAAATATGGGAAGAATGGTTGCTCAGATATCGCTAAAATACTCAAATAATACAAGAAACGTTCACGACTACCTTATCTGTTGATTGAAGTTCTAGAGGAAAGTTTTCAAAGAAAACTGCTGTTGGTTCCATTTCACCAGCGTGAAGATGTGCTCCGTCCTCGAACCTGGAATCAGCGTCCTCGGAGAATCGAACTGCTTCCTTCTCCGGAAATTGCACTGCTCCGTGGATACGAAAACATCCTTCTGGAAAAACTCTTCTTTGTGAGCCGGGTCCACCCTGGCCTCTCTTGAAAGTTCCCTGAAGTTCTGGTATAAATTCGCCATGAAGTTTATTGCAGTTATTTCCGCAGAAATATTCATAATCGTGGAGTATGAACATATTTCCACTGTCATTTGATATAATTCAGCGATGGATTCACGATGCATGAGTGTAGTTGGATGTTCACTACATGCTCGCTTTTGTAGAAAGACGATTAACGAAGTTCCATGCTGTTATTTCACTCAATCGATATATGTCCCAATTGCATTAAAGCCTTAGCCTTCCATCTCAACTACTGTTACAATCATCGAAAGCACTGCAAGATTATAATGTTCCATAGTAGACTGTATCGTTGTAACACCAAACGTATTCTCCAATATCACTGTTGCAATCCACGTGTCAGCCGTAGTGTATAATGTGGAATTTTAAAAGTGTTTCTCATGTGGCGAGAAAATCACTTTTGTTGGCAGCCTTAAAGTGCCAATATCTTTCGAAGTATAACTGTGAAATTGTTCAAATCTTCTACACACCTCAATGTTGTACTGCCCAATAGAATTATAATAAAGGCTGAAGTTAACTCTTGATATCTTATCTGGTGAAAACGTTAATGTGAGCGTTTCAACTTCACCTAGTTTCGAGCAGCGTAAAATGGAACTGCTCCGTGTTCGTTCGATGCGCCGGGCTTTAACCACACGCTAAAGATGACTTGCTTCACTTATTCACTCGACAATGACTATGACATCTGAAATATATATGCGGTATCAGCGGTGTGATAGATATGAGAGCTCCTCTATCCTGTGCACGACCTTTTATCAACTTCTTAAGGGGCGTATCCATCCCTTCCATAGCCTGTTGCTCCGTCATCGCTAGATGTTTTAACTTTGGCTATACTTGACGGATTTTCAAATTTCAAAAACTCAAAATTAATTTCTTCAAAATTCCAAATCAATGCCATAACTGAAAATAGTTTTCCACAATTCTGCATGCCAAAAGTAATCAAATATCGTAGTTTCAGCAATCTCCGTCTTCCTTCCAAACTATCGTTCATCGGTTCGAGTCTCTCCTCCAATAGCGTAACTTCTTCCTTAGCACAATACCTTGTTTCCTGCGACTGCGTCGTAAATCTCCGATCTTTCTCGAACCAAAATCATGACGTCACCAAGAATCTCAGCTCAACCAGCCTACTTGCATGAAGTCTACGTCATCCGTGCCTACGTCATGAATATCCACGTCACAACTATGACATCCATAACTTTATTCAATTATGCCAATACAGCCATCGTGGTCTCAATATAATTCAATTTACGGGGGCATTCTCCCTTCACCACGTTTTAAAAACAGTTGCAAATTGTTTTTAAACTCTGTGTTATAAATATCTCAATTCACTTGAACACGAAATTGAATTATTATTGGCTTACTCTTATATGATATTCCTTCTATGTTCCTTAATCATAAGTCTCTTCTTCTCTGGTTTGTGTGTGGCTAATGCATTCTCCTTTCTACTGTCTCTTCTGTCCTGAATACCTGTTTTCTAAGTTCTGCTGACTTGTAGAAGGACCAGGATCGATCACTACATCCTGTCTTTTCTTTTGGTTTTCAGCTTCCTTTTCTCGTAATTCCTTCAGATACTGCTGACTTTCTTTCTCTCTTTCTTGATACTTGTCGGGTCTCATAACCTGACCTTGAGAATTCTGATTCTGATTCTGGTACTGGTTATTTCGATTGTAGTTTCTATTATAACCATTGTTATAGTATCTACCTCTTCCGTTGTTGTAATTCCCTCTATTATTATTCCAGCCTCGTCTTTGCTGATATGGACGGTAACCTTGGGATCTGTTGTTGCGGAAATAATTATTCCTGTGAGGACCTACATTTTCAGTTTTTCCTTCCTCAGGCTTATCAGTTTGCTGCACTTGATCCATATAGACTGTATTAACGTCTTTGAATTCGTGCCTCTGACCTTTTTGTACCAAATTTGGCATTGGACTCGTGTAGTCAAGCCTTCTCAACAATTCGTCCATACTTGTCAAATCTCTGATATTTGACGATATGATCAGTCTTCTTACTTCCACAGGCAGCATACGTGAAATCGCATCTATCAACTGCTCTGTTGACAATGGGGGTTGCAAAAATCTCAAGCGTGATAGTTGGCTCGTGAAGAAATCAGCGTACCGTGTTGGAAGAGTACCTGAATACTTCCTCGAGTATACCTCAGCTCTTAATGAATTCTGAGCTTCTATTGACCAGAATCGTTTTATCAGTGCCTCTGAAAATTCGTCAAAATTGCTGAAAGTGTACCGAAATGCTCTGAACCATTCAAGGGGTCCTCCAGCTAGAAATCTCTCTACGATTCTCATCTCTCTCTCTCTAGGAATGTGGGCTTCTATGAAATAGTCTTTAAGATTCCTGATATATTCAATCGGTGTGAGACTATCAGTGTTGCTAAATTTTTGAGGTTTGTCTTCAAAATTCCGGATGACTGCCACATTTCTCGGATATGAATCCATATAATTTTTCCCACTATCACGATACTTCCATTCGGGTTCAATATTCCGATCTTCTTCTTCTTCCCTGAATCTGGATATACGTTCCTCAGGACTAATATCTCTCTCTTCTGTAGTAAGGTTACCTCTTCTCACGTAATTTCTATCCTCTTCACCAGTCAATCCTTCGGTATCCTTTTCTGTGATTTCCGTGATGACTTTCCTAATCAACTCTTCCTTATAGGTTTCCATCATGCTAGCTTCTCCTAGTTTCAAATTCTGCAGTTTGCTCGTAGTTTCATTAACATCAGAGACAACCTTATGAATCTGTTCCTCTAACGCAGTTTTTAATGCTTGCACGTCCTGACCTATTTGAGTTCTATCCTCAACCTGCTTTTCGGATAGCGAATCCATCCTTACATTCAAGTCTTTCCTAATCTGAACTACTTCATTATTAATGTCTACTTGTGTACTGGCAAGTTTTCTTTCAATTCGTTCCTGAATCTGATCTACATGTTCCCCACTTTACCTGTTCCATTCATCTTTCCAAACCGTTACATTTGCAGTTAACATTTCCGCGATATCTACCTCAATGTCCTCCTTAAGTAAACGATTGTGATCTAATACCTGGGTTCTCATGACCTCTACATCGTATTTTAAACCAGCTATAGAAGCTGTTGTCCTAACAGACTCGTCAACTAATCGAGTTGTTAATGCACTAATGTTACGAGTACAAAGTGTTTTTGAAGTTTCAATTTCCTCCCTAACTTTGTTAACATCAGTTTGAACTTTAGCAATGTCTACAAAAACAGTATTGACTTCTACTTGTATTTTATTGATATCGCTTTGCATATCGTTAACATCTGAATGAATATTATTGATGTCTACTTGAACATTTGACACATCAGTTCGAGCATTTATAACCTCTCTTTGAACTTCCTCTACTTTGTCTTGTACAGTAGCAACATCATTCCTAACAACAATTACTTCAGCTCTAGCACATGAAATATCACCCCGGACATTGGCAACATCAAGATTCAACATAGTAAGATCTTTCTGTACCTTAGACACATCAATTTTAACATCAGACACATCTTTATGCACATTGGATAAATCTTTATGGACATTGGACACGTCTGTGCGCATGTCAGTTACAGCATTCTCGATTCCCTGGGTATTGATCTGTAAACGCGACATATTATTTTCTAAGTTTTCAGAACTGGTCTGAAGAACTTTCCAACTTTCATCCAGCCTAATAGACAAATTACTAGCATTCCTAGCTTCCATTTCCTCCATCATCTGCTTCATTCTGTTGGACATCTCCTCCAACATCATTTTCAGACTCTCATCTGCCATTTCAATAATATTTCAATAATAAACTGCTTTAGGGACATACATCAAACAGAGCAAAATAACAACATCTTTCACCATATATAAGTTTGAGCAATTTTCTGTCTTAAATCTAACTTATAATTACCTTATAATTAACTTTCGTAGACACTTCATGTTGAAATAAACTCAAGCACTTGTTCAAGTTTCTTTGGTTCATTTTAAAATATCCTAACACAAATAATTTACACTTACAATCCAAATAGTTTAATTTTATCTTTAATATGACTAAACATGTCATAAGCCGGTCAAATTAAATAAGATTCCAGATCATAGGCGATTTTTCTAAGTTTCCAGCCTATTTAACCTCTCTCAAGTTGTATAAGATCTGATCTTTTCTGAGTGTAATTTTCCTAATACAATACAACATTTTATTCCTATATAATCACACTCTCAAATTCTACAATTGGCCAAGACATCTAACAAAGAATCAACCTCTTTATTTGAGTCTTCACAATCCCTTTGACATCGATAACTTGGTAATCCAATGTTATTCGAACACTCCACAAAATTGCGGTGTCAATTCTACTGCAATAACTTGGTAATCCAATGTTATTCAAGCACTCCGAACTTCGATTGTGCCAATTCTACTGGCGTTCAACCTGGTAATCCAGTGTTGTCAATCGAGCCCCACCGAATTGCGGCGCCAATCCTACTGGTGTTCAACCTGGTAATCCAGTTTTGTTGAACATGCCCCACGTTATAGGGTCGCCAATCCTACTGTCCCCGATATCAGGATAGTAGGCTGTCAGATATCCGCCCCCTCAATCGGATTGCCAATAATCAAACGCACCGGCACAGCTACATCAATGAAAATGGCACTGACAGACACTATCGAGATTAGAGCACAATAGTTAACAAGAAATTATTGTGGAACACACCAAAATATACGGGGGTTCATACTTACCTTTCCTTACCTCTTAAATTTATCTCGGGGACTGGGTTGTCAACTGGATCACTTAAAGTATGCCCTCACAATAACCTCCACCATGATATTTAAAATGAACCAGAACGAAGACGAGAAACTTTAAACTGCACAATAATTTCTTTCACATAAAGAATGATTTTAACAAAAATAAAACAACAAAATCCACGTGGCAATCAGAAGCCATCGTCCATATAATCATGTCCTCCTGTAGGACTTGTATACTCTACATACAATGTTTCAGCTTTCTCAAGCTCAAAGTAACGTAAAAATAATAATGCACTTGGAATGGAAACGGGATTTGGGACGAGACACATATATCAATAGTTTTGCGTGTTTATATACTTCACATTTTATTTATAGCCACAAGGCTATTATGGATACGTCCTTGGCCTCTGTCATACAGTTGTCCGGGCCAGCTGCAATGCACCTGCATCGTCAAAGCGGACTCCCCGTTCGTTCAACCCTAGCATAAGCGAGTTACCTCAGAGCTTGGCTCTCCTTTTCAAAACAGGTAAATGTTCACATCTCAACTGAAATATTATCACGCAAATGTTTTAAATGCTCCATTCAAACACCAGTGGATTACTCCAACAATCCCAAATCATGTTTAATTGTTCAAACCACTTGTTTAATTACTGTTGTTTGGAGTATAAAAACAAAACTCTTAATGTTAATAACAAAAGTTCATTAATTATTTATAACAATAATAAAATTGTTTATAACAATGTCAAACGTCAATTGGAAAACTTATACACGCCTCTATTAATCCTTTTCATTTCAAATTATTTAACAAAGATATTTACAAAATTATTTTACAATATTATATTGTTTATATTATTTATACAAGAAATACATTAAACCACACGTTTATCCGGTTGATAATTACTTAAATCGTGATGATATAATCGACCAATGAAGGTTATTTATATTTAACTGTCAAATTCAGGTTTAATAAGGTTTAATAATAATTATTAATATTTGTGACGGTAACCTCCATTCAAAATCTTTATCTCAAATTATTTAACACTCTTGTTAATTTTAACAGTATCTTCATATGAATAACTTTCAAAGAACCAGAACAATACATTCAGCGGGAAAATACTTCGCTCAAGACGCACAAAATTGCACAACAATTGGCCCAAAATTCATCATATATCTTCATATATATGGCATAAAAATCTTCCATACTACATACAAAAACCTCCACTTATAAATTCATCAACTTCATTTATTACTGTGGGAACCTCCTTCATTATTCAAGGGCATTATTCATCAGCGACTTTTACATGTCCACTGAACTAACGATTATACATCCATTGTTCCTCTTTAAAAATTCTTATATTCATCAATTGTATTAATGACTGTTATTATTTAACCTTCGTGGGTTTCATTCATGAATCGATATGAAGTAAAAATTTGCCAATCACAAATAAATTTAATAGCAAATACGATTAGACACTCCTCCCTGGTCTATCAAAATTGAGATTAATATCTTCAAAGTAACGCAGTATAAAAATACTATCTTCAATCAAAGTTCATCTAAACTGTATGAATAGTCGAATAGAATACAATTAGACTGTGGAATGCAAACATTATTGTTCCAATCTATAATTGAGAAAAACTCCTATCAAATGTTCATTACTATATTGTATTCAATAAATCGTAATCAAAGTTCATATTTCATAAAATTGTCTATAATGCAATGATAAATGTCTATGTTGCAATCATGTTCATAAGACGACTAGTATTTCAAAGATCGTCGATATCGTAATAGATTTTAAGGCTCTAAAATCATTTAATTATTCTTCTTTCTTGAGGATGACAGAAAATTGGTCAAAGTAATTAACTGAATAGAATTACTTTAATAAAATGACACGCTGTCTGAATTCAAATCTGCCATAGAAAATCGTTAACTTTACAGTCAAATCGTGACTAGAAAAATATGCAAATTACTGAAAGAATCTAAATCATCAGTCTCAACTGATCCAAAACTAATTAAGTATGCCAATGACATAACAATGTCTCAACAAATCGAAGAAAAAGGCATAAATCATCGAAGTGTACTGAGTACAGAAATGTTAATCAAGAAAATGGGGCACAAAAAAAATATGGGACAGAAAATATGGGAAGAATGGTTGCTCAGATATCGCTACAAGACTCAAATAATACAAGAAACGTTCACGACTACCTTATCTGTTGATTGAAGTTCTAGAGGAAAGTTTTCAAAGAAAACTGCTGTTGGTTCCATTTCACCAGCGTGAAGATGTGCTCCGTCCTCGAACCTGGAATCAGCGTCCTCGGAGAATCGAACTGCTTCCTTCTCCGGAAATTGCACTGCTCCGTGGATACGAAAACAACCTTCTGGCAAAACTCTTCTTTGTGAGCCGGGTCCACCCTGGCCTCTCTTGAAAGTTCCCTGAAGTTCTGGTATAAATTCGCCATGAAGTTAATTGCAGTTATTTCCGCAGAAATATTCATAATCGTGGAGTATGAAAATATTTCCACTGTCATTTGATATAATTCAGCGATGGATTCACGATGCATGAGTGTAGTTGGATGTTCACTACATGCTCGCTTTTGTAGAAAGACGATTAACGAAGTTCCATGCTGTTATTTCACTCAATCGATATATGTCCCAATTGCATTAAAGCCTTAGCCTTCCATCTCAACTACTGTTACAATCATCGAAAGCACTGCAAGATTATAATGTTCCATAGTAGACTGTATCGTTGTAACACCAAACGTATTCTCCAATATCACTGTTGCAATCCACGTGTCAGCCGTAGTGTATAATGTGGAATTTTAAAAGTGTTTCTCATGTGGCGAGAAAACCACTTTTGTTGGCAGCCTTAAAGTGCCAATATCTTTCGAAGTATAACTGTGAAATTGTTCAAATCTTCTACACACCTCAATGTTGTACTGCCCAATAGAATTATAATAAAGGCTGAAGTTAACTCTTGATATCTTATCTGGTGAAAACGTTAATGTGAGCGTTTCAACTTCACCTAGTTTCGACTAGCGTAAAATGGAACTGCTCCGTGTTCGTTCGATGCGCCGGGCTTTAACCACACGCTAAAGATGACTTGCTTCACTTATTCACTCGACAATGACTATGACATCTGAAATATATATGCGGTATCAGCGGTGTGATAGATATGAGAGCTCCTCTATCCTGTGCACGACCTTTTATCAACTTCTTAAGGGGCGTATCCATCCCTTCCATAGCCTGTTGCTCCGTCATCGCTAGAAGTTTTAACTTTGGCTATACTTGACGGATTTTCAAATTTCAAAAACTCAAAATTAATTTCTTCAAAATTCCAAATCAATGCCATAACTGAAAATAGTTTTCCACAATTCTGCATGCCAAAAGTAATCAAATATCGTAGTTTCAGCAATCTCCGTCTTCCTTCCAAACTATCGTTCATTGGTTCGAGTCTCTCCTCCAATAGCGTAACTTCTTCCTTAGCACAATACCTTGTTTCCTGCGACTGCGTCGTAAATCTCCGATCTTTCTCGAACCAAAATCATGACGTCACCAAGAATCTCAGCTCAACCAGCCTACTTGCATGAAATCTACGTCATCCGTGCCTACGTCATGAATATCCACGTCACAACTATGACATCCATAACTTTATTCAATTATGCCAATACAGCCATCGTGGTCTCAATATAATTCAATTTACGGGGGCATTCTCCCTTCACCACGTTTTAAAAACAGTTGCAAATTGTTTTTAAACTCTATGTTATAAATATCTCAATTCACTTGAACACGAAATTGAATTATTATTGGCTTACTCTTATATGATATTCCTTCTATGTTCCTTAATCATAAGTCTCTTCTTCTCTGGTTTGTGTGTGGCTAATGCATTCTCCTTTCTACTGTCTCTTCTGTCCTGAATACCTGTTTTCTAAGTTCTGCTGACTTGTAGAAGGACCAGGATCGATCACTACATCCTGTCTTTTCTTTTGGTTTTCAGCTTCCTTTTCTCGTAATTCCTTCAGATACTGCTGACTTTCTTTCTCTCTTTCTTGATACTTGTCGGGTGTCATAATCTGACCTTGAGAATTCTGATTCTGATTCTGGTACTGGTTATTTCGATTGTAGTTTCTATTATAACCATTGTTATAGTATCTACCTCTTCCGTTGTTGTAATTCCCTCTATTATTATTCCAGCCTCGTCTTTGCTGATATGGACGGTAACCTTGGGATCTGTTGTTGCGGAAATAATTATTCCTGTGAGGACCTACTTTTTCAGTTTTTCCTTCCTCAGGCTTATCAGTTTGCTGCACTTGATCCATATAGACTGTATTAACGTCTTTGAATTCGTGCCTCTGACCTTTTTGTACCAAATTTGGCATTGGACTCGTGTAGTCAAGCCTTCTCAACAATTCGTCCATACTTGTCAAATCTCTGATATTTGACGATATGATCAGTCTTCTTACTTCCACAGGCAGCATACGTGAAATCGCATCTATCAACTGCTCTGTTGACAATGGGGGTTGCAAAAATCTCAAGCGTGATAGTTGGCTCGTGAAGAAATCAGCGTACCGTGTTGGAAGAGTACCTGAATACTTCCTCGAGTATACCTCAGCTCTTAATGAATTCTGAGCTTCTATTGACCAGAATCGTTTTATCAGTGCCTCTGAAAATTCGTCAAAATTGCTGAAAGTGTACCGAAATGCTCTGAACCATTCAAGGGGTCCTCCAGCTAGAAATCTCTCTACGATTCTCATCTCTCTCTCTCTAGGAATGTGGGCTTCTATGAAATAGTCTTTAAGATTCCTGATATATTCAATCGGTGTGAGACTATCAGTGTTGCTAAATTTTTGAGGTTTGTCTTCAAAATTCCGGATGACTGTCACATTTCTCGGATATGAATCCATATAATTTTTCCCACTATCACGATACTTCCATTCGGGTTCAATATTCCGATCTTCTTCTTCTTCCCTGAATCTGGATATACGTTCCTCAGGACTAATATCTCTCTCTTCTGTAGTAAGGTTACCTCTTCTCACGTAATTTCTATCCTCTTCACCAGTCAATCCTTCGGTATCCTTTTCTGTGATTTCCGTGATGACTTTCCTAATCAACTCTTCCTTATAGGTTTCCATCATGCTAGCTTCTCCTAGTTTCAAATTCTGCAGTTTGCTCGTAGTTTCATTAACATCAGAGACAACCTTATGAATCTGTTCCTCTAACGCAGTTTTTAATGCTTGCACGTCCTGACCTATTTGAGTTCTATCCTCAACCTGCTTTTCGGATAGCGAATCCATCCTTACATTCAAGTCTTTCCTAATCTGAACTACTTCATTATTAATGTCTACTTGTGTACTGGCAAGTTTTCTTTCAATTCGTTCCTGAATCTGATCTACATGTTCCCCACTTGACCTGTTCCATTCATCTTTCCAAACCGTTACATTTGCAGTTAACATTTCCGCGATATCTACCTCAATGTCCTCCTTAAGTAAACGATTGTGATCTAATACTTGGGTTCTCATGACCTCTACATCGTATTTTAAACCAGCTAAAGAAGCTGTTGTCCTAACAGACTCGTCAACTAATCGAGTTGTTAATGCACTAATGTTACGAGTACAAAGTGTTTTTGAAGTTTCAATTTCCTCCCTAACTTTGTTAACATCAGTTCGAACTTTAGCAATGTCTACAAAAACAGTATTGACTTCTACTTGTATTTTATTGATATCGCTTTGCATATCGTTAACATCTGAATGAATATTATTGATGTCTACTTGAACATTTGACACATCAGTTCGAGCATTTATAACCTCTCTTTGAACTTCCTCTACTTTGTCTTGTACAGTAGCAACATCATTCCTAACAACAATTACTTCAGCTCTAGCACATGAAATATCACCCCGGACATTGGCAACATCAAGATTCAACATAGTAAGATCTTTCTGTACCTTAGACACATCAATTTTAACATCAGACACATCTTTATGCACATTGGATAAATCTTTATGGACATTGGACACGTCTGTGCGCATGTCAGTTACAGCATTCTCGATTCCCTGGGTATTGATCTGTAAACGCGACATATTATTTTCTAAGTTTGCAGAACTGGTCTGAAGAACTTTCAAACTTTCATCCAGCCTAATAGACAAATTACTAGCATTCCTAGCTTCCATCTCCTCCATCATCTGCTTCATTCTGTTGGACATCTCCTCCAACATCATTTTCAGACTCTCATCTGCCATTTCAATAATATTTCAATAATAAACTGCTTTAGGGACATACATCAAACAGAGCAAAATAACAACATCTTTCACCATATATAAGTTTGAGCAATTTTCTGTCTTAAATCTAACTTATAATTACCTTATAATTAACTTTCGTAGACACTTCATGTTGAAATAAACTCAAGCACTTGTTCAAGTTTCTTTGGTTCATTTTAAAATATCCTAACACAAATAATTTACACTTACAATCCAAATAGTTTAATTTTATCTTTAATATGACTAAACATGTCATAAGCCGGTCAAATTAAATAAGATTCCAGATCATAGGCGATTTTTCTAAGTTTCCAGCCTATTTAACCTCTCTCAAGTTGTATAAGATCTGATCTTTTCTGAGTGTAATTTTCCTAATACAATACAACATTTTATTCCTATATAATCACACTCTCAAATTCTACAATTGGCCAAGACATCTAACAAAGAATCAACCTCTTTATTTGAGTCTTCACAATCCCTTTGACATCGATAACTTGGTAATCCAATGTTATTCGAACACTCCACAAAATTGCGGTGTCAATTCTACTGCAATAACTTGGTAATCCAATGTTATTCAAGCACTCCGAACTTCGATTGTGCCAATTCTACTGGCGTTCAACCTGGTAATCCAGTGTTGTCAATCGAGCCCCACCGAATTGCGGCGCCAATCCTACTGGTGTTCAACCTGGTAATCCAGTTTTGTTGAACATGCCCCACGTTATAGGGTCGCCAATCCTACTGTCCCCGATATCAGGATAGTAGGCTGTCAGATATCCGCCCCCTCAATCGGATTGCCAATAATCAAACGCACCGGCACAGCTACATCAATGAAAATGGCACTGACAGACACTATCGAGATTAGAGCACAATAGTTAACAAGAAATTATTGTGGAACACACCAAAATATACGGGGGTTCATACTTACCTTTCCTTACCTCTTAAATTTATCTCGGCGACTGGGTTGTCAACTGGATCACTTAAAGTATGCCCTCATAATAACCTCCACCATGATATTTAAAATGAACCAGAACGAAGACGAGAAACTTTAAACTGCACAGTAATTTCTTTCACATAAAGAATGATTTTAACAAAAATAAAACAACAAAATCCACGTGGCAATCAGAAGCCATCGTCCATATAATCATGTCCTCCTGTAGGACTTGTATACTCTACATACAATGTTTCAGCTTTCTCAAGCTCAAAGTAACGTAAAAATAATAATGCACTTGGAATGGAAACGGGATTTGGGACGAGACACATATATCAATAGTTTTGCGTGTTTATATACTTCACATTTTATTTATAGCCACAAGGCTATTATGGATACGTCCTTGGCCTCTGTCATACAGTTGTCCGGGCCAGCTGCAATGCACCTGCATCGTCAAAGCGGATTCCCCGTTCGTTCAACCCTAGCATAAGCGAGTTACCTCAGAGCTTGGCTCTCCTTTTCAAAACAGGTAAATGTTCACATCTCAACTGAAATATTATCACGCAAATGTTTTAAATGCTCCATTCAAACACCAGTGGATTACTCCAACAATCCCAAATCATGTTTAATTGTTCAAACCACTTGTTTAATTACTGTTGTTTAGAGTATAAAAACAAAACTCTTAATGTTAATAACAAAAGTTCATTAATTATTTATAACAATAATAAAATTGTTTATAACAATGTCAAACGTCAATTGGAAAACTTATACACGCCTCTATTAATCCTTTTCATTTCAAATTATTTAACAAAGATATTTACAAAATTATTTTACAATATTATATTGTTTATATTATTTATACAAGAAATACATTAAACCACACGTTTATCCGGTTGATAATTACTTAAATCGTGATGATATAATCGACCAATGAAGGTTATTTATATTTAACTGTCAAATTCAGGTTTAATAAGGTTTAATAATAATTATTAATATTTGTGACGGTAACCTCCATTCAAAATCTTTATCTCAAATTATTTAACACTCTTGTTAATTTTAACAGTATCTTCATATGAATAACTTTCAAAGAACCAGAACAATACATTCAGCGGGAAAATACTTCGCTCAAGACGCACAAAATTGCACAACAATTGGCCCAAAATTCATCATATATCTTCATATATATGGCATAAAAATCTTCCAAACTACATACAAAAACCTCCACTTATAAATTCATCAACTTCATTTATTACTGTGGGAACCTCCTTCATTATTCAAGGGCATTATTCATCAGCGACTTTTACATGTCCACTGAACTAACGATTATACATCCATTGTTCCTCTTTAAAAAATCTTATATTCATCAATTGTATTAATGACTGTTATTATTTAACCTTCGTGAGTTTCATTCATGAATCGTTATGAAGTAAAAATTTGCCAATCACAAATAAATTTAATAGCAAATACGATTAGACACTCCTCCCTGGTCTTTCAAAATTGAGATTAATATCTTCAAAGTAACGCAGTATAAAAATACTATCTTCAATCAAAGTTCATCTAAACTGTATGAATAGTCGAATAGAATACAATTAGACTGTGGAATGCAAACATTATTGTTCCAATCTATAATTGAGAAAAACTCCTATCAAATGTTCATTACTATATTGTATTCAATAAATCGTAATCAAAGTTCATATTTCATAAAATTGTCTATAATGCAATGATAAATGTCTATGTTGCAATCATGTTCATAAGACGACTAGTATTTCAAAGATCGTCGATATCGTAATAGATTTTAACGCTCTAAAATCATTTAATTATTCTTCTTTCTTGAGGATGATAGAAAATTGGTCAAAGTAATTAACTGAATAGAATTACTTTAATAAAATGACACGCTGTCTGAATTCAAATCTGCCATAGAAAATCGTTAACTTTACAGTCAACTCGTGACTACAAAAATATGCAAATTACTGAAAGAATCTAAATCATCAGTCTCAACTGATCCAAAACTAATTAAGTATGCCAATGACATAACAATGTCTCAACAAATCGAAGAAAAAGGCATAAATCATCGAAGTGTACTGAGTACAGAAATGTTAATCAAGAAAATGGGGCACAAAAAAAATATGGGACAGAAAATATGGGAAGAATGGTTGCTCAGATATCGCTACAAGACTCAAATAATACAAGAAACGTTCACGACTACCTTATCTGTTGATTGAAGTTCTAGAGGAACGTTTTCAAAGAAAACTGCTGTTGGTTCCATTTCACCAGCGTGAAGATGTGCTCCGTCCTCGAACCTGGAATCAGCGTCCTCGGAGAATCGAACTGCTTCCTTCTCCGGAAATTGCACTGCTCCGTGGATACGAAAACATCCTTCTGGCAAAACTCTTCTTCGTGAGCCGGGTCCACCCTGGCCTCTCTTGAAAGTTCCCTGAAGTTCTGGTATAAATTCGCCATGAAGTTTATTGCAGTTATTTCCGCAGAAATATTCATAATCGTGGAGTATGAAAATATTTCCACTGTCATTTGATATAATTCAGCGATGGATTCACGATGCATGAGTGTAGTTGGATGTTCACTACATGCTCGCTTTTGTAGAAAGACGATTAACGAAGTTCCATGCTGTTATTTCACTCAATCGATATATGTCCCAATTGCATTAAAGCCTTAGCCTTCCATCTCAACTACTGTTATAATCATCGAAAGCACTGCAAGATTATAATGTTCCATAGTAGACTGTATCGTTGTAACACCAAACGTATTCTCCAATATCACTGTTGCAATCCACGTGTCAGCCGTAGTGTATAATGTGGAATTTTAAAAGTGTTTCTCATGTGGCGAGAAAATCACTTTTGTTGGCAGCCTTAAAGTGCCAATATCTTTCGAAGTATAACTGTGAAATTGTTCAAATCTTCTACACACCTCAATGTTGTACTGCCCAATAGAATTATAATAAAGGCTGAAGTTAACTCTTGATATCTTATCTGGTGGAAACGTTAATGTGAGCGTTTCAACTTCACCTAGTTTCGAGCAGCGTAAAATGGAACTGCTCCGTGTTCGTTCGATGCGCCGGGCTTTAACCACACGCTAAAGATGACTTGCTTCACTTATTCACTCGACAATGACTATGACATCTGAAATATATATGCGGTATCAGCGGTGTGATAGATATGAGAGCTCCTCTATCCTGTGCACGACCTTTTATCAACTTCTTAAGGGGCGTATCCATCCCTTCCATAGCCTGTTGCTCCGTCATCGCTAGAAGTTTTAACTTTGGCTATACTTGACGGATTTTCAAATTTTAAAAACTCAAAATTAATTTCTTCAAAATTCCAAATCAATGCCATAACTGAAAATAGTTTTCCACAATTCTGCATGCCAAAAGTAATCAAATATCGTAGTTTCAGCAATCTCCGTCTTCCTTCCAAACTATCGTTCATTGGTTCGAGTCTCTCCTCCAATAGCGTAACTTCTTCCTTAGCACAATACCTTGTTTCCTGCGACTGCGTCGTAAATCTCCGATCTTTCTCGAACCAAAATCATGACGTCACCAAGAATCTCAGCTTAACCAGCCTACTTGCATGAAGTCTACGTCATCCGTGCCTACGTCTTGAATATCCACGTCACAACTATGACATCCATAACTTTATTCAATTATGCCAATACAGCCATCGTGGTCTCAATATAATTCAATTTACGGGGGCAGTACCAAATGAGATGGATTATTTCCTAATCCTGAAAAAAAAACTCTTGGATGAACAGTTTCGATCGTCAAGCGATCATCATCAGATCCATTACACTTAGGCTATAAAATCTATGTCTGAGAGTAAGAGTGAAAATATTTACAATATATACACTTATTTAGTTGCATTATTAGTTGAGATAATGCAACTCGTCAGTATTTCTTACTTGTGGTCTATGTGATGTTTTGTTGAGATACTGGAAGTGGTGATTGACCTCCGGAATTTGCTTGTTTGGAGTGAATATGTGGTTGTTGTAAATGGTCAATTCAGATTGTAATGTACAGGCTACTTATCTGGTTGAGTCTTGCATGGTCCTGTTGGGAGCAGTTAACTTGGTCACTGTCTGCACTTGACTGCGGAGAGGAGACCCCCAAGAGCCCGCTGATGAGCCAGCTTGGTGTCCCAAGCGAAACGCCACACAAGACACGGCACAAACCTAGAAATATTGCTGAGTTTTAATTAACTGATCGTGAAAGTCAGTATAAGTTACCATCTATTCTACTAAATACAAAAATGCTGTTGGTGTTGGCAAGCCTGGCTTAGGCTCTGGGCGCCTGAGCCTTCAGAGTTACAATGGAATGAATGGAACGTTCTTAACCACGCCTCCCAACCTTGTTATAAAGGAAGTAATAAGAAATTTAAGACTCCGCCTAACTACCCATCTGATAAACATATTTTATCAACAGTTCCAAATAAATTGACTGTTGTGGGTGAATGGACTGAGTGAAATGTCCAAATGCTTCTAATTAATTTAAATTATAAATTCCTTTACTAAAGAGATCTCTCAAGAAAGCGTTCAATCACCAGCCGCGCCTGACCACCGTACAACATTGCACTTTTATCACAGACTGCCACTGGTTTGGACGAGAATGTTGTGCTTCTCGTCGGTGTTTTAAATTAAATTTGGTCGAACGAATTTCAACCTGAAGGCTGGAAACAATTGTGAACCACTCCACTGTCTGCAGCACATCGAATTTTAAAAGGTACGTGCCCACTGGATAATAACATGTGCAGTATACGTGCACTAGATACAGAATACTGACAATGGCACATAATTAAGAGACCTAATTACCCGACTTGTGTCACTCAATGCGTGGAATATATTGAATTACTCGCTAATGATGCTGCCAACCATGTACACTTTCACTGACGAGCTAATCGTTTAATATCATTATACAGCACGACTGCCAAGAGTCACTGATCTCGAATGTTAGCATTATACAGTAGTTGCAGGGCTAGAAAATTAAAGTATACTCACCTGTGTTAATATGACCATGGTAGATTTCTTAATCACGTGGCTTCAGCCACCAGTTATAAGCCTAGATATGTTAAGGGGATGGCATCTAGGTGATCTACACACTAATTTCGACATTCAACGATTCATTGCCATCTAGATTCTAGAAGAGTAAATGAGCGCCTTTGACTGTGATTCAATATTGTCTTGTAATCCTCAGATATGTTATAAGAGATCTTCGGCGATACGTCATCGTATTGAAAACGTTACACGATACAAATTTAAGGATTTTCCCTTCATAATCAGATGCCTTACTAATTCTTAATAACTTCATAGGGTTTGGTTGGTTGGTTGTTTCCTCAGTTTAGAGGCTGCGACAACGCGGTCATGTAGCCCCGTGTACTTTGGGTGTGTGTAGAATGTGTCTGATAACCGGTGTTAATTGTGATGGCTGTATTAGTGTGTGTATCTGTTTTTTAATTCAAGTAAGGACTGAAACTTTGAATTTTTCAAATAGTTCTTACTTTTGCCGCCAAACGCCACCGTCAACGACTACTAGGCCTAGTTCAGAACTTAGCTACTAGACGCCACCGCAGTCGGCTCTTTGCAACGAACATAGGATCCTAAGAGCGTTGTTTACATTCTTAACTTATACAATTTAGCTTCACACAGGTGTAATTAGTGGAAGATTCTTTAACATACCATAAATCTACTTCTTAAGGTTTGCACACGTGATCATCACGAACATTCGTTTGTAACACGTTTGATTGACACATGGAACGATGCTCTCTACAGTGAGAGCCTTCCGTATAAAACTGAGGTTTGCTGGGCCTTGTTGTGGGCGGAGAGTGATTAGTTACCGCCAGTTGACTAGCATTTGACGATAACACAAGAGCCGGACGGGAAGCCCCGAATGCTGACATTGCATTTACTACATACGGAGTTGCCAAGATACCTTAGTTGAGATAATTACCACTTGTAGTGAAGTACTGTCGGCTATCTCGTATCCCGTGAACATGGTTAGGTATGGAACAAAACCTCGAATTTTCCGAGTGGAAACATATCTTCTCAAAAATAAGTCTTTCAGTAAATGTGTTCGTAAGATTCAGCGCCGTGAGATTTATTTGCCAATTTTCATTTATGAAAAGAATAGGCGTATGAGATCACCTTTTGTTCGTGTGTGTGTGTATGTGTGTGTGTGTATGCGCATGTACTGTATGTGTGTGTCTTTGTGAGTGTCCACCTCTAATAAAATCTAAACGGCTGGAGCGATTTCAATGAAACTCGGTAAGGTCAAAGTACTATATTCTCCGACCGCGACCATGCCCTTTAAATTGTATTACATTCACCAATCCAACATGGCGGTTGTGCGAAATATTTCACAGGCATTCTATATCTCCGAAACTATTTCCGATATCACCCTGAAATTTAGTACGGTGATAAACGGCACTACTAAACGTTTACCTATGTATCTCTCAAAGACCTTTTAAGTACAAAATGAACATGGCGGCAAGCGAAGTTGAAACACTTAAATAGACTTTTCTCGTGATTTAACCATCTGAGCGCAGTGAAACATGGCACAGAAAATGTTAATACACATTGTAATGCAGTGCATCTAATTCAGTTCAATTGATTACATAACCTCAAGATGGCGGCTATGCGAAATTTTAAAATTATGTTTCTATTCCTTGTGTCCTAATGATGTAATTGAAGTCAACGTTTGAATAATGAACCTACGCAATAATCGCCATCTAATAGTACGTAACTCTATGGCCTACATATTAGAATCCAACATGGCAACCAGCCGAAATATTTATACGGTTCTCAATATCTAGCCTAGTAATCTATTACAGCAATCAAACTGAAATCTTGAATGTTGATACAGGCTACGGCCATAAGTTCACCAATGGGACTTTCAATTTCCGGATGAGCACCATATAACATGGCGGCGACGCGAAATTTAAATCTTTAAATGGACATTTCTCGCGATTTAACCATCCGAGCGCAGAGAAACTTGGTACGGTAAATGCTTATACAAATTTTAATCTTCTGACATCTAATTTATTTCAATTGTTATCATAACCACAAGGTGGCGGCTGTGAAAATTTTAAAAATCCCGTTTTTATTTCTTGTGTCCTTATCAAGCGATTGAAGTTTGAATTATACACCTACATTATAAGCTTCATGTAATAGGTAGTACATACATCTATAGCCAACATAATATACAAATTCGGTATGGCAACCATCCGAAATATTTAGACGGTTCTCAATATCCACGAATCTATTACAGCGATCAAATTGAAATTTTGTATGTTGATAAATGAAAATAGGATATTTAGTTCTTCACGGAACTACTTGTTATTTGTGGGTGAATCTCAAACAAAATGTATAAAGAAACAATCCGCTTTCTTTTGAGGCTCTCGAGAACGAAATAATTGCACTGATATGAAATATCATTGAGGATGAATTACAGTGAGTGTACCAAAACTTCCTACGTTGGTGCAACATGTGTTTAGAAAATGAAGGACAGCATTTCTAGCAACTTCTCTGATGTTCATGTTAGCAATCCATCTGGACCAGGATACGCTGTGGCGTTGGAAGAACTGCTTCTGCACTACACCAATTGGGGTGGTTGGAGTCTCCTTCCTGCAATTGTGGTGCTGAAGTGCAAACCATCAGCCACATCGTGAAAGAATGTCCTCTACGAGCATTCACTGGGCCTATGGTGGAGCTACATCAAGTAACCTCTGCGGCACTCACTTGGTTGGAAGGGCTAGACATCAGCTTGTGATGAAATCTCAGAATCTGCAGGTGTGTGTGTGTGTGTATCCGTGCCTCCTAGTTATTCTGCAATGCATTATATCCATGTATATAAATATGTATAATTTTTCCAACAGCAATTATATGTAAAATACATTTCAAACTATTGTCAACTGAAGCATTATACGCTAAATAAATAAATAATGTTAGCAATGATGATTATTGAATACATTAAACTGTGTAAATGTGTTCTACTAGTTCAGCGCTTCGCTGCTGTTAGCGTCAATGCCTCGCTCGACTGGTGGCTATTGTCATAGCGGCAGGGGATTGCAGTTCAACACGCCGTGATGGGGTGTGGGGCTCTTGCAGTACGCATGCGCAGCCCGCCTATTCCAAACCTAAATATATCGGCTTTCCGCATACCAATGGTTGTCATTGCAGCAGACCACACGCAGCCAGTGAAAGAAGGAATGTGCTGAGTGAGTGAAGCAAGTAGTGACCAACTTAATGTTTTTGGGATGTGCAATACGCAATGAGCGTGAATGCATCTGCAGTTCAAACCCAACTACCAACTCCTGGCGCGATATCAATAACCGTCACGCGGCGACTGAGAAGCCCTGTTCTATAGGGAAGGCTCTCACAGTAGGTTCAGCATAACCTACGAAGTATATAATACTGCGCGTAGCCGTGCGCCACAACCTCAAAGGCAGCTGCAGCAAGTACGGAGATTGGAGGTGTGAATACCGGCGCTGACAGCATGTGTGGTTTTTCCTTACTTTTTCCACACTCCCTCCAGGCAAATGCCGGAATAGTACCCTATTTCAAGTCCCGGGCCAACTACCTCATCCCTATCCCTAACAGAGTAACACACACTACCACAGTCACCACATAAATAAAGGTTATGAGACAAGTTGAACACACACCCAACTACACGGTGTTGATGACCAGGATGTCCCAAGTCTCTAAAATGAACTAACAACATTAACAACATCTCTCTATATAAAAAATTATGTTACGTGATAGTCTGTGTGTATGTCCTTTATGCGTTCATATACCATTCATCCTATTGCGATGTTGTGTACACTCCAGAGAAGGTTTCTGGCTTAGTGAATCTATTTTACGATAGGTAGCACACGAGTAGTTTCAGCAAATGAGTGACGGCACGCGAATCGTTTCAAAAAAGTCCCGTGTGCGTTCATATAGACTACCATTCATCCGATTGCGATGGAACTTTGATGAGTTGTTGTGTACACTCTCGTGAAGGTTTATGAATTAGTAAATCCATTTCACAGTAGTTGGTAGCGCACGAGTAAATTCAACAAATGAGAGTCAGCGCGCGAATAGTTTCAACAAAGGTCCGTCTGCATTCGTATACCAATCATCCAATTGCGATAACTCTTTGGTGAGTAGTTGTGTACTCTCCTGCAAAGGTTCCCGACTTAGTAAATCCATATTACAATAGGTAGCGCACGAGTAGCTTCAACAAAAGAGTGATGGCGCGCGAATCGTTTCAACAAAGTCCCGTATGCGTTCATAAACGATTGCGATGACATTTCGGTGAGTTATTGTGTACACTCCTGCGAAAGTTTCTGACTTAGTAAATCTATATTACAATAGGTAGGGCACGAGTAGATTCAACAAGTGAGTGACGGCGCGGGAATCGTTTCTACTAAGTCCCGTTTACGTTCATATACCATTCATCTGATGGCGTTGAAACTTTGGTGATTTGTTGTTTACACTCCTGCTAAGTTATCTGGCTTAGTAAATGTACTTTACAATAGGTAGCGCAAGAGTAATTTAAAAAAATACGTGACGGCGCGCGAATCGTTTCAACAAAGTACCCTTTGCGTTCACATAGATTATTCATCCGATTGCGAAGAAACTTTGATGAGTTGTTGTGTACACTCTCGTGAAGGTGTATGACTTAGTAAATTCATTTCACAGTAGTTGGTAGCGCACGAGTAGATTCAACAAATGAGTGACGGCACGCGAATCGTTTCAACAATGTCCCGTATGCGTTCATAAACCATTCATTCGATTGCGATTACACTTTGCTGAGTTGTTGTGTACACTCCTGAGAAAGTTTTTGGCGTAGTAAATCCATATTACAATAGGTAGGGCACGAGTAGATTGAACAAATGAGTGACGGTGCGGGAATCGTTTCTACTAAGACCAGTTTGCTTTCATATAGCTTTCATCCGATTGCAATGAAACTTTGGTGAGTTGTTGTGCACGCTCCCACGAATGTTTCTGAATTAGTAAATCCATTCTAAAATAGTTTAGAGGCAGTTAACGGAAAAAGAAAAATAATATTGTGTATCCAAAAGCACTTCAGCAAACAAAATTTCAACGCCAAAGCTTACTTTGATTGGCATTGATACGCATGCCGGGTACAGCTAGTATGATCACTGAAAGGATAATTAAATCTAAATCAAACTTACGTGAAAGGGAATTTTATGATTTTCGACGATAATGTGTTATTTCATTTGATGGGGTTTGATATCATGGTCATTTAGCCCCGTGTGCATGGGTAAATGTGGAAATCTGTATGATAATAAGCTGCGTTATATTGATGGGGAGGATTAGGAAGGAAATGAGCGTGGCCTTAAATTATGATCCATTCCGGCATTTGCCTGAAGTAAAATTGAGAAACCACAGAAAACCACGTTCAGGATGTTTGAGGTAGGAATCGAACTCAACTCTTCTCAGTTTTGCCTCACGAGGCTGAGTGGATCTCATTCCAGCCCTGAGACCAGAATTAAATTTCTTGGCAGAGCCGGTACTCGTACCCGGAACTCCAGGGCGACAAAGAAGAACGCTAACTTCTACACCAGGAGGTGGACACGATGATATTAATGTTGTTAATGATGATGATGATGATGATTATAATGTTGATGATTTGTTTTTTATGCGCCCCAACATTGAGGATATCGGCCCCTAACGATGAAGATGGTCATGAAAATAATCTAGTGCCTATCCGTTCCAGATGTCGGCAACCATCTTGGCTGTGCTTTCTTAGTTCTGAGCCGTTTGGAATATCTCTTCCGATAACTTGAGAGTCCAGTCTCTGAGGTTCTTTAGCCAGGAGATTCGTCTTCTGCCAACACTTCTATTTCTGGGTATTTTTCCTTGCAGTAGATGGTATCTGCTTCTGTTGCGCATAATGTGACCGAGGTATTGCATCTTTCTCGTTTTTACAGTGACCAGTACTTCCATATCCTGTCCCATTCTTCGAAGGAGCTCAACTACCACTCGTTATTTATTAATGGGGAGTCATAGCGCAATGCTCAAACAACTTGCCTTCTACCAAAGCGGACTAGATTTGATTCCCGGTTAATGTATATGGAATTTTGAAGTGATACATCACGCCCTGGGGTTAATGATTGCAAGATTGACGGTCATATAAAACTATAAGATTCCTCCCTTCCTTCCCACTTACTAATGTGCTTGCCCGGCGGGTGAGTGGTTAACGTGTCGGTCTACTAACCCCAAGCTTGCAGGATCGCTCCTGGCCATGGTAAGTGACTTTTGAAAGTCGGCAAAAAATTTACGACACGGATGTCATACGATGTTGGCATGTCAAAGAACCCATTTGAATTCAGTAGGCCGTGTTCATAATGGCAAAATTAATCTCGGGAGTTTCCACCAACACAAAGTTCCTCATTTCTCTATTAGAAAGCGCTGTAGCCTAGAGTTCAAGGAGCTTCGATATCTAACCTCCTTGACTTTCATAGTGCTTCAAGGAACAACGAAATTCGACATGCAAGCTACCCTTTGGGTGTCAATTAACAAAGCTTGCACCCGGCACCCGAGACCATACGATATAATAATAATAATAATAATTATTATTATTATTATTGCTTACTAATGTAAAAATTACATGTATTAGTAAATTGTCACTGTTAAATGGGGTAATGGGGCAATAGTGTCATTTAACAAATACATGTAATTTCTTTCAGTAGTGTATTTTTTTAAATATTTATATCTTCTGCCCCGACCATTCATTGGGCATAATCGTGTTGACCGACTGAAAAGCTGGCAACACTGAAAGAATGGTTTTAAATATCGACATCTCTTACAGTACAGTACCGACAGCAGTGGCTACGCTGGCTAAAGTGCAGCGTTAGGTCCTGGGGCCAAGCTCTCTGCTGACTCGGTAGACGCGTGGATTCGAGCCCCACCGTCGGCCGTCCTTGAATTGGTTTTCCGTGGTTTCCCATTTTCAACAAGAGGGAAATGCTGGGACGGTACCTTCTGATAGGCCACGGCCACTTCCTTCCTCATCCTTGTCCTGTTTCATTCATCTTCATTCAATCCATCTCTCATCCCGACGCGCAGGTTGCCCACGGGCGTCGAATAGAAAGACCTGCACTCGGCCTCTGAGGAGACTACACGAAAAAAAACAAAAAAACAAAAAAGCAGTACAGTATTAGCAGCTTCAGTGGCGTAGTTGGTAGCATGCTGGACTGCTGTGCCCAAGATCATGGGTTCAAACCCAGCCTAAATCGTCGGATTTTTAAGAGCATTATAGCCTATGCGTTCCTTCGGAGGGGAAGTAAAGCCGGTGGTCCCATTTCATAGATTTATGCATGTAAAACATCCTTCCACTAACTAAACTTGTGTGAAGCTAAAATACTAGATTAGATTTCTCTATAACGCTCTATCAAGGTTCCAACGTTCACCACTAGGTGTCAGTGATATCTGGTAGTGAAAGTTGGAACTACTGAATGGTACTTGTAGCTCACCCTATGGGTGTCCATGTGAAGCAGCTACAGCCTCTGGCGAGCCGAACATGTCCTCGGACACTCCCGGCACTAAAAGGCATACGCTAAATAACAAATAGTACAGTATTAAGTTTCATGTTCCTTTAGTTTTATACACAGGAAAGTTAACTTAGCGTGAATTGTTTTCTTGGACGACGCATCCACATGCGACTGGGAGGCGTGACCAATCATAAGGAAAATAATGGAGAAGAAGGGCATTGCTAGATGCGCGGTGTTGCAAGTTCAGCGACGTTATCCTCCCAGCTCAGCTTCACCCATGGACTCTGCGAGGTACCAGTCCTCTAACGTCGCAAGGACAGTGTTGGGGAGTTAAACATACTTTGTAAGCACATACAACTGGGTTTGTGGACAGGTCGATTGCCCAGGCGACCGCTAACCTGGGTCTAATTAAACAAAGGTGAGGGAAGGGATTTTATCATTTTAAATGATCTTGTCGACTTCGTTGTTACGCTGAGGTCTGGCGTTACGTTACGGCGACGGGACGAAATGTACGGTACCGAGAATGCACTGAGGTGTGTGACGCCATAGTACCGCTTGAGTTACCTCCTTTCCCCACGCGCTCTTTCAGACTGACTAACACTCTTTTTTTTGGAAGGAAGTTGGCCGTGAACCTGTTGAAAGGAACCGTCCCTCCATTTGCCTGGTGGTAAAAATGGGAAACCAGGGAAGCCAATTTCAGGTCGGCCGAGGAGGGATTCCAACCAACGCTCTCCCGATGTCAGCGAGGCAGGTGATAGTGTGTTAGAGCTCTTGGCCACCGTGTGTGTGTTTGAGTCTTCAGTCTTTTGACTGGTTTGTTGCAGCTATCCATGCTTCCCTGTCCTGAGCTAATCGTTTCATCTGTACATAGCTACCACACCTTACGTCCGAGTCAATCTGCTTAACATATTCTAACCTTGGTCTACTTCTACTGTTCTTATACTCGACGCTTTTTTCTATAACTAAGTTTGCCGTTCCTGGGTGTCTTAGTGTGTGTCCTACCAACCTATCACTTCTCTTTATTTGCAGTTGCCAGAAACATATCTCCTCTCCCACTCGCCTAATACCTCTTGATTCGTAATCCTATCTACCCATCTGATCTTCATCATTCTCCTGTAACACCACATTTTAAACGCTTCAATTCTACTCGTTTCTGCTGCTCCAACAATCCATGTTTCACTTCCATAGAGCGCCACGCTCCAGACAAAGGCCTTCACGAATGACTTCCTAATACCTAAATCTATATTCGATGTCAATAGATTCCTTTTCTGTAGAAATGCTTTCCTTGCCTGTGCTGACCTACTTTTTATATCCTCTTTGCTTCATCCATCACTGGTTATTTTGCTTCCTAAGTAACAGAAGTCTCCTACTTCCTTTATCTTTTCACCTGCCAATTCGACATCCATAGTGATTTCCGATTTCTTCCGACTGCATTCCAATATTTTTCTTTTATATTTATTAATTTTCATCATGAATTCTTTCCTCAAGACAGAACCCATACCATTAGAAACTCATTAAAATATTCTGGTGTGTTGGCTAAGATGACGATGACATCGGAGAATCTCAGAGTTGGCCACCGTGACCAGTTAAATAAATAAAACACATTAATTACTTAATGCTCTGTTGTAACTTCATTTCATCTGAACGGGAACAACACACCTCCTTGTAAGGTTAAGATTGGTTGTGTTGTTAGCAACACCGCTCTGTAAACAGTAATGTGTCTCCACGAAGGTCAGTGACCCAAGTGTTGAGTATCGTTATGTTCTTCCCCTAGGCTACGAGTACGCCACCCCACTCTTCTATTGTGTGATCTGTCCCTCCTGAATAGTCGGTGGCAATTACTCTAGGCCTCTGAGCTGCTTTGTCATCACCTTCACTGGTTCAATACTTCGGTATCATAACCAGTCAAAACACAAACATCTTTAGAACCCTTATCAAAAAACAGAACCTGGAAAATACGCATGTTCAAGTAAAAAGTATATAAACCACGAGATATTTCACACAAAACGCGATCAAAAATAATTACCTATAAAACATGATATTTTCCAGTGCATTTTTTTTGCATTACCAAATTATTGTGCAGCCAAATCCAACGCAATATAGAAATGTTAATGATTTAAGCAACTAAATAATACAAGAAAAATGATTCAAAACCACAAATTAATGAACTCTCACAGCCATGTACCTAATGAAAGGGACATATTTGAAATTGCTCATGCATGTGATATTCGAACCCGCGACTACATCTGCGTTACACGATGTAGTAGCCTACAATTTTCATCTTATTCATTGTAGTCGTGAAAATCCCATTCTTGGAACTTCAAGAACATACAAGATATTTTTGGGGTGAGTGTATAAACAACTGTAGAAAATCACACTTGGTATGGCCGAGGTGTATATCAAGATTCAAATCTAGGATGACCAAACGTTCGTCTAACCAGTCGAATCACGTAGCCTGCCTTAGTGGAACATTCGACTACCCTGCTGGATTTCAATAAGCGGGATGATGTTACTCACATTTATTATTTTTTCTCCAAATTGCGACTGGGGAGAAGAGAAGCAGACTATAGATCACATAACGCTTGATTGTCCCCTAAGAGCCTTCAGTGGTGCACTGGGAGATCCACACAGGCTAACTCAAGAGGCTGTTGACTGGCTTCTCTGCAGCTGTAAATTAATCATTTCAGACTACGAACTTAAGATTATGTATTACTGTACAATGTATATTCGTTGTCGGATTTTTTAAGAACGTTAAAAATCCCTCAGTATGCCTTCCTTCGGAGGGGAAGTAAAGCCGTTGGTCCCATGTTATAGATTTATGGCATGTTAAAGAACCATCCACTAATTACACCTGTGTGAAGCTAAATTATTGTATAGGTAAACATTTGACTAACGTTCGTCATCAAGAGCCGACTGCTGTGGCATCTGGTAACTAAGTTCTGATCTAGTTGGTCGTAGACGGTGGCGTTTGGTGGCAAAAGTAGGAACTACTTGAGAAAAATTCAATGTCTGCAGTCCTTACTTGAATTAAAACAGATGCACACACTATACAGTCATCACTATCAACACCGGTTATCAGACAGATTCTACACACACCCAAAATACACGGGGCTACATGACCGCGTTGTCGCAGCCCCTAAACTGAGGAACCAACCAACCATCACTTCATCACACGGTAAAATCAATTTTGGCATTCTGATTCATTTCCTAGTACGATTAATTAGTTGTATTTTGTGAACAAAGGATTACAGTGCAGCGCTATTGACCACAATGTGGTTTGAGGAGGACTTACGATCACATTTTTTGATGAATTAAAATGCACATGCCAGGCATCGCCGCTAATAAACTCACCACTCGTATGCAATGTCTGTATGACTACAACACCCTCTGGTCGCCACGTGCGGGTGAGTCACTCTCCCTCCTCAGTAACGAGATAAAGGGAGAGAGAGAGAATTTGCATGTAGCCAGCCTCCCTTTCAGAATGACGTCATCCAATCATTAGCCGACTGATCAACGTGTCATTGCTTGCAAATCCCTTTTGTGGCAACATGACTCCTGTAGAATAGACTGCACTGGACAACACGAGCTTGGTTACAACAGAATAGGAACAGTGATGCATATTTTAATGCTGAATTTAAATACACAGTAACTACAAAGCTATGGTATTATTTAAGAGAAAGATTAGTTCTACTTCAAACCAGTCTCTACATCATTCTGTATTCATATGTTGTATGTTCCGTTTAGTTATTTGTTTGAGGGACCCTAGCGGTGTTTGGCATTGTTATAGATCGAGCGGTAATTTTTGGTCGGTGCACATCTCAAACGGAAGGCGAAGAGCGAGTTACTCGCACCGATGGTATGAGGAGTGCCTCATGGGTCTGGGCATGTGTAAACCCGCAGATATCCGCAACGCTTTTCGCCATGTGTATATAATTTGCATGTCTGTGGGGATAGTGGATAAACTGTAGATAATATTTAGAGAATTTGCGGATAATGTTGACCTGGAATTTTTGTAAACAATTTTAGTTTTTGCTAAGATCTGTGTCTTTCACGTTTCTTGCTATTTCCGTATTTGCTTTCGCTTGGATTGTATGAGAGAAGTGAGAGAAGCCAGTCTAGGAATTAGTGTTGACTTTTGCCAAAGCAAATTCCTTTGTACCTTTGCTAGCCTGCGTGGGTATATCCGACGACTAATTAAGTACTATAATTTCCCACGCGCTATATCATATGCTGTTACTCAGAGGGACAAAACTCAGGCAACATTGTCTTGCGATTCACACACAGCCTAGGGGAACGAATTTCACTTAAAATGTCTAAATATGTGGCTTTAATACTTTATGTTTAGTCTAATGGATTAAAGAAATATTATTGTAATGTCAGCGGATTCGGATAACAAACGTGCGGTGTCGTGACCTACCTGGCCTGTGAGACGTTCTGGCAGGTTGACAGCTCCTCCGACGATTTCCCTACTAGCCGAGCGGTTTTCTAGATAAGGGAAATTGAGGTTCGAAGACTAGTCCCGGAACTACCGGAATAAAAGATGATATTCCCTTGGACTACTGCCGATTTATTAAGCCCTTGGCAGTCGAAGTATATATACACTATATACAAATTATGTGAAGTTACTGCTGGAAGTGCACGCAGGTCTGTATTAGCGCTACTAAGTCTTTCTGATACTTGACATCTAGTATGTCTCCGCGAGGCTGAATTCTGCTCGCGCGCGTTACGACGTTACTCTGGCAAGAACTGAGGCGTGAGAACTACTACTCTGCCACTTTGCAACTCTGCAACCTTGTGACTACTCTGCTGTAATGACTCTCTGGCAACTCTCCTGTAATAACTCTGTCGCTCGCCATTTTGGATACCATTATATTCAACTAGAGATGACCCAGAGTCCATCTCTCCCTTCCACTGAGGCCTGGTCCATTCCACCCCCCAGTGCCTGGCAAGTACTGCTCCCTAAGGTAGCGGCGACTGCCCATACTTGTGTCTACGTGACATCCAAGGTTCAATTTCTGGCCTGACTTGTGACTATGAATCACTCTCCCTACAATACAAAGTACCGGACCAAGTGTCCTTTTGTACGAGCAATATTTACAGACCTCTGTACACATCCTGGCTCCAGCAATCCTATCTCCTCCAGAAATACATCTCTGGCTTACAAAAGCTCACATCCAACTTAGTAATAATAATAATAATTCTATTGCCCTTATGTATAATGTTCCTTCGAACCGCAGTCCTGGGTTCTGAATCATGGAGGTTCACAGTCACGACAGCGGATGCGGGGCGAATGTGGATAACGTTTTTTTTTTGAAACCCCGCAGGGCTCTAGCGATGTGCTGGAACTGGTTGGGACATCTCTAAGTAAGGTTTTGAAGCCATCTTTCCAGTGTTGATTATACAAACGGTTAGTTATGTTCAAAATATTTCCACTTTTCAATACAATTTTTTTTCTTACACTAGAGGTAAAAATATTGCTGAATAGAGTAGAAACATCACTTGACAAGCAACTGGGCGAGTATCAAGCTGGATTTCGAAAAGGTAGATCTTGTTCAGAACAAATATTTAACTTAAAATCCATAATTCGCCATAGGATACTGAATTCAAAGGACATAGTTGTGACTTTTGTAGATTTTAAAAAGGCCTTTGACTCGGTTGATAGAGAAACCATAGATAAAACAATTTGTGAATTTGGAGTGAAAACTAAATTGGCAAACCTAATACGTGAAACCCTTACTGACACGATTTCAAAAGTAAAATTTATGGGTGAGATATCAAAATCTATTAAGATAAATACAGGTGTACGGCAGGGTGATGGTTTATCACCCCTTCTGTTCAACTGTGTTTTAGAGAAAATTGTAAGAATTTGGAATTTAAAGCTAAAAGAACATAACATTTCGCCAGTAACTTTGGGGAGAAGAAACAAAGGCATTGAAATAAGTTGCCTAGCATTTGCAGACGATTTTGCTATATTGTCAGAAAACCTAACAAGTGCAACAACACAAATCAATCTCTTGGAAGAAATAGCCAACAAAACAGGTTTGAGAATCTCCGTAGACAAAACTAAATTTATTACAAACATCAAGAACGCTTCAAAATATTTGGCAACAGATATTGGCCCAGTGGAAAAAGTAAAGAAATTCAAATATCTGGCAGAAATAATTCAAGAAAATGGTTTAGAAAAATCTTCGGTAGAAGAAAGGGTACACAAGATGGAAAGAGCATATGGTATAACTAAGAATTTTTATAACAAAAAGTGCTTATCTAAAAATCTTAAAATAAGGCACTACACTACAGTGGTGAAACCGGAATGCCTATACGCAAGTGAATGTCTGGTACTAAACTATAGATTAGATAAACTTGAAGTACTAGAATCATGAGGAAAATTTTAGGCCCAGTGAAAACAGCAGAAGTATGGAAATTAAGATCTAATGATGAAATATACAGGAACATAGAAAATATAACAGAAACGATAAGAAAAAGGAGATTGCAATTTTTTGGACATATTTACAGAATGGATGATTCCAGATTAACAAAAAGGATATTCAAGTACCTTTGGGAGAAAAGGGCAACAACTAGCTGGATTCAAGAAGTAAAGAAAGATTTAGAAAGAAATAATATAAGTGAAGAAGAAACGGTGAACAGAGAGATCTTTAGAAAAAGGGTATTAAGTATGAAAGGATTCCAAGGAAGATTGCCAAAGAAACCTGGTGCGAAGTGGTCCGAGGACAGAAAGAAGCAGCATAGTGAACGGATGAAGGAGTACTGGAGGGAACGGAAGAGAAAACAACAAAGTGTGAAGAATTGAAATTGGCACGTGGTCTGTAGCAGGCCTCATCGGAAATAAGAAGAAGAGGTAGTCTAGTCCATGTTTCGGTCTAGAAGACCTTCTTCAGCTACACTGAAGCAATTTCTTATACATACAATTGTTATAGGATAAAATTTATTTTGCAACATATGTAAGTTAAAACACTGTCATTTGCTTTACAATGGCTAAAAACTTAAAAAATAAAAATAAAATATTTTTTTCAATATTATTCCATGTTAAAAATTAGTGTTATTTGAAACGTAATCCAATGGTACTTGTTTTTAGACATGGACAAATATTCCAAAAAAAGATATATTTTATGTGCATTTGATAAGTTTTTAACCATATTTCTTAAAAAAAGATTAACATTGTAGAGCAAATGGCAGTGTTTTTAACTTACATAATATGTTGAAAAAAAATTATAACAATTTTATGTATAAGAGATTGCTACAGTGTATCTGAAGAAGGTCTTCTAGACTGAAACGTGTACTACCACTAGTGTAAGAAAAACAAATATATTGAATCGTGGAAAAAGCTTGAACATTATCAACAATATACGGACAAATATGACTTATGTCAAAGAAATAGCCTACAAACTCTTTGTTATACCTCTTCAGTCGGTCGACATGAATTTGCCCATACAATATGTATAATGAAAATGAAAATCCACAGCCTGCTTCCAGTCTCCGACCGGGTCAGGAATGGAATGAATGAAGCCCCTAGCTAGCGGCGAGGATATGGACTGTGCCGGCTGCCGAGGCCTGACGCACTCCTCTGGGGCAATGAGTAAATGAATGGCAGATGAAATGAAATGATAGTGGAGAGTGTTGCTGGAATGAAATTTTGACAGGGAAAACCGGAGTACCCGGAGAAGAACCTGTCTGCCTCCGGTTTGTCCAGCACAGATCTCACATGGATTGACCGGGATTTGAACCACGGACCCAGCGGTGAGAGGCCGGCGTGCTGCCGCCTAAGCCACGGAGGCTGTAATATGTATAATATGAAACAATAAATAAGTAAATAATCACTCCTGAAATAAACTACATGTATTAGTTATAATCAGAAGCCTCCGTGGCTTAGGCGGCAGCACGCCGGCCTCTCACCGCTGGGTCCGTGGTTCAAATCCCGGTCACTCCATGTGAGATCTGTGCTGGACAAAACGGTGGCAGACAGGTTTTTCTCCGGGTACTCCGGTTTTCCCTGTCAAAATTTCATTCCAGCAACACTCTCCACTATCATTTCATTTCATCTGTCATTCATTTAATCATTGCCCCAGAGGAGTGCGTCAGGCCTCGGCAGCCGGCACAGTCCATATCCTCGCCGCTAGATGGGGGCTTCATTTATTCCATTCCTGACCCGGTCGGAGACTGGAAGCAGGCTGTGGATTTTTTTTATTAGTTATAATCAGGAATATTTATTTATTTTTATATTATATGCTGCACCCCCGCCCAATCATTGGGCAAATTGGTGTTGACCAACTGAAGAGTTACAACTAACATCCCTAATGGTCTTCCGCCCCCTACTTGTAAACATCCATCGCTGCTTGCTGAGTGCTGACATAATCCTTCCTGTCCTGCCCCCAGGATGTGGTGGGTGTAGACTTGCCAGCCTACAGACCGGCCAAGAACTACTGTAGTTACTTATGCTGGGCCTCTCTATGTCATCTTTCCAGTCAACCACCCTTAGTCAACTCTAGTTCCCCTCCGACCCTAACTGTATTAGAATATTCGAGGCCTAGGGAGTCTTTCCTTTCCCCGCTTTTAATTGTCTCATTTATTCTGATCCCCTCATTTTTTGAGGGGTCAGACCTCTACTTTTCTTTCCATGGCATCTCCTGCCTTCTACACAAGACCCGGAAGGAGATACGATGTATGTAGTCCCACCTCTCATGGTGCATCCTGGATAGTGCTACACCCTCAAGGGATCACACTGGTGAGCTCCCCAATTCCTTCAACATTACCACTACGACCACCACCGCCTTCACCACCATTACCACTACCACCAGAAGAAGAAATATTGAATAAGCAGAGACGTGACCACCTCAAGACTTGTGGGGGGCCTTCTGGTATTAGTTAATGAGCCTCAGCCGTGAGAATATAACAATAGCATGCATACTCTTTTATTTCAGAGATGCACATGAATTAATTAACACGAGCGAACAATCGTGTCGGTGTTATTAATGATGCACGTCAGTCTCAGTGGGGGTAGGAGCCGGCTTACTTTAGCTCATCACTGTCTTAGACCACAGCTCTCTGCTTCCGTCAGCAAGAAAACTGCTTCTCTTCCTCAGACGTTAGATTAATTGTCTCTCCATTTGATCATCATTAGTTGAGACCTCAGAGTATATTTCACATGGAACATGGTAAAGAAACTGAATTTAATTGATTGCATTTCCTACACTGAGGTGAGCCCCGAGTAGGCCTACAGTTTGATGCGATCATTCAACTATAGGTGATTCTGTGCATTCTGCTAATTTAGCTCAGGAAGAACTTAGCTTTCAAATAATGGTCAATATTTCAAATAATCTCTTTAACTGAGAATAGGAGGATTTCGTGCTGTTTCAATTAGGGGCTAGGAATGTCTGTTCAAGTATAGGCGCCACTTTGTTAACTCCACAGTACTTGATGATGATGACAATTGTTGTTTTAAGGGGCCTAACATCTAGGTTATCGGTCCCTAATTGTTTGGGTGATCGTGAAGATGATAATGAAATGCCAACTATAACTAAAACTAACTACTAACTTATATACTAGAATAAGAAATGGGAAACAAAAGGAAAATAAGGCAAGTAAAGGACAGGAGGAAAAGAAATGCCCTCAACCCTCGAAGAATGACGAGTGAGGTACTTGGAAGGAAGGAGAGCCATGAAAGGCAAAGATGAAAGGGAAAGAGGTGATGGTCCGCCCCAGAGGCAATGGGAAAAAGGGGGAAACACCAGACCCAGCTCAGGAATCCCTCGGGGTCGCGATCTCCCGAACTCACCAGCCGTGATCCCTTGAGGGTGTAGCTCTAACGAGGGTGCACTAGAAGTGGTGGGGCTACACACACCCTGCCTCCTCAAGAGCCTTGAGCAGAAGGCAGGATATGTGCAGAGAACAGGTCTGACCCTCGAAAAATGAGGGATTAGAAAAGACGAGACAAGGGCCCAATTAGGCGGGAAAGTGAAAGACTCCTTAGGCCTCGGATACCCTAATACTGTTGGGGTCAGAAAAGAACAAGAGCTGACCAAGGGAGGTCGATGGGAAAGATGACAGAGAGGAGCCCGGCACAAGTAAATGGAAGTAATGACGAACTCAGCTGGGGCCCCGTGGTCGCCAACCCACGTCCCACTAGTCGTGAGCCCCTGCGGGACACAATACTTGAATTATACCTTTTCTACACAATACCCCCACACAAGAGACGAGTTCATCTCAACAGTTTTGTTCAGCCAACTATTTAATTTCTCTTAATTATGAATTTCGGAACGAGAAATGCTACCACATGGGGGTAAAATCGCAAAAACCTGTGTTATATGTTGTTATTGAACTATTTATAAAATCACATGTATTTCGGTGATGCATTTATGCAGTAGTGGTGGCAATATTATATCATATTGTAGATTTTGACGAGATACCGCGGATTTAGTCCTAATATAAATTAAATTGTTGACACCTGCTAATACTCAGTATGCTCTCTTCTTTATTGGAATATGTTTTCTGTCTTTCATTGGACCTTCTTCAGCCTGTTCCATTAGCCTCACAAATTCAAAGGTATTTTTTATGAAACAATTCCATTAATGACAATTTAGTGAACCCTTGCAAAGAAGCTTATGAGACTCAGTTTCGGGGGGGAGGGGGGGGACGGGGGAGAGGGGGGGAGGGGGGGGGAGGGGTGTAACAGTCCATTTCGTAAGTTGTTGTTAAAGCGCTTCATTAACATGCAGGGTAACACATAACAAAATAACATGCAGGAAGAAGTGAATACCAGGGTTAAAACAAATGAATTTAATAACAGATCAACTATTTACAAGTAAAAAAATAAACAAAACAAATCTCCCAAATGACTCCCAACTGAATAAATTACTTGCCATAACTAGGCTTAATCTCAGGAGAGATTATAAATTGGACCAAATGTCCCAAATACTTCAATGACATTGTGTAAGTGTGCGGCTGTTCTACATGCTTAACGATGAGTACAATAAATGCGAGATTCGTCACCATCGAGTAAACCTTCAGAGGACGAATCTGCATTGTTTAGAGCTAGACAGACGCGGGGAACCAACTATACACTACTTAAATTAAACCGAGACTTCCTACACTAAATAAACAACAAATAATTTCCGCATGAAATTGGAATCAAGAACTGCCGTAGCAAAAACATTAATGCCTAAAATTAGGACTTTTCAAAATCAACACAAGTAAATTAACACGTGACCAACAAAAGAAATACACATATGACCGCCTGTCATTTTACAAGTAAATACAACTACACCACACGTGTGTCACAACAGACAAACTAACATGACGTGAGTCATAGAAAATCACTAGGCTCAGAGCCAACATTTACATCATTAAAACAATATTCCATTCATACGATATGCGATAATTCGTAACAGACATGGCGAAGTCCCCAATTAATTACGGTCCAAATGACCATCACAAAAGAACAGGTTTGCTAATGATAGCTTATAGGGGTCAGTCGGTCAACAGGACTGCCTAACAATGAGTCACCGAACCTAGACGGGCGCTAAGTGGAAATCTGCACATCTGTCAACCCACGTCAATAACCTCGACCTCCAGTGGCACGGGTTCGAGTCTCGAAGAAGCGTGCTCCCAAAGCACAAGATATACGTGTGTGTGTCAGAATAAAATATCTCAGCATTTCCCCTAGGAAATCCAAGAATCAACACTGGACAAGGTACAGTAGCCTCCAAGGAGCGCTCTGCCATTCCATCAAAAAAATACCACCACAACAACAATATGAGGGCGATATCACCACCTACCCCTCATCACGAAGAATCAATACACACACCTGACACATGAACACACACAGAATCACACGTATGGGTTTGACAGAAACCTGAAATAAATGACATAGATATTTTTCCATCAGCTTGCGCTTCCGTTCTAGTCCGTGACTAACAAACCTGAAAAGGACTCAAAAAAATGCTAAAAAATTAGAACTAAAGTGTTCTACAGTTACATCTTAATTTGTTGCGCTCGGCAACCCTAGTATGAGTAATAACCTGTTCATAAAAACATCTTACAATAATTACCTCCCTTTCCTATAAATAAATGAACTTTAATAAAGCGCCACTTATCGAATGTAACGAGTTTCGCATTCGTATGGATAAAATCAAATACACGCGCCGTGTACACTAAATATGACTCCAAAGAAAAATATACAACAAACAAATTTGGCCACTCGCCAACGTACATTTAAAGATGATAGTGTCAGCACAAAAAAAAATCTAAACACAAGAAAAAGAATGAATGAATTATTTACAACGTTCCCGCGCCTTATCTAACTATATATTGAGTAAATCAATTTTTTGTACATCACCGCTTCAGCTTGCAGAACATTAACCTCCGTCCCGGTGCATTTCCCTACGGGAAATTTAGCCCTCCATCGTCGACGTCGTTGTAGAAGCGATGCACATCAATCCATCACCTGACCAAACGTCGGACATCTTGGCGTAGCTTCTTGGACAGAAATGTTCAATGTTAATAATATTGCCTAGCTATAATCGCTGTGAGCTACTACTTTCACTCATGAATATGTCCTAATGCGATTACTGATCGTAGACTTGCCCTATCTTAGCATTTGCTTAACACACGCACAAATATCACTCACTAATATAATACACAAATTTACATAAAATTACACACTTCAAACTCATCGCCACGGGCTTGAAAACAAGTCTTAAACATGTCTATCTTGCAGTCCTTATCTCGCCTAGAGATATCCACTGCTATACATGAACATTGCTCCCTTGAGCACAAAGTAAAATGTTAGTAAAGTACGCTCATTAGCGCTTGAAAAATCGTGACTCAGAGTGACGTGAACCTTGCTCACCAGAGCTCAATAAAGTTGTCCTCGAAACAGCTTCTCACCGATCAATTTTATGGAAACTGACATAATGAGGTAGAGTGGGGAGAATTCGTAAAAATAATCTGGAGTTTTCACTTCACAAACTTGGGACTAGTATCAATCTTCATCATTTTATCCAAACGTCTCAGTGCACTATTGCGGAATTAATTCGGATCGGCGGTTCTTTAGATATACGTTTTCGTGCGTTTTTTCAGGGTACGCAACTTGCCGCGTGGCTTTGGCGTGGTCTCTTCTGATTGGGTGATTCATTCCTGGGTCGGTTGAAACTTTACTCATGACACTCCCTCAATGACTCTATTTTAGGTGCGCGCTGTTACAAAATTTGTCCTTGAACTCGGCTTAACCGGTCGTCTTCAGGAATAACTACCAAGCTTGCTTCTGTGGTAATCATTGCAGCACACTACCTTGGCTCCCCCTTTGTCAATTTCAACAGGTACTGCCTGGGCATCAGTAATAATAATAATAAAATCATGAATACTTATTCATCGATAGATTAATAAGGGTTCATTTATCCTCAGCAACGTTTTGAAATTCGAAGCAAGTGATTGATTTGGATTTTAAAAACAATATCCGCAGTAGTAAAGATAACATCTCCTAAGTACTTCACTCGTCTGCCTGTGTGTACATTCCACTGACCCAATTAGTGTGCGCGCTCCCCGCTGCAATGCCATTCACACGTGATCACTTTCGTGATGTTTATAGTGTGTTTTTTTTTTCACGCCGCATTTGTCGGTCAAATGCTTTTGAGACCACCGAACTATTAATGTATTTAATCGCATTTATGTTTATAATTTATAATGTAATCCTCGAGTGATTACTCGTAACAAACAAAATTTCTAAGACACATACCTCAGCCTGTTCATAGATGTTGACTCTCCGAGCCACAAGTTCACTACTGCAAGGTGCTGCTTCTCGCTAGCCGCTACGTGAAGGACTGTCGTCACATCTCCGCTTCGGCCAATCAGACGCCGCCAGCCATTGGGATTTCTCGATGGTTCTACGCCCTATTTAAGCAGCGGTTCTCCTTTTCAAGATCCTGTACTGTGCCCGCTTAGACCGGAGTCCGCACGACCACATATGCATTTTACCAATAATCAGTCAGCACGAGAGTCAAAATATCCCGGAGCGCCAGATGGGTTAAAGCAAATCGCAAAAACGACATCAAATTTATAAAAATGCTTTACTGATTTTTGGCTCAATGCAACAATAAGGATAGAAGGAGATTTAATTGGGTGAAACACATCTGGTAAAATTATCTCAGTTTATTTAAAGTTAAAATCTGACTGCAAGAATGCTCAAAGCAGCATCATCCACGTGTGGCGATCCACACTCTTATTTACACACAATATACAGAAATCTCCAAACACATTTGACAATCTCTTTGGAAACACAAGTCCGATTGATAGTCCTGTGGACTGTGTTCCAAAATTATTAACATTTAATTCCAGTTCAAAATGAATTGTCCATACTGGAAATAACGTAGATCACTGTTTGACTATTTACAAGATATTAACACTCGTAGAATAAATGTTTATAGAATTTCTTAAACTTTCACTTGTTTTCCAGTTTCAAAAAAATATCTCGTCGAAAATATTATCATCATAGAAGCAACACAAATTATGAACACATATTAATAACATTTGAAAAGTATTTGACCTTGAGCATAGCATCGAAGAACTGTGCGAAGCACAACAACAATTAATTGTTCTTCTGACATTAAACATTCGAGAAGTGACTCGATTATGAACTTCAAGTTCCAAGCAAAATACATGATTTCTGAATCATTAACTTGATCAATAAATGGTTGAACCATTCAACTATTAGATTTTCCACTTGGAATCATTATTACAAAAATATTTATATTTATGGCCATTTCTAGTAACTTTTACAACTTGCAATTCTTCGACAGAATGCGGAAATTAGAATTGTAGTTTTATAATGAAATCATTTAGTTCATGGCACTAGGATTGAAAATATCCTTCAAATTATTCGTGGTTAAAGAATTATTTTTAATTGGCAGTGGCCCATTCTACTATTTGTGTAAGAACACAATATTATAACAACAACAACGGCAAAGGTCTTCCTCTGAAGAAGAATAAACTACTATCATGACAAATCCGGGTTCTAGCAAAATCAAAGTCTAAATGGAATTCGTAAACAAGGTTGAAATAAGAACTGATGGTTTCAAAGAAATAACCTTCGGGTTATTCATACGACGAAATGTGTGGCTCCAATACTCCTACTATAAACCTGAGCCATCGAACCTGCTATTTGATTGATGCTCGAAAAAACCTTCATTCCTGCGACTTAAACATGCGCACCTGGGAATGGCATTTCAACTACTCCACACACATAAATTATCTTCCCAAAATGTATACAATAAATCAAGCCTCTGCTTGTTATCAACACTGGAAGATTAATAAACTTACAAGTTTATTTTATTTTACCATTCAGTTCAACCCGTGAATTTACCATACTTATGAAAAGCTTTATTTCACTTTCGAAGTGTATTTACGTCATGATTTTATATAAATACAAAAATATCCTATTTGATACAAATATCAATTGCTTCCCGTTTCATGCCTCTCCGTGTTATCTGAAAAATATACTTTGCTCATAGCAAATATCAACTGTTCAACCAGAACTGAAATATTGGTTGAATGCGGGCTTGCGCTAACCACTCTCCTTCGGAAAATCTCCTGTTCCAGACTAGAAATGTTTAAACTACTTCATAGGCTCTTTCTCAATACATATGATTATTATAAAATATAATATCCAAGAATTATTTAGAAAAATTATGAAAATTATTATTATTATTATTAGTGGATTATTATTATTATTATTATTTATATCATTTCAAATATGTTTAATTATCATCTCATTATGTGAGAATCCACATGTTCGAACCTTCGAATATGGAAAAAAATATCCATTCCTCAACAAAAATAAATTTAACTTTTACAGTTACATCGGCTGATTACCGTGATTTCCCAAAAATATGAAAAATTCAAATAAATGTTCGTTATGCTCGGTCATCGATCCTAAACTGTTCTGAGTGCTGAAAATGCTCAGAATAACTCTAATAAGTCTTGCGTAAATCATTACAAGCTTTAAATACGACGAAAAAAATGTGTTGGTCATCTGCAGAAAAATAGTTTGTTCCAATTAGCTAAGCATAATATAATTCAAATGTGGCTTACATTTCTTGATGGTCTTGAAGTGTAGTAAACCTGGTCTATACCAGATTTATCCATAAACATGCCCTATCGGACAAGCACGTATAATCCTTGTATCGGCCGCCATTGTAGACCCACAAATCGTCTAGTCAGACATAGTGGTAGTATCTTTCGACGTTTGAATAAACTGTGGTTCCATTTTAATGTGAGCTTCTATCCAAGCCATAACAGTTTGTTGAAATAGGGTCAGATCTAAGTGATCTCTTCTTGAATATGTCAGTTGTAACATAACTCACTGTAATCTCATCAGTACAAGAAAAACATTGACAGTCTAAGCAATTAACGGCTGTTCTGAAGATCGTTCCCTGGGCATGGTTTATTAATATCACCATCTGCCATGCGCTAGACAACTTGCAGTTTCCCTTGCGTAGACTAATGAACGCCACCGTTATAGACTAGTCTTCAGTGTACTGATAGATCGAAGTGGTTAACTAGTTACAAATATGAAAAACTGACTGAATGGATTGAAACATCCAAGTATTAAGTTACTAATGGACTGTGACAAAATACTATTTTCAAGACAGAGTCTAGCATATGTCCTTTTGGAAATATAAATATTTCCACCAATGTCTGTAGAAAAACAATCACCTCAGTGATTCTCCTCACCAGAAACTTACTAAGTTCCAACTCGTTTGCGCAGCACTTCTCGTGACTATCACGATTTGAACAGAACTTCTGCGTAGATGCGGCAACCATGTGCCTTGGCTCAGCGTAGACGCAACTTGCTCTGCAAGTGCTTGTGATGAAGTGAGCTAACCATGCCTCGCCCAGCTGGCTTTTATTCAAAACGGTCAGGGTCACGCGTCATCGCCTGATATCTAGAAATTCTCATATCTCTTGAATCCCTGGTCCGATTTACTTGATACTAATTGCGTTCTCTTTCATTTGGCCGTGCCAGTAATCTGATCCCAGTCTCAAGTATCTGCTCCATAGATAACTATTTAATCAAGAAATAGCCTCCACCTCTGCTATGACTCGCTACGTCACTTGCCATCCAACTATCGGTAAAATCCTTCGAAATGCTTCGAGAAGCAATGTAGCGCGATATTCAAATATCTGAACTTTCAAAAGCGGCTACAGCATTTCCCTTGATATCTAGGTGTCTGAAACTTGGAATACCCATTCCTAGAGTTGGGCACATCCACCCCACACCTAGCAAAAAATAAAAATTGAAAAATTTTTATTTTTCCTATCTACACATTAAATCATCTGGTTCTTGAATAATAGATCTTCAAATTCGATGCATTATAAGTTCCCACGATGTTACCAGTTCGTGTATTAGCTACTTCATAGCTTCCATTATTGTTTACTTCCACAATATTCAAAATCTTCAATTTCACCAGGTTCAATATCAAAAATATCGTGATACTCTTCCAAAATCTTCCCTAGCTCTGGGGACTCCTTCTCAGTGTAGACTTCTCTTCCTTCAGCTTCATGAAAAATCAGAGACCATTGAGCATCTCCCTCGATGTCTTCCTCTTCTTTTCCCTCGAAGTTAATCTCTTCGGTATTCTTGAATTTAATCGTCTCTGTCTTCATATCTATCACTGCTTGATATTTCTGAATGAAATCTGCTCCCAATATCATGTCAAAAGCCATGTCCTTCATTACAACAAATACATGTCGGAAATCATGTCCTCCAATCTTAATACATAAGTATAATTGTGTTTTACACAGAGATATTTTATTGGGTATTATTCCTTGGATCTTAATTCCTGATACTGGAATTTCCTCTAAATTCTCTTTGAGCTTCCACAGAATATAAAGCCTCTCACTCACCAGACAAAGCATAGCCCCAGTATCGATCAAAGTATCGACAGGCATACCGAATACTTCGCATGAAATGATCGGCATTCTAATTCTGGTACCCATTTCTTTTCGTTCGTCATTCTGTTGAATTAAATCATCATCCTCTGCTTGCCATTTAATAATTCTGGAAGTGAAAGTGTTCAAAATTCTATCTTCTACTGTGAATTCGAAGTTTGTTTTTTTCATTACCATTCCCCCGGGATTGTTGTGTTCCCGATGGACCTGGATTATTGGGCCTCTGCTCCACAAATTGCAAGTTATCTTGGTGTCTTGCTTCCAAATTTTTCCTCGTCTCCTTGTTAAACTCTTCATTGGACTGACGAGTATCTACATTCCCTCTGTTGTTGTAGTTATTTCTACCATAGGATCATCTTTCCTGGTACCTTCCTTGAGTATCATGTGGTCTTCTCCATCGAGTGTTGTATCGATTACCACCATCCGGTCTCGCATATGGTTTGTAACTGTATCTGTTACTGTACTGGTTCCATCCTCTCTTATTCGGATCTTCCCTCGGCGATTTCTCTTCTCGCTCCTCTCGAATCTCTCGAGGTGTCTGAGAATAACTATCAGCCATAACAGCATACACAGCGTTGTTACTCTTTGCTCCCTTCTGATGGAAGAATTGAGCGTTTGTATGATCCAGCTTCTGTAATACTTCATCAAATTGTTCCATATTATAGATATCAGCAGCGATCAAAGTCCTCTGGACGTCTGCTGGAAATTGACGTATCAATGCAGTAATCAACTCGTTATCTGGCATCGGCGGATCTAAATGTTGGAGTTTAGACAGCTGTCCAGAAAAGTACGTAGAGTATCGAGTAGGTTGTGACGTCGAGAATCTCTTCGAATATAACTCTGCTCTAACTTGCTGTTGGGTTTCAGGGGACCAAAACTTCTTCAATAGCCCACGAGAAAACTCCTCAAAAGTGGTTAGAGTGGATCTAGATGCTCTAAACCACAAAAGTGCAGGACCTTCCAAGAACTTCCCTATCAATCGGATCTGTCTTTCTTTAGGGATCTTAGAATCTTTCAGGTAATCACCTGCTTCTCTCAAAAATTCCACGGGTGTTACAGAATCTCGCCCTGAAAATTTAGAAGGCTTATCTTCTATATTCTTAAATACAGTTATGGGGTTGGATTGAAATACTGTCCTGACCTCATCCTGTCTATCAGTCTCTCTAGCTGCTCCTAGATTTATCTGTATCTGTTCCTTTCCCCTTACATTCAGCATTTTCAACAGATGATCAGACTGTTTCTCATCCTTTATTTGAGTTTTCATAGCCTCAAGTTCCTTCTGGTTTTCTTCTGTCATCTTCTTGATTGCTTCGGTCTCTTTACAATTGTCTTTAACATCAATGGATAACTGGTTCATAACAGCCTCATGACTTTTCAATGACCCTGTCATATCTGATATATCCTTCTGAGTTGCTTGGATATCCTTGGCAATTACTTCGATATGGGATGACAAAGATTCCCTAATCTCCTTGATTCCCTCTTGATTCTCCAGCTTGAGTGTGTCTTTAATTTCATTGACAACTGTGGTCTTGATTTCAGTTTGCAATTCACTAATCACACCTTCTCTTATTTCTCCCATGACAAGTTCTTTGAATTGTTCCGTTAAACGTTGAACAACTAGAATTCCCATCTCGTTACTCTCCTTCTTCACTCTGACTTCCAGGTTGACCATGTCTTCACCAACTTTCCTAAGACCATGTTCTATCCTATCAGCTAAGCTTTGGGATCGAAGATCGGCATCGCGAAATTTATCGTCCATTAAACTAGCGTTAGTAGCTAATGAAGTTTCGAGCTCATGTGTTTTGTCGCATAATTTATTCATTTTACTTTCAAGTGTCATTTTCAAAATTTCAGAATTCTCTTTAAATTTACTTTCCATTGAATTAAATTTACTGTTTAAATTTTCTTTTAAATTACTTTTCAAAGAATCAGAACTTTCTTTAAGTTTATTTTCCAAAGAATCAGAATATTCTTTAAGTTTATCCTTCAAACTTTCTTTAAGTTTATTTTCTAAAAACTCAGAATTTTCTTTAAGTTTATTTTCTAAAGAATCAGAATTTTCTTTAAGTTTATCATTCAAATTTTCTTTAAGTTTATTCTCTAAAGAATCGGAATTTTCTTTAAGTTTATCATCTAAACTTTCTTTCAAATTATCAGAATTTTCTTTAAGTTTACTTTCTAAAGAATCAGAATTTTCTTTAAGTTTCTTTTCTAAAGCCTCTGTATTTTCTTTCATAATAGCGGCTACACGCCGTCCAGCCTCTTTTGAACTCTCCTCCAAACTCCTCATCATCCTCATCATTTCTTCCATAATTTCAATTATTATTCAAAAGTTAGGGGTATACAACAGTGGCAAACACAAGCTTATAACTAGAACAAGAAATATGAATAGCTAATTGGAACACTATAATAAAATGAGTTCTGTCCTAATGTCGACGTGATGGAAAAACAAAATTCTCTACTTTTACGAATTACATTTACCACAATATCACAAGAAAAATATGCAAGTTCTCAAATATCCTCCACCTGGATTCTAATAATGTGTATATCCAGTCATCGAACGTTTACTACTGAATTTACTTGACGCCCTAATGGTTAAGCCATTATCAAAAATATTCAAACCCATTCTAATTATTAACCAGTTAAATTTTTAATCTTCCCCACTAATTGGGTTTCCTACTAATTTATTCATCCAAACCAGACATCTCTCAACTCCCAAAATATTTCTATAAAAATTATCACAATTTCAACTCGGCATGCGATTGACCATGTCTAAATCGAGCCCCACGTTCGAAGCCATTTCTCTCTCTATCTTATTTTATGTGCCCGTTTAGACCGGAGTCCGCACGACCACATATGCATTTTACCAATAATCAGTCAGCACGAGAGTCAAAATATCCCGGAGCGCCAGATGGGTTAAAGCAAATCGCAAAAACGACATCAAATTTATAAAAATGCTTTACTGATTTTTGGCTCAATGCAACAATAAGGATAGAAGGAGATTTAATTGGGTGAAACACATCTGGTAAAATTATCTCAGTTTATTTAAAGTTAAAATCTGACTGCAAGAATGCTCAAAGCAGCATCATCCACGTGTGGCGATCCACACTCTTATTTACACACAATATACAGAAATCTCCAAACACATTTGACAATCTCTTTGGAAACACAAGTCCGATTGATAGTCCTGTGGACTGTGTTCCAAAATTATTAACATTTAATTCCAGTTCAAAATGAATTGTCCATACTGGAAATAACGTAGATCACTGTTTGACTATTTACAAGATATTAACACTCGTAGAATAAATGTTTATAGAATTTCTTAAACTTTCACTTGTTTTCCAGTTTCAAAAAAATATCTCGTCGAAAATATTATCATCATAGAAGCAACACAAATTATGAACACATATTAATAACATTTGAAAAGTATTTGACCTTGAGCATAGCATCGAAGAACTGTGCGAAGCACAACAACAATTAATTGTTCTTCTGACATTAAACATTCGAGAAGTGACTCGATTATGAACTTCAAGTTCCAAGCAAAATACATGATTTCTGAATCATTAACTTGATCAATAAATGGTTGAACCATTCAACTATTAGATTTTCCACTTGGAATCATTATTACAAAAATATTTATATTTATGGCCATTTCTAGTAACTTTTACAACTTGCAATTCTTCGACAGAATGCGGAAATTAGAATTGTAGTTTTATAATGAAATCATTTAGTTCATGGCACTAGGATTGAAAATATCCTTCAAATTATTCGTGGTTAAAGAATTATTTTTAATTGGCAGTGGCCCATTCTACTATTTGTGTAAGAACACAATATTATAACAACAACAACGGCAAAGGTCTTCCTCTGAAGAAGAATAAACTACTATCATGACAAATCCGGGTTCTAGCAAAATCAAAGTCTAAATGGAATTCGTAAACAAGGTTGAAATAAGAACTGATGGTTTCAAAGAAATAACCTTCGGGTTATTCATACGACGAAATGTGTGGCTCCAATACTCCTACTATAAACCTGAGCCATCGAACCTGCTATTTGATTGATGCTCGAAAAAACCTTCATTCCTGCGACTTAAACATGCGCACCTGGGAATGGCATTTCAACTACTCCACACACATAAATTATCTTCCCAAAATGTATACAATAAATCAAGCCTCTGCTTGTTATCAACACTGGAAGATTAATAAACTTACAAGTTTATTTTATTTTACCATTCAGTTCAACCCGTGAATTTACCATACTTATGAAAAGCTTCATTTCACTTTCGAAGTGTATTTACGTCATGATTTTATATAAATACAAAAATATCCTATTTGATACAAATATCAATTGCTTCCCGTTTCATGCCTCTCCGTGTTATCTGAAAAATATACTTTGCTCATAGCAAATATCAACTGTTCAACCAGAACTGAAATATTGGTTGAATGCGGGCTTGCGCTAACCACTCTCCTTCGGAAAATCTCCTGTTCCAGACTAGAAATGTTTAAACTACTTCATAGGCTCTTTCTCAATACATATGATTATTATAAAATATAATATCCAAGAATTATTTAGAAAAATTATGAAAATTATTATTATTATTATTAGTGGATTATTATTATTATTATTATTATTTATATCATTTCAAATATGTTTAATTATCATCTCATTATGTGAGAATCCACATGTTCGAACCTTCGAATATGGAAAAAAATATCCATTCCTCAACAAAAATAAATTTAACTTTTACAGTTACATCGGCTGATTACCGTGATTTCCCAAAAATATGAAAAATTCAAATAAATGCTCGTTATGCTCGGTCATCGATCCTAAACTGTTCTGAGTGCTGAAAATGCTCAGAATAACTCTAATAAGTCTTGCGTAAATCATTACAAGCTTTAAATACGACGAAAAAAATGTGTTGGTCATCTGCAGAAAAATAGTTTGTTCCAATTAGCTAAGCATAATATAATTCAAATGTGGCTTACATTTCTTGATGGTCTTGAAGTGTAGTAAACCTGGTCTATACCAGATTTATCCATAAACATGCCCTATCGGACAAGCACGTATAATCCTTGTATCGGCCGCCATTGTAGACCCACAAATCGTCTAGTCAGACATAGTGGTAGTATCTTTCGACGTTTGAATAAACTGTGGTTCCATTTTAATGTGAGCTTCTATCCAAGCCATAACAGTTTGTTGAAATAGGGTCAGATCTAAGTGATCTCTTCTTGAATATATCAGTTGTAACATAACTCACTGTAATCTCATCAGTACAAGAAAAACATTGACAGTCTAAGCAATTAACGGCTGTTCTGAAGATCGTTCCCTGGGCATGGTTTATTAATATCACCATCTGCCATGCGCTAGACAACTTGCAGTTTCCCTTGCGTAGACTAATGAACGCCACCGTTATAGACTAGTCTTCAGTGTACTGACAGATCGAAGTGGTTAACTAGTTACAAATATGAAAAACTGACTGAATGGATTGAAACATCCAAGTATTAAGTTACTAATGGACTGTGACAAAATACTATTTTCTAGACAGAGTCTAGCATATGTCCTTTTGGAAATATAAATATTTCCACCAATGTCTGTAGAAAAACAATCACCTCAGTGATTCTCCTCACCAGAAACTTACTAAGTTCCAACTCGTTTGCGCAGCACTTCTCGTGACTATCACGATTTGAACAGAACTTCTGCGTAGATGCGGCAACCATGTGCCTTGGCTCAGCGTAGACGCAACTTGCTCTGCAAGTGCTTGTGATGAAGTGAGCTAACCATGCCTCGCCCAGCTGGCTTTTATTCAAAACGGTCAGGGTCACGCGTCATCGCCTGATATCTAGAAATTCTCATATCTCTTGAATCCCTGGTCCGATTTACTTGATACTAATTGCGTTCTCTTTCATTTGGCCGTGCCAGTAATCTGATCCCAGTCTCAAGTATCTGCTCCATAGATAACTATTTAATCAAGAAATAGCCTCCACCTCTGCTATGACTCGCTACGTCACTTGCCATCCAACTATCGGTAAAATCCTTCGAAATGCTTCGAGAAGCAATGTAGCGCGATATTCAAATATCTGAACTTTCAAAAGCGGCTACAGCCTTTCCCTTGATATCTAGGTGTCTGAAACTTGGAATACCCATTCCTAGAGTTGGGCACAGTACGGCATTACCGTATTACCGCATCACTTCATGGAGTCTTCCAAAGCTTCGTTCCATGGGGCAAATACCTGACGGTACGCTTCTACAGTAAGACGGTGTAATCAGCACGTCACACCGATACGCTGGAGATTACTACGCATCAATGTCACAACTAGATGAGCTGCTGCAAGGCTCAGATGACAGTTCTCACCGCTACGCAAGATGAAAGCTTGCTTATTACTTTCGCTCTTCAGTGATATGCTAAAAAATGTACTTTTGTTCTAAAGAAGATCCTTTCTTCAAGCAGATACTTTATTTCGAGATGCTGGACATCGCAATCACAAAGTATAGTGTTCTTAAGCTACAAACTACAGCTGCCAAACCATCAAGCTCTGGCCACGTTCGACCTGCAGCACTGAAACCTCTCTAGTCAACATAAATAGCAACGGAAGATAAGTTACATTCTTTTATTTTCTATTTAATCACCTATCTTCTATGTTTTAAATGGTTTTAATATTGCTTGCAAGTGCAATTATTTCCAAAAATAGTGTGTCCTTCAAATGAACTCTTGTAAATAGCACCAAGTTGTGCCAACCTACTAATTTTTAAACCCAAAGGGTTTCCAGTAATGTATAGTATTTATCACCTGTTTCAAACAACAAATAAAGTTTATATTATATTAATGCTTAAATGTTCAGTGTTAAAATTGAACTTAAAGTTGAGGATAAAGAACCAGGCCGCACTCCCCTAGCCCAAAATATTCAGTCTAATAGCTCCTTTCACAGTAGTTATTTTGTCCAGGCATTTTGCCTGATGCTTTCTCCCGTTTATGAGAGCGAACTTGGGCTGTGATTCACATAACCAACACGTCCCGCCAGACCTCCCCTCTCTCTCGCTCGATTACAACTCCTGCCGGACCAGCTGTCTTGTTTACAAACAGAGCTCGCTCTACCCAGGTACTAGATGGCCACGTATATTTGAGTGTTGGCTCTCAATAAAACTCTGCAATAATGATCTGCATTCATAGTCCTGATTATTCGTCAAATGGTTCCCTTCTGTAATACGGCTTGAGATTAGCGCTATTGAAGACAGATTTAGCGCCAGTGCTCAATTCTTCAAGTCTGTAAGCATTGTTACCCAAATTCTTAATGATGCGTAACGGGCCAATAAATTTTGGGCAGAACTTGGCAAATACTTCGTTTTTGGGATCAGATATCGGTGGTCTTCGAACAAGCACTAGATCCTGTTCCTGTAATTCACGATGAAATTTCTTTCCTGTGTATCTCCTCAGTCTTCCGTCCGCTTGGTTCCTCGTGTGCTCTCTTGTTCGCTGAATTCGCAGCTCATCTGCTAATAACGGATCCCTTGGGCATGGAATAATCTTGTCCCAAGATCTCTCAGGCAACCTGTTGTGGTGTACAACTAGTGGGACTTGACCTGTCGCCTCGTGCTTTGTAGTGTTCATGCACATCTCAATATCTCCTACTTTGTCGACCCACTTATTATGATCGTTAGGTATCATGACTCGGTAATACTTGGCAACACAGCGAATCGTTCTCTTGCTCGGATTTTCACAAGGATGGCGAATGCTCGACAGAAGATGCTTTATCCCTAGGCTCTCTAGACCTTGCCTAAAAACAATGCTCGTAAAATAAGTACCATGGTCCGATAAGATGAATTCCGGCTTCCCAAGCATCGGAATGACTTTGTTCTGAATTCTGCTGAGGACTTGCTTTGATGTCGTCTTCTGGATTGGACATAATACTACCATCTTGGAAAACACATCGACACACACAAGAAGGTGTCGGCATCCTCGTTTCCCCTTAACTAGAGGGCCAAAACAGTCAATAGCGACCAGCTCGCATGGTTTTTGAGGTAATAATGGTTTTGGAGGTTGTTTCAACTTGAAGTTATTTGGTTTAGTGCGCTGACACGCGTCACAAGTTCTGATTACTTCCACAATGGTGTATCGCATCTTAGGCCAAGTAAAAAATTCCCCTATTGTCGCTTCTGTTTTGTCCGTGCCGATATGTGCTAGGCTTTCGTGGACATGCCACATCAATCCTCTCTGTTATGATGATGGAACTAGAATTCGCAGTTTGGTGTGATCCTCATCCACGTACTTATGCAAAAGGTTATTCAAGTAGTGACATTTCGCTTCCTTGGCACGGGCTTCTCGATATTCAGGTGAATCTGGTTGTAGTTCCTTCTTGTAAAACTTGATCATCATCATCATCCATGGGTCCTTTTCTTGTTCCTTCTGAATTTCTTTCAGCTTGTCCAAAAATCCACGATCCTTAGGTGTTAGTGCTATGTGGTGAACATCCGCTGCTATCTCGTTCTCATCTTCAGGATTCCTGCTTAGAGCATCTGGTATGATGTTCATCCTTCCAGGGTAATGTTCTATGGTGATATAGAACTGCTGGATGTAAATGGACCAACGCGTAACTCTTTCACTTGCCATCGTCGTCTTGAATAAGAACGTCAGTGCATGGTGGTCAGTTCTGACAACAATGGAATATCCGAAGATCATCTTGCGCCATCGTTGAAGTGAGTACAAAATCGCTAGAACCTCAAGCTCTGTCACAGTGTAGTTCCTCTCGTGCTTCCTTAATTTACGACTCGTAAATGCCAAATATGATCGTTTCCTGGGTTCATCAGCGTCCTCTTGGTACAGCATGGCACCGATTCCAATCAATGAAGCGTCTGCCTGAATTATAAATTTCTTCTCGAAGTCTGGATACCCTAGCTTCACACAATTCTCCAGTAGGTCTTTCGTGGCTCTAAAGGACCTGTCGCACTCCTCATTCCATGACCATCGATTTGATTTCTTTAGCATCTCTTGCATCGGTGCTACTGTTTCCTTGTATCCTGGACAATTCTCCTCAAAGAAACCTGTCACTCCCAAAAATGCTCTCTCGTGTTTTACTTTAGTTGGTGTGGGGAATTTCTTGATTGCGTCAATTTTCGCCGGATTAGGTCTCACGCCTTCAACATCAATTATGTGATCCAAATACAGAATCTCGCTCTGGCAAAAGTGCGATTTCTTCAAATTAATTTTGAAATTCATGGTTCTCAAGTTGTCCAATAGTTTGTTTAGGTTTACCAAGTGTTCCTCCATTGTTTCTGATGCAATAAGTATGTCGTCAACATACCTCGTAGTGAAGCTCTTGACCTCCTCAGTCAGATTCCTGTCTAGTGCTCTTATCAATGCACATCCAGCTGTTTTTACACCAAAGGGCATGCGAGACCAGATATAGCTTTGGTTATCAAATAAAAACCCCGTCAATAGTTGGGATTTTTCCTCAAGTTCAAGATGGTTGAAACTATTCGTTAGGTCGACGCTAGAATATATCTTCTTCCCACGGAAGCCCTTCAATACATCCTTGATCCTTGGTGCTTGGTCATGCTCAACTAGCAGTTTACTGTTTAAAACCCGAGCGTCTAGGCCTAATCTAATTGATCCATTTGGCTTGGCCACAGCCAATATTGCATTTAAGTATGGGGTTGCTGCTTTACTTATCATGCCGGAATCTAATAAGTTACTAATAATGTCCTTCACCTGAGCAAAATGTTTCTCTGGGATCGGGTACAATTTACTCTTAAATGGAGTCCAGTCGGTAACTTGCATGGCATACTGGAAATTTAAAACTTTTCCAGGAATCGTGTCGAAAGCTTCCTGATGATGTCTCAAAATTTCTTCTAATTTTCTTCTGTCAGGTTCCCCTACTATTGCCTCCTTAAGTCGCTCCTGAAATAAAATTTCAAATTTGGACCCGCTAATTTCTTCTTCCGCCAAATGTACCCAAAGTTCCTGCGAAATATCGCGACTGTCAATTTCAACCACTGCTGTCTGGCTTACTCGTCCTTCCGTCAAGTTCTTATCTTCGATCGCCTCATTAGTGCATTCTTCAATGACCCAAGTATTCGCCTCTCTCTCTAGTGGACTCTCTTCCATGTTCAGACCCCCATGACTCAACCCCTCGACTTGTTTGAAACTCACAGTGTTATTATGTAAGTCAATGTAAGCATGAAAATCACAGATGAAGTTGGCTCCCAGAATGACATTATAATTCATCTTTGGTATCACGATGAAAGTTTGCGAAAATGTGTGGTTTAATATCTCCAGGTCTAAATATGCTTGGTGCTTGCAAACTATGGTCTTGTCAGGAATGACCCCTCGGACTTTCATTAATGGTACAGGCATAATTGGAACGGTTTGTTTATTTCCAATTTCTTTCAACAATGCTTCCGTGACTTAGCTCACCTGGCTACCCGTGTCGATCAGGCACCTCACTCTAATACCTCCAATACGTGCATAAATAATCGGTAATTGTCTGATTACATTGTCTCGGTCCTTCACCACTTCCTCCAGGCAATCGTCCGGGAATGCTACCCACTCTTCTATGTTTGCAACAATCAACTCCTCCCGTTCCCTGGCGTCCTCCGTTCTCAGGCTATCTGATTTTGGTTCAATCGTGATTTTTTTAAATCCTGGGACCCATTCGTTGAGTTCCGACGGTTGTCATCGCGTCTCTCCTGCTGCCGTAATAAGCTTTCCGCTCCCGCTCCTTGGTGATTATCCGGGCTTTGCCTATTCGCCATCGCACGCCCCCACTTCTCTTTCTCTGTTTCTTCGGCATTTAACTCATCCAAATATTTCTGTGATTCAGCGTACCACTCGTTCCAATCATTGCGATAGTCTCCCTGATTATCTTGCCGAAAATTCCTTGTATTGTTCCACTGCCGTCTCCGTTCCTTTGGTAAGGTCAACCCTGCCTTGGGTTTCCCCTCCAGTTGGTATACTCTCGCTGGTAATTCCACTGATTGTGATTGTTCTGATTATTATTATTATAATTATCACGGCGATTCTGGAAGTTCCTATTGTTGTTATGGTATTGGTTTCGGCCATCGACCTCCTGCCGTCTGGGCGTAAATTGCGTTCCGGTAGACTGTGTCTTAGTTTGATTATTCTGGTTGCAATTAGTTTGATGCCCTTGAACAACTTCAGCTGTGTTTACACACTCCATGTCCATCTCCCTGTCTGCGGACTGACCATACTCGTCTCATCCAAATGGCGGAGTATCTCCTCGGCCTGAACTGCGGTCTTGATATTACCGGCCACTAAAAACTGCTGAATATTCATTGGAAGCTACTTCCCGATGGTTAAAACCATGTTTTCTTCTGAAGGCGGGTCGTCAAAATCACGGAATTTAACCAGGTGTTGGCTAAAGAACTCGGAAAACCTGGTGGGATGTGTACTGTGATATTTTCTGGTGTATAAATCCATACTCAACCCCTGCTGCAAAGAAGGACTCCAGAACTTTCTCAAGAATGCCTCTCTAAACTGGGCCATGCCATTAAATGTGTATTTGAAACTCTGGAACCAAATTAAACTTGGGCCCTCCAAAAATTTCTCAACCATCCGCAGCTGTTTTGCGGGACTGACGTGTTGGTCGTTAAAGTAGTCATCCAGCTGACGTAAAAATGCTTTAGGAGTGGATCCTGAGTTCTCCCTGAATTTGTCGGGTTTAAAGTCGTTCCCCCTAATTACTTGTATTACTTGGCAGGTGCCAAGCTGGGTTGTGGATTTGATGTCTCCCCTCTGTAGTTTTGGAATGTGTCGCACGTTATTTTTGGACTCTGACCTCGGTTCGTATCCTCAGCCAGCTTCGAGCCCACCTGACTTCCAATACTTCCCTGTTTGCCTACTGTGTTTTCTGCAGAGAATAAAGTAGCGTTTTCTGAGACCTTATTGTACAGGCCCCCAGGGGGTTGCACCCCCTGGAAGCCACCCTCCATCATCTATTAAAACCATCCCTAACTGGCAAATCTCATAAGTCCAGAACAGCATCTTTTACACAGCGAGGGCGGCCGACCATCTTGGAAGGCTTGCCAAACACTTGCATCACACTATAAACATCTACACTATAACTAACTGGGGCAGCTATGCCAATGGAATGCTGACGGTACAACACCAAAGCCGATAAGAGGAAGGCCTTAATGAGGACACACTCTCTCTCTATTATCTGTTATACAGTGTGTGTCGCCGGAGGCCCTAGGACAAGCTGTTATCATCAGGTGAGTCAGCAGTGTTCAGATATCCTATACTTTGTAAAACCTACCCCACAAACTTGTACACATAATTTGCACTATTGTTCACATTCCCCTAAAAGGGACATACAATTTCATACATCACTGACCAATAAATACTTGGTCAGTAAACTACACCTTGTATTCGTAATTACACGCCTCTTCACATCCTAACACCCTTCCTGACTCTCGTCACGAGTAAGCGTGACAACAGTAGCCGGTAATTGCCTACTCAAGTTCCATTGTGTCTCTCGCACGCGACCGCTGGCAGCACGCTGCCGGCCTAGCTGACATAAGCAGGTCTGTTATATAATTCCTTTCGACCAGCTGAGAGTCCAGTACATTAACCTGGGCCAGAGGAGCATCCCCTAAGCGACGCTTACGCCTTAATAGGAGCACCCCCTAGCATTTAAACATCATACAACACTCTACACTGGTGAGCTTACCCAGCTACGGGAAGCCGCCCTCTCCAGGAATCACCTTCCAAATTAGTACATCAACACACCTGTTTTAGACCTAACTACCCCCAACTAAGGGATCTAAAACAATTGGTGGAGGCCGGGTACCACGCACAGTAAAATAGGGCTCATACAACGAGTTCTCGTGGTAGAAACGGTCCGAACCGCATACAGCCAAGCGAAATAGTGAAAAAATTTTTCTTCTTTCTCTGACAGACAGAAGGCATCATTTTTGCTTCACACTACCTGCACAAGGAAAATTTTTGTCGAACCAATCCCCCAGCCCCCAGAAAGAATCAAAGATCTCGCACACATTTCTTCTTATACCCACCCTCAACTCAGAATGGCACCACATGTAGAGGAAACAGAGATTATAAGCCATAGAGGAAATAGGGGTACGGCGATAATATTAGCATTATTGCTAAGATGCCAGAGGCATATACAAAGCCGACAGACACAGATACGGGCACTCCAAACAAAAGTCAGTGCAATAAAGGGCAACCAGCCATACACTACGTCAGAGGGTAGGACAGCGCGATTGAGATGCGCACACAAGCACTTGAGGCACATACATGAACACCTCAATAGGATCCATGTCCAAAGAAACAGAATATACGACCAATTAATCACCACACATGGTCCCGTAATAGATAATGCATCCCTCGAGAGAATGAGGGTGCACTACACAAGTTTACACACTCAATACAGGGAGCTCATTCGCGAACAAGCGTTTCTCCAACTGGCGGCCACAGAACTGTACAGGACACAAGCACATTGACACAACAGTTTGCCAGCAGGCCATGAGCCTCAATAGGCAGTACGCCCAAATTTGGGGCGAGTATAAGGAACGCCAGGCTAACTAGGCCATTTTTGAGTTCGTGGCAGGGCCGCAAGCCCAGCCGAGAGAGGACATAAGCGTAGAAACGCTAACGCAGCAATTTGCGAGGATGTCCCTCTTGCCACGTACTGACACACAAGGGAAGGAGTTCACCGTGGCCACAGTCCAGAAGACGGCCAGATTAGACTCCAACACACTGCAGGGTCAAAGTCATATAAATACATGTCCTTCAGCTCCGGCTCGGAAGGCAATTTTGCCAAACCGAGGAGCAGAACATACGCCAACCCCCTCGGAACGGACGAACGAGAGGGAGTTGACGCCAGGACTCTCGAGTACACATGACATAACAGGGAGAAAACTGGAGGTAACCACGTCATGGGCTGAGGACATAGAGCCCGTCCCACAGCACATTAAGCCCACACACACCTACACAAACAGGCAAACACAAGGTCAGGAGTCTACCGTGGCCATATGCCAGAAATCGGTCAGACTACGCTCAAATACATTGTTAGGGCAAAGACAGGCAATTAAACGGCCTTCACCGCTAGTTCAAAGGGCAATTTTGCCATAATGGAAGCGGGCACCGGCATTCGTGCCCCAGGTGCGAATGCATAAGAGGTTGTTGCCTTCAGGCCCTCAGGGTGCACAACACACACCCGCACACTCTGACCAGGTGCTAACACACAGTACACGGGGTATAAGAAAGGTCTTATTACCTACCCCACGAGACCGGTCAGTCGAAGATTCACACACCCCCGTAAACTCTACTAGGGTAGCGCAGAGCGCAATTAGTCCCTCGAACACAGGCACACTCAGGCCAACAGCCAGGCGCTACGGTGAAAGTAGGCCCAGGCCTACTTTGCTACAAACTCCTCCGAAAAATAGCGAAGAAGCACCTAAATGGGTTTTCGGGCCTATGCCCTAGTGACAAGGGCAACAGTATCCACCTTGCCGAGCAAGAACGCTCGGACGGGGATAACGACTTTCACCAGGAACACAACATAAACCAATATCACTTGCACCACAATTATAGATACAGGGAGGTTCTTTTACATGTGAGAAACATGACAGTGGATACAGAAAGGGCAGATCCCACCCCTGTAAACGGTAGATTTCACACGTGTATACAGCAGATCGTGGACAATTCAAAACTATGTAATTTGAAATTTTTCCTAATTTTTTTTGGTGAGGTGTGCTTTAGCCAACTGAAGAGCCCAATTACACACCGGGGCGAAACACTGTCATTTTGTTGAATTATGCCGGAACATTTAGCACAATTTGTGTTTAAATATATAATGGCTCAACGGACAATACACATTTTTCTTTTGAAAATTATATATTCAATGCCAAGGTAAGGTTATAATTGCTTTGGAGTGGAGTTTCGACTCCCATAGTGCCCTGTCTTTGCTCGTGACGTGGATACACATGTATCAAATACGTCTTGCAATGGCCTTCCCAGTGTGTATTTGACAGTGTCGTTGGCTCCTAGCATTTTTCAGGCCATCAATGGTTTATGATCATAGTTGGTCCACATTATAACTTGGATGATGTAAAGTTCCTAATATGCAAAGCCAAGCGGAAGCCAATCAGTCGGGCCACGCGGCTTAAGGCCGGAAAGAGCTATCCCGAACACAGCCTAGGCAACAAATCGCAGCATAGAGCTTAGGCGGGTCTTTTTAAGTAGAAATGACTAAATGTTCTATGTTCCGGTCCCACAGTTTGATAGATTCTCTTGTGACGGGCGAGAGCCCTAATTGTAGGCAGGAATTAAGAATCTCAAACTACTTTTCAAAAATGGTAGATTCCCCTGAGACGTAACTAGAGTACTGTCGTACTAACGTTACCAAATAGGTGAACAGTACACTCAGGTCCTACTTTTAATTTTTAAACTTTTTTGCACTATTTACGACACAATCTTTACAGATTACCGCTGCCTGGCAACCCGCTTTGGTAAGCATAAAGCATTGCGCAGACGGGATATAATATATTTTCTCTACTCTTTTCAAAGTGCTCTCTTAATTCGGAGCGTTGCATAACTTATTTTTTTTCTTTTGCCTCTTTCACTAATCCCGAGAAAGGAAAGTTAGCCAAGTGGAACTGTATGTATTTAATCCATAGGCATACGTGACACATTACACTGCCTATAACGTGACTTTTTCTCGCCTCCATAACAGCACGCAAGCTAAAACACAAACACCATAGGGTGAACATCCCAGACTTTGGGAAAGCCTACATATTTTTGGACGGCACACAGTCAACCCACATTGCCACAAAACAAGTTAATAAACTAACAGAACTGTCCCAAAGACACAAGCCTGAATGGCAACAGGAATAACCACCCTGGTTAAAGACGGTCTCAAACCCGCAACCTCCTGAATACCAGGAGTGCAAGGTCGGGTAATTATCCAATATGGAAGGACATAATAGTAAAGGGGCAGTTCCACTAACGCATATACATACGAACAAAACAATCAAATCACCTCCGACACCTAGTCACCAAACACGCGACTAGCGGCCCAGTGACACACAGGCATAACGACATTTGGTACCACTAATAGGGACATATTCGACCCACGCTACATTAACACAAAGCTAGGGGACACGAATGTCTTGAGTGGAAAGTTCTTTTACATGGCGGAAAGCCATGATCACAACAAGAGAACGGGCAATCAAATTCACACACATACACGTGCTGGAAACATGAACAGAGTCAGACAAGTAACAAGTGAGTGCGCACGCCATTGTAATTCAATACTGTTGCACTCACCGATAACACACTCCGCGTGGGCGACCTTTGCTGGCACAGACAGACTAAGACCACTCCAGGTTGAACTGGGACATACACATTCATTCACGCCAAGTCCATAACCCCGTAACTCCCCAAATTACACTACGAGGAGAATTCAAAAACACACAAACTCTTCACAGGAATACGTATTTTCATCTGCGCGTTTCAAATACACGATACATGTGCCATGGTATATACGGCACAGATATCGTCATACCAGGTCCTTACAGCAAGCCGGGTCCGAACCCACGACCACACTACACACTCGTGCCAAAAACTAACTAACCAATGGTATTTTTGGCACGAAAGACACAATCAAAAAACCACACTGGGGACAACTAAATCCCAAAAACACAACGCAGACATGGAACACGGAGAATTACATGATCACGGGTCCGAATCCCAGCAAAAATTGGACGCCATGGGAAACAAAAATCCAGACGCCCAATTACACTGAAGTTGGCCACAGATAAGTAGATAACTGGGTCAGACACATGCCTATAGACACAGAAGGGTTTTTCTCTCTCTTTTTTCTCTCTTTTTGCCCATACATAATGGAGCATAGATTCGCCCCAGGGTACTCGCTACAACAGCCTACCTCGGCAGTGGTGACCCAGGAATTCCCAACAAGAGGGCGTACCGAAAATTATAGGCCTCCAAGGGGATCACAATAGACTTCCCAGACATGGATTACACATGGTTACACAAAACAAAGTCTTGCGAAAGCAGTGTACACATAACATCGATTAACAAAAGCGGGACAGATTAGCATACTGGCACTCCCGGAATCTCAAGCAATAACAACATGCCGACGTTCGCGAAAAGGCACGTTCCGACAGCCGACATACGTGACGTCAGAGCCTTCCCTTACACAAGTAATGACATTGACTTGCACATTCTAGAAGCATTGCGACACTAACATACAGGACACATGGATACTGACACAGAATTCTACAATGTTGCAATAGGCCTGGCATTTAGCAATATGCAGATACTGTGGGCCATATTATCTTAGGCACATGGGAACATGTTTACAGAGATGGTGACAGGCCACACGCACCTCCTGCCCATACACGCGACACAAGATAGGACTTAGGCTATAACAGCCCACCCGCCCGCGTGGTGTAACGGAACATAGTCCCACACACGCGCTCACTAATCAGGGGCGAACTAAGACAGGGACTCTGAGGGAACAGACCTCCCCAATAAACATTTCTCTTCTTACTTTTAAATCCTAACAACATCATAGACGGTCAGGACATGACCAGTCGCACTACGACCACTGGCTGCATTAACATTGCAACTGAAAGACCAGATTAGGTCGTGACGTTATAGCGTCTTAAAAGTGTAGGTACTAAAAATAAATTTATAATTAATTTCTTTTGATTATCATACTTTATAAAAAGGAAAGTATTTTTTGGACTATAATTGAATTGTGTTCCATGAAGAGTGGCTAATCATCTAAAAATTTTAATTCCTTTACTATCCCAAGGAGCGGATAGTAAACAGATTGACCAGGTGAGGATGACAGGAACACAGGCGGATAAGGCCAGCCAGACAGCCAATATACCACCTACAGGCTACCATAGTAACACCCTCATCCTTCCATAACCTTTCCATTTACAACATTAGCCAACACAGACACATAAACACATAAAAACAGATAAACTACATGACAAAATACACATCGGGGTTGATAGACTTCATGCGTTTAAAGAGAGGGCTTACTACGCCCTGGATCTCAATGCTAACACCTGAATATTAGGGGTGTGTCGGAAAACGACAATTAAGCGTAATGCGCATCTCCAAGTAAGAGATGAGGCCAAAATTATATACTAACAATTCTTTTTTATTAAATAATCCCGCATGAAAGGGACAGAATATTATTATACACTGACCGATACACATCCTTCAATGAGTGCGGGTACGCCTCATATCCAGACACATGCATGGAATATCCCTTCCACATACCAAGGGTTATTATTATTAAACCTGCATGACACTTTGTTAAAATTTTTGCAATCCCGGGAAATACCTACCCTCGTCCACTCATTGTAGAAGCATCCCAGCAGCATCACCGGCACCAGGCCACCATTAAGATGGAGCCCAAAGATGCGCAACCCCATCCTACCATGCTTTAAACCTATTCAACGGATAAAACCCCCGGATCCTAATAACAGGGAACCTAATGCCATAAACCCTACTAACGCCTCCAGGAAAATCAACAAAGCATTACAGATCGAAATCCGACATAGCACAGTAGACCTAAAGTAGTCTATGCACTTAGAAGTTTCTACAACCCCAAAACACTTGAAAAATTTTACATTTACACTGTACACTTATTATTTTTACATATATAAAAAGGAATCTGTGACACGCTGAATGATGATGACAGCGTAAGCTGAAGGGAAGAGGCACCACACAGAAGCAGAGCTGGGTAAGGCGATGTTGAGCCTTACCCTAGTTAACATACTGACACAGACCAAACAGACGAACTACGTAAGGTTGAGGCATTCATGGCCCGGCACGGGCAAACTTCGGAATCCTAGGTGTGCCTAGCCTGCCCCTAGGACGAAGAGATGTTACACCCACTATGTGCCACGGTCGTCGAAGCCAAGACCTGCAGGGGAGACTTTCTGAGGATGGTGGGAGAAATAGCCAGCTCCACGCCGGACTCAGGAGATGACCCTAGGGACGACCAAATTATGACTAGACTATTAGTTTAGTATATAAGTAAGTAGGGCTTCTAGAGCGAGAAGCAAGACTCCTAGGCGCGGGAGTGAAGCATTATTGTAACCAATAAGGGCGAAAAGGATACTATTACTGCCAATAAGGGCGAAAAGGATACTATTACTGCCAATAAGGGCGAAGATGATATTATGCCATTGGACGATGACCAATGCCCACATAAATGGTGACGCATCGGGCAGCCAAGGGCATTAAATGAGGAGCATCGCGAGCAACTCACAGGGGTCAAAGTGGGCAGACCCAACAACGACAACATATGCAAAGGCAACGGCAATGAGCAGGCAAATACAGCAGGCGAAACGGTTTGCTTAGTGGCACCGTAAGCCGCCTGCGACTATATTAATACTAGTTAATAATCATTAGCATAAATGTCGACAACTAGTATTAAGGGAACGGAATCCGGCGATTCTAGAGACAACCGGTTTTTCTAGGATACGTGCGGGTGGTGATCTGGGGAGGTAAAACTGCCCCGGGCGATCGCTCTGGTCAAAATTTTAGCATGTAAGACAGTTGCATTTTGGTATGCAACTTAGAAATAAGCAAATTTTATAACCGCTGTTGCTTAATAATAGCACAGCATATTTCGGCAATAAAGTAAGGTCAACCATTCGGCTTATAAATAGCAAACATTTTTACTTACCATAATTAAGGTAACGACTTCGGCACCTGATGGCCAACAAACCCGTCATCAGGGTAAGCCCGATAACACATAGGTTAACAATAGACTAAGGTAGAATATTTCGGCACCTGATGGCCAACAAACCCGTCATCAGGGTAAGCCCGATAACACATAGGTTAACAATAGACTAATGTAGAATATTTCGGCACCTGATGGCCAACAAACCCGTCATCAGGGTAAGCCCGATAACACACTAGAATAAGTCCGATTTAGGCTAAATATTCCGGCACCCGGTAACTAAAATTCCGCTACCGGGGTAAGCCCGACAACATATTAAGATAAATGGTATTAAGATGACAACACTAGCTTAAGGCAATATTTGGAGCCACTTTTTATATATCCCTAAGAGTAGTCTATAAATAGACATAAGGTTAGTTGGTAGACAGGAGTACACTATCACGTTGGTAGACAGGAGTAGACATACATATGGACAGTGATATTAATCATATATATCCTTGCTTTACAGCCATGAGCTCCAACGTGGGACACCCGCTCCCAATATAGGGTGCTCCATCATTATGGACATTTATTTTTGTCAGCATAGAGAGTGGCGTCAATATGGACACTCTCCAGATTTTATATGGCAATATCATTATTATACTGTGCTTACATATCATGTTATATTTTCTTGCACCCCGCCAGGTATCGGTCCAGCGCCGACAACCGACCACTGGGTACAGGCAACCGCTACCATGTAGCAACCACGTGTTGAGCACCATGCTCATACTGTCATGTTTTACAGGCCAATACACAGGATGACAAGGGTAAACACCCTATACATATACATATATGTCCAATAATTTCTTTTCTTTACCAACAGGTGGCGACATTGTATATAGCCCTCCGTAAATATTTTGCCCACGCCCATACACGTCTTGCCAACCCCTACTCACACACACAATTTCCTCCCCTCTACACACCTCAATAAATTTTGCTTACAGGTAATAAATCCGCACCACGGGGGAGATATGCCTGTGGGGTATACCCCACCGCAGGTCGGATCAACGTTTAATGAATATCTCACCTAATATGAGAGGTGACATACGGCCACACAACGCGGACTCCTCATGTACAGGACGGGTTGTGTCGCCATGATAGTCGCGCCCACACACAGGGGGCAACGCTATTAGCATAAGTCTGTTAGAAATGATGACGATGAGGTACCACATAGATTAGAGTAACAGAAATTTAGCGCGCTTAGTTAGTCCGTAAGATAATTGTAAATTGTAAATTAGCACAAAGTAATGCGCCCACGGGCAGTTATTCTTCTATAAATGTATAAATAATACTTCGCACCCCCACATTGTCTGCGGAGGGGATAAATGGTATTCATAAATCTTAATATATGCACATATCAAAGTTACATATTAAACAGTATACTCTCTACATTAATATCACATGCACACAATGATTATGATTTGTTTCTTTCATTTTCTTTCTTCTAACGTCCAAATTTGTGAAGGTGTTCCGTTTTATCCCAAAACAATAAACATATTTTAAATATTTCCCCTAACGTATACCTTGGAACACCTATTTTTTCTACTTCTTCTATCTTTCTCATTGCAGGGAGCAATTTTTCCCCCAAGATAGAGCCGGACGGCACAATCACCCGTCCAGCCCTGGGTTTTTTCCTCCCTGCACAACAACAATATATTATCAAAACCATGTATTTATTTTGGAACTTTTTATATATTGCAAATGTCAATTTATTTTCTCATGAACTGCTTTAAAATGTCAAATGTATATCTATATCCCAAAACCCACCCCTCTGAACACGAGCTCATCTCACATCTACACGACATCGCTACATCAACACGACATCACTACCTCTACACGACACAGAAGAAACAAAGAAGAGATACAAGGAAGATTCAAGACTAACCTAATACATGGACACCCCAACTCCACGTTCCGTTCCCGCTCGCGGGGACGTGAACTAATCAGAGGAGGAGGCTTGTACAGGCCCCCAGGGGGTTGCACCCCCTGGAAGCCACCCTCCATCATCTATTAAAACCATCCCTAACTGGCAAATCTCATAAGTCCAGAACAGCATCTTTTACACAGCGAGGGCGGCCGACCAGCTTGGAAGGCTTGCCAAACACTTGCATCACACTATAAACATCTACACTATAACTAACTGGGGCAGCTATGCCAATGGAATGCTGACGGTACAACACCAAAGCCTATAAGAGGAAGGCCTTAATGAGGACACACTCTCTCTCTATTATCTGTTATACAGTGTGTGTCGCTGGAGGCCCTAGGACAAGCTGTTATCATCAGGTGAGTCAGCACTGTTCAGATATCCTATACTTTGTAAAACCTACCCCACAAACTTGTACACATAATTTGCACTATTGTTCACATTCCCCTAAAAGGGACATACAATTTCATACATCACTGACCAATAAATACTTGGTCAGTAAACTACACCTTGAATTCGTAATTACACGCCTCTTCACATCCTAACACCCTTCCTGACTCTCGTCACGAGTAAGCGTGACAACAGTAGCCGGTAATTGCCTACTCAAGTTCCATTGTGCCTCTCGCACGCGACCGCTGGCAGCACGCCGCCGGCCTAGCTGACATAAGCAGGTCTGTTATATAATTCCTTTCGACCAGCTGAGAGTCCAGTACATTAACCTGGGCCAGAGGAGCATCCCCTAAGCGACGCTTACGCCTTAATAGGAGCACCCCCTAGCATTTAAACATCATACAACACTCTACACTGGTGAGCTTACCCAGCTACGGGAAGCCGCCCTCTCCAGGAATCACCTTCCAAATTAGTACATCAACACACCTGTTTTAGACCTAACTACCCCCAACTAAGGGATCTAAAACATTATCACGTTCTTAATTATGAGGTCTGTGTGTTCTTGGAGTTTGGACTTCATATTTTCCTCCAAAGCCTGCATCCTAGAATTGTACTCGCCTAGCCGCTTTAAGATCGTCAGCCTATCTCCTTTAGTTTCATTCACCTGCTGTTCCCAATCTTTCCGGATCCTGTTCTTCAAACTACTAATTTTTTCTTCACTCTTTTCCTGATTCTTCTCAAGCTCTTCTCGTATTTGCTCCTGTATCGACTGCTGGGTTTTTATTAATTGTTCCCCTACCTCTTCCTGATTCTTACTTAGCTGTTCTCCTATTTCTTCTCGTATTTGCTCTTGGGTTTTAATTAATTGTTCTCCTACCTCTTCTCGTATTTGCTCTTGTATCACCTGCTGGGTTCTAGTTAATTGGTCTTCCAAGTTTTCCTGATTTTTATTTAGCTGGTCTTCTAGGTTTTCGCGCAAGTGCATCCGTTCCTTCTCCGTTTTGATGTCAAGCTTGTCGAGTTCCTTTATTAATTCGAGTACATTATTATCGACTGAATTAATCTGCTCCTGTATGTTATCGTTCTTGGCCTCTAGTCTCTCGAATTGCCCCTGTAATTCATCCTGCGTGCTTTTTATTCCAGCCGTGTTGTTTACGCATGCTGTCTCAATCTGTTTTAATTTTTCGGCTACCATTTCATCTAATTGTACAAGTTTATTGTCGAATTTAGATTCCAGCTTCTTAATCTCTCCTAATTGCTTTGAGATATTTTCTGCTACCTCACCTGCCAGTTTCTCTAATTCTACCCTAGTACTTTGGTTTATTGTGGTGTTTGAAGCCATATTTTCAGTGTTGCCTTAGTAAACAAGAGTTTAGTGCTTTTCAGTCGGTCAACACGAATGTACCCAAAAGAGATGGGTTATGCCCTAATCCTGAAATAAATTACATGAGATTAATAAAACACTAGGATGACCAGTTTCGATCGTCAAGCGATCATCATCAGATCCAATACACTTAGGCTATAAAATCTATGTTTGAAATACAGGTGAAAATATTTACAATATGTACAATTATTTAGTTGCAGTATTGGTACTGCAACTGTCAGTGTATGCTAAATGCAGTATATATGTTAGGTGAAATGCTAAATGGTGATGGCTATCCGGAGATTGTACTTTAGAGAGATTATATGGTTGTAAACTATGGTTAAACTATAAAATTTTAGGCTAACTACTTATCTGATTGTCTTCCGTACTACAGCTATTCGCAGTTTCCGTGCTCACTTGAACTCGCTGTGCGGTCGACTGCGGTGGTTATCTTAACGACTGGTTTTTCCCTGCCTTCCCCCCCTGTCCCTACGTGCTGTGGGGAGTGATCGCGATGTGTTTATGTGAGGTGTTGCCAACCTAGATAAGATGTATGTTATTGAATGAGGTGGATCTACAACTATTAAAGACCGTGGATTAGTCCTCGCCACGCGTGGAGCATAACCCATTCGAACTAAGCGTTGACGGTCTTATGAGGACGTCCCGGCACCTTTAATACTGCCTCTAATATGGGCCTTGGTTTATTGCAGAAGAAAAGTACATCGTACACCTGATCCAGATAACATTTACCTATTAAAAACCCCCTAATTTCCCCCCTTGGTTTATGTCATGGGTGATCTTCTCTAACTGTACTGTTTGTACTGTTGCCTGCTCTGATAGTTTATGGTTTAATTCATTCAACTGTTTATTATTATTCTCCCGCAACTCGTGTAACTGTTTATCGGTATCCAATTTCTGGACCTGCAATTGGACCGTAATGCTACTGTTCACGTCCTGTAATTGTTTGTCACTGTGCTCCCGTAACTCGTGTAACTGTTTGTCGGTATCCAATTTCTGGACCTGCAATTGGACCGTAATGCTATTGTTTACGTCCTGCAATTGTTTGTCACTGTCTAATTTCTGAGTTTGCAATTGCGTAGTTATGTCGTTTAATTGTTTATCACTGTCTAATTTCTGGGTTTGCAATTGCACCGTAATGTTACTGTTCATGTCCTGTAACTGTTCTTCCGTTTTTGCAGACAATTGCGCAGTCAACTGCACGGACATCTGTTCCATTAACATTTTGATCTCTTCGATGCTAGCCATCGCACAACACAAAAATATATATACTCAGAGAAAAACAGGGTCATGCACTGGGATTTCAGTCATACACACGTACACATGTCTTGATATTTAAATACTACTGATTCTAATTTAATGAAATTTTCAGTAATCAAAATTTTACTGAATAATGACTCTTATTTCCAAACAATAAAATAACTCCCTTGTGATCTGCTTTTAAATTCCTAACCAACAGAATTTACGAACAACACCAATTAACCGAGGTTAATTAAATGTAAAAATAAGGCAATACCTTCCTGCTTTGACTGAGTTTACTAATATGCAAATTTTCTAATTTTATGCCGGGCGCCAGAACAAGTTAACAACAAATGCAATATCAACTTCTAACCTTGTTCAATATTTCTAACTTTAAGAACTCAGTGATTTTACTAATGCACATGGCGGTACAACATCGCCTCAATTTACTGAATTTACACTTGCCCGCCTGACCTGGCATTATTTCTCAGCGAAATAAGTATGAGGTCAGCAAAGCAACAACAACAACAATCCCACTTGGGCAGCCATTTTTGATATATGAACCCTTGCAAAGAAGCTTATGAGACTCAGTTTCAGGGGGGGTGTAACAGTCCATTTCGTAAGTTGTTGTTAAAGCGCTTCATTAACATGCAGGGTAACACATAACAAAATAACATGCTGGAAGAAGTGAATACCAGGGTTAAAACAAATGAATTTAATAACAGATCAACTATTTACAAGTAAAAAAAATAAACAAAACAAATCTCCCAAATGACTCCCAACTGAATAAATTACTTGCCATAACTAGGCTTAATCTCAGGAGAGATTATAAATTGGACCAAATGTCCCAAATACTTCAATGACATTGTGTACGTGTGCGGCTGTTCTACATGCTTAACGATGAGTACAATAAATGCGGGATTCGTCACCATCCAGTAAACCTTCAGAGGACGAATCTGCATTGTTTAAAGCTAGACAGACGCGGGGAACCAACTATACACTACTTAAATTAAACCGACACTTTCTACACTAAATAAACAACAAATAATTTCCGCATGAAATTGGAATCAAGAACTGCCGTAGCAAAAACATTAATGCCTAAAATTAGGACTTTTCAAAATCAACACAAGTAAATTAACACGTGGCCAACAAAGGAAATACACATATGACCGCCTGTCATTTTACAAGTAAATACAACTACACCACACGGGTGTCACAACAGACAAACTAACATGACGTGAGTCATAGAAAATCACTAGGCTCAGAGCCAACATTACATCATTAAAACAATATTCCATTCATACGATATGCGATAATTCGTAACAGACATGGCGAAGTCCCCAATTAATTACGGTCCAAATGACCATCACAAAAGAACAGGTTTGCTAATGATAGCTTATAGGGGTCAGTCGGTCAACAGGACTGCCTAACAATGAGTCACCGAACCTAGACGGGCGCTAAGTGGAAATCTGCACATCTGTCAACCCACGTCAATAACCTCGACCTCCAGTGGCACGGGTTCGAGTCTCGAAGAAGCGTGCTCCCAAAGCACAAGATATACGTGTGTGTGTCAGAATAAAATATCTCAGCATTTCCCCTAGGAAATCCAAGAATCAACACTGGACAAGGTACAGTAGCCTCCAAGGAGCGCTCTGCCTTTCCATCAAAAAATTACCACAACAACAACAATATGAGGGCGGTAGCACCACCTACCCCTCATCACGAAGAATCAATACACACACCTGACACATGAACACACACAGAATCACACGTATGGGTTTGACAGAAACCTGAAATAAATGACATAGATATTTTTCCACCAGCTTGCGCTTCCGTTCTAGTCCGTGACTAACAAACCTGAAAAGGACTTAAAAAATGCTAAAAAATTAGAACTAAAGTGTTCTACAGTTACATCTTAATTTGTTGCGCTCGGTAACCCTAGTATGAGTAATAACCTGTTCATAAAAACATCTTACAATAATTACCTCCCTATCCTATAAAAAATGAACTTTAATAAAGCGCCACTTATCGAATGTAACGAGTTTCGCATTCGTATGGATAAAATCAAATACACGCGCCGTGTACACTAAATATGACTCCAAAGAAAAATATAAAACAAACAAATTTGGCCACGCGCCAACGTACATTTAAAGATGATAGTGTCAGCACAAAAAAATCTAAACACAAGAAAAAGAATGAATGAATTATTTACAACGTTCCCGCGCCTTATCTAACTATATATTGAGTAAATCAATTTTTTGTACATCACCGCTTCAGCTTGCAGAACATTAACCACCGTCCCGGTGCATTTCCCTACGGGAAATTTAGCCCTCCATCGTCGACGTCGTTGTAGAAGCGATGCACATCAATCCATCACCTGACCAAACGTCGGACATCTTGGCGTAGCTTCTTGGACAGAAATGTTCAATGTTAATAATATTGCCTAGCTATAATCGCTGTGAGCTACTACTTTCACTCACAAATATGTCCTAATGCGATTACTGATCGTAGACTTGCCCTATCTTAGCATTTGCTTAACACACGCACAAATATCACTCACTAATATAATACACAAATTTACATAAAATTACACACTTCAAACTCATCGCCACGGGCTTGAAAACAAGTCTTAACATGTCTATCTTGCAGTCCTTATCTCGCCTAGAGATATCCACTGCTATACATGAACATTGCTCCCTTGAGCACAAAGTAAAATGTTAGTAAAGTACGCTCATTAGCGCTTGAAAAATCGTGACGCATAGTGACGTGAACCTTGCTCACCAGAGCTCAATAAAGTTGTCCTCGAAACAGCTTCTCACCGATCAATTTATTGGAAACTGACATAATGAGGTAGAGTGGGGAGAATTCGTAAAAATAATCTGGAGTTTTCACTTCACAAACTTGGGACTAGTATCAATCTTTATCATTTTATCCAAACGTCTCAGTGCACTATTGCGGAATTAATTCGGATCGGCAGTTCTCTAGATATACGTTTTCGCGCGTTTTTCCAGGGTACGCAACTTGCCGCGTGGCTTTGGCGTGGTCTCTTCTGATTTAGTGATTCAATCCTGTGTCGGTTGAAACTTTACTCATGACACTCCCTCAATGACTCTAATTTAGGTGCACGCTGTTACAAAATTTGTCCTTGAACTCGGCTTAACCGGTCGTCTTCAGGAATAACTACCAAGCTTGCTTCTGTGGTAATCATTGCAACACACTACCCTGGCTCCCCCTTTGTCAATTTCAACATGTACTGCCTGGGCATCAGTAATAATAATAATACAATCATGAATACTTATTCATCGATAGATTAATAAGGGTTCAATAGATAAACATTACGACATGGACGCCCTTACATATTAATTTAGAAATTATTATCCGTATTAAAATCAGAAAGCAAAAGTATAAAGTTTCAATTCAATATATGCATAACAAGTAGTTCCGTGGAAAACTAAATAGCCTATTTTCATATGTCCTACTTATGTTAATTGTCTCTATCAACATACACAATTTCAATTTGATTGTTTTCATAGATAAGTAGATATTGAGAATCGTCTAAATATTTCGGATGGTAGCCATGTTGGATTTTTATATATGTAGGCCATAGAGTTATGTCCTATTTGATGACGATTATTGTGTAGGTTCAATATTCAAACGCTGACTTCGATCGCATGATTAGGACAGAAGAAATAAAAACATAATATTAAAATTTCGCAAAATCGCCATATTGAGGTTATGTAAAAAATTGAACTAAATTAGATGTCAGTGCATTACAATGTGTACAAACATTTGCTGTACCATGTTTCACTGCGCTCGGATGGTTAAATCACGAGAAATGTCTCTTAATTTTTCAAATTCGCTTGGACGCCATGTTCGTTTTGTACTTAACAGGATTTTGAAAGTTAAATAGGTGAACTTTTAGTAGTGCCATGTATCACCGAAAATAATTTCAGGGTGATATGAGTAATAGTTTCGGAGATATAGAATGCCGGTAAAATAGGTCGCACAGCCGCCATGTTAGATTGGTTAGACGTAATAAAATTTGAAGGGCACGGTCGGGGTTGAACGATATAGCACTATGACCTCACCGAGTTTAATAAAAATCGCTCCAGCCGTTAAGATTTTATTAGGGTTATACACACATACACGCACACACACGCACACACACTTACACACACAGACAAAAGGTGATCTCATAAAGATGGTATATTGGCTTTCACGGCCGGTGGGGGTCCGGGCGGGGACACCAAGAGCCCGCCGATGAGCCAGCTTGGTGTCCTAGGCGAAACCCCACACAAGACACGGCACAAACCTAGAAGAATTGCTGAGTGATCTCATAAGCCTATTTTTTCATAATTGAAAATAGGCTGAAAATTTTATTTTTCTGATTCGAAGAACTCTCAAAATGAAATGGGTCTTGTGGAGGTCTTGCTCGATTTGAAGTCCATACATATCAATATCGTCCCTACAATCCTGGATTGGATGTGAGATAATTTTTAACTTGGTCTTGTTGCGAAACTACCTGTACTATTGGAGGTCTTCTGTTAACTTATTAGAATGATTGGTCGAATATTTTGAAGCTGTCTAAATGTTTGAAATTTTATTTTCAATGTCGTTTGGTCCAAAAATTCCGTGTTTAGTTCATATACTGTACTTCATTATAGACAGTTATTTCATTCAAATGATAACGAAGTTAATGCGCAGAACCAAGCATTGTCCAATATGGTTAATGGTTTTGCCTCATATTTATCCCTAATACCACTAGCATATAAGAAAAAGAAACTAAAATTTACTAAATTCAAATTTCTTTGAAAGAGTTACTGATTGATTGAGATAACCCATGCCAAGAAATTTTAAGAACTGAATTTATGTCACAAATAATATGTACTGTACTAATTTAATTTCTATGTTAATTTGTTTGATACCTTTCCCTTAATTTATCATAGTCAGACAGAGGCTGACCGCCACAGGTCAGGTAGGTAGATACCCACAAAAACCTATGGCAGCACCATATCAATATCACTGACCCTAGGAGCAGAACTTTTCACTGTAGATACCGGCACTAGTTGTGTCCTAGGGCCATTATTCAGCACCACTCATACCTCAAAGTTTCCATAATCACAACCATGTATGTGAATGTGACTGAGATATCGGTGGAAAGCCAAATTTTACTCTAGCCTGTGTCAATAGACAAAATCAAATTAACTACATTCATAGAAACAACTAATTAATGTTGTGGAGCTGAGTCTCCCCTATAACGCAATTTCTACGTATCTAGGGACTTTTTAGTGTAGTCGATGAGGTTACGGATGGTAGGCGGGAGATGACATTAGTTTGTTTGTTTGTTTGTTTGACGTAGTGGCTCGAATTGCCGCTATAAGAATCTGCTGTTGGTATGAGGGTTAAAACAGTGTGCAGATGCGGTCGAATACGTACAACGGCGTGCGAGATTGAGTTGAGAGCTACGAATGTTATTACCTTTGTTGTTCAAATTAAATATGTTGCACTGCGACTGCACTCTTCTAAAGCAATGGAGAGACAAAGCCTTTGGACGCTATTAGGTTAGACCACTGTTTGGCCGAAAGTTACTGTTTGTACTAAAAGCAAGGGGTTCTGGGCTGGAAGCACCAGGCCAGGATGATTCCTAACTTAAGGCCACGGCAGACTACTTCCCAATCCTAGACTCAATTACAAATACACTTACTACTGCATGGTGGTCGCGAAAACTTTTAAATACAATAAAAACAGTTGCTCTTTCTGACGACCTAATAGGCTAATCTTAGTGCAGTTAAAATGGCCTAGCAAATAAATGACTGAGAGTCAAGCAATGTGACATACTTTAACTAGCTACCTGCCCCGGCTTCGCCCGGTATATTTAATGGTTTACCCAGCGTGAGCTTAATATGCGCACGGACGGCTGGTCCCAGACGCAATTAAGAAAAGCCGAGGTGAACACCAAATTCCAAACACATCTACTTTTCTCTGAAGTCTTAGCTCGACATGAGTCGACAGTCTGATGCTGGCCGAAGCAGGGGTGATAGGCTCGTTCGCTAGCTCGTAAATTCGCTTCGAAGCTAGTAATTTAAATTTACACTGAATAGAGATTGGACATTTATTTAGTTACAACAGTTATTACAAACTTGCGTAACTTGTCATGATTTGTTAGTTAAAAGTGATTTTAGCCTACTTTTCACAATTTGGAAAAATGAGGAAAATGTAGACTTTTGAGATCGATCCGGGCAAATTTCTGTCTGTCTGTCTGTCTGTCCTTCTGTCTGTCTGTCTGTCTGTCTGTCTGGCTGTCTGGCTGTGTGTGTTTGTGTGTGTCCCTATCAACTCCTAAACGGCTGCAGCAATCGAATCCAAATTTGGTATGAGTAAAGATCTATACCTGAATATCTCAAGCCCATATTTGAAAAGTATGTCAGTGCTACCAACTGATGAAAAAACGCAATTGAAATTTGAGCTCCATGTTGGATATCATGGAAGGTATGCATGGGAGCTATTTCAAAGTTGGCACACGTATAGATAATAATAATTCAGTTTAATTTCCAGGAGGCCATGCATGGCAGTGTTGCCAAAATATTCTAAGCCTGCTGATAGGTCCAATTTTTAAATGCATATAACTTCTATACCATCAATTGGATTTCAACTAAATTTTGTATGTAATGTGTGTACATAAACAGATATGACTGAGCGTATTCTTAAGAGCCACCAGGGCTGCCAACTGTCAATAAATGTTCTCTCTATTCTTTTATCGAAATACCAATATATCAGAAAGTATGCAAGCCGACAGCTTTGAACTATGCACACGTATAGTACCTGACATTCTAGATTAATTTAGAGTAACTTATGTACGTCAGTGCTACCAACATGATTCTAAGGCTGCAGATAAGACCAATTCTTAAATGCATGTAACTTCTATACTATCAATTGGATTTCAACCAAATTTCGTATGTGCTATGTGTAATATAACTATTTGCACACGCATAGTACCTAACATTCTAGATTAATTACGAGAAACTAATATACTTCAGTGCTTCCATCATGACTCTAAGCCTGCTGATAGGTCCAATTTTAAAATACATGTAACTTCTATACTAACAAATGGATTTCATCCAGTATTGGTACAACATGAGATCATAGTATTTCAGATTATTTCTGACCAAAGCATGCATGACATTGTTGCCAACATGATTTTATGCGCGCTGATAGTTCCATTGTCTAACTGCATGTAACGTCCATGCTATCCATTGGACTTCAACCAAATATTGTGTTCTGTACCTTAAGAGATGGAACTAACAATATATTCAGTCACCAGGGCTGCCAACTATAGTGCTCTATTAGGCTACAGGTATATTTCGAACTAATTAGAAATTTCGATATTACCAACTTAATTTCGCTATTTTTCTAGATAGGTCTATATAGATTGGCATGAATCTTAAATTTTAAGAAAAGTAGGCTCTTTAGTTCGCCACGGAACAAGATTGCTTGTTTAGTGTGATATAGGCCTATGTGATAGTTATTGAATGGTCAGTTTGGAATTGAATATGAACTTAGCTTATTGTTTGAGCGACGTGGGATCCGTTCTCGTGCAACTACTACCACTTCCACTGGCTACACTGAAATGTACCTACATATTGTAAATACCCTCACCCACACACTTGTAGACATAGATTTCACGGCATAAGAGTAAAGGTTCTGATGATGATCGCTTGACGATCGAAACTAGCAATGCAAGTGATTCTTTTATGTTCGACCCTGACTATTATCTGTCAGAAAACTGTACTATAATGAAGCTCATTATAACACTATTTTTCATTATGAAACAGTTTCTCTCACCAATCAGAGCTCAAGAAACAGTTGTTTGACCAATTAGATAATTAGATGCGCTGAGTTCCACGGCCTTCTAATGTAAATCACACTGCCTGGCCTAGTGTCATAGTAGAGTAATCGAGGTGGCCATGGTCAAATACAAGGCATTCCCTGCGTCTCATGCGCTCTGTTCAGTACATAAAACTGGCGAAATCTCGACAGACATTTTTGAATATTTTTGTTCGAACATAAAATAGTGTCGCCTCCGTAGCGTAGCGCTCAGCATGGTTAGCTGCCGCCCCGGAGGTCCTGGGTTCGATTCCCGGCTCTGCCACGAAATTTGAAAAGTGGTACGAGGACTGGAACGGGGTCTACTCAGCCTCGGGTGGCCCAAATGAGTAGAGGGGGTTCGATTCCCCCTCAGCCATCCTCGAAGTGGTTTTCCGTGGTTTCCCACTTCGTCTTCGGGCAAATGCCGGGATGGTACTGAGACAGTATTTTGCTATTTATTGGAACCCTGATATGACAGCGAGACGTATTTGGAAGTTATTGCTTGACATTATTTTGACTGTAGACTTTGAGCCACAGTTTGCTTCGTATGCACTAAGGAGATGGTTAGACTACCCCGCCACACTCCTGATCACGTGCACAGCACATGCTCACGGACTTGTCATTGCAACTAGTTGAGGGATATATGTAATGATAATCAATTGGGTTCGATTGTCCACCTCGATACAGGTGTGATGCATCTTGGGTAGACTTCCAGCTGGGTCTTGGATCAGCAGCTTTGAGACGACAGACACTTGAGTAGAGCAGCTTATGCAGTGAACATGTTATCGTTCGTATAAGGAAGTTCCGTGTATCACGCGGTAATACGAGTGTTTTATACTCGCAGCGCGGTTCGAACGAGTGAGCTTAGCCAACACATGGGCTTTGTTAATACAGAATTCGATGAGGAAATCTGCTACGTATTGGTTTGAAATGCAAGAAAGCATTATTATCGACAACATTATGACTGGATTTTCTTGTGAGAAACAAACTATTGGAGTAATGATGTGCTAAACATATCGTTCAGGAATGTAATGCAGTAGCAGAGTTGATCATTTGGAATGACATCCTTTTGACCTCTACAATGAAGAGAAAGAAAACTTTGGGAACGTTAGTTCTAATCCAGTGATTTTAAAGTAGCCAAGAATGAAGAAACAACTCCATAGAAAGGAAGCTACTTTACTCATAACGTCGAGGGAGCCTTGTGCAAGCAATATGCAGGAACTCCGTTTCGTGGACAGTAGTTTTCGGGTTAGGAGGAAGTTGGTTCGGCGACTTGCAGATCCAGCCGTGAACTTCTCAGGGACGATGGTTCGATTCCTGACAGGAATGTATATTCCTACATTTTCTTCAATTTCAACTAGAACTTCACCCAAGGTAGCTGGAAAACTTTTCTTCTCTTGTAGACAGTAGAACTTGTCACCTTTAGTTCGATTCTTTTCACCAATATTTTATTAATTAGTATGAATTTCATTCAAAGGCTAGATCTGATTCTTTTTTATCATTTCTGTCGGAGAATGTATTTTTTTGTGTAGTTAACAGTAAACGTGATGCTATTTAGAGCATTACTTTGTTGCTTTTATTTTTAAAATTTTGGAAATAAATCCAAGCATTCAATTTTGTTGGGAAGATATCTGCAGCATAATTAGGAACAAGACGACGATATCTTTGTATAAGAATAGCAATTAGGAAGAAGATGGCAACACACTCGTACACTTGAACTATTCCAAAAATATTTCAGTGATACTATTCGTTTGGACTTATGACATTCTAGTAGAAATTCTTTCTTTTAGAAATGATAGTGCATTCTCATCGTTATTTTCCATGGTTATGGATTTATGGAAATCGTCCGGCGAAAACAATTGTGAATTGATGGCCAAGGCATTTGCAGCCTACTTTCATATTTTTTTTGATTAAAGATTTTTCTTTAAATGTAATATTTTTTGTTCATTCAGTTTTTGCTTGTATTTTTTCAATTCGTTTTTGGGAAGACTCTTGGATAGATCATCGTTTGATTTAATGGTTTGCGTGTATCTATTGATATGATAATAGACTCCTTTCCATGATGTAAGTCTCACGTGTTTTCTTCTGAGTAGTTGAGCCATTTTTCGAGTTTGGATAGGCGAAACTGAAACGACTATTTTGATAGTGTCTATTTACAATTTTTCTATCACATATAAGTCATTATGGAAATATATATATATATATATATATATATATCTAAATATATTGGAATTGTGAATCAAATTTAACTGTTCACATTGTTATAACAGAATTTATCGTAGACTTTAAAGACGATTATTTTGGAAATGAATAATACAATTTATCTAACAAATTGTTGCTTCTTGTTTAATGAAGTAAGAAAGGAAGTAATATGTGGCATTTCTATATTCGTTTATGATGGGGCATGATATTTTCAGAGCAATTTCTGAAAGGTTTCAAGTTTAATAACGTTTGGGTTTAATTCTTGACAGCTTTGGAAAGCTGAATTGAGGTATTGCAATTTTGTGCATACGATTTATTGTGTTAGTGCAGCTAATATTTGACATCATTGGATGGTCAATATTAATGCTGGATATTGTTCTTGTAGTCTTTTGAGAAGACGTTAACGTAGTTATTGCGTTTTAGTAAGAGTGAAATTAGCTTTTGAGCTATCACCTTTTTTGGATTTGATGTTGTAGTTATCGTGATTTGGAAGCACGAATGTTTTTCTTATATGCTTGTTTTATGCAAGTAACCCTACGTTTTATTCTCGCCTAGTAGGATTTGCCGGAGATAAATTGTCTATATCATGACACCCATATTCAAGTAACACAGATACTTCTTAAACAACTTTAACTGATTCATGCAACATAATACATGTGATATTTCAGTAATTTTAGTAAAAATATACTGCATTCTTTGAAGCTTATAAATAGTTATTGAACTATTTTCACGACTTGTAACATTATTCGATTATCTTAATTGATTGTTGAATACATCGAATTAAGGAAATGATAACCATGAAACATACTTGTAAAATTAAATGAAGATAGGCAGCGTTGAGAACAAAATCCTATTTGAGGATGTAACTTGTACATAAAGTGTAAAATATGTATAAATCTTTAAGGGTATAACATCAGTATATAATGTAATATTGTATTTTTCTTGTTATTTGTTCAGCGGATGATATGAACAGTAAGATGGGACCTTATTGTAGGCATTTATTTAAAACTACATTTTTTATCATTTGATTTAAAGAAGCTTTTCTTTAACTTTGTGTCGAATTGACGGACATTCATTATTAATCAGTCAATAAATTGAATTTAATTTTAAAGAATCATAGAACGACTAGTGTTTTATATCAGAAAAGGGGAGTGCGTTAGGAGGACCAGTGGGTGGTTTTCTTTGAGTTTGCTTAAACTTAACGCCCGAGATATTTTTATTTTATTTTAGAGTCTCTTGTTCGAGTTCTTTTGAGCTTCGTTTCATCGTAATTTTATACACCACTGGCATCTTCGTACCGCATTCTTTAATATCGACGTATCCTGGTCCCTGGTTGATCCTAGTTGGTAGGTTTTTCAGAGGTCATTTGAGCCGGGAACTTCTAAAATCTACGATCCAGCCTTCCATCGGATAGCAACAGGTAAGACCACGTGGATTACGGGTACAGTACCTACTGTAAGGCCACGGCCGCCTCCTTCCCTCTTCCTAGCCTATCCATCCCAATCTTCCATCCCTTCCCCTCCCTCATGAGGCCCCTGTTCGCTTTGCAGGTGAGGCCGCCTGGGCGAAGTGCTGATCACAACTCCCCAGTTGTATCCATCCCGACCAGATGTTACAAGCTCCAGGACACTGCCCAGAGAGGCGGTAGTGGTGAGTTCCCTCGCTGAGTCCGTGGGAACCACCAACCAGAGGGTAAAATTGACTAAATAAAAAAAATAAAAAAATAAAAACATAAAATAGTTATAATAATTATCGTCGAACATAAACAGTCGTATGCAACTCGCCCATAATGGTAATTAAGACACTCGTATGGAAATTATAAAACTCGCTACGCTCGTTTTATAAACATAATCGTGTCTTAATTATTGCCATTATAGGCTCGTTGCATAAGGTAGGCCTACTATTATTAATCGCATGTATTTTTTTCGGGTTTAGGGAAACACCCATTACAATAAGGTATAACCATGTTGACCGACTGAAAATCATTATTTCGATCCGTTATCCAATATTCTTCAAAATATTAATCCACTTACGCAAGTTCATATCACACGGCTTCGGTGGCGTAGTTGGTAGCATGCTGCGCTTCTATACCCTAGGTCGTGGGGTCATACACGAACGAAGTCGTCGGATTTTTAAGAGCGTTAAAATACCTCAGTATGCCTTCCTTTGGAGGGGAAGTAAAGCCGGCGGGCCCATGTCATAGATTTATGGCATGTAAAAGAACCTCCCACTAACTACAATTGTGTGAAGCTGAACTTGTAGGTTGGGTTTGATGAACGCTCTATTACGTTCCAACGTTCGTCACTAGGTGCCGGTATGATGGCATCTAGTAGCCAAGTTCACAGCTAGGTTTCGTTGACGGTAGCATTTGGTAGCAATAGTAAAACCTACTTGAAATTGATCGTCTGCAGTTCTTACCTGAATTACACACAGTAATACTGCCATCACAATTAACACCGGTTATCAGACAGATTCTACACACACCCAAAGTACACGGGGCTACATGACCGCGTTGTTGCAGCCCCTAAACTGAGGAACCAACCAACCAGTCGAGATAAAAGTTGTACTTGGAAGAACTCACAGAAGGTGGCGGGTCATACATAATGAGCAGCCCATTAACACGAGAAACTTCTCGTATTATTGTTTTATAGCCTCCTTCCCTCGTCCGTACTATAGCCTAATGTACGAGGCCTAATTATATCTGAAACTGCCAACTGAGAGGAAGGTTAATTATTGATGTATGTGCTCTGCCACTTTACTGCGGGGCGGTGCTCGTAGAATTTAATTCAATTTAACAGGGGGGAAGGGCAGCAGTCTTTTGATAACATTATCTAACAGATAAAACCCACACCTCAGCCTTTTTACTCTATTTTCATTATATGAAATATAACCTTATGAGATCGTCTTCTGTCCGTGTGTGTGTGTTTGTGGGTGTGTGTGTGTGAGGGTGTTCCCTCCCTAATAAATTCTGATTGGCTGGAGCGAGTTTAATGAAACTCGATAAGGATTTACCAGTACACCATCAAAGCACGACCGTGCTTTTTCAAATTTCAGAAAATATCACATCATGGCGGCCACGCGATATAATTCATGGCTCTCAATATCTCCGAATCTGTTGCAGCAAACAACGTAAAAGTTTATATGATAATGCAGTGAGAGCCTTTCCTACAGAACCAAGCTTTGCTTGCGCGGTGTGACGGGCAAGTCACGTTGAGTCTGCGCCAGTAGACTAGCATCTTCCGTTACACAACGGCGCGTCAGGAAGCCCCGCATGAGGCCATAGCTTGATTATATTCCCAGCTGGCAAGATACCTTAGTTGAGAGAGTTCAAACTTGTGAAGTACTGTATCCCGTGAACACGGTTAGGTATAGAACAAAACATCGTATTTTTTTAGTGAAAACTTATCTTCTCGAGGAGAAGTCTTTCAGTAAATGTCTTCGTAAGGTTCAGTGCCGTGCGATTTTTATTTGTGGAGGAATCTCAAACAATAGGTATAAAGAAACAATACGCGTACTCTGAAGGTTCTCGAGAACGAAATAACTGTACTGATACGAAATGAGTCGTCCAGTTGCAAAACTCGTTTAATCCACTTGTGAATAAGGATTATGTCATAAAATTATGTATTTAATTATTTTATTTTATTTTACTGTATTTTATTTTGTTTAATTTAATTTTTTGGTTTTATTTTGGTTTTGTTTTATTTTATTTCGTTTTATATTTTTAAAACGGTTTTATTTAATTTTTTGTTTTGTTTTATATTATTTTGTTTTTATTTTGTTTTGTTTAATTCGCTTTATTTTGTTTTGTTTTATTTTGATTTTGTTTTATTTATTTTGTTTTGTTTTATTTGGATTTTCCAGAAAACAAACATAAAACCAAAACCAAAAAAATACAAAGCGAAAAGATAAAATTAAAAACAAAAGCAAAAGTAGAAAACAAAGAACAAGAAACGCAAAAAGCAAAATTCAAAAAATAAGCAAAAGCAGAAAACAAACGCAAAACCAAAACCAAGAAAGAAAAGCAACAAGCAAAATTCAAAAGCAAAACCACAAAGCAAACATAAAACCAAAAACCAAAAACACAAATCAAAAAGAAAAAAGTAGAAAACAACAAACACAAAAGATACGCGAGGCAAAGTCCAGAGAAACTTTTCTCATGAAAATGATTCTTATTCACAAGTGGACTAAACGAGTTTTGCAACTGGACGACTCAAATATCAGTGAGGATGAATTACAGCAAGTATACCAAAACTTCCTACGTTGGTGCAATGTGTGTTTAGAAGATAAAGACAGCATTTCCAGCAACTACTCTGTAATTCATGTAAGTAATGATGGTTATGAAATACGTTATAAACTGTAAGTGCGTTGAACTAGTTGGGCACTACGCTGCTGCTGGGGCCAGTGCCTTGCTCAACAGGTGGCTAGTCACAGTGTCACGTGGCGCAACCAAGCCTCCGTTATATAGGGAGGGCTCTCACTGTAGAAAACTATAAGTTTACATATTCGATCTTCAAAATCATGATAATCACAATACTATCATGTTAGCCGGGCGAATTTCAAATAGGCCTACTTAAATGGGATTTTCTGGTTACTTAAACACACAAGCGCAGTGAAATTTGGGGTAGTATAATTTCGTTTGGAGATTAATATATTGGGGCATATTGTAATTTAAAAAAAATGAAAAATTTTAGATGCTGGCGGTGCGAAAATTTGAAAAAATATTTAATTATTTCATGTATCCCATTTAAACGATCGATGATAAGCTTTGTGTAGTCTAATGAATCACCATATTAATTTTTACCAACTGCTGTTGGGTTATCTAGTTTTCACTTAGAAATTGTGCATATGGCGTCCATGAAATGACCTCTTGTGACTCGTTGCAGCATGACACAATTTTTACGGGAGAGCAATAATATATAGGTACTGGCAGTTATACCTATATATTCTGCAACGTAATTTTCTTGTTATTGTTGAGGAGGAGGGGATGGTTTTGGTTTTAAAGAGTACAACATCGAGATCATCTGCTCCAGTTTTCTAGTGTAGGTATCATAAATTATTAAAGATTATACACATGTCAATTTCTCAAAATAACTTCTCCTAATGACGTTTTTTGAACTGGTTTTTGAGAAAGTTGATTAACAATTACCATCATCTAAATATTCCTGTACGTCATTCCTTGGGGCTAACACCTCCTCATGTGACTTGAGTTTTGAGTTTCAAATAATCAGTACCTTACAAACTACTCTAGATATCAGTTAGGGACTATTGGGAATGAACGAGCTAAAGAGGCTGCACAATCAATAATGGAAGTTATAAATGACAGAACTCCAGCATGTTACCTGAAAAGAAAGATAAAAGTCTACACAACTCACCAGTGGAATAACATTTGAACCTCAACATCTAAAAGATCTGCTACGAGGGAAATAGTTATTCCTGAGATTCATCATCGCATTCAAAGTAAAATACTAGTTCCGAATTTCGTGCTTACTCAATTTTTATCTGGATATGGGAAATTCACGTCATACTTTGAGTGATATCACATCACTATTATAAATGGTTATACATGCTTTTGTGGATCTTCTCAAACTGTAAATCACCTGTTTTTCGACTGCCCTGCTTTTATAAGAGAAAGACGTATTATAAAATGTCACCTGAGTTACTGCAATAATGAACTGACTAAACCTCTGCATCCTATATTCAAACAAACCGTCTAAATACTTCGGATGGTCGCCATGTTGGATTTTAATATATGTAGGCCATAGAGTTATGTACTATTACCTGAAGATTACTGCGTAGGTGTATTATTCAAACTTCAATCGCATGATTAGGACACAAGCAATAAATAATACTTTTGAAATTTCGCACAACCGCCATCTTGTGGTCATGAAAACAATTGAATGAAATTAGATGTCAGTGGATTAAAATTTGTATAAGCATTTACTGTAGCAAGTTTCACTGTGCTCGGATGGTTAAATCGCGAGAAACGTCCATTCAAATATTGCGCGACACCACCATGTTGGATTTGTGGTCACCATGTTATTGAAACTCCTAAAGGTGAACTTATGATTATACCTTTATCAACATACAAAATTTCAGTTTGATTGCTGTCATAGATTAGTAGATAGAGAGAACCGTCTAAATATTTCGGATGGTCGCCATGTTGGATTTTTATATATGTAGGCCATAGAGTTATGTACCATTACATGGCAATTATTTGCGTAAGTTCATTATTCAAACGTTGACTGCAATCGCATGATTAGGACACAAGAAATGAAAACTTTAATTTTAAAAATTTGCACAGTCGCCATCTTGAGATTATTTTAACAATTGAACTAAATTATATGTCAGTGGATCAAAATGTGTGTAAACATTTGCTGTGCCATGTTTCACTTCGCTCGGACGGTTAAATTGCGAGGTAAGTCTATTTAAATGTTTCAAATTCTCTTGGCCGCCATGTTCGTTTTGTACTTAATAGATTTTTGAAAGTTACATAGATGAACGTCTAGCAGTGCCGTTTATCACCGTACGAAATTCCAGGATATCTGTAATAGTTTCGGAGATATAGAATGCCAGTGAAATATGTTGCATTGGTGAGACGCAATAACATTTGAAGGGCACGGTCGAAGTAGGACAAAATAATGACCTTACCGAGTTTCATTCATTTCGCTCCAGCCGCTTGGATTTTATTAGGGGGGGAGGGGAGAGTGTAGGGCACACACACAGACACACATACACACACACACACACACACATACACACACATACGGACAAAACTCCTAGGTAGAACAAATTACATCCTATCGTATCCCTCAGGATGTCCTATTGAACTAACTATTGAAACAAAAGTCAAACTAACAGTTGATGAACGAATTATATAGATGCCCTGACATCAATCATGGATCAAAACACATATTTTAACTCAAATCCTGCACCGAACATGTTTTAATTTTATTTATAACAGACCTTGCATTTTCAAGAATATCAATGCCAAATGTTTACTTCGGGCACTCAAATACTGTTCTATAATTCATTTAAATGTCCCCAAGCAATATTTCACTTCACTTTGATATGATTCCTCAATATTCAACAACCGATTCATCAGCTGATGATTCACTAAATTAACTATTCATTTTATAACATGATACCTTCTGTAATTTCACTGATCTAATTTTACTTGCTATTTCAAATGCATGACACAACAAAGTGCTCAACTAGATTACTGTAATTTCGATATTGTATGACAATCGTGACTTGGCACAGGCTTGCACACATACAAAACAGTAGCTTTACGTTCTATTCCATATTCAATTTGTAGTTGTAGTTCATGACGATATTGCAGTCTGAATTCAAGTAAGGTACCGTACTGAATTGGAATTATACCGACGACGACACTGTGCTTTCTACAATGTGACCAACTTCACTTTCATTACAATAATTACCATCATCTATGCTTCTATGACATGATTACTAACTATAATGCAGCTTCAGTGGCGTAGTTGGTAGCATGCTGAACTGATGTGCCCAAGATAGCGGGTTCAAACCCGGCCGAAGTCGTCGGATTTTTTAAGAGTGTTAAAAATCCTTCAGTATGCCTTCTTTCGGAGGGGAAGTGAAGCCGGCGGTCCCATGTCATAGATTTATGGCATTTAAAAAATCCTTCCACAGACTAAACTAGCGTGGAGCTACATTTCTAGGTTAGATTTCATAGGAACTCTCTATCAAAGTTCCAACGTTCACCACTAGGTATCATTGACATCTGGTAGCGAAAGATGGAGCTATTTGAAATTGAACGGAACGTGTAGCTCACCCTCTAGGTGTCCGCTGGAAGCAGCTACAAACTCTGGCGAGCCGAACATGTACTCGGACACTCGCGGCACTAAAAGCCATACGATAAATAAAAAAATTACGAGCCTTACAGTAGTCGCATATGATGTGTAACTTCTGCCATAGAAGAAACCTCACGTGAAATTGATGATACACTGGTATTTTATACTATTATTGGCACAAATATTAATCTATTGTAAAAGGGAGTGTTTTACAGATATTGTAGTTTATAATACGGAACTCATTTTATTAGATGATTTGTAGCTTCCACCAGCACTAGCCTAAATAAAGAATACGATATGGATCAACTAGATTAATAGACGCGACACCGCTCATAACCTTAAATTCCTTATAAACAGGACCTCTTGATTCACAGACCAACACGTAATTTCATATGGACTCTGTTAAAATAAGTCATATTGATATGATAAATATCGTTTAAAATGATAATCTGGTAGCAAAAATATCTACCCCGTCCGGGGTTTGAACCCGAGATTTCTAGATTCACAGTCATAGGCGCTAACCCCAGGGCTATTTCGACTACGCAAGTATTGTGCACAAGATGGTGACTTATTTACACTTTCCAATAATGCTGCATTACGCATTTAAGTTTCATTTATATTTTGCTTGTTTCGATAACGTTCCTGCGTGAAATTGAGTTTAAAATGCTTTATGAATAGGCCCTCTTGTGAGTAAAGAGAATGTATTCAGCAATAGTTCATGAAGGCTTGCTCAATTCTCAAATAACCACAACGATTATATTATATTGATGACTGCATTACCGTTATGTGGGTTAATATGTGAATAGCCATTGTGCAGAAACATAATACCGGCAATGCCGACTACTTACAATGTTTGATATTAAGGCATTTTACCATTTAAATACTGATACGAAGACTTCGAACATGTACCATGTGCTTTGTTTCAATCACTTGACACCAGAGTTCGCAAGAGCGTTTACCGTTCAGTATGTCATATACATTCCACATGGCCGAGAGTACGTCATGGTATCAATTTCCGACACCGCGCGCTCATTGTTTCTCTTACCACTGCCAGCTGGATCGATCGATCGAGTTGGCAGTGCGTCTTACACTTCCGTTCGATCCACCACTGTCAGCTAGCACACTTCCGTTCGAGCACACTTCCTTTCGATTGAACGGAAGTGCGCCAGCTGGAGCCACCTCGATCGTTCCGATCCACTTCCGTCCCATTTTTCAAAATATTTTCCACAAAAATATCCAGCAGCCGAGTGGAAAGATGTTACACATCAATAAATTACTAACTATACAACAACCTACTGAGGCTAACCTACTCAGATTGACAGCACATGTCCCCATGGACCTCAGGTTCATTTTATAAGTGCTTCAAAAATATTCATATAAAACATACACAGTATGACGTAACATAGATTTATTCCTAGAGTTTCTTCGTCATTCACAACACAAACGTGTTCTGTACTGTATCGTCAAAAATGTCCACAATTGTAATTTGTATAATCATACCATGTCGCCTCCGTAGCGTAGCGGTCAGCATGGTTAGCTGCCGCCCCGGAGGTCCTGGGTTCGATTCCCGGCTCTGCCACGAAATTTGAAAAGTGGTACGAGGACTGGAACGGGGTCTACTCAGCCTCGGGTGGCCCAAATGAGTAGAGGGGGTTCGATTCCCCCTTAGCCATCCTCGAAGTGGTTTTCCGTGGTTTCCCACTTCGTCTTCGAGCAAATGCCGGGATGGTACCTTCTTCAAGACCACGGCCGCCTCCTTCCCTCTTCCTTGCCTATCCATCCTAACCATCCCTTACCTTCCCTCATGTGGCCCCTGTTCGCTTTGCAGGTGAGGCCGCCTGGGCGAGGTGCCAATCCCACCTCACCAGTTGTATCCCTTCCGATTCGATGTTCCCAGCTCTAGGACACTGCCCGTAGAGGCGGTAGTGGTGAGTTCCCTCGCTGAGTCCGTGGGTTCCACCAACCTGGAGGGTAAACGACTAAAAAAAAATAAACAAGTAGTTCCGTGAAGAACTATACAGCCTATTTTCATATATCCTACTTATGTTAACTGCCACAATCAACATACAAAATTTCAGTTTAATTGCTGTAACAGATTCGTAGATATTGAGAACCGTCTAAATATTTCAGATGGTCGCCAGGTTGGATTTTTATTTTTGTACTATTACATTAAGATTATTGTGTACGTGTGGTATTCAAACTTCAATCGCATGATTAGACAACAAGAAGTAAAAACGAGATTTTAAAATTATGCACAGCAGCCATCTTGTGATAATGCAAACCATTGAAATAAATTAGATGCCAGTGGATCAACATTTGTATAAGCATTTAACGTGCAACGTTTCACGGCACTCGGATAGTTAATTCGTGAGAAACGTCCATTTAAATATTTATACTTCGCGTCGCCGCCATGTTGGATTTGTACTCACCAGGTTCCTTAAAGTCCTATAGGTGAATATATGTTCATAGTCTCTATGAACATTAAAAAATTCAGTTTGGTTGCTGTAAAAGATTCATAGATATTGAGAACCGTCTAAATATTTCGGGAGCTCACCATTTAGGAGTGTTATGTGTATAGGCCATAAAGTTATGTACCATTCAAGGACAATTATTGCCTAGATTCATTATTCAAACTTTCACTTCGATCGCATGATTACGACACAAGAAATTAAAACTTAATTTTAAAATTTCGCACAGCCGCCATCTTGAGGTTATGTAAGCAATTGAATTAAATTAGATGGCAGTGCATTACAATCTGCCAAATCAATTACTGTACCACATTTCACAGCGCTCAGAGAGTTAAATCACGAGAAAAGTCTATTAAAATATTTTAAATTCGCTTGGTCGCCATGTTCGTTTCGTACTTTACAGGTTTATGAAATATACATGAGTATACCTGTATCAGTACCCTTTATCACCGTACAAAATTGCAGGGTGATATCTGTAATAGTTTCGGAGATATAGAATGTCAGTGAAATATTTCGCACAGCCGCCATTTTGAAGTTATGTAAACAATTGAACTAAATTAGATGCCAGTGCATTACAATGTGTATAAACATTTGCTGTACCAAGTTTCATTACATTTAGATAGTTAAATCGCGAGTAAAGTCTATTTAAATATCTCAACTTCGCTTGGCCGCCATGTTGGTTTTGTAGTCACCAGGTTTTTGAAAGTCTCATAGGTGAACTTCTAGTAGTGCCCTTTATCACCGTACACAATTTCAGGGCGATATCGGTAATAGTTTCGGAGATATTGAATGCTAGTGAAATATTTTGCACAGCCGCCATGTTGGATTGGAGAGACGTAACAAAATTTGAAGGGCACGGTCGAGGTCGCCGGGAATAGTGCTATGAACTTCCCGAGTTTCATTGAAATCGCTCCAGCCGTTTCGATTTTATTAGGGGGGGACACACACACGAATCACACACACACGCACACACACACACACACACACACACACACACACACGCACACACACACGGACAAAAGGTGATCTCATAAGCCTATTTTTTCAAAATTGAAAATAGGCTAAAAATAATCATACCATAATTACTATACTTACACACTCTCTGTAATCGGTATTCATAATCAATTAAATCAAGCCTTGATTTCACAAATTATTGTCCTGTCTTGACTATACTGGTTGTTATATTTTTCCAAGCGCAATAATATATCCTCATACAATTTCCTTATATTTATCTGGATAAGACTTGGGAACTAGAGCGAAAGAGGTAGCCCATAGAAGTCCCGTGACAACATAGTGAAGGGTGTGTAGGCCTCTTCTGCGATTAGAGAAGATGATATTTACGATTATGCTCTTCATAGCAATCACACCCTCGCACTTTGTGGTCGCGATACGTCACTCTCAACAAAGCTATCTTAATATCGAACAGTTGTAAGGTAGGCTAATTTGTCCCGAGGTAACACTGTCTTGTCATAGCGCTGATAAGGCCACGGGTACGACACTCACAATGGTGTAGCGGTGTATTGTCCTCGCATGAGTTACCAGGGATGGTTGGTACAGCGCAGCTCCTCTCTGCGATGGTTCCTTTCCTACATAACCGGGATTTTCCTATGAAAGGGAGAGCGGCTGGTTTAAATTAACTTTCTATCAGAACTTTAAATTACAATTTTCTGAATACTGAATCACTTTCATTATTAGAATTTATGGGCAATTCGTAAGTGAAAATTAAATTGTTGGCGAGCTATTACGTACGGATATTTATCTAGAGTGGCGTGGGGAGTTACATAAATATGAACAGTACGCTTATCGACGAGCTCCTAAACCAATATTATGAATCAACCCTTGCTATAGGTACTGTCACAAGTGTTTGTGTGAATTGACGTAAGATGCTGAGTGATATTTTAAAATCTCAATGACACGGATGTGTTATGAACTAAGTCCATTGTTCATTGTTCGAAATGACCATATTTTGGATGCACAATATCCCTAAGTTTGCAAAATTACGGTAATTAATAGAAGAATTATTTATTTATCAAGATGGAGAATACGGAAATTAAAAAAATACATATCCGAGTTGGGATTCGAACTACTTTGACTCTGCATATTTAAACCAAGTCTGCAACGCTACCGCATGAGCCAACCAGTTAACGTAAAGGTTGAGTACAATTAAGTTAGGTTAACAGTTTATACACTCAACTGCCAGTTTAAGTTCTTCAATATTCCTTCTTTTATACTTCTATTCCAGTATATCTCGCAGGCTCATCATAAAAAATATTTGACATCCTTTATACTGTACTCGTAATTCTCATAAACGACGATCGCGGTAACGCGGTTGACCTTCTATCCGCCATGCCTCTCATGGGCGAAAGTGAAGGAAGGAAGGAAGCTTGTAGTTTAACGTGACAGTTAATCTTGAGATCATGAGCCACGGGACCTCCTTTTTACGTGGAATCCGAACCACAGGACATGGCATTTCACTTCGAAAATCTCACATGCATTGACCGGGAATCGAAAGGGCGAAAGTGATGTGCGCACGCGCAACTGATAGGAATATGACATTTTCTTTTATAATTTAAAATATGTGGTAACATATTTTTTCTTTTAAAGACACTCTGCAAATATGCAGGCCAAAAGCGATTGTCAGAGTGCTTTACGGAGTCAAACAGTTCAACCGTTCTCTCAATCTCGCGGTAACAAAAACACCTTAGTGCTTTAAATATATAGAATCGTTATAGTGTTTGAAGCCATTTTCAGTGTTGTCTTAGTAATCGCAATTTGATGTTTCTCAGTTAGTCAACACGATTGTACCCAATTGTGATGGGTTATTCCCTAATCCTGAAAAAACATTGACATGAAATTAATAATTGAGAGCAGACAGTGACGAAGTTAGCGCTCGCACCCGGCCGCGCAAGACTCAACCCGGTAAGTAGCCTGTTCAATACAATCTGAACTGACCATTTAAAAACAATTACATGCTCACACTAAGCAAGCAAATTTGGAGGTCAATCACCACTTTCAGTACCTTAACAAACTTAACATAGACTATAACTAACAAATATTGACTAGTTGCATATTTTCAACTAATCTTTTTTTTCTTAGTCGTTTACCCTCCAGGTTGGTGGAACCCACGGACTCAGCGAGGGAACTCACCACTACCGCCTGTACGGGCAGTGTCCTAGAGCTGGGAACATCTAATCGGAGTGGATACAACTGGTGAGGTGGGATTGACACCTCGCCCAGGCGGCCTCACCTGCAAAGCGAACAGGGGCCTCATGAGGGAAGGTAAGGGTTGGTTAGGATGGATAGGCAAGGAAGAGGGAAGGAGGCGGCCGTGGTCTTGAAGAAGGTACTGTCCCCGATAATCCGGATAGTAGGCTGTCAGAAATCCGCCCCCTCAATCGGATTGCCAATAATCGATTGCACCGGCACAGCTACATCAATGAAAATGGCGCTGACAGATACTACCGAGATTAGAGCACAGTAGTTAACATGAAATTATTGTGGAACACACCAAAATATACGGGGGTTCATACTTACCTTTTACTTACCTATTCAATTTAATCTCGGGTCTGGGTTTTCAACTGGATCACTTAATAGTATGGCCTCACAATAACCTCCACCACGATATTTAAAATGAACCAAGTCGGAGACCAGAAAATTTAAACTGCACAATAATTTATTTCACATAAAGAAAAAAAATATTTTAACAAAATTTAACAACAAAATAGTTATGGCTGTCTGAAGCCATTGTCAATGCAACCATGTCCTCCTGTAGGACTGTAGACTTCACATACAAAAATTCAGATTTCTCTAGCTCAAAAGAACGTAATAATAACAACAATGCACATTGGAATGGATAAGGGAGCCGGGACGAGACATATAGCATTTGTTTCCTTGTTCATGAACTTCATAATTTAGTTCATTGACACACATTTATTAATAACCGCAAGGCCGCTAAGTAGTTGACCTTGACCTCCACCATTCAGTTATCTGGCCACCAGCAATACACCCTAAGCAGTGTTGCATCCTTGATTCGTCAAATGGACGCAGCTGCCTAACCAGTGTCACCATATGCTGGCCAACGCAGAGTCTAGCTCTCATTCAAAACAATTTAAATGCTCACATCTCAACTCAAATATTATCCCGCAAAATTTATACAAGTTCCGTTCACATTGCAATGGATTACTCTGATAATCTCAAATCTTATTTAAATGTTTATTCCCATTATCGAACTAGCGTTGTTTAAATGTTAATAGCAAAACGCATAATGTTATATCATAGTGTTCAATAATTATATATAACATTTAGATTGTTCATAACTTAGTCAAACGACAATTGAAAAATTTTTACACGCCTCTATTAATCCCGTTTGTTTCAAATTATTATTATAGATATTTACATAGTTATTTACATTATTTATATTTTATTTATATTTGAAATACATTAACCACACGTTTATCCGGTTGATATTTTCTTAAATCGTGGTAATATAATCGACCGATGAAGGTTACTTATATTTAAATTTTAGATTCAGGTTTAATAAGATTTAATAATTATTATTAGTGACGGTAACCTCCATTCAAAATCTATAATTCAATCAATTTATCACTCTTGTTAATTTTAACAGTAACTTCACATGAATAATTTTCAATGGACCTGAACAATACAACTCAGCGGAAACATACCTCGCACAAACGCACAAAATTGGCCCCTAATTCATCATATATCTCATTATATATGGCATCAAAATCTTCCACAATACACACAAAAAACCTCCACTTATAAATTCATCATCATCATCATCAATATTATTGTGGGAACCTCCTTCACTTATTAAAAGGCATTATTCATCAGCGACTTTTACACGTCCACTGAACTAACGATTATACATCCATAGTTCCTCTTTAAAAATTCTTATATTCATCAATTGTATCGAAAACTGTTATTATATTTAACCTTCGTGGGTTTCATTCATGAAGCGATATGAAGTAAAAATTTGAGAGTCACAAATAAATTTAATAGCAAATACGATTAGACACGCCTCCCTGGTCTATCAAAATGAATTAATATCATCATAATTATCGCAGTATAAAAATACTATATTCAAGCAAAATTCATTTAACTGCAGAAATAGTCGAATAGAATGCAAATAGACTAGAAAATGCAAACATTATTGTTTCAATCTAGAATTGAGAAAATCTCCTATCAAATGTTCATTACTATAGTGTACTGAATAAATCGTATTCAAAGTTCATATTTCATAAAATTGTCTATAATGCAATGGTATTTCAGAATTGACTAAAAATGTCTGTGTTTCAATCATGTTCATAAGAACGACTAGTATTTCCAAGATCGTCGATAAAGTAGTAGATTTTGACGCTCTAAAATCTTTTAATCGTTCTTCTTTCTTGAGGATGACAGAAAATTGGTCAAAGTAATTTACTGGAAAGAATTACTTTAATAAAACGACACGCTGTCTGAATTCAAACTTGCCATAGAAAATCGTTAACTTTACAGTCAAATCGTGACTACAAGAAAAATTCAAATTCTCGAAAGAATATTTAACTTCAATATAAACTGATCCAAAATGTTTAAATATGCAAATGACATAATAATGTCTCAATAATTCGAAGAAAATGGCGTAAAGCTGCAAAGTGTACAGAGTACAGAAACATCTAGCAAAAGAATATGGGGCAATCAAATATATGACAGAAAATATGGGAAAGATAGTTGCTCAGATCTCACTAAAATGGCTCAAATAAATCAAGAAACGTTCACGGCTACCTTATCTGTTGGATTGAAGTTCTAGAAGAAAATTTCACAGAAGACTGCTGCTGGTTCCATTTCACCACAGGATAGATGTGCACCGACCTCGAACCTGGAACCTGCGCCCTCGGAGAATAGAACAGCTTCCTCCTCCGGAAATCGCACTGCTCCGTGTAGACGATAGACATCCTTCTGGCAAAAACTCTTCTTTGTGTGCTGGGAAAAACCCTTGCCACTCTTGAAAGTTCCCTGAAGTTCTTGTAGAAATCAGCCATGAAGTTCATTGCAAATATTTCCGCAGAAATGTTCATAATTGTGGAGTATGAATTTATTTCCACTGCCATTTGATGTAATTCAGCGATGGATTACGATGCATGAGTGTAGCTGAATGTTCACTACATGCTCGTCTTTGTAGAATGACGATTATCGAAGCTCCATGTTGCTACTTCACACTACTGATGTATGTCCCAATTGCATTAAAGTTTTAGTCTTCCATCTCCACTTCCATTATAATGTTAGTCGAAAGTACTGCCAGATTGTATAGTTCCATTGTAGAATGTAGCGTTGTATCACCAAATGTAATCTTCAGTATCACGGTTGCAATACACGTGTCTGCCGTAGCGTAGAATGTGGTAGTAAAAGTGCTTCTCAGGATTCGAGAAAAACATTTTTCTCTGCAGTCTTTAAATGCGAATATCTTCTGAAGTATTATAATGAAAATGTTCAACTTTCGCACACGCCTCAATATTGTAATGCACTATTGAATTAGTATAAATGCAGTAGCTAATTCTTGATAGATAAACTTGTAGAATCGTTTATGTGTGCGCTCCAACTTCGCCTAGTTTTAGTAACAGTAAAATTGCACTGCTGGATACCCAATACTGTTCGATGCGGTGGGCTCTGCCACGCTTGCTTATGACGATATGCTTGTTCTATCAGAACACGAAGTCAGACTATCAAGTCAGAATAAAACCACGAAGTGAGAAACTCCTCTCTGCTGTGCAAGGCCTTTTATCAACTTTGAAGGGGCGTATCCATCCCTACCATAGCTTCTTCTTCCATCATTACTCGAAGTTCCAACATTGGCTATTCTTGACGGATTTTCAGATTTCAAAAACATATAATTAATTTCTTCAAAATTCCAAATCAATGCCATAACTGAAAATAGTTTTCCACAATTCTGCATGCCAAAAGTTATTAAATATGGTAGTTTCAGTAATCTCCGTCTCCCTTCAAGCTATCATTCATTGGTTCGAGCCTCTCCTCCAATAGCGTAACTTCTTCCTCAGCACGTTTACTTGCTTCCCTGCGACTGCGTCGTAAATCTAAGATCCTTCTCGAACAAAATCGTGACGTCATCAAGAATCTAAGCTCAGCCAGCCTATTTGCTCGAGCGTTGCGTCATCCACGCCTACGTCATGAATATACACGTCACAACTATGACGGCCATAACTTTATTCACATATGCCAATATAGCCACCGTGGTCTCAGTATAATTCAATTTACGGGGGCATTCTCCCTTCACCACGTTTTAAAAACAGTTGCAAATTGTTTTTAAACTCTGTTACAAATATCTGAATTCACTTGAACACGAAATTGAATTATTATTGGCTTACTCTTGGATAATATTTCTTCAAGTTTCCAGCATTGAACTTGCCATATACGACATCATTCTCATCATCATAGAGTTCATAACAGTTGTTTCCATAAGCATTCGTAATTCTGAACGGACCCATAAATACTATTCCAAACTTGGGATAGATTTTCTTACTCACGTCAGCCTTGACAGGTCTGCGTAGTAATACCAGATTTCCAATTTCTAAGGGAGTACCAAAACGTTTTCCAGCTACTCTTTTCAGTCGTTTTTGTGCTGCTCTCTGGAGTTGTTCTTTCGCTCTGTCAATTCTCTGCTGCCTTCCTAGGTCGGGATCTCTAGGAATATGGGCTTCAATAAAATAGTCTTTCAGGTTTCTGATATACTCTATCGGTGTTAGACTATCTGTATTACTAAATTTCTGAGGCTTGTCCTCAAAGTTTCGGATGACTGTCACATTTCTTGGATATGAATCCATGTAATTCTTCCCACTATCACGATATTTCCATTCAGGTTCAATATTCCTATCCTCTTCTTCTTCCCGGAATCTGAATATACGTTCCTCAGGACTAATATCTCTCTCTTCAGTAGCGAGGTTACATCTTCTCATGTAATTCCTATTATCTTCAAAAGTCAACCCTTCTGGATCCTTATCTGTGATTTCCGTGATGACTTTCCTAATCAACTCTTCTTTATACGTTTCCAACATGCTAGCTTCTCCTAGGTTTAAATTCTGAAGTTTGCTCGTAGTTTCATTGACATCAGAGACAACCTTATGAATTTGTTCCTCTAACGCGGTTTTTAATGCTTGCACGTCCTGGCCCATTTGAGTTCTATCCTCTACCTGCTTTTCGGATAGCGAATCCATCCTTATACTCAAATCCTTTCTAATTTGAACTACCTCATTATTTATATCTACCTGTGTACTGGCTAGTTTTCGTTCAATTCGCTCCTGAATCTGATTGGCATGTTCCCCACTTGACTTGTTCCATTCATCTTTCCAAACCGTTACATTTGCAGTTAACATTTCAGCAATATCTACTTCAATGTCTTCCTTAAGGAAACGATTATGATCTAAGACTTGGGTCCTCATGACCTCTACATCATGTTTTAATCCAGCTAGTGAAGCTGTTGTCCTAACAGACTCGTCAACCAATCTAGTTGTTAAAGCACTAATGTTACGAGTACAAAGCGTTTTTGAAGTTTCAATTTCTTCTCTAACATTATTAACATCAGTTTGAACTTTGGCAATGTCTACAAAAACTGTATTAACTTCTATTCGCACCTTATTGATATCGCTTTGCATATCATTAACATCAGACTGAATATTATTTATGTCTACTTGAACGTTTGACACATCGGTTCGAACATTTCTAATCTCTCTTTGAACTTCTTCTACCTTGTCTTGTACAGTAGCAACATCATTCCTAACAACGATTACTTCTGCTCTAGCACATGAAATATCACCCCGGACATTAGCAACATCAAAATTTAACAAAGTAAGGTCTTTCTGGACTGAATCAACTTTTCCCTGTACATTGGAAACATCAATTTTTACATCTGAAACATCTTTATGGACATTGGATAAATCTACTTTAACTTCTGAGACATCCTTGTGAATGTCAGTCACGGCATTCTGGACCTCCTGTGTACTGGTCTGTAAACGCGACATGTTATTTTCCAAATTTGCAGAACTGGTCTGGAGATCCTTCAAATTCTCCTTCATCATCTCCTGCATTCGACTAGCATTCCTAGCTTCCATCTCCCTCACACTTTCATTCATGCTCGCTTTCAAACTGTTGGACATCTCCTCCAACATCTTTCTCATACTCTCATCTGCCATCTCAATAATATTTCAATAATAGACTGCGTTAGGGACATACATCAAATAGAGCAAGATAACAACATCTGAGCAACGCCTTTCACCATATATAAAGTTTGAGCAATTTTCTGTCTTAAATCTAACTTATAATTAGCTTATCACTAACTTCATAAACACCCTATGTTGAAATAAACTCAAGCACATGTTCAAATTTCTTTGGTTCATTTTAAAGATCCTAACATAAATAATTTACATTTACAATCCAAATAGTTTAATTTCATCTTTAATATGACTAAACATGTCATAAGCCGGTCAAATAAAATAAGACTCCAGATCATAGGCGATTTTTCTAAGTTTCCAGCCTATTTAACCTCTCTCAGGTTGTATAAGATCTGATCTTTTCTGAGTGTACTTTTCCTAATAAAACACAACATTTAATCCCTATATAATCACACTCTCAAATTCTACAATTGGCCAAGACATCTAACAAAGAATCAACTTCTTTATTTGAGTCTTCACAATCCCATTGACATCGATAACTTGGTAATCCAATGCTATTCGAGCCCCACACGTTGATTGCGCCAATCCTACTGTCCCCGATAATCCGGATAGTGGGCTGTCAGAAATCCGCCCCCTCAATCGGATTACCAATAATCGATTGCACCGGCACATCTACATCAATGAAAATGGCACTGACAGATACTACCGAGATTAGAGCACAGTAGTTAACATGAAATTATTGTGGAACACACCAAAATATACGGGGGTTCATACTTACCTTTTACTTACCTATTCAATTTAATCTCGGGTCTGGGTTTTCAACTGGATCACTTAATAGTATGCCCTCACAATAACCTCCACCACGATATTTAAAACGAACCAAGTCGGAGACCAGAAAATTTAAACTGCACAATAATTTATTTCACATAAAGAAAAAAAATATTTTAACAAAATTTAACAACAAAATAGTTATGGCTGTCTGAAGCCATTGTCAATGCAACCATGTCCTCCTGTAGGACTGTAGACTTCACATACAAAAATTCAGCTTTCTCTAGCTCAAAAGAACGTAATAATAACAACAATGCACATTGGAATGGATAAGGGAGCCGGGACGAGACATATAGCATTTGTTTCCTTGTTCATGAACTTCATAATTTAGTTCATTGACACACATTTATTAATAACCGCAAGGCCGCTAAGTAGTTGACCTTGACCTCCACCATTCAGTTATCTGGCCACCTGCAATACACCCTAAGCAGTGTTGCATGCTTGCTTCGTCAAATGGACGCAGCTGCCTAACCAGTGTCACCATATGCTGGCCAACGCAGAGTCTAGCTCTCATTCAAAACAATTTAAATGCTCACATCTCAACCCAAATATTATCACGCAAAATTTATACAAGTTCCGTTCACATTGCAATGGATTACTCTGATAATCTCAAATCTTATTTAAATGTTTATTCCCATTATCGAACTAGCGTTGTTTAAATGTTAATAGCAAAACGCATAATGTTATATCATAGTGTTCAATAATTATATATAACATTTAGATTGTTCATAACTTAGTCAAACGACAATTGAAAAATTTTTACACGCCTCTATTAATCCCGTTTGTTTCAAATTATTATTATAGATATTTACATAGTTATTTACATTATTTATATTTTATTTATATTTGAAATACATTAACCACACGTTTATCCGGTTGATATTTTCTTAAATCGTGGTAATATAATCGACCGATGAAGGTTACTTATATTTAAATTTTAGATTCAGGTTTAATAAGATTTAATAATTATTATTAGTGACGGTAACCTCCATTCAAAATCTATAATTCAATCAATTTATCACTCTTGTTAATTTTAACAGTAACTTCACATGAATAATTTTCAATTGACCTGAACAATACAACTCAGCGGAAACATACCTCGCACAAACGCACAAAATTGGCCCATAATTCATCATATATCTCATTATGTATGGCATCAAAATCTTCCACAATACACACAAAAAACCTCCACTTATAAATTCATCATCATTATCAATATTATTGTGGGAACCTCCTTCACTTATTAAAGGGCATTATTCATCAGCGACTTTTACACGTCCACTGAACTAACGATTATACATCCATAGTTCCTCTTTAAAAATTCTTATATTCATCAATTGTATCGAAAACTGTTATTATATTTAACCTTCGTGGGTTTCATTCATGAAGCGATATGAAGTAAAAATTTGCCAGTCACAAATAAATTTAATAGCAAATACGATTGGACACGCCTCCCTGGTCTATCAAAATGAATTAATCTCATCATAATTATCGCAGTATAAAAATACTATATTCAAGCAAAATTCATTTAACTGCAGAAATAGTCGAATAGAATGAAAATAGACTAGAAAATGCAAACAATATTGTTTCAATCTAGAATTGAGGAAATCTCCTATCAAATGTTCATTACTATAGTGTACTGAATAAATCGTATTCAAAGTTCATATTTCATAAAATTGTCTATAATGCAATGGTATTTCAGAATTGACTAAAAATGTCTGTGTTTCAATCATGTTCATAAAAACGACTAGTATTTCCAAGATCGTCGATAAAGTAGTAGATTTTAACGCTCTAAAATCTTTTAATCGTTCTTCTTTCTTGAGGATGACAGAAAATTGGTCAAAGTAATTTACTGGAAAGAATTACTTTAATAAAACGACACGCTGTCTGAATTCAAACTTGCCATAGAAAATCGTTAACTTTACAGTCAAATCGTGACTACAAGAAAAATTCAAATTCTCGAAAGAATATTTAACTTCAGTATAAACTGATCCAAAATGTTTAAATATGCAAATGACATAATAATGCCTCAATAAATCGAAGAAAATGGCATAAAGCTGCAAAGTGTACAGAGTACAGAAACATCTAGCAAAAGAATATGGGGCAATCAAATATATGACAGAAAATATGGGAAAGATAGTTGCTCAGATCTCACTAAAATGGCTCAAATAAATCAAGAAACGTTCACGGCTACCTTATCTGTTGGATTGAAGTTCTAGAAGAAAATTTCACAGAAGACTGCTGCTGGTTCCATTTCACCACAGGATAGATGTGCACCGACCTCGAACCTGGAACCTGCGCCCTCGGAGAATAGAACAGCTTCCTCCTCCGGAAATCGCACTGCTCCGTGTAGACGATAGACATCCTTCTGGCAAAAACTCTTCTTTGTGTGCTGGGAAAAACCCTTGCCACTCTTGAAAGTTCCCTGAAGTTCTTGTAGAAATCAGCCATGAAGTTCATTGCAAATATTTCCGCAGAAATGTTCATAATTGTGGAGTATGAATTTATTTCCACTGCCATTTGATGTAATTCAGCGATGGATTACGATGCATGAGTGTAGCTGAATGTTCACTACATGCTCGTCTTTGTAGAATGACGATTATCGAAGCTCCATGTTGCTACTTCACACTACTGATGTATGTCCCAATTGCATTAAAGTTTTAGTCTTCCATCTCCACTTCCATTATAATGTTAGTCGAAAGTACTGCCAGATTGTATAGTTCCATTGTAGAATGTAGCGTTGTATCACCAAATGTAATCTTCAGTATCACGGTTGCAATACACGTGTCTGCCGTAGCGTAGAATGTGGTAGTAAAAGTGCTTCTCAGGATTCGAGAAAAACATTTTTCTCTGCAGTCTTTAAATGCGAATATCTTCTGAAGTATTATAATGAAAATGTTCAACTTTCGCACACGCCTCAATATTGTAATGCACTATTGAATTAGTATAAATGCAGTAGCTAATTCTTGATAGATAAACTTGTAGAATCGTTTATGTGTGCGCTCCAACTTCGCCTAGTTTTAGTAACAGTAAAATTGCACTGCTGGATACCCAATACTGTTCGATGCGGTGGGCTCTGCCACGCTTGCTTATGACGATATGCTTGTTCTATCAGAACACGAAGTCAGACTATCAAGTCAGAATAAAACCACGAAGTGAGAAACTCCTCTCTGCTGTGCAAGGCCTTTTATCAACTTTGAAGGGGCGTATCCATCCCTACCATAGCTTCTTCTTCCATCATTACTCGAAGTTCCAACTTTGGCTATTCTTGACGGATTTTCAGATTTCAAAAACATATAATTAATTTCTTCAAAATTCCAAATCAATGCCATAACTGAAAATAGTTTTCCACAATTCTGCATGCCAAAAGTTATTAAATATGATAGTTTCAGTAATCTCCGTCTCCCTTCAAGCTATCATTCATTGGTTCGAGCCTCTCCTCCAATAGCGTAACTTCTTCCTCAGCACGTTTACTTGCTTCCCTGCGACTGCGTCGTAAATCTAAGATCCTTCTCGAACAAAATCGTGACGTCAGCAAGAATCTAAGCTCAGCCAGCCTACTTGCTCGAGCGTTGCGTCATCCACGCCTACGTCATGAATATACACGTCACAACTATGACGGCCATAACTTTATTCACATATGCCAATACAGCCACCGTGGTCTCAGTATAATTTAATTTACGGGGGCAGTACCATCCCGGCATTTGCCCGAAGACGAAGTGGGAAACCACGGAAAACCACTTCGAGGATGGCTGAGGTGGGAATCGAACCCCCTCTACTCAATTGGACCACCCGAGGCTGAGTAGACCCCGTTCCAGTCCTCGTACCACTTTTCAAATTTCGTGGCAGAGCCGGGAATCGAACCCAGGACCTCCGGGGCGGCAACTAACCAGGCTGACCGCTACGCTACGGAGGCGACTTATTTTCAACTAATACTACAACTAAATAAGTGTACATATTGTAAATACTTTGACCCATACTTTTAGACATAGATTTAATAGCCTAAGTGCAATGGAACTGATGATTATCGCTTGACGATCGAAACTTGTCATCCTAGTGTATTTCTTCTTCTTCTTCCTCTTCCTCTTCTTCATTTCGACCAGCTATGGACCACGTTACTTCAACTGTTTCCTCCTTTGAGCTTTAATCTTTCCCCAGTAGTCCTTGATCCGTTTCCTGTGCGCCGCCTTTCTGTCAGCCATCCACTTCTTTCCTGTTCTCAGTTTTGGCGTTTCTTGGAATCGCTGATGTGCTCTAAGTTTTTTTTTCTAGAGAGGAAGACGTTCTTGAATCCTCAGGCGAAATCCCTACTTCTATAGAATCGTTTTTGATCACAGAGAACCATGGTCCCTTGGATTTCTTGTCTACAAAGTAGGAAAATATGCGGTTGGTCAGTCACGGAGAGCTCATGCGTGTTATGTGGCCATAGAAACTAATTCTCCTTTTTCGCATCAAGTCCGTTATCCTTTCTACACGTATGTAGAGTTCGTTGTTATGTCGCCTCCTGTACTCTCCATTTTCTCTGACTGTTCCTAGGATCTTTCTCAGGACTTTTCGTTCTTTGGCCTCTAACTTTTCAACTAAACCTTTCTTATTCATTGCAAGGCATTCTACTGTGTACAGAGCTTCTGGACGAATAACTGAACAATACTACTACTACTACTATCGTATGGCCTCGGGTGCCGGGTGCATACTTTGTTATTTGACACCTAAAGGGTAGCTTGCATGTCGAATTTCTTTGTTCCTTGAAGCACTATGAAAGTCAAGGAGGTTAGATATCTAAGCTCCTTGAACACTATAACGCTTTCTAGTAGAGAAATGAGAAACTTTTTGCTGGCGGAAACTCCCGAGATTAATTTTGCAATTAGGAACACGGCCTACTGAATTCAAATGGGTTCTTTGACATGCCAACATCGTATGACATGGTGTCGTAATTTTTGCCGCCTTAAAAAAATAATCACGTACCACGGCCAGGAGCGAACCTGAAAGCTTGGGGTTAGTAGACCGACACGTTGGCAAGCTAACTGAACAATAATGCCTAATCTTGGCATTGATGGACACTGATAGTTTATTGTAAACATCCAAGTGTATTTATTATTTTCATGTACATTCTTTACTGGATTAGGGAATACCCCATCACAATTGGGTGAAATCGTGTTGACCGACTGAAGAACATCTAGTTTCGATATACATATTTTTCTACTAACTTGTGTAATGCTGAATGTCTCAATTTTATCAGATCACTTTGGTGGGACTTTGTTTCCTTTTGAGCAGATTGAAGACATTTTGTTTTGAGAAAATTAGCCAGAACTGCAATTTATCACAGCTGTAAGAGCGGGCGGGTGTTTTCGGAAGCGTCCTTCTGGCATCATTTCGTCGAGGAAAGTAATTGTGAAGTCTTAATTAATACAGCTGAAAGCTTATATTGAGCTGTATTTCTGTTTCCACGTCCGCTCGCTCCTTATTACGAGTTCATTAATTAAAATACTCTTGCGAAAGGCAAGCGAACGTAGAGCACTTAACTCCTCGCGATACTTCATATCTCTGCTGGAAGTTAATGAGCAATGTAGAAAAGTTTCATATTTCATAAATATTTTCAATTTGAGCAATGCTTATGTTAATAAATCTTGTACAATTTTACACAGCGTGGAAGAATGGTAAAATGTTCCAATGTTTCAAAGTATACTGTTGAATACCATTCAGCAGTTTACCCACCAATGTCTCCTTTCTATTTTTCATTCATGGTTAGATAGTACTCATAATGAAAATGAAAATCCACAGCCTGCTTCCAGTCTCCGACCGGTTCAGGAATGGAATGAATGAAGCCCCCATCTAGCGGCGAGGATATGGACTGTGCCGGCTGCCGAGGCCTGACGCACTCCTCTGGGGCAATGATTAAATGAATGACAGATGAAATGAAATGATAATGGAGAGTGTTACTGGAATGAAATTTTGACAGGGAAAACCGGAGTACCCGGAGAAAAACCTGTCTGCCTCCGTTTTGTCCAGCACAGATCTCACATGGAGTGACCGGGATTCAAACCATGGACCCAGCGGTGAGAGGCCGGCGTGCTGCCGCCTAAGCCACGGAGGCTTTCAATAATAATAATAGTAATATAATAATAATACTAATAATAATAATAATAATTATTATTATTATTATAATATATTGCCACTTGACAATTTACATTGTATTAGGCATCAGCGCATGGAATGACATACAGTACATACCGTACACATACAGGGAACATTGTTTACATGATATTATTCAGTGGATAGTCATCGACAGTATAATAGTTTCTTTGAAGCAAGGTCTGCTTAACCATTGACTCTCTTATATTCCTAATCCTGGAGGGCAATTGATTCTACAGTTCGATACTCATGACAATATTGCTTTCCAGGCTCTTCTAGAGTCGTACACTGAACATTGTGTTTGTTTTCCTAGAGCATGCATGTATTCTAAATCTGAGAGAACATATGAAATGGTAACAGTTAACACTCCAAGTTCTTTGTATATAGGCCCACAGTGTTACCTTGCGCCTTTCCTTGATATCAAGCAGATGGCTCTCTTCTGCATTAGAAATGCATTCTTGGCATAAACACTGTTATCCCAAAGTAGTACACCATAATTTACATGACTAAGGAAAAAAACCTGTATTGTGTACTTAACAATGCGTAATGAGGAATGGAGTCTCGTAACCTTCTCAAAACGAAAATTACCCGTGATAGCACTCATATAGTTCTTCAATGCAAATCTTACACGACAACTTGCTATCCAGGCAAAAGCCTAACATTTTCACTGTCTCAGCAGACAATTCATTGTTCCTCAGACTAAAGACAAGTGTTTGGGCTCTCCTTCAGTTCATTAAGAGTCCATTAACAGAATAATGTGTTTAATGAGAACATTGGAGAAACCATGAATGTCCTTGCTTCGTGAGTTGGTAAGGCCCATAACTATATCAAGAACATCTTGGTGACTAGCATATTCCCTAGTAAAAGTACTTGCTACTGGATCAAGTTTATTTAAAAACAAGTCTGCAGAGCAGGAAGGGTTGGGAACATTGATTTTTAGTTGTTGTACTGATTGTACACAGTAGTGGTTAAAATATTATGCAGAGAAATTGAGTGCCTTTGGAGGATTAACAGTTGACTTGCCAGATACTTCACTAGAGTACTTCCTATGCAGTTATATACTTAATGGAAGTTTGGGTGGTTGAAACGGGCTCCTCATTCCCTTCTGTAGGTTGTCTTGCTCTCAGAATAACCTTTCTTAGTTTCTTCTGTTTTATGAAGTTTGTCCAAGTTCTTTTTTTAATATCGTTTGGCTGCGCATTGCACAGAGTCAGCTGTATACCAATGCTTGCTTTCTCGTCTCTCCATTGGTCCTTTGTCTCAACTAATTTAAAGCAAGCATTGCAACAGTGCAATAACATATCTACGAATTATTTACAGTTAGCTTCTACATCTTCATACATCAGTATTTCAATCCCTTTCAGTTGCACGAAGGCAGCTTGCATATTGATACATTTTTTTAGCGTATGGATTTTAGTGCTGAGAGTGTCCGAGGACATGCTCGGTTCGCCAGAGGCTGTAGCTGATTCAATGCGGACACCCATGGGGTGAGCTAGAAGTTACGTTCAATTTCAAGTAGTTCCAACTTTGCTACCTGTCACTGACACCTAGTGGTGAACGTTGGAACTTAGATAGAGCGTTTCAACGAAATCTAACCTGCAAATTTAGCTTCACACAAATTGGAAGGTTCTTTTACATACCATAAATCTATGACATGGGACCGCCGACTTTACTTCCCCTCCAAAGGAAGGCATACTGAAAGATTTCAGCGCTCTTAATAAATCGACGACTTCGGCCGGCTTTGAACCCGCGATCTTGGGCATAAAAGATCAGCGTGCTACCGACTACGCCCCCGAAGCCTCAAGAAATGTTCAATGTCCCGTCACATTCAAGAGTGCGACAGGGCATGTCCAGAGCCAACACTTTATTGACTCAAAGCTGACTGCGTTGAAATTTGTGATTTTGTAAGTAAGGGGGATCCTCATTTTTTTGGTTTTAATCACATACTGAGAAGTGTTGTATTTATTATTCTGAGTTTGACATTAAATAATGCGTCACAGTTTCCACTTCAACACAACAAAATCTGGTATATGTTTAACTTTCTTTGAATGAGTACTTATAAATGAAATGATTGCATCCATTTAATTCTAATGTAGGAATTTCTGTTCTGTACATGTTACAGTGACATGGCAACGGGGGTGTTAAGAGTGCCTACAGTTTCCCTTCGGTCACCTTCACGTCTTTCAGAGCACCCCCAAAATAGTAGGGAACAACAGTTTAATTTCTTGATATAAACATCAATAAGTAAATTAATACATATATAAATAAATTCATCACAAAACTGAAAGAAATTATGGATGAAATCTAGCGAACTGAAAAAAAAAACCTGCAGAATGGAAAATGGCGATCATATATCCACTGCACAAAAAGGAAGAAAGACAGACCCCAACAATTATCGTGGAATTTCACTACCAAGAACAAAAGAAGGTGTACAATATCAAAAGCCTAATACAGAAATATATATAAAACAAGAAGTTCCGAAACGAACTAAAGAGCCTATTTTTCATGCCAATGATTATTCTACAGTATATGAACCTATCTAGAATAATGACGAAATTAATTTGCTAATATCGACATTTCTAATTACTTCGAAATACTGTATACCTGGCATAATGTAGCCTAATAGAGCACCACATTTGGCAGCCCTGATGACTGAATATATTCTTAGTTCCATCTCTTAAGCTACAGAATACAAAATTTGGTTGAAGTCCAATGAATAGCATGAACGTTCATGCAGTTAAACATTGGATCTAACAGCGCGTGAAATCATGTTGGCAACAATGTCATGCATGTGTTGGTCAGAAATAATCTGAAATAATATGATCTATTGTTGTGCCAATTTTGAATGAAATCCATTAGTTAGTATAGAAATTACATGCATTTTAAAGTTGGACCTGTCAGCAGACTTAGAATCATGTTGGTAGCACTGACGTATATAAGTTACTCGAAATTAATATAGAATGTCAGGTACTATACGTGTGCATAGTTAAAAGCTGTCGGCTTGCATACTTTCTGATATATTGGTATTTGGATAAAATAAATTAGGAGCATTTATTAACAGTTGGCAGCCCTGGTGGGTCGTAAGTATACGCTCAGTCATATCTGGTTATGTACACATACAACATACCAAATTAGGTTGAATTCCAATTGATAGTGTAGAAGTTATACGCATTTAAAAATTAGACCTATCAGCAGGATTATAATCATTTTGACAACACTGCCATGTATGGCCTCCTGGAATTTAAACTGCAATATTATTATCTATACGTGTGCCAATTTTGAAATAGCTCCCATTCATACCTTCCAAGATATCCAACATGGAGCTCAAATTTCAATTGCAATTTTCTAGCAGTTGGTAGCACTGACATCATTTTCAAATATGGCCGTGAGATATTCAGGTATAGATCTTAACCCCTACCAAATTTTGTTTCGATTGCTCCAGCCGTTTAGGAGTTGATAGGGGGGGAAACACACACAGCCAGCCAGCCAGCCAGCCAGACGGACAGACACACATTTGCCCGATCTCATAAGTCTACTTTTTCCTCATTTTTGCAAAATGTGAAAAGTAGGCTAAAAATATCCCAATTCACGGACAGAATGGGAATGCGAAGAATCCAATGTATGGGACACATAGGAAGAATGGACCCGACCAGACTGACACACAGAATACATATTTTCTTAAAGAACAAGGCTACTACACCGAAATGGTATAAATTTACAGAAAAAGACTTAAAGGAATTAGTTGGTTGGCTGGTTCTTAAGTTTAGGGGCTGCGACAACGCGGTCATGTAGCCCCGTGTACTTTGGGTGTGTGTAGAATCCGTCTGATAACCGGTGTTAATTGTGATGACTGTATTAGTGTGTGTGTTATCTGTTTTTTAATTCAAGTAAGGACTGCAGACTTTTGAATTTTTCAAATAGTTCCTACTTTTGCCGCCAAACGCTACCATCAACGACTACTAGTTCAGAACTTAGATACCAGACGCTACCACAGTCAGCTCTTAGCAACGAACGTAGGAACCTAACAGCGTTGTTTACATTCTAAACCTACATACAATTTAGCTTCACACTGGTGTAATTAGAGTAAGGTTCTTTAACATGCCATAAATCTATGACATGTGACCGCCGGCTTTACTTCCCCTCCGAAGGAAGGCATACTGAGGAATTTTTAACGCTCTTAAAAAATCCGACGACTTCGGCCGTATTTGAACCCGTGATCTTGGGCATAGAAGCTCAGCATTAAAGGAATTAGGATCACCAAACTTACATGACCGGAAGGAAATCAGGAAAATCACTCAGACGCGGGGTTTCGAGGAAGAAGAGAAGAAGACTACTCAACATCAATAGTCAGAGCAACGGAAACAGACCCACTCGTTGCGAATGAAGGAATACTGGGCCAACAGGAAGGCTAGAAAGTGTTGATTTCGCATGCTCCCAAGCGTCCCATTCGCGAAGAAGAAATAAATAAATAAATAAATAAATAAATAAATAAATAAATAAATAAATTAAGAAATAAATGAATAAATAAATACATAAAAGAATAATTAAATAAGTAAATAAATACATAAATAAATACATAAATAAATAAATACATAAATAAATAAAGAAATAAATAAAATGTAACAGTTGCTGGAGTGTAATAATCTAAGAGAATAAAAATGTGCTAAAACATCTGACTCGCTTCAAGTTTAACTACAATTCATCTGTGACTCAATAATAGTAAATAGTGATGTACCATATCAGCCAAATCTGAATTAAGCCTAATTGAGCAGGATATGATGATATCCTCTTGACGAATGAAACTAGCCACCCAATTAAAGTGTTTATTAAGTGTATAGTTGATGTACAGTATTTATTTCTGGCACTAGGTAATTAACTGTTACTCCCCGCCAAATCTAATTGGGTTCATTTGCGTTGACCGACTGAAAGCCGTAGCTATCAGTATTTTGTGAACAACCTCTATGGTATAGCTTCAAACAAAATAATGAAGGCTTATCTAAAATTACTCATTAAGAGCCCGTTATGTACACACTACCCTTCTCAGTTGCACAATGTACAAATTAATCACTTCAAACAGTATTGGAATTACGTTGCTGTATGTTGGTAAGCCTGCAATTTACTGGCAGATTATCGCATGCCTAACAATCAAACTCAGATCATGTATTCGTGCTAGTCCGTGTTACATTGCCACTGAAGATTTGTAGTTGGATGCTCTGTCGAGTGTAAACATCCATAGGTCTGCGTGTCTCAACTGCTCACTGTACTGCATTGCAGCTTCCTCGGTGAATCTGTGGTAATGATTCAAAGACCGCGGGTTCAATTCCCGGCCGAGGATGTCGAATCTTTGCAGGGCGTGAAACTCCCTGCCACATTACTTTCATTTCACAATATCATACGAAATGCCGGTTTTTTTCGAATTTTAATCGAGATAAATATTTTTAACTAGCTGTACCCGGCATGCGTTGCAATGCCAAACAAAGAAAGTGTTGGCGTTGTAACTTGGTTTGTTGAGGTGCTTTTGGATTCCCAATATTTTCTTCTTTTTCCGTTAACCACCTCTAAACTATTGTAAAATTGATGTGAAAATGAAAATCCACAGCCTGCTTCCAGTCTCCGATCGGGTCAGGAATGGAATGAATGAAGCCCCCATCTAGCGGCGAGGATTTGAACTGTGCCGGCTGCCGAGGCCTGACGCACTCCTCTGGGGCAATGATTAAATGAATGACAGATGAAATGAAATGATAGTGGAGAGTGTTGCTGGAATGTAATTGTTGACAGGGAAAACCGGAGTACCCGGAGAAAAACCTGTCTGCCTCCGTTTTGTCCAGCACAGATCTCACATGGAGTGACCGGGATTTGAACCACGGGCCCAGCGGTGAGAGGCCGGCGTGCTGCCGCCTAAGCCACGGAGGCTCCCTGTAAAATTGATGTACTATCTAAAAAAAAACAAGAAGTTCCGCGAAGAACTATACAGCCTACTTTTCATGCCAATGATTATTCTACGGTATATGAACCTATCTAGAATAATGACGAAATTAAGTTGGTAATATCGAAATATCTAATTAGTTCAAAATATACCTGGTATAATGTAGCCTAATAGAGCACTACAGTTGGCAGCCCTGGCGACTGAATATATTCTTAGTTCAATCTCTTAAGGTACAAAATACAAAATTTGGTTGATGTCCAATGGACGTAACATGCAGTTAGACACTGGACCTATCAGCACGCGTAAAAGCATGTTACCAACAATACCATGTGTGTGCTGGTCAGAAATAATCTCAAATATTATGATATCTTGTTGTGCCAATTTTGGATGAAATCCATATGTTAGTATAAAAGTTACATGTATTTTAAAATTGGACATATCAGCAGGCATAGAATCATGTTGGCAGCACTGCCTTGTATTAATTACTCCAAATTAATCTACAATGTCAGGTTCTATACGCGTGCAAAGTATAGAGCTGTTGGCTTGCATACTTTCTGGTATATTGATAATAGTGTAAAATAAATACAGACAGCATTTATTAACAGTTGGCAGCCCTGATTGCTCTTAACAATATTTATAGTCATATCTGTTATGGTACACATAGCACATACGAAATTTGGTTTAAATCCTACTGATAGTATAGAAGTTACATGTATTTAAAAATTGGTCGTATCAGCAGGCTTATAATCATGTTGGTAGAACTGACGTATATAAGTTACTCGAAATTAATCTCAAATGTCAGAATATACGTGTGCATAGTTTAAAGCTGTTGGCTTGCATACTTTCTGATATATTGGTATTTGGATTAAAAAAAGAGAGCAATTATTAACAGTTGGCAGCCCTGGTGGCTCTTAAGAAAACGCTCAGTCATATCTGTTTATGTACAGATATTACATTCAAAATTTGGTTGAAATCCAATTGATAGTGTAGAAGTTATATGCATTTAAACATTGGACCTATCAGAAGGCTTAAAATTATTTTGGCAACACTGTCATGATTGGCCTCCTGGAAATTAAACTGCAATATTATTATCTACATGTGTGCCAATTTTGGAATAGCTCCCATGCATACCTTGCAAGATATCCAACATGGAGCTCAAATTTCTAGTGCGTTTTTTCAACAGTTGGTAGCACTGACATCATTTTCAAATATGGACGTGAGATATTCCGGTGCACATCTTTACTCATACTAAATTTGGTTTTGATTGCTGCAGCCGTTTAGGAATTGATAGGGGGGGGACACACACACAGCCAGCCAGCCAGCCAGACAGACAGACAGACACATTTTCCCGGATCGATCTCATAAGTCTACTTTTTCCTCATTTTTGCAAAATGTGAAAAGTAGGCTAAAAATCATGGGAGCGTGCTCAACAACTCACCAAAGTTTCATCGCAAAGAAATGAATTGTATATGAACGCATACGGGACTTCGTTGATACGATTCGAGCGCCGTCACCCATTTGTAGAATATACTCGTACGCTACCTATTGTAAAATGGATTTACTAAGTCGAAAACCTTCCCTGGCGTGTACACAACAACTCAAGAAAGTTTCATCGCAATTGGATGAATGGCATATGAACGCATACGGGATTTTGTTTAAACGATTAGTGCGCCGTCACTCATTGGTTGAATCTACTAGTGCGCCACCCATTGAAAAACGGATTCACTAATTCTTACACCTTCGCAGGACTGTACTCAGCTCACCAAAGTTTTATCATAATCGGATGAATGGTATATGAACGCATACGGGACTTGGTTGAAACGATTGACGAGCTGTCGCTCATTATTGAATCTACTCGTGCGCTACATTTTGTAAAATGGATTTACTAAATCAGAAATCTTTGCGGGAGTGGAAACAGCATTTCTCCAAATTTCATTGCAATCGCATGAATGGTATATGAACGCATACAGATTTTTTTTTCAACGGTACGCGTGCCGTTCCTCATTTGTTGAATCTACACATGCGCTACCTATTGTAAAAAGGATTTACTAAGTCAGAAACCTTTCCTGGAGTGTGTACAAAAATTCAACCAAAGTTTCATAGCAATCGGATGAATGGTATATGAACGCATACGGGACTTTGTTTAAGCGATTCGCATGCCGTCGCTCATTTGTTGAATCTACTTGTGCGATACCTATTGTAAAGTGGATGTACTAAGCTAGAAATCTTCCCTGAAGTGTACACAACATGTCACCCAAGTTTCATCGCTATCGGACAAATGGTATATGAACGCATACGGGACTTTGTTGAAACGTTTCGCGCGTCTTCGCTCATTTGTAGAATCTACTTGCGCGCTACCTATTGTAAAATGGATTTACTTAGCCTGAAACTTTACCTGGAATGACGGCCTACACAACAACTCACCCAAGTTTAGTCGCTATCGGACGAAAGGTATATGAACGTATACGGGACTATGTTGAAACAATTCGCGCGACGTCGCTCATTTGTTTAACCTACTCGCGCGATACCTATTGTTAAGTGGATTTACTAACCCAGATAGCTTCCCTGAAGTGTACACAACATCTCACCCAAGTTTCATCGCTATCAGACGAAGAGTATATGAACGCAAACGGGACTTTGTTGAAACGTTTCACGCGTCGTCGCTGATTTGTTGAATCTACTCGTGCGCAACCTATTTTAACATGGATTTACTAAGCCAGAAACCTTGCCTGTAGTGTACACAACCTCTCACCTAAGTTTCATCGCTATCGGACGAATGGTATGTGAACGCATACAGGGCTTTGTTGAAATGCTTCGCCCGTCGTCGCTCATTTGTTGAATCTACTCGTGTGCTACCTATTGTTAAGTGGATTTACTAAGCCAGACACCTTACCTGGAGTGTGCACAACAATACAATCAAAGTTTCATAGCATTCGGATGAATGGTATATGAACGCATACGGGACTTTGTTTAAGCGATTCGCGTGCCGTCACTCATTTGTTGAATCTACTCGTGCGCTACAACTTTCATATTTACTCACCTTTTAAACCTTCTCTGGACTTCCACAAATAATTCAAGACCAATATTAGCCAAATCGCTCCAGCCGTTCTCGAGTTTTAGCGAGACTAACGAACAGCAATTCATTTATATATATACTAGCAGAAGTACCCGTTCTTCGAACGGTGTTCGGTGTTAACACCAGACATTATAATAATAATAATAAGAATGTTATTGGTGTTACATCCCTTTTAAGTACTGTTGATTTTAGAGACGCACCAGACATTATCAATTGAGCTACTGTTGCAATGGTTAGCAGTTTGTAATTCCTTCATAAGTTTATCAGAACGAAGTTAATTTTCTGGGAATATCACACACACTGTTAATTTAAGGGCCTTATAATGTGGTTTTCGGAGATCCTTTATAGACTCGCGAATTTTTTGTCTCACATTGAGAAGTGCAACATATGCTTTGGTCGTCCTTCTAGGATAATTTTTATATTTCGCCTATTTTAGCATGTATTTTGAGAAGTTTTTCCCTATATCCACCCTTCTACTGTATGAAAAGTACGGTGAAGAGTTTTATAAATGATTGGTGTATTGACTCATGTTTACCATACCTAATTTTACGATGCACCAAGCATCCGAACATGAGTTATAGGCGTACATAAGGATACACAAGACAGACCGACAGACAATTCTATTGTCTACAACATATCACCCAGAAATCCAAATATGGGTATATCTACCACACAGTATCAAAGAAAATCATCCTTACGATGAACCCGCATGTCGACAAAAAAAAAAGAAAAGAAAAAAGATTAGTTGAAATGTGCTCTCAAACTAAATTCACCTAACGTGTACTTCCTGACATGAAATAGAATTGAAAGTCTTGTAGATGAAACGCAATACACGTCACATAAAAACTGACCCTATACGTTGTGTTGGGTCCCCGTACACAGGAAGACCTCTATCATAAATTATAAAAGCTTGTGGTGCATGAAAATTCAGGTTCTTTAGTGTCAAATGGCCCAAATTCCTAAAAGCCGCAAAAAATGCTGATTCAATTCAGGAATTTTTGAAAATAATGTTGTTGTTTGGAGATATAATAGACCTTCTGTACTATATGTCGCACGTGAAAATTGCATGAAAAAGTCCAAGATTACCCCTTGACCCCCTTAATTGCATTGGTGAATTATACAGTCTACGTTGGTTCCGTGAGAACCTTATATTTGCAAACTATCGCAGAAATGTAATAAATGTAATAAATTGCTTCTTACTGAAATAGATGGAAAGTTGGATGCCACCCTTTGAGATAATGTTGTCATGGTTACGGATTTGCATTCCTTCATTAGTTTGTTAAATTAAATTTAATTAGTTTTCTGGGAATGTTTCAGAAACTGTTGGTTTAAGAGCCTTATAATGTAGTTTTCGAGGACCCTAGAGTTTTATTTCTGGCACCGAGGGGCTTTGTCTCGTCGTTGTACGCCATAATATAATACTACCAATAATAATATAATATAGGGATAGGAATATAATTGACCTGCCATACCACACCCGCAGGTGTAAATCGCGTGAAAAAATTCTAGACTACCCCTTGACCCCCTTAAGCGCATTTTACATATTGATGAAATTTACAGCTTAATTTGGTTCCATAATAACCATCTAGCCGTTTGCAAACTTTCACACTAATGTAATTAATGGAATTGCATTGCGTCTTACAGCAAGAGATGGACCTCTGAGAATCTGTTGCTATGGTTATCGGCTTGCATTCGTTCAGTAGTTTATTAAATTAAATTAGTTTTCTGGGAATATCTCAAAAACGGTTGGACGTAGGACCTTAAAATGTGTTTTTAGTGTCCCCGAATGTTATCTCTCATATTGAGGGGCTGAAAATGGGCTTTGTCTCGTCCTTCTACTCCTATTTCAGCATGTATTTTAGGGGGGTGTGCCCCCTTTTATGATAGCTACAGAGAAGAGATACATCAATGATTAGTGTCGTGCCTCTGATGGATATCTGTACCAAATTTTGCGTTGATACACCCAGCCGTTCTCGATTTATAAGGGAACAAAGTTGTCCACAATCAAACAAACAGACAGACAGACCAAAACATTATTTTCGCGCGCATCTATCATAAAATAGTCTGAAACGTGTAAATAACTCAAATTTCCGTAGAAATTCAGAAAAAAACCAAACACATTTTCTATTTATATATGTAGAGATATACTGCACGGCTCGGTGTTGACCGTGTTTTATTGCACAAATTTAGGATTTACTCGCTAACCGTTGGAGATAAACGAAAAGTGAAGCTCGTATGTACCGTCAAAAGTTTGCTATTTCTTAGCGTTCTCTTTTTATTTGATAAGGAAATGTGAAGTTTTGATTAAAGTGTGTAGTGACGTCACTAAAATGGTCGCCATTTTTAATAGTGCAAATTATCGAAATAAAATGTATCCTATAAGTAAACCTGGTAATTCAGCTACATCCATGCAAAATTTAATTTAAATCGGACCAGTGGTTCTTGCGTTATTGAGTAGCACACAGACAGACAGAAAGACAGACACACACCATCTCATTTTTATATATTAGTATAGCAGAAGTACCCGTCCTTCGAACGGTGTTATATATTAACACCAGACATTATCAATTGAGCTACTGTTGCAATGGTTAGCGGTTTTTCATTCCTTCATAAGTTTATCAGAACGAAGTTAGTTTTCAGGGAATACCACACACACTGTTAATTTAAGGGCCTTAAAATGTGGTTTTCGGAGACCCCTTATAGACTCGCGTATTTTGTGTCTCACATTGAGAAGCGCAACATATGCTTTGATCGTCCTTCTAGGATAATTTTTTATATTTCGCCTATTTTAGCATGTATTTTGAGAAGTTTTTCCCTATATCCACCCTTCTACTGTTTGAAGAGTACGGTGAGGAGTTTTATAAATGATTGGTGTATTGACTCATGTTTACCATACCTAATTTTACGATGCACCACGCCTACGAACACGATTTATAGGCGTACATAAAGATACACAGAAAGACAGACAGACAATTCTATTGTCTACAACATATCACCCAGATATCCAAATATGGGTATATCTGCCATACAGTATCAAACAAAATCATCCTTACGATGAACCCGTATGTCGACAAAAGAAAGATTAGTTAAAATTTGCTCTCAAACTAAATTCACCTAACTTGTACTTCTTGACGTGAAATAGAATTGAAAGACTTGTAGACGAAACGCAATACACCTCACATAAAAAATGACCCTCTACGTTGTGTTAGGTCCACATACACAGGAAGACCTCTTTCATAAATTATAAAGGCTTGTGGTGCATGCAAATTCAGGTTCTTTAGTCTCAAATGGCCCAAATTCCGAAAAGCCGCAAAAAATGCTGATTCAATTCAGGAATTTTTGAAAATAATGTTGCTGTTTGGAGATATAAAGGATGATTGTAGTTTTACGTGACCATTAATCGCGAGATCATAAGCCACGGGACCTCCATTTTACGTGGAATCTGAACCACAGGGCATGGCATTTCACTTTGCAAATGTTTGGAGATATAATAGTCCTTCTGTACTATATGTCGCACGTGAAAATTGCATGAAAAAATCTAGGTTACCCCTTGACCCCCTTAATTGCATTGATGAATTATACAGTCTACGTTCGTTCCGTGATAACCGTATAGCCATTTGCAAACTTTCACAGAAATGTAATAAATAGAGTGTCATTACTTCTTACAGAAATAGATGGAAAGTTGGATGCCACCCTTTGAGATAATGTTGTCATGGTTAGCGATTTCCATTCCTTCATTGGTTTGTTAAATTAAATAAGTTTTCTGGGAATATTTCAGATACTTTTGGTTTTAGGGCCTTATAATGTAGTTTTCGAGGACCCTTTAGGGCCCCCAAGTTTTGTTTCTGGCACCGAGGGGGCTTTGTCTCCTCGTTGTACGCCATTATATAATAATAATAATAATAATATAATATAGGGATAGGAATATAATAGACCTGCCGTACCACACCCGGAGGTGTAAATCGCGTGAAAAAATTCTACTGTACCCCTTGACCCCCTTAAGCGCATTATACGTATTGATGAATTCTACAGCTTAATTTGGTTCCGTGATAACCTTCTAGCCGTTTGCAAACTTTCACACCAATGTAATTAATGGAATTGCATTGCGTCTTACATCAATAGATGGACCTCTGAGAATCTGTTACCATGGTTACCGGCTTGTATTCGTTCATTAGTTTATTAAATGAAATTAGTTTTCTGGGAATATCTCAAAAACGGTTAGTTTTAGGGCCTTAAAATGTGGATTTCGGGGACCCTTCAGGGCCCCCGAGTTTTGTCTCCCACATCGAGGGGCTGAAAATGATTTTTGTCTCGTCCTTCTACTCCTATTTCAGCATGCATTTTAAGGGGCTAGGCCCCATTTTATGAGAGGTACGGAGAAGGGTTACATCAATGATTAGTGTCATGCCTCTGATGGATATCTGTACCAAATTTTACGTTGATATACCCAGCCGTTCTCGAGTTATAAGGGAACAAATTTGTCCACAGACAATCAAACAAACAGACAGACCAAAACATTATTTTCGCGCGCATCTATCATAAAACAGTCTGAAACGTGTAAATAACCAAATTTCCGTAGAAATTCAGAAAAAAAACCAGACAAATTTTCTATTTATATATAGAGAGAGATATACTGCACCGTTCGGTGTTGACCGTGTTTTATTGCACAAATTTAGGTTATACTCGCTAACCGTCGGAGATACACGAAAAGTGATAAGAACCTTTTGGATAGAAAATTAAATGCTAAAGCTCGTGTATACCATCAAAAGTTTGCTATTTCTTAGCGTTCTCTTTTTATTTGAAATGGAAATATGAAATTTTGAAACCAAAGGGTGTAGTGACGTCACAAAAGTAGGTTTTACTCGCTAACCGTTGGAGATACACGAAAAGTGATAAGGACCTTTCGGATAGGAAATTAAATTTCAAAGCTCGTTTGTGCCATCAAAAGTTTGCTATTTCCTACCGTTCTCTTTTTATTTGATATGGAAATATGAAATTTTGAAACCAAAGGGTGTAGTGACGTCACTAAAATGGTCGCCATTTCTTAATAGTGCAAAATATTGAAATTAAAAGTATCCTATATGTAAACCTGGTATTTAAGCTACATCCATGCAAAATTTCATTTAAATCGGACCAGTGGTTCTTGCGTTATTAGGTAACAGACAGACAGACAGACAGAAAGACAGACACACACCATCTCATTTTTATATATTAGTATGATGATATATATATATATATATATATAGTACATTATGCAACGATCCTATAATGGCAATAATTAAGACACCAATATTTCCATGTGAGTGTCTTAATTACTATTATAGGCGAGTTGCATACGACTGTTTATGTTCGACGATAATTATAATTTTTGTTCTAACATAAATAACGTAAATATCTGTCGAGATTTTGTCAGTTGATTTCAGTGAATAGCGTATGCTCTGGATTCCCACTAAGGATCAAAGTCCTTCCAAAGCTTTGTTCTTCTTTCACTTAGGAATTGGGTGGGGTCAGCATTTGCTCTATACCCAATACAAAATTCCACAGCTTTGAAACCTTGTTTATCCTGAACTAACCCCAACAGATAGCGCACAGGTACTATGCGGGATAATTTTGTTATTTTCGTCAAATAACACAAAACAGGCTGTTACAAAGTCTTTAAAATTAAAATGTATCGTTTTATGAACTAGTTATTCTTCAAATTCGATGCGTATAGAATGTCAACGGAAGGCAAATCAATGGAGTCCCAAATAGAACAGTAAAACACCTGGCGGAAAAGTGTCGCATAAGAAATCCCTGTACTGAACAGAGCTGGGTTATTGATTGATTTTCGTGGATCTAATGCCATATGCTTGCTGCCTCCATGACATTCTGTTGTATTTATACTCGTATCAGCAACAGCATTCACTAAAATTGTCGGCGAAATCGTACACAATGTCCTGTGTAAAAATTGGAGTTGCGGATATTAAGGTACAGTGCTATTTCTTTGTAATATTCCACAGTTTGTTTATGTATTGATCGGATATCCTTTACATTGTCAACTTTCAAATCATGTATTTCATGACCGACATGTTGGATTTTGTTTGCATGTGCGAAGCTATCAAATACCTAATTGGTCACACAATTGTTTCGTAATGATAATCTTGAGCTTTGATTGGTGGGAGAAACTGTATCATGATGAAAACTAGTACTTTAATGACTCTCATTATAGTAGGCCTACAGTTTTCTGACATACAATATTTACATTTCGACATCGTCGAACATAAAAATATAAACGTCGCACAGAGAAAAGCAAATTTTCATCTTTGTAATTTTGAAACAAATACTCGCATGATCATCCTTTTGAAAATGTTATTTTACTGTTCCACAAAATAAGACTTAATTTTGCATCTTTTCAAATGTAACAACTTTTTCTTTTCATTTCTCGTAAGTAGAACCTTGGTAATCTCGGATGCTACCTGCTTAAAAGGCTGCCTTTGTTTAGGGAGTCTGACTTAATTTTTTCATGTTATCTCCTACTTACTATAAGAGCCCAAAATTAGGAGGTGTATGTATAGCCCCACCACGTATAGTGAACCCTGGATGGCACTACACTCTAAGGGGACGGTTAGTGATCTCGAGTGTTGTTGACCCAAAGGAATTTCTGAGCTATGTCCGTTTCTACCGCTTTTCCATTGATTTTGTGTCGAATCCTCTATTGTTTTGCCTTTTCCTATGTGTCTTTCATGGATATACTTTCTTGAAAGTCCCTCATTACTTTCGGTGGTTGAGGGCGTTTCTTTTCCCTGCGCTTTATTTCCGTTATTCCTTTTTCTCTTGTCACTAGTTATTTTTCTTGTTGGTGATTCATTTAGGGGCTTTGCGACATCATGGTCATGAGTAACTGCATGTGTTTAATTTGTCTGGTAACCTGTGCTATTGTGATGGCTGTATTATAGTGTGTGTTTGTAATCCAGATGAGGATTGGGAAGGAGGCGGCCGTGGTCTTATGTTAGGAACCATCCCTGTATTCGCCTGGAGCAGAGTGGGAAACCACGGAAAACCCCTCCAAGATGACTGAGGTGGGAATCGAAACCGCCTCTTCTCAAATTAACATGTCTTGGCAGAGCAGGAATCGAACCCGGGCCACTGCGGTGACATCCAACAGTGCTAGCAACAACGACGCTACGAGGCGGACTTGTCAGTAGTTATTAGTAGTAATATAAACTTTCATATCCACTGTCATTATCCATAATATTATGGCCAGATGACCAGGATGTTAAGCCCTTAAAACGTTGATCACCACCACCAGACTAATGAAAAAACAAATTGCCAACGTCACATAAAAAGCATTCCAAACACCGTACTACCATGACCAAGTAACGATTGAGAACCGTACGCATGGAAGAGAGACCTCAGAATATTTGTATCGAACACTCGAAGGGGAAACTAAAATCGATAGTGTTCTTTAGCAAGTAATGATTTACACAGGGCCGGTAAACCTCAACGGGAGTATCTCTGAATGACAATCGTGATTGCGTTAAATGGAGGGGTGATAATGAATGATACTATAGGGAGGGAGGGATGCATGGGGGAAAGGATCTGACACTCACTCAGGGTTTGTTGAAGAAAGTGCAGTTCGCTAATCTGTCTGCTCTTTAGGAGTCGAGTGAGTCACAGTGTATTTATATCTACCGAGTTGTTGGTTGCCATAGAGATGTGGTAGTGTTGCTCAGTAAAAAACAAAGAAATTCGTACAATGTAGGCCTACAATATCAAATCTTCTCTACACAGGTGAGACAATTTTTTGTACACACTTGGGTGCCTGATGATCGACATACTTGAAGGCAAAATACCTGGAAAACGTCCTCGCGGGAGGCCACGGAACACTTTCATGAGATCCTTCCTAAATAGCTCTTGCCTACGAAGTTATGAAGTGGTCAAACGGATAGCACAAGACCGAACAACTTGGAAAAGACTCATTGTAGGGGCAGACCAGTCGCTTGACTGAAAAACATGATGATGATGATGGGTGCGTGCTAACGACCAGTAGTTTCCATTTGGTTGATGGTATATTGCTATTATAGTCTATAGAATGAAAGAAGAACGCTGACAGCTATAGAAACCAACACGTGGGGATATGCCGCGTTGCTACGGTGAGAGGTTATCCCAACGCCTTTTGCTGTATGTCTGCAAGCATGTAAGTACGTGTAACACGGGAACTGCTGATTGGTTCTTATGCAGTTTTGACGTTTAACTATAGGCTCTTCTATTCTGTGAAAAAATAAGGGAATACATTTCATTAGGCACACTGGGCAATATTGACGCTTTGCAAGATCATGTGTTTGCCGCTGTTTGTGAGTACATTGCAACACAGCTCGTTGTTGCCATGGCAACCGTAAGCCCACTCAACTCCTCTATGCATTTCACCTTACGAGCTGACGCCTGATACTTGTGACGTAGGCCTATATAGGCACTCGGGTGGTCTGGCAGTGAGACGCAGTATTTCTAACGCATATTAACCCATTAGTTCCCGTTGATGCGCTTTCGCAACATCATACAGGGGTCTATATTTTGTTAAATAAAGTTGACAGCATTTACTGTTAACACTTTGCATTCAGCCGTACAGTTGCTCTACGACTCCCGTTTCAAGCTCCAATTGTTTCCCACCGTATTTGACATTGTGCCTTAGTGTGGATAGCTGGTGAATTCGTACATTGAATGAACTCCAGAATGGTGATGTCTGACCGACAAATGATAACACATTTGAAGTAATTATAATGGACTCGTGTTTATATCATAGTTTAGGGATGAAATAATTTTCTTGTCTGGGAAAACTAATCTCGTATGCAACAATGAGCCACTCAGGCTAGTTACATTATGAATGTTGCGTTTTCGTAACACCGAGCTCAAACGATATCAGAAACATTGAATTTAATTCTATTATCTCTAATATATTCTTATAATTCAAACTCTTTTCTTTGGATTTCAGTGCTTATTTTTAATTTTTGTTCACTTGTAAGAGCATTTTCGTGACGAGATTGTGACATTACTACAGGAGGGGGACCTTCCGAATATGTTACAGACCAACTGCCTGGATGTATTCATGGCTCCCCCACACGCAAGGCATGAGTATGACAGTGGTGACGAAGACACTGGCATGTACAATAAATAATCTAAGTGGACAGAAGCAAAGGTCTGAAGCCGAAGATCTGAAGCTGAAGTCAAGCATTGATGAAGCTATGATTCTGTATTACAGGAGTCATGGCCTGAAACAGTACATTCCAGGCAAGCCAATTCGCTTAGGATCCAAAGTATAGTGTTATAATCTAGGACTGGGTTATCTGATCGACTTTGAAAAACTCTGCTTCTAGGCATACATGGAAAATTCCTCCCTCATCAAATATTTGCGGTCAACTTTTCCCAACTCTGAAAGAGGTTGGTATTTTTACAGACCTTGATATTGAACTCACAGGAAATCTGCGAAGTAACCGAATTGAAAACAGCCCCGTAAAAGATTTAAGTGCTATGAAAGAAAGAAGAAAAACGCGCATTTGATGTAAAGTGTGATACTCAAACAGGTTGCTTGTCATTGGAACGATAATTCAATAGTTCGATGATGGAGGGCACATTGTTGTGAAACAAGAAAACGAACAAGACGTGCTTTCTGCAAGTCTCAGACGAACAGAAGGTGTGCTAAATATGGTGTGGTGCTGCATGACAAGTGTTTCTTTGGATTCTACGTTCGAAAATTAGGACAGTGAACTTGGTTAATTTTCTATTTTCTATTGTGTTACAATCAGATGATACACTAACAACTGTGAGCAGTATTTGTAATATAATTGAGTAGAGAAGTAGTTAAATGTGCACAATAAATTTGTATAATGACAAGGATTCTTTACATATTGCATTTGTCCCATTTGTTCCCGGTGATGCGTTTTCGCAACGTACCCTCACATGGATTGTGTGCACGGGAACAAAGTAAAACATTATCGGGAATTGTTTTCGGATACTATTGAACAAACATGAAGCATTACAGCAGTTTTTGAAGAAAGAAAAAAGAAAGTTCTGGGAACTAATGGGTTATATGTGTTGTATGGTAATTTGAGCAAGTTTTAATGTGCTGAACGACTCGGAAAACTTTATTTAATGCATCGTTGTATTTGCACGGCTGTACTATTATAACTTCAGTCGTAATGCTCCGTGTTTTGTGAACAAGCACTGTTAGGTGTTATGAGTGGATGTTAACTTTCGAAACAGTATTTAGTATTTGGACCGTAGTGAGATTTACCATTAAAATATTTCTTTCTTCATCAGAGTATTAATAGAACGGTTGTACCGTATAATCAATTGAGGAATATTGGATTACCCTATTATTTCTACTTCAGAATTAGATAAAGTGTTTTTAAAAATGTGATCCTTCACGCGATTGTGCCTTGTCCAGTGCATTTTTATTTCTTTTTGTTGATTTCAAAATAAAGCACTGTATTACCTGAGCATGCTAACTGACACTCTTGTATCCATTTTGAGATCGCTGTCTCTTGTTTACGCTTTATTGTGCTTGGTTAGAATGGCGAAGTTGATTTGAAAATCCCGCCGCTTGTTGCAATAGAACTGTTATTTGCTTTCTGAATGCGAAGAACACTAAACCAGTCGACATCCATCGATAGGTTTACGAGGTGCACGGAGAAAATTCGAAGAAGTAATATTCTATGGTAAGGAGTTGGGTCCAACAGTTCAATGAAGGACGTGATCAAGTGCACGATGGCGAACGAAGTGGTTTGATGAAGACTTGTTTCGTGCAGTTCAAGAACGCGTTATGGAAAACCGTAGGTTTACACTATCTGATCTTTCTATGAAACTATCCACAAATTTCATGGTAGACAACACAGGCGGAAACGGTTTGTAAATAAGTTATACAGAAACTTGTGCCACGTTATGACAAGTGCCTCCAAAATGATGGGAAATATTTTACGATTTTTGTCTAGAAAAAGATTTCCGAAAGCAGAGCTCTGTCGTAACAGTAGGCTACATAGTTCATTACACAGATGACGGACTAACTATACAAGGGCTACATTATGATACATTTAGAGTATACAAATATACAATTATGTGTGTTCCAAGCGATACTATGGACTCATTATAGTTTCACTAATAATGCAATATATGAATAAGGAAAAAGTGTCACAATATAATTAGAGAAAATGAGAGCATAAGCAAACGACCATTCTTAAAATGCTTTGAAGATATAATACAATTAATAATGATAAACGAAAAACTATTTGGAAGAATGTGGTGTCACAAGAGTAAATTATTATACATTCAGAGTCAACTTTTCACGAAATGCTCCAATTTTAGAGATTCTCCTAGATCTTTAGTTTGTTTTTCAATACAGTAGTTTATCTGCATCTAAAGTAGTTTTGATTTGATAGTTTTACCAAAACTGAACGCACTTTCAGGACGTACAGCGTATTTGCAAGATATATTGGTATATATTTCGTTCATCAATACTTGATTTAATATTAATATTCGATTCATTCATCAGAGAGATAGAAAGCGGCTTCAGTGGCGTAGTTGGTAGCATGCTGAGCTTCTATGCCAAGATCGTGGGTTCAAACCCGGTCGAAGTCGTCGGAGGGGAAGTAAAGCCGGCGGTCCCATGTCATAGATTTATGGCATGTTAAAGAAACTTCCACTAATTACACCTGTGTGAAGCTAAATTAATGTAGGTTAAACATTTGACTAACGTTGTTAGGTTCCTACTTTCGTCGTCAAGAGCCGACTGCGGTGGCATTTGGTAACTAATTTCTGAACTAGTTGGTCGTTGACGGTGGCGTTTGGCGGCAAAAGTAGGAACTACTTGAAAAATTCAATGCCTGCAGTCCTTACTTGAATTAAAACAGATAACACACACTAATACAGCTATCACAATTAACACTGGTTATAAGACAGATTCTACACACTCCCAAAGTACACGGGGCTACATTACCGCGTTGTCGCAGCCCCTAAACTGAGGAACCAACCAACCAATCAACCAGAGATATAAGCACTTGCACACATCCTGGGAGCATGTGTGGTGACCGTGATCTCAAAGTTAGGTGCCATCCGGACATTTACATGGAGTAGGACAGGTAAACCAAAGAAAAACAAATCCTCTCGGCACGCCGGAAGGCTGAGGTAGATTTCACCGGGAAAACTAGGTGATAGGCTATAATAGGCAAAATTTGCAGGTTTTCGTAGAAGGATCAGACCTCATTTATTTCGAGAAAGTATTTTACAATGTAATTGGAGCTCAATTAACTTTTTTTCTCCTTACTATGCATATTTTTAACATTTTATTGTCTTAAGGGGAGAGTAACCTTCTTGGTATTTGGGGTCCATTTTTATAGTTGTGGTCACACCGTCCTTATGCGAGGTTTGGAACTGATGTGTAACTATCTAACAGTCTGTTACTTCTTCACGTCAAATTTTATCTCCCGCAGAGATGTTGGTTGGTTCCTCAGTTAAGGGCTGCGACAACGCGGTCATGTAACCCCGTGTACTTTGGGTGTGTGTAGAAACTGTCTGATAAACGGTGTTAATTGTGAAGTTGTGATGGCTGTATTAGTATGTAATTCAGGTAAGGACTGCAGACGGTCAATTTCAAGTAGTAGTTCCTAATGTTGGTACCAAATATACCGTCAACGACACCTAGCTCTGAACTTGGCTACTAGATGCCACCACAACCAGCAACTTGCAACGAACGTTGGACTTCCCCTCTGAAGGAAAGCATACTGATGGATTTTCAGCGCTCTTTGAAAATCCGACGTCTTCGGCCGACTTTGAACCCGCGACCTTGGGCATAGAAGTTCAGCATGCTACCAGCTAGGCTACGTCACCGAAGCCGTTTCCCACATAGTCAGATGGAAAACTGAATGTGATCTCGTTGTCATGGCAACCTCTGATAGCTCATCTCTCATCAATTTAGAAGCGTTGTCATGGTAACCTCTGATGGCTCTTGGCATTTTCTTCTAATTCCGAAATCATTTTCTCATCCTTGGCGTAATGCTGGGTGGTATCAAAAATTCTTTCAGATACAAGTTTTAGGTAATTATTAGGGGAATATCGTCCATTTTGTACGGTTTTGATATTGTGCCTATTAAGAGAGATATGATTAATGTATCCCAAAAACCAACTTTTCTCCACCCCATTGGTCAATAGTCGGTGCTATCAAAAAACCATTTAAACATAAATTTTTGACACTTATCCGACACATAATAAGAACTTTGAAGGGATTCGATATTTCACATATTAAGAGAGTTATAGTGATATTTCACTTTTCGAAAAAAGCCCCCTATTTTCACCCCCTTCGACCGATTTTGCCCATTAACGAACTCAACCGAGATTTTATAGGGATGCATATTATGTAAAAAGTTCAAAGTGATTGGTGCAAAATTACGGCAGTTATCGTGTCCACAAGAAAATGATATACATACATACATATATACATAAATTATATATAAACTTTTGAACTGACGGTGGTTTTGGGGTCTGGGGGATGTGAAACGCGAAGATATTTCGAAATTTTCTGGAAGGCGAAACATGGTACCCATTGCAATAGTTAACTTTCTAATGAAATCTACGGAACTCGTCTAGGATTTCTGGGGTAGAGAGAACGAACCCATGAGACTGAGTGTACTCATTTAGAGCCCTTACACCAGAGAGAAATTTCTTGGAAGGGCCGGAAAATGTAACCTGGGGCCTCAGAAAGAATGTCTCAGTAAAATCAGCATACATTAAGGGAAATGTTGGCAGCCTGCTAATGCCTTAGCTCTATACTCTTTAGAGTGATGAGTCGCGAGGGAGTTGTTGTTGTTGACATTTCTCAAAGGTTAAAGACTGGAACTGTTAAACGAGACGTTAATCTCCGAGCCAAACGAATCGATGATGCTCGGACTAATATGCAACGTTGGTGATGTGTCAATTGACAAGAATATAATTATACTTGTTTCAATCCCCAACTTGTGTGGTGCGGACCAAACCATCGCAGTGCACCTATATTCCAATCTTGCACTTTTCCCTCCAGAAGGCCCTAGTTCTACGGTAGTAGCTACCTGTCCGTTCCGTCCGTTCCAAGACCAGTTGTTATGTGTTCACTAAGTCATGCTGTTGTTTGTTTATAGTAAGTGTGGGTCCGTTAGATCCACCTCTTATTCTCATCTCAACTTGATTTTGTTTTTTAACTCGAGCACTTACATTTTGAGTTTCTGTGACCTGGATTATCATGAATATAATTATATTGTGCTTTATTACAGTGGAACTTGGATAATTCGAACCTCAAGGGACCAGTAAAAAAGTCGAACTATCCAAAAATTCGAATTAAGGAAGTTCTTTGAAAAGGGTATAGAAAATTTTCAAATTTTAGGTTTCCATCCAAGAAACTTTATTAAACATAATATTACAAAGTTTTTTTACAAGTAAAGTGCTTATAGCCTATACTATGTATTACGTTTACATATTGATTTACGTTCAACAAAGCAGATTAACAGACAACGGTACTGTATAATGACTGTATCGTGAATAACCTCAAAAGTTTCAAAACAGAAACTAAAACCAAAATGTACTATTCACCTATTTAACGACAGTAGTAATCCAGCAATCTAGTTAAGTCTTAGAGAAATCTACTGTTAAAAAAAAGAGATTTTTACCTGTTTCCAAAAATTAAGTCTCTCGGCATAGCCACCTATAAGATTATAGGAGGCTATGGTCTCCGCCATCATAAAAGAATCTAACAAATGTAAGGAACGGAAATCAGAATCACTTACGTCATTTGTACTTAAAAAAAAGAATGTAACAAATGTAACGAACGGAAAACAGAATCACTTACGCCTAAGCTCTGTGATTTTGTTTGTTGCTGGGCTGCACTCGGAACAGTTTTTCCGGGAACTTCTTCCAAGAGTTCATTGCCAGATGCGTCGTCACCATCTTGTTTTTCGATGTCACATAGGCAAAACAATCGAGTAGGGGTGGCATGCCAATGATACAACGTGGATTTTCGGGAATTCCTGACCCAACTCTTTGTCTTCCGATCGGCTTTTTACACGTAAAAACTTCGAATTATCCAAAATGTAATTCGAATTAACCACGATTTATTAACATTGATTGTATATAAAATGCTAGGGACCAAGAGAAAAGTTCGAATTAAAGAAGATTTCAAATTATAGAATTTCGAATTAGCCACGTTACACTGTATAAACTATTTCTTTATACCTAAAATCAATATTTATTTCGTTGAAACAGTACCGTCTTCGGTCACATTGTGACTTTGTTCAGCTGGTATATGATGAGTAACTGTGTGGTACTGTCCCCGATAATCCGGATAGTAGGCTGTCAGAAATCCGCCCCCTCAATCGGATTGCCAATAATCAATCGCACCGGCACAGCTACATCAATGAAAATGGCACTGACAGATACTACCGAGATTAGAGCACAGTAGTTAACAAGAAATTATTGTGGAACACACCAAAAAATACGGGGGTTCATACTTACCTTTTACTTACCTTTTCAATTTAATCTCGGGTCTGGGTTTTCAACTGGATCACTTAATAGTATGCCCTCACAATAACCTCCACCACGATATTTAAAATGAACCAAAAACGGAAACAAGAAAATTCTAACTGCACAATAATTTATTTCACATAAAGAAATTAATTTAACAAAAATTTAACAACAAAATATACGTGGTAATCAGAAGCCATTGTCCATGTAACCATGTCCTCCTGTAGGACTTGTAGACTTCACATACAAAAATTCAGCTTTCTCTAGCTCAAAAGAACGTAATAATAATAATGCACTTTGGAATGGATAAGGGATCTGGGAAGAGACATATAGCAATTGTTTCCTTGTTTATGAACTTCACATTTTATTTATAACCGCAAGGCTGCTATGTAGATGACCTTGGCCTCTATCATACAGTTATCTGGCCACCTGCGATACACCCTGCACCATGTCGCATGCTTCCATCGTCAAATGGACGCACCTGTCCATCCAATGTTAGCATATGCTAGTTACCTCAGAGCCTAGCTCCTTTTCAAAACACTTTAAATGTTCACGTCTCAACTCAAATATTATCACGCACATCTTTTAAATGCTCTGTTCAAATATCAATGGATTACTCTAATAATCCCAAATCTTGTTTAATTGTATAATCCAATTGTTGAACTAGCGTTGTTTAGAGTATAATAACGAAAACGTTTAATGTTTATAACAAAAAGTTCATTAATTATTTATAACATTTTAAATTGTTTATAACATTGTCAAACGACAATTGAAAAATTTATACACGCCTGTATTAATCCCGTTCGTTTCAAATTATTATTAAAGGTTTTTACATAGTTATTTACATTATTTATATTATTTATATTAGAAATACATTAAACCACACGTTTATCCGGTTGATAATTACATAAATCGTGGTGATATAATCGACCAATGAAGGTTAGTTATATTTAAATTTTAGATTCAGGTTTAATAAGATTTAATAATTATTATTATTTGTGACGGTAACCTCCATTCAAAATCGTTATCTCAAATTATTTAAACACTCTTGTTAATTTTAACAGTAACTTCACATGAATAAATTTCAAAGGACCTGAACAATACACTCAGCGGAAAAATACTTCGCTCAAAACGCACAAAATTGCACAAAATTGGCCCATAATTCATCATGTATCTCATTATATATGGCATCAAAATCTTCCACAATAAATACAAAAAACCTCCACTTACAAATTCATCAACATCATCAATATTACTGTGGGAACCTCCTTCACTTATTACAGGGCATTATTCATCAGCGACTTTTACACGTCCACTGAACTAACGATTATATATCCATAGTTCCTCTTTAAAAATTCTTATATTCATCAATTGTATCAAAAACTGTTATTATATTTAACCTTCGTGGGTTTCATTCATGAATCGATATGAAGTAAAAATTTGCCAATCACAAATAAATTGAATAACAAATACGATTAGACACGCCTCCCTGGTCTATCAAAATTGAGATTAATATCATCAAAGTATCGCAGTATAAAAATACTATCTTCAATCAAAGTTCATCTAAACTGCATAAATAATCGAATAGAATACAATTAGACTTTGGAATGCAAACATTATTGTTCCAATCTAGAATTGAGAAAAACTCCTATCAAATGTTCATTACTATAGTGTACTCAATAAATCGTACTCAAAGTTCATATTTCGTAAAATTGTCTATAATGCAATGGTATTTCAGAACTGACGATAAATGTCTATGTTGCAATCATGTTCATAAAACGACTAGTATTTCCAAGATCGTCGATAAAGTAATAGATTTTAACGCTCTAAAATCTTTTAATCATTCTTCTTTCTTGAGGATGAGAGAAAATTGGTCAAAGTAATTTACTGAATAGAATTACTTTAATAAAGTGACACGCTGTCTGAATTCAAATTTGCCATAGAAAATCGTTAACATTACAGTTAAATCGAGACTACAAAAATATGCTAATTACTGAAAGAATATAATATCAGTCTCAACTGATCCAAAATTATTTAAATATGCCAATGACATAATAATGTCTCAGTAAATCGTAGAAAAAGGCATAAATCAGCAAAGTGTACTGAGTACAAAAATATCAAGCAAGAATATGGGGCAAAATATATGGGACAGAAAATATGGGAAAAATGGTTGCTCAGATATCGCTAAATGGCTCAAATAAAACAAGAAACGTTCACGACTACCTTATCTGTTGATTGAAGTTCTAGAGGAAAATTTCCAAAGAAGACTGCTGTTGGTTCCATTTCACCACCGTAAAGATGTGCTCCGACCTCGAACCTGGAACCTGCGCCCTCGGAGAATAGAACTGCTTCCTCCTCCGGAAATTGCACTGCTCCATGTAGACGATAGACATCCTTCTGGCAAAACTCTTCTTTGTGAGCCGGGTCCACCCTGGCCTCTCTTGATAGTTCCCTGAAGTTCTGGTAGAAATTCGCCATGAAGTTTATTGCAATTATTTCCGCAGAAATGTTCATAATTGTGGAGTATGAAGATATTTCCACTGCCATTTGATGTATTTCAGCGATGGATTACGATGCATGAGTGTAGTTGGATGTTCACTACATGCTCGCTTTTGTAGAATGACGATTAACGAAGTTCCATGCTGCTATTTCACTCCATTGATATATGTCCCAATTGCATTAAAGTTTTAGTCTTCCATCTCCACTTCCGTTATAATAATAGTCGAAAGAACTGCCAGATTATATTGTTGCACTGTAGAATGTGTCGTTGTATCACCAAATGTAATCTTCAGTATCACGGTTGCAATATAAGTGTCAGCCGTAGCGTAGAATGTGGTATTATAAAAGTGCTTCTCAGGTGTCGAGAAAATCACTTTTGTCTGCAGTCTTAAAATGCGAATATCTTCCAAAGTATAATAGTGAAAATGTTCAACTTTCGTACACGCCTCAATATTGTAATGCACAATTGAATTAGCATAAATGCAGTAGCTAACTCTTGATAGATAATCTTGTAGACTCGTTTATGTGTGCGCTCCAACTTCGCCTAGTTTTAGTAACCGTAAAATTGTACTGCTGCACGCTCAATGCTTGTTCGATGCTGTGTGCTCTACCACACGTGCTAATAACGACTTGCTTCACTGAATAATATAAACTCGAAGTCTGACAATGTGAGAATCAGAAAAATGAGCCATGAGACATGAGAACTTCCTCTCTGCTGTGCAAGGCCTTTTATCAACTTCATAAGGGGCGTATCCATCCCTTCCAGAGCTTGTTCCTCCGTCATTGCTAGAAGTTCTAACTTTGGCTATACTTGACGGATTTTCAAATTTCAAAAACTCATAATTAATTTCTTCAAAATTCCAAATCATTGCCATAACTGAGAATAGATTTCCACAATTCTGCATGCCAAAAGTAATTAAATATGTTAGTTTCAGTAATCTCCGTCTCCCTCCAAACTATCATTCATTGGATCGAGCCTCTCCTCCAATAGCGTAACTTCTTCCTTAGCACAATTCCTTGTTTCCCTGCGACTGCGTCGTAAATCTCAGATCCTTCTCGAACAAAATCATGACGTCACCAAGAATCTCAGCTCATCCAGCCTACTTGCATGAAGTCTGCGTCAACCGTGCCTTCGTCATGAATATACACGTCACAACTATGACAGCCATAACTTTATTCACATATGCCAATACAGCCACCGTGGTCTCAATATAATTCAATTTACGGGGGCAGTACCATACCAAAAGTTGACATAGTAAATTAAAAAAAAGATCTGTTACAATAAATTTTGTAAATCATACTAATATATAAAAATGAGATGGTGTGTGTGTCTGTCTGTTACTCAATAACGCAAGAACCACTGGTCCGATTAAAAAAAAAAAATTATGGATGTAGCTGATTTACCATGTTTACATATAGGATACATTTATTTTCGATATTATGCACCATGAAAAAATGGCGACCATTTTAGTGACGTCACTACACCCTTTGGTTTCAAAATTTCATATTTCCATATCAAATAAAAAGAGAACACTAAGAAATAGCAAACTTTTGATGGCACATATGAGCTTAAAAATTTAATTTCCTATCCGAAAGGTCCTTATCACTTTTCGTGTATCTCCATTGGTTGGCGAGTAAAACCTAAATTTGTGCAATAAAATACGGTCAACACCGAGCGGTGCTGTATATCTCTACATACATAAAAATTAAAGTTTGTATGTTTTTTTCGCAATTTCTACGGAAATTTCAGTCATTTACGTGTTTCAGACTGTTTTATTATGGGTGCGCTCGAAAATAAGTTTTTGGTCTGTCTGTCTGTTTGTTTGTTTGTTTGTCTGTGGACAACTTTGTTCCCTTATAACTCGAGAACGGCTGGGTGTATCAACGTAAAATTTGGTGCAGATATCCATCAGAGGCACGACACTAATCATTGATGTAACCCTTCGCTGTACCTCTCATAAAATAGGGCCTACCCCCTTAAAATACATGCTGAAATAGGAGTAGAAGGACGAGACAAAGATAATTTTCAACCCCTCAATGTGACAGACAAAACTCGGGGGCTCTAAATGAAATCCACATTTTAAGGCCCTAAAACCAACCGTTTTTTGAGATATTCCCAGAAGACTAATTTCATTTAATAAGCTAATGAACGAATACAAGCCGGTAACCATGGCGACAGATTCTCAGAGGTCCATCTATTGCTGTAAGACGCAATGCAATTCCATTAATTACATTGGTGTGAAAGTTTGCAAACGGCTAGAAGGTTATCACGGAACCAAATTAAGCTGTAAAATTCATCAATACGTATAATGCGCTTAAGGGGGTCAAGGGGTACACTAGAATTTTTTCACGTGATTTACACCAGCGGGTGTGGTACGGCAGGTCTATTATATTCCTATTCCTATATTATATTATTATTATTAGTATTAAATTATGGCGTACAACGAGGAGACAACGCCCCTCGGTGCCAGAAACAAAACTTGGGGGCCCTAAAGGGTCCTCGAAAACTACATTATAAGGCTCTAAAACCATCAGTATCTGAAATATTCCCAGAAAAAAAATTTAATTTAATTTAACAAACTAATGAAGGAATGGAAATCGGTAACCATGACAACATTATCTCAAGGGGTGGCATCCAACTTTCCATCTATTTCTGTAAGAAGCAATGTCACTCCATTTATACCTTGCCACGGTGGGTGAGTGGATAGCGTGTCGGTCTACTAACCCCAAGTTTGCAGGTTCACTCCTGGCCGTGGTAAGTGATTTTTGAAAGGCGGCAAAAATACGACTCGCATGTCATACGATGTTGGCATGTCAAAGAACCCATTTGAATTCAGTAGGCCGTGTTCATAATGGCAAAATTAATCTCAGAAGTTTCTGCCAACACAAAGTTCCTCATTTCTCTACTAGAAAGCGCTATAGTGTTCAAGGAGCTTAGATATCTACCCTCCTTGACTTTCATAGCGATTCAAGGAACAACGAAATTTCGACATGCAAGCTACCCTCTGGGTCTCAAATTACGAAGCTTGCACTCGGCAACCGAGGCCATACGATATTATTATTAGGCTACTCCATTTATTACATTTCTGTGAAAGTTTGCAAATGGCTATAAGGTTATCACGGATCCAACGTAGACTGTATAATTCGTCAATGCAATTAAGGGGGTCAAGGGGTAACATAGAATTTTTTCATGCAATTTCACGTGCAACATACAAGCTACCCGCTGGGTGTCAAATTACGAAGCTTGCAGTCGGCATACGAGGCCATACGATATTATTATTAGGCTACTCCATTTATTACATTTCTGTGAAAGTTTGCAAATGGCTATAAGGTTATCACGGAACCAACGTAGACTGTATAATTCGTCAATGCAATTAAGGGGGTCAAGGGGTAACATAGAATTTTTTCATGCAATTTCACGTGCAACATATAGTACAGAAAGTCTATTATATCTCCTAACAGCAACATTATTTTCAAAAATTCCTGAATTGAATCAGCATTTTTTGCGGCTTTTAGGAATTTGGGCCATTTGAGGCTAAAGAACCTGAATTTTCATACAGTAGAAGCGTGGATATAGGGAAGAACTTCTCAAAATACATGCTAAAATAGGCGAAATATAAAAATTATCCTAGAAGGACGATCAAAGCATATGTTGCGCTTCTCAATGTGAGACCCAAAATTCGCGAGTCTATAAGGGGTCTCCGAAAACCAAATTTTAAGGCCCTTAAATTAAAGGTGTGTGTGATATTCCCAGAAAACTAACTTCGTTCTGTTAAACTTATGAAGGAATGACAAACCGCTAACCATTGGAACAGTAGCTCAATTGATAATGTCTGGTGTTAATATATCACACCGTTCGAAGAACGGGTACTTCTGCTAGTTAAGCATAAAAATTGACTTCAAAACAGCGTAGAAATAAGGAGATGTGTTTGTGAAAATATGTACTGTTTGTTGAATCAGCTAGGTTATAAACATTCTTGATGTGTATTTGCTAGGCATAGCAGAGAAAAACTTTGGAATATGTCTGGCGAAGTTATTAAGAAATGTTTTCAACATCAAGAACTTTAAATATAATTATCGTCGAACATAAACAGTTGTATGAAACTCGCCTATAATGAAAATTATGAAACGAGCGTAGCGAGTTTCATAAACATACTCGTGTCTTAATTATTGCCATTATAGGCTCGTTGCATAATTAACTATTTCTACAGTACAATGAACTAAAATCTCATTTTCCTTTATGCCTCTACACAGGAAAATTAACCGTGCATGAATTGTTCTGTTCGATGGCACATCCACATACGGCTGGGAGGCGTGACCAGTCATATGGAAAATAATGCGACATCATGGTGTTTGATGCCAGTTTCAGTGTTGCCTTAACAATCGAAATTTGATGTTTTCAGTCGGTCAACACGATTGTATCCAATTGTAATGGGTTATTCCCTAATCCTGAAAGAAATTACATGAGATTAATAAATACACTTGGATGACCAGTTTCGATCGTCTAGCGTTCATCATCAGAACTATCACACTTAGGCTATTCAATCTATTATCTCTAAACTCATGGAGGGGAGTATTTACAATATGTACAGTACACTTATTTAGTTGCAATAGTAGTTAAAATAATGCAAGTAGTCAATATTTGTTAGTTATAGTCCGTGTGATATTTTGTTAAGATATTGAAAGTGCTGATTGACCTCCAAATTTGCAAAACATCACATAAGTATAAACAACAAATATTGTATAGTTGCATTATTTTTACTACTACTGCAACTAAATACGTGTAAATATTGTAAATACTTCAACCCATACTTTTAGACATAGATTTAATAGCCTAAGTGTAATGGATCTGATGATGATCGCTTGATGATCGAAACTGGTCATCTAAGTGCATTTATTAATCTCGTGTAACATTTTTTCAGGATCGGGGAGCAACCCATCACAATTGGGTACAATCGTGTTGACTGACTGAAAAACATCAAATTTTGAAAATAATTCAAAAGATACCCGGTATTAAAAGTTCAAATACGATATTCTAATGTATACATACCTGAAATTATTATGTTTGTTATGAATGAATACTAGAACATTGTAAATATAACATAAATAATACATTTACATCTTATTAAAATTATTTTAGATTATTGTTAAGTGTGCAGAATAAGACAAGACACAACCTTTTCTGTTCATGATATTGTTTTAGATCCCTTAGTTGGGGGGTAGTTAGGGCTAAAACACTTATGTTATTGTACTAATTTGGAAGGTGGTTCCTAGGAGAGGGTAGCTTCCCGTAGCTGGGTGAGCTTACCAGTGTAGTGTGTTGTTTAGTACTTAAACGCTAATGGGTGTTCCTGCAAAGACGCAAGTGTCGATTAGGGGATGGACCTATAAATGCAGGCTAATACACCGGCCTGCCAGCTGGACGGAATGAGTGATACAATAGGCGTGCTTACGTCAGCGGCTCGACGTTACGTAGTCGAGTCGCTTGCGGGAAGCACAATGAAACCTGAGCAAGCAATTACTGGCTACTATGGTCACGGTCAATCGTGACGAGAGTCAGGAAGGGTATGAGGATGTAAAGAGGCGTGTAATTATCAAGACAAGTGTAGTTTACTGACCATGTGTTTATTGGTCAGTGAGTGTGAAATCCTAAGTCCCTTTTAGGGGAATGTAAGTAATGCTACAAGTTGAGTGTACAAGATTGTGGATGGGTGTTTACAAAGTAAAGGATTCTGAACACTTGCTGAGTCTCACCTGATGATGGCAGCTGGAACAGGGCCTTCGGCGACGCACACTGTATGACAGATAATGATCAAGAAAGGCCTCCCTTCTTATAGTTCCTGCCGTTGCTCAGAAATTACACTAAGTGAAGCGTTTGCAATTTTTTTATTGACTTTTTCCACTTTCTCACTACCTCCATTCTTGTTATAAATCACAGCAATATGTAACTACAGCATACACTTGACAAATAATAAACAAATGCTATTTTAGCTGTTGTCACATGTAATTAAACGCCCAATTATCAGGCAAAGATAATATAAATACAATCCGTTGCTATGCCTCGACTAACAGTTTCTTTATTTTGTTGTTGTGAAAACTCCTGTGTAGATTTTACACCTGTAATTCATTTTTTAGGAGAGAGTTACTGTACATTCAGGGCCACCGAGAGTATTTAAGGGCCCCTATGCAATTCTTTTCTCGGGCCCCTCATGAAATACACTAGGCTACTAGATTCCGGAAAGACAATAATTTTGAGAAAAGCACCTGATGAACAGTCATAATTAAAAGAAAAATAAAGTCCTCTCGGCACGCCGGAAGGCGGAGGAAGATTTCACGGGACAAACTTGGGGATAGGCGAAAATAGGCAGAATATGCAGGTTTTCGTAGAAGGATCAGACCTCATTTATTGCGAGAAAGTATTTTATCATTGGAGCTTAATAAACTTTGGTTCTTCGTCATTTTATGCATACTTTAAACATTTTATTGTCTTATGGGGACGGTAACCTTCTTGTCATTTGGGGTCCATTTTTAGCCTACTTTCGATTTTTGCAAAAAATGAAAGTAGACTTATGAGCTCACTACAGGGCGAAAAAAAGTGTGTCTGTCTGTGTGTGTGTATGTGTGTGTGTGAGTCTGTGTGTGTGTGTGTGAGTGTGTGTACTCTGAATGTCTGTCCCCCCTATCAATTCGAACACGGTGAGCGCAAATTGAACGAAACTTGGTACAAAGGTAGCACTAGCAAAGGACACCTCAGTGTCATGTTTAATATCGTCGCCATCTTGACAGAAACGTAATGGTGGCCACACAAATGTTCAAAGCTTAAATCAAATTACGACTAACCTAATCATCCGATGTCTACCAAATTTTGCAACAACATACCTTTATGGAGGGAGCATCCTTTAACAAATCTAATAGGTCATTAGCCTAATAGTTTGCGGATGGCGGCCATCTTTGTGTCAAAATCGATTACCCCTATTAATTCGAACACGGTGAAACCGAATGGAATGAAATTTGGTACAGAGGTAGCACTAGCAAAGGGCACCCCAGTGTATTGTTTTATATCGCCGCCATCTTGACGGAAACGTAATGGCGGCCACCCAAATGTTCAAAGCTTAAATCAAATTACGACTAACCTAATCATCCGATCTCTACCAAATTTTGCAACAACATACCTTTATTAAGGGAGCATCCTTTGACAAATCTAATAGGTCATTAGCCTAATAGTTTGCGGATGGCGGCCATCTTTGTGTCAAAATCGATTATCCCTATTAATACGAACACGGTGAAACCGAATGGAATGAAATTTGGTACAGAGGTAGCACTAGCAAAGGGCACCTCAGTGTCATGTTTTATATCACCACCATCTTGACGGAAACGTAATGGCGGCCACACAAATGTTCAAAGCTTAAATCAAATTACGACTAACCTAATCATCCGATCTCTACCAAATTTTGCAACAACATACCTTTATGGAGGGAGCATCCTGTGACAAATCTAATAGGTCATTAGCCTAATAGTTTGCGGATGGCGGCCATCTTTGTGTCAAAATCGATTACCCCTATTAATTCGAACATGATGAAACCGAATGGAATGAAATTTGGTACAGAGGTAGCACTAGCAAAGGGCACCTCAGTGTCATGTTTTATATCACCGCCATCTTGACGGAAACGTAATGGTGGCCACACAAATATTCAAAGCTTAAATCAAATTACGATTAACCTAATCATCCGATCTCTACCAAATTTTGCATCAACTTACCATTATGGAGGGAGCATCCTTTGATCAACTAATAGGTCATTAGCCTAATATTTTGCGGATGGGGGCCATCTTAGTGTGTAAATCGATTCCCCTATTAGTTCGAACACGGTGCAACTGAATGGAACGAAATTTGGTACAGAGGTAGCACTAGAAAAGGCCACCTCAGTGTCATGTTTTATATCACCGCCATCTTGACGGAAACGTAATGGCGGCCACACAAATATTCAAAGCTTAAATCAAATTACGATTAACCTAATCATCCGATCTCTACCAAATTTTGCATCAACATACCATTATGGAGGGAGCATCCTTTGCTCAACTAATAGGTCATTAGCCTAATATTTTGCGGATGGCGGCCATCTTAGTGTGAAAATCGATTCCCCAATTAGTTCGAACACGGTGCAACCGAATGGAACGAAATTTGGTACTGAGGTAGCACTAGAAAAGGCCACCTCAGTGTCATGTTTTATATCATCGCCATCTTGACGGAAACGTAATCGCGGCCACCCAAATGTTAAAGGCTAAAATGTAATTACGACCAACCTAATAATCTAGTCTCTACCAAATTTTGCAACAACAAATCTTTATGTTGGAAGCATATTCTGACCAAACTGCTAGATCATCAGCCCAATAGTTTGCAGATGGTAGCCAAGTATGTGTGCAAATCGATTCCCCCTATCAATTCAAACACGGTGAAACCGAATTGAACGAAATTTGGTACAGAGGTAGCACTAGCAAATGGCGGCCACCTCTAATAGGTCATTAGCCTAATAGTTTGCGGATGGCGGCCATCTTTGTGTCAAAATCGATTATCCCTATTAATTCGAACACGGTGATCATGGATGTCATGTTTTATTTCGCCGCCATCTTGACGGAAACGGAATGACGGCCACCCAAATGTTAAAAGCTTAAATCAAATTTCGACCATCCTAATAATTTGATCTCTACCGGATTTTGCAACAACATGCCTTTTTGTGGAATGCATCTTATGACTGACTACAAGGTCATCAGCCCAATAGTTTGCAAATAGCGGCCATGTATGTGTGCAAATCCATTCCCCAGATCAATTCAAACACGGTGAAACCGAATTGAATGAATTTTTTTACAGAGGTAGCACTAGCAAAGGGCACCTCATATTCATGTTTAATATCCCTATAGCACGTTGTATTTCAACAAGCTACTACAACCAACATTCAATTATACTCCTTGAAAAGGACAAAGAGTTATAACAATACCCATGCATTTAGGAGAAAGTAGGCTATATGTTCTTTACTGAACATCTTGTTATACTTGTGGTCACACTGTTCTTATGCAAGGTTTCGACACTGATGTGTAACTATGTAACGGTCAGTTACTTCTTCACGCAAAATTATATCTCCCGCAGAGATTTTGGTTGGTTCCTCAGTTTAGGGACTGCGACAACGCGGTCATGTAACCCCGTGTACTTTGGGTGAGTGTAGAATCTGTCTGATAAACGGTGTGAATTGTGATGGATGTATTAGTCTGTAATTCAGGAAAGGACTGCAGACGGTCAATTTCAAGCAGTAGTTCCTAATGTTGCTACCAGATACTACCGTCAACGACACCTAGCTGTGAACTTGGCTACTAGATGCCACCGCAACCAGCAACTCGCAACGAACGTTGGAACTTCCCCTCCAAAGAAAGCATACTGACACAAGAAATGGAAACTTAATTTTAAAATTTCGCACAGCCACCATCCTGAGGTCATGTAAACAATTGAACTCAATTAGATGCCAGTGCATTACAATATGTATAAACATTTACTGTACCATATTTCACTGAGCTCAGATGGTTAAATCGCGAGAAAAGGCTATTAAAATATTTCAACTTCGCTCGGCCGTCGTGTTCCTTTTGTACGTTACAGGTTTTTGAAAGTTACATAGATAAACTTATAGTAGTGCCCCTTTTCACCGTACAAAATTTCAGAGTGATATCAGTAATAGTTTCGGAGATATAGAATGCCGGTGAAATATTTCGCACAGCCACCATCTTGAGGTTATGTAAGAAATTGAACTAAATTAGATTCTAGTACATTACAATATATATAAGCATTTGCTGTACCAATATTCATTGCGTTTAGATGGTTAAATCGCGAGAAATGTCTATTTAAAAAACTCAGCTCCGCTTGGCCGCCATTTTGGATTTGTCAGTAGTTTCCAGGGTTTTGAAAGTCTCATAGGTGAATTTCTAGTAGTGCCCTTCATCACCGTACAAAATTGCAGGGTGATATCGGTAATAGTTTCAGAGATATCGAATGCTGGTGAAATATTTCGCACAGCCACCATGTTGGATTGGTGAGACGTAATACAATTTGAAGGACACGATTGGGGGCTGCTGGAATGGTGTTATGACCTTACCGAGTTTTATCGAAATCGCTCCTGCAGTTTAGATGTTATTAGAGGGGGGGGGGGGGCACACACACAAACACACACATAAGCACACACATACACTTACACACACACACATGGACAAAAGGTGATCTCATAAGCCTACTTTTTCATAAAATGAAGATAGGGTAAAAAGAAATGCTTCTGTAACAACGAATTACTTACATCTAACTTTCGGACTAGAAGAAGAACTGAATAAAACATGAATAAGGGAAATAAAAGACAGGAGGAAAGGAAGCGCCTCAAACTTCGAAAAATGAGGATTGAGGGACATGGAAGGAATAGGAGCCATGAAAGGTGGGTAGGAAACGGGGAAAAGGAGCGGTTACGCTCCAAAATCAATTGAAGAAAGGAAACCCGGATTCGGCTAAGGAATCTCCTAGGGCTGACAACTCCCGAACTCACCTGCCATGAGCCCTTGAGAGTGTAGTACTATTCAGGGTGAACCAGAAGACGTGGGGATACATACACCCTGGCTCCTTCAGGGCCTTAAGCAGAAGCCAGGACATACCTGAACTATAAATGACGAGGGCTGACCCCTCAAAGAATGAGGGCATCAACAAAGATGAAACAAAGGCAGGAAGGTGAAAGACTCCCTAGGCCTTGGATACCCGAATACCGTCGTGGTCTGAAGAGAACAATAGTTGGCCAAGGGAGGTCAACAGGAAAGAAGACAGTGAGGAGCCCGTCACAAGTAAGTGGAAGCAAAATGCCGGACCCAGCTGGTGTCCCGTGGTCGTCAATCCACGTCCCACTTGTTGTGAGCCCCTGGGGGAGACACAAATCCAGATTGACACGTCTCGTATTTTGGTTCCCGTGTTAAGGCACAGTAGTTGGCTTTCAAGCAGTATTGCCGAATGAGACGTACTTCTCCTCCTGTTCCTCCTGAATCTCGCATCTTTTCATACGTTCCTCATGTCCTTTGGCACTTCCTGTCCTGAGGTGTCATATGTTCCAAGCTGCCTTGGTATACCCCACCCACCCTGCATGGAGATTAATAGCATTTAAAGAGTGAATTGTTTAGAGACTGGAAAGATGCATTGCCAAATAAATTTTATTCCTTCACTTGCTGTGCCAGCGGTCCTGGAGTGGGTTTAGAGAATTGTTACGAGGACCGTGATCATCAATACGGAGTGTTGGTGAATGTTACGCGAGAGAAGAATAATTATTAGGGCTTGGTCACACCCACCGTTGAGCCAACAGACAACAGTGACTGTTGGATGAGGGCCAAGGGCTCGTCCTGTCCGCCCCCACACGAAGAACAGCTGACTCATAAGCTTCAGTGCAATTTCACAGTGGAGCTCTAATTCAGAATTGCATAAGTATGCTATTGGATATTAAATAGAATGATACAGATATAATGGTGACGAAACCCCTTTAAATCATTATGGAATAGGCCTATTATAACCCCTGGCACTACGGCCCATGAAGGGCCTAGGTCTACCAAGCGACCGCTGCCCAGTCATTTGGCCTGCAGATATTGGGGTGACGTGTGATCAGCACATCAGGTCCCCTCGGCCATGAATCTTGATTTTCGTGACCAGGGTGCGGGCTCACTGTCAGACAGCTACTCAATTGTCCTCACGAGGCTGAGTGCACCCCGTTCCAGCCCTCACGTCAGGAGCCGGGAATCGAACCCGGTGCCTCCGGGTGAGTGGCAGGTGCCCTACCCCAACACCATGGAGCCGGCATTAAGGAATATTGGCGTACTATATTTAGAAAATGTTTGGCTTTTGGAGTGAATATTATATACGTAGAAAGGACAAGATGCGTTAAAACGTAAAGCATTTGGAAATTAATACCTACCCCCCCCCCCCCCCCATATCTCCCCTATCTTGATTTTTTCACAGTCAAAATTGTGTTTTATGTACCTTAAATTAGCCTACTACAAAGTAGGTTCAAACAATGAGTTAACGAGGGTTGGTAAGGAGAAATATTATTTTACAGGCAAATGAACTATTACGAGTAGAATGCACAGTAGTAGAGCACTGGTGTACATTAATATCCAACATAGTAACCAATCTCTTTCAAGCACTTGTTCCAATGCATCGATGCCGGGATGGAAGAAATCAGTGACAAATCAGTGATACCACGACATGTAGGCATGTTAAATCACCTACCACCTTCAATGCGGCACTCATCATTATGGATGTGCTTGGGATGCCAGATCATCGCTCATTTTGCACAACCGTCCTTCCGTTATCGAACGGCACCAATGCTAAGTCTCTTTCTGTGTGTGACATGGTTTTTGCAACTAACACCTTAATAAGTTGCCGAGGAAATTCCACCGTTATGATATCCTTCAGGCGAACAAGAAAAACCGGATCACACAACGTAATTTCACGTTTGACCATGTAGCAGTGGTATTGAGAGGAACGGACCACAAGCATCGAGCCATATCTGACGCAACATCATCTTTTTACGTCGTGTGGCCTCCTGAAAGGCCGAGTGCAAGTCAGACTAGTTGATGGCTGTAAGCGATCTGTGCGTCCTGAAGAGGATGAAGTTACAATGAAGACGGCACATGCACCCAGTTCCCGGGCCAGGAGAATTAAACCCAGGAGATTAAAATCCCCGATACCAGCCGGGAATCAAACCTGAGACCCTTCTGGCCAAAGCCTAGCGTGCTAACCAATTCGCCCCGGAGATCTGGGTGCGATTCCCACTCTGTCAAGGAAGTGAATTCTTGTCCGAGGGCTGGAACATGGTACACTCAGCATCGTGAGGGGAAAACTGAGAAGAGGTGGTTTCGATTTTCATCTCAGCCATCCTGGAAGTGTTTTTCCGTGGTTTCCCCCACTTCTACTCCATGCAAATGCTGGGATGGTACCTAACTTTAGGCCATCGCAACTTCCTTCCCTAATTTAACCTCAATTACAAGTACACATAATAGTACAGCCATCACAGTGACACAGGTTATAAGATAAATTCTACACATACCCAAGTACATGGCGCTACATGACCATGATGTCGCTAAGCCCCCAAACAAATCAACATCAACAACTCTTTACTGCGAGAGCAGAGAGCTCTTACTCCTGTTATCCTCCCTCTCTCCGCAAATGCGCTCTATTTAAGGCAACGCGGTGCATGATTCACTACCCCTGTGGTGGTCCAGGCAAGGTCACCAAGAGCCCACTAAGGAGCCTGACTTGATGCAACTAGGCTAAAGCCCACAAAAGATACGGCAAAGCAAAAAAGAGAAGAAGATGCACTAGAGAGAGAAATTAAAAAACAACAACAAAGGTTTTGGGACTGGATGGACTCCAAGGAAGGCAATATAAGAAAACAGGCTCAAAATGGTCGGAAGAGAGAAAGAAGACACACTGCGAAAAGATGAAGGAGCACCGGAGGAAGAAGAAACAACAACAAAGGACTAAACATTGAAATTGGTTCGTGGTCCTCAGAAGACCCTAACGGAGAAAGAAGAAGAAGAAGAAGAAGCAGAAAAATAAAAATGCTGAGCTTTAATTTCTTTGTCATGAAAGTCAATATACTAAAAAAAACTTACTCTTTTAGATGTTACTGAACCCCCTCCCTAAAAAGACGTGGTCATACTATTAGAATACTGTTCTATATTAGTTTTCCAGATAGTTAAATTAACTCTGAAGCTGTCTGTTAACAATTCATGTTCATACTATTATATTTTGAAGTAAATGTATAATTCCTTGAATTTAAAAAAACGGGCGCATTCAAATTAGAAAGTACCATATTATTGTAAACAAATTATTAATGTCATTGAATTATAAATAATTATATATAGTCAATGTTGCCTGGTTATTAAAACATCTGATATATTTCCTATGTTTATCTGTCTGTTAGATAGTCAGCCCGAAGGCTGGTTGGATCCTCAAAAAGTACCGCCGGTATGTTATGTGGGTAAATACCCACAAAAACCCAAGGCAGGCCTATATTGAGGCGTACTAGGCAAGATGAGGAGTGAGGTAGTTTGCCATTGCTTTCCTCACTGAGTCAGAACAGCAGTACTAACCATATGAGTAGAACCTTTCACAGCATCCACAGGCACTGACTGCGCCCTGAATGTCATTACTCAGCACCACCCATACCTCAGTAGCTTCCATATAATCACAGTCATGAGTGAGACTGAGACATCGGTGAAAAGCCACATTATACTCTAGCCTGTGCCAACAGACAAATGCAAATGTTCTGCTTTCATCAAGAGATGGCAAACAGGCCACTATGTTTATATGGATATTTATTAAATGAATTAAAATATTTCTCGATTAAATCTTACCAGTCTTCTGCCCAAGGTCCTCAGGCAAGGCGAAAGGACGAGTACCCGTGGATCAATGGCCTAAGTGCGTAGAAGGTAACTGTCCTGTTTATGAGAGGTGGGTTTGATTCCCACCACCACTGAATATTTTTGTGTTCATTTTAAAATTTGGGGATCAAATACAACATGATGTTGATGATAATTGTTGTTACAAGGGTCCTAACATCTAGGTTATCGGCCCCTAATGGTTTGGGTGTTAATGAAAATTGAAAAATACCTATAATTAAATCTAACTACAAAGTTTCACTGTCGTTTATACCCTCCAGGGTAGGCCTTTCCCACGGATTAAGCGAGGGATTCCACCTCTACCGCCAATGAGGGCAGCGTCCTAGAGCTTGAGACTCTGAGTTGAAGATACAACTGGGGTGTGTGACCAGGCACTACGCCCAGGCGGCCTCACCTGCAAAGCGAACAGGGGCCTAATGAAGGGATGAGAAGAGTGAAGCAAGGAAGTGGGAAGGAGGCGGCCGTGGCTTTACGGAAATTACCATCCTGGCATTTGCCCGAAGACGAAGTGGGAAACCACGGAAAACCACTTCGAGGATGGCTGAGGTGGGAATCGAACCCTCTCTACTCATTTGGACTACCCGAGGCTGAGTAGACCCCATACCAGTCCTCATATCACTTTTCAAATTTCTTGTCAGAACCGGAAATCGAACCGCGGACCTCCGGGGAGGCAACTAATCACGCTGACCACTACACAACGGAGGCGACTGCTACAAACTTACAACTAAAATTAACTACTGACTTACACATGCTGTTTATACGATTTCAGTTGGATACGAAATTAACGTTGAGTGCGGTAGCATACTGATAAAAAACGTGAATGAATCTTCGAAGCGGAAAGCAATATCACATCACATACACTTTCAGGCAAGGTGAAGGGACGAGTAGTCGTGAGCAATGGTCCAAGTGCGTAGAAGGTAGCGGACCTGTTTTTGGGCGGTGGATTCGCATCCCACTACCGCTAAATATTTTTATGCACATTTTGAGCTTTGGGGATGATGATGGTGATGATGATGATGACAATTGTTGTTTTAAGGGACCTAACATCTAGGCTATCGGCCCCTAATGGTTTGGGTGTTCATGGAAAATGAAGATGAAAATGTAAGTAAATCTAACTACAAACGTACACAATTGGAGAAGAAAAGGAAAACAAAAGAAGGGTACCGGTAAGGGAAATAAATGAAAAGGAGAAATATGCCCTCAACCCTCGAAGAATGAGGATTGAGCGACTTTGAAAGAAGGAGAGCCATGGATGGCAGGGAGGAAAGGGAAAGAGGACAGGGCCCGCCCCAAAGGCAATGGAAAAAAGGCGAAAAAAACGGACCCAGCTCAGGAATACCTAGGGATCGATAACTCTCGAACTCACCAGCTGTGAACCCTTAAGGATCTAACATTATCCAAGGTACACAAGAACTGGTGGGGATACACACACCGTGCCTCCTTGAGGGCCTTGAGCAGAAGGCAGGAGATACATGAAAGAAAACCCTCGAAGAATGAGGGATCAGGAAAAATGTGAGAAGAGCCGATTAAGGTGGAAAAGGAGAGACTCCCTAGGTCTCGGATACCCTAGTACAGGCCGGACGTTTGTTTTAGACGATTGCCCTTGACCTTGAAGCCTGCGGGTGAGCCTGGACACAGTCACTCTCTCACCCTATCGCTTCACATTTGTCAACGCCGATCTGATGTAATGGAATTCCAGACTTGAGCACGTGGCGACACCGACTTGCAGACAGTACAGTCAACGTCGAAGTATTGTGTGACGCGGAATTACACCTTACGTATTTACGAACATAATTCATTATATTTGCCAATGACTGTACTTCAGTAGGAGTGTGAGACAGCTTTGTCAATCATCGGACCGCTTGGGGCAGCTGATAACAACACAGGTACTGCAGTAACTCGCCTCCAGGCTTCCATTGAGATTTTTCACTCGTCTAAAACAAACGTCCGGCCTGTACCGTCGGGGTCGCAAGAGAACAAGAGTTGACCAAGAGAGGTCGACAGGAAAGAAGACGAAGACGAGCCCGGCACAAGCAAGTCGAAGCAATGCCAGACTCAGCTGGGGTCCCGTGGTCACCAATCCACGTCCCTCCCGATGTGAGCCCCTGGGGATCAAATACAAGAACATGGCGACGAAATAACCAGCGCTTCTAGGCTGCGCACTGTGTCAAGCCAGTACATATTAAACCCTAAATAAACACCGCATGATATTAGTCAAATGTGGCACGAATGCCCTTGTATATTATTCCCAAAGCTTAAAATGTGCATAAAATATATAGCGCTGGTGAGATTTGAACCCAGCACGCAGAGACAGGTCGATTATCTTCTACGCATTTACACCATTGCTCTACGGCAACTAGTCCTTGCGGCTCGCCTGAAAGCGTATGAGATGCGGTACTGCTTTCCGCTTCGAAGGTTCATTCACGTTTTTTTTTATCAATAAGCCACCGTACCCAGCGTTAATTTCGTCTCCAACTGAACCCGTATCATCGGCATGTTCTTTGTACATGGCCGTATGACAGTTTGATGCTTTGAATTATCACTTGTCGCACACATGTTTTTGTCCATGTCGTCATAAATCTTGTAATGTCGTTTAGGGACATTGTGGCTTGGCTACTGACGGGGAACTGTCGACCATATTGGCATCGGACGTTGGAAGTGTGGCCGAAAATTAAAAAAATAAGGGGCGGCTGACTCACCTGGTATACACACACACACACACACACACTAATACAGCCATCGCAATAACACAGGTACCGACAGCATTGGCTCAGCTGGCTAAAGCGCAGCATTAGGTCATGGGGCCAAGCTCTCTGCTGACTCGGTAGACGCGTGGATTCGAGCCCCACCGTCGGCCATCCTTGAAATGGTTTTCCGTGGTTTCCCATTTTCAACACCAGGCAAATGCTGGGACGGTACCTTCTGATAGGCCACGGCCGATTCCTTCCACATCCTTGCCCTGTTTCATTCATCCTCATCCATTCCATCTCTCATCCCGACGCGCAGGTCGCCCACGGGCGTCGAATAGAAAGACCTGCACTCGGCCTCTCAGGAGACCACACGACAAAAAAACCAAAAAAAACACAGGTTAACAGACAACATTCAACACCAAGTAGTCGTGGCTAAATGACCATGATGATCATGCATCTCAATTGAAACAACAACAGCTTCCTACCCAAAATCCTTCCTCGTATTAAAGTACGCACACTAGTAAGCCTACAGACATCACAGTGACACAGGTGACCACACAACTTCTACACACACCCAAACACATTGTGTTACAAGAGGATGATGCCGCAAAATCCCTAAAGAATCAAAAACAACAACAATAGACTCTACCGCGGATCAAGGACAACAAATTTTAATCGCTGTAGTCGAGTGTTGAAATATGTGCTGTTATAAGTACATGTGTCGCCTCCGTAGCGTAGCGGTCAGCATGGTTAGCTGCCGCCCCGGAGGTCCTGGCTTCGATTCCCGGCTCTGCCACGAAATTTGAAAAGTGGTCTGAGGACTGGAACGGGGTCTACTCAGCCTCGGGTGCTCCAAATGAGTAGAGGGGGTTCGATTCCCACCTCAGCCATCCTCGAAGTGGTTTTCCGTGGTTTCCCACTTCGTCTTCGGTCAAATGCCGGGATGGTACCTTCTTCAAGGCCACGGCCGCCTCCTTCCCTCTTCCTTGCCTATCCATCCTGACCTTCCATTACCTTCCCTCTTGAGGCCCCTGTTCGCTTTGCAGGTGAGGCCGCCTGGGCGAGGTGCCAATCACACCTCACCAGTTGTATCCCGTCCGATTAGATGTTCCCAGCTCTAGGACACTGCCCGTAGAGGCGGTAGTGGTGAGTTCCCTCGCTGAGTCCGTGGGTTCCACCAACCTGGAGGGTAAACGACGAAGAAGAAGAAGAAGAAGAAGATAAGTACATGTATTTTCGATTGCAAATACATACTATGTATGCTTAACATCATAACGTGTGACTAGCCATAAGTCAATAAATACAAATAAAGACGAAGTAAAAGAAATTTGAACCCGGTGGGATTTGATCTACGAACCTCAAGACTATGAGTCCAGGTCGCTACCACTACGCCACACTTGCCGTGCACTAATATTTGGTAAATAACTGGTTTAGTATAACTCTATAATATTTTGTCTTACAATCAACGATTTCATTAGCGTTTATTGCTGTTTCTATAAACCATTTGATATTAAATAAGTATTATTTCGTTCAGCACATACGTAAAAGTATATAAACTTACGAAGTCAGGGAAATGTAAGAATTTGAGAGCAAAGAATGCCGGCCATTTTGACTCAACGGGATGGCACGGACAAGCACGATATGGCACAGTCAGCCTGAATCGTTAGTCACTACAGCGGTTACATATATATTGGGCAGACATGTAGGAGAATTACAACAAAGGTCAATGAACATCGTAGGCATTTACTTCTTTCCCATCCAGAGAAGTCTGCGGTTGCTGAACATGTCATACAGAATGACCATCGAATTCTTTTTGATGACACTTCTGTCATCTGTATGGAGAAACATTTCACAACTCGTATGATTCGGGAGACGATTGAAATACGTAAACAACCACAGAACTTTAATAGAGGTGATGGTTATCCCTTGAGTAAATCATGGATGTCCTCTCTAGTTTCTTTACCAACATCTTCTTGGTCTCAGGAGGTCTTGGAGTAACTATTTGCTTCGGCATGGCTTCCTATCTTATAGCATCCATCTATGGAGGCTATGCCATTGTTTACTAATTCTTTCTTTCTTTCTTTCTTTCTTGACAAACCTTGATAATGGGAAAAGCAGTTGTCTTGAAACGTCGGTTTCAAAAGTTTCACTCGACCTAATAGCCCCAAAGCTACTATATTATGGATGCAATTGATTGAGAAATTTACGCAACAGTATATACCTTTTGCTTTTACTCTCCCAAGCACTGGGATGCCTCTTCTGCCATCTATACTGTTCCATAGTTCATATATTCCACTGTATATACCGTTCAGGTCTTCACCGTAACCCTGGCAGGAGACCCTTACATGGCACTACCAGCCGGGTAAGCTGGACCAAGGTTTCTTACAGAGGTGTTAATCCTCTATCACTCTCCCTTTGTCCTGACTTGTGACAGTCAGAGCCTGGCTTCCCAAAACATTGGGCCCAGCTTGGTGGGATTAACATTCTACTGAAATAAATAAAAATAGGTAGGAGATAATTTTTATCAAAAGTTTGCAATTTCACTAAACTTGGTTTGTCACTTTCAGCATAACCACTCATCAAAAGGGATCATGTAAAACAATTGTATATATTTCCAAGGAAACACACATATTTTGCAATTAGAAAATTCAAATCGTAACAATTGTTATCTATTTTTCAAAATGTGGTTCTTGCTTTTTGCTGAACTTCACTGTTTATCTGGTATCTCTCATGTTTATAGGAATTTTGGTACTCCTTTTTTCTTTACTTGGTGATAAACCACCAGCCACAAAATGAATCTCACTCAAACCTTTGTGGCTTTAATTAGTCTTTCTATGAAATGTTTAAAATATTTTTTGAGCTGTGTCAAAATAAAAATGATATAATATCGCTTAATAAACTAATAATATGGAAATGAGTGAGATTCAGTTAGTAGCTGCAGGTTTAATGCCCACGTAAAAAGGGATAAGAAGCAAACCTGTAAACAAAACAATGGAGTAAAAAACGGCTAAATATAATTGCATAAAATATAATAAAGCTCGAAATATAGAAATTCCACTCTCAGCATTAACTAAAATAACATTTATGAAAACACCGGTTACTATGCTAATTAGGGTTACAAATTGTTATTGACTTGGGAAATTTTATGTTATTTCTAGTAATTTGGCCTCATGTGTAATTTAGATTATTTTTCATTTGAATTTTGACTCTGGGTTCGAGAACTAAACAACTGAGCACTTATCCAGGCTGCAGTCATTCTTCGTTTGAGCGCTATTACCTAGCAATGCTGCAGTAATATCGCCCGGCTGATTAAGAGGCACATTACTGAGTGAGCAGTTACAGGCGGGTTTATGTGCGTACGAGAACGACCTGGTGCGCTTCTATTAGTCCCAAGTCACCTCGGGCTGTCAGCTTTTAATGATGAAAGATGAGGCGAGGTACACCTAAAGGTGGTAAACGAGGTAAGAATGGAAAAATAAAGGAAGGGAATCCTATTTGTCTTCGTTCACTTGTATAGCTATTCATCTGTTTGGGTTAATAGCGGCAAATCTCGCTTGCAGGCGTCATAACAAGAAGCACGAGATATACTCTATGGTCGTAAATAATTCCTACGTTTCTTAGAAAACCTAGAGTATTCCGTCAGTTGTAACTCTTCAGTTGGTCAACACGAATTTGCCCAATGACTGAGCGGGATACATTATAGGCATTATAATTAATAATAATATTACAAAAGATATATATAATAAAAAGAACTTATCCTGGAACACTAAATTAAGGCATTATCAAACAGTGGTCAGACCTGAAACAAGATTTGGTGATTTAGACAAATTAGAGAAGACTGAAAGACGAATTCTGAGAAAAATACTGGGAGCTAAACAAAATAATAACGCAGAATATAGGTTACGACCAAATAGAGAGTTATATTTGACATGTGAAAAATTAACTGATGTAACGAGAAAGCGATGATTACAGTTTTTTAGGCACTTTTATAGAATGGAACATAGTAGACTAACTAAACAGATCTTCAACTTACTGACTAGTTACAAATCCAAACCCACATGGTTCATTGAAATTGACAAAGATTTGACAAATGCCAAACTTCAGACAGACACAATAGCAAACAGATCACTCTTCAGAGAAGCTATTCAAATGGCAAAATTTGAAGAAAGGAAGAAACAAACAACTGGCAGAAAGTGGACTCAGGAGGAGAAAGATCGTCACTCTAGAAGGATGAAAGAAATTTGGAAACAACGGAAATTGAATACAATGGACAATAGCCAACGTTGATTCATCGTGCCCTCCAAATGGTTTATTCGAAAAAAGAAGAAGAATTGCAGTAAATAACACTCCTGGGAATAAGTTACACCAAGACTATTAGTTATGATCACTATTATCATGTGGAAATTTTAGGATTACGCGTTTTGACCTTCAAGCGGTCATCATCAAATTCTGATCACTGTTTTGAGATGTATATTTATATACAAATAATATTTTACTACACAAAATTTTGTTGTGCGTTTAGTTGGAGTTTATATTATGATTCGCAGTTTTAATGTCGTTATACAGTGAGATTCTTTTGCTGGAGCGGGATCGGCAGCCAGCGGCCGGCTGTTGGGCACGCGCGCCTTCCGTCAGCCAAACGAGCTAGGTCCGCGGGGTTGCGCGAGGAGGCGAGCTAACCAGGGTCATTAAAGTCCATTACGTCACTAAACTTTCATCAACGAGGGTGTGTAGTGTCAGCGCACAGATAAGAAGGTAACATAAACAACAGCTGCATGTTTTAATTAAAGAAGCACAGATGTTATTTTATTTCTTGGGAATCTGGATGACCTCGCGTCACCAGTTAGAGGTTAGAACTTATCTTTTCACAGAATATACTAAAAATGTTCTCCTTCAGCTGACAGACAGACATCGCTACATTATGTCGCTACTCCTGCACCCCCCCCCACCCCACCTCTTCTCCCCCCGCGTGTTTACTGTAATTAATCGAAGCATGGACCTAAGCCCGTTTGTTGTTCAATTGTGGGTTAATTTAAAATACAAAGTGTACAGATCAATTACCCGCACTCTAGTGGAGCTGGAGAACAATATACGGCAGCAGATATCCCTCACAACAGAAGGGGATTACAACGTGTAAACGCTAATTTATTTACACGGTACAACGCCTGTCTGCCAGTTGAAGGAGAACATTTTCAGCATCTTCTGTAAAAAGATAAGTTCTTTAGTCATGATTTGCTGGTATACCATTAATTAATTTACTTTGTTACAGTTTCCACCTGCGCACAATCCGCGGTGCGAGCTCGGTTGGCTGGCGGGAGGCGCGCGCGCCCGGCAGCCGGTTGCCCATCCCGCTCCAGCAAAAGAATCTCACTGTATAACGACATTCAAACTTCGAATCATAATATAAGGGTTTGTGAATTAGGTATGAGTATTATGCACGTGTATACACATTAGAACAACACTATATAATCTCTCTCTATATATAAAAATGAAAGTTTGTCTGTTTTTTTCTGAATTTCCACGGAAGTTTGAGTTATTAACGCGTTTCAGACTGGTTTATGACAGTTGCGTGCAAAAACAAAATTTTTGTCTGTCTGTCTGTTTGTTTGTCTGTGTACAACTTTGCACGCGCATAACTCGAGAACGGCTGAGTGGATCAACGTAAAATTTAGTACAGAAGTCCATCAGAGGCACGAAAGTAATCATTGATGTAACTCTTCTCCATACCTCTCATAAAAGAGGGCCTACCCCCTTAAAATGCATGCTGAATTGGGCGTAGAAAAACGATACAAAGCTCATTTTCAGCGTCTCAATGTGAGAAACAAAACTCGGGAGCCCTACGGGCCCTGAAAACCACATTTTAAGGTCCTAAAACCAACAGTTTTAGAGATATACCCAGAAAACTAATTTCATTTATTAAGCTATTGAAAGAATGCAAGCCGGTAACCATGGGAACACAATCTCAGAAGTCGATCTATTTCTGTAAGACGCAGTGCCATTCCATTTATTACATTATTGTGAACGTTCGCAAACGGCTATAAGGTTATCACGAAACCAACTTAAGCTGTAAAATTCATCAACACGTATATAATGCGCTTAAGGGGGTCAAGGGGTTCGAAAGGTCTATTATATCCCTATCCCTATATTATCAAATTATTATTATTATGATTATTATTATTATTATATTATGGCGTACAATGACGAGCAAAACTCATTTTCAGCCCCTCAGTGGCTCGGAGGATACTACGTTTTAAGGCTCTAAAACCACGTTTCTGAGATATTCCCAGAAAACTAATTTAATTTAATAAACTAATAAAGACCACCTCGTGACACAGTGGCTAGCTTTGTAGGCTGTCACCCCCGAGGTACCGGGTTCGATCCCCGGCTTTGCCAAGAATTTAAAAGTCTTGTTATGATCTGGTACGGGGTCTCCCAGCCTCGTGATGCAAAATGGGAACCTGCCGGATGCTATGGTAGGAGGAGGAGTGGAAAGTAACTGGCCACCCTTTCACACGCAACCTCCGGCTCGGGATGCCTGGTTAGTGATCCCTCGACTTAATCAAGGGCTCTTATTCAGGTCGCCTTCGTCCCTGGAGGGGATATGGTACTCTTATATTTTCTAAACTAATAAATAGATGACGAGTACAGAAGAAGACCGAATCAGGAGCTATATAGATATACTGAGAAAATCACAGATGTGGCCAGGAGGAGACGTTTGGTTTTCTATGGACATGTCTCATGGATGAACCCAACAAGACTAACAAACCGGCTTCTCAACTACTAGGGGAAGAGAAAGAGCGTGACACCGTCCCTAACAGTAGTTAAGGATATCCAAGAATTGAAGATAATTAAAAGTGATATTAGAAGCCGATCACATCTCAGAAAGATACTTAAACAGAAGAGTTTTCAGGACAGACCACCCTGTAAGAAAACCGGCATCATCTGGACAAAAGAGAGGAAGGAGAAACATAGCCAGAGAATGCGCGAATATGGGCCAACATCAAGTCCCTCGCCAAGCTGGAAAGTTGAACGTCATGGTCCTTAGCTGGCCCATCCGAAAGAAGAAGAAGAACAAGAAGAAACTAATGAAGTAATGCAAGCCAGTAACCATGACAACAGTGTCACAAGAGGTGACATCCAACTTTACATCTATTTCTGTAAGAAGCAATGCCACTCAATTTATTAAATTTCTGTTGAAGTTTGCAAATGGCTATAAGGTTATCGTGGAATCAAACATAGACTGTAAAATTCAACAATACGATTAAGGGGGTCAAGGGGTACCCTAGAATTTTTACACGTGACTTACACGCACGATATGCGATATGTTGTACAGAAGGTCTATTATATCTCCAAACAGCAACATTATTTTCAAAAATTCCTGAATTGGAATAGTGTTTTTTGCAGCTTTTGTGAAATTGGGCCATTGGAGGCTAAAACTCCCGAATTTTCAGGCACCACGAGCCTTTATAATTTATTAAAGGGGTCTTCCTGGGGAAGGGGACTTTCCACAACGGTGAGGGTCAGTTTTTTAGCCTACTTTCGATTTTTGCAAAAAATGAAAGTAGACTTATGAGATCAACACAGGGCGAAAAAAGTGTGTCTGTCTGTGTGTGTGTATGTGTGTGTGTGAGTCTGTGTGTGTGTGTGTATGTGTGTGTGTGAGTCTGTGTGTGTGTGTGTGTCTGTGTGTGTGTGAGTGTGTGTACTCTGAATGTCTGTCCCCCCCTATCAATTCGAACACGGTGAAACCGAATTGAACGAAATTTGGTACAGAGGTAGCACTAGTAAAGGACACCTCAGTGTCATACTTTATATCGCCGCCATCTTTACCAAAACAGAATGGCGGCCACTCAAATGTTCAAAACGTAAAATCAAATTACGGCTAAACTAATCATCCGATCTCTACCAAATTTGGTGACAACATACCTTTGTATAGGACGCGTCTTTCACCCAAAAGTCAAGGTCATCGGCCATGCCATTTCAGGATGGCGGCCGTGTGAATTATGCAACCATTTTAATAAATAGCTTAAGACCCACCAATTCCGATTATCGAGCCTAGGGGGGTTTAAGCTATCCTGAAGGTCGTGATCCGTTATTTATTATAATTTAATATTATAATATTATACAGTATGAGTGGCTTAAAAGAGCTGAGCCGTTTGTGTCACACACAAGATGGCAGCTGTCCTCATGTGCCTGTCTTATATTTCAGTAGTTTTAGTATGTTGTATGTGATATACCGTACTGATACAATAATATAAACTTTGTATGAAATGATCTTTAATGAAGATGTACTGCAGTGAAGAAATCGTTTATTTAAAGTCATTATTTGCCAACAGTTTGTATCTAATATGCCAGTTAAGAACACCTGACGTCATGGATACGGTTAGCTCTGGGCTAGCATGTTAGTCTGACACGCAGTTGACTGGGGATCGAGTACTGCTACAGTTAGGTTTTTTTTCTTGAATTCTTTTACAAATGATGTGCACGAGCTTTTTCCACAGATACTGAATAAAATGTCATTTAGCTCAAAGGAGAGGATAAAGTATACACTCGTATATTAATAAAATCACAGTCCCAGCATCGCACATAAACAGAAGACATTAGAAAAAGGAGAATAGAAGAACTAGATACACGTTGTCATTAACCACAGCCTTCTTAATGCCTCTGTACGGTGCTGTCCTCTTGTGGGTTATGTGGGTAATATTGTTCCAAACATAACGCTGTGTAAATGCCTGAGCTGGCCTCCTGAAGTATGGCAATTTTGTAATACTGGTAGTTCAACTATTAGCCACGATCGCGCTCCGAATACCTTTAAACACTGCCAGCTGGATCGCCTCCCTCTTGGATACTTTAAACTGCCTACTCATTCAACACCCATAGAACACTGCCATCGTAGTACATTACGATTGCAGTGCATAGGCGTACAAGATAAAGATTAATTCACTGATAGGTCGCAGCACCACCTACTGTGATTGGGGCGGAAGATTCTTAATTTTGCAGGCTGGCTTAATATAGAGATTAACGGACGTGAATGCATTACAATAAGTTAGTAGTTTTGTTATTCAAGCATCATAAAGTATATAATATTGATCTTGACACCTACTGGCTTATTATCAATATAAAAGAAAACAAACAATACATTGTGGTTGGGGTGATTGTTTTAGGGATGAGGACAAAGAGTCATAAAGATACCCATACATTTAGGAGAAAGTAGGCTATATGTTCTTTGCTGAACATCTTGTTTTAATTTGACATATATTGCGTTTCGTCTACGAGGTTTTCAATATTATTTTCACGTCTCGCCTACACGTTAGGTGAATTTAGTTTGAGAGCACATTTTAAGTAATCATATTTTTGTCGATAAACGGGTTCATCGTAAAGATGATTTTGTTTGATACTGTGTGGTTGATATAACTTTATGTTTATGTACGCCTATAATTCATGTTCGGGTGCTTGGAGCATCGTGAAATTAGGTATTGTAACCATGAGTCAATGCACCAATTATTTAGAAAACTCTTCATCGTACTTCTCATAGAAGGGTGGGTATAATGAACAACTTTTCAAAGTACATGCTAAAATAGGTGAAAAATAAAAATTATCCTAGAATGACGACCAAAGCATATGTTGCGCTTTTCAATGTGTGACACAAAAATAGGGAGTCTATAAAGGGTCTCCGAAAACCACATTTTACGGCCTTTAAATTAACAGTGTCTGCGAAGTACGCAGAAAACTAACTTCGTTTTGATAAACTTATGAAGGAATGACAAGCCCCTAACCATTGGAACAGTATCTCAATTGATAACGTCTGGTTATTAATACCAGTAAATAGAATAAAATACAAATTAGAGCATGCATTTGAATTCTATTTTACACTGTATATAGTTACTTATCTCAGAGGAGCCGTTGGTCTTACAGTTGTTACTCTCTCGCCTGCCTACTACCGACCGATGATGCGTGGTGGTGGAGCGTCTCAGTCTGAATATCGTTACGTGCGGTATCTGTTGACGGAAGATATAACTAACTGAGCCTGGAATGACTTCTAACACTGATCAGGTATTATATACACCATACCTCTTTGTAGGCGATTAAACAGAGCTATATTTCTCTTAGGTTCATAGCGCGGGCGTTGCTCGTATCATCAAATAGTACCGCCAAAAGGTTATGTGGCTAGAAACCCACAAACACCCAAGGCAGCGGATTAATAGGGCGTACTAGGAAAGGTGAGGCGTGAGGTAGTTTGCCATTGCTTTCCCCACTGAGTCAATGCAGTGATACTGACCCTATGATCAAAACCTTCCACAACATCCATAGACACTAGCTGTGCACATTACTTATCACCACTCATACCTCAGTAGCTTCCATATATTTGGCTGGCTGCGTGGCTCAGCGGTAACGTTCTCGCTTGCTGGGCCAAAGTTGCAGGTTCATATCCTGGCGCAGTCAGCTGACATTTGAGGGTGCGCAAATGCGAGGGAGCCGTGTCAGTAGATTTACTGGCACGTTAAAGATCATCATCGGGGCAAAATTCCGGCACCCGGCGTCTCTAAAAGCCAAAGTAGTTAAAAAGGGACGTAACACCAATAACATTATTATTAGCTTCCATATAATCACAGCCATGAAAGAGACTGAGGCATCGGTGAAAAGTACGGCTGTACATATTTCAATATAGAATTATTCAAATTGTCCGAATAGTTTCGAATTAGTACATTATTCATTAAGCCTATAGTGGCGATACATAAGACCCGAGTGTGTTTATAAAACGAGCAAAGCGAGTTTTACAATTTCCATACGAGTGTCTTAATTACCATTATAGGCGAGTTACATACGACTGTTCATGTTCGACGATAATTACAACTTTATTTTATGTTCGAACATAAATATTCTTAAATATGTGTCGAGTTTCCACCAATAGAGATTTCCTGAACTAGCATCAGCAGATAGCGCACAGGTACTATGAGGGATCATTTTGTTCTTTAGTTCAAATAACATTTGTGAATAACAAACGATTTAAAATTTAAATGTATCGTATTATGAACTTGTTATTTTTCAAATTCGATGCTTATAGAATGTCAACGGAAGGCAAACCAATGGAGTCTCAAATACAACAGTCATGACATCTGGCGGAAAAGTTTCGCATAAGGTGTCCCTATTGCGTTTACTGAACAGAGCACTGGTTATTGATTTCCGTGGATCAGAGATCTTGACAATGTTACATGTTTCCAAAACTTTGAAACAAAAACATGGATAGTTAGTGTCGTTATATCAATACCAGAATTCACTAAAATTGTCGCCGAACTCCTACGAATGCAATGTCCTGTGTACAAATTGGAATTAGGGAGATTAAGATTAAAGTACAGTGATATTTATTTTCCCATATTCCGCAGTTTATTTATGCCAATATTTTGGACGGTGAACTTTCCATGTGGGTAATTTATAAAGAAGGATGGAGTGTCGCAAACTTCTGGTCGTAGATTCATAAATTGTTTGCGTATTTCATAGTATTTTCCTGTTACCTGGAAGGTTCATGCTGATTTTGTCTTTGCGTTTCGGATTGTATGAAAAGTTCGGTGAATGGGTCTATATTACGAACGGATTGTTGGCTTACCTGAAACAGCCGTTATTATCCTTCGAAGTAATCCCCGTGTATGGTTATGCACTTCTTAGAACGGCTGTACAAGTCCTGGCATAGTCTTCCTGAGGGATAGCCTTCAGTTGGGTCGTCACATTACGTTGGATGTCCGAAAACCTCTGGCCCTCAAGTGCTTTTCGGCGACCCTGGACCCCGATACTCCATACTTTGACGCTTGCCTTCGAGGTCATACCCCAGGCACCGTGTCTCGTCACCCATGACGATGGTTTTCAGGACCATTCCATTCCACGGAACATTCCCCCTTCTCACTGCCACCCGTCGAACAGGTGGGCACGTTAGGTTGCATAAATTCACCCTTCTCACTGCCACCCGTCTATCAGTTGTGCAAGTCGGGTTGCATAAATTCACGCTTCTCTCTCGATTTTAATGTAGAGTTTTGACGACCCAAACTGAGGCTATTCCTAAAGAAGACTATGCCAGAAGTTTACACGACTTGTACAGTCGATCTCAGAAGTGCATAACCATCCACGGGGATTACTTCGAAGGACAGTAAAGGCTGTTTCAGGTAAGCCAACAATCCGTTCGTAATGTTGACCCTTCACCGAACTTTCCAGACAAAGGGTGTGCAATGGATGATCTAATATCCTTTTACATTGACAACTTTCAAATCATGTAATTCATGTCACTTGTGTACGACATGTTTGATTTTGGAAGGAAGTGCGTTGAGCAAAGGTGCGATGCTATCCTTACCTAATTGATCAAACAGCTGTATTGTAATGGAAACCTTAAGCTCTCATTGATGGAGAACCTCTATCATAATGAAACTTGAACTCTAATGAGCCTCATTAAGATGCAGTTTAGGGGCAGATGACCTCGCTGTTCCACCCCTTAAAACAATAACAATCTAATATATAATATGCAGTTTTCTGGCATGTAATATTTATATTTCGCCATGGTCGAGCATAATGAGTATTTGATTCGAACATACGACACATAAGTAGGACAAATGGCCTATGCATTTTAGGGATATACCGGGTGGTTCAGTAGCCCCTTCCAATATCGTTTTCTGCTACCCAACTAACGCGTGTTGGCAGGAAGGTCGATAATTCTCTGCTTGTATCCCATATGGTACTAATGCACTGCTAACATATCCTGCAAACGATACTGAACCTTGTTATATTTCCCTCGATGTGACTACAGATTAATACTTGTCATACTTGTGTGGGGCAGGAGGGAATAAATGAATACTCCGCATCAAGCATACTAGGAGATTGCACGCTATTCCGTTTCTGGTATTAATACACACATAAAAAAAAGTTTTGCATCACCTCGGTTCCCAGATCTCCGGCATATAGACGTTGACTGTGTATATTGTATCCAAGATACAGTCCCTTTGACTGTTCATAGATGTCACTAAAACTGCTCAAAGATGTAAACAACCATGCATGAGCAGGGCCTATTAGACGGAGGGGGTACGACAGCCGATCAGTTCCAGTCATTCCACCAGGACGAAGGTACGCTGCTCATGTTGTCTGTAGTTCTACCATGCCTAGAAGGTCAATACCGCAGTTCGATCGCGTCCGCATTGTTACTTTGTGTCAAGAAGGGCTCTCAACAAGGGAAGTTTCCAGGCGTCTCAGAGTGAGCCAAAGCGATGTTGTTCGGACATGGAGGAGGTACAGAGATACAGGAACTGTCGATGACAGGCCTCGCTCAGGCCGCCCAAGGGCTACTACTGTAGTGGATGACCGCTACTTACGGATTGCCGCTCGGAGGAACCCTGACAGCAATGCCACCATGTTGAATAATGCGTTTCGTTCAGCCACAGGACGTCGTGTTTCAACTCAAACTGTGCGCAATAGGCTGCATGATGCGCAACTTCACTCCCGACGTCCATGGCGAGGTCCAGCTTTGCAACCCCGACACCATGCAGCGCGGTACAGATGGGCCCAACAACATGCTGAATGGACCCCACGGAATTGGCATCACGTTCTCTTCACCGATGAGTGTCGCATATGCCTTCAACCAGACAATCGTCGGAGACGTGTTTGGAGGCACCCTGGTCAGGCTGAACGTCTTAGACACACTGTCCAGCGAGTGCAGCAAGGTGGTGGTTCCCTGATGTTTTGGGGTGGCATTATGTGGGGCCGACGTACGCCACTGGTGGTCATGGAAGGCTCCGAAACGGCTTTACGATACCTGAATGACATCCTCCGACCCATAGTGCAACCATATCGGCAGAATATTGGAGAGGCATTTGTCTTCATGGACGACAATTCACGACCTCATCGTGCACATCTTGTGAATGCGTTCCTTCAAGATAACGACATCGCTCGACTACAGTGGCCAGCATGTTCGCCAGACATGAACCCTATCGAACATGCCTGGGATATGTTGAAAAGGGCTGTTTATGGACGTCTTGACCCACCAACCACTCTGAGAGATTTACGCCGAATTGTCGTTGAGGAGTGGGACAATTTGGACCAACAGTGTCTTGATGAACTTGTGGATAGTATGCCACGACGAATACAGGCATGCATCAATGCAAGAGGACGTGCTACTGGGTATTAGAGGTAGTGGTGTGTACTGCAATCTGGACCACAAATGCTGAAAGTCTAGCTGTATGATGGTACAACATGCAATGTGTGGGTCTCATGAGCAATAAAACGAGCTGAAATGTTGTTTGTGTTGATCTCTATTCCCTTTGTATTTAAAGGTTCCGGAACTCTTGGAACCGAGGTGATGCAAAACTTTTTTTGATGTGTGTATATTAATTATACAAATAACCTTAATTCTACAGTGATAATGCACTACTCTTCCGTTAATAATATGAATGCATTAAAACTTGTCACATAACGCATTGGCCAATTTTTTTTTTAGCGTATGGCTTTTAGTGCCGGGAGTGTCCGAGGACATGTTCGGCTCGCCAGTTTTGTAGCTGCTTCGAGACGGACACCCAATGGGTGAGCTACAAGTACCGTTGGGGAGGAAAGTGGGAATGTAAGGACTAGGAGGTGGAAGGTAGCGGCTGTGGCCTATAGTTAGGGACCAACCCCGGCATTTGCCTGGAAGGAAGATGGGAAACCACAGAAGAACATCTTCAAGGTTGCCGGTGGGGGGATTCGAACCTCCTCGCCTCCCGGATGTGAGCGACTGCCAGCAGTCATGCCGTAACGACCTCGGCTAACTCACCCGGTGGCCAAATAATGATCCATCGACATACAGACTGTACTAATATCTGCGGGAAAACAGATTGCGTGATACCTCTGATAACTTGTAGTTCAAACAACTTCCGCCAGCAGAGACTCGTCAAATGGGTATTTATTCCACCTAAATCAATACCATTTATCAATTAATGAAAATTAATCAAATTAAAACGTTAGAAAAAATAAAAAATAAAATAAATATTTAAGGAAAATAGCAAGTTTGACCATAATTCTTAGTAATAACCGGCCTCGGTAGCGAAGAGCAAATCCCATCTCAGTCATCCTGAAAATGGTTTTCATGGTTTCCTATTTTCACCATCGGGCAAATTTTGGGTCTTACTTAATGAGAATGGAAGACCCACTTGGTACCTGAGGAGCTGTATTCATCGTGGCAATATTTTAACCGGGTGTGTGGATCTACAAAAAGACCATGGTTTGCAGAATACACTCGACCCTATATTAGCTGATGACGTGGTGGCTGCTGATCTGAGAGTTGGTTAGGGCCAGCAATCTAAACTCTCATATGTATATTAACCCAAAGAACTTGCTCTGTTTTGAATTTCTTTTCCATCCTTTTTAATTATTACTATAAATTGTTATTTTTATTAATTATTTGTTATATTATTTTTAGGCTTTCTTCGTTTTTAGGCGTCCACTTGTACATTTTAAATTAATTTACATTTGCATAATTGTATCTGTGTTAAGAGGGGCAGATGACCTCGCAGTTAAAAAAAACCTAACTAAATTATAGATTGAAAATTTCCTGCACCATTGACGGTGAAACTTGGGTTAACAAATTAATATATATATACGCCAAGAATTCAAAAAGAAACATTAAGATCAATTGGGTAATTCTTCACAAGTAGCGTAATCTCATTCAATGGGCAACTTGCAAAGACTGCTCTCTAAAGCTCTCGTATATAATGAAGTGAGGATATCGTGTGCAAGTCGACCCTAGTGGCTTAAAGCAAAACTGTAGCCGTTAAATCGTCTTAACATAATTCCCGCCACCCATTAACAATGTAAAGCTGTGCCATTAAATAGATGAGACCGCGGAGAAAAATGCTTATACCAAGAATGTCCTTTAGCCTTTTTCTTCCCGTTCTTTAACGACGCCCTCGGTCTTAAAGAATCTGTGCCAACCCAATAACCATTTGTTTGAATTTGTCGCTCGATTTCGCTGTCAGAGCAAGTTCTGTTCCTGCCGAGGCAATAGCAGAGGAAGGTTTGGACACCGCACGAAGGAGAGTAACTCGATTACTGGGGCCAGTTCCAGAGTTAATTTGTGATATCCACAACCAACACACCTGTCCTACTTACTACTGCAACCTATAACAATAATATTAATAATAAAAATCATAATCATAATTTCGCAGTGCCCAATTCACATGATCTGCAATTAACCCTCTGTGAGAAAATCACGAAGTATCTCTCCTTGGCAGAGGAAATACGACAAATGTGGAGACAGGAAAGTGTAGTGGTGCTGCCCATATTCTCCTCTTCTACCGGCATCATCCCTAAATCATTGGCTTTACTACTACTCTCGGCGCCAAAGTCCGTTTAGGACCTTGGCCTTTCCAACAATCGTTGCCCAATCCTGACGATCTTCTGTACGTTTCCTCCATCTTCTTACTCCCATCTTGCGTAAGTCGTCCTCCAAGCCATCCAACCATCGTTTCCTAGGTCTTCCTTTGCATCTTCTTCCACCTGGATTTCCTCTATAGGTCTTTTTAACCACTCTATCACCTGCCATTCTCTCCACATGTCCCAGCCATTTTAGCCTATTACTCTTTACTTCCGAAACTATATCAGGATGACCATATAGTTCCTCCAATTCTTTGTTTTCCCGTATTCTCCATCTTCCTGCCTCATTCACTGATCCATAAATCTTCCTCAGTATTTTCCTTTCCCATCTTCTCAAAAGCTCCTCTTCTGTCACAGTCATAGTCCATGTTTCCGAGCCGTACAATACCACTGGTCTTATAACTGTTCTGTACACTGTCACCTTTGATCTTCTACAGAGGATGCGCGCTTTGAGGATTTTTATCAGTGCCCAATAAGCTCTATTACCGTCTGCAATTATTGCTTTTATTTCTTCTCTTGTGCTATTATCTTCAGTAACCAGTACTCCCAAATACTTGAAACTTTCACACCTCTCAAAATTCACCCCATTTAGGTTTAAAAATAAATTTATATATTTATCTTTCTCCACAGTATTTCTCCTAGATAACAATAATAATAATAATTATTGAGTTTGTTGTAGTTCACTCGTAATCCTACTTCTTCTGATTCTTTTTCTAACCGTCCCATCACTTCTTCCTTCAGTCTTCGTGACAGCATACCTACATTATCAGCATACGCTTGATTTTGGCTCATACGGTTTAGCAGAGTGCCTCCTGGATTGCTGATATATACCTTCCTCATTGCTCTCTCTAATACTACTGTATATTGAATAGCAGCGTGGACAGTACGTCTCCCTGTCGTAAGCCTTGGGTTACCTCAAAAACTTTTGAGAGTCTTCCTTCAACTTGAACTCGACATTTTGTGCCCAGTAAGAATCAATTGTACCCATCTGATTAGTTTGGGTGGGAATCCCATGTCCATCAAGGTCTGATACAGAGTTTTCCTTCTTACACTGTCATAAGCCTGTTTGAAATCCACAAATAGTTGGTGCACATCCACATTATATTGGTAAAACTTTTCCATTATTTGCCTTATTGTGAAGATATGGTCCGTCATCGATCTACCCTGTCGAAATCCACACTGGTATTCTCCAAGCCTCTCTTCAACAAGAGATGTAAGTCTCATAGCCATTACCTTGGCTAGGATTTTATAGACCACACTAAGCAGTGCTATACCACGATAATTTTCACACTTTGCTTTATCATTCTTCTTATGGATTGGGCAAATAATGGCCGTGTTCCACTCTTCTGGCATCACCTCCTTAACCTATATCTCCACAATCAACTGGTGTAACAGCTTTGTCAAATGTTCCCCACCACACTTAATCATCTCTGCCAAACTAACCTACTCTAGCGTCGGCACGGGTACTGGCATTGCATCAGTGTTATCCTTGCACCATGGTTGGTCATTCTTTTCATCCTCTTGATCTAGCAATACCGTCTCTGCAGTAGTATTGAGCAGCTCGCTGAAATATTCAGCCCTTCGATCTAAACTCTGTTCTTCTCCTATGAAATTTCCTTCTTTATCTCTGCAGAAAACAGCACGGGGTTGAAAGCCCTTATCCACTCCCTGTATTCTTTTATAGTACTTTCTTAATTCTTGATTATTGTATCCTTCTTCTAGCTTTTCAATCCATTTCTTCTCTGATTCCCGTTTCTTTCTTCTACAAATTCTATCTGCCTCTTTCCTTTTCTTTTTATGTTCTTCTATATTGTGTCTCGTTGGTCTACTTATCATTTTCTCCCTTGCAGCATTCCTCTCCATTATAGCTATTTTATATTCTTCATCGAACCAGATTTGTCTTTTAATCCTTTCTTCTGTCCCCAGTACTTCTTCTGCAGCTTCGTGTAGTGAGACCCTCACCATACTCCATTTTCTTTCTACTCCCTCTAAATCCCAATTTTGTTTAGTCTCCAACTTCTTCCGTAAATGTGTTTCATATTGTTCGGCAGTTTCCCTTTCTTTTAGTTTTAAGACATTACATCTTCTAGGGTATTTCCTCATCTTTCCAGATCTGTACACTGCTATATGCTGTCTATATTTTACTCTTACCATGAAATGGTCATAGTCACAACCCGCTCCTCTACAACAAACAAGCAAATCAAAGTTGTTTGTTGTTACAATCTGCCAACGTTATTTTATAGCTTGTAATAAATGATCTGCACATTGTGTTGCCCAGTACACATAATATAGCAGAGAGAGCCAACAAATAGGAACCAACTGAGTCATTGAAGTGTAGGAGAAGGCAATACCGTAATCTCATTCGTTCCTCATAACAGTATTCCACCTGAAGAAGACACTGGGTAATATACTTGATTGCTGTGTTTGATAAATAGCCTGCTCATTGCGTCAACCATTAAGAAACTATAACAACAGAGTGGGCCATTAAATTTGGAATTGACTGAAGTTTTAGGTTGGAGGACTGGATTACAAAATTTTTGTTCCGTTTTGAAGCGACAATTTGACCTACATCCTTTGCGCTTCTTCATTCTTCTGACAGCGACATCTTCTGTCACTTCAGTTTTTCGATCAAAATTATTGGAGTATTGACGTAGGCAGTTTATCTCATATTTTAACAGCACCTTTTTACTATCATTTTTAATACATGGCATTTAATTATTTGCAAGCTTTTCCATTTTTGATTTAAAACAATTTTTGTAAGGATATCAATTTCTTTTTGGCTTTGTTAACGAGGTTTAAGATTTAATATCAATCACGCTGAGGAAGGTATCAATGAAATACCGAAACATGTACGTTTAGTAATGTAATTAAACGTTTCTTTAGTGTTTGACTAGCTTGTTTTAATAAGTGAATACTATCAGTCAACACGGTTATTAATTATTACCATTGCCATAATGGTCAATGTTTACGCATTTTATCTGGATAATGCAGCAAACAAAGGGAGGATCAGAAAGATGGAATTAGTTTATAAATTAGTACAGAATAGGTACAACAAAAGAACTATATCTTACGGAGCGAAGATAAGACACTATACCACGGTTGTCAAGCCTGAGGGATTTTATAGTTCAGAATGTTTGATACTGAACAAGAAAGGTGAATTAGAGGAACTGGAGAAGAAAGAAAGAAAAAACTTGAGGAAGATCTTAGGACCCGAAAATAGAAATGATGGTACATGGCGGAAGAGGCGAAACAAAGATCTTTACGAACAAGCAGAAAAATCACAGATACCATACGGAAGAGAAGATTTAAGTTCTATGGACACCTTACGAAAATGAGCGATAGTCGACTAACGAAGAAGATCTTTATTACATCACCAAGATAAAAGGGACTACAAATTGGGTAGATGAAATAAGAAAGGATATGGATGAAGTTGGGGTCAGTCCAAATGAGATCTGGCATAGAGAGATGTTTCGAGGTACGATTGATGCATTCAAGGGGTTCCAGGAAAAGCAAAGGAGAAGAGCCAAGGACATCTGGTCGGAAGAAAGGAAGAGAATCCACAGTGAAAGGATGAAGAGTTTCTGGGAGCAGAAAGTCAATTGTTTCCCGTAGTCCAAAGTAGGCCAAAATCGAACAAAGAAGATGAAGAAGAATTATAATAATTAAAAAGCAAGAACTGCTGGCTTTGTGAAGTTGAAACAGATCTCCAGGAAATCAACATCTCAGAAGAAATTGTGCGGTACAGATGTAAATTCAGAACCAAAATCAACAATCAGTAATTTGGAGACAAACCCAACACCAGAGTCACTATAACTTGGTCAGAAGAATGAAGTACGAAGCTCAGCGAGAGGTTGAAGATATTTTGGGAGGAAAAGAAGGCCAACACATTAACTGAGCAGGTTCAATCGTGCTCCTGAGTAGGGCATAACGTAAAAAAACATAATAATAAATACTACTACTACTACTACTACTACTACTACTACTACTACTACTACTACTACTAATAATAATAATAATAATAATAATATAAAATAAACAAAACCTCCTCAAACTAAATCGCCTATTTTATATGGATTGACATAAAATTGTATGCAGAAAATAGGAACCAACTGACATCACTCATCAATATAACAGATAACATTTCGAAGGACATTTGCATGGAGGTTGGCACTGGCAAATGCAAAATTAACAGCATCAAAAAAGGTCAGTAATGTGGAACAGAGGAAATAATCATAACAGCTGATGAGCGAATAGATAGCATGGGGAAAGGTGAAGCATATAAATACCTAGGATTTGAGCAAGTATTTGGAATCGATAGTAAATCTAAGAAGGAAACCTCTATCAGAAATTTAATCATTGACTGCGGCTTCTGCTGAAACCGAGCTTAATGCTCATAACCTAACAAAGCTATCAATTCATATGCTATATCTGTGCTGTTGTATTCATTTGGTGTTTTAAAATGGTCTCCAACAGATCTAGAGAACAATAATCTCACAAAAAGAACTATGCTTACGAAACACAGAATGTTGCATCCCAATGCTTGTATAGGGAGTGTAACACCATCCAGAAATGAAGGAGGCAGAGGTATTCTAGAAGCTATAACTCTGCACTATCAACAATTTATACATCTAAGGAATTGATTTCATTCTTGGAAAGATACCAGTGTATTATTCCGAATGTCTACCCCTTATTATTCCAATTTCCAACGGAGACGGGAATGAACGTTTGGAAACCTTTAAGGGGAGGTGAAAGGCTGCTTGAGTTTCTAGCTCTCGCAGTAATGAATCGCAGGTGCGTTTCATAAGAAGACAGGTAGCGGACACTTCGCTACTCCTGTGGGGGTCTGGGCAGGGAGCACCAAGAGCCCGCTGATGAGCCCAGTTTGGTGTCCTAGGCAAAACCCCACACAAGACACGGCATAAACCTAGACAAATTACTGAGTTTTAATTCCTTGGCCGTGAAAGCCAATATACCAGATTGACAAAAGTTTAGATGTTGGTCATAATTGCCATAAATGCCCTAAATCCGAAGTACATCTAATTTACCGTCAAAACAACGGACAGACTGATAGACAATAGAATTGTGTTTACAGTATTTATAGAGTACGTTAGGAACCTCTCCCCGCAGTACAGCAGCACGTGACATGAAGGGCCGGAATTGATTTGGCAGCGGCTCTGTTCTAAGCGTACGGTACATGCCCTAACTAAGAATGGCATAAGCCTGAATTACAATAATGATGACAGTGAATAATTGTTGACCACTACGTGGTGTAGCGGCTGGAATTCGAGACTGTCTCCTCGGAGTTTCGGGTTTGATTCCTGGCTCTGCCAAGAATTTTAATTCTGGTCTAAGGCTGGAACGGGATACACTCTGTCTCATGAGGCAAAACTGAGAAGAGGTGGGATTGATTTCATCTTGGAAGGGGTTCACCATGGATTCCCACTTCAACTCCAGGCACATGCCGGGATGGTTCCTAAATTAAGACCACGGCCACCTCCTTCAAAACCCTTACTTGGATTACAAATACACACATTCTTATACAGACATCACAATAACACAGGTTAACATACAAAATTCCACACATACACACCAAAATACACGGGGATCAATGACCACGATAAAACAACAACAAACATGAATAATTGCTGTACATTATTTCTGTTGTCAGTGTGTCAGCACTTTCTTGCTAAAGAAAGCACAGAGTTCACACTTATTGGATCAGCAAGCAGCGCTGGTATTAGCCTCTCAATGATGATAGCAAACACTCGTCTCGAGTAGGTTGGCCTTCCAATACTGAATGACTCTTCATCGATGAGTCCGGAGGTGACTAAAAAGCCCAATGCGGGAGAGACACAGTTTCCCGCAGTGATGACAGGTAGTATCAGGGTCAGGTGAGACATCCGCATTCATTCCCTGTCTTCTAATGAACACTCTGTTCTTTCTGCGTTGCCTCCGATCTTCTATCATACGTCGGCGGTTTTCTTCAAAAAGTATCGCACCACGATGAACAATTGATCTCCAGGATGAGCGATCAAGAGCTAAGGTCTCCCAGTTGTTGATATTAATATGGCACATTTGCATATTAGCCTTTAGTACGTCTTTGAATCGCTTCCTCGGACCTCCCACACAGTGCTGCCGGACTTGGCTGTGCCAGCGTTTGTCGTTTATCGCAGCTGGAGCCTTACGGAACGATGAGGGGGACACGGCGATGACAGAGTGCAGTCCGCACATAAGTCAAGCAACATTGCGCGTGCTACTTGTGTTAGACAGAAGTTATATTATGAATTTTGAACGGAATAATTAATAATAATGGGTTCAAACGTGGAACGACAGACTGGCTGAAAATGGACTACACCTCAATATCCAGAAGACAGAATACCTGGAATGTGGGCCCCAAACCAGAGGCACCAGCACAGAAAATCTGCAGAAGACCATCCATTTTAACCACTTAAGGTCCATTGTCACTTCAAATTGACGCCACTCCTGATACTCGGATGAGGGTAATCGCAGCCTGGCTCAAGTGGAGACAAGTCACTGGAGTTCTCTGTGATAAAAATATGCCTCTGCATTTAAAGGCAAAGGTCCATAAGTCTGTGGTACGCCCAGTAGCAATCTATGGTACTGAATGTCACCCTATGACCAAACAACATGAGCAAATTATGCATACAATGGAAATGAAGATGCTCCGATGGTCGATGGGGCTGACCCGATTTGACCACGCAAGGAACACAGACGTCCGGCGAAGATTTAGTGTTGCACCACTTGACGAGAAGGTGAGGGAGGCTCGTCTACGCTGGTACGGTCAAGTCATGGTAAGACAGAACAACTAAGTTGCAAAAACAGCACTCCACATCAACCCAGGTAGAACAAGACCACGTGGAAGACCTGCAAAGCGGTGGACTGACAACATCAGTGCTGACATGCACGCTGTTGGTCTAACACCATAAGTTGTCAACGACAGAAGGAAGTGGAGGAGATATAGCAAAATAGCAGACCCCGCAAGGGATTAACGCTAGGAAGAAGAAGAATGGGTGAAATAACAATGGTGTGTATCTAATTGTTTCGCAAAAGCACAGTTAAGCGTAACACAATCACATGTTACCACAGAGAGAAGAACGATGACTGAGGCTTGAGTTATATACTGCCCGCGTGACTGTTCCTGTCAACCAAGGAGGCTGACAGCGTGACACAAGTAAACAAAGAATAGTTCCCACTTCACCCGCCGGCACTCGTATCTTGAAAGGCTAATACCACAAATTCGCTTGTAGCGGTGAGTAATAAGATCCTTTCACTGCGCAGAGAGTCCGGCTCCGTGGCTAAATGGTTAGCGCGCTAGGCTTTGGCCCAAAGTGCCCCGGGTTCTATTCCTGGCCGAACCATCAGGGATTTTCATCTCCAGGGGTTAATTCCCGTGGCTCGGGGACTGGATGTTTGTGCCGTCTTCATCATAATTCAATTCTCATTACGACGCGCAGGTTGCCCACGGGCGTCAACTAGAAAGACCTGCTCTCGGCCTCTCCGGAGGCCACACGATCATTATTATTATTACTGTGCAGAGAGTTTACTCATTCACTATAGATGGCAGCACATGATTTTGACAAGGTATGCAATTCATATTGAAATAATGTGAATGGATCACTGAAAAGTGTTCTCCATGTCAGCTATCGTTATTTCAGCTTGTTAGTCATTGACACAACATCAGTCAATACGACAGCTTTTGAGGCTTTCAAATGCTTGCATACACACGGAACGACTAAGCGAAGTTTGATAAAAGAATATGAACCACGCCCTCATCTGAATGTACCCACCAATGAATGTCGTTAATCCGCAAGAGTAATGTTACTTCCTGGCCATTATGTGCACAGAATAGCAATTACTCATTTTACAGGGGCAGTAGTTCTTGAAGTTGACTGCATCTGATAGCTTGATGTTGTTGTCGTTGTTAATGACGGTGGATTGGGATATATTAGTTATCATCCCCATATACATGGACATGAGTTGAATTTGTCTGATAACCTGTGTTTTAGTGGAAACTGTAATGGTGTGTATCTACTAAAACCTCTGTCCGAAAAGTTCAGTGAATGGGCTGTTGGCTTACCTGAAACACCAGTTACTATCCTTCGAAGTAATCACCGTGGATGGTTATGCACTTCTGAGAACGGCTGTACAAGTCCTGGAAACTCCTGGCATAGTCTTCTTTAGGGGTAGCCTTCAGTTGGGTCGTAATAATAATAATAATTATATCGTATGGCCTCGGGTGCCTGGTGCAAGCTTTGTTAATTGACACCCAGAGGGTAGTTTGCATGTCGAATTTCGTCGTTCCTTTGAACGCTATGAAAGTCAAGGAGGTTAGATATCTAAACTCCTTGACACGACAGCGCTTTCGTCAAAACTCGGAATACGAAAGCGAGAGAGAAGGGTGAATTTATGCAACCTGCTATGCACATCTGATCGACGGGCGGCAGTGAGAAGGGTGAATTCATGCAACTTATCATGCACATCTCTTTGACGGGTGGCAGTGAGAAGGGTGGATGTTCCGTGGAATGGAATGGTCCTGAAAACCATCGTCACGGGCGACGAGACCTGGTGCCTGAGGTACGACCCCGAAGGCAAGCTTCAAAGTAGGCTATGGAGTGGCGGGATCCAGGGTCACTGAAAAGCCCTGAAGGGCCAGAGGGTTTGGACATTTTGGACATTCAACGTAATGTGACGACCCAAGTGAAGGCTTTCCCTAAAGAAGACTACTTGTCTTGTACAGCCGTTCTCAGAAGTGCATAACCATCCACGGGAATTACTTCGAAGGAGCCCGGCTCCATGGCTAATTGGTTAGCATTCTAGGCTTTGGCCCGAAGGGTCCCTGGTTCGATTTCCGGCCGGGCCATTGGGGATTTAAATCTCTTGGGGTTAATTCCCGTGGCCTGGGGGGGACTGGGTGTATGTGACGAATTCATCATCACTTCATCCTCAATACAACGCGCAGGTCAGTCACGGGCGTCTACTAGAAAAGCCTGCACTTGGCGACTCAGGAAGTCACACGAAAAAAAAAAATAAAAAAAAATCGAAGGACAGTAACTGTTGTTTCAGGTAAGCCAACAATCCGTTCGTAATATAGACCATTTCACCGAACTTTTCGGTTACAGCTTGTACATATTATTGGAGTGTGTATCCAGAGACTCCCTCTCTCAATAATGTTAATTTAGGCATGTTCAGAGTCACTTCTCTTCTAATCCAAGATCTGATACTTTTCCTGAATCTTTAAAATATAGAATACGTGTGTTGGATTGAACTCTTAGATATTTTTAGGACAGGCTAAAGTTTGAAGAAAAAAATGAAATTATTTATAATAATAATAATAATATAGTATGGCCTCGGCTGCCGGGTGCAAGCTTTGTTATTTGGCACCCAGAGGTTAGCTCGCATGTCGAATTTCGTTGTTCCTTGAAGCACTATGAATGTCATGGAGGTTATATATCTAAGCTCCTTGAACACTATAGCGCTTTTTAGTAGAGAATTGAGGAACTTTTGTGTTGGCGGAAAATCCCGAGATTAATTTTACCTTTCTGAACACGGCCTAGTGAATTCAAATGGGTACTTTGACATGCCAATATCGTATGACATGCGTGTCGTAAATTTTTGCCTCTTTAAAAAAAATCACTTACCACGGCCAGGAGCGAACCTGCAAGCTTGGGGTTAGTAGACCGACACGTTAACTACTCACCCACCGTGGTAATTTATAATTAGTTAAGATTTTAACCTCCTTTAGTGGTTCAGTGTTTGTAAGAATGTGTTATTAAACTGCTGAAAAAGGTTCAGAAGCTTTTGCTTTATGGTTCCAATGATAAAGGGCATTTTGGTTTGAAACATGACATATTTTAGGAAAGCAAGTCTAAGTTGAAAAGTGTCAAAATTATTTCATGTCCTTTCAAAACGCCATGTCCACTGCAATCCCCATTCTCACCACAATTACAAATACACACAATTTAACTGAAATAATTCTGTTGTGGTTATTGTTTACTTTCAGGGATGCGACGTCGTGGCCATATAGCCCTGTGTATTTGGGTGCGTGCGTGTGTGTGGAATTTATGTGATAACCTACTGTATGTAATTGTGATGGCTGTATCAGAGTGCGTATCTGTAAATTGGGGATAGGATTGGGATGGAGGCGGCGTGGTCTACGTTAGGAACCATCCCAGCGTTTGCCTGGAGTAGAAGGAGACCACCGGAAACTACCTCCACGATGGCTGAGGTGGGAATCAAACCCTCCTCTTCACAGTTTAGCCTCACGAGGCTGAGTGTACACCGTTCCAGGCCTCATATCTGGATCTCCGGGGCGACAGCCAATAACGCTAGCCGCTACACAACGAGGTGGTCATGAAATAGTTATAAATGGATTCCTTTCATAAATTATACAGGGTCATCGAAAAATAATGCCATCATTTCAAAACATTATAGCACCGAAACCCTTAATGTTAAACGTGTAATTCTTTCACTGAACGCCAGCTGGTTAAAGTACGTTTTGTTCTGGAGGGGACGTGACCTTGCTATGCGCTCACTAGATGCGCAGTAGCCAAGGACGGCCGGGGGCGCACGCGCCAATGAAGTCCCGATCTCACCCCTTTGGATTTTTTTCTGGCGGTACATTAAAAACATTGTGTATGAAGAAAAAATTCAGGATTTGGAGCACCTGGGGGAGCGAATTTCTGCCGCCGTCTTGACAGTTACTCCTGAAATGATTGCACGTACCAATCCAGCCATTGCGAAAGCGTGCGTTCAATGCTGATGTTGGTGGTCGGCCTGGCCTAGATTTTTTCTCTACAGTCCCTGTTTCCTTAAACTGATTAAACCATCGGATTACAGCTTTGTAATCAGGTGCAGTTTGTCGGGCGGTGCAGTCATTGGTGAACGCGCCCCCGGCCGACCCTGGCTACTGCGGATCTAGTGTGCGCACAGCAAGGTCACGTCCCCTCCAAAACAAAACTTACGTTAACCAGCTGGCGTTCAGTGAAAGAATTACACGTTTAACATAAAGGGTTTCGGTGGTATAATTTTTTGAAATGTTCGCATTATTTTTCGAGGACCCTCTATTTATGTTGGTCAGATATGTCAAAATAAATTACTATTCAGAAAATGTCCTATTTTTCTCATTTGTGCCAGGAGCGCTCTTCTTAAAATAAGGCTGGCCGCGTGGTTCAGCGGTAACGTTCTCGCTTGCTGTTCCCAAGGTTGCAGGATCGAATCCTGGCACAGTCTACAAAACCTCACAATCAGTAGTTAAAAGGGACGTAAAACAAATAACATTATTATCTTAAAATAAGGATCAGAAAGGAATCTTACTTAGTTTGTATTAAAACTCAGTAATTCATCTAGGTTTGTGCCGTGTCTTGTGTGGGGTTTCACCTAGGACACCAAACTGGCTCATCAGCGGGCTCTTGGTGTTCCCGCCCGGACCCTCACATGAGTAGCGAACTGTGCGCTACTTCCCTTTATATAAAGCGTAGCTGCGCCTCTTCACTGCGAGAACTAAAAGCTCAAGCAGCTATAACCTCCTTATGAAGGCTTCCAAAAAGATGGTATATTGGCTTTCACGGCCAGTGAATTAAAACTCAGCAATTCTTCTAGGTTTGTGCCGTGTCTTGTGTGGAGTTTCGCCTAGGCCTATGACTGCTCCAAGTCAAACCTAAAGCCATATCAAATTTTAATCTTTAGTTTTTGAATCATTTCATCTTTTGAATAATGGACTTATACTGTATAGAGCTCCAGTGGATTACGATCACGAGATTAACGGTCACGTAAAACTACATGCTTCCTTCCTTAGCTCGAATAAATGGTTTTCCTTGGTTTCTCACTTCTACTCCAGGCAAATGCCAGGGTGTTTCCTAACTTAACCCCACGTCCTTTCCATGCCTAGCCTCAATTTCATGTAGACAGGTACTTCAGACACCACAATAGCTTTGGTTATTATCAGATTTGTACACACACCCACGTACTCTTGGTGCCCAAAATATTCAAACGTATTCATGAAGCAACAAAAGATAGTCTGGTAAATAGGTAAAATAATACCATCATCTTACCTCGTTAACTTAATATGCATCCAGGTCACACCTGACAGGTTGGTTAGATTCAACTCTCAGCTATCCTTAAATGGTTTTTCATAATTTCCAAAATCAACACCAAGAAATTTCTGGGGCGGTGCAATTCTCAAAGCCACAGTCAAGTTCCTTCGAATAATTAAAGTAATGTTTCCAAAATGACACAGGCCCTCAGTATTTGGTAACCATGATGTACCAAGTTCCTAAATGTAACAACAACAACAACAACAACAACAACAACAACAACAACAACAACAACAACAACAACAACAACAACAACATCAACAACAACAACAACAACAACAATGAATGTCCTTTAGTCGACTGTTGCGTACTTATTGCTCGTACACTTTGCCGTGGCGTGCACGTACTAGGCAACTATACTACCACTACAGCCGTGCAAGTAGCATTCATAGTGTTACAAGGCGCAAGTCATAAGTTGAAACAATAAACCCTGCTGAGTTGTTGTGGCTTAATTTTTGTTGGTAATGATATTGAACCTCAGTGATCTAATATGGCACGAATACACACGCAGGTATATTAAGCAATGTCCTCCATTGTACCAAAAGTTAAAGGGCTAAATGGTCCAGAAAGGTTTAAAATAGTGAGTCTTGGAGAGCTCTATCAAACTAAAATATCAAATTCCAAATATCGCTTAGCCTACGGCTTAAATGAAGTTCCGGAAAAACCGTCTAAAATTACTTGTTTCTTTACTCGCTTTATTTTTGATGCAAATCTTAGCCAAATTAACTGATTTACATAGTTATTTCTTTAATGTTTTCTTTTGGTTCAATATCATCAGGCAGTTATTGTTTTATTTTGAAAAACTTCACACCAGAAGTAGTATAAGCGCTTCAGTGAAATTCTGCATTGGCTCACACAAGCGCTCGTAGTGGTAGAAAAGGCAAACTGCTTATCTAATCGACCGGATATGGTTGAGTTCCCGGCGAAAAATTAACAGTCTACCGCGTGTCATAATGCTGGCACATCGTAAGAATCGTTTGGTGTGTCCTTTACGTTTGGAAAAGTGGAGGAAACGACAAAAATTAATTACAAATGCAAATGTTTGCTTTAAAAACACTTGAATTTGATTATCGTTAGCCACCAATTTCAACAAATCTTGGTATCGATGTTAAATGTCATTTAGCCTGCTTTGACTTCGTCAATATTGTTAATGCTGTGCAGTGAAGGGAATCTAACTCGATCACATTGCGCGTGCACACAGACGCGATTCACTCATGCTACACCAGGAAATCTTACAAATCCTTACTACTGGCATCGATCAACATAATAATAATACTTAGTAACCTACATAACAGTTCGTCGAGATGTATTAGGAATGCTATTTTGCATATTATATTATAATTATTATAACACAAGCGTGATTTTATCAGAAATCTCTGCGCTATAAATCTGGTTGTAACGGTGTGAAATATTCTGACGAAAACGGTGCGTAAGAGTACTCACCAAATAAACCTTAAGATTGTTTTAAAGATGGTCATTAAGACAAAATATTAGTTCAAAAATAACCAAAGTCCAAGTTTCACTTCCATTGCCACGCTCCATACAAAGGCTTTCAAAAATGGCTTCCTAATACCTCAATCTTCGTATATTCGATGTCAACAGATTCCTTTCCTGTAGAAATGTTTTCCTTACCTGAGTTAACCTACTTTTTATATCATATTTGCTTCGTTCATCACTGGTTATTTTTCTCCCTAAGTAACAGAAGTCTGCTACTTCCTTTAGCTTATTTATGAACAGTACATAAAATAGATATCTCCAACAGATCAGGAGATCCTTGGGAAGGACATCGTAGATGACTAACCCTGAATTACTACATTTGTCCATTAGGCTTGTGCCCGCTTCTCCAATGGGACAGGCGATCACCCGGCTAGCACCCCGGCCCCATTAGAAGAAACAGCCAAGGGAGTGGGTACAAAAAAAAATTAGGGCATGAATCTTGGTTCATACAGACAAGACTAAAAGAAAAGCTCCAGTGAGCTAGAGACAAAGGGTCTCGGGTCGTTTACGGGTTGGGATGGTAAATAGACTGAACCAGGATTCACAAGCAAAACCCTAACTTGAATTGACAAACAGGAAAGAAAGTAAAAGCCCTCGTAAAATCACATCTGCTCCTTTATTGGCCAAAGGATAAATAAGTATGCAACCTGCCTATCACGCACGAGTATAATGTTATGGTGGGACAAAGTCCGGAAAAGAAATAAAGTTCATAGTCCCTAAACAAAGAAAAGAAAATTACGCTTATTCAAACTCGTGGGTGTCCTCTCTTAAAGTTCCGACAGGGAGATCGTCTTTCAAAAAGCTAAATTAACCATAATTTATCGGTGCACACGCATGTAAACATCACTAGCCAATCAACATAAAGTTCACCTGCGGCAAAAAAAAACTCTTAAGAAAATATCGAATGTCTATATAAATTACAACTGTCTACCCTTATACAGTAATGGACGGATCTCCTCTATCGAACTGCAAATGAATAATTAAAGAGCATCATGTTACATCAAATAGCACACAAACATCGACTCAGCTTCACATAAGATGACATTTCAACAATTAATTATAACCTATCATAAATTATTAACACACCCAGATTGTGCTTACATATTTACACTACAAATTCTTATTATTATTATTAATTTATCTTCCTCTTTCCAACAACCTTGATCCACATGGTCATATTTGTCCTTGTAATTAAATTATAGCATTATCAAATGTTTATGAAAGGTTAAGAACCTCGCAATAAGGCGCCCTAGCGTATTTCATACTCACATAACCAACATTTAATCGTAACCCTTCCGCCGAACACTCTGTGTGAAGATCCAAACAACCTGACCGTCGAGCGCACCATCAATTACACCCCTGCGCTATTCAATACAACTCATCAATGAACGTGGCACGTTCGTCAAGAGGACCCTGTCCTTACAACTACAATTCCACGGACATCCGTCGCCCCGTGAATAATCTCGTCACATTTTGACGGAAAAAATACCATATCTAATTACCACATAATTATCACATACACTTTACACAACATCATTACAAAATAAATCAGGCATTATCAGCATGTGTCAAGAACCCACACTAACAGAGCGTATCAACTTTATCGGGACCACGAGGTCGTATGATAATATGGCATCCTATCCAAGGAACCTTATCCGGCACTCTTCAACCATATTCATTGCTATAAAAAAAAAATCTGTTCATTCCGTGACAAACCTTTCAGAATAGAATTCGAATAATGACCTCTGAAATCGACGTGCTAGGATCTCCCAGCAAAATGGGCATCTCTTATTATGGTTACCCAATTTCAAATTATTATTATTATTATTATGACTCAGAGACTAAATACATGTCTTACTCCTACCATTGATGCTGTAAATTTATATAGGTCAAATGACCCGAGAAGAAAGACAAAAAAAACATCTGCACGACCCTATGAAAAGAAAAAAAATGATGCTCTTATTCAATCTGGAATAAATTATTATAAAGGGCGTTAAGTTACACGATCTCAGGTTATCTCATGGCATGGCTATTCGAGGTAGAAGTTCTCTTCTTTCTGATGAACAAGGATGGAAAGGAAACGTCTTACTTTATATCTGGCGTCCTCGGAAATCCATGGCGTCGGCGTCGTCATCGTCGGCGGCGTCAGGGCGGCGGCGTCCCTCCAGCGTCCCCGCGATGTGGTCTCCCAGCATACTGGCAGAGGTATCCGCCTCTGGCAACTCCCGATCTCCTGGCGACGCCCATGTCTGCCCACAGGTTGTCCCCCGTCACCTTCATCAGCGCCGTGGATCGACGTCCCAACCATGGTCCACTCGTCCACCTCGTTGAGACCGTTCACCCCATTATGGCCCCTTAGCAGTTCAGTGCAGCATAATTCGCGTGTTAATATGCATGTTGATGCCCAGAATATGTGAGTCCATGGCTATTAAGTTCATGCTGCCGTGCGGCAATATACACCTCACTATATCAGAGCACATTTATGCTCGCACACTAAAGCGTCTAGTTCCTGGTTCACTTGAGTCATATGTTTTCACTTCCTTTAGCCCGGTGACACACTTCCTTCCACGAGGAGCTATTTCGAGCTGGCCTTGACCGACATATCAAGTTGCCTGCGGCCCGTAGTCTTCCAACCCAAGCTTAAAGTAGATGTGGCCTCCCTTACTGCGTTTTCACTACGTGTCTTAAAACGCCGTACTGCTATGCTATTTCCGAATGAATGTCAGTTAAAATATAGGGCCTCGCGATAATGTTTCGCCTCGACTATCCTTATATAGTTCTTCCCCTGATACTCGTAAATTTAAACACCTCCTGGTATCAATCTTTAATGAACATAAATTGTCGGCATAAACGGACTTCCTTTATCAGTTCTAACTGTTTCCTCACATACTAGCAGGTCCGATATCGCCTAGAAATTCACACTGTTCGACAAACAAACTGACATGCTTCACTGAAAAAAAACTCACTGGCAATATATGCACGCTAGTTTCAGGCTTCATGGCCTGCTGGTTACTCACAAAAACCATTCAAGTTCCCGATGTAAAATCACTGTCTACATGACATGGGCTAATCTTCCGTGCTCCGCTGTGTGACATTCTCGTCCACGCACTACTGACTCACATACTGCTGATTCACATACTAAACATTCCGGAACTCCGTCCTTCTTCGAGAAAAAGAAAGTGGGAGGGGTTGGAACCTTCTGGAGCATTCCCCTGCTCTCGCCGCGTCATGCCATGACGTCATACTGACTCTCCGAGTTCCTTCATCTTCTGTCATCCGGGGCTGGTAATTGACCCTGACTGGATCGGTCACATCTCTCCCGCGGCCTTCAAAATATAAGCGGTGGGAACATAGCTTATGTTTTTCCTCAAGTGATGCATGTGAACGATCTTTTTCAGTCATCTCCTCAATGCTGACTAACGGGCTTGCCGGTGATACTTCCGCAGATTCGCAGCATTGAAATTCCCAACAAGTGCATTCGTGACGTTGTCAACCACCCTATAGCAATTGTTGTCCATCACTCTGGCAACCCTATGGGGTCCCGAAAATGGGCGCGCAAATTTCCCATACACTCTGAGTGGTAAGTTTGATGACGTGGGTTTTCGAATCAGCACTAGGTCATTGACTCGAAGTGGCTCGCGAAAACGGCGGCCAGCCTTCCTTCTCTCCCGTTTCTGCGCCTGTAGCTGCATCCTCTCCCGAGCCAGTTCGTTTCTCCTTTGCACCGACGGCTCAATCTCTGGGGGTGCCTGTATAACAGCATGCCAAGGTCTACTCGGTTTTCGTCCATGGTGCAGAAGGCAAGGAATTAGTCTGGTACTCTCATGTGTTGTAGAATTCAAGCAACGTTCAATTATGGGTACCACTTCCATCCATCGATGATGCTGTTCATGACAGTAAATCCGGCAGTACTTTCCAATCTCCGCATTTACTCTTTCAACAGGATTTCCTTCTGGGTATCTTATGGAGCTCAAGATATGCCTTATGCCGAGTCGTGCCATAGCTTCTTGAAATTCAGCGCTCGTAAACTGCGTTCCGTGATCGCTCAGAAGGAACTCTGGCTTCCCTGCAGTTGGAATCACGCCGGTCTCAATCCTGCGAATCACGTATCGGGATGTTGCCTTCTGGATAGGGTGCAACATGACTAATTTGGTAAACACATCCATCGTCACCAAGATGTATTGGTTACCCCTGGTGGACCTCGGAAGGGGGCCATACAGGTCCGTAGCCATTAATTCATTCGGACGAGTCGGTATCCTGAAATATCTCTTGAATTTATATCAGTTCGGGAGGACCAAGGTTTGAGGAATTTCTTAATTTGAAGTTTTTTTTTGTTGCTCTGACCGACTTGTGTCAGGTGGTCGGTCAGCTTCCCCCGGTGGTGCGGATGGATTACTCCGTAATTGTTGTAAATATCCCTGGCTCTCTCGATGTCTTTCCGTATAGCTCGGCCGCGATCCCTGCGAACGAGAATCCCTATAGGCATTCTGTCTTTGATAATATTGATTTGACTGCCTTCGTTGATATTCACCATATCGTCCCTTCGTATTGTTGAATCGGGATCTCCTACGTTCTTCATACGGTTTATTCCTCCATCTGGGTCGCTCGTCTGTTCCACTGTAGCTCCTATCTCGGCTCCGATAGTACCCCGTGTCCCTTGGCCTGTCCGTCTCCCGCGGCGTTCGCTCTTCCGTCTGCGCAATTTTTGTCAATCACGACCGTGTTCACATCTCTATTTTCCTGTCGTCCGGACCTCGCCTGTAACTGTGCGCTAGTGTGGTCCAGTTTTCGAAGAATCTCTTCACATCCCTCTAAAGTCTCGGCTCCTGACGCTATTACACTCTTCTGGACCTCTACAGGTAACTGTCGAATAATAGCTTGGACCAATTCGTCCTCCGGCACTGGTGGAGTCAAATACTGTAGCCTGGCGAGTTGCGACGCGAAGTACCCCGCGTACCTAGTCGGATTGGATGTCGCATACCGTTTAGCGTATAGTTCCGCCCGTATGTTCAATTGTTCTTCAGGGCTCCAAAAACGTTTGATTAATAATCGTTCGAACTCGTCCGTGCTCGTGAACGTGTATCGAAATGCGCGAAACCAAGTTAATGCCGTCGATTCCAGGGACCTCTCAATAACTCTTAGTTCCCTCTCACGTGGTATCTTATTCTCCGCCATGTATTCACGGACCTCCCTCATAAATTCGATAGGTGTGACGTTTTTAGTCCCATTGTTCCCCGAGAATTTCCTCGGCTGGTGGTCTATACTTCTAATGATAGTTAGGTGTCCCGCGGGATTTGCACTCCGTATTCTCGGCGTTGCATCTACCTCACCCGCCTTTCTAGAAAATGGGGCGTTTTCACTTTCCGTCCCGTTAAGATGTGGCGTGGTTTCAATTTCGGACCATCTAACCCTTTCTGACTCCGATTTGTCTTTTATCTGCGTCATTTCCGCCTCTAAGTTGCCTAATCGAGTGAGCTGCCTTCCCTGTTGAATAATGATCTTCTCCTCCAACTCAACAATGGAAGTGTGGATAGATTCTCTCACATGTTCGATTAATGTCGTTTGTGAATGAGTGATTTTCCTGTCATACGTGTCCTGGAATGATTCAACCTGTATCTGCATGTTTTTCACGTCCTTCGCAACCTCTTCTTTCCAACCTGACACGTCCTGTTTCAACTTATCCAGGATTTCCTCGCTAGACTGACCAATTTGCTCAATTTTTGCCGTCAAATCTTGTCCCATGCATTTAATATTACTGTTCAACTTCTCCTCAAGTCCTTCAATATTCCCCCGAAGCGAACTCTGAGTATCCCTGATTTGCCGTGCCATAGAATCTTTGAGCTCCGCGGTGAGCACTTGGAATGTAGTTTCTACCTTTTTATCGAGTAGATTAATCTTATTGTCTATAGCCTTTCCTGATAGCCTAAGATTACGTTCTACAGCATCAATGTTTTTCTGCAAATGAGATTCTAAACTCTTAAGATTAGATCCCATGACTTCTAATAAGTCGGTTCTGAGACCATCGACTTTATCACTAACATCCTTTTTTATTCCTGCTACCTGAATACCGACACCCTCTTGTGTCCTCTGTACCTCTGCTACCTGAATGCCGACACTCTCTTGTGCCGTCCATAAGCGATCCATATCGCTCTTCATGTTTGTTTTAATTGACCCAACACTATCCTTAACATTATTAATTTCAGTGGTTAGACCAGTTAATCCAACTTGGATTTGTTTTAATATATCAGCAATATTTTCTGTGGTTACTACTTGTGACATCTTACAATACAACTTAAATATAGGGGCCTACATGGGAATGTAGGTCGTCGAGTATAGCCATAACCTGAGATCGTGTACCAACCCTGTCAAATGGTTCACTAAAGGCTCAGTGTGATACGAGGTTAATTTTACACAAGAATTACACATGGCAAGTATCGCGCTCCCATCAAAGGCACGAATCTGACCACACAGTATACTCCCATCACCACAACAAATGATTGAGTACAAAAAAAAAACATGCCCATGACGGAAACGAAACACACCATCGTCGTCGAGCCCAACACGTTGGCGGCGCCACTTCCCCCCCCTGTGCCCGCTTCTCCAATGGGACAGGCGATCACCCGGCTAGCACCCCGGCCCCATTAGAAGAAACAGCCAAGGGAGTGGGTACAAAAAAAAATTAGGGCATGAATCTTGGTTCATACAGACAAGACTAAAAGAAAAGCTCCAGTGAGCTAGAGACAAAGGGTCTCGGGTCGTTTACGGGTTGGGATGGTAAATAGACTGAACCAGGATTCACAAGCAAAACCCTAACTTGAATTGACAAACAGGAAAGAAAGTAAAAGCCCTCGTAAAATCACATCTGCTCCTTTATTGGCCAAAGGATAAATAAGTATGCAACCTGCCTATCACGCACGAGTATAATGTTATGGTGGGACAAAGTCCGGAAAAGAAATAAAGTTCATAGTCCCTAAACAAAGAAAAGAAAATTACGCTTATTCAAACTCGTGGGTGTCCTCTCTTAAAGTTCCGACAGGGAGATCGTCTTTCAAAAAGCTAAATTAACCATAATTTATCGGTGCACACGCATGTAAACATCACTAGCCAATCAACATAAAGTTCACCTGCGGCAAAAAAAAAACTCTTAAGAAAATATCGAATGTCTATATAAATTACAACTGTCTACCCTTATACAGTAATGGACGGATCTCCTCTATCGAACTGCAAATGAATAATTAAAGAGCATCATGTTACATCAAATAGCACACAAACATCGACTCAGCTTCACATAAGATGACATTTCAACAATTAATTATAACCTATCATAAATTATTAACACACCCAGATTGTGCTTACATATTTACACTACAAATTCTTATTATTATTATTAATTTATCTTCCTCTTTCCAACAACCTTGATCCACATGGTCATATTTGTCCTTGTAATTAAATTATAGCATTATCAAATGTTTATGAAAGGTTAAGAACCTCGCAATAAGGCGCCCTAGCGTATTTCATACTCACATAACCAACATTTAATCGTAACCCTTCCGCCGAACACTCTGTGTGAAGATCCAAACAACCTGACCGTCGAGCGCACCATCAATTACACCCCTGCGCTATTCAATACAACTCATCAATGAACGTGGCACGTTCGTCAAGAGGACCCTGTCCTTACAACTACAATTCCACGGACATCCGTCGCCCCGTGAATAATCTCGTCACATTTTGACGGAAAAAATACCATATCTAATTACCACATAATTATCACATACACTTTACACAACATCATTACAAAATAAATCAGGCATTATCAGCATGTGTCAAGAACCCACACTAACAGAGCGTATCAACTTTATCGGGACCACGAGGTCGTATGATAATATGGCATCCTATCCAAGGAACCTTATCCGGCACTCTTCAACCATATTCATTGCTATAAAAAAAAAATCTGTTCATTCCGTGACAAACCTTTCAGAATAGAATTCGAATAATGACCTCTGAAATCGACGTGCTAGGATCTCCCAGCAAAATGGGCATCTCTTATTATGGTTACCCAATTTCAAATTATTATTATTATTATTATGACTCAGAGACTAAATACATGTCTTACTCCTACCATTGATGCTGTAAATTTATATAGGTCAAATGACCCGAGAAGAAAGACAAAAAAAACATCTGCACGACCCTATGAAAAGAAAAAAAATGATGCTCTTATTCAATCTGGAATAAATTATTATAAAGGGCGTTAAGTTACACGATCTCAGGTTATCTCATGGCATGGCTATTCGAGGTAGAAGTTCTCTTCTTTCTGATGAACAAGGATGGAAAGGAAACGTCTTACTTTATATCTGGCGTCCTCGGAAATCCATGGCGTCGGCGTCGTCATCGTCGGCGGCGTCAGGGCGGCGGCGTCCCTCCAGCGTCCCCGCGATGTGGTCTCCCAGCATACTGGCAGAGGTATCCGCCTCTGGCAACTCCCGATCTCCTGGCGACGCCCATGTCTGCCCACAGGTTGTCCCCCGTCACCTTCATCAGCGCCGTGGATCGACGTCCCAACCATGGTCCACTCGTCCACCTCGTTGAGACCGTTCACCCCATTATGGCCCCTTAGCAGTTCAGTGCAGCATAATTCGCGTGTTAATATGCATGTTGATGCCCAGAATATGTGAGTCCATGGCTATTAAGTTCATGCTGCCGTGCGGCAATATACACCTCACTATATCAGAGCACATTTATGCTCGCACACTAAAGCGTCTAGTTCCTGGTTCACTTGAGTCATATGTTTTCACTTCCTTTAGCCCGGTGACACACTTCCTTCCACGAGGAGCTATTTCGAGCTGGCCTTGACCGACATATCAAGTTGCCTGCGGCCCGTAGTCTTCCAACCCAAGCTTAAAGTAGATGTGGCCTCCCTTACTGCGTTTTCACTACGTGTCTTAAAACGCCGTACTGCTATGCTATTTCCGAATGAATGTCAGTTAAAATATAGGGCCTCGCGATAATGTTTCGCCTCGACTATCCTTATATAGTTCTTCCCCTGATACTCGTAAATTTAAACACCTCCTGGTATCAATCTTTAATGAACATAAATTGTCGGCATAAACGGACTTCCTTTATCAGTTCTAACTGTTTCCTCACATACTAGCAGGTCCGATATCGCCTAGAAATTCACACTGTTCGACAAACAAACTGACATGCTTCACTGAAAAAAAACTCACTGGCAATATATGCACGCTAGTTTCAGGCTTCATGGCCTGCTGGTTACTCACAAAAACCATTCAAGTTCCCGATGTAAAATCACTGTCTACATGACATGGGCTAATCTTCCGTGCTCCGCTGTGTGACATTCTCGTCCACGCACTACTGACTCACATACTGCTGATTCACATACTAAACATTCCGGAACTCCGTCCTTCTTCGAGAAAAAGAAAGTGGGAGGGGTTGGAACCTTCTGGAGCATTCCCCTGCTCTCGCCGCGTCATGCCATGACGTCATACTGACTCTCCAAGTTCCTTCATCTTCTGTCATCCGGGGCTGGTAATTGACCCTGACTGGATCGGTCACAGGCTATATCATCCTAATTTTTGAGCATTTTTTTTTCAAATATATCTAATGACGGAAGTGCTTTGATGTCTTTAAAATAAAGTGTTGGCGTTGAATATCACGCATATCGGGTTGGTTGGTCCTTAAGTTTAGGGGCTGCGACAACGCGGTCATGTAGCCCCGTGTACTTTGGGTGTGTGTAAAATCTGTCTGACAACCGGTGTTAATTGTGATGACTATATTAGTGTGTGTTATCTGTTTTTTTAATTTATGTACTGTACCCGATTGTCACCATGTGGACCATGTGTTCGTATCCCAACTAGCTCACGGTCTTTCGAGGTATGGGACGTTCCTGCCCACAATACGACCACATGCTCAGGATTTGAGTCTACCAGGTAACTACTCTACAGGAAATACACAACATTCCTATGAATAAAATATTTACTGGTCTAAAATCATGGCTGTACAACAAATACAAAACAAAGGACAAATTACAATTAATTCCCACAAATAAATAGGGTTATTCTGTGAGCTTTCTCCTTAAAAATAGCGCTACAATGCACTCAAACCTACTTCTAATATCCTGTCAATAATAGTTCAGATTACAAGGTTTTCATAGTGTTCGTCATGTGACACAATTTTATTTAATGGAATTATCTTAACACAAAAACCACATGTCACATAAACATGATATTATTAAGACATTATTCCGTCTCCTACGGCATTTACTTTAATTAGCATTACTTCAATGTTTCCTACATTTATTAGCAAATATTTGTTGTGTCGTGCGAATCATCTTCCTTCTTTCCATCCCTATGAACGCTCTAGGAAAATGAGTCATGCTTCTTAATCATAAAATAAACATAAACATGGATAGAATATTTATAGTTTCACCATATAACGATTATCTGGGTCTTGTCGGACTTATCATAGATACAACTGTGTCATGTTCTAGGAAAAACACATACCCGTTTTTCCTAAATTAGCATAAACTGGTAAAATGCACTTTAAAGAAGATGCCTACATTATTTTGGTTCAGCTTTTCCCCTCAGAGGATAACTTCGCCAAATATCATCTGATTTCTATGGTTCAACCACATATGTGAGTTGCCATACGCCATTTAATTCCATTGGCATCACTAAAATACTTATATTTTAATTGCATATTGAATAACGAGATCTCTCAGTGTCCTATTGTGACTGTAATTGACAAGGGATCGGTCGAGCAACCTCCCCTTCCCTCAGCAGGTCATAAAATTCGTTCCAGACAACTCTCCAAGATGGCTGCCACGGAAATGGTCTATATTCCCTGTCTCTCTCTACCGTCAAGGCCAAACTTATTTACAATGATATAACAGTAAAGATCCGCTAGGCATAGTCCTAAGTAATTGAGTCATTTAATTAACACCTAACTTTACAGTGTATTTTGGGCTCGAATGGCTCCTATTAAACATTCATGGCAGGGGTGAAATTCTAATGATAGCATTGCCGTTCTAAGGTGATTACTTGTGGCTTTTAAGACGCGCATCATAATGAAACCCCATGGTTATCATCAGCAGCTGTCATTAACATATATTGGGAACCACGTTCCTCGTCGACGAATATGATTCTACCTCTCGGGCAGACCATAAGTATAAATGCACACCGCGCCTCGCTGGGCGTCCATAGTGGCTATAATTCACTGCAAGCGTTGGCAATAGACAGAATCTATCCAAATCGCTGCGTAACAAATACAGTATGCACAACGGCGATACTTCTCGAAGATTAAGCCAATTTTCACCTCACGCGCAAGCTATACTAGTCTTTCCCGTGCTTATCTTACGTAAATCACTGGATTCTACGTTAATCTGCACGCTATATGCGGCTCAACAATATTTCACATATATGACTCCATTATCAAGGTACCTGCGTTCTTCCTGTTAGACTATTTAAGCCAAAGCTTTACATAGCTCCTAACACAAATGTATAAATATACTGGCTTACTTTAATTTCACATATTCATTCAAAATTTCACTGACACTGAGAAAAGCTCTCGTATTCGCTATATTCCACACTACATTCTTTACTGTTTACCAAATGACAGTATCTTAAATTATACATGACACTATTTGAACCTTACTTAGGCCAACTTTGCCCTTACTTTATGGTTGCCGACCCCAGTTATTATTATTATTATTATTATTTTAACGTTTAGATCCATCACTATTTTTGACCTAAATGGTCCTAAGCAAATCACCTTCCAAGTCATACTTTATTCAAGACGAGTGGTGAAAACTCGTTCAGTAAGTGACTATTACATCTTTAATTTCAAAGTGATTAATCGTTACATGGTGAACTATGCCATTATAATGCTATTATTTGCATGTGTACTCACGTTTCCTTCTGGCTGGAAAGTACCAGTATCTCCGCCTGAGCTCTACCATGATGATTGACTTAATCCATCATGATATCCAATACACAACACTGAGATTCACACTTTTTACACATGATACACATATTATCACAAGTGGCCTTTACCACTGATAAACACTGAATATTAATCATTAAACACATTAACACTTTAAATTATTATTTCACAATTTATACACACTTCCTCTATCATTTCACATGTTGATCCTTAATCTGGATTTCACCTACGCTTGACCTCAGAGATGCGATGAACTTATGATAACCGCTGGTCTCCGTGAAATCTAGTAGCGTTTTTATAGATGTTCGATCCTAGTTCCCTGCACTCCCGTTCACCTCACTGTCCTGGTTAGGTGGCAATAACTTCCACTCTCCCATCACTGGAGTGCTCCTGATGCTGATGTCATATAATTGACAATACCTTCCGGTATACGAACTGTTCCAAACATTATCAGTTCCTATTCGCTGTAGCGAATTTATATCTGTGTCAGATGATACAGAAATATCTGCATTGAGTTACCTTTTATGCACTTCATTATTACAGATGAAGCTTACAATTTGCTTCCATTGTCTTCAACGGCGGTACGCTGATATTTTAATAATTTGGCGTGCTTACTGCAGAGCGCTTGTAGACAAAGGACTAACTTCCAACTCGAGCGACCGTCTGACGTCTTCAACTGCCTTCAACTGCTTTTCAACTGAACTGTAACTGACCGTAACTGACCCTTGGCGTAGGCTGCTCTCCCTTATATTGGTTTCTTGCACAAAATAGTTCACGGGACACGTGAGAGCGACTCCCTTCTTGAAATACTCCGTCTTCAGCCGAAATAACATCTGCATCTTGTTTATTCAGGCGTGGAGGTTTTAAAAACACTCGCGTGCCGGCGATCGCTTCGGCCAATTAATTACAATTAATTGCCTTAGTTCAGCGCGTGGGACGCCACGGTGGGGGTTTCCCGCTGGTTGGTTAAAGAATTCCTGCTCTCGAGCGTGAGTTAGGTTGTAATGCGGTCATTTTGAGAAATAGGCGTAATTTTAGGTGAAAAACCACTCCTAAATTACTCCTCCGTGAATACATTCATCTGTGTGTATGTTCCATTGCATTACAATGCTCCATTTATCTGTAATTAATTAATTTCTTGTGGGCTTGGTCCCGCCAAAGCTTTGCTCGTTGTCGACCGGTGAATTCCCGGGTCATTAATTTTGAGCTGTCTGACCGCCCTAGACGGAAATAGTTCCGTAGGCGCCAGGCCTACCCCGCCTACTTTCTAAAGTAATTTGTCAGACTTCAAACTAGCCTTCTCTCGACTTCGTATGCACTGAAAACGTACATTCCCTTGCATTTTGCTTATAATTTTTCCTTTAAATTGCTATGATTTGCACCTAAATAATCGTGAAATCACGCTAGACTATTATGTGTCAGTAGACCTCTCATTGCTCTGTGGGTTCCATATAATGGCTCCCCCTTAGAGACCACTGGTTCGACCTTAGGCATAACCATTTGCCTGGTCTTCTCTGTTTAAGGCCTGAGTTCGATACCAGACTGCCGTGACCAGTTGGGCACATCTTTCTCCTGCTAAGTTCGAAAAATTCATTTCATAAGTGAATTTTTCGGACCTATCAGCTGGTATCAACTCCTTGCAGTGTTTACTTTAAGCGGTCATTGCTCTCGGCAATGGGCTTTCACGTTTTCCCACTCCACTCTTGTCTGCCTTCTCGTAGACTTTCGTTTTCCTGTCTCAATTGTTCATTCATCTCCTCTAACTCCACAGCGGCTCCCTTCAACTGGTCGTAAAACTCCTGCAGTCGACAGCTGCACTCTCCCCTCGTGTCCGCTGGGCTGGCGAGCTGTTTGCTTTTCTTCGACCCTTCTCGAGTCTGCAAGCTTTTTTCAAGAACCTTTCCGTGCATACGTAATGATTCCTCGTTCACTTGGATGTGTGTAGCTTGCTCTTCTCTCGCATCATAATCTTCTGGTGGACTATATAACTTCAGATTAGCTGCATTTACCATAACTTCTCTACCTGTTGCCTCATCTTTAATCCGATATGCGTTATTCTGCAGATCCCTTATAATCAGGTAGGGTCCGAGATAAGCATGCTGGAATTTCTTATATTTCCTGCTCTCTGGATCTGAACTGGCGGGTTTTTTCAATAAGACGTATTCTCCCACGAGTAGCGGTCTATGATAGCGTTTCCTCCTGTTTCTCCGCTGTCGTTTATCTGCTTGTTTCTTGAGATACTCGAACGTCCTCTGGATTCTCAACTCACGTCCAAGTTGTGCATCGACGGGTGTCTGGATGACATTATTCCATGGCCTCTCGGGTCTTCTGTCGAGATGTAGGCTCACTGGCACCTCTCCTGTAGCTTCGTGCACGGTATTGTTGATACAATATTCAATAATCTCAAGTACGTCAATCCATTTCCAATTCTCAGTAGAGCAGTATATCTTCATGTATTTTTGCACCTCCCTCATAACTCTCTCAGCGGAGTTCGACTCCGGGTGTCTAACCGTGGACAAAATCTGTCTTATGCCCAGATTTTCCAACTCCCTGCGAAATTCTACGCTGGTAAAACAGCTTCCGTGATCCGATAAGATGTTTTCTGGCTGTCCTAATATAGGAATGATTCTTTCCTTCAGCCTCTTAAGTACTTGTTTTGTACTGGTTTTCTGAATTGGACACAGGACTACCATTTTGGAAAACACGTCTAGTGCAACTAGGATGTGTTTATTTCCTCTTCTAGCTCTAGGCAGGGGCCCAAAGTTGTCCAGCGCCAGGAGCTGACATGGCTTCTCTGGTAAGAGTGGTATAGGTTTCTGCCTCATTAAGTACGAGTTAGGCTTTACTCGTTGGCACATATCACATGTCCTGATAGTATTTCTGACTGTTTCTCTAAGTTTAGGCCAAATAAACGCCTCTTTAAGCAGGGCAACAGTCTTATCTACACCTGAGTGTCCAAAAGCTCGGTGTGCTAGCCAAACTAGCCTTCTCTGCAATGCTGGTGGTACAACAATCCTAGGTTTTGTGTGGTCAGAGTCGCTCCATTTATGTAGCATCTGGTTAAACCATAGATATTCCGTTGAAAGTGCTTCAGCTTCCATATACATCGGGGTTCCTCTATCCAGCTTTCCCTCGAAGTAATTTATCATCAACCGTATCCAGGGATCTTCACGTTGAAAAACGGTGATGTTCCTCAGATCATCTAAGGTCTTCTGATCTCTATCTTCTATCTCAATAGCTAGAGTTTCTTCTTCCTCTGCTGTAGGGTATCTGCTTAGCAAATCAGGTATGATATTGTCCTTCCCCGGGCAATATTCTATTTCCACTTGAAATTGTTGTACGTACAGGGACCACCTTGTCAGTCTTTGACTCGACAAGTCAGTTTTTAGCAGGAACGTTAGGGCTTTATGGTCTGTTCTCAAAATAATTCTAAAACCATAAATCAGCTTGTGCCAATACTGTAATGCATACAGTATCGCAAGTAATTCGATCTCCGTGACCGTATAATTCTTTTCATTAGGCCTCAACCTTCTACTGATGAATGCGATATAAGTTCTCTCCTCTGGCCTGTCCTTATTTTCCTGATACAACATAGCTCCAATGCCTATGAAGGATGCGTCAGTCTGGATGATAAATTTCTGCGTGTAGTCAGGATATCCCAATTTCACATAATCTAACAGCATCTGTTTAGATTTTACGAAGGCTTCCTCGCATTGCTCCGTCCATCGCCATCTTCCTCCCTTCTTAAGTAAGTCTTGGAGTGGTGCTACAGTCTCGGTGTACTTCGGACAATGGTTCGAAAAGAATCCAATAACGCCTAGATATTGCCTGACGTTCTTTACCTTCGTTGGTCTCGGGAAACGTTTTATGACTTCCAGTTTTCCCGGATTAGGCCTGACTCCTTGTGCATCGATTACATGACCTAGAAATTTAACTTCTCTCTGAGCAAAGTTAGACTTCTTTATATTGACCTTGAAGTTAGCCTGACTTAGGTCATATAACAACTTGCGTAGATCTCTGACATGTTCTTCAACTGTTTCAGAGGTCAGTAGTATATCATCTACGTAGCATATGGTTGTAGCTTTTACTTCTTCGGATAGGTTCCTATCTAGCGCTCGTATCAACGCTGAACCCGCTGTTTTTAATCCAAATGGAAGACGGACGTATGAGTACGTGTGCTGGTCAAATAAAAATCCGGTTAACAGACTTGTTTTCTCTTCCAGAGCAAGATGGTGAAAACTTGCCGTTAGATCAAGATTTGAGAATACAGTCTTTCCTTTGAACCTTCTGAGTACCTCCTTAATGGGTGGAACTGTATCAAATTCCGGTATGACCTTGGAATTCAAATTTCGTAGGTCCAGGCATATCCTCACACTTCCATCCTGTTTCGGTACAACTACCAGTGGGCTGACATAAGGTGTGGCTGTCTTTACAATGACGCCTGCTTCTAGCATTTCTTGTATCGCTTCTTTGACCTTTAAATAATGTTTCTCAGCTACAGGATACGGCTTCTGTTTGAATGGCGTCCAATCGCTGACTTGAAACGCATACTGGAAATTCTTGATCCGGCCAGGTCTAGAATCGAAGACTCCTTTATACTCGAATAGCAGTTCCCTTAGCATTTTCTTATATTCTGGACCAAATTTAGCTTCCTCAATCTTCTCTTCCAGGCATTCTTCAAATTTTGGTTCGAGATCCTTTTCAATGTCTGCGGCCAGTGTTGCCAACTCTTCCTCAATATCTTCTATTGTCGACACTGCCTCCCCAGTCATATCTCCGTATGTATGCCATACGTATTCTTCTTGTCTCGCTTCATTATGCCTTAATGAGAGTTCTAAGTCTTCGTTTCCCTCACTTGCGCGAAACATTACAATGTCTTGCGAGAGATCTATAATAACTTTATACTCTCTTATGAAATCCATCCCAACAATAAGGTTATATGGCAGCTTATTTACAAGTAGGAAGCTCTGTGAGAATGTAGAGTTCCCTATCTGCAAATCTAAAAATACTTGGTATCTGCATATCATAACTTTGTCTGGTATGACACCTTTTATTTTCACGCTTGAAATGGGTATTTTCAATACGTGGATTTTACTCTGGATTTCATTGTATAATGCCTGGGTTATCAAGCTCACTGTTGATCCTGTATCAATGAGACTTCTTACTTTCGTTCCCGCAATGTTTACAATAATAATAGGTAGTTCCCTTCTTACATTGACCGTTCCTTCATCGAGGTCTTCGATAAGCTCCTCAGGTTTGGCAATCCAGTTAATAACATTTACTGTATTCCATCCTGAACCTATCTCTCTCTGGTCATTTAAAATTGGTGTTTTTTTTTTCAATTGCTCCATTCTTTGTGGAGTTCTTCTGCCTGTCTTCATGCTGTTGAAGTTCCAGACTTTTGGCACCATCATCATTTTGATATATGTCGGGTGACCTTCTATTTCGAATCGCTTCATCCCAATGAACTCGCGATTGTCTTGGATCATCTCCGCGCTCTTCCATGTATCTTAAAGATGCATGATAGCGTTCTTCCGCCTCTTCATCGAACCCACGACTCTGCTCTTGGGATCTCCATCCTTGGTTATTCCCATTTCGGCCGTAATTTCTTCTGTTATCCAGCTGCTGGTCTCTGGTACCACGCTGATTCCAGTTTTTCCTTCCTCGGTTACCACGGTTCGAACCTCCTCGATACGCTGGCCTCCAATTTTGGTTTTCGCGTCCTTCGCGCTGCCAGTCGGATTTTTCTGTTTCGGTGCTTGTAGACTTGCATTTCGTCTGCACCTTCGTTGGCTCGATCGGCGTATTCGTCATATTAACTTGTTCCATATGTCGACTTTGTCTTGCGTGCTGCACTGTGGTTAAATCAAGTTGTCTCAGCACCTCCTCCATATCGATTGCAGTTTTGGCGTTTGCTGAGATTAGCAGGCGCTGCACTTCATACGGCAGCTGCTTAGCTATTGCTATGCATAAGTCTGACTCTCTGAGCCCTTCATCGAGCTCGCGAAAACGGCATAATTGGTTCACAAAAAACTCTCCGTACTTGGTCGGGTTACTAGTACTGTAACGCCTGGAATACAAGTCCAGTCTGAGGTTTTGTTGTACGCTCGCGTTCCAATACCTGCTTAAAAATGCTTGGCGAAATTCCTCAACGGTGTCGAACGTGTACCTAAAACTTCTAAACCATAGAGCACACTCCCCATCGGTTAGTTTTTCAATCGCTCTCAACCTGCGCTCTGGCGGTACTTTCGCATCATTCAAGTACTCGGAAACTTCTTTAAGCCAGTACTTGGGTGTCATATTAGAATTACTCCCAGAGTATTTCTTTGGTTTTTCATCACTAGCCCTTATAACTGTGACTATTTGGTTCTGTACAGCATTTTCCTGCGGTGTTGACATAGCCATTGGCATACCAGGTGTGGCATACGGGCTGTCACTTGGCATTGCTGCATTCTTTGGAGTGGGCTGTATTTCTATCTCTGCCCATTTATTCCTCCTATTCTCGTCTATACTTCCTTCGCTAGACCTAGGATTCCGCAACATGGATTCTTCCTGCGCTATCATTCTAGTTTCTAATTGGCTGTGCCTGTTTTCAGTCCTTTCCAAACGAGCTAATACCTCTCGTTCTATTTTCTCTAGGCGATCTCGGTTTCTTTCTGCCATAGAAAATACTTTTTCTTTATTATCCTTAAGGTTTTCCTTCAGGTGGATAATTTCCCCTGCTAGACTTTCTCTTACTTCGGCAAGAGTCTTATCACTGGCTTCAGTCTTTAAGCCTTCTCGAAGCTCTAACTCTTCGCGTAAGCCTGTAACTTCCCGTTGAATGTGACCTTGTATATGGGAGATTTCAGTCCTTATTTTCGTGATTTCTCCTTGGTCTTCGTCCTGTCTTTTATGGATAACTGCTAAGTCGCTCTGAGTTTGTTCCAACTCTTTCTGCACTTTTCCAACTTGTATCTTCATATTAGACATTATTTCCTTATTATCTCGATCAGACGTCTTTATTTCCTGCATTTCCTTGCATTGGTCAAGGATATTCCGGTCCTGCTTTCTTAAGGCGTCGTCTACAGCCTTGGCATAACCTGCCATTCGCGTATTCCATTTTTCTTCATTATCCTCGAACCTATGATCCACGGTCTGAGTAAACGTGTTAAATTGTTCTAACTGACGTTTTGTGTTAGCCTCATTCTGACTTTGAATGTCTTTAAGCTCCCGGGACATACTGTTTAAATTATCGTTAATTTCACGCTGTGACTCTCTGCACATTTGCAAATTGCTTTCTAATTTTAATTCAATAGACTCAAAGCGTTTATCGTTATCATTTTGCATTTCTGAGATCACGCTAACAATATTCTTAGTTACCTGTCTCTGGACAGACTCTTTAACGTCGTCCATTTTCTTATTAACCTCTACTAGGTTTAATTCTAACTGTGTGTTTACATTAGTTTGACTAGCCTCTAGTCTAGTATTTACTTCGGCCTGATTAGCCTCTAGTCTAGTATTTATTTCGGCTTGATTAGCCTCTAGTCTAGTATTGACTGTAGCCAACATCTGGCTTACCTCATCTTTAAATGCTTTGGATTCTTCCTTACTTTTATCATTAGTAACATCGAAATGTTCCCTTAACTCGGCGATACACCTGAGTACCTCTTCCGTTCCGGCCATCCTGTACTACTTAATTTGAGATTCAGGTAGGCCCTAGCTGAAGACACTGGCGCGTTCTATTGGAAAGAAAAGATTCCGATCCCGCGACAACAACAACAACATATTATAAAATGTCAAACTAACTATGGAATGGGTATAGACCCTCGTACCCGTCTGACAACATTTGTCTGACGTCTGAACATCATCTAGAAAGGCTCACAATCGCTCAAACCAAGTTTGAGGAAAAAAAAAAATTTCTATGGTTTTCCCCATGAAAACCATGCTATTATTATGGTTTTTTTCTGAATCCCATAAGCCCTCCACGTACGGGCGCCATGTTATATATTCTTAGTGGTCATGGGTATTTGTAAGACATCGGCCATATTCTAATTTATTATTAAAACTGTCCAAGGAGTGGTTTTTACTGCCGAATGCCCCACTTGGGCCATGCCATGTTAAATCACCTTAAATGTGGGTAGTAACATGCTTATTTATGCCATGCTCATGATGCTTAAGTGGAGGTTACCTGTATTTTAAACTGGCCCCACACATCAGCGTCATGTTATTTTATATGTGTTCTCTATGGCCATGGTTTATGAAAGTTACAATTATATAAGCATGTCTTATGGAGGATTAACAATTATTTTTAATGTGGTGGCTTATTAACAAATGGGATGCGGTCTTCCTATTCTGTCCTAATTTCTATGCTATATTTGCTTCTACCATTTATACCTTGACCGACTTAAGTAATTACCTGTGACTCAATCCAAGTACAGAGACAACTCCCCCATGTACCCGATTGTCACCATGTGGACCATGTGTTCGTATCCCAACTAGCTCACGGTCTTTCGAGGTATGGGACGTTCCTGCCCACAATACGACCACATGCTCAGGATTTGAGTCTACCAGGTAACTACTCTACAGGAAATACACAACATTCCTATGAATAAAATATTTACTGGTCTAAAATCATGGCTGTACAACAAATACAAAACAAAGGACAAATTACAATTAATTCCCACAAATAAATAGGGTTATTCTGTGAGCTTTCTCCTTAAAAATAGCGCTACAATGCACTCAAACCTACTTCTAATATCCTGTCAATAATAGTTCAGATTACAAGGTTTTCATAGTGTTCGTCATGTGACACAATTTTATTTAATGGAATTATCTTAACATAAAAACCACATGTCACATAAACATGATATTATTAAGACATTATTCCGTCTCCTACGGCATTTACTTTAATTAGCATTACTTCAATGTTTCCTACATTTATTAGCAAATATTTGTTGTGTCGTGCGAATCATCTTCCTTCTTTCCATCCCTATGAACGCTCTAGGAAAATGAGTCATGCTTCTTAATCATAAAATAAACATAAACATGGATAGAATATTTATAGTTTCACCATATAACGATTATCTGGGTCTTGTCGGACTTATCATAGATACAACTGTGTCATGTTCTAGGAAAAACACATACCCGTTTTTCCTAAATTAGCATAAACTGGCAAAATGCACTTTAAAGAAGATGCCTACATTATTTTGGTTCAGCTTTTCCCCTCAGAGGATAACTTCGCCAAATATCATCTGATTTCTATGGTTCAACCACATATGTGAGTTGCCATACGCCATTTAATTCCATTGGCATCACTAAAATACTTATATTTTAATTGCATATTGAATAACGAGATCTCTCAGTGTCCTATTGTGACTGTAATTGACAAGGGATCGGTCGAGCAACCTCCCCTTCCCTCAGCAGGTCATAAAATTCGTTCCAGACAGCTCTCCAAGATGGCTGCCACGGAAATGGTCTATATTCCCTGTCTCTCTCTACCGTCAAGGCCAAACTTATTTACAATGATATAACAGTAAAGATCCGCTAGGCATAGTCCTAAGTAATTGAGTCATTTAATTAATTAACACCTAACTTTACAGTGTATTTTGGGCTCGAATGGCTCCTATTAAACATTCATGGCAGGGGTGAAATTCTAATGATAGCATTGCCGTTCTAAGGTGATTACTTGTGGCTTTTAAGACGCGCATCATAATGAAACCCCATGGTTATCATCAGCAGCTGTCATTAACATATATTGGGAACCACGTTCCTCGTCGACGAATATGATTCTACCTCTCGGGCAGACCATAAGTATAAATGCACACCGCGCCTCGCTAGGCGTCCATAGTGGCTATAATTCACTGCAAGCGTTGGCAATAGACAGAATCTATCCAAATCGCTGCGTAACAAATACAGTATGCACAACGGCGATACTTCTCGAAGATTAAGCCAATTTTCACCTCACGCGCAAGCTATACTAGTCTTTCCCGTGCTTATCTTACGTAAATCACTGGATTCTACGTTAATCTGCACGCTATATGCGGCTCAACAATATTTCACATATATGACTCCATTATCAAGGTACCTGCGTTCTTCCTGTTAGACTATTTAAGCCAAAGCTTTACATAGCTCCCAACACAAATGTATAAATATACTGGCTTACTTTAATTTCACATATTCATTCAAAATGTCACTGACACTGAGAAAAACTCTCGTATTCGCTATATTCCACACTACATTCTTTACTGTTTACCAAATGACAGTATCTTAAATTATACATGACACTATTTGAACCTTACTTAGGCCAACTTTGCCCTTACTTTATGGTTGCCGACCCCAGTTATTATTATTATTATTTTAACGTTTAGATCCATCACTATTTTTGACCTAAATGGTCCTAAGCAAATCACCTTCCAAGTCATACTTTATTCAAGACGAGTGGTGAAAACTCGTTCAGTAAGTGACTATTACATCTTTAATTTCAAAGTGATTAATCGTTACATGGTGAACTATGCCATTATAATGCTATTATTTGCATGTGTACTCACGTTTCCTTCTGGCTGGAAAGTACCAGTACCTCCGCCTGAGCTCTACCATGATGATTGACTTAATCCATCATGATATCCAATACACAACACTGAGATTCACACTTTTTACACATGATACACATATTATCACAAGTGGCCTTTACCACTGATAAACACTGAATATTAATCATTAAACACATTAACACCTTAAATTATTATTTCACAATTTATACACACTTCCTCTATCATTTCACATGTTGATCCTTAATCTGGATTTCACCTACGCTTGACCTCAGAGATGCGATGAACTTATGATAACCGCTGGTCTCCGTGAAATCTAGTAGCGTTTTTATAGATGTTCGATCCTAGTTCCCTGCACTCCCGTTCACCTCACTGTCCTGGTTAGGTGGCAATAACTTCCACTCTCCCATCACTGGAGTGCTCCTGATGCTGATGTCATATAATTGACAATACCTTCCGGTATACGAACTGTTCCAAACATTATAAGTTCCTATTCGCTGTAGCGAATTTATATCTGTGTCAGATAATACAGAAATATCTGCATTGAGTTACCTTTTATGCACTTCATTATTACAGATGAAGCTTACAATTTGCTTCCATTGTCTTCAACGGCGGTACGCTGATATTTTAATAATTTGGCGTGCTTACTGCAGAGCGCTTGTAGACAAAGGACTAACTTCCAACTCGAGCGACCGTCTGACGTCTTCAACTGCCTTCAACTGCTTTTCAACTGAACTGTAACTGACCGTAACTGACCCTTGGCGTAGGCTGCTCTCCCTTATATTGGTTTCTTGCACAAAATAGTTCACGGGACACGTGAGAGCGACTCCCTTCTTGAAATACTCCGTCTTCAGCCGAAATAACATCTGCATCTTGTTTATTCAGGCGTGGAGGTTTTAAAAACACTCGCGTGCCGGCGATCGCTTCGGCCAATTAATTACAATTAATTGCCTTAGTTCAGCGCGTGGGACGCCACGGTGGGGGTTTTCCGCTGGTTGGTTAAAGTATTCCTGCTCTCGAGCGTGAGTTAGGTTGTAATGCGGTCATTTTGAGAAATAGGCGTAATTTTAGGTGAAAAACCACTCCTAAATTACTCCTCCGTGAATACATTCATCTGTGTGTATGTTCCATTGCATTACAATGCTCCATTTATCTGTAATTAATTAATTTCTTGTGGGCTTGGTCCCGCCAAAGCTTTGCTCGTTGTCGACCGGTGAATTCCCGGGTCATTAATTTTGAGCTGTCTGACCGCCCTAGACGGAAATAGTTCCGTAGGCGCCAGGCCTACCCCGCCTACTTTCTAAAGTAATTTGTCAGACTTCAAACTAGCCTTCTCTCGACTTCGTATGCACTGAAAACGTACATTCCCTTGCATTTTGCTTATAATTTTTCCTTTAAATTGCTATGATTTGCACCTAAATAATCGTGAAATCACGCTAGACTATTATGTGTCAGTAGACCTCTCATTGCTCTGTGGGTTCCATATAATGGCTCCCCCTTAGAGACCACTGGTTCGACCTTAGGCATAACCATTTGCCTGGTCTTCTCTGTTTAAGGCCTGAGTTCGATACCAGACTGCCGTGACCAGTTGGGCACAGTACGGATTGCAACTTAGAATTTTTCCAATAGTTCCGACATTTGCCGCCAAGCGCCACCGCCAACGACTACTAGGCCCAGTTCAGAACTTAGCTACTAGACGCCACGGCAGTCGGCTCTTGGCGACGTTCGTAGAAACCTAAGGGCGTTGCTTACATTCTTAACCTATCCAATTTAGCTTCACACAGGTGTAAATAGTGGAAGGTTCTTTAACATGCCATAAATCTAGGACATGGGACCGCCGGCTTTACTTCCCCTCCGAAAGAAGGCATACTGAGGGATTTTAACGCTCTTAAAAAATCCCACGGCTTCGGCCGGGTTTGAACCCGCTATCTTGGGCATAGCAGCTCAGCATGCTACCGACTACGCCATCGAAGCCGCCCACGCATATCTTGAACCCATTGCAAAACTAATGCATTTATCATCGAGGAACTGCAGATTCCTAAGCACCTGTCTTTCCCTGTCAACAGGAGAATTCTCCAGTTCTAGGGGCATATTGTGAGCTGAGAATGAGATAATCTCGAGAAATCCGTCATGGAAGGGAAGATAGAAGGCAGGAGACTGCGGAGAAGGACAAGTGGGACAAGTGGATTTAATTGCCGGCTTGCATCTTCAGCGTGCCTTGAGGAGAAATGAAGAACGGAACGAAACAAATGGGTGCACAACGGATAATATTAATGATGATGATGATGATGATGATTGATGTATTAGAAGTCATTTTCAGTGTTGCCTAATTGTATTAAAGAAAGCTTTCCAGTCAGATAACACAAATTGTGCCCAATTAAATTAGGTGGGAAAATAAGCATTTATACACCCAAACCTGAAAGAACTATTACATAAGATAATTATCACAAAATAACACGCCTTTATATACGATAAACGCTACTGTGTATACTGAGCAGATAATAACGAATCAATGGTGCTATTGAAAACCAAACATCTGGTAAACCCATGTTGTTACTCCACGATAATGCACGCCCGCACACGGCCAGAATCATCACAGATGGGATTGCTGAACTTGGTTGGGAACCTCGTCCTCACCCTGCATATTTCCTCCAACAACATTTAGGGAAGCGGCTTCGGTGGCGTAGTTGATAGCATGCTGAGCTTCTATGCCCAAGATCGCAGGTTCAAACCCGGCCGAATTCGTCGGATTTTTAAGAACGTTAAAAATCCCTCAGTATGCCTTCCTTCGGAGAGGAAGTAAAGCCGGCGGTCACATGTCCTAGATTTATGGCATGTTAAAGAACCTTCCACTAATTACACCTGTGTGAAGCTAAATTATATATAGGTTAAACATTCGACAAACGCTCTTAAGTTCCGACGTTCGTCGCCAGGAGCCGACTGTGGTGGCATCTGGTAATCAAGTTATGAACGAATAGTCGTTGACGGTGGCGTTTGACGGCAAAAAAAGGAACTACTTGAAAACATTCAATGTCTGCAGTCCTCAGTTGAATTGAAAACAGATAACACACACTAATACAGTCATCACAATTAACACCGGTTATCAGACAGATTCTACACACACCCAAAGTACACGGGGCAGCCCCTAAACTAAGGAACCAATCAACCAACTAACAACTCGAAACAACATCAATCGCATGGTGCTCCCATTTAGTCGATGTCGTGGCAACCTCTACCTTCCACAGCTGCATGGGCCTCCATGGCCTGTACAGAGTTGGCTTTGCTTTTGCACTTCATAAATGCAGGAACGAATATTAGTGCTGACAAATCTGACAAAACTACAGAATAAATAGCGCATGAGACAGATGATTGGTTTTTTATTGCTCTCAAAACAGGAAACAATACTCCCTTGATCAAGAAGATTGGATTTATCTTAGTCAACGTTAAGGCAAGTAAAGAGAAAGGATCGAGTCCTCTGAAACTGAAGTCAAAATATATTTTCAAGAATCGATTACTCAATTTTCCATGAAGGCCGTTTCTCTTGACGGCGTCGAGTCGTGCGGGAAAGACTCTTTTGTTCAGATGTCATTTCTATGCGTACTGCTCTACTCATAAACCGTGCGGCGCATATAGAAGTTCAAAAATTAATGTAATAAGCTCACGTCGTGGTACGTGCCGATCTTTCAAAGCTACTCAAGAGTCGTGGGTGCACGACTGATCAGGTTCGTCTTTCAAAACCCGTGACAAGACACGTTTCAAGAGAAGTACTGTAGTCCCATCCCATACCACGCTCATGAGAATAGTGAGATTGTCAGTAAATCATGAATCTTTATGTCTGCCTTATGAAACTTGTCTTGTAAAATAAGCAAAAATCCGGTACATTGACGAGTGAAGGAATATGTTTACGGAGCTTCAGTCAGAAAACAAACAAACATAAGCACATCATACGAATTCTCACGTACGAAATGAATAAGCAGCCTCCAAATAATATTGTTCTATGCAGCCAAGCTAACGTCTGTTCGCTCTTCCTCTGCGTGCATCCTTTATTGTACTAATGCACTGCAAGCATATTCTGCATATTGACCACTATTATTCCCCCCCCCCCCGAAGTGACTACCGACCGCTCGAATAATATGAAGTACCTGCAGTCAATTATTGTAGTGCCATATACTGTATTGGCCCCGTGGTGTTGGGGTAGCGCGGAGGCCCCGCGTTCGATTCCCGGCTCCGTCAGGGATTTTATAAACTGACGTGAGGGCTGGAACGGGGTGCACTCAGCCTCGTGAGGACAATTGAGTAGCTGTCTGACAGTGAGGCGGCGCCCCGATCACGAAAACCAAGATTAACGGCCGAGGGAACCCGATGCGCTGATCACGCTTCACCCCAATATCTGCCGGCCAAAATGGCTGGGCAGCGGTCGCTTGGTAGGCCGAGGCCCTTCACGAGCTGTAGTGCCAGGGGTTATTATTATTAATAATATTCTGTATTATCTGAGTGGAGAAGTCATCCCAGGTGGCTGGGTACAGCAAAACATGAAATTAACGCTCAAGACTACGATGCAGTGACGTGGAGAGCGTTTTAAAACTGGAGGAGAAATTTACTCTACGAGGTTCTTAATACACTTCCCAAACATAGCTGAGGCGTATCGCATGTTGATAACTACTGGATTGTCTAATAATGGATCGGAGGAGCGAAGGTTCAAAACCCCCATCGAGCGAAAAATTTTCCAACGTTGTGCAACGTTATGAAGCTTCAATGATACAATCACACGTAATTGTGTTTGGTGTTGCTATATACAGGAGTAAGTTATACACCAGATCATACTTGCGCAACTTATCACCCATACTTTTCAATCTTTACATTGAACAAGCATTGAAGGAAATTGGAGAAAAAATTAAAGTAGGAATGAAGATTCAAGGAGAAATAATTTCTACTCTGAGATTTGCTGATGACATCGTCAACTTGGCCGACACGCCTGAGGATTTGAATGAGTTTTTGAATGGTATGGACTCCGTCTTGAGGAAAGAATTCATGATGAAAATTAATAAATGTAAAACAAAAATACTGGAATGCAGCCGAAATAAATCAGAAACTTCTATGGACATCAAATTGGCAGGTGAAAAGCTGAAGGAAGTAGGAGACTTCTGACACTAAGGAAGCAAAATAACCAGTGATGGACGAAGCAAAGAGGATATAAAAAGTAGGTTGGCTCAGGCAAGGAAAGCATTTGTACAAAAAAGTAATATGATGACATCGAATATAGATTTAGGTATTAGGAATTCATTTTTGAAAGCCTTTGTCTGGAGAGTTGCGCTCTATGGAAGTGAAACTTGGACTGTTGGTGGAGCAGAAAAGAGGAGAATTGAAGCATTTGAAATGCGGTGTTACAGGAGAATGATGAGGATCAGATGGGTAGATAGGGTTACAAACGAAGAGGTATTAAGACTAGTGGGAGAGGAGAGATGTTTCTGGCGACTGCTAATGAAGAGAAGAGATAGGTTAGTAGGACACATACTAAGACACCCAGGAATAGCAAGCTTAGTTATGGAAGGATGGGTCGAGGTCAAGAACTGTTGGGGTAGACGAAGGTTAGAATGTGTTAAACAGATTGCCTCGGATGTAGGGTGTGGTAGCTATGTAGAGTTGAAAAGATTAGCTAAGGACAGGGAGGCGTGGAGGGCTGCATCAAACCTGCCACAAGACTGAAGACTCAAACAACAACATACTTGCGCCAGTTCTCATTTGGAGTGAACATCTCTGCTCTGCACAAGGTGAGATAACTTCTTTTGTTTATTATAAACTTTCACAGTTTATGGAAATTTGATGCTTTTCAGTCGATAACACGATTGTATCCAATTGTGATGAGTAAGCTTCGGATGTTTAGGACCTAAAGAAACGAGAAATATGCGGGCAAATATGCCCTCAAATATACTGAAATATGATCCAAGAAAGGTACAATATGACCTAATATATTTACATGCTTTCTAAAGACAAGTGTTAATAAAATATTGAAATGTTATTTTTATTATTAATTCTACATTGAAACCTAAAACATTGATAAAATCTAGGCTGATTACATGAATATGCCTACGATAAAATGTTTACCTCAAATTTTTATCGCAGAATGTTTCAAGAGACTCGCGGAAAACAGCATGTTCTTCACCATTTCTCGCATTAAAATATCACATTTCCTGTAACACATAAAGAAAATGCCCTAAGTTAAAAATACTACCAAGTTTAGTTACAGTTAAATATTTTCACATAGTCTGCAATAACTGGCAAGTTTTTAAATTTTTAGCGCCACTAACGCACAGACACCTTGTAGCGGCCAGCGGATACCATATTTTAAGTCTACCCCCAAAAATATTACCAAAATATGGGCATAAAACATTAATATTGATGAAATATGACAATAACTATGAAAATCACTCAAATATGCTTTTATATGCTCTATAAAGTCCACCTAAAAAGAATCGGGAACATTGAACTCCTGCTTAATTATAGTTCTTAATGAAAATGTAGTCAAGGAAAACAATATTAGTGATGAGTTATTCTCTAATAATAAAAAATATAAAAAAAACACAAAAAATAACATGAGACTATGGTTGGTTTGTTTGTTCCTCAGTTTAGGGGCTGCGACAACACGGTCATGTAGCCCCGTGTACTTTGGGTGTCACTCGAATCTGTCTGATAACCGGTGTTAATTGTGATGACTGTATTAGTGTGTGATATCTGTTTTTATCCTACTTTCGATTTTTGCAAAAAATGAAAGTAGACTTATGAGATCAACACAGGGCGAAAAAAAGTGTGTCTGTGTGTGTGTATGTGTATGTGTATGTGTGTGAGTCTGTGTGTGTGTGAGTGTGTGTACTCTGAATGTCTGCCCCCCCCCCCTATCAATTCGAACACGGTGAACGCGAATTGAAAAAATTTGGTACAAAGGTAGCAAAGGACACCTCAGTGTCATGTTTTATATCGCCGCCATCTTGACGGAAACGTAATGGTGGCCACACAAATGTTCAAAGCTTAAATCAAATTACGACTAACCTAATCATCCGATCTCTACCAAATTTTGCAACAACATACCTTTATGGAGGCAGCATCTTGTGACCAAATTAATAGGTCATTAGCCTAATAGTTTACGGATGGCGGCCATCTTTGTGTCAAAATCGATTCCCCCTATTAATTCAAACACGGTGAAACCGAATGGAACGAAATTTGGTACAGAGGTAGCACTAGCAAAGGGCACCTCAGTGTCATGTTTTATATCGCCGCCATCTTGACAGGAACGTAATGGCGGCACACAAATATTCAAAGCTTAAATCAAATTACGACTAACATAATCATCCTATCTCTACCAAATTTTGCAACAACATACCTTTATGGAGGGAGCATCCTTTGACCAAACTAATAGGTCATTAGCCTAATATTTTGCGGATGGCGGCCATCTTTGTGTGAAAATCGATTCCCCCTATCAATTCGAACACGGTGAAACCGAATGAAACGAAATTTGGTACAGAGGTAGCACTAGCAAAGGGCACCTCAGTGTCATGTTTTACATCACCGCCATCTTGACGGAAACGTAATCGCGGCCACCCAAATGTTAAAAGCTTAAATCAAATTACGACTAACCTAATCATCCGATCTCTACCAAATTTTGCAACAATATATCTTTATGTGGGAAGCATATTCTGACCAAACTGCAGGATCACCAGCCCAATAGTTTGCAGATGGTGGCCAAGTATGTGTGCAAATCGATTCCCCCTATCAATTCAAACACGGTTAAACCGAATTGAACGAAATTTGGTACAGAGGTAGCACTAGCAAAGGGCACTTCAGTGTCATGTTTTATATCGCCGCCATCTTGACGGAAACGGAATGACGGTCACCCAAATCTTAAAAGCTTAAATCAAATTACGACCATCCTAATAATTTGATCTCTACCAGATTTTGCAACAACATGCCTTTTTGTTGAAAGCATCTTATGACTGACTACAAGGTCATCAGCCCAATAGTTTGCAAATAGCGGCCATGTATGTGTGCAAATTCATTCCCCATATCAATTCAAACACGGTGAAACCGAATTGAATGAAATTTTTTACAGAGGTAGCACTAGCAAAGGGCACCCCATATTCATGTTTAATATCTCTATAGCACGTTGTATTTCAACAAGCTACTACAACCAACATTCAATTATACTCCTTGAAAAGGGCAAAGTTTTATAACAATACCCATGCATTTAGGAGAAAGTAGGCTATATGTTCTTTACTGAACATCTTGTTTAATTTAAGTACAGATTGCAACTTAGAATTTTTGAAATAGTTCCTACTTTTGCCACCAAGCGCCACCTTCAACAACTACTAGGCCAAGTTCAGAACTTAGCTACTAGACGCCACCGCAGTCGGCTCTTGGCAACGAACGTAGAAACCTAAGAGCGTTGTTTACAATTTTAACCTAACCAATTTAGTTTCATACAGGTGTAATTAGTGGAAGGTTTTTTAACATGCCATAAATCTATGACATGGGACCGCCGGCTTTACTTCCCCTCCGAAGGAAGGCATACTGAGGGAGTTTTAACGCTCTTAAAATATCAGACGGCTTCGGCCGGGTTTGAACCCGCTATCTTGGGCATAGAAGCTCAACATGCTACAATGAGACGATAAGGCATCCAACGTTTAGAATGAAGCACTGGTTAGATAGGGATATTCTTCTCTCTTTCTGTTGCACGTGAGACATGTATGACGCTGCCATTTTCTAGCAATCCACTGTTGCCATATCAGTCGAAAATTTTTCTTTGTCGAAAAAACAGCATATTCGGGTAGAACTATGTTTTGCTGATCATTTTTGTCCTATATTAGAACTACGTAAACTTGATAGAAATGCAAGAAAGTTAGATATCCATAGGCTATTAAAAAAGAAACGATAATGTGTCCTCTTTTTCGTAAAATCGATCTTATATCATGTTGCATTGACTTTGTGATGCCTATTTTTCACACATGCGTATCTAAATGTGCCGTCTTGATGATGGATTATTGAAATATTTTATACTGGCAATATTACAATTTCCATGCAGGTAAAACTTCTGAATATTCTCTCATAACCGCATAGCAGCATTGAAAAAGTTCGTATGCTGCCAACTTTTCTATTTTTAAAGATAACCATGTCATGTCAGTTTGAGAATTGTAGAGGAATGTTGGATGAAGTTTTTTACCTGCTTACCCAGAGTGTAGGTTTAGTATTATTATACAGTACTTAATTCAAGTCTTCGTCACTGCACAATCGCTGAATGTGCGGAAAGTGTACGCGAAGCGCTTTGTACTGCCTCCTCTCATTGAGTGGCAACCCTCTCGTAACGCGCCATCAGACCAATGCTTCTTTCTAAACGTTGGATGCCTTTGTTTTTTTATAGTAACTACACTTGGGTGACCAGTTGATCATCATCAGATCCATTACACTTAGGCTATTAAATCTATGTCTAAAAGTATGGTTGATAATATTTACAATCTTCTTCTTTCCTAGCGTTTGTCCCAGTACGGGGACCGCTGCTCTACTACATCTTCTCCTCTTTTTCCTGTCGTTGTAAGCCAACATAGTGCATATCAGTCTTAATGTTGTCGATCCAACGCCTTGCTGGTCGTCCGCACGGTCGCAGTCCACCTGGGTCCAGTTTGAAAACTCTTTTGGCGACAGAGTCGTCAAGCATTCTCATAACATAACCATACCAACGGAGATGAGCTTCCCTAACTTTCTCCGTAATTGGTGTGACACCTAATTGTTGTTGGACATCTACATTTCTGACATGGTCATATCTAGTCAGACTAATTGCCCAACGGAGCATCTTCATATCCATCGTTTGCAGAGCCTGTTCACGTTTTCTTTTTCATTGGGCGGGATTCTGCCCCATAAATTACTGCCGGACGTACAACTGTTTTATAAACTTTTGCCTTTAGGAATCTAGGCATCTTTTTTGTCGCAGAGGACACCAGTGTCCTGTTTCCATTTGAGCAAGGCCATTTTTACCCTCGCCCGAGTATCTAAAGTGACATCACCATTTGACGTGATAACCGATCCTAGATATTTGAAGTTATTTGTCTTGGGCAGATCATGATCGCCATTTGGACAGTGCCATCGATTTGTGGGCCATATTCTAGATATTCTGTCTTCTAGATTTTAAGGAGCAGTTCATAGGCAGCCAGCCTTTCCACCCATATTTGCGCTTGATGCTGGAGTTCAAGGCGTGTTTCTTTTACAAGTACAATATCGTCAGCAGAAAGAAGGGTCCAAGGGTGTGGTGTTTGTATGTCAGTTGTAACCGTACCCATGAAGAGGATACACAACAGTGGCGATCGTGCAGAGCCTTGATGAACACTGACGGTCATATCGAACGGCGGGGAGATTCCGTCTGGGCAGCGTATTACACCAGTTACATTGCAATAAGTTGCACCCATTTTATATAGGTTTCAGGAACCCCATGGGAACGAAAAGCACACTAGATAAGGTCATGTGGGACTCTGTCAAAGGCCTTTTCTAGAACTAGGAAGACCATGTGTAAACTCTTGTGTCTCCCTCTGTGCTTTTCCATAAATAGGCGTGTGGCATATATTGCATCAGTGGTGCTGCAACCTTGAACAAAACTGCTTTGATTTGGTGTGACAATCACAATATTTCTGAGCCTCCTATCCGGCACTCTTTCAAATATGTTAAATGTTTGGCAGAGGAGTCTAACAGGTCGATAAGTCGAGCAATCATTAACTTCACCTTTACGCTTCCAGAATGGGACTGTAATGCTAGTTGTCCATGCACGTGGGAGATTATTTTCGGTGATGATCTTCTGGAAGAGCGTGGCAAAGAATTTTGCAGCACGGTTCCCTAACATTTTCCAGATTTTCGCTGGGATGTTGTCTGGGCCTGTAGCTTTCCCATTTTTCATTTTCGTTATGGCTGTTGGTACCTCGTCAGCTGTAATTTTGGACACGGGTCCGAAGGTGGGATCAGGGCTTACAATAGGAGGATGTGGAAAATCTTTATTGCTTATATTAGAAAAATATTCTGGACATTGTTGAAGGACAGCTGTTTGGTCTCGCAGTATTTTGTTGTCTGAGTCTTTAACCCTTGAGAACTGGCGTGAAGAAATATAACACGAGGACTGGCTCCGGATCATTTTGACCCATAGTGTGTCACTCCCTTTTTGTCGTAGTCGTATGTATTTTAATGAAGTAAGTTTACACCTGGAGACTTCTTATGAACTATTCCCAATATAAAATGAGGTTTATTTATATTTTTCAAACTTAACGTGCAGAAAAATGTCAATAATTTTCGTTACAGTATAATTGGCCTTGACAGTGGCGCTAAAGCAGACATCTCGGATTTTTGAACTAAGGAGCTGATGACCAAGATATCCCAAGACAAGGGTCATCCAATCATTGCGCTCTGGTAGCGCGGCCACGCTCGGGGAGCACTGGGCAGTCAGACTAGCATTTCTTCCCCTACCCTACCCCTATATAATGTGGCAGCGAGGAGACGGACGATGTTCGGACCACGCTGACTAGATACGTACGTACAGTCGTGCGGCCGACGCGACGTCTCTTGTGGGATCGTTGATATCTTATTAATAGCACTGTTTTGCCATAACAAATATACCACATATACAAATCGAATGGCACTCCGATGTATGGATTGTGCAGGAAACGAACGCAAGTGTTTAGTAATAGTACATTATGCGACGAGCCTATAATGGCTATAATTAAGACACGAGTATTTTTATAAAACGAGCGTATGCGAGTTTTATAATTTCCATACGAGTGTCTTAATTACCATTATAGGCGAGTTGCATACGACTGTTTACGTTCGACGATAATTATAACTTTATTATATGTTTTAACATAAATATTCATAAATATCTGTTGAGAGTCAGCTACTTGAATTTTGTGATCGCAGAGCGAGCGTTGGGTGTTATATCTCTGTCTTTCAAGATCTCTGGACGACCGACGCATGCGCTCTGTGTGCTTGCAATGCCATACGCAGGCCATATGTTTACATCTGTCGCCCCTCAGTAATATTGTCACTGGAGTTGTTTCAAGACAATGCGCTGTGTAGAAATTATATTAAGGTACAGTGCTATTTGTTGTCTCATATTCGCCAGTTTATTTACGCGAACATATGGACGGTGCGTATTCCATGTCGGTAATTTATTATAGTTCGATGTTGTGTTTATGTCCGACATGTTGGATTTTGAGCGCACGCGTGAAGGTATCGTTACCTAATTGGTCAATGAACGAGCTCTGATTGGCTGGAGAAACTGTATCATAATGAAAAAGAGTGTTATAATGACCATCATTATGATACAGTTTTCTGACACATAATAGTGAGGGTCGAACATAAAGAATATTGTGATTTATTACAAACAGAAATGTGAACATATTAGAGAGGAAAATTCAACAACAAATTGTGTTCTTTTTCACATTACATCTCTGTGGCACACTAAGCATTTGGAATGCCCTTTATAAGCTGTACAGAAAAATGAAATTTCCCATTCTGCTTTAAAGGCTGCTGCTTCACCACTCATTTTTTGTATGGTGTCCAGTCATGACCACTGCGAAACTGATTTACTTACACGCTATTTATTTATTCGAGTCAAAAGCACTACAACATACACAGAGGGACGATACACAATATTAAAAAGGAATAATACATACAACAAAGTCTCGAATTAGATTGTCTTCACCCAGAAACGGGCCACTGTCACTCCCCTTTCATGGCCTTCCATTAACTCCTGCGTTGTGCAAGAGCACGGGCACAGTTCACAGGAACACGGGTGTATCATGGTCTGTCTCTCGCCACTCTCACAGAGTTCTGATTCCTGTAGGTATCCCCATTTGTGGAGATTAACATTGCATCTCCCAACACCAGTCCGAAGTCTGTTGAGTGACCGCCAAGTTTCCCAGTTGTTGTTGTGGCCTGCTGGAAGCCTTTCCATGGCCTTCATCCAATCTGGTGGTATGGTTGATTGCCATAGCTGTATCCTGGCTACTTCGGGTTTTGTAGTAGACATCGATGTTGTTTGCAGAAAGCTTTTCCTTGATTTTAGCCGCCTTCTTGGAGGCTGGTGACCAAAAAGAGGGCGAGCATGGTCCTCTGCGAATTTTTTCGTTCCGTTTGTGCTATGACCTCACGGCGTACCTCAGGAGGTGCTATTCCTGCCAAGGAATATAATTTGTGGACAGGTGTAGGTTTCAGGCAACCAGTAATTATTCTGCAGGACTCGTTGAGGGCAACATCAACCTGTTTTACATGAGCTGAGTGATACCATACAGGGCTAGCATACTCAGCAGCTGAATAACACAGAGCTAATGCAGACATACGTAGTGTTTCAGCATGGGCGCCCCAGTCGGCCCCTATCAAATTTCGAAGTATGTTATTTCGTGTAGATACTTTTTGTTTAACATTCATACAATGTTTCTGGTAAGATAGGGTGCGATCTAAAGTTACCCCTAGGTATTTTGGGGTAAAACAATGTTCCAGGCGAGCTCCTTCCCAGCTAATATTGAGTTTCCTTGCTGCTTCCCTGTTTCTAAGGTGGAAAGCACAAACCCGTGTCTTGGATGGATTAGGTTTGAGTTGATTTCCCTTGTAGTAAAGTGAAAGGTCCTCCAGTGCATCAGAGAGTATCTGCGCCACTTCTTCAAACTTTTCACTTTGTGCTGTCAGACAGAGGTCATCTGCATAGATAAATCTCTTGGTATGCAGAGATGTAGGCTGATCATTAGTGTACACATTAAACAGAAAAGGTGATAGAACACTGCCCTGTGGTAGACCATTTCGTTGGGTTTTCCAGCGACTGCGGATTCCTTGGAACTCGACAAAAAACCTTCTGTTTTGTAGAAGACAAGGAACAATTTCTGTGAGTCCAAAATCTTTGGTAATCTGGTACAGTTTACCAAGCAGGATTTGATGTTGAATAGTATCGTAGGCAACCGTTAGATCCACCAAAACTGCACCAGTTATCTTCCTGTTCTCCAAACCATTTTCAACGTGCTGTGTTAGGCACAATATCTGTGAAGTACAGCTCTTTCCTGGTCTGAAGCCTGCTTGTTCTGGGATCAGAAGTGGATCAAGTTTTGGAGATAGTCTGTTAAGGAGCATTCTCTCAAACACTTTGTATAAATGGCATAACAGCGAGACTGGTCTGTAGTTCTTAGGATCAGATGGATCTTTGCCAGGCTTCAGGATGGCGATGATTTTTGCTTTCCGCCATATTTTTGGAATTTGTTTGCGGCAAATGATGCAGTTGAAAAGTTGCAGAAGCCACTCCTTTGTGTTTTTACCAATTTTTTTTATTTTCTCTATGCGGATGTCATCAAGACCAGCAGCTTTACCATTCTTGCACATTTGTAAGACCATCTCCAGTTCTTTTAAGCTGAAGACACAGAAGAAGTCACTTGTTTCATTGTCATAGTCTCTTTGGATTTTGGTTTTCTTCATGTGCTCCTTGACTTTGCCGTTCAACACTAGCTGATGGGCTATTTGGTTGGGAGAGATGTTAGAATGCAATTTTCTATTGGATGGTTCATTGTTTAATCTCCTCATTAGACTCCAAGCTTTTTGACTGTTTTGTGACATGTTGATGTTAGATACTGTTTCAGTCCATTTGTTTCATTTTCTTTCTGCCAGGGCAGTATTGAGTTGATAACCTAGGTGAATTGTTTCGTTTCCAAATGGATTCATATTGAAGGAACAAATGTACTCTGAGTATAAGACTTTTATCTCTGGGGTAAGACCTGCAATGTACACTGTTCTGCAACCCCGTGGAATGCACTGACGGGAGCATTTCTGGACAGTGGCCACAAACTGTTCATAATTCTCTGGAGATGCATCCAGCTCAAGAACAGATTCATCAAGTAATGCCGTAAATTTGTTCCACTTAGCTTTCTGGAAGTTATATCTTCTTCGAAATGGCAAGCACTGAGGGCGAACTGCAGCGAAAACTTGGCACACAATAGGTCTATGTTGTGTATTTGGAATTGGGTTTGCTACGGTCTTTACGCACTGCCCAGCAATTGTTTCGCTTGAAAAAATTTAATCGGGGTTGTAGCCACGTTTCCATCTTCCACTGTTGAATGACGGAGGCAACTTCGGGTCGTGTACAAGGCACAGCTCATTTGATTCAGCCCAATTTATTACTGCTTCACCATTTTCGTCATCATGAAGGTAACCCCATAAAATACTATGACAATTAAAATCTCCAATTACAAAGTGAGTGTCTTTGTTGTCCATATTTTTAGTCTTCTTAAAGGAGAACGGAGAATTGGGTGGTTTATATATTGAAGATATTGTGCAACTTGATAGCTCCACTGTTAGTATCTCTATATTACCTTCATCAGAACAGTCAGTGGACAATACTGTGATACCTGATCTAATAAAGATGGCACTCCCATATTGCTCGTGAGATCTTTCAGCGACTAGTATCATTCCTGGAATTGCTGGTAGTCTCTGCTGGTTACTTCTGTGGGTTTCCTGGATACAGAGTACATCACAGTGATGTTCATGACAGAGAGCAGATAAGAGATCTGCCTTGCTGTAGGAGATTCCTTCAATATTAATCGAGACAATAGTTAGCTTTGGTCCTGAAAAGGACCTATTCATTATATCATTTCCCATCGTAACACAAATGAATTGAAATGCTTTTGGAATGCTGACGTTCAGTTCAGTACTAGAAATTCTATTCCAGTACCTATGCAGGGACACCACTTGCAGGACGCTGTCACCAAAGCGCATTGGACTTGACTAGCGACTGATGGATCGGCTGCTCACTTCAGCGCGCTCAGCCAGCCAAGCTCCTCCCTCCACTTCTGAAACTACCTTCTACCAAAGCGCTCCGAGCACTGGCTTAGAGCGCAGCCGGAGTGCTAGCGCTCGGAGAGCGCTGTCTGGATGGCTCTGCCCTAGACCCTAAACATTGGATCAACAAGAACGTGAGGTATGTGATTGTGCTGGACCAGAATAGTTCGATTTTCCCCCTAATCTTTTACAGATTGTCCCGACTAACGTAAGCCGAAAATTGTCACGCGAGGACTGGCGTCATGGGTAAATATGACCCGACCATAAATAGTATAGACATAACTTGTGTGTTCCAAAAGCAATGGACATGTTTCTTTTTCAGGGTGAAGTTCAAGGCTAGGAAGGAAGGTAAGGGCTGAACAAAACGAAAATATAGAGCATTATATAATCCTCGGTTCAAAGATACCCACGCACCAGTCCTCGTGGGTAAATGTGCAAGACGTGTCCAATATCCTGAGTTGAGCGATGGCGAGATTCGGCAATTCGATAAATGTTGTTCCCTCCAGAAGGCGTTTCAAGCTGTTCGTACATATTTTGGTAACAACGGTCTTTTGCAGCAACCACTGCTCGTTTTGCTGCTAACTGCTCACGGTATCGCTGTAGGTATCGGTATCTAGACGGGAGTTCCACCAGGTTTTATATACTACCTTTTTCTCCTTGATTACCTGCTGGACTTGCTCATCCTGCCACCAGGTCTGTTTGTCAATGTAGCGTCGATTAGGTATGATATTCCCCAGAGTCTCTGTTGCTGCTTGATGTATCTGTTGCACAGCATCATTCCATATGTCTTTCACCGACTGATTGGAGTTTACTGAGAAGTTGGTTAAAGCTCTCAGCAACCGGGCTCGTTGTGTTTGCAGTCTCCACCATCTCCATCTAATTCGCGCTGGTCCAGTCGTATGCATTTTCAGTAATTTGTTATTTTTCCGAAAATCTAGGACAAGCAAACGGTGTTGGGGGGCGATACTGTTATATGGAATCACTTTGGTGTCTGTCACCAACTTCAGATCTAGGTGTCGGGTCATCCAGTGGTGAATTTGCGTAGCATGTCCTCCACTGGACTGCGTAGCCAGGTGCGTTGGCCTTTTCTTGAAATAAGTGTTTGTGATAACAAGGTCACGAGCCTCTGCAGAATCAAGTATGTGACAGCCATCATCGTTTCGCACACCTAATCCGTGTCCGCCATGGCATCGCACATACCCGTCTCGTTGCCCATTTAAATCTCCTCCCAGGAAGATGGACTCGCCTGGTGGAATTGCTCGAAGAAAAACGGGGCCCGTCGAGTCCTTGGCCAATAACAAAACGATATCTGCATCCAGCCCGTATCCGCACGATGTTATCCGCATCCTCCACGCAACCGCACGACTTTTATCCGTATCCGCGCGTTTGTTATCCAAATCCGCTGACATTACAATATTATATTAAATTTAATAGATAATGTATTAAAGCAACACATATATACATTTGAGGAGAAATTCGTTCCCGTAGGCTGTGTTCGAATCGCAAGACAATGTTGACTCCGAGACAGCGGGTGGCTAACTATAGCAATTACTTAGTCGTCGGATATACCCACGCAGGCAAGCACAGGTATAAAGGAATTTGTTTTGGCAAGAGTCAACACTAATTGAGGATATTGTCAAGACTGTTTTCTCCCACTTCTCTATTATTCTCATACAATCCAAGCGAAAGCAAATAGGGATGTAGCAAGAAACGTGAAAAACGCATATCTTATCAAAAACTAAAATTATAAAAAAAAATCCAGTTCAACATTGTAATCTAAAAACTATCCGCAAATGTACTCTAAACATTATCCGCTGCATATCCGCTCTCCGCACAGTCAAGTGAACTATATCCGGAAGACGAGAAGTTTTGCGGATATCCGCATCCCCGCAAGGCTCCACTTGTCACTGCTAATGCGGAAGAATACAGATGAACTACAAGTTGATACAACGTACAACAGTTAATCATATGCAAATTACTTTGCATCTTATGGCAATTAACGCCAACATGGTGCATTCCTCGGATGCGCTCTACTGCCCTGATTTAGGATATGTGGAGCTTCAATTGAATAACTTGTTGTCCTTTATTGTGACCAAGCAAGCACATCATCCATTGTTTCAACTACTCACTAGAACAAAATTGGAATTGATCGCTGGGACAGATGACCTCGATATTTTTCCCATAAAACAACAATCACTTTACCATTGAGTTTATTGATTTATCAACTCACTCTAAGAATGATACGTGGTTATATCCTACGTCTTACAAGATTTACACACACGTTAATTCGAAAACAATGGGTAAATCACTTGAAATGACTACATAGAAGTGAATATACTGTACTTTCTGTCTTGTAAATAGGCGGCAGTGTCTTTAAGTTAGGAATCATCCCTGCATTTATCTAGGGTAACAGTGGGAAACTACAGAAAATCACCTCTAGGATGTCTGACGTGGGAATGAAAAGAACCTCTACTACGTTTTGCTGGACCTTAGGCTCTGCTCTCACTAAAGTACGGCTACTGTAATACTGTAATAAGTACTGTAATAATTTGTGTTAATAAGAGATGCACGAGTAGAATACTTATTCATGTAGGCTACATTCAGCTGCTTTATAGTTTTTTGCACTGAATGTTTAAGTCACTATTTAACACTGCTGTCCAGTTAATAGGAAGCAGTAGAACATTTTTTGTTGGAGTTGCTAATTAATTCGTCCAATGCAATATCCCTATTTATTGTACAATTATCACTAGCCTTGACATGCGTTGGTGCGTTTACCGATACATACTCAAGCAATTCAACTCAATTGGTATTTATTAGGACGCCTCCAGAAAAATAAATAAATAAACAAAGCCTTAGAATGTCACGTAATTATGTAATGCTCGTTGGGTATTCATCCCGAAGGCTGGTTGGATCCTCAAAACGTACCAGATTGGGTTATGCAGGTATAAACCCACATGATACACATTCCTACGAGGTGGGGTTTGTATGGACTCAGTTCTAATTAATATAATATTCATTGGCGTGCGGTTGCTCGTAAGAATAGTGAAGCACTGTATTAAAGTGAAGAGTAACTAATTGGATACTCACTATAACAACAACAACAACAACAACATTTATAATGATAATGTTAATATCATACTTTCAAAATAAATATTTTAAAGTCATCTTTTTGTAGTACAATTCAGCACTGCACATACTTCATAGCAGGCTATAATATTTATATAGCCTGCTGCTCTCTTTTAGAGACAAAATGAACTAGGTCATGAAAACAAGATGATGCATGTTTAGTTCGACTTGCTGGAATACAAGGCAGTGCTTTGTGGGTGTAGGACTTGTAGGAGTAAACGCTATACTTTCTCTGTGTAAACCTCTAGTCATACAAGGGAAGCAGGGCATTTCCTCGTGGACGAGAGGAAAATTGAGCGCTCAAATAAGACGAAATGTTGTAATAACAAATAGAAAATAGACGAATTTAAGGGGAATTTCAGGCACTGAAGCAGCGCTTCCCTTGCTTCATCCCAATGCACGCCACTGATAATATTATAACTATTATACACATATCATTTTGCACATTCTGAAGATGTTAATGGTGCTAGTCGTAGTTTAAGGGCGAGTACAACTTTGAGGCTACTATTTGATAGTGGAGGACTTGTGTTTGTAGAACTACTACATCAATGTATTTTTTACTCACATTGTAACTGAAATTGTCTAGCCGATTCCCTCTTTCTCTATTTCTCTCTCTTCCCCCCCCCCCCCCCCCCCCCCACACACACACAGACCGAAAGCTTCAGATGGATGCGGTAGTTTACCAATTATAGGAATATGAATACTAGTCTTGCAACAGTAGTGCTCATCCCTGCATATTTAATGACTAATTTGGTGTACTCAGGATCAATATTTATTGGTGCAATGATCTGGTATATTATGTCCACTCTAACCTCTAATGAACCATAATCTCTCATTGAGCTCTTCAGCTGGTTCTCTCATTACAATGCATTGTGGGAGCGGTACTTGTCAAAGCTTTACTCATGATCAATGTGCATTTTAAATGAGACCTAATACACTGTACAGTCCTGTATTTGCGGAATTGGTGAGCTTGGTTTTAGGTACACTTGCCGTTGTGTCCGATAACACTGATTAATTCATAGCTTTGCAAATTGCTACGGGCTAGGAAGAATCTTCGCACTTGTACTGAAAAATGAAACGTTAAAGAGAATTCGCTTTAACCAAATCATACAATTACTAGAAGATGATGGTGGTTAGTTTGTACTGAGGGAAATTTCTCAGCATTCGGGGGAAAATTTCAGACGCATTCAGGAAAATAAGTTTGAAATTCTATGGCCACATTCTCTGAATGAGTGATTACAGGCTGAGTAAAATTATTCTAACTCTGACTCTCTCGATGAAAGCTAAAAACAACTGGCTGCTCGCAGTTGAGAAAGACATTCAGGAAATAGACATTTCAAGTGATATGGTAGTCGACAGGACTAAATGCAGGGAATTAGTTGCCACGATGGATGAGTGGTTAACGTGTCGGATTACCAACCCCAAGATTGGAGGTTCGCTCCTGGCCGTGGTAAGTGATTTTTGAAAGGCGACAAAAATAACGACATGGATGTCATACGTTGGTGGCATGTTAAAGAACCCATTTGAATTCAGTAGGCCGTGTACAATGGCAAAATTAATCTCGGGATTTTCCGCCAACACAAAGTTCCTCCATCCTCTACTAGAAAGCGCTGTAGTATCAAGGAGCTTAGATATCTAACCTCCTTCACTTTCATAGCGTTCAAAGGAACGACGAAATTCGACTTGCAAGCTTCCCTTTGGGTGTCAATTAACAAAGCTTGCACCCGGCACCCGAGGCCATACGATATTATTATTATTATTATTATTATTATTATTATTTTTTTTTTATTTTTTTTTGCGAATTGACCACTTCGGATCACGCTACAATTTCATTTTTTCTTTGCCTGAAGTTTCCTCTTCCTCCAGTACTCCTTCATATGGGCGCTATGCTGTTTCTTCTGCTCTTCCGTCCAGGTTCTTCCCTTCTTTGTGGTTCTTGTGACGTGAAACCCTTCCAAATTTTGAATTATGTACCGAAATGTTTCCCTGTTTGACATCTGAACTTCCTGGATGTTGGAATTTTCGAGATCTTTTCGAACTTCCTTAATCCATGTCGTTGTTGTCTTCTTGTTCCACAGGTAGTCGAATAACTGTTTGGTTAGTCTAGTTTTGTCCATTCTGTACAAATGTCCGAGAAACGATAACCTCCTCTTCTTCATGGTCTCTGAGATTCTCTCCACATTTTTATAGACTTCATTGTTGCTCCGAAGTTTCCAGCCGGTTTCAGTCTGGACTGGGCCCATGATTTTCCGTAGTATTCTTCTTTCTAGGATCTCTAGCTTCTCCAACTTGTAATTCATCGAGAGGCATTCGCTGGCATACAGGCATTCTGTTTTACTACCGTGTTGTAATGTTATAGTTTGGCATTCCATGAGATGCATTTCTTGTTGTAGATGTTTTTAGTTAGCCCATAAGCTCTTTCCATTTTTGAGATACGATCTTCTACAGCAGCTTTCTCTAGGCCGTTCTCTTGTATGGTTTCACCGAGGTATTTGAACTTTTTCACCCTCTGAATCCGTCCAATCTCTGTTTCAAGGAATTGTGGTCCATGTTTGTCATTCATCATGAACTTGGTCTTCTCTTTCGAGATCCTAAGTCCTGTCTTGCTAGCGATCTTTTCTAAGAGGTTGATCTGTATGGCCGCTTCTTCTAGGTTTTCTGAAAGTATCGCAAAATCATCAGCGAAAGCCAAGCAATTGACTTTGATTCCTCCCGTTTTTCGTCCTAGGCAGATCGGGGCTATCTCTTGATTTTCAAGTTCGGAATTCCAAATTCTCACAATCCTCTCCAGGACACAGTTGAATAGTAATGGTGATAATCCATCACCCTGTCGCACACCTGTCTTGATTTCAAATGACTGAGACAATTCTCCCATGAATTTCACCTTAGAATTATTATTATTATTATCAATTTTCAGACCACCCAAACATTACTTCCAACAGAACCTGGACGGAAGAGTGCCGAAAAAGTCATAGCCAGAAAATAAAGAGATTTTGGACCAAGGAAGATCATCCAGATAGATACAATCGCGTTCTTTAGACGGACTTAACAATATATTATTATTGCCACGGTGGGTGGGTGGTTACGTGTCTGACTACCAACCCCAAGCATGTGGGTTCACTCCTGGCCTTGGTAAGTGATTTTTGAAAGGCGTCAAAAATCACGGTACGCATATCATAGGTTGTTGACATGTTAAAGAAACCATTTGAATTCAGTAGGCCAAGTTCATAAGGGCAAAATTAATCTCGGGATTTTCCGCCAACAAAAAAAGTTCCTCCTTTGTCTACTAGAAAGTGCTATACTGTCAAGAAGCTTAGATATCTAACCTCCTTGACTTTCATAGCGCTCCAAGGAGCGATACAATTTGACATGCAAGCTGCCATCTGGGCGTTAAATAACAAAGCCTGCACTCGGCACCCGAGGCCATACGATATTACATACATTATGCGAACCGGCCTAAACTAAGGACCACGCGAATACAATTTCATTTCCTTCTCATACTTCTTTCTTGCTTTCTCTTTCTGCACACTTCCTTCATTCTTTCAGAGCGTTGCACCTTTCTCTCTGCTGTCCATCTTCCTCCCCTGCGTTCTCTCTTTTCTCCTACAACAACCTTTATGTTCGAAAGTATTTCCCTGAATTGTGTTCTGTCTCGACAGTCGTCATCTGTAATTCCTAGCCTCCGGAGTTCTTTCTTCATCTGCTAGGTGTAACCCTCTTGGCTCTTCAGAAACGATATTATTATTATTATTATTATTATTATTATTATTATTATAGCTCATTCATTTTTGTCTAAGATTGTTTTGTCTTTCAGTGCCCAGTCTAATCTGCAAGTCTGTTTGCGAACAAGTCGCTTTCTTGATCCCCTATTGACAGTTAACACTGTGGTTTCCTCTGCTTCTATGTCCCTCACATTAAAATCATAAAACAGTTAATAAGACCAATGCCTCCTAGGTCTACCCTTTCTAGCCAAGTTCATAACCCTCCTAGGTAATTTCCCTCTCCTATTCTCATTACATGTTCCATCCATCTGAATCGGCCCATGCGAACAGCCTTACCTAAGGTGTTCATTTCTAACTTAGCCTTTATTTCTTCATTTCTAGTAACCTCCTGCAATTGTTCCCATCTGTGTGTATCAGCAATCATTGGCACTACCCTCATATCAGTTTCCTATATTTTATTTTACATATGAGATATCTTGAATCCACCAAACGCTCCTCTCACATTATTGTAGTTGGTCTTAAATATAATCAAATATGCAATGTATACAGGGATTTCATGGTTTTCTTATAGTACAACATGTAATTGTTCTATTGTTTTGTGATGTATGTTATCTGACACGATTAAATAAATAAACAGCACAAACTATCGATGTTTTTCTCACTACTCCGTCCTGTAGCGCTTAAGCCCAGCGATCACAACAGAGCCCGCTATGCCCGATTAGAATTCACCTGACGTAACGTATTGGTACATGGTACACACACTGATTGATTGGTTGTTTTGCTAGGCTAAATAACATGGCTGACTCTGAAAGAAACAGAGAAAATCAGCTATTTCTAATTTTGGGATATGTTTCCCAAAAACGTTAAATAACCAGAGTAAGGTAATTGTAAGTTATAAATATCTATAAGCATAATTCATTTGTGTTTTACGGCCATCAATACATCTTTAGAAGCTTGCTTATTAAATAATTCATTTGCAAATTATATAAATCGTCCTGTAACTCAATCTAAGGCACAAACTATCACCAGGGTGTTATGAATCATGCAAGCTGCTCAGAGCTCTCCAAACAGCACATAGAATACTAATGGCCAAGAACAAAGTTTAAGTAGAATGGCTATGGACTCACTCCACGGTCGGTGAGAGGTGAATGAGGATATCTTGCGACTTCTTATGTTCTTTTGATTGAAACACGTGCAATTGAACTGAGCTGTCACACATTCACTTCAGCAATGTATCATTCTCACCTCGTGATAATCTAAGAGTAGTGGTAATCCTAGTTGCATACCAAATACGAGAATATACCTTGCACACCCTCACTACTTCCCAGATATGTGAGTTGCATCACACACATTTCCCTTCCCACTTAAACTAATGGAGGGCTGGCAACCAAATTCAGTACGATTCGAGAGGTGTGGTTAAACATATGTGTCACTTTTAATTACAATTTAACATTTTAAAATTTAAGGCAGTAATTTATGTGCCACGGCTTTAATATATTGCAGTCTACTTATTTCACCCTGTCGAATTTGTATCTTTTAATTTTACAGAAATTCCTCCTTGTCCAGTGCATTCGCATAATTGTTCAACTGTCTTGCGTTTCAAAGAGTTGCTTACCTTCTGCCTTGGCAAAGAGTGGATATTCTCAGGTTCATGGTTGTTAGAAGTATTCTCTTCACGAGTCACACCTGTTTTTCATCAATCTTACTTTGCACGTTTTCTTACAGCATGACGGCCGTGGAATTTTACCACTACGAGTTCGATGGAATCGGAAATTTACACGTAACTGTTTATCTTTCCCACTAACCATTCCTGTTCAAGGCCCACACCACTGTACATTGTGACACACCAAGGTAGTGTACGCAACTGATATGTTTTCTCGCCCAATGTAATTGAGCACAATTTGTGTTATCCGACTGAAAAGCTTTCTTTAATGGACCTAGGCAACACTGAGAATTTGTACAGTACAGATGCACGGAAGAAACCCCTTTTGTTCCTAAAACTGTGCTATGGTTGGCTTTTAGTAAATCGTTAGAAAAGCACAAGGAAAGCTTAACTCTAAATTTCAGAATAATTTGCACGATCATTTTGTCGGAAAACTAAAAAAAATTGAATAGCGTTTTTCTCTGAATCGACGTATTTTAAAGGAAAGTTTTTTAAACAAAAAATGTAAAGGACACTGTCACCTACAATTTCTCTCATCGAGGTCATGTCATACGTTTTGAAATGCAGAAGCTAGGTGGCACCAAAGTTTCCAAAAAAGTGTTTTTTCAGTTTTGTCTAAGAAAAAATGTTTTGTTCACAAAAGAGCGAATCAGAAATTTGTTCCTCTCAAAATTGTCTACAACATTTATTGCAACAATTTTTTCCCTCCGGCTTACCGTTCCAAAGTTACAGTCTGCCGAAGTGAGAAAATTGTCCGACACCGGTCCCGGTCTAAACTAGGCCCACCGCTCTCTCCGCAGTAACGATAGTAGCCTTGACTACGCAGCGTTGCATTTGCTGCGCTATAACTTTGGAACGGCAAGTCGGAGGAAACAAACCTTTAAATAAATGTTGCAGACAATTTTTAGAGGAACACATTTCTGATTCACTCTTTTGTGAAAAGAAAAGAAAGAAAAAAAAATCATTTTTTTCTAGGACAAAAAGTGAAAAAACACTTTTTGGAAACTTTGGCGCCACCTAGCTTCTGCTTTTCAATTATTTATTTTTGAGTTTTCCGACAACATGATACTACTGTATAAATTATTCCGAAATTTAGAGTTACGCTTTTTTGTGCTTTTCTAACGATTTACAAAAAGCCAACCATAGCACGGTTTTTGGAACAAAACCATTCCAGCTGTAGCCTACTGTACTAAATGGCTTTTAATACTTCAGAAATGAATTTTAATGCCATAGGTTTGATGCCAACCCACATCAAATAGGCAAACATTATACCGCTTACTGCGATAAATGTAAATCCTTATCTGAAAAATTAAAAGTTTCACACTTACTGTATTTATAGAGATAAAAGGACCATATATTGTAAATTCAATTTAAGTTATAAAATCTGTAAAAAAGAAGAAATACGACCTTTTATGCCAAGTTGAGTGCATGCACTATCTTCCCCAATTTCTCCTTGACTCATCAAAGAGGCACGTTGGAGTGTTTTACAAAGAAGACCGGCAGGTCTAAGGGAGTCTTTGTGTGAACATGTACCTTTTATCGTAAGTGATGCGTTGAGATGACAGCTACTACCGGTTGTGCAAGACTCGACAGCTGCAGCTTGGAGGGCACGTGCCGGTACATCAGAATTCTGCAGTGTACCCCCTACATTCAAAGTCACTTCCGGAGCAAGACTTCACTCGTGCTATACACCTGAACAGGTCCAAATTGTATAGGAATTACGACATTGCTTTCAGTGGAGCCCACAAAAGGTCCCGTTCTTTCAATCTTCCCTTTTCACAAGCCCTAACAGGATTTCTTAAGTTTGTATACAGTACAGGGTATGTGACCTGTATTGAATTCTCAATTACGACTTCTTTCGCAACAGCGTTGTGCCAGAGTGACTGAACCACGTAATTTATTTGATACATTTAATAACAATAGCTTGCAGATATAATAATAATAATAATAATAATAATAATAATAATATCGTATGGCCTCGGGTTATTTGACACCCAGAGGGTAGCTTGCATGTCGAATTTCGTTGATCTTTGAAGCACTATGGAAGTCAAGGAGGTTAGATATCTAAGCTCCTCGAACACTATAGCGCTTTCTAGTAGAGAAATGAGGAAATTTGTGTTGGCGGAAACTCCCGAGATTAATTTTGCCATTATGAACACGGCCTACTGAATTCAAATGGGTTCTTTGACATGCCAACATTGTATGACATGCGTGTCGTAAATTTTTGCCACCTTTCAAAAAACACTTACCATGGCCAGGAACGAACCTGCAAGCTTGGGGTTAATAGACCGACACGTTAACCACTCACCCACCGTGGCAGATAAAAGCTGTAAATAAACATAGCCCAACTTACGACACATAAAATTGGGTTGGCTAAGTAAACTACTGAACTTCAATCAAAAGTTGAAGGAAACGGGAAAATTTAACTAACACATTTACTACCAAATTTAAGGACCTTAAATTTTATTACTGTGACTAATAGATGGAAGCAATGGCAGGAAGGTACTTGTAATGAGGAAATAAAAGTTAAAATTAGAAATAAACACACTAGATGAAGCTGTTCGTATGATCCGACTCAGATGGTGGGGTCATTTGAATAGAATGAGGGAGGAGAGATTGCCTAAGAGGTTAATGAGTTCAGCTGTAGAGGCTAAGAGAAGACGAGGTAGACCTAGGAGGCGATTGTTGGATTCAAACCATTGCAAAGTGAGAGGTGTAGAAGAAGATGAGGAGGCAGCAGTACTAACTGCAAATAGGGGATAATGGAGGCGACGTGTTTGCAAACAAAGGCTAACATGTTTGCTTGTAAACTTTCCACCAAGTCGTCAGAATAAGCCAGCCGAGACACGACTGGGATGATGATACAAATGCGAAGAAGCTAATCACATGTATAAAAAGTCCTCTCGGCACGCTGGAAGGCGGAGGTAGATTTCACCGGACAAACTTGGGGATAGGCGAAAATAGGCAGAATATGCAGATTTTCGTAGAAGGATCAGACCTCATTTATTGCGAGAAGGTATTTTATAATTGGAGCTTAATTAACTTTGTTTTTCGTCATTTTATGCTTATTTTAAACATTTTATTGTCTTATGGGAACGGTAACCTTCTTGTCATTTGGGGTCCATTTTTAGCCTACTTTCGATTTTTGCAAAAAATGAAAGTAGACTTATGAGATCAACACAGGGCGAAAAAAGTGTGTCTGTCTGTGTGTGTGTATGTGTGTGTGTGAGTCTGTGTGTGTGTGTGTGTGAGAGTCTGTGTGTGTGTGTGTGTCTGTGTGTGTGTGAGTGTGTGTACTCTGAATGTCTGTCCCCCCTATCAATTCGAACACGGTGAATGCGAATTGAACGAAATTTGGTACAAAGGTAGCACTAGCAAAGGACACCTCAGTGTCATGTTTTATATTGCCGCCATCTTTACCAAAACTGAATGGCGGCCACTCAAACGTTCAAAACGTAAAATCAAATAACGACTAACCAAATCATCCGATCTCTACCAAATTTGGTAACTACATACCTTCGTATAGGATGCGTCTTGTGACTAAACTACAAGGTCGTCCGCCATACCATTTCAGGATGGCGGCCGTGTGAATTATGCAAACTTTATAATCCATATCATGGGACCCACCAGTTCCGATTATCGAGCCGAGAATAGTTTTAACTGTTCTAAAGGAAGAGGCACGTTCGAAATTAAAAGTTTATTTTGTAATACTATTGTGCAGACGTGATTTTAAAAAGCTGAGCTGATTCAGTAATAAGACAAGATGGCAGCGGATATCTTGTGCCTGACTTATATTTCACTAATTTGAGTATTGCATGCAATATGGCGTACTGATACAAAATAAATAAACTTTGTATGAAATGCTTTATATATAAATAATAAACTCCAGTGATGAAATCGTTTAGTATAAATCATTATTTGCTAACAAGTTCTATGTAAGTCATTTTATATAGAACGATATTCGTTGACCCAATTAGCTCAGTGGTAGAGCGTTAGCCTATCGCTCACATGCCTATGGTTCAAACCCGATCAGAGCTAGGTTTTTTGCTTGAAATGTTATATGTTTATTGTTTTGTAATGACTCAGATGTTTTAAAATTAAGCGTTATATTGTGCATATTATGGTGTAAAATATATATTTAATTAAAACATAATTCGCCAGCAGATTTACTCGAGACATCTAGCTGCCAAAAAGGTAACTGCACGACCACCTACTTATTAACAACTTCCAGATTTTATTGAAAAGTTTCTTCTTCTGGCCGCTAGAATGCACTCGCTCTGTTAGGATTATATTGTTCGATATTTCACCACTAGATGTCACGACTAGTCTACGTGGGGCTCCATTGATTACTATACCATTGGCATTCTATGCGCATCGAATTTGAAGAATGACAAGATGATACTACGATACATTTTTACTTTTTATTTTAAAGGGTTTGTAACAGCCTATTTTGCGTTACTTGAAAATGTTATTTGAAGTAAAGAACAAAACGATTTCACATAGTAACTGAATTCAAGGCGTTGGTGTTAGTTCAGGTTATTAATTACTACTTTTATTTCAGGCAAATAGCAATCGAAAATATCCACATAGTTTGTATACACACGTCTCTGTAGGGTCATGGAAAGATTTGTTAATTCAATTAGGGTTGTGAAAGCCATGCACAACCAGACGTGTAAAGACATGCCTCAACTCAAAGTTGGATGTTGCCCACGGCAGATCGTATATGTAATAATAATAATAATAATAATAATAATAATAATAATAATAATAATAATAATAATAATAATAATAATGTTATTGGTTTTACATCCCTTTTAACTACTGCTGCTTTTAGAGACACCGGGGTGCCGGAATTTTGGCCCGAAGGGGATCTTTAACGTGCCAGTAAATGTACTGACACGGCTCCCTCGCATTTGTGCACCCTCAAATGCCAGCTGACTGCGCCAGGATACGAACCTGCAACCTAGGGCCCAGCAAGCGAGAACGTTACCGCTGAGCCACGCAGCCAGTCCGGTCGATTATGTCTCCAGATCCATAACATTCTTGATATACTTCTTATCTTTCTTTCTTACTTTCTTTCTTTCTTTCTTTCTTTCTTCAATGATGGTAGCAGTTTTTATCTAGGTTGTGGCGTTTGGTAGAGGTAAATCGTTTCTAAGGTCTTCAACAAAGAATAGTTCTATTATACTCTTTGATAATAACAACGAGTTATAACTATACTCATACATTTAGGAGAAAGTAGGCTATATGTTCTTTACTGAACATCTTGTTATACTTGTGGTCACACTATCCTTATGCAAGGTTTCGACACTGATGTGTAACTATGTAACGGTCTGTTACTTCTTCACGCAAAATTATATCTCCCGCAGAGATTTGGTTGGTTCCTCAGTTTAGGGGCTGCGACAACGCGGTCATGTAACCCCGTGTACTTTGGGATGGCTGTATTAGTCTGTAATTCAGGTAAGAACTGCAGACGGTCAATTTCAAGCAGTAGTTCCTAATGTTGCTACCAGGTACTACCGTCAACGACACCTAGCTGTGAACTTGGCTACTAGATGCCACCGCAACCAGCAACTCGCAACGAACGTTGGAACTTCCCCTCCAAAGGAAAGCATACTGAGGGATTTTTAGTGCTCTTAGAAAATCCGACGACTTCGGCCGGCTTTGAACTCGCGACCTTGGGTATAGACATTCAGCATGCAACCAGTTACGTCACCGAAGCCGCTTCACAATTAGATGGAAATATGAATCTGATCTCGTGCAAGTGCGTTATCTTGGCAACGTCTGGTGGCTCATCCCTCATCAATTTAGTAGTGTTGCCATGGCAACCACTGATAGGTCTTGGCATTTTCTTATAATTCCAAAATTATTTTTCTCATCCCTTGGCATAATGGTGGGTTATATCAAAAATTCTTTCAGACAAAAGTTTTAGGTAATTATTAGGGGAATATTGTCCATTTTGTACGGTTTTGATATTGTGCCTATTAAGAGAGATATGATTAATGTTTCCCGAAAAACCAAATTTTTCCCACCCCTTTGGTCAATGGTTGGTGCTATAAAAAAAAACTCTTCAAACATAAATTTTTGGGCTTTATCCGACACATAGTATGAACGTTGAACGGATTCGATATTTCATATATTAAGAGAGTTATAGCAATATTTCACTTTTTCGAAAAAAAGACCCCCATTTTCACCCCCTTCGACCGATTTAGCCCAGTAACGAACTCGACCGAGATTTTATAGGTATACATATTCGGTAAAAAATTCAAAGTGATTGGTGCAAAATTACGGCAGTTATCGTGTCCACAATAAACTGATATACATATATATCTTTATATATATAATTCTTCGACACGTTTGTATGTGACTGAACTCCTTCTAAACGACTGAACCGATTTTGATGAAATTTGGTATGTATATTAGGGTGGGTTCATGTATGGTTTAGATTCACAATCTGACCCGGTAGGTGGAATGAACACAATTTTAGAACCACAATTTACACACAATTTTAGAACCACGATATACAGTCAAAAACAGTCGTCATGGAAACCACTAGCCTTGGCCTTCGTGAAAGCTGATGTCTTTGGACGGTTTGTCTCTGCACGTTAGAGCCACCTGGTCGCAACCTGTGCAACTACCGCCATTACATACACTCCGCCCGTGGCGGAAAGTTGTGTTTTTTTTAATCAAAGGTGGCAGTGATGTCGAATTCTACTGTTTGTCTCTGCACGTTAGAGCGTTTCAAAGTCCCGTATGCGTTCATATACCATTCATCCGATTGCCATGAAACTTGGGTGATATGTTGCGTGAGCTCCAGGGAAGGTGTTTGGCTTAGTAAATCCATTTTACAATAGATAGCGCACGAATAGATTCAACAAATGAGCGACGACGCGCGAAGCGTTTCAAAAAGTCCCGTATGCGTTCAAATACCATTCGTCCGATAGCGATGAAACTTGGGTGAGATGTTGTGAACACTCCAGGGAAGGCTTCTAGCTTAGTAAATCAATTTCGCATTAGGTAGCGCACGACTAGATTCAACAAATGAGTTACGACCCACGAAGCGTTTCAACAAAATCCCGTATAAGTATATATTCCATTCATAGATTGAGATGAAACTTTGATGAGTTGTTGTGTACACTTATGTGAAGGCTTCTAACTTAGTAACCCATTTCACAGGAGGTTGCGCACGAGTAGATTCAACAAATGAGCGGCGACGTGCGAAGCGTTTCAACAAAGTCCCGTATGCGTTCAAATACCATTCGTCCGATAGCGATGAAACTTGGGTGAGATGTTGTGTACACTTACGTGAGGGTTTCTAACTTGGTAAATCCATTTTACAATAGGTAGCTCACGAGTAGATTCAACAAATGAGCAACGACGCACGAACTTTTAATCAAAGTCCCGTATGCGTTCATATACTATTCATCCGATTGCAATGAAACTTGGGTGAGATGTTGTGTACACTTATGTGAGGGTTTCTAACTTAGTAAATCCATTTCACAGGAGGTTTCGCACGAGTAGATTCAACAAATGAGCGACGACGCGCGAAGCGTTTCAATAATGTCCCGTATGCGTTCAAATACCATTCGTCCGATTACGATGAAACTTGGGTGAGATGTTGTGTACACCCTACGGAAGGTTTCTGGCTTAATAAATCCATTTTACAATAGGTAGCGCACGAGTAGATTCAACAAATGTGTGACGGCCCGCGAATCATTTCAACAAAGTACCGTATGCGTCCATATACCATTTATCCGATTGCGATGAAACTTTGGTGAATTGTTGTGTACCCTTCAGGAAATGTTTCTGTCTTAGTAAATCCAGTTTTTAATAAGAAGCGCACGAGTAGATTCAACTAATGAGTGACGGCGCGCGAATCGTTTCCTCAATGTCCCGTATGCGGTCATATATCATTCATCCGATTGCGATCAAATCTTGGTGAATCATTGAGTACAGGCCAGAGAAGGTTTCAGGCTTAGTAAATCTAATTTAAAATAGGTAGCGCATGAGTAGATTCAACAAATGAGTGACGGCACGCGAATCGTTTAAAGAAAATCTCTTATGCGTTCATATGTCATTCCTCTGATTCCGATGAAACTTTGATGAGTTGTTGTGGACACGCCGGGGAAGGTGTTCAACTTGGTAAATCCATTTTATAATATTGGTAGCGCACGAGTAGATGTAACAAATGAGTGACGACGCGCGAAGCGTTCCAACAAAATCCTGTATGTGTTCATATACTATTCATCGATTGCGATGAAACTTTGAAGAGTTGTTGTGTACACTTACGTGAAGCTTTCTAACTTAGTAAATCCATTTCACAGTTGGTAGAGCACGAGTAGATTCAACAAATGAGTGACAGCGCACGAATCATTTAAACCAAATCCCGTATGCGTTAAATGCCATTTATGCGTTTGCGATGAAACTTTGGAGAGTTGTTGTGCACGCTCCAACGAATGTTTCTAAATTAGTTAATTCAATTCACGATAGTTTAGAGGCAGTTAACAGAAATTGAAAAAAAATATTGTGTATTCAAAAGAACTTCAAGAAACAAAGTTACCAGACTTTCTTTGATTGGCAGGACAACGTCTGCCGGGTCAGCTTGTACTAATATATAAAAATGAGATGGTGTGTGTCTGTCTTTCTGTCTGTCTGTCTGTTACCTAATAACGCAAGAACCACTGGTCCGATTTAAATGAAATTTTGCATGGATGTAGCTGATTTACCAGGTTTACATATAGGATACATTTTATTTCGATAATTTGCACTATTAAAAATGGCGACCATTTTAGTGACGTCACTACACACTTTAATCAAAACTTGATATTTCCTTATCAAATAAAAAGAGAACGCTAAGAAATAGCAAACTTTTGACGGTACATACGAGCTTCACTTTTCGTTTATCTCCAACGGTTAGCGAGTAAAACCCACATTTATGACGTCACTACACCCTTTGGTTTCAAAATTTGATATTTCCATTTCAAATAAAAAGAGAACGCTAAGAAATAGCAACCTTTTGATGGCATACATGAGCTTTAACATTCAATTTTCTATCCAAAAGGTCCTTAACACTTTTCGTGTATCTCCAACGGTTAGCGAGTAAATCCTAAATTTGTGCAATAAAACACGGTCAACACCGAGCCGTGCAGTATATCTCTACATATATAAATAGAAAATTTGTCTGTTTTTTTCTGAATTTCTACGGAAATTTGAGTTATTTACACGTTTCAGACTGTTTTATGATAGATGCGCGCGAAAATAATGTTTTGGTCTGTCTGTCTGTTTGTTTGATTGTGGACAACTTTGTTCCCTTATAAATCGAGAACGGCTGGCTGTATCAACGTAAAATTTGGTACAGATATCCATCAGAGACACGACACTTATCATTGATATAACTCTTCTCCGTACCCCTCATACCCCCTTAAAATACATGCTGAAATAGGAGTAGAAGGACGAGACAAAGCCCATTTTCAGCCCCTCAAGTTGAGAGATAACATTCGGGGGCCCTAAAAACACATTTAAGGTCCTACGTCCAACCGTTTTTGAGATATTCCCAGAAAACTAATTCAATTTAACAAACTACTGAACGAATGCAAGCCGATAACCATGGCAACATATTCTCAGAGGTCCATCTATTGCTGTAAGACGCAATGCAATTCCATTAATTACATTAGTGTGAAAGTTTGCAAGCGGCTAGATTGTTATTATGGAACCAAATTAAGCTGTAAATTTCATCAATATGTAAAATGCGCTTAAGAGGGTCAAGGGGTAGTCTAGAATTTTTTCACGCGATTTACACCTGCGGGTGTGGTATTGTGCCCGTTTAGACCGGAGTCCGCACGACCACATATGCATTTTACCAATAATCAGTCAGCACGAGAGTCAAAATATCCCGGAGCGCCAGATGGGTTAAAGCAAATCGCAAAAACGACATCAAATTAAAAGAATGCTTTACTGATTTTTGGCTCAATGCAACAATAAGGATAGAAGGAGATTTAATTGGGAGAAACACATCTGGTAAAATTATCTCAGTTTATTTTAAAGTTAAAATCTGACTGCAAGGATGCTCAAAGCAGCATCACTCCACGTGTGGCGATCCACACTCTTATTTACACACAATATACAGAAATTTTCCAAACACATTTGACAATCTTTTTGGAAACACAAGTCCGATTAATAGTCCTGTGGACTGTGTTCCAAAATTATTAATATTTAATTCCAGTTCAAAGTTAATTGTCTATACTGGAAATATCGCAGATCACTGTTTGAATATTTACATGATATTAACACTCGTAGAATAAATGTTTATAGAATTTTAAACTTTCACTTAGTTTTCCAGTTTCAAAAATATATCGTCGAAAATATTATCATCATTGAAGCAATACAAATTATTTACATATATTAATAACATCTGGAAAGTATTTGACCTTGAGCATAGCATCGAAGAACTGTGCGAAGCACAACAACAATTAATTGTTCTTCTGACATTAAACATTCGAGAAATGACTCGATTATGAACTTCAAGTTCCTAATAAAATATATGATTTCTGAATCATCAACTTGATCAATAAATGGTTGAACCATTCAACTATTCAATTTCCCACTTGGAATCATTATTAAAAAAATATTTATATTCATGGCCATTTCTAGTAACTTTTACAACTTGCAATTCTTCGACAGAATGCGGAAATAAGAATTGTAGTTTTATAATGAATTCATTTAGTTCATGGCACTAGGATTGAAAACATCCTTCAAATTATTCGTGGTTAAAGAATTATTTTTAATTGGCAGTGGCCTATTCTACTATTTGTGTAAGAACACAATATTACAACAACAACGGCAAAGGTCTTCCTCTGAAGAAGAATAACCTACTATCATGACAAATCCGGGTTCTAGCAAAATCAAAGTCTAAATGGAATTCGTAAACAAGGTTGAAATAAGAACTGATGGTTTCCAAGAAATAACCTTCGGGATATTCATACGACGAAATGTGTAGTTCCAATACTCCTACTATAAACCTGAGCCGTCGAACCTGCTATTTGATTGATGCTCGAAAAAACCTTCATTCCTGCGACTTAACATGCGCACCTGGGAATGGCATTTCAACTACTCCACACACATAAATTTTCTTCCCAAAATTTATACAATAAATCAAGCCTCTGCTTGTTATCAACACTGGAAGATTAATAAACTTACAAGTTTATTTTATTTTACCATTCAGTTCAACCCGTGAATTTACCATACTTATGAAAATCTTTATTTCACTTTCGAGTGTATTTACGTCATGATTTTATATAAATACAAAAATATCCTATTTGATACAATTATCATTTGCTTCCCGTTTCATGCCTCTCCGTGTTATTTGAAAAATGTACTTTACTCATTGCAAATATCAACTGTTCAACTAGAACTGACATGTTGGTTGAATGCGGGCTTGCGCTAACCACTCTCCTTCGGAAAATCTCCTGTTCCAAACTAGAAATGATTAAACTACTTCATAGGCTCTTTCTCAATACATAAAATATAATATCCAAGAATTATTTAGAAAAATTATGAAAATTATTATTATTATTATTAGTGGATTATTATTATTATTATTTGTTATATATTTAATTATCATCTCATTATGTGAGAATCCACATGTTCGAACCTTCGAATATGAAAAAAAATATCCATTCCTCAACAAAAATAAATTCAACTTTTACAGTTACATCGGGGTTTTCCGTGTTTTCCTAAAATATGAAATATTCAAATAAATCTTCGAAATGCTCGGTCATCGATCCTAAACTGTTCTGAGTGCTGAAAATGCTCAGAATAACTCTAACAAGTCTTGCGTAAATCATTGCAAGCTTTAAATACGACGAAAAAAATGTGTTGGTCATCTGCAGAAAAATAGTATGTTCCAATTAGCTAGGCATAATATAATTCAAATGTGGCTTACATTTCTTGATGGTCTTGAAGCGTAGTAAACCTGGTCTGTACCAGATTTATCCATAGACATGCCCTATCGGACAAGCACGTATAATCCTTGTATCCGACGCCATCATATACCCACAATTCGTCTAGTCAGACATAGTGGTAGTATCTTTCGACGTTTGAATAAACTGTGGTTCCATTTTAATATGGGCTTCTATCAAAGCCATCACAGTTTGTTTAAATAGGGTCAGATCTAAGTGATCTCTTCTTAGATATGTCAGTTGTAACATAACTCACTGTAATCTCATCAGTACAAGAAAAACATTGACAGTCTAAGCAATTAACGGCTGTTCTGAAGATCGTTCCCTGGGCATGGTTTGTTATATCACCATCTGCCATGCGCTAAGCAACTTGCAGTTTCCCTTGCGTAGACTAATGAACGCCACCGTTATAGACTAGTCTTCAGTGTACTGACAGATCGAAGTGGTTAACTAGTTACAAATAATGAAAACTGACTTGAAATGGATTTAAACATCCAAGTATTAAGTTACTACTGGACTGTGACAAAATACTATTTTCTAGACAAAGTCTAGCATATGTCCTTGTAGAAATATAAATATTTCCACCAATGTCTGTAGAAATATCAATCACCTCAGTGATTCTCCTCACCAGAAACTTACTAAGTCCAACTCGTAGCGCAGCACTTTTCGTGACTATCACGACTTGAAAAGAACTTCTGCGTAGATTCGGCAACCATGTGCCTTGGCTCAACGTAGACGCAACTTGCTCGCCAAGTGCTTGTGTTAGAATGAGCTAACCATGCCTGCTCCAGCTGGCTTTTATTCAAAACGGTCAGGGTCACGCGTCATCACCTGATATCTAGAAATCCTCATATCTCTTGAATCCCTGGTCCGATTTACTTGATACTAATTGCATTCTCTTTCATTTGGCCGTGCCAGTAATCTGATCCCAGTCTCAAGTCTCTACTCCATAGTTAACTATTTAATCAATAAATAGCCTCCACCTCTGCTATTACTCGCAACGTCACTTGACATCCAACTATCGGTAAATTCTTTCTAAATGCTTCTCGAAGCAATGTAGCGCGATATTCAAATATCTGAACTTTCAAAAGCGGCTACAGCCTTTCCCTTGATATCTAGGTGTCTGAATCTTGGAATACCCATTCCTAGAGTTGGGCACAGTATGGCAGGTCTATTATATTCCTATCCCTATATTATATTATTATTAGTAGTATTATATTATGGCGTACAACGACGAGACAAAGCCCCTCGGTGCCAGAAATAAAACTCTAGGGTCCTCGAAAACTACATTATAAGGCTCTTAAACCAACAGTTTCTGAAACATTCCCAGAAAAGTAATTAAATTTAATTTAACAAACTAATGAAGGAATGCAAATCCGTAACCATGACAACATTATCTCAAGGGGTGGCATCCAACTTTCCATCTATTTCAGTAAGAAGCAATTTATTACATTTATTACATTTCTGTGAAAGTTTACAAATATAAGGTTATCACGGAACCAACGTAGACTGTATAATTCACCAATGCAATTAAGGGGGTCAAGGGGTAATCTAGGATTTTTTCATGCAATTTTCACGTGCGACATATAGTACAGAAGGTCTATTATATCTCCAAACAACAACATTATTTTCGAAAATTCCTGAATTGAATCAGCATTTTTTGCGGCTTTTAGGAATTTGGGCCATTTGACACTAAAGAACCTGAATTTTCATGCACCACATGCTTTTATAATTTATGATAGAGGTCTTCCTGTGTATGGGGACCCAACACAACGTAGAGGGTCAGTTTTTATGTGACGTGTATTGCGTTTCATCTACAAGACTTTCAATTCTATTTCATGTCAGGAAGTACACGTTAGGTGAATTTAGTTTGAGAGCACATTTCAACTAATCTTTTTTCTTTTCTTTTTTTTGTCGACATACGGGTTCATCGTAAGGATGATTTTCTTTGATACTGTGTGGTAGATATACCCATATTTGGATTTCTGGGTGATATGTTGTAGACAATAGAATTGTCTGTCTGTCTTTCTGTGTATCCTTATGTACGCCTATAACTCATGTTCGGATGCTTGGTGCATCGTAAAATTAGGTATGGTAAACATGAGTCAGTACACCAATCATTTATAAAACTCTTCACCGTACTTTTCATACAGTAGAAGGGTGGATATAGGGAAAAACTTCTCAAAATACATGCTAAAATAGGCGAAATATAAAAATTATCCTGGAAGGACGACCAAAGCATATGTTGCACTTCTCAATGTGAGACAAAAAATTCGCGAGTCTATAAAGGATCTCCGAAAACCACATTATAAGGCCCTTAAATTAACAGTGTGTGTGATATTCCCAGAAAATTAACTTCGTTCTGATAAACTTATGAAGGAATTACAAGCCGCTAACCATTGCAACAGTAGCTCAATTGATAATGCCTGGTGCGTCTCTAAAAGCAACAGTACTTAAAAGGGATGTAACACCAATAACATTGTTATTATTATTATTATTATTATAATGTCTGGTGTTAACACCGAACACCGTTCGAAGAACGGGTACTTCTGCTAGTATATATACATATACATACATAAATTATACACACATCAAAAAAAGTTTTGCATCACCTCGGTTCCCAGATCTCCGGCATATAGACGTTGACTGTGTATATTGTATCAAAGATACAGTCCCTTTGACTGTTCATAGATGTCACTAAAACTGCTCAAAGATGTAAACAACCATGCATGAGCAGGGCCTATTAGACGGAGGGGGTACGACAGCCGATCAGTTCCAGTCATTCCACCAGGACGAAGGTACGCTGCTCATGTTGTCTGTACTTCTACCATGCCTAGAAGGTCAATACCGCAGTTCGATCGCGTCCGCATTGTTACTTTGTGTCAAGAAGGGCTCTCAACAAGGGAAGTTTCCAGGCGTCTCAGAGTGAACCAAAGCGATGTTGTTAGGACATGGAGGAGGTACAGAGATACAGGAACTGTCGATGACAGGCCTCGCTCAGGCCGCCCAAGGGCTACTACTGTAGTGGATGACCGCTACTTACGGATTGCCGCTCGGAGGAACCCTGACAGAAATGCCACCATGTTGAATAATGCGTTTCGTGCAGCCACAGGACGTCGTGTTTCAACTCAAACTGTGCGCAATAGGCTGCATGATGCGCAACTTCACTCCCGACGTCCATGGCGAGGTCCAGCTTTGCAACCCCGACACCATGCAGCGCGGTACAGATGGGCCCAACAGCATGCTGAATGGACCCCACAGAATTGGCATCACGTTCTCTTCACCGATGAGTGTCGCATATGCCTTCAACCAGACAATCGTCGGAGACGTGTTTGGAGGCACCCTGGTCAGGCTGAACGTCTGAGACACACTGTCCAGCGAGTGCAGCAAGGTGGTGGTTCCCTGATGTTTTGGGGTGGCATTATGTGGGGCCGACGTACGCCACTGGTGGTCATGGAAGGCTCCGAAACGGCTTTACGATACCTGAATGACATCCTCCGACCCATAGTGCAACCATATCGGCAGAATATTGGAGAGGCATTTGTCTTCATGGACGACAATTCTCGACCTCATCGTGCACATCTTGTGAATGCGTTCCTTCAAGATAACGACATCGCTCGACTACAGTGGCCAGCATGTTCGCCAGACATGAACCCTATCGAACATGCCTGGGATATGTTGAAAAGGGCTGTTTATGGACGTCTTGACCCACCAACCACTCTGAGAGATTTACGCCGAATTGTCGTTGAGGAGTGGGACAATTTGGACCAACAGTGTCTTGATGAACTTGTGGATAGTATGCCACGACGAATACAGGCATGCATCAATGCAAGAGGACGTGCTACTGGGTATTAGAGGTAGTGGTGTGTACTGCAATCTGGACCACAAATGCTGAAAGTCTAGCTGTATGATGGTACAACATGCAATGTGTGGGTCTCATGAGCAATAAAACGAGCTGAAATGTTGTTTGTGTTGATCTCTATTCCCTTTGTATTTAAAGGTTCCGGAACTCTTGGAACCGAGGTGATGCAAAACTTTTTTTGATGTGTGTACTTGTGGTCACACTGTCCTTATGCAAGTTTTCGACACTGATGTGTAACTATCTAAGGGTCTGTTACGTCTTCATGTAAAATTTTGTCTCCCGCAGAGATTTTGGTTGGTTCCTCAGTTTAGGGGCTGCGACAACGCGGTCATCTAACCCCGTGTACTTTGGGTGAGTGTAGAATCTGTCTGATACACGGTGTGAATTGTAATGGCTGTATTAGTCTTAATTCAGGTAAGGACTGCAGACGGTCAATTTCAAGCAGTAGTTCCTAATGTTGCTACCAGGTACTACCGTCAACGACACCTAGCTGTGAACTTGGCTACTAGATGCCACCCCAACCAGCAACTCGCAACGAACGTTGGAACTTCCCCTCCAAAGGAAAGCATACTGAGGGATTCTAGCGCTCTTAGAAAATCCGACGACTTCGACCGGCTTTGAAACAGCGACATTGGGCATAGAAGTTCAGCATGCTACCAGTTACGTCACCGAAGCCGCTTCTCACTTTGTCAGGCGGCTTCGGTGGCGTAGTCGGTAGCATGCTTAGCTTCTATGCCCAAGATAATGGGTTCAAACCCGGCCGAAGCCGTCGGATTTTTTAAGAGCGTTAAAAATCCCTCAGTATGCCTTCCTTCGGAGGGGAAGTTAAGCCGGCGGTCCCATGTCATAGATTTATGGCATGTTAAAGATCCTTCCACTAATTGCACCTGTGTGAAGCTAAATTGGATAGGTTAAGAATGTATACAACGCTCTTAGGTTTCTATGTTCGTTGCCAAGGGCCGACTGCGGCGGCGTCTAGTAGTCAGTTCTGAACTTGGCCTCGTAGTCGTTGACAGTGGCGCTTGGCGGCAAAAATAGGAACTATCTGAAAATTGTTAGTTGCAGTACTTAAATTAACAAACAGATAACACACACTAATACAGTCAACACCGGTTATCAGACAGATTCTACACACACCCAAAGTACACGGGGCTACATGACCGCGTTGTCGCAGCCCCTAAACTTAAGAACCAACCAACCAACCACTTAGTCAGATGGAAATACTGAATCTGATCTCGTGCAAGTTCGTTGTCATGGCAACGTCTGATGGCTCATGCCTCATCAATTTAGTAGTGTTGCCATGGCAACCACTGATATCTCTTGGCATTTTCTTATAATTCCGAAATTATTTTTCTCGTCCCTTGGCGTAATGGTGGGTCATATCAAAAATTCTTTCAGACAAAAGTTTCAGGTAATTATTAGGGGAATATTGTCCATTTTGTAAGGTTTTGATATTGTGCCTATTAAGAGAGATATGATTAATGTTTCCCGAAAAACCCACTTTTTCTCACCCCTTTGGTCAATGGTTGGTGCTATAAAAAAACTCTTCAAACATAAATTTTTGGGCTTTATCCTACACATAGTATGAATGTTGAACGGATTCGATATTTCACATATTAAGAGAGTTATAACAATATTTCACTTTTTCGAAAAAAAAGCCCCCCATTTTCACCCCCTTCGGCCGATTTAGCCCAGTAACGAACTCGACCGAGATTGTATAGTTATACATATTCGGTAAAAAATTCAAAGTGATTGGTACAAAATTACGGCAGTTATCGTGTCCACAAGAAACTGATATACATATATATATACATACATACATAAATTATATATAAACTTTTGAACTGACGGTGGTTTTGGGGCCTGGGGGATGTGAAACGCGAAGATATGTCGAAATTTTCCGGAAGTCGAAATATGGGACCCATTGCAATAGTTAGCTTTCTAATGAAATCTACCTAAAAGAATAGAGGGGTTAAGGTCTAGGAGGTGGGACAGACTCCTTCTTCTTCTTTTTCTTTAGCGTTTGTCCCGCCTCGTGGCAGGGTCTGCTATATGAATCCACTTTACTTGGTGAAGGGACATGTCCGGATGTACAGTAGGTTGACGCTTTTCAGATCCCTGTGCAGTGTATCGGCCCAACGTTGTCCCAGCCGCCCCTTTGGTCTTTTCCCGGCGACCTCTAGCGTGTACTGTAGCTCTGTTTTGCAATGGTGTCCGCTCCTAACCCTAGCACATGCCCAAATTATCGCAGACGACCCTCACGCATTTTATTGTTGATTGCCGCGACACCAAATCGTTCCCTTATTCTTTCATTGGGGATGTGATCCAACCTAGTAATACCAGCTGTCCATCTAAGCATCTTGGTCTCTATGACACTTAGCCGGCGTTGGACACACTCCATAAAACAGTAAAAGCCCTGCATAATAATAATTATAAAAGTAATAATAATAATAACAATAGTTCACAGAAGAATACATTCTGAAAGAGAACGTGGCCTATGAACGCTGGAAGCCATGCGGGCCAAGCGAAGTGGAAACATTAAAATTGACTTTTCTCGCGATTTAACCATCCGAACTCAGTAAAAACATGGTACAGCGAATGTTCATACACATTGTAATGCACTGACATCTAATTTAATTCAATTGTTTACATAATTTCAAGATGGCGGCTGTGCGACATTTTAAAATTAAGTTTTTTATTCCTTGTGCCCTAATCATGTGATCGAAGTGAACGTTTCAATAATGAACCTGCGCAATAATCTTCATCTAATGGTACATAACTCTATGGCCTACACATATATCAATCCAACATGGCGACCTTCCGACATATTTAGACGGATCTTAATATCTTCAAATCTATTACAGCAATCAAACTGAAATTTTGTATGTTTATAGTGGCAATTAATATAAATATATTATATGAAAATAGGCTTTAGTTCTTCACGGAACTACTTGTTTAAAATCTCGTTTTCATTTCTCGTGTCCTAACTAAGACCAGTAGAATACATGAAAGCACGCTGTTTAGTTCTTCTCGGAACTACTTGTTAACTTGATTAATTCGATTTTGAATTTGTTGTCAACTGATTAGCAATGAAGTATCCTCATGAAATGCCATTTTGATATTTCATTAATTCAATAGTCAATAAGGGAATTTATTGTTATAATTAATTTCCTATCGTTATGTATGAAGTAACTGACAAAAACAAGCGAGAAGGATAGCATCTTAACCTATTAGCATAGAATGCTATATTTTTTGAGAAACCGTTTCATATACTGAATGAACAACTAGATCAAAGAGAAATACACGACCAAAGGCTTTCACGGTTGGGGTAAGATCCTTAGAGCGGTTTTTGATATTTTTAAATACCAGGCACACTTGCAGAAGAAACATCAGATACCAGAAAGCATACAACTCGCGCTAACAACCGATAGTCACTCTGAAGAAGTACAATTTTATTTGCATATATGCGTCCCTCCTGTAAAGATGGTACACAAAGAGAGATTCTTGAGGTCAATGCTGTTTTCGTCAGTCTTCGGAATCGAGTATCAGATTCCTAGGAGAAAAAGAGAGCTATTCACCGTTACTGCAATGCAGATTTATTTTGCTTCAAGAGGTAGGTTTGTTTGTGATGTCATGGGGGCACATTGACTGAACACTGCACAAGAGGAATACATTTGGCTGCTGAATTTTTAACTTGAAACGCGTAGACCTTTCATTCGAAATCTCTCGGCTCCATTTAGTATTCTCATTCACTGGCAGTCATCCCAAAATTACAAAAGAGGGGACTTGTTATGCTGTAAACCTATGCGCCCACACTGTAACTCTACCGTGTGTGGCATTCCCCTGAAAGAACGCTAGTTTTTAGTTACCGATTATTAAAGATCCACATGCAGGTTTTTTGTAATTTATGACAATTTAGTTAATTAGTTATTGATGTTGTAAGGGTTGGAAGTACGAGGTCATCTGCTCCCAAGCCCGGGGCCTCATCTCGTAAGTGATGAGGAAGGAGGAGGGGGAGGAGTAACACCTCGTTAAAAAACCTGGGTCCATCTGGCTCCGGATGGTAGCACCCTGTAAGGGCCCCTGCCTAGGGTTACTAGGTGAAAATTGGTCAACGGTCCTGATGGCGGAAGAGGAATCTAAGATTCCCAACGATGGATGGAGCGGAAGAGCCAGGTGGTTTCTCCACCAATAAAGAACTCTAAATCCAAAAGCGTTTGTTCCCAGATTGGGCGGCTTATGGTCAGCGTCTGTTCACCAAGTGGTGCGGCTGTAAACATGCTCCAGGAACTAACAATCCCTGGTTCTAAGAAACCTAGTGGATAACCACTAGACCCCATTTCTTACAAGTAACCATGGCGCGTGCAAATAATAACAGTATTACCCCAGGTGGTAACCAATCCACCCGTCAACTGACGGCACCCGGGCGTTCGGACTCTGGGGGACCCGGGCAACCACGGCCACAGAGAAAATCGGAGTTCTCTGGCAAACTTCCACATAAGACACCAACATACGTAGGCACTCTAAACATCAACACTCTCATACAGCCTGGAAAGTTGCACAATCTAGTGACAGAACTCGATAGACAGAAGCTTCTAATCCTCGCGCTGCAGGAGACACGTATCACAGATGAAGACACCATGGACTACGGCAATTACCGCTTGTTCAAGAGCAAGACTGACAGGCGCGTTGCAAAAGGCGCTCCACTTCTGGGGATGACCTTCATGGTCCACAAGACCATAGTAGAATCCTTAGAAGAAGTTACTCCAGTAAACAACAGATTGATGAGCATGCGCTTCCGGTGCGCCAACAAAAAATACACATTGATCAACGCACACGCCCCCACTAACCAAAGTAACAAGAGCGATCCACAGTCCGCAGAAAAATTCTGGTCGACCCTTGACACAGTGATGTCCAAAGTCCCCAGGGATGACGTCAAACTCCTCATGGGCGACTTCAATGCACAGATCGGTAGAGAAAAGATGTACAGGAAAACAGTCGGAAACTATCCTGCACATACATTCACAAATAAAAATGGCACACGACTCATAGAACTCTGCCAGCAGAATAACCTCAAGCTCATGTCAACATCTCTTAGAAAACATCCTAGAAAACAGAAAACCTAGCGTTCTCCAGTCCAGCAGTTAGGTGAGTTCCAAATCGACCATGTGGCAATCTCATATCCAGTACAGAAGGAGATTCATGATGTACAGGTACGCAGAGGAGCCAACATTGACTCTGACCATTACCTAGCCCGCGTCAAGGTCAAGTTCACCCCAAAGAGAACTTTCTGTAAGAAAACCCCCCTACCAAAATTTGACACAAAAAAGATCGCAGATTCTGGAGTGAAGGAAGCCTGGGAAAAAGAACATGCCAATGACTGGCAAAATTTCCACCGAAAAATCATAGAAACAGCACAAGCTCTCATTCCTTTGAAGAAGAATTCCAAACATCCTTGGTGGGATGTTGATTGTGAGAATGCACTCATTACCAGGAAATTGGCATATCAGAAATACAACAGTAAAAAAAACCCAGAAAATTTACAGACTTTCCATGAAACACGAAAAGCAACCGCAAAAATTATCAGACAATCCAAGAGGAGATACCTGAAGGAACAGTTGGACTCCATTGAGGACAACTTCCGTAACTACAACGTAAGGGACTTCTACAGAACGTTTGCAGGACACATCAGAGGGTACACACCACCAAACCTTTGCTTCAGAAAATGTGATGGAAAATTAGCACTAACGAATAAGGAGAATTGCAAGGTGATGGCACAATACTTCTCTGATCTTCTCAACTGTCCAGAACCAATAGAGAGTTTCTCATAGGAAGAACCTACAGTCAAGAACGCAGACTCATTACCTCCGACACAAGAGGAAGTTCACAGGCACATAATCAAACTTAAGAACAACAGGACATCTGGTGAAGACGGCATAGTGGCCGAACTACTGAAAAACCTAGGGCCACACTCACTTAGAGAACTCACACAGATTATCACTGACATCTGGACATCAGAAAAGCTACCAGATGAGTGGAAATGTGCATTGATCCACCCATTACACAAAAAAGGCGACCGCTCTGACGTAAACAATTACAGGGGCATTTCACTATTACAAGTTACGTACAAGATCCTTTCAGCATGCCTACTCCAAAGGGCTCGGGACCAGCTGGAACACAAGATTGGCGGGTACCAGGCGGGATTTCGTCCTGGTCGCTCCTGCGCGGAACAAATCTTCAACCTAAAAAGTATATTGAAAATCAAAGCCCTCAGGAATACTCCAGTTATATGTACCTTCGTTGACTTCAAGAAGGCATATGACTCCATTGACCGTCAGTCATTGTTCAACATCTTACACGAGCAAGGTTTGGATAGCAAGACCTTGCGATTGATCAAACAGACACTGACAGACACGACATCAAAAGTGAAATTCATGGGGGAAATCTCAGAACCATTTCAGATCAATACAGGTGTTCGCCAAGGTGACGGTCTCTCTCCGTTCCTCTTCAACCTAGTGCTGAACAAAGTTATCAAGGAATGGGAGAAAGAGCTGAGACTTCAAGGTTACTGGAGGCCAGTGCGACTAGGACGACCAAAGGACGAACTGGAGGTTGGATGTCTAGCCTTCGCGGATGATCTGGCTCTACTATCAGATAACGAAACCACATCAATCAGACAGATAGAAGTACTCCAAGAGTGCGCCGAAAAAGTAGGACTACAGATCTCGTTCCAAAAGACAGAGTTTTTCTGTACGAAATTCGACATACAGAATTTAAACACGAAATATGGCAAGATCAATAGAGTCGCCCACTTTAAATACCTAGGTGAAGTGCTTGAACCGACGGGAAAAGAGAAAATCGCGCAGAACACTAGGTTAATGAAAATGAAGAGAGCCTTATACAAGACACAGAGTGTCAACAACAAAAAATGTCTGTCCACATTCACTAAACTTCGTCATTACAACACGGTTATTAAACCTGAGGTGCTTTATGCTAGTGAGACGTTGACGTTACACACTAAGGGCGACTTGGAAAAAATCCTCACAGAGGAAAGAAAAATAATAAGGAAAATAATTGGACCAAAGCACACAGATGAAGGATACAGGCTTCACTCCAGAGACACCACAGAGAAATTGTCCAACCTCGCAGCAGACATCAGAAAAAGGCGCCTAAAATTTTACGGCCACATCAGCAGACTCCCACAAACCAGACTCACCAACAAAATTCTTAGATACATACAGCGGCTCAAGATTACTACACCCTGGATGATGCAAGTCAAAATTGATCTAGTAAAAGCACAGGTCGACCCAGAAGACGTCATAGACAAAAGCGTATTTAGACACAAAGTATACAAGTGGGAAGTGTTGTCAGAGAGAGCTGCACTTACATCCCAAAGACCAAAGTGGACCGAAGAAAGGAAGAGGGCCTTTAGTGCACGAATGAAAGAGTACTGGAAAGACAGGAAGAACAAAAAGTCATGATTGCTTCGCGTGGTCTAATAGGCCTGTAACGTGTAAAAAAATAAAATAATAATAATAATAATAATAATAATAATAATAATAATAATAATAATAATAATAATTTACAAGCCATTTTTAGCCTATTTTCAAATTTGAAAAAATAGGCTTATGAGATCACATTTTATCCATGTGTGTGTGTGTGTGTGTGTGTGAGGTGTGTGAGTGTCCCCTAATAACTTCTAAACTGCTGGAGCGATTTCAATGAAACTCGGTAAGTTCATAGCACTAATCCGGACGACCCCGACCGTTCCCTTCGAATTTTGTTACGTCTCACCAATTCAACATGGCGGCTGTGCGAATTATTTCACCAGCATTCAATATCTCCGAAACTTTTACCGATATCACCCTGGAATATTTTACGGTGATAAAGGGAACTACTAGAAGTTCACCTGTGCCTTTTGAAAACATGGCAACTACAAAACCAACATGGCGGCCAAGCGAAGTTGTGACTTATAAATAGATGTTTCTCGCGATTTAACCAACCAAACGCAATAAAACTTTGTACAGTATATGATTATACACATTGTAATGCACCGACATCTAACATCGTTCAATTCTTTACATAACCACAAGAAATATTTCACCGGCATTCTATATCTCTGAAACTATTAGCGGTATCACCCTGACATTTTGTACGGAGATAAAGAGCACTACTGGAAGTTCATCTATAAGACTTTCAAAACAGGTTAACTACAAAACGAACATGGCGGCCAAGCGAATTTGAAAATTTTAATAGACCTTTCTCGCGATTTAATGTTCCAAACACAATGAAATCTGATACAGTAAATGTTTACACACATTGTAATGCACTGGTATCTAATTTAGTTCAATTGTTTACATAACATCATGATGGCGGCTGTGCGAATTGTAAAACTAAGTTCTTATTTTTTTTGTCGTAATCATGTGATCGAAGTGAATGTTTGAATAATGAACCTACGCAATAATTTTCCTTTAATGGTACCGGTACATGACTCTATGGCCTATACATTTAACAATCCAACATGGCGACCATCCGAAATATTTAGACGGCTCTGAATATTTACGAATCTATTATAGCAATCAAACGTTTTTTTTATGTTCATAGGGGCTGTGAACATAAGTTCACCTATAGGACTTTAATTAACCTGGAGATCAGAAATCCAACATGGCGGCGACGTGAAGTATAAATATTCACATGGACGTTTCACGCAATTTAACCATCCCAGTGCGGTGTAACTTGGTACAGTAAATCCTTATACGAATGCTAATCCACTGGCATTTAACTTATTTCAATTGTTTCCATAACCACAAGATGGCATATGTGCGAAATTTTAAAATATCCTTGTGTCCTAATCATGCGATTGAAGTTTGAATGCTACACGTACACAATAATCTTCATGTATCGGTACACAACTCTAGGACCTACAAAAATATAAACTCCAACATGGCGATCATCCGAAATATTTAGTCGGTTCGCAATATGTACGAATATATTACAGCAATCAAACTGAAATGTTGTATGTTGATAGTGGCAGTTAACATAAGTAGGATATATGAAAATAGGCTGTATAGTTCTTCACGGAACTACTTGTTGAATATTCTTGTGTTTCCTAAATGAAATACCTTGGGCACTAAATAATTGTATTACACCTTATATCAATAGATTGAATAAATATACATTAAACTAGCTGACCCGGCAGACGTTGTCCTGCCAATCAAAGAAAGTGTTGTAACTTTGTTTCGTGAAGTGCTTTTGGATACTCAATATTTTTTCAATTTCTGTTAACTTCCTCTAAACTATCGTGAATTGAATTAACTAATTTAGAAACATTCGTTGGAGCGTGCACAACAACTCTCCAAAGTTTCATCGCAAACGGATAAATGGCATTTAACGCATACGGGATTTGGTTTAAATGATTTGTGCGCTGTCACTCATTTGTTGAATCTACTCGTGCTCTACCAACTGTGAAATGGATTTACTAAGTTAGAAAGCTTCACTTACAACAATTCATCAAAGTTTCATCGCAATCGATGAATATTATATGAACGCGTACAGGATTTTGTTGGAACACTTCGCGCGTCGTCACTCATTTGTTACATCTACTCGTGCTCTACCAATATTGTAAAATGTATTTACCAAGTTGAACACATTCCCTGGCGTGTACACGACAACTCACCAAAGTTTCATCGCAATCGGATGAATGACATATGAACGCATAAGGAATTTCTTTAAACGATTCGCGTGCCGTCACACATTTGTTGAATCTACTCATGCGCTACCTATTGAAAAATAGATTTACTAAGCCTGAAATCTTCTCTGGCGTGTACTCAACGATTCACCAAGGTTTGATCGCAATCGGATGAATTATATATGACCGCATACGGGACATTGTGGAAACGATTCGCGCGCCGTCGCTGATTTGTTGAATTTACTCGTGCGCTACTTATTAAAAACTGGATTTACCAAACAGAAACATTTCCTGGAGTGTACACAACAATTCACCAAAGTTTCATCGCAATCGGGTAAATGGTGTATGGACGCGTACGGTACTTTGTTGAAATGATTCGCGTGCCGTCACACATTTGTTGAATCTTCTCGTGAGCTACCTATTGTAAAATGGATTTATTAAGTCAGATACCTTTCGTAGGTTGTACACAACATCTCACCCAAGTTTCATCGTAATCGGACGAATGGTATTTGAACGCATACGGGACATTATTGAAACGCTTCGCGCGTCGTCGCTCATTTGTTGAATCTACTCGTGCGAAACCTCCTGTGAAATGGATTTACTAAGTTAGAAACCCTCACGTAAGTGTACACAACATCTCACCCAAGTTTCATTGCAATCGGGTGAATGGTATATGAACGCATACGGGACTTTGATTAAAAGTTCGCGCGTCGTTGCTCATTTGTTGAATCTACTCGTGAGCTACCTGTTGTAAAATGGATCTACTAAGTTAGAAACCCTCACGTAAGTGTAAACAACATCTCACCCAAGTTTCATCGCTATCGGACGAATGGTATTTGAACGCATACGGGACTTTGTTGAAACGCTTCGCACGTCGCCGCTCATTTGTTGAATCTACTCGTGCGCAACCTCCTGTGAAATGGATTACTAAGTTAGAAGCCTTCACTTAAGTGTACTCAACAACTCATCAAAGTTTCATCTCAATCTATGAATGGAATATAAACTTATACGGGATTTTGTTGAAACGCTTCGCGCGTTGTCACTCATTTGTTGAATCTAGTCGTGTGCTACCTAATGTGAAATTGATTTATTAAGCCAGAAGCCTTCCCTGGAGAGAACACAACATCTCACCCAAGTTTCATCGCTATCGGACGAATGGTATCTGAACGCATGCGGGACCTTTTTGAAACGCTTCGCGCGTCGTCGCTCATTTGTTGAATCTATTCGTGCGCTATCTATTGTAAAATGGATTTACTAAGCCAAAAACCTTCCCTGGAGCTCACTCAACACATCACCCAAGTTTCATGGCAATCGGATGAATGGTATATGAACGCATACGGGACTTTGAAACGCTCTAACGTGCAGAGACAAACAGTAGAATTCGACATCACTGCCACCTTTGGTATAAAACACAACTTTTCGCCACGGGCGGAGTGTATGTAATGGCGGTAGTTGCACAGGTAGCGACCAGGTGGCTCTAACGTGCGGAGACCAACCGTCCAAAGACATCAGCTTTCACGAAGGCTAAGGCTAGTGGTTTCCATGACGACTGTTTTTGACTGTGTATTGTGGTTCTAAAATTGTGTGTAAATTGTGGTTCTAAAATTGTGTTCATTCCACCTACCGGGTCAGATTGTGAATCTAAACCATACATGGACCCACCCTAATATACATACCAAATTCCATCAAAATCGGTTCAGTCGTTTAGGAGGAGTTAAGTCACATACACACGTGTCGAAGAATTATATATATAAAGATGATTATACTAGTTTCGGTCACATTATGGCCCTCCTCAGTAATTGTTTTTAACGAAGTGTAAACGTCTCGCATATCCATGAATAATACTAAAGAAAACCAAAACACGCAATAACACGTGTCAAAATCCAACCATAAATTACGAAATAAGAGTTCTTTGGCAAGGACAAATCACTTCAAACTTTCCATTGGAGCAGGGAGATACATTCAATAGCCTACATATTCCAATCTTCAATCCACTCCGCAAAGAGCATATATTCAACTTATAGAAATCTCACCCCATTGATCATCACCAGATATTTTTAAAATAAATACATTTTAGTCTGTTTTATTGTAATGTTTTATATTGTAATCAATTTAAGGCCCAAAATTGTTACAGATCTGATTTTCTAACTATTTTGATATATATATTTTATTATTTTTTCAAATGATGATGATTGTTGTTTTAAGGAGCCTAACATCTAGATTATCGGCCCCTAATGGTTTGGGTGATCGTGATAAATGAAAATGAATCTATAAGTAAATCAAACTAACAACACACTAGAAGAAGAAAAGGAAAACAAAGGAAAAAGATGAGTAGGCTAAGGGAAGTAAGAGAAAGGGAATATAAACGACCTCAACCCTCGGAGAATGAGGATTGAGGGACTTAGAAAGGAGAGCCATGAATGGCAGATTGGAAAAGGAGAGGGCCTACCCCAAAGGCATTGGGGAAAGGGGAAAAACTGGACCCAGCTCAAGAATCCCGCGGGGTCGCCAACTCTCGAACTCGCCAGCCGTGAGCTCTTGAGGGTGTAGCACTTTGTATCAGAGTAGCGATAGTAACATAAATGCGGGGTGTATCGAGCTAGTGCGGGAAGTGCTGTGTTAAGGTTCTATATACAAAAACATGTCTAATCTCGGGCTTACGCCTCAGACTTCATTGCTCCTATTATAGACACCGCGGACAGTCCAACAAGGACCACGCAAATATCGCTTCTTTATAGGTCTAGTTTCCATTTTCCTCTTCCAGAAGTCTTTCTTCCTGGACGACTGCGCAGCTCTTCTTTCAGCAGTCCATTCTCCTCTGTTGAGATTCTTCATCTCCCCGACAAGAATTTTGAGGCCTTTTTTTTCTGTACTCTATTCGATTTAGACAATGTTCTTCAGTAATTTTGAATTTTTGAAGTTCTTCTTTCATTTGTTTCACATAGCCTCCTTGCCCGTTTTAGTTCCAGATTTTATCAAAAATTTGTTTGTTTAACCTTGAGCAATCCATGCGGATCACATGTCCGTAGAACTGAAGTCGCCGTTTTCTGATCATCACTTCAAGGTTGTCGATTTTACTATACATTTCTGCATTGGATCTCAGTCTATAACCTTCCTGTGTTTTTCTAGGACCTTAAATCCTTCTTAAAATTCTTTCTATCTTGAGCAAATTCTCCATTCCGGTTATATTTGTAGTTTCCATGCCGTACAAGATGACTGGTCTAACAACTGTATTAAAATGTCGTAATTTTGCATTGATAGACAGGTTCTTTTTATTGTATATATTTTTTGTACAAAAATTTAATCTTTCCAATTTCCCTTTTTTGTTCTCAATTGCCAATTTATCTGTCCCATTGCTACTAATTATTTTTCCAAGATATTTTAATCGGTCAGTGACCCTGATGCTCCCATAATTTGTTTTTATCATTTTCTTAGTGTATTTCTGATCACTTGCATCATCTCTGTTTTTACCAACGAAATATGTAAGCCCGCTTTTTCCGCCGTTTCCTTTAACTGATCAATTTGGTTAATAGCTTCCTGTTCTGATTCAGAAAACAACGCTACGTCGTCAGCAAATGCTAAACCTTTGACTTTGAGGTTCTGATTCTTTGTACCAATTTTGCTCCTATTATATTAACTTATTATTGAATATCCAAAAGAAGAATACTACAGGAACCCTATTTTACGAGAGGTACATTAGGGTTGTAGATTAAAAACAAAGCAAATAGAAATATTACTAACATTGTTTACAAAAAAAAATGTTGATGAAAGTGATAAATTATCCTAAACAGCACTGCCTCTTGAAAATATGGTACAGCGGTTTTGAAAGTTCCAGGTTACAGCTATTAAGGTGGCATTGTAAATAGTATCTTTCCGTTTAAAAGACAGGACACTCAAATATAAGGTGATACACCGATTGAGGCAATCCACAAAAGCATGAATAGTCATTTGTTGCTATTTTAAAACGTTCAAAATAAGACTTGAATTTTCCATGACCAGTTAAAAATTGTGTGAGGACAATGTTTGGCACTAATAATTTTGATAACAGTCGATTTTGTACTTTCGGGAAGAATATTTCTCTTGTTACAGATCCTTTCAGGCTACATGTCCATGCGATATTCCATTCGTGTAATATGTATTTCCTTATCTGCCCTTTTACGTAGCATATTGGAAACTTAGCCTACTATATGTTATTTCATGATGTGTCGTAGCCACTGATTTTGCTAATTGGTCTGCTCTTTCATTACCAGGCAATCCAGTGTGTCCCCTTATCCATGATGTGCAGATATGTGAGCACTCGTGAGCTGTTGCCCCAATGTAGACAGCTATTGGGTTAGAATTATATTTGTCATTTATAGAATGCAATGCGGATTGTGAATTACTGAAAATCCTCACTCTTTTATTGTTAGCTTTAACCCATTCTATTGCGCACTTTAAGGCCCAAAGTTCTGCCAGGAAAATTGAACACCTGGGAGAGATCTTATACTGAGCTGCAAATATTCCAGTATCATTCTCATAAACGACGAAGGCACAGCCAACACTGTCATTTCTACCAGAGCTTGGTGTACGGGAGCCATCAGTATAGATGAAACAGTCATGGGTACTGAAACAATTTTTATGCAGAAGTTTATAGAATTGACTAGGATAGGAAGATTCCAAGAAATGGCACTTTTGCTCCACGATAATGTCGAAAATCGGCATAGGTGATGTTCTGTTCCTCTTCAGTAATGTCAGCTCAGCTTTCACTATTCCTGTTAAAAATAGTGGTTCTATTCAAGCAATTACAAGTGCTGCATCTGTAGATGTAGTGCGGTATGCTCGAGAAATTCTTAGAGCGAAACCTCTTTGGATTTGTAATAACTTAACCCGGGCCTATTTCTTTTACAGGTTGGTACGGAAAGCAGACACGCAGTACAGAATCAAAGGCACAACAGTTGTATAATATATTATTCGTAGAACATCGGAGTTCAGATCCCAAGAAGGTCTACAAGCAATCGTAAGACCTTGTAAAAGCTTGCTTGATTTCAATTTTAATCTATTTAAATATGCTCTGAATATCAGGTGTCAAGCACAACACCAAAATAAAGAAGTTGATCAACTAATGTTATATTCGTCCAGGCAGAGGTCTAACCCAATAGCGACCAATGGTTTCGTCCAGTCAGTGAGTGGTCTAACTCAGTAGCGACCGATGGTTTCGTCCAGACAGTGGATTTCTGGTACTAAGGTGAAGTGAAGTTGGCAGCAATGCCACTTTCTTGCCTTTTCCAATCTGGCGACTGATGTCATCGTCAGTTTACTAATGGATAGTTTCAAGTTCATAATTTCTTTATTTAAGAGCGAATGTAGTGTTTCCTGAAAGTAGCCAACCTCGACAACATTGGCAAAATAGGTCGAATCAACCTTCGGAGAGTTGCATGCAAAATCAAAATAAATAAATAAATAAATAAATAAATAAATACATAAATAAATAAATAAACTCACCAGTACAGTACACGAGAGCTCAATCAATCAATCAATCAATCACAAATGAATATTTTAACCCCCGCGAGTTTGCAGAAAAATATTGGTTATGTTTCTTTGATAAATACGTCGAATCCTCCCCCCCCCCCCCCCCATATTCTGAGTTCGGGTGTCGGTGTGTATTTTTTGCGCTATTCTCCGGGAAGATAGGCAAAAGAAGCGGACTCGAGTAGTAGGAGGATGTGATGTGCGCATGCAGGGGCGGCCTCCCCCCCCCCCCTTCCTCCCCCTGCCACGGTCATGGCCTGCTCATTGAGTCCCGCTCTTCCTTCACTCAGTCGGCCGTGTGTACCCCACTCAGCCGGGTGTAGAGTGCGTGTCGTGTATCACCCAGCAGGCAGCGCGAGCGTCGTGATCTACACGCAGCGGTAAGTCAACATTCCCCGTAGTACAAATAGGAAAGATGAACCTGTTTCCTTGCCTCTTTTCACGGTTTATTTTAACTGCGGTTTGCATTCAGGACAGGAAAGATTTTTTTTTAAATATTTCAGGTTGAGAACATCATTATTGACTGAAAGCAAACAGCATGCATAATAGACCAATTACTTTTTCAAATGTCCTATTGTTTTACCCTTAATATCCGTTTTTGACGAATAAATGACGGGTTATTTTTTTTAAACTATTTAGCATGACTCCTCAGCACCCCCAAGAAACTCCTCAACATAATATACAGCTTCAAACATTCTCAAAATAAGAGCCTACTCCATTTATTAATGGAACAACATTCGAAACGGTGTAGTAGTATCTAAGAATGTAAATTTCACACAGACCGAAAAAAAAATTGAGGAGCTTGGACAACGTGGTCATTCAGCTTCGTGTAATTGGGTGTATGTGTGTGTATTTTTGTCTTATAACCTGTGATATTGTGATGGCTGCATCCAAGTGTGCATTTGTAATTAAGGTAAGGATTGGGAAGAAAGCGGCCGTGGCCTTAAGTTAGGAACCATCTGGGCATTTGCCTGGAGTAGAAGTGGGTAACAACGGGAAACCAATTCCAGGATGTCTGAGGTGGGAATCAAATCCATCTGTTTTCAGTTTTGCCTCACGAGGATGAGTGTATCCCGTTCCGGCCCTCAGAGCAGAATTACATTTATTAGAAGAACCAGGAATCGAACCCAGACATCCGGGGTGACAGCCGAGAATACTAGCCACTACACTACGAGATGGTCCGAAAATACAAACAGACACCAGCATTAAAATCCTTTAAGATCATTATTATAATGTTATATCTTTGTCGATCAATCAATCAATCATTCAATCTCTCAATTTATCTATCTTTCTATTCAACTAAAAATAAAAAATAACCCCTGGCACTACAGCCCATGAAGGGCCTAGGCCTACTAAGCGACCACTGCCCAGCCAATTGGCCTGCAGATGTTGGGGTGACACGTGATCAGGGCATCGGGTCCCCTCAGCCGTTATTCTTAGTTTTCCTGATCAGGGCACTGCCTCACTTTCAGACAGCTACTCAATTGTCCTCACGAGGCTGAATGCACCCCGTTCCAGCCCCTCACGTCAATTTCTAAAATCCCTTACGGAGCCGGGAATCGAACCCTGGGTCTTCGGGTGAGAGGCAGGCGTGCTTCCCCAACACCACGGGGCCGGCTTCTATTAAACTATCTACTGTAATATTGCCAATGGCCTGGCCTTGTGGAAACACCGGATCCGATGAGAACTCCGCAGTTAAGCATTATTCGGCGTGGTTGAACCTTGGATGGAATGCCGGTTCAGTGGGAAAACGCGCTGTTGGCGGGAAAAGGAGGAGCGGAAAGGCCCTGGCCACCCTACTGCACGTAAACTCCAGATGAGGAGGATAGACTCTTCGGAGATACGAACCTGTATATAGGTCTCTTGTCTGTTTATTCAGTTCCTGGCATTCGAGGGTGCGCAAATGCGAGAAAACCGTGTCAGTACATTTACTGGCACGTTAAAGATCCCCTTCAGGGGAAAATTCTGGCACCTCGGCGTCTCTAAAAGCCACAGTAGTTAAAAGGGACGTAAAACCAATAACATTATTATGTTTATTCAGTTCTTGGATTGTATCTCGGATTTACAGCGATACCCCATCTCTTAATTAACCATTATTACGGTAAATGAAAGAAAGAAAGAAAGAAAGAAAGATGTTAATAATACGCATTAGGGGCTTAGGTCATTAATCCCGTATACTTGAGTGTGTGTTCAATTTGTTCGATAACCTGTGTTTCTCTGGTGACTATAGTAGTATTTCTAACTATAACTAATAAGGCCGAGAATAGAGTAGATGGCTGGTGATTTGAAATCAGATGCTATCGCAGCATTCACCTGAAGAGAGGGTGGAAGAACACGGGGAAATACAACATAGGCTACAAGATAACCACTGTCAACACCCGGATTCGAAACCACTTATCTCCGGACTTGATGCAGCACTCCATCGTGGTCGTGGTGAGCGATTTAATGTGCATGGCTACACCTCTGGGTAAGAAAGAAAGAAAGAAAGAAAGAAAGAAAGAAAGTAGGAAAGAAAAGATTCAGTTAAATTTTTATTGGTTATTATATCCTTTTGTCCGTTACGACAATTTGAATAAACGGAGGCGAATCAATTTGCTTAACTTGGTTCCCCCAGGGGCTCACATCTAGTGGGAATTGGGATGGCGACTACGGGACCCCAGCTGAGTCCGGCATTGCTTCCACTTACTTGTGCCGGGCTCCTCTCCGTCTTCTTTCCTGTCGACCTCCCTTGGTCAACTCTTGTTCTTTTCCGACCCCGACGGTATTTGGGTATCCGAGGCCTAGGGAGTCTTCCACTTTCCCGCTTTAATTGGCCCTTGTCTCATCTTTCCTGATCCCTCCTTCTTCGAGGGGTCAGACCTCTTGTTTTCTTTTCATTATATTTCCTTTTCTCTTTAAGATTCCCGCACTGTTTTTGTTAATTGGCTCCCCGTGTATCTAAATTCCATTTTTTTTTGCATCTACCCCCCCATTTTGTAGGTGTTTTCAATCTCCGTTGCATTTTGTAAGTCTTTTCGATATAAATTGTTTTTTGTGAGTGTTTTCAACCACAATTGCCTTTTGTAAGGATTGACAATCTAAATTGCCTTTTAGTAAGTCTTTCAATATAGGGTCTGGGACTTTAGTGAGTATTTTGAATTTCAATTGCAATTTGTATTTTCAACCTAAACCAATTTTTGCAAGTATTTTCGATCTAAATTGCATTTTTTAGGGTGAACATTATGCAGTATTTTGATTCTCAATTGCATTTTGTGAGTATTTTGAATCTAAATTACATTTTGTAAGTTTTTTCAATCTCATTTGCATTTTGTAAGTATTTTGAATTTCACTTGCATGTTGTAAGTATTTCGACTGTAACTTACAATGCATTTTGTACGTATTTTGAACTTAAAGTACATTCTGTGCGTTTCAATCTATTCCTTAGTGAGTATTTACGTTCTAAATTCCTTTTTGTAAGTATTAGGCTATCGCTCTCCATTTTGTGAGTAGTTTCAATCTGAGTTCCGTTTTGTAAGTATTTTCCTTCTCACTTAATTTTCGTTCTGGTTTCAACTTCATTGAAATTTTCGCTATCACCCAGACCATTAGGGGCCGATAACCTAGATGTTAGGCCCCTTAAAACAACAATTATCATCATCACCATCAGCTTAACTTGGTATCTGAAAGGGGAAGATACAGTAGTACGCTGAATAACCTATTCTTAGTGCGATTGCCTCGTCGCGTAGTGGCTAGGATTCATGGCAATCTCCACGGAGACTCGAGTTCGATTCCCGGCTCGGCCATGAAATTTAAGTCTTGGGAAGGAGGCGGCCGTGGCCTTAAGTAAGGAGTCATCGTGAGTTTTGCCTGGAGTAGAAGTGGGAAACTACGGCAAACCTCTTCCAAGATGGCTGAATAATTTCTCATATTATTAGCCAAGAAAGAGAGTCTCCGTGGCTTAGGCGGCGGCACGCCGGCAGCACGCCGGCCTCTCACCGCTGGGTCCGTGGTTCAAATCCCGGTCACTCCATGTGATATTTGTGCTGGACAAAGCGGAGGCAGTCAGGGTTTTCTCCGGGCATTCCGGTTTTCCCTGTCACAATTTCATTCCAGCAACACTCTCCACTATCATTTCATTTCATCTGTCATTCATTTAATCATTGCCCCAGGGGAGTGCGACAGGCTTCAGCAGTCGGCACAGTTCAGATCCTCGCCGCTAGATGGGGCTTCATTCATTCATTCCATTCCCTGACCCGGTCGGTCGACTGGAAACAGGCTGTGGATTTTCATTTTCATTAGCCAAGAAAGAGGAAAAAAGGAAGCATTTGGAACATTAGGAATAATTTATGCTATACTTGCCATTGGATTATTGTGTGAATCAATCCCACCTCTTCTTCTTCTTCTTCTTCCTCCTCCTCTCTTCTTCTTCCTCTTCTCAATTTTGCCTTACGAGGCTGAGTGAGCCCCGTTCCAGCCCTCAGACCAGAATTACATTTCTTGCCAGTTTAATTCTTATTGGTTATTGCATCCGTATGTGTCCGTTACGACATTTTGAATAAACGGCTGCGAATAACGTTCCTTGCCTTTTGAATGGAATTAAGATTTACTTTGAGGTGTACGAAATAAACACGGGATTTTTGTACCAAGCGACGATAATTAAACACCTTATCAAATAATAACTCTAACAGAAGACGTACAATAGTACAATGAATTTCACAACAGGACCAAATTAAAATCACCAATCTTTAATCCAGGATTATAAAATAAGCGACTTCAAATTGAATAAGACTTCCATAATATCAGTCCCAAAAGACATTACACGTGACCACCACAGGACCCATTAGGAATGAAGACACTAAATTTATTTTCTTTTCTTTCAGATTTGAATAATACGAGTAAAAGTTTTCATAATTAATAATGCAAGGACGTCAATTAAGCAATTGTGTTTATTTATATTGTCATTCTTGGCATGTTTTCAATTAATACGAATGAAGTGTTAAGCTAAGTAAACAAGCTGAAGAAGGTCCCACTGAAGGACCGAAAACATGTTTCATTAAAGAAAACATCTTGAGTATTAACAGGAGTCAAACAATATTATAAGATTACTTGCCAGAGCCGGGAATCCAACCCGGACCTCTGGGGTGCTAGCTGCTACACCTCGAGGTGGTCTAACATACAAAAAACACTGTGTTAAACATATGCTGTCGCGGATATTTTTGTAGAACCTGTTATACTGAACAATAACATTGATATAGAATAAAATACTTTAACAGTTTAGCCAGTTTAAGCTAATTATATTTGAATTGCAGCCAATGGCCATAGCAAGGCAAGTCCTGTAGTTCCAAATTTGGCTACCAGACGCCAATGTCACTGACACCCTGCGGCGAACGGTCAAACTTGATAGAGCGTTTCTAACCAAATAACCTACTACCAATTGTTCAGTAGTGGTAGGTTCTTTTACATTCCATAAATCTATGACATGGACCCGCTGGCTGTACTTTCCCTCCAAAGGAAAGCATACTGAAGGATTTTCACGTTTTTAAAAAATCCGACGACTTCGGCCGGGTTTGAACCTGTGATCTTGGGCAGAACAGTTCAGCATGCTACCGATTACGCCACCGAAGCCGTTTACAGTGTAAGCTAATACAGCACACAAACGATCGGATTTTTCGACTTTCCTCACTTAAATATTGCATGGCCTCCTTTGGTCATAGATGAATATTTCCACCCATAAACTTTTCGATTACAATCACAATGTCTTTTACATTAATTTTACGAGATATGACCTCCAGTGTCAATTATGAAAATGTGCAGTCAGCTAGCGAGCGAGCCTTTCCCGGAGCCAGGTGACCATCGCCAGGTAAAGCAAAAATGTTCTTGACCTAAATTGTAAACGGATTTCCCGATTAAAATGGAACAAAATTCACAATATTTGCTGAAAACCCTTCGTTTTCTTTCCGAAGACATTCCGGATTTGATCTGTGTTTGTCCTTCGATAGTCATTGACTCTTATTTGGTTATGGTTTACATACACAAGGAAGGACACTTTGTACATTTACGCAAACAGTAACTTTCTTAATGCTATGCATCATTCCGAAAATAAACCAGTTTCAAAACTGCTTTTCTTATTTCATTTCTACTAATCAATTATTCGTATCATCTGTTAGTCTGTATGGATTGATCGGGGAGCGTGATGGCGCAGTGGCTTAGCTGCTCGTCTTTCACCCGGACGGCCGGGGTTCGAATCCCGGTGAAAGCAGGTTGGAATTTTCACCTGAAAAATCACGTGGCGTCAGGAAGGAAATCCGGCCTAAAATCCCCCGGCAATTCCAAAATGAGCTTGGTTGGCTCCGGCGACCCCAATTAATTGGGAAAATCCGAAGAAAGTTTTAAGTTTTTTATCTATTAGTCTGTATAACGATTCCACAATTATTCGATTAATTGTTTCCAATTCAATTTAAATTATTCGATCAATCGATTAATACACGGTAAACTAGCGAAGAAATGCTTGGTCTTTGCTTATTACCAGCTCTACTCCAAACAGTGTAGTAGCACACGTCCATTCCCATCGCACTGGAATATATTTTGAGTCTTGAAATCCTATCGAAAGCCTCCGTGGCTTATGCGGCAGCACGCCGGCCTCTCACCGCTGGATCCGTGGTTCAAATCCCGGTCACTCCATGTGAGATCTGTGCTGGACAAAACGGAGGCAGACAGTGTTTTCTCCGGGTACTCCGGTTTTCCCTGTCACAATTTCATTACAGCAACACTCTCCACTATCATTTCATTTCATCTGTCATTCATTTAATCATTGCCCCAGAGGTGTGCGTCAGGCCTCGGTAGCCGGCACAGTTCATATCCTCGCCGCTAGATGGGGGCTTCATTCATTCCATTCCTGACCCGGTCGGAGACTGGAAGCAGGCTCTGGAATTTCATTTCAAATCCTATCATTGAAGTCGCTGTCTGCTGTAAGGCTAGCAAGTTCAATTTTCCTCTTTTAAACGAAGTTTTATCAGGGCATTTGCTCCAGGGATGCTGTCATTAGGGATCTGTGTTATTCCTTCCACGCAACGCTGCAACAGTTGATTAGGTGAACGTTTCTCGTAACTGGCATGATGTTCAAAGCCACTGAAGAGCTCAGTTTATAACTCATCGTACAACGCCTTTCAGCTGGTTTCACTTCTGCTCTGTTGTAGAAGTACAAGGAGGTCTTGCTCCTGCCGTTTAAATTCTCACACTAACAGTTTAAACATGGTGGCTCGAGATAGTTTGTGCAATTGTGTTGGGTATTTTGTCACCGAAATCCTTGAAAATGCAGTCATGCCTGCCCTTAAATAGTTCCTTTTTTTAAGCAATAATACTGATACTCTTATTGAAAACTCGGTATTGTTGCCAGATACTTCTTCACAGTTGGGAAAAATACACATACATTTTATATTCGATACAAAACACAAGAACAAAAATTTCCCAGAAATATCAAATAGTATGTTATAATTCAATTGAAAAGTACCGAATACTTTCAATGCTTGCACTCCATTGTATTCAACCACTTTTATGAAACTGGAGTATATTTTACTATAATTATTTGGTATTTGTACTTGAATTTTGTATTTAGGGAATTCGTTAGTGCATTATTTCTCGAAACTGAATTTTGAGAGTGTTTTGCCGAAATCTGTACGCCGCCTTGATATGGAATTTAACTCGTTATTTTATCTCCTCATTTAGTTTTGTTGTTGTTGCTATTAATTCATATTAGGGGCTAGGGATATCTTTGGCCATCAGCCGCACGTATTTGGATGCCTGTTTAATTTGTTTGTTAACCTGCGTTTCTGTGGTGATGTTAGTAGTGTGTGTAGCTGTAATTATTAGGGTCGGGGATAGGATAGGTGGCCCGATGCTTGAAATATGGTACTATATCGGCATTTGCCTGGAAGGAGAGTGAAAAGTACGGGAATAAAACACACTCAAGATGGACGCTGTCAGCGCCGGAATTCGAACAGTCGTGGTGAGCGATTTAACGCGCACAGCCAAGCTGTGTAGTATTTTGTAGAATAAGCTACACAATTTTCAGAATATACAAATACGTATTTCAAACACTAGATTTGCAACCTTATAATAACTCAAACTGAAAGTCATACGTACCCATACCCTAGCTTCGATTCGAACCCTTAGCCGGGTGCATGCTTAGTTAGTAGGCCAAAGCTTTAATAACTAGCCTTCTGTACAAATGAGTGCAGTGTTCCTTGGATAGTATTTTACATTTAGGGTTACGTGGCATTTAAGAGACGTTTAATTTTTACGGTCGTTAGAGAACATTTTTACCACGCGAGAAGGGAGACGGGTGATTGGCGTGAAGTTGGTAACGTGAGTCTGTAATACCGTGGTGACTGCCACTTCACCTGAGTAGTTCATAATTAACGAGGGATACGCAAACAAAAGGAACGGAGCTCGCTGTCAATTATACTCCACTTTCATTTTCTAGCCTGTAAAATGGGGGGTAATCTTCAAGAGTCTGAAACGAATGAAAGATGATACCTGCCAGGTGCAGAGCGTTCTCTGTTTAATGCATTGCTTGGGAGACAAGGAAAGGAGGAAGAAAGGGAGGGGGAGGAAGGGAAGAAGAGAGGGAGGAAAAGAGAGGAAGGAGGGAGAGAAGGAAGGAATGAAGAAAGGAAGGAAGAGATAGAGGGAATTAAGGAAGGAAGAAGGAAGGGCGGAAGGAGGGAAAGGAAGGCCGGAAAGAACGAAGGAACGGAGGAAGGAAGGAAAAGGAAATGAAGGACGGAAGGAGGAAGGACGGAAGGTAGGACGGAAAGAAGGAAGGATGGAAGGTAGGACGGAATGGAAGGAAGGATGGAAGGACGGTAGGAAGGAAGGAAGGACGGACGGAAGGATGGAAAGAAGGAAGGAAGGAAGGACGGAAGGAAGGAAGGACGGACGGACGGACGGACGGAAGGAAGGAAGGACGGAAGTATAAGGTGCGTTCAAAAAGTAACGAGCCGGAGGCTGGAATGCGCAAACTGGTGACTACATAGGCTAATCGTGGCGTGTGTAACGAGGTGTGGTTCTGACCAGAGCGTGGAAGGTCACAGCCCATCGCTAGAGGGCATGCGTACACGTCACGTGGCGATACAAAGCGAGCAGCAGCATGCATCAATCGTCCAACGCTGCCAGTAATGTTGACGTTCTTCTTTGACCAAGATGGCCCCCTTCTGATACATTTCATGCCACACGGGACAACAGTGAATACCCAGCGTTACTCGCCCACCTTGACCACCCTTCGCCAAGCGATCAAAACAAAACGACCAGGTAATCTCACCCGTGGGATCATTCTGCTCGACGACAATGCACGACCTCATACGGCCAACACAGTCGCGGCACTCCTGCAGAAATTCAAATGGGAGGTTCTCGGCCACCCTCCATACAGTCCAGACCTCTCTCCCTGTGATTACGCCATGTTTGGTCCCCTGTAAAGGGCTCTGCGGGACCAACGATTCACCTCGGACGCCGACGTCCAGCTGTACGTGCGGAACTGATTCATATCGCAGCCCAGGGAATTTTATGAGACAGCCATTCATCGCCTCGTCACAGTGGGACAAGTGCCTCAACAGCCAGGGCCAATACTTTTAACATACAGGTACCGGTTTCTGTAATTATGCCTCTGACTCGTTACTTTTTGAACGCACCTTATACTATAGCCATCAAAAAGTCACTGTTATATGTCTAATTCCCCCCACACATACACGGGGCAATGGCCATAAATTAATCAACAAGCAACAACAACTCTCCCATACTCACGGGATGGAATGTAATTTCAAGATCTGGGTCACCTACCTCAATTCTTAACCTTAATGATTACATCTGCACAAGTTATCACAATGTAATGTTTGTCTTACAAGTTAGAGAGAGAAGCCAGTGGAAACTTCTCTCGCACAACAAAGTTAGATGCAAATCATGTTAGTTGTTCAGAGGCTAATATGGAATAGAGGGATGTGTATATGACTGATAAATACATGCTCCTAGATGGACGCACACTTCATCCTAGTTTTAGCTTATAATAATCTTTGAAATGTCTGAAACCATTATCCACTCGCCAGCCCTGCCGTTAATGCCACGAATTATCTCTATGAAACATCACCCTGGCATGGTGTTATGAAACTTTGTTCTGGTGGATGTTAGATATGAAAATGAAGCTGAGATGGTCGGAGGGTGGGGGTCGGTGCGTATCAGATGGCCCGACTCCCGTAATTACATCCATTCATGGTAGCTTCGTTCTTCTCCCATTTCCCGTCTAAACTTAGATGGAACTTGTCACAGAACCCTTTACAATGTCTCACATTCGTAACCTCTGCTCTTCTTGTCAGCCAGTCTATTCTTCCTTTCTTGATGATTTAGGGGACTTCTGAAAAACAATTGAATGCATTTCCAGTCACATCATAAGTTTCTTCATTATTCTTGGCTCTGAATGCATAGATTAAATCAGTTTCACTTTCCAGCTTCTAATTATGGCCTTTTTGACTTCCAGTCAAAGCCAAACTTATTCTAGGGAGTGCAATCACAAATAAAGTTTTATAATATGAAGCTTTCCAATTCAAACAAATTACTTAACACAACGTATTTTAATGCCAATTTTAGTATTTCACTTATTTTCCGCATTTTTATCAAAAATAGAACATTGGAGATTTTCTTCCCTTAAGGTGGTGCTAACTTAGTTTTCGGTTATAAATTCAATTTTTGGTTCTCAGCATATCGAAATATCATAGGAAGTTAGTTTGGTGCAAAAATGTTAATGTTTTTGAGATAAGAGTTTTTGAAGCATTGGCAAACATCTACAAAATCTTATTCATCTACCTTTGCAGACATTTCTTTGACAGCCATTTGTTACAACTTTTATCTTTGGGCAAATGTGGTGGATTATCTCAGAAATGACATCACCGATCTACTTGAAATTTTCTTACTATCTTTTTGTGTATATGTGCAAAATAACCAGTGATGGACGAAGCAAAGAGGACATAAAAAGTAGGTTAGCTCAGGCAAGGAAAGCATTTCTACAGAAAAATAATCTGTTGACATCGAATATAGATTTAAGTATTAGGAAGTCATTTTTGAAGGCTTTTGTCTGGAGCGTGGCGCTCTATTGAAGTGAAACTTGGACTATTGGTGCAGCAGAAGAAAAGAGGAGAATTGAAGCGTTTGAAATGTTGTGTTACAGGAGAATGATGAAGATCAGATGGGTAGATAGGGTTACAAACGAAGAGGTATTAAGACTAGTGTGAGAGGAGAGATGTTTCTGGCGGCTGCTAATGAAGAGAAGAGATAGGTTGGTAGGACACATACTACTAAGACACCCAGAAATAGCAAGCTTAGTTATGGAAGGAAGGGTCGAGGACAAGAACTGTAGGGGTAAACCATGGTTAGAATATGTTAAACAGATTGCCTCTGATGTAGGGTTTGGTAGCTATGTAGAGATGAAACGATTAGCTCAGGACAGGGAGGCATGGAAAGCTGCATCAAACCAGTCAAAAGACTGAAGACTCCAACAACAAGAGTACCGTAATGGTTGCAGTGTTTATGCAAATTGAGAAAAATTGCATTGCTTCAAAACTTTTTAAACTTAACTAAGAAATTTACAAATAAGACGTTTGAAGCACTAGAATCATGATTCTAATTTGAATTGCAAGCCATGGCGTCTTCTTCAATTGTTTTAATATTCAACCCGTTAACTTCAATAGTTAGGTCATAAATATACCGTTTGCTTAATATTTTGTTTTCAAAAACTCATTAAATATAATGTTGGTATCAGTGAATGATAATGTTTTTTCAGTAACCTAACTATTTTATCTTATGAAAGTAAATGTTGATAAATTACCATTACATTGCTTCATTGGTTTGTGTGGTAGGTGCATTTTAAGTAACTGGGCCGGTTTGTTCAACTATTCATTTAACGCCACCTTTATTCAATCGTCCCAAATGTATAACAGATTAAATTATTAAATTATTTGGAAATAATCAATCCTGTTAGTGAATCCAATATAGAATAATAATAATAATAATACATTTATTGCAGCCGAATGGCCAGGAAAGGTTTACAATATCAGGTTACAGGTGTACATTAGAACACAGATGCCATGTTAAATAGGCAATGGACCAACACCAATCAAACGCAAAGGTACTCAATCGTACGGCTCGCGATTCATGGTTTCCACCATAAAATGTGTGTAATTACTAAATATCACCAAGCAGATGGTCAATGCGCGTGTAAAATATGTGGCGCAAGGTGTGAACTTTATCACATCAACCAATGTAAAACAGGACCGAGTCTCTTAATGACCTTATAATTGCAAGCAAATAAACAGTGCAACTGTGATCTAATGTAAATATCCTCGTAGAATACCCAGCCTGAAGTGAGACTGCCACTAAGACATAAAATAATAAAAATTTGGACGTGAATGGCAAATCGATAGATTTCACAATCACATTTTTCAGAGCATTGAGAGCCATTGAGATTATTTCTAAAATTAGCAGCAGGATGCTTTACAATACTTACTTACAGTAATGCCCGTTTTTCGAACGACCTTTGGCTTTTATTAATAAAGATTTGTTGATTCATTTTAGGGGCTTTGCGAGATCGTGGTCATGTAGCTCCGTGTACATGTGTGTGTGTATATATAACATTTGCCTTATAACCTGTGTTATTGTGATAGCTGCATTAGTGTGTGTATTAATTCAGATGAGAATTGGGAAGGTGGCGGCCGTGGTCTTAAGTTAGGAAAGTCTGGAGTGAAAGTGGTGGAAACCAAGGAAAACCACTTCCGGGATGGCTGAGGTAGAAATCGAACCAGCTTCTTCTCAGTTTTGCCTCACGAGGCTGAGTGTACCCCGTTCCAGTCCTCAGCCAAGAATTACATTTCTTGGCAGAGCAGGAAATCAAAGTCTGGCTTCCGTGGGGACAACCAAGAGTGCTAGCCTCTACGCAACTAGGCGGACTTAATAATAAAGAACTGTGACATTTGTTGTTGTTTGAGTCTTCAGTCTTTTGACTGGTTTGATGCAGTCTCCATGGCCCCTGTCCAGAGTTAATCGTTTCATCTCTACATAACTACCACACCCTACGTCCGAGGCAATCTAATATATTCTAACCTTGGCCTACCCCTACAGTTCTTGTCCTCGACCCTTCCTTCCATAACTAAGTTTGCTATTCCTGGGTGTCTTAGTACGTGTCCTACCAACCTATCTCTTCTCTTCATTGGCAGTCGCCAGAAACATCTCTCCTCTCCCACTAGTCTTAATACCTCTTCGTTTGTAACCCTAACTACCCATCTGATCTTCATCATTCTCCTGTAACACCACATTTCAAACGCTTCAATTCTCCTCTTTTCTGCTGCACCAATAGTCCAAGTTTCACTTCCATAGAGTGCCACGCTCCAGACAAAGGCCTTCAAAAATGACTTTCTAACACCTAAATCTATAGACTCTTCGATGTCAACAGATTATTTTTCTGTAGAAATGTTTTCCTTGCCTGAGCTAACCTACTTTTTATATCCTATTTGCTTCGTCCATCACTGGTTATTTTGCTTCCTAAGTAACAGAAGTCTCCTACTTCCTTTAGTTTTTCCCCTGCCAATTTGATGTCCATAGAGGTTTCCGATGTATTTCGGTTACATTCCAATATTTTTGTTTTACATTTCTTAATTTTCATCATGAATATTCTTTCCAAGACGGAGTCAAAAACTCATTCAAATCCTCAGGCGTGTCGGTCAAGATGACTATGTCATCGGCAATTCTCAGAGTTGAAATTAATTCTCCTTGAATCTTCACTCCCACTTAAAATTTTACTGGAAGCAGGCTGTGGATTTTTTCACCCTCCAGGGTTGGCTTTTCACTCAGACTCAGCGAGGGATCCCAGCTTTACCGTCTTCAGAGCAGTGTCCTGGAGCTTGAAACATCGAGACGGGGGATACAACTGGGGAGGTGGGACGAGCACCTCGCCCAGGCGGCCTCATCTGCAAAGTGAGCAGGGGCCTTATAAGGAATGGGAAGATTGGGAGGGATAGTCAAGGAAGTGGGAAGGAGGCGGCCGTGGCCTTACGGTAGGTACTATACCAGCATTTGCCTGGAGACGAAGTGGGAAACCACGGAAAACCACTTCGAGGAATCGAACCCCCTTCTACTCATTTGGACCACCCGAGGCTGAGTAGGCCCCGTTCCAGTCCTCATACCACTTTTCAAATTTCGTGACAGAGCCGGGAATTGAACCTCGGGACTCTGGGGTGGCAGACAATCACGCTGACCATTACGCCACGGAGGCGACCTACAATTTTATAGTAAATGACATTATTATTTTTGAATTGCAGCCAATGGCCATAGCGGGGTACTTTAATTGAACGTTCATAGGCCATAAATCTATTACATGGGCCCACTGGCTTTACTACCCCTCCGAAGGAAGGCATACTGAAGAGTTTTAACGCTCTTAAAAATCCGTCGACTTCGGCCGGGTTTGAACTTGCGATCTTGGGCATAGCAGTTCAGCATGCTACCGACTACGCCACCGAAATTAAATATTTGGTTTGTAAATAAACAAACCAAAGCCATAAATTATATTACAACGCACCTATGTAATTAGATGAATTCTATTTGCCGCCAGACCACTCAAATATTTTGGATCTATTCTTTTCCACTTTTCTAAGTACCCTTGGATATACAAGGATTAAAATTGTCTGCCTTTTGATTCTCGCAGAAGAAGGATAGTCAGTGATAGTCTAAGTCTTACTAACCTAAAACGTATTCGTATAAATAAGAAATATCAAATACGGCACATCATTTATATTTCTTACAATTCAAAAAAAAATCAACAAAGGTAAGTAGTAACATATTAGTGAAAAGTTTTAGATACTATGAACCTTTTCTACTTAACATCGACCGGCAACAGACGCAATAATGAATAAGGATTGGATGAAAGAGGAATACGAGTTGAGACACTTAGTGACATCGTATTTGTGCCAGGAAATATCTCCAATAGGCCATCCAGGAGTGTTACCTACATGTGTTCTGTGCAGTGAACAGTTCGATTCTTATCATGCGATGACGTGCAAGAAGAATCTCTATGACTCAATTTTCCTCTGAGTTAATTGTTATTTACTTGAAGTAATGTACAGATTTTACATGGGCGCAGTAAATTTATAGTGAATAAGTCTTTGTCTACACCTTATTAATCCCGTTTCAAACTGTGCCGCAGATGAGAAGTGATGAAATTCCACGAGGCTGATGATTTCTACAACCAGATGCCCTTCCCAACGCCAACTCACGAGAGGAGTTAATGAGAGATGAAATGAATGAAGATGAATGAAAGTTCAATTGCAAGCAGTTCTAACATTGGTTACCAGACGCCTCTGTCACCCAGCGGTAAACGTTGGAACTTGATAGAGCGTTTCCCACCAAATAACCTTCAAATTAACTACACACTACCAATTGTAGTGGTTGATTCTTTTTCATGCCATAAATCTATGACATGGGCCCACCGACATTACTTCCCTTCCGAAGGAAGGCATACTGAAGGATTTTAACGCTCCTAAAAATCCGACGACTTCGACCGGGTTTGAACCCGCGATCTTGGGCATAGCAGTTCAGCATGCTACCGACTACGCCACCGATGCCGACTTTATTTATTATAAATAAGGAATAAGCAATAAAACCTACGCAACTATTAAAAGCTAAGAATAAAATATAAGCGATTGAATTAAGAACAGGAAGAAGAACACATTAGGCACAATATAAGATAAGAATTCACTAGAATACTACCGAATAAAATAGAATGACGGATTGATATTCGAGTTATAGGAGCTTAACACCTTCGTCTTTTCTCCACAACACAGATTATTGATTGCTGGCCATTGTTTCAGTAAAGGGACTTCCAGCTATGCCATAGCCCTGTTACTAATCAAGATGAAGAAGAAACAATGAGAAGTCCCGTGAATGAGAGTATCGAAAAAAAAGAGGAGATTAAGAAAATAATAAGAACTCCGACCACCTGAAGATCGAGAGTTTCGTAAAAAACATGTATAATGAGCCAACGAAAGAAAGAAGTACAATGACACTATAATCAAAAGTAGAAATCATCTAACAGATGAAAGAAATTCTAGACGGAGCGTAGTGCATATCACCACAATATTGATGCATTGGATACCAGAAATGTTGATTATAACTTAGTGAAGTAAGCAGTGTGAAGCTGTCTGATAGAACGCAGAAACACGTATTCCTGGAAATGAGATATGTACCGGCTCTCTCTATACAGACAATGAAATATGATAACACAGAAGAGATGATGATGATAAATGTTGTTTTAAGGAACCTAACTCCTAGGTTATCGGCCCCTAATGGATTGGATGATAGTAAACTGAAAATGGAAATTAGATGATAACTGTGGCTAAAACTAACTACTGACTTACTAACCAGAAGAGGAAACGGAAAACAAAAAAGTAGAGTAAGGTAAATAAAAGACAGGAAGAAAGGAAAGCCCCTCAACCCTCGAAGAATGAGAATTAAGAGATCTGGAAGAAAGGAAAGCTATTAAAGGCAGGTGGGGAAGGGAAAGACAAGATGGTCCGCCTCAAAGGCAATGGAAATGGGTAAAAACTGGACTAAGATCAGGAATCCCTCAAGGTCACCAACTCCGGAACTCACCAGCCGTGAGCCCTTGAGGGTGTACCACAATCCAGGGTGCACCATAAGTGGTGGGGATACACACACCCTCCCTCCTTGAGAACCTTGAGCAGAAGGCAGGAGACACCATTACAAATAAATTAAGAGCCCTCGAAGAATGAGGGCCAATTAATGTGGGAATGTGAAATACTCCCTTAGCCTCGGATACTCTAATACCGTCGAGGTCGGAAGAGAACAGGAGTTGGCCAAGGAAGGTGAAAGACGATACAGGGGAGCCTGGCACAAGTAAGTGGGAGCAATACCGGGCTCAGCTGGGATCCCGGGGTCGCCAACCCACGTCCCACAGATTGTGGCCCTTGGGGAAAACACAGAAAAGAGCTCCAATATAAACAGTAATGATTATTTATTTATCGTATGTCTTTTAGTGCCGGGAGTGTCCGAGGACATGTTCGGCTCGCCAGAAGCTGTAACTGCTTCCAGCGGACACCCTTAGGGTGAGCTAAAAGTTCCGTTCACTTTCAAGTAGTTCCAACTTTCGCTACCAGATATCAATGATATCTAGTGGTGAACGTTGGGACTTTGATTGAGCGTTCCAACGAAATTTTAGCTTCATACATGTTTAGTCTGTGAAAGGATCTTTTACATGCCATAAATCTATGACATGGGACCGCCGGCTTTACTTCCCCTCCGAAGGAACGCATACTGAAGGATTTTTAACGCTCTTAAAAAATCCGACGACTTCGGCCGGGTTTGAACCCGCTATCTTGGGCACAGCAGTTCAGCATGCTACCAACTATGCCACCGAAGCCGCTACAGTACAGTAATGTGTATGACCTGTATATAAGAAATGTATAAATGTATTGAAGTTCCATTGACTGCGATGATATTTGATACATCAAGTTATTTGGTATTGCTCGAAAAGGGCAATGGCCTAGATGTGAAAACGGTTGACCACGGTGCAAAAATTATTATAACGTCTTTGGCAGGCATAATTATATTTTTATTCCAGGGATGTGACCTCAACGTTCTCGGATAGGTCATTCGAGTTGACATGACAACGTAATGTCAGGTGTATCCCTTATCCTTTATTCATTATCTTTTATGTGACAGTCATTGAAATTTAAATCTCACCATACCCCTGACATCTTAATGTATTTTGGGATAAAAGATGAACCGTCCTGGTCACAAGGTATTCATATCTCTTCCTTGAGAATGTCATTAAGTCGGTGGGGACATTTAGGTGCCAATATCGAACAAGAAAACAAACAGACAAACAAACAAACAAACAAACAAACAAACATAACCTTTTGGGGCTTTGCGACATTGTGGTCATGCAACCCCGTGTTCTTCGGAGTGTGTCTGTAGAAAATCTGTATGTTAACCTGTGACATTGTGATGGCTGTCGCCGTGTGTGTATTTGTAATTCACATGAGGATTGGGAAGGAGGCGGCCGTGGCTGGAGTAAGGTGGGAAACCACGGAAAACCATTCCAAGATGGTTGAGGTGGGAATTGAACCCGCCTCTTCTATTTTTTGGCTCATGAGACTGAGTATAAATCATTCCAGCCCTCAGAGCAGAATTTAATTTCTTGGCAGAACTGGGAATCGAACCCGGGCCTCTGTGATGACAGCCAAAAATGCTAGCCATTACGCAGCGAGGCGGACAAAATCAGACAAACTTTTGGGGATTTGCGATATTGTGGTAATGAAACCCCGTGTAGTTTGATGTGTGTGTAGAGATTCTGTCTGATAACCTGTGTCATTGTGATGGCTGTAGCAGTGTGCGTATTCGTTATTCAGATGAGGATTGGGAAGGAGGTGACCATAGTCTTAAGTTAAGAACCATCCTGGCATTTGCTTGGAATTGAAGTGGGAAACCACAGAAAACTATTTCAAGGACTCTTGATTGATTGATTGATTGATTGGTTTTATTTTCACGGCTACACTTAGAGCTTAAGAGCTCCTTTACAGTAGCGCCCTACATAAAATAACATTAGGGCTTATAAACATAACATTTCACTTCCATTCATAATATAAATAATAATAGTCTAACAATTATAGTAACAAAAAGACAGTAATAATATAATAATAATACTAATGATAATGGAAAAATTATATACAAAAGAGTGCATACAGACCATCAGCCCGAAAAACAAACACCATAATTATACAAGAAAAGCTATTGAAGTAGGCAGGTCGTCAGCTATTGTCCTGATGTTATAATTGAACTAAAAAAAGTATTTTAACATAATGCAGTAATCAGATGTGAGAGGTATACTGCTCCAAGAAGCAGGATGAAAGATGTATTTTGAGAGCTGCAGTGCTTTCAATGTTGACGAACTTATATACAGTAAAACGAAGGTGTTGAAGAGGCGTGAGGTGGTGCAAACAAAAGATTTATTGAACTTCATGTTTCGGCGTATAGGAATCTGGAGTGTTAATTTTGTGTATCTATTTTCTCGATTATGAACAGAATGCATTGGTGTAAAGGCATTGTAGAGATATGACGGGGTCTTGGTATGTAATATTTTATGTGTCAGAATGGCAACTGCCTGCGCTCGTGGAGTTTCAGCGATTTCAGCTGCACGTAGTAAGGTGTGATATGTTCATCTCGCCTTACATCCAGAACGTACCGAACACATGCATTCGTTGAGGGAGGAATCGAACCCTCTTCTTCTCAGTTTTGCCTTATGAGGTTGAGTGTACCCAGTTCCAACTCTCAGACCTGAAATAGATTTCTTGCAGGGTCAGGAATGGAGCCAAAAACCTCTGGATTCGGAGTCTCAGTATGTACCCTAAAACCACACAAGGCGGTTAGGATTGTTTTAGTGTAACCTGGGACTTGAATCAAGGTATCACTCTGGCATTTTCCAGGCACAAGTGGCGAAGAACCACACTCAGGATGGTTGCTGCCAGAGTCGAGATTCGAACGCCCCCATACGTAGAGCCCTGCGCGGATAAACAAAACGCTATCCGCATTCGCCCCGCTTCCGCATGACTGTTATCCGCATCTGACCAGCATCTGCACGACGTTTATCCGCATCCGCCCAGCATCCGCCCAGCATCCAACCCGCATCCGCCCTGCATCCGCACTACTGTTATCCGCATCCGCCCCGCTTCTGCACGACTGTTATCCACATCCGCCCCGCATCCGCACGACTGTTATCCGCATCCGCCCCACATCCGCACGACTATTATCCGCATCCGCCCCGCTTCTGCACGACTGTTATCCACATCCGCCCCGCATCCGCACGACTGTTATCCGCATCCGTCCCACATCCGCACGACTATTATCCGCATCCGCCCCGCTTCCGCACGACTGTTATCCGCATCCGCCTCTCTTCCGCACGACTGTTATCCGCATCCGCCCCGCTTCCGCACGACTGTTATCCGCATCCGCCCCACATCCGCACGACTGTTATCCGCATCTGACCAGCATCTGCACGACGTTTATCCGCATCCGTCCCGCATCCGTCCCGCATCCGCCCAGCATCCAACCCGCATCCACCCTTCATCCGCACTACTGTTATCCGCATCCGCACCTTTCTTATCTGAATCTCCTGGCATTACAATAATATTAATTTTTAATTAGATAAAGTAATAACCAACACATTAGACATTTAAGGAGAAAGTCGTCCCTTGGGCTTTGTATGTCATGTACTATGTTTAAAATGAATGTTATACAGCCAGAATAGCAAACCTTTCCTCTTCGGAGTGTTAATTATGCTTAATGACATAGTTTGAATGAGATTATCGTAAGTCATCATCTTACATTTGTCATGAAAAAGAATCATAACGGAGAAATATGATAGCCTATGTCATAAACATCCGGGTCCTAGTAATGATATTGAACAAGATCAGATTGTATTCTAAAAACTATCCACAAATTTGCTCCTAACATTAACCACAGCTTATCCGCTTTCCGCACAGCCATGCAAACTATATCCTAAGGGCTTTACTCATACGGTCGTTGTGGGTGACATGACGCGCCCGGCTATGCTGCCGTGTTGTGTTAATCTGTATAGGTTCAAATTCAACCCCTGGCACTATCCAGCCCATGACGGGCTAAGGCCGACCAAGCGACCGCTGCCCGGCCATTTGGCCTGCAGATATTGGGGTGACGCGTGATCAGCGCGTCAGGTCCCCTCGGCCGTTAATCTTGGTATTCGTGATCGGGGTGCTGTCTCACTGTCAGACAGCTACTCAATTGTCCTCACGAGGCTGAGTGCACCCCGTTCCAACCCTCACGTCAGTTTTTTTAAAATCCCTGACGGAGCCGGGGATCGAACCCGGGGCCTCCGGGTGAGAGGCAGGCGCGCTACCCCAACACCACGAGGCCGGCAATCTGTATAGGTGAGCATTTGATATGTCTGGCTTGTTGACCTTGCTAGCACGGACTTCACGGGTGATGCGTTGGGCCCTAGTTCCGCATTTCCGGTACAACGTGCTTGTTAGATGGGTGTGGACCTGTGATGGGCTTCGTCCCCTACCTTCATCGCTCAAATGCAGCCATTTGTCAACCGAGATGCATTCAACTCCAGGCTTAACGAGCTAACTGGAGAAACTTGGTCGAGTTTGAAGTTCTAAATTCACTCATTCCAAGCGATTTTATAATAGAAATTATAGAATTACGTGTTTGTGTTGTTGTTAATTAAGTTGAAGGACTTGGGAAATATTGGTCACTAGCCCCGTGTAGTTGGGTGTGTGTCGAACATTGTCTGATAATCGGTATTTCTGTGATGAGTGCAAGGTGTAAGTTATGCATGTCTACCCATTATTATTCCCGTTTCCAACTGGGTCGGGGATGAGATGCGATGAAATTCTATGTGACGTTTGGTTTTTACGGCCGGATGCCCTTCCTGAAGCCAGCCTCTTGAGAGGAGTTATGAGAGATGAAATGAATGAAGATGAATGAAATTAGGCAAGGATGTGGAAGGAAGTGGCCATGGCCTGTCAGAAGGTAGACTACCGTCCCAGCATTTTCCTGGAGTTGAAAATGGGAAACCACGGAAACCCATTTCAAGAACGGCCGACGGTGAGGCTCGAACCCACGTCTACCGAGGCCACAGGTAGCTTGGCCTCATGGCCTAACGCTGCGCTTTAGGGTGTTTGTAACTGTATTAGGGATGGGGATGGGCTAGTTGCCCCGGGACTTGAAGTAAGGTGCTCTCCCGGCATTTTCCTGGAGGGAGTCTGGGAAAACCCGTAGAAAAACCACTCAAGATAGCCGCTGTCAGCGCCAAAATTCGAACCTCAGAATATCCGTTCTCGCATACGTAGTGCCCGATTTAAAGGGCGCGAGGTTTGCACGTAATGCAGTGCACAGGATGAACAATTCATACTTCAATAAAATGGAGTCCACCTCGTCACGTAGTGGCTAGCCGTCTTGGCTGCCTCACCAAATGTCCGGGTTCAATTCCCGGCCCTGCCAAGAAATTCAATTCTGGTTTGCGGGCTGGAATGGAATATACTCAACCTCAGCCACTCAACTGAGAAGATGATGATGAAGATAATTGTTGTTTTAAGGGGCCTAACATCTAGGTTAACGGCCCCTTCAACTGAGAAGAGGTGGGTATATTTCCCACCTCAACCGTCCTACATTCTAATTGATTTTACGTGGTTTTCCCACTTCTTCTTCGCCAGGTGAATGCTGGGATAGTACTTAAATGAAGGCCACGGCTACCTGCTACCCAAATCCTAGCCCCAGTTACAAATACACACAATAATACAACCATCAAAATTACACAGATTATCAGACAGATTCCAAACACACCCAAGTATAAGGAACTACATGCCCACGATGTTAAAAGCCCCTAAATGAATCAACAACAACAACAAAAATAAATGAATGCAATGTTTCTCGAAAGGAACCATGTTATTTGACGACAAGTGAAATATACAGTATGTCAGTGAGCCTTTTGACTATGGGCAGATGACCTCGCTGTTCCGCCCCTTAAAACAATAGCTAACTAACTAACCAACCTATTGACTGTAATTTGGTATCAGTTGGTAACATTGGATTCTTATTTTTATGGTGTTTATAGAATGATTCCTCTTGTATTGGCGTATCAAACGATTGTAAGTATTTAATCCTGCCGCCTAAATACATGCCTTAATTAATTATAATCCATGATGATAATAATAATAATAATAATAATAATAATAATAATAAAGATAATAATAATAATAATAATAATACCGTAATAATAATAATAATAATAATGATAATACTTTTTTTTTGGTCGTGTGACCTCCTGAGAGGCCTAGTGCAGATCATTCTTGCAATGAAACTCGGTAAGTTCATAGCACTATTCCGGACGACCCCGACCGTGCCCTTCAAACTTTGTTACGTCTCACCAATCCAAAATGGCGGCTATACGAAATATTTCACCAGCATTCATTATGTCCGAAACTATTACCGATATCACTCTGAAATTTTGTACAGTGATAAAGGGAACTACTAGAAGTTCACCTATGAGACTTTTGAAAACCTAGTGACTACAAAACTAATATGGTGGCCAAGTGAAGTTGCGACTTTTAAATAGACGTTTCTCGCGATTTAACCAACCAAACGCAATGAAACATGGTACAGTATATGTTTATACACATTGTAAAGCACCGACGTCTAACTTCATTCAATTGTTTACATAACCTCAAGATGGCGGCTGTGCAAAATATTTCACCGACATTCTATATCTCTGAAACTATTACCGGTAAAACCCTGATATTTTGTACGGAGATAAAGAGCACTACTGGAAGTTCATCTATGAGACTTTCAAAAACCGGTTAACTACAAAGCGAACATGGCTGCCAAGCGAAGATGAAAGTTTTAAATACACTTTTCTCGCGATTTAATAATCCAAACGCAATGAAACTTGGTGCAGCAAATGTTTATATACATTGTAATGCACTGGTATCTAATTTAGTTCGATTGTTTACATAACCTCAAGATGGCAGCTATGCAAAATTTTAAAATCTCGTTTTTACTTTTTGTGTCCTAATCATGCGGTTGAAGTTTGAATACTACACATACACAATACTCTTCATGTAACAGTACATAACTCTAAGATCTACATAATCCAACATGGCGACCATCCGCAATATTTAGTCGGTTCTTAATATCTACGAATCTATTAGAGCAATCAAACTGAAATTTTGTAAGTTGATAGAGGCAATTAACTTACGAAAATACGAAATTACGAAAATAGGCTTAATTCTTCATGGAACTACTTCTTTGTAATTCTAATTTTATATGCTTATTTATTTTTAATTTTATAAGATTATCTTTTTTAATTTTACAAGCATATTTATTTCCAACTTTAATTATTTTCATCATATTTTTTACGTTTTAATTTTAATTAATTTTGTCAAAAGAACTAAATTACATCTTTGGTAAAGAAGATAGAAGCATATTATTTGGTTTTCTGAAATATTAACACTTCCAAAATAAAATTCGTTGACATATGGCTGACAGATTCAACCATCAGCATCTTTGACAATATAGCAGGTGAATAATATACAGAGCGCTAACCTATAAGGAGTTAAATAAGTATCACCTTTCCAGCAGATGGTTGACTCTTGAACTTGTTGGGACGAGGGGACGATGGTTCCTAGTGGTGGCACCAGCTTTCGTCGCTTGCAACAAAGTGCTCCAGGAACGCGTTGCCTTCAGCATTGAAACACATCAGGGGCTGCAGGCAAACAACCGTCCGGTGTGCTTTTGGTTCGGCATTCAATGTCCGGGGTATCACTGCAGCAACACCCTCAAACGGAAGCTTTTTGATCAGTCCTTATATTCAAATGCTGAAATACTCGTATATATATTTCTTAATTGTAGGTGAAGAAGAATGTATTCCTTATGTAAACATGTAATGATATGCTACCTTTTGCTACATGATAGTCGAGTTTTAGGGAGGGCCCCCCATAATATACTTCTTTCTGGGGGTCTCATCCTTTAACCCGTCGAGTGCTTCGCCCGACTATAAACGTCGCACAACAACTTTTTTCTTTTCATATTCCCCATTTGCTTTCGAGTGCCGAGTCTATCTCTGGCAGGTTTTGCAATCTATTAGGTATTATGTAGTACTACTTGATTTTGGATTTTTGCTTCCGGATGTAACTAGAAGACAATTTTGTAGACGTTTGTCCACTACATCTGAGGTTCATGTGAGATATGAACAGGCATGGTGGAATAACAAGCAAATTATTCACGCCGCGTTAGGATTTTGGATCAAAGAAAATCAATTTGTGTACTGGTAAGGAGCAATAAGTATTACTTCCCTACTGATTTTAGGAAATAATTTTATTTTGGGTCCATTGCCTGACGTGGAGTTGATGCCAGCACAAAAAAAAAAGAGTTTGATTCGTCTCAAAATAAACAAGAAGTTCCGTGACGAACTAAAGAGCCTACTTTTCTTAAAATTTAAGATTCATATCAATGATTAATCTATATGGATCTATCTAGAATAATGACGAAATTAAGTGGGTAATATCGAAATTTCTAATTAATTCGAAATACTGTATACTTGGCATAATGTAGCCTAATAGAGCACTAAAGTTGGCAGCCCTGGTGACTGAATATATTCTTAGTTCAATCTCTTAGGGTACAGAATACAACATTTGGTTGAAGTCCAATGGATAGCAAGGACGTTACATGCAGTTAAACATTGGATCTAACAGCGCGCGTAAAATCATGTTGGCAACAATGACATGCATGTATTGGTCAGAAATAATCTGAAATAATATGATCTATTGTTGTGCCATTTTTGAATGAAATCCATTAGTTAGTATAAAAGTTACATGCATTTTAAAATTGGACCTATCAGCAGGCTTAGATTCAATTTGGCAACACTGACGTATATTAGTTACTCCAAATTAATCTAGAATGCCAGGTACTATACGTGTGCAAAGTTTAAAGCTATTACCTTGCATACTTTCTGATATTGATATTAGGGTAACAAAAATAGAGACAGTATTTATTAACAGTTGGCAGCCCTGGTTACTCTTAAGAATCGGCATAGTCATATCTGTTATGGTACACATAGCACATACGAAATTTGGTTGAAATCCAAATGATAGTATAGAAGTTACATGTATTTAAAGTTGGACTTGTCAGCAGGCTTAGAATCATGTTGGTAGCACTGACGTATATAAGTTACTCGAAATTAATATAGAATGTCAGGTACTATACGTGTGTATAGTTTAAAGCTGTAGGCTTGCATACTTTCTGATAAATGGGCATTTGGATTTAAAAAATGAGACCATTTATTCACTGTTGGCAGCCCTGGTGGCTCTTAAGAATACGCTCAGTCATATCTGTTTATGTACACATAGCACATACGAAATTTGGTTGAAATCCAATTGATAGTGTAGAAGTTATATGCATTTAAAATTTGGACCTATCAGAAGGCTTATAATCATTTTAGTAACACTGCCATGTATGGCCTCCTGGAAATTAAAACTGCAATATTATTATCGATACGTGTGCCAATTTTGAAATAGCTCCCATTCATACCTTCCTACATATCCAACATGGAGCTCAAATTTCAATTGCGATTTTTCAGCAGTTGGTAGCACTGACATCATTTTCAAATATGGCCGTGAGATATTCAGGTATAGATCTTTATTCCTACCAAATTTTGTTTCGATTGCTGGAGCCGTTTAGGAGTTGATAGGGGGGACACACACACAGCCCGACAGACAGACGGACAGACAGAAGGACAGACAGACACACATTTGCCCGATCTCATAAGTCTACTTTTTCCTCATTTTTGCAAAATGTGAAAAGTAGGCTAAAAATATAGACGTAGGATTTTGGATTTACATTTAGATTAATAAAGACCCTAAATGTATAGACATTTTAAGCCTATCATCCCCCCCCCTCCCCCTGATAAGTTAAAAATTATGACGTCTAAAATTTTCTTTTGTTTCGAATGAAACAACCCAGCACTTAAAAGGTTAATAGTTACACCGCTAGTGTTGGTTTGCAGACGACAGCGACATGTTTTCAGGACTGCAGCTACATTTATTGGAATTCCATCGTTGACCATATCGGTGAATAAAATCGAAAATGTAAGTAAGTTATCACGGTTCTCAAAATAACTCCAACAAGATAGGTGTTAACAAGCCGACTGAAGAGGAAATTCCACTTATGGGGAATGTTTGAAATACGAGTATTATTCTACTTGAACTGAAGTTACAAGCTGTGTTAAGCTGTGCTGCTCACATCGTGGGGATGGAGCAGATGTCAGAGAGAACACAATGGATAAGTTGAGCGCCGCCTTTTTAGAGAGGCCTGAGGGCTGAGGGTCTCTTTGATGTACACCCTCACCCTCCCTATTGCCCAACCCGACATGTGTTAAACCTCCCTATATCATTCAGTAACGATCGATACCATATTCCTGATAAATTAGTTGGGACTCCCAACAACTCACTCAAACTATTCGTTGTAGGGGCTTGGGACACATTGGTCATCAGTCCTATGTACATGGATGTGTGTTTAATTTGTCAGATAACCTGTGTTTCTGTAGTAGTGTGCATGACTGTTATAGATTTATGGTATGTAAAAGTTCCTTCCACAGACTAAACTTGTGTGAAGCTAGATTTCGTTGGAACGCTCTATCAAAATTTCCAACGTTCACGACTAGGTATCAGTGACATCTAGTAGCGAAATTTTGAACTACTTGAAATTGAACGCAACTTCTAGCTCACCCTGTGGGTGTCTGCTTGAAGCAGCTACAGACCCTGGCGAGTCGAACACGTCCTTTGACACTCCCGGCACTAAAAGCCATACGATAAATAAATATAAATAAACAAATATTAGGGTAAAGAATGAGGTAGGTGCCCCGTGACTTGAGTGAGTGAATGAGTGTGGAAAACCTTGTAGACATTGATCCTAAATGTGCTGTAGTATATTGGGTGACTTATTGTCCACAAATCTTAGTAGTGTCTCTAATGTGGCACTATGACAAGAATTCTTGGCTGTCATCCCTGGGGTCTGGGTGCGATTTGCGGCTCTGCTAATAAATTTAATTCTGGTCTGAGGGCAAAACGGGGTACACATAGCAAAAAGGAAGCTTGTCGTTTTACGTGACCGTGATTCTTGTGATTATGAGCCACGGGACTTCCTTTTTACGTGGAATCCTAATTACAGGTCATGGCATTTCACTTCGAAAATCACACATGCATTGACCGGGAATCGAACACAGTCCAACTTCGTCAGAGGCCAAAAGCTTGATCGCTCCGCCTCCATGCCTTCTGGTTCTCATAGTTTTGTGAGGAAGAACTGAAGGGACGTGAGTTTGATTAGCACCTCAGACATTTTGGAAGTGGTTGTCCATGGTTTCCCACTTCTACTCCAGGAAAATGCCAGGATGGTACCTAACTTAAGGGGCTCCGAAAATCCCAAAATATTCATACTTTTCAAACTTGTGCTTTTGCGTCATATTAATCGATGGTATTTTACCTTCCTAACGGTACATACGGTATATTCTATTTTCATATCACATCCCTTAGGCTACTTTCCTCATACTTTCCCACAATCTATGCATCCTATTGGTAAACCACAGACAGCGGTAGCTACGCTGGCTAAAACGCAGCGTTAGGCCATGGGGCACTCTCTCTGATGGCTCGGTAGACGTGGATTAGAGCCCCACCGTCGGACGTCCTTGAAATGGTTTTCCATGGTTTCCCATTGTCAACACCAGGCAAATTGTGGAATGGTACCTTCTGACAGGCCACGGCTGCTTCCTTCCACATCCTTGCCCAGTTTTATTCTTTCATTTCATCTCTCATTTCGGCGTGCAGGTCGCTCACGGGCATCAACTATAAAAAAAGAAGGAAGATTGTAGTTTTACGTGACCGTGAATCAAATCAACTATAAAGACCTGCACTCGGCCTCTCAGGAGATCACACGACAAGAAAAATGAAAATAAAAACAACAAGTAAACCCACCAAAGTACATTTATTTTTTATTTATATTAGACGATACAAACATTTTTAGAAAGGTCACCACTCTTCGCGCAGCTAAAATAAAATAATAAAAATATGAGGCTAGGAATGCACAAGGGAAGGGGTTTATTTGGGAAATATGTTATAGGATGAGGATGCACATTATAGCTATAAGTAGTTCCGTAGGGTCCTATACCGTCTAATAGATCGGCAGCAGCCAAAGGGATATATGTCTAAGGTACGGCAGGCGGATAAATGGCCTACGATGGTAATGGAAACAGTTCCTGAGTCCATAGCATACTCTTTCATAAGTCATTCCAACCTCGTTCAGTTTGGTTGAGGTACAACCTTAGTCTTTTCAAAACCTCAATTACATAATTCCGATAACCGATGGCCCGCAGGATAACCTGTGAATGACAGGAGGCATAATAGCGCACAGCGTCAGTAGTGGTGTGAAGGGCACTAAGCCAACATCGTAGTAAGGGTTACCAATACCAAGATAAGTAAACATTATAATTATGTTTTGTAGTTCATACCAAAACCTGTTAATTAGGCCATTGTTGTTACAGTGTATTACAGTGTATTATTCTAAATTGTATAGCCTACACGTGCATACACACCGTTACTCACATAATTCTCAACAACCTTACGTACGACGAGACTCAAGCGAATCATTATAATTCACCTAACGATACTATTGCACTACAACTGTGCCACGGTAGCTGAGTGGTTATCGTGTCGGGCTACTAACCACAAGCTTGCGAGTTCGCTCCTGGGCATGTTAAGTGATTTTTGAAGGGCGACAAAAATCACGACATGTATGTCATTCGTTGTTGGCATGTTAAAGAACCCATTTGAATTCAGACCCCGTTCCAGTCCTCATACCACTTTTCAAATTTCATGGCAGAGCCGAGAATCGAACCTCGGACCTCCGGGGTGGCAGCTAAGCACGCCGACCACTACACCACGGAGGCGACTAGTTTAATTTTACCAGATGGAAATGTTCCGGAAAGTACTGCTAAAATCATGCAATCTTGGAAAGAAAAATGAAGAGTACATTATTTTCGAAAAGCCTATGTCAAATTAAGAAGTGAGTTTGAAGAACATTCCTAAAAAAATCGATTATGTAGTTCCTGTTAATACTGTAGTCTTTGATGAAAAGGTAAATAATTAGTTGGGAATTAGCATGGGCAATATAGGACATTCAGAAGTCTCTTAAGACTAGGGCCGCCTCCTTCCCAATCCTGAATCCTCCATCCTCACCTGGCTGGCTGCGTGGCTCAGGGGTAACGTTCTCGCTTGCTGGGCCCGAGGTTGCAGGTTCGTATCCTGGCGCAGTCAGCTGGCATTTGAGGGTGCGCAAATGCAAGGGAGCCGTGTCCGTAGATTTACTGGCACGTTAAAGATCCCCTTCGGGGCAAAATTCCGGCACCCCGGCGTCTCTAAAAGCCGCAGTTGTTAAAAGGGACGTAAAACCAATAACATTATTATTATCAATCCTCACCTGAGTTATATATAGACACACACTAATACAGTCATCAGTTCACAATAAGATAGGTTACCAGACAAAAATTTCCTCAATTGCCGAAGTACACGGGGCAAAATGACCACGTTGTCCAAGTCCCTCAAATGAAACAACAACACTCCTGAGGCAGACAGTTCCTGGGTTTATCGAAGGCCGGGCTCTGGTAATAACGGTTTAGTCGCACCGTTGTGTTCACTTATCACTTCCCTATGTTGCACTTTTTAACAGCTCTATCAACCCTATGAGTGGTGAATGGAGAATTTGCTAGTTCCGAGGGAAACAGGATGCATTATTTCAATAAAGGCCGGAAGAACATTGTTGATTACACGTGCAGTTCCCAGTCAGACGGACGGATGTGGCAGACCTCACCTGGATGCGGCTGTTAGCACTCTCAGACAGCCTGATCCGGTCGACACTGTGGTCAGGAGGCACGCATATCGAGTTTCGAATTTACAGCGCTGCGCCACTCACTTTCTACGTTGGTTTTGTTGTTGTTGACTCTTTAGGGGCCTTGCGACGTAGGTGACATGTAGCCCCATGTACTTGGGTGTATGTGGAAGTTGACTGATAATAACCTGTGTCACTGTGATGCCTGTGCTAGTGTGTATACTCGTAATCGAGGTAAGATTTGGGTAGGAGGCGGCCGTGACCTTAAGTTAGGTACCATCCCAGCATTTGCCTGGATTAGAAGTGGGGAAACCTTGGAAAACCACTTCCTCGATGACTGAGGTAGGAATCTAATCCCGTTCCAGCTCTCAGACCAGAATTTAATTTTCTGGAAGAGCCGGGGATCGAACCTGGACCTTCGGTGTACTAGCCAAGAGTGCAAGCCGCTACACCAGGAGATGAATTGCTGGATGAGTTTAAAATTTCAAGTTATAATAGTTGTTGTTCATTCATTTAGAAACTTTGTGACATCATGGTCATGTGGGCTTCACCTCTTTTACTTGTGTGTGTTTATCTGTCTGATAATCTGTGTTATTGTGATGGCTGTTCTAATGTGTATATTTGTAGGGGGGGGGGGGGGGGCTTAGATTAGCGTAGGAGGTGGACGTGGCCTTAGATTAAGGTCCCATACCGGAATTCGCTTACTTTATAAGTGGGAGACCTTGGAAAAAACACTTCTAGAATTGCTCAGGTAAGAATTGAACTCACCTCTTCTCGGATCTACCTCACGAAGCCGAGTAAACCCCTTCCAGCCCTCACATCAGAACTAAATTTCCTGGCAGAACCGGGAATGAAACCATGGTCTTCGCAGTGACAGCCAAGTACAGTATGTTGGCGACTACTCCAGAAGGTGGACTAATATATGGAACTATTTGTACCGATACAAAGGACAACAATCCGCGTGATGGGAGAGTTTACTATAAGGCGGACAGATAATGGTTTACAATGCCGAGAAGGACTCTTATAATGCCTGCTCTTATTTCATCTAAATAAGTGATGATGATGATGATGATGATAATTGTTGTTTTAAGGGGCCTAACATCGAGGTTATCGGCCCCTAACGGTTTGGGTGATCGTGAAGATGATAATGAAATGCAAACTATAACTAAAAGTAACTTACATACTAGAAGTACAAAAGGAAAACAAAAGGAGAATAAGGCAAATAAAGGACGGGAGGAAAGGAAATGCCCTCAACCCTCGAAGAATGCGGATTGAGGGACTTGGAAGGAAGGAGAGCCATAAAAGGCAGATAGGAAAGTGAAAGAGGAGAGGGTCCGCCCCACAGGTAATGGATAAAAGGGGGAAAACCGGCCCCAGCTCAGGAATCCCTCGGGGTCGCCAACTCGCGAACTCACCAGTCGTGAGCCCCTGAGGGTGTAGAAATATCTAGGGTGCACCAGAAGTGGTGAGGCTATATACACCCTGCCTCCTTAAGGGCCTTGAGCACAAGGCAGGAGGTAAAAGGTAAAGAAAGAGAAGGCTGACCCCTCGCAGAAGGAGGGTATCAGAAAAGATGAGACAAGGGTCAATTAAGGCGGGAAAGGAAGACACTCCCTATGCCTCGGATACCCTAATACCGTTGGGGTCGGAAGAGAACAAGAGTTGACCAAGTGAGGTCGACAGGAAAGAAGACGGAGAGGAGCCCGGCACAAGTAAGTGGAAGCAATGCCGGACTCAGCTGGGGCCCCGTGGTCGCCAATCCACCTCCCACTAGATGTGAGCCCCTGGGGGGACTAAATAAATGAGGCTGTCTCGTTGCGTAATGGCTAGAATTCTTGGATGTCACAACGAATGCCCGAGTTCGATTCCCGGCTCTGTCAAGAAGTGTAATTCTGGTCTGAGGGCTGGGACTAGGTACGCCCAGCCTCGTGAGGCAACACTGAGAAGAAGTGGGTTCGATTCCTACCTCAGCCATTTTGGAAGTGCTTCTCCGTGGTTTCGCATCCTTCCAGGTCCTCACTTGAATTACACACTACTAAAGACACTACAAAAACACAGATAATCAGACAAATTCTGCACACAACCAAAGTATAATAATGCAATAATGTTATCGGTTTTACGCTCCTTTTAACTACTCTGGATTTTAGAGACGCCAATGTGCCGCAAATTTGCCACGAAGGGGATCTTTGACGTGTCATTAAATCTACTGACACGGCTCCCTCGTATGTGTGCACCCTTAAATGACAACTGATTGTGCCAGGACTCAATCCTGCAACCTTGGGAACAGCAGGCAGGAATTTTACTGCGAAGCCTGGCGTAGTCAGTTGGCATTTGAGGGTGCGCAAATGCGAGGGAGTCGTGTCAGTAGATTTAATGGCACGTTAATGATCCCCTACGGAGCAAACTTCTGGCACCCCGGTGTCTCTTAATGCCGTAGTAATAAAAGGGACGTAAAACAAATAACATTATTAATTCTTGTATTCAACAGACATGATATTTCCACGCTCGCTCATATGATTGCTGTTGTGGATTCTTAAAGAGTGAATCACAGAACATATTACTTATAGGCTAAATGGCTGGAGTACGGAACACACCCATCGCTTATTGCACCACCTCAAGTAGCTAAACTTTTATAACAATAAAGGAGAAACTGGAACGTATTTTTCTCGGGAACGCCGCCATCTGGGAAAGACAGCCGAATGAGTGATACTTCTTTGTTTGATAGCGTTTCGTTCTGTTTCTTGGTATCGCATCATTACGTCATAGGGGACCATGGGCATAAATTGGTAATAAAGTAGGCCAGCGAATTCAATAAAATTTCAATTTACGTATTTCATCCCATGAACGTTTTGCAATCTTATGTATAATATTTCTATATTATCCAGTGTATATATTTATAGTACAGTTTATGTAGCCATAAAGTGGAGCAATACTATTGATCTGTTTATTCGTTGTTTGCTACACGACCTACTCACTGTTTATCTGTTACGTGAGTGATACTGTTTGCGACTACAGTTTGGAGTCCAGACATGTCAACGTGTACCCGAGTGGGTCAGCCGTGGCTACCGTGAACTCGGCAACTTCCCTTCTTCCGCCTGCAGTAGCGCCTCGTAGGGTGGGTTTAACAAGCTAATGTGGCGGCCAAGAACAGGGAAGCTATAACGTTATGACTTGTACATAATCTATATTAATATAATAAAGCCTCCGTGGCTTAGGCGGCAGCACGCCGGCCTCTCACCACTGGGTCCGTGGTTCAAATCCCGGTCACTCCATGTGAGATCTGTGCTGGACAAAACGGAGGCAGACAGGTTTTTCTCCGGGTACTCTGGTTTTCCCTGTCAAAATTTCATTCCAGCAACACTCTCCACTATCATTTCATTTCATCTGTCATTCATTTAATCATTGCCCCAGGGGAGTGCGTCAGGCCTCTGCAGCCGGCTCAGTTCATATCCTCGCCGCTAGATGGGGGCTTCATTCATTCCATTCCTGACCCGGTCGCGAAGACTGGAAGCAGGCTGTGGATTTTCATTTCTATACTAATATAATAAATCTGAAGGGTTTGTTTGTGTGTTTAAACGCGCTAATCTCTGGAACGACCAGTCGGATTCGAAAAATTATTTTTGTATATGAATAGTTTAGGCTATTTAGCATTAGCCTACACCTCTCAGGTAACCTTAAAGATTGATTTTTGTTCAGTAATTCGGAAGAAAAAGCGCTCCCGAACAGCTTCAATCATATATATTATTTCAGTAGTATGCATCCCTCCTGCGGCGCTTACAAGCGACCGATCGTGACAAATGAGCATTCAACTGAAAGAGAATAGACATTAGCAGTGATTTATTGCACTATAATTTCATAAATAGCTATAATTTCCTTAAAAAATGACTTTAAAAAAATTGTACGAAGTGTGCGATTTGCAAACACCGTTGATGTTGGAAAATACCCTCCATAATTGCTGTCCACGGGCCGCTGTGACGCCTGATTCATGTCATATTAACATTCTGTGGTCTTTCCTTTATCCTGAAATGTAAATAGTGTTCTATAATCATTTGGTGGAAAAAAAAACATAACCTTTCTTCTTAAGTGACTCATTATAAACCTATTGGGGAAAGTGTGGTTTATGAACATGCGAGATTTCTCGCACGGGTCCGCTAGTAATACCTAATTCTATTGTTGCCTGGCAATGCCGGCTGCAACACGTCGCCCCTACCAGTGTTCTGGTGCAGAATTGCGAGCTGCTTATAAATTGCAGTCACGGGGAGCATTGGTGCAAAAAGATTTCTTAGGCCCCTTAAAACAGTTATCATCATGACAATAGTATGCCTCTGTATAAGGGCGATGGTGTTGGTGCAGTATACTTAGGTTACTCCATTCCCTGCATTTAGGACCTTTGACACAAATCTCCATCGTTTCACTGATATGTACCGAACTTAATGTACTTAACCTTTGGAACATAGTTATCATCATGGAAATATTATGCTTCTACATAAGTGCGATAGTGTTGGTGCAGTACATTGAGGTTATCAGTTGCAATAAGCGTTGGTGCTTTCAAATTTACTTTCATTTATTCCGATCCTCACCCTTGAGCGCTCCAGTTCTGTAGTAGTATTCATTATCATCCATAAAACAAATATATCCACCGGGCGAAGCTGGGCACTACTGCTAGTATAGTAAGAATGGTAGTGGGAGCTGATGAAATGTTGAGACCTTCTACTACACACATACGGTACTTAATTAACTGTAGTTGAAGGCATGTCAGTAAATCTTTCTTGGGTTTAAGTACAAAACTTAGCGGAATATTTCGTACGCAATAAAGGACTATTCCTCTTTTAAGCTTGAAGCTGTGAATTGCCATATGAAATATGTACTATTATCGTAAGTTATCAGACCTTTCAGTGTTTTCTTGAAGCCCTTAATATTAGAAGGAGATATTGTACATTCTACATCTGTAGAAACTGTTCTGATTATTAAATATTTCTGTAGCTCATCTTGAAATAATAAATATATCACAGTGAGTGGAATACACATTTATCCGCGCAGTAGGAGTGAGAAGTTTGGCAACTTTGTTCTCTGACCACATGGCGAAACGAGAAACGTCAATTACATTCCCCCAGCTTACAAAGTATAACGTATCACTGCAGTGCGTTCAGCAGTGAATTGTGCAAGCTATAGTCATACCGTGAACACGCTGGAGAAGCGTAATTTCAATCTCCCTAGCAGTGACCTAGCCCTAGGATTTCATTCGGAGCTGGGGCTAAAGAAAAGTAAATAGCTGATTTCTGTTACGTTTGTACACAGATCATCTGTCCACAATGCAATAATGATCCATCATACGTATTATTCAAAGAACTAATTACCTTATGTAATCGATTTGCAGGAACTTGCTGTGGTTCTTGTTTCGATCCAGTAGGTACAGTTGAACCTCGATATATCGAACCTCTATTACTCGAATTTTCGATAATTCGTACTAATTATTATTTCCAGAACAAACTTCCTATAATTTGCATGTATATTATTGTTCTCGTAAAATCGATTTTCTATGACTCGAATTTATTGCTCTTTTTATTAGATAAGTAGCAACATGCCCCAGCTCCGCCTGGTATCTTTAATGGTTTACCCTGCGTAAGTACGGATGGCAGGTCCCAGACGCAATTCAGAAACGCCGAGGTGAACAGCGAAACTCGAAACACACCTACTCTTCTCTGAAGTCATAACTCGACACGACTCGATAGTCTGATGCTGGCCGAAGCTGGGGTGATAGGCTCACTCACTAGCTCGTAAACTCGCTCCGAAACAAGTAATTTAAATTTCCACCGAATGAAGTTTATTGGAAGAATTGAAAACGTTAAACCACTCGTAGTGGGCGATGTTTTAAAGATAGAGATGATGTCACGGACTTTTTAGTAGAACGTTTCATGCTGAACAATTCTTACACTCATAATATATAGATATATTTGACAGTTTACCAACCGTTAGCTTAAAAGGCGCACGGACGGCGGGGTTTTCTTCGACTCGATTCACTGAAATCGTTACTGCTCGGCTTCCTTTGGTCATAAATGAATGATTTTCTACGGAAACCTTCCTCGAGAAATCCTTTACTGAATGATGAAGACCGCATCAAAATCCAAGTAGTGGTTCTTGAGATTACCAGTTACTTCCAAGAATCGGGGACTTTGTTTTATTCTACGTAGAGATTTCTCTTTTCAGTTTTACTGTAGTTTCTCTTTTCTTTCATTCATATGGCAGAAATGAAGAATATGTTTAGCGTGGAGCGTTCGCCAATTTTGGCTGATACAGTATTGGCATTACTTCAAAACCTGAAGTTGCAAATGGTTCAGTTGAGTTCATTCAATTGTTGCCGCATTCTGTTCTAACCACCAGTTTCATTACACAGCACATTGCCGCTTCAGTTTAGTTACAGAAAGCACATTATAATTTGGGACCTGTATATCACAAATAACGTAATCCTACGTATCTCCATAACTTGAATTATTGACGAATCGAATTTATTCTGGCATCCCGTAACTATTCGAAATACCTTAGTTTGACTAGCTGGTGAGGCGTGGCGTACATCCCTGCATGACGTCATACATTTCTCGCCACGGCCAACGAGAAAGAGAGGCCATGGCGCATAAATCAAATCTTTCTGTGACGTAGGCAATGTAGTGCTTGATGGAGCTTGTACGTTTAAGTCGAGAGCATTTCATGAGCAGCAAAAATGCGATATTTTATATCAATCTTCATGAAATGGACGCAGTTTGGATGTTCCGTGTGTTTTCAAGCACGATAAATTATACTGTATAGGTTTACAAAACGATGCCAGCTATAGATAGCCACTTTACCTGTTGAAGTTACTCGTTAAAAAAGCCTTAGGAAGTTCAGGAAGTTTCCCGATGAGCCAATCTTTATGGGACTGATAGCGGTTCATTGACTCTCAGTCACATAAACTAATTAATAGACATTGGAAATTCAATTCAAGTGTCGAAAAGTAGTATAATGTTAATATTCCTAGAAAAGCTTTTGAAACTTAATGGACATCGGATATTCAATTTTAAGTGCCAAATAACAGTATAATTTTAAAAATCCGTGAATCAAGCTTTTAAAACTTATCAGTGTACTGAGAAGTGGCTTCGGTGGCGTAGTTGGTAGCATGCTGAACTGCTGTGCCCAAGATAGCGGATTCAAACCCGGCCGAAGTCGTCGGATTTTTAAGAGCGTTAAATATCTTCAGTATGCCTTCCTTCGGAGGGGAAGTAAAGCCGGCGGTCCCATGTCATGGATTTATTGTATGTAAATGATCCTTCCACAGACTAAACTTGTGTGAAGCTAAATTTCGAAGTTAGATTTCGTTGGAACGCTCTATTAAATTACCAACGTTCACCACTAGATATCATTGACATCTGGTAGGGAAAGTTTGAACTACCGTACTTGAAATTGAACTGAACTTGTTGCTCACCCTATGGGTGTCCGCTGGAAGCAGTTACAGACTCAGGCGAGCCGAACATGTCGCGGACACTCTCGCCACTAAAAGCCATACGATAAATAAATAAAGTGTACTGAGACCAGTGTTGCCAAGCCAGGTTTAATAACAAATGCCCAAGTAGCAGTCCAAGGTCCCTAGACTTGTTTGTCAACTGCCAACAGAGATCTATAAGGATAGTTAAAAATATAGCGAATATCTTTTAATTAAAAAAAAATTAATCACTTATAGAATTTCAGGCACTATGTCCCTATCTTAAAATATTCCAAATGTAAAATATTTTGTGACCCAAATTTACGGAAAAGTCACTAGTTCTAGGGACAAATTCACTAAATTAATAACGTTGACAAAGACCAAACTGTAGTAAATTATAGTCCTTCGTTTTTGTCGTGCGTTACAATCTGTTGTAACCAATCACTCGGAAATTGATCTGTATAACCAAGGTAAGTTTGTATCACTTCACATTATAGAGCGAAATGGGACACAGTAGTGTTGGCCCTATATGAACCAATTAACAGGAATTGACTGGAGTGATGTTCCTTCTCTATTATCTGTACTACAGTAGGGCTTCCCGATGCTAGAAGTGGCTACCTGTAGTGACTGAATGGAAAGTAACTTTTGTTCCTCAACAGTGCGCTTGGGATTCGGCCGCAGGGTTGTTGAGTAGGACTCTTGTCACACCATGGGATGTCTTGCTTCTTTCTTCTCACCTACGTGATGGATGGAGGCCTCCGCCGCAAAGAAGGGATCGTATCGTGAAGATGAAAGTGAGAAGCAGTGGTCTAATAAGATTTCCTCATTATTTCCTCAGTGAACAAAAGTTAAATGCTGATTTCGGTCAAGAATAATCAACCTACCTGAGGAACTTACATGTGGCACTCGATCAAAGCCTCATCACCTACTTCGTGGCTTCCCCCTTGTATAGGGTATAGGGTACACCGAGGAATACATTGTTATTCTTCGTAATACGTATGCATTATAATAATTGTTTTCTTTAACGAAGGGCCGTTTTATAGGATAAGATTTTAAATATATACTAAAATAAAATAGAATAAAATAAATAAATACGTAATAAATAAATAAATAAAGATCCAACATCCCAGAGGCCCAAATGTTGGAAAGGGATACGTTTCGAAACAGTATAAACAATTTGGAAGGGTTTCATGACGAGAGACGAGCTACAAAGACCGGAAGAGCTTGGACGGCCGAACAATGGCAGCGGCACAGTGATCGTATGAAGGAGTACTGGAGGCAGAGGAAATTACAACTAAAACAGTGAAAATGTAGCGTGATCCTAAGTGGTCAATTTGCAAGTAAAAAAATAAATAAATAAAAATGCTAGTCAACTGTTTACAGAGATCTATTGTTGTGAAATAACCAGTGATGACGAAGCATATAGAATATGCAAGATAGATTGGCTCAGGCAAGGAAAGCATTTCTGCATAAAATAAATCTACTGATATCAAATCTAGGTTTAGGTATTAGAAAATCATTTTTCAAGCCTTATCATGGAGGAGGAACAATAGTAGCTCCATCTAACCAGTTCTTCCCTGTCTGCCACTACTTTCACGTGATGATTAATATGATTGTCATATCCATAAATGACGTACTGTTGGCAACCTGGGCAGAGTCCTTGGTTGTGACAAGGGGTCACTAAACAGGCATCCTGAGTCGGAGTTCAATTGCATTAGGATGGTCTGTTACTTTCCGCTCCTTCTGCTACAACATCCAGCATGTTCCTATTTAGTATTACAGGCCAGAGGTCTCGCCTCAGATCCCGCAAGAGTTCCCTTGCTAGGACTCTGCCGCTGGAGGGAACACCAGAGACAGTCTTGAAGGAGCTCACAGCCCACAGACATGTCACCAAAGGAAGAACTGGCTCCTGGTGCCGACCTACCTTATCCTGTGTGGAGTGTGTGGAGGTCCCGCAACCGCTTAATAGTGGGTGTCCCTCGATGCAAGACAAACCTGCAAAAATGGGGGATCTTTTCAGCAGACGCAGACACCTCTTGTGAATGTGCAGCTGAACAAGACCCAAGCCACCTACTTATCTGCCCCCTCCTGGACAACCCATGCACAATTGAAGATGTTTTTAGAGGAAGCAAGAAGACCATCGTAGCTGCAGTTTTTTGGAAATGCTGACCGGACACGTAAATGAATGAATGAATGATCACAGGCCAGGAAGACCCCGAACTAGATCATGCCGATTCGAATTCGTGACAGAGCTTGGAACCCACCTGGGACCTGGAATCTCAGCCAACAACGCTATCCACTACGTCGCGTCATGAGGAGATCATATCTTAAATATTAAGCGCAATAAACAGCTCTATCGTCCAATTGCTAATGCCATGAGAAATAATGCAGAGATAGTCACAGAAGAACCGCCAAGAGAGTGACTTGGCCGCGTTGATGTCTGGTGCCAGTTCAACAATGTTTACATCCGTTGTATGTTTATGGAGACTAGCTTGGTGCGAATGAAGAGCGCGTTTCCCACAGCTGTCTGTCCTTTGGTAGGAGAAACACAAACATTGGAAAAGATATTTATGTGGTTCAGCAAAATCGATTAGTTATGGCTAAGGCCTGGAAGTTCATGCGCTATAAAATGAATAAATATGCATGCAAAAATGCACTAATTATTGGTCAAATAATATGCATCACGTTTCAAAACAATATGAATTATGAAAGTAATTACTACGGCAATTACGATCACTACGTATTCTTTAGTGTTTCTATTTTGAATACGTATAATGAAAATATGAACAAACTGACATATAAAATATATAAATATATAAATATAATAATATCGTATGACCTCGGTGTCGGGTGCAAGCTTTGTTATATGACACCCAAAGGGTAGCTTGCATGTCGAATTTCGTTGTTCCTTGAAGCACAAGGAGGTTAGATATCTAAGCTACTTGAACACTATAGCGCCTTCTAGTAGAGAAATGAGGAACTTTGTGTTGGCGGAAACTCCCGAGATTAATTTTGCCGTTATGAACACGGCCTACTGAATTCAAATGGGTTCTTTGACATGCCAACATCGTATGACATGGTGTCGTAATTTTTGCCGCCTTTCAAAAAAATCACTTACCATGGCCAGGAGCGAACCTGAAAGCTTGGGGTTAGTAGACCGACACGTTGACCACTCACCCACCGTGGCAAGCGTATATAAAATACATTAAATGGTATTTTATGAAACTTCAAGCAGTATTGACCATTAATAATTACTTTTTATGTTAATTTTTAAAGGCGGCTTCGCGGCGTAGTTGGTAGCATGCTGAACCTCTATGCCCAACATCGTGGGTTCAAATCTGGCCAAAGTCGTCGGATTTTTTAAGAGCGTTAAAAATCCCTCGGTATGCCTTCTTTTGGAGGGGAAGTAAAGCTGGCGGTTCCATGTCATAGATTTATGGCATGTTAAAGAACCTTCCACTAATTACACCTGTGTGAAGCTAAATTGTATAGGTTAGGAATGTAAACAATGCTCTTAGGTTCTTACGTTCGTTGCCAAAAGCCGACTGCGGTGGCGTCTGGTTACTAAGTTCTGAACTAGTAGTCGTTGATGGTGGCATTTGGCGGCAAAAGTAGGAACTATTTGAAAAATTCAAAAGTCTGCATTTCTTACTAGCATTAAAAAACATATAGCACACACTATAATACAGTCATCACAATTAACACCGGATATCAGACAGATTCTACACACACCCAAAGTACACGGGGCTACATGACCGCGTTGTCGCAGCCCCTAAACTTAGGAACCAACCAACCAACCTTAATTTTTAAGCATAACTGATATAATTGTAATAGTCATTGATCTTTTTAAATGAACACAATTTTACAATATTTACTTAGTGAATGCTGAATAAAAATAATTGATATCAACTTGCAAAAGGACTGAAACGTACGAGTTATTAAAATAATGTTAGTATTATTCTGTGATAGACTCTCTGGAGTCCAAATCGAAATATACGGCTTTTAGAACATGAACAAAAATCGCTTCAGAACAATAGAAAATTAGAATATACGCCCTTCTCAAGCAGAGATATGCACTTAAATCAGGTAAAGGAGAAAAATATAATGCATTGTGCCAAAATAACCAAAATATGCATAAATATGCAAAAATTTGATTTTGCATGAACTTGCAGGCTTTAGTTATGGCATTAGTGTAACTACTGTCACACGCTTTGATGGAAATGCTGCTTGCCACGGTGGGTAAGTGGTTAACGTGTCAGTCTACTAACCACAAGCTTGCAGGTTCGCTCCTGGCCGTGGTAAGTGATTTTTGAAGGACGGAAAAAATTTACGACACGCATGTTATACGATGTTGGCATGTCAATAAACCCATTTGAATTCAGTAGGCCGTGTCCATAATGGCAAAATTAATCTCGGGAGTTTCCGCCAACACAAAGTTCCTCATTTATCTACTAGAAAGCGCTATAGTGTTCAAGGAGCTTAGATATCTAACCTCCTTGACGTTCATAGTGCTTCAAGGAACAACGAAAATTCGACATGGAAGCTACCCTCTGGGTGTCAAATAACAAAGCTTGCACCCGGCACCCGAGGCCATACGATAAAAAATCACTTATAGTAAAAACACTGAATAATTCTTGTCGGTAAGTTTTAATTACTGATGAAATAAAGCCGAAACATAGTCAAGTAACTATGAAATTATAATAAATTATTCAAGCCTGAGGTGTTTATTTTACCGTGCATGTTTCTCCCGCGGTCGCATCATGAATTAACGGGAGTTCACTATATTAATTATCCTTGCCGACATAAATCGAGGAAGACCTTACCTCAGCTACTCTTGTAATTTACCGAAGAGCGCAAGAAGCGAGGCCACTTAATCAGTCAAATTAAAGCGTTCTTAATCTTCCCACTTCCCATCCCTCTCTCTTCCTGTTCTCTTTTAATCTTTCTTCGAATCATCCTCACGCTCTCACTATCCATTTCGTTTCCTCACTTTATTATCAACTAGCAACCCGCCCCGGCTTCGCCCGGGAATAGTTATGAATGCATTACGTGCTAGCTCGTAAACTGTCGCTTCAGTAATTGAATGTAGATTGTTGGAAGAAATGAGAACGTAAAAACACTTATAGTGGGCGATGTATTGAAGCTAGAGATATGCTTTCGTGGACTTTTTTGTAGAACGTTTCATGCTTAACAATTCTTACACTCATAGTATATTGATATTTTAACGGTTTGCCCAGCGTAGCTTAAAAAGCCAGCTTGTTTTCTTTCCTTTTCACTGAAATCGTTACTGCTTGGCTTCCTTTGATCCAGTGGCGTGGCATGGAATTTTTTCGAGGGTAAGCTGTTAAGAAGACTCAAAGTATAGGCTTACACCATAAAGCAACTTCAGCACCCGGTTCCAGCTACGCCCTTGTCAATGTAGAGGTTGATGTCTGAAGTAGCAACAATTCCTCTACAAACATAATTATGAGTCTTTCACATTTAAAAAAATAGAAAAAATATAATACAGCACAGCTCATTTTTCCCACTTCAATTCAGGCATGCCAATCCATGTACATAAAGTGCGGAGTAAATAATTCAACCACACGGTTGGCGACCTTTTCTTATCGTGTATCATTTGACGATTGAACAGTGTGGCAATTTGTGTTTTTGTTGTTCGCATTTCTTGGTCTAAGGAGGTAAACGTTTAGGTTATTACCCGTAAATTTTCTATTATGACTGGCTGCGTGGCTCAACGGTAACGTTCTCGCTTGTTGAGCTTAAAATAGCGGGATCGAGACCCGTCGCAGTCAGTTGGCATTTGAGGGTGCGTAAATCCGAGGGAGCCGTGTCAGTAGATTTTCTGGCACGCTAAAGATCCCCTTCGGGTCAAAATTCCGGCACCCTGACGTCTCTAAAAGCCCCAGTAGTTAACAGGGACGTAAAACCAATAACATTATTATTATTATTTTCTATTATGAGACTTAAGTGAACATTAAAATAATAAATACGCTACCAATAGATAATCTTATGGCATTGTATTGCATGTTCAGTCAATATTTCTTTGCAAATATCACTCAAATTGTACTAATGTAGGCTTTCGCGGCTTCATTAGTTTGAATGAAATAATTGGGGCGTATGGGAAAGTCTTAAACCTATGCAAACTAGTACTAGCAATTCCGGCGTCTAGTGCATCAGTGGAAAGAACGTTTACTACCATGAAGCGTATAAAATCGTTCACCCGAAACTCAATGCATCAAGAAAGACTTTCATATCTCGCGCTTCTTTCCATGAAAAGGAGTTATTGTGCAGCCTGCAGGGGAACACTGATTTTCACGACCACGTAATTGATGAATTCGCTAAGATGTAACGGCACTTTTGGGTGTGTATGTTAATTTGGAACAATATATAAGACCAAAACATGCCAGATTATTAATTTCTGTATTCAATTTTTACCTGACTTACCATTTGATGATATGACCCATCAGTGGTCACCGGATCCGAAGTAATATGTAAGAGTGTTGGGCGCCAAGGGTTCGATCTGAGACCGATAACCCAATAAATCATAGATAACTTTACGTCCTAGCTCAGGTAGAACATTCAACAGACTCCATCGACTCAAGTCGTGGTATGACTTAGTCATTAACCTGAATAACATTTGCTTCGGGGAAAAGAGGATGGCTTATATCTATTTCTATCATCTAGAAAGGAGACAGACTGCATTTACTTTAAATAGAAATTTAATGCCATCAAAAACAAACAAGTTAGGAAAATGCATTAATTAATGACTTAACGTAGAAAGTAAACAAAAGAATTTAAGACAGGCAAAAGTTGCAAGAAAACGGAGGCGTTATGAATTTAATTTAATCTAGATCTGAATTTAATACTTTAGGTTGATTTATTCAAGAGTGAAGAAAGAGAGCTTGTGCATAAAGTCAATGAGCTTACCAAACGATGAATCGGCTTTATTGAAGAGTCTCTCCCCAAGAGAAAGCTGCTGTTGTAGGTGGTAGAAGTCCATCTTCATACGAGGAATTTATCTTAAATAACAGGCTACTATTAATTCTGAGGTATGTAGGCTACTCAGAATGAATAATGGTGGTGGATTGTAAGTCCCTAAACCACTCTTATGATATTGGCGCATGACACTGCCAACACCATAATGTATCGGACTGGCCTACGCCCTGAATAAAACTGCTGCAATACTGTTCTCCCTGCGACTGTCTTCAACCAAGCCTCGTTGAGTTCCTCTCTCTTCACATAAAGGAGTCTCGTCCCAAATCGTACCACGACCGTCTGTATTGTTCAGGTCACCTCTTTCCACTCATCTACCCTCGTCTTTGGCCGCACCCTTACTCATTACCGTGGGCTCGCCACGCGGCTTTTGTTGTTGAGTAGGTACGCAGGTAAGTTATTTCTTCACATCGTGCTGTTCTGGGAGAAGACGTAAGCTCAAGAAATGACCCTTAGTGCTCAAGCGCTAGCTAATTACAAAAACAGCCTCTGACTTCTGTCAACTTAATACCGTAACAAAACCTAATCATGATAATACATTATATGGACTAAACCTACACTTAATAACTTGTGGCTAATTAACTGCCGAAATAACACATGATATAAATAACGAATGTCAAATTTTGACATAACGTCAGTGGCGTAATCGTACCCTTCAAAATAAGGTTACATTCGTCCCGGAAAATCACGCAGACTATTGTTTACTATATTCCGCGTGATCTTCCTAAGACACGTGTAAATTAACATAGAACCCTAATATAACATAATACACATAATAAATTACCCTTATAGACATTTATATATACAATCAACATTTCTTCTTTTGGTTTAACACCAATGTTTTTGCTTAGGCTATTATGTCTCAATCGCATATAGCTTATTGTTTTCTTTTTATTGTCTTGCGGTCATTACCGCTCATTGTTTATTTTACCTATATGTGTAAAAAAAAAAAGACATATATGTGTTCTCTTATTTCCCCTTTGTCACATTTTCTTATTTCAAATCACACGAGTTCACTTTGTGATCTGCAGTTTGATTTCCCAAACCACCTTGTATTGCAAGTTCGTTGATTTTGGAATTCCCATTTTGAGTGCTTTGAGTAAGGTCAATCACACACACAATCACTAGTAATTTGGTTGTGCTATATGACTCTATCACCCAAACTCTCTCTCATATGTCATTACGTGTATATCACTGAAAAAAAGAACAACACTAGAAATACATACAATCCATCATATTTCTGTCCTGTTTGTCCCTTCAGATATAACTCCCTTTAAGTACCAAACTCCATACCAGTTCTCCCTTCATCTCGATTCCCTCTCCTCTTTAACAGTTCATCTCACACAGATCAATGATACTGACCACATCTGATACCTCATTAATACCTAGGCATTTACCATTTTGATTTACCTGCTCAACAGCATAATGTTTGCAATATTGCCTGTTTCTGGGTCACATCCCATCTCCAACTGCTTCCTTGATTTAAGAGGTCCCTGAATGGTTCTACTTAGAATATTTTAACACAAATCGTCTAAAAAAATTACAGATTCCTAAATACGTCTTCAGCTGTTTAACATTTTGTGGCACACTTGCATCGAGGATTTTGTTGATCCGACTTACTTCTGGAGTTACCCCTGAACGTGACACACTATGACCCAGGAAAGTTACTTGTGACTTACAAAACGTAGATTTTGACAATTTCAGGGTGAACCCTGCCTTATCTAGTCTCTTAAAAACCGTGTCCAAGTGAACCAAATGCTCTTCAAAAGTACGCGAACTGATTACAAGATCATCAATATATATAGTTACATAATCTCCCGTGTTATCACCTAAAGTTATGTTCAGTGCTCTTATCAGCGCTGCTGAACTGCTCTTTAATCCATAGGGTACCCTGCAAAATTGGTACAGATTGTACTGATGACTAAAACAGAAACTAGAACTTAAATCAACACACGTAAAAAATTGTTTTCCCTCAAAAGTTTGCATTAGCTCCTCTATAGACATAGATTTTAATTGGTCTGATGAAATGTGTGCATTAACTAAACGCGCGTCTAAACATATCCTGACTTTTCCATCTGCCTTAGGTACTGTAATAAGTGAATTTACATAGGGACTGTTAGAATACTCAATTATACCGTCCTGAAGCATCTGATTGATCTGACTTTCTACGGCTTTCTGATAGACAAAAGGCACAGGATAGCGGTGACCGGTAAATACCGAATTGTCAACAACGTTCAAAGAGTGGACATAACAATTGGCTCTACCAATTCGATCTTCAAATATCCTACTATTATTTGACAAAACATCGTAGAGAAGCATACACTTATCTTCCTCTACATCTCCAAGAAACGCAGCTTCACGTAACGAGTCATCTAGACTCTCGTTCGTAACCACACTGCCTACAAAAGTTACTGACTCTTGTCCTATAGCTTGAGACATCTCATTTAGCGTACACATCACTCCTACTACACTACTCCTATATTGTTCATTGAACGGTATCACCACTTCAGCACCACCAAATTTAAATGTAATACAGCACTCTTCATAACATATGTTTCCTGACACCCTAGTCAGCCAATCAGAACCCATAATTACGTCGTACACTAGATTTGGAATTACAAGGCACACTTGCTTCTCTACGTGACTGTTTATATTTATCTCTATTAACACCTGTTTTGATATAATTTTAGACTTCTTACCCACGGCTGTGATCAAAAAAGTACTCTTAATTGGCAATTCTTCGAAGTTGACCCCAGTTCCCTTTAATTTATCATAATAAGCATTGCTTATGCCACTCCTTACACAGCCACTGTCTATTAACACATTGGTACACGTCCCGGACACGTGTAACTTAATGATCGGACTTATATTACCCACCACTGGTAATATTGCTTCGTCACATAGTTCACTTAACAAATCATTCCTTACGTTTAGGTCATAGTGTTCCTGTATCAGGGTTAAAACAGGGCACGTTGCAGACTGAGATCCTGACCTTATGATGCAGTCTGGCTCGCGTTTAAATTACTATTATTGTCTCTACCTTCACAAGTGGTCGCAACGCTGGTCTGGCTATTACTATTCACATTCTGTTGGTTACTATTTTCATTATTACCTACGGGATTACCTCTCCCATATCCTCGGTTCTGATTAACATTAGGGTTATTACCGTAGTTACCCTGCCCGTGTCCGTTGCGTCCATCATTACCCCTACCTTGATTTCCTCGCGAATCATAATTCCTGCCTTGCGAGTAATTATTCCTGTTTTGATAGGGCGTCACAAAATTATTACCCCGGGTTTGGTAATTGTTTCCACTCTGACCCCTATTTTGATAATTGCCTCCTTCGCCACTGTTTCCCTGCGTTCCTTGATTTCTTGCATCCTGAGCCTGATTGTTATAATTACCCTGGTTTCTAGTGACAGTTTCTTCACTTGAACCTTTCCCTAGCGCATCAAAGGTACCTAGTAGGTTCTCTACTTGCGTGACAGTTTTTACATTTTGTATGCATGCCGCCTCTTTGATCCGGTAAGGGAAATGCCTTAACAGGAGCCTTACCACATCTTTTTCCACTCTCAGTCCATCCAAGTATTTACAAACCAACACTTGCCCCAGGAAATACTCTGTCATATTGAGATTACCCCTTGCGTTGTTTTTTCCGCACACAATTCCCTCACGATACCGTGATTGTATGATCTCACTCCAAAACTTATCACAAAATTTATGTCTGAAGTCTGTGATATCTTCAAAACCGTCCCTATAAACTGCAAACCAGTTTTTGGTTTCCCCTACGAAGGCCTGTTCTAATATTTCAAAAACATTACACCATTCGATGTTTCCGTCCTCCAATCTTTCTTTAAACCTCACTTCAATAGTATTTAGAAACTCCATGGGGCATCCTTCCCGACTGCTAAATTTCCCTAACTCAATTTCTTTATGCGTGCTATTCATATATGTCGTTCGACTCTGACCTGCTTCTTGTCTTATTCTAGACTTTAATTTATTTTCAAGCTCGGCAATTTTCTCCTCTGCTCGTTTCTCTATACTACTAACTTTTGCGTATATGCTCCCATCTGTTGCTTCAACTTTATCATTCAGCCTATCCTGTGTTTCTTGAATTTTACTTATACTTTCCTTACTCTGTTTCTTCAAATTTTCAACTTCTTTACTAATTTCTGCTTGAACCTTGTCGATTTTGCCGCCCAGCTGTTCTTTAATTTCCGTTGTTACTCCCTGAATCTTTTTAATTTCTCCCCCCAGCTGTTCTTTAACCTCCATAGCTGTACTCTGAACTTTTTCAATTTCTCCTCCCAATTGTTTCTTAATTTGCTTCGTCTCTAACTGTATTAACTCTTTAGATTCCTCTGCTCGCTTACTTATTTTACTCTCAAGTTCATCTTGCACCCTCCTCAATCTACTCTCCATGTCAGCTAGGATTTCTTTCGTCTTCTCTTCCATCACACCCCTGATTTCACCCTTAATTTGCTCAAATCTCTTATCCATCTCCTTACTGTTTTGATCCAATTTACTATTAAGTTCTTTATTACTTTCTTTAATTTTCCTACTGTTTTCCTCCAATTTATCGTTTAGTTTACTACTAATTTCTTTACTGTTTTGATCAAATTTCGTATTTAATACCTGTATAAGACTCGCAAACATGCTCTTCATATCTCCCGGACTTTCTTTCTCACCATCATTACTGGGATTTACCTCCGACATCATCCCAGTGCTGCTTTCACCTTCCTCTACTAACTTACTACGTGCTTCATCCTCTTTCTCCTTCGTCATCTTACTCCCTAGTTGTTTTTGATTACGTAGTAACATATCGTCTTCTGAATCACTCATTCTGACTCACGTTGATATATAAAATCCCCCAAAATGCAGGTACAGAAATATGTCACTTTTCCCTCCACAAATGTTATCAGGTTTTCGTCCCACGTTTATGGCGACAATGTAACGGCACTTTTGGCTGTGTATGTAAATTTGGAACAATATATAAGACCAAAACCTGCCAGATTATTAATTTCTGTATTCAATTTTTACCTGACTTACCATTTGAAGATATGACCCATCAGTGGTCACCGGATCCGAAGTAATATGTAAGAGTGTTGGGCGCCAAGGGTTCGATCTGAGACCGATAACCCAATAAATCATAGATAACTTTACGTCCTAGCTCAGGTAGAACATTCAACAGACTCCATCGACTCAAGTCGTGGTATGACTTAGTCATTAACCTGAATAACATTTGCTTCGGGGAAAAGAGGATGGCTTATATCTATTTCTATCATCTAGAAAGGAGACAGACTGCATTTACTTTAAATAGAAATTTAATGCCATCAAAAACAAACAAGTTAGGAAAATGCATTAATTAATGACTTAACGTAGAAAGTAAACAAAAGAATTTAAGACAGGCAAAAGTTGCAAGAAAACGGAGGCGTTATGAATTTAATTTAATCTAGATCTGAATTTAATACTTTAGGTTGATTTATTCAAGAGTGAAGAAAGAGAGCTTGTGCATAAAGTCAATGAGCTTACCAAACGATGAATCGGCTTTATTGAAGAGTCTCTCCCCAGGAGAAAGCTGCTGTTTTAGGTGGTAGAAGTCCATCTTCATACGAGGAATTTATCTTAAATAACAGGCTACTATTAATTCTGAGGTATGTAGGCTACTCAGAATGAATAATGGTGGTGGATTGTAAGTCCCTAAACCACTCTTATGATATTGGCGCATGACACTGCCAACACCATAATGTATCGGACTGGCCTACACCCTGAATAAAACTCCTGCAATACTGTTCTCCCTGCGACTGTCTTCAACCAAGCCTCGTTGAGTTCCGCTCTCTTCACATAAAGGAGTCTCGTCCCAAATCGTACCACGACCGTCTGTATTGTTCAGGCCACCTCTTTCCACTCATCTACCCTCGTCTTTGGCCGCACCCTTACTCATTACCGTGGGCTCGCCACGCGGCTTTTGTTGTTGAGTAGGTACGCAGGTAAGTTATTTCTTCACATCGTGCTGTTCTGGGAGAAGACGTAAGCTCAAGAAATGACCCTTAGTGCTCAAGTGCTAGCTAATTACAAAAACATCCTCTGACTTCTGTCAACTTAATACCGTAACAAAACCTAATCATGATAATACATTATATGGACTAAACCTACACTTAATAACTTGTGGCTAATTAACTGCCGAAATAACACATGATATAAATAACGAATGTCAAATTTTGACATAACGTCAGTGGCGTAATCGTACCCTTCAAAATATGGTTACAAAGAGGAAGATAAGAATTGAACTTCACTACAAGTGAACCGCCAAGGTATAGTAAATAGTGACATTAATTAATTTTGTACAAATGAGAAGAGAATGTACTTGATACCGCAATAACCAACTACTTTTTAATTAAAACAATGGGATAAGTCTTTAAAATATTATTCAAATTATACGGATGTACTTACATTTAAAATTATGTATCCTTTACACCTACTCTTTGAATATAATTTGAATGATAATCACAGCAAATTCTCGGGTTGATGGGCCACTCTGAAGATTCCAACGCACTATACACTCCAACACAATATCTAAATTAGTTACTAAATTTTGCTAATTTGCTAATTGCACTCAAAAACATACAGTTGTGAGTTAACCGGACGAAGCAGATTTGCAACTACCGCGCCTAGCAAGGGTCAGGTCTGATGGTCGAACTTTCTCTTGGGGTGAACAACCGTGATGGAGGGTGGGCAAGGAGGGGGTGGGGACTGGGGAAGCGCGCCAAATAAATTTAAGCAGTGCTGGCTGCTGGTGTTCCATGCTCACTAGGGTAAGCCGTTCGAATCGAAGCAGACCCTGCTACCAGCTTTGACTTGTCTCGACGACAGCCATGTGGCTATGGAACGCCACACCCCCTGCCTTAGCCAATCAAGGACGACCTGGCGTTCTAGGTGTACTACTCCTTCGGCCATAGCAGTGTTCTGAGTCAGAAGGCTCCTGGAGGTACACAAGCCGTTGTCATAGCAACCGGCAGCGCTATTTCCTCTTTCTCTACAAAGTAGTGGTGGCCGATCGTGAAGAACTGGGGGAGAAAACGAGGAACTTCATTCAAAGCGGCGTATTTGCTGTTGCTCGCGCGTAAGAATGTCACAACATAAATTTTATTTTAATGAGAATATACTAGGTAAGCGTTGCTTACCCCGTAGTATTGGAGAAAATGCCACTGCTTTGATCATAAATACAGAAACCTTCTTCGAGATATCCTTCACAGAATGGCGAAAACTGCATCAAAATCCATGCAGTGGTTCTCGAGATTACCCGTGACATCCAAGAATCGGGGACTTAGTTTTATACTAAGCCGAGGTTTCCTTGACATTTTCTGTATCTTTCATTATTCCCATTTCTGAGTGGTCAGAGATGAGGTGGGATGAAAATGAGTCGCTTGGTATTATATTCACGGAAGGATGCCCTTCCTGATGTGGCTAGCATGCTTGGCTGTCAAGGCGGAGGCCCAAGTTCGATTCTTGCCTCTGTCAAGGAATTAAATTGTGGTCTGATGACTGCAACGGGGTACATTCGGCCTCGTGAGGCAAAACTGAGAAGAAGCGGGTTCGATTCCTACCTCAGCCATCCTGGAAGACGTTTCCTCACTTCCACTCCAGGCAAATGCCGGAATTGTTTCTAACATAAGGAACGGCCACCTCTTTCCCAATCCTCATCTGACACACGCTAATGCAGCCATCACAATAACACAGGTTATCAGACAAATTGCACACACAACCATGTACATGGAGCTACATGCCCATGATGTCGCAAAGCCTCTAAATCAATCAACAACAACCACCTTCCTGACGCTAACCTCATAACGTCATATAATTCAAGGTGCAAGGAGTAATGATGATTGAAACTGGGAAAAGATTTTTGGAGATAGCAGCCGTAACCTATTAGAAGATGCCACCTGGTATTTGCCTGGAATTGAAAATGGGAAACCTAGAAGTCATCAAGTTACAGTACGTTGCTCTTAGCCACACACGTTTACATCAGTAAAACTTACCGGTTAGAAGCTTCCGGCTGGAGAAGCGATGATTGAGTACGTGGTTCGATTTTACAACATCTTCCAAGGTCAAAACAAAATAATAATATGATTCTACGTCCATTTAGGCTAACTACTGCGGATTTTAGAGACACCGGGGTGCTGGAATTTCAGCCCGAAGGGGATTTTTAATGGGCCAGCAAATCTACTGACACGACTTAGGTGGCGTAGTCGATAGCATGCTAAACTGGTATGTCCAAGATCGCGGATTCAAACCCGGACATCACTAATCACATCCCCTCGTAAGAATATGTCTTCAATGACGTCTGCAGTAGAGTCTGAACTGACCAATACATCGATGTTCAGCAGTTCGTTGGACCCTCCAGGCGTGAAAGTTCAAGTCAGGAAATGTATCAGTTCTCTCTTCCTTCAAAATTGACCGTAATTCAAAATCACCCATTTTACACTGAATATAAACGGGACCTTCATTGAATCAGAGAGTTGACCAGTGCTGTAAGGTTCTATCAGTTTAATTTGTTCATCAGAACTGGACGGTCTATGTGCTTCAGTTGCTATCTGCCTCATGTAGAACGCTTCACGAGTTTCATCTGTTGGAGTGGCTCCATTATTCCCAACAGGCTTTCACAAATAGAGGTCTCTATGCATCATATGAAAACATATAAGGGTTTCTCTGTGGTGAAATGTTGGTAGAAGCAGACACACAGAAATAATGATTTCCAGATTGTATGGTGATATAAAATTAATTATGAAGGTTACCGTATTGCAAACCAGTCATCAAGATGGGGATGTGCGACTACAGATTCACATGAAATGAGTGGGTTGTGTCACGGTAATTATCGAACACCCACCCCCACTCGCCTCTTTGTGAGGGATTTATCAGATATTATTGATTCGGTTAAGATGGCGCTAACTTAGGGTTTGGTGAAAACAATGTCAATCAATCAATGTCTAAAGGCAATGCCTTGTTGATTCAACCATTGTCTTCTGTCTTCAGCTTGCCTTTTCATCTCACAGTAGGAACCACGTCCTACGTTTTGCATCAATACTTGAAGGAATTGCTTCCTAGGTCGACCTCATCCCTTCTTTCCTAAGACCTGTCCTTCTAGTAGATTGGTTAGAATGGTATTATGACGCACGGTGTGTCCAATGAATTTAGCTGTTCTTCTATGTACTGTTACCATCAGCTGTTTCTTCCCCAGGATTTCACGCAGTATACTTTTTTTTTTGTCCAACTGACCTTTAGCATTCGCCTCCAGACCCACATCTCAAACGATTCAAGCCGTTTCCTATCATTTTCTCGAATTGACCAAGATTCACATCCATATAAGAGTACGCTCCACACAAATGACATCACAAAATTTTTCTTGATCTCAATATCTAGATGTATATTGGTCAGAAGAGTTCTTTTGTTGCTGAATGATTGTTTGGCAAGCGGTTTTCTTCTTCTTATCTCTTTGCTGCAGTGGTTATCATTTGTGATTAAACTTCCGAGGTAAGGAAAACTGGTGACTTGTTCCACTACTTTGTTAGCAAGCCTGATGTTGGTGTGATTTCGCTCAGGATGTTTACTTACAACTAATATTTTTGTCTTCTTCACGTAGGTTGGTATAATGAACAATCAATAGAATATGCATCTGCTGGCATATAATTCTATAGCCCATATATAAAAAAATTCCTCTCGGCACGCCGGAAGGCGGAGGTAGATTTCACCGGGCAAACTAGGGGATAGGCTATAATAAGCAAAATATGCAGGTTTTCGTAGGAGGATCAGACCTCATTTATTGCGAGAAAGTATTTTAAAATTGGAGGTTAGTTAACATTTTTTCGTCTTTCTATGCATATTTTTAACATTTTACTGTCTTATGGGGATGGTAAGCTTCTTGCCATTTGGGGTTCATTTTTATACTTGTGATCACATTGTCCTTATGCAAGGTTTGGAACTAATGTGTAACTATCTAACAGTCTGCTACTTCTTCACGCAAAATTTTATCTCCCGCAGAGATGTTGGTTGGTTCCTCAGTTTAGGGGCTGCGACAAGGTGGTCATGTAACCCCGTGTACATTGGGTGTGTGTAGAATCTGTCTGATAAACGGTGTTATTTGTGATTACTGTATTAGTCTGTAATTCAGGTAAGGTGTGCAGACGGTCAATTTTAAGTAGTAGTACCTAATTTTGTACCAAATACTAACGTCAACGACACCCAGCTGTGAACTTGGCTGCTAGATGCCACCGCAACCAGCAACCTGCAACGAACGTTGTAACTTCCCCTCCGAAGGAAAGCATGCTGACGGATTTTTAGCGCTCTTAGAAAATCTGGCGACTTTGGCCGGCTTTGAACCAGCGACCTTGGGCATAGAAGTTCAACATGCTACCAGTTAGCCGCTTCCCTCATAGTCAGATGGAACAAGAAGTTCCGTGACGAACTAAAGAGCCTACTTTTCTTAAAATTAAGATTCATGCCATAGATTAATCTACAGTATATGAACCTATCTAGAATAATGACGAAATTAAGTGGGTAATATCGAAATGTCTTAATTAGTTCGAAATAAGGTATACTAGCCATAATGTAGCCTAATAGAGCAATACAGTTGGCAGCTCTGGTGACTGAATCTATTCTTACTTCCATCTCCTAAGGTACAGAATACAAAATGTGGTTGAAGTCCAAAGGACGTTACATGGATTTTGACATTGGATCTATTAGTACACGTAAAAGCATGTTGGCAACAATGTCATGCGAGTGCTGGTCAGAAATAATCTGAAATATTATATCTTTTTGTGCCAATTTTGGATGAAATCCATTTGTTGGTATAGAAGTTACATGTATTTAAAAATTGGTCCTATCAGCAGGCTTAGAATCATGTTAGTAGAACTGACGTATATAAGTTACTCCAAATTAATGTAAAATGTCAGGTAATTTACGTGTGCATAGTTTAAAGCTGTCGGCTTGCATACTTTCTGATATATTTGGATACAAAATAGAGAGCAATTATTAACAGTTGGCAGCCCTATTGGCTCTTAAGAAAACACTCAGTCATATCTGTTTATGTACACATATTACATACAAAATTTGGTTCAAATCCAATTGATAGTGTAGAAGTTATATGCATTTAAAATTTGGACTTATCAGAAGGCTTAAAATTATTTTGGCAACGCTGTCATGTATGGCCACCTGGAAATTAAACTGAAATAGTATTATCTACATGTGTGCCAATTTTAGAATAGCTCCCATGTATACCTTCCAAGATATCCAACATGGAGCTCAAATTTCTAGTGCGTTTTTTAGCAGTTGGTAGCACTGGCATCTTTTTCAAATATGGGCCTGAGATATTCCGGTATACATCTTTACTCATACTAAATTTGGTTTCGATTGCTGCAGCCGTTTATGAGTTGATAGGGGGGGGGGGGGCACACACACAGCCAGACAGACAGAAGGACAGACAGACAGACAGACAGAAGGACAGACACATTTTCCCGGATATATCTCATAAGTCTACTTTTTCCTCATTTTTGAAAAGTGTGAAAAGTAGGCTAAAAATGAATGTGATCTCGTCAATGGCGTTGTCTTGGCAACCTCTGATAGATCATCCCTCATCAATTTAAAAGCGTTGTTATGGTAACCTCTGATGGCACTTGACATTTTTTAAAATTCCGAAATCATTTTTCTCATCCCTTGGCGTAATGGTGGGTCATATCAAAAATTCTTTCAGACAAAAGTTTTAGGTAATTATTAGGGGAATATTTTCCATTTTGTACGGTTTTGATATTGTGCCTATTAAGAGAGATATGATTAATGTTTCCCGAAAAACCCACTTTTTTCCACCCCTTTGGTCAATGGTTGGTGCTATCAAAAAACTTATTTGACATAAATTTTTGGCACTTATCCGACACATATTATGAACTTTGAATGGATTCGATATTTCACGTATTAAGAGAGTTATAGCGAAATTTCACTTTTTCGAAAAATGCCCCCCATTTTCACCCCCTTCGACCGACTTTGCCCATTAACGAACTAGACCGAGATTTTATAGGGATACATGTTATGTAAAAAATTCAAAGTGATTGGTGCAAAAGTACGGCAGTTATCGTGTCCACAAGAAACTGATATATATATATATATATATATATATATACATACTGTATATAGACACATATATACATAAATTATATATAAACTTTTGAACTGGAGGATGTGAAACGCGAAGATATGTCGAAATTTTCCGGAAGTCGAAACATGGTACCCATTGCAATAGTTAGCTTTCTAATGAAATCTACCTAACAATCCAACAAGACGCGCATAAGACATATTTCACTGGTTCACAATACCTCCGAAACAACAGTATTTAAGCAATCTAACTGAAACTTTTTATGGTGGTAGATGACTGTTAGCTATTAACAAGGGAAGTATCAGGTAAGACAGATCGAAACATATCTTGAAACTTTGTGGACGCAATCGTTGTACTATAAGAGGACAACGTGCGGAAATTTAGCTACCAGATTGAACTGCAAGGCTCTGAAATGGTAGCTGACATCCTGATACGCAGGCATGATGGCTGGAGGAGCTGGACATCCCTGTGGCACTCGAAGTAGTCACGTGGCGGGGCGTATATGCTGACTGGAGCGTGCGGCTCCTTCCCAATAGCCTTGAGTGCTTGGGCGGTCAGGGCTGTCCATTCCAACATGTACGGTACTCGCTACCTCCCATTGATTTATATGAGAGCTTCGTCGTATGAATTTGGAGCTTTGCAGTTCAATCTGGCAGCTGATTTTCCGCACGGGCACAGAAAGCAGCAGAAATCTGCCCCGCCTTCTACCGTCGCACCAGCCATGAAAGAGAAGCAATGGGAAACAGCCGGTTACGAAATCTGCCACCTATACACCAGAGGGGCAATACATAGAGTCCACTACGCAGATAGTGAATGTGTTCTGCAACCGAGCCTGCGCACCTTATCACCTGTTCGAATGTAATCAATGCACGCATTATGCATGGGATGAATGAAACTGATGATCTAGATTATTTTTCTACACATTGTGTTTAATTCAACAAATATATATAAAACATGTAAATATTGTATTTCTGAAAAGACTACAACCTATGGATATTGAGCATTGCGTTTCATCTTGCTCTATTCTTTATCACAACGTAGGTCGTGTACAAAACCTTTTAGTAGCCTACATCACATGGAAAATCCTTCTAATAGGAATGATAGTTTTCATGGAAAAGACCAGTGGAATATATGAAATTAGGGTATTTAGTTCTTCACGGATTTACTTGTTCATTGATGCCTTAATAATAAAAAATTAATGCTTTTCAATTGACCAACATGATTGTACCCAATTGTAATGGGTGGTTCCCTAATCCTGAATAAAATTATATAAGATTAATAAATTCACTTTGATGACCAGTTGCGATCATTATCAGAATCTTTACACTTAGACCAGAGGTGGTCAGCTGGGCGCCCGTTCCTGGCCCAGTGCAGCCGGGCAGGCGTGACGTAAATGCGGGTGGCTTACCAGCGTGCATACGTCACAGTGCACAGTGGGTCAAAATTGAAATCTAGGGGGACAAAATTATTTTTACGTTTTTATCATGAATTTAGAGTGAAAGCAACGTATAGGCTATAATTTGTTTACTTCATAATAAACATCAGTTAAGACCTTTTTTAAGCTACGTCTACACATGCAAGAAATTATTTATGATTATGAGTTGGATAGAGCATTCAGTTATCTCTTCAGAACAATTTTCTACCCCTAATTTACTTTTAACAAAGTCGCAAAGTTCCACTTTTGACATAATCGTCGAACCCAGTGCTTCAAACAGTTGTAAACGTGTGAAACCTGGTTGCGTGGCATCTTCTAAAACGTCAAATAACTAAGTAAGTTGCAAAAAGATGCAAAAAATCTTATAACAGCCGTAAGCTACAGGACTTTATCTTCATTTTAACATTACGTAGAAAGTGACACAGAGTGACGCGTCATACTAAAAATCTAAGTGAAAATATAATTTTAAAAATAATAGTTAAATATTTTATAATGCAAATATAGCTAAAATTACGTAACAATTACGCCCATTAATAACTGAAACACGTTAAAAACATCATACCTTCAGCTGCATGTTCCATCTTAAAGCATCATACTAACCACAAAGACAACCAAACCGCAGCCATTTACATTCACCCTCCAATTCAGACTGCTCGAACAGTGGTGACAGATTCACACTAAGATGCGTTTATATCCCAGAATAGTGAGCGGCAATTATATGAGAATGCTGTAGAAGTAATACATTTTGATTTATTAATTATGAAAATAAATAATTTTGTCCTCCTAGATTTCGATTTTGACCCACTGTGCAGTGTAGCGAGACGAAGCGAGGGAGCGTGCCCAGTCTCACCGGGCAGTCATTGCGAGTACTGTGTCATACCAGGATGTGATGGAGATTCAGGGGCGGTAGGTTCAATCTAATACTATTTTATTATTGACAAAGTATTTACAAACATTACATTACAAGAATGTAGGCATTCATGTGTGTTAACTACATAATGATGAATATGTCCCATGTTTTGCTGTAAGAGAGGGAATGTCTGGTCAAACACTACTACTGGTGTGCGGTCGAAAAACGGCCCCTGAGATGGCTATCTGACATTTGTGATCAAAGTCTCGATTTGCAAAGCTTTAAAGTGGAAAATGTTGTTCACATACTGTAAATAAGTAGAACCAAACTTGCACATTATAGCTGCCACTCAACGTTATATTTTTAAGTTATCACAGAATGCCCACATACTGTACTAACCATTTAGCACGTTCTCCTATTGGCAAAAAAAAGCCACTGCCCTTCCCATTGGGATTTTTGTTGCACGCTATTTGCAGTAGAACTTGGTCTCTTCTAAGCTGACTCCATATTTGTAGCACCAGCTATCACTGCAGTGACGCAATCGGTTGGTTTACGCTGAACACAGCTACTTTGCCTGCACGCCGACCGTGCACGGAACGGAGCCCATTTGGCGAAATGCCCGGTTTGATGGTTATTTGATTCCTTAGTTTAGGGGCTGCGACAACGCGGTCATATAGCCCCGTGTACGTTGGGTGTGTGTAGAATCTGTCTGATAACCGGTGTTGATTGTGATATCTGATATGCGTGTTATCTGTTAAAATTCAAGTAAGGACTGCATACAGTAATTTCAAGGAGTTCCTACTTTTGCTAGCAAATGCTACCGTCCACGACACCTAGCTTGCGGACTTGGCTACTAGATGGCATCACAGTCTGCACCCCGCGGCGAACGTTGGAACTAATAGAGCGTTATCAATTCAACCCCTACAAATTATGGCTTCTCACAAGTGTAGTCAGTGGAAGGTTCTTTTACATGCAATAAATCTATGACATGGGACCGCCGGCTTTAGTTCCACTCCAAAGGAAGGCATAGGCCTACTGAGGGATTTTAAAAAATATGACGCTTTCGGCCGAGTTTGAACCCGCGACCTTAGGCATAGAAGCTCAGCATGCTACCAACTACGCCACCGAAGCTGAATGCCCGGTTTGGACAAGCCTGACTTAGACCGTTAAATCTATGTCTACAAGTATTTGGTGTTTGCATTTACCATATTTATGTGATTTTGTGTTAAGATATAGTACCTTCAAGTTTACTTGCATAGTGTGATATCTGTGCGTGCAGTTGCTACCCAACACTGTCTACACTGAACTGGGAAGAATTTCCTTGTGCCGGCTGCTTCCTCGTTATCTCTTACCCCTCCTTGACCTTTCCACATTCCTACCTGTCTATGTTCGTCTCGCAATGCCACATATTTGCGCTTGCCAAGTCTAGATATTTCTTGCATATTGTATATTACTGTATTCTGGACATCCTTAACTAAGGCCATCATTCTCGCCACGCGTAATCTAAATAGCTCTCTTGAAGCCCACCCATACTATTGAGTATGCCTTGGATTTCTTCTTCTTGCATCGTTATGCCCGACTCAGGAGCACGGTTGAACCTGTTTAGCTGATGTGTTGGCCTTCTTTTCCTTCCAAAATCTCGTCATCCTCTCGCTGAGCGCCTTTCTTCGGTCTTCTGGCCAAGTTATGGTGGCCCTGGTGTTGGGTTTGTCTTCAAATTGGTGATTGTCGATTAGGGTTCTGAATTTGCATCTGTCCTGTATAATATTGTCTGAAATGTTGATTTCCTGGAGATCTGTTTCAATTTCACGTAGCCAGCTGTTCTTGGTTTTTAGTGAGAGGGCCAAGTTGAGAATTCCTTTAGTCAATCTGCCATTGTTCATTCTGATAATGTGCCCGTAAAATTTCAATCGTCTTTTCCGAAAAGTATGAGACATTTTTTCACATTGGCGATATATTTCCTGGGATGACTTTTTCCTCCAGATTCCCTCTATAAAAACTGGGCCAAAAGTTTTTCGTAAAATTTTCCTTTCTTGTTTTTCAATCTCTTTGGTTAAAGATTTGCCACCAATGATTCAGGTTTCAGATGCATATAACGCCTCCGGTTTGATTACTGTATTATAATGTCTAAGTTTTGCTTTCCGAGATATTGATTTTTTGTTATACCTATTCCAAGTGATTCTGTAAGCTTCCTGTAATTTGGAAATTCTCTCTTTATTTGCTTCACGGTTTAAACCAGAGGGCTGAATAATTTCTCCCAGATATTTGAATTCGTTCACTTGAAAGATTTTGCCGAAATTAGTTCTCATAGGTTGTCCGTCTCAGTATCGTGAGGCTCCTTCCATGTACTGAGTTTTCTCATAAGAAATTTGAAGTCCCTTTTTGATGGCAATTTCATGTAATTTATCAATGGAATGAATTGCTTCTTGCCTGTTATTAGAAAGGATTGCTATGTCATCAGCAATGGCCAAACAATGTACATGAATTCTATCTTTGAGTAGTCTGCCAAGGGTTATTCCCTTAGTTTCCTTTTCCCAGGTCCTGATTATCTTCTCAAGTACGAGGTTGAACAGTAACGGAGATAATCCGTCTCCTTGGCGGACCCCAGTGTTAATTGCAAAAGGCTCAGATATTTCGCCGAGGAATTTAACTTTTGAAGTAGTGCCAGTTAATGTTTGCCTGATTAATTCTCTTGTTTTTCTATCCACTTGAAATTCTTCTAGAGTATTGAAAAGTGTTTGACGATCTATAGAGTCATATGCTTTTCTGAAATCTACAAAGGTAATGACTGTCTGTCTGGTTTTGCGCATTTGTAGGATAGTTTTGAGATTAAGAATTTGTTCCGTACATGATCTTCCTTTTCGGAAACCTGCCTGTTATTCTCCAATCAGACGGTCTGTTTGTTTCTCAAGTCTAGTGAGCAGGGCTTTGGAGATCTGGACATCTTCAAGTTTACTTGCATAGTGTGATATCTGTGCGTGCAGTTGCTACCCAACACTGTCTACACTGAACTGGGAAGAATTTCCTTGTGCCGGCTGCTTCCTCGTTATCTCTTACCTCTCCTTGACCTTTCCACATTCCTACCTGTCTATGTTCGTCTCGCAATGTCACATATTTGCGCTTGCCAAGTCTTGATATTTCTTGCATGTTGTATATTACTGTATTCTGGACATCCTTAACTAAGGCCATCATTCTCGCCACGCGAAATCTAAATAGCTCTCTTTAAGCCCACCCATACTATTGAGTATGCCTTGGATCTATTTTAATACTGTCGTTAATGCTGTCTCATTAATCTTATTAATCTCCTGTAATATTTTTAATAATTAATGTTATTTGTTTTACGTCCCTTTTAACTACGCTGGCTTTTAGAGACGCTGGGGTGCCGGAATTTTGCCCCGAAGGGGATCTTAACGTGCCAATAATTCTACTGACACGGCTTCCTCGCATTTGCGCACCTTCAAATGCCAATTGACTGCGCCAGGATACGAACCTGCAACCTTGCGCCCAGAAAGCGAGAACGTTACCACTGAGCCACGCAGTCTGTCTGTAATATTTTTTAACAGGATTAGGGAAACAACTATTACAATTGGGTACAATCGTGTTAACCGACTGAAAAGTATTACATTTCGATATAAAATTAAAATATAAAGTATGTATGCACAAATATTCACTAATTACTGTCAAATTTCATGGTTTAAAAGTGTTGAGTACATTTTCTTGCGTAAAATAGTGTTTCATACGCTTGATTTTGTTGATTTTATGTTTTGCACTGAAGAAGGGCTGGAGATTTAGGCCCGAAACATGTTCAAAGAGTAAGGTGTAACAGCCAAAAATAAATTTGTATTGACTGTATGGACCAATAACAATTTTGTATTAACATTTTGAGTCAATGTGGAAAGCAAGCAAGGAACCATAATGTTTTACTTCAAAGCTACAAACCCAGTTTAACAAGATATTCTGATACTTGGCAGGAACACACAGAAGCTCGTGAGGTCGGCAGAACACAAGTTACGATGTTGCTGCACTTGCGAGAACGAGCGCCAGTTATCACAAGTTCACTCCTGCGCCCAATTAAATAAATTCCATCGTTAGCATGGCAATATACAGGGCAAGAAGCAGCGAAAGCATGCGCACTTAATAAACTTTCTTGTACCAAGCTCATCGGACTGGTACAAACGAGAACTGCGTAACAAAGGAACTCGAAGTCACTGCATTAAGAGATGATACAGTTAACACACGCGAACAGCTAAAGTACGACCGCTTTGTGCCCGTTTCAGTTGATACCCTGCATAGCAAATTTAATGCAATACAACGAGTGTGTTCCTGTGTTCAACTTGCTGTAGTGAGTTCTCTAGTTGTTGTAGCATCATTTAGGGGCTTGGTAATCGTGGTCTTTTCAACTCCGTGTGTAGAATTTGTCTTATAAACGTTGTTATTGGAGTGTCTTAGGTAGTGTGTGTACTGTCATGTCTTTAAGTTAGAAACCTTCCCGGCATTTACCTGCAGCAGAGGTCAACCACGGAGAACCGCTTCTAAGTTATTATTTATTGTTTATTGTTCATTGTTTATTGTTTATTTTTTATTGTTTATTTTTTAATGATTATTGATCATAATTAATTATTTACTATTTGTTGATTATTGTTTGTTATTTCTTCTTCTTCTTCTTCTTCTACTTGATGTTTCGGCCAGCCGGCTCTCTTCCTCGAGCTTCAACATACGCACAGTAAAGCCTCATGTGTTCTCGATGCTGCTGTTTCCTGGCTTCAGTCCACGTGTTGCCTGTTGTTAGTTTAGGCTTTTACTGGAAACTCTGATGTTGTTTTAGTTTCATCTTAAGGGGTATACGCGTCTGAATATCGTTGTATGTAATTCCAACTTCTTTTAAATCCTTTTCTACCTCTGTGATCCATGCTCCCTTGGTTTTCTTACCTAGAAAATAAGTAAAGATTTTGTTTGACAATTGCATTGGGCTCAGTCTTGTTAAATGGCCATAGAACACAATTCTCCTCTTTCTCATCACGTCAGTGATTTTGGTAACGTGTGTGTAGAGTTCATGGTTGTGTCTCCGTCTGTAATCACAGTTTTCCTTGACTGGGCCCAAAATTTTCCGCAAGATCTTCCTTGTTTATTATTTATTATTTATTATTTATTAAATAACCTGCCTTGAACAGAGGATTGCACGAGATCATAAGCCGTAATCACTAGGAAGGGAGTGCCTATTCTTTGGCGCCGCTATACATTTGGGCCCCAGATATGCGCGCAGCATTATCTCCTGACTTATACGGCAGTTTATGATATCAATCACATCTCGACCCCCTTCTGACCGAAGTAGTGTAAGGCTCTTGGTCGCTGATTTGAGATTATGTAGACGAGGACGTGATGAAAATGAAAATCCACTGCCTGCTTCCAGTCTCCGACCGGGTCAGGAATGGAATGAATGAAGCCCCCATCTAGCGGCGAGGATATGATCTGTGCCGGCTGCCGAGGCCTGACGCACTCCTCTGGGGCAATGATTAAATGAATGACAGATGAAATGAAATGATAGTGGAGAGTGTTGCTGGAATGAAATTTTGACAGGGAAAACCGGAGTACCCGGAGAAAAACCTGTCTGCCTCCGTTTTGTCCAGCACAGATCTCACATGGAGTGACCGGGATTTGAACCACGGACCCAGCGGTGAGAGGCCGGCGTGCTGCCGCCTAAGCCACACGTGATACAAAGACTAATGTCATTCTTTGCAGATTTTGTAATTCAATTTAAATTCATGTGATGTTGTTAAAGGAGTATGTACGGGCATTGCGAAGGTGTTGAGTGCCTGTAATGGGATGTTAAGCACTCAAAAACAAATAACGGTGCAAAGTCGTACATTACGTCTCATTGTTGATACTGTAAATGTATCTTCATGATACATTTGTTCGGTTGCTGATGATAATTCATTGGCTGGAAATCATATTTATTGGATCTCTTGTGACTGTATTGCCCACAAGCATTCAAAGCACTCTGGTCATCCACTTTATTAGACCTTCGCAATTTCAATCACAGAGATCAAATACATTCTCCCTTTGTGTTGAACCAAAATTCATAACCTAAGAGAATGTTACAAAAAAATGAGCAACATAGCAATACAAAATGAATATTCCTATTCAACGCATCAGAAACGAAACGCAGTTTTACTTGAAAGGGAACCAATAATAATACAAGGTATTATTAATGGTTCCCTCCGTGGCTTAGAAGATTGAAATTAATTGGTTTTTCTTTAAAAGGGGGTACGTCAAGGGAAGTTAATTTGTGGGAAATTGAATAGAACTGTTATAGATGAAAAATACATGTACTGTATATAAGAAAGTCTGTTCAAATAAGCTGTTAGAGTAGGTGACGTTTATAGAATTATGAAGGAACTGTTAGCTTCATTCAAATACACAACTTACGTCTTATTGTGGTTTAAAATATGGAAAAATCCTTCCTTTTTAAAAAGTTTCCTGAGCTGGGAATTCTTTTTTCTTCTTCCATGAATTTGTCTACCTTTCATTGCTCTACTTCCATCGAAGTCACTCTATCCTCATTCCTGATGGTTATTTGGCAATTCTCTTCTTTCTTTTAAACTCTCATTTTCCCCCATTTAATTTTTTCGTAAGTAGTTACTGGTAATGATTTTCATTATCAACCTTACGATAAGGGCTGATAACCTCGATATTCCACCACTTATGAACAATACTCAGCACCACCTCTTGTGATTCATCCTTCAATCGAGCAAAGTTTTCGTTACTTTGTAGCAAGACACATCCCTTCCTCACTTTTCCCTTCGTGTGTGTGTTCTTTAATAGCACTGTCACTGTATTCTTCTCCAGAAATGTTATGCCTAGTAATATTTAGAACAAGCCACTAACTCGGTAGTAATTGTTCTCAGTGTGGACCAGTCATTATTATGATAAACTGATAAAACTTCATTCTTGGCTGTCACCTCACAGGTCCGGGTTTGATTCCTGGCTCAGCCAAGATATTTATATTAGGTCTGAGGGCTGAAACGGGGCACACTGAGCCTCGTGAGGGGAGTTGGAGTTGTTTCCCTCATCTACCAACCTGGAAGTGACTTCCTGTCGTATAACCATTTTTACTCCAGACAAATGCTGGGATGGTTCTTTACTGAAGGCCACGGCAGCCTCCTTCTCAATCTTTACCTGAATTACAAATACACACACTACTACAGACACTATTATTATACATGTTATCACATAAATTCTACACACACCCAAGTACACGAGGCTAAATGAAACAACTGCAACGTCATGATAAAACTTGGCCACCAAGTTCATAGTGGTATGGTAAATAAATACATAAAAATAAATAAATAAATACATAAATAAATAAAGTGATAAATATATAAACAGATAAATAAATACATTGATAAATAAATGAATAAATAAATAAATACCCACCCTGTATTTTATTGTCATTAACAATTTAGTATTTTATTCGATTGTTTTTAGAAATGGAGAATGCAGCATTTTAATTTAGGAAGTATATCACTATGAAAATGAAAATCCACAGCCTGCTTCCAGTCTCCGACCGGGTCAGGAATGGAATGAATGAAGCCCCCATCTAGCGGCGAGGATATGAACTGTGTCGGCTGCCGAGGCCTGACGCACTCCTCTGGGGCAATGATTAAATGAATGACAGATGAAATGAAATGATAGAGGAGAGTGTTGCTGGAATGAAATTTTTGACAGGGAAAACCGGAGTATCCGGAGAAAATCCTGTCTGCCTCCGTTTTGTCCAGCACTGATCTCACATGGAGTGACCGGGATTTGAATCACGGACCCAGCGGTGAGAGGCCGACGTGCTGCCGCCTAAGCCACGGAGGCTTACAGGAAGTATATCACTATAAATTTGAATAATCTAAAGAGCTAAATAGTATGGCCATATTAAAGCCAAGGGCAATTTCAAGAATTGTGCTTGTAAATAATATGTTGACGAAGTAAGAAACAAAATAAATGCGACACAAGTTAGCTTTTTTTTTAAATCGAAGGAGTAAAAACAAGGCATTTATTTGCAATTAAAGCTACAACACTAAAACTTGGTGTTGTCTACAAAATATCACCATTAATATATGGTTGGTTGAGAATTTCATGATTTCATCTATGGGTGATGTCCCGCGGCTTAACTCGTTAAATCGTACACCTCGACCATGAGGGCAGCTTGCAGCAAGTTAGGAGTTTGGAGTTTCGAATTCGGGCGCTGACAAGGGCTATACTGAGTGTATTTTTTCTCCGATTTTTCCATACTCCCTCCAGGCAAATGCTGGGATAGTACGGTACCATATTTCAAGTCCTGGGACACCAAACTCATCCCTGTCTCTAGTACAGTACACACACTACTTCAGTCATCACATAAAGTGCAGGTTAGCAGAAAAGTTCAACACACACCCAACTACATGGAGCTGATGACCAAGATGGTTGAAGCCCTTAAAATGAATTAACAACAACAACAACTCATAGATGAGTTTAGATCAAAAGAAAAGGAGGGTATAAACCAAACTCTTCTCATTTGTTATCATGAAGTTGAGTGGACTGTTTTAAATCCTCAGATCAGAATTACTGTAAATTCTTAATAGAGGCGGAATTTGAAAAAGAGTACCTTTGGGATAGTCTCAGTCTGTAACTCAATACCACGACCCGAATGAGGTTTTACGTCACCTCTTGAAAGAAAGAGTTCATTGCTATATCGTGGCCGTGCAATATTGCGGCACCCCAGGATGTGGGTGGCGAGAGAATTATTTACCAAGCAAGCTGTGCTCCTGGCGATATATCTCTGTCATCTCGACAAACTTCGCAATGTTCCTGCTGTCGATTGGAGAAAAGTTGAGGGAAGTTCGACACCTCGACAAGAGCAGGAATTCTGTAAATAAATATGGTCCATATCTGGAAGTTGATTTCGCCTCACACATGAGTCACATACGCACATACACTGTATATGTGGTGAGGCTTCGAGGTCACGTTACAATATGAGGGGTGGAGAGCCAGAGCGCTGGCGGAGAAACCCCTCACGTAACAGAGCCGTGCTCAAGACGATTGCATGCACGTTTTTCATGCATTAACACTCGATGTCGACAGCACGGCTGTCGCTGTTCCCCCACCACTGAATCATTGCTGGAAATCTGTAGGTCCAAAGTGGACAGTTTCATCTTGAAGCCTTGTCACATATCGTCCGTACTCCACTATTCTTTGAAGGTTTGAACCCACATTTTAGAAAAATAAGACAATCAAAGTTGTTATTCTTAATTCATTTAAGAGCTTTTCAACATCTTGGTCGGGTAGCTCCGTGTACTTGATGTGTGTGGAATCGATCGCATAACCTGTGTCATTGTAATGGGTGCACTAGTGTGTGTATTTCTAATTGGGACTAGGATATAGGTAGGGGTCTGGCGTGGCCTTAATTTTGGTACCATCCTGGCTTTCATCTGGAGTAGAAGTAAAAACCCTTGGAAGACTATTTCTAGGAAGGCTGAGATAGGGAGTCAACACATTTTTCCTCAGATCTGCCTCACGAGGCTGAGTAAAACCCGTTCAGGCTCACAGACCAAGATTAAATTTCTTGACAGAAGCAGGAATCGAACGCTGACAATCGTGGTGAGAGTCAAGAATGCTAGTCACTACGTGGCATTTCACCTCAAAAATTTCACATGCATTAACCGGTAATGTTGGAAGAATCGGTAAGGATCTGTCGTGTGTAATGGGGCTCAATACCAATGAAACCAGCAAAGGAAGCGTAAGTTACTGTTATAATGTTTAAGTTCGACCATACCGAAGTATAAACTTTATATGCCAGAAAACTGCATCTTTAAGAGGCTCATTGTAGTTCAAGTTTCATTATTATACAGGTTCTCCACCAATCAGAGTTCAAGATTTTCATTACGATCCAGCTGTTTGGCCAATTATTTAAGGATGGCATCGCACTTGCGCTGACTTCCACGGCCTCCTATTTTAAATTTCACTGCGTGGCTAGTGTCATAGTGGGGTATTGGAGGCGACCGTGGTCGAATACAAGGTATTCTCTGCATCCCATGCGCTCTGTTCAGCAAACGAAACTGGCGGAATCTTGACAGATATTTATGAATATTTATGTTCGAACATAAAAAACTCGCTTTGCTGGTATTATAAACAAACTCGTGTCTTGATTATTGCCATTATAGGCTTGTTGCATAATGTACTATTTCAATGCTGGGCAACTAGATTTTACATCAACAGCTGCTCAAGTGTCACTGCCGATCTCAGGGCAACTCCTCGCTCGATCCAGAACACCATGCTCACTTGCTCATCTCGGATAGTAGGAACGACCGCAAGCAGTCGGGTGACGAGTTCGAACAATATCCACTATTTACAACATAACTGTGATTTAAGCTGTCGTGGGGGGGGGGGGGGTGATTTCGAAGTATTGCAAATGACTTTAAGGCTGTAAACCACGCCCATATCTACATGACATTCCTTGATTTAAAAATTGCGAGACAATTTGACGTGTCCTAAAACCTGTGATTATGGGTCATGTTTGTTTCGGACACGCCTTTATTTTGCAAAAGCATGAAGGGTGCTTAATGCAATCAGTGATCTATTTTACCTTCAAAATAGTTGTTCCAAGACAATCCTGAGAAAGGACGTGTTGCAGCTTAGATCTCGGCACAATACTTAGGATGTTAGCGAACGTCTTCCCCCTGTGTCACACACAGTGTCCCTCGGTGGAGCTCTTCCTGGATGACTATATCTATACAATATCTTCCTCTTCCTTGCTCCCTCCCGATGTGAAACGAAAGGCATAACTCATGTGGGAGACATGGATTAATCATAAATCTGACTTCCTAGCCTTCTTAATATAAAATACGCAGTCGTTTTCCACTTGACGCATCTTAAGTGTTTCTCAATATTGTGTTTCCCTGCCAGCTGCAGCGAAATGGCATTAAACTACCCCTGCGTAATGCACGCTTGAAACTGAAAAAAAAAACCATTAAGATACATTTAAAATTTAAATTTCAAGCAGCTGACTGGGTTATGGGCGGAAATCATTCTCTATCAACGGTGATAAATATATCCGTCAATGGGCAAAGCTGTATGCGTGGATGAGGCGAACCGGGGGTGGGTGAGGGATGAATTCAGTTGGTCTTTGAGGGGTTAACACACTGATTATGGGCATTTGTTTATGGCATTAATAATAATAATAATAACAATAATAATAATGAAATGCCAACTTTACCTTGTACTGGGATCATACTTTATTGACAGCCGTGCATAACAGACCTAATCAGGTTCTTGTTAACAGATGCATGAGGCACATCATTTTCATAGATGCGGCAATCCCAAACAGTGCCAACATGCTAACAAAACATGCCCAACATGCTAACAAAACATGCTGACAACCAGTCAAAATAAACAGAAGTGTTAGATGACCTCGCTGTTCGACCCCTTAAAGTAACAACACCCCCACCACCAACAACAATAACTAATTAAATGAAGAGAGCTTTCGGAACTGATCAAGAAACAATGGCACATGACACAAGTCAGGACAGTTCCTATGATCATCTCCAACACTGGCGTGATTCCGATCAACTTAAAGGTATCTCTCACAGAATTGAAGTTAGACCAAGGCGTTTTTAAGATTCTGCAGAAGACAGTGTGTGTGATGGATATGAAGGGAGGTAGCGCACAGTTTGCTGCTCCTGTGGAGGTCCGGGGACGGACACCAAGAGCCCGCTGATGAGCCAGCTTGGTGTTCCTAGGCGAAACCCCACCTAGGAAAATTGCTGAGTTTAAATAACTTATTTGCTCCAATTTCAGCCAGGAAACCCTCCCTGTAGTTTGTCGGTGTACAAAAAATTGACCATGACGGGCGTGGTGGCACAGCAGCCAAGCTGTTGGCCTCTTACCAAGGTAGACCGGGTTCGATTCCCGGCCAATGCATGTGAGATTTTCGATGTGAAATGCCATGTCCTGTAGTTCTGATTCCACGTAAAAAGGAAGTCCCGTGGCTCATAATCACACGATTAACGGTCACGTAAAACTTCAAACTTCCTTCCTTGCTTCCTTCCTTAAAATTGACCCTTTATAAAAGAGTGTGATTTTAACTTTACTGAAAAGTTTTGTATTTTCCTACTTCTTCTGTCAATATTTGTTACCATGTGTATAAACCCTGATCCGATCAAATTTAGGGCACTACTGTAAAGAAGCTCTTAAGCGTTAAGTGTAGACGTAGGAATAAATTTATAATAAACCAAATAAAATTTAAGAAACTCTCTCGGACTTGTCTGACAACCTGTGTTATTGTGATACTTGTAGTAGTGTGTATTTGTACCTTGAGGATAGGATTGGGAAGGAAGTGGCCATGGCCTGTTGCTAGGTGCCTGAAAAAAAAAGATAAATGCTACGGGCTTCTCATTCATCCGTATAACTTAAAACACACTAATATTTTATTATCTTTTTTCTCTTGAGCCAGGCTGCTAGTTTTTCCTCTCTCTCCTGTGAGAGGGCTTGCCTACACTTAGACACTTTGGGTGGTCGGGACAAACAATTAACTTACAAAAAGATGGTATATTGGCTTTCACTGCCAGTGAAAAATTGCTGCTTTTTAATTAACTTACATTTTATTCCGTTCATTTAAATTTTCTTTTCTTTCCTTTTTCCAGAATTGTCAGGTAAGATCTAGATAATAATAATGTCATTGGTTTTACGTCACTTTTTATAACTGCAGCTATTTGAGACGCCGGGGTGCCAGGATTTCACCCCGAAGGGGATCTTTAACGTGCAAATTAATATACTGACACGGCTCCCCCGCATTTGCGCACCCTCAAATGCTAGCGGACTGCGCCAGGATTGGATCCTGTAACCTTTGGCACAGCAGGCGAGAACGTTACCGCTGAGCCACGCAGCCAGCCGGTAAGATATATATGATTTTTACGGTAACTGACGGCCTGATATCTTTTGAATATGTTGAAGTAGCCCTTTCATATAGCTGGTTGTCATTTCGAGCATAATCTTGACTTCTGTGAAGGTACTCCCCTCATAAGTATATGTTGCGAATCAAAAATTGCCTGCCTTTCATTAAGGACCGATTGGAAACACAATCACAAGTACGGAGTCTATCCTCATTGTATCATAATGACCTGGCATCTACTGTATATTCGATTGGAATTGATACCGCCTCATCGCGTGCCTTCGCATTAAATTTTCCAGTGCTGAACGTGTGTTGATGCATGTTATTTTGAGCACAAATTAAAGCCTCGGTATAAGAGAGAACAAGCAAGTAAGATCATGGTGAAATCTAAAAATATTACGTATTTTTATATTTTATTTTATTTTATTTTTGTCTATAATGACTGTAATATTTGGATATTAAGTTTCCAGCTTGAAATTCTATTTCTATACCTTATCACAATGCAAAAACTTCTATTTTTTCAATCACATGGGAAATATAATTGACTGGAGAGTGTTGAGATATCGAGTAGTATAGATAGCCTTTATGAAAAAGCTCCTCACGGAACTACCTGCTGTAAGTACGAAATCCTGTATTCCATCCAACCCCCTCTCATGTGAGTTAGAATTGGACTGGATTTTGAAAGTTGTAAGGAACGTTTGACCACCTCATGATATAATAATAATATCGTATGTCCTCGGGTGCCGGGTGCAAGCTTTGTTATTTGACACCCATAGGGTAGCTTGCATGTCGAATTTCGTTGTTCTTTGAAGCACTATGAAAGTCAAGGAAGTTAGATATCTAAGCTCCTTGAACACTATAGCGCTTTCTAGTAGAGAAATGAGGAACTTTGTGTTGGCGGAAACTCTCGAGTTGGGTTCAAACCCGGCCGAAGCCGTCGGATTTTTTAAGAGCGTTATAAATCCCTCAGTATGCCTTCCTTCGTAGGGGAAGTAAAGCTGGCGGTTCCATGTCATAGATTTATGGAATGTCAAAGAACTTTCCACTAATTACACCTGTGTGAAACTAAATTGTATAGGTTAAGAATGTAAACAACGCTCTTAGGTTCCTACGTTCGTTGCGAAGAGCCGACTGCGGTGGCGTCTAGTAGCTAAGTTCTGAACTTGGCCTAGTAGTCGTTGACGGTGGCGTTTGGTGGCAAAAGTAGGAACTATTTGAAAAATTCAAAGTTGCAGTCCTTACTTGAATTAATAAAACAGATACACACACTAATACTGTCATCACAATTAACACCGGTTATCAGACATATTCCACACACACCCAAAGTACACGGGGCTACAGGACCGCGTTGTCGCAGCCTCTAAATTAAGGAACCAACCAACCAAACTCCCAAGATTAATTTTGCCATTATAAACACGGCTTACTGAATTCAAATGGGTTCTTTGACATGCCAACATCGTATGACATACGTGTCGTAATTTTTGCCGCCTTAAAAAAAAAAACACTTTCCACGGCCAGGAGCGAACCTGCAAGTTTGGGGTTAGTAGACCGACACGTTAACCACCCACCCGCCGTGGCAAACTACCTCATGACGTAGCAGCTAAGATTAATGACTAGAACATCATATTCATAACATATATAATCCGCCTTGTCACTACTAAAATATCTAATTAATTATTAATTAAACGAACATGTTTCATATATAATGTTATCATCAAAGAGCTCAAATTAAAGGCGTTTAACTTTAACAAAATAACAAGTAGTTCCGTGAACAACTAAATAGCCAATTCCCATATATCCTACTTATGTTAATTGCCTGTTTGATTGCTGTAATAGATTCGTAGATATTGAGAACCTTCTAAATATTTTGGATGGTCACCATGTTAGATTTCTATGTATGTAGGCCATAGAGTTATGTATTATTAAATGACGATTATTGCGTAGGTTCATTATTCAAACGTTGAATTCGATCACTTGATTAGCACACAAGAAATGAAATCGAGGTATTAAACTTTTGCACAGACGCCATCTTGTGGTAATGAAAACAATTAAAATAGATGTCAGTGGATTAAAACTTGAATAAGAATTTACCGTACCAAGTCACTGCGCTTGGGTAGATAAATCGCGAGAAACGAACATTTAAATAAATTTCGCGTCGTCACCATGTTAGGCTTGTGCTCACCAGGTTATTGAAAGCCCCATAGGAGAACTTATAGCCCCTATGAACATACAAAATTTGAGTTTGATTGCTGTCAAAGAATAGCAGATATTGACAACTGTCTAAATATTTCGGATGGTCGCCATGTTAGATTTCTATGTATGTAGGCCATAGAGTTATGTATTATTAAATGGCGATTATTGAGTAGGTTCATTATTCAAACGTTGAGTTATGTATTATTAAATGACGATTATTGAGTAGGTTCATTATTCAAACGTTGAGTTCGATCACTTGATTAGGACACAAGAAATAGAAACTTAATTTTAAATTTTCGCACAGACGCTATATTGAGGTTATGTAAACCATTGAACTAAATTAGATGTCAGAGCATTACAATAATAAACATTTGCTGTACATTTTGTACAATATTAATAATGATAATAAGAAACAGCAGAAAAGGCAGGACTGCAAATATCCTTTGAGAAAACTGTATACATGAACATAGATCCCATTAACCAACATGGACAATGAAAACTCATAAAAAGAGTCCACAAATTCAGGTATCTAGGGGAGATTCTGACTCCTAACAACGATGTGAAGTCAGCTATTGAAGAGAGAGCGCAGAAGATGGAGATTGCATTCAGATTATGCCAGGAAACTTATAAGTCCAAATCCCTCTCCTATGAAGCCAAACTCAGACACTATAATACCGTGGTGAAACCTGAATGCCTTTATGCAGCGGAGACAATTGCCAGAAATGGAATCACAGAAATAGAAAAGAAAGAACGTAAATTTCTGAGGAAAATTCTAGGACCCAAGTAAACAACAACAACAACAAATGAGTTTACCTCCCGTTTGAGATCAAATCAAGAGCTATATAAAAATGCAAGAACATTTCAACATCTATGAGGAAAAGACGACAAACTTTCTATGGACACTTGAGAAGAATGGAACCGGAACGCCTAGCAAATAAAATCCTCATCTTTTAGGAAAGGAGAAAGACTCAAGTACCATGGTTGGAAGAAGTTTATCAGGATCTTAACAAATGTGGCATTGAGGAGGGAGATATTGCAAACAGAAAAGTGTTCAGAAGGAAAATTGTGGAGGTGACGGATCTGTCCGTAGAGAAACCCAAGAGAACTCGAAGGGTGTTCTCGGACGAGGAACGAGCAAGAGTGAGCCAACGTATGAAAGAGTATTGGCGTAACAGGAAAGAACATCAACAGTCAAGGCAGTTGGATAATCGTAACCCATAGGAGGTTGAAACGATCCTAATTAATAAATAAATAATAATAATAATAATATCAAGGAACTAATAATTATTCAGAAGCAATATTTTTAATGGTAAGTAATCCATAAAATATAATATTAAAGGTTTGATAAACCTAGATGTGATAGTGAGCCCGATGTACGTAGATGTGTATGAAATTTCTCTGTTAGATTAAATCTGGGTAATAATTATATTTGAGTTTTGTTGTTGATTCTTTTAGCGGATAAGAACATCTTGGAAACGTGTCGCGTGTATTTAGAGGTGTGTTGAATTTGTTTGATAAACTGAGTTATTGTGGGTGTCAGTAGCAGTTTGGGTCTAAGATTGAGGTAAGTGACCTGGGACTTGAAAAAAAAAACATCCTTGCATAATTCTTCAAGGGGCATGAAAACCCGGGAAAATACCGCACTCCTGTCTGTTCTGCCTCACGAGTCTGACTGTACCCCGTTTCAGCCCTCAGACCATAAGTACATTTCTTGACAGAGTTCGTAATCGAACCTGAACCTCCAGACGTGCCAGACAACAATGCTAGTCACTACACCACGAGGTGGACAGTTCAGTAGGGGGCCTATCAGACCGCTCGACTATGCTGGTAAATAACAACAGCAGGAGAGTTAATAAGTCCTGTCACTGCTCCATGTCTTGACGGAGATGGTTTGATTTTAATCACATCACGACTGAACTTCGTGGACAGCCACCGCGATTTACGCTGCGATATTAGTATGCCAGATGTGGGGGACCGGGAAGTACTGGCTACTCCCATTTCCGCTTGCAAGGCGAGGTCCATTGCACCCTATCAATTAACTCTGGATACTTAATTGGACCGACGTCCACTCCATTTCTCCAAGTGCACAGGAAGAAGACAAATATGGGTGAGAAGAGTTTATTACTCCTTAATGAGGTTGCACAAAAGTGCATTGACTTCCTTTGTTCCACATCCAATTCGTGGCATAGTGATTAGCATTCTTAGCTGTCACCATGGCGGTCCCGTTTCGATTCCCGGCTCCATCAATTCTGATTTCAGGGTTGGATTGCGGTTTACCTACCTCCTACCTCAGCCATCCTAGAAGTGTTTTCCATGGTTTACCCCACTTTTATTTCAGGCGAATGCCGGGATGGTACCTAAATTAAGACCACAGCCACCTCCTGCCCTAATACTAGCCCCAATTACAAAATACACACACTAATACAGACATCACAGTGACACAGGTTATCAGTCAGACTCCACACCCCCCCGAATTCATGGGAATACATGACCACGACGTCTCAAAATCTCTGAATAAGTTAACAACAACAGCAACCACCATTTGGTCCATTAAGGGCATGAAGGTCCTGGGCTTGATTCTCGGCATTGTTAAGAGTATTTATAATGGGCTGAAGCCTGGAAGGAAGTTCCTGCAGTCTCGTCAGGACAATTTAGAGGAAGTGGGTTCGATTTCTATATTTGGTATTATAGACGAGGTTTTCCGGGGTTTTCTACTTCTACTGTACGCCAATGGTGGGATGGGAACTAAATTAAGGATCTACATTTTATTCTTAATTACAATATGCGCACTGGTACAGCCATCAAAACGACAAAAGTTATGAAACAGATCTCGAACACGCACAAAGGGCTACATGACCAGAATGTTGCGAAGTCCCTCAATAAATACGGAGTATGCAATAACATCTCGTAATACTGTATCATATCACCCGTAGCGGCTTTGGTGACGTAGTTGTGGCATGCTGAACTGCTGTTCCCAAGATCGCGGGTTCAAACCCGGCCAAAGTCTTCGTTTCTTTTAAGAGCGTTAAATTCCTTCAGTATGCCTTCCTTCGGAGGGGAAGTAAAGCCGGCAGTCCCATGTAAAAGATCCTTCCACTAACTAAACTTGTGTGAAGCTAAATTTCTAGGTTAAATTTCATTGGAACGCTCAATCAAAGTTCCAACGTTCACCAGTAGGTGTCTGTGACATCTGGTAGCAAAAGTTGGAACTACTTGAAATTGAACGGAACTTGTAGCTTACCACATGGGTGTTCGTTTAAAGCAGTTACAGCTTCTGGCGAGCCGAACATGTCCTCGGACACTCCCGGCACTAAAAGCCATACGCTAAATAAGTAAATAAATAAATAAATAAATAACACCCGCCAATCTGCCATCTGCAATGAATAGGGTGCATTCAACTCTAACGGAGTTGAAGACAGAAATAATAATAATAATAATAATAATAATAATAATAATAATAATAATAATAATAATAATATATCGTATGGTTTCGGGTGCCGGGTGCAAGCTCTGTAATTTGACACCCAGAGGGTAGCTTGCATGTCGAATTTCGTTGCTCCTTGAATCACTATGAAAGTCAAGGAGGTTAGAAATCTAAGCTCCTTGAACAGTATAGCGCTTTCTAGTAGAGAAATGAGGAACTTTGTGTTGGCGGAAACTCCCGAGATTAATTTTGTCATTATGAACACGGCCTGCTGAATTCAAATGGGTTCTTTGACATGGCAACATCGTATGACATGCGTGTCGTATTTTTGCCGCCTTTCAAACATCACTTACCACGGCCAGGAGCGAACCTGCAATCTTGGGATTAGTAGACCGACACGCTATCCACTCACCCACCGTGGCATGACAGAAATGAGAAAGAAAGAAAGGAGTCATATTTGTGGTCCTTAAGGCTAGGAGCTTATTGTTGACAACAAGACTTGGGAATTAAGATTTTAGGATAACAAAAAAAATAAAATAATACTTTACATCAATTTAATGAACTACATACGAGAAAGGATGTGGTCTAACGCTTGGTGTCCGTTTAGTGTGTGTCATCAACACGTAAGAACCGTTTGGTTAATACACAACATATTCAATAGTGGAATACTAAAATTAAAAAGCAGAATGTAGTAACCTTCAGTGACGAACCTGGAACGAGTTGGCAACAAGATGAAGATATCCTAATCATTGAACGATCAACAACTACAAATGAAATTACTTCAAAGAAACGCAAACCTCGCCTACAGAAGACGAAGACAGACGATACTCGTATGGATTCGTTCAAACAATACATGGACATCAAGTGTTAGACCACATCCTTTGTCATGTGTAGTTCACTAAATCTATCAGTACGAGTGCTAGTGTTGACCCATGGTCAAATCAAAATCGAAATATCTACTTCCGTTTTGACTGACAAGTCATGCCCACCAACAGTTAGGCCACATCCTTTGTCGTATGTACAGCAGTTCACTAAATTGATGTAAAGTTTATTAATTCTTTTCTCTTTTGTTATACTAAAATCTTAATTACAAGCCATGTTTTCAACATTAAGCTATGTTCCTAGCCTGATATGCATTTTTGTTGTTAATTCATTTCAGGGGCCTTGTGGGTAGATTATTGGCTAAGGAATAACCCACCCACCAAGGGAAGATGATTAAGAAAAGGAAGAGGGTTTCGGACTGGAGAGAAAGGATAGAGAAATAGGATGAGAGTTCCACAAAAGTTATAATTTTAACTTTAAATACACTTAGAGGCAGTTGCCACTGAAAATTTGCTCTCTGATACCTAAAGTAGGTACGGACTTGGTCGAAGCTAACGGGAACCGCAGCTAGGACTTGGGCGGTTTGCCAGAGAAAGGCTTTAGTGTATTTCCTCCCAAGCATGCGTAAAAGTACTATGGGGAAGGGTGATGGTCTGTCCAGACAAATAGTAGCAGAATTGTTCTGTATTAACGATGACATAAACTTTGGAAGAGTCAGGGAAGACAGACTCTTGCTTAACCGTGGTATTTGAGAAATGATAAATCCAAAACTAAATATTTAATTTATTTAACAATTCAAAGAAGCGTAACTTTAATATGTATATAATTTCAATCTTATTAACAATTTGGGGTCGCAGACCTCCGACAACATTTAGAAATTGCTCCAGGCAAATAACAATTCTTAAGGTTTTAAACCTGGTACTAAAATCTTTGTAAGATTTTAAAAAGGCAAATGAAATGATTAAAGATTAGACATTCACAAGAGTACAAGGAGTGTACTTTAAAAAATTACCAGGTAACTGATTTAGAAAAGGTTACAACTTCGAAAATAACAATAAGAAAAACATAAAGAATAAATAGAAGTTCCTACAACTTCTTATATTTAAGCGGGATTACTTTATAACAATTATACAAAAGAGAGCAGGTCACTTACGGTGAAACCTAAAGAAAAAAATCAAAAGGAAGGTTCTAGACTTCCTATGTTTAAATAGGAATCACGAGCCAAATGGGGCAGTTTCCATTTCGTGAGACCTAGAAATAACTCACTCAAGAGTTGAAAGTATTGTTTTCCCTGATTACGGGGAAGAAACAATGTAAGTTTGAACCGTGTATAAAACACGTAGTTATACAGTAATTAATTAATGATAAACAAGCAAAATGGAAGGGCACTTCGTAGAGTGACACTTTATAGAATAGTTACAATTTTATTGATATGGTTTGTTAGTAGAAGGTTGAGGAAAGATAATTGGGATTTCGGATCAATGTTCATGGCCTTATTTAATGTAAGCGGACGATCGCGACGCGGTAGAAAAGTAGAACAAGCACTAGTTTTCACTATAGTCTGTAAAATGGATGCAAAGTTCACTGTAAAAAACACGGAAGTTTATGGGAAAGAAAGTTATTGCAATAATGAAGAAAACTGGTTTCACTAGGTAGGCGAGAATCTATTTCTTGAGAAGATTGTGAATTACAATTAAATACGCCATAGAACATTCCAACGGTGGACGAAAGTTTGCTATTGCAGTAATTTATAAGGAAGATTCCTCATTTTAAAAAGTATTTTCACAAGTGAGTGAAAAATACCTAACGACAAGACTCGCAGATAGAGTAAAGAATCTGGAAGGTTCCAGAACGATCTTTATAGAAGTATGGGGTCAAAGTTAATCCAGCGGAGGAACTTGCTTTGTAATTTATAGACAGCGGGTATTAGATAATATCCCACGTGGTGAGAAGATTTCTCATTTAGCAAGCATAAGAAATGCTGCTTTTCCCCAAGATTGGCTTGATTAGACAAAAGCCCAACATGGAAAATCCCGCGAAGGAGGATTTTTGCCCCAAAATACGTAATTTCACACTGCCTATAAAAGATCGTTAAAAGCATGTAGTCGATAAAATCATGAAGATGAGGTTAAAACTTGAAACAGGTACTTATCTTTGTTGCATGGCGAAGGTGAAGTTCCCTTAACCGATACTAGTGTGCCAACATGGCGTAGCACGTAGAGAGTGTCTCTTGGTTTGAGGAGACTAGCTCGAGTTGAGCCTTAACTGACTGAGTCAACTGCCGACTTAGAAGTGAGACCTGCTCAGCGAAGCACAGAGGGTCCAAGGAAGGGAAAAGAGTGGGGGTAGGAAACAAAAGGAGAACATATAAACGTAGCCAACATTACAACAAAAAATTGATCTTCTCTTGCTGAGCCGGTCTTCAAAGAGTTGATAACAGATGATACTAGCGCAGCATTGTGAGTAAAAAAGTAGACGTAGTTCTCTTGCTCACGGAGAAAATAGCTGGCGATGGTAACAAGATCTGGTGGCCAGATGGATAAGTAAATCCTCTTGCACCAGGAAGAATTGAGGAGCTTCAGAGATTCGCTGCGAGATGACGCTAGGTGAGTCATAGAAGATATATATCTAGAACAGACTTATAAAATATATAAGAGACCTGATCAACAAAGAGAAAATAGAAGATCACTGTTGGTGTTTGACAAAGAGGAAGGAAGAAATGAACATGCAAAAAGCATTAAAATTATATTCCACGTACCGTGCATTCAAAGAATACACCATACTGGGGGGGACACCAACAGAGAGCAAATAAGCAGTTACACATTAAAAGGCAACGCAGCGATCAAAGAAAGTGGTCTTGTGATCGGACCATTAGTGGTCAAGATTCTGGCCACTCTGACTCTCCCATCTCTTCCAGGATAACACTCGGTCACTCTACCAGAGATCCATACTAAGGGGGGTGAAACATCCCTAACCAAGACCAAGTCCCCCACCTTAATGTCAGGAGTGGAAAGAAACCACTTCTGTCTCCGTTGCAAGGAAGTTAAATATTCCAAGTTCCACCTCTTCCAAAAAGAATTACGGAGGGCTTCAAGTTTACACCAAACAATAGGTAGATTAGAATCCCTGTAAGAATTAGGAAGGGGAAGAGGGGCAGAGGGAGAAGTGCGTGTAAGGTAGCGACCAGGTGTAAGTGGAAGGAGGTCATCAGGGTCATTAGAAAGCGGAGTTAAATAACGAGAATTAACAACACCTTCAATCACAAAATAGCTAGAAGCTGCGAGAAGTATGCCTCTAGTAAAGATTACGATACGATGCGAAATGAGAATTGACAAGTTTAAACAAAGCGTATAGAAACAAGTACATCTATTAAGGATAAGAACATACCAAATAAACAAAGGAACTATGCGAGTAGAAAGCAAGAACGCCATAGGTAACAACAATCTAGTAGCCATAAACAATGACCTTAAGTTACAATAAGTATCAAAGGGGTTACTCAGAAAAATACTTAAGTCAGCGAGAAACGTGACATGACAAGTATAAATGCAAAAACACATCGAATGTAACGACGAGAAAAAAACAAGTTTGTTTATCAATGAACAATAAGATCGCAAAATATGTAAGCAAAGTGCCATACATAAGCGCATAAAGGATATGCAACGATGTTATAAAACAAGAATCGAAGCAATTGTAAGATACGAGCGTGAGTAAGTGGGATACATAGGCAAGCGCGGCCTTGACCCACATAGTACAACGAGATAAGGCATATAAATAGCTGAAAGAGTCCTTGAGCGGAACAAGTTTATTTTGGTGATGAGTTGAACGGCTTCTGTACTTGCAGAAGTGACTCACTAGACAATGGTTGGCAATCAGCCAGAGTTGAGATGAGGGAAGCTTGCTCTGACCTTTGGCAGGCATACAGGAAATAAACAGCAACTTGGCCTTACTCAAGCTTGCATACAAACAAGTTTGAAAAACAAGCAGTTCGATATAAACAAACAACACTAGTTGAATCAGCTGTAACTTAAAGCGGAACGAGTAACACGACATGCAATCATCCGTAGCTTGAACGTGAACAAACAATTTAGAGACATAAGAAATAAAGTAGGAAATCAATTTCGCATAATTTTGAGGATTATGGAATCCGACAATTTTCGACAGAAAAAAGCTTAATTCTTCCGAGCAAAGAAGAAAAGCTGGGACATTGAGAAGGAGTTTATGCGTAAGAATAGTTATTCTAGATGCTAGGGAATTCAGATTTTCAAGCGGTTTCAAAAGCGGCTTCCAATTGTGAGGAAGGAGGAGGGAGCCGGCCGTGGCCATCCTTCTAAATAGCGAAAGAAGTGAAATATAGCTTACAGCGAAGTGATGGTGACTGATAGCCATGGTTTTACACAAGGGGAAGATAGTTTTCGATAGAGAGTTTAAGCAATTACCTGCTATAAAAAATGACATGAGAAGGTAGATGAAGTAACACAAGGCAAGGCGAACTTGAATTGCCATCTTATGCGGAAATAAGGCAAAATCATTTAAACAACTTACCAAGGTGGCGTAGTTGTTCACGATAAGACATCGTTTCGGCAAGTGGTTTTCAAAAGTATCGAGATCGAAAACATGAGCGTTCTCTTTTTCAGAAAGGGGATTTATGTCAGCTGTAACAAAATGACATTGCGCTTTGGTTTGAACACTGGGATGTTGGATTTCACCAGTAATAACCCAACCAAAATCGGTGTCTCTGGCGACCACGGTTGAAGATAACTTACGTTTTTGTTTGCGAAGGCACTTCCAAAAAACATTGGCACTGAAAAGTACATCAATGGGACCTTGAGCATTAAACTAAGGATCAGCTAACCTTAAGTGCGAGGGAATGTTTAAACCGGAAGTATTAATAGAGCTGCTAGGAGTATCCTTGCCAATACTGGTAAGAACGAGACAGTTTAAGTTAAGATTGGTGTTTCTTTGACAAACGTCTCTGATTTTCAATTTTGAAGACTGCAAGACTCGAGTTTTCAAATTGTCAATGCCAGATACATTGATAGAAGTCGGCGATGAAGAAAGACCTAGTTTTTTAATTAACGATCGCGAAACAAAATTATGAGTTGAAGCGGAATCAAGAAGACCGCGGGTTCTAAACCAATTTCCAAATTTATCTTGGATACCGAATTTTACAGTGGTCAAGAGGGTTTGCGCACTGTGAGAAGTTTCGGCGTTAGAAATGCAGGAAGAAGCATTAGTTTGTTTGGAGCGGCTCTGCAAGGAGCTTGAAGAGGCGGGTGCTGGTGACCTCGATTTATCATGAACGTGCAATAAAGAATGGTGCGGTTTTTTACAATGAAAACAAAGATTGGAAGACGTGCAGTTTGAAGAAGAATGCTTAGGTGACAAACAGTTGAAGCAATGTTTGCTATTCAAGAAAAACTTCCTTCGATCTTCGACAGACAATTCTTTAAAGGATTTGCACAAATACAATGTGTGAAGCTTTTTACAGAGCGTGCATTTTAAAGATTTGTTAAGCGGCCTGATATGTTCTCTTGAATGATTGAAAGAAGAACGGGTTTGCTTGTTCTCGACAGATGGGGGCTGATGTCCCTTTGAAGAAGCAAGTTTTTTTTTCAAAAATTTGACACTGATGATTCGTTTCGACCTTTTCGCACTGAAATGCGAGTGCTGTAAGGACTTGGCATCGGCTGTTGAGAAACGAGATTAAGTGTTCGAACGAAAATTCCTCTTTGCGGGCGAGTTCGACCTCCCAAGCCTTTAAAGTCGAAAAATCGAATCTGGATGTAGCTAGATGAATAAGTATGGTGTCCCATGTTGTGACAGGCTGCTTAAGTTGGTATAATGCTCTAACATTTAACTGCATAGAGTCTAAGAGGTCTCTTAAAGAGGTGACGTCATTAGGTTTGACGGCTGGCAAGTTGAACAGACAGCGGATGTGACGAGCGACACTCAAACGTAAATTGCCATATCTCTCTTTAAGGAGATTAAAGGCGATGTGGTAGTTGTCTGCGCTTAAAGGCAGTGACTGTACCAAGGCTAAGGCCTCACCTTCCAAAGACACACGCAGGAAATAAAATTTATGAATATCGGGAATTTCATTATTGTCATGAATGAGTGAACAGTAAAGTTCGTAAAAAGAATACCATTCACCTTCCTGGCCTGAGAAGTGCGGTAGGCTTTTCTTAGGAAGTAACGGTTTCGGTTTGTTCTTGTGAACTGAAGCGGGTGCGGACTGGGCCGGATTGATGACCCTAGTGTCCGGTTCTGAGATATTGCGGATCCGTTGGTGGGCCTTTGCAATCCCTTCAAAGTACAAGGGTTCGACCTCGTCCCGATCCGATTGAAGTTCTGGGCAAGCGGATTCAATCTCGGTTTGAATTTGATCGTAATAATCATAAGACCGTTCGTACAACTTAAGGCGTTGTGTTAGGATGTCTAAATCACACTCGGCGGGATTTAATTTGCTGATGAAATTTCTGAATCTGGTGAGTTGCCCTTTATAGGAAGAACGTCTAGCAATGAGAGTTTCATCTTTTTCAGTAGGAGCCATGACAAGAAAAGTAAATTGAAATGTAACTCACGAAACTGTAGAACCTTGGAGATGCTGTCAAGTTTGCAGCAGCGAATGGGTAGAAAGAACGGGACACACCAAAGGAGACAGGAGCGGCCTCTTTCCCCTTCACAGGCTTTGCACGACGTAGATATAGCTGAAAGATTCAAAGCAGATATTAATAATTTGCAGAGTATTGTTAAATGACACTTTTAAAAAGAATAAAAATGGAAAATGGACTCTCCCGGGTTTCTGGTACCAATTTTTGGGTAGATTATTGGCTGAGGAATAACCCACCCACCAAGGGAAGATGATTAAGAAAAGGAAGAGGGTTTCGGACTGGAGAGAAAGGATAGAGAAATAGGATGAGAGTTCCACAAAAGTTATAATTTTAACTTTGAATACACTTAGAGGCAGTTGCAACTGAAAATTTGCTCTCTGATACCTAAAGTAGGTACGGACTTGGTCGAAGCTAACGGGAACCGCAGCTAGGACTTGGGCGGTTTGCCAGAGAAAGGCTTTAGTGTATTTCCTCCCAAGCATGCGTAAAAGTACTATGGGGAAGGGTGATGGTCTGGCCAGACAAATAGTAGCAGAATTGTTCTGTATTAACGATGGCATAAACTTTGGAAGAGTCAGGGAAGACAGACTCTTGCTTAACCGTGGTATTTGAGAAATGATAAATCCAAAACCAAATATTTAATTTATTTAACAATTCAAAGAAGCGTAACTTTAACATGTATATAATTTCAATCTTATTAACAATTTGGGGTCGCAGACCTCCGACAACATTTAGAAATTGCTCCAGGCAAATAACAATTCTTAAGGTTTTAAACCTGGTACTAAAATCTTTGTAAGATTTTAAAAAGGCAAATGAAATGATTAAAGTTTAGACATTCACAAGAGTACAAGGAGTGTACTTTAAAAAATTACCAGGTAACTGATTTAGAAAAGGTTACAACTTCGAAAATAACAATAAGAAAACATAAAGAATAAATAGAAGTTCCTACAACTTCTTATATTTAAGCGGGATTACTTTATAACAATTATACAAAAGAGAGCAGGTCACTTACGGTGAAACCTAAAGAAAAAAATCAAAAGGAAGGTTCTAGACTTCCTATGTTTAAATAGGAATCACGAGCCAAATGGGGCAGTTTCCATTTCGTGAGACCTAGAAATAACTCACTCAAGAGTTGAAAGTATTGTTTTCCCTGATTACGGGGAAGAAACAATGTAAGTTTGAACCGTGTATAAAACACGTAGTTATACAGTAATTAATTAATGATAAACAAGCAAAATGGAAGGGCACTTCGTAGAGTGACACTTTATAGAATAGTTACAATTTTATTGATATGGTTTGTTAGTAGAAGGTTGAGGAAAGATAATTGGGATTTCGGATCAATGTTCATGGCCTTATTTAATGTAAGCGGACGATCGCGACGCGGTAGAAAAGTAGAACAAGCACTAGTTTTCACTATAGTCTGTAAAATGGATGCAAAGTTCACTGTAAAAAACACGGAAGTTTATGGGAAAGAAAGTTATTGCAATAGTGAAGAAAACTGGTTTCACTAGGTAGGCGAGAATCTATTTCTTGAGAAGATTGCGAATTACAATTAAATACGCCATAGAACATTCCAACGGTGGACGAAAGTTTGCTATTGCAGTAATTTATAAGGAAGATTCCTCATTTTAAAAAGTATTTTCACAAGTGAGTGAAAAATACCTAACGACAAGCCTCGCAGATAGAGTACAGAATCTGGAAGGTTCCAGAACGATCTTTATAGAAGTATGGGGTCAAAGTTAATCCAGCGGAGGAACTTGCTTTGTAATTTATAGACAGCGGGTATTAGATAATATCCCACGTGGTGAGAAGATTTCTCATTTAGCAAGCATAAGAAATGCTGCTTTTCCCCAAGATTGGCTTGATTAGACAAAAGCCCAACATGGAAAATCCCGCGAAGGAGGATTTTTGCCCCAAAATACGTAATTTCACACTGCCTATAAAAGATCGTTAAAAGCATATAGTCGATAAAATCATGAAGATGAGGTTAAAACTTGAAACAGGTACTTATCTTTGTTGCATGGCGAAGGTGAAGTTCCCTTAACCGATACTAGTGTGCCAACATGGCGTAGAACGTAGAGAGTGTCTCTTGGTTTGAGGAGACTAGCTCGAGTTGAGCCTTAACTGATCGAGTCAACTGCCGACTTAGAAGTGAGATCTGCTCAGCGAAGCACAGAGGGTCCAAGGAAGGGAAAAGAGTGGGGGTAGGAAACAAAAGGAGAACATATAAACGTAGCCAACATTACAACAAAAAATTGATCTTCTCTTGCTGAGCCGGTCTTCAAAGAGTTGATAACAGATGATACTAGCGCAGCATTGTGAGGAAAAAAGTAGACGTAGTTCTCTTGCTCACGGAGAAAATAGCTGGCGATGGTAACAAGATCTGGTGGCCCGATGGATAAGTAAATCCTCTTGCACCAGGAAGAATTGAGGAGCTTCAGAGATTCGCTGCGAGATGACGCTAGGTGAGTCATAGAAGATATATATCTAGAACAGACTCATAAAAGATATAAGAGACCTGATCAACAAAGAGAAAATAGAAGATCACTGTTGGTGTTTGACAAAGAGGAAGGAAGAAATGAACATGCAAAAAGCATTAAAATTATATTCCACGTACCGTGTATTCAAAGAATACACCACCTTGGACCTCTTTGTCATCATCCCCGTGCACTTGGGTGTGCCAATTTTTCTGTTAACCCGTGGTTTTGTGCATACAGTAGTAGTGTGTGTAATTGTAAAGTTTATGGTCAGGAGTAGTGTAGGTGCCCCGAGACTTGAAATTTGTAAGGAACTACCCCGACATTTGCCTGGTGGGAATGTGGAAATAATCTGGAAAGAAAACACACACAGGATAGCCTCTAAAAGCGCCGGGCTTCGAATTTCCGATCTCCGGACTTGCCGCAGCTTCATATTGTGGTCTTGGTGAGCAATGTAAGATTCACGACAACGTCCCGGGATAGGAATGGAAATCGTTAGTTACGTTCATTTACATTTGTTCTCGAATTTAATCCAATTCATTGAAGCCCTTCTGAGACGAAATTCTGGATGCACTCCTCAAGGCCACTCAGCTAGCCTGACAATACATTAACACAAATTTCCTAAACTATAAACGGCTTCGGTGGCGTAGTCGGTAGCACGCTGAATTGCTATGCCCAAGAACGCGGTTTCGAACCTGGCCGAGGTCGTCTATTTTTTTTAAGAACGTTTAAGTCTCTCAGTATGCCTTCCTCCGGAGGGGAAGTAAAGCCGGCGGTCCCATGGTGGGGAGGATAGTGGGAGCGAATGGTTGGTTCCACCAAGCGATGTCTTTGGAAGGTCCTTGGGCGTTCCGTGACCAACGAAGAAGGATTACGGACTGTACTGATAAGTATCGAAGCAGCACTAAACTCGAGACCCTTGACACAGGATGCAGACAGAGGCGACGTTCTAACGCCAGCTCATTTCCTTATTGGGGATCGTCTCACTACACTGCCTACTGGACCAGAACCATGAAGTGGTGACCTTGTACGAGGATTCAGACTTCAGAAGCAACAAGCCGACGACTTCTGGAAGCGTTGGAGCAAAGAATACTTGTTGCAACTGCAAAGCTTCCACCAAGTGCGACAGCCTCATGGAAAAGGCACAAGGCTTAGAGTGGGTGACGTGGCCTTGTTGCAGGAAGGGACACATGTGGAAGCGGACACTAGTGGAAGAACTGCGTCAACGTCGAGACGAGAAAATAAGAACGGTTGTGCTCCGTACCTCAGAAGGCAAGCATTTAACACGGCCGGTCCAGCTGGTCATCCCCCTCGAGGTAGACCAGGGTGGGGAGGATGTAGGGGAATGCTAAAAGAGCACCACCGTGGACACATAATGTATTAATGTGTATCGTTGCCCCTTCTTTCATGATGTTCTTTGTATTGTTAATAAAGTATCTTTGACTAGAATGGTGTACATATGGTTACTGCGAATCAACTCCTCATATATGGCATGAAAAGGAACCTTCCTCTAACTACACTTGTGAAAGCTAAAATTTATAGGTTAATTTGATAACGCTATATTAGTTCAAACGTTCGCTACCAAGTGCTGGCTGCAATGGTATCTAGTAGCCAAGTCCACAGCTAGGGGTCGTGGATGGTAGCATTTGGTAGCAAAAGTAGAAAATTCATCGTCTGCAGTCCTACTACCTGAATCACAGATAACACACACTACTTACAGCCATCACAATTATCACCGGTTATCAGACAAATTCTACACACACCCAAAGTACACGGGGCTACATGACCACGTTGTCGCAGCCCCTAAACTGAGGAACTAACCAACCGGACACGGAAAAAGAAGAACATCCTTAACTCTTGAATAATGAAAATTGTGGGACTCAGAAAGAAGTAGAGACGTGAAAGGCAGGTAGGAAATTTATAAAGAAAGGTCACCCCAAAGTAATTGAAAAAGAAGGAAAGGCGTAGCCTACCCAGTTTAGGTATCCCTTGAGGTCATGAACTTCCAAACTCTCCATTCGTGGGTCTTTGAGGGCGCACCATGAATGGTGGGGCTACACACACCCTGCTTCCTACTGAACTTATACAGAAACCAGTAGATTCCGTGAAAAAATGAGGGTATTAGGACAGAAACGACAGGAAAATGATAGACAACCTAGGTCTCGTATACCCTAATACTGTCAAGGCTGTAAGAGAACAAGAGTTAACCAATAGGAATGATGAATGACAGGGGACCAACACAAGTGGAAGCAATACCGGGCTCATTTCCAATATAGTTGTTCTTGCTAATGATACAGCGAGTCTAGTGTTTTGGTATTTTTTTGTTAACGCCTTAGGAACTTATTTATATCGTATTTGTCTGCCATAACTGTGTTATTGTGGTGACTGTAGAGGTGTACAAAACTGTAATTATAAAGGTGTATAAAGGAGGTCTAAAGGAGTAGGTGCCCCGAGACTTAAAACTATACATCATCCCACCATAGGCTGTAATGAGTTGATAAAATACCGGGAACAATATAAACTGAGACTGAAAGCTGTCAACACTAGGATATAAACCTAGCTTTTGTAACTCTCCGTTGCAGTCGTCTTAGGGAACGATGCTACGGGACTCGGTAAATAATTTGTTTATTCTGCCCATGAGCTTCCTCAGCCTTATATAACTTAAAACTCTGGAAATAAGCCCATAAATTACGTCACCAACTTCATATGTAAAACCTCCCGACTGTGGCGGTAGTTGATAATAAAGTTATACAACTCCAAAACTCGCTAAAGCAGCCAGAGAAAAGCTCTGTTTATGGTACGTAATTTTAAATGCAGACTAATAACTGACGGAGGCGTAGAGGAAAGCGGCTCATGAAAGGGTTGTTATTTATCACCACTTCGTAAGTTTGGTGAGGTCGGCTACAATTTTGAACAACGGTAGAACCTACGAGCTCTTTCAATCTCAAAGTTCACAAGGAAGAGCTATGCCTACCTAATAGCGCAGAAATCCTTATCGAAGACATAAGACACTGTTTCGGACTATCAGAAACGCAAGCATACAAAACCATCATCGAGGAGAGACAGAACAAAGTCAGCGAGATTCCAAGAGAAATAATGGAAACAGAAGCGATGAAAACAGAAACCTGGAAAGGTCTGAACTTACAGTTTTGCCACCTGTACACTCGATTCACTGCCCATAGCTTTAATGGGAAGATATGCCTAAACATATACCATGAACCCAAGGAGGTCTGCCTTTGTAAACTACCATTTAGTAACATTTAGTGAAGTGTGAACACAGAACTCTGCATTAAACACGCTAACAAAAGACTTCTGTTACTTAGGAAGCAAAATAACCAGTGATGGACGAAACAAAGAGGATATAAAAAGTAGGTTGGCTCAGGCAAGGAAAGCATTTCTACTGAAAAGCGATCTTCTGACATTGAATATAGATTTACCCTAGGTATTAGGAAGTCATTTTTGAAAACCTTTGTCAGGAGCGTGGCACACTTTGGAAGTGAAACTTGGACTATTTGGCTATTTGACTATAGGCTAATACTTGGAAATGCATTTGAAATGTGGTGTCACAGGTGAATGATGATCAGATGGGTAGATAGGATTAAAAATGAAGAGGTATTAAGGCGAGTGGGAGAGGAGAGATGTTTCTGGCGACTGCTAATGAAGAGAAGTGGTAGGCTACAGTAGGTTAATAGGACACATACTAAGGCACGCAGGAATAGCAAGCTTAGCTATGGAAGGAATGATCGTGGACAAGAACTGTAGGGGTAGACCAAGGTTAGAATATGTTAAACAGATTGCCTCGGATGTAGGGTGTGGTAGCTATGTAGAGATGAAACGTTTAGCTCTGGACGGGGAGGCATGGAGAAATGCATAAAACCAATCAAAACACTGAAGACTCAAACAACAAAAACAAAAGACCGCGATAATCAAAACTCAAATTAATGTTCACATAGTGTTTAATGACGTTATTTAAAATGCATAATATACATGCACAAGTTTGTTTTACATCAAACTACAAGGCATTAAAATAGCGTGCATCTCACAAGCAGTTCGATGTTCATCGAATATTTCCAGTGAAATATACAAGTATTTACAAGTCATCGTAATATTTGGTTTTGAAATTGATATCACGGATATGAAAATATCAACTACGATAGTATTTTGGCACAAAACAAAGGAAGACTACATATTTTTAAGGGAGCGGGGGCTTTTTCGAACTCCATGTATATGATAATAGTTAACCAAGCGACTCATTGAAGCCGCGCATCGCTCTTCAATATGTTCTAAGTGTTACCGGAAACAACATAAACTCAGAATGAATGCTGTCAACTCTACGATTTGAACCTCGGATATATAACTTCTCGTTGTAGTCGTTAAGTGTGTCTTAGCGCACGTGACTACGAGGCTCAGTAACTTTGAATGGCGTAGATATATTAGTATATTTATTATAACATACGGCACTTTCTTCTCTTAGCGAGTATAACTTAAGTAAAGTGGACTGTAATCTCATTTTCTATACAATTGTATCATTTTGCTACACAATATAGCTCCATTATGTATTTAAATTTTTAGATTTTATGTTTAGGTAATATTTTCCTAAGCGGCTTGGGGGGCGTAGTTGGTAGCATGCTGAGCTTCTATGCTCAACGTAACGGGCACAAACCCGGCCAAAGTCGTCAGATTTTTTATGAGCGTTAAAAATCTCTCACTATGCCTTCCTTCGGAGAGGAAGTAAAGCCGGCGGTCCCATGCAATAGATTTATGGCATGATAAAGAACCTTCCACTAATTACACTTTTGTGAAGCTAAATTATAGGTTATCTTTGACTAACGCTCTTAGGTTCCACGTTTGTCGCCAGGAGCTCACTGCGGTGGCATCTAGTAACAAAGTTCAGAACTAGTAGGTCGTTGACAGTTGCATTTGGTAGCAAAAGTTGGAACTAGTTGAAAATCGAATGTCTGCAGTCTTTACCTCTTTTTTTGCGTATGGCTTTTAGTGCCGGGAGTGTCCGTAGACATGATCTGCTCGCTAGAGTTTGTAGCAGCTTCTATGTGGTCACCCATGGGGTGAGCTACAAGTACCGTCACGTGTGGAGTGTTGTCTGGGGAGGAAAGTGTGAATGTAAAGACGAGGATTTGGAAGGTAGCGGCTGTGGCCTATAGTTACGGACCAATCCCGGCATTTGCCTGGAAGGAAGATGGGAAAACACAGAAGACCATCTTCAAGGTTGCCCTCGAGGGGATTCGCTTCCCTGATGTGAGCGACTGCCTGCAGCCACGCCGGAACGACCACGGCTAACTCAACCGGTTCTTACTTGAATTTAAAACAGATAACACACACTAATACAGCCATCACAATAACACCGGTTGTTAGACAGATACTACACACACCCAAAGTACACGGGGCTATATGACCGCGTTGTCGCAGCCCCTAAACTGAGGATCCAACCTACCATTAATTTTCTAAGTGGACATACAATGAAAATAAAAATGAAATAAATATAAAAAACAAGTAGTTCCGTGAAGAATTATACAGCCTATTTTCATATATCCTACTCATGTCAATTGCCTCTATCAACATACAAAAATTCAGTTTGATTGTTGTGATAGATTCGTAGATATAGAGAACCGTCTAAATATTTCAGATGATCGACAGGTTGGATTCTTATTTATGTACTATTACATGAAGATTATTGTGTGCGTGTGGTATTCAAACTTCAATCGCATGATTAGGACACAAGAAGTAAAAACGAGATTTTAAAATTTCGCACAGCTGCCATCTTGTGGTTATCAAAACAATTGAAATAAATTAGATGCCAATGGATTAATATTTGTATAATCATTTAACGTGCAAAGTTTCACTGCACTCGGATGGTTAAATCACGAGAAACGTTCAATTGAGTATTTATACTTCGCGTCGCCGCCATGTTGGATTTGTGCTCACCAGGTTACTGATAGGTGAACTTATGTTCATAGCCTCTATGAACATTTAAAAAAATCAGTTTGATTGCTGTAAAGGATTCGTAGATATTGAGAACCGCCGAAATATTTCGGATGCTCGCCATTTTGGATTGTTTTATGTATAGGCCATAGTTATGTACCATTAAAGGAAAAATAATGCGTAGCTTCATTATTCAAACTTTCACTTCGATCGCATGAATACGACACAAGAAATAAAAACTTAATTTTAAAATTTCGCACACCCGCCATCTTGAGGTTATATAAACAATTGAACTAAATTAGATGCCATTGCATTACAATATGTATAATCATTTATTGTACCACATTTCACTGCGCTCAGATGGTTAAATCAAGAGAAAAGTCTAATTAAAATGTTTCAAATTCGCTTGGCCGCCATGTTCGTTTTGTACGTTACAGTTTTTTGAAAATTACATAGGTAAACGTGTAAAAATGCCCTTTATCATCGTACAAAATTTCAGGGGTATATCTGTAATGGTTTCGGAGATATAGAATAGATATAGAATGAAATATTTTGCACAGCCGCCATTTTCAGGTTATGTGAACAATTGAACTAAATTGGACGCCAGTGCATTACAATGTATATAATCATTTGCAGTACCAATTTTCATTACGTTTGGATTGTTAAATCGCGAGAAAAGCCTATTTAAAAGTCTCAACTTCGCATGGCCGCCATGTTGCTTTTGTATTTACCAGGGTTTTGAACGTCACTTAGGTGAACTTCTATTAGTGCCCTTTATCACCGTAGAAAATTTCAGGGTGATATCGGTAATAGTTTCGGAGATACTGAATGCTGGTGAAATATTTCGCATAGCCGCCATGTTGGATTGGTGTGACAGAATAACATTTGAAGGGCACGGTCGAGGTCGGCCAGAATGGTGCTATGATCTTCCCGAGTTTCATTGAAATCGCTCCAGTCGTTTAGATTTTATTAGGAAGGGACACACACACCTCACACACACACGCACACACACACACACACACACACACACGCACACACACGGACAAAAGGCGATCTCATAAGCCTATTTTCTCAAAATTGAAAATAGGCTAATAAAAATAAAGTTTATGTTAAAAAGTTTGAAGAGTTTAATAAGTATATAAATTTAGAAAGATTCAAAGCTGATAAAAGTTTCAAAATTGAAAAGTTTTAAAGTTTAAAAGTGAAAAAAGTTTAAATTTTTAAAGTTTAAACGGTGAAAATAGTTGATAATTTTAAAAGTGTATAAGTCTATAAGTCGATGAAAGTTTAAAAATTTTAATGTTTAAAAGATTAAGAGTTTTAAAAGATTAAAAGGTGAAAAAAGTTTATAAGTTCAAAAGTTTAAAATGTTAAAAAGGTGCAAAATGTCTAAAAACTTTAAAGTTTAAAAGTTTTAAAAGTTTAAAAAGTTTAAAAGTTAAGAATTTTAAACGTTTAAGAGTTTAAATATTTACAAGTTACCCAAGAAGTTAAAAAGTTAAAAAGTTAAATGGTTAAAAACTATAAAAGTTTAAAAGATTAAAAAGTTTAAAAAGTTACAAAGTTAAAAAGTTAAAAAGTTAAAAAGTTTAAAAAATTAGAAAGTTCAAGAAATTTAAAAGATTAAAAGTTTTACAAGTTTAAGAATTTAATGGTTTAAAAGTTTAACAAGTGTAAAAAGTATACATTTTAAAAGAGTTTAAAAGTTTCAAGTGTTTTAAGGGTTTTAAATTTACTAAGTTAAACTGTAAAGTATTGAAATTTGCACAAGGAACGTCGAACTGTCAAAGTGACAGCTGCTGAAAAGAGTACAAACCGAAAATTAGAGGTACTTGTGGTTCATTGGGTCTAATGGTTAATGGTTCTGAATTAATCAGTTAGTGTCTCGCGTTCAAACATCTAATGGAGGCTAAGTCTACTGTCGACCCAAGTATTATGTGTACTCGAGTTTGAAGGTTGTTTGTGAAGTAACCAATAGACCTACATAAAATCCAATCACATAATCATTTTCGTCGTTCTATTTTACGTTAGCTCATGTAGATTTGGAATTTTTAATTTATATTTTAATATTTTTTGTCGCAGTTGGAACACAAAAAGTGCACGTTTTTAAGCGTGTTTCAACCATGCGTCACATTTAAGAATTATTATCTCAAAAACCCGTCATCAGATCGAATCCAAATTTTAACACTTGTTGTGCTCCAACTGCGACAAAAAAATATTAAAATATAAATTAAAAATTCCAAAACTACATGAGCTAACGTACAATAGAACGACGAAAATGATGATGTTATTGGATTTTATGTAGGTCTATTGGTTACTTCACAAACAACCTTCAAACTCGAGTGCACATAATACTTTGGTCGACAGTAGTAGGCATCTCACCCCAATGCTTGGGGAAGAGGAGGCCGATTCTTATTTTAATTAATTATTCGCAAAGGCCGCATGAAACTTATACTCAGGAAGAATATTAATGTGACAACTGTGTAGCATCATGTGACTGACTATTGATGGATTTAATATATCTTGTTAATAATTAAATCTTTAACCGGTTTATTGTTAGTAGTAAAAATTATTTTCGGCATATAGGCCTACATAAGTTTCAATTGATAAACATAAATCTTATATTTTTCGGCATTTACCACAACATTCGGGGTGGGATGCCTAAAATGCTAGTTTGAAAATAATTAGTGATGAATTCTAAAATATTTGGTTAGTTTTGCTGTAAATTAAATTGTTGTATTAGAATATGATGTGGAATGTTATCATATGTATTGGGGAATAAATATATATTTTTCCAACATGAAAGTATATTTTGAAGTAAATCGTTAGACATCTTTTCCTGATTCACGCTACAGTATATAGGCCTACTCCTTTGTTCGTAAATATATTGCAATGAACGCATACACATACATTCCCTGGTGCTAACGCTAGTTGGCGATATAAAAACTCCCCCCTCACCCATGCTTAAGCCTGTCAAGCTGTCACCTCCCCTGTGTTTCGACAAGTAGTGTTACTATGGCAGCAGCAGACCCAGATAAATCTTGAGCCGTCACTGTATGTGGCACTCCTCGCCGTGATGGATGGTTGTTGTGCTTGGGCAAGTGGCACGGGGATCCCCTGTATCATCTGCTTTTTGGGTGTTGAAGCATTAGATTGACGTTAATAATGAACTTTTTCCTTGGACTTCGTCTTAAAAATACACACATCAAATACGGTTTGCATATTGCCATGGAGCACAGTGGGGATGAAAGTGTGGACGGACTTATTTATTAAGCAGTGTCCACGCCTGCTCAAAACAATATTGAGATCGGGAGCATAGGCAGGCCATTCCATTCTGTGAATACCATTTTCCATAAGAAAGGCATTGACAATGCCAGCTCTGTGCGGGCGAGCGTTATCATCCACGATAGTGAAATTTGGGCCGAAATTGACAGCATAGCCTTTCGTTACAGGTGCCAGAATAGTATCCCCGTAATGTCTGCCTGTCATACGCCCTGGGATGTACACAAGAGGGGTTCGGTGACCATACATGATGCCACCCCAAAACGTTGTTGGTATCGGTCTCGGAAATATTGGTCGTGTATACGTTCACTGGGTCGTCTCTACACTCCTATAGATCTATCCTCATTGACACAGGAGAGTGATCACAGCCGATATACACGCACGCAAGAACGACTAATGGGTTTGAGGCCACTACTACGTTTGACCAGCAATATGCAAAACTTTTATGGATGTGTGTAGAAGGTGATGATCACCATTTTAAGCTCATATATTTTAGTTAGTTAGTTATTGATGTTTTAAGGGGCGGAACTCATATACTTTGGTAGTGGTTCTTCATCTAAATGGTGGAACGTCGAGATCATCAGCCCCTGATCTGGTTAAATGAATTAAATAAGTCAAGGTGCTTTGAAGAAGCAGCAATGGTCTATTAGAAAGTACCTTTCCAACGTTTGAGTGGAGTTGAAATGGAACACAACGGAATGGTATATCAAGGACAGCCGAGGATGGAGTTTGAACCCACTCGCCTCCCATATGTGGAGGTAGCTTGGTCCCATGGAGGTTAACACGCTTAACTACCGCACTCATTTGACCCATTTTAATTTAGGAAATCACACTTCATTTCTTAGGATATTATGTAAACGTCAGCGTCAAAGGGCAATCGGTTTACTGACGACAGTTATAAACTCAGCTGGAAGATGGAACATGGCCCTCGTGTTAATTTCATAATTATATTATGAGTGAACCATTATTATGTTTTTAATGTTTAATAGTCTCACTCCGTCTCCCCGCCTCCATCTTGAAAATATGGAGTTGTTGTTATTGAGGCGTGCAGATGGAAAGGACGTGGACCATAAGACCTTTATCAAGTTTACTCACATTCCGAACTAGATGCAGAACTAACTATGGAATGACTACACTTTTGGTATAAAGGTAGAAACCCAAAATTTAATAAAACAAAAGATATAGCAAAAGTGGGAATGAAAGTGGGCATGAAATGATAGAATGACGGATGATGGGGCTGGAATAAAGGTAGGCCTACACATAATATCAAAACAAGTAAATACAAGTATAAAAATAAACGAAGGTTACCAAAAGAAAGGAGAGAACGAGATGCCTAACGTGTTGTAGATTGGAGATTGTTCGAGGGGAAACTCAAATTTTTAAACGGGGCAGAAATAAAACAAGTTAACAATAATGTGAATAGTACTTTCTTCCCACCACAGGCTAACTACATAACGCAGTCAGGAGAAATATTCTAAGAAGCTTATGAAGTGAAGTAACCCAAGAACAGAATAATTCCACCCTTTAAAACAAAGTATGTCACTTCAAAACACAACCAAAGAACAATACGCAAAACCCAACGCTCACAAAATGACAAACAAATCGCAGGACTACATATGACATACAATTACCTAAACCTAATTCTTTACTGGAGACACACCAAAAGAAACATAAATTACAAAATTACTTCATATACTTCCTGAATAAATCTCCTTTTCGGAAGAACGCACGAGACTCGGTTATCTTACGGGAGACAAGATGAGCGTCGATAGCAGTCCCGGGTACGTAAAATGAACACACATTCTACCATCTCGAAAGAATAACCCATACGTCTCATTTAATAAGCGTAATGAGTTCACGTGTTGATTCTTGACTGAAAGCTACTCAAACAGAACAGAACTACAATGACCCTCAGATTTCAGTCAAGCTCCATTTAAACAAATAACATTAACCCACCCATAAGATAAGAACACAAGCTTAAAAGGAAATAACCAGCAGGATGTCGAGGCCCTAAATCATTTATCCTACAAAACAAAATAACACAATACAACAAACAACAAATAGCTCATCAGAATTATCCTATGTGGCTCTCCCAACTTCATAATTAATATACATAAAACAGCTCACCGGAATTATCCTTTGTGGCTCTACCAACTTCATAATTAACCTACATACACATAACATCATCACCTCAGGGTAACGCCCGAAGCCACTTTTCATCCTCCTAGTAATTTAATATTATTCACCTTAACAACCTAAAACACACGCAGGGAAAATGATACATAATACCGAAAATACAACAAGGAAAAAGCGAACCAACAAGAGTCCCTTAAACAATTAACCCCAAAAACAACACGGTTCCTCAATACGTACATCTACACAAAAGAGGAGGAATATAAACACAAAACAAGATAACCTACAATAACAAACGATCTCCAATCTAGAGAGGGACATTCTAACACTGAAGGTTGGTGGACAAAACATTCCTAACCAAATTTCTTGTTACACCTTTTCCATGGATATTGACACTTTAAATAAATAAGGAACTTAGCTTTTCCATGAGACGATCTCGACGTTCCCAGTCGACAATTTTATATATATAAATATATTCATATTACCAACAGATTTCCTCTCAAATAAATATGACGTAACCAGAATAGGAAGTGAAAATGATTCACACTTAATCATACAATTTAAAACTTAGTTTCCAAACACATTTAAATCTAATGGATTTGCCAACTGGTCATCATGGTTCTCTGCTCTTTTCATCTCTTTTTTGTTCCGTAATAATCCCAGACATTATTGACCAACGCAGCTTTCCTTAATTCATCATCTCTAAGATTACGGAGCGGGTGAGTTTTGATAGCCCAATAAACGATGACAGTTTAAACTTTCATCGGCAGATGGCAGTCTTTCCAATATGGATAAAACTTCGCGACCAGTTTATAATAGAAACGGGTCAGTTATTTTGCTTTCAGCATACGATTCCACATGTAAGGTTCTACCTCATCATTAATTTTAGTAGTTCTAAAACATGGAGTTATTTTTATTGAATTATGAAATGTCAGAATGGCCACTGCGCCCTATATTCAGTGTGATAAATGCATCACTTACACTACTGAGGCCTTTATATAATAATGCTCTCCTACCATGCTTCGTCTTAAGTATGCAATTATATCCTGAGTTATTGATTTATATATTACAACTAGCAGAAGTACCCATTCTTCGAACGGTCTTCGGTATTAATAACCAGACGTAATCAATTGAGCTACTATTGCAATGGTTAAAGACTTGGAACCTGTTTCTCGACAAAGAAAAATGATTAGTTAAAATATGCTCTGAAACTAAATTTACCTAACGTGTACTTCCTGACGTGAAAAAAGAAAATGAAAACCTCGTAGACGAAACGCAATACACGTCAAATAAAACTGCCCTTCACTGTTGTGTCAAGTCCCCATCCAGAGGAAGACCGCTTTAATAAATTATAAAGGCTTATGGTGCATGAAAATTCAGGTTTTTTAGACTCCAATGGCCCAAATTCCTAAAAGAAAAAAAAAGAAAAAATCCTACCGTATTTCAATTCAGGAATTTTTGAAAATAATATTTCTGTTGGGAGATTTAATAGACCTTCTGTACGACATAACGCACATTTAAGTCGTGTGAACAAATCTAGGGTACCCCTTGACCCCCTTAAGCGCAGTGATGAATTTTACAGTTTTAGTTGATTCCGTAATAACCTTATAGCCATTTGCAAACATTCACAGAAATTTAATAAATGGAGTGGCTTTACTTCTTGCAGAAATAGATGGAAAGTTGGATGTCACCTTTTCAGATATTGTTGTCATGGTTACTGGCTTGCATTCCTTCATTAGTTTATTAAATGAAATAAGTTTTCTGGGAATATCTCAGAAACTGTTGGTTTTAGAGCCTTAAAACGTACTTTTCGGGGACCCTTTACTGCTATTTAGGGGCACCGAGTTTTGTTTCTGACACCAAGGAGCTGAAACTAAGCTTTGTCTCGTCGTTGTAGGCCGTAGTATAATAATAATAATAACTATAATAATAATATGACAATATAGGGATAGGGATATAATAGACCTTCCGTACCACACCCGCACGTGTAAATCGCGTGAAAAAAAATTAGAGTATCCCTTGACCCCCTTAAGCGCATTATATGACATTGATGAATTTTACAGCTTAATTTGGTTCCGTTATAACCTTATAGCCGTTTGCAAACTATCTCAGTATCGTAATAAATGGAATTGTATTGCGTCTTACAGCAATAGATGGACCTGTGAGATTCCGTTGCCATGGTAACCGTCATGCATTCATTCGTTATTGTATAAAATGAAATTAGTTTTCTGGAAATATCTCAAAAACTGTTGGTTTTAGGGCCTTAAAATGTGGTTTTCGGGGTCCCTTTCGGGCCCCCAAGTTTCGTTTCTCACATTGAGGGCCTGAAAATGAGCTTTGTCTCGCCCGTCTACGCCTATTTCAGCAAGTATTTTAAGGGGGTAGGCCCCCGTTTATGAGAGGTACAGAGAAGAGTTACATCAGTGATTAGTGCCGTGCCTCTAAAGGATATTTGTACCAAATTTTACGTTGATCCACCCAGCCTTTCTCGAGTTATAAGGGAACAACCACTTTGTCCTCAGACAGACAGACAAACAGACAGACAGACAAACAGACAGACATACAGACAGACAGACAGACAGACAAAAATTTAATTTCGCGCGCATCCGTCATAAAACTGTCTGAAACGCGTAAATAACGCAAATTTCCGTAGAAATTCAGAAAAAACAGACAAACTTTCATTCTTATATACATAGAGATAGTAAGCATAACCACCATCTTGAACGTATAGGATCGCTGGCCTTTTGCTTTGTATATACCAAATGATTTATAAGGTTCAGACTTATTATTAAATTTCGTTATTATAACTTTAAATACTGAGAGTCATTAATTTATTTTGAAAATTCAAGATGGCCACTGTGCGCTATATTCAGTGTGATAATATTTTTACTATCACGGATGAGAACTCGTGTAGGATCCTCATCTCTTGCCAATATTTGACTTAATTACTTTCTGAGGTGTCGACTTTAATGTTCTATCAGTTCGCGCACCCACCATATTGAGTGTATAGAGTGTCTGTTATTTTGATATGGACATACAAGACGCATACTCGATCCTAGCTGTCATTGATATTCATTACTATAGCTTTTAAATGAAGGGTCCTTGGGAATAAAGGGGAATGTCAAATAATGTAAAATGTTCAGGAAACGAGTTTTAAAGTTTCATTACTTTTATGTACTTATATATACGCGTCAACTTGAAACGACATATTCTAACGACCCTCATTGTTCCAAGTCAGACACAATTGTGCCTTCAATACGTCGCAAAGAGGCCTACCAGACCACGCATTTATCTCGATTTTATACTTTGAGTGAAATTCTCCCTTCTTACCGTGGACCCTTCACATTTTGAGAGTTATTTATATTTTTTATTTCACGATGGCTGCTGCACCTAATATGATCTCACATGTAGTCATCACGTTGGTAGCAGAGGGTCCTTATATAAAACATTCCGAATGCGAAGTATTGTGAGCCTTGATTCATTGAATGATAGGTTATGGATTATAATGTTTGCATAATTGGCATGGTCACCATTTTGAAATTATTCTGCTGATGACCTTGTAGTATTGAGTATAGACGATTCGCTGATGGGGACTGTTTCTATAAAGTTTTGGTAGAGATCGGATGATTAGTTTAGTCGTCATTCATCTAGGCCTAAGCATTGAACGCTTGGGAGGCTGCTATTTTGTTTTCTTCAAGATGGCGGAGATATAAAACATGACTCTAAGGTGCCCTGTATAAAATTTTAATCAATTCAGTTTCGTCATAGGTGGGGGAAAGACGTACACACAGGCAGACACACGGACATTTTGGTCGATGCAGAACTAATAAGTCTCCTTTCCTATTTTTACAAAATTCGAAAGAAGAGTAAAAATCCAATTGAAGATATATTTATTGTTGGTTCATTTAGGGGCTTCGACATTGGGGTCATTTAGCCTCGTGCACTTGGGTGTGTGTAGAATTTGTCTTAAACCTGTGATATTGTTATGTGTCTGTAGTAGTGTGTATATTTGAAATGTAGTTGAGGATTGGGAAGGAGACGACCTTGGCCTTAAGTTGGGAACTATCCCGGTATTTGTCTGGAGTAGAAGTGGGAAACCGCAGAAAACCACTTCCAGGATGACTGAGGTGGGAACTGAATCCACCTCTTCTCAGTTTTCCTTACGAGGCTGAGTGTAGCCCGTTGCAGCCCTCACACCTGAATTACATTTCTTGGCAGAGCTGGGAATCGAATCCGGACTTCCTGGGCGACAGCCAAGAAGACGATATATTCATACACACGGGAGAAACGGCACTTGGAGAATCTTAGGCGAGACTTGCAATATGTTTAAAATATTAATGGATAAAGCAATGCTACCTTAATGTGGCTTCCATAGAGACCTGGTGCACGCCTTTCAAGTTTTAACTCGCGGGCAACTGCACATCCTGATGAGGATGGAATGAATGATGGGGACATCACAAAATACCTGTACCCGAGCCAAGAGAATTGATCATTCAAACTTAGAATCCCACAACCCAGCCGCGAAAGGAACTCAGGGCTCTTGGAGGCTGGACGATAGATCATTAATGGAATAAGAACAATCTCATCTCCATGTGCCCCATAAAATAACCCATTTTCCTCAATGGTAATCATACTTTGGCAAGATTATATAACGCCTGCGAAGAACTTTGATATCAACCAGTGATTTATTCTTCGCTTGCCTTTGCTAAAGCCTACCTGCTCTACGTCAGACGACGTACATATATTTCGAGGTGACAATATCACCGAAACAAAACAAACAGCTATGTTTTTGTGCTTCCTTCGCTCGTTTGCGAGTAAACAGTCTCATTTTCTTAAGTATCGAGATTTGTTCTTGTAGGCGAAAAGGAGCCGTGCTCCTGACACTTAGCTAACGGCCTATATTTATCAGTCTGAAAGCAAGTACGGGCATTGCTCACTCATCACTAAATTATGAATACACGCCGGTTGGTACATTTTAGAAAGGATATTATTTATGTTGTCACTGCTGTTGTTCATAATATTAGTAATAACATAATAGTAATAGTAACATAAATAATAATAATAATTATCTTCCTCTTCCTATCAAGTATTAGGCCAGGTGGCCTGTTACGGTCTCGTTCCATCTCTTCGTAGGTCGACCTACGTCTCTTCTGCCTCTAGATTGGTATTTGAGTATTCGTCTGGTGATCCGGCCGGTATTCATACGCTGATCTGTAGTTACTGTGTTGATAATTGGTTTTACTTTTAGTTCTTTAAGGATAGCCCCAGGTCTTTTCCTATCCCATAGTGTGTATCCAGCTGTTCTCCTCATGAACCGCATCTCGGTACTCGTTAGTCTCTGTTCTGCAGTATAGAAGGGTAGGTTTGGCTAGGATGTTGTATAGTTTCAGTCGTGTGTGCCTCTGGTCTAAAGATTGCCTGAAGATGTTATTTATTAGTCGTGTGACCCTAGTGAAGTTGATGATTGTGTGCTGCATATCGGGTTTTTGGATGTAACTGAGGTTATGGCCGATATATTTGAATCTTCGAGCATAAATACAACGGAGTGCGCATTGCCACACTGCGCCTGTACTGTGACGTGAAACCAACATCTCGATCAGCTGACTAAAGGGAAAACAGAGGAATTCGTAATGGAAGGTGATAGGAGTAGGTGGGGAAATGATTTTTAATTAGGGTTTAAACACACATTTACGTAATTTATACGACATTGGGAAAAGCATCGCATGTTTCTTTACGTACCGGAAGGTAGCAAAGGTTGAAAATCTAACATATTTGGTGTTAAAACTGGCTGTCGTGTTCCGTGATATTCATACATCCAGGATCCCCTCTTGTAAATAATTAATAACAAATCCAATTCTGAATTAGGCCCACTGATTTTTGAACAGAATTGTGTTCTTGTAAAAATTGGCTGTCGTGTTCCGTAATATTCATAAATCCAGGATCCCCTCTTGTAAATAATTAATAACAAATCCAACTCTAAATTAGCCCTACTGATTTTTGAACAAAATTGTGTTTGTGTAGCTGGTCATTTTTGATTGTACGCCCGAGAGCTCCAAACAAGTTCAATCTATTACTGCATCATTTCCTAATTTATTTTTCATCATTAGAAAATGTATTTTGGCCAATTTCAGTACATTACTTTACAAAATGTTATCGTACGATTAGCTCTTATTCAGCGTTACCCTCCACTTCAGTATTTTATGAAAGTAAACAAAACATGGGCAAATGGAAATAAAGAAGTCTATTGATTTAGTAAGCGTTGCTTTTTAACTATGCATTACATTTGCTACAAAGGAAACCATCACAAGCAATGAACTGTTTCCTTTTAAATTCCATTTTTCATGAATCATAGAAACCTTCGCGAAAATAACCCAGAACTTTGAAATTCTACGAATTGACTAATTTAGGTCTGCATACATTTTAAGAAGAATCTGAAAATTTCCTCAACCAAACGCACTGTGCATAGGTTTAATAAGATGACAAATATTACCTCAGCGTATTTATTATCGAAGACTACATCGTCACATCAGTAGCATAACATGGAATTTGACACTGAACATGATTGGAAAGGAGGGTTCTTTGATCTTTTGCTTCATAGGCCTGTTCAGTGGAATAAGGGATAGGGTAAATTTTAATAATTTGTAATAAATGCCAGCATTTACATGTTAAATTATTTTTCTTTCATGTTTCGGAGTTAAGAGGAAACGTAAAAAAATGCACGTAGTGAAGTCAAGAATTTTAAGGTTATTTTACAATAAATTAACTTTGGCCTATCTATGGAAAGAAATGCCCGATCCTTTTCTAAACGTCTCCTTACATCCATACGCTGCACAGTAATACACAATTCTGGCTTAATACGGTAATGAATAGAATAGAATAGCCCAATTCTATCATCATGTGTAGTATTTCAGTGCTACAAACCATCCACAGTTCCCGGCAGTTCCCTTTAGTCAGCTGATCGAGATGTTGGTTTCATCAATGTGACGTCATCAGCCATCTATTTATTCATGATCTAAGATTTGAATGCTGATACCTGCTCAAGGTTTGTATTTTCTATTGCGATTTTCGTTCTCTCATGATTTTTCCCGACGAAGGTAGTAATAATAATAATAATAATAAATTTTCACATTAACCATTCTTCCTCACTAAAATTCAAGAATAACTTGATAATCGAAATTGCTTATTTTAGAGGCTATGCGACATCGTGGTCATGCAGCCCCTTGTACTTGTGTATGTGAGTAATTTGTTTGATAGCCTGTGTTATTGTGATGACTATACTTGTGTGGGTATTTGTAAGATGGGGGATAGGATTGGGAAGGACGTAGCCGTTGCCTTAAGTTAGGAAATTGCCTGGAGTAGAAATGGGGAAAGTACGGAGACCCACTTCCAGGATGGCTGAGGTGGGAATCGAACTCGCCTCCTCCCAGTTTACCTCACCAGACTGAGTGTACCAGCCCTCACACGAGAGTTAAAATTTCTTGGTAGAGCCAGAAATCGAACCCAGACGTCCGGGGCAACAGCCATGAATGCTAGCCGCTACACCACGAAGTGGAATTACAAAATTCGTAAATTGACTAAAAAAAAGGAGGTGAAGAGATGCGTGTAGGTAGGTAGGTAGGTAGGACGTTCCCATGAACCAGCTATCATAGTGGGGGTATGTCTTATAAATAGAGAAGAATAGATAATCTATAGGACAAATGAACCCAGCCTAGGGCTAGAACGTGATGATTGGTGCCACAGTCCAGTTAAACCTTTTAGTGCCGGGGGGTCGATATATCACTCGAAGGAATTTCTGCTAAAAAAAATTCCTCTCGGCACGCCGGAAGGCGGAGGTAGATTTCACAGGGCAAACTAGGGGATAGGCTATAATTGGCAAAATATGCAGGTTTTCGTTGAAGGATCAGACCTCATTTATTGCGAGAAAGTATTACAATGTAATTGGAGCTCAATACACTTTCCTTTCGTCTTACTATGCATAATTTTAACATTTTATTGTGTTAGGGGGACGGTAACCTTCTTGTCATTTGGGGTCCATTTTTATATTTGTGGTCACACCGTCCTTATGCAAGGTTTGGAACTGATGTGTAACTATCTAACAGTCTGTTACTTCTTCACGTCAAATTTTATCTCCCGCAGAGATTTTGGTTGGTTTCTTAGTTTAGGGGCTGCGACAACGCGGTCATGTAACCCCGTGTACTTTGGGTGAGTGTAGAATCTGTCTGATAAACGGTGTGAATTGTGATGGCTGTATTAGTATGTGATTCAGGTAAGGACTGCAGACGGTCAATTTCAAGCAGTAGTTCCTAATGTTGCTACCAGATACTACCGTCAACGACATCTAGCTGTGAACTTGGCTACTAGATGCCACCGCAACCAGCAACTCGCAACGGACGTTGGAACTTCCCCTCCAAAGGAAAGCATACTGAGGGATTTTTAGCGCTCTTAGAAAATCCGACGACTTTGGCCGGCTTTGAACCCGCGACCTTGGGCATAGAAGTTCAGCATGTTACCAGTTACGTCACCGAAGCCACTTCACACTTAGTCAGATGGAAATCTGAATCAGATCTCGTGCAAGTACGTTGTCATGGCAACGTTTGATGGCTCATCCCTCATCAATTTAGTAGTGTTGCCATGGCAACCTCTGATAGCTCTTGGCAGTTTCTTATAATTCCGAAATCATTTTTCTCATCCCTTGGCGTAATGGTGGGTCATATCAAAAATTCTTTCAGACAAAAGTTTTAGGTAATTATTAGGGGAATATTGTTCATTTTGTACGGTTTTGATATTGTGCCTATTAAGAGAGATATGATTAATGCTTCCCGAAAAACCTACTTTTTCCCACCCCATTGGCCAATGGTTGGTGCTATCAAAAAACTTTTTAAACATAAATTTTTGGCACTTATCCGACACATAATATGAACTTTAAAGGGATTCGATATTTCACATATTAAGAGAGTTATAGTGATATTTCACTTTTTCGAAAAAAAAAGCCTCCCATTTTTACCCCCTTCGACCGATTTTGCCCATTAATAAACTCGACCGGGATTTTATAGGGATACATATTATGTAAAAAATTCAAAGTGATTGGTGCAAAATTACGGCAGTTATCGTGTCCACAAGAAACTGATATATATATAGATACATATATACATATATACATAAATTATATATAAACGTTTGAACTGACGGTGGTTTTGGGGTCTGGGGGATGTGAAACGCGAAGATATGTCGAAATTTTCCGGAAGTCGAAACATGGTACCCATTGCAATAGTTAGCTTTCTAATGAAATCTACCTAAAAAGGCACGGTCTGATCCATGGGCCAAATGTTTATTTATCTAATTGTAATATCCGGCCACGCAGCGCTGTCACTGTTGTAACCAAGACAATGCGGGAATCATTCTCTTTGGATAGATCTATGTGTTTAAGCTCAGTGAATAACTGACTTTATAAAACGTATTCTTTGATCATGCTGGAGTCAACTGACGTCCCGCGCGTGTTATCTTTTGAAGTTGTGTTTGTTTATGTTCTTCCTAAGAGCTAATAAAGACGATAAGAAGATAAGAAGATGAAATGAGATTTTGGAAGCTGTCAAAATTATTTTATAATTTCCAAATTTAAAAATGTAAAGTAATTTAACGAAACAAGGTGTTAATGATGTAGAATTTGATACGTCAACATTCTATCTTAAGAAAAAATTGGGTAGGAAATGATTTTTATCAAAAAGCTTGAATTCTCAATAAACTTGGCTTGACATCAAAAGGGTTAATATGGGCACATTGAGTGCCTTTTTCACTTATACGGGCTTTCAGACTAGACTGGATGCTCAAAAGCATAACCGTTGAAGGAAATTGATGAATGTATGAGGAAATACATTCCTTGGTGTTTACCAGGACACCATGATCCAAGAAGAATAAAAATAAAACCGTGGCACTACAGCTGATGACGGACCTTGGAACTATCAAGCGAACGCTGATCAGCTATTTGGCTCACATAATACGGAATGACGCGTGATCAACGCGACGTATGTCCTAGCCGTTAATCATGACGATCTTGACCAAGGTGCTGCTTCTCTAGTAGTAATAATAATGGTATTAATAATAAAAATAATATTTTTTATTTATTTTATATTTTATGGGCAGTATTGGACCACTACAATCAATATTATTCAAAGCCTTAACCAAGTTAGTTCTTCTATTTTGCCAATAGGTTTTCATCCTCTCAGATGTTAACTTCTTGTTTGCAGCAGAGAACACCCTTCCTTTAGCTTTTTAGCCCACTTTTCACATTTTGCAAAAATTAGGAAAAAGTAGACTAATCTTATGAGATCGATCCGGGCAAATGTGGATCTGTCTCCTAAACGGCTGCAGCAATCGAAACAAAATTTTGTATGAGTAAAAATCTGTACCTGAATATCTCAAGCCATATTTGAAAATGATTTCAGTGCAACCAACTGCTGAAACACCGCAATTGAAATTTGAGCTCCATGTTGGATATCTTGGAAGCTATCCATGGGAGCTATTCCAAAATTGGCACACATATAGATAATAATATTTCAGTTTAATCTTCCAGAGGCCATACATGGCAGTGTTGCCAAATTGATTCTAAGTCTGCTGATAGGTCCAATTTGTGAATGCATATAACTTCTACACTATCGATTGGATTTCAACCAAATTTCGTATGTACTATGTGTACATAAACAGATAAAACTAAGCGAATTATTAAGAGCCACCAGGGCTGCTAACTGTTAATAAATGCTCTCTCCATATTTTTATCCAAATACCAATATATCAGAAAGTATGCAAGCCGACAGTTTTAAACTATGCACACGTATAGTACCTGACATTCTAGATAATTTGGAGTAACTAATACACGTCAGTGCTGCCAACATGATTCTTAGCCTCCTGATAGGACCGATTTTTAAATACATGTAACTTCTATACTAGCAATTGGATTTCAACCAAATTTCGTATGTGCTATGTGTACCATAACAGATATGACTATGCATATTCTTAAGAGTAACCAGGGCTGCCAACTTTTAATAAATGCTGTCTCTATTTTTTTCCTAATATCAATATATCAGAAAGTATGCAAGCCAACTGCTCTAAACTTTGCACATGCATTTTACCTGACATTTTAGATAATTTGGACTAGCTAATATACGTCAGTGCTGCCAACATGATATTAAGTCTGCTGATAGGTCCAATTTTGAAATCCAGTACATGTAACTTCTACACTAACTAATGGATTTCATCCAAAATTGGCTCAAGAGGAGATCATAATATTTCAGATTATGTCTGACCAACACATGCATGGCATTGTTGCCAACATGAATTTATGCGCGCTGATAAATCCAATGTGTAGCTGCATGTAACGTTGGACTTAAAAAATTTTGTATTCTGTACTTTAAGACATGGACATGAAACTAAGAGCACTCTATTGCTCTATTAGTCTAGATTATACCAGGTATATTTCGAACTAATTAGAAATTTCGATATTGTAACAGGCTCTCATCCCCCCCTTCCCTTTTGATAACCCAAAATGTGACAATAATATTTGCATATCAAAATGCTTTATCAACATGACATTACCATAACCAAATTAATAACTTAATTACTCGCTAGGTCTGCTGAGTTCACAGCAAAAAAAAACCTAGGAGTGAGTGTTCCAAATTTTCGTGGTATTCCAGAACACCCTGATTTGATTTAGAATAAGAGATCAGGGGGGGGGGGCGAAGCTAATGTCAAGACCAGCTTGTTGAATGGAAGGCTGGACGTACTCAGGAAGGCCGACAATTTTAATCTTGCCACACATGGTGAAAGGAATAGAATCAATCTTCCTACTGACTGCCGTTATTAAATAAAAAACAACATCAAAATGTCAAGGTATAATAAGGACCTAGGAATGATACAATTGAATTACAATTAAATTACAACTAAAACCTCTAACCGCTTAGGCTAATATTTAAGGGTAATGCGGAAACAAGTTCCGGGTAATACTGTGAATAAAATAAAGTCAGACATTGCCCAGTTGGCAATATTACATTTCCCCATCATACGATTAATTGAATTACAGAATTGAGGGTAGTTTCATCCCCAAGGATAAAGGAAATTTAACAACATGAAATTCAGGCCCGGTGCCGTTTCACAAACAAATTGCATAAAGCAACAAACGCGTTCCTTAGCGAACGAAAGCGTCCGAGAAGCTTCAGAATCCAGCACTGACTGTCTTTTCGAAGCTTATCTGACCAAAGTTAAATCCACGAGGTTCCCATCCAGGTAACGGGAAATAGGGCAATAATAACCCACCCTGCAGTAACTACATATAACGGTATCACCAAACTATACAAACCCTTCCAAAATATTACATACTAAAGTGCTAAAATAAAATGTCAGTCTTTATCTAATTAAGTTGATGGTCCACCGACACATGGCCTTAAAATAACACTACCAAATGACACAGTTTAATGTTCCATCGAACGGTTGCCCCTTCTAACAAATTGAGTTCATACCACCTGGTGTATTTCAGCCCTCCGGAGAAACTGCCCTCAGTTCCTCCGGAGGCGATCGCTTAAGAGTCTTTATGCCAGCAAGGTCCTCACCACACTGTTCTCCCAGCCACAGATCGCACCCCTTTGTATTTCCAGAGTCCCCCACCACCCTACTCCAGTCATACCACCTGCGACTAGTGGCACAATCTGCCAACACAAGGGCAGAGCCCAAGGCCAGAGTCCAAGCTTTTGAGTTGGTACTATTGAATATCACCCCATACAGGTTACTGCGTAGAAACCTTCCAGGAGTTGAGGCGTCACACAATGTTCTTGCAAGGGTGTTCTTAGAACAAGGCTTGGCGAATGTAGCTGACAAGAAATGTTCGCTTTTCCAATGTTCACAGACACAAAGCTTGATTTATATCCCTCTACAAGTGTCTATCAGGGATAATACTTTAAGTGACAGTTCGCACAAAGGGGTCAAATCCTGGCAGAAATGGCTTGGCGAACCATTTCACTAACAGTCAGGCGCCAGTTTGGCGAAAGGAATTCTCAGAAGAGGCCTGGTGTATGCTCTATGATAATCCGGTCAGACCTGGAGCTCTTACTGCGTCTCGAAGATAAAGATGAACATGTACTGATTTGCAAAATCGGTACATCCTCCTCCTCCCAAGGAAGACGATGGGGAGATGATGAACAGGGTGATGGTGTCCAGCTGGTCTCTTGGCAGCTGAAGAGGCTACTCCAATCTCCGCCAGCAGACCTTGAAGTAGATCTCCTCGGGTAGAATGATGCCATGGGACCTAGATGGTACCTCCAAACTGGGCCCCAGATTGGTAGTACACGTCCCACATCGTGACCACTGAAACACACATCAGAACAGCAGCGTATGGTCCAAATACAGTTCCCTTAGAGGGAACAATCGTTCCAGGCCAGTCAACCAACCCAAACAGCTGAAGTTATCCCAGGAAGGATAAAAAAAAACATCACACGAAGCATTAGTGTGCCATCGAAGTTCACTTAAGAGTTTTTCAAGCCACACACGGGATGCTTGAGGCCACGAACAAGGTTCTGTGCCAAGACAGGGGTTCCAGGGCATAATGAAAGGTTCGCTGAAGTATTAAAATCACACGAAAAGGGCAACCGACTATACGATATGACTGACGTTAACAAGCTTAACAGAAAGTTCACTACAATACTTAGCAAGAATAACCAAATCAACTTATATCAACCAATTTTTGACTAAAACATCCAGAAACCATAATATTTACAAAATTTCAGATATTTTCCCACCGAAATTCCCTGAAATTTTATGGGCAACACCATCAAAATAGAAATAATGCAAGGGGGAACTCACTGATACCCTTCCAAAACAGTTAAACATACTCAAAAATGAATTTACATTTACTTTGATGGCCTCACGCAGTACCGTAGGAAAACAGAACACATTTAGGAAACACCAAAACATTTAAAACAAACACAACATACCATAATCAAACCATATGGATCGTCTCAGGTATGTGACACACATAAAAACATAATGAATACTAAAAGTCACTGTCTCATTTCACCAGTCGCTGCCCCTAACCGTCCATGGTGGCCATCCGACCAACGACAGAAAACAGCAACTACCTTCCACGAGAACAATAACCAAATGGGGAGACCACGCTAAACAATAGACACCACGATCCAACCAATTCACATACAAGCACCTAACCAAATTTCACCAAATAACTTCATCGCTACTCGCCAACGCATCCTAACAGTCTACAAACTCCCAAGAGTTCCTGTAGGATGACCAACCGAACTCAGGACACTAAGGTGATCACACCTATCCTGAGAACCAACTTACAAAAGTTACACCAAATGTTCAAAATTAAAACATCTCCTCAAAATTAAGATGCCATCTTCTAGGCACCGAACCTAACCAATATCAAACCAACAACAACTACGAGCCCGGTGCAGGGGCTACACTAATTCTACACCCAAAGCACATAGCTCAGCAGAATTAGACACAAATTCAAGTTGGTACCAACCAATTTTCAAGACATACCTAAACGAACGTGGCTCCACCATAAAAAAAACACAAATTACTTATAACTTTTACACCCACACAGACAACAAACCACTTCCATGGTCCCATACACAGATCTACTTTACTACAACGAACACCCATAGGTGTCATGTGACACATTTCTATAAGCACAAGGTGATTAATATCCTCAAAACTTCAGATTCTCTAACTGAGCAGTCCTCGACATGCCACAGCATGCTCAAAATACAGAATTACAGGATCACAGATGTGATGGCATGATAATTTTTCAAAATGCAAAATTCAAAATTCACATGTTCTCCACTTTCAACATCTCGCACACACTGCATCGTGTTCCACACACAGAATTACAAGGTCACTGAGGTGACAAAAAATGATAAATTTTCAAAATGCACGAGGTGGTTAATAGTCCCCAAAGAAAATGCGCCTTACACAGAACGAGAGTTAGCTCACCAACTAATAGATACCTCAAATTTCTCCAGAACAGGCACGACATCTCCAGTGCAACACTATCTCGATGCATAGAACAACTGACTAACGCTATAGCCTGGCTACCAGCTCGAAGCTGATGCTAATCGAACTTAATTTTTCTTTTTCACACCCAAGTATACGGGGATACATGAACTATGATTCCAACTACAATCACATGATCGTTGTGACAATACCAGCAAGTCAGCAGTCTAACAGTATATACCGCAGATTACAAGTAACCTACTGACTAACCTAACCAGATACATTTTCAACCGACAAGAGATTGCAATTCGAAGATTTTCCAGATCACTGATACCATTTCTAAAGCCCTCACGTCAGCAGCTGAACAACACAGCGAAATGAGCATCACTCTGAAGCATTACACCTTATTTTCACATAAAATCGAAATTTCACTACCAACCTAACAAAATTATCACTAAATTATCCAAATAATTTACCCAAAAATATCAACCACGAATACGATGAACAAAACTCAGCTACCAGAAGCAGATCACAGCCTTTCTTGAGGATTACTAAAGATGACATAAGAGATTTGACTTCAGCGGAACAACTAGACCATCTCCCATCGCTCTGAACTTCATATCATCGCATTCACAGGAAATAGAACATCATAATTTCACCTTTTACACATCTCGAGTTTCTCGTCACTAGCAGGTTTACAATTCGATATATGAGTCCTAAAAACACGTTTCCTAGACAGTTCCTCTAATAACACTGTTACTTCAGAAGGAAAGGACAGAATCTCATAGGGGCCCTCATATTTTGGCTGCAGTTTAACTGATACCTGACGACCTGGGGCCTTAGCCCAGAAGTTTTTTGCATACACAAAATCTCCGACAGAATATCCACCCTGTTTTCGGCCCAAGTTATATCTCTCAGCCAGCTTATCATGCGAGATCTTTATAGCAGCTTTGGCCTCCTTCAAGATTTCTCTGACACGATCAGGAGAGGGTTGGTCAGGAAGCAGATCATGAAGTGACCACAGATTCGTTAGAGGGGAATTTGGGACGAACGCATACATAAGTGAGAACGGCGTTTTCCCATGGGATTCATGCTCAGCAGTATTGAAAGCGTAGGGTAACCAATGTAAAGACGAATCCCACTTTGCATGATTGTCACGATGATATGCGATAAGTGCAGCTCTCAAATTTCGGTTAACTCTCTCTGCCAAACTAGGGTTGGGGTAATAGGGTGTCGTGGTGACATGGGAAATAGCATAATCAAAACAAAATTTTCTAAACTGATGAGAAACAAAAGCCTTGGCATTATCTGACACCAAGTATTGACTAGGACCAAAGGAAGAGAAAACAGACTTTAAACATCTTATGACAGTAGCAGAGTCACAATTTCTAGTGGGAAAAATCCATGAAAAGCGAGAGAAACCATCAACACAAACAAAAGCAAAACGGTTACCCAGTTTAGACCTCGGCAGGGGCCCAACGAAATCCACATACAAGCGTTCCATGGGCCTAGACGCAGATTCAGAAGCTAACTTACCAACCTTACCACTGACGGTAGGTTTACTTACTTTACAATCATGACACCCCAGCACGAACTTTCTCACATCCTTATCGAGACCCTTCCAAACAAAAGACTGCCTTATTTTCTGTCGAGTTTTGAATATTCCTAGGTGCCCTCCAGCGGGTGACTCGTGAAAATACATTAGCATGCCATTTATCAGCTGAGTAGGCAAAACAACTTTAGGCTTTCTATCACGCCTAGTTACACAACATAATACACCAGACTTTAAAATATAAGGCTTTATCTCTTCTCCAGAAACTAATCGAGCAATTAAATCACACAAGACGGGATCTTACTTCTGATGGTCAGCAATGTCTCCAAACAATAACGGTGAATTTACTAACATGTGTTGAGCTGAATTAGCCCCAACAACAACAGGTTCCTCTAAAGAGGGAGTTTCACACCTGTCAGGAATTTCTCCATAGAGACGCTTAAGTGACACAGCACAAATATTTTCATGATTTTCCTCGGGAACGAGATTCTTACATTTATTAGGAACTTCTTCATACATGCGGCTAAGGGAGTCGACTATGACATTTTCACAACCCTTTATATGACGAACGGTGAACTGAAATGATGAAATACGGGTTGCCCACCTGGCGATTCGGCCAGTGGTTCGAGGTCTAGCCAGGACCCAGCTCAGGGCCTGGTTATCGGTTTCAAGTTTGAAAGGAACATGTTCGACATACATTCGGAATTTCTCCAGTCCAAACATCACTGCGAGCCCCTCAAGCTCATACACGGAATAATTTACTTCAGCAGGGGACAGAGTTCGAGAAGCAAAACCAATAGGTCGTCTACCTAACTCACTTTCTTGTAACAACACAGCAGCTACAGCACCGAGCGACGCATCAGTCTGGATTATAAACTTCTTACTGAAATCAGGGACAGCGAGGACAGGAGCGCTACACAGTGCCTCCTTCAAATCGTCAAAAGCTGCTTGCTGCGACGGACCCCATTCAAATTTCACGTCAGACCTTCGCAGATGATTAAGTGGCAACGCCCGCTGTGCAAAATTGGGTATCAATTTGCGCAGAAAGCCAACCATTCCCACGAATCGGGCTACTCCTTTCACATTCTTAGGGGGCGCAAAATCTCTAATTCCTTGGGTTCGGGAGTCATCGACCGAAACACCTTCAGCAGAAACAACATGTCCAAGAAAGGCAATTTTAGGTTTAGCAAGGGACACTTTAGACAACTTTACGGTCAGACCAGCAGATTTTAACCTCTCAAATACTTCACGAAGATGGCGCACGTGGTCTTCGAACGTCTCGCTATAAACAACAACATCGTCCAGGTAATGATACAAATAATCAAATTTGATGCCAGAAAACACGTGATCAAGAAGCCTACTAAGCACAGCGCCCCCTGTAGAGATGCCAATAGGTAATCTGCAATACTCATAGAGATTCCAATCGGTGGCGAACGCAGTCAGATGCTTAGATTCTTCAGCTAACGGAATTTGGAAATATGCCTGCGTCAGGTCAATGAGGCTATAATAGGAGGCGTTTTTGAACCAGGAAAAACAGCTATGTAAATCAGGAAGAGGGATGGATTCTAAAACAATCTTTTTGTTTAACCTACGATAATCTACGACTGGCCGAAAACCACCATTTGGCTTAGGTACTAAGAACACAGGTGAGGAATATGCTGATGTGGAGGGTCGAATCACTCCATCTAGTAACATCTGATCGATTAATTTCTTTAATTCCAACATTTTGGGTGGACTCAAACGGTAGGGAGGATGTCTGACGGGTATAGTATCCGTTACTTCAATTTTATACTCCAGGATCTTAGTCATTCCTAATTCGTCAGTGAACACCTCGGGAAAATACCCACACAAATCTCGAATCTCTTTAGCTTGAGCGTCAGATAAATTACTTAAATCCAAGGATTCAACCCCGGTGGACAAGACGGGTTCAGCATCACGGTTGGCAACATGAGCACTCGCGCTAGGGACAGCAGTAGAAAAGAATTTAAATTTTACCTCAGAACAAAACCTGAACCAGAATGATTCGTGTTGCATATCTAGCAGTAAGCCAGTATGAGCAAAAAAATTAGCGCCCAGAATAATAGGACATGATAAATTCTTAATGACCCAAAAGGAAAATTTCCAACAAAATTTATGAATCCGAACCTTAAACTTCACCGAACCAAGAACGTCCAATTGAGCACCGTTGGCAGAAACCAACTTAACATCTACATTTGACAGGTTACTGAATTTACAAATGAGTTTCATAGACAAATACCAATTCTCGCTAACCAATGAAGCAGCGCTTCCTGAGTCTAACAAAGCTATCACACATGCGTCATTAATTGCAATTTCAACCATAGGAGAGGGTAGAACTACATTTGAAACTTTAGAACAGACACCATTTGCTCCGATAACTTTGGCATCATCCCTCGTCATCTCATTTCCCAATGCACATCGCTGATCCTTGGCAAGGAGGATTTCAGGATGCTTGTCTCGGAATAGTCAATTCCTTTTTACCGGACAGTTCCACGCTATGTGGCCCTGCTGCCCACAGTTGAAGCACGTCACAGGACGATTACTACTACTCCTAGGCGAATTATGGGAAGGACGACCGGCCCCAGGTGGTGGTCGAACCGAGGGAGGTCGAACAAACGGAACAGGGTTAATGAAGGGAGGGGGCATGCTAGTTGCATACCTTATGATATCAACCGAACGCACGGATTCGGCCTGAATAGCGGCTTCACGTAGTTCCCTAATCGTACTCGGATTAGTTCCAACACATAGGCAATTCCGAAATTCCGGCGTAGCACCGGCCAAAATAAGCCTTACCACTTCTGCCTCTGGCATATCTACTCTAAAGACTTCTACAAACCTGGATATGTCCACAATGTATGAATTTAACGGCTCGTTAATACCCTGTGCTCGGTACAGGTAACGTCCCTTCACAGTATCGAGCGACCTGATGGGCACAAATACTCGCAACACCTCGGACATAAAATTCTCCACACTCCAACCTTCACACATGGCACTAGTCACATAGTTCCCCAACGTATCAGACACATGGGAGGATATTAATTGAAAGACCACTTGGTCGCTGACACCGAATTGGATAGCACATTCATGAATATCGACCAGTATTCTCAAAAAATCAACGACGCCTTCAACCGTGTCCATACTTTTACCCGATAACTTTGAAACAAAACCCAAAATGGGGTGACTGACAGAACCAAAGCTGGCCTTAGAAAAAACAGAATAATTAGAATGCTCAACATTGGACACGTTACGACCTGGCATCTCGGCACATGGATTTCCTTGCACATAATTTTGGTTTCCGGAACAAGATAAAGAAACGAGGTTACGCCCTGAATTTGAAACACTCCCCTGAGAGTCTCGATAAACAGAATTTAAATCCCTAACCGGTTCGGAAGGAGAATTTTGTGTCACTGTAGGCCCCTGATGACCTGAGTTACCCGGCACTTTAAATGATGAAACAGACCCGGAATTATCTCTAGAATTTACTTCTCGAGCACCGACACTAACAGGATTACAACTAGATGAGGGGATATTTAAGACAGACTGGGGTTCGATTACCGACCTCCTTACACGAGGCGAGTCGACAACAGCAGAGAAGGAGTTACAAGTTACACAGTTACAACTGCAAGTACAATTTTCACGTCCCGGGAGGTTGAAGGTTACGTTGCTGGTATTATTTGGCACAGAAGTCATCACAGCATTAGGGTTAATGGTATTCGAAACTGGTATCACCGTATCAGGACCTAACGGTGCCTGGTCAAGCTCAGAATTTGTTGTCACAGTTTCATGATTAAAAGTACGGTTACCGACAATAGGAAGAATCTCTCGACTCTCCAGCTGTTGGGCAGGCGCGCCATTTCATTGCCACGGAGCGCGGCAGGTTCAGCGACACGATTACCAAATTGGCCAGTGGCATTTTCAGCCAGACTGGCGCCTAGATTTGTCGAGACATTACGGCTACATGCAGGAGTCGAATTCAATAAATCCCCACTTCCACTAACACGATTAACAGTGTCCAAGGTCTGAGCACATTCCACTAAATTAACTTCAGCCTCTAATAAACCTTTCAAATCGGCGATGGGACGTTCTTCATCAGATTGCAACAAATCCACACATCGAAGATATAGGTAATCAATTCTAGCTTTCAATTTGGTGAGATCAACAGGGCTACATTCTACTTCACTGAAACAATACTTAATTACATTACAAATTTCCTTAACTGCGTCACATAACCTTGACTCACCGAGTTTGAATTCAGCAGTTGACAGCTTTCGAAGGGTTGCTGCAAAATTCACGGCATACTCTAGACTCTGGCGCGCTAGTTCTGCGTCCCTGGGCACTTCAAGGTTACGTAACAGCAATTCGTAGGTTACCTCTTCATTCGATAAGTATTTCACGATGATTTTCCGGGAAGCCATCGTACATAAATTTCATGTAACAGAACACAAATTAATCATTACACAGAGTTTGAAACAATTCTACCTATGTGGAGAAAGATTAATAAGGAGGAGGGCCCAATATACGTTAATTAAGTTACTGAATTTAATTTTAATTGATTACTGCAATCAGTCAGCAGGAAAGATTATTTGCTAATGGCAAGATCACAGAACAAACCATGCTCCCTGCTACCAATGTAACAGGCCCTCATCCCCCCCTTCCCTTTTGATAACCCAAAATGTGATAATAATATTTGCATATCAAAATGCTTTATCAACATGACATTACCATAACCAAATTAATAACTTAATTACTCGCTAGGTCTGCTGAGTTCACAGCAAAAAAAAAAACCTAGGAGTGAGTGTTCCAAATTTTCGTGGTATTCCAGAACACCCTGATTTGATTTAGAATAAGAGATCGGGGGGGGGGGGGGGCGAAGCTAATGTCAAGACCAGCTTGTTGAATGGAAGGCTGGACGTACTCAGGAAGGCCGACAATTTTAATCTTGCCACACATGGTGAAAGGAATAGAATCAATCTTCCTGCTGACTGCCGTTATTAAATAAAAAACAACATCAAAATGTCAAGGTATAATAAGGACCTAGGAATGATACAATTGAATTACAATTAAATTACAACTAAAACCTCTAACCGCTTAGGCTAATATTTAAGGGTAATGCGGAAACAAGTTCCGGGTAATACTGTGAATAAAATAAAGTCAGACATTGCCCAGTTGGCAATATTACATTTCCCCATCATACGATTAATTGAATTACAGAATTGAGGGTAGTTTCATCCCCAAGGATAAAGGAAATTTAACAACATGAAATTCAGGCCCGGTGCCGTTTCACAAACAAATTGCATAAAGCAACAAACGCGTTCCTTAGCGAACGAAAGCGTCCGAGAAGCTTCAGAATCCAGCACTGACTGTCTTTTCGAAGCTTATCTGACCAAAGTTAAATCCACGAGGTTCCCATCCAGGTAACGGGAAATAGGGCAATAATAACCCACCCTGCAGTAACTACATATAACGGTATCACCAAACTATACAAACCCTTCCAAAATATTACATACTAAAGTGCTAAAATAAAATGTCAGTCTTTATCTAATTAAGTTGATGGTCCACCGACACATGGCCTTAAAATAACACTACCAAATGACACAGTTTAATGTTCCATCGAACGGTTGCCCCTTCTAACAAATTGAGTTCATACCACCTGGTGTATTTCAGCCCTCCGGAGAAACTGCCCTCAGTTCCTCCGGAGGCGATCGCTTAAGAGTCTTTATGCCAGCAAGGTCCTCACCACACTGTTCTCCCAGCCACAGATCGCACCCCTTTGTATTTCCAGAGTCCCCCACCACCCTAATCCAGTCATACCACCTGCGACTAGTGGCACAATCGGCCAACACAAGGGCAGAGCCCAAGGCCAGAGTCCAAGCTTTTGAGTTGGTACTATTGTATATCACCCCATACAGGTTACTGCGTAGAAACCTTCCAGGAGTTGAGGCGTCACACAATGTTCTTGCAAGGGTGTTCTTAGAACAAGGCTTGGCGAATGTAGCTGACAAGAAATGTTCGCTTTTCCAATGTTCACAGACACAAAGCTTGATTTATCTCCCTCTACAAGTGTCTATCAGGGATAATACTTTAAGTGACAGTTCGCACAAAGGGGTCAAATCCTGGCAGAAAGGGCTTGGCGAACCATTTCACTAACAGTCAGGCGCCAGTTTGGCGAAAGGAATTCTCAGAAGAGGCCTGGTGTATGCTCTATGATAATCCGGTCAGACCTGGAGCTCTTACTGCGTCTCGAAGATAAAGATGAACATGTACTGATTTGCAAAATCGGTACAGATATTACCAACTTAATTTCGTCATTATTCTAGATAAATCTATATACGTTAATCATTGGCATGAATCTTACATTTTAAGAAAGGTAGGCTCTTTAGTTCGTGACGGAACTTCTTGTTTTTATTAATTTTGGTTGGAAGTAAAAAATGAGAGTCTTGTAAAATATTGATCCTGTCAGTTTTATTCTTCAGATCGTCGAGTGTTATTTGGAGTTATTTAATATCATCCTTAATTTCTGTGATCCATTGAATCCTTGTATTGCTATTCCATAATTTTGTTCTCATGTTTTTCTACTCATTCTAGTTTCCGGTGTTCGAAGAAGCTGTCCAAAAATGAGATCTGTTTATTTCTAATTGTACTCAATACTGATTCAATTTCCTTATAGACTGTATTATTTGATGCTATTCTCCATAGCCTCCGTGGGTTAGGTGGCAGCACGCCGGCCTCTCACCGCTGGGTCCGTGGTTCAAATCCCGGTCACTCCATGTGAGATCTGTGCTGGACAAAACGGAGGCAAACAGGTTTTTCTCCGGGTACTCCGGTTTTCCCTGTCACAATTTCATTCCAGCAACACTCTCTACTATCATTTCATTTCATCTGCCATTCATTTAATCATTGCCCCAAAGGAGTGCGACAGGCTTCGGCAGCCGGCACAGTTCATATCCTCGCCGCTAGATGGGGGCTTCATTCATTCCATTCCTGATCCAGCCGGAGACTTGAAGCAGGCTGTGGATTTTCATTTGATGCTATTCTCCAATGAACATCAACTTGACATTTATGCATGTCCTAATTATTTTTCGTTCTGTTTTAAGTGTTTTATCTATTTCAACTGTATTAGTAGTTTTGAAAATAGTTTCAATAGCATAAGTCATCTATGGCTATATAACTGTTTCATGTCTTAGATTTTCTGCAATCGATAAGTTTGTTTTTTGTAGTAGCCTATGTATTTTTTGGTTATATAATTGGCTTTATTCAATTTATTCTATTCTAGCGGATCCATGCGAGAACTCTCGCATGTGTATGAACCACTTCTTCTTCTTCTTCTTTTCTTCTTCGTCGTCTTCTTCTTCTTCTTCTGCTTCTTGCCTTTGTCCCGCAGAGCGGGATCGGCTTTTTTGCACAATTGCCTCCATCTAGCACGGTCTGCAGCGTCTTTCTTCTCAACATTGGCTCCTCTCATGTCCTCCTTTATTTGGTCAAGCCACCGTTTCTTGGGCCGTCCTTGTGGGCGCTTGCTTACTACTGAACCCATGTGCCATAGGGTCCAAGGAGGTCGAATCCATGTATTTAGGGAAGAAATGAAAGAAACGTACAGTTTCTAATGTAACATAGAGAAAGATCAAGCCAGGATTCTAGCCTAACATTGTGCAAGCGGCGCGAGCCAGGTGTTCGAGAGATGAGATCACCCCTCTTGACATTCAGAAGGAGCTGGTCATGTGTATTAATAACCGAGTGGAAAATTCCGACTGTTAGACAAGGAAGCCTGACTCGGAAATCGAGCTGAGCTTGCTTGAAAACGACAACACCGCCTATGCGCCAGAAGAGGAATAATTAAATTTAACCCGTTTACGAGTATAAAAATAAGTAAACAATTACAGTACGGTGAATCATTTCGAATTAGAGATTTTTGTGTAAAGACAAACCCTTTAATAATTGCACAGGAGAAAACTGCAAACGCAAGTAGACGTCATAGGGGATTTACCAAGGCCTGTGGAGAGGGGAGAATGCAAATGAACAGCAACACCCACACAGTTGAGGACGAGAAATTAATTAATATCTCCGAATTGCACGATCGATTCTTATGCGCAATGAGATTATTTAACATTGAGAAGACGAGCTTTTTGAAGGTATAATTTTTATAATGGTGCAACCATTATTTTAAAAGTTGGGGACGGAAAGGGCTAGAGTCTTATCTTTTTGTAGCGAAAGAGTATAAAGCTCCTGGCATCACCAAGCCAAACATGCAGTTCACGACAGACTCCGTGAGGGGAGGTGCTGTATCATATCATGCAGTTATTCTGACAGCCGTGAGGGGGTGTTACTACGCATCAGTACAAGCAGTTCCAAACAGCCCGAGGGGGCGTTGCTACGCATCAGTATTCAGACAGCCGTGTGGGGTGTTACTCTGTTTCACACCGAAGACAGTTTACCAGTACTCCTTGAGGGGAGAAACGCTGTATTACACCGCAGAATTAATATCTGATAGCCATAGGCGTCGCAGTATTAACAACTTGCGTGCCTCCATAAGGAGTTGTAAAGAAGAAATATTAAAGTATCGCCGTGTTGAAAATTAGGAAAATCCTAGTTACAGGATTTAGGTCCGACAGTACACAAGTTTACAGTGAAAAGTTCGTAAAATATAGTCAGAGCAGGCTGCGAACGTTGGACTTAAGGCGATAGGTCTTTAAATAAACGACCGAAAATATCATAACGTACGGAAGTACCGTAACAGAAAGATAAACAGTTATCTAATTTAAAGAACCCAAATAGGGAAAAACAGAGTAAGGTTCGCAACGTATTTCAGAAAATTAGGAGTGCGAGAACCGAATAAACAAAGAAGAACGGAGACTATAGACATTATCTCCAGAAAGTAGACGAACTATTCTAAAGCACTAGACTCGAGAAGTACTAGCTGCTATAAAATAAATCCATCGATCATCGATAAGTTATCGAGGGGACCTCGATCCGAACAGACTTTCACTAGGATCGATAAACTAGATCTAAAAAAAGAAGCCGTTTAAGCTAGAGAAATAGCCGGTCATCCAGAATAGGATTCGAAGAATTAGGATTCCAGGGAAAGTAGATGTTTCGAGACTTTCGTATTCTGCATGATAGGAAGCCGACATTGAATAAATTTCACCCTTGGAAACGGGAGATTAAGAGGTCACGTGTGATAGGCTAGGAAAATACGGCCTAGTGATCAAAAGTGGTGAAGTGTAAATCTATCAAGATTGTGTGTTAAAATAATATTTTTTAGTGTTTATTGTGTGTTCTAAATGGATACACCAGTGTATTAGAAATGTTGTCAATGTTAAGTGTATTGAATATGTGTCAAGAAGTGTTTGTACATGAGATGAATTTCTACAATATGGAGTAAGTTTCAAAGTGGGCCAAAATGAAACACCGCACAAGGATAAAGGTCATGAGACGACCTTAAAAACATGTGAGTAATGAATTTCATTATATTTTGGTGTCAGGAAATGATTGTGTACAAATCCACCGGAGTTTTTAAGTAAAAGGGATGTGTTTAAATAAATAAATACTGAATAAACAAAAACGCGGTCTGAACAATAATAGAAATTTGAGAAACTATAAATAATTATGTAAAGAATAAATCCAGTAGAGGAAATATATGAATAAAATGTCAGTGTATTGGACGAATGTCATAAGAGCAAGCCAAATATTAATAATTATCATGAAAGATATTTAAATAAAAGTAAATTTGAGTTATATGAAAGAAATAGCTTTTGAGCTTTTTGTAAAGAATGAAGATATCAAATGAATAATAATAATAACCAAGTAAGGAAATATTAAATAAAGATCAAATTAATTGATGTGAACATAAGAGCGTTAGAGCCTTAATAAAAATTATAGACATGATGTTCAAATGCATGTTCTTAAAAAGAGAGAAAGTTATTGTCAAAGGAAAAGAATAATATAAAAATTGAGATGTGTATCAATTGTTAATATGATATTATCAGTTCTTTGGATGACGCTAGGCTTAAAAATAATGTATAGCGCAAAAAGAGCGCAATTAAAATAAAATGTCACGCTAGGAACGCGTAAAAGTTAATGTACTTGGTAAATTACTTATGAGAGGTAGTTGATTGTAGCGAATTGAGAATTGGTATAAGTCCTCTATTTGTGACGTTGAATCACGAGGCATTGTGTATGTTGTATTGAAAGGGAGCAAATGTATGGTATTGAGCGTAGGTCTTATAAGCTATAGGCTGACCCTAAATCGCATTTTTGTATAGTCCTCTATATGGGAATGGTTCCCGAGGCATGTGAAGAGATTCGAACTCAGAATCTTCTTATTGTGAAAGCCCCTTTATTATTCGTCGTAGAATGTGTATATCTCTTCCCCAATCAATGAGGACCTTTCATAACTAATAAATGCCAAGATTACGAATGTGGTTTTTGAGCCCAATAATATTGTTGAATGGACACGAGGAGTAGAATGCCAGGTCTCCCCAAAGAATTGAGAATGAACGAAAAGCTGTTTGTAAAAGCATTAAAGAGAGCTCAAGCTTAGACTAGACGGGAGGGTTCCCGCATAGTCATAAATAACGCTCGAGTAGCACGGTCAGACCCTCGGAGCAGGAGGGGTGTCTGAAGGCCGTCTTGTAAGGAGTAATGAATACACCGTGAGTGTTTAAAGTTGTTAATGACCCGGGCGTTGAACCGAGGTCCTTGTAGATTGATATTTCCGCTTGCCTGTTCAGATCGTAGTTTTTTATGTGATAATGGTCTTATAAGACAAATGAAAGAAATAACAATCCCTATTGTAATGTTGTATGTAAGTAGGATTCCATGGGTTAGTTGAAGGCAACTAGGTTCCGGGAGTGACCATAGTTTTTTGACTGTGTCAAGTATCTTCATACTCTGGAGTACACAAGTAATTTCCTGACTACCTTGATGTATTTGTGAAACTAGAGAGAGATGATAAAAGCTGAAAACATGTGAAAACGCCCAAATATTGAGTTAGATAATTAACATGTAATTTTAAATGTAATTATACATTTGTTTTGTTGATTAAGAAAATATAAAAAAATAGTATTTGAGGTGTACAAGAATGACACCATTATTATAGAAAGCATTGAGCCAAAAGAGCTCGGAGTTATATGAAACTTACAGTTGATGCTTTATGGAAGTAAAAATAATTAGGAATTGTTGGTTTATTGGAAACCATCTGTTTTAATGCAATATTTGTTTTATTCTTATGTTATTCCTTGATTTGGAACAAGTAGATGATTATGGGTCAGTAATTTCATTGTTTAACCGTTTTCCAACGTGGGGCCTGTATGATTTTATCATACACCTAGTAAAACTATTCTATTTTTGGCGCCCAGTACGCAGGGATGAGTTTTCCTAGGGAAAACCCGAGTTTTCTCGAAAAATCAAAATTTTCATTTTTTGAAAAAAAAAATGGTTTTTCGAAATTTTGAATTTTAAATACTTCCATAAAGGTTTATGAAATTGAATAAAAGTATCAAAAGGGTACGTTGTAGTAAATACCCGTACCAAAGTAAATTTTTAAAGAAATTGGGACACAATGATTCAGAGTATCATCTCTCAAGCATGTACTAGTGTGGTGGCATGAGTGGCCCACTGTATTCTAATAAGATGTTGACCATAAGGGATTTTAAGGAATGCCTAGGGGAGCATTTCAATAAAGAGATGGAGGAAACGGCAAAGATGTTGTTAAGTGAAGAGAGGCGGAGGCTCTCAGAGAATGTAAGGGCCGAGGGTCCAGATAAAGGTAAAATTACAGGTGATAAAGAGTACCCAAATAATGAAATTGTAAAGGTTTCTGTAGAAAGCATGCGTGCACCTGGAGACATAGTTACACGAAGAGAAGGTAACATGTCTGCAGACAAAAGGGTAAATGTTGAGCCTTTAGAGCTCCAAATGGAAAAAGAAAATTGTAAACCGATTCCAAGGGAAAATGTAATTAATACAGATAATGATAATGATGAAGGTAATTTAAAGTCTCGCGTAGTAATGCAGGTTCAAGTAGACTTGGAAAGTACAGGGGAAAAGAACGATAGTCCTTGCGCTCAGGATCAGGAAAAAGTAGAAATGGCGACTTGGGATGAAATAAAGAAATTCTTGAATATAATTGATGGAATACGAGACGAGCACTATAAGATGAGGAGTGAACTTTGGGAATTTAGAGATGTAGACTCAAAGGAGAAAGAGAAAATTAAGGAGCAAAGGGAAGGTATCTCCGAGGAAATTGAGAAGATAGGCCAACTCTGTGAAAGGGCAAGTAAAAATTGGTATAAGATACCCAAACAAGATTTGGAAGAACTACACAAAGAAATTCCTGAGGTTAAAGAGTCATTAAGAGAAACGAAGAAGGCATTTGCGAAACGTATGGAGAAGGAAGGAAAAATAGAAATAGCTCCGTGGGAACAGATAAATATATTTATTGAGGAAGTAAGTGATATAAGGGAGCAACTAGAAAAACTAAGAGATAAATGGAATAAGATTGGGTGGAAGATCCCTTACAAAGAGCACGACCGAAGAAATTACGTTCAGGAACAGAAAGATTGGATAACAAAAGAACGGGAAAAAATGCACTGTTTCAGAATGAGCATGTATGGCGAATCTGGAATAATAAGCATTCAGGAGATAGCTGAATTGAGGAAAGTCAAGATTCCAGAATACACAGAGATATTAGAGGCCGCCCAGAAGCAATATGATGAATACATATTAGCAGAGGACCTCAATGCAAAAGAAATGGCTATCCCAGTCATAAATGAAATAGTTGTCCAGACGGAAGTTGAAAAGATAGTAAAAATTAAAGAAGAAAAAGAAGTCACGGTGCCAGAGGAGCCCAAAATTGATATTAAAGAGGAAAAACAAGAAGTAGAAATTATAATGACTCCAGTGGAAACTGAAGAAAACTTTGAAATCCTTCCTGAAGAACAAATGGAAATTCAAGAGGAAATAGTAAGTCCAGACCAGGAGAACAGCCAAGATGAAAACGAGCTGCGAAGTGAAGAGACTCATATTGATGAAAAGGTTGAGCTGGAAGATCAAGATATAATCTCGGAGCAGGAAATAATGAAAGAAGCGGAAGTTGAAGAGAGGGAAATAATAATTCCTGAAGAAACAGAGAAATTAGATGAAACAATAATAGAAAATATCAACGAAGCACCAATGGAAACAGAGGTTCAAGATTTCACAGAAAGTGAAAAAGAAAACCCAAAAGAAAGGCAGGACAAGGAAAATAAAAGGGCATTAAAAGAAGAAGAGGAAAAATTGAAAGCCCAGATCCTTGAATTAATGATCAAATGTCAAGATTGCCAAAGAAAGACGAGAGAAATGGAGAAAGATGCCAACAAGAGCCAAGAAAACCTAAAAGAAAAAGAGGAGATTGCTGGAGATAATGAAAAAAGGAAGGAGATGCCTTTGAAGAAAATCAGGAAAGAGGAAAACCGCCATTGGTAGTCGGTGTACCAGGAAATGGATACCCCTTGGAAACAATGAAAGGAGGAGGAATAGCATACGAAGCCTTGGAGAAAGAGGATGCTCAGGCATATTTCAGCTGGAAGCTCCGTAAAAAGAAAGGGAGTGATAAAAAGAAGAGAAAGAAGGGAGATCTGAAAGATCTAAAGAATTGGAAGAGTCGAAAAAAGAAATACTCTGGAAATGCCATCTCGATGCGAGATGAAGGAAAAGAATTATTCCATCATAAGCCGACGGGTTAAGCCATTTGCAACCGTCGAAGAATAAGAGGAATAAAATAATATTTGTTTGAAATACCATCTCAAAGAGAGATGAGGAAGGGGGAAGAAAACCAGAAAGAGTCAGGTGAGGTTAGACCGAGCTCTTAAAAATCAAATGAAGTGTTACAGACTTGAAGTCTGAGAACAGTAATGAAGAAAGTTACGGGTAAAGCCAGTTGTACCCGCAAGGTAATTTAAAGAAGGTCATTAAGTTGAAAATACATAATGAATAGAGAACAGACCGACAAGAAGTCCGTCTTATGAAAAGAAGAAAAGAAACCAACTGTTTGACTCGAGTTTGGAGAAGTGCACACCAGACGAGGGTAGAAGTTGTAAACACCCGAACGTGACAAGAAATTTATGACCCTGAGTGTAGTCGACCACTAAAGGGGGAATTAATGAATGGGACCTTTAAGAAGACCCAATACAAACACAGATCAGAGAGGAAGGAACTTTAAAGAAATAAAACAACAGAAGGTACTGCCCCCGTAATTGAATTATATAGAGACCAAGGTGGCTATTTTGGAAATTATAAAGAAAGTTATGGCTGTCATAGTTATGACGTGGGTAGTCATGACGTAAGCACGGATGACGCAGACGTTATGCCAGCAGGTTACTTGAGCTGAGATTTTCAGTGACGTCAGCATTTATTCGAGAAAGATCCGAGATCTACGACGCAGTCGCAGGAAACGTGGAATTCTGCTGAGGAAGAAATTATTCTATTGGAGGGGAGGCTTGAACCAATGAACGATAGTCTGAAGGAAGACGGAGATTGCTGAAACTATGATATTTTTATTACTTTTTGGAATGCAGAATTGTGGAAATCCATTTGCAGTAGAGGCATTGTTCTGGAATTTTGGTGAAATTCATTTTTAGTTTTTGAATTTTGAAAATCCGTCATGTATTGACGAAGTTGGAACTTCTAGCGATGACGCAGTAACGCGCAATGGAAGGGATGGATACGCCCCTCATGAAGTTCATAAAAGGCCTTGCGCAGAAGAGAGGAGCCTCATTCCTCATTCTCAGATTATAAATCGTCTGATATTCAATCGTCTGATCTCAAATAGTCATTTCAGTGAAACGTCGAGTGAGATTAGTAGTGAAAGAGTCGTCTTTATAACGCGTGGTGAAGCCACTGCATTAAACGAAAGTCGAGCTGACAAGCAGTGCAGGTTTACTGTGTGTAAATCTAGGTGAAGTTGAAACGCACATTATAACGCTTCTACAAGATTAGCTGTGAACAGTTAGCGGTCGCCTATAAGCTAATTCTCTTGTGCATTGCTACAGTAAGGAGTGTAGAAAAGTTGAACAATTTCGAGGAAGTATTTTGGAAGTTATTGACAATTTTAGACGACTGACAAAAGTGATTTTCTCGCTACAGGAGAAACACTTTCTATAGCCAGAATCTACGCTACGGCTGACACGGCTAGTGAAATAGGGAGACTTCAGATTGCTTTTGTGACACAACGCTACAGTATTATGGAGCAGTTTAATATGGCAGTTTGTTCTTCTAATACTATAACCGAAGAGAAGATGGAAGGCTAAAGGACTTAATGCAATTGGGACATATTTCAACGGAGTAAGATAGCAGCATGGAACTTCGCTAATTGCTATTCCATACAAGCGAACATGTGGTAAATAACCATCTACACCCATGTTTCGTGATTAAAGGCTGAATACTATCAAACAGCAATGGAAATGATTTCATACTTTCTGAATATGAATATTTCTTCGGAAATTTCTACAAAAACTTCCTGGCGATTTTCAACTGGAACTTCAGGGATTTTTCAAGAGAGGTCAGGGTTGTCCCGACTCACAAAGAAGATTATTGCCGGAAGGATGTCGTTCGTCTTCGTGAAGCAGTTCGATTCTCCGAGGGTGCTGTTTCTTGTTTCGAGGATGGAGCTCAGCTTTAACTTGGTGAAATGGATCCATCAACAGTCTTCTTTGGGGAATTTTCCTCTGGAACGTCAATCGGCAGATAAGGTAGTCGTGAACGTTTATTGTATTTGAGTTTCTTAGCAATATTTGAGCAACCATTTTTCCCATATTTTTGTCCTCTTGTATTTTGCCCTATATTCTTGTTTGAGATTCCTATTCTCAGTACACCTTGATGAGTTATGCCCTTTTCGACGATTTATTAAGACATTGTTATGTCATGGGCATAGTTAAATGATTTTGGATCAGTTGAGACTGATATTTAGATTTTTCAGTAATTTTTTTTTGTAGTCTCGATTTGACTGTAAGTTAATGATTTTTATGGCAGATTTAAATTCAGACAGCGTGTCACTTTATTAAAGTAATTCTACCCCAGTTTAATTACTTTGACCAATTTTCTGTCATCATCAAGAAGGAAGAACATTTAAATGATTTTAGAGCGTTAAAATCCATTACGTTGTCGACGATCTTGGAAATACTAGTCGGTATTTGAATTGATTGCAACACAGACATTTATCGTCAGTTATGAACGATCATTGCATCATAGACAATTTTGTGGAAGATGAACTTGAATTATGAATTTTTTTTGAATGCATTAAATTCGTGAAATCTTGTTAGGGTTTTTTTCTCAATTAGAGATTTATATAACGATGTTTGCATTCCCCAGTCTAATTGGATTCTATTCGACTATTTTGCAGTTAGTCGCACTTTGTTTGATGATAGTATTTATATACTACAATTCTTTGAAGATGTTAATCTTAAATTTTGATAGACCAGACAGGCGTATATAAGCGTATTCACTATTAAATTTGTTTGTGATTGGCAGATTTTTATTTCATTACGATTCATGAATGAAATCCACGAAGGTTAAATGACAACAGTTTTGAAACAATTAATGATTATAAGAATTTTTAAGTGGAACTATGAATGTATAATCGATAGTGCAGCGGACATGTTGAAAGTCGCTGAAGTATAATGCCCTTAAATAAATGAAGGAGATTCCCACAGTAATTAATGATGATAAAGATTGTGTTAGTGGAGGTTTTTGTAAAGTCTGTGGAAGATTTTGATGCCGTACATTGTAATATATGATGAATTTTGGGCTATTTTAAATGCAGTTTGTGCATTATTTTGTAAGCGAAGTATTTTCCGCTAGAGTGTATTGTCATAGTTCGTTGAAAATTAATCAAGTGAATTTGCTGTTATAATTAACAAGAGTTTTGAAAGAATTTGAGATAAGATTTTGAATGAAGATTACCGTCACAAATAATTATAATTATTACAACCTTTATTAAACCAGATTGTGACATTAAATGTATAACTAACCTTCATTGGTCGATTATATTAAACACGATTATGAATTTACCAACCGGATGAACATGTGGTTCAATGTATTTCTTAAATTAATAATTTAAATAATTTAAATGTTGATATTGTAAATAATAAATGTATATATCTTTAACAATAATGTTGAACGAAAGTAATGTTAAAGGCGTGTTTAAAATGTTTGTAATTATTTTCGACAATATTATAAACAATTTCTAATTGTTATAAATAATTTATATGATTTTGTTATAAACATTTAAGAGTGTGTTTCATACTCTAAACTATGCTTATTAAACATTTGGATGATAACTTAACAAGTTTAGGGATTGTCAGAATAATCCAGTGGTATGTGAGTTAAGCATTTGAAAGATTTGCGTCAATATATATGAGTTGTCTTGTAGACATTTAAAGCTTTGAAAGGAGCTGAATTCTTACGCAGTGTGGCGTGACGAGTGAACCCCATTTGACAGGCATGCGCCAGGTTGAAGGGTAGACCAGCTGGCCAGACATCTGGTTATCAGCGGGTGAGGTCGATACTCTGGCCTTGCGCCTATTAATACAAGTGTGATGTTTATTAAAAGAAACCAAATGCTCTATATATGTCGTATCCTGACTTCCTCATCCAATCCAAATGTGTATTGAATGTTACGTTATTTTGAGCTCATGGGAGCTAACATATTGTTTGATAACTTTGCAAGTCCTATAGGAGGACGTAGTCAGATTGACATGGGCTACTGATAGCCACATTTATTTTGTTGAGTTTGTTAAAATCATACCCTTTATTTGAAATAATGCTTTTGTACAGTTCAAAGTTCTTGCCGTCGTTATGGTTCATTTTTAAATGTCATGGTCAATATTATTGTGGGAGCATACTTTAGAGATCCTGTTGTCAACCCAATCCCCGAGATAATTTTTAAGAGGTAAGTAAAAGTAAGTATGAAACCCCGTCTATTTTGGTGTGTTCCACAATAATTTTCTTGGTAACTTCTGTGTTCAAACCTCGGTAGTATCTGTCAGTGCCATTTTCATTGATGTAGCTGAGCCGGTGCGATTGATTGTTGGCAATCCGATTGAGGGGGCGGATATCTGACAGCCTACTATCCGGGTAAAACGGGGACAGAAGGATTGGCGACCCAAGAACGTGGGGCTGATTCAACATAACTGGATCACCAGGTTGAACGCCAGAAGGATTGGCGCAGTCAACGTATGGGGCATGTTCAACAACACTGGATTACCAGGTTGAACAATAGAAGGATTGGCACACCTATAACGTGAGGCTGAGTCAACAGTAGGATTGGCAAACCTAAAACGTGTGGTTCAATTAGACTCAAATAAAGAGGTTGATTCTTTGTTAGATGTCTAGGCCAATTGTAAAATTTAAGAGTGTGATTATATAGGAATTAAATGTTGCACTGTAGTAGGAAAATTACACTCAGAAAAGATCAGATCTTATGCAACTTGAGAAAGGTTAAATAGGCTGGAAACTTAGGAAAATCGCCTATAATCTGGAATCTTATTTTATTTGACCGGCTTATGACATTTTAGTCATATTAAAGATAAAATTAAATTATTTGGATTGTAAATGTAAATTATTTGTGTTAGGATATTTTAAAATGAGCCAGGGAAATTTGAACATGTGCTTGAGTTTGTTTCAACATGAAGTGTCTTCGAAAGTTAATTATAAGATAGTTATAAGTTACATTTAAGACAGAAAATTGATCAAATTTATATATGGTGAAAAGTGTTGCTCAAATGTTGTTATTTTGCTCTTTTGATGTATGTCCCTACAGCAGTCTAATTTTGAATAATATTGTAATGGCAGATGAAAGTTTGAAGATGATGTTAGCGGAGATGTCTGCTAACATGAATAGTAATATGAAGCAGATGATGGAGGAGAATGCTAATTTGAAAGCAAGAATGGAGGAGAATGCTAGTAATTTGTCTACTAGCATGAATAGTAGCATGAAGGAAATGGAAGCTAGGAATACTAGTCGAATGGAGCAGAATGCTAGTAATTTATCTGCCAATTTGAAAGCTAGCATGGATGAAAGTTTGAAAGCTATTCAGACCAGTTCTGCTAACTTAGAGGATAATATGTCGCGTTTACAGATTAATACCCAAGGAATTGAGAAGGCTGTAACTGACATGCGCTCAGACATGTCCAATGTTAAAATAGATTCTGCTAATTTGCATAAAGATCTTACAATGTTGAATTTAGATGTAGCTAATGTCCGAAATGATATTTCTTGTGCTAGGGCTGAGGTAGTTGTTGTTAAAAATGACGTTGCGACTGTCCAAGACAAGGTTGAGGAAGTCCAAAGAGGAATCCAAAATGTTAGAACTGATGTGTCCAATGTTCAGGTTGATATTAATAACATTCATTCGGATGTAAACGAGATGCAAAGTGACATAAATAAAATTCAAGTAGAGGTCAACACAGTTTTCGTAGATATTACTAAAGTCCAAACTGATGTAAATAAAGTCAGGGAAGAGATAGAAAATTCGAAAACTCTTTGTACACGTAATATAAGTGCATTAACGACTAGGCTAGTTGATGAGTCAGTTAGAACGACAGCGGCTTTAGAAGGTTTAAAGTTTGATGTAGAGGTCATGAGAACCCAAGTATTAGACCATAATAAAGTATTGAAAGAGGATATCGAAATAGACATAGCAGAAATGTTAACGGCAAATGTAGCAATATGGAAAGACGAGTGGAATAGGTCAAGTGGGGAACATGTAACCCAAATTCAGGATCGTATTGAAAGAAAACTTGCCAGTACTCAAATTGATATTAACAATGAAGTAGTACAGATTAGGAAAGATTTAAGCGTCAGGATGGATTCGCTATCCGAAAGACAAGTTGAAGATAGAACACAACTAGGTCAGGATGTTCAAACATTAAAATCTGCATTAGAGGAACAGATTCATAAAGTTGTCTCTGATGTGAATGAAACGTCGAGCAAACTGCAGAATTTGAAGTTAGGAGAGGCTAATTTGATGGAGACCTACAAAGAAGAGTTAATCAAGAAAGTCTTAACGGAAATCACTGACAAGGATACAGTAGGCTTGGCTTGCGAAACCAATAGGAATTATGCCAGAAGATATAACCTAGATCCAGAAGAGAGAGATGTGACTCCTGAAGAACGTATATCCAGATTCAGGGAGGAAGATGACGAGAGGAATATGGAACCTGAGTGGAACTATCGAGATAGTGGGAAAAACTACCCGGATTCATATCCGAGGAACGTAACGGTCATCAGGAATTTTGAAGACAAACCACAAAAATTCAGTAAAACTGATAGTTTGACACCTATCGAATATGTAAGGAACCTCAAAGATTATTTCATCGAAGCTCACATTCCCAGAGAGAGAGATGAAGATAGTGGAGAGATATTTGATTGGAGGACCCCTCGAATGGTTTCGCGCATTTAGATACACATTCAGTAACTTTGACGAGTTTGCAGAGGCATTAATCAAACGATTTTGGTCCATAGAAGCGCAGAATTCGTTAAGAGCGGAGGTGTATTCAAGAAAATACTCAGGTACTCTTCCAACGCGGTACGCTGATTTCTTTACGAGTCAATTATCCCGCTTGAGATTTTTGCAACCCCCATTGTCAACGGAGCAACTAATTGATGCGATTTCTCGTATGCTACCTGTGGAGGTGAGGAGACTAATTATTTCATCAAACATCAGGGATTTAACCAGCATGGATGAATTACTGAGGAGGTTAGACTACACAAGTCCAATGCCTAACGTGGTACAGAAAGGTCAAAGGCATGACTTTAAAGAAATAAATACTGTATATATGGACCAAGTCCAACAAACTGACAAGCCAGATGAGGAGAAAACTGACAATGTAGGTCCTCACAGGAATAATCAGTTTCGAAATAACAGATCGCCAGGTTACCGACCGTATCAACAGAGAAGAGGCTGGAACTATAACCGAGGACATTACAATGGAAGAGGCAGATATTACAACAATAATGGTTATAACAGAAATTATAATAGGAATAACCAGAGCCAAAACAGAAATCAGAATCCTCAAGGTCAGGTTATGACACCCGATCAGTATCAGGAAAGAGAGAAGGAAAGCCAGCAATACCTAAAAGAATTACGGGAAAAAGAAGCCAACAACCAAAAGAAAAGGCAGGATGTTGTAATCGATCCTGGACCTTCTACGAGCCAGCAGAACTTAGAAAATAGAAATACTGGACAGAAGAGCAAGTAGAGAGGAAAGAAATGCATTTAACCACACACAACCCAGAGAGAGGAGAGATTAATGATTAAGGAACATAGAGGAAATATCATACTAGAAGAAGCCAGTAATAATTCAATTTCGTGTTCAAGAGAGTTGAGGTACTTGTAACACTGAGTTTAAAAACAATTTGCAACTGTTTTTAAAACGTGGTGAGAGGAGAATGCCCCCGTAATTGAATTATATAGAGACCACGGTGGCTATTTTGGAAATTATAAAGAAAGTTATGGCTGTCATAGTTATGACATGGGTAGTCATGACGTAAGAACGGATGACGCAGACGTTATGCCAGCAGGTTACTTGAGCTGAGATTTTCAGTGACGTCAGCATTTATTCGAGAAAGATCCGAGATCTACGACGCAGTCGCAGGAAACGTGGAATTCTGCTGAGGAAGAAATTATGCTATTGGAGGGGAGGCTTGAACCAATGAACGATAGTCTGAAGGAAGACGGAGATTGCTGAAACTATGATATTTTTATTACTTTTTGGAATGCAGAATTGTGGAAATCCATTTGCAGTAGAGGCATTGTTCTGGAATTTTGGTGAAATTCATTTTTAGTTTTTGAATTTTGAAAATCCGTCATGTATTGACGAAGTTGGAACTTCTAGCGATGACGCAGTAACGCGCAATGGAAGGGATGGATACGCCCCTCATGAAGTTCATAAAAGGCCTTGCGCAGAAGAGAGGAGCCTCATTCCTCATTCTCAGATTATAAATCGTCTGATATTCAATCGTCTGATCTCAAATAGTCATTTCAGTGAAACGTCGAGTGAGATTAGTAGTGAAAGAGTCGTCTTTATAACGCGTGGTGCAGCCACTGCATTAAACGAAAGTCGAGCTGACAAGCAGTGCAGGTTTACTGTGTGTAAATCTAGGTGAAGTTGAAACGCACATTATAACGCTTCTACATGATTAGCTGTGAACAGTTAGCGGTCGCCTATAAGCTAATTCTCTTGTGCATTGCTACAGTAAGGAGTGTAGAAAAGTTGAACAATTTCGAGGAAGTATTTTGGAAGTTATTGACAATTTTAGACGACTGACAAAAGTGATTTTCTCGCTACAGGAGAAACACTTTCTATAGCCAGAATCTACGCTACGCCTGACACGGCTAGTGAAATAGGGAGACTTCAGATTGCTTTTGTGACACAACGCTACAGTATTATGGAGCAGTTTAATATGGCAGTTTGTTCTTCTAATACTATAACCGAAGAGAAGATGGAAGGCTAAAGGACTTAATGCAATTGGGACATATTTCAACGGAGTAAGATAGCAGCATGGAACTTCGCTAATTGCTATTCCATACAAGCGAACATGTGGTAAATAACCATCTACACCCATGTTTCGTGATTAAAGGCTGAATACTATCAAACAGCAATGGAAATGATTTCATACTTTCTGAATATGAATATATCTTCGGAAATTTCTACAAAAACTTCATGGCGATTTTCAACTGGAACTTCAGGGATTTTTCAAGAGAGGTCAGGGTTGTCCCGACTCACAAAGAAGATTATTGCCGGAAGGATGTCGTTCGTCTTCGTGAAGCAGTTCGATTCTCCGAGGGTGCTGTTTCTTGTTTCGAGGATGGAGCTCAGCTTTAACTTGGTGAAATGGATCCATCAACAGTCTTCTTTGGGGAATTTTCCTCTGGAACGTCAATCGGCAGATAAGGTAGTCGTGAACGTTTATTGTATTTGAGTTTCTTAGCAATATTTGAGCAACCATTTTTCCCATATTTTTGTCCTCTTGTATTTTGCCCTATATTCTTGTTTGAGATTCCTATTCTCAGTACACCTTGATGAGTTATGCCCTTTTCGACGAATTATTAAGACATTGTTATGTCATGGGCATAGTTAAATGATTTTGGATCAGTTGAGACTGATATTTAGATTTTTCAGTAATTTTTTTTTTGTAGTCTCGATTTGACTGTAAGTTAATGATTTTTATGGCAGATTTAAATTCAGACAGCGTGTCACTTTATTAAAGTAATTCTACCCCAGTTTAATTACTTTGACCAATTTTCTGTCATCATCAAGAAGGAAGAACATTTAAATGATTTTAGAGCGTTAAAATCCATTACGTTGTCGACGATCTTGGAAATACTAGTCGGTATTTGAATTGATTGCAACACAGACATTTATCGTCAGTTATGAACGATCATTGCATCATAGACAATTTTGTGGAAGATGAACTTGAATTATGAATTTTTTTTGAATGCATTAAATTCGTGAAATCTTGTTAGGGTTTTTTTCTCAATTAGAGATTTATATAACGATGTTTGCATTCCCCAGTCTAATTGGATTCTATTCGACTATTTTGCAGTTAGTCGCACTTTGTTTGATGATAGTATTTATATACTACAATTCTTTGAAGATGTTAATCTTAAATTTTGATAGACCAGACAGGCGTATATAAGCGTATTCACTATTAAATTTGTTTGTGATTGGCAGATTTTTATTTCATTACGATTCATGAATGAAATCCACGAAGGTTAAATGACAACAGTTTTGAAACAATTAATGATTATAAGAATTTTTAAGTGGAACTATGAATGTATAATCGATAGTGCAGCGGACATGTTGAAAGTCACTGAAGTATAATGCCCTTAAATAAATGAAGGAGATTCCCACAGTAATTAATGATGATAAAGATTGTGTTAGTGGAGGTTTTTGTAAAGTCTGTGGAAGATTTTGATGCCGTATATTGTAATATATGATGAATTTTGGGCTATTTTAAATGCAGTTTGTGCATTATTTTGTAAGCGAAGTATTTTCCGCTAGAGTGTATTGTCATAGTTCGTTGAAAATTAATCAAGTGAATTTGCTGTTATAATTAACAAGAGTTTTGAAAGAATTTGAGATAAGATTTTGAATGAAGATTACCGTCACAAATAATTATAATTATTACAACCTTTATTAAACCAGATTGTGACATTAAATGTATAACTAACCTTCATTGGTCGATTATATTAAACACGATTATGAATTTACCAACCGGATGAACATGTGGTTCAATGTATTTCTTAAATTAATAATTTAAATAATTTAAATGTTGATATTGTAAATAATAAATGTATATATCTTTAACAATAATGTTGAACGAAAGTAATGTTAAAGGCGTGTTTAAAATGTTTGTAATTATTTTCGACAATATTATAAACAATTTCTAATTGTTATAAATAATTTATATGATTTTGTTATAAACATTTAAGAGTGTGTTTCATACTCTAAACTATGCTTATTAAACATTTGGATGATAACTTAACAAGTTTAGGGATTGTCAGAATAATCCAGTGGTATGTGAGTTAAGCATTTGAAAGATTTGCGTCAATATATATGAGTTGTCTTGTAGACATTTAAAGCTTTGAAAGGAGCTGAATTCTTACGCAGTGTGGCGTGACGAGTGAACCCCATTTGACAGGCATGCGCCAGGTTGAAGGGTAGACCAGCTGGCCAGACATCTGGTTATCAGCGGGTGAGGTCGATACTCTGGCCTTGCGCCTATTAATACAAGTGTGATGTTTATTAAAAGAAACCAAATGCTCTATATATGTCGTATCCTGACTTCCTCATCCAATCCAAATGTGTATTGAATGTTACGTTATTTTGAGCTCATGGGAGCTAACATATTGTTTGATAACTTTGCAAGTCCTATAGGAGGACGTAGTCAGATTGACATGGGCTACTGATAGCCACATTTATTTTGTTGAGTTTGTTAAAATCATACCCTTTATTTGAAATAAAGCTTTTGTACAGTTCAAAGTTCTTGCCGTCGTTATGGTTCATTTTTAAATGTCATGGTCAATATTATTGTGGGAGCATACTTTAGAGATCCTGTTGTCAACCCAATCCCCGAGATAATTTTTAAGAGGTAAGTAAAAGTAAGTATGAAACCCCGTCTATTTTGGTGTGTTCCACAATAATTTTCTTGGTAACTTCTGTGTTCAAACCTCGGTAGTATCTGTCAGTGCCATTTTCATTGATGTAGCTGAGCCGGTGCGATTGATTGTTGGCAATCCGATTGAGGGGGCGGATATCTGACAGCCTACTATCCGGGTAAAACGGGGACAGTACGGACAACGTTATGATGACTTCGACGAATAAAGAAAGATAAGATTAATTGAAATAAATTTCCTCAAAATTTTTCGAAAATTTATTTATCCTAAGGAAGGGTGAAATGAACCCATGTGCCATAGGGTCCAAGGAGGTCGAATCCATGTATTTAGGGAAGAAATGAAAGAAACGTACAGTTTCTAATGTAACATAGAGAAAGATCAAGCCAGGATTCTAGCCTAACATTGTGCAAGCGGCGCGAGCCAGGTGTTCGAGAGATGAGATCACCCCTCTTGACATTCAGAAGGAGCTGGTCATGTATATTAATAACCGAGTGGAAAATTCCGACTGTTAGACAAGGAAGCCTGACTCGGAAATCGAGCTGAGCTTGCTTGAAAACGACAACACCGCCTATGCGCCAAGAGGAATAATTAAATTTAACCCGTTTACGAGTATAAAAATAAGTAAACAATTACAGTACGGTGAATCATTTCGAATTAGAGATTTTTGTGTAAAGAAAAACCCTTTAATAATTGCACAGGAGAAAACTGCAAACGCAAGTAGACGTCATAGGGGATTTACCAAGGCCTGTGGAGAGGGGAGAATGCAAATGGACAGCAACACCCACACAGTTGAGGACGAGAAATTAATTAATATCTCCGAATTGCACGATCGATTCTTATGCGCAATGAGATTATTTAACATTGAGAAGACGAGCTTTTTGAAGGTATAATTTTTATAATGGTGCAACCATTATTTTAAAAGTTGGGGACGGAAAGGGCTAGAGTCTTATCTTTTTGTAGCGAAAGAGTATAAAGCTCCTGGCATCACCAAGCCAAACATGCAGTTCACGACAGACTCCGTGAGGGGAGGTGCTGTATCATATCATGCAGTTATTCTGACAGCCGTGAGGGGGTGTTACTACGCATCAGTACAAGCAGTTCCAAACAGCCCGAGGGGGCGTTGCTACGCATCAGTATTCAGACAGCCGTGTGGGGTGTTACTCTGTTTCACACCGAAGACAGTTTACCAGTACTCCTTGAGGGGAGAAACGCTGTATTACACCGCAGAATTAATATCTGATAGCCATAGGCGTCGCAGTATTAACAACTTGCGTGCCTCCATAAGGAGTTGTAAAGAAGAAATATTAAAGTATCGCCGTGTTGAAAAATTAGGAAAATCCTAGTTACAGGATTTAGGTCCGACAGTACACAAGTTTACAGTGAAAAGTTCGTAAAATATAGTCAGAGCAGGCTGCGAACGTTGGACTTAAGGCGATAGGTCTTTAAATAAACGACCGAAAATATCATAACGTACGGAAGTACCGTAACAGAAAGATAAACAGTTATCTAATTTAAAGAACCCAAATAGGGAAAAACAGAGTAAGGTTCGCAACGTATTTCAGAAAATTAGGAGTGCGAGAACCGAATAAACAAAGAAGAACGGAGACTATAGACATTATCTCCAGAAAGTAGACGAACTATTCTAATGCACTAGACTCGAGAAGTACTAGCTGCTATAAAATAAATCCATCGATCATCGATAAGTTATCGAGGGGACCTCGATCCGAACAGACTTTCACTAGGATCGATAAACTATATCTAAAAAAAGAAGCCGTTCAAGCTAGAGAAATAGCCGGTCATCCAGAATAGGATTCGAAGAATTAGGATTCCAGGGAAAGTAGTTGTTTCGAGACTTTCGTATTCTGCAGGATAGGAAGCCGACATTGAATAAATTTCACCCTTGAAAACGGGAGATTAAGAGGTCACGTGTGATAGGCTAGGAAAATACGGCCTAGTGATCAAAAGTGGTGAAGTGTAAATCTATCAAGATTGTGTGTTAAAATAATATTTTTTAGTGTTTATTGTGTGTTCTAAATGGATACACCAGTGTATTAGAAATGTTGTCAATGTTAAGTGTATTGAATATGTGTCAAGAAGTGTTTGTACATGAGATGAATTTCTACAATATGGAGTAAGTTTCAAAGTGGGCCAAAATGAAACACCGCACAAGGATAAAGGTCATGAGACGACCTTAAAAACATGTGAGTAATGAATTTCATTATATTTTGGTGTCAGGAAATGATTGTGTACAAATCCACCGGAGTTTTTGAGTAGAAGGGATGTGTTTAAATAAATAAATACTGAATAAACGAAAACGCGGTCTAAACAATAATAGAAATTTGAGAAACTATAAATAATTATGTAAAAGAATAAATCCAGTAGATGAAATATATGAATAAAATGTCAGTGTATTTGACGAATATCATAAGAGCAAGCGAAATATTAGTAATTATCATGAAAGATATTTAATTAAAAGTAAATTTGAGTTATATGAAAGAAATAGCTTTTGAGCTTTTTGTAAAGAATGAAGATAATAATAATAACCAAGTAAGGAAATATTAAATAAAGATCAAATTAATTGATGTGAACATAAGAGCGTTAGAGCCTTAATAAAAAGTATAGACATGATGTTTAAATGCATGTTCTTTAAATAGAGAAAGTTATTATCAAAGGAAAAGAATAATATAAAAATTGAGATGTGTATCAATTGTTAATATGATATTATCAGTTCTTTGGATGACGCTAGGCTTAAAAATAATGTATAGCGCAAAAAGAGCGCAATTAAAATAAAATGTCACGCTAGGAACGCGTAAAAGTTAATGTACTTGGTAAATTACTTATGAGAGGTAGTTGATTGTAGCGAATTGAGAATTGGTATAAGTCCTCTATTTGTGACGTTGAATCACGAGGCATTGTGTATGTTGTATTGAAAGGGAGCAAATGTATGGTATTGAGCGTAGGTCTTATAAGCTATAGGCTGACCCTAAATCGCATTTTTGTATAGTCCTCTATATGGGAATGGTTCCCGAGGCATGTGAAGAGATTCGAACTCAGAATCTTCTTATTGTGAAAGCCCCTTTATTATTCGTCGTAGAATGTGTATATCTCTTCCCCAATCAATGAGGACCTTTCATAATTAATAAATGCCAAGATTACGAATGTGGTTTTTGAGCCCAATAATATTGTTGAATGGACACGAGGAGTAGAATGCCAGGTCTCCCCAAAGAATTGAGAATGAACGAAAAGCTGTTTGTAAAAGCATTAAAGAGAGCTCAAGCTTAGACTAGACGGGAGGGTTCCCGCATAGTCATAAATAACGCTCGAGTAGCACGGTCAGACCCTCGGAGCAGGAGGGGTGTCTGAAGGCCGTCTTGTAAGGAGTAATGAATACACCGTGAGTGTTTAAAGTTGTTAATGACCCGGGCGTTGAACCGAGGTCCTTGTAGATTGATATTTCCGCTTGCCTGTTCAGATCGTAGTTTTTTTTATGTGATAATGGTCTTATAAGACAAATGAAAGAAATAACAATCCCTATTGTAATGTTGTAGGGAAGTAGGATTCCATGAGTTAATTGAAGGCAACTAGGTTCCGGGAGTGACCATAGTTTTTTGACTGTGTCAAGTATCTTCATACTCTGGAGTACACAAGTAATTTCCTGATTACCTTGATGTATTTGTGAAACTAGAGAGAGATGATAAAAGCTGAAAACATGTGAAAACGCCCAAATATTGAGTTAGATAATTAACATGTAATTTTAAATGTAATTATACATTTGTTTTGTTGATTAAGAAAATATAAAAAAAATAGTATTTGAGGTGTACAAGAATGACACCATTATTATAGAAAGCATTGAGCCAAAAGAGCTCGGAGTTATATGAAACTTACAGTTGATGCTTTATGGAAGTAAAAATAATTAGGAATTGTTGGTTTATTGGAAACCATCTGTTTTAATACAATATTTGTTTTATTCTTATGTTATTCCTTGTTCATTTGGAACAAGTAGATGATTATGGGGCAGTAATTTAATTGTTTAATTGTTTGTAGCGCCATAATTTTTATTAATTAAATGTGTTAAAATAGGAGTTGATTTTGTTGTTATTTTTGCAAGTGTATCCTCTAATTAATCCAAAATATGTGAGTCACAGAGTGGGTGAACTTACCGCTACCCCGAAAAACCCGAATTGAGCTACGCTGGTATACTGTGATTGGCATATTTCTTGCTAAAAGGGCACACTACATCTAGTTGAAGTGCTTTTTTTTGCCACTATGTCCTCGCAACTCTGTAGTACATGTCCGTACCAACGAAGGCGAGCTTCCAGCATCATGTCAGGAATCGGTGCGACACCAAGGGTGCCCCTTACATGGACATTGGTGACATGATCCAGTCTTGTTAGGCCAAAGGACCAGCGCAGCATTCTCATCTCCATGGAGTGCAGCACTTGCACACATTTGCTGGTTACTGGCCAACACTCAGTTCCATACAATGCTACAGGTCTGATCACAGTGCGATAAACTTTTGACTTCAGCTGTACAGGAATCTTACGATCACATAAAACTCCTGTCACCTGTCGCCATTTAGCCCATGCTGTATTTGTTCGCATTTTTTGTATAAACCACCCACCCGGCTCTACTGGTATGCGGGCTTGACGCGTCACAGTTCTGGCAGGGGCTATCGTCTTTTTTTTAGGCCTATACGTTTAAACGCACTTTTTAAACAAATTGTCTATATTTATGAAATCAGACTGCAATTCGTCACTGATGCGGGTAATTCTCTTTCTTTTAAATGCTCGTTTGTTATGATCGGTTACGTGTGTGACTGTCCCTTGTGCATAAGCATCCGCCTAGCTTTACTGTTATGCGGTCTCGACGCGGCACAGTTCTGACTGGGATATCGTCTTGTTTATTCATTTAAACCAGTGGTTCTGAACCCGTAGATGTCTGCGGACCACTCAGGCTGAAATTGAATCATGTACGGACCCCCCCCCCCCCTCCCCCTTACCCCTCACCCTTTCCCCTCCCCCTTTCCCCTCCCCCAATACATCTTATCAGTTGTAACCCTCATTAACACTTATTTTAAAGATATTTCAATTCAAAACTTGATAGTCATCGCCACGAACACATTCGGACGATTCCCGTTCAACGCACATCGTTTTCGAAATCTCCATTTATTGGCCACTTTTTATACGTGATGGTGGACCTTCTCTCCCGCGGACCACTCCCGAGGCACCCACGGACCACCTGTGGTCCGCGGACCACCGGTTAATAACCACTGATTTAAACGCATACAGGGTTTGCACAAATGATTTAAGCGATTTCATGTACATGTATTATTGAAAGGATATACCGGGTGAGTTAGCCGTGGTGGTTACGGAATGACTGATGGCAGTCGCTCACATCCGGGAGGCGAGGAGGTTCGAATCCCCCCGCCGGCAACCTTGAAGATGGTCTTCTGTGGTTTCCCATCTTCCTTCCAGGCAAATGCCGGGGTTGGTCCCTAACTATAGGCCACAGCCGCTACCTTCCAACTCCTCGTCCTTACATTCCAACTCCCCTCCTTCCCTCCCCAACGGTACTTGTAGCTCACCCATTGGGTGTCCGTCTCGAAGCAGCTACAAAACTGGCGAGCCGAACATGTCCTCGGACACTCCCGGCACTAAAAGCCATACGCTAAAAAAAAAAAATTGAAAGGATATAGCTTGCAGCATTCACACATATACCAATTAAAAGAGAAACTCATCAAGTTTTTTGAGTCTGCTTGCTAAAAATGCTCGATGTGCCATACTCGCGCCACACAGAAAATATCGATACGGTAGTCCAACTCCGACCCCACACACCGGAGCATAATTAGCCTGTTCAATGTTAGATACAGCCGCGCGGTTCCAATTCCACAGTTGAACAAAATTAGCTGGCTGGTGCATAAACTTCATCTTTGATAAAGTCCCATGAAAAAATCACATGGGGTCAGATCAGGCGACCGGGGAGGCCAGCGCATAAGACATCCGTCCAATTCAGTGTTCAGGGAGTTGTTCATTAAGATAGTGGCGCAAAGCCAAGTGGAAAAAAAATCCCTGGGTTATCTTCATGTAACTGAGCCATCAACCACTCCGTCAGCATGTCTAGATAAGACAGACCTGTCACACTGTTTTAAGAAAAATAAAAAGGCCCATACACGTTTTTCTGCATGATACCGCACAAGACACATTGACTTTGGGAGAGGCCCTCGAATATCGCCGTCATCTCGCATAGGCTACTGACACGTAGCCGCCTAACCAATGAACAGGCAACATCGGCTAGCGGCCGACTAGTGTACTGAATCTTTCCGCAGTGACCTTCAGACAAAACTTGACGAGTTTCTCTTCTCTTGTATAATTGGTATATGTGTCAATGCTGTAGGCTATAGGCTATACTTTTAATAATGCATGTACATGAAATCGCTTAAATTTTGTGTTACCCCTGTATATTCCCGTTGACTTTTCTAGAAATGCAAGGTTTTTCCTGTACTGTTGAGGTGATTTGGAAGATTTTGTTCTGAACACACCTTCTAATTCCCTTTGGTTTAGGAGCTTGAGTTTTGTGAAACATAGCCTACAACTTAGCGTTTTTATACGATAAAAATAATAATAAATCGTTTCATGTCCTTATATTTCAGTTATTGAAACAGTTAAACGAACGCGATAAAGAGGTGGGACACGGGTGAAATAATCACGAAATAAATATTTTCTTCGGCTCTAAGAATACTACACAATATAAAGTTTCATTGCTGCAATTTAAAATGTGTAAAACAATTGCGAGCCTTACAGTTGTCACATATGACGTAACATCTGACATGTTATCCTACTATGAAAATATAGGTGAAGTCAATTTTTTTCGGCTGTAGTCTACTCCTCCAGTTTTAATTTTCTTCTCACGTTTCTTTTGTCGATAATTTCGCATTTATTCTGCTCTGGATTTACCCATCTCCGCAAATCACAAAATCATGAAAAAAAAGGGGCGTCACCCCGAGTCCTACAACACTTCATACAAGTCCCTAGGATTATTGGTTCGCGAAATATTAAAAAGCCTATAACCCTTTAGTTTTGGGTCCTTTGGTTGAATTAAGAGGGGGATAGGAAACAGGAGGCGTCACCCCGACTCCTAGGACACCTCATACAAGTCCCTAGCATTATTGGTTAGCGATATATTTAAAAGCCGATGACCTATTAGTTTTGGGTCCTTTGGTTAAATTAAGGGAGCTGTAGGAAACCAGGGGGCGTCATTCCGAGACCTAGGACACCTCATACAAGTCCTAGCATTATTGGTTCGCGAGATATTAAAAAGCCTATGACCTATTAGTTTTGGGTCCTTTGGTTAAATTAAGGGGGCTATAGGAAATGAGGGGGGCGTTACCTCACGCAAAATGGGTTAGCACCATCTCACAGCCATCTCTCCGCCCCCGCACGCGCTCATTTATCAAATCAAATAGCTCGCGCTTCTCTGGTTTCCTGTTACACATCTCCGTCCCTTTTTCAAAATCACTCCCACAAAAAATATCCATCAACCGGGAGGCAACACTATGGTGGCCGGCAGTACGTCGTGGTACCAATCTCCGCCACCGCGCGCGCTCATTGTTTCCTGTAACACACTTACGTCCCTTTTCCAAAATCACTCCCACAAAAAAAGCCAGCAACCGAGAGGGAAGTTGTTACACACATAAAAAAAAAAAAAAACTCTCCTTCTCTAACCAGGTTTGTATCACAACGTTATGCCCATCTATGGAGCGCGATGGAACTTATTTCGCTAACGATGATTTTTAGCCTATATTCATTTTATGAAAAAAAAAAAAAAGACTTTTGAGATCACCTTTCGACCGTGTGTGTATGCGTATGTGTGTGTGTCTGTCTGTGTCTGTGTGTGTCCCACTAATAACTTTTAAACGGCTGGGGCATTATCAATGAAACTCGGTAAGGTGATAACACCATTTTGGCCAACCCAGACCGTGCCCTTCAAATTTTATTAAGTCTCCCCAATCCAACATGGCGGCTGTGCGAAATATTACACCAGCATTCAATATTTCCGAATCTGTTACTGATATCACCATGAAATTCTGTACGCTGTTAAAGGGCACTACTAGAATTTCACATATGGAACTATGCAAAACCTGGAAACTTGAAAACCAACATGGCAGACAGGCGAAGTTAAGACTTTTAAATAGACTTTTCTCGTGATTTAACCATCTGAGCGGAGTGAAATATGTTACATTAAATGTTTATACACATTGTAATGCACTGGCATCTAATATAGTTCAATTGTTTACATAACCTCAAGATGGCGGCTGTGCGAAATTTTAAAATTAAGTTTTTATTTCTTGTGTCGTAATCATGCCATGGAAGTGAAAGTTTGAATAATGAACCTATGCAATAATTTTCCTTTAATGGTTCATAACTCTATGGCCTATAAATATTACAATCCAACATGGCGATCGTCCGAAATATTTAGACGGTTCTCAATATCTACGAATCTTTTACAGCAATCAAACTGAAATTCTTTATGATAATAGAGCCTATGAACATAAGTTCACCTATAGGACTTTCAATAACCTGGTGAGCTCTAATCCAACATGGCGGCAACGCGAATTATAAATATTTAAATGGACGTTTCTCGCGATTTAACGATCCGAGTGCAATGAAACTCATTACGGTAAATGCTTAGGCTATACAAATGTTAATCCACTGGCATATAATGTATTTCCATAGTTTTCATAACCTGAGGATGGCAGCTGTGCGAAATTTAAAAATCTCGTTTTTACTTCTTGTGTACTGATCATGCGATTGAAGTTTGAATGCTACACCTACACAACAATCCTCATGTAATAGTATAATACACAACTCTAACACCTACATCCAACATGGCGACCATCCGAAATATTTGACGGTTCTCAATATCTACGAATCTGTTACAATCACACCGAAATTTTGTATGTTGATAGAGGCAATTAACATAAGTAGGATATATGAAAATAGGCTTTAGTTCTTCATAGAACTTCCTGTTAGGCTACTTTCGATTTTTGCAAAAAATGAAAGTAGACTTATGAGTGTGTGTGTGTGTGTGTGTACTCTGAATGTCTGTCCCCCCCCGTATTAATTCGAACACGGTGAAACCGAATTGAACGAAATTTGGTACAGAGGTAGAACTAGCAAAGGGCACTTCATTGTCATGTTTTAAATTGCCGCCATCTTGACGGAAACGTAATGGCGGCCACCCAAATGTTCAAAGCTTAAATCAAATTACGACTAACCTAATCATCCGATCTCTACAAAATTTGGCAACATTATACCTTTATGTATGAGAATCATGTGACTGAACTACAAGGTCATCAGTCCAATAATTTGCGGATGTATGTGTGCAAATCGATTCCCCCTATGTATTCAAACCCGGTGAAACTCAATTGAATGACATTTGGTAAAAAAAAGGCAAAAGGCAACTCAGTGTCATGTTTTATTTCGCTGCCATCTTGACGGAAATGTAATGGGGGCCCGCAAATGTTAAATGCTTGAATCCAATTACGACCAATTTGATGAAGAAGGTCCCTTGTTGGTCCGAAACCTGTACTCGATTGAATATAATTTATATTGATTGGCGGATCATTTTAATTATTTATCTAGGGAATTGATATAAATAAATCCCTTGCGCAACTATAAATATAACTTAATTACACTGATCCCAGTGTCGGTAGTTGATGGATGTCTGTTGATGTTCCACAACGTTCAATGTGATCCGAATATATTCATCAATAAAAATAAAGCTACCTTACGATGGTACCACTTCCAACATTTAATCTTTACTTTTCCGATTTGGTTAAATATCAGTCTAATACTTATCTACCTAGTTCAAAACAAAGTCCCTGATTCTTGGATGTAACGGGTAATCTCGAGAACCACTATATGGATATTGATGTGGTTTTCACCATTTTGTAAAGGATTTCTCGAGGAAGGTTTCTGTAGATAAACATTCATTTATGACCAAAGGAAGCCGAGCGGTAACGATTTCAGTGAATCGAGTGGAAGAAAAACCTGCTGTCCGTGCTCCTTAGCCTACGCTGGGTAAACCGTTAAAAATATCTATATACTATGAGTGTAAGTATAGTACAGTATTCTATGAAATTTCTACAAAAAAAAGTCCGTGACAATGTCTCTATCTTTAATACATCGCCCACTATAAGTGCTTTTACGTTTCATTTCTTCCAACATTCTCCATTCATTGATATTTAAAATAACTAGCTTCTGAGCGAGTTTATGAGCTAGCAGGTGAACCTATCACTCCAGATTCGGCCAGCATAAAACTGTCGAGTCGTGTTGAGTTAAGACTTCAGAGAAGAGTATATGTGATTGAGTTTCGCTGTTCACCTCGGTTTTTCTAAATTGGGTCTGGGACCTGCACCTTTTAAGCTTACGCTGGGTAAAACCGTTTAAGATATCAGGCGGTTTGGAAGTAATATATTAAATGTGAAATATACCTATATAGCCTAAACTATACTGTACAGAGTTATTATTTATTTATTATTATTTATTGAATATCCATTACAGGAAACCTATTACACAAAGTACATTAGGGTTGTAGTTTGTTACAATTTTTTAAAATTAATTACACTATAAATTGTGAGATTAATTTGAAAAATTAGATGAATAAAAGTTAAAACTGCTTATAAAAACGGAAAGAGTGTGGAGTACCATGCACTTACAGTATATCTACTAAACTTTGAGAGTTACTACGCATATGTCGGCTTGTTACCATTATTGAGTATACTTAAATTGTAGGCACTGCAAAGATCATAGAAGAGTTTCCATCAATAGGGCAACTCCTGGAGCCATGCTTGCCATTAATATCACCAATGGTTTCCCTCTCAGAATGTCACATATTTTCTGAATGACATTCAGGCCCAAGTGATGTCTCGTTTAGAGTCAAGGTAAACGTTGCACACATAAAGTTCCTGTCGGTTGATTGATGTACAGATGACAACCCTGTCTGCAGAACAGTATTGTGGTAATAACATAACATTTTTGGATTTGGTGACAATAACCGCTCTAATAATTTCCACATGTAGAGGTTCCCTTAGTGCAAAGATGTTAAAGCTATGTTGTATGCAAATGATTGAGGTTTAGTCATGGTCAAAATTGAGGAGAAGTTCCAGCGTGGGTATGATTGATTTGTGTATATGTTGTTGGTATATTAATAGTTCAGCCATAATTAATTTTAGATTTTATAATGTTAAATATTTTCTGGTAGATTGGACAATTTGTTGATGTGGCAGGATGCTGGGAGTTGAGATTTTGCTGTTTACGCCTTGCGATGTTGTTTTGGTTTTGAAACTGGCAGTTCACACAATCAGTCTTTGTTTTCTGACAGTCGCTGATGTTGTAGAGAGTTACAACATGAAATCATTTACAAAATATACAAGTTTGAATTGAATGACCTCATCGTCTGTCGTCGTCTTATCATAATGTTAGGTAGTTACTTATTGAGGTTTATAAAGGCGAAACAGCGAGGTCATCTGCCCCTCTTATCATACTGTGTTTTAAACATTTATTACTCCTCATAATGCCACAAAGATGTCGTCTCATTTCCGTTAGTCTGATTTTAATGTTGGTAATATAATTTTCAGTCGCTTTATTTATGGAATTTATATTACTATTATTATTACTGGTTTCATTTTTTTTTGAGTCGTTTCGGCCATCAATGGACCACGATGTTCTTCACTCATATGATCACTGTAATGCTTGTTTTCTTGTCTGCCAGTAGCTCTTCATTCTTGACGAATGTTCAGCTCTCCTTTCTTCCGTCCACTTGCAGTGAGGGCGAGGCATCACAGATGTTAAAGGGTGTAGATTACTGGTTGATTTCACCACCTTTCTGAACATGTTCCTATCCCAAACCAGAGCTTGATTGATTCGAGCTTCTGTTAGGTCCTTTTTAACTTGCATCGACCGTTTACAATAGGATTTTTTTTAGAGATTGATGAGTGTATTCGATATGAAAGTCGATGATGCTCCATCCGCTCCAAATGTCCAAAGAAAGACATTCTCCTTTTTCTCATCACACCCACCAAATCTTCTATATGTTCAAATAATTCATTGTTATGTCTTCTTCTGTAAGTACCATTATCATTTAAGTTTAATTCATGATATTTTCTTTATCCGAGATGCTTGCTCTTATTCAGTTCATGTTCTATACAAATGCTACAATCATGCCTTATTTACATATTTCATTATGGTCACTGTATTCCCTAAGATAATTCTTCTAATTGCTTGACTTTTAAATACACCATCAACCCTCACGATCAATACTATGCCACTCGTCATCACGTAACTTCAGCCTTCGCATACCTCAATTACTTCCTGATATCACTTTCCTATGTCGATGAATAAGCTCTGTATGACACCTAACATAATTGCATATTTATTTCACCAGCAATTCAATTATCAACACTAGTGGCCTTCTACTGTAATTCCTCAATTATAATAATCACGACAAGATTTGCATGAACCTCACCAACAATTACTGTGTGGACTCTTTAAGTATCCAGACGTTCTTTTAATATCAAGAATAATCAAGCAAAACATGACTCTGTAGCAACTTGTATTGTGCCCGTTTAGACCGAATTCCAAAGACCACATATGCATGTTATCGAAATTAGCTCAACACGAGATCCAACATCTCAGGGCTATCGGGGCGAAAACTAGAACTAAAAATAAAAAAATGGTTTCACTGACTTCGATTTTATGCAATAATGTGGATAAGAAAGGAGAGTTACAATTAGCACAATTTCTTAAAATATCTTATTTTATTTAGACTTAAAAATGAAATTTAAAGTTAAAATTCACCAATAATAAAGGCAAATCTTCCCCACATAAAAAAGAATAAACAAATACCAACACTGGAAAACTCCACGTTTCCCCCACGTAGTTTACTCAAACATATTTAAATTTTCACTGATTTGAAGTTTCAATCATCGATACCAAGAAAAATATCAGTCCATTTTGGTATCGGATTTTTCATTATTTATATTTGATATCAGGTTGTTCAGAATGCATTATCAGTCCGTCTGAAACCTGTATCTTAATGTTTACATTTATCACTGTTATACATCAAAATCATTGTATGCATCTTCAGTATATTTTCAAAATATCATTCAACATATTATTTTTCGTGTGTTAAAGATCCTGACGTTGATCTTATATCATTTAATAGGATTGAATTCATCATTACTATATTTATTTTCTAAATTTGTAGAAATCCTAAATCTCAAAATCGACTCGTCACATTTTTATATTTTTATTTTCATAAGTTGCAAATAATAATTTTAATATCGGTCACCCAAATATGCGATCATAATTTTACTTGTCACATTTGAATTGAACTTGAATTTAATTCATATTGTTAGGGGTTTTATTTATTTGGTGCCTAACCACCAATTGTTAGGGGTTACGTTTCCTAACTACGTGTTTGATGAGGTTTGGCCTGAGGGCTGAGCTGAGTCGTTTTTGAAGGACTCAACCCGGCGTCTTTACCAATTGTTAGGGGTTTAATTAGCTCGGTAAGGGTGGCCAAGTTGGAAAAGACGAATGTATCTGTATAGGGGCGAGCAGCAAGTGTGACGCGTGTTGTGGGAGAGAGAGAGAGAGAGAGAGAGAGAGAGAGAGAGAGCTGAAGGAAAGAGGTAGCCGGCAGGTTTACTAGTAAGCAGTGTTGAGTAACCTAAATGCTGACGTCTGTTTATGAGAGTAGCACACAAGACAATGGCCGTGAGTTAGTCCTCGTTGCTGGTGCCTGGCGAGTATTAAAATTAAATAAGGGTTAAAGAAATACACCAAAGTTGCTTTTAAAAGAATGTAAGAGGTTTAATAGTAGTCTTATTGTGAAAGGGTGTGCAGATTCGCTAGTTTGAGCCTTAGCGAATTAAAAGTACAGTGATGGAAGATTACAAATCATAGGTTTGGTATGGGAAGGAATTGAACGTGGGATCAGCCCTTTTTAGAAGTACACTCACCTCGACGGCTGGTCGCTCGAGCAGAGCCTCCGGCGTAGACGGCTGATGACGGGTAGAGACAGACACCGTTCCTAATATTGTAGGCGTGTATTTATTAGAAGTGGCATGCTGCATCAGGGAATCAGCACATTCTTGTTCCACTATGGGGTTATAACCTGCTATTGCAATGAGGAAGTAGCCGGTTAGGTTTAGAATGTAATGGCCAGATGGTATGTTGGTTTTGTTGCTTCCTTCTATGTTTTATGTATAAGATGGGGTGAAGAGTGGTGAAGGGTGGCTGATGGGGGGGTTACACCCTGTAGGAAGCCCAGGGTGTAACAATATATTTTCGATATCAAGATTTGAATAATATAAATTTCAAATATTAATTTTGATCAACTTGAAGTCATATTTCATGTAATTTTTTAAATCATAAATCCCTGTTTAATATTTTAAATATATTTTTCCAACTTACTTAATTTAAATTACACTTTACTTTATTTTCAGAATTGATTTTCAGCACAATGAATTTCATTATTTTCAACTAATTTATTCTCATTATGAATACTTTTATTTATTCAATCATAATGCATTTTGTTATTATTTCATAACTATATAATTATCATTTTATTAACACAATTCATACATTTAGTTTTCCATAATCATTACGCATCCTCAAAATATTTATAAAATATCATTCAACATATTATTTTTTGTGTGTTTAAGGTCCTGACCTTGATATTATATCATTTAATAGGACTTAATTCATCATTACCAGATAAATACCGTATTTTTTCCCGAAAATTGTAGATATCCTAAATCTCAAAATCGACTCGTCGCATTTTTAGCCTATTTCCATTTATGACAAAATTGGCTCATGAGATCACCTTTTGTCCTGTGTGTGGCTGTGTGTGTGTGTGCACGGATATTAATGAAACTCGGTAAGTTTGTAGTACTATTCCGGACGACCCCGACCGTGCCGTTCAATTTTTTTTTTACGTCTCACCAACCCAACATGGCAGCTGTGCGTATTATTCCACCAGCATTCAATATCTCCGAAACTATTACCGATATCACCCTGGAACGTTGTACGGCGATAAAGGGAACTACCAGAAGTTCACCTATTATGACTTGAAAATCTGGTAACTACAAAACCAACATGGCGGACAAGCGAAGTTGCGACATTTAATTAGGCGGTTTTTGCGATTAAATCAACCAAACGCAATGAAACATGGTACAGTATATGTTTATACACGTTGTAATGCACCGACATCTAACTTCGTTCAATTGTTTACATAACCTCAAGATGGCGGCTGTGCGAAATATTTCACCGGCATTCTAAATCTCTGAAAGTATTACCGGTATCACCCTGAAGTTTTGTACGAAGATAAAGGGCACTACTGGAAGTTCATCTATGAGACTTTCGAAAACCGGTTAACTACAAAACGAACATGGCGGCCAAGCGAAGTTGAAAGTTTAAATAGATTTTTCTCGCGATTTAATGATCCAAACGCAATGAAACTTGGTACAGCAAATGTTTATACACATTGTAATGCACTGGTGTGTAATTTAGTTCAATTGTGACTTAAAGATGGCGGCTGTGCGAATTTTAAAATTTCGTTTTTATTTCTTGTGTCGTAATCATGCGATCGAAGTAAAAGTTTGAATAATGGAGCTGCGCAATAATTTTCCTTTAATGGTACATAACTCTATGGCCTACACAGTACATATAACAATCCAACATGGCCAGCATCCGAAATATTTAGATGGTTCTCAAAATCTACGAATCTATTATAACCATCAAACTGAATTTTCTTATGTTCATAGGGGCTATGAATATAAGTTCACCTACAGGACTTTCAATAACCTGGTGATCACAAATCCAACATGGCGGCGACACGAAGTATAAATATTCACATGGACGGTTTTCGCAATTTAACCCTCCGAGTGCAGTGAAACTTGATACAGTAATCCTTATACAAATTTTAATCCACTGGCATCTAATTTATTTGAATTGTTTCCATAACCACAAGATTGCAGTTGTGCGAAATTTTAAAATCTCGTTTTTACTTCTTGTGTCCTAATCATGCGATTGAAGTTTGAATACTACGCGTACACAATAATCTTCATGTAACAGTAAATAACTCTAAGACCTACATAACTATACAAATATCCAACATGGCGACCATGCGCAATATTTAGTCGGTTCTTAATATCTACGAATCTACTACAGCAATCAAATAAATATATAAAAAGGTAAATTAATACATCTAGATCAAATACGGTATCGTAACTAATTATTCATATTCGATCAATAATCAATAAATAAATAAATAAATAAATAAATAAATGAATGCATAAATAAATAAATTAATTAATTAATCAACAAATAAATTTATCTATCAATAAGTAAATGAATACTATAGGATGAATGAGGTGGGAGAATTAAATATCTTGTTAGAGCTGGGCCGAACCTCAGGGGTGCCAGCTATACTATGAGGTGGCCTTAGAGACACCTGGTATGCTTACATTTGTTGTGTTAACTCAGAGATGATCGCGTGTCACAACCTGGCGTGCGAACGCGACTTGGAGGGCACACCAGTAACATAATAATTAGAACATGTTCTGTGAAGAACATATAGACTACTTTTCTTAGAAGTACAAGAATTTATTTCTATCTTCTGTTTTTGTTGTGCAGTGAAATTCAGTATAATTAGGGTGGTTTATATTCTGCGTCATATACCACCAATACCACGCTGCGAAAAGTACGTTACCTGCAGCTGTTGTTGTTGTTGTTGATTCGTTTAGGGGCTATGTGACATCGTGGTCATGTAACCACGTGTACTTGGGTGTGTGCAGACTTTTCTGATAACTTGTTTTATTGAAATGGGTGTATTATTCATTCATCTACTTTATTTGCAAATGGGGGTAATTCCACGGTGGCAAATTTTTACAGAAAATTGTAAGTTAGTTAGTAATTGTTGTTTTAAGGGGCGAAATTTAGAGGTCATCTTCCCCTTTCAGAAAATTGCCAATAATAATATCAAACACACTTAATGTAGGCCTACACAAGTATTTACATCATAGAATTTACACAACATTTCAGCCTTCTCTTAAACACTTCAATATATTGGGGATAGGGTCTACGACTTTGGCAGGTAATGAGTTACAACTATCAATACCACGATTAGTGAAAGAATATTTCCCATGATTTGTACGCTGAGGTCTGCCCTTAACTTTCGTTACACTACTTATAGGATTAAAATCGTTGAGCACAAACCTAGCAGCCTTCCTATGTACCATCTCCACCTCATTGATGTGCCCTACTTGATATGGGTCCCAGTATGTGTATTTGTAATTGAGACTAGGATTGGGAAAGGAGGCAAACGTGGCCTTAATGTAGGATCCAGTGGCGGCTCGCAGATGAAATACCAGGTGAAGGGCTATACTCTATTTTCAGCAAACACACTTTGAATTTTCTTTGAATAATTTTGAGGTTCTAGGGGCTTTACAGATATCAGTATCTTCAATTCATTGAAGTTCCCACGGTTTAAAGATGGTTTCGTCATGACCTCTAGAAGAGAGTTCCTGTAAACTTATATAACAACTCTAATCACAAGCCTCAGAATCTGTCTATTTAAAGTCATATTCATATTACATTTAAGTCCACATAGTCTTGCATTTTCCCTCAAAGTGTCAGATATCGTGCTTGTGTTTCCTTCGAATGTTCTAAGTGGTAACTGGTACTTTAAACGTTGCTCACTGTATTTAAGTTTGTTAAACCCGCGCGTAATGTTTTGGAAATCACCTAAACCTTGTTTATTCCAGACACCACAGTTGTTACTGTAAAGTAAGCGAGACCAACAGAACAGTTCTCTTTTAAGAATATAACTACTGCACAACTATGTGAGCTGTTCGAACCAAGATCCCTTACGACAAAGGCTATAGGACTTACCGGTTTTATTTCTTTAGTGCACAGTTCTATTAATTTCTTTGGCGACCCATAAATTAGTAAATCCCTTTTGTCTTCATCTTTCCACCTACTGAAGGGAATTTCTAAAAAAATAAATACCGTGTCTTTCACTGGAAACATTATACACTAAAATCCCATCAACTATCATCAATAACAGGATATCTAACGTTATAAATAAATACTATTTATTGGGAAAATAAATAAAAGCTTCAACATGAAGGAAAAAGAAGCCTGTCGCAATGTAAACTTTCATCAACTGAACTTGACGTATTGCCTTGCAGACAAAGCAACATCTTCACTCGTCTGTCTAACGACAGGTAATAACGTCTCAACTAAGGTCAGGTTTCCATGGCAACGAGACGAAGTGGCTGACATAAGCAAGTTACTTCATCTCCTGCAGATTTCCCTCCAAGTTACGGCAATACAATCTAGCGACAGGGAGTACAACTGACACAAGGACGTCATGCTGCCTCGCATGCGTACCATCTTGCGACAGAGTGCAGAAATAACAAAAGACCAAGACATTGTCATTTTTATTTATTTAAATATTTAAATAATAATAAGAAACAAGATGTTCAGTAAAGAGCATATAGCCTATTTTCTACTAAATGCATGGGTATAGTTATAACTCTTTGTCCTTTTCAAGGATTATAATTGAATGTTGGTTATAGCAGCTTGTTGAAATACAACTACGGATATTAAACATGAATATGAGGTGGCCTTTGCTAGTGCTACCTCTGTACAAAGTTTCATTCAATTCGGTTTAGCCGCTGTGTGAATTGATGTGGTGAATCGATTTGCTCACATACATGGCAGCTATCAGCAAACTATTGGGCTGATGACCTTGTAGTTCAGTCAAAAGATGCTTCCCACAAAAAGGTATGTTGTTGCAAAATGTGGTAGAGATCAAATAATTTGGTTGGTCGTAATTTGATTTATGCTTTAAAATTACGGTGGCTGCCATTTCGATTCCGTCAAGCAGGCGACGATATAAAACAAGACCCTGAGGTGGCCTTTGCAAGTGCTACCTCAGTACCAAATTTCGTACAATTCGGTTTCAACGTGTTTGAATAGATAGGGGTATCGATTTGCACACATACATGGCCGCCATATGCAAACTATTGGACTGATGACCTAGTAGCTTGGACAAGGACGCTCCTCACAAAAAGGTATGTTGTTGTAAATAGCTTTTAACATTAGGGTGGCCACCATTAGGTTTCCGTTAAAATGACGATGTAAATATGACTCTGAGTTGCCTTTTGTAAGTGCTACCTCTGTACTAAATTTCGTTCAATTCAGTTTCACCGTGTTTGACTTGATAGGGGGAATCGATTTGTACACATACATGGCCGCTATCCACAAATTATTGGGCTGGTGACCTTGTCGTTGAGTCAAAAGATTCTTCGTATATAAAGGTATAATGTTACAGAATTTGGTAGAGATCAGATGATTAGCTTGGTACTAATTCGATTTAAACTTTTAAAATGTGGGTGGCCGTCGTTACGTTTACGTTCAAGACGGCGGCGATATAAAACATGACACTGAGGTGCCCTTTGCTAGTGCTACCTCTGTACCAAATTTCGTTCAATTCGATTTCACCGTGTTTCAATAGATAGGGGGAATCCATTTGCACACATACATGGCCGCCATCCGCAAATTCTTGGGCTGATGACCTTGTAGTTTGGTCAAAGGATTCTCCTTACATAAAGATGTAAGGTTGAAAAGGTTGGTAGAGATCAGATTATTAGGTTGGTCGTAATTTGATTTTAGCTTTTAATATTTGGGTGGCCGCCATTACATTTTCGTCAAGATGGCGGCGATATAAAACATGACACTGATGTGCCCTTTACTAGTGCTATTTCTGCACCAAATTTCGTTAAATTCGGTTTCACCGTTTTTGAATTGATAGGTGGAATCGATTTGCATACATACATGGCCGCCATCTGCAAACTGTTGGGCTGATGACCTTGTAGTTTGGTCAAAAGACGCCCGTAATATAAATATATGTTTTTGCAAAATTTGATAGAGATCGGATGATTAAGTTAGTCGTAATTTGATTTAAGCTTTGAACATTTGGTTGGCTGCCATTACGTTTCCATCAAGATGGCGGCGATATAATACATGACACTGAGGTGTCCTTTGCTAGTGCTAACTCTGAACCAAATTTCGTTCGATTCGGTTTCACCGTGTTCGAATTGATAGGGGGGGACAGACATTCAGAGTACACATACACACAGACTCACACACACACAGACACACAATTTTTTCACCTGTGTTGATCTCATAAGTCTACTTTCATTTTTTGCAAAAATCGAAAGTAGGTTAGAAACAAGATGTTCAATAAAGAACATGTAGCCTACTTTCTCCTAAAGCGTGGGTATTGTCCTTTTGAAGGAGTATAATTGAATGTTGGTTGCAGAAGCTTGTTGAATTACAACGTGTTATACGGATATTAAGCATGCTAGTGCTACCTATGTACAAAATTTCATTCAATTCGGTTTCACCGTGTTTGAATTGATATGGTGAATCGATTTGCACACATACATGTTTAATTATCTGCAAACTATTGGGCAGATGACCTTGTAGTTCAGTCAAAAGATGCTTCCCACAAAAAGTTATTTTGTTGCAAAATTTGGTAGGGATCAAATGATTAGGTTGGTCGTAATTTGATTTAACATTTTAGCATTTGGGTGGCCGCCATTCTGTTTCCGTCATGATGGCGGCGATATAAAAATGACATTGAGTTGCCTTCTACGAGAGCTAACTCTGTACCAAATTTCGTTCAATTCGGTTTCACCGTGTTTAAATTGATAGGGGGAATCCATTTGGCTGATAACCTTATAGTTTTGTCAAAGGATGCTTACCACATACAGTAAAGGTATGTTGTTGCAAAATTTAGTAGAGATCAGATGATTACGTTGGTCGTAATTTGATTTAAGCTTTTAACATTTGGGTGGCCGCCATTACGTTTCCGTCAAGAAGGCGGCAATATAAAACATGACCATGAGTTGCCTTTTGCGAGTGCTACCTCTGTACCAAATTTCGTTCAATTCAGTTTCACCGTGTTTGAATACATAGGGGGAATCGAATTGCACACATACATGGCCACCATCAGCAAATTATTGGACTGATGACCTTGTAGTTCAGTCACACGATTCTTCTTACATAAAGCTATCATTCATTCATGTTCTCAATTCGTAGATTGGTCGGCAGCAATCCTCCTCTCCCATTATTCCCAGTCGCCAGTCAGTCTCTTCATGTCTCTGTATGAATAGACATTAACATCTGTTATGATCTGTTTGATGTATTGAAGTCTCGGTCGCCCTCTTCCCCTCTTGCCCCGAATTTTGCCATCTAACACAGTTACCATAAAGTCATTGTGGCGATAGAGATGTCCTATCAATTTGTCTCGTCGTTTCTGTATTGATATGAGAAATGCTCTCTTTGCATTAACGTTTTTGAGCTCTTCGTCATTCGTCACTCTTGTGGTCCATGGAATTTTTCCCATCCGCCGCCAACACTACATTTCAGAAGCTGCAAGTCTTCTTTTATCAGCACATCCCATTGTCCAAGGCTCTGAGCCATACAAGGCTACACTCCACACACAACATTTTATAAATTTAGTTCTGGTCTCAATAGATATATTCTTTGAAGTCAGAAGGGATTTTTTGCTGTTTAATGCAATTTTGGCTTGGGCAATTCTAGCTTGAATATCAGTTGAACTTTTTTCAGTGGAAGTAATTTTACTCTCTAGATAGGTGAAAGTGTTAACTTGATTAAGTAGAGCACCAGCTATTAATAGCAGCATTAAGTTGTTCTCTAGCGCATACCATTATTTCCGTCTTTTTAATAATGATTTTCATATTATATTTTTCATGTAGAATCCTGTTCATTTCCGTGAGTGCATGTTGCAGTTTCTCTTCACTGGTTACCAGGACTGCTATGTCGTCTGCAAACCTTATTGTCTTGACTACTACTCCGTTGATCTTAACTCCTCTCATAACTGTCTTACATTCCTCAATGCCTTTCTCAATATATAAGTTGAAAAGTGCAGGCAATAAGCTGCATCCCTGTCTAACTACTTTGTGAATACAAGCTTCTTGCACTACTCCGCATATGTCCACAATGCTTTTTTGGTTTCTATAAAGTTCATAGATTATCCGTCTATCTCTGTAATCCAAGCCAATATTAGTCATAATTTCCATGAGAATATTCCAATTCACTTTATCGAATGCTTTTTCAAGGTCCACAAAGGCAATGTAAAGTGGTTTCCTTATATACACATCATTTTATCAATTATTTCTCGAATTAGTAATATGGCTTCCCTTGTTCCTCTGTTCTACCTAAAGCCAAATTGATGTTCATTCATATTTTGTTCTATTTAGCTTTTTACTCGTATGTGAATTATTTTAGTCAATATGTTTGATGCATGCGATAAGATTCTAAGGGTAGCCTATGATGTTCCTCACATTTCAGTGTTCCCTGTTTCTTTGGTATTGGTATCATGAGACCCTTTGTAAAGCCGTCTGGGACTTCTCCACTTCTATATATTTCACTGATCAACCCAAACAGATATTTGTGTGTTTTAGAATTCAATGCTTGTAACATTTCTGCTGTTATTTTCCCTTATCCTGGGGCTTTATGTGATTTCAGTTCATTCACAGCATGAAAATATTCCCATGCAAGGATGGATGGTCCTAAGTTATCATGCGAAATAGTATCTACATTTTCCAGCTCAGTCAATTGTGTGGGGTCCGCATACAGATTTTCCAAATAATTCTTCCACCTCATCACTACGTCCTTGCTCTCAATCATTAGCTTCCCATATTCATCCACTATGCAAACACTACGCCCCTTTCTCCTTTTAAATTGTTTATTAATCAAGTCGTAAGCTTTTTCCACTTGTCCATTTTTCAAATAATCTTCAATTTCTAAGCGTTGTCTCATTATATAATCTTCCTTTGCCCTCTTAGCTTCCCTGTTCACGATATTTCGAAGGCTATTGTAACGACGAATTCCTTCATCACTTCTAGCGTTTTTATACTTTCTTCTCTCCTCTATAAGCTCAAGTAGTTGATCAGTGATCCAGGGTTTCTGAGGTGATGCTTTCATCTTCCCAACTATTTTATCAGCCACTTCAAGAATTGTTTGTTTGAAGCCAATCCATTTTTCATTCACTGTACTAGCGGATATATCCTTTATTCTTTCCTGTATCTGGTCTTGGAATTGCAACTTAATGCTGCCATAAAGGTATAATGTTGCAAAATTTGGTAGAGATTAGATGATTAGGTTGGTCGTAATTTGATTTAAGCTTTCAACATTTGGGTGGCCGCCATTAAGTTTCCGTCAAGAAGGCGGCAATATAAAACATGACACTGAGTTGCATTTGCGAGTGCTACCTCTGTACCAAATTTCGTTCAATTCGGTTTCACTGTGTTTGAATAGATAGGGGGAATCCATTTGCACACATACATGGCCACCATCCGCAAATAATTTGGCTGATGACCTTGTAGTTTAGTCAAAAGATTTTTCTTAGATAAAGAGTTATTGTTGCAAAAATTGGTAGGGATCAGATGATCAAGTTGGTCGTAATTTGATTTAAGATTTTAACATTTGGGTGACTGCCATAATGTGTTCGTCAAGATGGCGGCAATATAATACATGTTACTGAGGTGCCCTTTGCTAGTGCTATCTCAGTACCAAATTTCGTTCAATTCGGTTTCACCGTGTTTGAATTGATAGGGGGAATCGATTTGCATACTTACATGGCCGCCATATGCAAACTATGGGGCTGATGAACTTGTAATTTAGTCAAAGGACGCTCGTGATTTACATATACGATATTGCAACATTTGGTAGAGATCGGAGGATTAGGTTAGTCGTAATTTGATTTAGTCTTTGAACATTTGGGTGGCCGCCATTACGTTTCCGTCAAGATGGCGGCGATATAAAATATGACACTGAGGTGCCCTTTGCTAGTGCAACCTTTGTACCAAATTTCGTTCAATTCGGTTTCACCGTGTTCGAATTGATAGGGGGGGGGGGGGGGGGGTACAGACATTCATAGTACACACACTCACAGACACACATACTCACAGACAAACAGCCAGACACACAATTTTTGGCCCGGTGTTGATCTCATAAGTCTACTTTAATTTTTTGCAAAGGTCGAAAGTAGGCTAATAATGTTTATTTTATGAAATGACCAGTGAAGAGGCTCTTCACTCTCGTCACCTGAATAGCCGTTTCTGGTAGGAACTATACCAGCATGTGTATAAGTATAAGTGGGAATAACAACAGAAAACCACTACTAGGATGGCTGAGGTAGGATCTAACCACCTCTTCTTAGTTAAGGAGTGTTATTGAACCTATCTAGCTGATCCAGCTTTCATGTCTTCCCCAAATCTCTTCATCTTCTCGCTATGACTCTTTCTGCGCTGCCTGGCTGCGTGGCTCTGTGGTAACGTTCTCGCTTGCTGGGCCCAAGTTTGCAGGTTCATATCCTGGCGCAGTCAGCTGGCATTTGAGGGTGCGCAAATGTGAGGGAGCCGTGTCAGTTGATTTACTGGCACGTTAAAGATCCCCTTCGGGTCAAAATTGCGGTACCCCGGCGTCTCTAAAAGCCAGAGTAGTTAAAAGGGACGAAAAACCAATAACATTATTATCTTTATGCGTTCCTGCGTTCAGGCTCTGTTGGATGCAATATTTGGGTGGTCTGAAAATTGATGATTGTCAACTACTTTTCTTAATATATTTATATCTGTCCAGTACTTTAGCACTTGAGATGTCTATTTCCTGAAGGGCCTTCACTACTTCAAGAAGTCAGTTGTTCTTAGCTTTCTTTGAGAGAGTAAGATTTAGAATTATTTTAGTCAGCCTATGATTGCTCATTCTGAGAACAAGCCCATCAAATTTCAAACGTATTTCCTTGAATGTGCCCGAGATGTTCTCCGAATGCTAATAAAGCCCATGGGATTTCCTTTTTATCCAAATTCTTTCAGTACAAACTGGGCCAGACATTTTCTTCAAGATTTTTAGCCTATTTTAATTTTATGAAAAGAAAAAAAAGAGGCTTATGAGATCACCTTTTGTCCGTGTGTGTGTGTGCGTGTGTGTGTGTGATGTGTGTCTGTGTGTTGTGTGTGGCCCCCTAATATCTTCTAAACGGCTGGGGCGATTTAAATGAAACGCGGTAAGGTCATTGCACCATTTTGGCCGACCCCGACCGTGCCCTTCAAATTTTACTACGTCTCACCAATCCAACATGGCGGCTGTACGAAATATTTAACCAGCATTCAATATCTCCGAAAGCATTACCGACATCACCCTTACTTTTGTACGGTGATAAAGAGCACTACTTGAAGTTCACTTACGGAATTTTCAAAAACCTGGTAAGTTAACTGCTAAACCAACATGGCGGCCAAGCGAAGTTGCAACTTTTAAATAGAATTTTCCATAGTCACCTCCGTAGCGTAGCGGTCAGCATGATTAGCTGCCGCCCCGGAGGTCCTGAGTTCAATTCCCGGCTCTGCCACGAAATTTGAAAAGTGGTACGAGGACTGGAACGGGGTCTACTCAGCCTCGGGTGGCCCAAATGAGTAGAGGGGGTTCGATTCCCCCTCAGCCATCCTCGAAGTGGTTTTCCGTGGTTTCCCACTTCGTCTTCGGGCAAATGCCGGGATGGTACCTTCTTCAAGGCCACGGCCGCCTCCTTCCCTCTTCCTTGCCTATCCATCCTCACCATCCCTTACCTTCCCTCCTGAGGCCCCTGTTCGCTTGGCAGGTGAGGCCGCCTGGGCGAGGTGCCAATCACACCTCACCAGTTGTATCCCTTCCGATTCGATGTTCCCAGCTCTAGGACACTGTCCGTAGAGGCGGTAGTTGTGAGTTCCCTCGCTGAGTTCGTGGGTTCCACCAACCTGGAGGGTAAACGACTAAAAAAAAAAAAAACTCGCGATTTAACCATTCAAACGCAACGAAACTTGGTACATAAGATGTGTATACACATTGTAATGCACTGGCATTTAATTTAGTTAAATTGTTTGCATAACCTCAAGATGGCGGCCGTGCGAAATATTTCACTGGCATTCTATATCTCCGAAACTATTACCGAAATCACCCTGAAATGCTGTACGATGATAAAGGGCCCTATTGCACGTTTATCTTTGTAACATTCAAAAACCTGTAAAGTTCAAAACGAACTCGGCGGCCAAGCGAAATTGAAACGTTTTAATAGATTTTTCTCCCAATTTAACCATGTGAGCGCAGTGAAATATTGTACAGTATATAATTATACATATTATAATGCACTGGCATCTAATTTAGTTCAATTGTTTACATAAACTCAAGATGGCGACTGTGCGAAATTTTAAAATTAAATTTTTACGTCTTGTGTCCTAATCATGAGATTGATGTTTGAATACTACACGTACACAATAATCTTCATGTAATAACACATAACTCTAAGACCTACATATATAAAAATCCAACATGGCTACCATCCATAATATTAGACGGTTCTCAATATCTACGAATCTATTACAGTAATCAAACTGACATTTTGTATGTTGATAGAGGCAATTAACATAAGTAGGATATATGAAAATAGGCTGTATAGTTCTTCATGGAACTGCATGTTCTTTCTTGTTTTCTTATATCTTTATTTTTTTTATCTGTTAGTTACTTATTGAGGTTTTGAGGCGGAACAGCGAGGTCATGTGCCCCCAATGAACAATGTTTCATTATACAGTAATTATTATTGTCATTATTACTATGGCACTATTGAATTCTGCACTGAGTGTTCTATATCTGGTCATTATGAACTGTATAATTCTGCTAATTGTAGCTGACTAGCGATAATAGTAGTTTCTCTCTTCCATTAACGTGCGGTCTCACTTCTGTTTTCAGGTTGTCAGTTGCAGGCCATAACGCATTAAGGTAAGAGCTTTTGTGGCGATTGTTATCATCCCTTGGCCGGGACGGGAGGCAAGAAGTGGGCACTTGCTACAAGAACAAAGACTCACTCCATTAAAAGGGATTTCCCCCAGGAGCATTGTAGCAAACAATAAGTCCGACACAATAACTGTCTCTTGGCGTTTAATTGCAAGTGATTTTGAAAGCTCGTTACTGGTGGAAATTTATTTAGCTTTCATCGAAATTTAATACACTATTATTCAGTCGGTCAATACGATTGTGCCCAAATGTAATGGGTGGTTTCCTAATCCCGAAAAAAATGTACATGAGAATAATGAATATACTTGGATGACCAGTTTTGATCGTCAAGCTATCATCATCAGATCCTTTACACTTAGACTATAAAATCTATGTCTACAAGTATGGGTTATGGTAGTATGGTAGAATTTGGCAGCGAAAGTAGGAAATACTTGAAATTATTGTGTGCAGTCCTTACTTGAATTAAAAACGGATAACACACACTGATACAGTCATCACAATTAACACCGGTTATCAGACAGATTCTACACACACCCAAAATACACGGGGCTACATGTCCGCATTGTCGCAGCCCCTAAACTAAGGAACCAACCAACCAACCATCTTTCGACACAAAAGCATTAAAACAGTGGACACAGTTGTAAGAATTATTTCCAAAATATCATTGATTAATGCACACATATTTAGTGAAAAAAAAAGGGTAATAACACGTCACCGTATTTGCGCTGATATGTTGTAGGTTATGTGCGTGTGTATGTTGAACCGATTCGTCTTTTGGATACACTATAAGCTACTGCGTGTCTGCAAAGTCTCTCCGCATCGCATGTCTCGCCTTGCGGGGCGTGTTGGGTTGGCAGTACATTCATGTTATGTTGTTACCAGGAAAACAATTACATTAAATTAAGTTGGTTGGTTGGTTCCTCAGTTTAGGGGCTGCGACAACGCGGTCATATAGCCCCGTGTTCTTTGGGTGTGTGTAGAATCTGTCTGATAACCGGTGTTAATTGTGATGGCTGTATTAGTGTGTGTATCTGTTTTTTAATTCAAGTAAGGACTGCAACTTTGAATTTTTCAAATAGTTCCTACTTTTGCCGCCAAACGCCACCGTTATTGACTACTAGGCCTAGTTCAGAACTTACCTACTAGACGCCACCGCAGTCGGCTCTTAGCAACGAACGTAGAAACCTAAGAGCGTTGTTTACATTCCTAACATATACAATTTAGCTTCATACAGGTGTAATTAGTGGAAGGTTCTTTAACATGCCAAAAATCTATGACATGGGACCGCCGGCTTTACTTCCCCTCCGAAGGAAGGCATACTGAGGGATTTTTAACGCTCTTAAAAAATCCGACATTAAATTAAGTAATACAATTATGTATACGGTATTCACCACTATCACTCTATGCTTCGTAAAGTTTCCATCAGCATGGAAAACCTTTTTCACTAAAACCACACCCTCTTCAGTTGTAAGCACTCCCACTAGACTCAGCTTACACAAAAATTTGAGTGGCTTCTGTGGCGTAGTTTGTAGCATACTGAGCTTCTATGCCCAAGACCGCATGGTCAAACCCGGATGAAGTCGTTGGATTTTTTAAGAGCGTTAAAATCCCTCAGCATGACTCCTACGGAGGGGAAGTAAAGCCGACGGGCCCATGTCATAGATTTATGGCAGGTAAAAATCCTTTCACTGACTACAATTTTGTGAAGCTAAAATATGCAGGTTAGATTTTACTAACGCTTTATTAGTTCCAAAGTTCGTCATCAGGTGCTAGTTGCAGTGGCATATAGTAGACAAGTTCGCAGCTAGGTGTCGTTGACTGAATCATTTGGTAGCAGAAGTAGGAACTACTTGAAATTGATTGTCTGGAGTCCTTACCTGAACTACAGATAACACACACCAATACAGCCATCAAAATTAACACAGGTTTTCAGACAAATTCTAAACACACCCAACGTACACGGGGCTACATGACCGCGTTGTCGCAGCCCCTAAACTGAGGAACCAACCAACCACAAGAACATGACAGGAACACAACTTACAGCATCAACACTGTCACGCATAGGCACTCACTGTTGGCAATGATAAAGCGGTATTCCCCACCCTATCACTCCAGTTGAATGTTAAAACGGAACAAGTGCATGCTTAAGCCAACCACTGCGGCGAGACTCAGCGTATACAGCGACATGAATATGCTGCCAACCTAACACGTCCCACGCAGTCGACGCTGCGGAGAGACTATGTGGACGCCCTGTATTTGCGACGTGGAGCGCCGCAATGAGGGGGCTGGCAGCGGTGTGGGGTGAAGAGGGGGAACAATCCCCGCCCACCTTCCTCCTCCGAGAGCCAAATAATTTAAAATATAATTCGATGACATTTATATTATGAATAAAAATAATTCTTGGATTGATGACAAACGGTTGGATTATGTACATTATACTTGCTGATTTGAGAACATTTCTCTTTACTCGCATAAAACTTTTGTTACCTAACTTAACACTGTTTTAGCATAATTGTTCATTTTCAAGCTTTTGCAACTGATAGGTGCAATTATGTCTCATTTGGCCCAAGAGCAAAGACCAAATCAAAAACAAAACAAAAACAAACACAAAACAAACAAGATGTTCAGTAAAGAACATATAGCCTACTTTCTCCTAAATGTATGAGTATAGTTATAACTCGTTGTTATTATCAAAGAGTATAATAGAACTATTCTTTGTTGAAGACCTTAGAAACGATTTACCTCTACCAAACGCCACAACCTAGATAAAAACTGCTACCATCATTGAAGAAAGAAAGATAAGAAGTATATCAAGAATGTTATGGATCAGGACACATAATCGACCGGACTGGCTGCGTGGCTCAGCGGTAACGTTCTCGCTTGCTGGGCCCTAGGTTGCAGGTTCGTATCCTGGCGCAGTCAGCTGGCATTTGAGGGTGCACAAATGCGAGGGAGCCGTGTCAGTACATTTACTGGCACGTTAAAGATCCACTTCGGGACAAAATTCCGGCACCCCGGTGTCTCTAAAAGCAGCAGTAGTTAAAAGGGATGTAAAACCAATAACATATTATTATTATTATTATTATTATTATTATTATTATTATTATTACATATACGACCTGCCGTGGGCAACATCCAACTTTGAGTTGAGGCATGTCTTTACACGTCTGGTTGTGCATGGCTTTCACAACCCTAATTGAATTAACAAATATTTCCATGACCCTACAGAGACGTGTGTATACAAACTATGTGGATATTTTCGATTGCTATTTGCCTGAAATAAAAGTAGTAATTAATAACCTGAACTAACACCAACGCCTTGAATTCAGTTACTATGTGAAATCGTTTTGTTCTTTACTTCAAATAACATTTTCAAGTAACGCAAAATAGGCTGTTACAAACTCTTTAAAATAAAAAGTAAAAATGTATCGTAGTATCATCTTGTCATTCTTCAAATTCGATGCGCATAGAATGCCAATGGTATAGTAATCAATGGAGCCCCACGTAGACTAGTCGAGACATCTAGTGGTGCAATATCGAACAATATAATCCTAACAGAGCGAGTGCATTCTAGCGGCCAGAAGAAGAAACTTTTCAATAAAATCTGGAAGTTAATAAGTAGGTCAGCGTGCAGTTACCTTTTTGGCAGCTAGATGTCTCGAGTAAATCTGCTGGCGAATTATGTTTTAATTAAATATATATTTTACACCATAATATGCACAATATAACGCTTAATTTTAAAACATCTGAATCATTACAAAACAATAAACATATAACATTTCAAGCAAAAAACCTAGCTCTGATCGGGTTTGAACCATAGGCATTTGAGCGATAGGCTAACGCTCTACCACTGAGCTAATTGTGTCAACGAATATCGATCTATATAAAATGACTTACATAGAACTTGTTAGCAAATAATGATTTATACTAAACGATTTCATCACTGGAGTATATTATTTATATATAAAGCATTTCATACAAAGTTTATTTATTTTGTATCAGTACGCTATATTGCATGCAATACTCAAATTAGTGAAATATAATTCAGGCACAAGATATCCGCTGCCATCTTGTCTTATTAATGAATCAGCTCAGCTTTTTAAAATCACGTCTGCACTATAGTATTACAAAATAAACTTTTAATTTCGAACGTGCCTCTTCCTTTAGAACAGTTAAAACGATTCTCGGCTCGATAATCGGAACTGGTGGGTCCCATGATATGGATTATAAAGTTTGCATAATTCGCACGGCCGCCATCCTGAAATGGTATGGCGGACGACCTTGTAGTTCGGTCACAAGACGCATCCTATACGAAGGTATGTTGTTACCAAATTTGGTAGAGATCGGATGATTTGGTTAGTCGTTATTTGATTTTACGTTTTGAACGTTTGAGTGGCCGCCATTCAGTTTTAGTAAAGATGGTGGCGATATGAAACATGACACTGAGGTGTCCTTTGCTAATGCTACCTTTGTACCAAATTTCGTTCAATTCGCATTCACCGTGTTCGAATTGATAGGGGGGACAGACATTCAGAGTACACACACTCACACACACACAGACACACACACACACAGACTCACACACACACATACACACAGACTCACACACACACATACACACACACAGACAGACACACTTTTTTCGCCCTGTGTTGATCTCATAAGTCTACTTTCATTTTTTGCAAAAATCGAAAGTAGGCTAAAAACAAAAATCACAAAGCGAAAATCAAAAACAAAGGGAAAAGCAGAAAACAAGAAACAAAAACCACACAGAAAATCAGAAACAAACACAAACCGAAAAGATAATCAAAATCCAAAGCAAAGAACACAACAAAATAACGGACAGAAATCCTAAAATAAATATTTGAAATTAATAGTCTGCTCCATAACGGGTTTCTCAGGCATGTGAATAGACCAAGTAAAATGCTCTTCGTAGATCATTAGTTCAGATTAGACGCTGCTCATCCCCCTGCTGAAGCAAATCCTAGTTACTCCACTGGGGATAGGTATTGAGTTTCGTGCGTGCGTGGTGTTTAATTCAGACAGATTGGACAGCGAAAGATTTGTGTACAGTAGTATACGGGTATGACTTAATCTGTGGTGAGAACCTTGTGTTGAGCTCCTTTGTGGAAACCTTACCTTCTAGATACAACGAGTAAGAATACTGCAAAATTGGCTTCACCTCAAAGTACCTAGTCTACAGTAGTGTTGTAGTATTAAAACCATATAATAACCAAGTAATTCGGTGAAGAACTAAATAGCCTACGGTATTTTCATATATCCTACTTATATTAATAGCCTCTATCAACATACAAAATTTCAGTTTGATTGCTATAATAGATTCGTAGATATTGAGAAGCGTCTAAATATTTAGGATGGTCGCATTTCTAGGATTTCTAAATATTTAGGCCCTAGAGTTATGTACTATTACTGTACATGGAGATTAATGCGTAGGTGTATTATTCAAACTTCAATTGCATGATTAGGACACAAGGAATCAAACGAGATTAAAAAATTTCGCACAGCTGCCGTATTTTGGTTACGAAAACAATTGAAATATATTAGATGTCAGTGAATTAAAATCTGTATAAGCATTTACAGTGACAAGTTTCACTGCGCACTGCTGGTTGAATCGCCAGAAACGTCCATTTAAATATTAAAATTTCGCGTCGCAGGCATGTTGGATTTGGTCTAACCAGGTTATTCGAAGTTCCATAGGTGAACTTCTGTTCATAGCCTGTATCAACATACTGTACATAATTTCGGTTTGATTGCTGTCATAGTTTAGTAGATATTGAGAACCGCCTAAATATTTCGGATGGTCACCATGTTGGATTTTTATATTGTTTTAGATCCCTAATTTGGGGGTGGATCTAAAAGGGAGAGTAGTTGTACTAATTTATAAGGTGGTGCCTAAAAGGGTAGCCTCCCTTGACAGGGCAAGCTGACCAGTGTAGAGTGTTGTGGTGTGCTAGGAACTAGGGGGCGTTCCTATGAATAAGGTAGTAGTGTTTGAAGGGATGGGACCCAACGCAAGGGTCACTGTTCTGGTCGCTCAGCTGACTGCTTATTATGTAATTGAATATGCTCGTATCAGCCGAGTGGCACGTGCTGCTTGCTTGCAGCCGGGCCGGCTCGGGGAACACAAAGGTACCTGAGTTAGCGCTATTAGACTACCGTCTATCACGTCTTACCGTGACGGGAGTAAGGAAGGGCGTTGGGATGTAAAAAGGAGTATAAACAGTAAAGTGTGTGTAGAGTGTAGACCAAGTGTTTATTGGTCTGTAGTTTTGATTATGAGTCCCTTGTAGGGAATGAGATTATGTTCACAATGTGTACAAGTGGTGGGTTACAGGTTACATAAGTAGGAACTCTGAACACGATTGACTGACTCACCTCGGTTGACACCAGCGTAGCCTCGGCCGTCTCGATGAAGCACTGACAATGAAGAGATCCTCTGACCTCATTAGGACGTCTTCTTATACCTTCTGACGCCCTGCTGTCAGCATTGTGTTGGCATGCTGCCCCAGTTAGTATTATGTCGCTGAGTGTAATGATTACGTAAGGCTTGAGCTGCTTTATGGAGTAGCAAGCTGTCCTTACAGTATTAATGGATGTTGCCCCGGCTTTCCAAGAGTTGCCATTTTAGGGGATTTAGCCAGATGCCGGGGGGATGGTCTCCAAGGGGTGCATACCCCTGGGATGCTGTACAATATATGTAAGCCATAGAGTTATGTACAATTAGATGACGATTAATGCGTAAGCTCACTGGTCAAACGTTGACTTCGATCGAATGATTAGGACACAAGAAATAATAACTTAATTTTAAAATTTTGCACAGCCGCCATTTTGAGGTTATGTAAACAATTGAACTAAATTATATGTCAGTGCATTACACAAACATTTTCTGTGCTATTCTTCACTTTGCTTGGATGGTTGAATCGCGAGGAAAGTCTATTTTAAAGTTTGAAACTTGCTTGACCGCCATGTTCGTTTGCATTTAAGGGTTTGAAAAGCACATAGGTGAACTGCTAGTATTGTCCTTTATCACCTTACAAAATTTTAGGGTGATATCAGTAATAGTTTCGGACGTAAAGAAAGCTGGTGAAATATTTCCCACAGTTGTTGTGTGCACTCCAGGGTACGTTTCTGACTTAGTAAATCAATTTTACAATAGGTAGCGCACGATTAGATTCACCAAATGAGTGATGGCGCGTGAATCGTTAAAACAAAATCACGTATGCGTTCATATACCATTCATGCGATTGGTATGAAACTTTGGCTTGTCATTGTGTACACTCTCGTGAAGATTTCTGACCTATTAAATCCATTTACAGTTGGTAGCGCAAAATCAGGTTCAACAAATGAGTGGTGGCCATCGAATCGTTTAAAATATCCCGTATGTGTTCATATACCATTCATCCGATTGCGATGAAACTTTAGTGAGTTGTTGCGTACACTCCAGGGAAAGTTTCTGGCTTAGTAAATCTATTTTACAATAGGTAGTGGGCGAGCAGATTCAACAAATGAGTGACTGCGCGCGAATCACTTAAACAAAATCCCGTATGTGTTCATATACCATTCATCCGATTGCAATGGGCATTGGTGAGTTGTTGTGTACACTCCGGGAAAGGGTTTTGGCTTAGTAAATCCATTTTACAATATGTATCGTGCGAGTAGATTCAACGAATGAGTGATAGCGCGTGAATCGTTTAAACAAAATCCCTTATGCGTTCATATACCATTCATCCGATTGCGATGAAACTTTGATGAATTGTTTTGTAGACTTTTGCGAAGGCTTCTGGCATAGTAAATCCATTTACAGTTGGTAGCGCACGTGTAGATTCAAGAATGACGGCGATCGAATCGTTAAAAAATCCCGTATGCGTGCATATACCATTCATCCGATTTCGATGAAACTTTGGTGAGTTGTTGTGTACATTCCAGGGAAGCGTTCTGGCTTAGTAAATCAATTTTTAAATAGGTAGCGCACGCATAGATTCAACAAATGTGTGACGACGCGCGAAACGTTAAAGAAAATCCCGTATGCGTTCATCTACCATTCATCCGATTGCGATAAAACTTTGGCTTGTTATTGTGTACACTCCCGTGATGATTTCTGACGTAGTAGATCCATTCACAGTTGGCAGCGCACAAGTCATTTCAACAAAGGAATGACTGCGCGCGAATCATTTAAACAAAATCCTGTATGTGTTCATATACTATTCATCCGATTGCGATGAAACATTGGTGAGTTGTCTTATACACTCCTGCAAGGGTTTCTGGCTTAGTAAATCCATTCTCAGTTGGTAGCACACGAGTAGATTCAACAAATGAGTGACTGCGCGCGAATCATTTAAACAAAATCCAGTATGTGTTCATATACCATTCATCCGATTGCGATGAAACATTGGTGAGTTGTTATGTACACTCCAGGGAAGGTTTCTGGCTTAGTAAATCTATTTTACAATAGGTAGTGAGCGAGCAGATTCAACAAATGAGTGACGGAGCGCGAATCGTTTAACGAAATCTCGTATGCGTACATATACCACTCATCCGTTTGCGATGAAACTTTGGTGAGTCGTTGTGTACACTTCCGGGAAGGGTTCTGGTGTAGCGAATCCATTTTGCAATAGGTAGCGTATGAGTAGATTCAACAAATGAGTGACGGTCTGTGAATTGTTTAAATAAAAACCCGTATGCGTTCATATACCATTCATCCGATTGTGATGAAACTTTGGTGAGTTGTTGTGCTCGCTCCGAAAAATGTTTAGAGGCATTTAACGGAAATTCAAAAGAATATTGTGTATCCAACAGCACTTCAACAAACATAATTACATTGCCAACACTCTCCTTGATTGGTATTGCAACGCATGCAGGGTACAGCTTGTCAAAAGAATAAAGGTGACCTTTCCAAGCACATGTGGTCGTTTAAATTATTCCTCTTTGCAACATGTATTGTATTGCGATTGATTCCTTGACCTTTTGATATGTTATGTAAACTTCTTAGATCTGTCTCTAAGTGGGTGAATTTATGATACTCTTTTCGTTCATGTGTTAACACATCGCTGATAGTCTGCCGTGTTTTATGGCATTTCCGTTTTCCCTGTCACGTTACCAAATTTTCTTTCCGTGTTTCCTACATGTTTAGCCTGACATTCCGTTTCTTGTCACGTAAACCTGTATACTCCTATGCCTGTCAGTGATTTGGGTTAAACTTTGCAAAACATTGTTACTAAATTGTAAAAGAAAACACTTTATCAACCCATCAGTCCTAGAAGGAAACCAAGTGTAGGTCGCAGTACATCGAACTCAAAAAAATGCGTCTATATCGTAAATTAGTCCTGTGTAAAGCCGGACCAGGTATCTAGTGAAATATATTTTTAAAACATTACATTTGACCAGGTAAACCTTATCTTCCCACTTTTTACGAACTGAACTAACTCGGCCGAATGCACAGAAGTCTCCACTGTGCTATTGATAACATGTCACGGGGGAGATTGAAGAGTGGCACTGCCTGGAGCAATTAATATTCCAGTGAGCCCTGCCACAGGACATGGTACAGCTCGTTACTCATAGCAACAGACGACTTGTAAAACAAGAATTAGAAAATGTTTTAAAATGTTTCTGTCAGGGTATGTTGGCATGCCTGATCCAACCCATTAACATTAATCTACGACACGATGCAGGGAAATTATTTTCCGTATTTTAACGATACATTGCTTTACATCCATGCAGACGTTTACACTAAAATTTCATGGCTAAATCTCTATGACACCCAACACTATTATCCATCCATTGGAAGACAAACAAGGGATACTTTTTGAGGTTTGAGAGGCCTTATTTCTCTCTCTACCTCTACAGTTATAGATGAAAAAAGAAGAACAGATAATAATAATAATAATAATAATTTGAATTTGAATTTATTTATTAATGACTATTGATAGTACATTTGTGATAAGTCTCACGAATCTGTCGGCAAAACCAATACAGATTTTATCTGTGAGACATATTAATTATTTTCTTTTAAAACATAGGCTATATAGAGATAGTATTTCAACACAAGTGTGCCTGCAATAACACATTTATGATATAAACTAGCAGAAGTACCCGCTCATCGCACGGGCTTCGGTATTAATAACCAGACGCTATCAATTGAGCTACTGTTGCAATGGTTAAGAGCTTGTCATTCCTTCATACGTTTATCAGAACGAAGTTAGTTTTCTGGGTATATCACAGACTCTGTTAATTTAAGGGCCTTAATATGTGGTTTTCGGAGACCCATTATAGACTTCCTAGATTTGTGTCACACATTGAGAAGAGCAACATATGCTTTGGTCGTCTTTCTAGGTTAATTTTTATTTTTCGCCTATTTTAGCATGTATTTTGAAAAGTTTTTCCCTATACCAACCCTTCTATGAGAAGTACGTTGCATAGTAGGCCTATTCTAAATGATTGGTGTATTGACTCATGGTTACAATACCTAATTTTACGATGCTCCAAGAACCCGAACATGAATTATAGGCGTACATAAACATTAAGATATATCAACCACACAGTATCAAACAAAATCATCTTTACGATGAACCCGTTTGTCGGCAAAAATATGATAACTTAAAATGTGCTCTCAAACTAAATTCACCTAACGTGTACTTCCTGACGTGAAAATAATATTTAAAACCTCGTAGACGAAACGGAATATAATTATGTCAAATTAAAACTGACCCTCACCGTTATGGAAAGTCCCCATCCCCAGGAAGACTCCCATAATAAATTATAGAGGCTTGTGGTGCATGTAAATTCGAGAGTTTGAGCCTCCAATGGCCCAAATTCCCAAAATCTGCAAAAAACACTATTCCAATCCAGGAATTTTTGAAAATAATGTTGCTGTTTGGAGATATAATCGACCTTCTGTACAACATATCGCATCTCGCACGTGTAAGTTACGTGTAAAAAGTCTAGGGTACCCCTTGACCCCCTTAATCGCATTGTTGAATTTTAGTCTATGTTTGATTCCACGATAACCTTATAGAAATAGATAGGAAGTTGGATGTCACCTTTTGTGCTACTGTTGTCATAGTTACCGTCTTTTTACTTCATTAGTTTCTTCTTGTTTCTCTTCTTTCGGATGGGCCAGCTAAGCACCACGACATTCAACTTATCAGCTTGGCGAGGGACTTGATGTTTGCCCAATATTCGCGCATTCTATGGCTATGTTTCTCCCTTCTCTCTTTTCTCCAGATGATGCCGGTTTTCTTACAGGGTGGTCTGTCCTGAAAACTCTTCTGTTTATGTACCTTTCTGAGATGTGATCGGCTTCTAATATCACTTTCCATTATCTTCAGTTCTCGGATATCCTTACTAACTACTGTTAGCGACGGTGTCAAGCTCTTCCTATTCCCCCAGTAGTTGAGAAGCCGGTTGGTTAGTCTTGTTGGGTTCATCCATGAGACATGTCCGTAGAAGGCCAGACGTCTCTTCCTGACCACATCTGTGATTTTCTCAGTATATCTATATAGCTCCTGATTTGGTGTTCTTCTGTACTCGTCATCTATTTATTAGTTTATTAAATGAAATTCGTTTTCTGGGAATATCTCAGAAACGTAGTTTTAGAGCCTTAAAACGTAGTGGCCTCCGAGCCACCGAGGGGCTGAAAATGAGTTTTGTCTCGTCCTTGTACGTCATAATATAATAATAATAATCATAATAATAATTTAATAATATAGGGGTAGCGATATAATAGACCTTTAGTACCACACCCGCCCGTGTAAATCACGTGAAAAAGTTCAAGAGTACCCCTTGACCCCCAATAAGCGCTTAAGTTGGTACCGTGACAACCTTATAGCCGTTTGCGAACGTTCACAGTAATGTAATAAATGGAATGGCATTGCGTCTTACAGAAATAGATGGACTTCAGAGATTGTGTTGCCATGGTTACCGGCTTGCGTTCCTTCAATAACTTATTAAATGAAATTAGTTTTCTGGGAATATCTCAAACACTGTTGGTTTTAGGACCTTAAAATGTGGTTTTTGGGGCCCGTAGGGCTCCCGAGTTTTGTTTCTCACATTGAGACGCTGAAAATGAGCTTTGTCTCGTCTTTATACGCCCAATTCAGCATGCATTTCAAGGGGCTAGGCCCTCTTTAATGAGAGATATGGAGAAGAGTTACATCAATGATTACTTTCGGGCCTCTGATGGATATCTGTACCAAATTTTACGTTGATCCACTCAGCCGTTCTCGAGTGATGCGCGTGCAAAGTTGTACACAGACAGACAGACAGACAGACAAAAAAATTGTTTTTTCGCGCAGCCGTCATAAACCAGTCTAAAACGCGTTAATAACTCAAATTTCCGTGGAAATTCAGAAAATACAGACAAACTTTCATTTGTATATATAGAGAGAGACTAGCAGAAGTACCCGCTCTTCGAACGGTCTTCGGTATTATTAATCTGACGTTATCATTAGAGCTACTGTTGCAATGGTTAGGGGCTTGTCATTCCTTCATAAGTTAATCAGAACGAAGTTAGTTTTCTGGGTATATCGCAGATACTGTTAATTTAAGGGCCATAAAATGTGGTTTTCGGAGACCCTTTATAGACTCCCTAGATTTGTGTCACACATTGAGAAGCGCAGCATATGCTTTGGTCGTCTTTCTATGGTAATTTTTATTTTTCGCCTATTTTAGCATGTATTTTGAAAAGTTGTCCCTTATACCCACCCTTCTATGAGAAGTACGTTGAAGAGTATCCTAAATGATTGGTGTATTGACTCATGGTTACAATACCTAATTTTACGATGCTCCAAGCACCCGAACATGAATTATAGGCGTATATAAACATAAATATATATCAACCACACAGTATCAAACAAAATCATCTTTACGATGAACCAGTTTGTCGACAAAAATATGATTACTTAAAATGTGCTCTCAAACTAAATTCACCTAACGTGTACTTCCTGATGTGAAAATGATATTTAAAACCTCGTAGACGAAACGCAATATATGTCAAAGTAAAGCTGACCCTCACCGTTATGGAAAGTCCCCATCCCCAGGTTGGCCCCCGTAATAAATTATAAAGGCTCGTGGTGCATGAAAATTCGGGATTTTTAGCCTCCAATGGCCCTAATTCCCAAAAGCTGTAAAAAAACACTATTCCAATCCAGGAATTTTTGAAAATATAAAATACCTTCTGCACAACATATCGCATATCGCACGTGTAAGTCACGTGTAAAAATTCTAGGGTACCCCTTGATCCCCTTAATCGCATTGTAGAATTTTAGAGTCTACCAGCTGAAGTACCCGTGCTTCGCTACCCGTCATAAATAAATTAAAATGTGAAGGTGACAGTTAAAACAGGGGAGAGGCGAGGTGCTGCGCAGAGGGAGTTTAAGGATGGAACATTTTGTCCAACTACACCGCTCGGCGTTGACCGTGTTTTATAGCACAAATTTAGGTTTTACTCGCTAACTGTTGGAGATACCTTTCAGATAGAAAATGTAATTTTAAACCTCGTACATGCCATCAAATGTTTGCAATTTCTTAGCGTTCTCTTTTTTATTTGAAATGGAAATATGAAAGTTTGAAACCAAAGGGTGTAGTGACGTCACTAAAATGGTCGCCATTTTTAAATAGTGCAAAGTATTGAAATCAAAAGTAGCCTATATGTTAACCAGGTAAATCAGCTACTTCCATGTAAAATGCATGTAAATCGGACCATTGGTACGTGCGCGATTGAGTAATACACAGACACACACCATCTCATATTTAGTCTCCCTTCGCTCGCGTCATAGTCATGTCATATTGTCATTCAATGAAATGCAGGTTTAACCCCGTTAACACCCCTTTAGAACCTGAATATCCAAAAATACCTACTTAGCAGACGTTTTCGGCATACAACAAACATATCACAAAAAATATCATTCTTCTAACTTTAATAGTTTTGGTTAGTCGATGAGAGTGAACATCCAAAACTCCTTCCTTAGTGGACGTTTTTCTTCCAGAATTTCACCCCTCCCCATAGGCCCCTTAAATTGGGTTTATGAAAAAACGGTCGAACACCTATTTATTTTAATTATTTATTTACTTATTTATTTATTTATTTATTTTTAAGCTGATTGATTTCCTCCAAGTTTTAACCTCCTCGCCTATGTCGTTTAAGAGATACATGCTCCGTTAGGAATCTTTCAACCCCCACTTTTCACCCCTTTAACCTCATAATATACACCATATCGATAAACCCTTAGACATATGTCTGCTTATTCCTAATGATGAGTTTATATGCCAAGTATCCCATCCCCAAGGAAACCAATCGGGAGATATTGTTATTCAATTAAATGCAAGTCTACCCCCTTAATACCCCTTTAGAATCTTAATATCCAAAAATTCTTCCTTAGTGGACGTTTTCGACATACAACGAACATAGCCCCAAAATTTCATGTTTCCAACTTTAATAGTTTTCGCTGGGCGTGATGTGTGAGTGAGTCAGACATGACATTTTCTTTCAATTATTTTTACCAGAATTTCACCCCTACCCAAGGGCCCCTTAAATTGGACTGATGAAAAAACGCTTGTACACCTATTAACTTATTTTGTAAGCTGTCTTTCCCCCCTGAGTTTGATGAGTGAGTGAGTTAGTCAGTCAGTTAGGACACTTTCTCTCCTTTTCCCCCCAGAATTTCACCACACCCCATTGGCCCCTTAAATTAATTTATGAAAAAACGGTTGAACACCGATTTACTTATTTTTTTAAGCTGATTTTTTTCGCTGATTTTCAAATTTCTCGCCTATGTCGTTTAAGAGATAGGCCTACACGCTCCGTTTTGAATCCTTCAACCCCCACTTTTCATCCCTTTCACCGCATAATAATACACCACATCGAAAAACCCATAGACACACGTCTGCTTATTTCTAATGATTAGTTTATATGCCGAGTATCACATCCACAAATGAAACCACTCGTGATATATTGTTGTTCAATGAAATGCAGGTTTAACCCCCTTAAGACCCCTTTAGAACCTGAATATCCAAAAATCCTCCCTTAGTGTACGGTTTTGACATACAACGAACATATCCCCAAAATGCCATGTTTCCAACTTCAATATTTTTGGCCGGACGATGGTGAGTGAGTGAGTGATTCAGGACATATTCTTTCATTCTTTTTTCTTCAGGTTTTCACTCCTCCCGATGAACCCCTTAAATTTGATTTATAAAAAAACTGTCGAACACATATTTACTTATTTTTAAGCAGTATTCCCCCTTAGTTTGAAGAGTGGGTGAGTCAATCGGTTAGGACACTTTCTTTCCTGTCTTTTTTCTTCCAGGAATTCACCCCTGCACATGGATTTATGAAAAAAATTAAAGGTCGAACACCCATTTACTTATTTTTAAACTGTTTTTTTCGCTGAGTTTCAAACTCCTCGCCTATGTCTTTAAAGAGATACACGCTCCGTTAGGAATCCTTAAACCCCCATCTTTCACCCCTTTCACCTCATAATATACACCACATCGAAATACCCTCAGACACGTGTCTTCTTATTTTTAGCCTACTTTCGATTTTTGCAAAAAATGAAAGTAGACTTATGAGATCAACACAGGGCGAAAAAAGTGTGTCTGTCTGTGTGTGTGTATGTGTGTGTGTGAGTCTGTGTGTGTGTGTGTCTGTGTGTCTGTGTGTGTGTGTGTGTGTGTGTGTGTGTGAGTGCGTGTACTCTGAATGTCTGCCCCCCCCCTATCAATTCGAACACGGTGAATGCGAATTGAACGAAATTTGGTACAAAGGTAGCACTAGCAAAGGACACCTCAGTGTCATGTTTTATATCGCCGCCAGCTTTACTAAAACTGAATGGCGGCCACTCAAACGTTCAAAACGTAAAATCAAATAACGACTAACCAAATCATCCGATCTCTACCAAATTTGGTAACAACATACCTTCGTATAGGATGCGTCTTGTGACCAAACTACAAGGTCGTCCGCCATACCATTTCAGGATGGCGGCCGTGCGAATTATGCAAACTTTATAATCCATATCATGGGACCCACCAGTTCCGATTATCGAGCCGAGAATCGTTTTAACTGTTCTAAAGGAAGAGGCACGTTCGAAATTAAAAGTTTATTTTGTAATACTATAGTGCAGACGTGATTTCAAAAAGCTGAGCTGATTTAGTAATAAGACAAGATGGCAGCGGATATCTTGTGCCTGACTTATATTTCACTAATTTGAGTATTGCATGCAATATAGCGTACTGATATAAAATAAATAAACTTTGTATGAAATGCTTTATATATACATAATATACTCCAGTGATGAAATCGTTTAGTATAAATCACTATTTGCTAACAAGTTCCATGTAAGTCATTTTATATAGAACGATATTCGTTGACACAATTAGCTCAGTGGTAGAGCGTTAGCCTATCGCTCAAATGCCTATGGTTCAAACCCGATCAGAGCTAGTTTTTTTGCTTGAAATTTTATATGTTTATTGTTTTGTAATGACTCAGATGTTTTAAAATTAAGCGTTATATTGTGCATATTATGGTGTAAAATATATATTTAATTAAAACATAATTCGCCAGCAGATTTACTCGAGACATCTAGCTGCCAAAAAGGTAACTGCACGCCGACCAGATTTTATTGAAAAGTTTCTTCTTCTGGCCGCTAGAATGCACTCGCTCTGTTAGGATTATATTGTTAGATATTTCACCACTAGATATCACGACTAGTCTACGTGGGGATCCATTGATTACTATACCATTTGCATTCTATGCGCATCGAATTTGAAGAATGACAAGATGATACTACGATACATTTTTACTTTCTATTTTAAAGGGTTTGTAACAGCCTATTGTGCGTTATTTGAAAATGTTAATTGAAGTAAAGAACAAAACGATTTCACATAGTATCTGAACTGTATCGTTGGTGCTAGTTCAGGATATTAATTACTACTTCTATTTCAGCCAAATAGCAATCGAAAATATCCACATAGTTGGTATACACACGTCTCTGTAGGGTCATGGAAAGATTTGTTAATTAAATTAGGGTTGTGAAAGTCATACGCATCCAGACGTGTAAAGACATGCCTCAACTCAAAGTTGGATGTTGCCCGCGTCAGGCCGATTATGTAATAATAATAATAATAATAATAATAATGTTATTGGTTTTACGTCCCTTTTAACTACTGTTGCTTTTAGAGACGCCGGAGTGCCAGAATTTTGTCCCGAAGGGGATCTTTAACGTGCCAGTAAATCTACTAACACGGCTCCCTCGCATTTGTGCACCCTCAAATGCCAGCTGACTGCGCCAGGATACGAACCTGAAACATACGGTCCAGCAAGCGAGAACGTTACCGCTGAGCCACGCCGCTAGTCCGGTCGATTATGTCTCCAGATCCATAACATTCTTTAGATACTTCTTATCTTTCTTTCTTTCTTTCTTTCTTCAATGATGGTAGCAGTTTTTATCTAGGTTGTGGCGTTTGGTAGAGGTAAATCGTTTCTAAGGTCTTCAACAAAGAATAGTTCTATTATACTCTTTGATAATAACAACGAGTTATAACTATACTCATACATTTAGGAGAAAGTAGGCTATATGTTCTTTACTGAACATCTTGTTTAATGATGAGTTTATATGCCGTGTATCAAATCCCCCAATGAAACCAATCGGGAGATATTGTTATTCAATGAAATGCAGGTTTAACCCCCTTAAGACCCCTTTACAACCTGAATATCTGAAAATCCTCCCTTAGTAGACGGCTTTGACATACAATGCTCATTTCCCCAAACTGTCATGTTTCTAACTTCAATAATTTTGGCTGGGCGATGATGAGTGAGCGAGTGAGTCAAGACATTTTCTTTCAATTTTCTTTTTTCAGAATTTCACCCCTCCCCATGAACCCCTTAAATTTGATTTAGGAAAAAACTGTCGAACAGCTGTTTACTTACTTTAAAGCAGTTTTTCCCCCCTGAGTTTGATGAGTGAGTCAGTCAGTCAATCAGTTAGGACACTTTCTTTCCTGTTTCCCCCCCCCCCCCAGAATTTCACCCCTCCCCTTGGGCCCCTTAAATAGGATTTAGGTGAAAAGGGTTAAAATCTTATTTACTTATTTTTTATGCTGTTTTTTTTTCGCTGAGTTTCAAACTCCTCGCCTATGTCTTTTAAGAAATACACGCTCCATTAGGAATCTTTCAACCCACACTTTCCACCCCTATCACCTCATAATATACACCACATCGAAAAAACCTCAGATACGTGTCTTCTTATTTTTAATTATGAGTTTATGTGCCGAGCATCACATCCCCAATGAAGCCAATCGGGAGCGTTGCTATTCAATGAAATGCAGGTCTACCCCCTTAACACCCCTTTATAACCTGAATATACGAAAATCCTTTCTTAGCGGGCGTTTGCGGCCCTTGAGGAAGCTGCATACCAAATTTCATTCCAATTCTATACCGGTAGTGCAGAGCACAACTTGTATCCAGTCGGCCGTGTCTCGACTTGAGCTATGTTGCAATGGAAATGATCTGCCTTGCCATTCCTTTATGAGTATATTTTATGACTTTACTAGCTGAAGTACCCGTGCTTCGCTACGCGTGATACATAAATTAAAATGTGGAGGTGACAGTTAAAACAGGGGATAGGCGAGGTGCTGCGCAGAGGGGGATTAAGGATGGAACATTTTGTCCAACTACACCGCTCGGCGTTGACCGTGTTTTATAGCACAAATTTAGGTTTTACTCGCTAACCGTTGGAGATACCTCTCGGATAGAAAATGTAATTTTAGACCTCGTATATGCCATCAAAATTTTGCTATTTCTTAGCGTTCTCTTATTTGAAATGTAAATATGAAAGTTTGAAACCAAAGGGTGTAGTGACGTCACTAAAATGGTCGCCATCTTTAAATAGTGCAAAGAATTGAAATCAAAAGTAGCCTATATTTTAACCAGGTAAATCAGCTACTTCCATGTAAAATTCATGTAAATCGGGCCAGTGGTACTTGCGTGATCGAGTAATACACAGTCACACACCATCTTATGTTTAGCCTCGCTTCGCTCGCGTCATAGTCGTGTCATATTGTTATTCAATGAAATGCAGGTTTAACCCCGTTAACACCCCTTTAGAACCTGAATATCCAAAAATCCCTCCTTAGTATACGTTTTCGACACACAACAAACATATCCCCAAAATATCATTCTTCTAACTTTAATAGTTTTGGTTGGTCGATGAGAGTGAACATCCAAAAATCCTTCCTTAGTGGACGTTTTTCTCCCTGAATTTCACCCCTCCCCATAGGCCCCTTAAATTGGATTTATGAAAAAACGGTCGAACACCTATTTATTTTAATTATTTTATTCATTTATTTATTTATTTTTAAGCTGATTGATTTCCTCCGAGTTTCAAAACTCCTCGCCTATGTCGTTTAAGAGATAAACGCTCCGTTAGGAATCTTTCAACCCCTACTTTTCATCCCTTTCATCACATAATATACACCACAACCATTAGACACGTGTCAGCTTATTTTTAATGAATAGTATATATGCCAATTATCACATCCCCAAATGAAACCACTCGTGAGATATTGTTATTCAATGAAATGCACGTTTACCCCCTTAATACCCCTTTAGAACCTGAATATACAAAAATCCTTCCTTAGTGGACGTTTTTGACATACAACGAACATAGCCCCAAAGTGTCATGTTTCTAACTTCAGTAATTTTGGCTGGACGATGATGAGTAAGTCAGGACATTTTCTTTCATTTATTTTTCACAATTTCACCCCTCTCATGAACCCCTTAAATTGGATTTATGAAAAAACGGTCGAACACCTATTTACTTATTTTTGAGCTGTTCTTCCCCCCCCCCCCCCTAAGTTTTGATGAGTTAGTGAGTGAGTTAGGACACTTTCTTTCCTGTTTTTTTCCCTAGAATTTCACCCCTCTCCAAGGGCCCCTTAATTTGGATTTATGAAAAAAAACGGTCGAACACCTATTTACTTACAGTATATGTTAAGCTGTTTTTCCCGCCGAATTTCCAACTTCTCGCCTATGTCGTTTAAGAGATACACGCTCCGTTAAGAATCCCTCAACCCCCAATTTTCACCCCTTTCACATCATAATATACACCACATCGATAAACCCTTAGACATATGTCTGATTATTTTTATTGATTAGTTTTTACACTGAATATCACATCCCCAAAGAAACAACTCATGAGATATCGTTATTCAATGAAATGCACGTTTACCCCTTAACACCTCTTTAAAACACGAATAAACAAAAATCATTCATTAGTTGACGTTTTCGACATACAGCGAACATATTCCCAAAATTTCATGTTTCCAACTTTAATAGTTTTCACTGGGCGTGATGAGCGAGCGAGTCAGACAGGACATTTTCTTTCAATTATTTTTACCAGAATTTCACCCCTCCCCATGGGCCCCTTAAATTGGATTGATGAAAAATCGCTTGAACACCTATTAACTTATTTTTCAAGCTGTCTTTTTCCCCTGAGTTTGATGAGTGAGTTAGTCAGTTAGGACACTTTCTCTCCTTTCTTCCCCCAGAATTTCACCCCACCTCAGTGGCCCCATAAATTAATTTATGAAGGAACGGTCGAACTCCGATTGACGTATTGTTTAAGCTGAGTTTTTCCCCCTGAATTTCAAATTTATCGGCAATGTCGTTTAAGAGATAGGCCTACACGCTCCGTTAGGAATCCTTCAACCCCTACTTTTCACCCCTTTCACCTCATAGTAATACACCACAGCAAAAAACCCTTAGACACATTTCTGCTTATTTTTAATGATTAGTTTATATGCCGAGTATCACATCCACAATTGAACCACTCGTGAGATATTGTTATTCAATGAAATGCAGGTTTAACCCCCTTAAGACCCCTTTAGAACGTGAATATCCAAAAATCCTCACTTAGTGCACGGTTTTGACATACAACGAACATATCCCCAAAATGCCATGTTTCCAACTTCAATATTTTTGGCTGGGGGATGATGAGTGAGTGAGTCAGGACATTTTCTTTCATTTTTTTTTTCTTCAGAATTTCACTCCTCCCGATGAACCCCTTAAATTTGATTTATCCAAAAAAACTGTCGAACACATTTTTAAGCAGTTTTTCCCCCCGAGTTTGAAGAGTGAGTGAGTCAATCGGTTAGGACACTTTCTTTCCTGTTTTATTTTTCCCCAGAATTTCACCCCTCCCCATGGGCCCCTTAAATTGGATTTATGGAAAAACGTCGAACACCTATTTACTTAATTTTTAAGCTGATTTTTTTTCCTCTGAGATTCAAACTCCTCGCCTATGTCGTTAAAGAGATACACGCTCCGTTAGGAATCTTTCAACCCCCACTTTTCACCCCTTTCACCTCATAATATACACCGCATCGAAAAACCCTCAGACACGTGTCTTCTTATTTTTAGCCTACTTTTCACATTTTGCAAAAATGAGGAAAAAGTAGACTTATGAGATCGGGAAAATGTGTGTCTGTCTGTCTGTCTGTCCTTCTGTCTGTCTGTCTGGCTGTGTGTGTGTCCCCCCCTATCAACTCCTAAACGGCTGCAGCAATCGAAACAAAATTTGGTAGGAGTAAAGATCTATACCTGAATATCTCTCGGCCATATTTGAAAATTATGTCAGTGCTACCAACTGCTGAAAAATCACAATTCAAATTTGAGCTCCATGTTGGATATCTAGGAAGGTATGAATGGGAGCTATTTCAAAATTGGCACACGTATAGATAATAATTATGCGTTTTAATTTGCAGGAGGCCATACATGGCAGTGTTGCCAAAATGATTATAAGCCTGCTGATAAGTCCAAATTTTAAATGCATATAACTTCTACACTATCAGTTGGATTTCAACCAAATTCCGTATGTGCTATGCGTACATAAACAGATATGACTGAGTGTATTCTTAAGAGCCATCAGGGCTGCCAAATGTTAATAAATGCTCTCAATTTTTTAAAATCAAAATACCCATATATCAGAAAGTATGACAGCCGACAGCTTTAAACTATGCACACGTATAGTACCTCACATTCCATATTAATTTGGAGTAACTTATATACATCAGTGCTACCAACATGATTCTAAGCCTGCTGAGAGGTCCGACTTTAAATACATGTAACTTCTATACTATCAATTGGATTTCAATCAAATTTCTTATGTGCAATGTGTACCATAACAGATATTACTATGCGCATTCTTAGGAGCAACCAGGACTGCCAACTGTTAATAAATGCTGTCTCTATTCGTTTTTCTTAATATCAATATATCAGAAAGTATGCAAGCCACCATCTCTAAACTTTGCACACGTATAGTACCTGACATTCTAGATTAATTTGGAGTAACTTATGAACGTCAGTGCTGCCAACATGATTCTAAGCCTGCTGATAGGTCCAATTTTAAAATGCATGTAACTTCTATACTAACTAATGGATTTCATTCAAAATTGACACAACAATAGATCATATTATTTCAGATTCTTTCTGACCAATACATGAATGTCATTGTTGCTAACATGATTTTACGCGCGCTGTTAGATCCAATGTTTAACTGCATGTAACGTCCATGCTATCCATTGGATGTCAACCAAATTTTTTTATTCTGAACCTTAAGAAATGGAACTAAGAATACAGTATATTCAGTCACCAGTTCTGCCAACTGTAATTCTCTATTAGGTTATATTATATTTCGAACTAATTAGGAATTTCGATATTACCAAATTAATTTCGTCATTATTCTAGATAGATCCATATAGATTAATCATTGGCATGGATCTTTAATTTTAAGAAAAGTAGGCTATTTAGTTCGTCACGGAACTTCTTGTTAATGATGAGTTTATATGCCGACTATCACATCCCCCAATGAAACCAATCGGGAGATATTGCTATTCTATGAAATGCAGGTCTACCCTCTTAACACCCCTTTAGAACCTGAATATCCAAAAAAAACTTTCTTAGTGGGCATTTGCGGCCCGTGAGGAAGCTGCATACCAAATTTCATTCCAATCCGTTCGGTGGTTTCTGAGATTTCGTGATGAATGAATGAGTGAGTGAGTGAGTGAGTGAGTGGTATTTGACAAATATATAGTACTAAAATAGTGTCAAGTCTTTGTTATGCTATATTCGGTTGACAGTGCTGTGTGAGCAGTTGAGTAACTAACGGGATTTCAAGTAAAGATCCTCATTTTCTATACCGGTAGTGCAGAGCGCAACTGGCATCCAGACGGCCGTGTCTCGACTTGAGCTATGTTGCCACGGAAACTATCTGCCTTGCCATTCCTTCATGAGTATATTTTATGATTTGATTAGCCTGTGCTTGAGTGCAAAAGGACCGAAATCAGAAGAATGAGAAAGACTATCGAAAATTCATGTAGCCAGCGGTTCCTTCTGGGTCCTAAACTATGTGTATGCAAAATTTGGTTGGGATTGGTGGAACGGTGTAGATTTGTATTCGGAACCAACCCACCCACATACATACATACAGACTTTCACTTTTATATATTAGATATTAGCCTTTGCTCGAGTACAAAAGGACCGAAATGAGAAGAATGAGAAAGACTATCGAAAATTCATGTAGCCAGCGGTTCCTTCTGGGTCCTAAACTATGTGTATGCAAAATATGGTTGAGATTAGTGGAACGGTGTAGATTTGTGTACGGAACCAACCCACATACATACATACATACATACAGACTTTCACTTTTATATATTAGATGTTTGATTCCAGGATAACGTTATAGCCATTTGCAAACTTTCACAGAAATTTAATAAATTGAGTGGCATTGCTTCTTACAGAAATACAGTAGATGGAAAGTTGGATGTCACCTCTTGTGATACTGTTGTCATGGTTACCGGCTTGCATTACGCCATTAGTTTCTCCTTCTTCTTCTTTCGGATGGGCCAGCTAAGGACCACGACGCTCAACTTTTCAGCTTGGCGAAGGACTTGATGTTTGACCAATATTCACGCATTCTCTGGATATGTTTCTCCATTCTCTCTTTTGTCCAGATGATGATGGTTTTCTTACAGGGTGGTCTGTCCTGAAAACTCTTCTGTTTAAGTATCTTTCTGAGTTGTGATCGGCTTCTAATATCACTTTCCATTATCTTCAGTTCTTGGATATCCTTGTTAACTACTGTTGTTTTTTTTAGCCTACTTTCGACTTTTGCAAAAAATGAAAGTAGAATTATGAGATCAACACAGGGCAAAAAAAGTGTGTCTGTCTGTGTGTGTGTATGTGTGTGTGTGTGTCTCTGTGTGTGAGTGTGTGTACTCTGAATGTCTGTCCCACCCTATCAATTTTTTTTCGTGTAGCCTCCTGAGAGGCCGAGTGCAGGTCTTTCTAGTCGACGCCCGTGGGCGTCCTGCGCGTCGGGATGAGAGATGAGATGAATGGATGAAAAGGGCAAGGATGTGGAAGGAAGTGGCCGTGGCCTGTCAGAAGGTACTGTCCCAGCATTTGCCTGGTGTTGAAAATGGGAAACCACGGAAAACCATTTCAAGGACAGCCGACGGTGGGGCTCGAACCCACTCGTCTACCGAGTCAGCAGAGAGCTTGGCCCCATGACCTAACGCCGCGCTTTAGCCAGCATAGCAACTACTGTCGGTCCCTATCAATTCGAACACGGTGAACGCGAATTGAACGAAATTTGGTACAAAGGTAGCACTAGCAAAGGACACCTCAGTGTCATGTTTTATATCACCGCCATCTTGACTGAAACGTAATGGCGGCCACACAAATGTTCAAAGCTTAAATCAAATTACGAATAACCTAATCATCCGATCTCTACCAAATTTTGCAACAACATACCTTTATGGGGGGAGCATCCTTTGACTAAACTAATAGGTCATCAGCCTAATAGTTTGCGGATGGCGGCCATCTTTGTGTGAAAATCGATTCCCCTAATAATTCGAACACGCTGAAACCGAATGGAACGAAATTTGGTACAGAGGTAGTACTAGCAAAGGGCACTTCAGTGTCATGCTTTATATCGCCGTCGTCTTGACGGAAACGTAATGGCGGCCACATAAATGTTCAAAGCTTAAATCAAATTACGACTAACCTAATAATCCGATCTCTACCAAATTTTGCAACAACATACCTTTATGGATGAAGCATCCTTTGGCCAAACTAATAGGTCATTAGCCTAATAGTTTGCGGATGGCGGCCATATTTTTTGTCAAAATCGATTCCCCCTATTAATTCAAACACGGTGAAACCGAATGGAACGAAATTTGGTACACAGGTAGCACTAGCAAAGGGCACCACAGTGTCATGTTTTATATCGCCGCCATCTTGACAGAAACGTAATGGCGGCCACACAAATGTTCAAAGCTTAAATCAAATTACTACTAACATAATCATCGGATCTCTACCAAATTTTGCAAGAACATACCTTTATGGAGAGAGCATCCTTTGACCAATCTAATAGGTCATTAGCCTAATAGTTTGCGGATGGCGGCCATCTTTGTGTGAAAATCGATTCCCCCTATCAATTCGAACACGGTGAAACCGAATGGAACGAAATTTGGTACAGAGGTAGCACTAGCAAAGGGCACCTCAGTGTCATGTTTTATATCTCCGCCATCTTGACGGAAACGTAATCGCGGCCACTCAAATTTTAAAAGCTAAAATGTAATTACGATCAACCTAATAATCTAGTCTCTACCAAATTTTGCAACAACATATCTTTATGTGGGAAGCATATTCTGACCTAACTGCAAAGTCATCAGCCCAATAGTTTGCAGATGTTGGCCATGTATGTGTGCAAATCGATTCCCCCTATCTATTCAAACACGGTGAAACCGAATTGAACGAAATTTGGTACAGAGGTAGCACAAGCAAAGGGCACCTCTGTGTCATATTTTATATCGACGCCATCTTGACGGAAACTGAATGACGGCCACCCAAATGTTAAAAGCTTAAATCAAATTACGACCATCCTAATAATTCGATCTCTACCAGATTTTGCAACAACATGCCTTTTTGTGGAAAACAGCTTATGACTGACTACAAGGTCATCAGCCCAATAGTTTGCAATTAGCGGCCATGTATGTGTGCAAATCTATTCCCCAAATCATTTCAATCACGGTGAAACCGAATTGAATGATTTTTTTTACAGAGGTAGCACTAGCAAAGGGCACCTCATATTCATGTTTAATATCCCTATAGCACGTTGTATTTCAACAAGCTACTCCAACCAACATTCAATTATACTCCTTGAAAAGGACAAATAGTTATAACAATACCCATGCATTTAGGAGAAAGTAGGCTATATGTTCTTTACTGAACATCTTGTTTTTTTTGTCGTGTGACCTCCTGGGAGGCCTAGTGCAAGCCTTTCTAGTCGACGCCCTTGGGCGACCTGTGCGTCGTGATAAATGGATGAAGATGAATGAAACTGGGCAAGGATGTGGAAGGAAGCGGCCGTGGCCTGTCACAAGGTACCGTCCCAGCATTTGCCTGGTGTTGAAAATGGGAAACCACGGAAAACCATTTCAAGGACGGCAGATGGTGGGGCTCGAACCCTCACGTCTACCGAGTCAGCAGAGAGCTTGGCCCCATGACCTAACGCTGCACATTTAGCGAGCTTATCCACTGCTGTCGGTTATTAACTACTGTTAGCGACGGTGTCAAGCTCTTTCTATTCCCCCAGTTGTTGAGAAGCCGGTTGGTTAGTCTTGTTGGGTTCATCCATGAGACATGTCCCTAGAAAGCCAGACATCTCTTCCTGGCCATATCTGTGATTTTCTCTGTATATCTATATAGGTCCTGATTTGGTGTTTTTCTGTACTCGTCATCAATTTATTAGTTTATGATAAGAAATTAATTTTCAGGGAATATCTCAGAAACGTGGTTTTAAAACGTAGTAGCCTCCGAACCACCGAGGGGCTGAAAATGAGTTTTGTCTCATCCTTGTACTGTGCCCAACTCTAGGAATGGGTATTCCAAGATTCAGACACCTAGATATCAAGGGAAAGGCTGTAGCCGCTTTTGAAAGTTCAGATATTTGAATATCGCGCTACATTGCTTCGAGAAGCATTTCGAAGAAAATTACCGATAGTTGGATGTCAAGTGACGTAGCGAGTAATAGCAGAGGTGGAGGCTATTTATTGATTAAATAGTTAACTATGGAGTAGAGACTTGAGACTGGGATCAGATTACTGGCACGGCCAAATAAAAGAGAATGCAATTAGTATCAAGTAAATCGGACCAGGGATTCAAGAGATATGATGATTTCTAGATATCAGGTGATGACGCGTGACCCTGACCGTTTTGAATAAAAGCCAGCTGGAGCAGGCATGGTTAGCTCATTCTAACACAAGCACTTGGCGAGCAAGTTGCATCTACGCTGAGCCAAGGCACATGGTTGCCGTATCTACGCAGAAGTTCTTTTAAAGTCGTGATAGTCACGAGAAGTGCTGCGCTACGAGTTTGGAACTTAGTAAGTTTCTGGTGAGGAGAATCACTGAGGTGATTGTTTTTCTACAGACATTGGTGGAAATATTTATATTTCTACAAGGACATATGCTAGACTCTGTCTAGAAAATAATATTTTGTCACAGTCCAGTAATAACTTAATACTTGGATGTTTAAATCCATTTCAAGTCAGTTTTCATATTTTGTAACTAGTTAACCACTTCGATCTGTCAGTACACTGAAGACTAGTCTATAACGGTGGCGTTCATTAGTCTACGCAAGGGAAACTGCAGGTTGTCTAGCGCATGGCAGATGGTGATATACAAACCATGCCCAGGGAACGATCTTCAGAACAGCCGTTAATTGCTTAGACTGTCAATGTTTTTCTTGTACTGATGAGATTACAGTGAGTTATGTTACAACTGACATATCGGAGAAGAGATCACTTAGATCTGACCCTATTTAAACAAACTGTTATGGCTTTGATAGAAGCCCATATCAAAATGGAACCACAGTTTATTCAATCGTCGAAAGATACTACCACTATGTCTGACTAGACGAATTGTGGGTCTACAATGGCGGCCGATACAAGGATTATACGTGCTTGTCCGATAGGGCATGTCTATGGATAAATCTGGTACAGACCAGGTTTACTACACTTCAAGACCATCAAGAAATGTAAGCCACATTTGAATTATATTATGCCTAGCTAATTGGAACAAACTATTTTTTTTTTCTGCAGATGACCAACACATTTTTTTCGTCGTATTTAAATCTTGCAATGATTCACGCAAGACTTATTAGAGTTATTCTGAGTATTTTCAGCACTCAGAACAGTTTAGGATCGATGACCGAGCATTTTGAGCATTTATTTGAATTTTTCATATTTTAAGGAAACCACGGAAAACCCCCGATGTAACTGTAAAAGTTAAATTTATTTTTTGTTGAGGAATGGATATTTTTTTCCATATTCGAAGGTTTCGAACATGTGGATTCTCACATAATGAGATGATAATTATACATATTTCAAATAATAATAATAATAATAATAATAATCCACTAATAATAATAATAATAATAATTTTCATAATTTTTCTAAATAATTCATGGATATTATATTTTCTAATAATCATATGTATTGAGAAAGAGCCTTTGAAGTAGTTTAAACATTTCTAGTTTGGAACAGGAGATTTTCCGAAGGAAAGTGGTTAGCGCAAGCCCGCATTTAACCTACATTTCAGTTCTGGTTGAACAGTTGATATTTGCAATGAGCAAAGTATATGTTTCAGATAACACGGAGAGGCATGAAACGGGAAGCAAATGATATTTGTATCAAATAGGATATTTTTGTATTTATATAAAATCATGACGTAAATACACTCGAAAGTGAAATAAAGCTTTTCATAAGTATGGTAAATTCACGGGTTGAACTGAATGGTAAAATAAAATAAACTTGTAAGTTTATTAATCTTCCAGTGTTGATAACAAGCAGAGGCTTGATTTATTGTATACATTTTGGGAAGATAATTTATGTGTGGAGTAGTTGAAATGCCATTCCCAGGTGCGCATGTTAAGTCGCAGGAATGAAGAGGTTTTTTCGAGCTTCAATCAAATAGCAGGTTCGATGGCTCAGGTTTATAGTAGGAGTATTGGAGCCACACATTTCGTCGTATGAATGACCCGAAGGTTATTTCTTGAAACCATCAGTTCTTATTTCAACCTTGTTTACGAATTCCATTTAGACTTTGATTTTGCTAGAACCCGGATTCGTCATGATAGTAGTTTATTCTTCTTCAGAGGAAGACCTTTGCCGTTGTTGTTGTAATATTGTGTTCTTACACAAATAATAGAATGGGCCACTGCCCATTAAAAAATAATTCTTTAACCACGAATAATTTGAAGGATGTTTTCAATCCTAGTGCCATGAACTAAATGAATTCATTATAAAACTACAAATCTAATTTCCGCATTCTGTCGAAGAATTGCAAGTTGTGAAAGTTGCTAGAAATGGCCATAAATATAAATATTTTTTTCATAATGATTCCAAGTGGAAAATCTAATAGTTGAATGGTTCAACCATTTATTGATCAAGTTGATGATTCAGAAATCATATATTTTGTTTGGAACTTGAAGTTCATAATCGAGTCACTTCTCGAATGTTTAATGTCAGAAGAACAATTAATTGTTGTCGTGCTTCGCACAGTTCTTCGATGCTATGCTCAAATACTTTTCCGATGTTATTAATATGTGTTAATAATTTGTGTTGCTTCGATGATGATAATATTTTTCGACGATATATTTTTGAAACTGGAAAACAAGTGAAAGTTTAAGAAATTCTATAAACATTTATTCTACGAGTGTTAATATCATGTAAATAGTCAAACAGTGATCTACGTTATTTCCAGTATGGACAATTAACTTTGAACTGGAATTAAATATTAATAATTTTGGAACACAGTCCACAGGACTATTAATCGGACTTGTGTTTCCAAAAAGATTGTCAAATGTGTTTGGAAGATTTCGGTACATTGTGTGTAAATAAGGGTGTAAATCGCCACACGTGGAGTGATGCTGCTTTGAGCATCTTTGCAGTCAGATTTTAACTTTAAATAAACTGAGATAATTTTACCAGATGTGTTACTCCCAATTAAATCTCCTTCTATCCTTATTGTTGCATTGAGCCAAAAATCAGCAAAGCATTTTTTAAATTTGATGTCGTTTTTGCGATTTGCTTTAACCCATCTGGCGCTCCGGGATATTTTGATTCTCGTGCTGACTGATTATTGGTAAAATGCATATGTGGTCGTGCGGACTCCGGTCTAAACGGGCACATAAATTAAGATAGAGAGAGAAATGGCTTCGAACGTGGGGCCCGATTTAGACATGGTCAATCGCATGCCGATTTGAAATTGTGATAATTTTTATAGAAATATTTTGGGAGTTGAGAGATGTCTGGTGTGGATGAATAAATTAGTAGGAAACCCAATTAGTGGGGAAACTTAAAAATTTAACTTGGTTAATAATTAGAATGGGTTTGATTATTTTGATAATGGCTTAACCATTAGGGCGTCAAGTAAATTCAGTAGTAAACGTTCGATGACTGGACATACACATTATTAGAATCCAGGTGGAGGATATTTGAGAACTTGCATATTTTTCTTGTGATATTATGGTAAATGTAATTCGTAAAAGTAGAGAATTTTGTTTTTCCATCACGTCGACATTAGGACAAATCTCATTTTATTAGAGTGTTCCAATTAGCTATTCATATTTCTTGTTCTAGTTATAAGCTTGTGTTTGCCACTGTAGTTTACCCCTAAGTTTTGAATAATAATTGAAATTATGGAAGAAATGATGAGGATGATGAGGAGTTTGGAGGAGAGTTCAAAAGAGGCTGGACTGCGTGTAGCAGCGATTATGAAAGAAAATACTGAGGCTTTAGAAAAGAAACTTAAAGAAAATTCTGATTCTTTAGAAAATAAACTTAAAGAAAATTTGAATGATAAACTTAAAGAAAATTCTGATTCTTTAGAGAATAGACTTAAAGAAAATTCTGATTCTTTAGAAAATAAACTTAGAGATAATTTGAATGATAAACTTAAAGAAAATGCTGATTCTTTAGAAAGCAGGTTAAAAGATAACTTGAAAGAAAGTTTAGATGAAAAACTTAAAGAAAGTTCTGATTCTTTAAAAAGTAATTTGAAAGAAAATTTAAACAGTAAATTTAATTCAATGGAAAGTAAATTTAAAGAGAATTCTGAAATTTTGAAAATGACACTTGAAAGTAAAATTAATAAATTATGCGATAAAACACATGAGCTCGAAACTTCATTAGCAACTAACGCAAGTTTAATGGACGATAAATTTCGCGATGCCGATCTTCGATCCCAAAGCTTAGCTGATAGGATAGAACATGGTCTTAGGAAAGTTGGTGAAGACATGGTCAATTTGGAAGTCAGAGTGAAGAAAGAGAGTAACGAGATGGGAATTCTAGTTGTTCAACGTTTAACGGAACAATTCAAAGAACTTGTCATGGGAGAAATAAGAGAAGGTGTGATTAGTGAGTTGCAAACTGAAATTAAAACCACAGTTGTCAATGAAATTAAAGACACACTCAAGCTCGAGAATCAAGAGGGAATCAAGGAGATTAGGGAATCTTTGTCATCCCATATTGAAGTAATTGCCAAAGATATCCAAGCAACTCAGAAGGACATATCAGACATGACAGGGTCATTGAAAAGTCATGAAGCTGTTATGAACCAGATATCCACTGATGTCAAGGAAAATTGTAAAGAAACTGAAGCAATTAAGAAGATGGCAGAAGAAGACCAGAAGGAACTAGAGGCTATGAAAACTCAAATAAAGGATGAGAAACAGTCTGATCATCTGTTGAAAATGCCAAATGTAAGGGGAAAGGAACAGATACAGATAAATCTAGGAGGAGCTAGAGACACGGATAGTCAAAGACAGGATGAGGTCAGGACAGTATTTCAATCCAACCCCATAACTGTATTTTAAGAAGAGCCTCCGTGGCTTAGGCGGCAGGACGCCGGCCTCTCACCGCTGGGTCCGTGGTTCAAATCCCGGTCACACCATGTGAGATCTGTGCTGGACAAAACGGAGGCAGACAGGTTTTTCTCCGGGTACTCCGGTTTTCCTTGTCACAATTTCATTCCAGCAACACTCTCCACTATCATTTCATTTCATCTGTCATTCATTTAATCATTGCCCCAGAGGAGTGCGTCAGGCCTCGGCAGCCGGCACAGTTCATATCCTCGCCGCTAGATGGGGGCTTCATTCATTCCATTCCTGACCCGGTCGGAGACTGGAAGCAGGCTGTGGATTTTCATTTTCAACTGTATTTAAGAATGTAGAAAATAAGCCTTCTAAATTTTCAGGGCGAGATTCTGTAACACCCGTGGAATTTTTGAGAGAAGCAGGTTATTACCTGAAAGATTCTAAGATCCCTAAAGAAAGACAGATCCGAGAGATAGGGAAGTTCTTGGAAGGTCCTGCACTTCTTTGGTTTAGAGCATTTAGATCCACTCTAACCACTTTTGAGGAGTTTTCTCGTGGGCTATTGAAGAAGTTTTGGTCCCCGGAAACCCAACAGCAAGTCAGAGCAGAGTTATATTCGAAGAGATTCTCGACGTCACAACCTACTCGATACTCTACGTACTTTTCTGGACAGCTGTCTAAACTTCAACATTTAGATCCGTCGATGCCAGATAACGAGTTGATTACTGCATTGATACGTCAGTTTCCAGCAGACGTCCAGAGGACTTTGATCGCTGCTGATATCTATAATATGGAACAATTTGATGAAGTATTACAGAAGCTGGATCATACAAACGCTCAATTCTTCCATCAGAAGGGAGTAAAGAATAACAACGCTGTGTATGCTGTTATGGCTGATAGTTATTCTCAGACACCTCGAGAGATTCGAGAGGAGCGAGAAGAGAAAACGCCGAGGGAAGATCCAAATAAGAGAGGATGGAACCAGTACAGTAACAGATACAGTTACAAGCCATATGCGAGACCGAATGGTGGTAATCGATACAATACTCGATGGAGAAGACCACGAGATAGTCAAGGAAGGTACCAAGAAAGAAGATATTATGGTAGAAACAACTACAATAACAGAGGGAATGTAGATACTCGTCAGTCCAATGAAGAGTTTAACAAGGAGACGAGGAAAAATTTGGAAGCAAGACACCAAGATAACTTGCAATTTTTGGAGCAGAGGCCCAATGATCCAGGTCCATCGGGAACACAACAATCCCGGGGGAATGGTAATGAAAAAAAAACAACTTCGAATTCACAGTAGAAGATAGAATTTTGAATACTTTCACTTCCAGAATTATTAAATGGCAAGCAGAGGATGATGACTTGATTCAACAGAATGACGAACGAAAAGAAATGGGTACCAGAATTAGAATGCCAATCATATCATGCGAAGTATTCGGTATGCCTGTCGATACTTTGATCGATACTGGGGCTATGCTTTGTCTGGTGAGTGAAAAGCTTTATATTCTGTGGAAACTCAAAGAGAATTTAGAGGAGATTCCAGTATCAGGAATTAAGATCCAAGGAATAATACCCAATAAAATATCTCTGTGTAAAACACAATTATACTTATGTATTAAGATTGGAGGACATGATTTCCGACATGTATTTGTTGTAATGAAGGACATGGCTTTTGACATGATATTGGGAGCAGATTTCATTCAGAAATATCAAGCAATGATAGATATGAAGACAGAGACGATTAAATTCAAGAATACCGAAGAGATTAACTTCGAGGGAAAAGAAGAGGAAGACATCGAGGGAGATGCTCAATGGTCTCTGATTTTTCATGAAGCTGAAGGAAGAGAAGTCTACACTGAGAAGGAGTCCCCAGAGCTAGGGAAGATTTTGGAAGAGTATCACGATATTTTTGATATTAAGCCTGGTGAAATTAAGGATTTTGAATATCATATTCGTGTAAATGATGATGCACCTTTTCATGCTAAATTGTATCCAGTAGCAGAAAAGCATCGAGAAAGAGTAAAAGTGCTTATCAAGGACATGGAAAGCAACAATGTGATTGAAAAGTACACTACATCTTATGTCAATCCATTAGCAGTAGTGTCTAAGCAAGATGGAAGTCTGAGACTATGTTTAGACGCGCGAAATTTGAATTCAAGATTACTGCCAGAGTATGACAGACCACCAATCATTAGGGAACTGTTAAGGAAATTCCAAGGCAAGGTCTGGTTCTCTAATATTGATCTCACTTCGTCCTACCATCACATTAGGCTTAGTGAAGATTCTAAGAAGTTTACAGGATTTATGTTTGACCAGCAGACATATGTATTCCGCCGTCTACCATTTGGAGTCAAAACATCTGGATCCGTTTTGATCAGAGCACTGGAACAAAATTTGAGTCCGGAAGTAAAAGAGATAGCAATTCGTTATATTGATGATATCTTAATTGCATCCGAGACTAAGGAGGAACATTTGCTACATCTTCAAATGTTATTCGCAGATTTGAGAAAAGCGAACTTCAAGGTAAACCTTCGAAAATGTCAGTTCTTTCGAAAGGAAATAAAATTTTGGGTCACATTTTGGATGGAGAAGGATACCGTCCCAATGAGACGAAGATACAAGCAATTGCAAATTTCCCTAGACCTACTAGAGTGAAGAATGTCCGCAGTTTTCTCGGGACATGCCAATTCTTTGCAGGGCATTGTCCAAACTTCACCAAGACAGTTGCGCCATTACAGGAATTGTTAAAGAAAGGAAATAAATGGAAATGGGATAAAGATTGTGAACAATCATTTCAAGATGCCAAGAGGTTATTGGTAAACAGTGTGAAATTGGAGTATCCTGACTTTACCAAGAATTTCATCATAGAATCTGATGCATCAACCGTAGGGATTGGAGCTATTCTACTTCAAGAAGATGAAGACCACAAGAGACATTACCTGGCGTTCATTAGCAGGAAACTTCGTCCATCAGAGAGAAATTATTACACCACAGAGTTAGAAGCACTTGCTGTAATATTCGCATTGGAGTCGTGGAAGAAAATGTTAATTGGACATTCAGTCATTGTGAGGACTGATCACCACGCATTGGAGTTCATTTTGAGAACAAATTTTGCCAGCGATAGAATAACTAGATGGTCACTTTTTATTCAGCAATTCAACCTAGTTATTGAACACACTCCTGGAAAGTTGAACGTGGGAGCTGATTTGTTGAGTAGAGCAGTGGAGTCTACATCTAAGGTTTTTCAAGTTAACCTGACGCAGGAAGATGAAGATACCTTGAGAAGGTTAAGGTTATTGCATTTATCCCAGAGGAGAGACCGACGTCTTAGAAACATTTTTCGTTTTCTACCGGGAAACATGGATCCAAATGATGATGATTTTGTGGAAACTGAAAGAATTTCAAGAGATTTTATGATGTTAGATGGTTTAATCTACAAGTTTGCAGATCCCGACCATACGAAGCTGAGAGTAGTGATACCTCCACGATTGCAAAAACCCATTATTTGGATGGCACATAGAATCGCAGGTCATGCTGGAGTAGATAAGACAGTCAACATGATTCAAGAGAAATTTTCGTGGGAGCGAATGCGACAAACTGTCAGAAACACTATTCGAGAATGCGACTTATGCCAAAGGAGTAAACATAATTCTAAATTACTGAGGGAATTACCAAGGCCTATTATTCCTTCTAAGCCTTGCGAAATCTTCGCGACTGATTTATATGGTCCTCTCCCAAAGTCTAAAAAAGGTAACCGATATATTTTGGTGACTATGGATGTTTTCAGCAAATACACCATGTTACATCCAATTCAGAAGGCAAATGCAAAGTATTGTGCGAAGAAAATTAGAGACAGCGTAATTCCGGAAGCAGGCAAACCGGAATTCCTTTTATCGGATCGTGGACCTCAATTTACATCTTTGGAATTTCGAACCATCATGAATAATCTTGGGATTAGACAATTGTTTTGTTCTATTAGACATCCAGAGAGCAATCCAGCGGAACGCGTGATGGCTGAGATAGCAAAATTTTGCCGCCTCTATTGTCCAAATGAGCATTGGAAATGGATGGATGTTCTTTCTTTAGCATCCGAATCCATCAACTCTACGATTCATGAGAGTACTGGACAGATTCCCATGTTGCTTCATCATGGAGTTAAACCAACACGATTATGGGATCGAATCATCTCTATTCCACCTGAGATTGAACCAAGTCGTCAGATGAGGGAAACTCTAGCTTTAGACAAGTTAAGGAGTCAAGCTGAGAAGAGAGAGCGCAGAGTGAGAGGAAAGCGTTTTCGCAGACCCTTGCGCGTAGGAACTCTTGTTTTAGTGAAAAGACCTACACCCTCTGACGTGCAAAATCGAGTGTACTCGAAATTTGCAAGCCTTTACGCTGGACCCTATCGCATTGTGGATGTAAACAATAATGGAAGCTATGAAGTAGTCAATACACGAACTGGTAACATCGTGGGAACTTATAATGCATCGAATTTGAAGATCTATTATTCAAGAACCAGATAATTTAATGTGTAGATAGGAAAAATAAAAATTTTTCAATTTTTATTTTTTGCTAGGTGTGGGGTGGATGTGCCCAACTCTAGGAATGGGTATTCCAAGATTCAGACACCTAGATATCAAGGGAAAGGCTGTAGCCGCTTTTGAAAGTTCAGATATTTGAATATCGCGCTACATTGCTTCGAGAAGCATTTCGAAGAAAATTACCGATAGTTGGATGTCAAGTGACGTAGCGAGTAATAGCAGAGGTGGAGGCTATTTATTGATTAAATAGTTAACTATGGAGTAGAGACTTGAGACTGGGATCAGATTACTGGCACGGCCAAATAAAAGAGAATGCAATTAGTATCAAGTAAATCGGACCAGGGATTCAAGAGATATGAGGATTTCTAGATATCAGGTGATGACGCGTGACCCTGACCGTTTTGAATAAAAGCCAGCTGGAGCAGGCATGGTTAGCTCATTCTAACACAAGCACTTGGCGAGCAAGTTGCATCTACGCTGAGCCAAGGAACATGGTTGCCGTATCTACGCAGAAGTTCTTTTAAAGTCGTGATAGTCACGAGAAGTGCTGCGCTACGAGTTTGGAACTTAGTAAGTTTCTGGTGAGGAGAATCACTGAGGTGATTGTTTTTCTACAGACATTGGTGGAAATATTTATATTTCTACAAGGACATATGCTAGACTCTGTCTAGAAAATAATATTTTGTCACAGTCCAGTAATAACTTAATACTTGGATGTTTAAATCCATTTCAAGTCAGTTTTCATATTTTGTAACTAGTTAACCACTTCGATCTGTCAGTACACTGAAGACTAGTCTATAACGGTGGCGTTCATTAGTCTACGCAAGGGAAACTGCAGGTTGTCTAGCGCATGGCAGATGGTGATATACAAACCATGCCCAGGGAACGATCTTCAGAACAGCCGTTAATTGCTTAGACTGTCAATGTTTTTCTTGTACTGATGAGATTACAGTGAGTTATGTTACAACTGACATATCTGAGAAGAGATCACTTAGATCTGACCCTATTTAAACAAACTGTTATGGCTTTGATAGAAGCCCATATCAAAATGGAACCACAGTTTATTCAATCGTCGAAAGATACTACCACTATGTCTGACTAGACGAATTGTGGGTCTACAATGGCGGCCGATACAAGGATTATACGTGCTTGTCCGATAGGGCATGTCTATGGATAAATCTGGTACAGACCAGGTTTACTACACTTCAAGACCATCAAGAAATGTAAGCCACATTTGAATTATATTATGCCTAGCTAATTGGAACAAACTATTTTTTTTTCTGCAGATGACCAACACATTTTTTTCGTCGTATTTAAATCTTGCAATGATTCACGCAAGACTTATTAGAGTTATTCTGAGTATTTTCAGCACTCAGAACAGTTTAGGATCGATGACCGAGCATTTTGAGCATTTATTTGATTTTTTCATATTTTAAGGAAACCACGGAAAACCCCCGATGTAACTGTAAAAGTTAAATTTATTTTTTGTTGAGGAATGGATATTTTTTTCTATATTCGAGGTTTCGAACATGTGGATTCTCACATAATGAGATGATAATTATACATATTTCAAATAATAATAATAATAATAATCCACTAATAATAATAATAATAATAATAATTTTCATAATTTTTCTAAATAATTCTTGGATATTATATTTTCTAATAATCATATGTATTGAGAAAGAGCCTTTGAAGTAGTTTAAACATTTCTAGTTTGGAACAGGAGATTTTCCGAAGGAAAGTGGTTAGCGCAAGCCCGCATTTAACCTACATTTCAGTTCTGGTTGAACAGTTGATATTTGCAATGAGCAAAGTATATGTTTCAGATAACACGGAGAGGCATGAAACGGGAAGCAAATGATATTTGTATCAAATAGGATATTTTTGTATTTATATAAAATCATGACGTAAATACACTCGAAAGTGAAATAAAGCTTTTCATAAGTATGGTAAATTCACGGGTTGAACTGAATGGTAAAATAAAATAAACTTGTAAGTTTATTAATCTTCCAGTGTTGATAACAAGCAGAGGCTTGATTTATTGTATACATTTTGGGAAGATAATTTATGTGTGGAGTAGTTGAAATGCCATTCCCAGGTGCGCATGTTAAGTCGCAGGAATGAAGAGGTTTTTTCGAGCATCAATCAAATAGCAGGTTCGATGGCTCAGGTTTATAGTAGGAGTATTGGAGCCACACATTTCGTCGTATGAATGACCCGAAGGTTATTTCTTGAAACCATCAGTTCTTATTTCAACCTTGTTTACGAATTCCATTTAGACTTTGATTTTGCTAGAACCCGGATTCGTCATGATAGTAGTTTATTCTTCTTCAGAGGAAGACCTTTGCCGTTGTTGTTGTAATATTGTGTTCTTACACAAATAATAGAATGGGCCACTGCCAATTAAAAAATAATTCTTTAACCACGAATAATTTGAAGGATGTTTTCAATCCTAGTGCCATGAACTAAATGAATTCATTATAAAACTACAAATCTAATTTCCGCATTCTGTCGAAGAATTGCAAGTTGTGAAAGTTGCTAGAAATGGCCATAAATATAAATATTTTTTTCATAATGATTCCAAGTGGAAAATCTAATAGTTGAATGGTTCAACCATTTATTGATCAAGTTGATGATTCAGAAATCATATATTTTGTTTGGAACTTGAAGTTCATAATCGAGTCACTTCTCGACTGTTTAATGTCAGAAGAACAATTAATTGTTGTTGTGCTTCGCACAGTTCTTCGATGCTATGCTCAAATACTTTTCCGATGTTATTAATATGTGTTAATAATTTGTGTTGCTTCGATGATGATAATATTTTTCGACGATATATTTTTGAAACTGGAAAACAAGTGAAAGTTTAAGAAATTCTATAAACATTTATTCTACGAGTGTTAATATCATGTAAATAGTCAAACAGTGATCTACGTTATTTCCAGTATGGACAATTAACTTTGAACTGGAATTAAATATTAATAATTTTGGAACACAGTCCACAGGACTATTAATCGGACTTGTGTTTCCAAAAAGATTGTCAAATGTGTTTGGAAGATTTCGGTACATTGTGTGTAAATAAGGGTGTGGATCGCCACACGTGGAGTGATGCTGCTTTGAGCATCTTTGCAGTCAGATTTTAACTTTAAATAAACTGAGATAATTTTACCAGATGTGTTACTCCCAATTAAATCTCCTTCTATCCTTATTGTTGCATTGAGCCAAAAATCAGCAAAGCATTTTTTAAATTTGATGTCGTTTTTGCGATTTGCTTTAACCCATCTGGCGCTCCGGGATATTTTGATTCTCGTGCTGACTGATTATTGGTAAAATGCATATGTGGTCGTGCGGACTCCGGTCTAAACGGGCACAGTACGTCATAATATAGTAATAATCATAATAATTAAAACTCAGCAATTCTCCTAGGTTTGTGCCGTGTCTTGCCTGGGGTTTCGCCTAGGACACCAAGCTGGCTCATCGGCGGGCTCTTGGTGTCCCCGCCCGGACCCCCACAGGAGTGACGAAATGCGCGCCACCTCCCTTTATATTAGGTGCAACTGCACCACTTGACTGCGAGAACTAAAAGCTCAAGCAGCCTTAACCTCCTAAGCGAAACCCCACGCAAGACACGGCACAAACCTAGAAGAATTGCTGAGTTTTAATTCACCGGCCGTGAAAGCCAATTTACCAACTTTTTGGAAGCCTTCATAGGGAGGTTAAGGCTGTTTGAGGTTTAGTTCTCGCAGTCAAGTGGTGCAGTTGCACCTAATATAAAGGGAGGTGGCGCGCAGTTCGTCACTCCTGTGGGGGTCCGGGCGGGGACACCAAGAGCCCGCCGATGAGCCAGCTTGGTGTCCTTGGCGAAACCCCACGCAAGACACAGCACAAACTTAGAAGAATTGCTAAGTTTTAATTCACCGGCCGTGAAAGCCAATATACCATCTTTTCGGAAGACTTCATGGGGAGTTTAAAGCTGCTTGAGCTTTTAGTTCTCGCAGTCAAGTGGTGCAGTTGCACCTAATATAAAGGGAGGTGGCGCGCATTTCGTCACTCCTGTGGGGGTCCGGGCGGGAACACCAAGAGCCCGCCGATGAGCCAGCTTGGTGTCCTAGGCGAAACCCCAGGCAAGACACGGTACAAACCTAGAAGAATTGCTGCGTTTTAATTCACCGGCCGTGAAAGCCAATATACAATCATAATAATTGTTTAATAATATAGGGAGAGTGATATAATAGACCTTTAATACCACACCCGCCCGTGTAAATCACGTGAAAAATTTCAAGAGTACCCCTTGACCCCCTTAAGCGCATTATATACGTATTGATGAATTTTACAGCTTACGTTGGTTCCGCGATAACCGTATAGCCGTTTGCGAACGTCCTCAGTAATGTAATAAATGGAATGGCATTGCGTCTTACAGAAATAGATGGACTTCAGAGATTGTGTTGCCATGGTTAGAGGCTTGCATTCTTTCAATAGCTTAATAAATGAAATTAGTTTTCTGGGTATATCTTAATAATTGTTGGTTTTAGGACCTTAAAATGTGGTTTTCGGGGCCCGTAGGGCTCCCGAGTTTTGTTTCTCAAATTGGGACGCTGAAAATGACCTTTGTCTCGTCGTTCTACGCCCATTTCATCGTGCATTTTAAGGGGTAGGCCCTCTTTTATGAGAGGTATTGAGAAGAGTTACATCAATGATTACTTTCGTGCCTCTGATGGACATCTGCACCAAATTTTACGTTGATCCACTCAGCCGTTCTCGAGTGATGCGCGTGCAAATCTTGTACACAGACAGATAGACAACAATTTAGTTTTTGCGCGTAACCGTCATAAACCAGTCTGAAACGCGTTAATAACTCAAATTTCCGTGGAAATTCAGAAAAAACAGACAAACTTTCATTTATATATAGAGAGAGATTAATGGTATATTGGCTTTCACGGCCAGTGAATTGAAGCTCAGCATTTTTTCTAGGTTTTTGCCATGTCTTGTGTGGGGTGTCTCCCAGGACACCAAGCTGGGTCATCAGCGGGCTCTTGTTGGGGGTCCGGGCGTGGAGACAAAGAGCCCGCTGATGGGCCAGTATTGTGTTCTAGGTGAAACCCCCACACAAGACATGGCACAAACCTAGAAAAAATGCTGAGTTTTATAAATTAATGTTGATTTAGATAATACTTTTTAATGCAACGTATAGCTAGTTGTTTGCTGTTCATGTTGGACAATCCAGGTGATGGTACAACATAATTTAGTCTCTTGAAACCATGCCTATTTACACAAAGGTTTTTCATATTTATTATTTGTTTATTATTATTATTATTATTATTATTATTATTATTACTACTATCATCATTATAATGGTTATAATAATCTTATTATATAGTACGCTAAGGTGTATGTTTCACAAAACTCAAGCTCCTAAACCAGAGGGAGTTAGAAGGTGTGGTTTGTACTAAAATCATACAAATCGTCTCAATAGTTCAGGAGAAAACTTGTATTTCTTTAAAAGTCAACGGAAATATTTATTTTTTATCAAGTGCTTTTAAACAAATAAACAAATAAACAATACGATAGCCCCTAGCAGAACTGTGACGCGTACAGTACGTATAGCACTAGGGCCGGGCGGGTAGTCTGTACACATGGGCCGCACACAACCCATTATGCAAGAGTTCTCGCACGGGTCCGCTAGTAATAATAATAATAATAATAACAATAATAATAATCACTTGGCCTTCATTACATTGTGAACTTCCTTTGATTGCGTACCGGTACCATCTAAATGGTAGATAATCCACATAGAAATGTATAAGTCCCGTTTTCATTGCTATCTAACTGAGAACCCAAACTTTTACCGGTAAAATAATAATAATATAGGGTGAGTTAGCCAAGGTCGTTACGGCGTGGCTGCTGGCAGTCGCTCACATCCGGGAGGCGAGGAGCTTCGAATCCCCCCGTCGGCAACCTTGATGATGGTCTTCTGTGGTTTCCCATCTTCCTTACAGGCAAATGCCAGGGTCGGTTCCTAACTATAGGCCACAGCCGCTACCTTGCAACTCCTCGTCCTTACATTCAAACTTTCCTCCCCAGACAACACTTCACACGTGACGGTACTTGTAGCTCACCTCATGGGTGTCCGTCTAGAAGCAGCTACAAACTGGCGATCCGAACATGTCCTCGGATACTTCCGGCACTAAAAGCCATACGCTAAAAATTATAATAATTATAATAATAATAGTAATTAAAACATCAGGAGTTATCACTTGACCTCCTTATCCTCTCAGGGCGTAGGCCTACAATTTAAATGCTGGAGGATCTGCGTAGCAATTTATATGTCCCGTGTCCACTGTCATCTAACAGCTATGCCAAAAATCTTACCAGTATAATTCTACTCCTACTACTACTAATAATAATAATAATAATAATTGGCTAATAATAATAATAATAATTTAATGCCTCATTTAACTAGAGTACTGCAGCTTTAGATACGCAGTGGTGCCTGAAGTTTGTCCTAAAAGGAATTTTAAACATGGCGGAAAATTGCAGACTCTTGTATCTTTGTATTTAAATGCAAATTGACTGTGCAGAGATTTCATCCTGCGACCCTCGGGAGAGTAAACGAGCACCTTACATACTGCGCCATACAGCTGGATGAAACTGTACGATGCTACATGTATTGTGCCTGTAATCTCATTTATCTTAAGCGAGCTGATATTGTTGGGCTCAGAGTGCTGTGGATATAGCATGCACCTTTTAAACCTCCCACTTCCACCCTTCTACAGATTACGCTATCAATACGGTGAGTCACAAAATAAATAAAATATTCCAATATTTGCTTGGAATGAGAGAGGAATCAACGAGAAACCATATTGATGGTAGAATTTGAAGAAACACTCCCCATCCTTCTCCAATTTAGTCGTTAGCCGAAGTAGCACATGGGGGAGCTAAAAGTCCAGAGAATTAAGGTTATTTTCATACTCACTCCAGAAAAATGTTGGAATGGTACCGTATTTCCTATTCCCGGGCGTCTAGACGCAATCCTAAACATTTCTAATTACAGTTACACACACTAATACAGTCACCACAAAAAGCACGTTATTAAGTAAATTCTTCGCACACCCATGCACATGGGGCTCATGAACAAGGGTGCTAAAATGATCGTCATATTTCACCCAATCTGTTTGGGCACACTTGTGTTGACCGACTGAAGAGCAATTCTGTTTATTGATTGTTATTGAGCCAACATTAACAAGTAGGTCGGTAATGAACTATACAGCCCATTTTCATATATCCTACTCATGTAAATTGCCTCAATCAACATACAACATTTCATTTTGATCGTTGTGATAGAGTCGTAGATATTGAGAACCGTCTAAATATTTCAGATGGTCGCCATGTTGGATTTTTATTTATGTACTATTACATGAAGATTACTGTGTACGTGTGGTATTCAAACTTCAATCTCATGATTAGGGCACAAGAAGTAAAAACGAGATTTTAAAATTTCGCACAGCTGCCATCTTGTGGTTATGAAAGCAATTTAAATAAATTAGATGCCAGTCGTTTAACATTTGTATAAGCATTTAACGTGCAAAGTTTCACTGCACTCGGATGGTTAAATAGCGAGAAACGTCCATTCAAATATTTATAATTCGCGTCGCCGCCATGTTGGATTTGTGCTCACCAGGTTACTGAAAGTCACATAGGTGAACTTATGTTCAAAACCTATATGAACATAAAAAAAATCAGTTTGATTGCTGTAAGAGATTCGTAGATATTGAGAACCGTCAAAATATTTAATATTAATTTTAAAATTTCGCACAGCCACCATGTTGAGGTTATGTAAATAATTGAACTAAATAACATGCGAGTGCATTACAATATGTATAATCATTTACTGTACAACATTTCACTGCGCTCAGATGGTTAATTCACGAGAAACGTCTTTGAAAATATTTCAAATTCGCTTGGCCACCATGTTCGTTTTGTAATTTACAGGTTTTTGAAAGTTACATTCATAAACTTGTAGCAGTACCCTTTATCACCGTAAAAATATCAGGGTGATATCGGTAATAGTTTCGGAGATACTGAATGCTGGTGAAATATTTAGCACAGCCGCCATGTTGGATTGGTGAGACACAATAAAATTTGAAGGGCACGGTCGGGGTCGGCCAGAATTGTGCTATGATCTTACCGAGTTTCATTGAAATCGCTCCAGCCGTTTAGAATTTATTAGGGGACACACACACCCACACACATACACGCACACACACAGACAGACACACGGACAAAAGTGATCTCATAAGCCTATTATTTTCATAAAATGAAAATAGGCTAAAAAATGGCTTCTAACAACATTTATATAAAACGTTAAGGAGTATGTTTCACAAAATGCAAGCTCTTAAACCAGAGGGAGTTAGAAGGTGAGATTTGTGCAATATCTTCCAAATCGAGACTGGCTGCGTGGCTCAGCGGTAACGTTGTCGTCTGCTGTGCACAAAGTTGCAGGATCGATTCCTGGTGCAGTCAATTGGCATTTGAGGGTGCGCAAACGGGAGGGAGCTGTGTCAGTATATTTTCTGGCACGTTAAAGATCCCCTTCGGGGCAAATTTCCGGCACCCAAGCGTCTCTAAAAGCCGCAGTTGTTACAAGGGGCGTTAAACCAGTAACATTATTATTATCTTCCAAATCGTCTGAATAGTCCAAGAAGAATCTTGCATTTCTTGAAAAGATAACGGAAATATATTTATTTGTTTATAATTTGCGTTTGAACAAATAAACAAAACGATAGCCCCTGACAGAACTGTATCGCGTCTAGCCCGCACAACATTAAAGCTGGGCGGGTGGTTTAATACATGGGAGATTTCTCGCACGGGCCCTCTAGTTTCAATAAATTTACCTTGATGTTGGATCACCGTCAATGATTAACATCATCATCGTTATCATCATCAGTGATTTGACTTCGAGACTTGATGATTGATTGACTGGTCTTTGTTACTATATTTCCTGCCACTTTCGAGTTTGTTTTAAAACATGATCGACACCGCTCCAACATTAAGGTAATTTTACCTACGGTACTGTAAATTTTCAGTGAAGTGTTGTCGTGATCACAATAGACTTTGCAAGCAATAACTATTGAGACTAAATATTAACCTTCAGTGCACTATTGACGAAACGGTCCATCGCTACGCGTGGCGTAGTCGGTAGAGGCGCTGAGCTTCTAACCCAGGTAGTGGATTTTAGAAATAAAACTACCACTTTCGGAAACGCAAATAGCCCTGGAGTTCACTCAGCCTACACCAGAAATGAGTACCAGGGTAAAGACGGCCGGGCGTGGTGCTGACAACTCCATCCCATCTAGTGCCGATGTCACAAAGGGTGGAAGCCTCTACTTCCACTACTCCCAGGACCTTATGGAGTTGGCTTTGCTTTTCCGTCCCTACGCGCACGGCTTTTTAATATCATATTCCAGCTGTTTAAGGCGTAGCCTCCGTGGCTTAGGCGGCAGCACGCCGGCCTCTCACCGCTGGGTCCGTGGTTCAAATCCCGGTCACTCCATGTGAGATCTGTGCTGGACAAAACGGAGGCAGACAGGTTTTTCTCCGGGTACTCCGGTTTTCCCTGTCAAAATTTCATTCCAGCAACACTCTCCACTATCATTTCATTTCATCTGCCATTCATTTAATCATTGCCCCAGAGGAGTGCGTCAGGCCTCGGCAGCCGGCACAGTTCATATCCTCGCCGCTAGATGGGGGCTTCATTCATTCCATTCCTGACCCGGTCGGAGACTGGAAGCAGGCTGTGGATTTTAATTTTTCATTCCAGCTGTTTAAGGCGATGTTATTTGAAAGTAGATTTTCCTGCAACGTTTTAATAGTCCTTAAAATCATTTATTTGCAATTTTAATCTCTATGGTGATGCGAATTACGCTTTTCATTTGTTCAAAAAGATGTCAAAGTTTGGCTTATGTTACTTCTGTGCGCTGTAACGGCTGACACAGACACAGTAGTATTTCGAGTAGTGGCGATTCTAAATATATAACATACCCAGGAGGGGGAATTGGGGATATATCCCCTCTAAAAGTCAGATTAGTCACTACTAGTGAGAGGCCGTTTAGCCCGTCGTTACATAAGGTAGTCTTGTACCTACATCCATATCTACTATCCTACCGGATATTTATTTTTTGGGTACGCCCCTAAAGGAAACTTGTTTAACTACATGTGTGTTAAATGTAACCCGATTAATTATTTATCGTATGACTTTAAGTGCCGGGAGTGTCCGAGGACATGTTCGGCTCGCCTGAGTCTGTAGCTGCTTCTAGCGGACACCCTTAGGGTGAGCTACAAGTTCCGTTCAATTTCAAGTAGTTCCAACTTTCGCTACCAGATATCAATGATACCTAGTGGTGAATGTTGGAACATTGATAGAGCGTTCCGACGAAATTTAACCTAACAATTTACCTTCACACAAGTTTAGTCTGTGGAAGGATCGTTTGCGTGCCATAAATCTATGACATGGGACCGCCGGTTTTACTTCCCCTCCGAAGGAAGGCATACTGATGGATTTTTAGCGCTCTTAAAAAAATCCGACGACTTCGGCCGGGTTTGAACCCGCTATCTTGGGCACAGCAGTTCATCATGCTACCAACTACGCCACCGAAGCCGTATATGGAACCAATAGGAAAAGGGAAAGTATTTGTTTAATTGTTTTATTATTATTGGTGCCTTTATTGTGGCGAAATTAGGGCTCTTGGCCTTCTCTTACACTTAACCATATACAACTTACGTGAATATTCATAAGCCTATGTTATTCTTAACCTATCAAACTTAAATGCCAAGAAACCTTAAACACTAGAATTAAAGTGGCAACTTTGTGATATTAACTAAGCCATGACCGGCTCCGTGGCTAATTGGTTAGCGTGCAACGCTTTGGTCTGAAGGGTCCCGGATTCGATTCCCGGCCGGGCCATGGGGAATTAAATCTCCTGTGCTTAATTCCTCTGGCTTGGGGACTAGGTGGATGTAACGTCTTCGTGTACAAAGAAACCAAACACCGGAAACAAAGAGAAAAAACAGAAACAAGTTGAAAAAAAACTTACATAGGGTAATAACAATTCATGAAGTCTTAAGAGCGTTTTCCTATATCCATTCACTCACACACTCGTACACAAATTGTTCTAGTCGGCCTACGAATTCAAGATAAATTCTTTACATGCACGTTTTATGTTGTTAGAGATGTACAATTTAGGGCCTTGATGCAGAATGGGGCTAAGATATGTAAAAATAGCTCTGCACATGGGCGTTCATTTATGTGGAAATACATAGCAGTTAACAGGGTAATGATGACCATGGTTATTATATTTGTTTTCAGAGGCAGAAATCGGGGCTATCAGTTCCCAATAATAAGGATGATTATGATGATGATTAAGCTAAACATTAAACACACTCATTATGTTACTTGGTGTACTGTGAGTTCATTGTGAAGTTCCCACTCGTTCATGTTCACTGTTGTACGACCGAGGACTATGTTTTATGTATATAGAACACTCTCCTAACCTTAATGACAAACGATGAGCAGAACTCTTGCCTGTGTTTATTAATTCGGTTTCTTCTCTCACATGTGTTATGACGTACATCTTCCTAACATTTACTCACAGCTGTTTTGAAAGAGTTTTCTGCAAGTTAATAGGTTGTTATTAATTTTTAAATCCTGTTTCAGTTCCTTTCACTACGCACAACTTTTAAAGTCCCGACTACAAAAAATGTGTATTTCATAACGCTTCATATAAACAATATAAGCTCACTGGACTTACAACACGTCACTTCCTGGAGACATCGTTCTAATACTGTGTAACACCACCTTGATTCGGGGAGGATGGAAGTCCAAACAAAAGCGATAGGGTACAGTAACGCCAATGTTAAACGGAACGAATGCTGGCGACCGAACCGCGTATCCATTGAGACTGTGGGTGGGTAACTATACGGACCGACTGAACCACGCCTTCGGACAGGTTAACTAACGGAGAGGCGGTTTTTACGCCTGGCAACGTGCAAAATTTGTGAAAGAGCTCGCGCAGACAAAACGCTGATTTGATTGATTTCTTCTCACCAAAACCTAAGTTAGCGCCATGCATAAACGTAATTTTATTTTACGTACTGTACAGCACGTTAGTATTATAGGAATTTATACAACATTTAACAATCTAGTGGTTCAAATGGTTAACGTCTTTCAAATACCTGTCGCCCTATGCCTAAACCTTGCCATTCAAAAAGGTTATTCGAGCACTGGGAACTATTGTCTGCATTGGTATTTACTAAAAAAAACGTTGAATGCTACGGAGACGAACTAGCTTAGAGTCAAAGGATTATTGTTGAGAGCAGAGGCAAAACTTTCTGACCTCCCTCTTCCAACCTCCTTAGAAAACCGATAAGAACCGTCAAGAAAATAGTTAGGAGTGGTGCTGAACGGGATATTGGAACACCGGGCACGCTTTACTTCAAACTTGAATGGCCAGAAATTCTGCACTTGAGAATTCTATTTAAAAGTTCATTTCTTCCTGGGTCCACCACAGCACAGCACTTTCGCGTTTTAAATGGCACGTGATTGCATTGACCAATGACTACATCTCAGTTGTTAAAGGTGTATTCAGCTGAATACAGGACACTCAGAGCACAATAGAGAGGCCTCACTCAAGAGAAACTTGGCACAATTCAATGGCGAGCTATTGAACACCAAGTGCTCCAACAGCTCAATCTAGATTCTCTATAAGACGACCCCAGATGCAGGCGCAAGAAAGCTCTTCCGTGGCTTCATAGAAAGCAAAATGGGAACAGAAGATACCCTGGTAAACTCTTATGTCATACTTTTCATACAAGTCTTGAAGCAGGTATAAACATTTATTTTTCTTCTGCAAACTTGTCAAGTGGTAGCATTTCGTTTCTGACTACCCTCCTGAAAGTTAACACTAATCTGGAAGGATGTAGGCAGAGGGGTGGTAAAAAGTGCCCACCATTATTATCATTATTATTATTATTATTATTTTTATTATTATTATCATGTTATTCATACATAATATTTATGCATAAATAACAATGTTGTTAGGAAAGTGTGTTAATGAGTGTATAAATTATAATAATAATGAAACTGAAGGTGTGGATGAACTGGTCTTCTGTTTATTCGTGTCAGAAGTATCAATATGAATTTTGAATATTGAATAAAGAATATCTACATTTCTACCATACATATATACAGGTCTATTATACAAAACAATCAAATATTGAACCAACAAATTTGAGCTAGATGATTTTTGTCCAGTATTGGGCGACGTCAATAGCGCTGGAGGAGGCTGCAATCAAATCTTTCATAGTGCACTTTGAAGGACATAAGTCACACTGACATAAATGTTGGATTGTCTGCAGCTCTCCACAGTCACAGAGTGATGAGTCGCTTGAGAAACCCCACTTCCGCAGATTTACTCTTGTTCTGCCGACTTCTGTACGGAGTCTGTTAAGGGCTTTCCAAGATGTCGACTTCTCCTGGTGTCCACATGGAAGACTTTCCTTCGGCTCCATCCAGTTGGAAAGGTGGTTAGTTCTTTCTTTCCACATCTTGATCCTAGCATTCACTGCTTTCTCTTGAAGCTTAACTGATGTGCGGAGAAAACACTTTCTAGATCTCAGCCTCGATGAACTGGTGAAGATGGGGAGGCACCTCCTTAGAATGGATGGCAACAGACTGACAAAGAGAATTTTCGAATTTTCCAGGAAGAGAAAGGCAGAGCTCAAATGGTTTCGAGAAGTCAGAACGGCACTGGCCAATATACGAGTACAAGAAGACTAACTAGCAGATAGCGAGACATTTAGACGACTAATTAAGGAGTACAGTGGTTTTCAGGAGACAGGCGAGGAGCCAGTGACAAAGAAAAAACCTACACAGAAGAACAGAAGAGGGAAGTAAGAGAAAGGATGAGAAGATACTGGCAGAGGGTCAAGGCAGGGAAGGCAAAACATAATGTAAAGAGTGGTTCATAGAAGGCCAAAACGAAAATAAATATTAATACATAATAATAATAATAACAATAATAATGGTAAAAACCGTACAGTCCTCGGGACTAAACCGAATTGGCAATTTACAAAGAATCAATAAGCTACAGAAGGCCTACAAGCTAACGTGGGCTCACTACAACAAGCAGTGCATTTCAATAGACGCAAAATAAAGACACTATATAACGGTGGTTCTTCCAGAAGCAACGAACGCAGCTGAAACAAAGGTGGTCGACGGTTATTCGAAAATTAAAGATAGAAAAGCTGGAACAAAAATTCCCAGAAATATTTACGGAGCAATCATTAAAATCGGCATTTGGGTGAAGAGACCTCAGAACGAACTCTATCAAAAGACCAACAAAATAACGGAAGAAATCAACGTTTTACACACAGATCTACAGGTTGGAAAATCCAGAGCGGGAAAGAAATTACTCAACATCATAGCAAAGAGTAAATGCGGCACGGAATGGCTGAAAGAGGTCCAGAGGATCAACGTAGAAAATCTCGAGGACCACACCGATTGCCGGAATTAAATCACAAATGTTAAGTTTGAACAAAGAACCTCACGATAACCTGTAAAAACATGGCCAGTTGAGCGGAAGAAGGAGCATTCCGTGTGGATGAATAGATTTTGGAAAGAAAAGAGGGAAAATGCTTGAAGATGAAATCATGAATTCTAGTTCACTCGCTCTCCGAAAGGGGAACAATCAATATAATAACAATAATAATAAACTGATGCAGAAAACAGTCATACTTTGGACGTGTCGCATAGTAAGGCTGTTCTTGGGCAATCAGGCCCGAAGGAGTGAGGGAAAAGTGTAAAGTAACTAATGAATGCAGTCACCAATAATTTTCTCTTTATGATACTCGTATATAGGGTGTCATTTATGTACTTGAGTACCCTTAAGGGGCATGTAGTGGATGGGTATATGATCAATTTGAGATAGGGAACCTGGGGTCGGAATGGCCTCCTAACCCCAGAACACAGGTTTGTTTCAGGCCCTTCGCCCGTGTAAAGAAGGGAAGCGCGCCATGTGTTACTCTGAGGTACCGACAGCAGTGGCTACGCGCGCTAAAGCGCAGCGTTAGGTCATGGGGCCAAGCTCTCTGCTGACTCGGTAGACGCGTGGGTTCGAGCCCCACCGTTGTCCGTCCTTGAAATGGTTTTCCGTGGTTTCCCATTTTCAACACCAGGAAAATGCTGGGACGGTACCTACTGACAGGCCACGGCCGCTTCCTTCCACATCCTTGACCAGTATCATTCGCCTTCATCAATTCCATCTCTCATCCCGACGCGCAGGTCGCCCACGGGCGTCGCCTAGAAACACCTGCACTCGGCCTCTCAGGAGGCCACACGAAAAAAAAACTCTGAGGTCAGGCACTCTTTCGCTGTCAACGGTCTTTGCGCGACCACCGCCAACGCTGCGTTAGCCGAGAGCTGCATTCCTCTTGCCAATTGATAGTTCCGTCGTCTTTCACTACTACAGAAACACACGTAACTCGTCGATACTAATACTCAAAATGCAATTAATTTACAGAATCAACGATAGTTTTAAAAAAATCAGCACAGAATAAACACGCACTGTGACTACACCCCCTCCTTCCCCTCTAAAAATAAAGAAAAGAAAAAAGAATGAAGGCATGGCCCCCAGGAGAAACGAACCCGGGACCACCGTGGCACCGCTCCTCGTTGAGCGGTGCTCGCGCCAAGACCCTTGACAACGAATGAGTGCCTGACCTCAGAGTAACATGGTGCGCTTCCCTACTTAACTGGGGCGAAGGGCCTGAAACAAACCTGTGTTTTGGGGTTAGGAGGCCATTCCGACCCCAGGTTCCCTATTCGAAATTGATCCTATACCCACCCCCTACACGCCCCTTAAGGGTACTCAAGTACATAAATGTTTTCTTTCCAACAAATATGCTGAGAATGTGTAAGCACATGCGCAAAATAAATACTAATTATAATATCTATCTATACATTATTAATTCCGTTTGAACGGCATCAGGAATGAGAGGAGATGAACGTCAATGCGGCGGATGGTAAATAAGGCTCGATGCCCTTCATGACGCCAAGTAGGCTAATAATTGATGAAATGAATGGAAGGTGAATGAAACTAAGCAAGGAGTTGGACTGAAGCAGCCGTGGCCTATTAGAAGGTATCTTCCCGGTATTTCTCTGGTTTAAAATGGGAAACCATGGAAAACCATTCAAGGACAGTGGACGGTGGGAACTGAATCCACGTCCACCGAATCTGCAGAAAGGTTCGCCCAATGCCTAAGCACTTCGCTTTGTCGAGCATAGCTTCTACTGTCTGTAATAATAATAATAATAATAATAATTGTGGTGTTTGAAGCCATATTTTCAGTGTTGCCTTAGTAAACAAGAGTTTAGTGCTTTTCAGTCGGTCAACACGAATGTACCCAAAAGAGATGGGTTATGCCCTAATCCTGAAATAAATTACATGAGATTAATAAAACACTAGGATGACCAGTTTCGATCGTCAAGCGATCATCATCAGATCCAATACACTTAGGCTATAAAATCTATGTTTGAAATACAGGTGAAAATATTTACAATATGTACAATTATTTAGTTGCAGTATTGGTACTGCAACTGTCAGTGTATGCTAAATGCAGTATATATGTTAGGTGAAATGCTAAATGGTGATGGCTATCCGGAGATTGTACTTTAGAGAGATTATATGGTTGTAAACTATGGTTAAACTATAAAATTTTAGGCTAACTACTTATCTGATTGTCTTCCGTACTACAGCTATTCGCAGTTTCCGTGCTCACTTGAACTCGCTGTGCGGTCGACTGCGGTGGTTATCTTAACGACTGGTTTTTCCCTGCCTTCCCCCCCTGTCCCTACGTGCTGTGGGGAGTGATCGCGATGTGTTTATGTGAGGTGTTGCCAACCTAGATAAGATGTATGTTATTGAATGAGGTGGATCTACAACTATTAAAGACCGTGGATTAGTCCTCGCCACGCGTGGAGCATAACCCATTCGAACTAAGCGTTGACGGTCTTATGAGGACGTCCCGGCACCTTTAATACTGCCTCTAATATGGGCCTTGGTTTATTGCAGAAGAAAAGTACATCGTACACCTGATCCAGATAACATTTACCTATTAAAAACCCCCTAATTTCCCCCCTTTTTTATCTAGCTTGGCTGTGTCGCTAAATTGTGTTTTGTTTCCGACAGGGTGTGTTTTTTAGTAGCGTGAAGAGGGGTGAGCTCTCCATGAACGTGTGTTCATTTAGATTGTTGGGATTGTTTCGTTTGGCTAGGTGTATCTCGATTGCTTCCTTTATGTCAAGAGCTCTGCCTTTCGATTCGTGATGGATTATTTTAAGGTCCGACTCTATGTTGGTAAAGCTATGCCCTGCGTCACACATATGTTCGCACACGGCTGAATGTGTTCCGTATCTTATTGCATTTCTATGTTCATTATAACGTGTGTCTACTCGCCTTCCACTCTGCCCGATGTAATTAGCTTGACAATCGGTGTCTTGGCACGTTATAGAATATACCCCTGACCTTGAATACGGGTCACGTTTATTTAGATTACTATTTAGGAGGTGCCTAGCGGTTGTGTTTTTCGTCGTGAAAGCTATCTTTATGCCTTGCTTTTTGAATAGGTTAGTGATTTTATATGTGTTCGTATTCACATAGTTGAAACGCGCAAATTTTTTCTCATTACTGTCCGGTTTGGGAATCGTTTTATCTTTATTTTTATGTTTGGCTATAATTTGATTTATTTTGCTTGGCGAGAAGTTGTTTTCCTTTGATATTTGCATAATCGTTCTTATTTCCTTATTATAGTTGTCTTTTGACATGGGTATGTTTAAAGCCCTATGCACCATTGAATTGAAACCCGCTAGTTTGTGCGTACTGGGGTGATTAGACTGATTGTCGATTGCATGCGAGGTTTGTGTTGCTTTCCGGAATATGGAATATGAAAGGTCGTTGTCTTTACGTTCAATAGTTATATCGAGATAATTTATTTTCCGGTCTATTTCGGATTCCTTAGTGAATTTGATAGAATGGTGAAGGCTATTAATGGATTGGAGAATTGTTTCTTCGCTTGTTAGTTCAGTATCGTAGATGCAGATTACATCATCTACGTATCTTTTCCATATTACTATTCCCTTTGTTGAAGTCTTTTCTAAGAACGCATTTTCTAGTGCATTGATGAAGATGTCAGCGATTAACCCACTTAGTGGCGATCCCATTGCTAGGCCTTCTCTCTGTGTGTATATTTTATTGTCGAATTGAAACACGCTAGTCAGGCAAATCGTGAAGCCAAGAAATTCAAATCACTCAGGCTTAAACTCATGAATTTAGACAAGTCAATTTGGTTCAACAAAAAATGTATAGAACTAAACCTCACCCCTAAATACGTACCAATTAAAACCGTACCGAACACACCAGCCTCGATCATTTCAACTAAACAAGCCAAAGCGCTTTGGATAAAAAACGAATTAAGATTTGCATACATAAGAAAGCAAAAAATTAACCAACAATTATACGACATTCAATTGCAACTAAGTAATTTCTGGCACGCAGCCCAATGGGACAGCTTCACCGAACACCTACATGACACCATCAAAATCAGAGCAACGAGGAAGCATGAAACGCTAGAAAATAAATTAAGAAAACTAGGAGAAACACAGAACCATCAATCTAACGAACAACACACGAATAACAATGAATTCAATTTCCACAGCAGAGTAAACAACAGAACGAACGTAACCTTTTCTCAAGGTGAAATGAATATGTTAGACAAAGGTTTGAAATACAACTGCACAGACGCACACACCAACCACAATATAAAACAGTTAATCACAGATATTGAGATAGCCAGTCACAAGCTCCCAGCAGAAGACAGGGAATTAACCAAAAATCTCGCCACCAACGAAGCCAAAAAAATCCTCAAACGAGAGGGCGATAGCAATAACATTCAAAACAACAAACAAATCAAAGAAATAAAGTCGTTGAAACAAAAAATAAAAGAACATGACTTAATCATCACAAAAGCAGATAAGGGAAACACTACAGTAATTTTGAACAAAACAGAATACATTGAAAAAACAGTCGAATTCCTAAACAACAACGAAATCAAGGAATTAACAAAAGACCCCACCAACAAATTCCAAAAACAAATAAAAAGTGCGCTAAAAGAAACAGAATACATACTGACCAAAGCTGAAAAATCAAAACTAATAAACATGAACCCGAAAATACCGTCATTGAGGGGACAACCAAAAATACACAAAAAGGAATGCCCAATGAGACCAATAGTCAATTGTAGGAATGCCCCTAATTACAAAATCAGCAAAGAGTTACTAAAAATCTTAAAATGCCGTCTTTCCAACGACAAAAACAACTCTGTAAAGAACACAACAGAACTAGTAACAGCATTGAACACCCTACAAATGAAACCTAGCTTCAGGCTAGTATCCTTCGACGTAACTAACATGTACACCAATATTCCGATTATTGAAGCAATCAACACTATCGAAAACAACTTAAAATCCAACAATTCGGTAAAAGAAATTGAAGAGATTGTGAGATTACTGAGGGTCGTTCTCACCCAAAACGTGTTTCAATTCGACAATAAAATATACACACAGAGAGAAGGCCTAGCAATGGGATCGCCACTAAGTGGGTTAATCGCTGACATCTTCATCAATGCACTAGAAAATGCGTTCTTAGAAAAGACTTCAACAAAGGGAATAGTAATATGGAAAAGATACGTAGATGATGTAATCTGCATCTACGATACTGAACTAACAAGCGAAGAAACAATTCTCCAATCCATTAATAGCCTTCACCATTCTATCAAATTCACTAAGGAATCCGAAATAGACCGGAAAATAAATTATCTCGATATAACTATTGAACGTAAAGACAACGACCTTTCATATTCCATATTCCGGAAAGCAACACAAACCTCGCATGCAATCGACAATCAGTCTAATCACCCCAGTACGCACAAACTAGCGGGTTTCAATTCAATGGTGCATAGGGCTTTAAACATACCCATGTCAAAAGACAACTATAATAAGGAAATAAGAACGATTATGCAAATATCAAAGGAAAACAACTTCTCGCCAAGCAAAATAAATCAAATTATAGCCAAACATAAAAATAAAGATAAAACGATTCCCAAACCGGACAGTAATGAGAAAAAATTTGCGCGTTTCAACTATGTGAATACGAACACATATAAAATCACTAACCTATTCAAAAAGCAAGGCATAAAGATAGCTTTCACGACGAAAAACACAACCGCTAGGCACCTCCTAAATAGTAATCTAAATAAACGTGACCCGTATTCAAGGTCAGGGGTATATTCTATAACGTGCCAAGACACCGATTGTCAAGCTAATTACATCGGGCAGAGTGGAAGGCGAGTAGACACACGTTATAATGAACATAGAAATGCAATAAGATACGGAACACATTCAGCCGTGTGCGAACATATGTGTGACGCAGGGCATAGCTTTACCAACATAGAGTCGGACCTTAAAATAATCCATCACGAATCGAAAGGCAGAGCTCTTGACATAAAGGAAGCAATCGAGATACACCTAGCCAAACGAAACAATCCCAACAATCTAAATGAACACACGTTCATGGAGAGCTCACCCCTCTTCACGCTACTAAAAAACACACCCTGTCGGAAACAAAACACAATTTAGCGACACAGCCAAGCTAGATAAAAAAGGGGGGAAATTAGGGGGTTTTTAATAGGTAAATGTTATCTGGATCAGGTGTACGATGTACTTTTCTTCTGCAATAAACCAAGGCCCATATTAGAGGCAGTATTAAAGGTGCCGGGACGTCCTCATAAGACCGTCAACGCTTAGTTCGAATGGGTTATGCTCCACGCGTGGCGAGGACTAATCCACGGTCTTTAATAGTTGTAGATCCACCTCATTCAATAACATACATCTTATCTAGGTTGGCAACACCTCACATAAACACATCGCGATCACTCCCCACAGCACGTAGGGACAGGGGGGGAAGGCAGGGAAAAACCAGTCGTTAAGATAACCACCGCAGTCGACCGCACAGCGAGTTCAAGTGAGCACGGAAACTGCGAATAGCTGTAGTACGGAAGACAATCAGATAAGTAGTTAGCCTAAAATTTTATAGTTTAACCATAGTTTACAACCATATAATCTCTCTAAAGTACAATCTCCGGATAGCCATCACCATTTAGCATTTCACCTAACATATATACTGCATTTAGCATACACTGACAGTTGCAGTACCAATACTGCAACTAAATAATTGTACATATTGTAAATATTTTCACCTGTATTTCAAACATAGATTTTATAGCCTAAGTGTATTGGATCTGATGATGATCGCTTGACGATCGAAACTGGTCATCCTAGTGTTTTATTAATCTCATGTAATTTATTTCAGGATTAGGGCATAACCCATCTCTTTTGGGTACATTCGTGTTGACCGACTGAAAAGCACTAAACTCTTGAATAATAATAATAATAATAATAATAATAATAATAATAATACAGTGGAACGTGGCTAATTCGAACTTCTATAATTCGAAATCTTCTTTAATTCGAAATTTTCTCTTGGTCCCTAGCATTATATATACAATAAATGCTAAATAATCGTGGTTAATTCGAATTATATTTTGGATAATTCGAAGTCTTTACGTGTAAAAACTCCTGAAAACAAGGTGGTTCCCGAAAAAACTGTTCTGAGTGCAGCCCAAACGACTAACCACATCACAGAACTTAGGCGTTTTTATTGTGGAAATGACGTAAGTAATTCTTTTCTCCGTTTCTTAAATTTGTTAGGTTCTTTTGTGATGGTCGAGAGACTTAATTGTAGGAAACAGGAAAAATCTCAATTTTTTTTGAAAACCAGTAGATTCCTCTAAGACTTAGCTACTGTACAGTAGATTGCAGTATTACTACTGTCTTTAAATAGCTGAATAGTACATTTTGGTTTTATTTTATCATTTGAAACTTTTGAGGTTATTCACGATACAGTTATTATACAGTGCCGTTGTCTGTTAATCTGCATTGTTGAACGTAAATCATGATGTAAACGTAATACAATATATTTTCTCTACCCTTTTCAAATAACTTGCTTAATTCGAATTTTTGGAAAATTCGAATTTTCTTACTAGTCCCTTGAGGTTCGAACTATCCAAGTTCCTCTGTAATAATAATAATAACAGACCTGATCTAGTACTTGTTGAAAAATGCATGAAGCACACCGACCACCTTCATAGATGTCGCAGTCCCTAACAGTGGCAACATGCTAACAAAACATGTTGTAAAGCTGTCAAAATATAAAGAGCTTTCAGAACTGATCAGGAAGCAATGGCACATGGCACAAGTCAGGACAGTTCCTATAATCATCACTGGCGTGATTCCGAACAAAATAAAGGAATCTCTCTCAGAGTTGTAATTAGACAGTCATACTTTCGACGTGTGGCATAGTAAGGCTGTTCTTGGATAATGGAGTGAGGGAAAAGTGTAAATATACTACGGAATGCAGTTACTTAGAATTTGCTCCTTATGATATGTATGTGGGATTGTGAATGATTTCTTTCCAGCAGGTATGCTGAGAATGTGTAAGCGCTAGCGCAAAATAAATAAATAAATAAATAAATAAATAAATAAATAAATAAATAAATAAATAAATAAATAAATAAATAAATAAATAAATAAATAATAATAATAATAATAATATGGTCGAATGCTGGAGATTTTAACAGCAACGCTAAATGGATTACGGAGGAGGAGGAAAGAATGTCAAAAATTGACACGATGAATGACTCTTCTGTATCAACTGAAGAAGTGACCCGTGTGGTTAAGGAGACTCAAAATTGGAAAGCGGTTGGACCAGACAACATCCACAACTTTTGCATCAAACGTTTTGCTTGCATTCATGAGCATCTTGCCCGCTGCTACACAGATTTCATCCAAAATCCACAACTTATTCCCTCTTACTTGATGCGAGGTAAAAGATACCTTCTGCCAAAAGGTGATAAAACCAATGACCCTTCCAAATATCGACCTATCACCTGTCTATGCACCCTGTATAAGATATTTACATCTTGCATTGCACTTAAGATTTATGAACACACAAATCTTCATAACATCCTGGCTGAGGAGCAGAAGGAGTGCATGAAGAAGTCTCAAGGTTGCAAAGAGCAACTTGTAATCGATGCAGTTACTATGGAACAAGCAGGAAAGATGATGCGTAACCTCTACATGACTTTTATTGATTACAAGAAAGCTTATGATTCAGTGCCACATTCCTGGTTAATCCAAACCCTGAAGATATATAAAGTTGATCCTGCCATAATTATAAGTCTGAAACATATGATGTATCATTGGGGGACCAACTTATTAATGTCAAATGGAGACACATGTATGGAATCGGGATTTATTCAAATCAAAAGGGGTATCTTTCAGGGTGACAGCTTGAGCCCTCTATGGTTCTGTTTGGCGCTCAATCCGCTATCATCATTGCTGAACAATGCAAAGTGTGGTTTTCCAACTAAGCACCATGGTATAGTGAAATACAAAATTTCTCATTTGATGTACATGGATGACATTAAACCGTATGCATCCTCTGAGAAACACATCGACAATCTAATTGCAATAACTGCTTCATTTTCTTCTGATATTGGAATGTCCTTCGGATTAGATAAGTGTCGCACCCTCAGCATTCGGCATGGAAAATTAAAGGCCCGAGCATTTCAACTTGATGACGGTTGTTTCATAATGGCTATGGAAGGTAATGAGACATACAAATATCTTGGTCTCCTGCAATCTAATCGAATTGATCATAAAGGTATTAAAGATAGAACCGTAGCTATCTACAATCAACGCCTTAACAAGATTTTAAAATGAAAGTTGAATGGAAAGAACACCTTTAAGGCTATTAATACCTATGCTATTCCTGCTCTGACATACACTTTCGGTATTATCAAATGGACGGAGACTGACTTGGAGAACATCCTAATTAGGTCACGTACCATCTTAACAAAACACAGATGTCTCCATCCATCCATCCATCAGCTGTTGAGCGATTGACAATCCCGCGCCAAAGAGATGGACGAGGGCTTACGTACATTATCCAATTGCATGCAAGGCAAGTGAGGAACCTTCAGAGATATTTTCTGGACAGACATGACTCTCCCAAACATCAAGCCGCTGTGGAGGCAGATGGCAAGTGCACACCACTGGATCTTCTTCACGTAAGGCGTATACAGTTAGCCACTGATGAGGAATGTTCAGCCATCAAGCTTCAGCAGTGGACGCAGAAAGCTCTGCACGGTCGTCATCCGTATGATCTCAACCAGAAACATGTCGACATTGATGCGTCGAACAGCTGGTTGACTCATGCGGACCTATTCACTGAGACTGAAGGATTCATGGTTTCAATACTGGAACAAGTTGTGGCTATCAAAAACTATCTTAAATATATAGTTAAGGCAAATATTCAGGATGATAAATGCCGAAGATGCCAACTAGAACCGAAAACAATTCAGCATATCACAGGAGGCGGCCAAGCAGTCTCCTGTACTGATTACTTGAAAAGGCACAACCAAGTGGCCAAAATAATGCACCTACACCTTGCACAAAAGCACTTATTATCTGAAAATACTTTGCCTTACTATCAGTATGATCCTGACGCCGTTTTGGAAAATAGTAGTCACAAGTTGTTATGGGACCGATCAGGTATTACTGATAAAACGATACCAGCAAACCGGCCAGATATCGTTCTTGTGGACAAGGTGCAGAAGAGAACCTTCCTCATTGATATTGCAGTGCCCAATTCCCATAATCTGCAACAAACCTGCTGTAATAAGATCACCAAATATCTGCCCTTGGCTGAGGAAATACGGCAAATGTGGAGACAGGAAAATGTAGTGGTTCTGCCCATAGTCATTTCTTCTACCGGCATCGTCCCTAAATCGTTCGCTCGCAATCTGGAAATATTGGGAATACATCCTGGTCTACATATCAACATGCAGAAGGCCGTCATCTTGGAGACCTGTTCCATTGTTCGATCGTTTCTCAACGTGCCACCTTAAGAGAATTAGCCATACCGTCTTGCAAACAAGGCGACGATATGATGGTGTGTCCCACTTATGTGGTGAAATGAATGTGATAACAATAATAATAATATTAATAATAATAACATCCTAATTAGGACACCTACCATCTTAACAAAACACAGATGTCTCCACCCTAAGTCAGCTGTTGAGCGATTGACAATCCCGCGTCAAAGAGGTGGACGATGGCTCACGGACATTATCCAATTGCATGCAAGGCAAGTGAGGAACCTTCAGAGATATTTTCTGGGAAGACATGACTCTCCCATACATCAAGCCGCTGTGAAGGCAGATAACAAGTGCACACCGCTGGATCTTCTTCACGTAAGGGATATACAGTTAGCCACTGATGAGGAATGTTCAGCCATCAAGCTTCAGCAGTGGACGCAGAAAGCTCTGCACGGTCGTCATCCGTATGATCTCAACCAGAAACATGTCGACATTGATGCGTCGAACAGCTGGTTGACCCATGTGGACCTATTCACTGAGACTGAAGGATTCATGGTTGCAATCCAGGATCAAGTTGTGGCTACCAAAAACTACCTTAAATATATAGTTAAGGCAAATATTCAGGATGATAAATGCAGAAGATGCCAACTAGAACCGGAAACAATTCAACATATCACAGGAGGCTGCCAAGCAATCTCCTGTACTGATTACATGAAAAGGCACAACCAAGTGGCCAAAATAATGCACCAACAACTTGCTCAAAAGCATTTATTATCTGATAATATTTTGCCTTACTATCAGTATGTTCCTGACGCCGTTTTGGAAAATCCCAGTCACAAGTTGTTATGGGACCGATCAGTTATTACTGATAAAACCATACCAGCAAACCGGCCAGATATCGTTCTTGTAGACAAGGTGCAGAAGAGAACCTTCCTAATTGATATTGCAGTGCCCAATTCCCATAATCTGCAACAAACCTGCTGTGATAAGATCACCAAATATCTGCCTTTGGCTGAGGAAATACGGCAAATGTGGAGACAGGAAAGTGTAGTGGTTCTGCCCATAGTAATTTCTTCTACCGGCATCATCCCCAAATTATTGGCTCGCAATCTACAAATATTGGGAATACATCCTGGTCTACATATCACCATGCAGAAGGCCGTCATCTTGGAGACCTGTTCCATTGTTCGCTCGTTCCTCAATGTGCCACCTTAAGAGAATTAGCCATACCGTCTTGCAAACAAGCCGACGATATGTTGATATGTCCCACTTATGTGGTGAAATGAATGTAAAAATAATAATAATAATGTGTGCTCACTGGAGAGGCCCGATGAAATACTTTTGAGTTGTCACCCGTACACGACCTGCATACCTGAATTAGGGTGAAATTGATTATGAAGACGTCACCAACGCCAAGCCCTGAGCATACTGGATATAACCGATGGAGTTTCAATTCAAATTTGACAATATAACTATCTCTACGACAGGTTCGGGTGTCTCAAGCCCTTTGGAGTAAATTTCGGTGCAGGATAGCGGAGGCGTGGACAATTATAACTAACCAAGCAATGGACTGACCGGCCAACCGACCAACCAACCTACCATCCAATCCAAACCAAACCAACCGACCGACCAGCATAACTTTTAATTTTGTAATTACTTGTTTTCATTCTGAAAAGTGACGTGTGCAATAAATCAATAGACACCATCTTACGACAACTAAGTAAAAGACAGCACGTATAAATGCGATAGTTTAAGTTTTAAGATACGACGTCGTTTACACAGCACGATTATAAGGAAATTAAAATTTCAATATTTAAATTTTTGTTCGTTTAGCGTTATTTAAGGGGATACGGAACGGTTAAAATTGTCAAAATCAACATTTTTCATATTTTTTGTGTTTTATATGAATCTCTGAAGCCTTCCCTTTAAAATGATGTGTAATACATTACAGATTAACCATTAGAAATTGCCATAATTTTAATTTGCACTTGCGCTAACAATTATATAATCATGATGTGTGGAAAGTTTCAACTGCAGATTTCTTAGTTCATTAAAAAAAATATGTTCCTTTTTCTAGGCGACTATTTATCACAGAGGTGTGAAAGTTTCACCATAAATTAGTCTCATAGTGTTTGATATTTTAACGGAGAAGTTTCCTTGTTTAAATTAAAACTGTTGGGGTTTTGGCTGCTTTGTTTAAGAGAAAGTAATTACTGTATATTCTTTTACAGTTTGAAAAAAAATCTGACTCTCCTGAAATCCAATATAAAAACGCTCATTAATGTGTAAAGAAAGGTTTGAATGAAATGTGACATAAATTTCATTATAGTATAGCTTTATTTGATTCTGAGGGAAAGGAATATGAATTAAACAAATTTAACATAGGTAAAATAGGCGATTCCGTATCCCTTAAACAATAAAAGGGAATTTAATTAGATATTCTGTATACATTTTTTTCAAAATTTCCCTGCTTGGCCCTCTTAAACCCTCCGTCCTGGGGGTGTTCCATAGCCCTCAGCACTTCAGAGATCCAGTGCTTTTAAATTTAGAAATTAAAACCCGTTATCATTTTGTTACATAACTATTTCCACACAATAACGCTTCAGAGGATTTTGTTTGCAATAATTTCCTATTTATAGCTAGTGTACTGTGTATTTCATGGGAAACCTTTGTGGGAAACCATCATGTATATTTCTATACACGCCGTTTCACAGTTGATGAGTAACTAAAATTTATTGCACTGGGGCATTAAAGCTATGTTATGTGAGCGGAATGATACAATTATTTCTCCATCCAAAGTAACAAAATGTTATGCCACATTGCTCTGGATATATCCCAAATTTTCAGTCTATACATTCATTCTCTCTTAAACGCCGTTTACGACACATTCGAATACTATATCGCTCTTTATTACGAACGATGAGTGAATATCAATTATTAAAATGAGTTATATGGCATGGCTCAATGATTTATAGGATTACAATTGGTTGATTGCTTATTTAATTGATTATTAGCCTATTTTCATTTATGAAAAAAAATAGGCTTATGAGATCACCTTTTGTCCGTGTGTCTGTCTGTGTGTGTGTGCGAATGTGTGTGTGAGTGTCCCTAATAAAATCTAAACGGCTGGAGCGATTTCAATGAAACTCGGTAAGTCAATAGCACTGTTCCGGACGACCCCGACCGTGTCCTTCAAATTTTGTAACGTCTCGCCAATCCGACATGGCGGCTGTGCGAAATATTTCACCAGCATTCAATATCTCCGAAACTATTACCGATATCACCCTGGAATTTTGTAGGGTGATAAAGGAAACTACTAGAAGTTCACCTATGTGACACTTGAAAACCTGGTAACTACAAAACCAACATGGCGGCCAAGCAACGTTGCGACTTTTAAATAAACGTTTCTCGCGATTTAACCAACCAAACGCAATGAAACTTGGTACAGTATATGTTAATACACATTGAAATGCACCGACATCTAACTTCGTTCAATTGTTTACATAACCTCAAGATGGCGGCTGTGTGGAATATTTCACCGGCATTATATATTTCTGAAACTATTACCGGTATCACCCTGATATTTTGTACGAAGATAAAGGGCTCTACTGGAAGTTCATCTATGAGACTTTCAAAAACCGGTTAACTACAAAACAAACTTGGCGGCCAAGCAAATTTGAAAGTTTTAAATAGACTTTTATCGCGATTTAATGATCCAAACGCAATGAAACTTGGTACATCAAATGTTTATACACATTGTAATGCACTGTAGTTCAATTGTTTACATAACCTTAAGAAGGGGGCTGTGTGAATTTTAAAATTAAGTTTTCATTTCTTATGTCGTTATCATGCAATCGAAGTGAAAGTTTGAATAATGAACCTACGCAATAATTTTCTTTTAATGGTACATGACTCTATGGCCTATACATATAACAATCCAACATGGCGACCGTCCGAAATATTTAGACGGTTCTCAATATCTACGAATCTGTTATTGCAATCAAACTGATTTTTTTGTGTTCATAGGGGCTATGAACATAAGTTCACCTATAGGACTTTCAATTACCTGGTGATAACAAAACGTACATGGCGGCGACGCGAATTATAAATATTCACATGGACGTTTCTGGCAATTTAACCACCCGAGTGCAATGAAACTTGGTACATTAAATCCTTATACAAATGTTAATCCACTGGCACCTAATTTATTTCAATTGTTTCCATAACCACAAGATGGCATCTGTGCGTAATTTTAAAATCTCGTTTTTACTTCTTGTGTCCTAATTATGCGATTGAAATTTGAATACTACATGTGCACAATAATATTCATGTAACAGCACATAACTCTAGGACCTACATATATAAAATCCTACATGACGACCATCCGAAATATTTAATCGGTTCTCAATATCTACGAATCTATTACAGCAATCAAACTGAAATTTTGTATGTTGATAGTGGCAGTTAACATAAGTAGGATATATGAAAATAGGTTGTATAGTTCTTCACGAAACTACTTGTTTTAATTTGCACTTGCGCTAACAATACTATAATCATAATGTGTGGAAAGTTTCAACTGCAGTTTCCTCAGTTCCATTTAAAATAGAAGGTATGTTCCTTTATCTAGGAGATTATTTATCACAGAGGTGTGAAAGTTTCACCATAAATTTGTCTCATAGTGTTTAATATTTTCATGGAGAATTTTCCTTGATTAAAGTAAAACTGTTGGGGTTTTGGCTGTTTTGATTAAGAAAAAGTAATTACTGTATATTCTTTTACATTTTGAAAAAAAAATATTCTGACTCTCCTGAAATCCAATATAAAAACGCTCATTAATGTGTAAAGAAAGGTTTGAATGAAATGTGACATAAATTTCATTATCATATCTTTATTTGATTCTGAGGGAAAGGAATATGAATTAAACAAATTTAGCATAGGTAAGCTAAGCGATTCCGTATCCCTTAAACAATAAAAGGGAATTTAATTAGATGTCCTGTACATATTTTTTTCAAAATTTCCCTGCTTGGCCCTCTAAACCCTCCGTCCTGGGGGTGTTCCATAGCCCTCAGCACTTCAGAGCTCCAGTGCTTTCAAATTTAGAAATTAAACCCCGGTATCATTTTGTTACATAACTATTTCCACACAATAATGCTTCAGAGGATTTTGTTTGCAATAATTTCCTATTTATAGCTAGTGTACTGTGTATTTCATGGGAAACCTTTGTGGGAAACCGTCATGTATATTTCTATACACGCCGTTTCACAGTTGATGAGTAACTGAAATTCATTGCACTGGGGCATTAACGCTATGTTATGTGTGCGGAATGATACAGTTATTTCTCCATCCAGTGTAACAAAATGTAATGCCACATTGCTCTGGATATATCCCAAAAGTTCAGTCTATACATTTATTCTCTCTTAAACGCCGTTTACGACATATTCGAATACTGTATCGCACTTGTTAGGAACGATGAGTGAATATCAATTTGTAAAATGAGTTATATGGCATGGCTCAATGATTTATAAGTTTGCGATTGATTGATCGCTTATTTAATTGATTTTTAGATTTAACTTATAACTCTTGTATCGCTCGTTTAAAAGTTAAGGTGTCTAGGTAAAGGTAAGGAACCTGAACTCAAGGAAAAGAAAAATCTTAAGAAACATTCTAGGACCACGTAAATGTGCTGACGGGACATGGAAGATAAGGAAGAACTGAAAGCATCACTGTCTCAATGCACTAACGACGTCTAAAATTCTATGGACATCTGATGAGAATGGACAGGAACCGCTTGGCGAAGAATGTCTTGGAGTACATTGCAAGACTGAAGGCTACAACGAAATGGGTAGAAGAAGTCAAGGAAGACGCGGTTGAAATTGAAATTACTGCCGCCGTGATCCACAACAGAAAGATACGTATTTCGGAGTCGCATTGACAGCGTTAAGACATTTAAGGAGAATCCACCAACATGTAGGCCTAAATTGGTAGTTTCTGCGGAGCAGTGGAGGATTCGAAGTGAAAGAATGAAGTCGTTCTGGGAAGAAAAGAAGAGATTGACCAGAAAGCCTTATGTTCTATGCTGTTCATAGTTGGCCAATATCCGAAAATAGGGTAAGTCTTCATCCTCACTGGGGTCGTGCAAATGAATATGGATAATATTGATATGCATTTACGTAATCAATACAGACATTGCAGAAAGTAATCGACTTGACACAACTAATATTCGTGTATTATTAGGATTTATTGGCTAACTGTTAACATTTTATTTGTATTATTCTTTATTCACCTTTGGTTTTGAGGACTTATTCTTGTTAAATATATTTGAATTGTATTTATAAAATGGATCCGCCGCGGTGGCTGCTACTGCGATACCTCGTGCCTTGCTGGCATTGGGAGAGCGTGGGTTCGAATCCCACCTAGGTCGTCATGAAAATGGTTTTCCGAGGTTTCCTATTTTCACCCTGAAGCAAATGCTGGGACGGTTCCTTTCAACAGGACCACGGCCGACTTATGTCCATAATCCCTTCCCTGGCCCTTCCTTAATTAGACCCTAGTTAGCGATCACCTGGGTGATGGGCCAGTCACCATCCCCAGTTGTATCTGATGACAAAGTGTGTTCAGCTGGCTGACATCGTCCTTGCGACAGTAGAGGAATGATTCCATGCAGTGTCCCATGTCATAGATTTATGACATGTATAAGAACCTTCCACAAACTACAATTGTGTTAAGCTAAAATTTGTAGGTTAGATTTAACACTCTATTAGTTCCAACATTCGTCGCCAGGTGCTGGTTGTGGTGGCATCTAGTAACCAATTTCACAGCTAGGTGTCGTCAACGGTAGCATGTGGTTGCAAAAGTAGGAACTCCTTGAAATTGATCGTATGTCATCCTTACCTAAATTACAACCGACAGCATTGGATACGCTCGCTGAATCGTAGCGTTGGGCTATGGGGCCAAGCTCTCTGCTGACTCGCTAGACGTGGATTCGAGCCCTAATGTCGGCCGTCCTTGAAATGGTTTTCCGTGGTTTCCCCGTTTTCAACTCCTGACAAATGCTGGGACGGTACCTTCTGACAGCCCACGGACGCTTCCTTCCACATCCTTGGCCAATTTCATCCATTCATCTTATCTCTCATTCCAACGCGCAGGTCGCCCATGGGCATTGAATAGAAAGTCCTGCACTCGGCCTCTCAGGAGGTCAAACGAAAATAAAAACTGAATTACAGATAGCAGGCACTAATAAAACTATCACAACTAACACCGTTTATCAGACAGATTCTACACACACCCAATGTACACGGGGCTACATGACCACGTTGTCGCAACCCCTAAACTCAGAAACCAACCAACCAACCAATTACTATGAAACTACAGTATTTATTGTTACTAGAGATACTCTGTGGGCCTTTGTTGTTGTTGTTGTTTTTAATTTGTTTTACCGGTTAAGGACATATTGGTCATCAGTCTCGTGTACGGTACTTGGGTGTGTAGTGAATTGATACGATAACCTGTGTTTCTGTGATGACTGCAGTAGTGTGTGTAACTGTAATTTTTAGGGTCGAGAAAGATGGTGGTGCCCCGGAACATGAAGCAAGGTATACCAGCATTTACCTATAGTAAGTGTGTAAATAAACCACACTGTCAGCGCCGGTACTCGATACTTCGATCTCCAGAACTGCTGCAGTCGTGGTGAGCAATTTAACGCGCACGGATTTAAGGTAGAGAGTTAGAATGGCCATGACGACTGGGAATAGAAATTAGAAGCTCTACATTTAGCCACTAATAATCTACTACTGTAGTAGCAGTCTGGGATACGTAGCGAAACTCTGAATAAAAAGTTTCTGGGTTCGATTCACATCGCTGATAAGAAATTTCATTCGGATCTGAGGGTTGGAACGATGGAGTAAACTCAGTCTCGTGAGGTAAAACTGAAAAGGGATGGGTTAGATTCTCATCTCAGTCGTATTAAGCGTGGTGATCCATAGTTTACCACGTCCAATCTAGGGCAAAAGCCAGAATGGTTGCTAACTTAAGGCCACTGCTCTTTCTTCCAAATCCTAGTTTTCGTTACAATTACACACACTACTACAGCTATCACAAAGATGCAGTTTATCAGACGTATTCCTCACTCAGCAAATACTCGGAGCTACATGTCTCAAATACCCTAAATGAATCAACAACACGAAGGTCTGCCAGTCAAGTTAACTCGTGTAGGGGCAGATGACCTCGCTGCTCCGTTCCTTAAAACAACAATAACTAATTAAACTCGTGTAGCCCACTCTAAATCTAACAAATTGCCATTACTTATGTGATTTGGATGTCAGCAATACTGTTCAGTACATAAAACCAGAATTACATTTGAAGAGCTTATTTTCAAATTGACGTAAATCCATGAATTGCAAAACTTCAGAAATCGCGTTTTTGTTTCTTCGTATAATAATAAATTCACATGTGATTATGAATATAACGTAATTTTATTCATTACTTTTATACACATCCAGACACTGTGTTTTAAAAATCTCTCTCAATGGAAATGTTGGTAATCGTCTCATGTAAGTTGGAGTTAGGAGGTTTTGGAAATAAATCATATATTTACCTACGCTTTGAGTGACATTTATGAACATTTAAATGGTTTAAACACACCAAATAAAGACACTGATGCTAGGCATATTTTTCAAAGTTAGCCATGGTCTTGATTTATCACGTGATATCACGTGATATCAGAGAGCCATCGGATTGGTCAACATGGATATAAGGTATATTGGAAATAAATACACGTTGGAGTTACATCACTTTGCAAATAAACTTAGTTTTTAGATCTGTGTTAATATGGGATATACGACGTCCTCTTCTCCTCCTCAACCGCTAGGTTGGTGGGTAACATGCATGTCTTCCAAAACGTCCTCTTTTTCTGGTCTGAAGTTTCAAATGGCAATAAGTGTGCTTGCCCTTCATGCTTTCTATAAATTGAGTCCTTGGTCTTCCTCGACGCCTCATTCCTTCTAGCTTCCCTTCGAAGAGTGTGGTGCATCAGTCAGAATGACGAATCAAATGACCAACAAAACTGTTCCTTCTTCTGTTTAAGGATTCAACCAAGGTACGTGTCTCCTTTGCTCTTATGAGAAAATTCTCATTCGTGACTTTATCAGTCCAAGGTATCTTTAGTAGTCGTCGCCAGCACCACATCTCGAATGCCCTAAGTTTTGATACATCTTTTTTTTGTCGCAGAGTCCATGTTTCAGAGCCATAACTTGCAATACTCCATACAAAACTTTTCACGAAGTGTTTTCGCACCTCTAAGTTAACAGTCTCGGATGTTACTAAATACTTCTTTTTTGAGAAGGATTCTTTTGTCTGTGCGATTCGAGCATTTACTTCTCTCGTGCACTTGCCATTTGATGAGATCAAGCTCCCCAGATATTTGAAATCCCTTACTTGGGCTAGTTTATCACCATCCATTAGCACATTGACTATTTGGTCGCCATCCCTAGTAAATGCCATTACTTTGGATTTCTTTTTATTTATCCTCATACTACTCTTCTCTTGCAATAATTCGTTTATGCGATTCAGAGCATTTTCCATATCTCTCTCAAATCGTATGGTACTCTACAGCTTGCAAGTAACTTTTACGCTATGACTGTTGGTAGCTAGGAATTCCTGAATGGACTCTTCAATGTAGATATTAAATAACAGTGGTGATAGTCCACATCCTTGTCTTACTCCCTTCCCAATTCTTTCCTTGCCAATTAATGCTGTCTGGTTCTTGTAAAGTTGATGGAGTATTCTTCCGTCCCTGTAGTCTATCTTCAGTTTTCTTAGGGTTTCAAACATCACCTTCCAATTTACATTATCAAAAGCTTTCGCTAAATCAATGAAAGCAATTACAACAAGTTTGTCGATTTCCAGGGACTTTTCAATAATTATTCTGAGACTTAGGATGGCTTCTCGTTTACCTCTTCCCTTCCTGAATCCAAACTGTTCTTCGGAAATATTATTTTTCACCTTCCAATTTACATTATCAAAAGCTTTCGCTAAATCAATGAAAGCAATTACAACAAGTTTGTTGATTTCCAGGGACTTTTCAATAATTATTCTGAGACTTAGGATGGCTTCTCGTTTACCTCTTCCCTTCCTGAATCCAAACTGTTCTTCGGAAATATTATCTTCTACTTTTCTCTCGATCCGATGATGGACGATTCTTGCTATAATTTTTGAGGCATGGGAGAGAAGGCTCAACTTTCTATAATCTTTACACCTTTGTGCTCTGTGCTCTTTTGGTATGGGAATAAGAATATTTTGCTCAAAGTCCTTTGTCAATTATCCTGTTACATATAGTTCATTTATTAGATTGTATAGATTGTCCTCCGAGGGCCTGTAGAATCTCTGTGGGGGTCCCCTCTGGTCCAGGAGCCTTTCTGTGTTTTAACTCGTTGAGGGCTCTATCAAATTCTTCTCTTAAAATTATATACAGTATATACGACGTATTTTGACTTAAAACCTGGGCTATACGTTGAGAGAACCTATAAACTTGCTTATGAAATTTAAAAAAAACGTCAATTGTTTTATATATGTTACTTTGTAAATAAGCTCTTCATTTCTTGTTAGACTCGGGAATCGAATCTGGGATTCCGAGGTGGCAGCCAACAATGTTGATCCCCTAAACCAGGGATCAGTCTACTACGAAAAAGTGTTCATTGAGTTTACTGAGAGACACCTGTTAATACAATAATGTTTATTGTAGCATGATTTCAGCCCGTCAATGGGGTCTTCATCAGCATTGCAAAAAGTAACGCCCTGCGCGGATGCGGATATCTGCGGATAATCCCGCGGATATCCGCAACATTTTTCGCCATGCGGATACAGTTTGCATGGCTGTTCGGATAGCGGATAAGCTGCGGATAATGTTTAAAATAAATTTGCGGTAGTTTTTAGAATACAATGTTGAACTGGATTTTTAGCCTACTTTTCACATTTTGCAAAAATGAGGAAAAAGTAGACTTATGAGATCGATCGGGGCAAATGTCTGTCTGTCTGTCTGTCGGTCAGTGTGTGTGTCCCTCCCCCCCCCTATCAACTCCTAAACGGCTGCAGCAATCAAATCCAAATTTGGTATGAGTAAAGATCTATACATGAATATCTCAACCCCATATTTGTAAATGATGTCAGTTCTACCAACTGCTGAAAAACCGCAATTGAACTTTGAGCATCATGGTGGATATCATGGAAGGTATGGATCGGAGCTATTCGAAAATTGGCACACATATAGACAATAATATATCAGTTTATTTTCCAGGAGGCCATGCATGGCAGTGTTAGCAAATTGATTCTAAGCCTGGTGATAGGTCCAATTTTAAATGCATGTAACATCTACACTATCAATTGGATTTCAACCAAATTTCGATGTACTATGCGTACATTAACAGATATGACTGAGCGTATTCTTAAAGGCCACCATGGCTGCCAACTGTTAATAAATGATCTCTCTCTATTTTCTTATCCAAATATCAATATATCAGAAAGTATGCAAGCCGACAGCTTTAAACTATGCACACGTATAGTATCTGACATTTTAGATTAATTTGGAGTAACTCATGTACGTCAGTGTTACCAACATAATTCTAAGCCCGCTGATAGGACCAATTTTTAAATACATGTAACTTCTATACTATCAATTGGATTTCAACCAAATTTCGTATGTGCTGTGTATACCATAACAGATATGACTATGCTTATTCTTAAGAACAACCAGGGCTGCCAACTGTTAATAAATGCTGTCTCCATTTGTTACCCTAATATTAATATATCAGAAAGTATGTAAGCCAACAGTTTTAAAATTTGCACACGTATAGTACCTGACATTCTAGATTAATTTGAAGAAACTAATATACGTCAGTGCTGCCAAAATTACTCTAAGCCTGCTGATAGGTCCAATTTTAAAATACATGTAACATCTATACTAACAAATGGATTTCCTCCAAAATTGGCACAACAAGAGATCATACTATTTCAGATTATTTCTGACCAATATATGCATGACATTCTTGCCACATGATTTTACGTGCGCTGATAGTTCCAATGTCTAATTGCATGTAACGTCCATGCTATCCATTAGACATCAACCAAATTTTGTATTCTGTACCTTAAGAGATGGAACTAACAGTATATTCAGTCACCAGGGCTGCCAACTGTAGTGCTCTATTAGGCTACATTATACCAGGTATATTTCGAACTAATTAGAAATTTCGAGGAAAGACCTCAGAATGTTAAAATGACATTACCAACTTAATTTCGTCATTATACTAGTTAGATCTATATAGATTTGCATGAATCTTAAATTTTAAGAAAAGTAGGCTCTTTAGTTCGACACGGAACTTCTTGTTAAATATAATTTAAGTTTTTGCTAAGATCTGCGTCTTTCACGATTCTTGTTATTTCTCTATTTGATTTTGCTTAGATTGTTTGAGAATAATTTAGATGTGAGAGAAGCCAGTCATAGTGTTGACTTATACCAAAATATATACTTTATACCTGCGATTGCGTGGGTAAATCCGACGACTACAGTAAGTAATTAGCCACCCACTGTTACTCAGAGGAACAAAACTCCGTCAAGATTGTCTTGCGATTCACACACAGCTTAGGGGAACGAATTCTCCTCAAAAGTCTAAATGAGTTGCTTTAATACTTCATTCTTTATCTAATAAAACATATTTTTATTGTAATGTCAGCGGGTTCAGATACCAAACGTGTGCATGCGGATAGAATACGTGCGGATTCGGACAACAGTCATGCGGATGCGGATAACGATCTGTTTATCCGCGCAGGGCTCTAGCTAATAACACATTTAAACACTAAGGGCATATTTACGAAACACTTAACTCTAAGAATATATTTTTAGCCTATTTTCATTTATGAAAAAAAAATAGGATTATGAGATCACCTTTTGTCCGTGTGTCTGTCTGTGTGTGTGCGTGTGATTCGTGTGTGTGTATGTGTCCCCTAATAATTTCTAAACGGCTAGAGCGATTTCAATGAGACTCGGTAAGTTCATAGCACTATTCCAGACGACCACGACCGTGTCCTTCCAATTTTGTAACGTCTCACCAATCCAACATGGCGGCTGTCCGAGTTATTTCACCTGCGTTCAATTTCTCCAAAATTATTACTGATATCACCCTGGAATTTTGAACGGTGATAAAGGGAACTACTAGAAGTTCACCTATAGACCTTTCTCGCGATTTAACCAACCAAACGCAATGAAACTTGGTACAGTATATGTTAATACACATTGTAATGCACCGACATCTAACTTCGTTCAATTGTTTACATAAACTCAAGAAAGCGGCTGTGCGAAATATTTCACCGGCATTCTATATCTCTGAAACTATTACCGGTATCACCCTGAAATTTTGTACGGTGATAAAGGGTACTGCTGGAAGTTCATCTATGATACTTTCAAAAATCGGTTAACTACAAAACGAACATGTCGGCCAAGAGAAGATGAACGTTTTAAATAGACTTTTCTTGCGATTTAATAATCCAAACGCAATGAAACTTGGTACAGCAAATGTTTATAAACATTGTAATGCACTGTCATCTAATTTAGTTCAATTGTTTTCATAACCTCAAGATGGCGGCTGTGCGAATTGTAAAATTAAGTTCTAATTTCTTGTGTCGTAATCATGCGATCGAAATGAAAGTTTGAATAATGAACCTTCGCAATAATTTTCCTTTAATGGTACATGAATATATGGCCTATACATATAACAATCCAACATGGCGACCTTCCGAAGTATTTAGACGGATCTCATTATCTACAAATCTATTACAGCAATAAAAACTGATTTTTTAATGTTCATAGGGATCTATGAACATAAGTTCACCTATAGGACTTTCATTAACCTGGTGATCACAAATCCAACATGGCGGCGACGCGAAGTATAAATATACACATGGACGTTTTTCGCAATTTAACCATCCGAGTGCTGTGACACTTGGTACAGTAAATCCATATACAAATGTTAATTCACTAGCATCTAATTTATTTCAATGGTTTCCATAACCACAAGATGGCAGCTGTGCGAAATTTTAAAATCTCGTTTTTACTTCTTGTATCCTAATCATGCGATTGAAGTTTGTATACTACACGTACACAATAATCTTCATGTAACAGTACATAACTCTAAGACCTACATATATAAAAATCCAACATGGCGACCATCCGCAATATGTAGTCGGTTCTCAATATCTACGAATCTATTACACCAATCAAACTGAAATGTTGTATGTTGATAGAGGCAATTAACATAAGTAGGTTATATGAAAAGAGGCTTTATTTCTTCACGTAACTATTTGTTTGAATATACAAGTCTAATCAAAATGAACGTCCTTACACAAGTATTTATGAAAGTATATAAACATGTGTTTGAACTCGAAAAAAGGCAAATAATATGAAATATACTGTACCAATATTTTGTATTATTTAATTATTATATCTTGATGTATCCATGTAGTGCCAACTAATATTTTAGGTCGAGAAATAATCTTGGTTTTTAATGTCAATTTAATCCGTTCCTTTATGAAGTCTATTTTTTGACATTGTAATGTTGATTATTATCTCCTATTATTGTCTATATTGTTACGCGCCACCTCCTAGTGGCACTTCCGTAACTGGATTACGGTGGGTAGAAGACACAACTCAAATTGTTCCTTTAAAGAAACGTATTAGCTTTATTGCGGGCCAGAAAGATACACCACCCAAATAGCAAATACAAGCAATTAGTATCTCACTCTAGTTTCCTCTTGTAGGGAACACTTGCCTTTCACTTGTCAATAAGCCACAGAAGTTAATCCCTCCTTGAATACACACGCTACAGTTATTTACGATAGCCGGTCACTCACCACTACACTCTGCCTCGCTGTCCGCTGGCTAGGGAAACATCCCCCGGTGTTTTCGCAATTCACCACACTAACCTGTGTTGCACTGGAAATCACACTCGCTCAAGACACAGTTCCTCTCTGTAGGCTTCACAGACCTTCGCTGTCAAGAGAATCAGCTTCACTAGGGTTTCGTAAGTCACGTCACCAACAACTGTCACTCAGGTAAAAGCGCGCACTAGCTCGAAAACACTCTCCACCTCGCCGGCCAGGTCGCTCTTATATAGCAGTCTGGTGACTCAATGAATGCATCTTGACCCGTCCAGGATTCACGTTTTCTCGAGATTTCCATCACTGGCTGGGTCACGAATATTCTGGACCATCCCTTTGTCCTAGTAGCCCTGTTGCGAAAGGCGCAGGTAATACACAGAGGCAGAGCATAGCCCGGGGGCGGTGGTGACTCACGCGGCGAGGCGACGAAACAAACTCACAGCCGTAACAATATTGTTCGTGTTACAGTTTATCTGGTCTATTTGTCTTCTAAATTCATGTTCTATTTAAGTTGTCCTTAATTAATGAAATAATATTACAAAGTGTCTTTTGACGTTGAAATATGCTAATATTACTGTTTTGTTGTTTTGAAGTGTGCCGTAATTGTAATCTATAAGCGTCATACGAAAAAGTGTTTCAACTCTCCAGGGCACAGTTATGCAAAATACTCATATCACAAGCTCTTAGTAACGTGTTGTTTATTCATCTAGGCATACCAGCTTAGTAGCGTCATCTATTCTATAGGTCAAAGAGAGCAACCTAGCATTATGCCTCACAAGATTGCCAGCCACTTTGTATCGACTTCTATGGTTGCACAAGATAAAGACCATACTCGAATGCTGAAAAGGAACTTCAAAAAATAAAAGCATCACTTCCATCAATTTCGTCTTACTCCGAAGTATTTACCCTTGAAGAAGTCAATGTGGCTATAAAAGACATCAAACATGGGAAAGCCCCCGGATTTGATGGCATTCATCCTGAGTTTCTGTTAAATCTGGGCCAAAATGCTCGAAAATGGCTTGTTCGATTTTTCAGTGATATTCTAAACACAGGGATCCTCCCAAATCAGTTCAAGAAAAATAAATTTTTGGCTGATTTGAAACCTGGTAAGCCAAAAGACGCTCCCCAAAGCTACAGGCCTATAGCATTGCTGAGCTGTTGCTACAAACTTCTTGAAAGACTGATTTATAACAGGATCAGTCCGACTATCTTAGAACACATTCCTGTGGAACAGGCTGGCTTTAAACCTAATCGCAGTTCTTGTGATCAAGTCCTTGCTCTTACATCGCATATCGAGTCTGGTTTTCTACTCCAGCTGAAAACTTCTGCTGTGTTTCTCGATCTGTCTGCCGCTTATGATACAGTATGGAGAGAGGGGTTACTCTATAAACTGTCTCGAATAATACCTTGCAAAACTACCGTGCAACTTATTGGTATCATGCTCAGTAACAGACTTTTCCAAGCCATTCTAGCAAAAAGAATGAGCAAACAAAGAAGGCTGAACAACAGGCTCCCACAAGGTTCAGTGCTGTCTCCCCTTCTCTTCAATCTGTATCTCTCTGATCTACCAGATACTCTGTCCAGAAAGTTTTGTTATGCTGATGATATAGCTTTGGCTATAAGGCACAAGGACATCAGTGTCAGGAGAATGTGCTCAATGATGACGTTGCTAGGCTTGAAAGTTATTTCCACAAATGGAGGCTCCAACCAAGTGCAACAAAAACTGAAGTATCATGTTTCCACTTAAACAACAGAATGGCTGATAGTGCAGTTCATGTATCGCTTCAAGGTTCTGTGCTGAGAAATAATAAACACCCTAAATATTGTACCCGATACCTAGTTTAGGCTATCGGCTACGCCAGCAGACATTAAGCTGTAGTTGAGGTTTTGGAAAGCAATAGGAAAAGATAGCGCACCGATCGCGTCAAGAAGAATGCCAAGATGACGTAGCAGGTCAAGAATCAAGGAGGCATTGAAATCTATGAGAATATAGAATTATGGACAGAGATGTGAAGCTTTATTGAAACATTTATGGTATAGTAATTTAAACAACTTAGAAGAGGATATATAACATGCATTATATGTGGAAATAATTTTATGGAAGTAAGTTATTTTATAACAGAACAGCCGAGAGGATTCGGGTTCGAGACTATGTTCATGACGTGGGAGCACTGTGGTGGGGGAATAAGCCACGTGCCGCGCGGAGCACATAAGCCAGAACACAGCGCTAGCAAGGTCAGTTGAGCCCAAGAAGACGGGCAGTTCAGAGCAGCTCTATAGCACAGTGAGACGGACATTGAAGGTCACGCAGCATACGGAAACCGTCACGGCATAAGTGTAGGCGACATTTCTCGCATCGCCGAGCAGCCAAGGCCGAGCGGGTCGTTGATCCAGGCGGGCTGGCCGAGGAGACAATTGTAGACAGCCGGGGTATTTCAAAATCACACTGCTCGTATTTGAAGACTTTATTTCAAGCTTCATTTCGACGCTGTTCAAACACAGGCTTTTACGAATAACCTTATAACCATGCTGTTATATAACACATTCAAAGCGACTTTTACTATTCCAAGTAAACTGAATGTTTAGCATAGGCTCTGATGAACATTATATCGTGCATTTATAAGATTTATATCTTATACAATTTTCATGAGTTACCTATTACGAACAGATACATGGTGTATCGTAATCTTGAACTCTATCAAGTAAAATTTTATTTTACTCAAGTGGGACTTTGCAGTAAGTTGAGATTGGACTTACAATTCTCAAACTCAACATTTAAAGGAACAGTGGCGTATATTAGAAGAGGAGTAAGGGGTCCGCTGTTTCCATGAACTTTTCGAGAAGGAGTTGGACAATATCCGCTATGGGTAATCCGAGGTTCAACATGACCGAGTAAACGTGAATAGAGACAAGATGGCACCACAGAGCGATGGATTCGATTCCTGACGAGAGGAGTCCAACAGCTGATTCGCTTGGGATTTCGAAGGAAATCGTCATTTCATGGATGAAATGATATTCACGCCGATCTTACGAGAAATTCTTTAGGTAGGGAAAATCGACGATCTTGGAAATTATATTGCAACTGATAATGAAAGGTATTGTAAGAGTTCTAACTACCTGATACGATTATTTTCATGAATACTGGGCACACATGTATATTTTTTCTAATAGGAGTGATTTGATTATTAAGACATGGTTTGAATTTATATACTTCGAATTTGCTAGAATATGGAGTGACCATATGATATGGCAGGCATCATTATTCGAAATTCTCACCATTGATTGACTTTATTAAGCAGATGTTTGGTCTTTTAGACATTTTTCCAGCTAGGATATTTTTCATAAATAGTTTTTTTTTGTGTAACGAGTATTTCGAACTCGTGATCTGCAATTGATTATCAGAAATTACTTCGTCAGTTCATTGCATACTAGCGAGTGTGTATTATTCATCAGTAGGGATTTTTTTCCATTGGATTGTTTGGAGATATTAAGAAGTTATTCACTTTAGTGAATGAACATCGCTTTTATATGACAACTAGAAACTTGTTGATTCCTATCTGGTACATTCACTCATATAGCCTACGAGGTGGGGTCCTTCGTATTTATACGATTGTATGGTGGCTACTCACCTTACCCATCGTTTAGGGAACTATCATCCAAGCCGACGGGGCGAGGTCTTTCGTATTTATACGACTGTACGGTGGTTACACATCTTACTTGCCATTGAGGGACTCATTTTTATCATCCGAATGTACACGAGATGTAAGTGAATCTAACAAGGAACTACTAGTCACATATCAGTCGAAATTTTGTTAAATAAAGTAACGATAAATGTCAACAGGATTGCATTTAGTAATTCATGTTTGCCAATCCAATATTTTGTTGCTATACTCTTTTGAGAGTAATTTCAGTTTAACAGCTGTTACAGCTGATGCTTTTGATGATTTTTATAATTGTGTTTGATACCTTTTGAGAAGGATTTAAAGTAATTGAATCTTATGAGATTAATCATTAATGGTCAAGATTTATTTTAAGGCAGATCAGTATTGCAGATTTTGATATGAGAGATTATAGCACATTGGTGTTTTTCTGTGATGTGAGTTATGAAAAATTGTAAGAGAATTTATGCTATTTGAAAGCAGATCTTAAATTACTGAAGTAATATTTTTCCAATTGTTTAAGAAGTTGTCTAGATGTGATCAGATTAATTACAGTTATTGGAGATTGTGTGCGTTGATAATTTGAAGCCAGTTATATATTCTTTGTAGATCATGCAACATGGTTAAGTGGAGTTTGTGATAGGCATTTTGTGGAAGTTTCCATGTGATAGTTGCAACGTTGATAAAGTATTTTGAAGCAGACATGAGGTCGTCGTACCCAGTCTAGCGTATTTGTTGAGATTCATGCTGTATGTGCTGAATATTTATGGAGTTTTTGGAGTAATTCTTATATTCAAATGTGATATTTGAAATATTGAAGAAATATATTGTCGTTGTGAATAGTTAGATCCAACGTGATGTCGTGGAGACAATAATATTTTTTGGCATGATAAATTAAATACGAGATATAACTTGGAAGTGATAATACTGTAAGACAACGTTCTGTAAACCATATTAAACAATTTGTTAGGAAATTAAACAAATAAATGAAGTTGATAATACAAGATTTTCTGAAAATAATAATTAATGAAATAATAATCTGAGATTTAAGCATATTAACGATCTGACCTAATGAAATAAAAATCAGAATGACTAGATGAAATAATGAAAAACTAAATAACCAGATGATTGAAATTTAAATAAGTTGATACATTAAATTTTGAAATAAATCGATGAATTAAATAACGTGGATGAATTAAAGATTGATAAAATAAACTGATTGAAATAAATTAATAGACGATTGTAATGATGATGAATAACTGAATTAGAAGGTGATAATTAATTAAAGAAGGTGATGATTAATGAATTTACATGGAATTAAATAAATTTAATTGAGATAATTTGAAGGAATTACAACTTGAATTGAGAATTTAAATGATGTAATGGTGATGAATTAAGGATTCTGACAGGGATATGTAGAATTTTGAAGTGAGAATTAATGTGAGAAATATTTAATTTTGATGACGATAATGATTTTCAATAAGCTATGAATTTTCTGTAATTCACAGATAAGTGATTATTTATGACGATGTAAATAGTGTAAATTAATTATTCAATGTTTAGGAACATTTGATTAACATGTTCAACATTCAAATTATACCATGCAAACCATAAATTTACGTGATATTTAATATGTGTGATTATTATATGTGTATGTTTAGACAGAGTTATAACTTAATTAAATCCACATTGATGTTAAATTAAAGAGAAATTAGGTCTCAGGTTTCACAAATGTCAGTGACGATAGACATAGTGCTACAGTGATCCTGAGAACCCAAGAGAACTTTATACATTTCTCTTGTTATGTGGATTAAAATAATTTTGGATTAGAAAAGAGATGGTTCGATTTTTGGACAATGACAATTTAACTTTGGCATTCGACCATACTCTTAGGTAGGAGTTATATTTAAAATGTCTGTCTGACTATCAAAGTAAAATAAATTTGTTTTTATCTTAGTTGTGATCTGATGATGGTGTGATGTTCCTTTTTCTTTCCTTGTCTAGAGTAAGGCTTATCCGGAAAGGAAGTGGTTTGCTAGGAATTCAGTTGATGGCGCCCATTTATATTTGCATTATTTTTATTAAACTTATGCCCGTAACGACCCTAGAGATACTTTGTCTCGTGATACCCACTGCTTTTTCGATAATTCAGCTGAATTTCCGACACATTCCTTATTTGACTAGAGGTTCATTTAACTCCGCTCTGTCCCGGAACTCCAGGAATGCGATGTTATAGCAGATGGGTTATCGCATCCCCAGGACGAACGGGTACAATATTTAGGTGTCACTCTGGACCGCACATTATCTTTTAAAAGACATCTTGAAAATACAGCCGCCAAAATTAGAAGCCGGAATAATATCGTGCAGAATCTTTGTGGAACTACTTGGGGAGCTTCTGCTACAACACTGAGGTGTTCTGCATTAGGTCTTGTCTTCTCCGCTGTTGAATATTGTGCTCCAGTTTGGCTGAACAGCCCCCATGTAAAGATAATTAATACCCAACTCAATAACACCATGAGACTGATCAGTGGCCTTATTAGATCTACGCCGACTTATTGGCTTCCTGTCCTCAGCAACATCATGCCTCCTGACCTACGCAGGAAAGCTGCCCTGATCCAAGAGTATATGAAAATGATGAGTAATCCAGCTCTTCCTATTCACTGCGACATCCCTGATCTGAATAGAAACCGACTGAAATCTAGACATCCACCCATAAAATATGCTAGAGATCTCACAGGCAACAATGTTAAGCCGAATATCCAATGGAGAAATGAATGGACGCTTGGAGTGACTTAATTGGAGATAGCGCTGCACGCGGTTTTGACTGCCAAGAGGAACGTGGACTGCTCTCAATAGGATCCGATCTAACCACGGGGTCTGTGCTGAATCACTCTTCAAATGGGGTAAAATTCCTTCTCCCCAATGTGACTGCGGTGCTCCGTCACAGTCAGTTCACCACATTGTTCACTAATGCCATAGAAGAGCATATCAGGGTAATCGGTCTGACTTCCTGTTGGCAAAACCTACAGCACTGCAATGGATACAGAATTTAAATTTAAAGATATGAGCCTGCCTTGTCATGTGTCGCTGTAAATATGTATATATCAATGTTTATGTGTGTATATATTTATCTTGCATACTTGTTGTCTGTATGTCATGCGATAAATAAATAAATAAATAAGCGTCATCTATACGTTGCTATGACAACACAAGCTCTTAGTAACGTGTTGTTTGTTCATCCATGCATACCAGGTCAGTAGCGTCATCTATGCGTAGCTATGAGAATACAAAGTCTTAGTTACGTGTCTTAGATGCGTGGGCTACTGTTTGTTTCTTTACGAATTCACGTGCGATTCGAACATTGAAAAGTGTAACAAGCAGTTCCTTGAAGAACTAAAGCCTATTTTCATATATCCTACTTATGTTAATTTCCTCCATCAATATACAAACATTTCAGTTTGATTGTAATAGATTCATAGATATTGAGAACCGTCCAATATTTTGGATTGTCGCTATGTTGGATTTTTATGTACAGTATGTAGGTCTTAGAGTTATGTACTATTACATGAAGATTATTTAGTAGGTGTAGTATTCAAACTTCAATCGCATGATTTGTACACAAGAAGTAAAAACGAGATTTTTGAATTTCGCACAGCTGCCATCTTCTGGTAATAAAAACCATAAAAATAAATTAAATGCCAGTGGATTAACATTTGCATAGCCTAAGGATTTTCCGTACCGAGTTTCACTGCACTCGGATGGTTAAATCGTGAGAAACGTCCATTTAAATATTTATACTCCGCGTCACCGCCATGTTGGATTAGTGCTCACCAGATTATTGAAAGTCCTATAGGTGAACTTATGCTTATAGCCTGTATGACCATAAAGAATTTCAGTTTGATTGCTGTAAAAGATTCGTAGATATTGAGAACCGTCTAAATATTTCGGATGGTCGCCATGTTGGATTGTTATATGGATAGCCCATAGTGTTTTGTACAATTAAGGGAAAATTATTGCGTAGGTTCATTATTCAAACTTTCACTTCCATCGCATGATTACGACACAAGAAATCAAAACTTAATTTCAAAATTTCACACTGCCACCATCTTGAGGTTATGTTAACAATTTAACTAAATTAGATTCCAGTGCATTACAATATGTATAAACATATAATGTACCATATTTCACTCCTCTCAGATGGTTAAATCGCGAGAAAAGTCTATTAAAATGTTTCTAATTCGCTTGGCCGCCATGTTCGTTTTGTACTCTACAAGTTTTTGAAACTTACAAATATAAACTTGTAGTAGTGCCTTGTATCACCGTACAAAATGTCAGGGTGATATCAGAAATAGTTTCGGAGATATAGAATGCCGGTAAAATATTTCGCACAGCCGCCATCTTGAGATTATGTAAACATTTGAACTAAATTAAATTTCAGTGCATTAAAATTTGTATAAACGTTTGCTGTACCAAGTTTCATTGCGTTTGGATGGTTATATCGCGAGAAAAGTCTATTTAAATTCTCAACTTTTAGTTACCAGGTTTTGAAAGTCCCATGGGTGAGCTTATGTAGTACCCTTTCTCACCATACAAAATTTCAGGGTGCTATCGGTAATAGTTTCAGAGATATTGAATGCTGGTGAAATATTTCGCACAGCCGCCATGTTGGATTGCTGAGACGTAATAAAATTTGAAGGCCACGGTCGGGGTCGGCCAAAATGGTGCTATGACCTTACCGAGTTTCATTGAAATCTCCCCAGTCGTTTAAATGTTATTAGGGGGACACACACACAGACACACAGATAGACACACACACACACATATGCACACACACACACACACACACACACAGACAAAAGGTGATCTCATAAGCCTTTTTTTTTTTTCACAAAATGAAAATAGGCTAAAAATGATGAACAGAAACGTGCGGGTAATCAAGAGATAGAGTTCCAAATATTTATCCTCGACACGCCATATTCCTCTATAACTACTGATGAAGAAAATTAGGAGCGTTTCAAGAAATCAAAGAAGTTAAAAAATCAGAAAGTTGTAAGATATCCATTGGTTTACGCTTCTCCATGTAGCCGTGGAATGGTACGTTCATTGGCTGGCTAGTTTCTTCACTGATGCGCTGCGTATACAGCTTCGCAGAAGTGTTCGGCAATCTGGCAGAACTTGGTCGTTAATCTCGCGGTCATAAGTCACAGGACCTCATTTATCGTGAAATACCATCCACCGCTCATGGTATTTCTCCTCAAAATTCCCATATGTAATGACTGGGAATCGAATCCGGAAATTGACAATAATCACGAATGAAGTCCCCTTTTCTGTGGCAAGTAACATGGTGTAAGGGGTGTCATGTTGATAATTAGAGAGGTTGTCTGTTCTCATGTAACTGAAACACGAACTGGAGAGTGATGCCAACATTTGGACTGGTTCCTGTTTCACCCTCCACGTGTTTGGTAGCGTTGGAGAGGGTGGTATATTTAAGGAACTGTCAAATGAAAACGGATCAGTTGCTAAAGAATGTCATTAAGCATTTATTACTAAATAATAGTAATAATAATAATAGTAATAATAATAATTATACTAATACAAATATAATAAACACCACAAAATAAACCCCAGCAAATCTTCTAAGTATTTGCCGTGTCTTTGTGGGGCGTCTCTTAGGTGCATCAAGTCAGTCTCATCAGCGGGCTTTTGGTTGCCCTGCCCAGAACGCCACAGGGGTAGTGAACTATGTATTACGTCCCCTTGTATATGCTTTTACAGTGGGAACATAGAACTCTTACAGCCTTTCTCCTCCCTATAGAAGTTTCCAAAGATGGCATAGGCCTATTGGCTTTCGCGGCCAATAAACGTAAGACTGTTTGTTACCATAATAGTTATTTATTTATTGGAGGTTTAAAGGGAGGAATAGTGAAGTCATCTGCCCCTAAACCGTAATAGTCATATTATAAACACTGATTGGAAAAATCACCAAAGAAACGTAATTTGGATGAATTAAAATTACCGGAAAAACAATTGCTTAATTACTATGATAACACATTACTGTTTCAAAAAGTAATCGGTAATATTTAAATTATAATTACAATTACTTCACGAATTTGTTTTACAAAGAAAGCCATCCATTAGAAGTAATTCATAGCAGGAAAAAGAGTTTAAAAAAATCAAAGAAATCAAAGAGTTATTCCTGGGTAAGTTAATATGAATATAATTTACCATAAATATAGCCTAAATTATATTAAACTACAGTAAGTTACATTTAAAATCGTCATTGCTTAACCTCGATATTTTGTATGAAAGTACATCTTCACATTTACTGTAGTGGTAAGATCGATCCACAGGGGCGCGTGAAAGGTTACTACAATGTATCGATTACAAGAATGTAATGTTCTGAAGTGGATTAGGAGTAAAACTTACATTTTTTAACCTGTATGTAATTACGCCCACAATTTAAGCGCCTGTAATAACAGCACTTTTACTCAATTACTTCGCATCAATGGTCAGTAGTGGAGTAGTAAGGGTTTTGCCCCCCCCCCCCCCCCCCTTCTCACAATGCAAGCCGATAACTCCCGAACCCGTGGTCAGAGATTCACGAATGAGGTGTCGTTGGACTCGGGATGACGGGGGCTTTGCTATGGACCATTCATTTCAACCCCTAAATAAAACCTACCCCTACTAGGGGGTGAAATTGTAATTTTTAGTGAAAGTCTCTTTTCAAATGCAACAGACGTGACGGGCGATACCACTATGAACTTAAATGTTGTTGCTCATATAGCGCATGCGTTTTGCTGGATGCCGCTATGGATCAACATTTTTGTTTTTGTTTTGTGCGCATGCGCACTTGGGATTTATGTAAGAGGGCGAGCTCTTTGCAAAAAAAAAAAAAAGATTGATAAGAAGGGGTTTTGGTGGTGAGGAGAGAGCCAGATAGTCGCCTACTTTCCTACGAAATTTGCCGATATCTCTCAAACGCAAGGACGGATTTGGACGTGTGACGTGTGAAATCGCTTGTCTCGAAGCCCTATATATGTTATTAATAGGTTAAAGTTTTGAGAATGAGGGAAACAGGGTTTTTGGGGGTAAAACCATGATTTTAGACTTTTTCCGATATCTCACGAATGCATGGTCGGATTTGGTCCTATGACGTGTCAAATGGCTTGTCTAGAAACCCACTTTATTTTGGTAATAGGTTAAAGTTTTTGAGAATGAGGGAAACAGAATTTTTTGGTGCTGTACCCGATACCTAGTTGAGGCTATCGGCTACGCCAGCAGACATTAAGCCGTAGTTGAGATTTTGGGAAGAGTTAAGAAAAGATAGCGCTCAGATCGAGTCAAGAGGAATGTCAGGATGACGTAGAAGGTCTAGGATCAAGAAGGCACTGACATCTGTAAGCGGATGGAATTATGGATAGAACTATGAAGCTTTATTAAGATCTATATGGAACATGGTATTTAAACATCTTAGAAGAGGAGATATAACATGCATTATATATGGTAATAATTTGAAGGAAGTCAGATAACCCTTAAGTTAATTTATAACTTAATAGCCGAGATGATGGGGGTTCGAGATTATAGTTGTGACGCAAGAGCACAGTGGTGGGGAGAACGTCACGTGACCGCGCCAGGCAGGTAAGGGTCATTGCAGTCCAGAGACAGTCAGTCTAGCTCAGTGAGCCAAGCAATCGAGATCTGTTAGCAAGAGGGTCAGACAGCTAGCTGAGTAGCACACGCCAAGCGCATGGTACAGGTCGCGCAGTGAACAGTTTGTCACGGAAAGTGAAAGCGACAGTTTTAACTTCACCGAGCAGCGAACGCAAAGTAGGTCAGTGAGCCGGGCGGACATCCGCAGTAAGTAGCGTGGAGACCGGTCACCGAACCAGATGTACGGGTCGAGCGGCATGAGGAGGCCGAGGCTTTAGAACAGCATTGCGAGTAGTTGGAGAACTTTATTCCAAGCTGCATTTCAACGCAGAACAGCATAGTAGAGCGACATGGCGAGGCCAGCTTTATGCGGAGATTATTATAGCATTGCAGTAGGGCCGTGCGGGTTAATTCCAACTTTATACCCAAGCATTATAACAGAAGCTGAACTTCATTACTACATTGAGTTGGAACGTTTATTCAGCATTTGAATTATAAAGGCAAATAGTTACGTGATACTGCAACTGTGAACTTCGAATGAACATAGTTTTTCAATGACATTACGACTATGCATTTCATAACGCAGTCCAAGTAACATTAACAATTTTAAGCAAACGGAATGTTGTAAGCAAATGCACTTAGGAACATTAGCTCGTGCATTAATGCAATTCTTTCTTATGCAGTGTTATGAATTACCGAGTACGAACACAGCTACAGGGTGTTTCATAAACATAGACACTCTCATGAAACAATTTTATTTTCTACAAGTTAGAATAAACCGCTGTGGAAATTGAACTTTCAACACTCAAAGCGAACATTGTATAGAACAGTGGCGTAACGTAGAAGAGGAATAGGGGGTCCGCTGTTTCTATGAACTTTTTCGGGAGGATTTGGACAATATCCGCTATGGATAACCAGAAGTTCATCATGTCGGAGTAAACGCAGACAGAGACGCGATGGCACCACAGAGCGATGGATTCGATTCCTGACGAGGAGGAGGTCTACCAGCTGATTCACTTGGGATTCGAAGGCAATCGTCATTGCATGGATGGAATGATGTTCACGCCGATCTTTCGAGAAATTCATTACATAGGGAAAATCGACGATCTTTGAAATTAATAACAGCTGATTATGAGAAGGTACTGTAAGAGTTATAACTTCCTGATACGATTATTTTCATGAATACTGGGCACACATGTATATTTTTCTAATAGGAGTGATACGATTGTTTAGATATGGCTTTGACTTTATATGCTTTGAATTTTTGCTAGAAGCAAACCATATGATATGGCAGGCATCATTATACGAAATTCTCACCATTGGTTGGCTTTATTAAGCAGATGTTTGGTCTTTTAGACATTTTTCCAGCAAGGATAGTTTTCATGAGTAGTTTTATTTTGTGTGACGAGTATTTCGAACTCGTGATCTGCAATTGATTATCTATATTACTTCGTCAGTTCATCGCATACTAGCGAGTGTGTATTATTCACCAGTAGGGATTTTTTCCATTGGATTGTTTGGAGATATTAAGATGTTATTCACTTTAGTGAATGAATATCGCTTTTATATGACAACTAGAGACTTGTTGATTCCTATCTGGTACATTCACTCAATCAGTCTTCGAGATGGGGTCTTTCGTATTTATACGATTGTATGGTGGTTACTCATCTTACCCATCGTTCAGGGCACTATCATATTAGTCGACGGGGCAAGGTCTTTCGTATTTATACGATTGTACGCTGGTTACTCATCTTACTAGCCATTGAGGGACTCATTTTTATCATCCGAGTGTACATGAGATTGTAAGAGAATCAAACAAGGAACTACTAGTCACATATCAGTCGAAATTTTGTTAAATAAAGTAAAGATAAATGTCATCAGGGTTACATTTGTAATTCTTGTTTGCCAATCCAATATTTTGTTGCTATACTCTTTTGAGAGTACTTTCAGTTTAACAGCTGTTACAGCTGATGCTTTTGATGATTTTTATAATTGTGTATGATACCTTTGAGAAGGATTTAAAGTAATTGAATCTTGTAAGATGAATCATTAATGGTCAGATTTATTTTAAGGCAGATCAGTATTGCAGATTTTGATATGAGAGATTATAGCACATTGGTGTTTTTCTGTGAAGTGAATTATGAGAATTGTAAGAGAATTTATGCTATTTGAAAGCAGATCTTGAATTACTAAGGTAATATTTTTTCCAATTGTTTAAGAAGTTGTCTAGATGTGATCAGATTAATTACAGTTATTGGAGATTGTGTGCGTTGATAATTTGAAGCCAGTTATATATTTTTTGTAGATCATGCAACATGGTTAAGTAAAGTTTGTGATAGGCATTTTGTGGAAGTTGCCAAGTGATAGTTGCAATGTTGCGAATGCATTTTGAGGCAGACATGAGGTTGTCGAACCCAGTCTAGCGTAATTGTTGAGATTCATGCTGTACATGCTGAATATTTATGGAGTTTTGTGGAATAATTGTGGTATTCAAACGTGATATTTGAAGAATTGAGGATATATAATGTCGTTGTGGATAGTCAGATCCAACGTGATGTCGTGAAGGCAATAATATTTTTGGCATGATAATTTAATACGAGATATAACTTGGAAGTGATAAAACTGTAAGACAACGTTCTATAACCCATATTGAACAATGTGTTAGGAAATTAAACAAATAAATAAAGTTGATAATACAAGATTTTCTGAGAATAATAATTAATGAAATAATAATCTGAAATTCAAGCATATTAATGATCTGACCTAATGAAATAAAAATCAGAATGACTAGATGAAATAATAAGAATCTAAATAACCAGAAGAATGAAATTTAAATAAGTTGATAAATTAAATTTTGGAATAAATCAATGAATTAAATAAATGGATGAATTAAAGATTGGATAAATAAACTGATTTAAATAAATTAATGGATGATTGGATAGATGATGAATAACTGAATTAGAAGGTGATAATTAATTAAAGAAGCTGATGATTAATGAATTTATATGGAATTAAAATAAATTTAATTGAGATATAATTTGAGGAATTGCAACTTGAGTTGAGGAATTAAACAATTTGTATTGATGATTTAAGATGATTTAATCTGAAGTAGATGATAAAATAAGAGTGTGTGAATAATTAGAAAGCATAATGAAGTGATGATAATAATTTTCATTTAAATGATTTAATGGTGATGAGTTAATGATTCTGACAGGAATATGTTGAATTTTGAAATGAGAATTAATGTGTGAAATATTTAATTTTGATGATGATGATAATGATGACCAATGAGCCGTGAATTTTCTGTAATTCAAAAACAGGCAATTTGTAATGAAAATGTAAATAGTGTAAATTAATTATTCGATGTTTAGGAGCATTTTACTAACGTGTTCAACATTTAAATTATACCATGCACGCCATAAATTACGTGATGTTTAAAATATGTGATTATAATATGTGTATGTTTAGACAGATTAATAACTTTTTCAAATCCACATTCATGATGTTAAATTAAAGAGAAATTAGGTCTCAGGTATCACAAATGTCAGTGACGAAAGACATATTGCTACAGTGATCCTGAGAACCCAAGAGAACTTTAGAGATTTTTCTTGTTCTATGTGGATGAAATATTTTTGATTAGAAAAGAGATGGTTCGATTTTTGGACAATGACAATTTAACGTTGGCATTCGACCATACTCTCAGGTAGGAGGTATATTTAAAATGTCTGTCTGATTATCAAAGTGAAATAAATTTGTTTTTATCTTAGTTGTGATCTGATGATGGTGTGATTTTCCTTTTTCTTTCCTTGTCTTAATTAAGGCTTAACCAGGATGTGGTTTGCTAGGAGTTCAGTTGATGGCGCCCATTTATATTTGCATTATTTTTATTAAACTTAAGCCCGTAACGACCCTAGAGATACTTTGTCTCGTGTTACCCACTGCTTTTTCTATAACTCAGCTGAATTTCCGACACATTCCTTATTTGACTAGAGGTTCATTTAACTCCGCTCTGTCCTGGAACTCCAGGAATGCGATCTAATAGCAGATGGGTCATCGCATCCCCAGGACGAACGGGTACAGTGCAAAACTGTGATTTTAGACTTTCTGTTATATCTCACAAACCAATAATGCCAGAGACGTATACGAGGGGTCGTAGGACTCGGGGTGACGCCCCTCCCCTCTCCCCCTTTCGAATATAGTATTATTTTTTTTAAATGTGAAAGGGTCTAACGACACTTTTATTGAAAACATTTTAGTTTTTAAAACTTTTTTTAAACTATCTAAAATGTTCATGAAGAGTGGTTGTAGATTGAAAGTGACGATACCACTGGGCACGTGTTTCAACGAGGCTATTACTGGCCACGGTGGTGATATACCAATACAGTATTCGCTATTTCGATGAGATGGCGGGTTGAGGGTTCGTTTTCCGATTTTTCCTATGATGGAATTCCTAATTCCTAAACCCCCTGAAGGGGGTCTTTAACGTGTAGACGATTATGAGTGACAAGACAAATGATAATTCCTTGATCAGATGAAGCTGGCTTTAGATAGAACAAACAGAACTTGGTTATATGTTGCTTGAAGTGAGTATAGAAAACAAACTTGCTGGGGCAGACTGACAGGATGTGGATGTTATTTGAGCTTATTGGAATGCATTGAGAAACTTGACATGACAACAGGCAATGAAAACAAGTAGTTCCGTGAAGTACTATACAGCCTATTTTCATATATCCTACATATGTTAACTGCCACTATCAACATACAAAATTGCAGTTTGATTGCTGTAATAGATTCGTAGATATTGAGAACCGATTAAATATTTCGGATGGTCGCCATGTTGGATTTTATATATGTAGGTCCTAGAGTTATGTACTGTTACATGAAGATTATTGTGTACGTGTAGCCTTCAAACTTCAATCGCATGATTAGGACAGAAGAAGTAACAAGGAGATTTTAAAATTTCGCACAGCTGCCATCTTGTGGTTATGGAAACCATTGAAATAAATTAGATGCCAGTGGATTAACATTCATATAAGGATTTACTGTACCAAGTTTCTCTGCACTCGGATGGTTAAATTGCGAGAAACGTCCATGTGAATATATACTGGATACTTCGCGTCGCCGCCATGTTGGATTTGTGATCACCAGGTTATTTAAAGTCCTATAGGTGAACTTAAGTTCATAGACCCTATGAACAACAAAAAATTCAGTTTGATTGCTATAATAGATTCGTAGATATTCAGAGCCGTCTAAATATTTCGGATGGTCGCCATGTTGGATTGTTAAATGTTTAGGCCATAGAGTCATGTACCATTAAAGGAAAATTATTGCGTAGGTTCTTTATTCAAACTTTCACTTCGATCGCATGAATACGACACAAGAAATAAAAACTTACTTTTAAAATTCGCACAGCCGCCATTTTGAGGTTATGTAAACAATTCAACTAAATTAGATACCAGTGCATTACAATGTGTATGAACATTTCCTGTACCAGATTTCATTGCGTTTGGAACATTAAATCGCGAGATAGGTCTATTTAAGATTTTCTAATTCGCTTGGCCGCCATGTTCGTTTTGTAGTTAACCGGTCTTGAAAGTCTTATAGACGAACATCCAGAAGTGCCCTTTATCTCCGTACAAAATTTCAGGGTGGTACCGGTAATAGTTTCAGAGATATAGAATACCAGTGAAATACCATGCACGGCCGCCATCTTGAGGTTATGTAAACAATTGAACGAAGTTAGATGTCGGTGCATTACAATGTGTATAAACATATACTGTACCAAGTTTTATTGCGTTTGGTTGGTTAAATCGCGAGAAACATCTATTTAAATGTCGCAAATTCGCGTGGCCGCCATGTTGGTTTTGTAGTTACCAGTTTTTCAAAAGTCACATAGGTGAACTTCTAGTAATTCCCGTTTATCACCGTAATACATTCCAGGGTGATATCGGGAATAGTTTCGGAGATATTGAATGCTGGTGAAATATTTCGCACAGCCGCCATGTTGGATTGGTGAGACGTAACAAAATTTGAAGGGCACGGTCGAGGTCGCCCGGAATAGTGCTATGAACTTACCGAGTTTCATTGAAATCGCTCCGTCCGTTTAGTATTTATTAGGGGGACACACACACACAACTCTCTCTCACACACACACACACACGCACACACACATGGACAAAAGGTGATCTCATAAGCCTATTTTTTCAAAATTGAAAATAGGCTAAAAAAAGCACAGAGAGGCTGAGGACACTTGAAGGTCAAACGATATGGCAACCATGGTGGGAGGGGGAAGCGAGGATGATGTCACCGATCATGTTCAATGTTCAATGGATGAATTTATATTTTGCGAAGCATTGTTCGGAGAGGGTCATGTGACGACTTGTTTTAAGAGTATTTATTTTTCTGATCTTTCCTATGGTGGACACATTGATTGAAATAATTCAAAACTGCTAGGGCATGGCCTTGAGATTTTATAAACCGATTATGGGATTTTGACATACAAGGTCCCCCCAGAACTTGACATCATGTCATTTATTTTATGGCTTGTGAATTTCATCAAAAAAGACCCAAAACAACAAGATCATGGACTTTTGCTTTTCTTAATACATTGCAAACCCATAATGTAAGATGTTTACTGTGAGTGACGAAACCTAGCTAGGTAAAGAAGGAATTATTGTAGGCTACATGTATGGTGACTGACACGTCTTTGACCATTGGAACTTGTTTTCAGATCTGACTGTAGTACATAGGGAGTATAGGTTGTAGGCATGGCTTGACAAACGTTGTACACAAAATTCAATTCATCGATTCAAGAATTAAGAGTAGACTATCATTAATTAATTGGTTAAAGAGTGTAGCTAAAAATAAAACAAGATGTTCAGTAAAGAACATATAGCCTACTTTCTCCTAAATGTATGAGTATAGTTATAACTCGTTGTTATTATCAAAGAGTATAATAGAACTATTCTTTGTTGAAGACCTTAGAAACGATTTACCTCTACCAAACGCCACAACCTAGATAAAAACTGCTACCATCATTGAAGAAAGAAAGATAAGAAGTATATCAAGAATGTTATGGATCTGGAGACATAATCGACCGGACTGGCTGCGTGGCTCAGCGGTAACGTTCTCGCTTGCTGGGCCCTAGGTTGCAGGTTCGAATTCTGGGGCAGTCAGCTGGCATTTGAGGGTGCACAAATGCGAGGGAGCCGTGTCAGTACATTTACTGGCACGTTAAAGATCCCCTTCGGGCCAAAATTCCGGCGCAGTCAGCTGGCATTTGAGGGTGCACAAATGCGAGGAAGCCGTGTCAGTACATTTACTGGCACGTTAAAGATCCCCTTCGGGCCAAAATTCCGGCACCCCGGTGTCTCTAAAAGCAGCAGTAGTTAAAAGGGATGTAAAACCAATAACATTATTATTATTATTATTATTATTATTATTATTATTACATATACGACCTGCCGTGGGCAACATCCAACTTTGAGTTGAGGCATGTCTTTACACGTCTGGTTGTGCATGGCTTTCACAACCCTAATTGAATTAACAAATCTTTCCATGAACCTACAGAGACGTGTGTATAACAACTATGTGGATATTTTCGATTGCTATTTGCCTGAAATAAAACTAACACCAACGGCTTCAATTCAGTTACTATGTGAAATCGTTTTGTTCTTTACTTCAAATAACATTTTCAAGTAACGCAAAATAGGCTGTTACAAACCCTTTAAAATAAAAAGTAAAAATGTATCGTAGTATCATCTTGTCATTCTTCAAATTCGATGCGCATAGAATGCCAATGGTAATCAATGGAGCCCCACGTAGACTAGTCGTGATATCTAGTGGTGAAATATCGAACAATATAATCCTAACAGAGCGAGTGCATTCTAGCGGCCAGAAGAAGAAACTTTTCAATAAAATCTGGAAGTTAATAACTACCTTTTTGGCAGCTAGATGTCTCGAGTAAATCTGCTGGCGAATTATGTTTTAATTAAATATATATTTTACACCATAATATGCACAATATAACGCTTAATTTTAAAACATCTGAGTCATTACAAAACAATAAACATATAACATTTCAAGCAAAAAACCTAGCTCCGATCGGGTTAGAACCATAGGCATTTGAGCGATAGGCTAACGCTCTACCACTGAGCTAATTGTGTCAACGAATATCGCTCTATATAAAATGACTTACATAGAACTTGTTAGCAAATAATGATTTATACTAAACGATTTCATCACTGGAGTATATTATTTATATATAAAGCATTTCATACAAAGTTTATTTATTTTGCTTCAGTACGCTATATTGCATGCAATACTCAAATTAGTGAAATATAAGTCAGGCATAAGATATCCGCTATCATCTTGTCTTATTACTGAATCAGCTCAGCTTTTTAAAATCACGTTTGCACTATAGTATTACAAAATAAACTTTTAATTTCGAACGTGCCTCTTCCTTTAGAACAGTTAAAACGATTCTCGGCTCGATAATCGGAACTGGTGGGTCCCATGATATGGATTATAAAGTTTGCATAATTCGCACGGCCGCCATCCTGAAATGGTATGGCGGACGACCTTGTAGTTTGGTCACAAGACGCATCCTATACGAAGGTATGTCGTTACCAAATTTGGTAGAGATCGGATGATTTGGTTAGTCGTTATTTGATTTTACGTTTCGAACGTTTGAGTGGCCGCCATTCAGTTTTAGTAAAGCTGGCGGCGATATAAAACATGACACTGAGGTGTCCTTTGCTAGTGCTACCTTTGTACCAAATTTCGTTCAATTCGCATTCACCGTGTTCGAATTGATAGGGGGGGGACAGACATTCAGAGTACACACACTCACACACACACAGACACACACACACACACAGACTCACACACACACATACACACACACACACACACACAGACTCACACACACACATACACACACACAGACAGACACACTTTTTTCGCCCTGTGTTGATCTCATAAGTCTACTTTCATTTTTTGCAAAAATCGAAAGTAGGTTAAAAAAAATGGTGACTACATTAAACTAAACTGAACCAAGTCGAATCAAACCCAACTGAACCAAACCAAGCCTAAAGCAAACCAAACATAATCAAGAACAAGCCAAGGGCTTAAGTGTAAAACTTGTGGGGGAATGCAGTCATTGGCAATGTCCAAAGAAAGGGATAACCCTCTACCTCTAGAGGGAAAGGTAAAGCTAGCGCATGGTGCTAATGCATCTTCCCAAGTACATGAACCACACACACACACACAACTATCCTATGCTGTTTTTATGAGTTGACTGTTAAAACTTAGTGGTTACTGAGCAAGATGGTCGCTACACACAACAAGCTATAAAAGCTTGAGGCTAATAATCTATACACACACACACACACACACTCGCTTGTTCTAAACTAAACTGCCTTGCTGGCAGTGCTCACTCAGTAGGCAAATGACAGAAATGCTTAGCTAACTGAAATGCAATCATTTTCGGTTGTCTAATGTTACCAGCTAACCATTACATGCTACTGTATAGTGGTGAGCACATGTGCCTCTTGCACTGGAGATCGTAACTCGATTTCTAGCTGTAAGGCCTAAAACGAATTAAACTAAGAAAGAAGGGTATGGTGACGCAGTGGTTAAACTGTTAGCCTTTCACTAAGGTAGACTAGGGTTTGATTTTAGGTTAAAATACATGTCATAAACAAACAAACAAACAAACAAAAAAGCAGAGATAATGTTTAAAATTGATTACACTTGTCTCTTTTCAAATTATTACTTAGATTACAAATACATTGGTGGACTGGGTGTGATATACAGTTAATGCTGCGTATCGCATACTAGCCTGTAAGAAAGCCAAACAAGTAAAAGGCGTAGGTAGAGCAGTGGTAAAATCGCTATGTGTAGAGAACTACCTAACGGTTTTATGAACTGGTAATGGTATGTCGCATAAACAGTGCAGGATACAATCCAGCAACCATAATTTTTTATCTTGTGGAACAGAGAAAACATATAGAGAGAGAGATATATAGAAAGCTTGTGTACGTACGGGTAGCATTGATTGTTTGACCAGAGAATATACGGTGAGGTAGGGTGGGGAGAGGGAGAATTAACACTTATATATGAATGGTTAAATAGTATTTTTGTTTATTTCAATAGTTTTGTTTTTCAAATACAGTGGTAGATAGCCGTTATTTTGTAAAACATTCTTACTTGCAGTAGTAATAAGCCTCTACGGTTCCGCTAACACACATAGACGTCTAGACTGTACTATTGCCATGGTCAAGCACTCACATTAAGATCATTTACAAAAACATAAAATGAAAAATAAAAAATCTTGTTTTGGAAATATCGTTTTTCAACAGACACAAAATAAATAAAAAATGTGTAAACAGCAATATGAAAAATCCATGTTTCCATATAGACAAAATTTAAAAACCTTAAACGAACATTTAAAAAATATACATATAAATAGGAAATTGACAAATGTGTAAATATGAAAAAGGAAAACCATGTTTCCATATCATGAAATTGAAAAAAAAACATCAAACTGTCATTTTAAAAGATGCAAATGGAAAATTCACAAATTGCAATGTGTGAAATGTGAAATTGAACAAATGGCTATCATTATTTAAAAAAAAAAAAAAAAAAACATAGTGCCTTATGGTTGAGGTGTGAATCAAACCCTCTTTACTTATTTTGGACCACCCAAGACTGAGTGTACTTGTTTTAGTCCTCATACCACTTTTAAAATTTTGTGTTAAAGCTAGGAATTGAACCCAAGAGCTTGTAGGGGGACACCAAGGTTAGGACATGTTAAACAGATAGTCTTAATTGTAGGGTGTGGTAGCTATATAGAGATGAAACGAATAGCTCGGGACAGGGGCATTGAGATCTGCAGCAAACCAGTCAAACGACTAAAGACTCAAACAACAACATGTAAGCTCACCAAAATAATGTTGTGTAACGGTAAATGTTAGTCAACGAACATTAATGCATTACTAAAACCGATGACACGATACTTAGGAGCTTTTCTAAAGTTATTTTAAAATGCCTTTAACCCTATATTAAACACCCAGTTCACAATATTCATAACTGAAATGTTATGGTAATACAAAACAAAATCTGTATTTCAAAACAAGCATCTGGTTTAGTCAATGTATACTGGGAAAAGTTTTGTAAACACTCAAGTCCACAAGACTAATTAAATTAGTAACTGTCAGGTTGGCCGAGTGGTTAAGGTGTTTGACATAAGATCAGATTTCCTGTAAAAGGAAGCAAGGGTTCGAATCCCTTACCTGACATAACTATTGCCTTAACATGCCTTGACCACTCTGAATTATTATGATACTTGCCTCACAAACCATAGACAGAGTGTATTGTTTAAGGCACTCTCTTTATGAACATAGAGATTTTTGATGGTTAACAATTGCATTAATAGTGGGACATGGGGATAGCAATTAAGAAAAACAGCCAATACCCATACAATATTTTTATTCATTTTTTTTACAATAGTTACACACTGAATACAACTTTTTATCTTTTTTATTATTGTTTGATATAGATTTTAAACACAACGCTTGTTGTAGAACCTTTTATAACATTCTCCATGTACTCTTGTTCTTAAAAACTGGGGAAGCCGCAATGGTTTTATAGACATTAAACCCTCATCCTCTTCTTTCTCATCATCATCATTATAAATATTATCTTCATAATTATTATAGTCATTGTCACCAACATCATCATCATCATCATCATCCTCAACATCACTAGAACTATCCAATTCCTTTTTTTCCTTTTCAAAAGGGACCTCTTGAAGAGTCTGTGTTGCTTTTGATAGTGTTAAGGTTTTTTGAACGTTGACAACTGTCCTAACATGACTTTTTGAGGAGATGATAATTGCTTTTCAACAAACAATGCACTATCTTGAGCAGCAATATCATTTTCTTGAACTTGCTTTTTAGCATTTTCATGATATTTTGTTGACAGCAACAGTGTTTTATCTGGTACACTACATTGATGATTACCCACACTTAAGACCTTACCATTCTTACTTTTTAGATGACCTAAACATTTTGTTGTCCTTTGTTTTGAGCACTGCCAAAACATGATTCCATTCACATTTTGCCGCTTATAGTTATAGGAGTAGCCATGATACAGTGCACGTGGTTTACCTTTATTGGTTATAGTATATTTCATAGTAGTAACTGACTTGTAAAGTTGATCTACCTACTACAAAGGTCAGAACGATTCTGGTGAAAGTGTGATTTTGTGTAGACGTTTTATATAGGATGAAGTTGGTGGCTTTTGTTGGTGGCTTATGTTGGTGGCTTATATTGATGGCTTATGTTGGTGGCTTATGTTGGTGGCTTATATAGGTGGCTTATATTGGTGGCTTATGTTGATGGCTTATGTTGGTGGCTTATTTTGGTGGCTTATGTTGATGGCTTATGTTGGTGGCTTATGTTGGTGGCTTATGTTGGCGGCTTATGTTGGTGGCTTATGTTGATGGCTTATGTTGGTGGCTTATATTGGAGGCTTATATTGATGGCTTATGTCGGTGGCTTATGTTGGTGGCTTATGTTGATGGCTTATGTTGATGGCTTATGTTGGTGGCTTATGTTGATGGCTTATGTTGGTGGCTTATGTTGGTGGCTTATGTTGGTGGCTTATGCTGGTGGCTTATGTTGGTGGCTTATATTGGTGGCTTATGTTGATGGCTTATATTGGTGACTTATGTTGGTGGCTTATATTGGAGGCTTATGTTGGTGGCTTATGTTGGTGGCTTATATTGGTGGCTTATGTTGATGGTTTATGTTGGTGGCTTATGCTGGTGGCTTATGTTGGTGGCTTATATTGGTGGCTTATGTTGATGGCTTATGTTGGTGACTTATGTTGGTGGCTTATGTTGATGGCTTATGTTGGTGGCTTATGTTGATGACTTATGCTGGTGGCTTATGTTGGTGGCTTATATTGATGGCTTATGTTGGCGGCTTATGTTGGTGGCTTATATTGGTGCCTTATGTTGATGGCTTATGTTGGTGGCTTATGTTGGTGGCTTATGTTAATGCCTTATGTTGGTAGCTTTTTTTGATGTCAGTTTTTTATATAATGTATTTGTACAATGTATTTTTTTTGTTTATGTGTGAAACTATCAAGTACCAATGATCAAGTGAGCTTTTTTCTCTCTAATCCGCAGTTCTGTCCCATAGCATTGAGAATATTTATTGTAGTAGCCTATAAAGAAAAAAAAATCATGTCTAATACAGTTTAGCTATAAGTGACCAGAACCACTATATATAACATTTTATTCTAAGAGCTTTCCATAATGATACGAAAAAAGAGCTTACCATAATGATGGATTGTGTAAGTAAACGTCTTTTGCTGCTTGATGCCACTACTAAAGTGATCGTCATACAACAGACAAGTGAGTTCATGCTTTGCTGACGTAATCGTATGTTCCCCCGCACGCACACGCCTTTCGCGCGTGCAGACGCCTGCACACCAACATAAGACATCAACATAAGCCACCAATATAAGCCACCAGCATAAGCCACCAACATAAGCCATCAACATAAGCCAACAACATAAGCCACCAACATAAGCCACCAATATAAGCCACCAACATAAGTCACCAACATAAGCCACCAACATAAGCCATCATCATAAGCTATCAACATAAGCCACCAACATAAGCCATCAACATAAGCCACCAATATAAGCCACCAACATAAGCCACCAACATAAGCCACCAACATAAGCCACCAATATAAGCCACCAACATAAGCCTTCAACGTAAGCCACCAACATAAGCCACCAACATAAGCCATCAACATAAGCCACCAACATAAGCCACCAATATAAGCCACCAACATAAGCCATCAATATAAGCCACCAACATAATCCACCAACATTAGCCACCAACATCATCGTATATAAAACGTCAACACAAAATCACACTTTCACCAGAATTGTTCTGACCTTTGTAGTAGGTAGATCAACTTTACAAGTCAGTTACTACTATGGAATATACTATATAACCAATAAAGGCAAACCACGTGCACTGTATCATGGCAACTCCTATAACTATAAGAGGCAAAATGTGAATGGAATCATGTTTTGGCAGTGCTCAAAACAAAGGACAACAAAATGTTTAGGTCATCTAAAAAGTAAGAATGGTAAGGTCTTATGTGTGGGTAATCATCAATGTAGTGTACCAGATAAAACACTGTTGCTGTCAACAAAATATCATGAAAATGCTAAAAAGCAAGTTCAAGAAAATGATATTGCTGCTCAAGATAGTGCATTGTTTGTTGAAAAGCAATTATCATCTCCTCAAAAAGTCATGTTAGGACAGTTGTCAACGTTCAAAAAAACCTTAACACTATCAAAAGCAACACAGACTCTTCAAGAGGTCCCTTTTGAAAAGGAAAAAAAAGGAATTGGATAGTTCTAGTGATGTTGAGGATGATGATGATGATGATGATGATGGTGACAATGACTATAATAATTATGATGATAATATTTATAATGATGATGATGAGAAAGAAGAGGATGAGGGTTTAATGTCTATAGAACCATTGCGGCTTCCCCAGTTTTTAAGAACAAGAGTACATGGAGAATGTTATAAAAGGATCTAAAACAAGCGTTGTGTTTAAAATCTATATCAAACAATAATAAAAAGATAAAAAGTTGTATTCAGTGTGTAACTATTGTAAAAAAAAACTAAATGAATAAAAATATTGTATGGGTATTGGTTGTTTTTCTTAATTGCTATCCCCATGTCCCACTATTAATGCAATTGTTAACCATCAACAATCTCTATGTTCATAAAGAGAGTGCCTTAAACAATACACTCTGTCAATGGTTTGTGTGGCAAGTATCATAATAATTCAGTGTGGACAAGGCACGTTAAGACAATAGTTATGTCAGGTAAGGGATTCGAACCCTTGCTTCCTTGTACAGGAAATCTGATCTTAAGTCAAACACCTTAACCACTCGGCCAACCTGACAGTTACTAATTTAATTAGTCTTGTGGACTTGAGTATTTACAAAACTTTTCCCAGTATACATTGACTAAACCAGTTGCTTGTTTTGAAATATAGATTTTGTTTTGTATTACCATAACATTGCAGTTATGAATATAGTGAACTAGGTGTTTAATATAGGGTTAAAGGCATTTTAAAATAACGTAGAAAAGCTCCTAAGTATCGTGTCATCGGTTTTAGTAATGCATTAATGTTCGTTGACTAACATTTACCGTTACACAACATTATTTTGGTGAGCTTACATGTTGTTGTTTGAGTCTTTAGTCGTTTGACTGGTTTGCTGCAGATCTCAATGCCCCTGTCCCGAGCTATTCGTTTCGTCTCTATATAGCTACCACACCCTACAATTAAGACTATCTGTTTAACATGTTCTAACCTTGGTCTCCCCCTACAAGCTCTTGGGTTCAATTCCTAGCTTTAATACAAAATTTTAAAAGTGGTATGAGGATTAAAACAAGTACACTCAGTCTTGGGTGGTCCAAAATAAGTAAAGAGGGTTTGATTCACACCTCAACCATAAGGCACTATGTTTTTTTTTTTTAAATAATGATAGCCATTTGTTCAATTTCACATTTCACACATTGCAATTTGTGAATTTTCCATTTGCATTTTTTAAAATGACAGTTTGATGTTTTTTTTTTCAATTTCATGATATGGAAACATGGTTTTCCTTTTTCATATTTACACATTTGTCAATTTCCTATTTATATGTATATTTTTTAAATGTTCGTTTAAGGTTTTTAAATTTTGTCTATATGGAAACATGGATTTTCCATTTTGCTGTTTACACATTTTTTATTTATTTTGTGTCTGTTGAAAAACGATATTTCCAAAACAAGTTTATTAATTTTTCATTTTATGTTTCTGTAAATGATCTCAATGTGAGTGCTTGACCATGGCAATAGTACAGTCTGTCTATGTGTGTTAGCGGAACCGTAGAGGCTTATTACTACTGCAAGTAAGAATGTTTTACAAAATAACGGCTATCTACCACTGTATTTGAAAAACAAAACTATTGAAATAAACAAAAATACTATTTAACCATTCATATATAAGTGTTAATTCTCCCTCTCCCCACCCTACCTCACCGTATATTCTCTGGTCTAACAATCAATGCTACCCATACATACACAAGCTTTCTATATCTCTCTCTCTATATATGTTTTCTCTGTCCCACAAGATAAAAAATTATGGTTGCTGGATTGAATCCTGCACTGTTTATGCGACATACCATTACCAGTTCATAAAACCGTTAGGTAGTTCTCTACACATAGCGATTTTTCCACTGCTCTACCTACGCCTTTTGCTTGTTTGGCTTTCTTACAGGCTAGTATGCGATACGCAGCATTAACTGTATATCAAAACCAGTCCACCAATGTATTTGTAATCTAAGTAATAATTTGAAAAGAGACAAGTGTAATCAGTTTTAAACATTATCTCTGTTTTTTTTGTTTGTTTGTTTGTTTATGACATGTATTTTAACCTAAAATCAAACCCTAGTCTACCTTAGTGAAAGGCTAACAGTTTAACCACTGCGTCACCATACCCATCTTTCTTAGTTTAATTCGTTCTAGGCCTTACAGCAAGAAATCGAGTTACGATCTCCAGTGCAAGAGGCACATGTGCTCACCACTACAGTAGCATGTAATGGTTAGCTGGTAACATTAGACAACCGAAAATGATTGCATTTCAGTTAACTAAGCATTTCTGTCATTTGCCTACTGAGTGAGCACTGCCAGCAAGGCAGTTTAGTTTAGAACAAGCGAGTGTGTGTGTGTGTGTGTGTGTGTGTATAGATTATTAGCCTCAAGCATTTATAGCTTGTTGTGTGTAGCGACCATCTTGCTCAGAAACCACTGAGTAAGTTTTAACAGTCAACTCATAAAAACAGCATAGGATAGTTGTGTGTGTGGTTCATGTACTTGGGAAGATGCATTAGCACCATGCGCTAGCTTTACCTTACCCTCTAGAGGTAGAGGGTTATCCCTTTCTTTGGACATTGCCAATGACTGCATTCCCCCACAAGTTTTACACTTAAGCCCTTGGCTTGTTCTTGATTATGTTTGGTTTGCTTTAGGCATGGTTTGGTTCAATTGGGTTTGGTTCGACTTGGTTCAGTTTAGTTTAATGTAGTCACAATTTTGTTTATTTTTAGCTACACTCTTTAACCAATTAATTAATGATAGTCTACTCTTAATTCTTGAATCGATAAATTGAATTTTGTGTACAACGTTTGCCAAGCCATGCCTACAACCTATATTCCCTATGTAATACAGTCAGATCTGAAAACAAGTTCCAATGGTCAAAGACGTGTCAGTCACCATACATGTAGCCTACAATAATTCCTTCTTTACCTAGCTAGGTTTCGTCACTCACAGTAAACATCTTACATTATGGGTTTGCAATGTATTAAGAAAAGCAAAAGTCCATGATCTTGTTGTTTTGGGTCTTTTTTGATGAAATTCATAAGCCATAAAATGAATGACAGGATGTCAAGTTCTGGGGGGACCTTGTATGTCAAAATCCCATAATCGGTTTATAAAATCTCAAGGCCATGCCCTAGCAGTTTTGAATTATTTCAATCAATGAGTCCACCATAGGAAAGATCAGAAAAATAAATACTCTTAAAACAAGTCGTCACATGACCCTCTCCGAACAATGCTTCGCGAAATATAAATTCATCCATTGAACATTGAACATGATCGGCGACATCATCCTCGCTTCCCCCTTCCACCATGGTTGCCATATCGTTTGACCTTCAGGTGTCTTCAGCATCTCTGTGCTTTTTTTTTTCATTGCCTGCTGTCAAGTCAGATCAATGCATTCCAATAAGCTCAAATAACATCCTCATCCTGTCAGTCTGCCCCAGCAAGTTTGTTTTGTATACTCACTTCAAGCAACATATAACCAAGTTCTATTTGTTCTATCTAAAGCCAGCTTCATCTGATCAAGGAATTATTATTTGTCATGTCACTCATAATCGTCTACACGTTAAAGACCCCCTGCAGGGGTTTTTGGAATAAGGAATTCCATCATAGGAAAAATCGAAAACGAACCCTCGACCCGCCGTCTCATCGAAATAGCGAATACTGTATTGGTATATCACCACCGTGGCCAGTAATAGCCTCGTTGAAACAAGTGCCCAGGGGTATCGTCTCTTTCTATCTACAACCACACTTCATGAACATTTTAGATAGATTAAAAAAAAAAGTTTTAAAAACTAAAATGTTTTCAACAAAAGTGTCGTTAGACCCTTTCACTTTTTTTAACAAAAAATACTATATTCGAAAGGGGGAGAGGGGAGGGGTGTCACCCCGAGTCCTACGACCCCTCGTATACGTCTCTGGCGTTATTGGTTTGTGAGATATAACAGAAAATCTAAAATTACAGTTTTACACCTAAAAATTCTGTTTTCCTCATTCTCAAAAACCTTAACCTAGTACCAAAATAAAGAGGGTCATAGGACCAAATCCGACCATGCATTCGTGAGATATCGGAAAAGTCTAAAATCATGGTTTTACCCCCAAAAAGCCTGTTTCTCTCATTCTCAAACCTTTAACCTATTAATAACATATATAGGGCTTCGAGACAAGCGATTTGACACGTCACACGTCCAAATCCGTCCTTGCGTTTGAGAGATATCGGCAAACTTCGTAGGAAAGTAGGCGACTGTCTGGCTCTCTCCTCACCACCAAAACCCCTTCTTATCAATCATTTTTTTAAAAGGCTCGCTCTCTTACAAAAATCCCAAGCGCGCATGCGTACAAAACAAAAACAAAAATGTTGATCCATAGCGGCATCCAGCAAAACGCATGCGCTATATGAGCAACAACGTTTAAGTTCATAGTGGTATCGCCTATCATGTCTGTTGCATTTGAAAAGAGACTTTCACTAAAAATTACAATTTCACCCCCTAGTAGGGGTAGGTTTTATTTAGGGGTTAAAATGAGTGGTCCATAGCAAAGCCCCCGTCGTCCCGAGTCCAACGACACCTCATTCGTGAATCTCCGACCACGGGTTCGGGAGTAATCGGCTTGCATTGTGAGATTGTGGGGGGGGGGGGGGGCAGAACCCCTACTACTCCACTACTATGGTCATACATATACAGTAGTTGCATTTAACCAGACATAGCTTAAATATGAGGCAATTATTAACCAAGCCTATTCTGTGTTTCAGCTTTATTATTCCTTTTCCCCCATCACTAGTTTTTAGCCTATTTTCAATTTTGAAAAAAAAAAAAAAAATATAGGCTTATGAGATCACATTTTGTCCGTGTGTATGTGCGTGTGCGTGTGTGTGTGTGCGAGGAGTGTGTGTGTGTGTGTTTGTCCCCCTAATAACTTCTAAACGGCTGGAGAGATTTCAATGAAACTCGGTAAGTTGATAGCACAATTCCGGATGACCCCGACCGTGCCCTTCAAATTTTGTTACGTCTCACCAATCCAACATGGCGGCTGTGCGAAATATTTCACCAGCATTCAATATCTCCGAAACCATTCCTGATATCACCCTGGAATTTTTTACAGTGATAAAGGGAACTACTAGAAGTTCATCAATGTGAATTTTGAAAAACTGGTAACTACAAAACCAACATGGCGGCCACGCGAATTTGCGACTTTTAAATAGACGTTTCACGTGATTTAACCAACACAACGCAATAAAACTTGGTACAGTATAGCCTATGTTTTTACACACTGTAATGCTCCGACATTTAACTTGGTTCAATTGTTTACATAACCACAAGAAGGCGGATGTGCGAAATATTTCACCGGTATTCTATATCTCTGAAAGTATTAGGGGTATCACCCTGAAATTTTGTATGGTAATAAAGGGCACTACTGGAAGTTCATCTGTAAGACTTTCAAAAACCGGTTAACTACAAAACGAACTTTGCGGCCAAGCGAATTTGAAAATTCTAAAAAGACCTTTCTCGCAATTTAATGTTCCAACCACAATGAAAACTGGTACAGGAAATGTTTATACACATTGTAATATACTGGTATCTAATTTAGTGCAATTGTCTACATAACCTCAGGATGGCGGCTTTGCGAATTTTAAAATTAAGTTTTTATTTCTTGTGTCATAATCATGCGATCGATGTGAAAGTTTGAATAATGAACCTACGCAATAATTTTCCTTTAATGGTACATGACTCTATGGCCTATAAATTTAACAATCCAACATGGCGACCATCCGAAATATTTAGACGGCTCTGAATATCTACGAATCTATTACAGCAATCAAACTGTCTTTTTTTTATGTTCATAGGGGCTATGAACTAAGTTCACCTATAGGACTTTAAATAACCTGGTGATCACAATTCCAACATGGCGGCGACGCGAAGTATAAATATTCACATGGACGTTTCTCGCAATTTGACCATCCGAGTACAGTGAAACTTGGTACAGTAAATCCTTATACGAATGTTAATCCACTGGCATCTAAATTATTTCAATTGTTTCCATAACCACAAGATGGCAGCTGTGCGAAATTTTAAAACTTCTTGTGTCCTAATCATGCGATTGAAGTTTGAATCCTACACGTACACAATAATCTTCATGTAACAGTACATAACTTTCGGGCCTACATATATAAAATCCAACATGGCGACCAACCAAAATATTTAGTCGGTTCTCAATATCTACGAATCTACTGTATTACAGCATTCAAACTGAAAGTTTGTGTGTAGATAGAGGCAATTAACATAACTAAGATATATGAAAATAGGCTGTATAGTTCTTCACAGAACTACTTGTTATATATTAGCATGATTGATTCTATTATTTTACATTTAAAACAAGATGTTCAGCAAAGAACATATAGCCTACTTTCTCCTAAATGTATGGGTATCTTTATGACTCTTTGTCCTCATCCCTAAAACAATCACCCCAACCACAATGTATTGTTTGTTTTCTTTTATATTGATAATAAGCCAGTAAGTGTCAAGATCAATATTATATACTTTATGATGATTGAATAACAAAACTACTAACTTATTGTAATGCATTCACGTCCGTTAATCTCTATATTAAGCCAGCCTGCAAAATTAAGAATCTTCCGCCCCAATCACAGTAGGTGTTGCTGCGACCTATCAGTGAATTAATCTTTATCTTGTACGCCTATGCACTGCCATCGTAATGTACTACGATGGCAGTGTTCTATGGGTGTTGAATGAGTAGGCAGTTTAAAGTAGCCAAGAGGGAGGCGATCCAGCTGGCAGTGTTTAAAGGTATTCGGAGCGCGATCGTGGCTAATAGTTGAACTACCAGTATTACAAAATTGCCATACTTCAGGAGGCCAGCTCAGGCTACACAGCGTTATGTTTGGAACAATATTACCCACATAACCCACAAGAGGACAGCACCGTACAGAGGCATTAAGAAGGCTGTGGTTAATGACAACGTGTATCTAGTTCTTCTATTCTCCTTTTTCTAATGTCTTCTGTTTATGTGCGATGCTGGGACTGTGATTTTATTAATATACGAGTGTATACTTTATCCTCTCCTTTGAGCTAAATGACATTTTATTCAGTATCTGTGGAAAAAGCTCGTGCACATCATTTGTAAAAGAATTCAAGAAAAAAAAAACCTAACTGTAGCAGTACTCGATCCCCAGTCAACTGCGTGTCAGACTAACATGCTAGCCCAGAGCTGACCGTATCCATGACGTCAGGTGTTCTTAACTGACATATTAGATACAAACTGTTGGCAAATAATGACTTTAAATAAACGATTTCTTCACTGCAGTACATCTTCAATAAAGATCATTTCATACAAAGTTTATATTATTGTATCAGTACGGTATATCACATACAACGTACTAAAACTACTGAAATATAAGACAGGCACATGAGGACAGCTGCCATCTTGTGTGTGACACAAACGGCTCAGCTCTTTTAAGCCACTCATACTGTATAATATTATAATATTAAATTATAATAAATAACGGATCACGACCTTCAGGATAGCTTAAACCCCCTTAGGCTCGATAATCGGAATTGGTGGGTCTTAAGCTATTTATTAAAATGGTTGCATAATTCACACGGCCGCCATCCTGAAATGGCATGGCCGATGACCTTGAAGTTTGGGTGAAAGACGCGTCCTATACAAAGGTATGTTGTCACCAAATTTGGTAGAGATCGGATGATTAGTTTAGCCGTAATTTGATTTTACGTTTTGAACATTTGAGTGGCCGCCATTCTGTTTTGGTAAAGATGGCGGCGATATAAAGTATGACACTGAGGTGTCCTTTACTAGTGCTACCTCTGTACCAAATTTCGTTCAATTCGGTTTCACCGTGTTCGAATTGATAGGGGGGGACAGACATTCAGAGTACACACACTCACACACACACAGACACACACACACACACACAGACTCACACACACACATACACACACACACATACACACACACAGACAGACACACTTTTTTCGCCCTGTGTTGATCTCATAAGTCTACTTTAATTTTTTGCAAAAATCGAAAGTAGGCTAAAAATTACTTATGCATTAGATTTGAAATTTTCAACGTCCTTATTCATTGTTTTTCCAGTTTCTTACTTTAATCCTACCGACAGCAGTGGCTACGCTGGCTAAAGCACAGCGTTTGTTTATGGGGCCAAGCTCCCTGCTGACTAGGTAGAAGAGTGGATTCGAGTCCCACCGTCGGCCGTCCTTGAAATGGTTTTCCGTGGTTTCCTATTTTCTACACCAGGCAAATGCTCGGACGCTACCTTTTGACAGGCCACGGCCGCTTCCTTCCACATCCTTGTCCAGTTTAATTCAGCTTCATCCATTCCATCTCTCATCCCGACGCGTATGTCGCCCACGGGCGTCGTCTTGAAAGACCTGCACTCGGCCTCTCAAGTGGCCATACGATAAAAGAAAGAAAAAAAATCGTCCTGTCTATATTTTACTCATTTTCATTTCTCATTGTTGTTGTTTGAGTCTTCAGTCTTTTGACTGGTTTGATGCAGCTCTCCTGTCCTGAGCTAATCGTTTCATCTCTGCGTAGCTACCACACCCTGCATCCGAGGCAATCTGTTTAGCATCTTCTAACCTTGGTCTACTCCTACAGTTCTTGTGCTCGACCCTTCCTTCGATAACTAAGCTTGCTATTCCTGGGTGTCTTAGTATGTGTCCTACCAACCTATCTCTTCTCTTCATTAGCATTCGCCAGAAACATCTCTTCTCTCCCACTCATCTTAATAACTCTTTGTTTGTAACCCAATCTACCCATCTGATCTTCATCATTCTCCTGTAACACCACATTTCAAATGCTTCAATTCTCTTCTTTTCTGCTGCACCAATAGTCCAAGCTTCACTTCCATAGAGCGCCGTGCTCCAGAAAAAGGCTTTCAAATATGTGTTCCTAATACCTAAATCCAGTGCTTTTTTCCTTCTAAAAACAATCTAAGGGGTACTCTCAGTTGTAGTCGACAAAACATCACGATCTTGCAATTTTCAGCAATTTGCAAAGTCCGGTTATTACTTTTCGGGCTGATTTATGTTAAATGAAACGTTGCATTAGGTCAATGTATTTGTGGTCAACATGCCAAGGTGGTAACTGCACTCAGTTTTTCTAATCATTTTACATTTCAACTAGTCAAAACATGACGGTCATTGGCAAAGTATTTACTGAAGGATTCTCTTAAACAGTATGCATTTTTTGAACTGTTACTTCTTGACACTGTTGCAACTTTAAGGGCGTCGAAAGATCGACTTCCCAACATATAACTTGTCAAGACTGAAACCTTAATGAGGCAAATAGAGACCTACACGTTCGATAGATTCCTCTTGAGATTTTTTAATTGTGATAAAGTACGCAAGCGAATTGGAAATCGGAAAATTGAAGTGTTTTATCGGAAGATGTTAAATCAAGTCAAAGGATTACAGCTTTCTGTCCATTAAGTGATTTGCCTCCACATATACTTAGGGTACTTAAAAAGTTTCAGCCAAAGAGCCACAACAATATTTCCCCCCTTTTTAATTCTAATAAACAAAGATCTCAGTAAGACGCGGCGGGATCCACCATTTCTCTGGTGGAATAGAGCCATTGTGTGCAAGCACGGGAGCGACAAATTACATTTTTCTTTAGTAATTTTAAAATATACCCTAACATATATTTTCCTTTTAAAGACACTGTGCAATTCTACATGCCAAGAGCTCTCGTTAGAATGCAATACGAAGTCAATCGGTTAAGACGTTATCTCATTCTCGCGGTAACAAAGATCACCTTAGCGTTTTAAATACATAGATATTAAGTAAAATAAATATAGGCACTGTGGTAGTGTCTCATTTTGCTGTCCTGCTTACAGTAAATTCCTCACTGGTAAAAGAGGCTGATCACTGCCATCTTCACGCTTCCTCTGCTCGATCGCCAGATGTCTCACTTCCAGGATACATGAATGTCGAAGCCTGGGTGGATGTTAAAACGTTAGTTATTTTCTTCGTCTTTCCAAACTAACCACACGCACAAAATAACAACCTACCCTGCCTCCAAACACTAGTCTGCATGCTTATAAGCACGAGGCGCCGAGTTGCCGACCAAAAGAAACTGATTCGATAGATCGATTTGAATCGAGGATTACTCGAAATCTCCTCCAGCTGTTGTAAACAGCGCGTTGACGCCAGCTGATCGATGAACTTTCAAGTCGGAAGTTATACAGGGTGTCTTTTATGTACCTTTGGAGAATGATAGGTCGTGTAGGGGACGGGTATAGAAGTAATTTGAGATAGAGAACTTGGGGTCGGAGCAGCCTCCTTAACCCTTAAAATAAGGGTTGATTCAGGCCCTCCACCCTGTCAGTTGGGCAACCTACCAAAGCCTCTATTACCTTTCTCAATCCTTTAACTCTTGGCAAGATTCATTTCACCTCGTGGTGCTGGCGTAATGGATAGCGTTGCGGTGCGAAAGGCCGATAGTTCCGGGTTCGATTCCGGGCTTGGGCATTTTTTAAATGTTATTTGTCGTATTGTAGTCACATGATACAGTCTGGTGCCACGTCAGAGGAGAGAGTGCACATACGACAAATAACATTTACAAAAAATTGCTTCATCCCGGAATCGAACCCAGGACTACCGGCCTTTCGCACCGCAACACTATCCATTGCGCCAGCGCCACATGGTGAAATGAATCTTGCCACGAGTTAAAGGATTGAGAAAGGATATTGAGGCTTGGGTCGGTTGCCTAACTTACAGGGTGGAGGGCCTGAATCAACCCTTATTTTAGGGGTTAAGGAGGCTGCTCCGACCCCAAGTTTCCTATCTCAAATTACTTCTATTCCCGTCCCCTACATGACCTATCATTCTCCAAAGGTACATAAAAGACACCCTGTATTTGCCGGACTAGATACAAATGTACAAATGTTTTCAAATGTTTAAGGGGTACGCGTACCCCCGCGTTCCCCCCTGAAAGAAAAGCACTGCCTAAATGTATATTCGATGTCAACAGATTCCCTTTCTGTAGAAATGCTTTCCTTACCTGAGCCAACCTACTTTTTATATCCTCTTTGCTTCGTCCATCACTGGTTATTTTGCTTCCTAAGTAACAGAAGTCTCCTACTTCCTTCAGCTTTTCACCTGCCAATTTGAAGTCCATAGAGGTTTCTGATTTTTTCTCGGCTGCATTCCAATATTTTGTTTTACATTTATTAATTTTCATCATGAATTCTTCCCCATTAGTTTTATTAAATTAATTTATTATGGTTTAGTTATAATCTACTGAAGAAGGTCCCATTGTTGTACCGAAACATGCACTGATTTGAATATAATTTGTGTTGATTGGAGGAACATTTTTATTAATTATTTATTAATCAATACGGCAATTTCTCACATTTTCCTATAATGGTGAATGATTCTGCTTTTTATAAATTTACGAGTCCCGTTGGATTCCGTTACTTGGCAGAGCCGGGAACCTAACCCGGAGCTCCGTGGTGCCACCAGGAATGCCAGCCACTATATCACGAGGTGGCCTAATAATAGAGGCTTAAAGTGAAGAATTGCTTCACAGTTAATCTCTCTATAGCGGGGAATAAAAATAACTGGAACTGTTCCAGACGTAAAGCGGAAACTTTGAATTACAATGCGACGTTTTTTTGAGGATGACTGAATGAGGGCCAATAAACTCAACTCTCTCTCGAGCAGCTTAATAGAGACAATAAGGACTTCTGAATGAACAAAGTTCCTATTCAGCCTCCCCGCGGAGATCAATTAGCTTCCATTCTTTAGTTCAAAGATATTATAGATTGAAACTTCCTCGTCACGCATGAGGTAACCGCTTCTTCTCAGTATTTAACAATATTGTTTGCAACTAATCAAGAACTGCAGGCAAAATAGATTATGTATGTAAGAGAGGTATCAAATGATGTCGTTTCTTTTTAATAAGTAATACATTGTCCACCAGAATGTCATCGTTAGAAATGAGTAGAGCGTAGCTTCTTAGAGCGTTATTATGACTTTAGCAAGACTTGCCCCCGATGTTCGAGTTTTCATGTGTGATTGAGTCTTCAGTCTTTTGACTAGTTTGATGCAGCCTCCATGCTTCCCTGTCCTGAGCTAATCGTTTCATCTCTACATAGCTATCACACCCTACATCCAAGGCAATCTGTTTAACTTATTCTAACCTTGGTCTACACGTACAGTTCTTTTCCTCGACCCTTCCTTCCATAACTATGTTTTCTATTCCTGAGTGTTTTAGTATGTGTCCTACCAACGTATCTGTTCTCTTCATTAGCAGCCGCCAGAAACATATTTCCTTTCCCAATCGTCTTCATACCTCTTCATTTGTAACCCTATCTACCCATCTGATTTTAATCATTCTTCTGTAACACCACATTTCAAACGCTTCTATTCTCCTATTTTTTGCTGCACCAATAGTCCAAGTTTCACTTCCATAGAGTGCCATGGTCCAGACAAAGGTTTTAAAAAATTATTTCCTAATACCTAAATCTATATTTGATGTCAACAGATTCCTCTTTTGTAGAAATGCTTTCCTTGCCTGTGCTAACCTATGTTACATACACCCTCTTTGATTCGTCCATCACTGGTTTTCTTGCTTCCTAAGTAACAGAAGTCTCCTACTTCCTTTAACTTATCACCTGCCAATTCCACGTCAATAGGGGTTCTGATTTGCTATCGGCTGCATTCATCTTCTGCATTCCTGTTTTATTTTTAATTGTTGTTGTTGTTGTTTGATTTGAGAGCTTGAACATAGTTCCATAGGTTAACTGTAAACTTCCGTAACTAGTCAGGTTTGTTAGTACATTAAAAACTGCCTTCTATGGACATAGGGGTGTGTATCATAATATGTATGTAAATACAAGTATGATCTAAACGACTACAGAGGAATGTCACTGTTCTCAGTGACCTACAAGATATTTTCCAAGATACTTCTCTCAAGATAAGAAGCTCAATGGGATTCCTGCATTGAAGAGAAGCAAGCTGGATTCAGGTAATCCAGATCATGTGCGGAACAGATCCAGAACCTCAAAACTATTATCTTGCTCTTCACACTTCGTGGCAATGTTCGTTGATTTCCGAAAGGCTTATGATTCCATAGACAGACAATATCTCTTTCAGACCCTTGCTGAATTGGGACTAGATAAGACCCTGAATCTTGTGAAGGATACTTAGACAAATACCAAGTCAAAGGTAAAATTCAGAGGGGAACTATGAAAATGCTATGGTATCAGAACAGGTGTTAGACAAGGGTATGGTTTATCCCATATTCTCTTCAACTGCATGCTAGAGAAAGTCATTCGTGAATAGACGAAAACTCTATCAGACAAATCGGGGTTGAGAATTGGTTCCAAGAAGGACAAACTAAACATCAATTGCCTGATGATCTCACACTCCTAGCATCCAGTATGGAGGAAGCAACGCACCAAGTCAAAAAGCAGCTAAAGTAGGGCTGAGGATTGCCATTAACAAAACGAAGTTCATCACCAACATCAGAGACGCATCCAAGTCAATCCCACACGGAGATGCAGTAATAAAGAAGAATAACTCCTACAATTGCTTCTGAGAATGGATAACCCCGAATGTTAGTTAGGTTCTAGCCATGAAAGCCAAGTGTACCAAACTCGAGAGAGCTTACCATCACTGTAAGAACATTTACAAGCCCAAATATCTTTCCCTTCACCTCAAACTTAGACTCCACGAAACCGTAGTAAGACCTTCGGTATTGTATGCCTCAGAATGCTTAAACATGGTCAAAAATGGATAACTAAGGAATTTGTAACTGAAAGAATGAATGTTCTTGAGAAAAATCATGGGTCCCATTAAAGTGAATTCAGAATCTGTCATAACAATGAGCTTTATCAACATTTAGAGAGCATATCATCAGCCATGAGAAAGAGGAGACTTATTTTCTACGGTCACATAGTCAGAATGGATAACAAGAGACTGACCTCAAGAATCTTCAACAGCATTTCTAGAGGGAAGGGGACAAATGCCAAATGGACGAGACTTGTTCTAAAGGACCTCAAATTTGCAGAAATTGAAACCAAGGATATACTCAACAGGGATAAATTTAGAATGCTGATCAGAACATCCAACACTCTCCAGTCATTTACAGCTAAAACATTGCGTGCTGGAGTGGAAAGGAAAGCAACTCACAATGCAAAAATAAAGGAATACTGGGCTAAGAAGAAGCTCGCCAGAGTTAGGAAACACGTGGCCCAAGAGGCCTCAACTAACCAAGAATAAATAAATAAATAAATAAATAACTTAAGTCAGGTGGGGATCGACAGGAAAATGATTAGAGACAGAGGAGAATTCAAAAAACAAAATTAAGAATGCAACATGTAAAGCAAATTAAAAGATGAAGACTAGAACATTGTGGACTGAACAACGGAAACAGGGGCATAGTCAAAGGATGAAGAGATTTTGGGAAGAGAAGAGGAAGAAGGGAGAGAAGGGAAAATTGTGTCATTATGAGATATTTAAGTTCAAACACTGTCCATAAGGGCAAAAATGATAGTAATAATAATAATAATAATAATAATAATAATAATAATAATAATGATAATAATAATCAAGGAGGCAGTGACTCAGTAGGTCAGCTCGCAACGATGATCCCGAATTTGTTCATTTTATATGGTTATTTTGCGCTACAAAGGTTATTTTATAGTTTAGATGTTAATTTTGGATGATTTACTACCGGTATACATGACTTCGTAATGTTTGAGAGTGTTTTTATGATCATATTTGACATATTTGAACAGCATGACATTTTGTTTACCTGGTTGCTTAGAAATAAGAAGGTCTACAACCAGATTAGGTTATGTAAGTTGTCATAAGTACGTCGCTGTCGCTGTTAGATTTGAACCATATGTTGCGTGTTTATAAGTTCTTTCATCCAGTCTCTAACTGAATTTGGCACAGATATTGCTGCAAAATAAATTGTTGAATGGAGTTATGCTACATACCGCAAGTTGTGCAAATTAAGTGTCGGCTGGTGTGACATCAATGAAACACAGGATCTACGAGTATAAATTGTAACCTTAGTTTACTAGCACAGCTAGTTGCTTTCGCCCCTCCTGTCACAGTGAGTATTTATGCATTTCTATTATTGCTTGCATGTGCTCAACTTTGGTGAATTGCGTAAATATTTAACACGAAGAGGTCGATTAAGATCTGACAGTTCCAATGCAGATTAAGGATAACTCGTCTCATACTCTTTCGATATCAGCTTCAAAAGCGTCGGCAAATTTTACAAGAAACGATTATTAGACTGTTAATCATTTAGGGTAGGTAGGACTCGTCAGCAGTAGTGAAGGCAACCTGCCTAGGGGATGAAAACCCCGAAATCAAACTCATTGCAGCAGCGTCTGTCCCGCAGCGGGCGGCTGCTAACGACGTCTGTTCCCCATGTTAGGGGCGGTCGAAATCATATCCTGGCCGTAGGTATAAAAGGCACACCATCATCATGATGAGATCAAATAAGAAAAGTGGAAATAAAAGGCCGCTACCCGAGGAGCGTCGGGGCACCCTTGGAGCCATCGCTGGGGGTGACAGCATACAATCCGGTGGTGATCAGGAGCTGAACAGGCGGACCCTGATCGGGGAACACCCCGAACATGTTACAGCCGATGTCCATAGTAGCATCCTAACAGCATTCAACGCTACACCTGCTCCTAGTGTTTCTTCTGATACTCAGGAGGCCACAAGAGCAGGCAAACCGAGAAAGCGCATGGAATGGACAAATGAAATGAATATGTACATCATGCGTTCATATTATAAGATAACGAATATGGAAACTGACCCTACTGCATATAGACAGAAGTTGCACGCTGCATTCTGCCAGAAATTCCCTGATATTAATGTTACGGAACAGAGAATAGCAGATCAGCGCCGTGCTATAGTATTGAAGAAACTTATCCCAGAACATCACCTCAAGCGCTAATGGTTGACGTAGCTGCCGACAATACTCATACCTCTGTAGACGAATCCATAGATCAGGAGAGTACACGTTTGGCCAATGAACAAAGGCACACCGATCATCGTTCAGATGAGAAAGATGTAAGAATATCGCCGGAAGCACTCGAAGATCCAGTGCGGAAACAACTCGAAGATGAATTTGGGAAGGCTCTCATAGAATTTGAAGGGACTGATCCAATAGAGCGGCCCATGATCACGAACCAACATTGCTCTAAGAAACTTGCTACCGCTGTTGTAACAATGAACGACATTCTCTCTCAGCATCTGTCCCAGAAATCATATTGTTTCAACCATGTTCAGACTGCAATTTACGCTGGAGCGATAGCTGTGATACGAGTGACAGGAGGTAGATTATGGCGACCTAAATATACGTCAGGTCGACAGAAGAAGATGCCAGCTTGGGAGATACGTTTACGAAAGTCTGTTGATGAACTGAGAGTAAATATCGGAAGAATGCATCAGTATGTTATAGGCAATAGAAGTAAGAAGGTTGTCCAATGTGTTAAAATGTTGAGCCATACGAAGAGTAAACATGCAAAGTATAATCCTCCGAACTGTAGCCCCCTTGAGATCCTAGACACATTAAAGCAACAACTTGAGGCAAAGGCACAGATATTACGTCGATATAAAGAATCGAACGAACGAAAGCAACAGAACAAGCTATTTGTTACCAGTGAGAAACGGTTCTATAGGAATCTTGACGATCCTGGAACTCAAATGGGCAGTTCACCGCAAAAAGAAGAGGTAGAGAATTTCTGGTCATCCCTATGGTCGAATGCTGGAGATTATAACAGCAGCGCTAAATGGATTACGGAGGAGGAGGAGAGAATGTCAGAAACTGACACGATGAGTGACTCTTCGGTATCAACTGAAGATGTGACCCGTGTGGTTAAGGAGACCCAAAATTGGAAAGCGGTAGGACCAGACAACCTCCACAACTTTTGGATCAAACGTTTCACTTGTACTCATAAGCATCTTGCCCGCTGCTACACAGATTTCATCCAAAATCCACAGCTTATCCCCTCTTACTTGATGCTAGGTAAAACATACCTACTGCCAAAAGGTGATAGAACCAATGATCCTTCCAAATATCGACCTATCACCTGTCTGTGCACCCTGTATAAGATATTTACATCTTGCATTGCACGTAAGATTTGTGAACACATAAATCATAATATCATCCTGGCTGAAGAGCAGAAGGGGTGCATGAAGAAGTCTCAAGGTTGCAAAGAGCAACTTGTAATCGATGCAGTTACTATGGAACAAGCAGGAAAGATGATGCGTAACCTCTACATGACCTTTATTGATTACAAGAAAGCTTTTGATTCAGTGCCACATTCCTGGTTAATCCAAACCCTGAAGATATATAAAGTTGATCCTGCCATCATTATAAGTCTGCAACATATGATGTCCCATTGGGGGACCAATTTATTAATGTCTAATGGAGACACATGTATGGAATCAGGAGTTATTCAAATCAAAAGAGGTATCTTTCAGGGTGATAGCTTGAGCCCTCTATGGTTCTGTTTGGCGCTCAATCCACTATCAGCATTGCTGAACAATGCAAAGTGTGGTTTTCCAATTAAGCACCATGGTATAGTCAAATACAAAATTTCTCATTTGATGTATAGCCTATGGATGACATTAAACTATATGCATCCTCTGAGAGACACATCGACAATCTAATTGCAATTACTGCTTCATTTTCTTCTGATATTGGAATGTCCTTCGGATTAGATAAGTGTCGCACCCTCACCATTCGGCGTGGAAAATTAGAGGCCCGAGCATTTCAACTTGATGACGGTTGTTTCATAAAGCCTATGGAAGGTAATGAGACCTACAAATATCTTGGTCTCCTGAAATCTAATCGAATTGATCATAAAGGTATTAAAGATAGAACCATAGCTATCTACAATCAACGCCTTAACAAGATTTTAAAATCAAAGTTGAATGGAAAGAACACCTTTAAGGCTATTAATACCTATGCTATTCCTGCTCTGACATATACTTTCGGTATTATCAAGTGGACGCAGACTGACTAGGAGAACATCCTAATTAGGACACGCACCATCTTAACAAAACACAGATGTCTCCACCCTAAGTCAGCTGTTGAGCGATTGACAATCCCGCGTCAAAGAGGTGGACGAGGGCTCACGGACATTATCCAATTGCATGCAAGGCAAGTGAGGAACCTTCAGTGATATTTTCTGGGAAGACATGACTCTCCCATACATCAAGCCACTGTGAAGGCAGATGACAAGTGCACACCGCTGGATCTTCTTCACGTAAGGGATATACAGTTAGCCACTGATGAGGAATGTTCAGCCATCAAGCTTCAGCAGTGGACGCAGAAAGCTCTGCACGGTCGTCATCCGTATGATCTCAACCAGAAACATGTCGACATTGATGCGTCGAACAGTTGGTTGACTCATGCGAACCTATTCACTGAGACTGAAGGATTCATGGTTGCAAACCAGGATCAAGTTGTGGCTACCAAAAACTACCTGAAATATATAGTTAAGGCAAATATTCAGGATGATAAATGCAGAAGATGCCAACTAGAACCGGAAACAATTCAACATATCACAGGAGGCTGCCAAGCAATCTCCTGTACTGATTACATGAAAAGGCACAACCAAGTGGCCAAAATAATGCACCAACACCTTGCTCAAAAGCATTTATTATCTGATAATATTTTGCCTTACTATCAGTATGTTCCTGACGCCGTTTTGGAAAATCCCAGTCACAAGTTGTTATGGGACCGATCAGTTATTACTGATAAAACCATACCAGCAACCGACCAGATATCGTTCTTGTGGACAAGGTGCAGAATAGAACCTTCCTAATTGATATTGCAGTGCCCAATTCCCATAATCTGCAACAAACCTGCTGTGATAAGATCACCAAATATCTGCCTTTGGCTGAGGAAATACGGCAAATGTGGAGACAGGAAAGTGTAGTGGTTCTGCCCATAGTAATTTCTTCTACCGGCATCATCCCCAAATTATTGGCTCGCAATCTACAAATATTGGGAATACATCCTGCTCTATATATCACCACGCAGAAGGCCGTCATCTTGGAGACCTGTTCCATTGTTCGCTCGTTTCTCAATGTGCCACCTTAAGAGAATTAGCCATACCGTCTTGCAAACAAGCCGACGATATGTTGATATGTCCCACTTATGTGGTGAAATGAATGTAGAAATAATAATAATAATAATAATAAATACATTAATATCTGATAAACTTCGTTATTGTAGTGCCACTGGTAGAGTGTGTGTATTTGTAATTCAGGTGAGAATTGTAAGGAGGCAGCCTTGGCTGTACGTTAGAAACCATCCCCGCATTTTCTTGGAATAGAAGTGTAAATCTTCGGAAAACCATTTTCAGGATGGATGCGGTGGGAATCGGAACCACCTCTCCTCAGTGTTTTCACATGAGACTGAGTGTTCCCACAAACCAGAATTAAATTGCTTGGGAGTGTCGAGAATTCGAACGTGGACCTCAGGGGTAACAGCCAAGAAAGCAAGACACTGCGCCATGATACGTCAACTCCACATTCCTAGCAGGTGTGGTAGCCGTCGACACCACCAAATGTCTACGTCCAACCACATGACATTTCCAAGTAATACATGGGCTCGGTGCGAAGTCAGTATAAATCAATAAATAAATAAATAAATAAATAAATAAATAAATAAATAAATAAATAAATAAATAAATAAATAAATAAATAAATAAATAAATAAATAAAAACAAATAAATAAATAAATAGATAGCCTAAATTAAGTGAAAATAAATAAATAAATAAAAATAAATGCATTTTCTAGATAAAACAGGGAATACTAATTCACTAGTTATTGAAAAGAGGGGGAGGGATGATTCAGAAGCTCATAGTTGGCGGTCCGTGCTCTAAATAGAAGCCGCTAAATGTAAGCGCCGGACCCAGCGACTGTGCTTCCTCATCTTTCATTTCTGGGGGGGGGGGGGGCGTATGGGGTTAGGGGAGTAGGAAGGAGCTCTGGACCCCATCTGGCAACGACATTGCATGAAACATGCATATTTGAACGAATGGAATCATCGGCAGACAGCGGATGGTGCGTAACCTAACTAAATACTGTAATGACCAGTTCTGATGTGTTTAGACCGACAATCCAAGCATTTCGAAAATGATAAATAGTTTGAAATGAGCAGAATACCTTCATGTCAATAAATAAGACACTTAAGCCTTCCAATTTAAGATAATCGTTTTCGTCAATGACCAAACTATCCAGACTGCTCTTTAAAAATATTAGTTCCCCAAACCAGTTTCAGCTCGAAATTCGATATCCAACTTCGTACCGTTCTCTTGTTAATGTAAAGGGAATTGCAGTACCAATGTTATATAGACTATACCGTGTGATTCAGCAGCCACTTCCAATATCGTTTGCTGCAACCCATCTAACGCGTTTTGGCAGGAAGGTCGATAATTCTTTGCTTGCCTCCCGTATGGTACTAACGCTCTGCAAGCATATTCTGCAAACAATACTGAACCCTATTATTTTCCCTCGTATTAGTCTGTAGTTACATCTAGGGAAAAATATAGGGTTCCGTATCGTTTGCAGGATATGCTTGTAGAGCGTTAGTACCATACGGGATGAAAGCAGAGAATTATCGACTTTCAGGCCAACACGCGTTGGATGGGTTGCAGCAAACGATATTGGAAGGGGCTGCTGAACCACCCGGAATAGTGAAACCCCGTCGAATTACATTGGGCAAAAAATGTGTTGACAGACTGAAAACTATAAATTGACAGTTTTTACAGGCAACACTGAAAATTGACTTCAAATCGTCACATATACTCGTTCGTTTCTCAAAATTAAACCCAATTTATCGTTAATTTGATGTCATATCTACAAGTGATAAACCAGATCCACTCTATTGTTTTGTCAACATAATGTTACTACTTACACGCAATACATAAATTCTTACCCATGATACTGAGTTATTAAAGACTTAGTCATTATTCCTCTCATCGGAAAGGATTTTATCGTCCGGGAGAGAACATGGACAGGAAACCACTTGAGTGGTTCATTTCCGAGATTCCAGTGATAGTTGGACCGCGCTGCCACCCCGTGTCCAGTCGACCACCACCGTACTTCCTGCTGAGAACTGTTTCCTGTTGCTCCCTAACCGCCCCTCTTTCAGGAGTGAACAGCACCACGCATTTCTCACCAGCTCGCATTGTGCACAGTTCGAATCCAGACATAGACAACAGTGAGTAAGTGGTGGCTAAAATCCTTCCTCAATGAGGCGACCCACTTTAAATTACGAGGGGATTTATAACTATAATATCCAGCAGAGTAGCCATGTACGTTCAATAATAAAATAATAATAATAATAATGTTATTAGTTTTACGTCCCTTTTAACTACTGCGGATTTTAGTGACGCCGGGGTGTCGGAGTTTTGCCCTGAAGGGAACCTTTAATGTGCCAGTAAATCTAATGACGCAGCTCCCTAACATTAGCGAACTCTCAAATGCCAGCTGATTGCGCCAGGATTCGACCCTGCAACCTTGGGCACAGCAAGCGAGAAATATACCGCTGAGCCACGCAGCCAGCACTTGTACGTTCAGCCATGCACCACGACTGCAAGGGAGAAATGGATAAATAATTTTCGAATCCCGAACGTGATAACAGCCATCTTCAATGTGGTTTTTATTGTTGTTATTCCTTTTAGAGTCTTAGAACATCCTAATCATCAGCTCCAAACTCTTGGGTGTGTGAGTTGAACTTGTGTGATATGCCTGATAACTTATGTTTCTGTAATTATTGTAGTGAAAAATGAAAATCTACAGCCTGCTTCCAGTCTCCGACCGGGTCAGGAATGGAATGATTGAAGCCCCCATCTAGTGGCGAGGATATGAACATTGCATGCAATTGTATTTGAGTCAAATTTGGGGCAGGTGGTCTGGAACGTAAAAAGAAGTACCATCCCAGCATTCACCTGGAGAAAGCGTGCAAAATTCCGGAGAAACAACACACTCAGGACTGCCACAGTCAGCAGCGGGAAATGGACCTCATATTTCCCTTGCGTCGTGGTAATCGATATAATGCAAACAGCTGGCAGCTTTATTTCCTTAATGTATTTACCTTTCCAGTAGTTGTTCTGATGTTGTTGTTGTTGTTTACTTATAGGGACTTTGCGTCATCGAGGTCAAGTAGCCCCTTGTGCTTGGGCGTGTTTATAGAGACTGACTGATAACCTATGTCATTGGAAGTGTGTGTATTTGTAATTCAAGGCTAGAATTAAGAAGAAGGTGGCCGTTGCCTTAAGATCAGGACTATACCAGCATTTGCCTACCGTAGAAAAGGGAAAGCTCGTGCAACATGGCCACCAGGACATTTGCAGCAAGTCCGGAAATCGTAGTTCGAATCCCATCGCTGACAATAGCTATCCTGAGCTTGGTATTTCCTCATTCTCTTCAGGCATATGCCGACATAGTGCCTTAATTCAAGTCCAGGGGCACCTACCTCATCCCTGTCCCTAATGCAGTTACTCTCACTACTACAGTCAACAAAGCAATACAGGCTATGGGACACGATCAACACGCAGCCGACTACGCGGGATTGATGTCTCAACCCCCCCCCCCCCAATCGTATTAACAACAAACAAACAAACAAACAACAACTGACATGGGAAATCACGGAATACCATTTCTAGGACAGGTCATGGAGGAAATTGAACTCAGTTCTGCCTCATGAGGCTGAGTGGACTCCGTTCCAACCCCCAGAACAGAATGAAATTAAATTTCTTAGCAGAGCTGGGAAACAAACGCAGTACCTTTAGATTTTCAATACGTATCACGTCGAGCCCACTTAAGGTGGTACCAACTTGGGATTTTTTGTGGAAAAAATAATTTCCTCTTTTATGACATTTTGGGTTGTCAGCATATCTTACTGAAATATCATAGGAGGTTTACTTGGAGCAAAAATGATAATCTAATTCCGAGATAAGGGTTTATGACGTTCGTCAGTTTGGCAAACATTCACAGTCCCATTTCTCTATTAATCTATTTGTAGACATTTCTTAGACAGCCATTTCTTACAACTTTTAGTTTTATACAAATAAGGTATATTATCTCAGAAATTACAGAGCCTCCGTGGCTTAGGCGGCAGCACGCCGGCCTCTCACCGCTGGGTCCGTGGTTCAAATCCCGGTCACTCCTTGAGAGATGTGCTGGACAAAACGGAGGCAGGCAGGTTTTTTTCCGGATACTCCGGTTTTCCCTGTCGCAAATTTCATTCCGGCAACACTCTCCACTATCATTTCATTTCATCTGTCATTCATGTAATAATCGCCCCAGGGGAATGCGACAGGCTTTGGCAGCCCGCACAGTTCATATCCTCGCCGCTAGATGGGGTCTTCATTCATTCCATTCCCTGACACGGTCGGTCGACTGGAAGCAGGCTGTGGATTTTCATTTCATCTCAGAGATTACTGCATCAATTAGGGCTACCGATGAGACACGGATTGACGTGTACCCGTGTAACCCGTGACACGTGTACACGGGTAGGTACGCTCTAAGAATCCGTGTAGCAGTAAGTACACGGGTTTCACGGGTATATATGTCTTATCGTGTGCCCATGTGGCTTTCTCGATTTTGGAAGAATGTTTTTGACATTTTGTTGCACTAATGGCCCATTTAATTGAAAAAAATGTAGAATCGGGAAGACGAACACAGCAAACATAAAAATATAAAGTTTTTGCTATTACGAAGAATAAGTGAAACGACAACACTGCGTATTTTGTGAAAGGATGTTTTCGAAATACTATGAACACGGCACCGAATGATTCAAATTTTCGGGCACCGCGCATCCCTTATTCGTTAGGGCGCCCCTGGTGGGCGTTCATTTCAGTACGAACATAGTAGTCAAACCACAGCTAGCACGCGCTGCGTGGTAGAGGAGAAGCAGTTGGGTATGGAAGTACGCGGAACGGAAAGGAGATAAGGCCTATTGCTCTCTATGTTCTCCTACCGAAAACAATGAGTATTCCTGTGCTTGTGGGTCTACGGGAGCCATCGGACGCCACTTGAAAACGATACACCGGAAGATGGAAAATCAACAAACGTCGCCAAGCAAACGTGGATAAGTAATTATGTATACAAATTGTGTAACGCCATACGTATGCGTAAGCGTACCGTGGTTACCACGACCTCCTACAGAAATGTCTTTCCGATTTGACAATAAATAGTCTAGTACTGTTTACGTTGGTTTTGTTTACATACGACCAACTTCTGTGAACAACACACTTTCATGGCTAGACGCAAGCGCTTCCGCGACACTCCCACCGCCTTTGGTCATTAGGCCATGTCATCAGCGCCGAAGGCGAAGTGGTGTAGCACCGGCGCCGCGGCGCTGCCTTCCCCAAAGGGAACTGGGCATATGTTGAAATTTACCGCTTTCCCAGACATTTCAGTCTAATGTAGACTACTTGACTGATTCGCTACGATCTGTATTATTTTCGGTTCATGCCACCGTCACACTCGCTTATCCACTTACCGCGCGCCACGATGGCAGCACGCCGCCGCTCACTCCGCCGCGCACCGGTATTTAGCGCACACGTTAAAAAGGAATATACGAGCCTTACAGTAGTCGCATATGATGTGTAACATGTGACATGTTATCCTACTATGTGTGTCCCGGGAGCGCAAATCCCTTGTTAACAGTGAACTCTGTTGGTCATTGAAATAACTACTTGTATAATCCAGTGCAAATTCCTGACCTTAATAGATCATAATTGTTATTTGCTAAGACGTTGTATCTTAATCCATTGATAACATTCATTTTGGGAGGACATATTTAGGTCTGTGTTTACAGGGTTGGTCTCCCAACCTGCCGGCTGGGGTTCTAATCCTAACTGAGTTGTATTTTTTTTGCTTGATTTTTTATATTTATTGTTATTTGAGTACTGAGGCGTTATACAATTGAGCGTTATATTGTGAAGTTTACAGTGGAAAATATATATTAAATTAAAACAAAGTTCTCCAATGGATCTGCAGTAGTGACATCTACCTTCAACTAGTTGAATTATCATATGCGGGAGCACGGCCGACTGGATGCGCTCGCATCCAGTTGGCCGTGGCGGAAGCAATCCACTGCCTACTTGATGCGAGCTGCTCTCTATACCGGCCAGTTAGTAAACCAATGCCAGCGATGTTATTGAAAATGGCCTCTTTTTGCTGATAGAGTGCACTGCTAAGTATCGGCGTCATTAAACATTAGGTGTGCAGAAGGTATATTAAATGTGTTTCCCCCAGTGATACGTTTAGACCAACGAAGTTTCAATTATTGTTAGTGGTCTGTGTTAATATACTGAATTCCTATGTTGTTTGGAGTGTTTGTTGATGCGATATAGATTCCACATAGCCACATGGCCGACAGTACATCGAGTGCTTACATTAAAGAATACAGCAAAAGTATGAAGATTAAATAAATCGTAATTGTTTTCAGCATGAAAATGATTTATTGTAGGAATATCTTAAATGGGATCTCTAAACCTTGAACTAAACTGTATGCGATATACATTCTCCATAGCCACATGGCCTACAGTACGTCATTGTACCGATCTCCGCCACCACGCGCGCTCATTGTTTCAGTCCCATGCACTTCCGTCCCATCCACTTCCGTCCCTTTTCCAAAATCACTTCCACAAAAATGTCCAGCTACCGAGTGCCACAAAAATATCCAGATACCGAGTGGAAAGATGTTACACATCAATAAATAGCGATAGTTCTTCGCATATTTAGATGGTGGATTGTTAAAATGAGGGAAATAGCATACCGTAAATTATAAAAGGTCCCAACAATTAGACAGATGGGCTTATCGGGAACGCAACGGTGGCGACCCACGGGAGCTTCAGGACGAGCGTGCGGTGGCGCGGCGGCGCGGAGAGGGGTTGTGCCTGGAGGCGTGTGCCGTGTACATAGACAATTTCACAGATATTAGCGAATCAGTCGAGTCATCCTGCTCTCCGAACAGAAATGGCCGGACAAGCGTGCATTTCAATCGTTGTCAAGTGCAATATTCACGGTGGTGGCGCGTACCGGCGAAATGGAAAGGCGGTGATCTTGTTTATCTCCAATGCAATTTTCCACGATTTGCGCTTATAATGCACAGGACCTTCCTCGTTGTGAAGGCTTTCATTTCGCACCAACATTAAAAATGATATGGTATTATTACAGGCATGAAGCGGAGGCAACAAAGGAAGACACTGAAGATGGTGACCATGTTGATGATGAGGAGCAGGAACAGGTACGGTCATCCCGAGCCAAGAGACGACGCAGGCGACGCGTGGAAGGTAACGCACACCGTCCGTGCGATACCATACGCTCAGAGGAAATACATCAGGCTCATGCAAGGATGGTTGCTGTGAACCAACTGCCTTTGTCATTTTGTGCCAGAGATGGGTTTAGGCAGTTCATGGCAGTTGTAGAGCCCAATTACTTGTGTATTTCAGAGGATGCCCTTAAGCGGAGACTGGCTCTACTAGCCGATGGTGTCAGAGAGAATGTGCGGTGTGAACTATCAGCGGCATCAAGCGTTGCCCTTACATCTGACTGTTGGACATCTCACTCACTAACCTCTTTCCTAACGGTAACGGCTCGCACCATCGACTCCCAGTGGTTTCCAAAGGCGATGACGCTTACCACGCATGAAATGGAAGACCGCCACACCTCAGAAAATCTGGCATCGGAATTGCAATTGGTTGCAGAAGAATGGAATGTGCAGGACAAGATCACCGCCATGGTCACTGACAACGCGTACAACGTCGTCAACGCTGTGCGCGCTCTTGATGTGCTGGAGAAGGATAAAGTGATTTGTGCTGCACATTCTGTACAGCTTGCTGCAAACAAGGCTCTTGCTCATGGAAAGGCTGCTAATGTGTGTCTGAATGCAAGAAAGTTAGTTGCCATTTTCGGCACTCTAACGTTGCCGCTAGTGCGCTGACAAAAATGCAAGCACAACTTTCAATGCCCGAACAACCCCTGATTCAGAGCTGCAACACCCGCTGGAATTCAACTTTTGCCATGATCGAGCGCCTTTTGAAAAACAGGAACCCCGTCAGCAACGTCCTAGGTGACCGGACATGCACGCCAATGGCCACAGCACAGAAGCTCCAAGTAACTGAACAGGAGTGGCATCACATGGAGGTTTTAAACGAGCTCCTTAAACCTGTGGAAGTGGTAACCACTCTCTTTTGCGGTGACAATTCTCCCATATCGATGGTCCGGCCACTAATACAGACGCTAATTAAAAGTCACCTCAGCACCCAGGAGTTGTCGGACGACAGCTTCCTAGAGGACGTGCAGTCTACCTTGGTCTGTGAATTTAACGATCGGGTAGGCCTCCTATGGATAAATGATAGTACTGTCACAGCCAGACAGATTGCATCTTTCCTCGACCCGAGGTATAAGGATTTGGTAGATGAGACAGCAGAGGCTCGACGATGTATTCGCGACAGAGTGCTTCATAAGCTTCAGAGCGATGCACCAGCTGAAGTCTTGGTTAATCCCGATCAACCCTCCACCAGTAGTGCCCTGGAGTTCTTGTATCAAATGCCATGTGGGAGAAAGAACCGCCCTGAATCTCAATTTGAAGATTTTCTTTCGGAGGCACAGATTCGTTTTGACATGCACCCGTTCGAGTGGTGGAAAGCAAGGGAACACAAATATCCTGCGGTTGCTGCTCTAGCGAAAAAATACTTGTGTATTTCAGCAACATCCACAAGCTCCGAAAGGTGCTTTTCCTCTGCTGAAAACATTGTCACAGCCAAACGGAATTGTCTTCTGCCATAAAATGTAAACCTCTTAGTATTCTTGTTCCAAAACAAAGCTTTCTTAAAGTAAATTGGTCAATGAGTCATAATTCTAGAAATTGTTGTTCTTATTATACTGTAATATTTTGTATTCGTTTCCTACGCCTGATATTTTAATTTTGTTGTTTCGTTACATTCTGGTCAAATGATAGTGCAAATAATAAATTATATTCCGTTACATATAGTTTTGTATCTACTCCCCTCTCACCCTCGGAACTAACCTTTATAATCAATCAAATAATTAATTAATTTCACACTGCTTCGATTAGAATAAACACGTGCGGACACATTGCACACGCAAACACGATTTCTAAATGCATGTATAAATGGCACGATATTGCCGTGAACAGATGTTCGAGCAAGGTTACCAGACACGGCACTCTTTAACAATATTCGATGTGACCCGTGTACCCGGTCGTAATTACACGAATACACGGGTACACGGGTAAATAGTAGAAACCGGATTCTTAGCACACGGATCTTAAAAACACGGTTGAGCGGGTACACGGGTACACGGGTAATAGGGAGCTCTAGCATCAATCTACTTGAAATGTTCACAGTATCTTTATGAGGATATGTGCAATAATCTGCCCTAGAATAATGGCTACAGTATTTATGCATTGCTTTTATGCATTGCTCAAAAAACCAAGCTCTTTTTAAACTTAACAAAGAAACATTTACAAACAATAAGTTTGAAGAACTATGTTGGATTGCAAGCCATGAAATCTTTTTCAAATGTATTTACAGTAGTTTCAAATGTCATTCCGGCAACACTCTTCACTATCATTTCATTTCATAACATAACATAACCCCTGGCACTAGCCATGAAGGGCCTAGGCCTACAAAGCGACCGTTGCCCAGCCATTTGGCCTGCAGATATTGGGGTGACGCGTGATCAGAGCATCGGGTCCCCTCGGCCGTTAATCTTGGTTTTCGTGATCGAGGCGCTGCCTCACTATCAGACAGCTACTAAATTGTCCTCACGAGGCTGAGTGCACCCCGTTCCAGCCCTCACGTCAGTTTCTAATATCCCTGACGGAGCCGGGAATCGAACACGGGGCCTCCAGATGAAAGGCAGCTGCGCTACCCCAACACCACGAGGCCGGCCATTAACTTCAATAGAAAGGTCATAAATGTGCCTTTTGCTTAATATTTTGTTTTTAAGAATTGATTAATTAAACAAAAATTTGGTGCTTTTCAGTAGGTCAACACGAATATACCCAAAAAGAGCTGGGTTATGCCCTAATCCTGAAATAAATTACATGAGCTTAATAAATACACTAGGATGACCAGTTTCGATCGTCAAGCGATCATCATCAGATCCATTACACTTAGGTTATAACATATATGTTTGAGAATACAGGTGAAAAATATTTACAATATGTACAATTATTTAGTTGCAGTATTGGTAATGCAACTGTCGGTGTATGCTAAATGTTGTATATCTAATGTTAGGTGAAATGCTATAATGCTGATAGAAATCTTGAGTTTGTCTGCTTGGGGTGATTATATGGTTGTAAAAAATCAACTATGGTTATACTGTAATAATACAGGCTGATACTTATCCGGTTGTCTTCCTGGCTGGAACTTCGAGCAGTTTCGTGTTCACTCTAGCACCAGTTGTGGTCGACTGAACCCGGGTATTAAATGGACGAAACTGTTTTTTCCTTTCTCCCCCCTTTGTTCAGCCTGAGGTCAGTGCAATGTTTATTTGTGTGACGTTGCCAAATCTAGATAAGAATGTACATGGGTTGCTTTTTAGTTTTGGCACCTTAGTTATAACTGGATTATTAACTCACTTAGATGGTTCCAAGTTTCACAGGCCCTCGATGTAGTCCCCACCGTTGCGTACAACGTGTTCCCAGCGATGCGGAAGTCGTTGGATTCCGTTGGCACTGCCCAATCTATTGATGGTACGAAGAGAGCGCTCGGCAGCCTGCTCCCCGCGCATTGTCATCTTCATCTTCGGGATGAGATCATAGTCACAGGGACTGATGTCGGGAGAATATGGGTGGGGGAGGGTGATAGAGGACCTCCCAGCCCCAGCGATCCAACAATGCCGACACAACGCCTGCTGTGTGTGCCCTAGCATTGCCATGCAGAACGATGGGCGGTGTAACCATGTGGTGGCGCCGTTTCCTTCTCAGAGTTCCTCGGAGATGGTCTTGCAGAAACAAACAATAGTACGCCGCATTAACGGTTTGTCCTCGGGGAACATTATGGCAGCGCTTCCGTACCATTGAAGACGTTAAGCAGGCTGGCGAGCACTCTCTTCGTACCATCAATAGATTGGGCAGTGCCAACGGGATCCAACGGCTTCTGCATCGCTGGGAACACGTTGTGCGCAACGGTGGGGACTACATCGAGGGCCTGTGATACTTGGAACCATCTAAGTGAGTTATTAATCCAGTTATAACTAAGGTGCCAAAACTAAAAAAAACAGCCTATGTATGTTATTGAATACAGGAAGATCTACAACTATTAAAGACCGTGGAACTGTCTTCGTCACGCGTGGAATAAAAAGCCATTAATTGTAATGTTGGTGACAGTGAATGATATTGCCTCTTCAGTAACTTAACTATTTTGTCTTATAGAGGTAAATGTTGATACATTTTTAGCCTATTTTCAATTTTGAAAAAAATAGGCTTATGAGATCACCTTTTGTCCGTGTGTGTGTGCGTGCGTGTGTGTGTGAGGTGTGTGTGTGATGTGTGTGTGTCCCTAATAAATTCTAAACGGCTGGAGCGATTTCAATGAAACTCGGTAAGTTCATAGCACTATTCCGAGCGACCTCGACCGTGCCCTTCAAATTATGTTACGTCTCACCAATCCAACATGGCGGCTGTGCGAAATATTTCACCAGCATTCAATATCTCCGAAACTATTACAGATATCACCCTGGAATTTTTTACGGTGATAAAGGGAACTACTAAAAGTTCACTTATGTGACCATTGAAATACTGATAACTGCCAAACCAACATGGCAGCTATGCGAATTTGCGACTTTTAAATAGACGTTTGTCGCGATTTAACCAACCAAACGCAATATAATTTGGTACAGTAGATGTTTATACACATTGTAATGCACCGACATCTAACTTGTTTCAATTGTTTACATAACCACAAGATGGCGGCTGTGCGTAATATTTCACCGGCATTCTGTATCTCTGAAACTATTAGCGGCATCACCCTGAAATTTTGTACGGAGATAAAGGGCACTACTGGAAGTTCATCTATAAGACATTCACAAACCAACAACTACAAAACGAACATGGCGGCCAAGCGAATTTAAATTTTTTAAAAAGTCCGTCCTCGCAATTTAATGTTCCAAACGCAATGAAACTTGGTACAGGAAATGTTTATACACATTGTAATGCACCGGTATCTAATTTAGTTAAATTGTTTACATAATCTCAAGATGGCGGCTGTGCGAATTTTTTAATTAAGTTTTTATTTCTTGTGTCATAATCATGCGATCGAGGTGAAAGTTTGAATAATGAACCTACGCAATAATTTTCCTTTAATGGTACATGACTCTATGGCCTATGCATTTAGCAATCCAACATGGCGACCATCCGAAATGTTTAGACGGCTCTGAATATCTACGAATCTATTATAGCAATCAAACTGAATTTGTTATGTTCATGGGGGCTATGAACATAAGTTCACCTATAAGACTTTCAATAACCTGGGAATCACAAATCCAACATAGCGGCGACGCGAAGTATAAATATTCAAGTGGACGTTTCACGCAATTTAACCATCCGATTGCAGTGAAACTTGGTACGGTAAATCCTTATACGAATGTTAATCCACTGGCATCTAATTTATTTCAATTGTTTCCATAACCACAAGATGGCAGCTGTGCGAAATTTTAAAATCTCGTTGTTACTTCTTGTGTGCTAATCATGCGATTGAAGTTCGAATGCTACACGTACACAATAATCTTCATGTAACAGTACATAACTCTAGGACCTACATATATAAAATCCAACATGGCGACCTTTTGATATATTTAGTTGGTTCTCAATATCTACGAATCTATTACACCAATCAAACTGAAATTTTGTATGTTGATAGTGGCAATTAACATAAGTAGGATACATGGAAATAGGCTGTATAGTGCTTCACGGAACTACTTGTTATAACAATTGATTCAGTAGTTTGTGAAACGGAACTGTTTTGTTCAACTATTCAGTTAGAACTAACTTAACATTGAAACCGGGCCCGTACACAACCAGCCCCTACCAGAACAGTGTATCGTCGATTGCTTGCTTCTCACTAAGGTAAATCGGGGTTGATTCCCGTCTAATGCAACTGGGATTTTCAACGTGAAATGTCGCGTCTGACGAGTCGGATTCCACGTAAAAGAGCTTGATTCGTTTATGATTAACGGTCACGTAAAACTACAAGCTCCCTTCCTTTTAGACTGAAGAAAGGAAGAAAGAAAGAAAGAAAGAAAGAATGAAAGAAAAAGAATGGACTTGATGGGAAAAGTTCTGTTTGTTGTTGTTGCTTATTTTCGGGGCTGCGACACCGTGGTCATATAACCCCGGGTATTTGGATGTGGAATTTGTGTGATAACTTGTGTTATTTTGATGGCTGTACTAGTGTGTGTATTTGTGAATTGGGGATAAGATTGGGAAGGAGGCAGCTGTGGCCTTATGTTAGGAACTAACCCAGCATTTGCCTGGAGTAGAAGTAAGGAAAAAGGAAGATTGTAGTTTTACGTGACCGTTAATCTCGAGATCATAAGCCACGGGACCTCCTTTTTACGTGGAATCCGAACCACAGGACATGGCATTTCACTTTGGAAATCTAACATGCATTGACCGGTAATCGAACCCAGTCCGCCGTAGTGAGAGGCCAACAGCTTGACCGCTGCGCCTCACGCCCCCATGGAGTAGAAGTGAAGAAACCACGGAAAGTCACTCCCAGTAAGACTGAGGCAGGAATAGAATCCTTCTCTACTCAGTTTTGCCTCACGAAGTTGAGTATGCCCCGTTCTAGCTCTCGTCCTGAATTAAAATTACTTGGCAGAGCCAGGAATCGAACCCGGACCTCCAGGGTGACATATAAGAACGCTAGCCACTAAATGTCAAGTTAAGGAAAAGTTTTAACTTCCAGAATGGAATAAGAGGTGGCACAGTAAACAACTGAAGACAATGGCCTGTCTTTGACTGGCAAACTAGTCTAGAATGGATTCTTCTCTCGGTCGATATGAGCATTCTAGTGACGATTTGTCAGTTAAGTTTATTTATGATTCGAAGCAGATTCATATTTTCCGCGCTGTCAAGTCCAGGTTTTGTTACGGAAGCAGTTTCTCCCTACCGGAAGTGACCGTTCAGTCCCCTGTGGGCTGTGACAGCTCCCGGCCACGCATTGGGCCGTGACCCCTCGCTCACCTACACATGTGGAGTGGAGTGTCTGCGAGCATAGTGATCTGATCACATCAACACCACCTATGTCCGGCTCTAATCTTACAAGCATGCTACACTCTCAGAAGCTATTAAAATTAATCACAGTGCAGGTTATTCAAATAAATAATAGCTCCTGAAATGATTGTTTGAAATTAAATTCCGTACGTTTTGGTTCATAGTTCTTTCTAAATGCAGGTAATCTCATAGGTAATGTTTTTTTTAAAGAAAATTGTATCTGGAAAGTTTTCTGGCTAGAAATTAAACTATTCTTCAAAGAAGAGACGATCAGATTCTATGGTCTTGAGCCATCCTTCAATGAGGTTTCTTATCCCGCGACGGTACCAGTCTCTGGGTTTGACTGACTGCAGGGCTCAGCGGTTACGTTCTCGCCTGCGGATGCCAAGATAGTGGGATCGAATCCCGGCGCAGTCAGTTGCTATTTGAGAGCCGTGTCAGTAGATTTACTGGCACGCTAAAGATCCCATTGGGGGCAAAATTCCGGCACCCAAGCGTCTCAAAAATCCACAGTAGTTAAACGGGACGTAAAACCAATAACATTATTACAAGTCTCTGGGTTTTGACGCGAAAAATTCGGCAAGAACCACTTCCACACAGGTGCAGATTCAAGGGGGGGGGGGGTCACGGGGATCATGACCCACCCCCCAAACGGAGACCAAATTTTTTTGCAAACTCAAAAAACGAAAACACAATAACCAGACAAATAAAACTTAACGAATTTTAACTCAAAAACAGTTTTTTTTTCATTTTATCAATACTGAAAATATCTTTATTGCAATTATTATGTTCTGTTACAACTGTACATATTTACAACTTCATACCTGATATATAAAAACGATTATTTATGTAACAAAATCAACTCGTCTAATTTGTTTAGCAAACCTTGCGATTACCGAAACGATGTCTATAGTGATATCACGATGAATGTGCAGCAATGCACGGTTAGGAATTTGGGGCTTTTTTTCGCACCAAAAAATTTTGCCGACGTCCAAACTGCAAGCTTGGTTGGCAATTTAAGCTGTGACTTTCTCCCTCTGTCGGTACCAACTCGACTTGCCGAAACTGTACGTACCTTGATACTTTTCTCGAAGCTCGATATAAAAGTCGCAAAACACGCCGTTGCAATTTCTACGAATATTTCGGTGCGCTAAACGCATCAAATTTCTATCCTTGTAGCTTGCAAAAATATTGGTCTGATTTTGTACGTTTGGTTATTTTGTGATTGCGTTGTTAGTGATACCATTTTTCTTAACAATTTCGATTCTGTGACCCACCCAAGCCAAACTCTAGATCCGCGCCTGCTTCCACAGCTTCAATGTTTTCGAAATTTCTTCCACGAAAGAAATGGGCCATGGATCGAAGAATATGGCAATCTGAAGGAGCGAGATCAGTGCTGTAAGCTGGATGTTGTAGCAGTTCGACTCCTTCTGATTCCTGAATTTTTACCACGGTTGTTCGTACAGTATGAGGTCTCGCATTGTCCTGCTGAAAGATAACTATATTTCGGTTAACTAATGCTGGGTATCTCTGTCTCAAAATTGCATGCTCTCGTTCCAGTTGTTGAGAATAAAGATCCGCATGGTTGCACGCCCGTTGGGAACAAACTCCCAGTGAATCACTCCTTTCAAATTCCACCAAAAACACAACATCGCATTGGGGCCGAACCGATCCGACTTTGGCAGGTAGACGGGGACTGAGCCACTGTTTCGAGGCGTCAGCGTTGCGATAATATACTCACTTTTCATCACATGTGACAATTCACCTGATAAATATATCATCCATGGGGTTACTGACGACAGGTATACACTCTACGTTGAGCCTGTTCTGGTGTCAATTCATGACGTACAGATCTACAGCTTCTGTTTGATTTTCCAAGTTTCTTAATCTGGCGTTGTATAGTATCTTTTGATGATACATTCACGCAATTCTAGTCATGGCCTCCTGTAAATAGCATTAGTGAACCAAATAAAACCAATTCTAGCGTATAAAGCACAAAACCTCAAGAACGATTGTTGGTTGGTTGGTTTCTCAGTTTAGGGGCTGCGACAACGCGGTCATGTAGCCCCGTGTACATTGGGTGTGTGTCGAATCTGTCTGATAACCGGTGTTAATTGTGATGACTGTACTAGCGTGTGTTTCTGTTTCTTAATTCAAGTAAGGACTGCAGACTTTGAATTTTTCAAGTAGTTCCTATTTTTGCCGCCAAACGCCACCGTCAACAACTACTAGTTCAGAATTTGGCTACTAGACGCCACCGCGGTCGGCTCCTGGCGACGAACGTAGGAACCTGAGCGTTGTTTACATTTTAACCTAATTTAGCTTCACACAGATGTAATTAGTGGAAGGTTCTTTAACATGCCATGAATCTATGACATGGGACCGCCGGCTTTACTTCCCCTCCGAAGGAAGGCATACCGAGGGATTTTAACGCTCTTAAAAATCCGACAACTTCGGCCGGGTTTGAACCCGCGATCTTGGCATAGAAGCTCAGCATGCTACCGACTACGCCACCGAAGCCGCCCTAAAGAATGACATTACTTATGACTATGAGACATCCTAATAGCATATTTTTGATTTTATATAATTGTCTCAACAATGAATCAATAACCAATGTAAATGTTACTAGTAATTTTTATTATTAAAAATTATTAATATTATTGGGGGGGGGGGGGCAACTTTCCCATTACCTTTAACATTTGAAAAGCCCGCCACCATCTTGAAGGAGCCGCCCTATATTCCCCCTTGGTAGGAGTTGTTTTTATCTTAGGATAAAAAGACTTGTCCTTTAGATAGAGAGCGTGCCCCCCCCCCTCTTTTTTGAGCCATCATAAAACTTTTTGCTATTTATAGTTTAGGAGCTATTGCCAAGAGTCGCAGTACTATGGGTCAACATGTATTTATGCTCAGTTATACCTAAAATAGTTCTTAATAAGAATTTACACCCGCCTGAATCAATACTATAAAGAAAATTAATTATTTAACTTGTTTTTAGTACATGTTTCGAGGATTAATTACATTTTATCCCCTTCATCAGCTAAAAAAACATATTGAAAGAACAAAATAAAACGTAGCACAGTAATAAGATACGATATTAAACCTAATATGGTGCATCATATAATTTAGGTTATAAGATCAGAATAAAATGAAATGAAATAGATGGTGACGGTGATCAGCTTGCAGATGCTTATGACAAATAGTAGTTCCATATTGAAGCTTGAAATGGTAGATTTGGAATACCAATACATCACCAATCCGTGTAGGTCTATAATTAATGAAGAGCCTGTGTGTTTAAAGACCCACAGTAATTTAGCATACTTTAAGATTATTTTTAATTATATGTGAATTGCAGCCAATGGCCATAGCAGGGTATTTTAATTGAACGCCCGTGGGCTCCCAGCAAGTTTGATTTCAAGTAGTTCCAAATTTGGTTACCAGATGCCACTTTCACTGACACCTAGTGGCGTACGTTGGAAATTAATAGAGCGTTTCTAGCCAACGAAATATAACCTACAGATTTGGCTACACAGTACGGATATTGAAGTGGTAGGTTATTTTACATGCCAAAAATATATGACCTAGACCCACCGGCTTTACTTCCCCTCCGAAGGAAGGCATACTGAAGGATTTTAACGCTCTTAAAAATCCGACGACATTGGCCGGGTTTGAACCCGTAATCTTGGGCATAGCAGTTCAGCATGCTACCGAATAAGCCATCGAAGCCGAAGATTATTCCCTTGAATAATTAATTGAAAACAGGCTGTACTCGTTGTTGGGCATAAACTTACCCTAATATGATAGTTCTTTCCTTTTAACAGTAATGAAAATTTCTAGATCTTTGCTCATACGCCGCAGTACTTCCACATTAGTACTTTTATCTATCCATGGGATCCTTAATATTCTACGATGCGTCCACATATCAAACGCTATCAATTATTTACTTAACACCATTGTCTTACATTGATAGGCTATCTGATACATCGCCAAAATATTGTTTAAATACCAGTCCTTGGAAAACAACAATGTTGTTTTAGGGGTGGAACAACAAGATAATTCTGCCATTTCTAACTCAGTTATTATAAGATTTATTTTATTAATTTAGGAGCATTTACCAAAATAATAAACTACTTAAATTAATTTAGACAAACAAATATACTACGTATAAGAACAACTAAACAAACATGTATGGAATTAAAAAATACACAAATTACAAAACTAACGAAAAGTAATAATTCAAATAAAAAATAACAAGTTTTATGAGTCACATTACGCTTCAAATTTAGACGGTAATAAAGATAGTGACAAACAACAATAATAATAATAATAATAATAATAATAATAATAATAATAATATATATATATATATATATATATATTTTTTCGAGGGAAGTGGAAAAATCTTGCATAAGACCTTGAGGAGGGTCCGCACTCCTCAAGAGTGTGGGATTCTTACCCACTAAAAACCACACCCTGCCCTCTTGACAAAACCCATCCCGGGACCACTTTCGTATTACTTCAGGATGGAGCCATTTTCTTTGCTTCACAAGCACCATCTTACTTCTCAATTCATAGTCCGCGGATCGCAGACTTAATCAACTAAATCGAGCAAGTCCCCATCCGACTTCTTCTGGCGAAGGACCTCCTCAACAAAGAAAGCGACCGTACCCCAGCTGAGCTCGTTCCTCAGCATAATTCCAACTATATTGTCCGGCGTTATTGGACCAACCTCAGCTTCAAGTCGTTGTTTTTCCTCTGTCCAACGAGTGCAGACGAAGAACGTATGATATACGTCATCTCGTTCGTTCTCGCGGTAAATACATACTGGACTCCTTACATTTGCCATACGATGGAGGTAACACCGAAAGTAGCCATGACCTGTCAACATCTGAGTCAGAAAGTAATTCGTTTCTCCATGTTTTCTACTTGTCCACTCTACCAGACTCGGTATCAGCCGAGCTGTCCATCTTCCTCTGAGATCGTCATTCCACCTCTGCTGCCAAAGCTCCATCTTGCGTTCTACGGCTTCCTTCCGGGCTTGAGCCTTGCCCAGTTCTACTCGACGGAAGTATACGTCTTTACGTTTTTGCGCGAGTAAATCTATTGGCGCAACACCTGAGACAACCAGAACTGCAGGTTCCGAAACTGTACGGTAAGCACACGCCAACCTCAGAGCTCCTCTCCTCTGAATTGCAGCTAGGCGTTTCCTATACTTCTCTATCCTCAGCGAATCAGACCAAATCTCAGCTCCATACAGGAGAATAGACTGCGCTGTGGACAACAGTAGTCGACGCTTGCTTTGTCTAGGACCATGCACATTAGCCATGAGTCTACTAATGGCAGCTGTCACTACTTCCGCCTTGTCTGCTACCTTCCGTATATGAGACCAGTATGTCAGTTTCGTGTCAAGAGTAAATCCTAAGTACTTCGCAGTGGCTCCAGTTCGAACGACCACCTCTCTAACCTTCATGGGAATTATAGTGTCCATTCTCCTCCTAGTTAACATGACTATTTCAGTTTTCGCCATAGCTAAATTCAGACCATGAGCGTTCATCCAACCACTCACCCGTCGCATTACCTGATTGAGTTTCCACTGAGCCAGAACTGCATCTCGGGCTACAATCACCGCTGCAATATCATCAGCGTACCCAACAAGGAATGTATCTTCGGGCATCTCCATGCGCAGTAAGCCGTCGTACAACATGTTCCACAAATCCGGACCCAGGATAGATCCTTGCGCTGCTCCTGTCGTGACTTTTCTCCTCCTCTGACCGTCTGCAGTGTCATATAACAGGGTACGGTCCTTCAAATAATCTTTCATTATACGCAGGAGATATGCAGGCAACTGGAATGTGAATTGAAGAGCGTCAACCATATCCATCCACCTAGCTGAGTTGAAGGCGTTCTTTACATCCAAGGTTACCAGAAGTGTTATTTTCCGAGAATAGTGGTTACCTTCCGGTGCTTGATTTGCAGCTTCAACTACTAGGCGTACTGCATCTATTGTACATCGCCCACGGCGGAAGACAAATTGCCTGTCAGACAGATTTCCCGCGGCTTGAATAGACGGCAGTATGCGAGGTTTTAATAGCTTCTCCAGCACTTTTCCCGCAACGTCTAAAATACATAGTGGTCTGAAGGACGATGGCACGTTCCCAACTGCCTTTCCTTTTTTAATCAGCACTAGTCGAGCCATTTTCCAACGGGCACTAAAGACACCTGCTGTCAGACAACAGTTGTACATTTCAAGCAGTAGCTGCGGACAAACCTTGACAGCCAATTTCATTGCTTCCGCGGGTATCCCGTCAGGGCCTGGAGCCTTCTTATTCCGAAGGGAGCCTACTGCTTCCTTCTGCTCACCTATGGTAAATAGAGGAATGAATTCCGGCTCAACTACGTCGTCCACATCAATTCGCACAGGGTGAGTAGGGAATAGCTCGTTTACAATACCATCCATCGTGGTATTAGACATAGTGCCGAGTTTCTTGGTGACAATTCGGTAGCCTAATCCCCAAGGATCTACGTCTACTTCTTGAACTAACAACTGCCACATCACAGTCTTACGTCTTTTGATGACATCTCGAAGGGTTCTCTTAGCTACAAGGTGCTCAGCGGATCTCAAATCAGCCTCTGGTCGATGTTTTGAACGTTGGGCTCTTCTTCTGAGTCGAAGACAAGTTCTTCGAAGATCAGCTATTCATCAGTCCACCAATAAGCTGGACGTCTATTGTTTCGAAGACGCTTCCGGGGCATTGATGCTTCGTAGGCAAGGTGCAAAAGACGCATAGTGACCCCCACCTGTTCTTCAACACAAACTCTTAGATCTAATTCCTCAACAATGTTACTAGTTCCTGTCTGTACGGATTCGAGTACAGTGGCAAAATTCTCCTCGTCGATGCGCGATACATTCCAACGTGTTGTCTTCATGTGTTGTGCCTCTGAGGCTGCTGATCTCGTAAAATCCGGAAGGTGATATATTGGTGATCACTAGCAGTATAATCCTCGATCACTTCCCATTCTACTACCAAGGCTGCCAGACGATCCGACACCAGCGTAATATCTGGTTTAGTCTCCGTATAACCAGGTCGTCTAAATGTCGTTGAGGTCCATGTATTCACCACGACCTATCCTAATCTGGCTGCCATCTCTAAAATTCGTCGTCCCCTCGAATTTTGATGTGGCATACCCCATTCAAATGCCCCAGCATTGAAGTCCCCGGCTACTACCGCAACACCTTCCATCTCACGGACAGTATCTTCCAAATTGTCCAGCTTCCTTTGAAAGTCCTGAATATGTTCATTCGGAGTTAAATAGCAACTTACATACGTAATCCCACCACTCTAACCCAAACGAACCCTTCTCCGGATCCGTGATCCTCCACATGGATTTTGCTCAGATCCGGTATCCAGATAGCCGCTGTACCTAGGGGATCCGAAAACCAGCCCAGCACGTCCAAGTTTCGATATTGCTCACTGATCAGGAGAATATCTATTTTCCTTTCAAATTTTAGCTGAATCAAAAGATCATTAGCGATTATGCTTCTTTTCAGGTTCCCTTGTAGGACATTCGTCATTGTGTTTTTTCTTTAATCTTCGCGAGTGCCTCTCGAAACACTGTACAAGAACCTGTTCCAGGGATATGACTTATGTTTAAGCCCTCCCGATTACAGTCAGAGCACAGCACGCATTTCATGTCTGACGTACATCCTGCGGCTTTATGACCCAGTTGACCACATCTGTAGCAAAGGCCGCTTCTATCCGGGCCATTGCAATTCCTCCTTATATGGCCATAACCCAGACACCGAAATCAGCGTGTTACCATCGCTCTTCTCCTCATCCTACAGTATATGAAACCGACCTTAATACGACCAGTCTCCAATAATTTCTCAGCATTCTGATTATCCATTTCCACAATTGCCATTTTCTGCCCTCTACTGTTGGGTTTAGTGACGGATACTTTCAGCTCATCTATAAAACCCTCTATGTCTCGTTTCAGAGCCAATTCGACATCATTTACAGTAGTTACAATATCCATGTCCCTTATCTCCAAGACTGTTTGTTCTAGGAGTCAATGTCCTCACCAATCCTGCATGACCAACAGCTTCCCTCAAAGTGCTGCTGAAAATTTCTCGACAGTCCTTGTCAGCCTTCGTATCAAACTCCAGTAAAACATCCGCAGATCTAGTTTGACGGATCGAACGAATTTACGGATGGCAGGCCTCTGGCTTCACCTTCTCCCTCAAACTCTTCACAATTTCTGCATAAGTCTTCCCAGCTGCTGGTTGGATCAGAACAGCCTTGGGTCGTGATCGATTATGGGATTTCCGAGTCTTGCTCTCCCGAACTGGTGGTTCCGCCCTTTGTGACGACAGAGAAGTGCTTTCTGACCACGACACAGCGATATCGGAGGACCTCCTCCGTCGGACCGTAGTCCATTCTGACAAATTTTCCTCCTGCTTATCGGAATCTACTGGAGGCGATTGACTGGGGTTATCAGGGCTATCCAATGCCACTATCACCTTCTCATGCTCTAAGGTATGCTCTTCCACTGCAGTCAGAACCCCTTGCTTCTCAAGCCAATTGTCCCTGCACGATATAATGATATCGATGGCTTCCTCTATCTCCGCTATTCCATTTTTCACGTCATTAGATATATTCTTCTGTCTTCCTGTAGCAAGCTTCATCTTTCTGTTGACATCAATGTATCTTGCCAAAGCCTTATCAATTGGAGTAGCGTCTGCACTTGTATCCTTCGAGCTACTAATAGAATCTATGATGACAGATTTCCCAAAAATAAGCTGATGCCGACAGCAAAACACAAATACCGTCGAAAATCTATAGTATAATAGGAAGGTTGCTACGTACTCATTGTAGCGGGTCTCTAATGGCCGCTGTCTCCAAGTAGTCCAGACCTACTATCTACCCCGTAACGACGAGACCTATAAGGTTACCACAGAATTACTCTCAACCCAGATGGCCTTGGATTTCACTAGCGCACGAAGTATGAATGTCGTCACTGCAAGTTCTATGATTTCAATAGTCTATGGCAAAACCTTAACCTAAAATTGACGACACAAGACCAGTCAACACTCAATAAATTCCGAGAAGAGAATAAAACTCATGAAACACAATATACGTACCATGAACTGGGACAAACACCAACCTGTCTCGATGCCGAAAGGCTACACACAAATCCAGCTAATTGCTAATTCAGCGGTAATTCACACGCACGACACACACGACAACCTTATGCGAATCATGGCTGCAACAATTCCATCCAGAAAACACGTTGGAAGGCTGTGACTAGACAATGTTCACGAGGTTCGTGCTGCCGTAGTTACATCTCATTTGGAGAGGTTTTTGGATATCACATTGGAGTGCGAATCGTATATGAAAGCATTCTAGATACCTACAACACTTTTGTAAGTATTATTCCTAATATTTGTGAACCTTACCGTACGTGAAGTGGAAGAAACACAACCTAAAACTCTTTTCTGATCAACCCAACATGGCCGCCGCCTCTGTTGATAGAGGTCGTTGTCTCTTAACGAACACAACGAATGATAAAACTTCTGACGTATCAACCCACCAAGTACCAAACCAACCAATGAATTATTATAATACTGTAAACAACCCTGATTTTAACAACAGTACATCTGGCACCCAAATGACAACTACAATAACTACCGGCACCAAAGAAACAAATCCAAGGTCAAGCTATTCTGCTATAGCTCAATCTCTCCCCTCCAAAGAACAAGCTATCGTAATTGAATCACAAGATGGAATCAGTATCAAAGATTATGTGCTAGCTGTAGGAAAACTCACTAGCCCTAGCAACATTCGTTTTGTTTCACGAATATCGAATGGACGAATATGCATTTTTCTTTCTAGCAAGAAAGTTGTTGAAGAGTTAATATTAGCAAACCCCAAGATCTTAATAAACAATGTATCTTTGGAAATACGACCACTCTTAACAAAAAACAAGCGTATTATATTATCAAACGTTTGTCCTGTAATACCCAACTATGTAATTGAAGAGGAATTGTTAAACATTGGTGTGAAAATTATGTCTAAAATTACCCCTATCAGAGCAGGCTTATCCATCCCAGGTTTTTATCATATTTTGAGCTTTCGAAGACAAATGTACATCCAAAATGAAGACTTCGATAAACTCCCTGCATCTCTCCAAATTGAATACGATGGCACTAACTACTGGATTTACCTATCATCTGACTCACCCACCTGCTTTATTTGTAAAACTGAGGGACATTTGGCCAAAGACTGTCCTACTAACAACTCAGTTACAAATGATCAACCAACCTCTCAGCACGACATTCATGAAATTGACAAACCTAACCTCTCCAAATTTCCTAAACTACAAGAGAAACCACAAACAACAGAGATAAACCCCAAAAATGCAACCAGTACTTCCGACCTTCCTCCAACAAATTCACATGATGAAACTTCATCAGCTATCCTAAACTTAACTCTAACCCAAGATTGTAATGGTATTTCTCTCTCCGAAATTCCAATATAAAGAACAGTGCCTGGACATAGTGAAACATGTCCTGCCTCAACAACTGGACATTTCCCTGGATTTAAAAGACCAATGTCACACGCCAGCAGTGAAAGAACTGACCTAAATATTTCTTATAGCAACAGACCCTAAATCGACTCTTCTGAACAAATTGAGAATCACAAGGTAAATCATACTTCTAAGAAACCCAAGAAAGAACCACAAAAACCAACAATCAGCGATATGCTCCTTCCTGTGAAACAGGTTTTGGAAGCTGATCCATCACTAGCTCCTCTCAGTTACACACAACTCCAATCTTTTCTCGAAAATTCCCAAGGTGTCAAGGACGTGGTGGCAATTGCTTTCAATTACACCCAAGACATAGAAGGACTCGCTAAAGCCCTACAGAAACTATACCCCTACTACACCGATAAAAGCATTAAAAACAGAAGCTCTCGGATAGTGAAGAAATTACTGAAGTTCGTCAACCTAAGCGAAGACCAAATCGATAACAATGTTTCTCTAGACTATTCTAGCGATGACTAATCTCTCCCTCTATAAGAATGGAAATGGATCTTTTGCTATTCCTTATCATACTTATGGCAACAACACTACTCCAATGGAATATCAACAGCTATCGATCCCAGTTAGAATTCCTACAACTCCTAATAAATAAACACCAACCACCCATTATCTGTCTCCAAGAGACCAACTTTCGGAACGATTTTGCTGCTAATCTAAGACTTTACAATGTGTATCATAAAAACAGAACTAATGCAAGTCATGCAAGTGGAGGAGTAGCTACCTATGTCAAAAACAATATATACCTTAAAGAAATTTCTTTAAACTCCAATTTGGAAGCTGTAGCCGTCTCATTGCATCTACCTCCCTCTCTGTGTATCTGCAATATTTATATACCAAACAGTTATCTATTTCACGGAGATGATCTACGAAATCTTATCCGTCAGCTACCTAAACCATTCATTCTAGTAGTCGACTTCAACAGCCATAACACGTTATGGGGCAGTCATCACTCCGATGCAAGAGGGAAGGAGATAGAAAAGATACTAGATGAATTTGACCTAATTCTAATGAATTCAACTGCTCCAACTCGTTTCGATATTGCTCATGGAACCTATAGTAGCATAGACCTAACTATCTGCACTCCGGAGATAGCAACTGGTTTTGACTGGTCTGTCTATTCGACGCTCCAAGGAAATAGTGACCACTTCCCCATACTGATCAATAACGACAACGCTTCAATCAACGCCCCGATACCCCAAACCCTTAAATGGAACTTAAATAAAGCAAATTGGACGCAGTTCAATCATATAGTCAACAACCATTTAATTGGCCTAACCCATCCACATGACTTCCCTTCCAAACACATCAATGATATTGTTCAAGATTTTACAGAAGCAATAGTTAAATCTGCAAACCTTAGTGTTCCGAAAATAAAGATAAACCCGTGTAAGAAGACAGTACCTTGGTGGAACGACGCATGCAAGGAAGCTCTAAAGAATAAAAACCATGCTTTCTATGTCTTTAAGAGAAAACCAACTCCTAAAAATAAAGCCCAATTTCAGAAATGTAGAGCAATCGCCCGAAAAGAAATTAAAGATAGCAAAAAGAACTCGTGGCTGACATTTGTTTCCTCACTAAATTCTCAAACTCCACAAAAAGAAGTGTGGAATAAACTCAAACGTGTAAATGGTAAATATAACCAGTTCCACATTACTTCTCTCAGAAACCCGAATGATGGATCCTTCATAACCAACCCTCAAAACATTGCTGATAAATTAGCTGACACATTCTCCGAGATTTCTAGTGACCGCAATTATGACCAACATTTTCTCCATATAAAGAAAACCAGCGAACCTCTTGATCTAAAAAGAACCTCCTCCGACTCCAATTCTAATTTAAATGAACCTTTTCAATTACAGGACATGATTATTGAACTTGACAAATGTGGCAAATCCAGCCCTGGCCCAGATACGGTCCCTTATGAGTTCCTAAGACAGCTCCCACTAAACGCATTAAATTATCTTCTGGCTATTTTCAACTACATATGGACCTCTCAGACGTTCCCTGATCAATGGCGCAGAGCCGTTGTTGTTCCAATACTCGAGCCAGGGAAGGATAACTCAATTGCAGAAAATTACCGTCCAATCGCTTTAACAAATGCAATGTGCAAATTAATGGAGAAAATTGTTAACAGGAGATTACGATGGTATCTTGAACATATAAACTTTTTTAGTGATGTACAAAGTGGATTTCGTAAAGGACGTTCAACTGTCGATACTCTCATAAGTTTGGAATCTGAAATTAGGGAAGCTTTCCTAAACAACCATCACCTCATAGCAGTTAGTCTAGATATTGAAAAGGCATATGACATGGTGTTCAAAGACCATGTAATTAAATCATTGATGCCATATAACATTTCAGGAAATATTCTCTATTTCATCTACAACTTCCTCAAAGATCATAGAATTCAAGTTAAGACAAATGGCATTTTGTCACAGGAAGTTACAATCGACAATGGAGTACCTCAAGGATCAGTTATCAGTGTTACTTTATTCCTGGTCGCAATAAACGGAATTGTATCCAACATCCACTTGCCAGTAAAGGCTTGTCTTTTTACCGACGATTTGACCATATTCTGTGCTGGAAGAAATAGTTCAACTACTCAAGAACTACTTCAAGAATCACTTGAAAATATTCAACAATGGGCCAAGATTACTGGATTCAAGTTCTCCAAAACAAAGTCCAAATGCATAGTATTCTCTAATAACAAACACTCTGTAACAGATCCCTAGCTCAACATAAACAGTCATGAAATTGAGACAGTATCTACACTTAAAATCCTGGGAATTGTGTTTGATAGTAAATTAAGTTGGATTCCATACCTGAAAAATCTCAAGGATGAGTGTCTACGACGGATTAATTTAATGAAGATTCTCGCAGCAAAAAACTGGGGAGCAGACTATCAAGTGCTCATGAATACTTATAGATCAATTATTAGGGCCAAATTAGATTATGGCAGTATAGTATACAACTCTGCAACAGTGTCTTCCCACAAGATCCTTGATTCTATCCAGTCAGCTGCTCTTCGAATTGCTCTGGGAACTCTCCGCACCAGTCCAGTAACCAGTATGCAAATAGAAGCCAATGAACCACCTCTTGCAATTAGACGTCAACAACTAAGTTTATCATATGCACTCAAAGTATCAACTATGACTAAATCACGCATTAAGTCGTATGTTTTCCCAACTAACAGCCACACAAGAACAAACACTGAATCAAGACGACAACCTTCGCCCTTCAATGTCCGAATATCCAAGTTCCTTGAAGAATTAAACCTAAATATTCCTCCCATACTACTCGCAGACCATTCTCTTGATATCCCACCATGGACAATTACCTTACCAACAGTCAACTTGGAACTTTTTTTTTTTTTTTTAGCGTATGGCTTTTAGTGCCGGGAGTGTCCGAGGACATGTTCGGCTCGCCAGTTTTGTAGCTGCTTCGAGACGGACACCCAATGGGTGAGCTACAAGTACCGTTGGGGAGGGAAGGAGGGAAGTTGGAATGTAAGGACGAGGAGTTGGAAGGTAGCGGCTGTGGCCTATAGTTAGGGACCAACCCCGGCATTTGCCTGGAAGGAAGATGGGAAACCACAGAAGACCATCTTCAAGGTTGCCGGCGGGGGGATTCGAACCTCCTCGCCTCCCGGATGTGAGCGACTGCCATCAGTCATGCCGTAACCACCACGGCTAACTCACCCGGTAACTTGGAACTGAACAACTTGGTTAAAAACCAAACTCACAGATCACAGTACCATCGATTATTTCTTGAAATCTCCAATAGATACCCAATGCACAGTGCTATTTATACTGATGGTTCGAAATATGACGAAAGAAACGGTTGTGGGATAATTTATCCTGACCATACCATGCTTTTTCGACTTCCTGAATCTTTCAAAGTCTATTCTAATGAACTCTTTGCTCTTAAACAGGCCATGAAATACATTTTGAATACAGACAGCTGCAACAACTCATTTATTATTTACTCCGATTCACGAAGTGCATTAAACGCAATAGAGAATCTATCTTCGACAAACGTCCTTGTACAAAAAATTCAACTGATATTTCATAAAGTGGTGAAGCTAGGTAAACAAGTCATATTTGTGTGGGTACCCTCTCACAGAGGCATTCATGGCAATTAATCTGCCGATCAAGCAGCTAAAGAAGCCACACTTGTACCTTTATGTGATCCTACAATAGCTACACCTCATACTGACATCATTTCCTACGTCAAAAGAAAAGTATTCCAACAGTGGAAGAATCATTGGCTTAGAACTCCTACCAGTAAACTCCATGAAATAACATCAGGAACCACAGAACAATATCTCCATCATAAACTTTCCAGGCAAGATCAAGTTCTAATATCACGAATAAGAATAGGTCATACCAACATCACCCACAGCTATCTCCTCGAGAAGAAACAACCCCCTATCTGCTCAACATGTAACAGACTACTGACTGTGCAGCACATAATCTCAGACTGTGCTCTCTACAACCACTGGTGCCAGCACAACAGCATTCCCAAGAAGATAAGTGAGGCATTCTCATCTCTTTCACAGCTCAAAAACTCATCAAGTTCTTCAAAGACTCGGAACTTTATTTCAAAATCTGATTGATGAACTCATAGTAGTGGAATTTTTCTTTATTTCTAGTGTTCATTTTATGATTTTATAGTGTATTCAATTCAATGTATTCTATGTATTGTATTGTATAATGTAAATCTACAGTGAAAGTCGCGATAAGACTTTCCAAGTTAAAGCGACTATACATTAATCTAATAAAAAAAATCCATCCAATAATAATAATCAACATAATGATGATAATAAAAATAGTCATTATAGCCTACAATATGTGTATAACGTGCATTTCAGCCATTGTAATACCACAGATACTGAAGTGTCAGCATATCACCCTGCAGTGGTTCTTCAAAGTGCCAATTAATGTATAGACACGAGACTCTCATGATCAAACACTCTTTTAATTGCTCTCCCAATGAGTCAGAGGAGAACCTGCTGTCATGGGTCTTGCTCGTAGTGAACTGTGTCAGTTACTCAACTCGGCAGTGACGTAAAAGCAATGCCACATAAAGACGTTTCCTTCTTGAAACGGCAAGAATAATATGAAAACTCATAACATCCTGTCAGGTGGTCTGTCAAACTTGGGAAGTATAATTAAAAGTATCAGTTCCTAGCTTTCCTTTCTCTATTTCACATTGGCAAATAATTCTGTAACGTTGTAATGACTAAGAACGATTCCGGCACGCGTCATAACATTCAGCTCAGTGCGTCATATCATGATAACTAACTAACTAACTAACTAACTAACTAAATAAGTAAATAAATAAATAAATAAATAAATAAATAAATAAATAAATGATCCTATGTTACATCAGCTCTTTGAGGGCAATAGTCTACCAAGAGATCACTCTTCAGCCAAATGGCCTGCAGATTAAGGGGTGATTCATGCTCAGCATAATGGATTCTCTCAGCCGTTAGTTTTGGCGTTCATGAGCACCAGGGTCAGGCTACTCAATTGTCCTTTCGAGGCCGAGTGCATCCCGTTCCAGCCCTAAGAGCCTGACTGAGTCGAGAATTGGACCCATGACGTTCTAGGAAATACGCAAGCATGACACCTTAGCGCCATTGGGCTGACTTGTTCCTTAATTACTTGTACTTAATGTACTGTATTTAACAGGATGTAATAGAGTAAAGCTCCTTTGGTCATCTTTGCGGTCGTGAAAATACAATACTGTATATTCTAGATAGGTCGCCTCCGTAGCGTAGCGGTCAGCATGGTTAGCTGCCGCCCCGGAGGTCCTGGGTTCGATTCCCGGCTCTGCCACGAAATTTGAAAAGTGGTATGAGGACTGGAACGGGGTCTACTCATCCTCGGGTGGTCCAAATGAGTAGAGGGGGTTCGATTCCCACGTCAGCCATCCTCGAAGTGGTTTTCCGTGGTTTCCCACATCGTCTTCGGGCAAATGCCGGGATGGTACCTACTGTAAGGCCACGGCCGCCTCCTTCCCTCTTCCTAGCCTATCCATACCCATCTTCTATCCCTTCCCATCCCTCATAAGGACCCTGTTCGCTTCGCAGGTGAGGCCGCCTGGGCGAAGTGCTGATCACACCTCCCCAGTTGTATCCATCCCGACCAGATGTTCCAAGCTCCAGGACACTGCCCATAGAGGCGGTAGTGGTGAGTTCCCTCGCTGAGTCCGTTGGTAACCACCAACCTAGAGGGTAAATTGACTAAATAAAAAAAAATCTAGATAGCCTACGCAATATGTTTCGACGGACGTCTGGTCCATTTTCTTAGCCTGCGTGATAGAATATTATTCTTATTCAATCTATCATCGTGACCACGTGATCCCCTATGGTTGTTTTGTTCGTTCTGTCTGTCTCTCTTGACAGTTTTTCAATTAATGGGGAATTGAACCTGTCACTAAAGATAACATATCTGACAGCATGTTTAACTCATAACAAAACTGAAGCAAAATTTATAGAAATCTTCTGAACGCAAAAGAATTACGTAATGTTTCCCTACTCCTCATAGTTTCCATGAGTTCGACTTTCACAACCCCAATGATGCGAAATGAAGTCATTAGGACTACTACGTCATAGTGCAAACCATTCACATAGACGTCAGAAAATTAAAATATCTGATCCCAGCGGGGCTCGTATACGCTTTGTACGTCGGTGCCCTCACCACTTAACCCTAGTTGTAGACTCATTTGAGGGGCGTGGATATCGTGGTCATTTAACCCCATGTACTTTGGTGTGTGTGTATTTTTGATGTGTAACATCTTTCCACTCGGTATCTGTATATTTTTTGTGCGGGGGTGATTTTGAAAAATGAAACGGCAATGGATGGGACAGAAACAATGAAACGGAAATGGATGGGACGGAAACAATGAGTGCGCGTGGTGGCGGAAATTGATACCACGACGTACTGACGGCCATGTGGCTATGTGAAATGTATATCGCTTACGGTTTACTTCAAGGTTTGGAGGCCTCGTTAAAGATATTCCTAAAATGAATCATCTTCAAATTGTCGTTCTTTGGTGTGAAAATATTTATTATATCATATTTGCTGAAACAATTATGATTTATTAAATCATCATACTTTTGCTGTATTCTTATTTAATGTAAGCACTCGAGGTACTGCCGGCCATGTGGCTATGTGGAATCTGTATAGCATACAAAATTACTTCATGGTTTGGAGGCCCCATTAAAGATATTATTTCTACAATAAATCATCTTCATGTTGTCGTTGTTTGGTGTGAAACTATTAATTATATCATATTTGCAGAAAACCGGTCAGGATTTGGCACTGCAGTTTTTCATGTAGTTATTTCAATGACCAACAGAGTTCACTGTTAACAAGGGATAACATGTTACATGTTTCACATCATATGCGACTACTGTAAGGCTCGTAATTTTTATTTTTCCCTCGATGTGACTACAGACTAATACGAGGGAAAAATAACAATGTTCAGTATCGATTGCGGGATGTGCTTGCAGTGCATTATTACCATACGGGATGCAGGTAGAAAAATATCAACCTTCCTGACAACACGCTTTAGTTGGGTTGCAGTAAACAATATTGGAAGGGGCATCTGAATCACCCGGTATAACCATGTTTTACTAAACTGAATTATTGTAATTGTTCCTCCGATTCTCGAATGGATATACGATTGTATCCAATTTTCCTTCATCGCTGGAAGGCATGGAGAAGGATACATTGATGGAAGTTGCCGGTAAGGAAGGAAGGAAGCAAGTTTCCGTTGCTGACAATGCCGGCAAAGGGATGTCACCCGCGAGCAGAAAGTAACAAAGAAAAGGAAATCAAGTTCAGCAGACTAAATCGACGTGCGGCGCCACAGAATATTGGCAGCACAGAACAGTCTGGAGGTTAGGAAGTGTTAGAATATTGCTCCAGATTGACAGAAAATCTCTCTCCGTATATCACACTATTCCTCTACAAAATGGATTCGTTCTGGTGTCAATGTGTTCCGAAATGAACACATAGGCAGAGCCAGAGAAAGTTAATAATAATAATAATAATAATAAAAAAAAAATAATAATAATAATAATAATAATAATAATAATAATAATATCGTATGGCCTCGGGTGACTGGTGCAACCTTTGTTATTTGACACCCAGAGGGTAGCTTGCATGTCGAATATCGTTGTTCCTTGAAGCACTATGAAAGTCAAGAAGGTTAGATATCTAAGCTCCTTGAACACTATAGAGCTTTCTAGTAGAGAAATGAGGAACGTTGTGTTGGCGGAAACTCCCGAGATTAATTTTGCCATTATGAACACGGCCTACTGAATTCAAATGGGTTCTTTGACATGCCAACATCGTATGACATGCGCATCGTATTTTTTCAGCCTTTCAAAAATCACTTACCAAGGCCAGGAGCGAACCTGCGAGCTTGGGGTTAGTAGACCGACACGTTAACCACTCACCTACCGTGGCAAGCTATAATAATTTTAATAATATAAATGATGACAATAATAATCTCTACATAGTATAAAACTAAGTCCCTGATTCTTGGATGTCACGGGTACCCTCGAGAATCACTGGATGGATTTTGATGTGGTTTTCACCATTCTGTAAAGGATTTCTCGAGAAAGGATTTTGTGGAAAATTATTTATTTATGATCAAAGGAAGCCAAGCACTAACGATTTCAGTGAAAAAGTCGAAAAAGAACCTGGCGTCCGTGCGCTGTTTAAGCTTACGCTGGGCAAACCGTTAAAACTACCTATATACTATAAGTGTAAAAATTGTTCAGCATGAAAAATTCTACAAAATCGTCCGCGAGAGCATATATCTATCTTCAATACATCGCCCACTATAAGTGATTTTACGTTTTCTTTTCTTCCAACAATCTCCATTCAAATACTGAGGTGACAGTTTACGAGCTAGCATTCATGACTGTTCCCAGGCGAAGCCGGGTTGCTAGTAAAAATATAACTAAAAGTGTCTTTCCTAAAACACTGATACGTCACTATGAAAATGTCCTGAAACCAGTAGTTACGTATGCAGCCGAAACTCTTTCCCTAAATGCCGACAAAGGGCTCCTAGTAGATCTGGAAGCGGCTTCGGTGGTGGCATAGTTGGTAGCATGCTGAACTGCTGTGCCCAAGATAGCGGGTTCAAACCCGGCCAAAGTCGTCGGATTTTTAAGAGCGTTAAAATCCCTCAGTTTGCATTCCTTCGGAGGGGAAGTAAAGCCGGTGGTCCCATGTCATAGATTTATGGCATGTAAACGATCCTTCCCCAGACTAAACTTGTGTGAAGCTAAATTTCTAGGTTAGATTTCGTTGGAACGCTCTATCAAACTTCCAACGTTGACCACTAGGTATCATTGACATGAGACTTTCTTCGGCTTCTTCCAATTAATTGGGGTCGCCGGAGCCAACCAGGCTAAATTTGGTTATGACCGGATGCCTTTCCAGACGCCTCGTGATTTTTCAGATGAAAATTCCACCCCTCTGTTACCGGGATTCGAGCCCCGGCCGTCCGGGTGAAAGACGAGCAACTAAGCCACTGTGCTATCACGCTCCCCACTAGGTATCATTGACATCCGGTAGCGAAAGTTGGAACTACTTGAAATTGAACGGAACTTGTAGCTCACCCTATGGGTGTCCGCTAGAAGCAGCCAGAGCCTCTATCGAGCCGAACATGTCCTCGGACACTCCCGGCATAAAAGCCATACGATAAATAAATATGAAGAACTGGAGAAAAATGAGCGCAGAATCATTAGGGGAATCATGGGATCCAATTACATAAATGGCATCCACCAAAACAGATCCAGGAAGGAAGTGTCTTGTAAAATATAGAAGCTTACAGATACAATCCGTGAAGGACGGGCATGATTTTATGGCCACCTCAGACGAATGGACAGCAACAGGTTTACAAAGACGATCTTTCATTTGTTGTTGTTTCAACCACAAAACCCCGATGTCCTGGATTAGAAACACCAAAGAAACCCTCCAAATGTTCCAAACTAATCACGACGACGCATTGGACAGGGATCTCCTCCACCAAAAGATAGTTCGAACGGGCTTAGGACAAGGGACTCCACTAAGGAGTTAAACCCGGAAAATGATTAGTAATGTGCAAGCACAATTGTTATGGACAATGCCCCGTATCATAGTGTCATTCACGACAAAGCTCCAACAATGGCAGCAAGAAAGAATGTGCTCATTGAGTGGGGTCAGACGGCAATAGTGACTCCGAAATGAGTGGTGTGTTCCCTTTATAGGTTTTATAATACATTTTCTCGAACTCTGAACATCTTCGACTCCGGACGCGAGATGGAAATGGTGAGTAATTTATTTGTTACAATTTTTTTCTGCTTCATTAGAAATATTCTGTTAACCGCAGTATACGTGTAATTTCTGCTACTATGTACTTATTCACGAGTATGATGTTGTGTGTAAACATGTCTGTTCACATTACGAGTGTTTTGTTAACTTTACGGCTATATTCAGGTACGTCAGCTGATTCGCGTTAGTGGACTGGCAACACTGTATCGCCTGCCGGTGAACTGTCAAGTCGGAAGTAACGGTGGCGGCACTATAACTAACTCTTTACGGTCACGGAGGGAGTCCGTAATTTTGTGTAGGCTATGGATATGTCATACAAGATCCACCCACTCGTACCTAATGAGAAGGGAAGACCCCCCCCCACTTCGTAACTGTGGAGCCGTTTATACCGTGGTCCACATTTTAACCGAGTGTGTGGATCTTGCTGACTTACGAAGAAACCTTAGTTAGCAGATGGCACTCAAACTTATATTAGCCGATGACGCGGTGGCTGTTGATCGCGTTCTCCGCTTTATAAGTGAGAGTGGGTTCCGACCAGTAATCTAAATTTTCCAGTGTATATTAACTCAAAGACTTGTTCTTTTTTTGAATGCTGAATATTTGTCTTTCCGTAATTTTTGTGTATGTTATAATTAATAGTTTTATTTAATTTTTTGTTTTATTAATTTTTGGTCTTTTCCAAATTTGGTGTCTACCTCTAAATATTAAATTCCATTCCAAATTTGTATAATTTAATCTGTGTTAAGAGGGGCAGATAACCTCGTAATTCCGCCCCTTAGAACAACAATAACTAACTTACTAACCATGTGATTTTCAGTGTTGTTTCTTTAATTTACCCTAGTAATAACACAGGCCTGCGAAATTTAAGATTTTGAAAAATACAAGAAAGGTTTTCACCAATTTTTAATTTATTTCCAAAATGAACTCTATTTTTTTCCCATCACGGCAGGGTATTTTGTTAAATAGATATCGATATTTTGCTAAAATCGTAATAAAGAAAAGAAAACTTTTCCCTTGAGTTTTAAATTTTTACATCAAATTATGGTGCAGTTTCTAGAAGAAACTAACATAAAATAGACGATTGGCCAAGAGGAACAAATGAACGTTCGAAACAAATTTTAAACTCAGCAAAAAACGAAACAAAACAAAGTGTCTATTTAAGTATGAAGCTTTTTCCTTTGGAACTTCTTCTTGACGTTCTTCTATCATGTTCAATCTCAGGTAATTGTTCATAAAAATCCAAGTACAAAGTACATTTTTCAAGAGAATGTGACGTGAGAGAACATTTTAATTACTGTTTTCGAAATCAGCATCGAGAAATACATTACTGTGAAAGTTTCCAGACGGTTATAAGGTTATCACTGAACCAAATTAAGCTGTAAAATTCATCAATACATACAGTATAATGCGCTTAAAGGAGTCAAGGTGCACACTAGAATTTTTTCACGCAATTTTCACGTGTGAGGTGATCCAGTTTAATTTCGACCATACCCGACGAGGAAGATCAACACCAGGTACTTTAGATGTGACAGATGGCATGTCTCGGCAATCCTGTGGAGGAAAATTCTTCCAATCATGAGACCACTGCTGGACTATGTCAAAGTTCTCATTGATAAGTCTCTTAGCTGTCTTCACACGGGGCTGCCTTGAGCGAAGTCTGGGTAGACAAGCAGCAGGTTATAACTTCCCTTGTATTCTTTTTACCACAGGTCTGTGTAATGGTACGAACTAAGGCTGATATAATAATAATAATAATAATAATAATAATAATAATAATAATAATAATAATAATAATAATAATAATAATAATAATAATAACGATAATATTAATAACTAGCATTTCCCTTCGCGGCTTAGCCCGCGAATATTCTAGATGTAAAGAGTACACTTAGCAAAATCTGAATCATGAATGCTATGACTGATTTACCCTTGGGGTGAATAATCAGACTTTGTCAATTCAGCTACTGGTGCAGTGGTTAGGGGTTTGTCATTCTTTCATAGGTATATCAGAGCGAAGTTAGTTTTCTGGGAATATCAAATACACTGTTAATTTAAGGGCCCTTAAATGTAGTTTTAGGAGACACTTTATTTTCGGGTGAAAAACACCTTTCGTACCCCCTCACACGTGAAAATTGCGTGAAAAAATTCTAGAGTGCCCCTTGACTCCCTTAAGCGCATTATACGGTATGTATTGATGAATTTTACAACTTAATTTGGTTCAGTGATAACCTTATAACCGTCTGGAAACTTTCACAGTAATGTAATAATTGGAATTGCATTGCTCTTACAGAAATAGATGGACCTGTGAGATTCTGTTACCATGGCTACCGTGTTGCATTCTTTCATTATTTCTTTGTAAATAATATACATGTTTTAAGTTAATTATTTAATTGTGAGGCATTTAAAGAGTAAGTGAGTGCGTTTCGCTTACGCATTGGGTTATGCTGAACCTGTAGGTATCCCATATGTGTAGGTTGGTGTTAATGGGACTTTATTTTCGGTACAAAACTGGAATGGGACCTTAGCAGAATAATATAGAGAGGGATATCTACAGAAGAATTACCTATCAGATATTTGGTTACATTTAGAAAATGAAGACCACCACAGCATGTATTAAGGAAACAAAGAAGGACATGGAAAGGTTCAACATCTCAGAGGTCCAATACATTTAGGAGCATAGTGAAAAAGAAGTGAGAAAACCGGAAGAACCAGGACAGAAAAACAACCGTACCTGGCCGGTGAACGTGTGAAGGAATACCTTGATTTTATTGTTGATTAATATCGGGGCTTTTATGACATGGTGACCAATTAGCCCCATGTACTTGGAAGTGTTTAGAATGTATCTGTGCTATTGTGATGACTTTAGTAGTGTGTTTATTTGTATTGCGGTTGAGGATTGGGAAGGAGGCGACTGTGGCCATAATTTAGGAACCATCCCTGCATTTGCCCAGGGTAGAAGTGGGAAACCACGGAAAATCACTTCCAGGATGGCTGAGGTGGGAATCGAACCCTCCTATTCTTAGTTTTGCCTCACGAGGCTGAATGTACCTCGTGTCAGCCCTCAGACCAGAATTTCATTTCTTGGCAGAGTCGGGAATCTAACCCGGGCACTCGCGGTGACAGCCAAGAATGCTAGCCACTACACAACGAGGCAGACTATTTATTAGAAGTGTTGGTTTTATGAAGAACTTTCTGGGTTATAATTAGCAAAATATGTGATATGAAGTCGAATAATCCATTCAGGCTGGTCTGAATGAGCACCTGAGAAAGTCCTAAGAAGGCAGTCGCACGTAGTTTGACAGAAGTTTCTAATCTGTTTCTTTTACTTTGATAATAAGGTGAAGTTTTAATTGAATGGAAGCTCAAACAAATTACCTGTCAGTCTGTCAAAGGTTGGAGTTAATGATTAAGTGATAATAATGCCCGACTTAGTTCAGTTGAAGGCATGTGCACAAAATTGCCCTCACACTGAGAGCTAACAAGTACTCTGCGGTGTTGAAATTCGCGTTGAATGGCTCACCACAACCGTGTTGAGGAGCTGAAAAAACATTCCGGAAATCGGTGGTTCAAATCCTGGCACTGCTAGTGTCTATCCTGAGGATGTACTTCTCCCGGGTTTTACCACACTCCCTCCAGGAAAATGTTGGTATAGTACCTCACTTCAAGTCCCGGGGCACCTACCCAGTCCTCGATCCTAATAATTACGATTACACTCACTACTACAGTCAAAACATAAACACAGGTTTGCAGACACATTTAACGTAAGTATGTGGAGATAATGACCAAGATGTTGCAAGCCCCTTAAAAGAATTAACATCACCATCATCATCAACAACAAAAACAACAACTAGATAGTTTTTAACAATAATGATCCCCCCAGGGGCTCACATCTAGTGGGACGTGGGTTGGCGACCACGGGACCCAAGCTGAGTCCGGCATTGCTTCCACTTACTTGTGCAGGGCTCCTCTCTGTCTTCTTTCCTGTCGACCTCACTTGGTCAACTCTTGTTATCTTCCTACCCCGACGGTATTAGGGTATCCGAGGCTTAGGCAGTCACTTCCTTTCCCACCTTAATTGGCCTTTGTCTCATCTTTTCTGATTCCCTCCTTCTGCGAGGGGACAGCCTTCTTTTTCATTTCATGTTATCTCCTGCCTTCTGCTCAAGGCCCTCAAGAAGGCCGGGTGTATGTAGCCCCACCACTTTTGATACACCCTAGATAATGCTACACCCTCAGCGACTCACGGCTGGTGAGTTTGGGATTTGGCGACCCCGAGGGATTCTTGAGCTGGGTCCAGATTCCCCTTTTTGTACCTTACCTGTGGGGAGGACCCTCTCCTCTTTAACTTTCCAATCTGCCTTTCATGGCTCTCCTTCCTTACAAATCCCTCAATCCGCATTCTTCGAGGGTTGAGGGCATTTCTTTTCCTCTGTCCTTTATTTGCCTTAATCTCCTTTAGTTTTCCATTTCTTCTAGTATGTAGGTTAGTGGTTAGTTTTAGTTTTAAGTTTGCATTTCCTTTTCATCTTCACGATCACCCAAACCATCAGGGGCCGATAACCTAGATGTTAGGCCCCTTAAAACAACAATTATCATCATCATCGTCATCAACAATAATTATACAAACGCCTTAATCAATACATAAACGAAAATAATTATTATTAGAGTTGCTCCTGGTACATGTTTCAGGGATTAATCAGCAACATGTTTTATCCCCTTCATCAGCCAATGACCAGAGTGATGATAATCAACGTTTGCTTTGGTGTGCGTAAGGGAGCACGGTCCAGACCGCTCGAGCAGAGCCGTCACTGATGACGTCATATGTTTAACAATTGTGGTTCACTTTTAAGGTATTTCCGAAAACTTGCGACCCTAAGTGTCCTATATCAAATTACTTGTCTCAATGCCATCTACGTCACTATAGAGAGTTTTAAACGTTAATAAGAATCACCCTGTATATTCATTTTCATTAATGACAGTTACGCCCTTCAGCCGTTGGTCTAATCTGTAAACATCTGTAAGGGAAGGAGGTGCCTCCATTAATCATTGTTAGCACATAATTTTATTAATGCAGCATATGGCCATTTATGTTCTCTTCTGGACGGGTCAGGGAAGGCATTTTGGAAGAAAATCGGCCACACTGCGGTCTTCTGTTCTACACATCTTGCCTTGAAATCCCTGAATATTGCGTCCTCACTTTTTTCCGCTTCTACCTCTCCTTTACTCTTCTGAAGAATAATCCATTTTACTTTTTTGGTTATCTCCCCTTATATGAGCATAACTTAATCCCATCTTGTGATCGTCTAAATTCGACCCTGTCTTTCAAATTTTAATACGTTTCACCAATCCAACATGACGGCCGCGCGAAATATATCACTGGCATTCACCTGTATATCTCCGCCAGAGTAACATATATCACCCTGAAATTTTGTACGCTGATTTATTTATTTATCGTATGGTATGGTACACACTTACATCATAATACATCTTAATGAAATAATGAAAAAGGAAAAAGAAAAAGAGAACAGATAGTCTCATAATTTAATATCTAAATTCAAAATATAGTCCACTGATGCAGGAGTCACTGGGGTAAAATCCATTATGTTACCACCATAGGTTCTTATAGGACAGTCTTGAATGAAGTGCTTCACCGTTTGTCTATCGGCTCCACAGTCACACTTTGGAGAGGGTAACATGTTCCACTTGAACAAAGAGTCCGCACAAACACCAGAATTGGTCCTGATTCGGTTTAATTTTGACCATATCCGACGAGGATATCAAAACCAGGTACTTTAGATGTGACAGATGGCATGTCTCGGCAATCCTGTGGAGCAAAATTCTTCCAATCATGAGACCACTGCTGGACTATGTCAAAGTTCTCATTGATAAGTCTCGTAGCTGTCTTCACACGGGGCTGCCTTGAGCGAAGTCTGGGTAGACAAGCAGCAGGTATATCAGCATGAATAGGGAGATTCTGATTTGGAAGTATCATGTGGTATGTGGTATGTGGTGGAGGAATGTAGCTCAGAATAGGAAGCCATTGAATAGGGGTGCATTTAATTGCACCAGATATCAATCGCATGGTCTTGTTGATTTCTACATCGATCTTCCCTATGTGAAGGCTGTTTGACCACACAGGGGCACAATATACAGCTACAGATAGAACGAGGCTAATTGCAGAAGATCGAAGAGTTGAAGCATTAGAGCCCCATATTGTTCCACATAGTTTCTGGATGATGTTGTTGCGTGATCTCAGTTTAGCAGCAGTCTTCAAAAGATGTTGTTCAAAGGATAAGGTTCTGACTAAAGTAACACCCGAGTGCTTGGGATGCCGATTGTGTGGCCGAAGGACGTTATCAAAGTACACCCTGAGATCCATGTTAGCCATGCGATTATTCAAATGGAAGGCACGAACTTCTGTCTTGGCCATACTAGTAGTACATACGATATTATATATTAGTAGTACAGGATAGAGCTTGCCACGGTGGGTGAGTGGATAGCGTGTCGGTCTACTAACCCCAAGATTGCAGGTTCGCCCCTGACCGTGGTAAGTGATTTTTGAAAGGCGGCAAAAATACGATACGCATGTCATACGATGTTGGCATGTCAAAGAACCCATTTGAATTCAGTAGGCCGAGTTCATAATGGTAAAATTAATCTCGGGAGTTTCCGCCAGCACAAAGTTCCTCATTTCTCTACTAGAAAGCGCTATTGTGTTCAAGGAGATTAGATATCTAACATCTAACCTCCTTGACTTTCATAGTCAAGGAACTACGAAATTCGACATGCGAGCTACCCTCTGGGTGTCAAATAGCAAAGCTTGCACCAGGCACCCGAGGCCATACGATATTATATATTAGTAGTACAGGACAGCTGCACAGAAAAAAACACCTTTTGTTCCAAAAACTGTGCTATGGTTGGCTATTTGTAAATTCTTAGAAAAGCACAAAAAAAGCTTAACTCTGAATTTTAGAATAATTTGCACGATCATTTTGTCGGAAAACTAAAAAAAAACCATTGAAAAGCGTTTTCTCTGAATCGACGTATTTTAAAGAAAAGTTTTTTAAACAAAAAATATAGAAGACATTGTCACCTACAATTCGTCTCATTGAGGTCTTGTTATACGTTTTGAAATGCAGAAGCTAGGTGGCACCAAAGTTTCCAAAAAAAGTGTTTTTTCACTTTTTGTCCTAGGAAAAATATTTTGTTCACAAAAGAGTGAATCAGAAATTTGTTCCTCTCAAAATTGTCCACAACATTTATTGAAACATTTTTTTCCTCCGCCTTACCCTTCCAAACTTATAGTCTGCCGAAGTGTGAAAATTGTGCAATTCAGATGGCACAAAGGTTAATATGTGCACAGTTATGATTGATACGTTGCGATTGAAATAGATATGATTGTTTGAGCTAATTAACAAGCACAGCCCGCGTCCTGTTTGACCGAGCCTTTGGCAGCTGTCCGACACCGGTCCCTGTCTAAATTATGCCCACCGCTCTCTCCGCAGAAACAATGGTAGCCTTGACTACGCAGCGTTGCATTTGCTGCGCTATAACTTTGGAACGGTAAGTCGGAGGAAACGAACGTTTAAATAAATGTTGCAGACAATTTTGAGAGGAACAAATTTCTGATTCACTCTTTTGTGAAAAAAAACTATTTTTTTTCCAGGACAAAAAGTGAAAAAACACTTTTTTGGAAACTTTGGCGCCACCTAGCTTCTGCATTTTAAAACGTATGACATGACCTCAATGAGACGAATTGTAGGTGACAATGTCATCTACATTTTTTGTTTAAAACACTTTTCTTTAAAATACGTCGATTGAGAGAAAAACGCTTTACAATGTTTTTTTGAGTTTTCCGACAAAATGATCGTGCAAATTATTCCAAAATTTAGAGTTAAGCTTTTTTTGTGATTTTCTAACGACTTACAAATAGCCAACCATAGCACAGTGTTTGGAACAAAACCATTCCAGCTGTACTGTACTATAGGCTGTAGTCTCCATTTGCGAAATTAGTCCGCTAATACACTCAGGTCTGTTGTTAGTGTGATCTCAGTTGTTGTTATGTTTGAACTTCTTGTAGCTATCGCCCAGTCGTCTGCATACCCAAATGTCCATGATTCCGTCCTTGGCATATCAGCTATGTACAAGCTGAAAAGAGGTGGTGCCAGGATAGGACCTTGTGGTAATCCGTCATTCAATTTCCTTTGTGCACCAACTGTACTACCCATGACAACTCTAAACAGTCTGCTACAGTCATGTACGCTGATAAAAGGTACTATTAGAAGTTCATCTATTTAACTGTCATAAAGCTGTAAAGTACATTACGAACTTGGCGGCCAAGCGAAATTGAAACATTTAAATAGACATTTCTCGCGATTTATCCATTCGAGAGCAGTGAAACTGGCTACAGGAAATGATTCATACCCATTGTAATGCACTCACATCTAATTTAGTTCAATTGTTTACACAACCTCAAGATGACGGCTGTGTGAAATTTGAAAATTAAGTTTTTATTTCTTGTGTCCTAATCATGCGATCGAAGTAAAAGATTGAGTAATGAACCTACGCAATCATCGTCATCTAATGGTACACACTGTAACTCTATGGCCTACATATGTAACAATCGAACATGGCGACCATCCGAAATATTTAGACGCTCTCAATATCTACGAATGTATTGCAGAAAATAAACTGAAATTCTGTATGTTGATAGAGGCCTATGGATCGTTCAACAACCTAGTGGGGACAAAATCAACATGGTGGTGACCTGAAATTTCAATATTTACGTGGATTTCTCTCGCGACTTTTCATCATAGTGCTGTGAAACTTGGCACAGTAGACTATATCTTCGTACAAGTCTTAGTACTTGGTATATTAACGTCTGATTTAATTCAATTTTATGAGAAGTTAAAAATGGCGGCTGCGCAATTTTTAAAAATCTCGTTTTCTTTCTCCTGTCCTAATTAAGACTAGCAAAATAAATGAAAATAGGTTATTTAGTTCTTCACGGAACTACTTGTTTTGCATACCCCAGTAATTGGGATTATACCTAACCAACAGAAAAGTTGTAATATCATGTGCTATTAAGGCAACATCAAACAATAGCTTCAATGCTATCTATAGATACACTTGTAGATTCCCTTCATCAAGGCTAGATGCGAAGTTACTCAGCATTAGGACCATGTCTCCAGAGGGGGTTATTAGAACATTCAAAAAGTTTAGAGCATTTGATCTGATCATAGCACTCAACTCACAAATCAAGATGCACCAAAATTGGCTTAGACACTCACAGATTTCATACGATCATAATTATTTAACACTTTCCTCATTCCTTTCGCTTTGAAAGTATTTTTATTTAAATAAACTAGCAAGCCGCTCTGGCTTCTCCCAGTGTCTTCGACGGTTTACCCAGCTTCACGTAAGCTTAAAAGGCACACGGATGGCAGGTCCCCGATGCAATTCAGAAAAGCCGAGGTGAACAGCGAAACTCCAAACACATATACTCTTCTCTGAAGTCTTAACTCGACACGACTCGACAGTTTGATGCTGGCCGAAGCTGGAAAGATAGGCTCACTTGCTAGCTAGTAAACTCGCTCCGAATCTCATAATTTAAATTTCCACTGAATGGAGATTGTTGGAAGAAATGAAAACGTAAACACATTGATAAAGGTTAATGTAGGCTATTAAAGATAAAGATATGCTTTCTGGGACTTTTGTGTAGAACTTTTCATTCAGAACATTACATACACTCATTGTAGGCTATATTGATATTTTAATGGTTTACCCAGCGTAAGCTTAAAAGGCGCATGGACGGCAGATCTTTCTTCGACTCGATTCACTGAAATCGTTACTGCTCGGCTTCCTTCGAACAATAATGAATGTTTTTCTACAGAATCCTTCGTCGAGAAATCCTTTACAGAATGGTGACTACCGCATCAAAATCCATCCAGGGGTTCTCGAGATTACCCAGGTACTTTAATTTATACCACGTAGAGATGTAGCTGTTTGATTAAATAACCGAATCAGGTATGTTTAGGTTCTATCACGAAAAATTGGTTAGGTCAATTTAGGCTATATGTACTCGTTGGCACCCTCAACATTAAATTGAACTAAAATTTGGAAGTAAGAGGTTAGGAATAAAATAGTCTAAGTCAGAACCAAGGAATCCATGGCTTGGTTATAAATAGGGACTGGGTTCTTAGGATTTTACCTATTTCTTTCCTTACTTCTAAATACAAAAATACTTTAAAACTTATCCGAATCACCCTCAAAACAGCCACAATCATGAATTCTGTAGCACCTTAAAGAAGCCAACTGATATGCGAGTATCTAACAAGTAGTTCCAGGGAGAACTAAACAGCATATTTCCATATATCCTACTCATGTTAATTGCCTCTATCAACATACGAAATGTCAGGATGATATCTGTAATAGTTTCGGAGATATATAATGCCGGTGAAATATTTCGCACAGCCGCCATTTTGAGGTTATGTAAACAATTGAACGAAATTAGATGCCAGTGCATTACAATGTGTATAAACATTTGCTGTACCAAGTTTCATTACGTTTGGATGGTTAAATCGCGAGAAAAGTCTATTTAAAAGTCTCAACTTCGCTTGGCCGCCATGTTGGTTTTGTAGTTACCAGGTTTTTGAAAGTTTCATAGGTGAACTTCTAGTAGTGCTGTTTATCACTGTACTCAATTTCAGGGTGATATCGATAATAGTTTCGGAGATACTGAATGCTGGTGAAATATTTCGCACAGCCGCCATGTTGAATTGGTGAGAGCGAATACATTTTGAAGTGTACGGTCGGGGTCGGCCAGAATGGTGTTATGATTTTACCGAGTTTCATTGAAATCGCTCCAGCCGTTTAGACGTTATTAGAGGGGGACACACACACACCATCACACACACACACGCGCGCACACACAGACACACGGACAAAAGGTGATCTCATAAGCCTATTTTTTTTTCATAAAATGAAAATAGGCTAAAAATACCTAATTGCAATTTTGTTCCATTTATTGTATTTATTTACTTCAATGTTTATTCCGTATTTTTGAAAGTAAACCACAAGACAGTTTTTATTCCTAGCTCTAGTTAATTGAGAAATGTAAATACTTGCAGCACTTTTCAACTAATATCTTATTGCTTGGTTATTTACTGTCACGAAAGTGGGGATAAATCTCTTACCGTTTCTGTGTAAGTTCCATATATATTCTAAATAAACAAAATTAATTCAACGGGCTAGAGTGTGAAAATCGCCTCCGACATCCTTGGTTTCAGTGACTTTGAATAATTAACATATTTAAGGACAGCAAATATCGCCTAAGAGTGTGAAGTTCTCGGTGATAATTTGATAAAAATAATAATAATAATATCGTATGGACTCGGGTGCCGGGTGCAAGCTTTGTTATTTGACACCCAAAGGGTAGCTTGCATGTCGAGTTTCATAGTTCCTTGAAGCACTATGAAAGTCAAGGAGGTTAAATATCTAAGCTCCTTGAACACTATAGCGCTTTCTAGTAGAGAAATGAGGAACTTTGTGTTGGCGGAAACTCCCAAGATTAATTTTGCCAATAAGAACATTGGCCTACTGAATTAAAAATGGTTCTTTAACATGCCAACATCGTATGACATGGTGTCGTAATTTTTTACGACTCTCAAAAATCACTTACCCCGGCCAAGAGCGAACCTGCAAGCTTGGGGTTAGTAGACCGACACGTTGACCCACCGTGGCAAGCATAAATTGATAAAAGACGTGTCATTGTGTAAAATACACTCTCCTTTCAATCAGAATTCCTACTAACATTTAGGCATTAATTTTGAGCTTTACGCAGTTTATGTAACTTTTGGTACACTTTAAACATAGAAACCTATATAAAAACCTTTTCTACTTATTAACAAGAAGTTTCGTAACGAACTAAAGAGCCTACTTTTCTTAAAATTAAGGTTCATGCCAATGGTTAATCTACAGTATATGAACCTATCAGGAATAACGACGAAATTAAGTTGGTAATATCGAAATGCTTAATTAGTTAAAAATATACTTGGTATAATGTAGCCTAATAGAGCACTACAGTAGGCAGCCTTGGTGACTGAATAAATACTTAGTTCCATCTCTTAAGGCACAGAATACAGAATTTGGTTGAATTCCAATGGACGTTACATGCAGCTAGACATTGGATCTATCAGTACGCAGAAAAGGACGTTGGCAACAATGCCATGCGTGTGCTGGTCAGAAATAATCTGAAATATTATGATATCTTGTTGTGCCAATTTTGGATGAAATCCATTTGTTAGTATAGAAGTTACATGTATTTTAAAATTGGACATATCAGCAGGAATAGAATCATGTTGGCAACACTGACTTATATGAATTACTCCAAATTAATCTAAAATGTCAGGTACTATACGTGTGCATAGTTTAAAGCTGTCGGCTTGCATACTTGCTGATATATTGGTATTTGGAAAAAAAATAGAGAGAGGAATTATTAACAGTTGGCAGCCCTGGTGGTTCTTAAGAATACGCTCAGTCATATGTGTTTATGTACACATATTACATACAAAATTTCGTTGAAATCCAATTGATAGTGTAGAAGTTATATGCATCTAAAAATTGGACTTATCAGAAGACTTAAAATTATTTTGATAACACTGTCATGTATGACCTCCTGGAAATTAAACTGAAATAGTATTACCTACATGTGTGCCAATTTTGGAATAGCTCCCATGCATAGCTTCCATGATATCCAACATGGAGCACAAATTTCTAGTGCGTTTTTTCAGCAGTTGGTAGCACTGACATAATTTTCAAATATGGGCTTGAGATATGCCGGTATACATCTTTACTCATACTAAATTTGGTTCCGATTGCTGCAGCCGTTTAGGAGTTGAAAAGGGGGGGGGCACTCACACAGATAGACAGACAGACAGACAGAAGGACAGACAGACAGACAGACAGACAAAAGGACAGACAAAGGACAGACACACATTTTCCCTGATCGATCTCATAAGTCTGCTTTTTCCTCATTTTTGCAAAATGTGAAAAGTAGGCTAAAAACCTAAAAAAAAAAAATGTTTTATGTGTTTGAAAACCTAAAATGACAAATTTATAAACCTAAGGAACCGTCCCTAGTTATAGTCGGCATTGTTGGAGTTAAACCATCTGTGTAGCAGGGAATGTTCCAAACGTGCCTATATGATGCTGTCCAGCTCGCTAACGGAAACTTAATCTGCAGTGATTGTTGGCCGGCCGCCAGCTCTGCTCAAGAGCTCGGATTAAATGTGAAGTCTCGTAAAGCTGGTGAGTGACGTTACAGCAAGTGTTTTTTTTCGCACAGACAGCTGATGTGGAGAACATATCGCAAGCGTCCTAGCTAATTTACTAATCTACTGCAATTAAGAGTCCCCTCACTGAACCAATGGGTCACATACTTGAGTTCATCGTTCTCTTGGCCAACCATTTAACAGGTATTTAATAGTCTACTTAGTTGGTTGGTTCTTCAGTGTAGAGGCTGCGACAACGCGGTCATAAAGCCCCGTGTACTTGGAGTGTGTGTAGAATCTGTCTGATAACCCGTGTTAATTGTGATGGCTGTATTAGTGTCTGTTATCTGTAATTCAGGTTAGGACTTCAGACGATCAAATTCAAGTAGTTCCTATTTTTGCTACCAAATGCTATCGTCAACGACACCTTGCTGCGGACTTGGCTACTAGATGCCACCGCAATCAACACCTGGCGACGAACGTTGGAACTCATAGAGTGTCAATAAAATCTAACCTACAAATTTAGCTTCACACAATTGTAGTTGGTGGAAGATTCTTTTACACGCCATATATCTATGACATGGGCCCGCCGGCTTTACTTCCCCTCCGAAGGAAGGCATACTCAGGGATTTTTACGGTCTTAAAAAATCTGACGACTTCTTGGGCATTGAACCTAAGCATGCTATCAACTACGCCACCGAAGTCAATATTATTTAATGCTTAGTTTCCGTAGGCCTACATGCCAATTTGCTTGGGTCACCGGATCCCCTTGGCTCAGTTCTGACCGAGGTATAAAGTTCGCCTGGCAGCACTTTCGTACAGTGATGAGCTGTCGTTGTTGTAGAATCATTGTAAGGCCTTTGTGACATCCGGGCCATGTTGCCCCGTGCACTTTGGTGGATCACCTCTTTGTGTAGCAGCTAACGTTCATACCAGTCACCTCGGAGGTTCAGATTAATTCCCGACTCTGCCAAGATATTTTAATTCTGGTCTGAGGGATGGAACGGTACACTCAATCTCGTGAGGCAAAACTGAGAAGACGAGAGTTCGATTCCCACCTTGTCATCCCGGAAGTGATGTTCCATGGTTTCCCAACTTCTACTCGAGGAAAATGCTCAGAAGCACCTAAATTAAGACCACGACTGCTTCCTTCCCAATCCTCATTTCAATTACAAATACACACAATAATACAACCATCACAATAACACAGGCTATCAGACAAATTCCACACGCACATACCCAAGCACACGAGGATATTTGACCGCAATGTCACAAAGCCTTTACATAAATCAATGGCATCGCCAACAACAAATAACAGGAAAGAGGGAAAAGAGATTACAATATTTTACTAACAGTCACCGCTAATAACAATTATAATAATAGATTTACTAAACAAAACAGGGCTTCGAGGGAAGGTTCGTAAATTCAAAGGGTTTCAGGAAAGCCATAGATCAACAAGTAGTTCTTTGAAGAACTATACAGCCTATTTTCACAATATTCTCCTTATATTAATTGCCTCTATCAACATACAAAATTTTAGTGATTGCTGTAATAGATTCGTAGATATTGAGAACCGTCTAAATATTTCTGATGGTCGCCATGTTGGATTTTTATATACGTAGGCCACAGAGTCATGTACTATTACATGAAGATTATTGCTTTGTGTATTATGCCAACTTCAATCACATGATTAGGACACAAGAATTAAAAAGGAGATTTTAAAATTTCGCACACCAGACATCTTGCGGTTTAAATAAATTGTGATAAATTAGATTTCTGTGGATTAAAGTTTGTATAAGCAAATACCGTACCAAGTTTCACTGCGATCGGATGATTAAATCGCGAGAAGCGTCCAAGTACATATTTAAATTTCGCGCCGCCATGTTGGATTTCTGCTCATTAGGTTATTCAAAGTCCCATAGGTGAACCTACGCTAATAGCCTTTATCAACATACACAATATCAGTTTGATTGCTGACATAGATTAGTAGGCTAGACATTGAGAACCGTCTAAATATTTCGAATGGCCACCATATTGGACTTCATATATGTAGGCCATAGATGTTCTATTAGTTGACCATTATTGCGTAGGTGCATTATTCAAACGTTGACTTCGATCGCAACATTAGGACAAAAGGAATGAAAAACTTAATTTTAAAATTTCGCATAGCCGCCATCTTAAGGTTATGTAAACAATTGAACTAAAGTAGATATCACTGCATTACAATGTGTATAAATACTTGCTGTACCATGTTTCTCTGTGCTCGGATGGTTAAATCGCGAGAAATATCTACTTAAATCTTTTATCTTCGCTTTGCCGCCATGTTAGTTTTGAACTTTACAGGTTTTTGAAAGGTATCATCGTAAAAAAAATTCAGGGCGATATCGGTAATAGTTTCGGATATATAGAATGCCGGTGAAATACAGTATTTAGCACAGCAGCCATGTTGAATTGGTCAGACGTAATAAAGTTTGAAGGGCACAGTTGGGGTCGGACAAAATATAAACAAAAAATAAACTTTTCCAAGTTTCATTGAAATAGCTCCAGCCGTTTAAATTGTATTAGGGGGAACACACATAGGCTACGCACACACAGACATACACCCACTCACACGAGCAAAAAGTGATCTCATAAGCCTTTTTTTTTTTTTTTTTTTCATAAAAGAAAATAGACTAAAAACCAAGGTGGTCTGGTCTGAAGACAGACGCACAAGATTTAGTGACCGTAAGAAGGAATTCTGGAAGGAGATAAGTTCGGACGATTGTTTATTACGGTCCACAGTAGGCCAAAATCGGCAAACTAATAATAATAGTAATTATAATAATAGTTATAGTTCATTTAACCTAAGGTTATCAGCCTCGTGTACTTGGGTGTGTGCTGAATTTATCTTATAATCTGAAGTAGTTTGGTGGTATCTGTAACTGTAATTTTTAGTTTATATTTTAAGGTTTAAGCTTTAAAGACCATTCTTGGATTAAGACAACCAGTTTAGACACACAATAAAATGAAATTTTAGGACAGAGGCTACTAACCCTAGGGTAAGGTGGTACAATTTCGATCAGTTAAGACAAATCATTCTACCACAGGCGGCGTGCAGAAGCTAGAATGAATTTCAATAGTGGTACACGTTCCTTGAACTATAGTGGATGTATTTTATATATATATTACAAAATTACAGTTGTTACTTTAGACATAAGAATAAAAAAACATAATTTTGTGTAATTGATCAGAAATGTACCTCGTCTGGTACAATCATGATCACCTGTTGGTACAATTCCGATCAGTGGCATCTTCCACATACGAAGTGTTCTTTTCAAACTGGACTAACACACAATTCATGATACCACACATTACATTTCTGGCAACGAATCCAGTCACTTTTTTCATTGATTGTTCACTATAATAGTTCATCAAACAAAATCCACACTCATCGTCGTTTGCTGGCGACCTCTTACTTTCTTCAGTGCCTGTTGAAAAAGACGTCCCTTGCTTCGGATTTTTTCCAGATTATCGTTGGAAGTGAGTCGAACTGATGTTTGCGTTTTCAGGATTAGGGCATAACCCAGCTCTTTTTTTTTTGGGTATATTCGTGTTGACCGACTGAAACGCACCAAACTTTTGTTTACTTAGGCAACACTGAAAAATGGCTTCAAACCCCACAATTTTTTTTTGTCGTGTAGCCTCCTGAGAGGCCGAGTGCAGGTCTTTCTAATCGACGCCCATGGGCGACCTGCGCGTCGGGATGAGAGATGGAATGGATGAAGATGAATGAAACTGGGCAAGGATGTGGAAGGAAGCGGCCGTGGCCTGTCAGAAGGTACTGTCCCAGCATTTGCCTGGTGTTGAAAATGGGAAACCACGGAAAACCATTTCAAGGACAGCCGACGGTGGGGCTCGTCTACCGAGTCAGCAGAGAGCTTGGTCCCTTGACCTAACGCTGCGCTTTAGCCCGCATAGCCACTACTGTCGGTAACCCCACAATGATAAGCAATAACATTATTAACATTGTTTGACCTAATAATGATAAAGGAAGTGTTTGCTTCTGAATACCATGAACCATAAATATGAATTTGAGTTAGGAACCATATTGTTTATTTCTCAGATATTGGAAACTTAAGAACAGTGTACCATTATTTTCTCTGAATTTAGCCTATAAAAACGTTAGATGCTGAAATCCTTTGAAATACTCATAATTCATTTTTGCTTCGTAATAAGATTTATATTCCAACACAAATAACTGGTTGAATCAATTCCGATCGAAATTGTACTAGTGTATCGAAGTTGTACCTCTCTGCTGATCGAAAATGTACTATTGACATCACTGTATATATCGTCAAGTAGTACCCCACTATGACGAGAGACGGCAGCACATGTCAAGCAGAAGGTCACTCAGGTAGTGCGAGCACAAGCGGAAATCAACAGCATGGTTCTAACCTCATAATATCATTGTTTGCCAGCGTTTAAAATCAAGGCAATTTTATAACAGAGTACAAAACTACATAATTGAACTCACCTAGCTACAAAAAATAATCTGTATATCTGAAGCACAAACCGCTGTATTCGTGATGCAATCACACACAACTCGAGAAGTCCTCCGCACTGTAATGGCATACACAGTCAAGTACTACCAACACTCCGAAGTGGTAAATATCCGCTAAACCTTAGTTTGATCGGAATTGTACCTATATCGAAATTGTACCACCTTACCCTATGTTTATTTATCACATTCAAGTCATCGCATCGCCCTCTTCTATGTTTTAATGTGAGTCCACAGTAGCTCTTGGCGTTCCTCTTATTGAGTTGTAAGGCTACAAGTGTTTTCTTTCCGTGAAGGACTGCACCGCTAAAAGAAACCTCAATGGTTGAGGTGGAAATTCAATCAGCAAGTGGATGGCTGCATTTTATCCTATCAACCCTCGTGCTCTCCAGATGCTCCAGTGTCACAGCTGATGGAAGTATCACGTTACGTCAGTAGTTAAAGGGTGGGTAACATGACTAGGGTATATCTTTTTTTACGTTAACGTAGTTGTGACTGGGAAAGAAGAAGATGCCACACCTCAGACTGACAGCTCTATTATTATCTGATTAAAACCGCCTAATCAAACACTAACGAAACGTTTAATTACATTATCAATCGTACATGTTTCGGTATTTCATTGATACGTTCCTCAACGTGATTGATATTAAAACTTAAAACTAGTTAACAAAGCCAAAAAGAAATGGATATCCTTACGACAATTGTTTTAAATCAAAAATGGAAAAGCTTGCCATGTATTAAAAAGTGATAGTAAAACGATGATATTAAAATAAGAGATCTACCTTATATATTTGCAAGCTTTTCCATTTTTGATTTAAAACAATTTTTGTAAGGATATCCATTTATTTTTGGCTTTGTTAAATAGTTTTAAGATTTAATATCAATCACGTTGAGGAACGTATCAATGAAAACCGAAACATGTATGATTAATAATGTAATTAAAAGTTTCTTTAGTGTTTGACTAAGTGGTTTTAATAAGATAATACTATCAGTCAACACGTTATTAAATTAATTATTACCATTGTCATAATGGTCAATGTTTCCACATTTTATGACAGCTCTATGCTGGTGAACCCTAGTGAAAATTCATTTCCGTCCACCATATCCCATAGGTGTAGCGTTATAATCTTTGTTTTGGTGTCTGAAGGATTATTGATGTATTTATGTTGTTTATTTATTTATTTATTTGTAATTCATTAATTGGCCAAGTACAGTAAGTGACATTATGGTGTTCATTCATTCTTCGTTTGATCCAAATGGTTTTCATTAGCTAACTACATCTAGCACAATGCACTAGGAAAATCGATAAGTAATGGAAACTCTGCTATAACATCACAAAAAAATATTATATGGTTAATTTTAACATTACGAACTTCATTTATAGTCTCCTGCCATGTCAACAACAATACGTTGCCAAATCCTTAGAAGACAACGCATTCCATCTGCAGCACCATTTCTGGATATCTCTTTCACTTAATTAATATCGTATTGTGCCCTTCAGCAAGAAATATGCAAATCACAGTATGCCAGCATTGCTCAATTCGGGATTTTTCGGGGCTGCGGTAAGTTCTCCCACTCTGTGACTTACATATTTTGGATTAAATAGAGGATACACTTGCAAAAATAACAACAAAATCAACTCCTATTATAACACATTTAATTAATCAAAATTATGGCGCTACAAACAATAAAACAAATAAACTACTGACCAATATCATTCTACTTGTCCAAAGTGAACAAGGAATAGCATAAAAATAAAACAAATATTAGAATAAAACACATGGTTTTCCTTAAAACCAACAATTCACGATTATTTTCACTTCCATAAAGTACTTATCTTAAAGTTCCATAACTACGAGCTTCTCTGGCTCGATACTTTTCCATAATAATGGTGTCATACCTTTGTACACCTCAAGAACTATTTTTATCTTTCTTATCATCAAAACAAATATATAATTACATTTAAAATTACATGTTAATTATTCACTTCAATATTTGGGCATATCACATGTTCTCCGTATTTACTATCTCTCTCAAGTTTTGCAAATTCACTACGGTGATCGGGAAACCGTCTGTGTACTCCAGAGTTATAAAGATTACTTGACAAAGTCAAAAACTATGATTACTCCCAAAATCTAGTTATCTTCACAAAACTCGTGGATTCCTTATTTTCCATACAACATTACAATAGGGATTTTTATTTAATTCATGTGTCTTATAAGACCATTATCACATAAGAAAACTACGATCTGAACTGGCAAGCGATAATATCAATCTACAAGGACCTCGGTTCAACGCCCGGGTCATTAACAACTTTAAACACTCACGGTGTATTTAACACATCTTACATGACGGTTTTCTTACCCACCCTCGTTCTATGAGGGTCAGGCCATTATACTCGAGCGTGATTTATGACAGGGAAAGCGGCTCTCTGCATAGCCTACGGTTGGAGCTCTCTTCAATGCTTTTAAAACAAACCTTCACATTATTCTCAGTCCTTTGGGGAGACATGGCATTCTACTCAATCGTTTTACTTTCAACAATATTATTGGCTCATAAACCACTCTCGTAACCTTGGCATTTATTAATTATGACGGGTCCTCATTGATTGGGAAGAGTAATACACATTCGACGACGAATAATAAGGGGCTTTAACAAACACAGGATTCTAGGTTCGAATCTCTTAACATGCCTCGCGAACCATTTCCACATTGGAGGACTTATACAAGACGCGATTTAAAGTCGGCCGTAGCCTACATGACATACGCTTAATAATACCATACATTAGCTCCCTTTTAAATATAATACACACATGGCCTCGTGATCTACGTCACAATTTAGAGGACTTACAACATATCTCAATTCAATACAATCAACTACCCCTCATAAGTAATTTACCAAGTACATTTTAATTCTACGCATTCCTAGCGTGACTTTTTATTTAATAGCGTTCCATTACGCTACACATTACTTTACGGCCTAATGTCTTCCAAAGAACTGATAAATTTCATAGTAACAATTGATACCTATCTCAATTCTTATATTAATCTTTTCCGTTGACAATAAATCACTCCATTTTTTAGAACATGCATTCACATCATGTCTTATACATTTGTTAAGGCTTCAACGCTCTATATTTTTATATCATTCAATTTAATCTTTATTTAGATTTCTTTACCTTGTTATTATTATGATTACATTCCTTACAAAAGCTCAAAAGCTATTTCTTTCATATAATTCAAATTTACCTTTATGTAAATATCTTTGTTATAATTATTATTATTACGCTTGCTTTTATAACATTCATTAAATACACTGACATTTTATTCCATGCATTTCCTCTACAGGATTTATTATTTCACATAATAATTTATTATTTCTTAAAACTTTATTTTCGTTCAGATCGCGTTCTTATTTAGTTATTATTTATTTAAAAACATCCCTTTTACTCAAAACTCCGGTGGAATTGTACACAAAATTTTTCCCGACACCAAAATATAATGAAAATCTTTACTCACATGTCTAAGGTCGTTTTCTGACCTTTATTCTCGTTTGATGTGACATTTTGGCCCACCTTCTTGACCTACTCCATATTGTACAAGCTCATTTCATGTACAGACATTTCTTGACACATATTCACTATATTTAACACTGACAACATTTTTAATACACTGGTGTATCCGATTTGAACACACAATAAAACACTAAAATTATATTACTTTTAACACACACTTTTGATATATTTACACTTCACAACTTTTGATCACTAGGCCGTCTTTTTAGCCTATCACACGTGACCTCTTAATCTCCCATCTCCAAGGGTGAAATTTATTCAATGTCGGCTTCCTATCCTGCAGAATACGAAAGTCTCGAATCATCTACTGCTTCCCTGGAATCACAATTCTTCGAATCCTGTTCCTGATGATCGGCTATTTCTCTAGCTTGAACGGCTCCCCTTTTAGATCTGATTTATCGATCCTAGCGAAAGTCTGTTCTGATCGAGGTCCCCTCGATAACCTATCGGTGACCTATGGATTCTTTAGCCACTAATACTTCTCGAGTCTTAGTGCTTTAGAATAGTTCGTATGCTTTCTTGAGAAAATGTCTATATTTTCCGTTCTTCTTTGTGTATTTGGTTCTCGCACTTCTAATTTTCTGGAATACGTTGCGAACCTTACTCTGTTTTTCCCTGTTCGGGTTCTTTAAAATTGATAAATTGTTTATCTCGCTGTTCCGGTATTTCCGTACGTTATGATACTTTTGGTCGTTTACTAAAAGACCTATCGCCTAAATCCTAAGTTCGCAGCCTGCTTTGACTGTATTTTTGGAACTTTTACGGTAACTTTTGCCCTGTCGGACCTAAATCCTGTAACTAGGATTTTCCTAAATTTTCAACACGGCGATACTTTAATACTTCTTCTGTGCAACTCCTTATGGAGGCACGCAATTTACTGATACTTCGACGCCCGTGGCTGTCGGATATTAATTCTGCGGTGTAATACAGCGTTTCTCCCCTCAAGGAGTACTGGTAAACTGCCTTCGATGTCTGATACAGCGTAAAGTCCCCCTCACGGGCTCTTGAATACTGCCTATACGATGTGGTGCAGCACTTCCGCTCACGGAATGCTCGTAGACTGCATGTACTGATACAGCGTGACGTTCCACTCACGGGCTCTTGAATACTGCGTGTACGATGCGATGCAGCACTTCCGCTCACGGAATGCTTGTAGACTGCATGAACTGATACAGCGTAACGTTCCCCTCACGGGCTCTCGTAGACTGCATGATTGGCTTGGTGAGGCCAGGAGTTTTATACTTTTCAGTCACAGAAAGATAAAATCCTAGTCCTTTTCGTGACCAACTTTTGAACTAATTGTCGCACAATTATAAAAATCATATCTCCAGAAAGCTCGTCTTCCAAACGTAAAATAATCTTCCTGTGCATGGAAATCGATCGTGCATTTCCGAGATATTAATTAATTTCTCGTCCTCAACTGTGTGGGTGGTGCTGTTCATTTTTAATTCTCCCACTCCTTGGGTCCCGGTGAATCCCCAATGACGTATACTTGCGTTTGCAGTTTTTTCCTGTGCAATTATTACAAGGTTTTTCTTTACACAAAAATCTCTAATCCAAAATGATTCACCGTACTGTATCTGTTTACTTATTTTTATACTCGTAAACGGGTTAAATTTAATTATTCCTGTTCTGACTCAGCAGCGAGGTTGCCATTTTCCTGCAACGTAAGAGCAATTTCCGAGTCAGGCTTCTTCCTCTTACAGTCCAAACTTTCCACTCGTTCTAATAATATCCATGACTGGCTCCTTATAAATGTCAAGAGGCATGAGCTCATCTAAGGGACACCTGGCCCTAGTGCTTGCACCATGTTAGGCTATAATCCTGGCTTGAAATCTCTCTCCGTTCCCTTAGAGACTGTATGATTCTTTCATTCCTTTCACAAAATACATGGATTCGACTCCCTTTGAGGCCATGGTACATGGGTTCAGTATGGTCTCGGGTGCCGGGTGCAAGCTATGTTATTTGACACCCAGAGGGTAGCTTGCATGTCGAATTTCGTTGTTCCTTGACTATGAAAGTCAAGGAGGTTAGATGTTAGATATCTAAGCTCCTTGAACACTATAGCGCTTTCTAGTAGAGAAATGAGGAACTTTGTGTTGGCAGAACCCCCGAGATTAAATTTGCCATTATGAACTCGGCCTACTGAATTCAAATGGGTTATTTGACATGCCAACATCGTATGACATGCGTATCGTATTTTTGCCGCCTTTCAAAAAAACACTTACCACGGCCAGGAGCGAACCTGCAACCTTGGGGTTTGTAGACCAACACGATACCTACTCACCCAGCGTGGCAAGATATCTCTTTCACTGATTGATCTAGACGTCTGAAGAGGCAGATGAGCTAGAAGTTTCACCCCTTGAAACCTCAATAACTAACTAGGGAACCACTCAAATATAGGTTAAAATATATTACAATGAAACTTAGAATGGGAAGTCAAAATTCGTTTAGAATAATGTACATAAACGGGGTCTACTCAGCCTCGGGTGGCCTAAATGAGTAGAGGGGGTTCGATTCCCACCTCAGCCATCCTCGAAGTGGTTTTCCGTGGTTTCCCACTTCGTCTTCGAGCAAATGCCTGGATGGTACTGCCCCCGGAAATTGAATTATATTGAGACCACGATGGCTGTATTGGAAAATATCAGTAAAGTTATGGATGTCATAGTTATGACGTGGATATTCATGACGTAGGCACGGATGACGTAGGATTCATGCCAGTAGGCTGATTGAGCTGAGATTCTTGGTGACGTCATGATTTTGTTCGAGAAAGCTCAGAGATTTACGACGCAGTCGCAGGAAACAAGGTATTGTGCTAAGGAAGAAGCCACGCTATTGGAGGAGAGACGCGAACCAATGAACGATAGTTTGGAAGGAAGACGGAGATTGCTGAAACTACGATATTCGATTACTTTTGGCATGCAGATTTGTGGAAATCTATTTTCAGTTATGGCATTGATTTGGAATTTTGAAGAAATTAATTTTGAGTTTTTGAATTTTGAAAATCCGTCAAGAATAGCCAAAGTTAAAACTTCCAGCAATGACGCAGCAACAGGCTATGGTAGGGATGGATACGCCCCTTAAGAAGTTGATAAAAGGTCGTGCACAGGAGAGAGGAGCTCTCATACTCAGATCTCATACTTGTGATCGCATATATATTTCTGGTGATATAGAGTTATTTTCAAGTGATTCAGTGAAGTAAGTTGTCTTTAGCGTGAGGTGAAAGCCTGCCGCATCAAACGAACTCGGAGCAGTTCCATTTCACGCTGCTCAAAACTAGGTGAAGTTGAAACGCGCACATTAACGTTTCCACCAGTCAAGATATCAAGCGCTAACTTCAGCCTTTTTGATAATTCTATTAGGCAGTATAACATTGAGGTGTATACAAGATTTGAACGATTTCACAGTGATACTTCGAAAGATATTGGAACTTTAAGGCTGCCAACAAAAGTGATTTTCTCGCCACATGAGAAACACTTTTATATTCCATATTATACACTACGGCTGACACGTGGAGTGCAACAGTTTGGTATTACAACGATACATTCGACTATGGAACATTATAATATTACAGTGCTTTTGATGATTATAATCGTAGTTGAGATGGAAGGCTAAGGCTTTGATGCAATTGGGACATATATTATTGGAGTAAAGTAACAGCATGGAACTTCGTTAATCGTCTTTCTACAAAAGCGAGCATGTAGTGAACATCCAACTACACTCATGCATCGTTAATCCATCGCTGAATTATACCAGATAACAGTGGAAATATTTTCATACTCCACAACTATGAATATTTCTGCGGAAATAACTACATTAAACTTCATGGCGAATTTCTGCAAGAACTTCAGAGAACTTTCAAGAGAGGCCAGGGTTATCCCGGCGCACAATGAAGAATTTTGCCGGAAGGATGTTTTTCGTATCCACGGAGCAGTGCAATTTCGGAGGAGGAAGCAGTTCGATTCTCCGAGGACGCTGATTCCTGTTTCGAGGATGGAGCTCATCTTTAAGTTGGTGAAATGGATCCATCAGCAGTCTTCTTTGGGGAATTTTCCTCTGGAACTTCAATCGGCAGATAAGGTAGTTGTGAACGTTTCTTGTATTATTTGAGTTTTGTAGCGATATCGGAGCAACCATTCTTCCCATATTTTCTGTCCTATCTTTTGCCCCATTTTATTGATTGATATTTTTGTACTCAGTACACTTCGATGATTTATGCCTTTTTCTTCGATTTTTGAGATATTGTTATGTCATTGGCATATTAAATAATTTTGGATCAGTTGAGACTGATGATTTAGATTCTTTCAGTAATTTGCATATTTTGTAGTCACGATTTGACTGTAAAGTTAACGATTTGCTATGGCAGATTTGAATTCAGACAGCGTGTCATTTTATTAAAGTAATTCTATTCAGTTAATTACTTTGACCAATTTTCTGTCATCCTCAAGAAAGAAGAATAATAAAAAGATTTTAGAGCGTTAAAATCTTTTTCGATATCGACGATCTTTGAAATACTAGTCGTCTTATGAACATGATTGCAACATAGACATTTATCATTGCATTATAGACAATTTTATGAAATACGAACGTTAATTACAATTTATTGAATACACTATAGTAATGAACATTTGATAGGAGTTTTTCTCAATTCTAGATTGGAACAATAATGTTTGCATTTCACAATCTAATTGTGTTCTATTCGACTATTTTGCAGTTTAGTTGATCTTTGTTTGAAGAGAGTATTTTTATACTGCGTTACTTTGAAGATGTTAATCTCAATTTTGATAGACCAGGCAGGAGTGTCTAATCGTATTTGCTATTAAATTTATTTGTGATTGGCAAATTTTTACTTCATATCGATTCATGAATGAAACCCACGAAGGTTAAATAATAACAGTCATTATTACAATTGATGGAGCCTCCGTGGCTTAGGCGGCAGCACGCCGGCCTCTCACCGCTGAGTCCGTGGTTCAAATCCCGGTCACTCCATGTGAGATCTGTGCTGGACAGAACGGAGGCAGACAGGTTTTTCTCCGGGTACTCCGGTTTTCCCTGTCAAAATTTCATTCCAGCAGCACTCTCCACTATCATTTCATTTCATCTGTCATTCATTTGATCATTGCCCCAGAGGAGTGCGTCAGGCCTCGGCAGCCGGCACAGTTCATATCCTCGCCGCTAGATAGGGGCTTCATTCATTCCATTCCTGACCCGGTCGGAGACTGGAAGCAGGCTGTGGATTTTCATTTTCATTACAATTGATGAATATAAGAATTTTTAAAGAGGAACAATGGATGTATAATCGTTATTTCAGTGGACGTGTAAAAGTCGCTGTTGAGTAATGCCCTTGAATAATGAAGGAGGTTCCCACAATAATTAATGAAGTTGATGAATTAATAGTGGAGGGTTTTTGTGTGTAGTTTGGAAGATTTTTATGCCATATATATAAAGATATATGATGAATTTTGGGCCAATTGTTGTGCCATTTTTGTGCGTTATGAGCGAAGTATTTTCCCGCTGAATGTTATTGTTCCTGTTCTTTGAAAGATTATTCATATGAAGATACTGTTAAAATTAACAAGAGTGTTAAATAATTTGAGATAAAGATTTTGAATGGAGGTTACAGTCACAAATATTAATAATTATTATTAAACATTATTAAACCTGAATTTGACAGTCAAATATAACTAACCTTCATTGGTCGATTATATCAACACGATGTGAGTAATTATCAACCGGATAAACGTGTGGTTCAATGTATTCCTTATATAAACAATTTAATATTGTAAAATAATTTTGTAAATATCTTTGTTAAATAATTTGGAATGATAGTGATTAATAGAAGCGTGTATTAAATTTTCAATGGTCATTTGACATTGTTATAAACAATTTGTTATTGTTATAAATAATTAATGAACTTTTGTTATTAACATTTAGAGTTTTTTTATATATACTTTAAACAATGCAAGTTAAGCAAGTGGTTTGAACAAATAATCATGATTTGGGATTGTTGGAGGAATCCACTGATGTTTGAATGAAGCATGTAAGACATTTGCGTGATAATATTTCAGTTGAGATGTGAACATTTACGTATTTGAAAAGAGAGAGCCAAGCTATGAGGTGACACGCTTATGGTAGGGTTGAACGAACGGGTGTCCGCTTTGACGACACAGGTGCTTTGCAGCTGGTCCGGACAACTGTGTTACCGAGGCCAAGGGCGTTTCATAATAGCCTTGTGGCTATAAATAAAATGTGCAGTATATAAACACGCAAAGCAATTGATATATGTGTCTCATCCCAAATCCCGTTTCCATTCCCAGTGCATTACTATTTTTCATTGCTATGAGCTTGAGAAAGCTAAAACATTATATGTAGAGAATACAGGTCCTACAGGAGGACATGGTTATGTGGTCGATGGCTTCTGATTGCCACGTATATTTTGTTGTTTCATTTTGTTAAAAATCATTCTTTATGTGAAATAAATTATTGTGCAGTTTAAAGTTTCTCGTCTTCGATCTGGTTCATTTTAAATATCATGGTGGAGATTATTGTGAGGACATACTTTTAAGTGATCCAGTTGACAACCCAGTCCCCGAGATATATTTAAGAGGTAAGTAAAGGTAAGTATGAACCCCCGTATATTTTGGTGTGTTCCACAATAATTTTCTTGTTAACTATTGTGCTCTAATCTCGATAGTATCTGTCAGTGCCATTTTCATTGATGTAGCTATGCCGGCGCGTTTGATTATTGGCAATCCGATTGAGGGGGCGGATATCTGACAGCCTACTATCTGGGTTATCGGGTACAGTACCTACTGTAAGGCCACAGCTGCCTCCTAACCTCTTCCTTGCCCTTCCATCCTAACCTTCCCCTCCCTTCCCTCATGAGGCCCCTGTTCGCTTTGCAGGTGAGGCCGCCTGGGCGAGGTGCCAATCCCACCTCACCAGTTGTATCCACTCTGATTAGATGTTCCCAGCTCTAGGACACTGTTGTCTGAAAAATGGCGGTAGGGGTGAGTTCCCTCGCTGAGTCCGTGGTAGCCACCACCCTGGAGGGTAAACTCGATTTTAAAATAATAATAATAATAATAATAATGAACACAAACCAGTGGCGTAACTGGGATTTGAGGGGATGAGTGGAGTCAAATCTCAAGTAATTGCGATTTTGGTTTGTGTTTGTTGTTTTATACTTTTCTCTTTTAGTGTTTTTCGTTTTTTGATGTTATGTGTGTTTTCTGTTTCTTTTCTTTTCCTTGTTGCTCTGTGTATTCGGTTTTGCGTTTGTTTTTTGCTTTTTGCTTTTTTTGGTAATGAGTTTTGTTTATGCTTTTTGCTTTGCATGGGGGCAAAACAAGACAGTCAACGGAAGCAAACCTACACGTTTTCATGTTTGGTCACGATAGCATTTGATACATTTTGTTTGCACCTCTCAATATGCAAAAGCTTGGAAATGAACAGTTTTTATAACAGTAAATATTTTACACAAGTCAAGATTAATATTCACAAATTATAGACGTGCATAACTCAGTCATTCCTCAACAATCCTAAAATTGGCTACTTATTTATTTTTTCAAATTAAAGTTTCATCAAATTACGTCTTTATACATTATTTGGAGGCCTGTTTGCAATCTCTTGATGAAAGCAGTACATTTGCATTTGTCTGTTGGCGCAGGCTAGAGTAAAATGTCGCTTTTCACCGATGTCTTAGTCTCACTCATGGCTGTGATTATATGGAAGCTACTGAGGTATGGGTGATGCTTAGTAATGACATTCAGGGCACAGTCAGTGCCTATGGATGCTGTGAAAGGTTCTACTCATAGGGTTAGTACTGCTGTTCTGACTCAGTGAGGAAAGCAATGACAAACTACCTCACTCCTCATCTTGCCTAGTACGCCTCAATATCGCGCTGCCTTGGATTTTTGTGGGTATCTACCCATATAACCTAACGGCGGTGCTCTTTGAGGATCCAACCAGCCTTCGGGCTGACTACCTAACAGACAGAAATTATTTGGCTTGACGAGGGGATTGATCCCCCTATTCATCCCCCGTAGTTACGCCACTGACAGAACCCACAATAACATTACTGAATCTACACAACTGGAACCATTAGTAGAGGCTTCTCAGTCTGTCAACACGAGTATATACAATTTAGATTAGGTGGGGAGTTACAGTTAATGTCATAGTGCCTGTAAGGCTGATACATAACTTCCAAAGCAGTGGATATTCTCTCCTTAGTTTGCAGCAAGGAACGAGTAATACAGTATACATCAATATGTAAAATAGCCCGGCTTCGTGGCTAAATGGTTAGAGTGCTAAGCTTTGGCCCGAAGACCCCGGTTTTGATTCCCGGCCGAGCCATCAGGGATTTTAATCTCCTGGGGTTAATTGCCGTGGCTCGGGGACTGGGTGTATGTGACGACTTCATCCTCTTTAAGACGCGCAGGTCGCCCACGGGCGTCAACTAGAAAGACCTGCATTCGGCCTCTCCGGAGGCACATGATCATTATTATTAATATAAAACAAACACAAAATGGAATGCAGCTGAAAGAAAACAGCTGCATTCCATTTTTTTAAATTTAAAAGCCTTTGACTGGAGCGTGTCACTCTATGGAAGTGAAACTTGAACTGTTGGCGTAGCAGAAAAGAGGAGAATGGAGGCATTTGAAATGTGGTGTTACAGGAGAATGATAAATATCAGATGGGTAGATAGAGTAACAAATGAAGAGCTATTAAGACGAATGGGAGAGGAGATATGTTTCTGGCGACTGCTAATTAAGAAACAAATACGTTTCCTATAACAACTTGCTCTTTTTATCATCTTTCCACTCGGTTGCTGAATATTTTTGTGGGTGTGATTTTGAAAGATAGGACGGAAGTGGATCGGACGGAAGTGTGTAAGACGCACTTACACCTGGATCGCATCCCTCGTGGCTGTTTTAGCAGCTAGGAGGGAACGATATCTATCATAATATTATGCGTCATTTTAACAGAATATAAATGAAATTACGATCTATCAAATTTCAATTACAATGCAGTATAATACGTTTATCCCTTCGGCATTCGAAACGTGGTGAACGCCCATGAGAACTCTGGTGTCAACTGTTTGAAACACAAACAAATGGTCAAAGTCTTCATATCAGTATTTAAATGATGATATGCTTTAATATAATAATAATAATAATAATAATAATAATAATAATAATAATAATAATAATATCGTATGGCCTCGGGTGCCTGGTGCAAGCTTTGCTATTTGACACCCAGAGGGTAGCTTGCATGTCGAATTTCGTAGTTCCTTGACTATGAAAGTCAAGGAGGTTAGATGTTAGATATCTAATCTCCTTGAACACAATAGCGCTTTCTAGTAGAGAAATGAGGAACCTTGTGCTGGCGGAAACTCCCGAGATTAATTTTGCCATTATGAACTCGGCCTACTGAATTCAAATGGGTTCTTTGACATGCCAACATCGTATGACATGCGTATCGTATTTTTGCCGCCTTTTAAAAATCACTTACCACGGTCAGGGGCGAACCTGCAATCTTGGGGTTAGTAGACCGACACGCTATCCACTCACCCACCGTGGCAAGCTATGCTTTAATATGAAACATTGTTACTAGTCGGCGATGCCGGGATTATGTTTCTGCACAATGGCTATTCAGTTATTAACCCACAATGCAGTAATGCAGTGATCAATATAATATATATCGCTGTGTTTATACGGGAAATTATCGAAAAAATGCAAAGTATTAATGGAGCGTAACAAATTACTTCCATATTATTACCGGCACGTGAAAATAAGCAACCGTCTTGTACTCTAAATTCCGGTGGTTGTAATAGCTGCGATCATAGAGTCTTGGTCTGCGAATCATGAGGTCTCAGATTCGAACCACAGTGCCACAGATTATTTTGCTACCAGATTATCGATTTAAACGATAACTTATCTATCATAACATTATGCGTCATTTTAACAGAATATACACGAAATTACGAATATTATTACAATATTTTGCACCAAGCAGGAGTTGGTAAATTTGATTGTATTGAACATTATTCCTAGTAGTCTATAGATAGGCTAGAAACTATGGTTCATTCCTCCTCTTAATTGACAGTATGATATGTGATGTTTGTTCAAACAAGTGTGACAGTAGCATATCTCCAATTCAATCTATGCATTCATCATACTACCAGTATGATAACGGAGCGTAAATTAACATTAAGAATGTCCAAGCTGTGTAGTATACGAGTAGGATAACATGTCAGATGACTTCACATATATTTCATCACAATTTCATAGTAGGATTACATGTCAGATGTTACACATCTTATGCGACTACTGTAAGGCTCGTATCTTTTTAAATGAGTTTTCTCCCACGTGTCATTGCTCTTACGGTTAAGTGCGAAAGCCTCGCACCAGCTCACTAGAGATATATTATTTACGACATTTCTCTTTGTTGCAGGATACTGAATGTGAAGACCGGACTCCCTTTTTCGATTTTCTTCACGCCTGGAAAATATTGGTAAGTTATCGGAACTCAAATCTTTATGGCTTTAATTAGTATTTCTATGAAATGATAAAAATACTTTTTGAGTTTGCTCAAAATTAAAAACAAGTAGTTCCGTGAAGAACTATACAGCCTATTTTCATATATCCTACTTATGTTAACTGCCACTATCAACATACAAAATTTCAGTTTGATTCCTGTAATAGATTCGTATATATTGAGAACCGACTAAATATTTCAATGGTCGGCATGTTGGATTTTATATATGTAGGTTCTAGAGTTATGTACTGTTACATGAAGATTATTGTGTACGTGTAGCATTCAAACTTCAATCGCATGATTAGGACACAAGAAGTAACAAGGAGATTTTAAAATTTCGCACAGCTGCCATCTTGTGGTTATGTAAACAATTGAACTAAATTAGAAACCTGTACATTACAATGTGTATAAACATTTCCTGTACCAGATTTCATTGCAGTTGGAACATTAAATCGCAAAAAAGGTCTAATTAAAACTTTCAAATTTGCTTGGCCGCCATGTTCGTTTTGTAGTTAACCGGTTTTTGAAAGTCTTATAGATGAACTTCCAGTAGTACCCTTTAACTCCGTACAAAATTTCAGGGTGATACCGCTAATAGTTTCAGAGTTATAGAATGCCGGTGAAATATTTCGCACATCCGCCATCTTGTGGTTATGTAAACAATTGAACGAAGTTAAATGTCGGTGCATTACAATGTGTATAAACATATACTGTACCAAGTTTTATTGCGTTTGGTTGGTCAAATCGCGAGAAACGTCTATTTAAAAGTCGCAAATTCACGTGGCCACCATGTTGGTTTTGTAGTTACCAGTTTATCAAAAGTCACAAAGGTGAACTTCTAGTAGTTCCCTTTATCACCGTACAAAATTTCAGGGTGATATCGGGAATAGTTTCCGAGATATTGAATGCTGGTGAAATATTTCGCACAGTCGCCATGTTGGATTGGTGAGACGTAACAAAATTTGAAGGGCACGGTCGGGGTCGTCCGGAATAGTGCTAGGAACTTACTGAGTTTCATTGAAATACCTCCAGCCGTTTAGAAGTTATTAGGGGGGTTTACACACACCTCACACACACACACACGCACACACACACGACAAAAGGTGATCTCATAAGCCTATTTTTTCAAAATTGAAAATAGCCTAATGAAATCATTACGTTTACTTAACCTAATAATGTGGAGATGTGTGAGATCCATTTTGTAGATTAAGTTTTATCTAAGACTTTCAGAAAGAAAAGTTCGAAGATTCCCATAAATAAGGAAGATATGAGTGATTCGGTGTAGACAAGCACAAAACAAGAACCCTTTAAAATAAATGAATAAAAATAGTTACGATTTGAATAGCGAGAATTTAATAGTTTGTTTTTAATAGAAAGATGTGTGTGTTTCCTTGGAAATATATATAATTGTTGTTGTACAGGATTAATGATGATGATGATGATGATAAGGGGCCTAACATCTATGTTATCAGCCCCTTAGATGAGATCAGAATGAAAACTATAACTAATACTGACTACAGACTTACATACTAGAAGAAGAAATGGTAAACAAATAAAGGAGAAGGCAAATAAAGGACAGGAAGAAAAGAAATGCCCTCAACCCCTGAAGAATGAGGATTGAGGGACTTGGAAGGCAGGAGAGCCATGCAAGGCAGATAGGAAAAGGAAAGAGGAGAGAGACCGTCCCAAAGTCAGTGGAAAAAGGGAAAAAATTGACCCAGCTCAGGAATCCCTCGGGATCGCCAACTCCCGAACTCAACAGCCGTGAGCCCCTGAGGGTGTAAGCAATATCCAGGATGCACCAGAAGTGGTGGGGCTACACACACCCTGCTTCTTTGAGGGTCTTGAGCAGAAGGCAAGAGATAACATGAAATGAAGAAAGAAGGCTGACTGCTCGCAGAAGGAGGGTATCAGGAAAGATGAGACAAGGGCCAATTTAGGCGGGAAAGGAAGAGAATCCCTAGGCCTCGGATACTCTAATACCGTCGGGTCGGAAGAGAACAAGAGTCTACCAAGAGAGGTCGACAGAAAAGAAGACTGAGAGGAGCCCGGCACAAGTAAGTGGAAGCAATGCCTGACTCAGCTAGGGTCCCGTGGTCGCCAAACCACGTTCCACTAGATGTGAGCCCCTGGGATGCAGGATTTATGAGAAGCTCGGTCACAACAATACATTGGTTATTATTTGGGCTCCTCAGGCTGTTTGTTCCCCCTTTCCCAGAAAATATTAATTAATATTTGATGCATATTTAATGACGCGTGGCCCACATTATGGAGTTAAAATGATTGAACAGGCAGCAGACAGACGTATTAATGTCCAATGCATGTTAATGAAGACATCAAAGAGCTTCCACGCTGAGCCATGTGAAACCACATGTAACATCAGTGCCTGACATATTGCTTCACGCTATTGGATGTCGTTGTGAGGCTGAGGTATTGCCCATAATATTCGGGTATTCTGTCCATGATGGTTTCAAGGTAGTTAACCTCTATTTGAAGTATAATGTAGATGTGACATCAATGTTCCATAAAATCTACAACACTGCTAAAATGAGAAAATGACAGTCTTTGGATGACCTGAGTAAGATTTCACAACGAGCGTTTTTCTCCTCCCTTCAGTAAAATGCTCAGAAAACTATCTTCGCTCTGATAAACTGATGAACTAATGGAAAGTCCGCATCCATGGTAAGAGTAGGCTACGCTCTGATGAACTGATGAATTAATCGCAAGTCCGTATCCTTGGCAACAGTAGCTCAAGACATGTTATCCAATTGTCCATCTATCCCTGTAGGAGGCAATGCCAATCCACTTATTAGCTAAAACACACACACCCAAAGTACACGGGGCTAGACGACCGCGTTGTCGCAGCCCCTAAACTAAGGAACCAACCAACCATCAGATGGTACCGTATCTTATTTCAAGCCAAGGAACACCTACCATAACCTTCGACCCCAATAATTGATGCTAAGCTATTCTTATTTCGACACCCTCCTAAAAAAAAATACTCCGCGTTGTAGCCATGCGTGTTACATCACGCACCATGCCCGCACTGGGTAGCTGCATCAAGTCTAGAGATCGAAGGTTGAAGTGCGATGCTGAGAGTGGCTATTCTCAGCGTGAGTTTTTCCCTGAGTTTTTTCACACTTCCTGCAGAAAAGTGGCGGGATAGTACCTTATTTCAAGTCCCGGGCACCTGCCCCATCCCTGTCCCTAATACAGCTACACACACCACTACAGTCATCACAGAATCACAGGTTATCAGAACAATTCAACATGCTCAAGTACACGAGGCTAATGAAGATTTTTTCAAGACCGTAAAAGAATAAACAAAACATGACAGAAACATTTAAGAAATATTTATTTTGTTTTAGCTGTAGCTGTGTTACGATTGGCATATGACCTTTAAGTTCTACCCCTTAAAACGACAATCATCCTAATAATTACACTACTACAATCACAACAAAAACACAGGTTATCAACAGTGGTAGCTACGCTGGATAATGCGCAGCGCTAGGCCATGGGGCCAAGCTATCTAAGAACTTGGTAGACATTGGTTCGAGTCCCACCGTTGGCTATCTTTGAAATGGTTTTCCGTGGTTTTCCCCATTTTCAACTCCAGGCAAATGCTGGGATGGCAACTTATGACAGGCCACGGCCACTTCCTTCCACATCCTTGCCCAGTTTCATTCATCTTCATTCATTTCATCTCTCATTAACTCCTCTCATGAGGTTGGCGTCAGCGAGGGAATCCGGCCGTAAAAGCCATCTACCACATAAACATTCATCGCATTTCAACCCCGCCCCCGTTGTAAACGGTAATAATGAGGGTTAGACATAATTTACATACATCTAAAAAGTAAAGTACTTACCCAAGTACACGGGCCTGATAACTATGATATTCCACGCTCCTATGTGAAGCAACAAATAGCGCAGAAAATAAATAACACCGTTGATTTTCAATGAATTGGGAGAAATGAGGAGCAGAAGTCCGGCAGCTCTGTTACAGATACAGGCTGAGTTCCCGTCCACAGAATAGGGCAATGTAGGCACTCCCATTTACGCAGTCATCCATGATCAACATCGTGATTTTTTACAAACAATGAGTAGGGCTGCACCTCCTCTACGCAAGTGTGTTGAAAAACCTATAAGACTGCACCAGACAGATTTGAACATCCTCGCCGTCAATCACTTGAAAATGTTGACATGAGTAGCATACTCAAACTATGTTTAATAAATAAAACAAGCGGCTTCGGTGGCGTAGTTGGTAGCATACTGGGCTTCTATGCCCAAGATCGCGGGTTCAAACCCGGCCGAAGTCGTCGGATTTATTAAGAGCGTTAAAAACCCCTCAGTATGCCTTCCTTTGGAGGGGAAGTGAAGCCGGCGGTCCCATGTCTTAGATTTATGGCATGAAAAAGAACCTTCCACTAATTACACTTGTGGAAGCAAAAATTGTAGGTTAGTTTAATAACGCTCTATTAGTTGCAACGATCGCCAACGGGTGCTGACTGCGATGGCATTTAGTAGCCACGTCCGCAGCTAGGTGTCGTGGATGGTAGCATTTGGTGGCTAAAGTAGGAAGTACTTGAAAAAATTAATCGTCTGCAGTCCTTCTACCTGAATCTATACTAATATAATAACGCTGAAGAGTTTGTGTGTTTGTTTATGTGTTTAAACGCGCTAATCGCTGGAACTACCAGTCGGATTTGAAAAATTATTTTTGTATATGATAGCCTGATTTAAGAGGAATAGTTTAGGCTATAGCATAAGACTACACCTCTCAGGTAACCTTAAATATTGATTTTTGTTCAGTAAGTCGGAAGAACAAGCGCTCCAGAACGGCTTCAATAATACCGAAGTCTATTATTGCCATGTAATGGGGGCCGCAACACGTCGCCCCTATCAATGTTCTGGTGCAGAATTGCGAGCTGCTTATAAATTGCAGTCACGGGGAGTAATTAGTGCAAAAAGATTTCTTATGCCCCTTAAAAAGGTTGTCATCATGACAATAGTATGCCTCTGTACAAGGGCGATGGTGTTGGCGCAGTATACTGAAGTTATCAGCTGCAATAAGCATTGGTGCATTAAAATTTACTTTCATTTATTCCGGTCCTTATTCTTGAGCGCTCCAGTTCTGTAAAACAAATAAATCCACCTGGCGAAGCCGGGCACTACTGCTAATCATAGATAACACTCATTAATACAGCGATCACAATTAATACCGGTTATCAGACAAATTCTACACACACACACGGGGCTACATGACCGCGTTGTCGCAGCCCCTAAACTAAGGAACCAACCAAGCAAATAAATCAAGTAGTTCAGTGACGTACTAAAGAGCCTACTTTTCTTCAAATTTAAGGCTCATGCCAATGATTGATCTATACAGAATATTCATTTGTATCTCTTCAATCGGTCAAATTGCGAATCGTAAGAACTATACCAAAGACAAGCTACGACAACAGTAGCGATAAGAATGACGTTCAGAAGAGGAGGCAGAAAAGCGATTGATGATGTAATCATCCTAGATCACCAACCACTTGACAATGTGAATAAATTCAAATACCTGGGCGTTATACTGTAAACCCAAGGAACCACCTATACGGCGCATGTGAAGGGCAAATCCATAACAGCTGTGCTGGCCATGAACGACATTCAACACTTCTCCAAGATTTCAATCCAAACTGCGATGAAGCTTTTAATACCAAAATTGTACCAATAATCACTTATGGTATACAAGTAATCTGGTAGTACCTTACAAGAAATAATGTAAAAGACATTGAGAAAATAAAAGCGAAGTTCCTGAAGCGAGCACTTTGCCTTTCTAAATTTACGCCCTCCCGACTGGTTTACGAGATGACTAATGAAACAATGTCGCTTGAAGATCTACGATTGAAAATGCTGCTACCATCCACGCCAGCTTATGAAGAAGTAGTACTTGAACACCATGGAAAAAAAACGAGAAATATGGGTCGATCTCTACAGTACAAATGCTATGACTAGAAAGGATTGGAAGGAGGAGAATTACCATCTTAGACATCTTGTCACCAGGCTTGCGGTGCATGGTTTGCACCATAAGTTATGCCGGACAGAGAGATTCCATGACCCATGCGCGACCTGTATATGTCGTCTCTGTGGAGAGTTATGTGACAGATATCATGTCGTTACATGTACAGAAAGATATGTATCATTGATCAAGTTTTGTTGTGATTGGTGTTTATGTTAATTTGTATGGCAATTTTGCAGCAATAAACATATTATTATTAATTATTTTTAGTGTAAATTTAAACCTCAACACAGTGATCCCATGATCAGGATCCGATAATGGCCACTTGAGGGTTGAAACGTCTAATCCTAAATTGCCCCATTTAATAGTGATAGTTAACTAATACATGTACTTTTTTCCAAGAGGACCACCTCGTGGTGCAGTGGCTAGCATTGTTGGCTGTCACCCCCGAGTTACCGGGTTCAATCCCCGACTCTGTCAAGAATTGAAAAGTCTTGGTATGGTCTGGTACGGTCTCTCCCCGCCTAGTGATGCAAAATGGGAACCTGCCGGATGCTATGGCAGGAGAAGGAGTGGAAAGGAACTGGCCACCCTACCGCACGCAAGCTCTGGTTCGGGTAGACTGGTTACTGATCCCTTACGAAGTCGAGGGCTCTAATTCAGGTCGCCTAGGTCTCTGGAGGGGATATGGCACTCTAAAATAGAATATGCATATTTATATCTTGTACCCCGCCCATTCATTGGGCATATTCGTGTTGACCGACTGAGGAGCTACAAATGAAAATTTTGTTTAGGCAACACTAAAAGAATAGTCTATTCATACCTGCCTAGAATAATGACGAAATTAAGTTGGTAATACTGGAATTTATGTTTTCTTGCATCCTGGATAGTACTACATCTTCAAGGGCTCACGGCTGGTGAGTTTGAGAGTTTGATACCCCTAGGGATTCCTGAGCTGGGTCCGTTTATTTATTAGCCTACTTTCGATTTTTGCAAAAAAATGAAAGTAGACTTATGAGATCACTACAGGGCGAAAAAAAAAGTGTGTCTGTCTGTGTGTGTGTATGTGTGTGTGTGAGTCTGTGTGTGTGTGTGAGTGTGTGTACTCTGAATGTCTGTCCCCCCCCCACTATCAATTCGAACACGGTGAGCGCAAATTGAACGAAATTTGGTACAAAGGTAGCACTAGCAAAGGACACCTCAGTGTCATGTTTTATATCGCCCCCATCTTGACGGAAACGTAATGGCGGCCACACAAATGTTCAAAGCTTAAATCAAATTACGACTAACCTAATCATCCGATCTCGACCAAATTTTGCAACAACATACCTTTATGGAGGAAGCATCCTTTGACAAATCTAATAGGTAATTAGCCTAATAGTTTGCGGATGGCGGCCATCTTTGTGTCAAAATCGATTACCCCTATTAATTCGAACACGGTGAAACCGAATGGAATGAAATTTGGTACAGAGGTAGCACTAGCAAAGGGAACCTCAGTGTCATGTTTTATATCGCCGCCATATTGACGGAAACGTAATGGCGGCCACCTAAATGTTAAAGGCTAAAATGTAATTACGACCAACCTAATAATCTAGTCTCTACCAAATTTTGCAACAACAAATCATTATGTGGGAAGCATATTCTGACCAAACTGCTAGACCATCAGCCCAATAGTTTGCAGATGGTGGCCAAGTATGTGTGCAAATCGATTCCCCCTATCAATTCATACACGGTGAAACCGAATTGAACGAAATTTGGTACAGAGGTAGCACTAGCAAAAGGCACCTCAGTGTCATGTTTTATATCGCCGCCATCTTGACGGAAACGGAATGACGGCCACCCAAATATTAAAAGCTTAAATCAAATTTCGACCATCCTAATAATTTGATCTCTACCGGATTTTTCAACAACATGCCTTTTTGTGTAAAGCATCTAATGACTGACTACAAGGTCATCAGCCCAATAGTTTGCAAATAGCGGCCATGTATGTGTGCAAATCCATTCCCCAGATCAATTCAAACACGGTGATACCGAATTGAATGATTTTTTTTACAGAGGTAGCACTAGCAAAGGGCACCTCATATTCATGTTTAATATCCCTATAGCACGTTGTATTTCAACAAGCTACTACAACCAACATTCAATTATACTCCTTGAAAAGGACAAAGAGTTATAACAATACCCATGCATTTAGGAGAAAGTAGGCTATATGTTCTTTACTGAACATTTTGTTTTTCTATTTCCTCTTGGTATGGACCCTCTCCTCTTTCCCTTTCCTTATCACGTTTCATGGCACTTCTGCTTTCCAAGTCCCTCGGACCTCATTCTTCGAAGGTTGAGAGCATCTCTTTTCTCGCCATTTATTTCCTTTATTCCTATTTGTCCTTTCCTTCTTCTAGCCCGTACGTTAGTACTTGTAGTTACATATGTTGAGTAAGGCTTTCACGGCCCGGGTTACTATTACAATAATTCTTGTTTTTTGGCCTATCGCCGTGTGAAAATAAATTTAAATACCATACGTTTCGAATGAACCTTGCCACCTTCTTCTTCTTCTTCTTATTCTTTCGTTTCACCCTCTTTGGGGTACGTTTAATCAATCATTTCCCTGTACGCTGTTCTTTCCGTAGAGCCCTGTACTTCTTCAGTCTTTCCGATCTTCTTTTCCTCTCTTCTTCCGAGATAATGGGTTTGGATTTTAGTGTAGCTATGTCTTGGAACCTTATATTTTCGTCTTTAGTAATCAATTTGGCTGTTCGATGGAGTAATGACGTTTCTGTCATTTTCAATAATACTAAGTCTTTTTCAATTTCTTTAAACCAGTTTTTTTACGATTACGGAAAAAGTCAAAGGTTTGTTTCGTTAATCTATTAGAATCCATTCTCAGAAAATGACCGTAAAAATGCATCCTCCTTTTTCGCATGGTATCTGAGAGTTTTTCAATTTTCTGGTAGAGAGTTTCATTCCTAATGTATATAATCTTGTTATCCTGAAAGTTTGGTCCTATAATTTAAAAAAAAAAAAATCCTTTCCTTCAGCTCGAGTTTTTCCATTTGGCCCTTAAAATTTATAGTTAGTGTTTCTGCTGCGTACAGTACTTCTGACTTAATCACTGTCTTGTAATGTTTAATTTTGGACCCCCCATGAAAGGGATTTTTAATTGTATGTATCATTTGTTAATTGGAAGGCCAGTTCAATCTTATTTTTCCTGGATTCCATTGCTTTACGTTCCCCAGCATTCCAACTAATCCATTCTCCGAGATATTTGAATTCTTGTAGTATTTCATTTTTTTGTTCTATAACTTTGAAGTATTTTCGAGGGTGATTGTTATTCGTCATGGTCTTGGTTTTTTTCGAAAGAGATGTGAAGACCTATTTTAGCTGCCTGTTTCTCTAGTTCAATGATTTTCTCCCTTGCTTCCTCCAATGTTTCATCCAACACGGCCATATCATCTGTAAAAGCTATACAATTGATTTTGAGGTTCTTCTTTTTGCAACCTAGTCTTATTCCATTCTTTATATTCGTGTTCCATTCTCTGACTGCTTTCTCATGCGCACAGTTGAACAACAACGGTGAGATCCCATCACCTTGTCGTACTCCCGTTCTTATTTCCTTTTTCAATGGAATTAAAACAAACAAACAAACAAACAAAAAAAAAGGGAAAAGGAGGCAAGGTTCCTTCGAAACGTATGGTATTTAATTTTATTTTCACACGGCGATAGCCCAAAAACACATGAATTATTTTCGTTGTAGTTACAGTTATTATATTCATCATCATTTGTTTTCACTATCTCCCAAACCATTAGGGGGCCGATAACCTAGATATTAGACCTATTTGAACGACAATAATTGATGATGATTTTATTAATGCAGCCAATGGCCATGTACGTTTTTTCTTTTTAGGACGGGTCAGGGAAGGGATATTGGAAGGAAATCGGCCGTGGACCTATTGAAAGGAACCGTCCCGTCATTTGCCTGGTGGTGAAAATGGGAAACCACGAAAACCATTTTCAGGATGGTCGAGGTGGGATTCGAACCCACGCTCTCTCGATGCCAGCGAGGCACGTGGTAGAGAACGGCAATAATTGAATCGTTACTTTCAGAAAGAGGTCAAGTGACAAAATATGATGAAATGAGTTATTTGTGGGAACATGTTCTGTAGGGGTAGACGCATATTTTAGTGCAGAAACGAGTCAAGTTTCGGACTATTATTATAATAAGACATTACGTTAAAAATTGCGTTTAGTGCAGAAAGAGGTCAAGGGACGCTCTTTGACTCCTTTCTGTTCTAATATTTCCACCCGTACTTCTTGTACCCTATGTCTAGTTTTGGCCTAGGACCTATAACCAGCTTCTGTTTCTGGTTCCCATGAATGTGAAAGACCTCGCTAACCTCAAACCTTACCTTGTTGGGTATGATGAGTTCTACAACGATATATTGCAATGGCCAACTGCAGGTGCAACATGTGCTGTGGAGTTAGAGGGTGAATAAATCAGTGTACTACCAACCATATAACGTAGGTCTATGGCTTTAAACTTTGAGACTGATCATGCTAAATAGGTTTCATTAGTAAAATAATCGTTTTCTTGCATTAATAATGTTAGCTAATATACCATTCGTTTTCATTACGAAACCGTAAAATATTTCTCACTTTTGCTAACAAAATATCCGTGTTCTATATACTTCATTATTGCAGAGAGGTGTCAAGTACAAAGTTTCTTTTGTTCCTTTTTAGCACGATACAAAAAGTGAAACAAATATGATTTTTGTTATTACTTTTCAAATACGTAACCACATTTCTGGTTAGTTTTTATTTTTATGATCTATAAAAAAAGAATATTGTAGGATTTTAAGTTTCCTTTGTTTTTCACAAAATGGCATATTTGTTATTAGAACCCTTTCTGAAATAAACGATTCGGGGGCTATAGATCATCACACATATTGTTGCGAGGCCTACTCGCGTCTGGCGGTATATCGCCACGACCCTATTGCTGCAAGCGGGCAGTGGACAGTTTCAAGACTGGAGTTGGGTAGTTTCTTCCACTGTCGAGCAATAATGTTGGAAAGTTTTGTATAACATAAAACTGATTGCACCATCTAGCGAGTAAAAATACAACTATAAATTACTAGCATTTGCTGCTAGGATACTTATTCCGCAAAGAACTCAAAATTGCCTGTGGTTGGGATGGTAGTTCTTCCACTAAGCCACTCATTTGCATGGATCGTCTCCAGGCATTCATTAGTTTCCTGAGACAAGGTTTTGGTTTCGTAACATTTGATAATTGTACCGTGTGAGGTTGCTAGCCTCACGCCCAATCCCTTGCCAGGAAGGCCAGAGAACCTAATGTCAGTGTTACGATACCTTAGCCCAGATTATCCCGTTTGAAGGTGCCGGACAATCGCCCTCACCCGCCTCCCTGAAGAGTAAGATATCCTGGATAAGGTAAGCTAACCTACCAACTTGAGCATTTCTCAGTATTTACTACAGACACCTATTCGACAGCAGTGCTCATTATTCAGCCATCACCCTCACCATTTGTTCAGACTTGGGACTGGCACAGAGTCGAAATGGGTTTTTACCCCTGTCGCTGGGTTATCTTCTATCTTATAATATTTTGAAAATAATATGAACGGCAATTTAAACTATTAAACTATTTTAATCCCAATTGCTACATTTAATATTACACAAAATCCTCATTTGTAGCAAAAACGCTAAATCCGAAAATTATAGATGCAACAAAACTCTAAATTCGGAAAAATAATGCGAGATTTATGGCTTGTGAAAGAACCTACCACTACAATTGGTGGTGTGTAGGAAACTTTGTAGGTAATATTTGTTTAGTAAACAACGCTCTATCAAGTTCCAAGTTTGGCCGCTAGTGTTAGTGAGAGTAGCATCTCGTTGCCTAAGTTGGAACTACCTGAAATTGAACCACGGCCGACTGAATGCGCTCATACCGGCCTAGACAATGAGACCTTTTTCATGAAATCTTGTTAGTTACTCAACTGCTCACACAGCGCTGTTCACCAAGCATTGCACGACTAAGACTTATCTCTACTTAGTGTAAAACAAAGTCCCCGATTCTTGGATATCACGGGTAATCTCGAGAACCACTGGATGGATTTTGATGCGGCTTTCACCATTCTGTACAGGTAATATCGAGGAAGATTTCTGTAGAAAATAATTTATTTATGATCAAAGGGAGCCAAGCAGTAACGATTTTAGATTTCAGTGAATAGGTCGAAGAAATAACTTGACGTCCGTGCGCTTTTTAAGCTTACGCTGGACAAACCGTTAAAAATATCAATATACTATGAGTGTAAGAATTGTTCAGCATGAAAAATTGTACAAAAAAGTCCGCGTGAGCATATCTCTATCTTCGATACATCGCCCACTATAAGTGTTTTTAGTTTGGACGGGAGGGGGATTTGGCTTGCACCTCGCCATTCTTAAATTACGTCTGACAGGAATTCCTTGCACATTCATAACTGTTCCCGGGCGAAGCCGGGGCGGGTTGCTAGTGACACTATTATATTATCATTATAATTCCCACAATATCAAAATGCAAATTATATCACAAAATAAAATAGCGTGCTAATAAATCTAAGAGAAATTAGACATACCTTGCACCTCGTTACAGTTGAATTCGATCAGAATCACTCGGTTTTCATTAAAGTTTATGCATTTTTCTGCTGAACGGTTTGGAAGTTCGGCAACAGGAAACTAGGACTGTTATTTACTTAAAATATTCATTTTTGTATTTTTGTACTATTTGTGTTCATGATTTCATTACATTGTCAGAATTACCGACAGTAGTGGCTACGCTGGCTAAAGCGCAGCGTTAGGCCATGGGGCCAAGCTCTCTGCTGACTCGGTAGACGCGTGTGTTCGAGCCCCACCGTCGGCCGTCCTTGAAATGATTTTCTGTGGTTTCCCCATTTTTCAACACCAGGCAAATGCTGGGACGGTACCTTCTAACAGGCCACGGCGGCCGCTTCCTTCCACATCCTTGCCCAGTTTCATTCATCTTCATCCATTCCATCTCTCATCCTGACGCGCAGGTCGCCCACGGTCGTCGACTAGAAAGACCTGCACTCGGCCTCTCAGGAGGCCACACGAAAAAAATATGTCAGAATTAATGCTTTAATTAGTAGGGTATACTATTCAGTGTACCTATTATAAATAAAAACCGTGAGGTTTCTCACCTCCCCATATTACGAAACCCGGTTGCCTAATACGGGGAAAGTGCACTTTTAAAGTTAACAATAATATCAGAGGGTATTACAACATCAAACGTGCCCATATTTGTAATATACATAGTATATCGCCTAAGGTTTACATTGGTGAGTAAACCAAAATTATTCCGTTCCTTCTTATGTCTAATGTGAGCCCTATAATAAAACCTCCCCATATTTGGCGACTTTCCTCTACCCAGTTTTAGAAGATACCTTATGCACTGGACAGTTGAATCCGTGATTAATTGTATAGGTAGCTTCGTAAGTCTCAGAATTCAGGAAGTCCTTTCTAGCAGCGTTACTAGCAGCTTTCAAAGTTTCAAGTTAAGAAAGAAAATATTCCTCTAGCCAGTTTAGGCGACTGACATTTAATGAGAAAAAAAATGCCCTTTATCTGGATTTCTAGACTGAATATGATGATATGTGATGCTTACGTCATGCATAGCGAACCATTTATTAACGTTTTTCAAAAAAAAATGGTTGCTTCTGCGTCCATGAATGTGTACGCTTCCGGGTGCATGCCTATATTTTCTTTCAGTGTACTAATGGCACCAATAACTTCTGACGAGAACACTTCCTTGGCACGCCGAACATTCATTTTTTCAAATTTAGTGGGTTCGATGTGTTTTTAGTGAGGTGTCTGACCGGTTTGAGGATCTCACCCTTTTGCATTGTGTATAGTAATGACAAGTATTTCCCTGAAATTATTCCAGTACCATCAGTCATCTCTCGTTACAGAAACTGCGTTCTAATGTTTTTTTCTTTTTAGAATGTGACAATGATCAAAACTAGGAAATACATTCCTAGACTCGTCGTATGGGTGATTGACCATTGGTTGCAAATTTCCTCCCCCTAAATGCCTCATCATTGTAGTGTTAGTTTTGTGATTAGCAGAGACAGTTATTATAATTATGAAACCGCATTGTTCAACCTCGAGAATAACGTCCAGCAGGAGTTTATGTAAGTCCCGTCCTGACAGCTGCTTCGTGAAAAAGAAGGCACACGGTATCTGATAATTTGTCGAAAGATCTCGTAGCACAAAACACAACACACGATTAGCTGCTACTTGTTCCCGGCTGTAATTTTGATCCTCTCTTTCCTTTTAATGAGACGGTGCTGGAGTAGTGTCTTCGTACCCGAAGAAGGTGCAAGGTACAGAATGTCTAATTTCTCTTAGATTTATTAGCACGCTATTAGCCTACTTTTCACATTTTGCAAAAATGAGGAAAAAGTAGTCTTATGAGATCGGGCAAATGTGTGTCTGTCTGTCTGTCTGTCTGTCCTTCTGTCTGTCTGTCTGGCTGTGTGTGTGTCCCCCCCTATCAACTCCTAAACGGCTGCAGCAATCAAAACCAAATTTAGTATGAGTAAAGATGTGCACCGGAATATCTCACGTCCATATTTGAAAATGATGTCAGTGCTACCAACTGCTGAAAAAACGCACTAGAAATTTGAGCTCCATGTTGGATATCTTGCAAGGTATACATGGGAGCTATTCCAAAATTGGCACACATGTAGATAATACTATTTCAGTTTAATTTCCAGGAGGCCAACCATGACAGTGTTACTAAAGTAATTTTAAGCCTCCTGATAGGTCCAATGTTTAAATGCATATAACTTCTACACTATCAATTGGATTTCAACCAAATTTTGAATGTAATATCTGTACATAAACGGATATGATTAGGCGGATTCTTACGAGCCACCAGGGCTGCCAACTGTTAATAATTGCTCTCTCTATTTTTTTTAAATCCAAATACCAATATATCAGAAAGTATGCAAGACAACAGCTTTAAACTATGCACACGTATATTCTGACATTTTAGATTAATTTGGAGTAACTTATATACGTCAGTCCTACCAACATGATTATAAGCCTGCTGATAGTACCAATTCTTAAATACATGTAACTTCTGTACTATCAGTTGGATTTCAACCAAATTTCGTATGTGCTATGTGTACCACAACAGATATGACTATAAGTATTGTTAAGAGCAATCAGGGCTGCCAACTGTTAATAAATGCTGTCTATATTTTTTTACCCTAATATCAATATATCAGAAAGTATGCAAGCCAACAGCTCTATACTTTGCACACGTATAGCACCTGACATTCTAGATTAATTTGGAGTAATTAATACAAGGCAGTGCTGCCAACATGATTCTATGCCTGCTGATATATCCAATTTTAAAATACATGTAACTTCTATACTAACAAATGGATTTCATCCAAAATTGGCACAACAAGATATCATAATATTTCAGATTATTTCTGACCAGCACACGTATGGTATTGTTGGCAACATGCTTTTACGCGTGCTGATAGATCCAGTGTCTAACTGCATGTAACGTCCATTAGACTTCAACCAAATTTTGTATTCTGTACCTAAAGAGATGGAACAAAGAATATATTCAGTCACCAGGGCTGCCAACTGTAGTGCTCTATTAGGCTACATCATACCAGGTATATTTTGAACTAATTAGATATTTCGATATTACCAACTTAATTTCGTCATTATTTTAGATAGGTTCATATACTGTAGAATAATCATTGGCATGAAAAGTAGGCTGTATAGTTCTTCACGGAACTTCTTGTTTTATTTTGTGATATAATTTTAATTTTGATAATGCGGAAATTATAATGATAATAATTATATAGTGTCACTAGCAACCCGCCCCGGCTTCGCCCGGGAACAGTTATGAATGTGCAAGGAATTCCTGTCAGACGTAATTTAAGAATGGCGAGGTGCAAGCCAAATGCCCCTCCCGTCCAAACTAAAAACACTTATAGTGGGCGATGTATCGAAGATAGAGATATGCTCTCGCGGACTTTTTTGTAGAATTTCTCACGCTGAACAATTCTTACACTCATAATATAATGATATTTTTAACGGTTCGCCCAGCGTAAGCTTAAAAAGCGCACGGACGCCAGGCTATTTTTTCGACCTTTTCACTGAAATCGTTACTGCTTGGCTCCCTTTAGTCATAAATAAATTATTTTCTACACAAATCTTCCTCGAGATCACCTTTACAGAATGGTGAAAGCAGCATCAAAATCCATCCAGTGGTTCTTGAGATTACACATTTAATATACGTACTGTACAGCTGATTCCTTATCGCGCCTATAATGGGAGGGGAGTGCGCTCTACCGGCAACGAGTAGAAACTTTCCAATTACATGTTATACATGGGTTCTGACTGGGAATGTCAAGGCCGGTATAGAGCGTAGCTCGTATTCAGTCGGCCGTGAATTGAACTTCTTAGGAGCCCACGGGCGTTCAATCAAAAAAGCTCAGCTTATGGCCATTGGCTGTGATTCATATATCATCAAATGCTAAAACGCACATCCTCAAAAGGTTATCCAAGCAGCTGAATTCATACACTACCTTGAACATTTCACTTACTAAACCGTTATGAAGTTTAGGACAGAACTTAATAGCGAGAGGTTTAATGATAGAGTGCTTGATGAAGATGTGCGAGATATCTGTAGACGAGACCAACGAGGGTCTTCTTGTAGAGGTGATTTATGTGGACATTAAAGAGGGGAGTGTTCGTGCACGTATCTGGCTGTAAGGCAAACTTGTGTAAAGATGAAGCCGTTAAGTTTGTCCCTAGTCGCTCCTGGGACCGATACTTTCAAAAGTGCGTTGAAAGTTGGAATTACTGCGCTGCACACAGAATGACATGCAGTTATGAGGTGTAAAATATTCCGCATGAAACTATTACTGTTCATATCGTAGTCATAAAGCTTTCGTGGATTGGCATAGTTTGGTGGGAATTTATCTCCCGTTTATCGAATCAATATTAATTTCGCAAACATAAAACAGAAGGAACTGAAGCAAGGTAGGATTGGACCTTGAGGGTTGATGTGCCCAACACGTGCAGCGAGTAATTGATATGAAGTGAAACAATGCACCATGCGTTTCCTGACCTGGTGTTCCCAGCAGCCTAACAATATCCCACCCATTCTGTACAGTTCCTAAGTTCCATCAGTTTTCAATGGTTTACAGTATGTCTGTGTTACCTTACACTGCCCTTTATTCATCGACTGAAATACCATGATATTCATGTCCCTTAAATAATAATAAAAATAATAATAATAATAATATCGTATGGCCTCGGGTGCCGGATGCAAGCTTTGTTATTTGACACCCAGAGGGCAGCTTGCATGTCGAATTTTTGTTGTTCCTTGTAGCTCTGTGAAAGTCAAGAAGGTTAGATATATAACCTCCTTGACACTATAGTGCTTTCTAGTAGAGAACGGAGGAACTTTTGTGTTGGCGAAAAATCTCGAGATTAATTTCGCCATTATGAACACGGCCTACTGAATTCAAATTGGTTCTTCAACCTGCCAAAACCGTATGACGTGCGTGTCGTGATTTTTGTCGCCTTTCAAAAATCACTTACCATGGCCAGGGGCAAACCTGCAAGTTTGGGGTTGGTTGACCGACACGATAACCACTCACCTGCCGTGACAAACCCCTTGAATGAAAAATAACAACATCAACAACAACTCAATTACATGAGACACATTCTGAAAGCCTGGAGAACATGAAAAAAATTGGTACATTAGTAATCTATCAGAGCTCCAAACTACGAGTATATCTTTTAATATTTATTTCCTCTTGTATTCATGGCTGGCTGCGTGGCTCAGCGGTAAATATAGCCTGCTGTTCCCAAGGTTGCAGGATCGAATCCTGGTGAAGTCAGTTGTCATTATAGGGTGCGCAAATGCGAGGGAGCCGTGACAGTAGATTTACTGGCACGTGAAAGATCGCCTTCGGGGCAAACCTCCGGCACCCTGGCGTCTCTAGAAGCCGCAGTAGTTAAAAGGGACGCAAAACCAATAACATTTTTAGCCTACTTTCGATTTTTGCAAAAAATGAATGTAGACTTATGAGATCAACACAGGGCGAAAAAAGTGTGTCTGTCTGTGTGTGTGTATGTGTGTGTGTGAGTCTGTGTGTGTGTGTGTGTGTGAGTGTGTGTACTCTGAATGTCTGTCCCCCCTATCAATTCGAACACGGTGAATGCGAATTGAACGAAATTTGGTACAAAGGTAGCACTAGCAAAGGACACCTCAGTGTCATGTTTTATATCGCCGCCATATTTACTAAAACTGAATGGCGGCCACTCAAACGTTCAAAACGTAAAATCAAATAACGACTAACCAAATCATCCGATCTCTACCAAATTTGGTAACAACATACCTTCGTATAGGATGCGTCTTGTGACCAAACTACAAGGTCGTCCGCCATACCATTTCAGGATGGCGGCCGTGCGAATTATGCAAACTTTATAATCCATATCATGGGACCCACCAGTTCCGATTATCGAGCCGAGAATCGTTTTAACTGTTCTAAAGGAAGAGGCACGTTCGAAATTAAAAGTTTATTTTGTAATACTATAGTGCAGACGTGATTTTAAAAAGCTGAGCTGATTTAGTAATAAGACAAGATGGCAGCGGATATCTTGTGCCTGACTTATATTACACTAATTTGAGTATTGCATGCAATATAGCGTACTGATATAAAATAAATAAACTTTGTATGAAATGCTTTATATATAAATAATATACTCCAGTGATGAAATCGTTTAGTATAAATCACTATTTGCTAACAAGTCCTATGTAAGTCATTTTATATAAAACGATATTCGTTGACACAATTAGCTCAGTGGTAGAGCGTTAGCCTATCGCTCAAATGCCTATGGTTCTAACCCGATCAGAGCTAGTTTTTTTGCTTGAAATTTTATATGTTTATTGTTTTGTAATGACTCAGATGTTTTAAAATTAAGCGTTATATTGTGCATATTATGGTGTAAAATATATATTTAATTAAAACATAATTCGCCAGCAGATTTACTCGAGACATCTAGCTGCCAAAAAGGTAACTGCACGCCGACCAGATTTTATTGAAAAGTTTCTTCTTCTGGCCGCTAGAATGCACTCGCTCTGTTAGGATTATATTGTTAGATATTTCACCACTAGATATCACGACTAGTCTACGTGGGGCTCCATTGATTACTATACCATTTGCATTCTATGCGCATCGAATTTGAAGAATGACAAGATGATACTACGATACATTTTTACTTTCTATTTTAAAGGGTTTGTAACAGCCTATTGTGCGTTATTTGAAAATGTTAATTGAAGTAAAGAACAAAACGATTTCACATAGTATCTGAACTCTACCGTTGGTGCTAGTTCAGGATATTAATTAATACTTCTATTTCAGCCAAATAGCAATCGAAAATATCCACATAGTTGGTATACACACGTCTCTGTAGGGTCATGGAAAGATTTGTTAATTCAATTAGGGTTGTGACAGTCATACGCAGCCAGACGTGTAATGACATGCCTCAACTCAAAGTTGGATGTTGCCCGCGTCAGGCCGATTATGTAATAATAATAATAATAATAATAATAATAATAATGTTATTGGTTTTACGTCCCTTTTAACTACTGTTGCTTTTAGAGACGCCGGGGTGCCAGAATTTTGTCCCGAAGGGGATCTTTAACGTGCCAGTAAATGTACTGACACTGCTCCCTCGCATTTGTGCACCCTCAAATGCCAGCTGACTGCGCCAGGATACGAACCTGAAACATACGGTCCAGCAAGCGAGAACGTTACCGCTGAGCCACGCCGCCAGTCCGGTCGATTATGTCTCCAGATCCATAACATTCTTTAGATACTTCTTATCTTTCTTTCTTTCTTTCTTTCTTTCTTCAATGATGGTAGCAGTTTTTATCTAGGTTGTGGCGTTTGGTAGAGGTAAATCGTTTCTAAGGTCTTCAACAAAGAATAGTTCTATTATACTCTTTGATAATAACAACGAGTTATAACTATACTCATACATTTAGGAGAAAGTAGGCTATATGTTCTTTACTGAACATCTTGTTCTTCTTATTATTGTTATGTATAGGCCAACTACGGACCACGACATTCATCTATTGTGTTTGGAGTGGGTCTTGATGTTTGCCCACTAGTCACGCATCCTCTGGCTGTGTTGTTCCTTTCTCTCTTTTGTCCAGAGGGCACCTGTCTTCTTCCTTGGGGGTTTGCCCAGGAACTTCATTTGCTTAAGTTTACTCCTGTGGGACGTTAGATCTTTTATGTTCATTTTTGCAACTCCCAGCTCCAGCAGATCCTTGACCACTTGTATCAGCCACGATGACTTGGCCTTCCTTCTTTGGTTGGTTGGTTCTTAAGTTTAGAGGCTGCGACAACGCGGTCATGTAGCCCCGTGTACTTTGGATGTGTGTAGAATCTATCTGATAACCGGTGATAATTGTGATGACTGTATTAGTGTGTGTTATCTGCTTTTTAATTCAAGTAAGGACTGCAGACTTTTGAATTTTTCAAATAGTTCCTACTTTTGCCGCCAAACTCCACCGTCAACGACTACTAGTTCAGAACTTAGCTACCAGACGCCACCGCAGTCAGCTCTTGGCAACGAACGTAGGAACATAAGAGCGTTGTTTACATTCTTAACCTATATAATTTAGCTTCACACAAGTGTAATTAGTGGAAGGATCTTTAATATGCCATAAATCTATGACATGGGACCGCCGGATTTACTTCCCCTCCGAAGGAAGGCATATTGAGGGATTTTAACGCTCTTAAAAAATCTGACGACTTCGGCCGGATTTGAACCCTCGATCTTGGGCATAGGTGCTCAGCCTTCCTTCTTTGCCAGTATTATTATTTTCACCTTTATGCATTGTTGCTGGAATATCAGATATATGAACATCTCCTCATTTTGACATTCTCATTGCAGAAGCTGGGATAAACTCATATCCTAAAGCAAATAACAGTAAATATTGATAATAACAGTCAGATTTGAGCAAAATAAATGAATGTTATACGGACTTCGTTACGTTTACTGCCTCAGTGTATTACCAGGGTTCATATTAGTCGACTATTTACTTTATAGAACGCCTCATATTTATATACCGTAAACCGATGTTTTATTTGATTTCATTCGGACAATTTTCCTGCGACTACCTTCATGTTTCATTCAGCAATATACTTTCCAATGGCCTGGTTGTGATGTATCGTTGTTCAATCCTTTGCTACCCTCTGCAATAAATACTGAAAGTAATCCACAGAGTCATTGAGTGTATCCTGATTTTATGCTCTATTCGGGAAACATAGGAATTAAATAGGTGGCATCAGCATGATGTTTGAAATCGTTGTTATTAGCGCACACGTCAGAGTAGCCAAATTACATTAGGCGGGGAATCTATATATTTAAAACAGTAAGCTGATTTTTGTTACCGCGAGATTGACAGAACGGCTGAACCGATCGACTTCGTAATGCACTCTGACGAAAGCCCTTGGCCTGTATATTTGCAGAATGTCTTTAAAATAAACAAATATGTTACCATATATATTTTTAAATGTATAAACAATGCAAAATTATTGGCCCTAGCGCATGCACATAATCATCCTGGTTGATGACAGACATGGCGGATGTCCACCGCGTTTTAATGTAATATTTATTTATAAGAATTATAAAGGAGGGAAGATTCATTAATATTGTTGATAGCATGTGCTCCTCCCTTTTCATAACTTTCAGAAGGCAGATTATTGAAAATATATTATTTATGATTCACACACCTTTCTGGGGATCATTGGAAGTTGATTTCAATTTGAATTGTCACTGCTGCACCGGAAGTATTTCTTTTATTACGACAATATATAATTTTCATACCTTTTTAATCTCTTGGAGAAGCCTCCGTGGCTTAGGCGGCAGAACGCTGGCCTCTCATCGCAGGGTCCGTGGTTGAAATCCCGGTCACTCAATGTGAGATTTGTGCCAGCAGTATGTTGCAATGTCGAGAGTTCAATCATTTGACGCCCTTAAAGTTGCAATAGTGCCAAAAAATAATTGTACAAATAATGTAACTTATATAGGAAACTTCTTCAGTAAATATTTTGTTCATTGTCCGTCATTTTTTGACGGGTTTCAACTAGTTACAATTATCTTCCTAGTTTCTGATATAAATTACATGACTTATTTATACAGAATAAAATACTTCTCACATAAAGGTAGGGGTGGGGGCTGAATTGGTTGACTAGTTTCGATTGGCAAGCAAACAGCATCAGATTTGGCTCACTTGGCTTAATTTAGGTTCAGTGGATGTGTATAGGGAAGAGTCGGTCAAAACAGGGTACTTAATAAACAAAGTGGCATATCTCATGAACTTGTTGTACTAATGTGTTAAATTTTTAATGACTAGTTGTATAATATATCTACTTACAAATGGCAACGAAGAAAATAATTTAAACAAAAAGCCTAACCGTTAATTGTTTATTTATATAAATGTTTGTCCATCATCCCATTTTATCAGACGAGTTGGATACAACAGGGTACTAGATTATAGTGAACATTACAAAATAGAAATACATTTTACAAACATTGAAATTCACTTCATGTACAACAACCACATTTATACGGTTCATCATCAATGCCGACACACTGTTCATGAGCCCATTCACCACACTCATAACACTTGACCCAGCCTTCTTCAGACTTCGAATTAGTGAATAGTTCATTACTATAAATACAAGCTGCGTTATTATTTTCTTCCTCCTCTTCTGACGATGTGTTACACTCCTGCACTTTTCTAACTTTCTTCGATTTCTGCTTTGCGACATTTGTGACGTCTCAAGGCCTACATCTGGGAGATTGTGACTCCATTTGAAGTTTCCTTTTGGCAGTCTTCCCCTTTTTCATAGATGAAGTCAATTCTTCCTTGTATGGGGAACTTGTCAGAATAGCTGTCTTTTCTCTTCGTCTATTGGCTATTCCTTCCTTTCTTTCAGCTCTCGGCACTACCTTTATGTGTTTCGGAGAGACTTTGAAAGCTGAAGTCCAAGGCTTAGGGATAACTGACTGAGAAGACCCAAATGTAGATGGTACAGGTCTATCTGACTGGTAAGATCGTGATGTGGTTAGAGCACATGATTTTCCGTTTGATGGCTCAGATAGAGATCTCGAAGACAGGATCTTGGATGTTATATCCAACATAGTGGTACCCTGTTTTATCCAACAACACCATGTTAGGAGCAAGTGGAATTATACAGCACTTAAACCAGTCATTCATTTTGAAACACCTACCATTACGTAGTGCAAACAATGTATCATTTATATCAACCGAGTTGGATTTTTTAACCAATTTGATTTTCCAATCCGTTAGTGTCTTACACTTTAAGGTGTTGCGTTCTTTCTTAGTACATTTTATGCGTATAAGTGTGAAATCTTGGTGGATAATTGGATAAATATTGTTATTTGAGTCTCCAGTATATTGACTGATTTGAAGCAGCGCTCCATGCCTCCATGACCTGAGCTAATCGTTTCTACATAGCAACCACACCTTAAATCTAAGGCAATCTGTTTAACATATTCTAACTTTGGTCTAACCCTACAGTTCTTGTCCTTGACCCTTCCTTCCATACCTAAGTTTGCTATTCCTGAGTGTCTTAGCTTGTGTCTCACCAACCTATCTCTTCACTTCATTAGCAGTCGCCAGAAACTTCTCTCCTCTCCCACGCGTCTTAATAACTCTTCATTTGTTACTCTACCTACCTCTCTGATCTTCATTATTCTCCTGTAACACCACATTTCAAATCTACCCCATGGCCGATAACCTAGATGTTAGGCCCCTTAAAACAACAATTATCATCATCATCAAATCTACCTATTTTCTGCTGCACCAACAGTCCAAGTTTTCACTTCCAAGCTCCAGACTAAGGCTTTAAAAATTATCAATACCTAAATCTATATTTTGATGTCGACAGATAATTAAACTCCGCCATTCGATTACAGAAGTATGTTAAGGGGGAGCATACCGATTAAGGAGCCGGCTCCGTGGTGTTGGGGTAGCGCGCCTGCCTCTCACTCGGAGGCCCCGGGTTTGATTCCCGGCTCCATCAGGGATTTTAGAAACTGACGTGAGTGCTTGAACGGGGTGCACTCAGCCTCGTGAGGACAACTGAGTAGCTATCTGACAGTGAGGCAGCGCCCCGATCACGGAGTCTAAGATTAACGTCCAAGGGGACCCAATGCGCTGAACACGCGTCGCCCCAATATCTGCACGGCAAATGGCTGGGCAGCGGTCGCTTGGTATGCCTAGGCCCTTCATGGGCTGTAGAGCCAGGGGTTATTTTTTATTTATTTTATACAGATTAAGAAGCCAAAACATTAACAATTTGAATATTATGACTGAACCTGTCATACATCTTTTACAATTATATACATTTCCAAGAAAACAATTACGTCTTGCTATTAGAAAAGAAGTTTAATGTTTTCAAAATTCAAGTCGTAAGTATATATCCAATTTTTCAACACTTGAACCTTGCTTTCTGTTGACCTTCACTGTTTTCCTCATATCTCATATGTTTATAGGAATCTTAAGACTTTTATATTCTTACAGTGAATGTGCGTCAGCTACTTTGAGACGAAACATTTCTACAAGCTTCCAAGATTAGTTTGTTCAAGATTTACTTAATACCTATACTAACATATGGACTAGAAGCAGCAACCCTTACTGGACCAACAAACAAACAGTCGTCTCCAGGTAGTAGAAATGAAGTTCCTCCGTTCTTGCCTTCAAAAGACGAAAATGGACAAAATAAGGAATGAGGTTATCCGACAACAACTGGGATTGGAAAGTAGCCTGCTGGAGTCACTCGAACTCAAGGGATTGAGATTGTATGGCCATATGAAGAGTATGGCTCTCCACAGGATACCTCGAGTGTACTTTGGCCAGAGTGACCCCGGGAAGAGAACAGAAGACCTTGCGATGGGTGGGAGAAGCAAATTTATAAGGACCTTGAAGCTAGAGATAAGAACTGGCATCAAATACAAGAACAACAGTTTTGGATGGACATGACAAATTGGAGACGGCTCGTTTATAACCGCACCCGGCTTTCTGGAGCGAAGAAACGATGATGATGATAATGACAGTGAATGTAAAACCAACAGCTACAAAATGGCTGACACTTATTTCCAGATTATGAATTAATTAAGCGTTCTTATTTCGCTTTTATTCTGAGCAAACTCCAAAAGAAAATTTTACGTTTCATAGAAACACTAATTAAGGCCACAAAAGTTTGTGTGGTTTTCATTTTGAAGCTAAAGGTTTAACATCTACTTACAAAAAGAAAAGTCAAAATATTCCTATAAACATGGGAGATATAAGGGAAACGATAAAGATTAGCACCAAGCAAGCACCACATTTTGAAAAAAATCGATAAAAATAGTTACGATTTGAACTTTGAAAATTAGAATGCCGAGTAGGAGGAACTCAAATGGAGCAGGTGGAAGATTCTAAATACTTAGGCTGTGTATCCTCTTAGGGTGCTAGTATGGGGAAAGAAATAGAGTCGAGGAGTATAAGAGCCAATGCAGTGAGTTCCCAGTAAAATCTGCAGTATTCTGCAAGGAAGAGGTTATTGTAGCGATAAAACTCTCCGTACATCGCTCAGTACAGTATTTATGCTGACCATGCTGTATAGAAGTGAGAGCTGTTCGCTTTTGCGAATGTTTTTTTTTGGGCTATGTTTCCCGCACGGTTTGAAACACTCGTTCAATTTTGCCCCATTATTTTTTTCCGTTATAATTGCAGTATGAACACGGTGTTCTGATTATTTACTTAACTCACGTTTCTTTTGAATTATTGTTCTTTATTATTCTTGTCAACTCACCTTTTTCTGAAGTGTCTTTCTAGACGCACCATACTGTCACACTTTTTCATGAGGTACTGTGCTCATCTCAGCGGCAACCGTCGCAATGTGCTTGGGGCTGTGCGCTGATTGGCTGTTTGACGCCCCGCCTTCATTCTGGATTGTTCGACGCGCTGTCGTCATTTCCACTATAAATTCTCCGCTTCGCCGTTCTGCGGCCTTGTCTACATCTACCTGCTTGAACCAGTCTGACCACGGCTGCCTGCCGTTCCACAGCAAGGCCCTTCTTGGGAAGGCCCTGTTAGTAAACATTGAGTGGCTGGAACCTTGCCAGGCGGCATGCTTCATCACTCGGACTCTGTCGTGCTGGGCGAGGCATGAGTCAACGACCTTCACCTCAGCAACTAAGTCAGCCCGCTAGCTCACTACAACTCGGCGATGAGAAACTACAATTGATTGTAAACCGCCGGACGGATCATTACCAAGAGGTCTGTTCCTGCGGGGTGCAATTCGCCAAGGGAGCCACCATCCATCTTTCTCGGAACGCATGCCGAGGCAGCTTAGAGGAAGCCTTCGTTTGGATCACAACCCGCTTCCTGCGGGCCAAATACTAAGTACAAAAGTATCGAATTATTGGTAACGTGAACTACCTTCACTTGGTTTATACATTTTTCAAGGCTAAGCCTTTTTTCTTGCTTCTTGCTTGTTTTTAGATATTTTTCTTAAACATACTTTTTTAATCGCCTTTATATGGCCTTTTTATGCATTTTTATTATAATTCTTCTTTATTCTAAGTTTCCTGGAGAAACCTTGCATTTTTTATTAGCTTCTTTTAATTATTCTTTTAAATGAAAATGTTTGTTATTACTTCACAAATCAAATAAATGTATCAAACCTTGGTTATCAATATTTGGTCTCTTCCTCATCGCTCTATTTAAATTTCACTGTGTGCCCGAATCCCAATCCCCCTTTTCCCAGTTGGGGTGCTAACTACTCACCCTTTTCCATGGTACCTCAACCCCGGGATCGAACCCAGAACCTTTATTCTGAGACCACAAATTCTATTCCAAAAAAAAACAGAACTTGTGTAATCTAATATTTGCCTTATACATTTCAGTATATCGTGGCTAGCGCAGGAGATCTGCGGGAAAGCGGAGACAATCCCAGCTTACTACATAACTGGTTTCTTTCTGGAAAGCAGGTCTGTCTGGTGCCGCAAGCAGCTTTGGTAGGTGAGTTATTCCAACTTCCCAGCCATGCCAGTAATAATAGACGATAAACTGTTAAACTCTCGGGTGGCCTACAAAGGTCAACTTACCCGTTTTCAAAAATATCTAGCCACTCTACCGAAAGAGGAACAAAATCTTGATATTATATCTCAGCGTTTAAAAGCTTTTGAACAGGCGTACGAGAAATATGATCTCGTGCAACTTGAAATTGAAATCAAAAGTCCAGAACATCAATCAGATAGGGAAGAAGTAGAGAGTAATTATTTTGATACACACGCTCAGGCTGTGGCATTAGTAAGAACTTTGACCCTGGCGTTGAAGGTAGAGGAAACTCAAGGAAGAATTAGCGACCATGGGAATGGTATCAAACCATTGCTACCGAAAATTGAAATTCCGCATTTTTCAGGAAAGGAAGAGATGTGGCAATCATTCTTTGAATTGTTCAGTTCATTAGTACATAATAATGCCACACTTCCGGAAATTCAGAAATTTCATTACTTAAAATCCATTTTGCAGGGGCCACCCCTTCAACTTATAAGAGAACTTCCCTTAACAGGAGAAAACTATAACATTGCTATCGAGCTTCTTAAAGGCCGTTATGGCAATGAAAAATTATGTTTACAGAGGCACATTCAAGCCTTATTTAACCTGCCCGCATTGCGAGCTGACAGCTTGTCAACACTGCGAGCCTTAAGTGACACGGTCCAACTACACGTCAGAGCATTGGCACGGTTGAATCAACCGGTCGAGCACTGGGATCTATTCTTAGTTCACTTGGTTACTTCTAAATTTGATTCATCAACTTTAAAGGCATGGGAGAGGGAACTAACAAATGACACTTCATATACTTATGGCTCATTGCTTACATTTATGAATAATAGATGTCAGGTTTTGTCAGCTGTAGCCTGTCATATGTCAGGGAGTGCAGATAACAAATCTAATGTTGTGAAACCAGTCGGTGCAAAAATAAACAAATCTGCTGTCTTTACTGTTCAGCATAACTCAACGGATTGTATTCTCTGTAAAGCACCTCACAGGTTATATTCCTGCGTTGCCTTTAAAGCCCTTTCTACCGATGAAAGACGCAAATTAATAGCTCAAAAAAGATATTGCTATAACTGTTTGTCAACTAGGCATATGGTGCCTGATTGCTTATCTAAAAATACTTGCTCCCATTGCAAGGCTCAACATCATACCTTGCTTCATAGGTTTGAAAAGCCACGTCAGGCTCCTTCCCCTGGATGTTCTAAAGATGCATCCCCAGGAGCTAATGCGCAATCTTATACTCAGAGCTCTAGCTCAATTCGTAGTTCCCAGGTGCTACTATCAACCGTGTTAATAAAAGTTCAAGACTCTTCTGGTAGATGGCTTGAAGCACGTGCCCTATTGGATAATGCTGCCACCCATGACTTCATAAGTGAGCGTCTCATTAAGAAACTTGGTCTTCCCAAGCAACCTACATTAATTCAGGTTACCGGTATTAACAATAGCAATGTTAAATCTTTGCATTTTGTTCGTGTTCACATCAAAGATGCTGTTAATTCTAACACAACATTTCAGTTGAATTGCCTTGCCATTGATACTATTGGCAGTAATACCCCTAGTACTTCTTTTGAAATTAGAAAGTGGCAATTTCCTCATAACATTCAGTTGGCGGACCCAACATTTAATACGAGCGCCCCGGTAGACATACTTCTCAGTGCCCAAGTATTTTGGCAATGTCTCCTTAGCTCTAAGGTTAAAATATCGCCTGGAGTGTTTGTTCATCATACCAAGCTAGGTTGGTTAGTAACGGGTCAGGTCCCTCGTAAGTCGTTTCAAAATTTTTCTCAATGTCATTTTGTCAATACAAGTCTCGATTACAACTTAGAAAGATTTTGGAAAATCGAAACTATAGATTCAGCTTCACCTTCCTCGGTTGAAAATGAAATGTGTGAAAAACTGTTTTGCGAAACAACCAAACGCAATTCAGAGGGTCGATTTGTCGTAACAATGCCCCGAGTGGATAATCCACCTCTTTTATTTGAAACACACCCTAGGGCTCTTAGAGCACTCTATGCTGTGGAAAACAAATTTAAACGTGACCCTGTTGTTAAAGCTCAATACTCCACGTTTATGGAGGAATATGAGGCACTTGATCACATGGAGGTTGTTACCAAGAAAGATGAGGCTTCTTATACCCCATCTGAAGTCATTTACCTCAATCATCACCCAGTTTGGAAGAATGAGATTTTAAAGGAAAACATAAGGGTGGTCTTTAATGGCTCTGCTTTGGATGCCAATGGAACTTCTCTGAATGACACATTATTATCAGGCCCCCCTATTCAATCTGACATTTCTTCTGTTTTAATGAATTTTCGCTTGTTCCCTATCGCAGTGATATCTGATATCAAGCAGATGTATAGACAGATTTTGGTCGATCAACAACAGCGCGACCTTCAGAGAATTCTTTGGCGCGACGAGCCTACTAAACCTGTCAAGATCTTTCGGCTAAAAACCTTAACCTATGGACTAAAGCCTTCTGCTTTTTTAGCCATACGTACGTTGAAATTACTTGCTGAACAGGATGGCCCGTTGTATTCTCCTAAGGCTTCTGAAGTGTTAAAATCATCATTCTACGTTGACGATTTTCTTCATTCATTTGAGTCAGTGCCTGAAGCCATGCAAGTCTCTAAGGATTTGACAGCTTTGCTTTTGGGAGGCGGATTTTCCTTGTGCAAGTGGAACTCTAATTCGGAAGAATTCCTTTCTAAATTTCCATTAACTTCAGTCTATAACGACTCAGTAGAGCTTCTTCAAGAAAGTAATTCTATCAAAACCTTAGGCATCTATTGGAGTCCTCAAAAGGATTTTTTCTTTTTCAAAATTAATCTCAGTGACATCAAACCGCAAACTAAGCGGCAAATTTTGTCTGAGATTGCAAAAATATTTGATCCTCTCCAATTTTTGGCGCCAATTACCGTCACCGCAAAACTTTTCATGCAAGACCTTTGGTCCTTGAAAACTGGTTGGGATGAACCAGTTCCTTCCGAGTTGCAAAAAAATTGGATTTCTTATAGAAATAGCTTGGAAGAACTCTCCAATGTCATTATCCCGCGAGTGATTATTCCCTTTCCCTCCTGTGGAGGATATGAACTTCACATCTTTGCCGATAGCTCATTGAAAGCTTATGGGTGTTGTGCGTATATTGTTTGCCGCAATTTTGACCAGTCATATTTCTTTTCCAATTTAATTTGCGCTAAGTCAAAGGTGGCTCCTCTTAAATCCTTATCCTTGCCACGACTGGAACTTTGTGCTGCTCTTCTGGCGGTTGAATTATCGGTCAAAATCCGCCAATCTTTGAAAATCCGATTTAGCAAAACTTACTTTTGGAGTGACTCAGCCATCACGTTGGCATGGATTGCCAAACCCTCCTCGCATTGGCAGGTGTTTGTAGCTAATAGAGTGTCCAAAATTCAACAATTGTCTAACTTTGAACAATGGCATCATGTATCTGGCAAGGAGAATCCTGCAGATGTCATCTCTCGGGGATGTTCCCCTCTTATGTTGGCTAACCTGACATTATACTGGCACGGTCCTTCTTGGCTTCTACAAGAACCTTCCGCTTGGCCAAATTTTCCTCTTCCGGAATTATCAGACTTGCCAGATGTTGGTAAGATTACTGGATCTTCTCTTTTCGTTTCTGACTCTCCCCTTCTCTTGCAGCGATATTCCTCTTTTCATAAATTGGTGAGGGTTATGGCTTATCTCCTTCGTTGGAAATATTTTGTGGTAGAACAACCTCTTTTTCCTAAGCCATATTTAACCCTTTCTGAATTAGGTTTAGCCACTACAAAAATCTTATGGCTTACTCAACAAGAAATATTCTCTGAAGAATGTCAGGTGTTGTCTCAAGGTCAATCCCTCAAGAAATCGAGTAGGCTATCCTCACTCGCCCCCTTTTTGGATGCGGATGGTTTATTAAGAGTGGGAGGACGTTTATCTTTGGCTGATCTTTCTGAGGATAAAAAACACCCAATTATTCTTCCTTCAAAGCATCATGTCACTTCTCTAATCATTCGTCAGTATCATTACCAGCATCTTCATGCTGGAACCCGTACATTACTTTCCATCATTCGGGAAAGGTATTGGCCCATAAACGGAGTCCATGAAGTTACCTCTGTTATCCGGAAGTGCATTCCATGTTTTAAGTCCAACCCTAAAATTACCACTCAGCTCATGGGTGATCTTCCCAACTTTAGATCTGCGCCTGCTAGACCTTTTGCCTTTACGGGGGTGGATTATTCCGGGCCTTTTGTTTACAGAAAAAATTCTCCTGAGGCCAAAAGATGTATTTGTGGAAAACTCTATATTTCGCTGTTTGTATGTATGGTCACCGGAGCGGTACACTTAGAACTAGTTACCAACGCCTCTACTGCTTATTTTTTGGCAGCTTTTGCCAGATTTTCTGCTCGCCGAGGGCTTCCTTCAGAAGTATTCTCCGACAATGCTAAAAATTTTATCGGAGCTTCTGAGCAAATTAAGAGAGCTCTTACTCAAAATGCAGCGCTGGAAAGGATTACTGATCATGCTCACCAGAGAAATTTCAAGTGGCACTTCATCCCCCCTTATGCGCCCCATCAAGGTGGACGGTGGGAGTCTTGTGTGAAACTCGCCAAGAAACACCTTAGACGTGTTTGTGGCCACACCCCCCTATCTCATGAAGAGTTTAACTCCTTAATTATTTTTATTGAGGGCATAATTAATTCTCGTCCTTTATCACCCTTATCTAATGACCCTTCAGATCTTCTACCATTAACGCCGAGCCATTTTCTTATCGGTGGTCCATTGACTGCCTCCCCATCTTTATTATATTCTAATTCTCCATCTTCTTTAGCCATTTCTTGGCACAAAATTGAAAGTTTGCGCAACAATTTTTGGCGCCGCTGGAGGTTGGAATACCTCGGTTTGCTTCAGCAGCGTGGCAAATGGCGTGTTTCCTGCTCTAACCTTCAGATTGGGGACCTGGTCCTTTTGAAAGACCCTAGTCCCCCTCTTGTCTGGAATTTGGGTAGGATTGTTGAGTGCTTTCCTGGCAGAGATGGTAGGATTCGCGTGGTAAAACTGCAGACTTCTGCTGGCCAGTTTCTCAGGCCAATCACTATGATTGCTCCTTTGCCACGCGAGACCTAACTTCTGCGCCTTCTTACTGCAATTTTTTCTCGCCCCTCCCAGCATGTTCGCTTTTGCGAATGTTTTTTTTTTGGGCTATGTTTCCCGCACGGTTTGAAACACTCGTTCAATTTTGCCCCATTATTTTTTTCCGTTATAATTGCAGTATGAACACGGTGTTCTGATTATTTACTTAACTCACGTTTCTTTTGAATTATTGTTCTTTATTATTCTTGTCAACTCACCTTTTTCTGAAGTGTCTTTCTAGACGCACCATACTGTCACACTTTTTCATGAGGTACTGTGCTCATCTCAGCGGCAACCGTCGCAATGTGCTTGGGGCTGTGCGCTGATTGGCTGTTTGACGCCCCGCCTTCATTCTGGATTGTTCGACGCGCTGTCGTCATTTCCACTATAAATTCTCCGCTTCGCCGTTCTGCGGCCTTGTCTACATCTACCTGCTTGAACCAGTCTGACCACGGCTGCCTGCCGTTCCACAGCAAGGCCCTTCTTGGGAAGGCCCTGTTAGTAAACATTGAGTGGCTGGAACCTTGCCAGGCGGCATGCTTCATCACTTGGACTCTGTCGTGCTGGGCGAGGCATGAGTCAACGACCTTCACCTCAGCAACTAAGTCAGCCCGCTAGCTCACTACAACTCGGCGATGAGAAACTACAATTGATTGTAAACCGCCGGACGGATCATTACCAAGAGGTCTGTTCCTGCGGGGTGCAATTCGCCAAGGGAGCCACCATCCATCTTTCTCGGAACGCATGCCGAGGCAGCTTAGAGGAAGCCTTCGTTTGGATCACAACCCGCTTCCTGCGGGCCAAATACTAAGTACAAAAGTATCGAATTATTGGTAACGTGAACTACCTTCACTTGGTTTATACATTTTTCAAGGCTAAGCCTTTTTTCTTGCTTCTTGCTTGTTTTTAGATATTTTTCTTAAACATACTTTTTTAATCGCCTTTATATGGCCTTTTTATGCATTTTTATTATAATTCTTCTTTATTCTAAGTTTCCTGGAGAAACCTTGCATTTTTTATTAGCTTCTTTTAATTATTCTTTTAAATGAAAATGTTTGTTATTACTTCACAAATCAAATAAATGTATCAAACCTTGGTTATCAATATTTGGTCTCTTCCTCATCGCTCTATTTAAATTTCACTGTGTGCCCGAATCCCAATCCCCCTTTTCCCAGTTGGGGTGCTAACTACTCACCCTTTTCCAAGAGCTGTGTAGATTCAGGATATCTGCTATCATTTATAAGCTAGACGTAATTAATATGAGGGTAGTACGAATTATTTCTGGAACAAATAGATGAGAGCAATGGCAGGAAGCTACTCGCAATGAAGAGATAAAGACTAAGTTAGAAATGAACACGCTAGAGCAGGCTGTTCCAAATCCACGAGTTTGAGTATGCGTACACGCGAGTACTCAGCAGTGATGCTCGGAGCATGGATGGAGAGGGACTGGGGTGATAGCCAATATGTCACTGGGCGAAGGTCATAACACAAGTCCATGCGCTTCCTGCCAGTCTTGATGTATTCACCGTGCAGTGACGGCAGCCCCCACAGTAGAGATGTATTGCATATTGCAGGTTTACTCACGAATGGCGGCGAGTACTCGGCTGCTCACGGGCGAGCTAATCGGCTGGAACAGCCTGCGCTAGATGAAGCTGTTCGTATGAGCTGACTCAGATGGTGGAGTCATGTGAAGAGAATGGGGGAGGGGAGATTACCTAAGAGGTTAATGAGTTCGGCTGTAGAGGGTAACAGAAGTAGAGGTAGATCTAGGAGCCGATAGTTAGATTCAGTGTTGAACGACTTAAAGTGAGAGGTGTGAGCAGAGGAGCCCGCAATGCTAACTGCTAATAGGGTATCATGGAGGCGATTTGTTCGCAAACAGAGGTTTGCAGACTAGACTGGATGCTGAAAGGCAAAACAGTCTCAAATGATAATGTATGTATAATAATGTAACCGAGCCAAAAAGGTTTCAAAAATTATATAATTATATAATTAAAATAATTACACTCGTATAATTATTAAATGATAATCCCGAGAACTTCAGGGCACCAGGATCAACCCATGACCAAATATCAGTCAATGGTTCTAGTCCATTAAATGTAATAATGAAACAATCTTCATTTTCCACAAGCATGTGCCATTGAACTCTGTGTTTGCCTTTAATAGGAGGCATTTCTTTTCCTCAGAGCTGCGACATTGTATGTTTCAGAAAGGAATAACTTTTAGATCCAATACATTACATTCACGTATGTGAGGCGGGCGGTAGCACAGCAGTCATTAACTCAGTGGTGGAGCATTGATCAAAAGAAAAAGAGGGTGCGTGTTCCACAATGGGCTCTTGGGGTGGCGCGACAGCTGTTCAGACTATCCACAGGGGTGAGGATCTACATGGCCAACCTAGGAGGCCTCTTCATACAGTAGCCAACTTGCTCAGAAGTCACCTGGCTTCACGGCTAATGAAAACTATTGATTTTAGTTTTCAGGGTTATAGATTAGATTCCCGCTTCGTATGATGATTTTTTTTGCCTGAAGATTGGGTGATTAGGACGGTTTCATCCTTTCTTTCCAGTGAACTCTGTTGGTCATTGAAGTAACTACTTGTAAAACTCCTGTGCCAAATCCCTTCAGGAAATATGATATATTGAATATTTTCACTCCAAAGAACGACAACTTGAAGATGATTTATTGTAGGAATATCTTTAATGGGGCCTCCAAACCTTGAAGTAAACCGTATGCTATATATATTCCACATAGTGCTGTATTTTGGTCGACAGTACCTCGAGTGTTCACATTAAATAAGAACACAGAAAAAGTAGTAAGATTTAATAAATCTCAATTGTTTTCAGCAAATATTATATAATGAATATTTTCACACCAAAGAACGACAATTTGAAGATGATTTATTGTTGGAATATCTTTAATGGGGCCTCCAAACCTTCAAGTAAACTCTATGCGATTTACATTCCTCATAGGCACATGGCCGACAGTACGTCGTGGTACCAATCTCCGCCACCACGTGCGCTCATTGTTTCCGTTGTATTGCCGCCCCATTTCCGTTTCATTTTTCAGAATCACCCCCACAAAATATATCCAGCAACCGAGTGGAAAGATGTTGCACATCAATAATATAACAAGTAGTTCCGTGAAGAATTAAGCCTATTTCCATATATCCTACTTATGTCAATTGCCTCTATCAACATACAAAATTTCAGTTAGATTGCTGTAATAGATTCGTAGATATTGAGAACCGACTAAATATTGCGGATGGTCGCCATGTTGGATTTTTATATACAGTATCTAGGTCTTAGAGTTATGTACTGTTACATGAAGATTATTGTGTACGTTTAGTATTCAAATTTCAATCGCATGATTAGGACACAAGAAGTAAAAACGAGATTTTAAAATTTCGCACAGCTGCCATCTTGTTGTTATGAAAACAATTGAAATAAATTAGATGCCAGTGGATTAACATTCGTATAAGGATTTACTGTACCAAGTTTCACTGCACTCGGATGGTTAAATTGTGAGAAATGTCCTTGTGAATATTTATATTTCGCGTCGCCACCATGTTGGATTTGTGATGATCAGGTTATGGAAAGTCCTATAGGTGAACTTATGTTTATAGCCCCTATGAACATTAAAAAATCAGTTTGATTGCTGTAATCGATTCGTAGATATTGAGAACCGTCTCAATATTACGGATGGTCGCCATGTTGGATTGTTATATGTACATGACATAGGCTAGAGTCATGTACCATTAAAGGAAAATTATTGTGTAGGTTCATTATTTAAATTTTCACTTCGATCCCATGATTACGACACAAGAAATAAAAACTTAATTGTAATATTCGCACAGCCTCCATCTTCAGGTTATGTAAACAATTGAACAAAATTAGATACCAGTGCATTACAATGTGTATAAACATTTGCTGTACCAAGTTTTATTGCGGTTGGATCATTAAATCGCAAGAAAAGTCTATTTAAAACTTTCAACTTCGCTTGGCCGCCATGTTCGTTTGTAGTTAACCGGTTTTTGAAAGTCTCATAGATGAACTTCCAGTAAGGCCCTTTGTCACCAGGGTGATATCGGTAATAGTTTCGGAGTATTGAATGCTGGTAAAAAATATTTCGCACAGCCACCATGTTGGATTGGTGAGATGTATCAAAATTTGAAGGGCACGGTCGGGGTCGTCCGAAATAGTGCTATGATCTTACCGAGTTTCATTGAAATCGCTCAAGCCATTTAGATTTTATTAGGGGGGGGGTGGGGGCACACGAATCACACACATACGCACACACAGACACGCGGACAAAAGGTGATCTCATAAGCCTATTTTTCATAAATGAAAATAGGCTAAAAATAGTTGACCACATAAGGTGGATTTCTTTGGACGTTCTTTGAAGTTTTGTGATTCATTTTAAGGCCTTGGGATATATTGGTCATCAGCCCTGTGTACTAGTTTATACTAAACTTGTCTGATAACCCTTGTTTCTATGACGACTGGGGTGTGATTGCGGGAGGTTCCCAGAGACTTCAAATATAGTGGAAAATAAAGAACTTGGGTAAATCTTCACTCACGATTGCCACTATCACGAACTTGCAATAATGTGGAACTGGGAGAACTTGAGTGGTTACTCACTCTGGATTGGCAGTGCAGGAGATTTGAAATAAGAGGAAAAGGCAGAACTTGGGTAAATCTTCACTCAGGGTTGTCTCCGTCAGAGCCAGGATTCGAGCCTTTGATTTTCGGACTTATAGTTCTCCCTTGCGGTCGAAGTGCGTGACTTCCCGCGTTCGACTATGCTGTGGGGCAAAATTGGTATGGCCATAATGCGTCCCTCGTTCCGTGGCTAATTGGATAACATTCGTATTCCGGCCCTGCCGTAGGAGTTTGAATCTCCTATGGACGATTTATCTATCCCGGGGTCTGGGTGTTTGCGACAACTTCATAAAATAACGTAAACAGACAACAGAAAATAAAAGGCGAATCTCCACTGCGCGCAGCAGATCATGTGAGGCAGCCTCACAAGGCATTACCCGATACTCTTCTCGCAATGACAATGGGAGACACGATGCAGGATGAACCATCGGTTTACGGTGAGGTGACCATGGCGTCAATATCTCCACTGGCAGCTGCATCTTTCTCATATATTGCAGAAAGAGGAATCGATAAAGACGTCATTGGTGGACGAGATAATTACTGGATTTTGGCAATGATCAATGTATCGAGGGTATATATTAAAGAGAGATAGTAGGCTTGCATTAGAATGTTTTGTTGTGACTGCAAAAAACATTACTCGCAAGATGATGGAATCATTTGAACACTTAGCTACCTTGTTTGGTACAAATGTGGAAAGATGGATAGGAAGGTAGTTACTGTGAGGGAGCGATTGGCCACTACGTTGACATTCCTGGCTATAGGAGACTCATATAGCCTACAAATCTTCAGTACTTATTTGGAGTCTCTAATAGGTGGCCTCGGTGGTGTAGTTGGTAGCATGCAGAGCTTCTATACCCAAGATCATGGGTTCAAATCCGGCCGAAGTCGTCGGATTTTTTAAAAGGGTTAAAAATCCCTCATTATGCCTTCTTTTGGCGGGGAAGTAAAGCTGGCAGGCCCATGTCATAGATAGGCATGTAAAGGAACCTTTCACTAACTACAATTTGTGTGAAGCTAAATTTGAAGTTTAGATTGGAATAACGCTCTATAAGTTCGAATGTAATTATGTAGATGTATCATGCCATACTCGAAATAAGATCCAACGTTCGCCGCCAGATGCCGGTTGCTTTGGCATCTAGTAGCCACGTTCACAGCTAGGTGTCGTTTACGGTAGCATTTGCTAGCAAAAGTAGAAATTACTTAACATTGATCATCTGCAGTCCTTACCTGAATTACAGATAACACACACTAATATAGCCATCACAATATTAACACCGGTTAACAGACATATTATATACACAACCAAAATACACGAGGCTACATACCCACGTTGTCGCAGCCCCTAAACTGAGGAACCAACCAACCAACCAGAGTCTCGAATCTAATAATATCAACCAACATTCCAGGAATTTGTGATGCAAAACTTAAAATATCGAGATTATATGAAGAAAAGTTATTCATAACTCCATTGTAATCACAATCAACAATGCAAATATTATTATCAAAAGAAATGCGCACAGATGTGCAGGAAGCAAATACATAATATAACTAATCAGATATTATTTCTATTTACACTGAAATTTGCTTGTTCACTGATCGCTTTTGTGCACTTTTTGCATAGTTCAATGTGATATCGTTTACACGTTTTCCCACAGAGTTCATGTAATATGCATGCGGATACTGGGATATGGGAATGACTTGTTTGTGTTTAGGTGACGACAAAAACCTCATCAACACGTGTCACAATTCAAAATTTACCGATGTCCAGGTTCTATTAATCATGATTCATTTTCTATAGAGTTCTGGCCAGATCAACGCTTCGATAACACTATTTTTCATTATGAAACAGTTTCTCCCACCAATCAGAGCTCATTTATTGACCAATTAGGTAAGGATAGCTTCACGCATGCGCTCGAAATCCAACATGTCGGACATGGATTACATGATTTCAAAGTTCAAATTGGATATCGGATCAACCATTGTAGTTACAACCCCAAATATAAAGACAAAATCAGCACGAACCTTTACGGTAACAAGAAAATACTATGACGTATGCAAGAAATGTATGAATCTACGCCCAGAAGATTGCAACACAGCATCCTTCTATATAAATTACCGACACGGAAAGTGCACCGTCCCATATGTTCGCGTAAATGAACTGGCGAATATGAGACAAGAAATAGCACTGTAACTTAATATCCCCAACCCCAATTTCTACACATCACATTGCTTTCAAACGACTACGATGACAATATTATTGAATGCTAGTGCTGATCGGCACTAGACATCATGCAGGCTGTATACAATAGCATTGCCAAGTCAAGAAAATGGTCTCTGCTTTCGAAGTTCTTTGACCCACGCATGCGCTCTGTTCACTCAGCAAACCCAGCGAGCTCTGTTTACTAACTGAAGTGACTGAATACCACAGATATTTATGAATATTTATGTGAAAACATATAATAAAGTTATAATTATCGTCGAACATAAACATTCGTATGAAACTCGCCTATAATGGTAATTAAGATACTCGTATGGAAATTATAAAACTCGCTTCGCTCGTATTATAAACATACTCGTGTCTTAATTATTGCCATTATAGGCTTGTTGCATAATGTAGACTACTATTAAATTAACCGTTCCTATTTAAACGTGTGGCCTATTGTATGAGGTTATACACAAAATATTCACTGCACTATAATGGAATAAGGTTATTTTAACGTATCTGTTGTTCGAAAACCTGAGTCCTATGGCGTCCACTCCTGCCCACTGTTCACCTCGGACTGTTTGTACAAACTTATGCGCGGCGCGTCACATCCGCTGTTTCCCCATGAACCAATGCCATTGTAGGCATCGTGAGTGCAGATGGAGGGTCATCACCAGTAGCTTTGTGGCAGTATTTAGCAGGCAGTGAAAAGAAGGAGAAGACATAAAAACGCTTTAATATGAAGAAAAAAAAGAAACATTGTTGTTTATTTTTGTCGTGTGGCCTCCTGAGAGGCCGAGTGCAGGTCTTTCTATTCGACGCCCGTGGGCGACCTGCGCGTCGGGAGTAGAGATAGAATGGAAGAAGATGAATGAAACTGGGCAAGGATGTGGAAGGGAGCGGCCGTGGCCTATCAGAAGGTGCCATCCCAGCATTTGCCTGGTGTAGAAAACGGGAAACCACGGAAAACCATTTCAAGGACGGCCAACGGTGGGGCTCGAACCCAGGCGTCTACTGAGTCAGCAGAGAGCTTGGCCTCATGACCTAACGCTGCGCTTTAGCCAGCGTAGCCACTGCTGTCGGTAACTTTGTAATGATGAACCCTGATTTGATGATTTTTTACTAAACCAGATATGCATCTATAAATCATTGCAGCTACTGTTATGGACAGCAACAGCTTCATTCAGCGTGTTCTGTTTAATTAAAAGAGGAAATATAATTAGAAACACAGAAGACAGTAACTGAATCGCTTTTTAAACAACACATGTGACATTTTCATTATTTCGAGATAGATGAACTAAAAGCGAGCAATTCATTCCAGCAACACTCTCCACTATCATTTCATCTGTCATTCATTTAATCATTGCCCCAGAGGAGTGCGACAGGCTTCGGCAGCCGGCACAGTTCATATCCTCGCCGCTTGATGGGGCTTCATTCATTCCATTCCTGACCCGGTCGGAGACTGGAAGCAGGCTGTGGATTTTCATTTTCAATTCTAATAACTGATGTACAGTCTAGTGTTGGCCACTTCCTCCTCCTTCCTAATGTATGCCTAATTGACTAAATTTGATTTATTGATGGACTAAGTTGGATGAGTTGAATTTTCATAAAAGAAACGTGGATTTTGCGAATGTTATAGGATTTTAAAAGTTTAAAGAACGACACAAGAATTAAGAATTATATTTATGGAAATTCGCTCTGAAGAGAAAACAGTGGAACTTGAACACTTTCAATCTGGCGTATCAATAAATCTAATAAAATACCATCAAACGAGCAGCTTGAGTTAATTGGGGGGAAATTGTGAGGGTAAGTGAAAGCGTCAGATATTTTTCTGAGATATTCAGGAAACTCCTTAGTTTTCGATGGTCTGAAATTAATATGGTGCGCTCTTAAGGGAACAAAGCAGTTCTTTGTATTCAAATGTGTAATTTCCCAATAAAACAGTCCTGACAATATCTAATCACTGGCGTTAAATATAAAAATAATAAACGGAGCATTAACGACAGGGTACTTCTCCTAAACATTTCACAGAAGAATATGATGCTCTGAGTTTATTTTGGACTGCACGTTCCATAGTTTTTAGAGTTTTATCATTTCAAATGATCTTGTCGACTTCATCGTTATGCTTAGGTCTAACGTTATGCGTCATCATGTTGTTCAGTGCATATGCACCGAGTCTGAGTTTACTCCAGGGGTCTAGCGTTATGCGAACGGAGACGGCAAGTGCGTGACGACATGCAGTCCCCGCGCGGGAAGCCTAAGTTAAAGGGTAATGGAGTCTGTTGAGTCTGATTTTACTCCTGGGGTCTAGCGTTATGCGAACGGAGACGGCAAGTGCGTGACGACATGCAGTCCCCGCGCGGGAAGCCTAAGTTAAAGGGTAATGGAGTCTGTTGAGTCTGATTTTACTCCTGGGGTCTAGCGTTATGCGAACGGAGACGGCAAGTGCGTGACGACATGCAGCCCCTGCGCGGGAAGCCTAAGTTAAAGGGTAATGGAGTCTGTTGAGTCTGATTTTACTCCTGGGGTCTAGCGTTATGCGAACGGAGACGGCAAGTGCGTGACGACATGCAGTCCCCGCGCGGGAAGCCTAAGTTAAAGGGTAATGGAGTCTGTTGAGTCTGATTTTACTCCTGGGGTCTAGCGTTACGCGAACGGAGACGGCAAGTGCGTGACGACATGCAGCCCCCGGGCGGGAAGCCTAAGTTAAAGGGTAATGGAGTCTGTGGAGTCTGAGTTTACTCCTGGGGTCTGGCGTTATGCGAACGGAGACGGCAAGTGCGTGACGACATGCAGTCCCCGCGCGGGAAGCCTAAGTTAAAGGGTAATGGAGTCTGTTGAGTCTGATTTTACTCCTGGGGTCTAGCGTTATGCGAACGGAGACGGCAAGTGCGTGACGACATGCAGTCCCCGCGCGGGAAGCCTAAGTTAAAGGGTAATGGAGTCTGTTGAGTCTGATTTTACTCCTGGGGTCTAGCGTTATGCGAACAGAGACGGCGAGTGCGTGACGTCATGCAGTCCCCGCGCGGGAAGCCTAAGTTAAAGGGTAATGGAGTCTGTGGAGTCTGAGTTTACTCCTGGGGTCTAGCGTTATGCGAACAGAGACGGCGAGTGCGTGACGTCATGCAGTCCCCGCGCGGGAAGCCTAAGTTAAAGGGTAATGGAGTCTGTGGAGTCTGAGTTTACTCCTGGGGTCTGGCGTTATGCGAACGGAGACGGCGAGTGCGTGACGTCATGCAGTCCCCGCGCGGGAAGCCTAAGTTAAAGGGTAATGGAGTCTGTTGAGTCTGATTTTACTCCTGGGGTCTAGCGTTATGCGAACAGAGACGGCGAGTGCGTGACGTCATGCAGGCCCCGCGCGGGAAGCCTAAGTTAAAGGGTAATGGAGTCTGTGGAGTCTGAGTTTACTCCTGCGGTCTGGCGTTATGCGACACGGAGACGGCGAGTGCGTGACGTCATGCAGCAGAGTGCAAAGAGTCCTGGGGCTTCGACCGAAGCGAGAAGCCCTCCTGAGCCTTTCTAACATATGTAGCATTTGTAGCATGCGTCATTTGAAATGATATAAAGTCTAGTCTCTCAGACTGACTGTATCTTTTATTGATACACTAGATTTAGAGTATCTGAGTGACACCGATTTCTCTTGAGATGGAAGTTCCATGTATAACAATGTTTATTTCTGTGGGGTCTCAAAACTTTACAAGTTCTATAATATTGTTTTTCAACCAATCCACGTTTTTTAAAAAGGTGGTTTCAAGAATTTTGCTTTATTTCTCTCTCGATAGCTCATGTCTGTAAGTCCCAAGCAAGGATTTCTTTTCACTTTTTAGTTCTGATGCCTGAATTTTGAGATCGATCCGTACTTCCTTCCAGACGTCTTGTTGCGGTAATGCTTTTGTTTAGGATCTTACAAATTTCGCTCATTTCTGTACTTTCTAAATTAAAAGAAATGCACATTTTGCTCCAGCAACACGTATTGCTCACCGAGGCATAGTTACAAGATGATGAACCGTCTATATAGCGCACTGCAATAAGAGCGTGGCTCTTTGATCGCACATGAAAAGCTGACTATTGATATCTCAGAGTTTGACTGCCAAGCACCCTTGATCTTAGGGTGGTGAACAACTCGACACGTCTCGAGGCTGCCTCTCATGACCTGCCACGCACAGAGGGGGCCCGCTTTTAGAGGATAATAATAATAATAGAGCAGGGTTTCGAGGGAAGGGTAATAAATTCCGAGGGTTTCAGGAAAAACATGGCTCAAAAACCAAAGCCATCTGGTCTGAAGACAGGAGGAGATGAAATTCTGGGAGGAGGAAAAGGAATTGGCAATTCGGTCGATTGTTTACCGTGGTCGACATTAGGCCAAAATCGACAGAATAATAATAATAATAATAATAATAATAAATAATAATAAAAATAATAATAATATAACATCGTATGACCGCGGGTGCCGGGTGCAAGCTTTGTTATTTGACAGCCAAAGGGTAGCTTGCATGTCGAATTTCGTTGTTCCTTGAATCACTATGAAAGTGAAGGAGGTTAGATATCTAAGCTCCTTGAACACTATAGCGCTTTCTAGTAGAGAAATGAGGAACTTTGTGTTGGCGGAAACTCCCGAGATTAATTTCGCCATTATGAACACGGCCTACTGAATTCAAGTGGGTTCTTTGACATGCCAACATCGTATGACATGGTGTGGTATTTTTTGCCGCCTTTTAAAAATCACTTACAACAGCGAGGAGCGAACCTGCAAGCTTGGGGTTAGTAGACCGACACGTTGATACTCACCCACCGTGGCAAGATAGAATAAATAATAATAATAACAATAATAATGTGCCACATTTGGCATTAGATAGGGAGAGGAGTTCATGAAAACGGAGGCCGAAACGCTCGATTTATCTCCATTTACAGAGGAATACAATATTTTGTTGTTGTTGTTTCTTTAAGCGCTTTACGACATCCTGGGCATGTAGCCCCATGTACTTGGGTGGGTGTAGAATTTGTCTGTTACCCTGTGTCACTGTGATATCTGTACTAGTGTGTGTATTTGTAATTGAGGTAGGATTTAGGTAGGAAGCACCGTGGCCTTAAGTCAAGTACTATCCCGGTATTAGCCTGGAGTAGAATTGGGACACCACGGAAAACCACTTCCAGGTTGGCTGAGGAAGAAATCGAATCCGCCTCTGCTCAGTTTTGTCTCACGAGGCTAAGTGTGTCCCGTTCCAGCCCTCAGACCAGAATTAAATATATTGACAGAGCCGGGAATCGAACCCGGGCCTCTGCGGTGAAAGTCAAGAATGCTAGTCACCACGCAACGAGGTGGACATGAATACAATATTATCGTCAGCCTAAGTGCTAGTTACCCTAAATTATTATCGTCTTCATTACTGAAAATCTACAAACTATGGTCTTAAACTTCTTTGAAATGCAATACAATTGATTCATGTGCTGAGTATTTTCTTCCTAAAAATTTGTAGGGTTATTCTTTCAGATTGTTTACAGAGGTGGCCGAATTATTAAACTAGAGCTCCGAAAAATAGGTTTCAGTTGGATACAGTTCAGCTCAAGGCCTATCTTATAAACAAAATTTGAGAATAAATGCTTATTTAGATTGTTACTTATCATCACTCAATATTCAGAAGTCCATTGTTGCAGTCCATTCGCCAATTCCAATCTGCTTTTCACCATTGTTGGTGTGGATTTTGGTTTCCTTGTTGGCCGTCTGGCCTTCATTCCTGCATTGTATAGAGCCCTTCTTACAGTTCTCGATGATATTTCTGTACATTTAGCTGACAGTGCATTCCTTAGGCCAGTGCTATTAGCTGTGCGACGTTTACATGGCAATCCTACTAGTTTTCTAACACCTCTGGGAGTCAACTTAACCTTCCGACCACACTTTCCTTTACGCTGTGCCGGGTAGTTTGCATCATTTTCGGACATTTTCTTTACTCTGTTCACTGAGTTTTGAGAAATATTGAGCCTATTTGCTATTTCCTGTTTTGTGTAGCGATCTTCATCCAGCAAGGTTCTTGTAATGCCAATTCTCCTCGGTGACAATTCATTTTTCTTCCCCATAACCTCACACACATTCAATACACACCAACTACGAACACAAATTCACAAGACACAGGCAAAATGGTTTCTTTAAAAATCAGACTATACAATTAAGCAGTAATATCAACCTATGACCTGAAAATTCCCAAAATGCAGTTCAAAATGTGCAGAGATATACTTCACACATTCCTAACGAATAGTTCCGTGAAGAATTATACAGCCTATTTTCATATATATTACTCATATTAATTGCCTCTATCAACATACAAAATTTCAGTTTGATTGTTGTAATATATTCGTAGATCTTGAGAACCGTCTAAATATTTCAGATGGTCGCCATGTTGGATTTTTATTTATGTACTATTACATGAAAATTATTGTGTACGTGTGGTATTCAAACTTCAATCACATGATTAGGACACAAGAAATAAAAACGAGATTTTAAAATTTCGCACAGCTGCCATCTTGTGTTTATGAAAACAATTGAAATAAATTAGATGCCAGTGGATTATCATTTATATAAGCATTAACCGAACAAAGTTTCACAGCACTCGGATGGTTACATCGCGAGAAACGTCCATTTAAATATGTATACGTCGCGTCGCCGCCATGTTGGATTTGTGCTCACCAGGTTATTGAAAGTCCTACAGGTGAACTTATGTTCATAGCCTCTATGAAAATAAAAATCAGTTTGATTGCTGCAAAAGATTCCTAGATACTGAGAACCGTTTAAATATTTCGGATGGTCGCCATTATGGATTGTTATATGCATAGGCCATAGAGATATGTACCATTAACGGAAAATTATTGCGTAGCTTCATTATTCAAACTTTCACTTCGATCGCATGATGACGACACAAGAAATGAAAACAACTAATTTTTAAAATTTCGCACAGCCGCCATCTTGAGGTTATGTAAACAATTGAACTAAATTAGTTGCCAGTGCATTACAATATGTATAATCATTTACTATACAACATATCACTGCGCTCAGATGGTTAAACCGCGAGAAATGTCTATAAAAATGTTTGAACTTCGCTTGGCCGCCATGTTCGGTTTGTACATTGCAGGATTTTGAAAGTTACATAGATAATCTTGTAGTAGTGAATTTTATCTCCGTACAAAATTTAAGGTTGATATCAGTAATAGTTTAGGAGATATTGAATGCTCGTGAATTATTTAGCACAGCCGCCATGTTGGATTGGTGAGACGTGATAATATTTTAAGAGCACGGTCGAGGTCGGCCGAAATGGTGATATGACCTTACCGAGTTTCATTGAAATCACTCTAGCCGTTTAGAAGTTATTAGGGGACACACACACACTCACACACCACATACACACACATACACACACATACATACACACACATACATACACACATACGCACACACGGACTAAAGGTGATCTTATAAGCCTATTTTTTCATAAAATGAAAATAGGCTAAAAATGTTCCATACGAGTTGATGTTAACTATGAAATGTGCATGCAAGATAAATGAGCTAGTATTAATTAATTAATTTTTTCTTTTGTTTAATAACTTGGCCTTCTGACCTACCGTCAAAAATAATAATTTTGTTGTTTTACGCGCCTTTTGGAGACCCCTCGATCACAGAATTCCGCCCAAGAGGAAGTATTTCGCGTGCCAGTAAATTTACTGACACGACTGCCTCTCATTTAAGCATCCTCAAATGCCAACTTACATCACAGGGATTCAATCCCACAGCCTTGGGTACAGCAGGCATACGCATAACCACTGTCCACTCAGCCAGTTCAACTTAACCTATATCTCTTTATTTCAAGTACCCTTCTGCCATTATCCCCATCTTTTTGTCCCAGCAATCGTGGTACCCTCATACTGTAGATAAGCCTGACTCGTTATATGCCGTTCCTTGACTGAACCGACACAGACGGTGGGGCCATGTGATGCGAATGGGATTGAAGAGACTAAAAAGGAGCTTCGTTAATGAAAGTAGAGGTAGGTCTAAGAGCTGATGTTTGACAATTTCAAACTGATAAGTAAAAAAGCGGAGGAAATCACTGTATTAACTCCTAATAGGGGTTATGCCGGAGTTCTTTTTGTTTACAGAGGCTTGCAGACTTAACTGAGTGATAAAAGGGAATCATGGAGGAAACTCATTTGTTCGCAGAGGTTTCAAAACTTAACTGAATGCTGAAAGGAGATCATGGAGGAAACTCATTTGTTCGCAGAGGTTTCAATACTTAACTGAATGCTGAAAGGAGATCATGGAGGAAACTCATTTGTTCGCAGAGGTTTCAATACTTAACTGAATGCTGAAAGGAGATCATGGCGGAATCTCATTTGTTCGCAGAGGTTTCAAGACTTAAATGATTGCTGAAAGGAGATCATGGAGGAAACTCATTTGTTCGCAGAGGTTTCAAGACTTAACTGAATGCTGAAAGGAGATCATGGAGGACACTCATTTGTTCGCAGAGGTTTCAATACTTAACTGAATGCTGAAAGGTGATCATGGCGGAACTTCGTTTGTTCACAGAGGCTTGCAGACATAACTGAATGCTGAAAGTAGATCATGGCGGAACCTTGCTTGATCATAGAGGCTTGCAGACTTAACTGAGTGATAACAGGGAATCATGGAGGAAACTCATTTGTTCGCAGAGGTTTCAAGACTTAACTGAATGCTGAAAGGAGATCATGGAGGAAACTCATTTGTTCCCAGAAGTTTCAATACTTAACTGAATTCTGAAAGGAGATCATGGAGGAAACTCATTTGTTCACAGAGGCTTGCAGACTTAACTGAATGCCGAATGGAGATCATGGAGGAAATTCATTTGTTCGCAGAGGTTCCAATACTTAACTGAATGCTGAAAGGAGATCATGGAGGAAACTCATTTGTTCACAGAGGCTTGCAGACTTAACTGAATGCCGAATGGAGATCATGGAGGAAAATCATTTGTTCGCAGAGGTTTCAAGACTTAAATGATTGCTGAAAGGAGATCATGGAGGAAACTCATTTGTTCACAGAGGTTTCAAGACTTAACTGAATGCTGAAAGGAGATCATGGAGGACACTCATTTGTTCGCAGAGGTTTCAATACTTAACTGAATGCTGAAAGGTGATCATGGCGGAACTTCGTTTGTTCACAGAGGCTTGCAGACATAACTGAATGCTGAAAGTAGATCATGGCGGAACCTTGCTTGATCATAGAGGCTTGCAGACTTAACTGAGTGATAACAGGGAATCATGGAGGAAACTCATTTGTTCGCAGAGGTTTCAAGACTTAACTGAATGCTGAAAGGAGATCATGGAGGAAACTCATTTGTTCCCAGAAGTTTCAATACTTAACTGAATGCTGAAAGGAGATCATGGAGGAAACTCATTTGTTCACAGAGGCTTGCAGACTTAACTGAATGCCGAATGGAGATCATGGAGGAAACTCATTTGTTCGCAGAGGTTTCAATACTTAACTGAATGCTGAAAGGAGATCATGGAGGAAACTCATTTGTTCACAGAGGCTTGCAGACTTAACTGAATGCTGAAAGGAGATCATGGCAGAATCTCATCTGTTCGCAGAGGTTTTGAAACAGCTCCGGTTACAAGGATCGAACCCTTACTCTGGGGAGTAAAATTTTATTTATCATATGTATATTTTTATTTGAGGTCTTTTTATGTCTTATAATTATCTATCAGAATGTATATTATGACGTGCTTGATTTACAAGTAATTTGTTTAGCTTTTAAGTATTGTATTTTAACCGGATCCAAATCTAGGGAAGTTGGAATATGTTAACATTGAGATAGTGTATAAGTTTTGTAACTGGAAAGTGTACGCGAACGATGAAATTGTCTTCTTGGTGAAGCCAGGTTTTTCCCGGGAGCCGAGCGCCAGTAAGGGTGAGTCAGGGGCGAGACTTGGCATCTATGTATGAGCGAGGACGATGGACTGTGTTCCATATTTGGTGATGTTGAGAATCAGGCGTTGGGGTTGGTTGGAGTCCGTGGATCAACCCAGGTAAACCAGTGATTGTGGAGGGGTATGATGACGGGTACTTAGATTTTGTGGAAGCCATTGGGAGACACTCTTATTTTGGACTCCGTGTGGAGTAGTCTCAATTTTGGAACTCCGCGGGAGGAGGTAGACTCATTTTGGATCCCTGTGCTGTCGACTCAGTTTTCAGACCGCGTGTGAGCGGAAAGTATTAGTCAGTAGGACTTGTCTTTTGGTTTTGTGTGTTGAGGAAGAGACATTACAGTATAACACTAGTCGTGTTTCATACAATAACCAAGTTGCTGGCTATAACTTCTTGATTGAATGATGAGCCTAGTCTTAAGTATATCGCCAAGATTACTTACTTCGAACAGCACTAAGTAATGTGATCTGAGATCTGTAAATCTGCATTTCAACTAAAGCGGCAATTTATTCGTAAAGGAATGCTGGTTAAATATGCCAAGCATTATTAAATTCACAAGCGCAGTTAATGCGACGATCCAAAACGGATTCCAAGCATTTGTATGAGACTAGATCCACGACGCAAATTAAATCGTTGGATGCTAGTTACAAAAGTAACGAACATAATATTCATCATAACAGTAGGAACGGCGTGTGAAACAAAATTAATTGTGCTGAGAGTAATAGGACTAATTCTTTTGGGAGCAATTACCCCCAGAATTAGTAGAGATAGGTCACCACTACTGAAGCCAACATCTGTAAGTACCCGTGAACTTTATTACGGAGGGTCATCTACATCATGTCATATATGTATCTGTGTAAATACGATAGGGAGTGTTATTATTCTGTACGAGGAGGATCCTACGAAATGTGTGTTTTATGTCTGGTATAACAATATATTATCGATTTTACCAGAAGCTGAAGCGTTTTATTTATTAGGTCACTTAGGAGTAGTCAGGTGTGAATGTCTATTGCTGTTGGTATTATCGTACAGGTGTTTAACCCCCACGCACCCCGTACATATAGAAGTATTGAGAGGCAGGCATATTACAAATGGTCGCCCAAGTGGGGGTGAGTTATTACAGTTTCAAGACTTAAATGATAGCTGAAAGGAGATCATGGAGGAAACTCATTTGTTCGCAGAGGTTTCAAGACGTAAATGAATGCTGAAAAGAGATCATGGAGGAAACTCATTTGTTCGCAGAGGTTTCAAGACTTGAATGAGTGATCAAAGGAGATCATGGCGGAACCTCGTTTGTTCACAGATGCTTGCCGACTTAACTGAATGCTGAAAGAAGATCATGGCGGAACCTCATTTGTTCATAGAGGCTTGCAGATTTAACTGATTGATGAAAGGGAATCATGGAGGAAACTCATTTGTTCGCAGAGTTTTCAAGACTTAACTGAATGCTGAAAGGAGATCATGGCGGAACCTCGTTTGTTCATAGAGGCTTGCAGACTTAACTGAATGCTGAAAGGATATCATGGCGGAACCTCGCTTGTTCAAAGAGGTTTTCAGACTTAATAGAATGCCGAAAGAAGATCATGGAGTAACCTGGTTTGTCACAGAGTTTTGCAGACTTAACTGAATGCTGAAAGAGGATCATGGAGGAACCTCGGTTGTTCACAGAGGTTTTCAGACTTAACTGAATACTGGAAGGAGATCATGGAGGAATCCCGTTTGTTCACAAAGTCTAGCAGATTTAACTGAATGCTGAAAGAGTATCATGGAGGAACTTCGTGTGTTCACAGAGGTTTGCATACTTAACTGAATTCTGGAAGGAGATCATGGAGAAACCTCGTTTGTTCACAGAGGCTTGCAGACTTTACAGAATACTGAAAGGGGATCATAGAGGAACCTTGTTTGCTCACAGATGTTTGCAGATTTTAGTGAATACCGAAAAGTAATCATGGAGGAATCTCGATTGGTCCTAATAATTACAGTTACACTAACGTCTACAGCCACCACAAGTACATAGGTTATCAGATAAGTTCTCAAACTCACAAAAGTTCACGGGACTGATGTCCAAACCCTTGAAATAAATTAACACTAACAACTCTTCTGGGACTATATTATTCGAACATCCTGTACAATAGTGCTGAATAAATGAGACTAAACGTCAGACAGTGACTTATTTCTAGAGTTCTTCTTTGAATTCTTTGACTGTTGCATCCTTCACGTGATGTTGCGAATTAGGCCACGGCTTGAGTATTACAGCGGTAGTTGTGGATCACGGAATGTGGCTTTGCCCATTGTAATTGCCGTTAGTTTGCGATATAAAACATTTTATAGCCCCATATGGGTTAAGAGCGGCCATAAAAAAGAAAGTTTTCTTATATCCCTTTCCTTATATTGAGATTGTCTAGAATAACTAGCGTCAGTTTAATGCAGATATTTATCCTTCAGAGTCACGTTATAAACTCTAAGAACATTGTTAGAGATTTGCTGTGTTTTAAGGAACATACTTTAACTTTCACAATACAGAGTGGGTCATAAGTCAGTTGTCACTACAGTAGTAATCCTTAACCGTACTATCAATTCTGTACAATATCTAGATATGCTTCGAAAGTGTTGTTAGAACTAGAACATCAGCAGCCGGTTAAATAAAAGATAATATGTCAACCTGATGGAGCACCCCTCTGCATTATGGGGTTATTGTAAGAGACTTTCTAAATTAAAACTTTGATGAATGGATTGGCAGACCGGGTACTACTGAATGACCTCCACTATCCCCAGGCATCACACCCATGGATGTTTCAGTCTAGGATAAAAATGAGGTTTATTCTGTCAAGATTCGTGACGTAGAGCATTTGAATGCATGAATGTATGTCTACCCATTATTATTCCCGTTTTCCAACGGGGTCGGGGATGAGATGCGATGAAAGTCTTTGTGGCGATGGTTTTTACGGCCGGATGCCCTTCCTGACGCCAACCTCATGAGAGGAGTTAATGAGAGATGAAATGAATGATGGTGAATGAAACTGGGCAAGGATGTGGAAGGAAGCGGCCGTGGCCTGTCAGAAGGTACCGTCCGAGCATTTGCCTGGTGTTGAAAATGGGAAAACCGAAAACCATTTCAAGGACAGCCGACGGCGGGGCTCGAACCCACGCGTCTACCGAGTCAGCAGAGAGCTTGCACCCATGACCTAATGCTGCGCTTTAGCCAGCGTAGCCACTACTGTCGGTTTTGAAGGCATGAATCGAATCCGAATTTGAAATCCTGCAGTTCTGGAAGATTGACGACACAATTTGTAAATCAGTATTGAAGATATGCACTATTCGCTTACAACAGCATGGAAACCACTTAAAGCATCTCTTGTAGGTTCATCGAACAACCGCCGTCTGCTTTGCTCTAACGCCTCCCCACTTCACTCCAAACCACGAACATGCAGGAGTACTAAAATTCTCAACCACTTATCTCGCAGCGCTAGTACGTTGATACACCAGAGATTACGTCGGCACAACATAAGATTGGTATTTAAATTAAATAAACATACCTGTTTGTATATTCCATAGGCATGACAACATTATGGAGTCGTAGCCTAGTGAAAATGCTGTAACTACTCTAAGTAATAGAAAATATCAACGCATTAGCACCAACTCCTAGTGAACACCACTGCACTTTTCACATTACACAACTAAAAAAAAACTAAACAACTAAAAAAAAAACAATGGTGTCAGATATTAAAATTTGAGACGTAAACGGAATTGCGCGCTAGGACAGGTTCGCAATCGGTTCAACGTAACAGCGCTACTGTCGGGAAGGTCGTCAAATAGGGGACGTTCGATGCTTAGCACACAACTCGCACTGAATGGGAAGGCGTTAGAGCGTAGCAGACGGCGATGATTGAACACTATATGGACTGTATTTCTGTGTTCATATTAAAATGTGTATTTCCATTTGTTTAGAAATATTGCACCAAACACAGTTTTGACAACTGATTTACATACTGCAATTTACAACAGCGCTATTACAACCACTAGCTGTTGTCTGGTTGGTAACGTCATGCATAATTTGTTGTTGTTAGTTCATTTACGAGCTTGTGGCATCATGGTCATTTAGGCCCGTGAACTTGTGTGTGTGCGTAGAATTTTTCTGATAACCCGTACCGTATTATTGTGATATCAGCATAAGTGTATACATTTTTCAAAGGTTTGCACGAAACTAAAATAAGGAAATTATATTATGCCTCATGCATCACGGGAGATCATCTCGTCACGGAGGGTGAGTGGTTATAGTGTCGGACTACCAACCCCAAGATTGCAGGTTCGCCCCTGGCCATGGTAAGTGATTTTTGAAGGCGACAAAAATCACGATACTCATGTAATACGTTGTTGGCATGTTAAAGAACCCATTTGAATTCAGTAGGCCGTGTTCAATGGCAAAATTAATCTCGGGATTTTCCGCCAACACAAAGTTCCTCCATTCTCTACTTGAAAGCGTTGTAGTGTCAAGCAGTTTAGATATCTAACCTCCTTGACTTTCATAGCGTTCAAATGAACGACAAAATTCGACATGCAAGCTACCCTCTGGGTGTCAATTAACAAAGCTTGCACCAGGCACCCGAGGCCAAACGAAATATTATTATTACCTCGTCACTGGCATTATTAAATGTCACCTCTGAGGCCCGGGTTCTATTACCTGCTCTGTCAAAAATATTACATCTCATTTGAAGGCTGAACAGGGGTACGCTCAACCTCATGACGAAGAACTGAAGATAGGTGGGTTCGACTTCCACCTCAGTCGTCCACTTGTACTCCAAACTATACTGGAATGGTTCCCACATTAGTAACCACCTCCTTCCAAATCTTAGTCTCAATTATTATCCATACAGTACCTATTTATTAAGAAATCCCATTTTACAAAAGTATAGGGCTATAGGTCAAGCAAACATAAACCAACTTTACATAATTGATAAGAGCATAAATGGGGCATACATTTTTACACAGTAGAATTCTACATAGGATTTTAAAAAGATGGTATATTGCCTTTCACGGCCAGTGAATTAAAACTCAGCAATTTTTCTAGGTTTGTGCCATGTCTTGTGTGGGGTTTCGCCTAGGACACCAAGCTGGCTCATCAGCGGGCTCTTGGTGTCCCCGCCTGGACCCCATATATTGCATAAATTGTATTAATGAAAGTTGTGAAACTTGTTATGCAGTTGACTTGAAATGTTACTAAGTGGTATACTGTGATGGCAGTTGTTGAAATGGCCAATCACATTATTTCTTCTACAGAGCGATCCGTACAAACCTGAACCACGTTAATGAGTCATATCATTTGGATAAATAATGGGACACATGTGCAACTTTGGGAGGTGATACACTGAAGAAAATGGAAATTGCAACACCCAGAAGGAGTGGTGCTACATAGCTGCAATTGAACATGCAGGACGAGTGTTCGGTTGTGATTCGATGATTACACTTTCAGGTCCCTCTGACCGCAAGTTTGAACAACAATCAATACAGGATGTGCCCACCACGAGGTGCAATACATTGATGAATTCGTCGAGGCATGGAGTCAATAAAGCCCTGGATCGCTTCCTAAGGAATTGTGGCCCATGCTTGCTGCACTGCACGGGTCAGTTGTTCCAGAGTTGTGGGTGGCTGAGGACGGTTGGCCAGTTGTCGACCCATCATGTCCCACACATGCTCAATAGGACTGAGGTCCGGGGATCTGGCGGGCCATTCAAAGGTTGTGATGTCGTGGAGAGCTTCTCTGGAGATGCGTGCAGTGTGAACCAGGGCATTGTGCTGCTGAAACATCCTATTGGCAATGATCGCCATAATAGGGACAACCACTGGATTGTGTACCCTATCAACGTACTGTCGAGCAGTCATAGTGCCCTCAACAAGCACTAATTGTGATTTCACATTAAAGCCAATAGTTCCCCAGACCATAATGCTTGGTGTTGGCTCTGTGTGCCTCTCGACAATGAGGTCTGGGCAGCCCCTCACCCCGGTACGTCGGCGCACACGATTCCGGCGATCACTGTGGTCAAGACAGAAGCGCGATTCATCACTAAAGACGACCCTATGCCATTCGTCGATCCACGTCGATCGTTCTCGACACCAGGCCAGCCTTACACGTCGCTGTTGTGGGGTCAATGGAACACCTTCTGCAGGGACACGGGATCGTAAGCCAGCTGCACGCAAGCGATTGCCAACTGTTTGTTGTGTAACGTGGGGTGCCACAGCTGCTCGAATTTGCGCCGCTGTTGCATGGGGTTCCATCCGGGCAATATGAATGATGCAACGATCCTCTCTCACAGTTGTCTGTTGCGCTGGGCCTGTGCCAGGTCTACGAGTGTGGGTACTTTCATTTGACCACTGCTGCCATACGCGTTGTACCGTAGATGCCTGTCGGCCAACACGTGCAGCGACAGTCCTTAGCGATAATCCAGCCTCACACAGCCCAATTATCCGAGCCCTCTCAAACGGCGACAGTTGTTCATAGCGTGCTCTTCTCTGTCGTCGAGGCATGTTTGACGGGGAATACTTCACTGCACAGACTGCAAGTCAACTACGCTACACCCGAGTCCGTATACTGGAGTTGATTCATCCGCGACCAATCTCGTGGGGAGACCTGTAGCAACAATCCAATGGGTCTGAAACTTTGATCGTTTACATACCTACATGGCATCGTTCCATATCTTGAAAATCAACACAAACGACCAATGCCTTCATGGTGTTGCAATTTCCATTTTCTTCAGTGTAATACACAATTTTGTACGTGCATTCTGCACCTTAATAGATATATCCAAATGTGCTTGCTTAGTGTGAATATGTGATTGTTGCTAAATGGTCAGTTCTGATTGTATTGGCTTATAGGCTACTTATCTCATTGAGTCGTACGCCGTATGGATGAGAGCAGTTAACTTCGTCGCTGTCTGCTCTCAAGCAAATTTGGAGGCCAATCACCACTTTCAGTATCTTAACATAACATCACATAGACTATAACTAACAAATATTGACTAGTTGCATTATTTTAAATAAAACTGCAACTAAATAAGTGTATATATTATAAGTACTTCCACCCATACTTATAGACATAGATTTACTGTAATAGCTTAAGTGTAATGGATCTGATGATGATCGCTTAATGATCGAAACTGGTTATGCAAGTGTATTTATATCATGTAAATGTTTTTCAGGATTAGAGAATGACCCATCGCCATTGGGTAGAATCGTGTTGACCGACTGAATAACATCAAAAATCGGTGTACAATGTTAAAAAGGATATTTTACCTTAAATTTGGAGATGCAGAGAAGACTGATTCCAATCCAGTTGTGCTGTCAATGTGTAGAACTGTTATCAAATTTTTCGAACCGAGTTCCATTTAAACATTCTTTTGAACAGTGGGGTCCCTTTCACTCTTCCAGGTCGCATATCATTTTTTTTAGGAATTAGGAACGTGAAGATGACCCTCTTATTTAATTTGTTTCCTTGCAATATTCTATGACGTTGTGTAGACCATCTCGTGGTGGCATCCCTGACTGTCACCCCTGAGATCAAATTTCGAATACGGGATCTGCCAAGAAATGTAATTCTGCTCGGAAGGTTGGAAAAGGTTTTCATTCAGCTTTGTGAGGTAAAACTGAGGAAAGCTGAGTTTAACTCCTACCTTAGCTATTCTCGAAGTGATTTTGATTGGATTCCCTCTTAAACTTTAGACAAATGCCGGGACGATTCTTCACTAAAGCCACGACCCTTCACAATCCTAGTCTTAATAAATAGACACAAGAATAATATAGGTTATCAGGAAAAATTCTACACACACTCAAGATATACAGGCTTGATATGATCACTCCCCCCCCCCCAGGGGCTCACATCTAGTGGGACGTGTGTTGGCGACCAAGGGACCCCAGCTGAGTCCGGCATTGCTTCCACTTACTTGTGCGGGGCTATTCTCTGTCATCGCTCCTCTCGGCCTCCCTTGGTCAACTCTTGTTCTCTTCCGACCCCGACGGTATTAGGGTATCAGTGGCCTAGGGAGTCTCTTCCCGCCTTAATTGGCCCTTGCCTCATCTTTCCTGATACCCTCCTTCTGCGAGGGATCAGCCGTCTGTTTCTTTCATTTTATCTCCTGCCTTCTGGTCAAGGCCCTCAAGGAGGCAGAGTGTATGTAGCCCCACCACTTCAGGTGCACCCTGGATATTGCTACATCCACAGGGGCTCACGGCTGGTGAGTTCGGGAGTTGGCAATCCCGAGGGATTCCTGAGCTGGGACTGTTTTTTACCCTTTTTCTACTGACATTGGGCGGGCCCTCTCCTCTATCCCTTATCTATCTGCCTTTCTTGGCTCTCCTTCCATCCAAGTCCCTCATTCCTCATTCTTCGAGGGATGAGGGCATTTTCCTTCCTGTCCTTTATTTGCCTTATCCTTTATTTGTTTACCATTTCTTCTTGTAGTATGTAAGTTAGTATTAGTTATAGTTTCCATTCTCATCTCATCTTTCACTACCACCCAAACCATTAGGGGCCGATAACCTTGATGTTAGGCCCCTTAAAACAACAATTATCATCATCATCATGATCACGTTTTCCATGTTCCTAAATGAACAACTTTTAAGGTATATAAGATGAACTGTTTCTACACTATCGTAGAAATTATGTACCCTAACTCAAGTACACCGGGTATCAATCAGTGCTCAGCCTATCATTTTTTATGAATATTTGGAAATTACTACGCAACACCCTCAATTTGTCTGATTCGCAGCGGTGACAATTCCCATAAGATGAAGGATTGGCGGGGTTGCAAGTTGTGTTGGAGAATAGATCCCTCGGGCGACTCTGAAAACTTGCGAGTGGGATGTAGGAAGCACTCGAGAAACAGAGGAAGTGAGTCATAACTTGAAGATACACTCAAGTACTGAGCTTTTCACAGCCGCAGTAATACCGGAGGCTTTCAGCCATTATACTGTGTAAAGTATATGGAGTTCATGTTTACATGGGAGTTAAATTGATACGTGATCGAGAATCGAACTTTGAATGTTTTTAGACCAATGTCACATGATCTGAAGCTACCTCGTTATTCTCTTATTAAAACCGCATAGTCAAACAATAAAGAAACGTTTAATTACATTACTAAACGTACATGTTTCGGGATTTCATTGATACCTTCCTCAGCGTGATTGATATTAAATCTTAAACCTCGTTAACAAAGCCAAAAAGAAATGGATATCCTTACAAAAATTGTTTTAAATCAAAAATGGAAAAGCTTGCAAATAATTAAATGCCATGTATTAAAAATGATAGTGAAAAGGTGCTATTAAAATATGAGATAAACTGCCTACGTCAATACTCCAATAATTTTGATGGAAAAACTTCAATAGACACAGATTTAACGATACTTCATAAAGTTAGAATATTAGACATGCTTGAAAGAATAGAAATATACATCAACCAGAAGCTAGATGCTTGTCATAATCTGAATGAAAATATTAATGACAATATCCCCTTTTCTACCGGATGAAACAAAAACAAAAAGCAAAAAGTAAAGCTAAAAAGCAAAAAGGATTAAAAATGAAAAAAAAAACGACAAAAACATAAATAAAGCAAAAAATATAAACATCAGAAACGAAAGGCAAAGACAAAAGAGAAGCAGAAAACAAAACAAAAAAAAAGTCCTCTCGGCACGCCGGAAGGCGGAGGAGGTAGATTTCACCGGGCAAACTAGGGGATAGGCTATTATAGGCAAAATATGCAGGTTTTCGTAGGAGGATCAGACCTCATTTATTGCGAGAAAGTATTTTACAATTGGAGGTTAGTTAACATTTTTTCGTCTTTCTATGCATACTTTTAACATTTTACTGTCTTATGGGGATGGTAACCTTCTTGTCATTTGGGGTTAATTTTTATACTTGTGATCACACTGTCTTTATGCAAGGTTTGGAACTAATGTGTAACTATCTAACAGTCTGTTACTTCTTCACGCAAAATTTTATCTCCCGCAGAGATGTTGGTTGGTTCCTCAGTTTAGGGGCTGCGACAAGGTGGTCATGTAACCCCGTGTACATTGGGTGTGTGTAGAATCTGTCTGATAAACGGTGTTATTTGTGATTACTGTATTAGTCTGTAATTCAGGTAAGGTCTGCAGACGGTCAATTTTAAGTAGTAGTACCTAATTTTGTACCAAATACTAACGTCAACGACACCTAGCTGTGAACATGGCTGCTAGATGCCACCGCAACCAGCAACTTGCAACGAACGTTGTAACTTCCCCTCCGAAGGAAAGCATGCTGACGGATTTTTAGCGCTCTTAGAAAATCCGGCGACTTTGTCCGGCTTTGAACCAGCACCTTGGGCATAGAAGTTCAGCATGCTACCAGTTAGCCGCTTCCCTCATAGTCAGATGGAACAAGAAGTTCCGTGACGAACTAAAGAGCCTACTTTTCTTAAAATTAAGATTCATGCCATAGATTAATCTACAGTATATGAACCTATCTAGAATAATGACGAAATTAAGTGGGTAATATCGAAATGTCTTAATTAGTTCGAAATAAGGTATACTAGGCATAATGTAGCCTAATAGAGCAATACAGTTGGCAGCTCTGGTGACTGAATATATTCTTACTTCCATCTCCTAATGTACAGAATACAAAATGTGGTTGAAGTCCAAAGGACGTTACATGGATTTAGACATTGGATCTATTAGTACACGTAAAAGCATGTTGGCAACAATGTCATGCGAGTGCTGGTCAGAAATAATCTGAAATATTATATATTTTTGTGCCAATTTTGGATGAAATCCATTTGTTGGTATAGAAGTTACATGCATTTAAAAATTGGTCCTATCAGCAGGCTTAGAATCATGTTGGTAGAACTGACGTATATAAGTTACTCCAAATTAATGTAAAATGTCGGGTAATTTACGTGTGCATAGTTTAAAGCTGTCGGCTTGCATACTTTCTGATATATTTGGATACAAAATAGAGAGCAATTATTAACAGTTGGCAGCCCTGGTGGCTCTTAAGAATACACTCAGTCATATATGTTTATGTACACATATTACATACAAAATTTGGTTGAAATCCAATTGATAGTGTAGAAGTTATATGCATTTAAAAATTGGACTTATCAGAAGGCTTAAAATTATTTTGGCAATGCTGTCATGTATGGCCACCTGGAAATTAAACTGAAATAGTATTATCTACATGTGTGCCAATTTTAGAATAGCTCCCATGTATACCTTCCATGATATCCAACATGGAGCTCAAATTTCTAGTGCGTTTTTTAGCAGTTGGTAGCACTGGCATCTTTTTCAAATATGGGCCTGAGATATTCCGGTATACATCTTTACTCATACTAAATTTGGTTTCGATTGCTGCAGCCGTTTAGGAGTTGATAGGGGGGACACACACACAGCCAGACAGAAGGACAGACAGACAGAAGGACAGACACATTTTCCCGGATATATCTTATAAGTCTACTTTTTCCTCATTTTTGAAATGTGTGAAAAGTAGGCTAAAAATGAATGTGATCTCGTCAATGGCGTTGTCTTGGCAACCTCTGATAGATCACCCCTTATCAATTTAAAAGCGTTGTTATGGTAACCTCTGATGGCACTTGGCATTTTTAGCCTATTTTCAATTTTGAAAAAATAGGCTTATGAGATCACCTTTTGTCCGTGTGTGTGTGTGCGTGTGTGTGTGTGTGTGTGTGTGTGTGTGATTCGTGTGTGTGTCCCCCCCTAATAAAATCGAAACGGCTGGAGCGATTTCAATGAACCTCGGGAAGTTCATAGCACTATTCCCGGCGACCTCGACAGTGCCCTTCAAATTTTGTTACGTCTCTCCAATCCAACATGGCGGCTGTGCGAAATACTTCACTAGCATTCAATATCTCCGAAACTATTACCGATATCGCCCTGAAATTGTGTACGGTGATAAAGGGCACTACTAGAAGTTCACCTATGAGACTTTCAAAAACCTGGTGACTACAAAACCAACATGGCGGCCAAGCGAAGTTGAGACATTTAAATAGACTTTTCTCGCGATTTAACTATCTAAATGTAATGAAACTTGGTACAGCAAATGTTTATACACATTGTAATGCACTGGAGTCTAATTTAGTTCAATTGTTTACATAACCTCAAAATGGCGGCTGTGCGAAATATTTCACTGACATTCTATATCTCCGAAACTATTACAGATATCACCCTGCAATTTTGTACGGTGATAAAAGGTACAGATACAGGTATACCTATGTATATTTCATAAACCTGTAGAGTACGAAACGAACATGGCGACCAAGCGAATTTAAAATATTTTAATAGACTTTTCTCGTGATTTAACTCTCTGAGCGCAGTGAAATGTGGTACAGTAATTGATTTTGCAGATTGTAATGCACTGCCATCTAATTTAATTCAATTGCTTACATAAACTCAAGATGGCGGCTGTGCGAAATTTTAAAATTAAGTTTTAATTTCTTGTGTCGTAATCATGCGATCGAAGTGAAAGTTTGAATAATGAACCTAGGCAATAATTGTCCTTGAATGGTACATAACTCTATGGCCTATACACATAACACTCCTAAATGGTGAGCTCCCGAAATATTTAGACGGTTCTCAATATCTATGAATCTTTTACAGCAACTAAACTGATTTTTTTTTATGTTCATAGAGACTATGAACATATGTTCACCTATAGGACTTTCAGGAACCTGGTGAGCACAAATCCAACGTGGCGGCGACGCGAAGTATAAATATTTAAATGGACATTCCTCGCGAATTAACTATCCGCGTGCCGTGAAACGTTGCACGTTAAATGCTTATACAAATGTTGATCCACTGGCATCTAATTTATTTCAATGGTTTGCATTATCACAAGATGGCTGCTGTGCGTAATTTTAAAATCTCGTTTTTACTTCTTGTTGTCTAATCATGCGATTGAAGTTTGAATACCACACGTACACAATAATCTTAATGTAATAGTACAAAAATAAAAAAACAACCTGGCGACCATCTGAAATATTTAGACGGTTCTCAATATCTACGAATCTGTTACAGCAATTAAACTGACATTTTGTATGTTGATTGTGGCAGTTAACATAAGTAGGATATATGAAAATAGGCTGTATAGTTCTTCACGGAACTACTTGTTTTTAATTCAGAAATCATTTTTCTCATCCCTTGGCGTAATGGTGGGTCATATCAAAAATTGTTTCAGACAAAAGTTTTAGGTAATTATTAGGGAAATATTTTCCATTTTGTACGGTTTTGATATTGTGCCTATTAAGAGAGATATGATTAATGTTTCCCGAAAAACCCACTTTTTTCCACCCCTTTGGTCAATGGTTGGTGCTATCAAAAAACTTATTTGACATAAATTTTTGGCACTTATACGACACATATTATGAACTTTGAATGGATTCGATATTTCACGTATTAAGAGAGTTATAGCGAAATTTCACTTTTTCGAAAAAAAGCCCCCCATTTTCACCCCCTTTGACCGATTTTGCCCATTAACGAACTCGACCGAGATTTTATAGGGATACATATTATGTAAAAAATTCAAAGTGATTGGTGCAAAATTACGGCAGTTATCGTGTCCACAAGAAACTGATATATATATATATAGATAGATAGATACATATATACATAAATTATATATAAACTTTTGAACTGACGGTGGTTTTGGGGTCTGGGGGATGTGAAACGCGAAGATGTGTCGAAATTTTCCGGAAGTCGAAACATGGTACCCATTGCAATAGTTAGCTTTCTAATGAAATCTACCTAAAAGCATAAAGAAAACTTAAAAAACAAAGAAAAACAAATTATAGCAAAACCAATAGCAAAAAACGAAAAAAGAAAACAAAATATAAAAATGCAAACAAAACTGAAAACAAAAAAAGAAACAAAGGAAAAGACGAAATCATATTCGATAGCAGAAAACTTAGACATAAACAAAAGACAAAAACGAAATTGAAAGTAGAAAACAAACAAGAGAACATAAACAAAACTAATAAGAAATGTAAGTACAAATAAATAAATAAATAATGAGTATAGGTTATGTAGGCTGCTGACAATAGAAATATATAATAGTTATGACTAGGGACCGTGCACCTCTCCAGAGAAGACTTCGAGCATATAAGAGCTTGCAAAAAAAAAAAAAAAAAATTAGAAACCGGCAAGAAGTGGACTGATGAAAGAAAGGAGGCTCGTAGAACGTGAATTGCGAGAATATTGGGTAAGAGTGAAAGCTCTAGGGTGCAAACGGTTGAAGTTACGTCGTCCACAGAAGGCTGAAACGAAGAAAGAAGAAGAATGAGTACGGGTATATGGACTTGGTGCGCACACTGTATGTTAGAAGTCTCTTGTTTTGATGCATACTATCACCCTCTACAATATTGGATACTTGTTTTTTATTGACACCTTGTATATAGGATCAATTAATTTAATTGATTAAAAGTATGGTTGGTTCCTTGGTTTAGGGGCTGCAACAATGCGATTATGTAGCCCCGTGTACTTTGGGTGTGTGTAGAATCTGTCTGATAACCGGTGTTAATTGTGATGGCTGTATTAGTGTGTGTTATCTGTGATTCAGGTTGAAGGACTGCAGACGATCAATTTTTCAAGTAGTTCCTACGTTTGCTACCAAATTCTACCGTCCACGACACCTAGCTGCGGACTTGAATACTAGATGCAATCGCAGACAGCACCTGCCGGCGAACGTTGGAACTAATATAGCGTTGTCAAACTAACCTACAAATTTTAGCTTCCACTAGTGTACTTACTGGAATGATCTTTTATATAGGCTACCATAAATCTATGGCATATTCTCGCCGGCTTTACTTCCCCTCCGAAGGAAGGCATACTAAGGGATTTTTAACGCTCTTAAAAAATCCGGCGACTTCGGCCGGGTTGGAACCCGCGATCTTGGGCATAGAAGCTCAGCAGGCTATGATTAAATGGAAATAATTTAAACTTGACTTCATTATATTTTATGATTTCAATGCGCAGTATAAATACTAACGGCAAAACCGTCTTCATGAGCGTTTAAACCACCATGAGCTCCCGCATGCGCACATGTGCCAGCAAGAAACTTATAAGGTTCAGACTTTCGTGCACAGATGGCTCTGTGTGTGTTGTCTAGGAGAGCCAAGACTTCACCTCCTCATTCCAGATGCCACTGCACCAGGGCGTCTCTATCTAGGACTTGAAAATGTGGTACGGTTGGAGCGTGGCCGCATTGGTGTAAGTGGCTAAACGCCCCTGCCCAGAGAGCAGGAGACTCGGGTTCGAATCACGACTGTAGTCAGATTTTCAAATCTTACTCATCAGATTGTTGTTAATATCGAGGCTATGTGACATCGTGTTCATGTGAACTCTGGTGTGCGTGGAATTTGTCTGTGTGAGTGTGATGGCTGTATTAATGCGTTTATTATTAATTAGTGTAAGATTTGGAAGGAGGCGACCTTGGTATTTAGTTGGGCACCAATTGAACATTTGCCTGGAGTAGTAACGGAAATTAACTGGGAAATATTCTTTCATTAATCATGGTATTGATAATTGGAACTCATTACCTGCCTCAGTCTTAGGGCCTTTGTATGTATGTCTACCCCTGATTATTCCCGTTTTCCAACGGGGTCGGGGATGAGATGCCTTTACCCAAACATATTGATGTGTTTAAGAGTAGATTGAAAACTTTTTGTAAATACTACGATGTAATTACTATAGTTCCTAAATTGTGATATGTGTATATTGTGTTTGATGTCATTGTTGGTAATTACCCCTATTTAATTACCCCTATTTGCAAATATTATGTATAATAATAATAATACATTTTTATAGCAATTACAGTATTTAAAATCCAGGCATTATTTTTCGATGGCCATGTAGTATTAAGAGGTGTCCTTAGTAAATGTAATCAATTTATATGTGGCTCGCACTCTATGGAAACCACATGACATAATATCCGTAATCCTTATTTGACAAGAAGACTAATTGTTTTCAAGGGTTGAGCTACTGAGCTAATTTGTCTGCTGTATCAAGGAATGTTCTCCAATAACAGTCATAGCTAATGCGACGCAATAGTTATATTAGCCTATGTTGATCGATGGTAAATTGAATTTCAACTGACCCGAGGCTCCATCCTCGGCGGATGATTCTCCACTGGATGATATGTGATTTGATTTATGTTTTCAGTTTACGGACATTTTGATGTGTGGTTTGGCACAGTACGGTTGTAATTGGGACATTTGACTGGATTACCTGGCGCCTAGGGAGAATTGTATGCGAAGCAAACTACTCAGAGCCATGTGGTTGTTTGCAGAACCATAGACTGAAGACGTAGATTATAGTGACTCCAACAACTTCTCCTCAGGTTAATAGAAACCATGAAGAGGCTTCTCTGTATTCATTGTATAAGGAATTGTGAAAAAAAAAAAAAACTCTGCCATTCTGGTTGTCACTTCAAAAATACAATTCACTTAGCAACTCTTAAATGTTTTTTTTTTGTATAGACATTTGAAGCATAATCAAACCAATGTTCAAAGCATCAATAAATTGCTCTTCATCAAAGGACTATGTATTTTATATCAACCTTTCTCATTTAAAAATGGAACATTGGGTTTATGAGATCGCTATGGGATGAAATTACGAGAGTCTGTCTGTCTGTCTGTCTGTTCTGCATGTACAGTGGGTCTCTCTCACGACTCGGTCGGCCAGCGCACCAAGCTTATCTGCCTCCCATTGACTGATCACTTCCTGTTACACAGCGCGCACTTCGCAGTTCTGGTTCATGTTTATAACGTGTATTTAGTGTTCATCTATCGCTCCAACTATTCTCCAGTTGTGAAGTGTTACTTTTAGGTGTAATTCTCATAATGCCTTCACGTGTGTACACGGTAGAGGAAATGTTATTTATGTGCGATAATTACGTGAAAACAGAGTCTTGCAAGGAAGTCGTTAAACGTTTCATAACACATTTTCCTGATGTGCGCCCTCCACATAGAGAGACCGTGCGGAAGCTCGTAAACAAATTGAGGGGAACTGGTTCTCTACTCGATAAGAAGCGAAGTGTTAAAAAACGTGTACTTAACGAGGAAAATGTAAATGAAATCGCAGAACATATCCGGAGAGAAATAGCCTTAGTTACGGAAGACGAACTTATGCGTGTGAATCCGAGTTTCCTTAGACGATGCCAGAAATGTGTGGGTGTGGGAGGAGAACATTTCCAACATCTCCTGTCATAAGGTGCGACTTGGTTTATTAATTCTTACTTTCTAAATTTCAATTGGTACCTCATTTCATGCACGGATAAAGTGAGCCAAGTGCTGTTCTGATCTTATTGCTATTATATGCCCAGCGGGGAATGATGAGTCAACGGGAGGCAGATAAGCTGGGCGCACCGGCCGGCCGAGTCGTGAGAGAGATTCACTGTATATACTGAATGTATGTATGTAAGCATGTACGTATGTATGTATTGGGATGTGTTTTAGGGTTCACTCGTGGTTAAACATGCACCTGGTAGTCTGTACGACTCTCCCTAGGTTTCTATTCTATTACTGCTAAGCACACCAATACAGTATACCGGGTGAATCAGCTGCCCCTAATGATATTGTTTTATGCAGCCCAACTAACGCGGTTTCTCTGCTTGCAACCCGTATGGTAATAATGCACTGCGAGCACATCCCGCAATCGATAATGAACACTATTATTTCTCCCTCGATCATTTTATTCGAACGATCTGTAGTCACATCGAGGGAAACATAATTGTGTTCAGTATCATTTGCGGGATGTGCTTGCAGTGCATTAGTACCATACGGGATGCTAACACGGAAATGTCACATGCGTCTTCCAGAACACTGTCACTCCAAGCTATCACAGCCTTCGACTGTTACTACTCATCTTGCTGGCAGACGTGCGCCCCGTACTGCTCAACACGAATGCACTACGTTGTTACTCAGAGCTTGGAAGAGAAACTCTCGAACTCGCTCAACTATCCCACTGTCTCACTCAAGACACTCTAAAGTGGACACTCCCGATTCTCGGCTGCGTTTTCGCTTATAACAAGTAGTTCCGTGAAGAACTAAAGCCTATGTTCATATATCCTACTTATGTTAATTGCCACTATCAACATACAACATTTCAGTTTGATTGCTGTAATAGATTCGTAGATATTGAGAACCGACTAAATATTTCGGATGGTCGCCATGTTGGATTTTTTATATGTAGGTCTTAGAGTTATACAGACTACTGTTACATGAAGATTATTTTGTACGTGTAGTATTCAACTTTCAATCGCAGGAGTAGGACACAAGAAGTAAAAACGAGATTTTAAAATTTAGCACAGCTGCCATCTTGTGGTTATGGAAACAATTGAAATAAATTAGATGCCAGTGGATTAACATTTGTATAAAAATGTAATGTACCAAGTTTCACTGCACTCGTATGGTTAAATGTGAATATTTATAATTCGCGTAGCCACCATGTTGGATTTGTGATCACCAGGTTATTGAAAGTCCTAGAGGTGAACTTATGTTCATAGCCCATATGAACATAAGAAAATTCAGTTTGATCACTGTAATAGATTCGTAGATATTGAGATCCATCTGAATATTTCGGATGGTCGCCATGTAAAATTGTTATATGTATAGGCCATAGAGTCATGTACCATTAAAGGAACATTATTTCGTAGGTTCCTTATTCAAACTTTCACTTCGATCGCATGATTGCGACACAAGAAATAAAACCTTAGTTATAAAATTCGCACAGGCACCATCTTGAGGTTATATAAACAATTGATCTAAATTTAATACCAGTGCATTACAATGAGTATAAACATTTGCTGTACCAAGTTTCATTGCGTTTGGATCATTAAAGCGCGAGAAAAGTCTATTTAAAACTTTCAACTTTGCATGCCCGCCATGTTCGTTTTGTAGTTAACCGGTTTCTGAAAGCCTCATAGATAAACTTCCAGTGGTGCCCTTTATCTCCGTACAAAATTTCAGGGTGACACCGGCAATAGTTTCAGATATATTAAATGCCGGTGAAATATTTCGCGCAGCCGCCATCTTGAGGTTAGGCCTATGTAAACAATTGAATGAAGTTATATATCGGTGCATTACAATATGTATAAACATATACTGTACCAAGTTTAATTGCGTTTGGTTGGTTAAATCGCAAGAAACGCCTATTTAAATGTCGCAATTTCGCTTGGCCACCATGTTAGTTTTGTAGTTAACATGTTGGATTGGTGAGACGTAACAAAATTTAAAGGACACGGTTGGGGTTGTCCGTTACAGTGCTATGAGCTTACTGAGTTTCATTGAAATCGCTCCAGCCGTTAAGATTTTGGGACACACACACGAATCGCACACGCTCACACAGACAGACACACGGACAAAAGATGATCACATAAGCCTATTTTTTTATAAATGAAAATAGGCTAAAAAGGTGGCAGAGGGCTACAAATCTTCGTGCACATCTGGCTTTGTCTGGATGGGGTCGAACTGGATTGTTCTAGAGACCAAACAATACGAATTCACCCCGAAAGTTTTACTTACAGGCCTAGATGCTGATTCTCTCAGAATACTCACCCAAATCTCAGCCCAATTACAAATACACACAACAGATCAACCAACATAATATGACAGGTTATCAGACAGATTCAAAACACACACACACACCCCACCGAAGGATAAGTAGCTACATGACCACGATGTTGCAAAACCCCTAAATAAATCAAAAGCAACAACGACGACAACAATAACAACAACAAATACCGAACAGCCACTATTGATTTGGATACAAAAAACTATTTACAAGCTTGCTGTACCCAAGGTTTCAGGATCTAATCCTGGCGCAGGCAGCTGGCATTTGAGGGTGCACAAATGCGAGGGAGCCGTTTCAGTCGATTTACTAGCACGCTTAAGATCCCTTTCGGGGCTAAAGTTTGGCTCCCCGGCGTCTCTAAAAGCCGAAGTAGTTAAGAGGGACGTAAATCCAATAACATTATTATTATTATTATTATTATTAATATTATTATTATTATTATTATTATTATTATTACTATAAATAGAAGAAATTATCCGTCCTGATTGGGACGAGGAACTGATCTAACATACAAAAAGGTCCATCTACTTGATCAGTAATATACCATGGTACTGTGTTATCGTCCTCTGTGCAGTAGAGGGAGAGAGATATCAACCCCAGGCAATAAGCGAGCTGATCTACGAGCTAGAATAATCCAGGTCCGTTCTCCCTTTACGTTCGTAACTTGGAGAGCTCTGTGCTGGCTGGCCTGGCCAACGGAGTTTGCAAGTTAGACTGATTTTCCTAAGCCATGGGACAGAATTTGTTACACTAAATTTCCTTCAAGAATAAAGACGACCAACGAACCAATACGTCGGGCATCAATCTAATATATAAAAGTGAAAGTCTGTATGTATGTATGTATATATGTTGGTTCCGTATACAAATCTACACCGTTCCACCAATCTCAACCATATTTTGCATACACATAGTTTAGGACCCAGAAGGAACCGCTGGCTACATGAATTTTCGATAGTCTTTCTCATTCTTCTGATTTCGGCCCTTTTTCACTCAAAAACAGGCTAATCAAATCATAAAATATACTCATGAAGGAATGGCAAGGCAGATAGTTTCCATGGCAACATAGCTCAAGTCGAGACACGGCCGTCTGGATGCCAATTGCGCTCTGCACTACCGGTATAGAAAATGAGGATCTTTACTTGAAATCCCGTTAGTTACTCCAATGCTCACACAGCACTGTCAACCGAGTATAGCATAACAAAGACTTGACACTATCTACTAGATATTTGTCAAATACCACTCACTCACTCACACATTCATCACGAAATCTCAGAACCCACCCAACGGATTGGAATGAAATTTGGTATGCAGCTTACTCAAGGGCCGCAAACGCCCACTAAGAAAGGATTTTTGGATATTCAGGTTCTAAAGGGGTGTTAAGGGGGTAGACCTGCATTTCATCGAATAGCAATATCTCCCGATTGGTTTCACTGGGGGATGTGATACTCGGCATATAAACTCATCATTAAAAATAAGAAGACATGTGTCTGAGGGTTTTTCGATGTGGTGTATATTATGAGGTGAAAGGGGTGAAAAGTGGGGGTTGAAAGATTCCTAACGGAGCCTGCATCTCATAAACGACATAGGCGAGGAGTTTGAAACTCAGCGGGAAAAAATCAGCATACAAAATAAGTAAATAGGTGTTTGACCGTTTTTTTTTCATAAATCCAATTTAAGGGGCCTATGGCGAGGGGTGAAATTCTGTGTAAAAAGAAACAGGAAAGAAAGTGTCCTAACCGATTGACTCACTCGCTCTTCAAACTCAGGGGGAAAAACTGCTTAAAAATAAGTATAACTTATATGAGTTCGACAGTTTTTTTTGATAAACCAAATTAAGGGGTTCATCGGGAGGGGTGAAATTCTGAAGAAAAAAATTGAAAGAAAATGTCCTGACTCACCCACTCATCATCGCCCAGCCAAAAATATTGAAGTTGGAAACATGTCATTTTCGGGATATGTTCGTTGTATGTCAAAACCATACACTAAGGGAGGATTTTTGAATATTCAGGCTCTAAAGGGGTCTTAAGGGGGTTAAACCTGCATTTTATTGAATAACAATATCTCACGAGTGGTTTCATTTGTGGATGTGATACTCGGCTTATAAACTAATCATTAAAAATAAGCAGACATGTGTCTAAGGGTTTTTCGATGTGGTGTATTATTATGAGGTGAAAGGGGTGAAAATTGGGGGTTGAAGGATTCCTAACGAAGCGTGTAGGCCTATCTCCTAAACGACATAGGCGAGAAATTTGAAACTCGGCGAAAAGAAATCAGCTTAAAAAATAAGTAAGTCGGTGTTCCACCGTATTTTCATAAATTAATTTAAGGAGCCAATGGGGTGGGGTGAAATTCTGGGGGGAAAAAGGAGAGAAAGTGTCCTAACTGACTGACTAACTCACTCAATCATCAAACTCAGGGGAAAAAGACAGCTTAAAAAATAAGTTAATAGGTGTTCAAGCGTTTTTTCATCAATCCAATTTAAGGGGCCCATGGGGAGGGGTGATATTCTGGTAAAAATAATTGAAAGAAAATGTCCTGTCTGACTCACTCACTCGTCACGCCCAGCCAAAACTATTAATGTTAGAAACATGAAATTTTGGCAATATGTTCGCTGTATATCGAAAACGTCAACTAATGAATGATTTTTGTTATTCGGGTTTTAAAGAGGTGTTAAGGGGGTAAACGTGCATTTCATTGAATAACGATATCTCATGAGTTGTTTCTTTGGGGATGTGATATTCGGTATATAAGCTAATCATTAAAAGAATCAGACATATGTCTAAGGGTTTATCGATGAGGTGTATATTACGAGGTGAAAGGGGTGAAAATTGGGGGTTGAGGGATTCTTAACGGAGCGTGTATCTCTTAAACGACATAGGCGAGAAGTTTGAAATTCGGCGGGAAAAAACAGCTTAAAATATAAGTAAATAGGTGTTCGACCGTTTTTTTATAAATCCAATTTAAGGGGTCCTTGGAGAGAGGTGAAATTCTGGGGAAAAAAACAGGAAAGAAAGTGTCCTAACTCACTCACTCATCAAACTCAGGGGGGAAGAACAGCTCAAAAATAAGTAAATAGGTGTTCGACCGTTTTTTTTTTCATAAATCCAATTTAAGGGGTTCATGAGAGGGGTGAAATTCTGAAAAATAATTGAAAGAAAATGTCCTGACTTACTCACTCATCATCCCCCAGCCAAAATTATTGAAGTTAGAAACATGATATTAAGGGGCTATGTTCGTTGTATGTTGAAAACGTCCACTAAGGAAGGAATTTTGGATATTCAGGTTCTAAAGGGGTGTTAAGGGGGTAGACTTGCATTTAATTGAATAACAATATCTCCCGAATGATTTCCTTTGGGATGGGATACTAGGCATATAAACTCATCATTAAGAATAAGAAGACACATGTCTGAGGGTTTTTCGATGTGGTGTATATTATGAGGTGTATGTGTGAAAAGTGAGTGTTGAAGGATTCTTAACGGAGCAAGTATCTCTTAAAAGACAGAGGCAAAAAGTAAGAATCTCAGGGAGAAAAATCAGATTGAAAAAGTAGTAGATAGGTGTTCGATCGTTTTTTCATAATCCAATTTAAGGGGCTCATGGAGAGGGATGAAATTCTGGGGAAAGAAGTCCACAAAGGAAGGATTTTTGGATATTCACTCATCATCCCCCAGCAAACCTATTGCAGTTAGAAACTTGAAATTTTGAGGATATGTTCGTTGTTTGTCGAAAAAGTCCACTAAGGATGGATTTTTGGATATTCGTGTTCTGAAGGGGTGTTAAGGGGGTTAAACTTGCATTTCATTGAATAACAATATCTCACGAGTTGTTTCATTTGGGGATGTGATATTCGGCATACAAACTAATCATTTAAAATAAGCAGACATATGTCTAAGGGTTTATCGATATGGTGTATATTATGAGGTGAAAGGGGAGAAAATTGGGGGTTGAAGGATTCTTAACGGAGCGTGTACTGTATCTCTTATTCAACATAGGCGATAAGTTTGAAATTCAGCGGAAAAAGCAGCTTAAAAATAAGTAAATAGGTGTTCGACCATTTCTTCATAAATCCAATTTAAGGGGCCCATGGGGAGGAGTGAAATTCGGGGGGGGGGGGGGGGAACAGGAAAGAAGGTGTCCTAACTGATTGACTTACTTACTCACTTATCAAACTCAGGGGGAAAACAGCTTTAAATAAGTAAATAGGTGTTCGACCGTTTTTTTTTCATAAATCCAATTTAAGGGGTTCTTGGGGAGGGGTGAAATTCTCAAATATTAATGAAAGAAAATGTCCTGACTGACTCACTCACTCATCATCGCCCAGCAAAAATTATTGAAGTTAGAAACATGAAATTTTGGGGATAAGTTCGTGGTATGTCGAAAACGTCCACTAAGGAAAAAGTTTTGGATATTCAGGTTCTAATGAGGTGTTAAGGGGGTAAACGTGCATTTCATTGAATAATAATATCTCATGAGTGGTTTCATTTGGGGATGTGATACTTGGCATATATACTAATCATTTAAAATAAGCTGACACATGTCTAATGGTTTTTCGATGTGGTGTATATTATGAGGTGAAAGGGATGAAAAGTGAGGGTTGAAAGATTCCGAACGGAGCGTGTATCTCTTAAACGACATAGACGAGGAGTTTGATTTTCTCCGAGTTCCAATCACCTTAAAAATTAATAAATGAATAAATAATTAAAATAAGTAGATGTTCGACCGTTTTTTTTTTCATAAATCCAATTTAAGGGGCATATGGGGAGGGGTGAAATTCTGGAATAAAAACGTCCACTAAGGAAGGATTTTTGGATGTTCACTCTCATCGACCAATCAAAACTATTGAAGTTAGAAGAAGGGGATATGTTTGTTGTGTGTCGAAAATGTCTACTAAGGAGGGATTTTTGGATATTCAGGTTCTAAAGGGGTGTTAACGGGGTTAAACCTGCATGTCATTGAATAACAATATGACACGACTATGACGCGAGCGAAGCGAGGCTAAAAATGAGATGGTGTGTGTCTGTGTATTACTCAATCACGCAAGATCCACTGGTCCGACTTACATGAATTTTACATGAAAGTAGCTGATTTAACTGGTTAACATATAGGCTACTTTTGATTTCAATACTTTGCACTATGGCGACCATTTTAGTGACGTCACTACACCCTTTGGTTTCAAACTTTCATATTTCCATTTCAAATAATAAGTGAACGCTAAGAAATAGCAAACTTTTGATGGTATATACGAGGTTTAAAATTACATTTTCTATCCGAAAGGTATCTCCAACGGTTAGCGAGAAAAACCTAAATTTGTGCTATAAAACACGGTCAACGCCGACCGGTGTAGTTGGACAAAATGTTCCATCCTTAATCTCCCTCTGCGCAGCACCTCGCCTATCCCCTGTTTTAACTGTCACTTTCACATTTTAATTTATTTATGACGCGTAGCGAAGCACGGGTACTTCAGCTAGTTCATTATATTCATTGGATATAATATACTTTATCACAAACTTCCTGCTTATTTACTCGGTTCTTTTCCTTCAACATGATTAACAGTGTTTGTCCGTGCACTAATGTCATAATTTTCTATTATAGTCTCATTCACAGAATTTTATTTTTGTGCTTCGTAAACTGTCTCTGTAGTAGAGGAAAATCAAACCCTGAGCTTAACGTGATTTTAAAGATCGTGTCAATAAGCAATGGAACCTCTTTTGACATGAAATGTTAACTCATATGTATTAACCAGGAAATGATGCTGCCGGAATACCATATCATTTTCTGATTTAAACATCTTGTCACATCTTCTTTTATCTTAACCAATATTTTTAGCATATTTTCATTTTATGAAAAACTAGGCTTATGAGATCACCTTTTGTCCATGTGTCTTTCTGTGTGTGCGTGTGTGTGTGTTTGATGGTGTGTGTGTGTGTGTCCCTAATAAATTCTAAACGGCAGGAGCGATTTCAATGAAACTCAGTGAGATCATAGCACCATTATGGCCGACCCTGACCATGCCCTTGAAATTTTATTATGTCTCACCAATCCAACATGGCGGCTGTGCGAAATATTTCACCAGCATTCAGTATCTCCGAAACTATTTCCGATATCATCCTGAAATTATTTACGGTGATAAAGGGAACTACTAAAAGTATACCTATGAGTTTCTAAAAAACCTGGTATCTACAAAACCAACATGGCGGCCAATCGAAGTTGAGACTTTTAAATAGACTTTTCTCGCGATTTAACCATCCAAACGTAATGAAACATGGTACAGAAAATGTGTATGCACATTGTAATGCACTGGCGTCTAATTTAGTTAATTTGTTTATATAACCACAAAATGGCGGCTGTGCGAAATATATCACTGGCATTCAATATCTCCGAAACTATTTATGATATCATCCTGTAATATTGTACGATGATATAGGGCACTGCTACAAGTTTATCTATGTAACTTTCAAAAACCTGTTAAGTACAAAACTAACATGGCGGCCAAGCGAAGTTGAAACATTTTAATAGACTTTTCTCGTGATTTAACCATTTGAGCGCAGTGAAATATATATAGTACAGTAAATTATTATTCATATTAAAATGCACTGGCATTTAATTTAGTTCAATTGTTTACATAACCTCAAGATGGCGGCTGTGCGAAATTTTAAAATTAAGTTTTTATTTCTTGTGTCGTAATAATGCGATCGAAGTGAAAGTTTGAATAATGAAGCTACGCAATAATTTCCCTTTAATGATACATACCTCTATGGCCTATACATATAACAATCCAAAATTGCGAGCATCCGAAATATTTTGACGGTTCTCAATATCTACGAATCTTTTACAGCAATCAAACTGAATTTTTTAATGTTCATAGAGGTTATGAACAAGTTCACCTATATGTCTTTCAGTAACCTAGTGAGCACAAATCAAACATGGCGGCGACGCGAAATATAAATATTTAAATGGACGTTTCTCGCGATTTAACCCTCCGCAAACTTTGCACGTTAAATGCTTATACAAATGTTAATCCACTGGCATCTAATTTATTTCAATTGTTTTTATAACCACCAGATGGCAGCTGTGCGAAATTTTAAAATCTCGTTTTTACTTCTTGTGTCCTAATTATGCGATTGAAGTCTGCCACACGTACACAATAAACTTCATGTAATAGTACATAAATAAAAATCCTACCTGGCGACCATAGGAAATATTTAGACGGTTCTCAATATCTACGAATTTATCACAACAATCAAACTGAAATTTTGTATGTTGATAGAGGCAACATGAATAGGATATATGAACATAGGCTGTATAGTTCTTCACAGAACTACTTGTTTGTTGATAAAATACTTGGATGAAGAAAGCGCTGTTAGTAAGTGATTGCTTTTTGTTCGCTACCCGTTGTTAATGTGGTGCGTGTGTCAGTATATGGACTTATGAAAGGGAGATAGAAGAAGTACTGTCCCCGCGCCAGCTCGGAGAACCTGGCAGGAATGTGGAGTGGAGTGAGTAAGCCAGTGATGACGTAGCACTGTACTATACTATGCAAAAACATGTACTCACCTTAGAGTAGCGGTGTTGCTAATGGAGAATCCTGGTCTTCTTCTTCTGCCTCACTTTCCGACTCGACTCTTCATATCCACTGGAGGAATCACTATCATCACTGTCAACATCCAGGTGTATCAATGACATCAGCGACAATGACTTTCTGAACACTCCTACAGTACCTTTCCCAGTGAGTATTGGTTACAGATGTTATCGCTTTAAGAGTAATATCTCTTAGTTTCTGAAGAGATAAATCCCAGGTAACATTTCCTTCGCGCACCACACGTTTCACCTTATTCCAAGCTAGTTCGATGGCATTCAGATCACACATGTAAAGGGGAAGGCGGAACATGGTATGTCCCAAGGATTGCAAATGAGTCAATTTTACACAATGTCTCTTTTGGTTTTACCACTTCTACTAATTTATGCTTGCCACGGTGGGTGAGTGGTCAACGTGTCGGTCTACTAACCCCCAAGCTTGCAGGTTCGCTCCTGGCCGTGGTAAGAGAAATTTGAAATGCGGAAAAAATTACGACACCATGGCGTACGATGTTGGTATGTCAAAGAACCCATTTGAATTCAGTAGGCCATGTTCATAATGACAAAATTAATCTCGGGAATTTCCGCCAACACTAAGTTCCTCATTTCTCCACTAGAAAGCGCTATAGTGTTCAAGGAGCTTAGATATCTAACCTCCATGACTTTCATAGTGCTTCAAGGAACAACGAAATTTGGCATGCAAGCTACCCTTTGGGTGTCAAATAACGAAGCTTGCACCCGGAACCCGAGGCCGTACGATATTATTATTATACTATTTTATATAGTGCCTCTTTCCTCATAGACTCGTCGCAAGTAACTCCTTTGTTGCGTAACCACGATATCATATCTGATTTCACAGAGTACTTTGTGGGTGGTTTTTCTACCTGTGTGCAGTGATAGGATGCGTTATCTAACACAAATACAGATGAAGGTGGTAGATTGGGTGCAAGCTTACCGGTGGCCCACTTAATGAAATTCACACTGTTCATCTGCCCGTGATAATCCCCACTTGCCGTACCGGCTTTATAGATGAGGAGAGCATTTTCTATGAATCCGTTTATACCCCCAGCGTGAACCACTATTAACCTATTACCTGAATTCATGTTAGCTTGTACTCCAAATACTTCCTGACTTTGCCAGCACTTTCCAAAAGTTAAATTACTATCTATCAGAGTTTCGTCAAGATAAATTATCTGTTGCCCACTTTGCCTGAGTTGTTTTATTCTCACTAGATAGTCATGCCGCAACGATACGATGTGAGGTCTTTCAATTAAAATCTTCCTCCGATTTTGAGAATTTTCCCTCCGGAAACAGATTTGTTTTACTACTTTTCGTAATGAAGTATGTGCCCAAGGGAAAATTAGGCCTATTTTACACGGGGCCACCATGGCCGCGCCACCATGTTGGCGCCACCACGTCTTTGCAATATTTTCTCTAGCTACCAAACACGCCACCAGTAATGAGCCAGTCTTGAAATGGAGGTGGAAGAAACAGCACTTGCTGTTTTTCTACATATCAGGTTGCGTAAGGGCCGAAAACGGGGAAATAGAAGATTTTGGTTTCACCCACTTTTGCAGGATCGATCAACAAAAGGTATATTTTGTACTCTGTATATTGATCATAGACAATCCAGTCAAATTCTTCACCTTCCTACGAATGAAAATTTCATCTTATGATGAGCTACTGCAGTGTTCAAGAGATCAACTGACTGGTGTGGACACAAATATGAGAGATAATACACCTCCAGAGGAATAACTCCTAGTGACACTGAGGTAAGAAGAATATGCACATTTTCGATTTACAGTGTACTCCCGATAATTTGTTACATTATACATTCACGGAGATAAACATATAAACAAGTGAATGGAACGCAATTATGTGTAGTCATGGTTACAGCCGGACACGGACATTTGTTTATCTTTTTCACAGGGTGAGATAATCACAGTTTGGTTGGTTGGTTCTTAAGTTTAGGGGCTGCGACAACGCGGTCATGTAGCCCCGTGTACTTTGGGTGTGTGTAGAATCTGTCTGATAACCGGTGTTAATTGTGATGACTGTATTAGTGTGTGTTATCTGTTTTTTTTAATTTAAGTACTGAAACTTAGAATTTTTCAAATAGTTCCTACTTTCGCCGCCAAGCGCCACCGTCAACGACTACTAGGCCAAGTTCAGAACTTAGCTACTAGAAGCCACCGCAGTCGGCTCTTGACAACGAACGTAGAAACCTAAGAGCGTTGTTTACATATCTAACCTATCCAATTTAGCTTCACACAGGTGCAATTAGTGGAAGGTTCTTTAACATGCCATAAATCTATGACATGGGACCGCCGGCTTTACTTCCCCTCCAAAGGAAGGCATACTGAGGGATTTTTAACTCTCTTAAAAAATCCGACGGCTTCGGCCGGGTTTGAACCGAGATAATCACAAGAGATACTAAATGTATTCATCAGCCGGGAGATAAGAGCAAACTCAAAGCGATTTAATTCGATTTTAATCAAAAGTAATATCGTTACAGTTTTCGTTACTTACCAAAAATAGTGACAGAATTACCGTTACGGTTGTCAAAGTAACAAATAGTTACTTTTTCGTTAGTTATTTTTTATTTAAGGCGAGGACATGGGCCCTTACGTTTTCGTTACTTTGTATAAACATATAGTTGCCTAATAACATTTACCCCGCTGCTGGCCTGGCCGCACAGAAAGTTGCGTCTCGTGTGAAAGGCTCCATTTGACTCAATGTAAACATGTGGTGGCGCGGCCAAAAATCGCAATGCCTGCCACCACGAATTCTGGCCGCGCGACCAGGCCCGCCACCACATGTGAAAGGCTCCATTTGAATCAATGCAATGACGTGGTGGCGCGGCCATGGTGGCCCCGTGTGAAAGGGGCCTTATTTTGCCTTGTGTCACAGGCAGGAGTTTTGGAATGGTAGGAACGCGTGTTTCTTCCGCATAAAACGCTTGAATAGCACGACGAATTAAACATTTATCAAAATCATCAATGTTCACTTCAGTGTGTGATTGCCTAGTATTTCGTCTCTTATCCGGAGTGCACAACACACTACCCTCCCCACTTTCAGCCAATTTCCTCGTTTCCTTCCATATCTTTTAATAAAAGATTCGGACACTCCAGCATAGTGAGCAGCTCTTCGTGTCGCCTGGTTTAATGTGAAAGCAAAACGTTTGTTTTCAGCCTCTTCATCACATTTTACAAAAATGTTACTTATGATACCACGACCCTCAGAATGCACAACTTCATTTTTCTTTCACACCGACATAACACTATGAGAACCACACAATCAAGTCTATGTTTCCACTGAGGTAGTATAAGCATAAGCATGGTCCGGAATTCCCTCGGTCACTCATCGTTCCCGCTCCCCTTACCTCATACCCCGCGTCCTCAGAGCTGGCGCGGGGACTGTAGTGCTCGTATGTCGACAACACTATTTCCTGTTGAGCTTCAATATAGTAATCGTTCCGACGTGGCTACATGTTGGCTACTCCAACATTAACGCGTTTTCATGACAGCTTTCAATCACTAGAGAATCCATGGCCTTCTGAATCCGCTGAATATATAATGAGCGCTGTATTTACAGCGGAAAGGCACGAAAACCGTCGCTCACAAAATTAATGAAGAAAGAGAATTACCCCAGTATTAGCGCGATTGTGAGTGATTTGTATTCAAGTGAAGAGGATTATCTTTCAGAGATTGATTCGGGACGTGCTTCAGAAATATCCAGCGATTCTGAAGTCAGAAGGCTCCGGTTCATCAAACTATAACAGTTCTGACTGGGTAACCTACAAGCCTACACATGCTGATTTTATGAAATTCCTGCATGATTTGACTTCAGATTTCCAACCACCACTCAGTTAATTTCTTTCAAGATGATTTTTCACGCTAATTTTCACGAGTTGAACATTCAAAGAGATATTGGATGGGACACAATAGGTATGCTAGTCACAGATAGTAATAGAGTCATACATTCCAGAAAAATTACTATGAGTTGAGATATGTGACCAGCTGAACAAATTTGAGTGGGATTAATCTGTCAAAAATGTTGACACCTGCCTGGAGTTGAATGGGAAAGTAACGTAAAACCAATCCTCGTCTACATTTGACTTTATGGAGCGGGCAGCATCCGGTTTCTACTCTCACATAAGCTTACATAATTATTAAAATCTTCAATCGCGGAACCAGGATATGAATCCAGGCTGTCTCTATAGAAAGTTACTGTGCAAACCGCTAGACCATGATGATGGAAGAATTCAATAGCCTTGAGTGTTCTCCTTTCATTCCAAAGTTCAGCTACGGTGAGTCAACACAAATTAAATGAAATTGAATTGAGGTGAGGCCGGAACAATTCGAGAATAATTAAATCAATTATTTATTCTTTCATTGTAGAGTCAATTGAATGTTTCCGTAATTGAGTTATATTGTTTTGAAATTCGTTTCCAATTATTTAAACATTCATGTTTTATATGTATAAAAACGCGTAACTTGATTTCCAATAACAGATCCGCCCACAGGTAAAATTCTCAATGTTGGCATCGAGGTCAATGATATTCCAATATGAACTACTTCCCCATAAAGCCAACGATGAGACTGGTTAATCAGAAACCTTTCAAACAAACGCTGACAGGAAATCGTAGTTGGGAGAGGAGACACAATATTAGGAATGAAGGAAAATTTTGAGAGTTTCTGTAAAACTGATTTTGGGAAAAACAGAATGATACATTGGTATATCAGGAAACCAGGTTGTTCGGCAGGAGAAATATGTTTTGATAAATTATAGGTTGGTTGGTTCCTTAGTTTAGGGGCTGCTACATCGCGTTCATGTAGTCTCGTGTACTTTATGTGTGGGTAGAATCTGTCTGATAACCGGTGTTAATTGTGATGGTTGTATTAGTGTGTGTTATCTGTTTTTAATTCAAGTAAGGACTGCAGACGATTATTTCAAGTAGTTCCTACTTTTTCTGTAAAATGATACCGTCCACTAAACCTAGCTGTGGACTTGGCTACTAGATGCCATCGCAACCAGCAGCTGGCGATAAACGTTGGATCTAACCTACAAATTTTGCTTCACACAATTGAAGTTAGTAGAAAGTTTTTTTTACATGCCATAAATCTATGGCATAGGCCCGCAGCACCAGCTTTACTTCCCCTACAAAGGAGGCATAATGAGGGATTTTTAACGCTCTTAAAAATCCGATGACTTCAACCGGGTTGAACCCGCAAACTTGGGCATAGAAGCTCAGCATGCTGCCAACTACACCACCGAAGCCGCTGTTAAATTAGAGAAATGGCTGTAGGTCAAAGATCTCCTTAGAGTGGTTGCATATGTTTAGTAAGAATTGAAAATGTGACCGCAGTTGGAATTCGAACCCAATTCTACTGCTATCCGGGCTAATATGTTTAACCATTTGGACCTATGCGGCCATGCACCGACCGTGGTCAAAGTTTAAAATCTCAGGTGATGGGGTGCTGTTGTGGTGGCTTACAGAATGACGAGGATATATCTTAGATTTCCTAGACAACACACACAAATAAAAAAAACCTGTGCGCCAAAAGTATGAACATGACTTTGATTTTTGAAACAGAAATTACTTCAGGACATTGCTCTGCTTGGAGCGGTTTTGTCGATTGAGTATGACAGAGGTGTCCATATAGCGCGCCGGCTGCAAATGTTGTTGTTTGAGTCTTCAGTCCTTTCACTGGTTTGATGCAGCACTCCATGTCTCCCTATCCTGAGCTAATAGTTTCATCTCTACATAGCTACCACACCCGACATCCGAGGTAATCTGTTTAACATATTCTAACCCTGGTCTACAGTTCTTATCCTCGACCCTTCCTTCCATAACTAAGCTTGCTGTTCTTGGGTGTCTTAGTATGTGTCCTACCAACCTATCTCTTCTCTTCATTAGCAGTCGCCAGAAACATCTCTCCTCTCTCACTCGTCTTAATACCTCTTCGTTTGTAACCCTATCTACCCTTCTGAAATAATATGATCTATTGTTGTGCCAATTTTGAATGAAATCCATTAGTTAGTATAGAAGTTACATGCATTTTAAAATTGGACCTATCAGCAGGCTTAGAATCATGTTGGCAGCACTGACTTATATTAGTTACTCCAAAGTAATCTAGAATGCCAGGTACTATACGTGTGCAAAGTTTAGAGCTACTGGCTTGCATTCTTTCTGATATATTGACATTAGGGTAACAAAAATAGAGACAGCATTTATTAACAGTTGGCAGCCCTGATTGCTCTTAGGAATACGCATAGTCATAGCTGTTATGGTACACATAGCACATACGAAATTTGGTTGAAATCCAAATGATAGTATGGAAGTTACATGTATTTAAATTTGGACCTCTCAGCAGGCTTAGAATCATGTTGGTAGCACTGACGTATATAAGTTACTCCAAATTAATATAGAATGTCTTGTACTATACGTGTGCATAGTTTAAAGCTGTCGGCTTGCATACTTTCTCATATATATTGGTATTTGGATAAAAGAAATTAAGAGCATTTTTTAACAGTTGGCAGCACTGGTGGTTCATAAGAATACGTTCAGTCATATCTGGTTATGTACACATACAACATACGATATTTGGTTGAATTCCAATTGATAGTGTAGAAGTTATATGCATTTAAATATTGGACCTATCAGTAGGCTTATAATCATTTTGGCAACACTGCCATGTATGGCCTTCTGGAAATTAAACTGCAATAGTATTATCTATATGTGTGCCGATTTTGAAATAGCTCCCATTCATACCTTCCAAGATATCCAACATGGAGCTCAAATTTCAATTGCGATTTTTCAGCAGTTGGTAGCACGGACATCATTTTCAAATATGGCCGTGAGATATTCAGGTATAGATCTTTACTCCTAGCAAATTTTATTTCGATTGCTCCAGCCATTTAGGAGTTGATAGGGGGGACACACACACACAGCCAGACAGACAGACAGACAGACAGAAGGAGAGACAGACAGACAGACAGACAGACAGACATTTTCCCGGATCGATCTCATAAGACTACTTTTTCCTCATATTTGCAAAATGTGAAAAGTAGGCTAAAAATCCAACATGGTGACCATCCAAAATATTTAATCGGTTCTCAGTGTCTACGAATCTTTTACACCAATCAAACTGAAATGTTGTATGTTGGCAGTGGCAATTAACATAAGTAGGATATATGAAAATAAGCTTTAGTTCTTCATGGAACTACCTGTTCTACATTCGAATTGTGCCACTATGGTCTATGGAGTAACAATCAAAATCAATATTTCGTTCTAGATCGTCTGCCAGCTTTGATGTCCTGCCAGTATCTCTTGAGCCCATCACTCAGCGCCTTCTTCCGATCTTCTGACGGAGGTCCCCTCCGTCTTTTGCGTTCTGCCCCTATCTTAAATCACTGGTAATTTTTATTTTTTGTCTGAATTCACACCTGCTCATAATTTTCAGTCCGGAATACCAATTTCTATAAGGTATTTGTTACATTCTTTGAACCATGCCAATTTTTTCCTCTTTGGTTTCCCGAAATTCCAAATTTTCTTAGACGATCGTTGGACATTCTGAAAATGTGTCCATAGAACAACAACCTTTTCCTTTTTATTGTTGAAGTGGCTGGTTCTATCTTTCTTTCTATATAACTCTTCGTTTGAACTCAACCCATCTGTTGCCTAATTTTTTCTCAATACCCTGCGTTCTCTTTTGACTAACTGGTCGACTAGTCCCCGTCTCTTCATAGTCTCCAAAGCATATAATGCTTCAGGTTTGACAACCGTGCTGTAGTGTCTTAAGTTGGCTCCAATGCTCAGTGACTTCTTATTATAGAGATTTTTCGTCAGATGATTATTTTCATTATTATTATTATTATTATTATTATTATTATTATTATTATTATTATTATTATTATTATTATTATTATTATTATTATTATTTGTATTGAGGCCTATTTAGTGATGTGGGCCGGGCAAATGCCCAGTGGGCAGGACATCTATAAATGGCATTTGCCCGGGCATTTGCCCAAATCAGTTTTAAGCGCCCAAAATCTGGTTTTCAAAATACTGTTTTATTATTACTTTTTGCTACATGTGATTGTTACTGGAGCTTCTAAAACATAATACAGACCATTAATCAAAGGTACATTTCATGGATAAACTAGCAATGCCCGAATATTGCTAATAATAATTTAATTATCCTGTGTCAATATTGTCAATAACATCTAAATGGGAATTATGTATACCTAGTTTGAATAAAACATCGTATTACTGGGCCTGAAGACCTACTCATTTAAATGCAGTAAATTAAGGTAGGAGTTTGATTATGGTATGAATAGTGGCTTTGGGAGGTGGGTGGATGGGATAGGCCCTGGGCAGCCATTGTGCTGTGATCTAGCTGTGAAGAATGTGAGCCAGAACTACAGTACTTGAAAGTTCAATAAAAAAGTGATGAAGAGGATACAGAAACAGATGGATGTGATTAAGATACCCAAGAACACAAAACATCCATTTATTATTAATTTCATATAAATAAATGTACCTCATGTCCACATTTGTTTCATTTTTAACTTATTCAGTTAATGTAATAACATACATTATGTATTCAATATTAGTCATTTGTCAGTAAAATATCAAGCTCATTTAAGAATTATACAGATGTACTGATATGCTGAGTGATTTTTTCCCCAATTACACAATCAACATTCATAGGCATACGCATAATTATTATGTATAAAATTCCACTTGAGTTGAGAGGCAATAGACAAATATTAGGACTACTTAACTACTTTTCCATCATTATAAATTACATAATTTTGTATATTAAATATGTATACTGTATACATATACCTGGGCATTTATGGGTTTTGGGCATTTATCCGGGCATTTACCCTGGGCATTTGCCCCGACATATAAATGCCCTGTCATTTTACATCACTAGGCCAATTGTATTACTTCATGTGAATGATATGAAGGATATAATAATTTGCCAGCTCATGGGCTGCGTCACAAGTCTTATCTGCTTTCCTTGTTGAAATATCACTCGAAGCGAAGTGAAAGTTTGAAAAACAGTTTGTAACCACCAGTTATAAAACTTCTGTCATTCTGTCATATCAGCACCGGGTATTTAGTTCGAAAAGATTCTTTTCTTCAAGGGGAAAGATAAGGAGGAAAGTTTCTTTATTGTTCATGACGAAGTTTTAAATGAAAATCTGTCTGAATTAAAGAACACAGGATATTGCAGTGAAGGAAAGAGCCGGATTATGGATCTGAATTATTCTTTACGGTGAAGGCAATTAGAGTGGATATTAAGTAACAGAATCTGGGTTGTTTGGAAAAGGACTTAAATTTGTATCAATTAAACTCCAGATTGGCCTATATTCTTCATGGACTTAGAGAACGTTTGTCATACGTATCACGGGGCATGGTGGTGCAGCGGTCAAGCTGTTAGCCTCTCACCAAGGTGGACAGGTTTCGATTCCCGGTCAATGCATGTGAGATTTTCGAAGTGAAATGCCATGTCCTGTGGTTCGGATTCCACGTAAAAAGGAGGTTCCGTGGCTCATGATCGATGATTAATGGTTACGTAAAACTGAAAGCTTCCTCGCTTCCTTTCATACGTATCATATAAAAGCAATGTTAAAATTATCATTCGATTGTCTTCTGTAGATTATGTCTGAATGTTTGGTCATGCACCAATCGAAAACTCTTGATTGATTTCAATACATTTGGTATTCAAGATAAGATGGATATGTTCCAATTAACCCTCCGTTGGTCGCGTGAATTACTATTGTAATCCAGGTTCATTTGTTTAATACACACATCAAAAGACGTTTTGCATATTGCCATGGAGCCCAGTGTGGATGAGAGTGAGGACGGATTTATTTATTAAGCAGTGGCCAAGCCTGCTCTACACAATTGAGATCGGGAGAATACGCAGGCCATTCCATTCTGTGAATACCATTCTCCTGAAGAAAGCCATTGACAATGCCAGCTCTGTGCGGGCGAGCGTTATCGTCCATGAAAGTGAAATATGGGCCGAAATTGTCAGCATGGCCTTTCACTACAGGTGCCAGGATAGTATCCCTATAACGTATGCCTGTCATACGCCCTGGGATGTACACAAGAGGGGTTCGGCGACCATACATGATGCCACCCCAAAACATTGCACCACCTCCTCGCAATTAGTATAGGTCATGGATGTATTGGTCATGCATACGTTCACCGGGGTATCAATCTAATATATAAAAGTGAAAGTCTGTATGTATGTATGTATATATGTTGGTTCCGTATACAAATCTACACCGTTCCACCAATCTCAACCATATTTTGCATACACATAGTTTAGGACCCAGAAGGAACCGCTGGCTACATGAATTTTCGATAGTCTTTCTCATTCTTCTGATTTCGGCCCTTTTTCACTCAAAAACAGGCTAATCAAATCATAAAATATACTCATGAAGGAATGGCAAGGCAGATAGTTTCCATGGCAACATAGCTCAAGTCGAGACACGGCCGTCTGGATGCCAATTGCGCTCTGCACTACCGGTATAGAAAATGAGGATCTTTACTTGAAATCCCGTTAGTTACTCCAATGCTCACACAGCACTGTCAACCGAGTATAGCATAACAAAGACTTGACACTATCTACTAGATATTTGTCAAATACCACTCACTCACTCACACATTCATCACGAAATCTCAGAACCCACCCAACGGATTGGAATGAAATTTGGTATGCAGCTTACTCAAGGGCCGCAAACGCCCACTAAGAAAGGATTTTTGGATATTCAGGTTCTAAAGGGGTGTTAAGGGGGTAGACCTGCATTTCATCGAATAGCAATATCTCCCGATTGGTTTCACTGGGGGATGTGATACTCGGCATATAAACTCATCATTAAAAATAAGAAGACATGTGTCTGAGGGTTTTTCGATGTGGTGTATATTATGAGGTGAAAGGGGTGAAAAGTGGGGGTTGAAAGATTCCTAACGGAGCCTGCATCTCATAAACGACATAGGCGAGGAGTTTGAAACTCAGCGGGAAAAAATCAGCATACAAAATAAGTAAATAGGTGTTTGACCGTTTTTTTTTCATAAATCCAATTTAAGGGGCCTATGGCGAGGGGTGAAATTCTGTGTAAAAAGAAACAGGAAAGAAAGTGTCCTAACCGATTGACTCACTCGCTCTTCAAACTCAGGGGGAAAAACTGCTTAAAAATAAGTATAACTTATATGAGTTCGACAGTTTTTTTTGATAAACCAAATTAAGGGGTTCATCGGGAGGGGTGAAATTCTGAAGAAAAAAATTGAAAGAAAATGTCCTGACTCACCCACTCATCATCGCCCAGCCAAAAATATTGAAGTTGGAAACATGTCATTTTCGGGATATGTTCGTTGTATGTCAAAACCATACACTAAGGGAGGATTTTTGAATATTCAGGCTCTAAAGGGGTCTTAAGGGGGTTAAACCTGCATTTTATTGAATAACAATATCTCACGAGTGGTTTCATTTGTGGATGTGATACTCGGCTTATAAACTAATCATTAAAAATAAGCAGACATGTGTCTAAGGGTTTTTCGATGTGGTGTATTATTATGAGGTGAAAGGGGTGAAAATTGGGGGTTGAAGGATTCCTAACGAAGCGTGTAGGCCTATCTCCTAAACGACATAGGCGAGAAATTTGAAACTCGGCGAAAAGAAATCAGCTTAAAAAATAAGTAAGTCGGTGTTCCACCGTTTTTTCATAAATTAATTTAAGGAACCAATGGGGTGGGGTGAAATTCTGGGGGGAAAAAGGAGAGAAAGTGTCCTAACTGACTGACTAACTCACTCAATCATCAAACTCAGGGGAAAAAGACAGCTTAAAAAATAAGTTAATAGGTGTTCAAGCGTTTTTTCATCAATCCAATTTAAGGGGCCCATGGGGAGGGGTGATATTCTGGTAAAAATAATTGAAAGAAAATGTCCTGTCTGACTCACTCACTCGTCACGCCCAGCCAAAACTATTAATGTTAGAAACATGAAATTTTGGCAATATGTTCGCTGTATATCGAAAACGTCAACTAATGAATGATTTTTGTTATTCGGGTTTTAAAGAGGTGTTAAGGGGGTAAACGTGCATTTCATTGAATAACGATATCTCATGAGTTGTTTCTTTGGGGATGTGATATTCGGTATATAAGCTAATCATTAAAAGAATCAGACATATGTCTAAGGGTTTATCGATGAGGTGTATATTACGAGGTGAAAGGGGTGAAAATCGGGGGTTGAGGGATTCTTAACGGAGCGTGTATCTCTTAAACGACATAGGCGAGAAGTTTGAAATTCGGCGGGAAAAAACAGCTTAAAATATAAGTAAATAGGTGTTCGACCGTTTTTTTATAAATCCAATTTAAGGGGTCCTTGGAGAGAGGTGAAATTCTGGGGAAAAAAACAGGAAAGAAAGTGTCCTAACTCACTCACTCATCAAACTCAGGGGGGAAGAACAGCTCAAAAATAAGTAAATAGGTGTTCGACCGTTTTTTTTTTCATAAATCCAATTTAAGGGGTTCATGAGAGGGGTGAAATTCTGAAAAATAATTGAAAGAAAATGTCCTGACTTACTCACTCATCATCCCCCAGCCAAAATTATTGAAGTTAGAAACATGATATTAAGGGGCTATGTTCGTTGTATGTTGAAAACGTCCACTAAGGAAGGAATTTTGGATATTCAGGTTCTAAAGGGGTGTTAAGGGGGTAGACTTGCATTTAATTGAATAACAATATCTCCCGAATGATTTCCTTTGGGATGGGATACTAGGCATATAAACTCATCATTAAGAATAAGAAGACACATGTCTGAGGGTTTTTCGATGTGGTGTATATTATGAGGTGTATGTGTGAAAAGTGAGTGTTGAAGGATTCTTAACGGAGCAAGTATCTCTTAAAAGACAGAGGCAAAAAGTAAGAATCTCAGGGAGAAAAATCAGATTGAAAAAGTAGTAGATAGGTGTTCGATCGTTTTTTCATAATCCAATTTAAGGGGCTCATGGAGAGGGATGAAATTCTGGGGAAAGAAGTCCACAAAGGAAGGATTTTTGGATATTCACTCATCATCCCCCAGCAAACCTATTGCAGTTAGAAACTTGAAATTTTGAGGATATGTTCGTTGTTTGTCGAAAAAGTCCACTAAGGATGGATTTTTGGATATTCATGTTCTGAAGGGGTGTTAAGGGGGTTAAACTTGCATTTCATTGAATAACAATATCTCACGAGTTGTTTCATTTGGGGATGTGATATTCGGCATACAAACTAATCATTTAAAATAAGCAGACATATGTCTAAGGGTTTATCGATATGGTGTATATTATGAGGTGAAAGGGGAGAAAATTGGGGGTTGAAGGATTCTTAACGGAGCGTGTACTGTATCTCTTATTCAACATAGGCGATAAGTTTGAAATTCAGCGGAAAAAGCAGCTTAAAAATAAGTAAATAGGTGTTCGACCATTTCTTCATAAATCCAATTTAAGGGGCCCATGGGGAGGAGTGAAATTCGGGGGGGGGGGAACAGGAAAGAAGGTGTCCTAACTGATTGACTTACTTACTCACTTATCAAACTCAGGGGGAAAACAGCTTTAAATAAGTAAATAGGTGTTCGACCGTTTTTTTTTTTCATAAATCCAATTTAAGGGGTTCTTGGGGAGGGGTGAAATTCTCAAATATTAATGAAAGAAAATGTCCTGACTGACTCACTCACTCATCATCGCCCAGCAAAAATTATTGAAGTTAGAAACATGAAATTTTGGGGATAAGTTCGTGGTATGTCGAAAACGTCCACTAAGGAAAAAGTTTTGGATATTCAGGTTCTAATGAGGTGTTAAGGGGGTAAACGTGCATTTCATTGAATAATAATATCTCATGAGTGGTTTCATTTGGGGATGTGATACTTGGCATATATACTAATCATTTAAAATAAGCTGACACATGTCTAATGGTTTTTCGATGTGGTGTATATTATGAGGTGAAAGGGATGAAAAGTGAGGGTTGAAAGATTCCGAACGGAGCGTGTATCTCTTAAACGACATAGACGAGGAGTTTGATTTTCTCCGAGTTCCAATCACCTTAAAAATTAATAAATGAATAAATAATTAAAATAAGTAGATGTTCGACCGTTTTTTTTTTCATAAATCCAATTTAAGGGGCATATGGGGAGGGGTGAAATTCTGGAATAAAAACGTCCACTAAGGAAGGATTTTTGGATGTTCACTCTCATCGACCAATCAAAACTATTGAAGTTAGAAGAAGGGGATATGTTTGTTGTGTGTCGAAAATGTCTACTAAGGAGGGATTTTTGGATATTCAGGTTCTAAAGGGGTGTTAACGGGGTTAAACCTGCATGTCATTGAATAACAATATGACACGACTATGACGCGAGCGAAGCGAGGCTAAAAATGAGATGGTGTGTGTCTGTGTATTACTCAATCACGCAAGATCCACTGGTCCGACTTACATGAATTTTACATGAAAGTAGCTGATTTAACTGGTTAACATATAGGCTACTTTTGATTTCAATACTTTGCACTATGGCGACCATTTTAGTGACGTCACTACACCCTTTGGTTTCAAACTTTCATATTTCCATTTCAAATAATAAGTGAACGCTAAGAAATAGCAAACTTTTGATGGCATATACGAGGTTTAAAATTACATTTTCTATCCGAAAGGTATCTCCAACGGTTAGCGAGTAAAACCTAAATTTGTGCTATAAAACACGGTCAACGCCGACCGGTGTAGTTGGACAAAATATTCCATCCTTAATCTCCCTCTGCGCAGCACCTCGCCTATCCCCTGTTTTAACTGTCACTTTCACATTTTAATTTATTTATGACGCGTAGCGAAGCACGGGTACTTCAGCTAGTTCATTATATTCATTGGATATAATATACTTTATCACAAACTTCCTGCTTATTTACTCGGTTCTTTTCCTTCAACATGATTAACAGTGTTTGTCCGTGCACTAATGTCATAATTTTCTATTATAGTCTCATTCACAGAATTTTATTTTTGTGCTTCGTAAACTGTCTCTGTAGTAGAGGAAAATCAAACCCTGAGCTTAACGTGATTTTAAAGATCGTGTCAATAAGCAATGGAACCTCTTTTGACATGAAATATTAACTCATATGTATTAACCAGGAAATGATGCTGCCGGAATACCATATCATTTTCTGATTTAAACATCTTGTCACATCTTCTTTTATCTTAACCAATATTTTTAGCATATTTTCATTTTATGAAAAACTAGGCTTATGAGATCACCTTTTGTCCATGTGTCTTTCTGTGTGTGCGTGTGTGTGTGTTTGATGGTGTGTGTGTGTGTGTCCCTAATAAATTCTAAACGGCAGGAGCGATTTCAATGAAACTCGGTGAGATCATAGCACCATTATGGCCGACCCTGACCATGCCCTTGAAATTTTATTATGTCTCACCAATCCAACATGGCGGCTGTGCGAAATATTTCACCAGCATTCAGTATCTCCGAAACTATTTCCGATATCATCCTGAAATTATTTACGGTGATAAAGGGAACTACTAAAAGTATACCTATGAGTTTCTAAAAAACCTGGTATCTACAAAACCAACATGGCGGCCAATCGAAATTGAGACTTTTAAATAGACTTTTCTCGCGATTTAACCATCCAAACGTAATGAAACATGGTACAGAAAATGTGTATGCACATTGTAATGCACTGGCGTCTAATTTAGTTAATTTGTTTATATAACCACAAAATGGCGGCTGTGCGAAATATATCACTGGCATTCAATATCTCCGAAACTATTTATGATATCATCCTGTAATATTGTACGATGATATAGGGCACTGCTACAAGTTTATCTATGTAACTTTCAAAAACCTGTTAAGTACAAAACTAACATGGCGGCCAAGCGAAGTTGAAACATTTTAATAGACTTTTCTCGTGATTTAACCATTTGAGCGCAGTGAAATATATATAGTACAGTAAATTATTATTCATATTAAAATGCACTGGCATTTAATTTAGTTCAATTGTTTACATAACCTCAAGATGGCGGCTGTGCGAAATTTTAAAATTAAGTTTTTATTTCTTGTGTCGTAATAATGCGATCGAAGTGAAAGTTTGAATAATGAAGCTACGCAATAATTTCCCTTTAATGATACATACCTCTATGGCCTATACATATAACAATCCAAAATTGCGAGCATCCGAAATATTTTGACGGTTCTCAATATCTACGAATCTTTTACAGCAATCAAACTGAATTTTTTAATGTTCATAGAGGTTATGAACAAGTTCACCTATATGTCTTTCAGTAACCTAGTGAGCACAAATCAAACATGGCGGCGACGCGAAATATAAATATTTAAATGGACGTTTCTCGCGATTTAACCCTCCGCAAACTTTGCACGTTAAATGCCTATACAAATGTTAATCCACTGGCATCTAATTTATTTCAATTGTTTTTATAACCACCAGATGGCAGCTGTGCGAAATTTTAAAATCTCGTTTTTACTTCTTGTGTCCTAATTATGCGATTGAAGTCTGCCACACGTACACAATAAACTTCATGTAATAGTACATAAATAAAAATCCTACCTGGCGACCATAGGAAATATTTAGACGGTTCTCAATATCTACGAATTTATCACAACAATCAAACTGAAATTTTGTATGTTGATAGAGGCAACATGAATAGGATATATGAACATAGGCTGTATAGTTCTTCACAGAACTACTTGTTTGTTGATAAAATACTTGGATGAAGAAAGCGCTGTTAGTAAGTGATTGCTTTTTGTTCGCTACCCGTTGTTAATGTGGTGCGTGTGTCAGTATATGGACTTATGAAAGGGAGATAGAAGAAGTACTGTCCCCGCGCCAGCTCGGAGAACCTGGCAGGAATGTGGAGTGGAGTGAGTAAGCCAGTGATGACGTAGCACTGTACTATACTATGCAAAAACATGTACTCACCTTAGAGTAGCGGTGTTGCTAATGGAGAATCCTGGTCTTCTTCTTCTGCCTCACTTTCCGACTCGACTCTTCATATCCACTGGAGGAATCACTATCATCACTATCATCACTGTCAACATCCAGGTGTATCAATGACATCAGCGACAATGACTTTCTGAACACTCCTACAGTACCTTTCCCAGTGAGTATTGGTTACAGATGTTATCGCTTTAAGAGTAATATCTCTTAGTTTCTGAAGAGATAAATCCCAGGTAACATTTCCTTCGCGCACCACACGTTTCACCTTATTCCAAGCTAGTTCGATGGCATTCAGATCACACATGTAAAGGGGAAGGCGGAACATGGTATGTCCCAAGGATTGCAAATGAGTCAATTTTACACAATGTCTCTTTTGGTTTTACCACTTCTACTAATTTATGCTTGCCACGGTGGGTGAGTGGTCAACGTGTCGGTCTACTAACCCCCATGCTTGCAGGTTCGCTCCTGGCCGTGGTAAGAGAAATTTGAAATGCGGAAAAAATTACGACACCATGGCGTACGATGTTGGTATGTCAAAGAACCCATTTGAATTCAGTAGGCCATGTTCATAATGACAAAATTAATCTCGGGAATTTCCGCCAACACTAAGTTCCTCATTTCTCCACTAGAAAGCGCTATAGTGTTCAAGGAGCTTAGATATCTAACCTCCATGACTTTCATAGTGCTTCAAGGAACAACGAAATTTGGCATGCAAGCTACCCTTTGGGTGTCAAATAACGAAGCTTGCACCCGGAACCCGAGGCCGTACGATATTATTATTATACTATTTTATATAGTGCCTCTTTCCTCATAGACTCGTCGCAAGTAACTCCTTTGTTGCGTAACCACGATATCATATCTGATTTCACAGAGTACTTTGTGGGTGGTTTTTCTACCTGTGTGCAGTGATAGGATGCGTTATCTAACACAAATACAGATGAAGGTGGTAGATTGGGTGCAAGCTTACCGGTGGCCCACTTAATGAAATTCACACTGTTCATCTGCCCGTGATAATCCCCACTTGCCGTACCGGCTTTATAGATGAGGAGAGCATTTTCTATGAATCCGTTTATACCCCCAGCGTGAACCACTATTAACCTATTACCTGAATTCATGTTAGCTTGTACTCCAAATACTTCCTGACTTTGCCAGCACTTTCCAAAAGTTAAATTACTATCTATCCGAGTTTCGTCAAGATAAATTATCTGTTGCCCACTTTGCCTGAGTTGTTTTATTCTCACTAGATAGTCATGCCGCAACGATACGATGTGAGGTCTTTCAATTAAAATCTTCCTCCGATTTTGAGAATTTTCCCTCCGGAAACAGATTTGTTTTACTACTTTTCGTAATGAAGTATGTGCCCAAGGGAAAGTTAGGCCTATTTCACACGGGGCCACCATGGCCGCGCCACCATGTTGGCGCCACCACGTCTTTGCAATATTTTCTCTAGCTACCAAACACGCCACCAGTAATGAGCCAGTCTTGAAATGGAGGTGGAAGAAACAGCACTTGCTGTTTTTCTACATATCAGGTTGCGTAAGGGCCGAAAACGGGGAAATAGAAGATTTTGGTTTCACCCACTTTTGCAGGATCGATCAACAAAAGGTATATTTTGTACTCTGTATATTGATCATAGACAATCCAGTCAAATTCTTCACCTTCCTACGAATGAAAATTTCATCTTATGATGAGCTACTGCAGTGTTCAAGAGATCAACTGACTGGTGTGGACACAAATATGAGAGATAATACACCTCCAGAGGAATAACTCCTAGTGACACTGAGGTAAGAAGAATATGCACATTTTCGATTTACAGTGTACTCCCGATAATTTGTTACATTATACATTCACGGAGATAAACATATAAACAAGTGAATGGAACGCAATTATGTGTAGTCATGGTTACAGCCGGACACGGACATTTGTTTATCTTTTTCACAGGGTGAGATAATCACAGTTTGGTTGGTTGGTTCTTAAGTTTAGGGGCTGCGACAACGCGGTCATGTAGCCCCGTGTACTTTGGGTGTGTGTAGAATCTGTCTGATAACCGGTGTTAATTGTGATGACTGTATTAGTGTGTGTTATCTGTTTTTTTAATTTAAGTACTGAAACTTAGAATTTTTCAAATAGTTCCTACTTTCGCCGCCAAGCGCCACCGTCAACGACTACTAGGCCAAGTTCAGAACTTAGCTACTAGAAGCCACCGCAGTCGGCTCTTGACAACGAACGTAGAAACCTAAGAGCGTTGTTTACATATCTAACCTATCCAATTTAGCTTCACACAGGTGCAATTAGTGGAAGGTTCTTTAACATGCCATAAATCTATGACATGGGACCGCCGGCTTTACTTCCCCTCCAAAGGAAGGCATACTGAGGGATTTTTAACTCTCTTAAAAAATCCGACGGCTTCGGCCGGGTTTGAACCGAGATAATCACAAGAGATACTAAATGTATTCATCAGCCGGGAGATAAGAGCAAACTCAAAGCGATTTAATTCGATTTTAATCAAAAGTAATATCGTTACAGTTTTCGTTACTTACCAAAAATAGTGACAGAATTACCGTTACGGTTGTCAAAGTAACAAATAGTTACTTTTTCGTTAGTTATTTTTTATTTAAGGCGAGGACATGGGCCCTTACGTTTTCGTTACTTTGTATAAACATATAGTTGCCTAATAACATTTACCCCGCTGCTGGCCTGGCCGCACAGAAAGTTGCGTCTCGTGTGAAAGGCTCCATTTGACTCAATGTAAACATGTGGTGGCGCGGCCAAAAATCGCAATGCCTGCCACCACGAATTCTGGCCGCGCGACCAGGCCCGCCACCACATGTGAAAGGCTCCATTTGAATCAATGCAATGACGTGGTGGCGCGGCCATGGTGGCCCCGTGTGAAAGGGGCCTTATTTTGCCTTGTGTCACAGGCAGGAGTTTTGGAATGGTAGGAACGCGTGTTTCTTCCGCATAAAACGCTTGAATAGCACGACGAATTAAACATTTATCAAAATCATCAATGTTCACTTCAGTGTGTGATTGCCTAGTATTTCGTCTCTTATCCGGAGTGCACAACACACTACCCTCCCCACTTTCAGCCAATTTCCTCGTTTCCTTCCATATCTTTTAATAAAAGATTCGGACACTCCAGCATAGTGAGCAGCTCTTCGTGTCGCCTGGTTTAATGTGAAAGCAAAACGTTTGTTTTCAGCCTCTTCATCACATTTTACAAAAATGTTACTTATGATACCACGACCCTCAGAATGCACAACTTCATTTTTCTTTCACACCGACATAACACTATGAGAACCACACAATCAAGTCTATGTTTCCACTGAGGTAGTATAAGCATAAGCATGGTCCGGAATTCCCTCGGTCACTCATCGTTCCCGCTCCCCTTACCTCATACCCCGCGTCCTCAGAGCTGGCGCGGGGACTGTAGTGCTCGTATGTCGACAACACTATTTCCTGTTGAGCTTCAATATAGTAATCGTTCCGACGTGGCTACATGTTGGCTACTCCAACATTAACGCGTTTTCATGACAGCTTTCAATCACTAGAGAATCCATGGCCTTCTGAATCCGCTGAATATATAATGAGCGCTGTATTTACAGCGGAAAGGCACGAAAACCGTCGCTCACAAAATTAATGAAGAAAGAGAATTACCCCAGTATTAGCGCGATTGTGAGTGATTTGTATTCAAGTGAAGAGGATTATCTTTCAGAGATTGATTCGGGACGTGCTTCAGAAATATCCAGCGATTCTGAAGTCAGAAGGCTCCGGTTCATCAAACTATAACAGTTCTGACTGGGTAACCTACAAGCCTACACATGCTGATTTTATGAAATTCCTGCATGATTTGACTTCAGATTTCCAACCACCACTCAGTTAATCTCTTTCAAGATGATTTTTCACGCTAATTTTCACGAGTTGAACATTCAAAGAGATATTGGATGGGACACAATAGGTATGCTAGTCACAGATAGTAATAGAGTCATACATTCCAGAAAAATTACTATGAGTTGAGATATGTGACCAGCTGAACAAATTTGAGTGGGATTAATCTGTCAAAAATGTTGACACCTGCCTGGAGTTGAATGGGAAAGTAACGTAAAACCAATCCTCGTCTACATTTGACTTTATGGAGCGGGCAGCATCCGGTTTCTACTCTCACATAAGCTTACATAATTATTAAAATCTTCAATCGCGGAACCAGGATATGAATCCAGGCTGTCTCTATAGAAAGTTACTGTGCAAACCGCTAGACCATGATGATGGAAGAATTCAATAGCCTTGAGTGTTCTCCTTTCATTCCAAAGTTCAGCTACGGTGAGTCAACACAAATTAAATGAAATTGAATTGAGGTGAGGCCGGAACAATTCGAGAATAATTAAATCAATTATTTATTCTTTCATTGTAGAGTCAATTGAATGTTTCCGTAATTGAGTTATATTGTTTTGAAATTCGTTTCCAATTATTTAAACATTCATGTTTTATATGTATAAAAACGCGTAACTTGATTTCCAATAACAGATCCGCCCACAGGTAAAATTCTCAATGTTGGCATCGAGGTCAATGATATTCCAATATGAACTACTTCCCCATAAAGCCAACGATGAGACTGGTTAATCAGAAACCTTTCAAACAAACGCTGACAGGAAATCGTAGTTGGGAGAGGAGACACAATATTAGGAATGAAGGAAAATTTTGAGAGTTTCTGTAAAACTGATTTTGGGAAAAACAGAATGATACATTGGTATATCAGGAAACCAGGTTGTTCGGCAGGAGAAATATGTTTTGATAAATTATAGGTTGGTTGGTTCCTTAGTTTAGGGGCTGCTACATCGCGTTCATGTAGTCTCGTGTACTTTATGTGTGGGTAGAATCTGTCTGATAACCGGTGTTAATTGTGATGGTTGTATTAGTGTGTGTTATCTGTTTTTAATTCAAGTAAGGACTGCAGACGATTATTTCAAGTAGTTCCTACTTTTTCTGTAAAATGATACCGTCCACTAAACCTAGCTGTGGACTTGGCTACTAGATGCCATCGCAACCAGCAGCTGGCGATAAACGTTGGATCTAACCTACAAATTTTGCTTCACACAATTGAAGTTAGTAGAAAGTTTTGTTTACATGCCATAAATCTATGGCATAGGCCCGCAGCACCAGCTTTACTTCCCCTACAAAGGAGGCATAATGAGGGATTTTAACGCTCTTAAAAATCCGATGACTTCAACCGGGTTGAACCCGCAAACTTGGGCATAGAAGCTCAGCATGCTGCCAACTACACCACCGAAGCCGCTGTTAAATTAGAGAAATGGCTGTAGGTCAAAGATCTCCTTAGAGTGGTTGCATATGTTTAGTAAGAATTGAAAATGTGACCGCAGTTGGAATTCGAACCCAATTCTACTGCTATCCGGGCTAATATGTTTAACCATTTGGACCTATGCGGCCATGCACCGACCGTGGTCAAAGTTTAAAATCTCAGGTGATGGGGTGCTGTTGTGGTGGCTTACAGAATGACGAGGATATATCTTAGATTTCCTAGACAACACACACAAATAAAAAAAACCTGTGCGCCAAAAGTATGAACATGACTTTGATTTTTGAAACAGAAATTACTTCAGGACATTGCTCTGCTTGGAGCGGTTTTGTCGATTGAGTATGACAGAGGTGTCCATATAGCGCGCCGGCTGCAAATGTTGTTGTTTGAGTCTTCAGTCCTTTCACTGGTTTGATGCAGCACTCCATGTCTCCCTATCCTGAGCTAATAGTTTCATCTCTACATAGCTACCACACCCGACATCCGAGGTAATCTGTTTAACATATTCTAACCCTGGTCTACAGTTCTTATCCTCGACCCTTCCTTCCATAACTAAGCTTGCTGTTCTTGGGTGTCTTAGTATGTGTCCTACCAACCTATCTCTTCTCTTCATTAGCAGTCGCCAGAAACATCTCTCCTCTCTCACTCGTCTTAATACCTCTTCGTTTGTAACCCTATCTACCCTTCTGAAATAATATGATCTATTGTTGTGCCAATTTTGAATGAAATCCATTAGTTAGTATAGAAGTTACATGCATTTTAAAATTGGACCTATCAGCAGGCTTAGAATCATGTTGGCAGCACTGACTTATATTAGTTACTCCAAAGTAATCTAGAATGCCAGGTACTATACGTGTGCAAAGTTTAGAGCTACTGGCTTGCATTCTTTCTGATATATTGACATTAGGGTAACAAAAATAGAGACAGCATTTATTAACAGTTGGCAGCCCTGATTGCTCTTAGGAATACGCATAGTCATAGCTGTTATGGTACACATAGCACATACGAAATTTGGTTGAAATCCAAATGATAGTATGGAAGTTACATGTATTTAAATTTGGACCTCTCAGCAGGCTTAGAATCATGTTGGTAGCACTGACGTATATAAGTTACTCCAAATTAATATAGAATGTCTTGTACTATACGTGTGCATAGTTTAAAGCTGTCGGCTTGCATACTTTCTCATATATATTGGTATTTGGATAAAAGAAATTAAGAGCATTTTTTAACAGTTGGCAGCACTGGTGGTTCATAAGAATACGTTCAGTCATATCTGGTTATGTACACATACAACATACGATATTTGGTTGAATTCCAATTGATAGTGTAGAAGTTATATGCATTTAAATATTGGACCTATCAGTAGGCTTATAATCATTTTGGCAACACTGCCATGTATGGCCTTCTGGAAATTAAACTGCAATAGTATTATCTATATGTGTGCCGATTTTGAAATAGCTCCCATTCATACCTTCCAAGATATCCAACATGGAGCTCAAATTTCAATTGCGATTTTTCAGCAGTTGGTAGCACGGACATCATTTTCAAATATGGCCGTGAGATATTCAGGTATAGATCTTTACTCCTAGCAAATTTTATTTCGATTGCTCCAGCCATTTAGGAGTTGATAGGGGGGACACACACACACAGCCAGACAGACAGACAGACAGAAGGAGAGACAGACAGACATTTTCCCGGATCGATCTCATAAGACTACTTTTTCCTCATATTTGCAAAATGTGAAAAGTAGGCTAAAAATCCAACATGGTGACCATCCAAAATATTTAGTCGGTTCTCAGTGTCTACGAATCTTTTACACCAATCAAACTGAAATGTTGTATGTTGGCAGTGGCAATTAACATAAGTAGGATATATGAAAATAAGCTTTAGTTCTTCATGGAACTACCTGTTCTACATTCGAATTGTGCCACTATGGTCTATGGAGTAACAATCAAAATCAATATTTCGTTCTAGATCGTCTGCCAGCTTTGATGTCCTGCCAGTATCTCTTGAGCCCATCACTCAGCGCCTTCTTCCGATCTTCTGACGGAGGTCCCCTCCGTCTTTTGCGTTCTGCCCCTATCTTAAATCACTGGTAATTTTTATTTTTTGTCTGAATTCACACCTGCTCATAATTTTCAGTCCGGAATACCAATTTCTATAAGGTATTTGTTACATTCTTTGAACCATGCCAATTTTTTCCTCTTTGGTTTCCCGAAATTCCAAATTTTCTTAGACGATCGTTGGACATTCTGAAAATGTGTCCATAGAACAACAACCTTTTCCTTTTTATTGTTGAAGTGGCTGGTTCTATCTTTCTTTCTATATAACTCTTCGTTTGAACTCAACCCATCTGTTGCCTAATTTTTTCTCAATACCCTGCGTTCTCTTTTGACTAACTGGTCGACTAGTCCCCGTCTCTTCATAGTCTCCAAAGCATATAATGCTTCAGGTTTGACAACCGTGCTGTAGTGTCTTAAGTTGGCTCCAATGCTCAGTGACTTCTTATTATAGAGATTTTTCGTCAGATGATTATTTTCATTATTATTATTATTATTATTATTATTATTATTATTATTATTATTATTATTATTATTATTATTATTATTATTATTATTATTATTATTATTATTATTTGTATTGAGGCCTATTTAGTGATGTGGGCCGGGCAAATGCCCAGTGGGCAGGACATCTATAAATGGCATTTGCCCGGGCATTTGCCCAAATCAGTTTTAAGCGCCCAAAATCTGGTTTTCAAAATACTGTTTTATTATTACTTTTTGCTACATGTGATTGTTACTGGAGCTTCTAAAACATAATACAGACCATTAATCAAAGGTACATTTCATGGATAAACTAGCAATGCCCGAATATTGCTAATAATAATTTAATTATCCTGTGTCAATATTGTCAATAACATCTAAATGGGAATTATGTATACCTAGTTTGAATAAAACATTGTATTACTGGGCCTGAAGACCTACTCATTTAAATGCAGTAAATTAAGGTAGGAGTTTGATTATGGTATGAATAGTGGCTTTGGGAGGTGGGTGGATGGGATAGGCCCTGGGCAGCCATTGTGCTGTGATCTAGCTGTGAAGAATGTGAGCCAGAACTACAGTACTTGAAAGTTCAATAAAAAAGTGATGAAGAGGATACAGAAACAGATGGATGTGATTAAGATACCCAAGAACACAAAACATCCATTTATTATTAATTTCATATAAATAAATGTACCTCATGTCCACATTTGTTTCATTTTTAACTTATTCAGTTAATGTAATAACATACATTATGTATTCAATATTAGTCATTTGTCAGTAAAATATCAAGCTCATTTAAGAATTATACAGATGTACTGATATGCTGAGTGATTTTTTCCCCAATTACACAATCAACATTCATAGGCATACGCATAATTATTATGTATAAAATTCCACTTGAGTTGAGAGGCAATAGACAAATATTAGGACTACTTAACTACTTTTCCATCATTATAAATTACATAATTTTGTATATTAAATATGTATACTGTATACATATACCTGGGCATTTATGGGTTTTGGGCATTTATCCGGGCATTTACCCTGGGCATTTGCCCCGACATATAAATGCCCTGTCATTTTACATCACTAGGCCAATTGTATTACTTCATGTGAATGATATGAAGGATATAATAATTTGCCAGCTCATGGGCTGCGTCACAAGTCTTATCTGCTTTCCTTGTTGAAATATCACTCGAAGCGAAGTGAAAGTTTGAAAAACAGTTTGTAACCACCAGTTATAAAACTTCTGTCATTCTGTCATATCAGCACCGGGTATTTAGTTCGAAAAGATTCTTTTCTTCAAGGGGAAAGATAAGGAGGAAAGTTTCTTTATTGTTCATGACGAAGTTTTAAATGAAAATCTGTCTGAATTAAAGAACACAGGATATTGCAGTGAAGGAAAGAGCCGGATTATGGATCTGAATTATTCTTTACGGTGAAGGCAATTAGAGTGGATATTAAGTAACAGAATCTGGGTTGTTTGGAAAAGGACTTAAATTTGTATCAATTAAACTCCAGATTGGCCTATATTCTTCATGGACTTAGAGAACGTTTGTCATACGTATCACGGGGCATGGTGGTGCAGCGGTCAAGCTGTTAGCCTCTCACCAAGGTGGACAGGTTTCGATTCCCGGTCAATGCATGTGAGATTTTCGAAGTGAAATGCCATGTCCTGTGGTTCGGATTCCACGTAAAAAGGAGGTTCCGTGGCTCATGATCGATGATTAATGGTTACGTAAAACTGAAAGCTTCCTCGCTTCCTTTCATACGTATCATATAAAAGCAATGTTAAAATTATCATTCGATTGTCTTCTGTAGATTATGTCTGAATGTTTGGTCATGCACCAATCGAAAACTCTTGATTGATTTCAATACATTTGGTATTCAAGATAAGATGGATATGTTCCAATTAACCCTCCGTTGGTCGCGTGAATTACTATTGTAATCCAGGTTCATTTGTTTAATACACACATCAAAAGACGTTTTGCATATTGCCATGGAGCCCAGTGTGGATGAGAGTGAGGACGGATTTATTTATTAAGCAGTGGCCAAGCCTGCTCTACACAATTGAGATCGGGAGAATACGCAGGCCATTCCATTCTGTGAATACCATTCTCCTGAAGAAAGCCATTGACAATGCCAGCTCTGTGCGGGCGAGCGTTATCGTCCATGAAAGTGAAATATGGGCCGAAATTGTCAGCATGGCCTTTCACTACAGGTGCCAGGATAGTATCCCTATAACGTATGCCTGTCATACGCCCTGGGATGTACACAAGAGGGGTTCGGCGACCATACATGATGCCACCCCAAAACATTGCACCACCTCCTCGCAATTAGTATAGGTCATGGATGTATTGGTCATGCATACGTTCACCGGGGTATCAATCTAATATATAAAAGTGAAAGTCTGTATGTATGTATGTATATATGTTGGTTCCGTATACAAATCTACACCGTTCCACCAATCTCAACCATATTTTGCATACACATAGTTTAGGACCCAGAAGGAACCGCTGGCTACATGAATTTTCGATAGTCTTTCTCATTCTTCTGATTTCGGCCCTTTTTCACTCAAAAACAGGCTAATCAAATCATAAAATATACTCATGAAGGAATGGCAAGGCAGATAGTTTCCATGGCAACATAGCTCAAGTCGAGACACGGCCGTCTGGATGCCAATTGCGCTCTGCACTACCGGTATAGAAAATGAGGATCTTTACTTGAAATCCCGTTAGTTACTCCAATGCTCACACAGCACTGTCAACCGAGTATAGCATAACAAAGACTTGACACTATCTACTAGATATTTGTCAAATACCACTCACTCACTCACACATTCATCACGAAATCTCAGAACCCACCCAACGGATTGGAATGAAATTTGGTATGCAGCTTACTCAAGGGCCGCAAACGCCCACTAAGAAAGGATTTTTGGATATTCAGGTTCTAAAGGGGTGTTAAGGGGGTAGACCTGCATTTCATCGAATAGCAATATCTCCCGATTGGTTTCACTGGGGGATGTGATACTCGGCATATAAACTCATCATTAAAAATAAGAAGACATGTGTCTGAGGGTTTTTCGATGTGGTGTATATTATGAGGTGAAAGGGGTGAAAAGTGGGGGTTGAAAGATTCCTAACGGAGCCTGCATCTCATAAACGACATAGGCGAGGAGTTTGAAACTCAGCGGGAAAAAATCAGCATACAAAATAAGTAAATAGGTGTTTGACCGTTTTTTTTCATAAATCCAATTTAAGGGGCCTATGGCGAGGGGTGAAATTCTGTGTAAAAAGAAACAGGAAAGAAAGTGTCCTAACCGATTGACTCACTCGCTCTTCAAACTCAGGGGGAAAAACTGCTTAAAAATAAGTATAACTTATATGAGTTCGACAGTTTTTTTTGATAAACCAAATTAAGGGGTTCATCGGGAGGGGTGAAATTCTGAAGAAAAAAATTGAAAGAAAATGTCCTGACTCACCCACTCATCATCGCCCAGCCAAAAATATTGAAGTTGGAAACATGTCATTTTCGGGATATGTTCGTTGTATGTCAAAACCATACACTAAGGGAGGATTTTTGAATATTCAGGCTCTAAAGGGGTCTTAAGGGGGTTAAACCTGCATTTTATTGAATAACAATATCTCACGAGTGGTTTCATTTGTGGATGTGATACTCGGCTTATAAACTAATCATTAAAAATAAGCAGACATGTGTCTAAGGGTTTTTCGATGTGGTGTATTATTATGAGGTGAAAGGGGTGAAAATTGGGGGTTGAAGGATTCCTAACGAAGCGTGTAGGCCTATCTCCTAAACGACATAGGCGAGAAATTTGAAACTCGGCGAAAAGAAATCAGCTTAAAAAATAAGTAAGTCGGTGTTCCACCGTTTTTTCATAAATTAATTTAAGGAGCCAATGGGGTGGGGTGAAATTCTGGGGGGAAAAAGGAGAGAAAGTGTCCTAACTGACTGACTAACTCACTCAATCATCAAACTCAGGGGAAAAAGACAGCTTAAAAAATAAGTTAATAGGTGTTCAAGCGTTTTTTCATCAATCCAATTTAAGGGGCCCATGGGGAGGGGTGATATTCTGGTAAAAATAATTGAAAGAAAATGTCCTGTCTGACTCACTCACTCGTCACGCCCAGCCAAAACTATTAATGTTAGAAACATGAAATTTTGGCAATATGTTCGCTGTATATCGAAAACGTCAACTAATGAATGATTTTTGTTATTCGGGTTTTAAAGAGGTGTTAAGGGGGTAAACGTGCATTTCATTGAATAACGATATCTCATGAGTTGTTTCTTTGGGGATGTGATATTCGGTATATAAGCTAATCATTAAAAGAATCAGACATATGTCTAAGGGTTTATCGATGAGGTGTATATTACGAGGTGAAAGGGGTGAAAATCGGGGGTTGAGGGATTCTTAACGGAGCGTGTATCTCTTAAACGACATAGGCGAGAAGTTTGAAATTCGGCGGGAAAAAACAGCTTAAAATATAAGTAAATAGGTGTTCGACCGTTTTTTTATAAATCCAATTTAAGGGGTCCTTGGAGAGAGGTGAAATTCTGGGAAAAAAAACAGGAAAGAAAGTGTCCTAACTCACTCACTCATCAAACTCAGGGGGGAAGAACAGCTCAAAAATAAGTAAATAGGTGTTCGACCGTTTTTTTTTCATAAATCCAATTTAAGGGGTTCATGAGAGGGGTGAAATTCTGAAAAATAATTGAAAGAAAATGTCCTGACTTACTCACTCATCATCCCCCAGCCAAAATCATTGAAGTTAGAAACATGATATTAAGGGGCTATGTTCGTTGTATGTTGAAAACGTCCACTAAGGAAGGAATTTTGGATATTCAGGTTCTAAAGGGGTGTTAAGGGGGTAGACTTGCATTTAATTGAATAACAATATCTCCCGAATGATTTCCTTTGGGATGGGATACTAGGCATATAAACTCATCATTAAGAATAAGAAGACACATGTCTGAGGGTTTTTCGATGTGGTGTATATTATGAGGTGTATGTGTGAAAAGTGAGTGTTGAAGGATTCTTAACGGAGCAAGTATCTCTTAAAAGACAGAGGCAAAAAGTAAGAATCTCAGGGAGAAAAATCAGATTGAAAAAGTAGTAGATAGGTGTTCGATCGTTTTTTCATAATCCAATTTAAGGGGCTCATGGAGAAGGATGAAATTCTGGGGAAAGAAGTCCACAAAGGAAGGATTTTTGGATATTCACTCATCATCCCCCAGCAAACCTATTGCAGTTAGAAACTTGAAATTTTGAGGATATGTTCGTTGTTTGTCGAAAAAGTCCACTAAGGATGGATTTTTGGATATTCATGTTCTGAAGGGGTGTTAAGGGGGTTAAACTTGCATTTCATTGAATAACAATATCTCACGAGTTGTTTCATTTGGGGATGTGATATTCGGCATACAAACTAATCATTTAAAATAAGCAGACATATGTCTAAGGGTTTATCGATATGGTGTATATTATGAGGTGAAAGGGGAGAAAATTGGGGGTTGAAGGATTCTTAACGGAGCGTGTACTGTATCTCTTATTCAACATAGGCGATAAGTTTGAAATTCAGCGGAAAAAGCAGCTTAAAAATAAGTAAATAGGTGTTCGACCATTTCTTCATAAATCCAATTTAAGGGGCCCATGGGGAGGAGTGAAATTCGGGGGGGGGGGGGGGGAACAGGAAAGAAGGTGTCCTAACTGATTGACTTACTTACTCACTTATCAAACTCAGGGGGAAAACAGCTTTAAATAAGTAAATAGGTGTTCGACCGTTTTTTTTTCATAAATCCAATTTAAGGGGTTCTTGGGGAGGGGTGAAATTCTCAAATATTAATGAAAGAAAATGTCCTGACTGACTCACTCACTCATCATCGCCCAGCAAAAATTATTGAAGTTAGAAACATGAAATTTTGGGGATAAGTTCGTGGTATGTCGAAAACGTCCACTAAGGAAAAAGTTTTGGATATTCAGGTTCTAATGAGGTGTTAAGGGGGTAAACGTGCATTTCATTGAATAATAATATCTCATGAGTGGTTTCATTTGGGGATGTGATACTTGGCATATATACTAATCATTTAAAATAAGCTGACACATGTCTAATGGTTTTTCGATGTGGTGTATATTATGAGGTGAAAGGGATGAAAAGTGAGGGTTGAAAGATTCCGAACGGAGCGTGTATCTCTTAAACGACATAGACGAGGAGTTTGATTTTCTCCGAGTTCCAATCACCTTAAAAATTAATAAATGAATAAATAATTAAAATAAGTAGATGTTCGACCGTTTTTTTTTTCATAAATCCAATTTAAGGGGCATATGGGGAGGGGTGAAATTCTGGAATAAAAACGTCCACTAAGGAAGGATTTTTGGATGTTCACTCTCATCGACCAATCAAAACTATTGAAGTTAGAAGAAGGGGATATGTTTGTTGTGTGTCGAAAATGTCTACTAAGGAGGGATTTTTGGATATTCAGGTTCTAAAGGGGTGTTAACGGGGTTAAACCTGCATGTCATTGAATAACAATATGACACGACTATGACGCGAGCGAAGCGAGGCTAAAAATGAGATGGTGTGTGTCTGTGTATTACTCAATCACGCAAGATCCACTGGTCCGACTTACATGAATTTTACATGAAAGTAGCTGATTTAACTGGTTAACATATAGGCTACTTTTGATTTCAATACTTTGCACTATGGCGACCATTTTAGTGACGTCACTACACCCTTTGGTTTCAAACTTTCATATTTCCATTTCAAATAATAAGTGAACGCTAAGAAATAGCAAACTTTTGATGGCATATACGAGGTTTAAAATTACATTTTCTATCCGAAAGGTATCTCCAACGGTTAGCGAGTAAAACCTAAATTTGTGCTATAAAACACGGTCAACGCCGACCGGTGTAGTTGGACAAAATGTTCCATCCTTAATCTCCCTCTGCGCAGCACCTCGCCTATCCCCTGTTTTAACTGTCACTTTCACATTTTAATTTATTTATGACGCGTAGCGAAGCACGGGTACTTCAGCTAGTTCATTATATTCATTGGATATAATATACTTTATCACAAACTTCCTGCTTATTTACTCGGTTCTTTTCCTTCAACATGATTAACAGTGTTTGTCCGTGCACTAATGTCATAATTTTCTATTATAGTCTCATTCACAGAATTTTATTTTTGTGCTTCGTAAACTGTCTCTGTAGTAGAGGAAAATCAAACCCTGAGCTTAACGTGATTTTAAAGATCGTGTCAATAAGCAATGGAACCTCTTTTGACATGAAATGTTAACTCATATGTATTAACCAGGAAATGATGCTGCCGGAATACCATATCATTTTCTGATTTAAACATCTTGTCACATCTTCTTTTATCTTAACCAATATTTTTAGCATATTTTCATTTTATGAAAAACTAGGCTTATGAGATCACCTTTTGTCCATGTGTCTTTCTGTGTGTGCGTGTGTGTTTGATGGTGTGTGTGTGTGTGTCCCTAATAAATTCTAAACGGCAGGAGCGATTTCAATGAAACTCGGTGAGATCATAGCACCATTATGGCCGACCCTGACCATGCCCTTGAAATTTTATTATGTCTCACCAATCCAACATGGCGGCTGTGCGAAATATTTCACCAGCATTCAGTATCTCCGAAACTATTTCCGATATCATCCTGAAATTATTTACGGTGATAAAGGGAACTACTAAAAGTATACCTATGAGTTTCTAAAAAACCTGGTATCTACAAAACCAACATGGCGGCCAATCGAAGTTGAGACTTTTAAATAGACTTTTCTCGCGATTTAACCATCCAAACGTAATGAAACATGGTACAGAAAATGTGTATGCACATTGTAATGCACTGTCGTCTAATTTAGTTAATTTGTTTATATAACCACAAAATGGCGGCTGTGCGAAATATATCACTGGCATTCAATATCTCCGAAACTATTTATGATATCATCCTGTAATATTGTACGATGATATAGGGCACTGCTACAAGTTTATCTATGTAACTTTCAAAAACCTGTTAAGTACAAAACTAACATGGCGGCCAAGCGAAGTTGAAACATTTTAATAGACTTTTCTCGTGATTTAACCATTTGAGCGCAGTGAAATATATATAGTACAGTAAATTATTATTCATATTAAAATGCACTGGCATTTAATTTAGTTCAATTGTTTACATAACCTCAAGATGGCGGTTGTGCGAAATTTTAAAATTAAGTTTTTATTTCTTGTGTCGTAATAATGCGATCGAAGTGAAAGTTTGAATAATGAAGCTACGCAATAATTTCCCTTTAATGATACATACCTCTATGGCCTATACATATAACAATCCAAAATTGCGAGCATCCGAAATATTTTGACGGTTCTCAATATCTACGAATCTTTTACAGCAATCAAACTGAATTTTTTAATGTTCATAGAGGTTATGAACAAGTTCACCTATATGTCTTTCAGTAACCTAGTGAGCACAAATCAAACATGGCGGCGACGCGAAATATAAATATTTAAATGGACGTTTCTCGCGATTTAACCCTCCGCAAACTTTGCACGTTAAATGCTTATACAAATGTTAATCCACTGGCATCTAATTTATTTCAATTGTTTTTATAACCACCAGATGGCAGCTGTGCGAAATTTTAAAATCTCGTTTTTACTTCTTGTGTCCTAATTATGCGATTGAAGTCTGCCACACGTACACAATAAACTTCATGTAATAGTACATAAATAAAAATCCTACCTGGCGACCATAGGAAATATTTAGACGGTTCTCAATATCTACGAATTTATCACAACAATCAAACTGAAATTTTGTATGTTGATAGAGGCAACATGAATAGGATATATGAACATAGGCTGTATAGTTCTTCACAGAACTACTTGTTTGTTGATAAAATACTTGGATGAAGAAAGCGCTGTTAGTAAGTGATTGCTTTTTGTTCGCTACCCGTTGTTAATGTGGTGCGTGTGTCAGTATATGGACTTATGAAAGGGAGATAGAAGAAGTACTGTCCCCGCGCCAGCTCGGAGAACCTGGCAGGAATGTGGAGTGGAGTGAGTAAGCCAGTGATGACGTAGCACTGTACTATACTATGCAAAAACATGTACTCACCTTAGAGTAGCGGTGTTGCTAATGGAGAATCCTGGTCTTCTTCTTCTGCCTCACTTTCCGACTCGACTCTTCATATCCACTGGAGGAATCACTATCATCACTGTCAACATCCAGGTGTATCAATGACATCAGCGACAATGACTTTCTGAACACTCCTACAGTACCTTTCCCAGTGAGTATTGGTTACAGATGTTATCGCTTTAAGAGTAATATCTCTTAGTTTCTGAAGAGATAAATCCCAGGTAACATTTCCTTCGCGCACCACACGTTTCACCTTATTCCAAGCTAGTTCGATGGCATTCAGATCACACATGTAAAGGGGAAGGCGGAACATGGTATGTCCCAAGGATTGCAAATGAGTCAATTTTACACAATGTCTCTTTTGGTTTTACCACTTCTACTAATTTATGCTTGCCACGGTGGGTGAGTGGTCAACGTGTCGGTCTACTAACCCCCAAGCTTGCAGGTTCGCTCCTGGCCGTGGTAAGAGAAATTTGAAATGCGGAAAAAATTACGACACCATGGCGTACGATGTTGGTATGTCAAAGAACCCATTTGAATTCAGTAGGCCATGTTCATAATGACAAAATTAATCTCGGGAATTTCCGCCAACACTAAGTTCCTCATTTCTCCACTAGAAAGCGCTATAGTGTTCAAGGAGCTTAGATATCTAACCTCCATGACTTTCATAGTGCTTCAAGGAACAACGAAATTTGGCATGCAAGCTACCCTTTGGGTGTCAAATAACGAAGCTTGCACCCGGAACCCGAGGCCGTACGATATTATTATTATTATACTATTTTATATAGTGCCTCTTTCCTCATAGACTCGTCGCAAGTAACTCCTTTGTTGCGTAACCACGATATCATATCTGATTTCACAGAGTACTTTGTGGGTGGTTTTTCTACCTGTGTGCAGTGATAGGATGCGTTATCTAACACAAATACAGATGAAGGTGGTAGATTGGGTGCAAGCTTACCGGTGGCCCACTTAATGAAATTCACACTGTTCATCTGCCCGTGATAATCCCCACTTGCCGTACCGGCTTTATAGATGAGGAGAGCATTTTCTATGAATCCGTTTATACCCCCAGCGTGAACCACTATTAACCTATTACCTGAATTCATGTTAGCTTGTACTCCAAATACTTCCTGACTTTGCCAGCACTTTCCAAAAGTTAAATTACTATCTATCCGAGTTTCGTCAAGATAAATTATCTGTTGCCCACTTTGCCTGAGTTGTTTTATTCTCACTAGATAGTCATGCCGCAACGATACGATGTGAGGTCTTTCAATTAAAATCTTCCTCCGATTTTGAGAATTTTCCCTCCGGAAACAGATTTGTTTTACTACTTTTCGTAATGAAGTATGTGCCCAAGGGAAAGTTAGGCCTATTTCACACGGGGCCACCATGGCCGCGCCACCATGTTGGCGCCACCACGTCTTTGCAATATTTTCTCTAGCTACCAAACACGCCACCAGTAATGAGCCAGTCTTGAAATGGAGGTGGAAGAAACAGCACTTGCTGTTTTTCTACATATCAGGTTGCGTAAGGGCCGAAAACGGGGAAATAGAAGATTTTGGTTTCACCCACTTTTGCAGGATCGATCAACAAAAGGTATATTTTGTACTCTGTATATTGATCATAGACAATCCAGTCAAATTCTTCACCTTCCTACGAATGAAAATTTCATCTTATGATGAGCTACTGCAGTGTTCAAGAGATCAACTGACTGGTGTGGACACAAATATGAGAGATAATACACCTCCAGAGGAATAACTCCTAGTGACACTGAGGTAAGAAGAATATGCACATTTTCGATTTACAGTGTACTCCCGATAATTTGTTACATTATACATTCACGGAGATAAACATATAAACAAGTGAATGGAACGCAATTATGTGTAGTCATGGTTACAGCCGGACACGGACATTTGTTTATCTTTTTCACAGGGTGAGATAATCACAGTTTGGTTGGTTGGTTCTTAAGTTTAGGGGCTGCGACAACGCGGTCATGTAGCCCCGTGTACTTTGGGTGTGTGTAGAATCTGTCTGATAACCGGTGTTAATTGTGATGACTGTATTAGTGTGTGTTATCTGTTTTTTTTAATTTAAGTACTGAAACTTAGAATTTTTCAAATAGTTCCTACTTTCGCCGCCAAGCGCCACCGTCAACGACTACTAGGCCAAGTTCAGAACTTAGCTACTAGAAGCCACCGCAGTCGGCTCTTGACAACGAACGTAGAAACCTAAGAGCGTTGTTTACATATCTAACCTATCCAATTTAGCTTCACACAGGTGCAATTAGTGGAAGGTTCTTTAACATGCCATAAATCTATGACATGGGACCGCCGGCTTTACTTCCCCTCCAAAGGAAGGCATACTGAGGGATTTTTAACTCTCTTAAAAAATCCGACGGCTTCGGCCGGGTTTGAACCGAGATAATCACAAGAGATACTAAATGTATTCATCAGCCGGGAGATAAGAGCAAACTCAAAGCGATTTAATTCGATTTTAATCAAAAGTAATATCGTTACAGTTTTCGTTACTTACCAAAAATAGTGACAGAATTACCGTTACGGTTGTCAAAGTAACAAATAGTTACTTTTTCGTTAGTTATTTTTTATTTAAGGCGAGGACATGGGCCCTTACGTTTTCGTTACTTTGTATAAACATATAGTTGCCTAATAACATTTACCCCGCTGCTGGCCTGGCCGCACAGAAAGTTGCGTCTCGTGTGAAAGGCTCCATTTGACTCAATGTAAACATGTGGTGGCGCGGCCAAAAATCGCAATGCCTGCCACCACGAATTCTGGCCGCGCGACCAGGCCCGCCACCACATGTGAAAGGCTCCATTTGAATCAATGCAATGACGTGGTGGCGCGGCCATGGTGGCCCCGTGTGAAAGGGGCCTTATTTTGCCTTGTGTCACAGGCAGGAGTTTTGGAATGGTAGGAACGCGTGTTTCTTCCGCATAAAACGCTTGAATAGCACGACGAATTAAACATTTATCAAAATCATCAATGTTCACTTCAGTGTGTGATTGCCTAGTATTTCGTCTCTTATCCGGAGTGCACAACACACTACCCTCCCCACTTTCAGCCAATTTCCTCGTTTCCTTCCATATCTTTTAATAAAAGATTCGGACACTCCAGCATAGTGAGCAGCTCTTCGTGTCGCCTGGTTTAATGTGAAAGCAAAACGTTTGTTTTCAGCCTCTTCATCACATTTTACAAAAATGTTACTTATGATACCACGACCCTCAGAATGCACAACTTCATTTTTCTTTCACACCGACATAACACTATGAGAACCACACAATCAAGTCTATGTTTCCACTGAGGTAGTATAAGCATAAGCATGGTCCGGAATTCCCTCGGTCACTCATCGTTCCCGCTCCCCTTACCTCATACCCCGCGTCCTCAGAGCTGGCGCGGGGACTGTAGTGCTCGTATGTCGACAACACTATTTCCTGTTGAGCTTCAATATAGTAATCGTTCCGACGTGGCTACATGTTGGCTACTCCAACATTAACGCGTTTTCATGACAGCTTTCAATCACTAGAGAATCCATGGCCTTCTGAATCCGCTGAATATATAATGAGCGCTGTATTTACAGCGGAAAGGCACGAAAACCGTCGCTCACAAAATTAATGAAGAAAGAGAATTACCCCAGTATTAGCGCGATTGTGAGTGATTTGTATTCAAGTGAAGAGGATTATCTTTCAGAGATTGATTCGGGACGTGCTTCAGAAATATCCAGCGATTCTGAAGTCAGAAGGCTCCGGTTCATCAAACTATAACAGTTCTGACTGGGTAACCTACAAGCCTACACATGCTGATTTTATGAAATTCCTGCATGATTTGACTTCAGATTTCCAACCACCACTCAGTTAATCTCTTTCAAGATGATTTTTCACGCTAATTTTCACGAGTTGAACATTCAAAGAGATATTGGATGGGACACAATAGGTATGCTAGTCACAGATAGTAATAGAGTCATACATTCCAGAAAAATTACTATGAGTTGAGATATGTGACCAGCTGAACAAATTTGAGTGGGATTAATCTGTCAAAAATGTTGACACCTGCCTGGAGTTGAATGGGAAAGTAACGTAAAACCAATCCTCGTCTACATTTGACTTTATGGAGCGGGCAGCATCCGGTTTCTACTCTCACATAAGCTTACATAATTATTAAAATCTTCAATCGCGGAACCAGGATATGAATCCAGGCTGTCTCTATAGAAAGTTACTGTGCAAACCGCTAGACCATGATGATGGAAGAATTCAATAGCCTTGAGTGTTCTCCTTTCATTCCAAAGTTCAGCTACGGTGAGTCAACACAAATTAAATGAAATTGAATTGAGGTGAGGCCGGAACAATTCGAGAATAATTAAATCAATTATTTATTCTTTCATTGTAGAGTCAATTGAATGTTTCCGTAATTGAGTTATATTGTTTTGAAATTCGTTTCCAATTATTTAAACATTCATGTTTTATATGTATAAAAACGCGTAACTTGATTTCCAATAACAGATCCGCCCACAGGTAAAATTCTCAATGTTGGCATCGAGGTCAATGATATTCCAATATGAACTACTTCCCCATAAAGCCAACGATGAGACTGGTTAATCAGAAACCTTTCAAACAAACGCTGACAGGAAATCGTAGTTGGGAGAGGAGACACAATATTAGGAATGAAGGAAAATTTTGAGAGTTTCTGTAAAACTGATTTTGGGAAAAACAGAATGATACATTGGTATATCAGGAAACCAGGTTGTTCGGCAGGAGAAATATGTTTTGATAAATTATAGGTTGGTTGGTTCCTTAGTTTAGGGGCTGCTACATCGCGTTCATGTAGTCTCGTGTACTTTATGTGTGGGTAGAATCTGTCTGATAACCGGTGTTAATTGTGATGGTTGTATTAGTGTGTGTTATCTGTTTTTAATTCAAGTAAGGACTGCAGACGATTATTTCAAGTAGTTCCTACTTTTTCTGTAAAATGATACCGTCCACTAAACCTAGCTGTGGACTTGGCTACTAGATGCCATCGCAACCAGCAGCTGGCGATAAACGTTGGATCTAACCTACAAATTTTGCTTCACACAATTGAAGTTAGTAGAAAGTTTTTTTTACATGCCATAAATCTATGGCATAGGCCCGCAGCACCAGCTTTACTTCCCCTACAAAGGAGGCATAATGAGGGATTTTTAACGCTCTTAAAAATCCGATGACTTCAACCGGGTTGAACCCGCAAACTTGGGCATAGAAGCTCAGCATGCTGCCAACTACACCACCGAAGCCGCTGTTAAATTAGAGAAATGGCTGTAGGTCAAAGATCTCCTTAGAGTGGTTGCATATGTTTAGTAAGAATTGAAAATGTGACCGCAGTTGGAATTCGAACCCAATTCTACTGCTATCCGGGCTAATATGTTTAACCATTTGGACCTATGCGGCCATGCACCGACCGTGGTCAAAGTTTAAAATCTCAGGTGATGGGGTGCTGTTGTGGTGGCTTACAGAATGACGAGGATATATCTTAAATTTCCTAGACAACACACACAAATAAAAAAAACCTGTGCGCCAAAAGTATGAACATGACTTTGATTTTTGAAACAGAAATTACTTCAGGACATTGCTCTGCTTGGAGCGGTTTTGTCGATTGAGTATGACAGAGGTGTCCATATAGCGCGCCGGCTGCAAATGTTGTTGTTTGAGTCTTCAGTCCTTTCACTGGTTTGATGCAGCACTCCATGTCTCCCTATCCTGAGCTAATAGTTTCATCTCTACATAGCTACCACACCCGACATCCGAGGTAATCTGTTTAACATATTCTAACCCTGGTCTACAGTTCTTATCCTCGACCCTTCCTTCCATAACTAAGCTTGCTGTTCTTGGGTGTCTTAGTATGTGTCCTACCAACCTATCTCTTCTCTTCATTAGCAGTCGCCAGAAACATCTCTCCTCTCTCACTCGTCTTAATACCTCTTCGTTTGTAACCCTATCTACCCTTCTGAAATAATATGATCTATTGTTGTGCCAATTTTGAATGAAATCCATTAGTTAGTATAGAAGTTACATGCATTTTAAAATTGGACCTATCAGCAGGCTTAGAATCATGTTGGCAGCACTGACTTATATTAGTTACTCCAAAGTAATCTAGAATGCCAGGTACTATACGTGTGCAAAGTTTAGAGCTACTGGCTTGCATTCTTTCTGATATATTGACATTAGGGTAACAAAAATAGAGACAGCATTTATTAACAGTTGGCAGCCCTGATTGCTCTTAGGAATACGCATAGTCATAGCTGTTATGGTACACATAGCACATACGAAATTTGGTTGAAATCCAAATGATAGTATGGAAGTTACATGTATTTAAATTTGGACCTCTCAGCAGGCTTAGAATCATGTTGGTAGCACTGACGTATATAAGTTACTCCAAATTAATATAGAATGTCTTGTACTATACGTGTGCATAGTTTAAAGCTGTCGGCTTGCATACTTTCTCATATATATTGGTATTTGGATAAAAGAAATTAAGAGCATTTTTTAACAGTTGGCAGCACTGGTGGTTCATAAGAATACGTTCAGTCATATCTGGTTATGTACACATACAACATACGATATTTGGTTGAATTCCAATTGATAGTGTAGAAGTTATATGCATTTAAATATTGGACCTATCAGTAGGCTTATAATCATTTTGGCAACACTGCCATGTATGGCCTTCTGGAAATTAAACTGCAATAGTATTATCTATATGTGTGCCGATTTTGAAATAGCTCCCATTCATACCTTCCAAGATATCCAACATGGAGCTCAAATTTCAATTGCGATTTTTCAGCAGTTGGTAGCACGGACATCATTTTCAAATATGGCCGTGAGATATTCAGGTATAGATCTTTACTCCTAGCAAATTTTATTTCGATTGCTCCAGCCATTTAGGAGTTGATAGGGGGGACACACACACACAGCCAGACAGACAGACAGACAGACAGAAGGAGAGACAGACAGACAGACAGACAGACATTTTCCCGGATCGATCTCATAAGACTACTTTTTCCTCATATTTGCAAAATGTGAAAAGTAGGCTAAAAATCCAACATGGTGACCATCCAAAATATTTAATCGGTTCTCAGTGTCTACGAATCTTTTACACCAATCAAACTGAAATGTTGTATGTTGGCAGTGGCAATTAACATAAGTAGGATATATGAAAATAAGCTTTAGTTCTTCATGGAACTACCTGTTCTACATTCGAATTGTGCCACTATGGTCTATGGAGTAACAATCAAAATCAATATTTCGTTCTAGATCGTCTGCCAGCTTTGATGTCCTGCCAGTATCTCTTGAGCCCATCACTCAGCGCCTTCTTCCGATCTTCTGACGGAGGTCCCCTCCGTCTTTTGCGTTCTGCCCCTATCTTAAATCACTGGTAATTTTTATTTTTTGTCTGAATTCACACCTGCTCATAATTTTCAGTCCGGAATACCAATTTCTATAAGGTATTTGTTACATTCTTTGAACCATGCCAATTTTTTCCTCTTTGGTTTCCCGAAATTCCAAATTTTCTTAGACGATCGTTGGACATTCTGAAAATGTGTCCATAGAACAACAACCTTTTCCTTTTTATTGTTGAAGTGGCTGGTTCTATCTTTCTTTCTATATAACTCTTCGTTTGAACTCAACCCATCTGTTGCCTAATTTTTTCTCAATACCCTGCGTTCTCTTTTGACTAACTGGTCGACTAGTCCCCGTCTCTTCATAGTCTCCAAAGCATATAATGCTTCAGGTTTGACAACCGTGCTGTAGTGTCTTAAGTTGGCTCCAATGCTCAGTGACTTCTTATTATAGAGATTTTTCGTCAGATGATTATTTTCATTATTATTATTATTATTATTATTATTATTATTATTATTATTATTATTATTTGTATTGAGGCCTATTTAGTGATGTGGGCCGGGCAAATGCCCAGTGGGCAGGACATCTATAAATGGCATTTGCCCGGGCATTTGCCCAAATCAGTTTTAAGCGCCCAAAATCTGGTTTTCAAAATACTGTTTTATTATTACTTTTTGCTACATGTGATTGTTACTGGAGCTTCTAAAACATAATACAGACCATTAATCAAAGGTACATTTCATGGATAAACTAGCAATGCCCGAATATTGCTAATAATAATTTAATTATCCTGTGTCAATATTGTCAATAACATCTAAATGGGAATTATGTATACCTAGTTTGAATAAAACATTGTATTACTGGGCCTGAAGACCTACTCATTTAAATGCAGTAAATTAAGGTAGGAGTTTGATTATGGTATGAATAGTGGCTTTGGGAGGTGGGTGGATGGGATAGGCCCTGGGCAGCCATTGTGCTGTGATCTAGCTGTGAAGAATGTGAGCCAGAACTACAGTACTTGAAAGTTCAATAAAAAAGTGATGAAGAGGATACAGAAACAGATGGATGTGATTAAGATACCCAAGAACACAAAACATCCATTTATTATTAATTTCATATAAATAAATGTACCTCATGTCCACATTTGTTTCATTTTTAACTTATTCAGTTAATGTAATAACATACATTATGTATTCAATATTAGTCATTTGTCAGTAAAATATCAAGCTCATTTAAGAATTATACAGATGTACTGATATGCTGAGTGATTTTTTCCCCAATTACACAATCAACATTCATAGGCATACGCATAATTATTATGTATAAAATTCCACTTGAGTTGAGAGGCAATAGACAAATATTAGGACTACTTAACTACTTTTCCATCATTATAAATTACATAATTTTGTATATTAAATATGTATACTGTATACATATACCTGGGCATTTATGGGTTTTGGGCATTTATCCGGGCATTTACCCTGGGCATTTGCCCCGACATATAAATGCCCTGTCATTTTACATCACTAGGCCAATTGTATTACTTCATGTGAATGATATGAAGGATATAATAATTTGCCAGCTCATGGGCTGCGTCACAAGTCTTATCTGCTTTCCTTGTTGAAATATCACTCGAAGCGAAGTGAAAGTTTGAAAAACAGTTTGTAACCACCAGTTATAAAACTTCTGTCATTCTGTCATATCAGCACCGGGTATTTAGTTCGAAAAGATTCTTTTCTTCAAGGGGAAAGATAAGGAGGAAAGTTTCTTTATTGTTCATGACGAAGTTTTAAATGAAAATCTGTCTGAATTAAAGAACACAGGATATTGCAGTGAAGGAAAGAGCCGGATTATGGATCTGAATTATTCTTTACGGTGAAGGCAATTAGAGTGGATATTAAGTAACAGAATCTGGGTTGTTTGGAAAAGGACTTAAATTTGTATCAATTAAACTCCAGATTGGCCTATATTCTTCATGGACTTAGAGAACGTTTGTCATACGTATCACGGGGCATGGTGGTGCAGCGGTCAAGCTGTTAGCCTCTCACCAAGGTGGACAGGTTTCGATTCCCGGTCAATGCATGTGAGATTTTCGAAGTGAAATGCCATGTCCTGTGGTTCGGATTCCACGTAAAAAGGAGGTTCCGTGGCTCATGATCGATGATTAATGGTTACGTAAAACTGAAAGCTTCCTCGCTTCCTTTCATACGTATCATATAAAAGCAATGTTAAAATTATCATTCGATTGTCTTCTGTAGATTATGTCTGAATGTTTGGTCATGCACCAATCGAAAACTCTTGATTGATTTCAATACATTTGGTATTCAAGATAAGATGGATATGTTCCAATTAACCCTCCGTTGGTCGCGTGAATTACTATTGTAATCCAGGTTCATTTGTTTAATACACACATCAAAAGACGTTTTGCATATTGCCATGGAGCCCAGTGTGGATGAGAGTGAGGACGGATTTATTTATTAAGCAGTGGCCAAGCCTGCTCTACACAATTGAGATCGGGAGAATACGCAGGCCATTCCATTCTGTGAATACCATTCTCCTGAAGAAAGCCATTGACAATGCCAGCTCTGTGCGGGCGAGCGTTATCGTCCATGAAAGTGAAATATGGGCCGAAATTGTCAGCATGGCCTTTCACTACAGGTGCCAGGATAGTATCCCTATAACGTATGCCTGTCATACGCCCTGGGATGTACACAAGAGGGGTTCGGCGACCATACATGATGCCACCCCAAAACATTGCACCACCTCCTCGCAATTAGTATAGGTCATGGATGTATTGGTCATGCATACGTTCACCGGGGTATCAATCTAATATATAAAAGTGAAAGTCTGTATGTATGTATGTATATATGTTGGTTCCGTATACAAATCTACACCGTTCCACCAATCTCAACCATATTTTGCATACACATAGTTTAGGACCCAGAAGGAACCGCTGGCTACATGAATTTTCGATAGTCTTTCTCATTCTTCTGATTTCGGCCCTTTTTCACTCAAAAAACAGGCTAATCAAATCATAAAATATACTCATGAAGGAATGGCAAGGCAGATAGTTTCCATGGCAACATAGCTCAAGTCGAGACACGGCCGTCTGGATGCCAATTGCGCTCTGCACTACCGGTATAGAAAATGAGGATCTTTACTTGAAATCCCGTTAGTTACTCCAATGCTCACACAGCACTGTCAACCGAGTATAGCATAACAAAGACTTGACACTATCTACTAGATATTTGTCAAATACCACTCACTCACTCACACATTCATCACGAAATCTCAGAACCCACCCAACGGATTGGAATGAAATTTGGTATGCAGCTTACTCAAGGGCCGCAAACGCCCACTAAGAAAGGATTTTTGGATATTCAGGTTCTAAAGGGGTGTTAAGGGGGTAGACCTGCATTTCATCGAATAGCAATATCTCCCGATTGGTTTCACTGGGGGATGTGATACTCGGCATATAAACTCATCATTAAAAATAAGAAGACATGTGTCTGAGGGTTTTTCGATGTGGTGTATATTATGAGGTGAAAGGGGTGAAAAGTGGGGGTTGAAAGATTCCTAACGGAGCCTGCATCTCATAAACGACATAGGCGAGGAGTTTGAAACTCAGCGGGAAAAAATCAGCATACAAAATAAGTAAATAGGTGTTTGACCGTTTTTTTTTCATAAATCCAATTTAAGGGGCCTATGGCGAGGGGTGAAATTCTGTGTAAAAAGAAACAGGAAAGAAAGTGTCCTAACCGATTGACTCACTCGCTCTTCAAACTCAGGGGGAAAAACTGCTTAAAAATAAGTATAACTTATATGAGTTCGACAGTTTTTTTTGATAAACCAAATTAAGGGGTTCATCGGGAGGGGTGAAATTCTGAAGAAAAAAATTGAAAGAAAATGTCCTGACTCACCCACTCATCATCGCCCAGCCAAAAATATTGAAGTTGGAAACATGTCATTTTCGGGATATGTTCGTTGTATGTCAAAACCATACACTAAGGGAGGATTTTTGAATATTCAGGCTCTAAAGGGGTCTTAAGGGGGTTAAACCTGCATTTTATTGAATAACAATATCTCACGAGTGGTTTCATTTGTGGATGTGATACTCGGCTTATAAACTAATCATTAAAAATAAGCAGACATGTGTCTAAGGGTTTTTCGATGTGGTGTATTATTATGAGGTGAAAGGGGTGAAAATTGGGGGTTGAAGGATTCCTAACGAAGCGTGTAGGCCTATCTCCTAAACGACATAGGCGAGAAATTTGAAACTCGGCGAAAAGAAATCAGCTTAAAAAATAAGTAAGTCGGTGTTCCACCGTTTTTTCATAAATTAATTTAAGGAACCAATGGGGTGGGGTGAAATTCTGGGGGGAAAAAGGAGAGAAAGTGTCCTAACTGACTGACTAACTCACTCAATCATCAAACTCAGGGGAAAAAGACAGCTTAAAAAATAAGTTAATAGGTGTTCAAGCGTTTTTTCATCAATCCAATTTAAGGGGCCCATGGGGAGGGGTGATATTCTGGTAAAAATAATTGAAAGAAAATGTCCTGTCTGACTCACTCACTCGTCACGCCCAGCCAAAACTATTAATGTTAGAAACATGAAATTTTGGCAATATGTTCGCTGTATATCGAAAACGTCAACTAATGAATGATTTTTGTTATTCGGGTTTTAAAGAGGTGTTAAGGGGGTAAACGTGCATTTCATTGAATAACGATATCTCATGAGTTGTTTCTTTGGGGATGTGATATTCGGTATATAAGCTAATCATTAAAAGAATCAGACATATGTCTAAGGGTTTATCGATGAGGTGTATATTACGAGGTGAAAGGGGTGAAAATCGGGGGTTGAGGGATTCTTAACGGAGCGTGTATCTCTTAAACGACATAGGCGAGAAGTTTGAAATTCGGCGGGAAAAAACAGCTTAAAATATAAGTAAATAGGTGTTCGACCGTTTTTTTATAAATCCAATTTAAGGGGTCCTTGGAGAGAGGTGAAATTCTGGGGAAAAAAACAGGAAAGAAAGTGTCCTAACTCACTCACTCATCAAACTCAGGGGGGAAGAACAGCTCAAAAATAAGTAAATAGGTGTTCGACCGTTTTTTTTTTCATAAATCCAATTTAAGGGGTTCATGAGAGGGGTGAAATTCTGAAAAATAATTGAAAGAAAATGTCCTGACTTACTCACTCATCATCCCCCAGCCAAAATTATTGAAGTTAGAAACATGATATTAAGGGGCTATGTTCGTTGTATGTTGAAAACGTCCACTAAGGAAGGAATTTTGGATATTCAGGTTCTAAAGGGGTGTTAAGGGGGTAGACTTGCATTTAATTGAATAACAATATCTCCCGAATGATTTCCTTTGGGATGGGATACTAGGCATATAAACTCATCATTAAGAATAAGAAGACACATGTCTGAGGGTTTTTCGATGTGGTGTATATTATGAGGTGTATGTGTGAAAAGTGAGTGTTGAAGGATTCTTAACGGAGCAAGTATCTCTTAAAAGACAGAGGCAAAAAGTAAGAATCTCAGGGAGAAAAATCAGATTGAAAAAGTAGTAGATAGGTGTTCGATCGTTTTTTCATAATCCAATTTAAGGGGCTCATGGAGAGGGATGAAATTCTGGGGAAAGAAGTCCACAAAGGAAGGATTTTTGGATATTCACTCATCATCCCCCAGCAAACCTATTGCAGTTAGAAACTTGAAATTTTGAGGATATGTTCGTTGTTTGTCGAAAAAGTCCACTAAGGATGGATTTTTGGATATTCATGTTCTGAAGGGGTGTTAAGGGGGTTAAACTTGCATTTCATTGAATAACAATATCTCACGAGTTGTTTCATTTGGGGATGTGATATTCGGCATACAAACTAATCATTTAAAATAAGCAGACATATGTCTAAGGGTTTATCGATATGGTGTATATTATGAGGTGAAAGGGGAGAAAATTGGGGGTTGAAGGATTCTTAACGGAGCGTGTACTGTATCTCTTATTCAACATAGGCGATAAGTTTGAAATTCAGCGGAAAAAGCAGCTTAAAAATAAGTAAATAGGTGTTCGACCATTTCTTCATAAATCCAATTTAAGGGGCCCATGGGGAGGAGTGAAATTCGGGGGGGGGGGGGGAGAACAGGAAAGAAGGTGTCCTAACTGATTGACTTACTTACTCACTTATCAAACTCAGGGGGAAAACAGCTTTAAATAAGTAAATAGGTGTTCGACCGTTTTTTTTTCATAAATCCAATTTAAGGGGTTCTTGGGGAGGGGTGAAATTCTCAAATATTAATGAAAGAAAATGTCCTGACTGACTCACTCACTCATCATCGCCCAGCAAAAATTATTGAAGTTAGAAACATGAAATTTTGGGGATAAGTCGTGGTATGTCGAAAACGTCCACTAAGGAAAAAGTTTTGGATATTCAGGTTCTAATGAGGTGTTAAGGGGGTAAACGTGCATTTCATTGAATAATAATATCTCATGAGTGGTTTCATTTGGGGATGTGATACTTGGCATATATACTAATCATTTAAAATAAGCTGACACATGTCTAATGGTTTTTCGATGTGGTGTATATTATGAGGTGAAAGGGATGAAAAGTGAGGGTTGAAAGATTCCGAACGGAGCGTGTATCTCTTAAACGACATAGACGAGGAGTTTGATTTTCTCCGAGTTCCAATCACCTTAAAAATTAATAAATGAATAAATAATTAAAATAAGTAGATGTTCGACCGTTTTTTTTTTCATAAATCCAATTTAAGGGGCATATGGGGAGGGGTGAAATTCTGGAATAAAAACGTCCACTAAGGAAGGATTTTTGGATGTTCACTCTCATCGACCAATCAAAACTATTGAAGTTAGAAGAAGGGGATATGTTTGTTGTGTGTCGAAAATGTCTACTAAGGAGGGATTTTTGGATATTCAGGTTCTAAAGGGGTGTTAACGGGGTTAAACCTGCATGTCATTGAATAACAATATGACACGACTATGACGCGAGCGAAGCGAGGCTAAAAATGAGATGGTGTGTGTCTGTGTATTACTCAATCACGCAAGATCCACTGGTCCGACTTACATGAATTTTACATGAAAGTAGCTGATTTAACTGGTTAACATATAGGCTACTTTTGATTTCAATACTTTGCACTATGGCGACCATTTTAGTGACGTCACTACACCCTTTGGTTTCAAACTTTCATATTTCCATTTCAAATAATAAGTGAACGCTAAGAAATAGCAAACTTTTGATGGCATATACGAGGTTTAAAATTACATTTTCTATCCGAAAGGTATCTCCAACGGTTAGCGAGAAAAACCTAAATTTGTGCTATAAAACACGGTCAATGCCGACCGGTGTAGTTGGACAAAATGTTCCATCCTTAATCTCCCTCTGCGCAGCACCTCGCCTATCCCCTGTTTTAACTGTCACTTTCACATTTTAATTTATTTATGACGCGTAGCGAAGCACGGGTACTTCAGCTAGTTCATTATATTCATTGGATATAATATACTTTATCACAAACTTCCTGCTTATTTACTCGGTTCTTTTCCTTCAACATGATTAACAGTGTTTGTCCGTGCACTAATGTCATAATTTTCTATTATAGTCTCATTCACAGAATTTTATTTTTGTGCTTCGTAAACTGTCTCTGTAGTAGAGGAAAATCAAACCCTGAGCTTAACGTGATTTTAAAGATCGTGTCAATAAGCAATGGAACCTCTTTTGACATGAAATGTTAACTCATATGTATTAACCAGGAAATGATGCTGCCGGAATACCATATCATTTTCTGATTTAAACATCTTGTCACATCTTCTTTTATCTTAACCAATATTTTTAGCATATTTTCATTTTATGAAAAACTAGGCTTATGAGATCACCTTTTGTCCATGTGTCTTTCTGTGTGTGCGTGTGTGTGTGTTTGATGGTGTGTGTGTGTGTGTCCCTAATAAATTCTAAACGGCAGGAGCGATTTCAATGAAACTCGGTGAGATCATAGCACCATTATGGCCGACCCTGACCATGCCCTTGAAATTTTATTATGTCTCACCAATCCAACATGGCGGCTGTGCGAAATATTTCACCAGCATTCAGTATCTCCGAAACTATTTCCGATATCATCCTGAAATTATTTACGGTGATAAAGGGAACTACTAAAAGTATACCTATGAGTTTCTAAAAAACCTGGTATCTACAAAACCAACATGGCGGCCAATCGAAGTTGAGACTTTTAAATAGACTTTTCTCGCGATTTAACCATCCAAACGTAATGAAACATGGTACAGAAAATGTGTATGCACATTGTAATGCACTGGCGTCTAATTTAGTTAATTTGTTTATATAACCACAAAATGGCGGCTGTGCGAAATATATCACTGGCATTCAATATCTCCGAAACTATTTATGATATCATCCTGTAATATTGTACGATGATATAGGGCACTGCTACAAGTTTATCTATGTAACTTTCAAAAACCTGTTAAGTACAAAACTAACATGGCGGCCAAGCGAAGTTGAAACATTTTAATAGACTTTTCTCGTGATTTAACCATTTGAGCGCAGTGAAATATATATAGTACAGTAAATTATTATTCATATTAAAATGCACTGGCATTTAATTTAGTTCAATTGTTTACATAACCTCAAGATGGCGGCTGTGCGAAATTTTAAAATTAAGTTTTTATTTCTTGTGTCGTAATAATGCGATCGAAGTGAAAGTTTGAATAATGAAGCTACGCAATAATTTCCCTTTAATGATACATACCTCTATGGCCTATACATATAACAATCCAAAATTGCGAGCATCCGAAATATTTTGACGGTTCTCAATATCTACGAATCTTTTACAGCAATCAAACTGAATTTTTTAATGTTCATAGAGGTTATGAACAAGTTCACCTATATGTCTTTCAGTAACCTAGTGAGCACAAATCAAACATGGCGGCGACGCGAAATATAAATATTTAAATGGACGTTTCTCGCGATTTAACCCTCCGCAAACTTTGCACGTTAAATGCTTATACAAATGTTAATCCACTGGCATCTAATTTATTTCAATTGTTTTTATAACCACCAGATGGCAGCTGTGCGAAATTTTAAAATCTCGTTTTTACTTCTTGTGTCCTAATTATGCGATTGAAGTCTGCCACACGTACACAATAAACTTCATGTAATAGTACATAAATAAAAATCCTACCTGGCGACCATAGGAAATATTTAGACGGTTCTCAATATCTACGAATTTATCACAACAATCAAACTGAAATTTTGTATGTTGATAGAGGCAACATGAATAGGATATATGAACATAGGCTGTATAGTTCTTCACAGAACTACTTGTTTGTTGATAAAATACTTGGATGAAGAAAGCGCTGTTAGTAAGTGATTGCTTTTTGTTCGCTACCCGTTGTTAATGTGGTGCGTGTGTCAGTATATGGACTTATGAAAGGGAGATAGAAGAAGTACTGTCCCCGCGCCAGCTCGGAGAACCTGGCAGGAATGTGGAGTGGAGTGAGTAAGCCAGTGATGACGTAGCACTGTACTATACTATGCAAAAACATGTACTCACCTTAGAGTAGCGGTGTTGCTAATGGAGAATCCTGGTCTTCTTCTTCTGCCTCACTTTCCGACTCGACTCTTCATATCCACTGGAGGAATCACTATCATCACTATCATCACTGTCAACATCCAGGTGTATCAATGACATCAGCGACAATGACTTTCTGAACACTCCTACAGTACCTTTCCCAGTGAGTATTGGTTACAGATGTTATCGCTTTAAGAGTAATATCTCTTAGTTTCTGAAGAGATAAATCCCAGGTAACATTTCCTTCGCGCACCACACGTTTCACCTTATTCCAAGCTAGTTCGATGGCATTCAGATCACACATGTAAAGGGGAAGGCGGAACATGGTATGTCCCAAGGATTGCAAATGAGTCAATTTTACACAATGTCTCTTTTGGTTTTACCACTTCTACTAATTTATGCTTGCCACGGTGGGTGAGTGGTCAACGTGTCGGTCTACTAACCCCCAAGCTTGCAGGTTCGCTCCTGGCCGTGGTAAGAGAAATTTGAAATGCGGAAAAAATTACGACACCATGGCGTACGATGTTGGTATGTCAAAGAACCCATTTGAATTCAGTAGGCCATGTTCATAATGACAAAATTAATCTCGGGAATTTCCGCCAACACTAAGTTCCTCATTTCTCCACTAGAAAGCGCTATAGTGTTCAAGGAGCTTAGATATCTAACCTCCATGACTTTCATAGTGCTTCAAGGAACAACGAAATTTGGCATGCAAGCTACCCTTTGGGTGTCAAATAACGAAGCTTGCACCCGGAACCCGAGGCCGTACGATATTATTATTATACTATTTTATATAGTGCCTCTTTCCTCATAGACTCGTCGCAAGTAACTCCTTTGTTGCGTAACCACGATATCATATCTGATTTCACAGAGTACTTTGTGGGTGGTTTTTCTACCTGTGTGCAGTGATAGGATGCGTTATCTAACACAAATACAGATGAAGGTGGTAGATTGGGTGCAAGCTTACCGGTGGCCCACTTAATGAAATTCACACTGTTCATCTGCCCGTGATAATCCCCACTTGCCGTACCGGCTTTATAGATGAGGAGAGCATTTTCTATGAATCCGTTTATACCCCCAGCGTGAACCACTATTAACCTATTACCTGAATTCATGTTAGCTTGTACTCCAAATACTTCCTGACTTTGCCAGCACTTTCCAAAAGTTAAATTACTATCTATCAGAGTTTCGTCAAGATAAATTATCTGTTGCCCACTTTGCCTGAGTTGTTTTATTCTCACTAGATAGTCATGCCGCAACGATACGATGTGAGGTCTTTCAATTAAAATCTTCCTCCGATTTTGAGAATTTTCCCTCCGGAAACAGATTTGTTTTACTACTTTTCGTAATGAAGTATGTGCCCAAGGGAAAGTTAGGCCTATTTTACACGGGGCCACCATGGCCGCGCCACCATGTTGGCGCCACCACGTCTTTGCAATATTTTCTCTAGCTACCAAACACGCCACCAGTAATGAGCCAGTCTTGAAATGGAGGTGGAAGAAACAGCACTTGCTGTTTTTCTACATATCAGGTTGCGTAAGGGCCGAAAACGGGGAAATAGAAGATTTTGGTTTCACCCACTTTTGCAGGATCGATCAACAAAAGGTATATTTTGTACTCTGTATATTGATCATAGACAATCCAGTCAAATTCTTCACCTTCCTACGAATGAAAATTTCATCTTATGATGAGCTACTGCAGTGTTCAAGAGATCAACTGACTGGTGTGGACACAAATATGAGAGATAATACACCTCCAGAGGAATAACTCCTAGTGACACTGAGGTAAGAAGAATATGCACATTTTCGATTTACAGTCTACTCCCGATAATTTGTTACATTATACATTCACGGAGATAAACATATAAACAAGTGAATGGAACGCAATTATGTGTAGTCATGGTTACAGCCGGACACGGACATTTGTTTATCTTTTTCACAGGGTGAGATAATCACAGTTTGGTTGGTTGGTTCTTAAGTTTAGGGGCTGCGACAACGCGGTCATGTAGCCCCGTGTACTTTGGGTGTGTGTAGAATCTGTCTGATAACCGGTGTTAATTGTGATGACTGTATTAGTGTGTGTTATCTGTTTTTTTTTAATTTAAGTACTGAAACTTAGAATTTTTCAAATAGTTCCTACTTTCGCCGCCAAGCGCCACCGTCAACGACTACTAGGCCAAGTTCAGAACTTAGCTACTAGAAGCCACCGCAGTCGGCTCTTGACAACGAACGTAGAAACCTAAGAGCGTTGTTTACATATCTAACCTATCCAATTTAGCTTCACACAGGTGCAATTAGTGGAAGGTTCTTTAACATGCCATAAATCTATGACATGGGACCGCCGGCTTTACTTCCCCTCCAAAGGAAGGCATACTGAGGGATTTTTAACTCTCTTAAAAAATCCGACGGCTTCGGCCGGGTTTGAACCGAGATAATCACAAGAGATACTAAATGTATTCATCAGCCGGGAGATAAGAGCAAACTCAAAGCGATTTAATTCGATTTTAATCAAAAGTAATATCGTTACAGTTTTCGTTACTTACCAAAAATAGTGACAGAATTACCGTTACGGTTGTCAAAGTAACAAATAGTTACTTTTTCGTTAGTTATTTTTTATTTAAGGCGAGGACATGGGCCCTTACGTTTTCGTTACTTTGTATAAACATATAGTTGCCTAATAACATTTACCCCGCTGCTGGCCTGGCCGCACAGAAAGTTGCGTCTCGTGTGAAAGGCTCCATTTGACTCAATGTAAACATGTGGTGGCGCGGCCAAAAATCGCAATGCCTGCCACCACGAATTCTGGCCGCGCGACCAGGCCCGCCACCACATGTGAAAGGCTCCATTTGAATCAATGCAATGACGTGGTGGCGCGGCCATGGTGGCCCCGTGTGAAAGGGGCCTTATTTTGCCTTGTGTCACAGGCAGGAGTTTTGGAATGGTAGGAACGCGTGTTTCTTCCGCATAAAACGCTTGAATAGCACGACGAATTAAACATTTATCAAAATCATCAATGTTCACTTCAGTGTGTGATTGCCTAGTATTTCGTCTCTTATCCGGAGTGCACAACACACTACCCTCCCCACTTTCAGCCAATTTCCTCGTTTCCTTCCATATCTTTTAATAAAAGATTCGGACACTCCAGCATAGTGAGCAGCTCTTCGTGTCGCCTGGTTTAATGTGAAAGCAAAACGTTTGTTTTCAGCCTCTTCATCACATTTTACAAAAATGTTACTTATGATACCACGACCCTCAGAATGCACAACTTCATTTTTCTTTCACACCGACATAACACTATGAGAACCACACAATCAAGTCTATGTTTCCACTGAGGTAGTATAAGCATAAGCATGGTCCGGAATTCCCTCGGTCACTCATCGTTCCCGCTCCCCTTACCTCATACCCCGCGTCCTCAGAGCTGGCGCGGGGACTGTAGTGCTCGTATGTCGACAACACTATTTCCTGTTGAGCTTCAATATAGTAATCGTTCCGACGTGGCTACATGTTGGCTACTCCAACATTAACGCGTTTTCATGACAGCTTTCAATCACTAGAGAATCCATGGCCTTCTGAATCCGCTGAATATATAATGAGCGCTGTATTTACAGCGGAAAGGCACGAAAACCGTCGCTCACAAAATTAATGAAGAAAGAGAATTACCCCAGTATTAGCGCGATTGTGAGTGATTTGTATTCAAGTGAAGAGGATTATCTTTCAGAGATTGATTCGGGACGTGCTTCAGAAATATCCAGCGATTCTGAAGTCAGAAGGCTCCGGTTCATCAAACTATAACAGTTCTGACTGGGTAACCTACAAGCCTACACATGCTGATTTTATGAAATTCCTGCATGATTTGACTTCAGATTTCCAACCACCACTCAGTTAATCTCTTTCAAGATGATTTTTCACGCTAATTTTCACGAGTTGAACATTCAAAGAGATATTGGATGGGACACAATAGGTATGCTAGTCACAGATAGTAATAGAGTCATACATTCCAGAAAAATTACTATGAGTTGAGATATGTGACCAGCTGAACAAATTTGAGTGGGATTAATCTGTCAAAAATGTTGACACCTGCCTGGAGTTGAATGGGAAAGTAACGTAAAACCAATCCTCGTCTACATTTGACTTTATGGAGCGGGCAGCATCCGGTTTCTACTCTCACATAAGCTTACATAATTATTAAAATCTTCAATCGCGGAACCAGGATATGAATCCAGGCTGTCTCTATAGAAAGTTACTGTGCAAACCGCTAGACCATGATGATGGAAGAATTCAATAGCCTTGAGTGTTCTCCTTTCATTCCAAAGTTCAGCTACGGTGAGTCAACACAAATTAAATGAAATTGAATTGAGGTGAGGCCGGAACAATTCGAGAATAATTAAATCAATTATTTATTCTTTCATTGTAGAGTCAATTGAATGTTTCCGTAATTGAGTTATATTGTTTTGAAATTCGTTTCCAATTATTTAAACATTCATGTTTTATATGTATTAAAACGCGTAACTTGATTTCCAATAACAGATCCGCCCACAGGTAAAATTCTCAATGTTGGCATCGAGGTCAATGATATTCCAATATGAACTACTTCCCCATAAAGCCAACGATGAGACTGGTTAATCAGAAACCTTTCAAACAAACGCTGACAGGAAATCGTAGTTGGGAGAGGAGACACAATATTAGGAATGAAGGAAAATTTTGAGAGTTTCTGTAAAACTGATTTTGGGAAAAACAGAATGATACATTGGTATATCAGGAAACCAGGTTGTTCGGCAGGAGAAATATGTTTTGATAAATTATAGGTTGGTTGGTTCCTTAGTTTAGGGGCTGCTACATCGCGTTCATGTAGTCTCGTGTACTTTATGTGTGGGTAGAATCTGTCTGATAACCGGTGTTAATTGTGATGGTTGTATTAGTGTGTGTTATCTGTTTTTAATTCAAGTAAGGACTGCAGACGATTATTTCAAGTAGTTCCTACTTTTTCTGTAAAATGATACCGTCCACTAAACCTAGCTGTGGACTTGGCTACTAGATGCCATCGCAACCAGCAGCTGGCGATAAACGTTGGATCTAACCTACAAATTTTGCTTCACACAATTGAAGTTAGTAGAAAGTTTTTTTTACATGCCATAAATCTATGGCATAGGCCCGCAGCACCAGCTTTACTTCCCCTACAAAGGAGGCATAATGAGGGATTTTTAACGCTCTTAAAAATCCGATGACTTCAACCGGGTTGAACCCGCAAACTTGGGCATAGAAGCTCAGCATGCTGCCAACTACACCACCGAAGCCGCTGTTAAATTAGAGAAATGGCTGTAGGTCAAAGATCTCCTTAGAGTGGTTGCATATGTTTAGTAAGAATTGAAAATGTGACCGCAGTTGGAATTCGAACCCAATTCTACTGCTATCCGGGCTAATATGTTTAACCATTTGGACCTATGCGGCCATGCACCGACCGTGGTCAAAGTTTAAAATCTCAGGTGATGGGGTGCTGTTGTGGTGGCTTACAGAATGACGAGGATATATCTTAGATTTCCTAGACAACACACACAAATAAAAAAAACCTGTGCGCCAAAAGTATGAACATGACTTTGATTTTTGAAACAGAAATTACTTCAGGACATTGCTCTGCTTGGAGCGGTTTTGTCGATTGAGTATGACAGAGGTGTCCATATAGCGCGCCGGCTGCAAATGTTGTTGTTTGAGTCTTCAGTCCTTTCACTGGTTTGATGCAGCACTCCATGTCTCCCTATCCTGAGCTAATAGTTTCATCTCTACATAGCTACCACACCCGACATCCGAGGTAATCTGTTTAACATATTCTAACCCTGGTCTACAGTTCTTATCCTCGACCCTTCCTTCCATAACTAAGCTTGCTGTTCTTGGGTGTCTTAGTATGTGTCCTACCAACCTATCTCTTCTCTTCATTAGCAGTCGCCAGAAACATCTCTCCTCTCTCACTCGTCTTAATACCTCTTCGTTTGTAACCCTATCTACCCTTCTGAAATAATATGATCTATTGTTGTGCCAATTTTGAATGAAATCCATTAGTTAGTATAGAAGTTACATGCATTTTAAAATTGGACCTATCAGCAGGCTTAGAATCATGTTGGCAGCACTGACTTATATTAGTTACTCCAAAGTAATCTAGAATGCCAGGTACTATACGTGTGCAAAGTTTAGAGCTACTGGCTTGCATTCTTTCTGATATATTGACATTAGGGTAACAAAAATAGAGACAGCATTTATTAACAGTTGGCAGCCCTGATTGCTCTTAGGAATACGCATAGTCATAGCTGTTATGGTACACATAGCACATACGAAATTTGGTTGAAATCCAAATGATAGTATGGAAGTTACATGTATTTAAATTTGGACCTCTCAGCAGGCTTAGAATCATGTTGGTAGCACTGACGTATATAAGTTACTCCAAATTAATATAGAATGTCTTGTACTATACGTGTGCATAGTTTAAAGCTGTCGGCTTGCATACTTTCTCATATATATTGGTATTTGGATAAAAGAAATTAAGAGCATTTTTTAACAGTTGGCAGCACTGGTGGTTCATAAGAATACGTTCAGTCATATCTGGTTATGTACACATACAACATACGATATTTGGTTGAATTCCAATTGATAGTGTAGAAGTTATATGCATTTAAATATTGGACCTATCAGTAGGCTTATAATCATTTTGGCAACACTGCCATGTATGGCCTTCTGGAAATTAAACTGCAATAGTATTATCTATATGTGTGCCGATTTTGAAATAGCTCCCATTCATACCTTCCAAGATATCCAACATGGAGCTCAAATTTCAATTGCGATTTTTCAGCAGTTGGTAGCACGGACATCATTTTCAAATATGGCCGTGAGATATTCAGGTATAGATCTTTACTCCTAGCAAATTTTATTTCGATTGCTCCAGCCATTTAGGAGTTGATAGGGGGGACACACACACACAGCCAGACAGACAGACAGACAGAAGGAGAGACAGACAGACAGACAGACAGACATTTTCCCGGATCGATCTCATAAGACTACTTTTTCCTCATATTTGCAAAATGTGAAAAGTAGGCTAAAAATCCAACATGGTGACCATCCAAAATATTTAATCGGTTCTCAGTGTCTACGAATCTTTTACACCAATCAAACTGAAATGTTGTATGTTGGCAGTGGCAATTAACATAAGTAGGATATATGAAAATAAGCTTTAGTTCTTCATGGAACTACCTGTTCTACATTCGAATTGTGCCACTATGGTCTATGGAGTAACAATCAAAATCAATATTTCGTTCTAGATCGTCTGCCAGCTTTGATGTCCTGCCAGTATCTCTTGAGCCCATCACTCAGCGCCTTCTTCCGATCTTCTGACGGAGGTCCCCTCCGTCTTTTGCGTTCTGCCCCTATCTTAAATCACTGGTAATTTTTATTTTTTGTCTGAATTCACACCTGCTCATAATTTTCAGTCCGGAATACCAATTTCTATAAGGTATTTGTTACATTCTTTGAACCATGCCAATTTTTTCCTCTTTGGTTTCCCGAAATTCCAAATTTTCTTAGACGATCGTTGGACATTCTGAAAATGTGTCCATAGAACAACAACCTTTTCCTTTTTATTGTTGAAGTGGCTGGTTCTATCTTTCTTTCTATATAACTCTTCGTTTGAACTCAACCCATCTGTTGCCTAATTTTTTCTCAATACCCTGCGTTCTCTTTTGACTAACTGGTCGACTAGTCCCCGTCTCTTCATAGTCTCCAAAGCATATAATGCTTCAGGTTTGACAACCGTGCTGTAGTGTCTTAAGTTGGCTCCAATGCTCAGTGACTTCTTATTATAGAGATTTTTCGTCAGATGATTATTTTCATTATTATTATTATTATTATTATTATTATTATTATTATTATTATTATTATTATTTGTATTGAGGCCTATTTAGTGATGTGGGCCGGGCAAATGCCCAGTGGGCAGGACATCTATAAATGGCATTTGCCCGGGCATTTGCCCAAATCAGTTTTAAGCGCCCAAAATCTGGTTTTCAAAATACTGTTTTATTATTACTTTTTGCTACATGTGATTGTTACTGGAGCTTCTAAAACATAATACAGACCATTAATCAAAGGTACATTTCATGGATAAACTAGCAATGCCCGAATATTGCTAATAATAATTTAATTATCCTGTGTCAATATTGTCAATAACATCTAAATGGGAATTATGTATACCTAGTTTGAATAAAACATTGTATTACTGGGCCTGAAGACCTACTCATTTAAATGCAGTAAATTAAGGTAGGAGTTTGATTATGGTATGAATAGTGGCTTTGGGAGGTGGGTGGATGGGATAGGCCCTGGGCAGCCATTGTGCTGTGATCTAGCTGTGAAGAATGTGAGCCAGAACTACAGTACTTGAAAGTTCAATAAAAAAGTGATGAAGAGGATACAGAAACAGATGGATGTGATTAAGATACCCAAGAACACAAAACATCCATTTATTATTAATTTCATATAAATAAATGTACCTCATGTCCACATTTGTTTCATTTTTAACTTATTCAGTTAATGTAATAACATACATTATGTATTCAATATTAGTCATTTGTCAGTAAAATATCAAGCTCATTTAAGAATTATACAGATGTACTGATATGCTGAGTGATTTTTTCCCCAATTACACAATCAACATTCATAGGCATACGCATAATTATTATGTATAAAATTCCACTTGAGTTGAGAGGCAATAGACAAATATTAGGACTACTTAACTACTTTTCCATCATTATAAATTACATAATTTTGTATATTAAATATGTATACTGTATACATATACCTGGGCATTTATGGGTTTTGGGCATTTATCCGGGCATTTACCCTGGGCATTTGCCCCGACATATAAATGCCCTGTCATTTTACATCACTAGGCCAATTGTATTACTTCATGTGAATGATATGAAGGATATAATAATTTGCCAGCTCATGGGCTGCGTCACAAGTCTTATCTGCTTTCCTTGTTGAAATATCACTCGAAGCGAAGTGAAAGTTTGAAAAACAGTTTGTAACCACCAGTTATAAAACTTCTGTCATTCTGTCATATCAGCACCGGGTATTTAGTTCGAAAAGATTCTTTTCTTCAAGGGGAAAGATAAGGAGGAAAGTTTCTTTATTGTTCATGACGAAGTTTTAAATGAAAATCTGTCTGAATTAAAGAACACAGGATATTGCAGTGAAGGAAAGAGCCGGATTATGGATCTGAATTATTCTTTACGGTGAAGGCAATTAGAGTGGATATTAAGTAACAGAATCTGGGTTGTTTGGAAAAGGACTTAAATTTGTATCAATTAAACTCCAGATTGGCCTATATTCTTCATGGACTTAGAGAACGTTTGTCATACGTATCACGGGGCATGGTGGTGCAGCGGTCAAGCTGTTAGCCTCTCACCAAGGTGGACAGGTTTCGATTCCCGGTCAATGCATGTGAGATTTTCGAAGTGAAATGCCATGTCCTGTGGTTCGGATTCCACGTAAAAAGGAGGTTCCGTGGCTCATGATCGATGATTAATGGTTACGTAAAACTGAAAGCTTCCTCGCTTCCTTTCATACGTATCATATAAAAGCAATGTTAAAATTATCATTCGATTGTCTTCTGTAGATTATGTCTGAATGTTTGGTCATGCACCAATCGAAAACTCTTGATTGATTTCAATACATTTGGTATTCAAGATAAGATGGATATGTTCCAATTAACCCTCCGTTGGTCGCGTGAATTACTATTGTAATCCAGGTTCATTTGTTTAATACACACATCAAAAGACGTTTTGCATATTGCCATGGAGCCCAGTGTGGATGAGAGTGAGGACGGATTTATTTATTAAGCAGTGGCCAAGCCTGCTCTACACAATTGAGATCGGGAGAATACGCAGGCCATTCCATTCTGTGAATACCATTCTCCTGAAGAAAGCCATTGACAATGCCAGCTCTGTGCGGGCGAGCGTTATCGTCCATGAAAGTGAAATATGGGCCGAAATTGTCAGCATGGCCTTTCACTACAGGTGCCAGGATAGTATCCCTATAACGTATGCCTGTCATACGCCCTGGGATGTACACAAGAGGGGTTCGGCGACCATACATGATGCCACCCCAAAACATTGCACCACCTCCTCGCAATTAGTATAGGTCATGGATGTATTGGTCATGCATACGTTCACCGGGGTAGTCTCCACACTCGCACAGATCTATCCTCATTGACACAGGCGAGTGTACACAGCCAATATACACGCACGAAAGAACGACTAATGGGTATGAGACCACTACGACTCTTCGCCAGCAATATGCAAAACTTTTTTTTGATGTGTGTATATCTCCGATAATAACTCTAGATTTTGGTATATACTGTTGAGTAGCTCCCCTAGAAGGTCTCCCCACCGCAATCACCGTGACATATTACATCAATACCCACTACCGTGTTAGTGGCGTGCCAAAGGGTCAACTTCGATTAGCCTACTCCACGTTACCACCTGTATTTACGGAACTATGCTGGAACTGCGTTGGATTGATTGCATAGGTATAGCATTGTATAGAATTTGGAAACATAATAAATTATGAACTCTTAAGTGTAGAAATTTGCACATATGTACGCTAATACGGGACATTTTACCAAATTTCATTCAAAATTTCAAATTAAATATATTTTTCATGGCATGTCGAAATATTCGTTATTTCATGTATTTGTCTCTAATTAGTATATATATCACACCCACTTTCTCTTATAAAATCGAAAATCGAATTTTAAAACATAGAAAATAGCTAATGAAATACCCATTACAAATTTGCTTACGATTGTAATCCACGCGATTACTGGCGTTACATTTTCGAAAACGACCACCAGTGGGATAATGTTACGTGGTGGCAGGATTTAGTGAAAGGTCATAACATAAACAAACGTACAGCGTGAAGTTTGATGTTTGAAAGACTCGCGACTTGCTAACTGTGGTAGACGGCCAAGGAGTGATGACAGTAGACTCCGGTCTCTTCCACAATCGGCGTTGGTGGGTGATGACACTTACAGAAGTATAGAAACTGAACCTTTGGGGATGGGTTCTTCCCTGTAAAACATAAAGTAAATGTTAAGGCATTTTCTCAGTAGTCCGTCGAACAATGGGTGTGGATGCACCCAAGTGGCGTAATACAAGCATGGATAGTAATAATTACCAATAAATAATTTTATGAATGACGAACATATTGATAAGCTCATTTCACGTTTGTTGGAATGATACGTATGTACTTCATACAAACTGACACACATGCAGTCTAGTTATAGTTATTTAGTAAGTTATTGTTGTCTTAAGGGGTGGAACTACGAGGTCATCTGTCCCTACACATGCAGTCTACTCAAGAGTTACCGTAATATTGAGAATACTGTAATTTGATGTTATCTGTTATACATTATTTATTTAGCGTATGGCTTTTTGTGCCGGGAGTGTCCGAAGGCATGTTCGGCTTACAAGAGGCTGTAGCTGATTCAAGCAGACACCCATGGGGTGAGCTACAATTTCCGTCCAATTTCAAATAGTTCTAACTTTCGTTACCAGATATCACTGACCCATCGTGGTGAACGTAGGGACTTTGACAGAGCGTTTCAACGAAATATAACCTAGGAATTTAGCTTCACACAAGGTTAGTCAGTGGAAGGATCTTCTACATGCCATAAATCTATGACATGGGATCGCCGCGCCGGCTTCACTTCCCCTCCGAAGGAATGAATACTGAAGGATTTTAACGCTTTTAAAAAATACGACGACTTTGGTGGGGTTTGAACCCGCGATCTTGGGCACATCAGTTCAGCATGCTACTAACTATGCCACCGAAAACCTACCAAAAAGCAAATTTTTCTGTTATAATACTTTCTTCATGTATAGCCATATGGATTTATTGTATTGCTGTTGAAGGTATACAATTTTATGATTTATGCCATCCAACTGCTCTAAACTTTGCACACGTATATTACCTCACATTTTATAACAATCTGGAGCAATTGACATACGTCAGTGCTGCTAACATGATTCTAAGCCGGCTAATAGGTCCAATTTTGAAATACATGTAACTTCTATACTAGCAAATGGATTGCCTCCAAAATTGGCACAATGATAGATCATAATATTTCAGATTATTCTAAGCAACACATACATGGCATTGTTGCCAACATGAGTTTACGCGCGCTGATAGATCCAATGTCTAATTACATGTAACGTCCATACTATCCATTGGACTTCAACCAAATTTTATTAGTGCATTTTGTACTTTAAGAGATGGCACTAAGAATGTAATCAGAGTCACAATGGCTGCAAAATGTAATGCTCTATTAGGCTACACTAATTCAGGTATGTTTCGAACTAATTAGAAACGTCAGTATTACCGTCTAAATTTCACCATTACTCTAGACAAAATCATTGGCATGAATCTTAAATTTTAGGAAAAGAAGGCTCTTTAGTTCGTCACGGAACTACTTGGTCGATTATAATATTTTCCTCATGTATAGCCATATGGAATTATTGCTTTGCTGATAAAGGTGTACAATCTTATGATATCACTATGTGGCAAGAATTATTTCGTCAACTCAATGGAAAAAAAATGTGCAAATGATTGCAATGAAAAAAAGATACGAGCCTTACAGTAGTCGCATATGATGTGTAACATCTGACATTTTATCCTACTATGAAATTGAGATGAAATGTATGTGAAGTCGTCTGACATGTTATCCTACTCGTATACTACACAGCTTGAACGTGCTTAAAATGTTAATTTACGCTCCGTTTTCATAATGGTACTATGATGAATGTATAGATTGAATTGGAGATTTGCTACTGTCACAATTGTTTGAACAAACATCACATATTATATTGTAAATTAAGAGGAGGAATGAATCCATGGATCCATAGTCTCTAGCCTATCTATAGACCACTAGAAATAATGTTCAATACAATCAAATTTCCCAACTCCTGCTTGATGCAAACTATTGTAATTAAAATTAGATAAATCGTAATTTCATGTAGCTTCTGTTAAAATGACGCATAATGTTAAGATACATCTCGTTTAAATCGATAATTCGGTAGCAAAAATAATTGCCGGGACTGGGGTTTGAACCTGAGGCCTCATGATTCGGAGACTAAGATGCTATCCACGCAACCATTACAACCACAGAAATTTAGAGTATAAGACATTTACATATTTTCACGTGCCTGTAATAATATGGAAGTATTTTTTAATGCTCCATTAATATTTTGCTATTTTCGATAATGTTCCTGCGTGGAATTGAGTTTAAAATTAGTTATGAATACGCCTACTTGACAGTAAAGGGAATTCCTATAGTGGTCCATGAAAGCCTAGCGCAGTTCCCGTATAAAACATCGATATATACAGTATTACATTGATCACTGCATTACCGCAATGTGGGTTAATATCTGAATAGCCATTGTGCAGAAACATAATACCGGCTTTGCCGACTAGTTACAATGTTTCATATTAAAGCATATCATCATTTAAATACTGATACGAATAGGCTACCTTTAACATGTGGTTTGTGTTTGAATCAGTTGACACCACAGTTCGCATGAGTGTTGACCGTTCAGTATGAAAGTGTTGAGGAAAGTTACTCGGGGATTGGATACCCATAACTTTTATCCAGTGATTGAAAACCAGACTCTTAATAAATCATTATTCTTTTCAGAAAATATGATATAATGATAAATTTTACACCAAAGAACGACAACTTGAATATGATTTACTGTAGAAATATCTGTAATGGTGCCTCGAAACCTTGAAGTAATCCGTATGTGATATCCATTCCACATGGCCGACAGTGCGTCGTGCTACCAATCTCAAACACCGCGCGCTCATTGTTTCCTCTGGCAGTGCGTCTTACACACTTCCGTCCCATTTTTCAAAATCACTCCCACAAAAATATCCAGCAACCGAGTGGAAAGATGTTACTCATCAAGAAGAATTAAAAACAGCCACACGTCTCATATAAAACAATTCTACTTACACATTGCTATAACTTATCCTACATAGAATTGCTATTCTTCCCCGTTATGTGTACCGGGTTATTTTTTTAAGTAGTAGGGGTTCTTCTTGTAAATAACTTAGGACCATTACTATTCCTGCAATATTTAAAACTACAAATGTGGTGACATACATATATTTAGGTAATTGCTAACGTTGTAAAATTGTTCAAATAATCACAAGACTTTTATGGTTATATTTAACTCTAAAATCATTTAACTGAACTAAAGGCAAGGATGAAAGAAGACAAACTGCTGTTTTACGTTAATAAATGCAAACAAATTTGTGTCACAAGGTGAAAAGATCACTATTTCACTATTAAATTTACGGAGATTTGTTACTGAAAGTGTATGAATTGTACTTGTGAATGTTCTGAAATGTTAATGACATGTGACGAAAATCGACTGTAAGTCATACAAATGGGTGTGATTTGTTATCATAATCATGTAATTTCTCCTCTAGGGTATTTGCCTTCATTAGATCAAAATAGAATATGTAACAGTTTAGTGGAACCCATCCACTGTCAAACTTCTTAATCCAAGCGCTCAAAATTAATTTTTGAAGTACACCTATTACAAATAATATGGATATTATCATTACAACAAATCGTAAAATTTGTACCACAATCCTTGAACGCAAGAAAAGTATCTCTCAGATCAAATTGTCAGAACCTGATTTTCTTCTATAAAATAGTACATATTAAAATTAATGGCATTATATGTGAGAAAATTACATTCTATCATACAGTTATTATTCTATGTAGACTCCAGGATATTTTTTTTAAATTTCGAGAATTAAAAGGGACTCCCATTAAAACTTACCAATGAATATAAATTGTATCTAACCATCTTCATATAGACATGTTCAGCAACTCAGATAACCAGTGCACTGCAACCTGTGATAAACTGATACTTGATATTACAATACAACTGCTATTTTCCAACTGTTACGTTAACACTTTTTCTCCCTTCCCTCTTCTCCTTTTCGTGGATAATATGTATTGTCATATATTATTTTTACGTTGTTCTGTAAATCGTATGCTATATTATATTAACAGTATTCAATAATAAATATTGTACTGTATTGGTATGTAACATAATACTGAGCATTGTAATCTGGGATACCAGTAATGTTCACAGCATAAATTAAATTGTATTATATACAAACTGGCAACCCGACTCCACCCGGTAATTTTAACGGTTTACCCAGCGTAAGCTTAAAAGGTGCACGGATGGCAGGTCCCAGACAAAACAGTGAAATTCCAAACACATATACTCTTCTGTGAAGTCTTAACTCGACAAGGCTTGACAGTTTGGTGCTGGCCGAAGCTGGGGTGATAGGCTCGCTCGCTAGGTAGTAGACTTGCCCCGAAGCTAGTAATTAAAAATTCCACTAAATTGAGATTTTTATAAGAAATGAAAACGTAAAACACTTTAGTGGGCGATTTATTAAAGATAGAGATATGCTGTCATGGAATATTTTGTAAAACTTTTCATGCTGAACAATATCATACCAATATATAAAAATGAGATGGTGTTTGTCTGTCTGTCTCTGTGTTACACAGTAACGCAAGAACCGCTGGTCCGATATAAATGAAATTTTGCATGGATGTAGCTAATTTACCAGGTTTACATATAGGATACCTTTGATATCGATATTTTGCACTATTAAAATGGCGACCATTATAGTGACGTCACCACACCCTTTGGTTTCAAAATTTCATATTTCCGTTTCAAATAAAAAGAGAACTCTAAAAATAGCAAACTTTGGATGGCATACAAGAGCTTTAACATTTAATTTTCTATCCGAGGGGTCCTTATCACTTTTCGTGTATCTCCAACGGTTAGCGAGTAAAACCTAAATTTATGTAATAAAACACGGTCAACATCAAGCGGTGCAGTATAGTTCTATACATATAACAAGTAGTTCCGCGAAGAACTATATAGCCTATTTGCATATAACCTACTTATGTTAATTGCCACTATCAACATACAAAATTTCAATTTGATTGCTGTAATAGATTCGTTGATATTGAGAACTGACTAAATATTTCAGATGGTCGCCATGTTGGATTTTTCTATAAGTAGGTCCTAGAGGTATGTACTGTTACATGAAGATTATTGTGTACGTGTAGCATTCAAACTTCAATCGCATGATTAGGACACAAGAAGTAAAAACGAGATTTTAAAATTTCAAACAGCTGCCATCTAGTGGTTATGGAATCAATGAAAATAAATTAGATGCCAGTGGATTAACACTTTTATAAGGATTTACTGTACCAAGTTTCACTGCACTCGGATGGTTAAATTGCGAGAAACGTCCATCTGAATATTTATAATTCGCGTCGCCGCCATGTTGGATTTGTGCTCGCCAGGTTATTGAACGTCCCATAGGTGGACTTATGCTTATAGTCTCTATACACTTACAAAATTTCAGTTTGATTGCTGTAGTAGATTAATAGATATTGAGAACTGACTAAATATTTCGGATGGTCGCCATGTTGGATTGTAATATATGTAGGCCATAGAGTTATGTACTATTAGATGATGATTATTGTGTACGTTCATTATCCAAATGTTGATTTCGATCGCATGATTAGAACAAAAGAAATAAAACTTAATTTTCGAAAATCGCACAGCCGCTATCTTGAGTTTGGTTGGTTGGTTGGTTCCTTAGTTTAGGGGCTGCGACAACGCGGTCATGTAGCCCCGTGTACTTTGTGTGTGTGTAGAATCTGTCAGATAACCGGTGTTAAATTGAACTAAATTAGATACCAGTGCATTACAATGTGTATAAATATTTCCTGTACCAAGTTTCATTGCGTTTGCAACATTAAATCGCGAGAAAAGTCTATTTAAAACTTTCAAATTCGCTTGGCCGCCATGTTCGTTTTGTAGTTAACCGGTTTTTGAAAGTCTCATAGATGAACTTTCAGTAGTGCCCTTTATCTCCGTACAAAATTTCAGGGTGATACCGCACATAGTTTCAGAGATATAGAATGCCGGTGAAATATTTCGCACAGCCGCCATTTTGAGGTTATGTAAACAATTGATCGAAGTTAGATGTTTCTGCATTACAATGTGTATTAACATATACTGTACCAAGTTGTATTGCGTTTAGTTGGTTAAATCGCGAGAAACGTCTATTTAAACGCCGCAACTTCGCTTGGCCGCCATGTTGGTTTTGTAGATACGAGGTTTTCAAAAGTCACATAGATGAACTTCTAGTAGTTCCCCTTGTCACCCTAAACATTCCAGGTTGATATCTGTAATAGTTTCGGAGATATTGAATGCTAGTGAAATATTTTGCACAGCCGCCATGTTGGATTGGTGATACGTAACAAAATTTGAAGGGCACGGTCGGGGTCGATCGGAATAGTGCTATGAACCTACCGAGTTTCATTGAAATCACACCGGCCGTTTAGAAGTTATTATGGGGGTACCCACACACCATCACACACACACACACACAGACACACAGACAAACGGACAAAATGTGATCTCAGCAGCCTTTTTTTTTTTCATAAATGAAAATAGGCTATAACTGAAAGTTTGTCTGTTTTTTTTTCTGAATTTCTACGGAAATTTGAGTTATTTGCGTGTTTCAGACTTTTTTAAGATGCATGCGCGTGATTTTTTGTCTGTCTGTCTGTTTGTTTGTTTGTTTGTTTGTTTGTCTGTGGACAAATTTGTTCCCTTATAACTCGAGAACGGCTGGGTGTATCAACGTAAAATTTGGTACAGATATCCATCAGAGGCACGACACTAATCATTGATGTAACTATTCTCCGTACCTCTCATAAAAAGGGGCCTACCCCCTTAAAATACATTCTAAAATACGCGTAGAAGGACGAGACAAAGCTCATTTTCAGCCCCTCAATGTGAGAGACGAAACTCGGGCGCCCCAAGGGTTCCCGAAAACCACATTTTAAGGCCTTAAAACCAACCGTTTTTGAAATATTCCCAGAAAACTAATTTCATTTAATAAACTAATGAACGAATGCAAGCCGGTAACCATGGCAACAGATTCTCAGAGGTCCATCTATTGCTGTAAGACGCAATGCAATTCCATTAATTACATTAGTGTGGAAGTTCGCAAACTGCTAGAAGGTTATCACGGAACCAAATTAAGCTGTAAAATTCATTAATACGTAAAATGCGCTTAAGGGGGTTAAGAGGTACTCTAGAATTTTTTCACGCGATTTACACCTGGGGGTGTGGTACGGCAGGTCTATTATATCCCTACCCCTATATTATATTATTATTATTATTATTATTATATTATGGCGTACAACGACGAGACAAAGCCCCACGGTGCCAGAAACAAAACTCGGGGGCCCTAAAGGGTCCTCGAAAACTGCATTATATGGCTCTAAAACCAACAGTTCCTGAAATATTCCCAGAAAACTAATTTAATTTAACTTAAACTAATGAAGGAATGCAAATCGGTAACCATGACAACATTATCTCAAGGGGTGGCATCCAACTTTCCATCTATTTCTGTAAGAAGCAATATCACTCCATTTATTACTTTTCTGTGAAAGTTTGCAAATGGCTATAAGGTTATACGGAACCAACTTAGAATGTATAATTCATCAATGCAATTAAGGGGTTCAAGGGGTAACCTAGAATATTTTCATGCAATTTTCACGTGCGACATATAGTACAGAAGGTCTATTATAACTCCAAACAGCAACATTATTTTCAAAAAATCCTGAATTGAATCTGCATATTTTGCGGCTTTTGGGAATTTGGGCCATTTGAGGCTAAAGAACCTGAATTTTCATGCACCACAAGCCTTTATAATTTATGAAAGTGGTCTTCCTGTGCATGGGGACCTAACACAACGTAGAGGGTCAGTTTTTATGTGACGTGTATTGCGTTTCGTCTACAGGGCTTTCAATTCTATTTCACGTCAGGAAGTACACGTTAGGTGAATTTAGTTTGAGAGCACAATTTAACTTATCTTTTTTTTTGTCGACATACGGGTGCATCGTAAGGATGATTTTGTTTGATACTGTGTGGTAGATATACCCATATTTGGATATCTGGATGACATGTTGTTGGCAATAGAATTGTCTGTCTGTCTTTCTGTGTATCTTTATGTACGCCTGTAACTCGTGTTCGGATGCTTGGTGCATCGTAAAATTAGGTATGGTAACCATGAGAGTCAATACACCAATAATTTATAAAACTCTTCACCGTACTTTTCATACAGTAGAAGGGTGGATATAGGGAAAAACTTCTCAAAATACATGCTAAAATAGGCGAAATAAAAATTTTCCTAGAAGGACGACCAAAGCATATGTTGCGCTTCTCAATGTGAGACACAAAATTCGGGAGTCTATAAAGGGTCTCCGAAAACCACATTTTAAGGCCCTTAAATTAGCAGTGTGTGTGATATTCCCAGAAAACTAACTTCGTTCTGATAAACTTATGAAGGAATGACAAACCGCTAACCATTGCTACAGTAGCTCAATTGATAATGTCTGGTGTTAACATCGAAGACCGTTTGAAGAACGGGTACTTCTGCTAGTATATATATTGAACTTTTTACCCAGCGTAAGCTTAAAAGGCGCACGGACAGCAGGTTTTTCTTCGATTCGTTTCACTTAAATCGTTACTACTCAGCTTACTTTTGTCAAAAATGAATGCTTTTCTACAGCAACCTTCCCGAGATATCTTTTACAGAATGGTGAAAACCGCATCATAATCCATCCGGTGGTTCTCGAGATTACCCGTTACATCCAAGAATCGGGGACTAAGATATAAATAGATAAATACAGTTCGTATTCCTGTTTTTAATTGAACGGAATTACTCTGAATTAATATTTACTTTTTTCTCGGTGATTTTGGAGAACACCCTCTAATATGCATACGCAAACCTAGAACACATTAATAGTGTTTGTTGTTGCTAATTCATTTTAGTGGGAGGGCACCGTGTAGTTGGGTGTGTTTTAAACTTGTCTGATAGCATGTAATTAAGTGATGACAGTAGCAGATTGTGTAGCTGTGTTAGGGTGGGATGAGGTAGGAGCCCCGAGACTTGATGTAAGGTACTATCCTGGCATTAGCTTGGAGATAGTGGATAACTGCACTCAGGATAACCACTGTCAGCACCTGAATTCGAACCTCCAAGCTTCCAACTTGGTGCAGCTGCCATCATGGCCGTGGTCCATGATTTAACGAGAATGACCACGCCGTGGGGTCTCATTTATAGCATACAAAGAGGGTTATGTGAGGGAATAAATATGCCCGCCTTTCGTGCAAATAAATAAATAAATAAAACAAAATTTCGTCGCCTCCGTAGCGTAGCGGTCAGCATGGTTAGCTGCCGCTCCGGAGGTCCTGGGTTCGATTCCCGGCTCTGCCACGAAATTTGGAAAAGTGGGATGAGAACTGGAACGGGGTCTACTCAGCCTCGGGTGTTCCAAATGAGTTGAGGGGGTTCGAATCCCACCTCAGCCATCCTCAAAGTGGTTTTCCGTGGTTTCCCACTTCGTCTTCGGGCAAATGCCGGGATGGTACCTTCTTCAAAGCCACGGCCGCCTCCTTCCCTCTTTCTTGCCTATCCATCCTGACCTTCCATTACCTTCCCTCATGAGGCCCCTGTTCGCTTTGCAGGTGAGGCCGCCTGGGCGAGGTGCCAATCACACCTCACCAGTTGTATCCCCTCCGATTAGATGTTCCTAGCTCTAGGACACTGCCCGTAGAGGCGGTAGTGGTGAGTTCCCTCGCTAAGTCCGTGGGTTCCACCAACCTGGAGGGAAAACGACTAAGAAAAGAGAAGAAAAAAAATTACGAGCCTTACAGTAGTCGCATATGATGTGTAACATCTGTCATAGAAGAAACCTCACGTGAAATTGTTGATACACCGATATTTTATACTATTATTGGGACAAATATTAATCTATTGTAAAAGGGATTGTTTTACAGATATGGTAGTTTATAATACGGAACTCATTTTTATTAGATGATTTGTAGCTTCCACCAGGACTAGCCAAAATAAAGAATACGATATGGATCAACTAGATTAATAGACGCGACACCGCTCATAACCTTAAATTCCTTATAAACAGGTCCTCTTCATTCACAGACCAACACGTAATTTCATATGGATTATGTTAAAATGAGTCATATTTATACGATAAATATTGTTTAAAATGATAATCTGGTATCAAAAATATTACCACCGTCCGGGATTCGAACCCAAGATCTCTAGATTCACAGTCATAAGCACTAACCCCACGGCTATTTCGACTACGCAAATTTTGCGCACAAGATGGTGACTTATTTCCTCGTTCCAATAATACTGCATTACGGAATTAAGTTTCATTTATATTTTGCTTGTTTCGATAATGTTCCTGCGTTAAATTGAGTTTAAAATGCCTTATGAATAGGCCCTCTTGTGAGTAAAGAGGAAAGGCTTTCTCAATTCTCGTGTAACGACAACGATTATATTATACTGTATTGATGACTGCATTACCGTTATGTGGGTTAATACTTGAATAGCCATTGTGCAGAAACATAATACCGGCAATGCCAACTACTTAAAATGTTTGATATTAAGGCATTTTACTATTTAAATACTGATACGAAGACTTCGAACATGTACCATGGGCGTTTTCCGTTCAGTATGTCATAGACATTCCACATGGCCGAGAGTACGTCTTGGTATTAATTCCCGACACCGCGCGCCCATTGTTTCTCGTACCACTGCCAGCTGGGTCTTACCACTGCCCGCTGGATCGATCGATCGTGCGGGCAATGCATACTTCCGTTTTCCACCATTGCCAGCTAGTACACTTCCGTTCGATTGATCGAGCGGGCAGTGCATACTTCCGTTTTCCACCACTGCCAGCTAGTACACTTCCGTTCGATCGATCGAGCGGGCAGTGCATACTTCCGTTTGATCCACCACTGCCAGCTCGATCGTTCCGATCCACTTCCGTCCCCAATTTTCAAAATCACTCCCGCAAAACTATCCAGCAACCGAGCGGAAAGATGTTACTCATCAATAAATAATACATAATACATAAATAAATAAGGCACTACAACACGGTGGTCAAATCAGAATGCCTGTACGCCAGCGAATGCCTTTCAATAAACTACAGGCTAGAGAAGTTGGAGGTCCTGGAAAAGAGAATTTTCCGAAAATCAAGGGTGCAATCCAGACTGAAGCATGGTGAAAACTTCGGAGCAACAACGAAGTTTACAAGAATGTAGAAAAAATCTCTCATGGGGAAACGGAGGCTAATATTTCTTGGACACCTGTATAGAATGGGCAAATCCATATTAACCAAACAGCTATTTGAATACTTATGGAACAAGATGACCATTACACCACCGATTAACGAAACTTGGAAATACCTTGAACGATTTAACATCCCGGAGTCCCAAATGTTAGAAAGTGGCACATTTCGAAACGTCATACACGATCTGGAAGGGTTTCAAGACGATTTAAGTTCTACAAAGACAGGAGGAGCTTGGACGGAAGACCAACAGCAGCAGCACAGCGAACGTATGAAGGAGTACTGGAGGCAGAGGAAATTACTTACACAGCAGAAATAGTGCCCGATGCTGTTCCGTCCAGCGCTCTGTGTTGACTAATATACTAGGTCACCTCTTGAACTGTTCACTGTCAGTCAGTGTATTGTGATCTTTAGTGGTCAATCCGCAAATACGAGTATAAAATAAAACATTAATAAACAAATGTACATCAATGTAAATAAATAGATACATAATAAATACATACTGCAAATAAAATATAAATATATATCAATCAATGAATAAATAAATAAACTAATTTAAAGTTTGTACAGTAAAATATCTGATTGTTTAATTAAGACAATGTCGTATGAAATAAATAAAACATTTATATGCAGTCCTAAGTGTTATTGGGTTTCTTAAAATAAGAAATGAATATTCACTACATACTATATAGGAATTCCTAGAACATAGCCACGTCCATGTGAAAATCATGATAGGCCTGGATAGAACTATCTAAAATCAACAACAAACATTCCCATTCCCTGTCCATGTGTGCAGACTGTCAGTCAGGTCACATCTGCAAGTATAACTTTTGATGTAATATTAATAAGTGTATTCGTGGCATATTTAATGTATTTATTTATTTATTTATCGAATGGCTTTTAGTGCCGGGAGTGTCCGAGGACATGTTCGGCTCGCCTGAGTCTGTAGCTGCTTCCAGCGGACACCCTAAAGGGTGAGCTACAAGTTCCGTTCAATTTCAAGTAGTTCCAACTTTCGCCACCAGATATCAATGATACGTAGTGGTGAACGTTGGAACTTTGATAGAGCGTTCTGACGAAATCTAACCTAACAAATTTTGCTTTACACAAGTTTAGACTGTGAAAGGATCTTTTACATGTCATAAATCTATGACATGGGACCGCCGGCTTTACTTCCCCTCCGAAGGAAGGCATACTGAAGGATTTTTAACGCTCTTAAAAAATCCGACGACTTCGGCCGGGTTTGAACCCGCTATCTTGGGCATAGCAGTTCAGCATGCTACCGACTACGCCACCGAAGCCGCTATATTTAATGCACTTGGCTGTGAATAAAACAAAGTTTCATAATACATTTCAAAGTTGCTCAAAGGAAGGATAGAGTGCAGCTATTGTGATGTCAGACACATTATATCTCTGCTAACACATTTGTTTTTAAGTGCACTTACTGACAAGGAAATATCGAGTACATGAAGCTCCAAAGCTAGTTAAGCATTTGTATACATGCTAGCCAAATCATCAGGAAGGCATTCATCCTGAAGTTCACATAAATAATTTTATAAGGTATGAGATATTTTATAATGGTATTACCCCAATCATTATCGTTGAAAATATGCAGTACTTTATATGGAAAAGTGCGAAGCTGAATTATGTTATGAAGGCTATTGGGATTACAGAGTCCGGTAGAGAATCCGAATGGTTTTAAAATGGAAATAAACACTATATTGTTTAGTATGCATTTTATTATTACAAAACTACAATATACGAGTATCTCAAAGAATTAGGGTTTGAAAAGTATGCTCTTCAGGTGGTGTTTATTATTGTCAACACTTGCCTGGAGTCTTGACAGCAAAATATTCCGAAAGATTCCCACCACTTCCACGCTAATATTTCACCTCAAATCCACCATTGTTGTCGGTCTGTTATCACTAGGGTTCGGAAGTTTAAGACCTAAAGAAGTACAAAATATGCAAGCAAATACGCCCTAAAAACAAGCTAAATATGACCTAAAAAGCTAGGAAATATGTCGAATTTTTGGGATAGGTAGAGTATCACTAACTTACAGTAAACGTCTAAGTGCCAAAACAATTTTCCAGTGTGATATTTTGATTTTACAAGTGACTTTTTTAATGAAATATCGCAATGTATTTTATGCCCATAAGTGTTTATAATGTGTATATCTGGCTGATGAAGAACAACATTATTATTCGAAACATAGGCTATACCAGTACTAAACAGTGCTAAGAATATTACAAGTATTAAAAAAAAAACGGAAATAAGAGTAAGTTATTTAGTGGAATTTAAATTAAATACGGACCATTATGGATAAAAACAATTTCCTTGTTTGCTAATTGCTTCTGAGCTAAATATATCTACTGTAGTGTCATCCTGTTGAAAGGCGGAAGCACACTATCGTCATGTTCCGTGACCTCATGCGTACAGTGTCGCAATCCAACTTGTCCAGAAAGATGTGCTAAAAGACGTCCATAAAGGAGCGCCTTCTTGGAATCAGATCTTCTAAACCTGCTGTCTGCCTGTTCTGGGAAAAGAAAGAAAAATATATCTACTGCACTATTCGGAAATCCTGTGTTTGAAGCTTGACACAGATAACACGTACCTTGTTAACGACGCCTCAATTTAAACACAAATGCTGAAATTATAACAAACCTTATATCACTAAAATATGACCAAATATGACCAAAACAAGAAAAATGGCCGAAATATGCATTTATAGGCAACATCAAATTGCTTTATAAGTCATTCAAACTTATTTTTAAGATTTCGGGTAAAATGCGCTCAGGAAAAAAATATGACTTTTCCTTAACATCCGAACCTTAGTCATGATATACCTTACTCTTGAGATACGCTTCTAGAAAGCTCCTATTCGTAAGGGCTGAGATCAGACCTACTTGGAAGCCACTGAAAATCCCCTCAGCGTGAAAACGTTTGGGCTTCAAACAGCTCTTCTAAGTCAACCATTGATGGCTGATTCATTGTTTTTTAATCGTTTTCACCACGAATGCCCGATGCTGTTCCATCCAGCGCTCTGTGTTGACTAATATACTAGGTCACCCTTTGAACTGTTCACTGTCAGTCATTGTATTGTATGTGCTCCTACAGCAAGTAATACGCACCTTTTCGTAGAGTAAAATACTTTAAAGTGTCCAGTCATTCTAAAATAAAATACCATATACAAACCATTCAGTCTCGTTATTAATAATATTTGTATTCCATCAGGTTTCTCATCCAAACCCTGCACAATGGAGTTGAAGAAATTTACACCAATCCGCCCAATAAAAAGGAAAATAGGCTGCTCTAGAATGGCATCCTCCTCTGTTACAGTTAAGATAGGTTGAGGCAGGTGACCTCTCTGTTATGCCCATTAATACAACTTTTTCTACCATCATCCCCACCAGTTTGTTATGTTAGTTGATAAGGTCTCGGTTCAAAGTGCTTTGATACCTAGTTCTCGCTGTGTAGTGTACTCACACCCTTGCACATGCCGGAGAATTAAGTGTACATTTAATTCTCCATGGTATTCACACAAATCCTCTTGGATCACAATAGCAGCCAGTACAATAGGATGAGGGATAGTGGCACGCCTGTTGTAACTCAAACGTTAGTCCTTATATCGCTAAGCACGTGCATACATGAGAGCATGATGGTACAGCTGCCTTTTGATTACATCAGCTGTTAAACTACTGCCTTCTTTTTAGCGTATGGCTTTCTTGGTGCCGGGAGTGTCCGATGACATGTTCGGCTCGCCAGAGGTTGTAGCTGCTTCTAGGCGGACACCCATCGGGTGAGCTACAAGTACCGTCGCGTGTGGAGTGTTGTCTGGGGAGGAAAGTGTGTATGTTAGGACAGGGAATTGGAAGGTACCGGCTGTGGCGTATAGTTAGGGACCAACCCCGGCATTTGCCTGGAAGGAAGATGGGAAACCACAGAAGACCATCTTCAAGGTTGCCGTCGGGGGGATTCGAACCTCCTCGCCTCCCGGATGTGAGCAACTGCCTGCAGCCACGCCGTAACGACCGCGGCTAACTCACCCGGTACTACTGCTACTACTACCCTAGAAATGGGACGAGACCATCCTTACTCGACTATTCAATGCCATCAAGTCTCACCTGATTGAAAAGTTTTTCCTACGACACTAACCCATAGAAGACATTAATCCTGGCGTGTTTGAGTAATACAATATTTATTATTTTGCATTGCAGATAATACTGTAGGCTCGTTCCGTTTTACACCGCCTGGGAAGATGCAACTTGCATAACAGCAAATGCAGAGAAGTTGCGGAATATTACAGAATGAAATCAAAAGAAAAGGAAGCTTCTAGTTTAACGTGACTGTTAATCTCGCGATCATAAGCCACGGGACCTCCTTTTTACGTGGAATCCGAAACACATGCCATGGCATACCACTTCGAAAATCTCACATGCTTTGACCGGGAATCGTATCCGGTCCACCTTGGTGAGAGGCATATAGCTTGACCGCTGTGCCACCACGCTCCCAGAATCAAATCAGATACAGTGGCTAACCAAGGGTTAATAGGGTCAAAATATTATAAAACCTTAATTCCGTTCTAAACATCAAAATATATTACATTCAGAACATACCATTAGTTACAGCCATATTTAAGTAACACTTTCCTTAAATTGTTCATATTTTGTTCTCAACTAACTCTCCGTTTGAAAATGAATGAAAATCCAAAGCCTGCTTACAGGCGACCGACAGCGTCAGGGAATGGAATGAATGAAGCCCCCATCTAGCCGTGAGGATATGAACTGTGCCGGCTGCCGAAGCCTGTCACACTCCCCTGGGGCAATGATTAAATGAATGACAGATGAAATGAAATGTTAATGGACAGTGTTGTTGGAATTTGAAGCAAGGACCCAGTGGTGAGAGGCCGGCGTGCTGCCTAAGCCACGGACGCTCTAACTCTCCGCATATAAATTCAAAGCATTTCACTGCACTGACCTGTTTTTCCCTTTCATGTCAGGATAAAACGGGCCAGCGTATAGGGCAAATGGGGTCATATTCTTTCAAACATTCCTTCAGAGCACGTTGGTATCAACACTGAATAATTTCAATTTAACACTTTACACCTTCCACAAACAAACATTTATATTTCCCTTTCTGCTCCAACACATTTTTCATGATACCATTCTTTTTACTTCCCTTGGCACTGAATGCACTCACCCAATTTTCTTGAGCGTGAACCACATTGTGTTATTTTGTTCTCCTGGCTCCTTTTCTTCAACAGATGACGACGTTTCTTGAAAATTTCGTTTTCTTGCCATCTTCACTCCCTTAGAAGATAGTTCGATTTTTCTTTTATGGGTCAAAGTTCTTTCATGAATATATTCGGTAGATGTCAATAAAACAGCCTTTTGTTTTGCTCGAGGTTTAGGCTTCCCGGTTTTTAAGGGAGTAGGCAGGAAATCGTGGAAAGAAACGTCTGATATATCACATTCCATTTTACCATTTTTTCTTCTTATTTGGGGTTGACGACACAGTAGGCTTAGCAGGGTCGTCTTCCATTTCTGTAGAACTGTCTGCAGGGGATTCTATAGATGTCCCAGGTCAGTCCCGTTTGTTGTGTTTACAGCAGGAATAAAAACAATTTCCGATAGAATGTCTTCATTAAATGGATAAATCCCCGTTGATCGGTAGCCACTTTCAGAAATTGCAGGTGTTGCTACCTTCAACCAGGCACCTTTAAATATTCTGCCGAACGTGATTTTATTCCTTTTCTTCTGACCTTGAGTGTTTCTAACACATTTATTGCACTCTTATCATAATATGTCTTTAGGGGCTTGAATAATGACCTGTCTAAGGGCTGTAAACTATGAGTCGTATGACTTGGAAGGCACACCAAGTTGATACTATTTTCTTCACAAAATTTCTGGGCTTGTAAGCTCTTATGACATGCGTGACCAACCAAATGAAGCATACACGGACTGGGGACACTATTCCTTTGGAATTGACACAGCCAGGATATGAATCCATCTTTGTTGATCCACCCAGAATCGGTCATGGTTACCAATGATCCATTTGGAAACCTATCAGAAAATTCCTTATGGAATGTTTTCCCTTTAAATATTGCTATTGTTGGGATAAAATTTCCCGCTGCATTCGTGCAAGCCAGGATGGGGACGAGTTTCCCTCTCTACACATGTTTGAGAATATACCTTAGAACCCTTTTCAGCAAACACCTTTTCGCAGGTTTATTGTTCATTTGGCAACCAGATTCATCTGCATTATAGATTAAATAAGGTTTGTTCAGTAAATCAAGTCTCTCCATTGCATGCTTCAACAGAGAAAAATATTCTTTAACATCATATTTATTTAGTCCATTGCACCTGTTGAACGAAAATCCGTCTGCCTTCCTCAAAATTATCGACGGATTACCGGGTGAGTTAGCCGAGGTCGTTACGGCATGACTGTTGGCAGTCGCTCACATCCGGGAGGCGAGGAGGTTCGAATCCCTCCGCCGGCAACCTTGAAGATGGTCTTCTGTGGTTTCCCATCTTCCTTCCAGGCAAATGCCGGGGTTGGTCCCTAACTATAGGCCACAGCCGCTACCTTCCAACTTCTCGACCATCCCTTCCAACTTTCCTCCCCAACGGTACTTGTAGCTCACCCATCGGGTGTCCGTCTCGAAGCAGCTACAAAACTGGCGAGCCGAACATGTCCTCGGACACTCCCGGCACTAAAAGCCATACGCTAAAATAAATCGACGGATTTTGTTTACGGATTTCGTTTACGGAATCCAGCAAGCCAGTCCGAACCTTTCCTTTGGAGAAATTAGTTATTATGATGTTTGACTCGGCAAACCAAAACTCTTTTCTTTATTCGTGTCAGAAATATCGTTATTTAAAAAAAGAATATGAATACAGGATATGTACATTTCTACCATACATATATATTAACAGGTCTAAAGCAAATCACATATTGAGCAGAAAATTTGAGAGCTAGATGATTTTTGCCCAGTATTGGGCGACGTCAATAGCGCTGGAGGAGGCTGCAATCAAATCTTTCATAGTGCACTTTGAAGGACATAAGTCACACTGACATAAATGTTGGATTGTCTGCAGCTCTCCACAGTCAAAAAATGATGAGTCGCTTGAGAAACCCCACTTCCCCAGATTTACTTTTGTTCTGCCAACTCCTGTAAGGAGTCTGTTAAGGGCTTTCCAGGTTGTCCACTTCTCCTGGTGTCCACATGGAAGACTTTCCTTTGGCTCCATCCAGTTGGAAAGGTGGTTAGTTCTTTCTTTCCACATCTTGATACTAGCATTCTCTGCTTTCCCTTGAAGCTTAGCCTAACTGATGTGCGGAGGAAACACTTTCTAGATTTCAGCCTCCGTGTGGTAGGATGGTATCCATAGAGGGGATGTGCTTCTGAAGTAGATGATTGGAGCCTCTCTTTGTTAGCTGTGACCTCCCTACGAATCTCGCCAGGAGCAATACCAGCTATAAGTTGAATCTTCTCAATAGGTGTTGGTTTTAAGCAGCCTGTAAAGATCCTGCAACTTTCGTTGAGAGCGATGTCGATCTGCTTCGTATGAGCTGATCTGTACCAAACCGGGGAGGCATATTCGCCTGCAGAGTAGCATAGAGCTAAAGCTGATGTTTGTGGTTGTGTTCTCCAACTGGTTCCTGACAATTTGCGTAAGTTGTTGTTTCTAGCTGCTATCTTAAGTTTTGGCAATGTTTCTTGTATGTTAATGTGCAATCCAGAATAACTCGCAAGTACTTTGGTGTAAAGCAATGTGCCAGTAAACTCCCTTTCCAGAATACATTGAGCTTCTGAGAGACCTGTACATGCCTTAGATGGAAGGCGCAAATTTGGGTCTTAGGTGGATTTGGTTTCAGGTGATTTTTCTCATAATAAATACCCAGCACTTCTAATGCTACAGTTAAAGAAAGCTCAGCTTCATCAAAGGTATCAGTCTGAGTATTAAGTGCAAGATCATCGGCATAGATAAAGCTTTTGCTGCCTTCTGGCAATGACTGGTCATTTGTGTAGATGTTGAAAAGAATAGGAGCCAGTACACTGCCTGGAGGGAGACCATTCCTTTGAATTCTCCATCTACTTTGGCGTCCTTGAAATTCAACAAAAAAGCGACGATTTTCCAGGAGAGTAGCTATCATTTTGGTTACCTTCATGTCTTTAATCATTCTATAGAACTTGTGTAATAATATTCTATAATTAACCGTATCGTAGGCGGTGAATAGATCCACGAATGGCTCACCAGTGATCTTCTTCATCTCAAAACCGTCCTCAATGTGCTGAGTCATATGCAGAACCTGTGCCGTTCAGCTCTTACCTGGGCGGAAGCCACACTGGTGAGGGATTAGTAGTTGGTATCCTACTGCCATTAAGTGGTTGAGTATCATAATTTCCATTATTTTGTATCAGTGGCAGTAAGGAGTTTGGTCTAAAGTATTTAGGACCCGAAGGTTCCTTTCCAGGTTTTAAAAAAGCGATCACCCTGGATTTTCTCCATATTTTAGGAATTTTCAGAGAAGATAAACAATTGTTGAAGAAGTTCAGAAGCCATACCTGTGTAGTTGAGCTAAATTGTTTTATTTGCTCTATTGTGATGTCATCTAATCCTGCCGCTTTTCTATTTTTACCACATTGAAATGCTTTCTGTAATTCCTTTATTTCAAATGGCAGGGATAGGTTACTGGGCTTCATCTCTTCATTTTTTAGGGTATTGTGTTCCATTTTCCTTGTTTGGAGTTTGGTTTTCCCATTGATGACAAGCTGATTTGCAATTCGAATTGCCCTAACATTTGCATGGATTGGTCCTTTGGATGGATCCTTGTTAAGTCGCTTGAGAAGCTTCCAAGCCTTTCTACTGTCCCTTGACATGTCTGTTTCCTCCATGAGTTTGTTCTAAGCATTTTTCTTTGCCTCTGCAATTGAGGAAACCAATTCCCTTCCAGCCGAGATAGTGTCTTCACTTAGTGGATCTTCCTCAAATAATGAAATATATGTGTTCATTTGAGCAGCTGTATCTGAATATAGGCCTGGTATATAATTAGCTCTACATCCCCATGGTATGGAGACGCGGGAAGCTTCCTTCACAGCTTCAACAAACTGATCATAATCCTCTGGTGTTGGATGAATATCTGATATGATTGTATCAAGAGTCGAGCTGAACTTCTGCCAGTCTGATTTTTTGAAATTGTACCTCCTTAGAAAAGGAACCTTCATTGGTCGAATTGCTGAAAAGAGTTGACACATTATGGGCCGCTGTTGGGTATTTGGAATGGGATTACACATTGATTTCATAAATTGCTGTGCCGCGTGCTCACTTGCAAATATCCGGTCTGGGTTGAAGCCCCGTCGCCATCTACTGTTGTTAAGGGAGGGAGGTAGTTTGGGGTCATGAATACGTTACAATTGAATGTCATCGGCCCATTATAACACATCCTCTCCGTTATTATCATCTTCTGTATATTCCCATGCGCTACTGTGGCTGTTGAATTCTCCAACTACAAAGTTTGTCTTTTGCTCGTAGTAGTTGTTTGGAATTTGGAAGGAGAAATTAATATTTGGTGGTTTATAGACACCCGAGACGGTGCAGTTACTGAGTTCCACAGTTATTATCTCGATGTGATTTTCGGTGGTGACTGCAACAGACAGAATTTGTAGATCTGGTTTGACAAATACAGCACTGCCATACTGTCAGTGGGGAATTTTGGCCACGAGTCGCATTCCCGCTATTTTAGGTAGCAGTAGTTGCTCATCTCTGTGGGTTTCTTGAAGGCATAATATATCACAAGCGTGAGTTTGACAAATCTGATATGACATTACGTATTTAGATGTAGATAAGCCTTCAATATTTGCAGATATTTACAAAACGACGAACCGTGCTGCAGTCCAACCCAAAACCACACGCACATAGTTAGAAAATTCTAGACACAAGTTCATTTTCTTGCTCTGGAGTAAACGTAGTTTGACGGCCTTAACTTTTCAAAGGTTTGTCCTGGCCACATTGAAGACGTCGTTGAAGACACGAATTGGGAAATCCAAACAATTCATCAGCTTGAAGTTGGCTTCTGTCCTCCCGGAATACTTTAATCGCCTTCTGCAGATCATCCTCACTCCATGGACTTGATGTTTTCCTCGTATATTTACCCATCTGCGATAGATAAATAAATAAATGTTAAAACGTAATTATAAGCAGACCTACATGAAATGCAATGACCCTGTTTGGCCAATATTACTGACCCTATTTACCCACATTTAGTACATTTTTATATCAGAGGTTGGTAGTACTGAATATGGCTTCGATGAAAGCGGTACTAACCCTAACCTCTTCTGAAAAACTCACACTTTATGTTGAAACTCAATCTCGCATATTCACTGCAATAGTAGTTGTGAAATAATAACTAAACATTAACGCTTAATTTAAATTATATAAAACACTTTCCTCTTACCTTTAAAATCTCTTTATTATTCCATTCACTGCATAAAGAATACACACGCTAGCAGGCATCATCAGCACTCAACACGTAAGGAAAGTTCCCTAGTTGGCCGCTAGATAGTAGCAGTTCCTTACACTGGTTTATGGATGTCAGTAGAAGCCATTGTTTAATATTGACCAGATTTATCCTCTAACCCGATTAATACTTGGTTGCCGTATATCAGGGGTGGCCGTCTAGATGTGTGACTTTCTCCCCTTTTAGCAGTCTGCGACCTAATCCATCCACTTACCCTCCCTCACCCACTAACCACTGCTGGAAAGTGAGCAAATAAAGTCAATATATTCTGGCTGAAACTTAAAATACGGTATGTTTCGTTGGCTTCTGAATCAACCTGTTCACGGGACACCCTTAGCCATCATTCCCGTGTAGCCGGGTGTGTGTGGTGTTTGTTATAAAACTTATCACGCCATATATATTGATCTAATGATCGCAACAGATCAAGAATTTATTTTTAGATTGCCTGATGTTGGTAGAATGTACCCTACTTCTCAGACAGTGATTATTTTCATAATAACAAAGTTATGATTTTTTTTTCTTAAATCTTACTTGACAAATCTGGGATAATGTCACAGAAAAGTTGGCTATCGAGAGAGTTTTTTGCTATAGACTTTACGTTGGTGACTAAGCGAGAAGAAATGTTCATTAATGTCTGAAATAGTTTTTAAAACTAACCAGACATCAATATCAGTTAGCATTCATAAGTTATAGCACTTCGCTTAGTCCTCCCGCTCAGCGCTGACGCACCGGAAGTTTGTTTACTAATGTGGCCCGCAGGCTATCTCCCTCGACTACGTTTGAAGGAGGGTAGGTGATGATGTGAAGTAAAACTATGAAATGAAGTGGATCTTGTGTTCTTTATAAATTGTCCGCGTCGTTGCGTTCTTGGCTGTCACTGTGCTGTCACCGTGGAGGCCCGGGTTTGAATACCGGCTCTGCCAAGAAATGTAATTCTGGTCTGAGGGCTGGAACGGAGTGTACTCAACTCCATGAGACAAAACTGAGAAGAGGCGGGTTCGATTCCTACCTCAGCCATCCTCGAAGTGGTTTCCGTAGTTTGCCTTTGTTCGTCCCGGGAATTAACAAGGGTTCGTTAATGGTGCAGAGTTAACGTTTCTGTGCCAAAAGAACACGGTAGACACACACGACAAAATGACTGGTGAAATATATGAAAAGTGGATCGCTGAGCAATATTGTTGCTCAATGTTCCCGAAGGATCTAGCCTAGTAATAAACAATGTCGGCTATCACAGCAGAGCAATATGTTCTTGCTTGTCACCTTACCACACCCCCATACCACAGTGAACTTAATCCCATCCAAATGGTATGGGCGCAAGTGAAGTACCGGTACTATATAAAATTGAACAACGTCTCGTTCAAGAAACAAGAAATGAATAATTTAATTTCGGCTGCATACCCCCACTTGACCACACAAAATTGGGTAAATTACGTGGACCACAATATAATATAATAATAATAATAATAATCACCAGGTGAGTTAGCCGTGGTCGTTACGGCATGACTGCTGGCAGTCACTCACATCCGGGAGGCGAGGATGTTCGAATCCCCCCGCCGGCAACCTTGAAGATGGTCTTCTGTGGTTCCCCATCTTCCTTCCAGGCAAATGCTGGGGTTGGTCCCTAACTATAGGCCACAGCCGCTACCTTCCAACTCCTCGTCCTTATATCCCAACATTCCTCCCCCACGGTACTTGTAGCTCACCCATTGGATGTCCGTCTCGAAGCAGCTACAACACTGGTGAGCCGAACATGTCCTCGGACACTCCCGGCACTAAAAGCCATACGCTAAAATAATAATAATAATAATAATTATTATTATTATTATTATTATTATTATTATTTATTATAACCTATGATATTCGAGAAAAAGGCCTTATCATATTCATGAATAATTGAAAATTATAAATTATTATAATGTGTGCATTAAAATCGCGCTCTGAGCTTCGGTGTATCATAATGTAAATAGTGTACCGTCTTTCGCTTCAAGGTATGAGGTACAGTTATATACAACAAACAAATATTTTGGAAATTTCCCGAGTTTTGCGTAAAAGCACGCCTGAATACGAGTAATTTTACATCATGTGCCCGGCCTTGCAGAACTTTGTATATGCAGCAGATCTGGCATCAGCGCGCTCCATTTAATGCGTACTATCTTTTAAGGTTGAGGCACTCTATAGATCCTATAGGCTTTCATATAGCCGTGGTAGGATTTTTCGAGATCTCGGAAACTAAGCGTCGCCCACGGTTCAAACCTATACCAATCGATCAGAGTCGAAAAAAAAAATTCAAAGAAAGTCTGTCTGTATGTACGTACGTATGTGCGTGACGATTTTGCGTTCAGCAAAGTACAGGTCGCAATTTTCAAGTTATCGAGCTGAAATTTGGTTCGGTGACAGAGTTGGGGCCTGTGACGAACCCTATTGTCGGGCTTTAAATCGGTGCAGGGCCCGATCTTTTTTGTGGCCCTGATATTCATCCCTTTTTTTGGAATCAATATATCTCGGAAACGGCCGATCGTATCGAAAAACGTTAAATGTACAGGTGTAAGATCTCCCCGGTATGCAACCTTTTTACCCTTAAGGATTTTTAGCCTATTTTCAATTTTGAAAAAAAAAACAAGATGTTCAGTAAAGAACATATAGCCCACTTTCTCCTAAATGCATGGGTATTGTTATAACTCTTTGTCCTTTTCAAGGAGTATGATTGAATGTTGGTTGTAGTAGCTTGTTGAAATACAACGTGCTATAGGGATATTAAACATGAATATGAGGTGCCCTTTGCTAGTGCTACATCTGTACCAAATTTCGTTCAATTCGGTTTCACCGTGTTTGAATTGATAGGGGGAATTGATTTGCACACATACTTGGCCACCATCTGCAAACTATTGGGCTGATGTTCTTGCTGTTTGGTCTGAAAATGTTTCCCACATAAAGATATGGTGTTGCAAAATTTGGTAGAGACTAGATTATTAGGTTGGTCGTAATTACATTTTAGCTTTTAACATTTGGGTGGCCGCGATTACGTTTCCGTCAAGATAGCGGTGATATAAAACATGACACTGAGGTGCCCTTTGCTAGTGCTACCTCTGTACCAAATTTCGTTCCATTCGGTTTCACCGTGTTCGAATTGATCAGGGGAATCGATTTTCACATAAAGATGGCCGCCATCCGCAAAATATTAGGCTGATGACCTATTAGTTTGGTCAAAGGATGCTCCCTCCATAAAGGTATGTTGTTGCTAAATATGCTAGAGATCGGATGATTAGGCTAATCGTAATTTGATTTAAGCTTTGAACATTTGTGTGGCCGCCATTACGTTTCTGTCAATATGGCGGCGATATAAATCATGACAATGTGATGCCCTTTGCTAGTGCTATCTCTGTACCAAATTTCGTTCCATTCGGTTTCACCGTGTTTGAATTAATAGGGAGAATCGATTTTGACACAAAGATGGCCGCCATCCGCAAACTGTTAGGCGAATGACCTATTAGTTTGGTCAAAGGATGCTCCCTCCATAAAGGTATGTAGCTGCAAAATTTGGTAGAGATCGGATGATTAGGTTAATCGTAATTTGATTTAAGCTTTGAACATTCGTTTGGCCGCCATTACGTTTCAGTCAAGATGGTGGCGATATAAAACATGACACTGAGGTGCCCTTTGCTAGTGCTACCTCTGTACCAAATTTCGTTCCATTCGGTTCCACCGTGTTCGAATTAATAGGGGGAATCAATGTTGACATAAAGATGGCCGCCACCCGCAAACTATTAGGCTAATAACCTATTAGATTGGTCAAAGGATGCTCCCTCCATAAAGGTATGTAGTTGCAAAATTTGGTAGAGATCGGATGATTAGGTTAATCGTAATTTGATTTAAGCTTTGAACATTCGTGTGGCCGCCATTACGTTTCTGTCAAGATGGCGGCGATATAAAACATGACACTGAGGTGCCCTTTGCTAGTGCTACCTCTGTACCAAATTTCGTTCCATTTGGTTTCACCGTGTTTGAATTAATAGGGGGAATCGATTTTCACACAAAGATGGCCGCCATCCGCAAACTATTAGGCTAATGACCTAGTTATTTGGTCAAAGGATGCTTCCTCTATAAAGGTATGTTATTGCAAAATTTGGTAGAGATCGGATGATTAGGTTAATCGTAATTTGATTTATGCTTTGAACATTTGTGTGGCCGCCATTACGTTTCCGTCAAGATGGCGGCGATATAAAACATGACACTGAGGTGTCCTTTGCTAGTGCTACCTTTGTACCAAATTTCGTTCAATTCGCATTCACCGTGTTCGAATTGATAGGGGGGGACAGACATTCAGAGTACACACACTCACACACACACAGACACACAGACACACACACACACACACAGACTCACACACACACATACACACACACAGACAGACACACTTTTTTCGCCCTGTGTTGATCTCATAAGTCTACTTTCATTTTTTGCAAAAATCGAAAGTAGGCTAAAAATAGTCTTATGAGATCACCTTTTGTCCGTGTGTGTGTGTGTGAATGTGAGGAGTGTGTGTGTATGTCGCCCCTCCCCCCCCCCCCCCCCCCCCCACCTAATACATTCTAAACGGCTGGAGCTACTAGAAGTTCACCTATGTGACTTTTGACAAACTGGTAACTACAAAACCAACATGGAGGCCACGCGAATTTGCGACTTTTAAATAGACGTTTCTCGCGATTTAACCAACCAAAAGCAATAAAACTTGGTACATTATATGTGTATACACATTGTAATGCTCCGACATCTAACTTGGTACAATTGTTTATATAACTACGAGATGGCGGATGTGCGAAATATTTCACCCGCATTCTATATCTCTGAAACTATTAGCGATATCACCCTGAAATTTTGTACGGAGATAAAGGGCACTACTGGAAGATCATCTATAAGACTTTCTACAACCGGTTAACTAGAAAACGAACATGGCGGCCAAGCGAATTTGAAAATTTTAAATAGACCTTTCTCGCGATTTAATGTTCCAAACGCAATGAAATCTGGTATAGGAAATGTTTATACACATAGTAATACACTGGTATCTAACTTTGTTCAATTGTTTACATAACCTCAAGATGGCGGCAGTGCGAATTTTAAAATTAAGTTTTTATTTCTTGTGATGTAGTCATGCGATCGAAGTGAATGTTTGAATAATGAACCTACGCAATAATTTTCCATAAATGGTACATGACTCTATGGCCTATACATTTAACAATCCAACATGGTGACCATCCGAAATATTTAGGCAGCTCTGAATATCTTCGAATCTATTATAGCAATCAAACTGAATTTTTATATGTTCATAGGGGCTATGAACTTAGGTTCACCTATAGGACTTTACATGACCTGGTGATCACAAACCCAACATGGCGGCGACGCGAAGTATAAATATTCACATGGACGTTTCTCGCAATTTAACCATCCGAGTGCAGTGAAACTTGGTACAGTAAATCCTTTTACGAATGTTAATCCACTGGCTACTAATTTATTTCAATTGTTTCCATAACCACAAGATGGCAGCTGTGCGAAATATTAAAATCTCCTTGTTACTTCTTGTGTCCTAATCATGCGATTGAAGTTTGAATGCTACACGTACACAATAATCTTCATGTAACAGTACATAACTCTAGGACCTACATATATAAAATCCAACATGGCGACCATCCGAAATATTTAGTCGGTTCTCATTATCTACGAATCTATTACAGCAATCAAACTGAAATTTGGTATGTAGATAGAGGCAATTAACATAAGTAGGATATATGAAAATAGGCTGTATAGTTCTTCACGGAACTACTTGTTTGATATCTCTCACCGTTTTTTTTGTTTTTTTTTTTGGCCCTGAAGATGTCCATTGTGCGTGATATTTTTTAGTTTAGCGAAGTACAGGTCGCAATTTTCAAGATATCGAGCTGAAATTTGGAGCAGTGAAAGAGTTAGACCCTGTGAGAAAACCTATTGTCGGGCGTTAAAAACGGTGCAGGGCCGGATCTTTTTGGGGGGCCCTGAATTTCAAACTTTTTTTGGAATCGATATATCTCGGAAACGGTTGGTCGTATCGAAAAACGTTAAATGTACAGGTGTAAGATCTCCGCGGTATGCAAGTTTTTTACTCATAACGATTTTTTGATATCTCTCACCGTTTTCGTTTTTTGGGGCCCTGAAGACGTCCATTGTGCGTGACATTTTTGGCTTTAGCGAAGTACAGGTCGCAATTTTCAAGATATCGAGCTGAAATTTGGAGCGGTGAAAGAGTTAGACCCTGTTAGAAAACATATTGTCGGGCGTTAAAAACGGTGCAGGGCCGGATCTTTTTGGGGGGCCCTGAATTTCAAACTTTTTTTGGAATCGATTATCTCGGAAACGGTTGGTCGTATCGAAAAACGTTAAATGTACAGGTGTAAGATCTCCGCGGTATGCAACTTTTTTACTCATAACGATTTTTTGATATCTCTCACCGTTTTCGTTTTTTGGGGCCCTGAAGACGTCCATTGTGCGTGACATTTTTGGCTTTAGCGAAGTACAGGTCGCAATTTTCAAGATATCGAGCTGAAATTTGGAGCGGTGAAAGAGTTAGACCCTGTTAGAAAACCTATTGTCGGGCGTTAAAAACGGTGCAGAGCCGGACTTTTTTTGGGGGCCCTGAATTTCAAACTTTTTTTGAATCGATATATCTCGGAAACGGTAGGTCGTATCTAAAAACGTTAAAAGTACAGGTGTAAGACCTCCGTGGTATGCAACGTTTTTACTCAAAACGATTTTTTGATATCTCTCATCGTTTTCTCTTTTTGGGGCCCTGAATATGTCCATTGTGCGTGACATTTTTGGGTTTAGCGAAGTACAGGTCGCAATTTTCAAGATATCGAGCTGAAATTTGGAGCGGTGAAAGAGTTATACCCTGTGAAAAAACCTATTGTCGGGCGTTAAAAACGGTGCAGGGCCGGATCTTTTTTGGGGTCCTGAATTTCATCTATTTTTCTGGAATCAATATATCTCGGAAACGGCTGGTCTTATCGAAAAACGTTAAATGTACAGGTGTAAGATCTCCGCCGTATGCAACTTCTTTACTCATAACGATTTTTTGATATCTCTCACAGTTCTTTTTTGGCCCTGGAGAAGTTCATATGTGTGTGACATTTTTGGGTTTAGCAAAATACAGGTCGCAATTTTCAAGATATCAAGCTGAAATTTGGGGCGGTGAAAGAGTTATAGCCTGTGAGGAACCCCGTTATTGGGCGTTAAAATCGGTGCAGGGCCGGACCTTTTTTGGGGCCCTGAATTTCATCCCTTTTTTGGAATCGATATATCTCTGAAACGGTTGGTCGTATCGAAAAACGTTAAATGTACAGGTCTAAGATCTCCGCGGTATGCAACTTTTTTACTCAAAACGATTTATTGATGTCTCTCACCGTTTTCTTTTTTGGGGTCCTGAAGATGTGCGTATGTGCTTGACGTTTTTGGGTTAAGCAAAGTACAGGTCGCAATTTTCAAGATATCAAGCTGAAATTTGGAGCGGTAAAAGAGCTAGAACCTATGAGGAACCCTATTTTTGTGCGTTAAAATCGGTGCAGGGCCGGAAGTCTTTTGGGGGCCCTGAATTTGAACCTCTTTTGGAATCGATATTTCTCGGAGACGGTTGATCGTATCGAAAAAAGTTAAATACACAGGTGTAAAATCTCCGCGGTATGCAACTTTTTTACCGATAATAATTTTTTGATATCCCTCACCGTTGTCATTTTTTGGGGCCCTGAAAATGTACGTATGTGCGTGACGTTTTTACATTTAGCAAACTACAGGTCAGAATTTTCAAGATATCGAGCTGAAATGTGGTACGGGGAAAGAAATCGGGCCTGTGAGGAACTCTGTTGTCGGGCGTTAAAATCGGTGCAGGGCCGGACCTTTTTTGGGGGCACCGCATTTCATCCTTTTTTTACCCCTTATGTTTTGATATCTCTCACCGTTTTCATTTTCTGGGGTCCTGAATGTCTCCCTTTTTTTTCGAACCGTTATATCTGGGAAACGGTTGGCCGTATCTAACAAAGTTAAATCTACAGGTGTAAGATCTCAGTGATTAGCAACTTTTTCAACTCTTATGATTTTTTGATATCTCTCACAGTTTTCATTTTCTGGGGCCCTGAATTTCTTCCTTTTTTCGAACCGTTATATTTGGGAAACGGTTGGCCGTATCGAACAAAGTTAAATCTTCAGATATAGGACCTCAGTGATTAGCAACTTTTTTAACTTTTACGATTTTTTTGATATCTCTCACCATTTTCTTTTTTGGGCCGTGAATTTCTTTCTTTTTTTCGAATCGTTATATACCGAAAAAATTGATCCTATCGAAAAAAGTTAAATCAACTGGTGTAAGACCTCAGTGATTAGCAACTTTTCTACCCCTTATCATATTTTTATATCTCGCACCGTTTTGATGTTATTAAATGTTTTTGATTCTTGAAAAAGAATGGGGCACAAATGAATATAATAATTGGTAAAAATTCAACTGATGGTCTAATTGAATTCTACGGAAAATTATCTATAATAACCCGTTTTAACCTATTCAATAAGTTAAATAATCTCTTATATATAATCCAAAATCTACTCATCACCGCAGGGCTCAAACCACTAGACCTACAAAGCTGAAATTTTGTAAGATGGTTGATCCGAGTATGTAGAGGCTCACTAAGAAACGGTTTTTGAAAATTCAATTTGTAAGTGACTTTTTTCGGCCCTTTGGCATTGAGCATCCAAAATTGACTCATCGACGCAGGGCTCAAACCACTAGACCTAGAAAGCTGAAATTTTGCATGTTGGTTGATCCGAGTATGTAGAGGCTCACTAAGAAACGGTTTTTGAACATTCAATTTGTAAGTGACTTTTTTCGGCCCTTTGGCACTGAGCAAGGACAGTCGGTACAAAGATCTGATTTAGCTCATTTTACGCCGCCAGATACGAGAAACAATACTCGGAGGTCCTGTAGGGACCCCGAAACACACCTTTTATGTTCCTAAAATGAACGGTTTCGGAGATATTCCCAAATAACTGTGTTCCCTCTGAGAAACAGATCAACGTTACTATGGCAACCGCTGAAATTTCGCAGACTGGGGATAGTTTTCTGGCAATATCTCGAAAACCGTTCGTTTTAGGGCCTTAAAACGCGGGGTTCGGTTCCCACTTCATGGAAGTGGAAACAACGATCATTGCTCCTCGCATTGATACGCTCAAAATGAGCTATAATCCATATTTCTACGAGCAAATCGACTTGGAAGGTCTCATCTCTTATACAGTGTGGTCCACCCGCCCCTTATTATTTAGTTTTATGAAACCCAACTAACATCGCATTTCACCCGATGGTCGATATTGCTCTGCGCTCTGACTGTGTGACAGCAATGTAATTGGTTCATGGGTCTAGCAAAGAAAAACCGACATTAACTTTTCGCCGCCAAATACTATGGCCCATTCAACTAACATTAGACTTATTGCTCCTTGAAATAACACACATACACGTAATACGGTCGAATTAATAGCTTACGCCACGTGATCTGTAATAGTAGAAAGTTAAATCAACACCATAAACCGTGATTGAAGACTTTGAGATGGACTTAAACGTTTGAGGTGGGACGGCTACAGTAACTACATCACGTTTAGCGCGCGGTATCTGCCATGTGTTGGTGGCTGAGAGGGTTAATGCTTGACCGTATGTGGTGTGCGCGAGCGGGTAGAATGCTGCTTCGTATACAGTAGTAGGCATAATTTTTTGAACGAAGGCCCACATTCCATTTTAGTCGGGATGTAACTACATTGCCACATTTATTGCCTTTCGACGTATTTTTGTGAAGAGTACGTTGAATTTTGATGATTTATAAAGAGAATACGATCGAAATGGTACGTTATGCCACGTGACCTGTAATGGCAGCAAATAAAAAAATTGGCATGAATATTAACGTAACATATCGAAGTGTTGCTCCGGAGGTCCGGGTTAGATTCCCAGCTCTGCCAAGAAATGTAATACCTGACAGATGTATGAAATTGGGTACACGTAGCCTCGTGAAGCAAATATGAGAAGAAGTGGGTTCTATTCCCATCTCAGCCACCCTGGAAATGGTTTTCCGTGGTTTCCCACTTCTACTCGGGCCAAATTCCGGGTCGGATTCGATCTTAAGGCCACGGCCGCCTCCTACCCAATACTTAATTGCAAATACACACATCATTACAAGCCCGCAATAACTCAGATTATCAGACAAATTCTACACACACAGCCAAGTAAACGGGGCTAAATGACAGCGATGTTCTAGCCCCTCAAATGAAACAAAATAACATATCGAAGGATATTCTGATCGCCAGTTCTTGCATCGAAGTATACGTATTCCTTAGACATTCCCATGGTATTATTAGCATACCTTCGATTTTTTGCAAAAAAAAAAAGATAGTAGACTTATGAGATCCACACAGGGCCAAAATGTGTGCGTCTGTCTGTGTGTGTGTGACTGTGAGTCCGTGTGTGTGTGTGAGTGTGTTTACTCTGAATGTCTGCCCCTCCTATCAATTCGAACATGGTGAAACCGAATTGAATGAAATTTGGTACAGAGATAGAACTAGCAAAGGGTACCTCATTGCCATGTTTTATATCGCCGCCATCTTGACGGAAACGTAATGGCGGCCCCCCCCCCAAATGTTCAAAGCTTAAATCAAATTACGAATAACCTAATCAACCGATCTCTACCAAATTTTGCAACAACATATCTTTATATCGCGAGCGTCTTTTGACTAAACTACAAGGTAATCAGCCCAATAGTTTGCAGATGGAGGCCATGTATGTGTGCAAATCGATTCCCCCTATCAATTCAAACACGGTGAAACCGAATTGAACAAAATTTGGCACAGAGGTAGCACTAGCGTAGAACACATCTGTGTCATGTTTTATATCGCCACCATCTTGACGGAAACGTAATGGTGGCCACCCAAATGTTCAAAGCCTAAATAAAATTACGAGTAACTTAATCTTCCGATCTCTACCAAATTTTGCAACAACATATACTTTTATGGCGAGCGTCGTTTGACTGAACTACAACGTCATCAGTCCATTAGTTTGCAGATGGCCGCCATTTGCGTGTGCAATTTGATTCCCCCTATCAATTCAAACACGATGAACCTGAATTGAACGAAATTTGGTACAGAGATAGCACTAGCAAAGGACACTCCAGTGTCATGTTTTATATCACGGCCATCTTGACGAAAACGTAATGGCGGCCTCCCAAATGTTAAAAGCTTAAATAAATTACGACCAACCTAATAATATGATCTCTACCAAATTTTGTAACAACATACTTTTATGTGGGAAGCATATTTCGACCAAACTACAAGATCATCAGCCCAACAGTTTGCATATGGCGTCCATGTATGTGTGCAAATCGAATCCCCCTATCAATTCAAACACGGTGAAACCGAACTGAACAAAATTTGGTACAGAGGTAGCACTAGCGTAGAACACATCAGCGTTATGTTTTATATCGCCACCATCTTGACGGAAACGTAATGGTGGCCACCCAAATGTTCAAAGCTTGAATCAAATTACGACTAACTTAATCATCCGATCTCTACCAAATTTTGCAACAACATATATTTGTATGGCGAGCGTCGTTTGACTGAACTACAAGGTAATCAGTCCATTAGTTTGCAGATGGCCGCCATGTATGTGTGCAAATTGATTCCTCCTATCAATTCAAACACGATGAAACCGAATTGAACGAAATTTGGTACAGAGGTAGCACTAGCAAAGGGCGCTCCAGTGTCATGTTTTATATCGCCACCATCTTGACGAAAACGTAATGGCGGCCATCCAAATGTAAAAAGCTTGAATCAAATTTCGACCAACCTAATAATCTGATCTCTAACAAATTTTGCAACAACATACCTTTATTATAGAGAATCTTTTGACCACACTACAAGGTCATCAGGCCAATAATGTGCGGATAGCGGCCATGTATGTGTGCAATTCGATTCCCCCTATACTGTATTTTCAAACACGGTGAAACCGAATGGAACGAAGTTTGGTACAGAGGTAGCACTAGCAAAGGCCACCTCAGTGTCATGTTTTATATCGCCGCCATCTTGAAGGAAATGTAATGGCGGCCACCCAAATGTTAAAAGCTTAAATCAAATTACGACCAACCTAATCATTTGATATCTACCAAATTTTTCAACAACATACCTTTTTGTGGGAAGCATCTTTTGACTGAACTACAAGGTCATCTGCCCAATAGTTTGCAGATAGCGGCTATGCATGTGTGCAAATCGATTCCCCACATCAATTCAAACCCGGTGAAATCGAATTGAATGATTTTTTTTACAGAGGTAGCACTAGCAAAGGGCATATCATATTCATGTATAATATCCGTATAGCGCGTTGTATTTCATCAAGCTACTACAACCAACATTCAATTATACTCCTTGAAAAGGACAAAGAGTTATAACACTACCCATGCTTTTAGGAGAGAGTAGGCTATACGTTCTTTACCGAACATCTTGTTTTGTTATTAAATTTTAACAAATGTCTTAGCATATCTTTAGGCCCGTATCACACGAAACTCGCTGGCAAGGAAGCTGCTGTGATCGCTGGTACAAATCCTGTATGATTCTGTTCTCTTCGTCAGTACACCTGGTTGTATGACCGAAGTGTATCACTCGCTAGCATTTTGTACGCTAAGTTGTATGCAATAAAACCGAAGGGCTGTCCTTTGAGGGCATTATTTGCAGTTGTTTCGCCTTATTAACGCAAAGCGTTCGCGAAACTTGCTTTAAGTAAATTAGAAAACATGCCAGGTACTGAATGAATGAATTCCAATCAATATTTAAGATCTAACTGTAAAAATAGAATATTTTACCATACGCGTTAATAAGAAGCGCAATAAAAACCTCCAGAGTGTGTTGGAATTGTGTGCAAGTGTTAGTGCGCCCACTCGCTCTTTCGAAGATCCCGTGTTCAAGACTATCCAAGGGCAGATTTTTAAAATTCTTTTTAACTATTTCATTACACCCTCCCTACCTCGTACAGCAAGATTTAACTTGGGTTTATTTACATTATCTACGACCGGGTGAGTTAGCCGTGGTGGTTACGGCATGACTGATGGCAGTCGCTCACATCCGGGAGGCGAGGAGGTTCGAATCCCCCCACCGGCAACCTTGAAGATGGTCTTCTGTGGTTTCCCATCTTCCTTCCAGGCAAATGCTGGAGTTGGTCCCTAACTATAGGCCACAGCCGCTACCTTCCAACTCCTCGTCCTTACATTCCAACTTCCCTCCTTCCCTCCCCAACGGTACTTGTAGCTCACGACACTCCCGGCACTAAAAGCCATACGCTAAAAAAAAAAAACATTATCTACGAAGACGATAGTGAAAGTTATTTTCTTGTCTCATTTAAATGGTTATTTTCCCTAAATACTGTTCAAAACCATGGATGGATACTATTCGTTATAATTACTATTTCTTTAGTCAATTTTACCCTCCAGGGTAGGTTTTCTCACGGACTCAGCGAGGGATCCCATCATTACCGCCTCTACGGGCAGTGTCCTGGAGCTTGAAACATCTCGTCTGGGGGATACAACGGGGGAGGTGGGATCAGCACCTCGCCCAGGCGGCCTCACCTGCAAAGCGAACAGGGTCCTCTTGAGGGATGGGAAGGGAGGGGTAGATCGGGAGGGATAGGCAAGGAAGAGGGAAGGAGGTGGCCATGGCCGTACGGTAGGTAACATCCCGGCATTTGCCCAAAGGCGAAGTGGGAAACCACGGAAAACCACTTTGAGGAAGGCTGAGGTGTGAATCGAACCCCCTCTACTCATTTGGACCACCCCGGCCCAGTCCTCATACCACTTTTCAAATTTCGTAGCAGAGCCGGGAATCGAACCCAGAACGACCGGGGTGGCAGCTAATCACGCTGACTACTACGCAACGGAGGCGACTCTATTCGTGATAATTAGAATTTTAATAGTTCAATATTTATAATAATACTAGCTGTACCCGGCATGCGTTGCAATGCCAATCAAAGAAAGTTTTGGCGTTGTAACTTTGTTTGTTGAAGTGCTTTTGGATTCCCAATATTTTTTTCTTTTTCCATTAACCTCCTCTAAAATATTGTAAAATTGATTTACTTTCTCAAGAAAATCATGGGAGCGTGCTCAAAATTTCAACGCAATGAAATGAATGGCATATGAACGCATACGGGACTTTGTTGAAATGATTCGAGCGCCGTCACCCATTTGTTGAATATACTTGAACGCTACCTATTGTAAAATGAATATACTAATTCGAAAACCTTCCCCGCCGTGTACACAACAACTCATCTAACGTTTCATCGCAATCGAATGAATGGCATATGAACGCATACGGGATTGTGTATAAACGATTCGCACGCCGTCACTCATTTGTTAGCCTATTTTCAATTTTGAAAAAATAGGCTTATAAGATCACCTTTTGTCCGTGTGTGAGTGCGTGTGTGTGTGTGTGTGTGTGATTCGTGTGTGTGTCCCCCCCTAATAAAATCTAAACGGCAGGAGCGATTTCAATGAAACTCGGAAAGTTCATAGCACTATTCCCGGCGACCTCGACCGTGCCCTTCAAATTTTGTTACGACTCACCAATCCAACATGGCGGCTGTGCGAAATATTTCACCAGCATTCAATATCTCCGAAACTATTACCGATATTACCCTGACATTTTCTATGGTGATAGAGGGAACTACTATAAGTTCACTTATGTGACTTTTGAAAACCTGGTAACTACAAAACCAACATGGAGGCCAAGCGAATTTGCGACTTTTAAATAGACGTTTCTCGTGATTTGACCAACCAAACGCAATGAAACTTGGTGCAGTATATGTTTATATACATTGTAATGCACCGACATCTAACTTCGTTCAATTGTTTACATAATCACAAGATGGCGGATGTGCGAAATATTTCACCGGCATTCTATATCTCTGAAACTATTAGCGGTATCTCCCTAAAATTTTGTACGGAGATAAAGGGCACTACTGGAAGTCCATCTATAAGACTTTCAAAAACCGGTTAACTACAAAACGAACATGGCGCCCAAGCGAACTTGAAAATTTTAAATAGACCTTTCTCGCGATTTAATGTTCCAAGCGCACTGAAACCTGGTACAGGAAATATTTATACACATTGTAATCCACTGGTATCTAATTTAGTTCAATTGTTTACATAACCTCAAGATGGCGGCAGTGCGAATTTTAAAATTAAGTTTTTATTTCTTGTGATGTAGTCATGCGATCGAAGTGAAAGTTTGTAAAATGAACCTACGCAATAATTTTCCTTTAATGGTACATGACTCTATGGCCTATACATTTAACAATCCAACATGGCGACCATCCGAAATATTTAGACGATACTGAATATCTACGAATCTATTTTAGCAATCAAACTGCATTTTTTAATGTTCATAGGGGCTATGAACTTAAGTTCACCTATAGGACTTTAAATAACCTGGTGACCACTAATTCAACATGGCGGGGACGCGAATTATAAATATTCACATGGACGTTTCTCGCAATTTAACCATCGAGTGCAGTGAAACTTGATACAGTAAATCCTTATACGAATGTTAATCCACTGGCATCTAATTTATTTCAATTGTTCCCATAACTCCAAGATGGCAGCTGTGAAAAATTTTAAAATCTTCTTGTTTTTTCTTGTGTCCTAATTATGCGATTGAAGTTTGAATACTACACGTTCACAATAATCTGCATGTAACAGTACATAACTCTAGGACCTACATATATAAAATCCAACATGGCGACCATCCGAAATATTTAGTCGGTTCTTAATATCTATGAATCTATTACAGCAATCAAACAGAAATTGTGTATGTTGATAGTGGCAATTAACATAAGTAGGATATATGAAAATAGGCTGTATAGTTCTTCACGGAACTACTTGTTGAATCTTCTTGTGCGCTACCCATTGAAAAACGGAATTACTAATTCATACACCTTCGCAGGACTGTACTCAACTCACCAAAGTTTTATCGCACTCGGATGAATGGTATATGGGACTTGGTTGAAACGATTCACGCGCTGTCGCTCATTAGTTGAATTCACTAGTGGGCTACCATATTGTAAAATGGATTTACTAAATCAGAAATCTTCGCGGGAGAGGAAACAACATTTCACCAAATTTCATTGCAATCGCATGAATGGTATATGAACGCATACGGAACTTTTTTTAAACGATACGCGCGCCGCTACTCATTTGTTGAATCTACTCGTAAGCTACCTACTGTATTGTAAAAATGATTTACTAAGTCAGAAACCTTTCCTGGAGGGTGCATAACAATTCACCAAAGTTTCACAGCAATCGAATGAATGGTATATGAACGCATACGGGACTTTGTTTAAACGATTCGCGTGCCGTCGCTCATTTGTTGAATCTACTTGTGAGATACCTATTGTAAAGTGGATTTACTAAGCCAGAAACCTTGCCTGAAGTGTACACAACAACTCACCCAAGTTTAGTCGATATCGGACGAATGGTATATGAACGCATACGGGACTATGTTGAAACACTTCGCGCGGTGTTGCTCATTTGTATAATCTACTTGTGCGATACCTATTGTAAAGTGTATTTACTAAGCCAGAAACCTTCCCTGAAGTGTACACAACATCTCACCCAAGGTTCATCGTTATCAGACGAATAGTATATGAACGCATACGGGACTTTGTTGAAACGCTTCGCGCGGCGTTGCTCATTTGTTGAATCTACTCGTGCGCTACCAATTGTTAAGTGGATTTACTCAGCCAGAAACCTTACCTGATGTGTACAGAACATCTCACCCAAGTTTCATCACAATGGGATGAATGGTATATGAACGCATGTGGGACTTTCTTGAAACAAACACACGCAATTTTGATGAAGCTACTCACGCGCGATCTATTGTAAATTGGATTTACTACCCCTATAAATTTTCCGGGACTGTGCACAACAACTCACCAAAATTTGATCGCAATCGGAGGAATTGTATATGAGTGCATCGGCAACACGCATTTGTTTAAACTACTCGCGCGCTGTCTATTGTACATTGCATTAACTATACCTATAATTATTTCCGAAGTGTGCACAACAATTCACCAAAATTTGATCGCAATCGGATCAATGGTTTATGAACGCATAAAAAACGAACAAACGAACATCCTTTTTTTTTGGGGGGGGGGGGTACATAAAATGACACGTTCTGTAATTACTGCTTTGCTGCGAGGCTCAGCAGTAACGTTCTCGCTTGCTGTGCCCAAGGTTGCAGGTTCGTATCCTGGCGCAATCAGCTGGCATTTGAGGGTGCGCAAATGTGAGGGAGCCGTGTCAGTAGATTTACTGGCACGTTGAAGATCCCCTTCGGAGCAAAATTCCGGCACCCCGGCGTATCTAAAAGCCAGAGCAGTTAAAAGGGTCGTAAAACCAATAATGTTATAATTATCTGTATTTTCTGTATGTTTGGGGCAGATGACCTCGTAGTTCCGACCCATAAAACCTCACTAACTAACTATTACTCTAAGTGTATAGCAAACGCTTTTCGCACAAACGCCGTTGAAAGAAATTATAGTTTCGGTCTGATGTATTTATTCGTGAGCCTACCCACATAACAATTCTATTTGTTTTGTGGGTCGTCTGAGTAAGTCGGAGTTTTCCTTTAAACAAAGGTGGTCAAAATTTAGAACACTTGCTACCTTGAATATACAGGATACCTTGCTTTCGTTCTACAGATCATGATGTCATCGTCCAATCTGGCTGCGTACCATCGGATAAGTACGGTCCTTTTAAGGACCAAATAAAAATCACTCCTTGGAACAGATAGATATGCGTCCATAATACATCCACAATAAACGACATTAAGCAAAAAAAAAAGTACTTGTTCAAGGTTCGAACCTACTACAATGCAACTACGTTGACTCAATTCTAGCAATTCTTGATTTAGCCACTATAGCTACCGAGAACCATGTTGTATTGCTGGCACGTATTGAATCGATTCGTAGACACATCCTGTCCAAACGTAAGAAGGTGTTATTCAGACCTCTGATCGTTTCAATCATGCATTATATTTGAGGTCATTGAAAGAACACTGCCACTATTAAGTTCAACTATATTCGCGAGGATGTACTCAACGGTAAAGTTGTACAATGGACGTATAGGAGCAAGTACTAATGTTTTTAGGATGACTGTGATATACGCGTTAGATGGGTTGCCTTCCTCCAAAAAAATAAGGGGCTGGTGGACCACACTGTATATAATCCAAAATTGACTCATCACCGCAGGGCTCAAACCACTAGACCAAGAAAGCTGAAATTTTGCATGTTGGTTGATCCGAGTATCTAGAAGCTCACTAAGAAACGGTTTTTGAACATTCAATTTGTAAGTAACTTTTTTCGGCCCTTTGGCACTGAGCAAGGACAGTCGGTACAAAGATCTGATTTAGCTCATTTTAAGCCGCCAGATACGAGAAGAAATACTCGGAGGTCCTGCAGGGACCCCGAAACACACCTTTTAAGTTCCTAAAATGAACATTTTCGGAGATATTCCCAAATAACTGTGTTCCCTGTGAGAAACAGATCAACGTTACTACGGCAACCGCTGAAATTTCGCAGACTGGGGATAGTTTTCTGGCAATATCTCGAAAACCATTCGTTTTAGGGCCTTAAAACGCAGCGTTCGGACCACGAACATTGCTCCTCGCATTGATACGCAAAAAATGAGCTATAATCCATATTTCTACGAGCAAATCGACTTGGAAAGTCTCATCTCTTATATAATCCAAAATTGACTCATCACCGCAGGGCTCAAACCACAAGACCTAGAAAGCTGAAATTTTGTATGTTGGTTGATCCGAGTATGTAGAGGCTCACTAAGAAACAGTTTTTAAATATTCAATTTGTAAGTGACTTTTCTCGTCCCTTTGGCATTGAGCATCAAAAATTGACTCATCGACGCAGGGCTCAAACCATTAGACCTAGAAAGCTGAAATCTTGCGTGTTGGTTGATCCGAGGTTGTAGAGGCTCACTAAGAAACGGTTTTTGAACATTAAAATTTAAGTTACTTTTTCGGCCCTTTGGCACTGAGCAAGGACATTCGGCACAACGATCTGATTTAGCTCATTTTAAGCAGCCAGATATGAGAAACAATACTCGGAGGTCCTGTAGGGACCCCGAAAAACTCCTTTTAAGTTCCTAAAATGAACGGTTTCGGAGATATTCCCAAATAACTGTGTTCCCTCTGAGAAAAATATCAACGTTACTATGGCAACCGCTGAAATTTCGCAGACTGGGGATAATTTTCTGGCAATAACTCGAAAACCGTTCTTTTTAGGGCCTTAAGATGCGGGGTTCGGTTCCCACTTCATAGAAGTGGAAACCACGATCATTGCTCCTCGCATTGATACGCTCAAAATGAGCTATAATCCATTTTTCTACAAGCAAATCGACTTGGAAATTCTCATCTCTTATATATAATCCAAAATTGACTCATCACCGCAGGGTTCAAACCACTAGACCTAGAAAGTAGAAATTTTGTATGTTGGTTGATCCGAGTATGTAGAGGCTCAATAAGAAACTGTTTTTGAAAATTAAATTTGTAAGTGAATTTTTTCGGCCCTTTGGCATTCAGCATCATAAATTGACTCATCGAAGCAGGGGTCAAAGCACTAGACGTAGAAAGCTGAAATTATGCGTGTAAATTGATCCGAGTATGTAGAGGCTCACTATAAAACGATATTTGAACATTCAATTTGTAAGTGACTTTTTCGGCCCTTTGGCACTGAACAAGGACAGTCGGTACAAAGATCTGATTTAGTTCATTTTAAGCCGCCAAATACGAGAAACAATACTGGGAGGTCCTGTAGGGACCCCGAAGCACACCTTTTAAGTTCCTAAAATGAATGTTTTCGGAGATATTCCCAAATAACTTTGTTCCCTCTGAGAAACAGATCAACGATACTATGGCAACAGCTGAAATTTTGCAGACTGGGGATAGTTTTCTGACAATATTTCGAAAACCGTTCGTTTTTGGGCCTTAAAACGCGGGTTTTGTTTCCCCCACGAACATTGCTCCTCGCATTGATTCGCTCAAAATGAGCTATAATCCATATTTCTACGAGCAAATGGACTTGGAATGTCTCATCTCTTATATATAATCCAAAATTGACTCATCACAGCAGGGCTCAAACCACTAGACCTTGAAAGCTGAAATTTTGTATGTTGGTTGATCCGAGTATGTAGGGGCTCACTAAGATACGGTTTTTGAAAATTCAATATGTAAGTGACTTTTCTCGGCCCTCTGGCATTGAGCATCCAAAATTGACGCATCGACGCAGGGCTGAAACCACTGGACATAGGAAGCTGAAATTTTGCATGTTGGTTGATCCGAGTATGTAGGGGCTCACTAAGCTACGGTTTTTGATAATTCAATTTGTAAGTGACTTTTGTCGGCCATTTGGCACTGAGCAAGGACAGTCAGTACAAAGATCTGATTTAGCTCATTTTAATCCGCTAGATACGAGAAACAATACTCGGAGGTCCTGTAGGGACCCCGAAACACAAATTTTAAGTTCCTAAAATGAACGGTTTCTGCGATATTCCCTAATAGCTGTGGTACCTCTGAGAAAAAGATCAACGTTACTATGACAACCGCTGAAATAAAGCTGACAGGGAATAGTTTTTTTGGCAATATCTCGAAAACTGTTCGTTTTAGGCCCTTAAAACGCTGGGTTCGGTTCCCACTTCATTGAAGTGGAATCCACGAACATTGCTCCTTGCATTGATACGCTTTTAATCAGCTATAATCCATATTTCTACGAGCAAATCGACTTGGAAAGTCTCATCTCTTATATATAATCCAAAATTGACTCATCACCGCAGGGCTCAAACCACTAGACCTAGAAAGCTGAAATTTTGTATGTTGGTTGATCCGTGTATGTAGAGGCTCACTAAGAAAAGGTTTTGAAAATTCAATTTGTAAGTGACTTTTCTCGGCCCTTTGGCATTGAGCATTCAAAATTGACTCATCGACGCAGGGATGAAACCACTAGACCTAGAAAGCTGAAATTTTGCATGTTGGTTGATCCCAGTATGTAGAGGCTCACCAAGAAACGGTTCTTGAACATTCAATTTTTAAGTGACTTTTTCGGCCCTTTGGCACTGAGCAAGGACAGTCGGTACAAAGATCTGATTTAGCTCATTTTATGCCGCCAGATACGAGAAATAATACTCGGAGGTCCTGCAGGGACCCCGAAACACACCTTTTAAGTTCCTAAAATGAATGTTTTCGGATATATTCTCAAATAACTGTGTTCCCTCCGAGAAACAGATCAACGTTAATATGGCAACCACTGAAATTTTGCAGACTTGGGATAGTTATCTGGCAATATCTCGAAAACCGTTCGTTTTAGGGCCTAAAAATGACTCATCACAGCAGGGCCCAAACCACTAGACCTAGAAACTGAAATTTTGTATGTTGGTTGATCCAAGTATGTAGAGGCTCACTAAGAATCAGTTTTTGAAAATTCAATTTGTAAGTGATTTTTCTCGGCCCTTGGGCATTGAGCATCCAAAATTGACTCATCGACGCAGGGCTCAAACCACTAGACTTAGAAAGCTGAAATCTTGCGTGTTGGATGATCCGAGTATGTAGAGGCTCACTAAGAAACGGTATTTGAATATTCAATTTGTGACTTTTTTCGGCGCTTTGGCACTGAGCAAGGACAGTTGGTACAAAGATCTGATTTAGCTCATTTTAAGCCGCCAGATACGAGAAACAATACTCGGAGGTCCTGTAGGGACCCGGAAACACAACTTTTAAGTTCTTAAAATGAACGTTTTCGGAGTTATTCCCAAATAACTGTGTTCCTCTGAGAAACACATCAACGTTACTATGGCAACCGCTGAAATTTCGCAGACTGGAGATAGTTTTCAGGCAATAACTCGAAAACCATTCCCTTTAGGGCCTTAAAACGCGGGGTTCGGACCACGAATATTGCTCCTCACATTGATACGCTCAAAATGAGCTATAGTCCATATTTCTACGAGCAGATCGACTTGGAAAGTCTCATCTCTTATATATAATCCAAAATTGACTCATCGCCCCAGGGCTCAAACCACTAGACCTAGAAAGCTGACATTTTGTATGTTGGTTGATCCGAATATGTTGAGGCTCAATAAGAAACTGTTTTTGAAAATTAAATTTGTAAGTGACGTTTTTTGGCCCTTTGGCATTGAGCATCAAAAATTGACTCATCGAAGCAGTGCTCAAAGCACTAGACGTAGAAAGCTGAAATTAAGCGTGTTGGTTGATCCGAGTATGTAGAGGCTCACTATGAAACGGTATTTGAACAATCAATTTGTAAGTGACTATTTCGGCCCTTTGGCACTGAGCAAGGACAGTCGGTACAAAGATCTGATTTAGCTCATTTTAAGCCGCCAAATACGAGAAACAATACTGGGAGGTCCTGTAGGGACCACGAAGCACACCTTTTAAGTTCCTAAAATGAATGTTTTCTGAGATATTCCCAAATAACTGTGTTCCCTCTGAGAAACAGATCAACGTTACTATGGCAACCGCTGAAATTTCGCAGACTGGGGATAGTTTTCTGGCAATATCTCGAAAACCGTTCGTTTTAGGGTCTTGAAACGCGGGGTTCGGACCAGGACCATTGCTCCTCGCATTGATACGCTCAAAATGAGCTATAATCCATATTTCTACGAGCAAATTGACTTGGAAAGTCTCATCTCTTATATATAATCCAAAATTGACTCATCATCGCAGGGCTCAAACCACTAGCCTAAAAAGCTGAAATTTTGTATGTTGGTTGATCCGAGTATGTAGAGGCTCACTAAGAAACGGCTTTTGAAAATTCAATTTGTAAGTGACTTTTCTCGGCCCTTTGGCATTGAGCAACAAAAATTGACTCATCGAAGTAGGGCTGAAACCACTAGACCTAGAAAGCTGAAATTTTGTATGTTGATTGATCCGAGTATGTAGAGGCTCAATAAGAAATTGTTTTTGAAAATTAATTTTTAAGTGACTTTTTTCGGCCCTTTGGCATTGTGCATCAAAAATTGACTCATCGAAGCAGGGCTCAATGCACTAGACGAAGAAAGCTGAAATTATGCGTGTTGGTTGATCCGAGTTTGTAGAGGCTCACTAAGAAACGGTTTTTGAACATTCAATTTGTAAGTGATTTTTTTCGGCCCATTGGCACTGAGCAAGGACAGTCGGTACAATATGTGATTTAGCTCATTTTAAGCCGCCAGATACGAGAAACAATACTCGGAGGTCCTGTAGGGACCCCGAAACACAACTTTTAAGTTCCTAATATGAACGGTTTCTGAAATATTCCCAAATAGCTGTGGTACCTCTGAGAAACAGATCAACGTTACTATGGCAACGGCTGAAATAAAGCAGACTGGGGATAGTTTTCTGGAAATATCTCGAAAACTGTTCGTTTTAGGGCCTTAAAACGCGGGGTTCGGTTCCCACTTCATAGAAGTGGAAACCATGAACATTGTTCGTCGCATTGACACGCTCAAAATGAGCTATAATCCTTATTTCTACAAGCAAATCGACTTGGAAAGTCTCATCTCTTATATATAATCCAAAATTGACTCATCACCGCAGGGCTCAAACCACTAGGCCTAGAAAGCTTAAACTTTGCATGTAGGTTGATCCGAGTACGTAGAAGCTCACAAAGAAACAGTTTTTGAAAATTCAATTTTTAATTGACTTTTTTCGACCGTTTGGCATTGATAATCCAAAATAGACTCATCGACGTAGGGCTCAAACCACTCGACCTAGAAAGCTGAAATTTTGCATGTTGGTTAATCCGAGTATGTAGAGGCTCACTAAGAAGCGGTTCTTGAACATTAAATTTTTAAGTGACTTTTTCGGCCCTTTGGCACGGAGCAACGGCAGTCGGAACAAAGATGTGATTTAGCTCATTTTAAGCCGACAGATACGAGAAACAATACTCGGAGGTCCTGTAGAGACCCCAAAACACCCCTTTTAAGTTCCTAAAATGAACGGTTTCGGAGATATTCCAAAATAACAGTGAAACCCCTCAAATCCGAACCCCGGAAATCTGAAATCCCGGGTAATCCGAACGAGTATATTTTTGGCAATATTAAATTTGAAAAACACACACAAAAAGAGAACTTATTTATTTAGTCATATCACAATTATATATTCTACATTATAACCATATTTTACATAATTAGTTGAAAAATTAACAAAGAAGTACAGTTAGCATTCCTAACAAAGTGAAAATGTGCCTACATACTATCTCATCCAGGATTGAAAGACGGAAGAGTTAGTTATTGTAATTCCTTAGGTTAAACACTTTGCAAAAACTGAAATAACAATAGTAACTCACAGAATATCACTTCATCTTTCACTTGAAATCAGCTATCTTCAATTGTCGAAGTGGCGAAAACCTTCCCGCGGACGCGATAGCGCGCCAGCCTCTCATGAACATTACATCGTTTAGTTCGTAGTTCTACGAAGCGTAATGCAATGTCAAGATCAGATGCAGCTTCAGTATAAGTCATATTGTCGAAGTTTCTTCCTCTTCACTGTCACTAGCTATATTGCCGTCGTGCTGACTTTGGACCAGACTCGCTAATTTACGTTCTCTGTTCGCGCCAAATCAGACTGCCTCGCTCAGAGTACAGTCCTATACCGTAACGGGGGCTGGTTATTATGTTATGGACATTTTTCAGCTAATCCGAACAAATTGAAATCCGAACAGGCTACAGCCCCAATTATATCGGATTTTAGGGGATTCACTGTAAATGTGTTCCCTCTGAGAAACAGATCAACGTTACTATGGCAACCGCTGAAATTTCGCAGACTGGGGATAGTTTTCTGGCAATATCTCGAAAACCGATCGTTTTGGGGCCTTAAAACCCGGGGTTCGGTTCCCACTTCACAGAAGTGGAAACCACGAACATTGCTCCTCGCATTGATACGCTCAAAATTAGCTATAACCCATATTTCTACGAGCAAATCGACTTGGAAAGTCTCATCTCTTATATATAATCCAAAATTGACTCATCACCGCAGGGCACAAACCACTAGACCTAGAAAGCTGAAATTTTGAATGTTTGTTGATCCGAGTATGAAGAGGCTCACTAAGAAATGGTTTTTGAAAATTCAATTTGTAATTGACTTTCTTCGGCCCTTTGGCATTGACCATCCAATATTGGCTCATCACCGCAGGGCTCAAACCACTAGACCTAGAAAGCTGAATTTTTGCATTTTGGTTGATCCGAGTATGTAGAGGCTCACTAAGAAACGGTTTTTGAACATTCAATTTCTAAGTGACTTTTTTCGACCCTTTGGCACTGAGCAAGGACAGTAGGTACAAAGATCTGATTTAGCTCATTTTAAGCCGCCAGATACGAGATGCAATACTCGGAAGTCCAGTAGCGACCCCGAAACACAACTTTTAAGTTCCTAAAATGAACTGTATCGGAGATATTCCCAAATAATTGTGTTCCCTCTGAGAAACAGATCAACGTTACTATGGCAACCGCTGAAATTTCGCAGACTGGGGATAGTTTTCTGGCAATATCTCGAAAACCGATCGTTTTAGGGCTTTAAAACGCGTGGTTCGGTTCCCACGTCATACAAGTGGAAACCACGAACATTCCTCCTCGCATAGATACGCTCAAAATGAGATATAATCAATATTTCTACGAGCAAATCGACTTGGAAAGTCTCATCTCTTATATATAATCCAAAATTGGCTCATCACCGCAGGGCACAAACCACTAGACCTAGAAAGCTGAAATTTTGTTTGTTGGTTGATCCGAGTATGAAGAGGCTCACTAAGAAATGGTTTTTGAAAATTCAATTTGTAAGTGACTTTCTTCGGCCCTTTGGCATTGACCATCCAATATTGGCTCATCACCGCAGGGCTCAAACCACTAGACCTAGAAAGCTGAAATTTTGCATTTTGGTTGATCCGAGTAAGTAGAGGCTCACTAAGAAACGGTTTTTGAACATTCAATTTCTATGTGACTTTTTTCGACCCTTTGGCACTGAGCAAGGACAGTCGGTACAATGATCTGATTTAGCTCATTTTAAGCCGCCAGATACGAGAAGCAATACTCGGAAGTCCTGTAGCGACCCCGAAACACCACTTTTAAGTTCCTCAAATGAACGGTTTTGGAGATATTCCCAAATAACCGTGTTCCCTCTGAGAAACAGATCAACATTACCATGGCAACCGCTGAAATTTCGCAGACTGGGGATAGTTTTTTGGCAATATCTTGAAAACCGATCGTTTTAGGGCTATAAAACGCGTGGTTCGGTTCCCACTTCATAGAAGTGGAAACCACGAACATTCCTCCTCGCATAGATACGCCCAAAATGAGATATAATCCATATTTCTACGAGCAAATCGACTTGGAAAGTCTCATCTCTTATATATAATCCAAAATTGACTCATCACCGCAGGGCTCAAACCACTAGACGCAGAAGGCTGAAATTTTGCATGTTGGTTGATCCGAGGATGTAGAGGCTCACAAAGAAACGGCTTTTGAACATTCAATTTGTAAGTTACTTTTTTCGACCCTTTGGCACTGAGCAAGGACAGTCGGTACAAAGATCTGATTTAGCTCATTTTAAGCCGCCAGATACGAGAAACAATACTCGGAGGTCCTGTAGGGACCCCGAAACACCCCTTTTAAGTTCCTAAAATGAACGGTTTCGGAGATATTCCCAAATAATAGTGAAACCCCTCAAATCCGAACCCCGGAAATCTGAAATCGCAGGTAATCCGATCGAGTACTTTTGACAATTTTAAATTTGAAAAACACACACAAAAAGAGAACTTATTTATTTAGTCATAACACAATTATATATTCTACATTATAACCATATTTTACATAATTAGTTGAAAAATTAACAAAGAAGTACTGCTAGCATACCTAACAAAGTGAAAATGTGCCTACATACTATCTCATCCAGGATTGAATGACGGAAGAGTTAGTTATTGTAATTCCTTAGGTTAAACACTTTGCAAAAACTGAAATAACAATAGTAACACACAAAATATCACTTCACTTGAAATCAGTTATCTTCAATAGTCGAAGTGGCGAAAACCTTCCCGCGGACGCGATAGCGCGCCAGCGTCTCATGAACATTACATCGTATAGTTCGTAGTTCTACGAAGCGTAATGCAATGTCAAGAGCAGATGCAGCTTCAGTATAAGTCATATTGTCGAAGTTTCTTCTTCTTCACTGTCACTAGCTATATTGCCGTCGCGGTGACTTTGGACCAGACTCGCTAATTTACGTTCTCTCTTCGCGCCAAATCAGACTGCCTCGCTCAGAGTACAGTCCTATATCGTAACGGGGGCTGGTTATTATGTTATGGATATTTTTCAGCTAATCCAAACAAATTGAAATCCGAACAGGCTACAGCCCCAATTATATCGGATTTTAGGGGTTTCACTGTAGTTTGTTCCCTCTGAGAAACAGATCAACGTTACTATGGCAACCGCTGAAATTTCGCAGACTGGGGATAGTTTTCTGGCAATATCTCGAAAACTGTTCGTTTTAGGGCCTTAAACCGCGGGGTTCGGTTCCCACTTCGTAGAAGTGGAAACCACGAACATTGCTCCTCGCATTGATAGGCTCAAAATGAGCTATAACCCATATTTCTACGAGCAAATCGACTTGGAATGTCTCATCTCTTATATATAATCCAAAATTGACTCATCATCGCAGGGCTCAAACCACTAGACCTAGAAAGCTGAAATTTTGTTTGTTGGTTAATCCGAGCATGTAGAGGCTCACTAAGAAACAGTTTTTGAAAATTTCATATGTAAGTGACTTTTTTCGGCCCTTTGTCATTGAGCATCCAAAATTGACTCATCGACGCAGGACTCAAACCATTAGACCTAGAAAGCTGAAATTTTGCATGTTGATTGATCCGAGTATGTAGAGGCTCACTAGGAAACGGTTTTTGAGCATTCAATTTGAAAGTGACTTTTTTCGGCCCTTTTTCACTGAGCAAGGACAGTCGGTACAATGATCTGATTAGATCATTTTAGCCGCCAGATACGAGAAACAATACTCGGAGGTCCTGTAGGGACCCCAAAACACACCTTTTAATCACCTAAAATGAACGGTTTCGGAGATATTCCCAAATAACTGTGTTCCCTCTGAGAAACAGATCAACGTTACTATGGCAACCGCTGAAATTTCGCAGACTGGGAATAATTTTCTTGTAATATCTCGAAAACCGTTCGTTTTTGGGCCTTAAACCGCGGGGTTCGGTTCCCAATTCATAGACGTGGAAACCACGAACATTGCTCCTCGCATTGATACGCTCAAAATGAGCTATAATCCATATTTCTACGAGCCAATTTACTTGGAAAGTCTCATCTCTTATATATAATCCAAAATTAACTCATCACTGCAGGGCTCAAACCACTAGACCTAGAAAGCTGAAATTTTGTATGTTGGTTGATCCGAGTATGTAGAGGCTCACTAAGAAACAGTTTTTGAAAATTTCATATGTAAGTGACTTTTTTCAGCCCTTTGTCATTGAGCATCCAAAATTGACTCATCGACGCCGGACTCAAACCACTAGACCTAGAAAGCTGAAATTTAGCATGTTGGTTGATCCCAGTATGTAGAGGCTTACTAAGAAACGGATTTTGAACATTCAATTTGTAAGTGACTTTTTTCGTCCCTTTTTCACTGAGCAAGGACAGTCGGTACAAAGATCTGATTTAGCTCATTTTAGCCGCCAGATACGAGAAACAATACTGGGAGGTCCTGTAGGGACCCCGAAACACACCTTTTAAGTACCAAAAATGAACGGTTTCGGAGATATTCCCAAATAACTGTGTTCCCTCTGAGAAACAGATCAACGTTACTATGGCAACCGCTGAAATTTCGCAGACTGGGGATAGTTTTCTGGCAATATCTCGAAAACCGTTCGTTTTAGGGCCTTAAAACGCGGGGTTCGGTTCCCAACCACGAACATTGCTCGTTGCATTGATACGCGCAATATGATATATATTTTATTTATGGAAGTGGTTTCTTGGATCGGGTACGATCGTGATTTTGAGTCTTATTTTATACTCTTTGAGCTGGTTATTATATGCGAGCTTTCAAATCTTTACTCTAATTTACAGTGTTATGATGCTTTATATTTTGCACGGCATGCTTTCATTTTCTTTATCTATTTGTTTTTTGTTAACTGAATATTTCTGTTTGCCAATATTGATCTGCTCTTTTTTTTAGAATGATCAACAACCCATATTCACAGACGAATGTGTCCTATTCTACCGGCAGTCACGTTAAATTATTATTTTTTCTTAATTACCCTTACTGAGGAATTGGACAAACTTATTTCAATAAATTTGGTATTTTGTCTTTCACGGCCATTAAATTCCCGCACAAGGCACGGCTTAAACCTAGAAAAATTGCTGAGTTGGACTAATGGTGCAGCAGAAAAGTGGAGAATTGAAGATTTTGAAATATGGTGATACAGGAGATTGATGATCAGATGGCTAGATAGGGTAACAAATTAAAAGGTATTAAGACGAGTGTGAGAGGAGAGATGTTTCTGGCGACTGCTAATGAAGAGAAGAGATAGGAGGGTTGGACACATATTAAGACACCCAGGAATAGCAAGCTTAGTTATGGATGGGATGGTCGAGGACCAGAACTGTAGGGGTAAACCAGGGTTAAACAGATTGCCTCGGATGTAGGGTGTGGTAGCTATGAAGAGATGAAACGATTAGCTCAGGAGAGGGACACATGGAGAGCTGCATCTAACCAGTTAAAAAACTGAAGACTCAAACAACAACAACAATCAGGAATTTTAGTTACTTAGAGAGGCATGTGAGACAAAGTGTTGTTGGAGAATTACAATCCCTGGAATGTAAAACTGGCAGAGACTGCATAATGTACATCAGCGGCCAAGGTGAGAGATATTTAACTATAGTCTATTAATAGCGGTATGTTGACGTTCAAATCAACAATAAGCATGGTCAAATTACATCCAGAATAGCTTAAGTAAGAATACTTTTAATTCCCCATATTCCGATAGATTTGCCATTTCAGTGTGTAAGAGTGCTTCAAACAATATTCGCAATTTATTTAACAAAGCGCAATGACACACACTTATCAGTAGTACGTGTACATTTAGACAAAACCGTTTTTTCCCACGGGGAACTGTATGTGGCGTGCTCGCGAGCATCCGGACAACAAAATCGTTATGTCTCAGCAGAAGATGCCAAAACCAAAAACGTAATTTTAGAATGAGTTAACATAATATAACATCGAACCCTGCAGACTTTTACAACTCTATAAAATTCCCACTTTGCTGCTCATATTAATATACTGTATGTATCAGAATATTCAGAATTAGAATGAACCCACCTGTAGCCGCGATTGCTGTAATAGAATAAACCAATTATCAGCAATAATGCATCGTCCCCATTGTCTTGATCGCGGGCGAAGCTGCGGGTACCTGCTAGTATATTTATAGCTGTAAGATATTTTCAATTTCCGAGGACGTCCGGCTTTCATAACCATGTGATGATGTCAGTATTGCCTAGAATAAAATTTTATAATTTTCCTACATTTCCACGCAATCGGGTCGAAGGTCCGAAATGCAATTCCGCAGGCCTTGTCGCAAACGAAGTTGTTGTTTGAGATTATTACCCCCTCTTGCTCGCCGCTATGTGGCCGCACCGTCTCATCCAAAGCAGGTCGTGCGGCGTGGACTCCTACTTGTTGTTGTTGTTTCTTTAGGAGCTTTGCGACATCGTGGTCATGTAGCCCCACATGATTGGGTGTGAGTAGAATTTGTTTGACAACCTGTGTCACTGTGATGTGGAGAAAACTGCATGGGAGCATCCTGGGCTGGGGTTAGAACCTAGGAACACTAAACCGCTCCAATAATCACAAAATTGAGATTGAGAGTAGCAGGGAACAAAATAGGGATATCAAAATATTTAAGTCTTGTATTTAAGAAATGAAATATTATGGTGAACGGGAAGAAGTTTTGGATTTGTATCAGTTATTGAATGCCTTTTCTATTTTCGACTTCCGAAATTTGGATATCTTCTATGACAGGATTTGACTTAAGCCACATTCCACGTCAGGATCTAGGCTATTTGTTTGCTTTCCTGATTAAAGTTCGAACGTATCAAACAGAAACACGTGTAGAAGCAAAACAAGGGTGAAGCATTCGTTGTATTAACCTTTCTGGAATGTTATATCCAGAAATTGTCTTCTGACAACAGTAAATGAGTAAATCAATCCCCACGCTCCAATTTAGGGATTGAGATATCTGTGATCATCAGCAGTATGCATTTGTGTGAGTATGACATTTTCTAATAACCTAGCTTGCCACGGTGGGTGAGTGGTCAACGTGTCGGTCTATGAACCCCCAAGCTTGCAGGTTCGCTCCTGGCCGTAGTAAGTGATTTTTGAAAGGCGGCAAAAATTACGACACCATGTCATACGATGTTGGCATGTCAAAGAACCCATTTGAATTCAGTAGGCCGTGTCCATAATGGCAAAATTATTCTCGGGATTTACCGCCAACACAAAGCTCTTCATTTCTCTACTATATATAATAATATCGTATGGCCTCCGGTGCCGGATGCAAGCTTTGTAATTTGACACCCAGAGGGTAGCTTGCATGTCAAATTTCGTTGTTCCTTGAATCACTATGAAAGTCAAGGAGGTTAGATATCTTAGCTCCTTGAACACTATAGCGCTTTCTAGTCCTGTGGTTCAGAGATCCCGTGTCTCATGATCGCAAGAATAACGTAAATATGGTAGATTACGCGTAGACAGAGACATAGGAGAACAAACAAACTTACAGTATCTAAAAATCTGGTAAAACTGCGAAGAAGAATAACTTACATAAAGGTTCGAAAATTTTGACGGAGTTTCATAATTTGTCATTGTTGAGAATAACTTGTGGCTGAGAACCCTAATAAATAACAAGACGTTCGGTAAAGAACATATACCCTACTTTCTCCTAAATGCATGGGTATACTCATAACTCATTGCCCTTTTCAAGGATTATAATTGATAGTTGGTTATCGTAGCTTGTTGAATAACAACGCGCTATATTATGTATTGATTGAATCCTTACGTAAAATATGGACCAGCGAGCAAACAATAGCCTCCATTTTGACCCAACGGGACGGCATGGCCCGGCATGATACGGCACGGTTGGCCTGAACTGTTTGTCAATGCTATGGTATAATAATTCTATTGTGAGATGTTAATATCCTACGAGTCACCTCCTTGAGGTCAGTTTAAACCTCCCTCTGTACGATAAACGGATTTGGTGAGGCCGGGCATTGTAGAATCGTAAGTAACTGTTAGACAATAATACTTGCTTAATTCATATGTCCACCATCTTGAAAATATTTGGCTGATGACCTTGTAGTTTAGGCAAAAGACACTTCCCACATTAAGGTACATTTTGTAAATTTTTGCTACAGATCGGATGATAAGGTTAGTCGTAATTTGATTTAGCACTAGCACTAGAGCCAGGCGGGTAGTCTGTACATATGGGGCGCACACAATCCATTATGCGAGAGTTCTCGTACGGGTCCACTAGTAATAATAATAAAATTATTACTATTAGGAGGATCTATATAGTATATAGACAGGCAGAGAAGATCCCGGACACCATGCTTAAGAGGAGACTGACGTTTTATGGGCACCTCATGAGAACGGATGAGAATCGAATAACGAAAATAATCGTTAATTACATCACAAAGCTAAAGCCGGGGGCTTGGTCATTGTGGTCATTTAGGCCCGTGTACTTGGGTGTGTGTAGAATTTGTCTGATAACCACTGTTATTGTGGGGTCTGTAGTAGAGTGTGTGGTTAGTAACTCAGAAATGGATTGGGAAGAAGGCAGCCGTGACCTTATGTTAGGAGCCATACCGGCATTCACCTGGAGTAGAAGTGGGGAAACCACGAAATGCTACTTGTAGGCTTTCTGAGACGTGAATCGAACCCACTTCTTCTCAGTTCAGCTTCACGAGGCTGAGTAAAACCCATTCCAGCCTTCACACTAGAATTATAATACATTTCTTCACAGAGGCGGGAATCGAATCTGCGATGATAAAAATGAATACTATCCACTACTCCACGAAGTGAACTCCGACAAGAGTCTAATAAGGCAATGGATCCAGGCTATCACCAGACTTGGAAAACGAGCGTTTTCAAACTCCACTGTTAGCCGTCCTTAATATGGTATCCCAGTTTCATCTTTCCTTTAATACTTTGTCCTATTTCAAGCAACATCATACATTTCATCACTCAATAACAGAATTGATGAGCTTGGCGTCTGACCGTAAAATCCACATAGTAAAAAAGTATTTCATCTCACCCCGATCCACTGGAAATGAAAATATTGTTGTTGTTGGAGTCTTCAGTCTTTTGACTGGTTTGATGCAGCTCTCCATGCCTCCCTGTCCTGAGCTAATCGTTTCATCTCTACATAGCTACCACATCCTACATCCGAGGCAATCTGTTAAACATACTCTAACCTTGGTCTACCCCTACAGTTCTTGTCCTCGACCCTTCCTTCCATAACTAAGCTTGCTATTCCAGGGTGTCTTAGTATGTGTCCTACCCCCCTATCTCTTCTCTTCATTAGCAGTCGCCAGAAACATCTCTCCTCTCCCACGCGTCTTAATACCTCTTCGTTTGTAACCCTATCCACCCATCTGATCTTCATCATTCTCCTGTAACACCACATTTCAAACGCTTCAATTTTCCTCTTTTCTGCTGCACCAATTGTCCAAGTTTCACTTCCATAGAGTGCCACGCTCCACACAAAGGTTTTCAAAAATTTCTTCCTAATACCTAAATCTATATTCGATGTCAACAGATTCCTTTTCTGTAGAAATGCTTTCCTTGCCTGAGCCAACCTACTTTTTATATCCTCTTTGCTTCTTCCATCACTGGATATTTTGCTTCCTATGTAACATAAGTCTCCTACTTCCTTTAGTTTTTCCCCTGACAATTTGATGTCCATAGAGGTTTCTGATTTATTGCGACTGCATTCCAATATTTTTGTTTTACATTTATTCATTTTCATCATGAATTCTTTCCTCATGACGGAGTCCATACCATTCAAAAACTCATTCAAATCCTCAGGCGTGTCGGCCAAGATGACGATGTCATCAGAAAATCTCAGAGTTGAAATTATTTCTCCTTGAATCTTCACTCCCACTTTAAATTTCTCTCTAATTCCCTTCATTGCTTGTTCAATGTAAAGATTGAAAGGTAAGGGTGATAAGTTGCAGCCTTGCCTCAAACCTTTCTGAATACCAGCTTCTCTCTCATGTCCATCAGCTCGAATGACTACTGTCTGGTTTCTGTATAGATTGTAGATCACCCTCCTATCTCTATACTTTATTCCAATCATTTTCAAAATATCAAACAATTTAGTCCAATCAACGTTATCAAAAGCCTTTTCTAAGTCTACAAATGCCATGAACGTTCTCTTATCTTTTCTTATTCTACCTTCCAAAATCAGCCTAAGACTTAGTACAGCTTCCCTTGTTCCTACATTTCTCCTGAAACCAAACTGGTCTTCACCCAATTCCGCTTCTCTCTGGCTTTCCATCCTCTTGCAAATTATTCTAGACAGGATATTTGAAGCATGAGTAATCAAGCTGATTGTACGGTAATCCTCACATCTGTCAGCTCCTACTTTCTTCGGTATAGGGATGATAGCATCCTTCTTGAAATCAGAGGGAACCTCACCTGTCTTATAAATCCTACACACCAAGTGAAATAACCTGATCAGACCTTCATCTCCTATGCAGCGTAGCAACTCAAACGGTATATCGTCTATACCTGATGCTTTGTTCCTGCTTAAGTCTTCCAATGCTCTGTCAAATTCTGATCTCAATATTATATCTCCTTTTGCATCCTCATCAATTTCCTCCTCCCTTTCCATTACATGATTCTCAATCTCCTTTCACTTGTACAAACACTCTATGCTTTCCATCTCTCAACCTTTTCTTCCCTATCTGTCATAGGCTTTCCATTTGTGTCCTTAATATTACAGCACTTAGTCTTCTTTTCCCCAAATGTATTCTTAATCTTTCGATAAGCTGTGTCTACTTTTCCTAATTTCAGACAATTTTCTATACCTGCACATTTCTCTTTCAAACATTCTTCTTTCGCTATCTTGCACTTCTTGTTAACCTCATTTCTCAGACGTCTGTATTCTGCTTTCCCCTTTTCATCTCTTACATTCTTGTGTTTCCGCCTTTCATCCATCAATTCTAGTATATCCTGACTGATCCACGGTTTTCTGCCTATTCTTTCTTTCCTACCAATGTTTTCTTCTGCGGATTTTGTTATTTCATTCTTCAAAAGTGTCCATTCGTCTGCAATTGAAGTTTGTTTAGGGTTTTTCATTAGTCCTTCCTTTATGCTCTTCTTGAATCTTTCGTTTACATCCTTCTCTTTCAGTCTGTCTATTGCCCACTTTTTTGGCTTTTGACTTTTCTTCAGTTTCTTCAACTTTAATCTGCATTTCATAACAACTTGATTGTGGTCAGAGTTTATGTCAGCACCGGGATATGTTTTACAATCCAAAATCTGGTTTCGAAACCTCTGCTTGACCATAATGAAGTCGATTTGGTAACGCCCTGTATCTCCTGGTCTCATCCATGTGTATATTCTTCTATTGTGGTTATTGAATAAGGTGTTAACTATGACCAACTCATGCTCGGTGCAGAATTCCATCAGCCTGCTTCCTCGATCATTCCTTTCACCTTCCGGGTTCGATTCCCGGTCATTGCATGTGAGATTTTCGAAGTGAAATGCCATGTCCTGTGGTTCGGATTCCACGTAAAAAGGAGGTCCCGTGTCTCATGATCTCGAGATTAACGGTCACGTTAAACTACAAGCTTTTATTCCTTTTACCTAATACGAAATCTCCTAATATCTTCCCTTCTCTTCCTTTTCCTACCACAACATTCCAATCTCCCATTACTATAACATTTTCATCACCCTTGACATACCTCAGAATTTCATCTATTTCTTCGTAGACCTTTTCAACATCATCATCAGCTTGACTGGTAGGCATATAGACTTGTACCACTGAGGTGCACGTAGGTTTTGTATTGATTTTTTCTACAATAATCCGTTCACTATATTGCTCATAATATTCCACCCGCTCTCCAAGTTTTCTACTCAATATGAGACCAACCCCTGCTTGGCCATTGTTTGATTTAGTGCTAATGACCCTATAGTCTCCTGACCAAAAGTCCTGTTCTTCCTGCCAGCGCATTTCACTAATCCCAACCAAATATAACCTCAACCTATCAATTTCCCTTTCTAAGTTTTCTAACCTTCCACTTCCTAGCAGACTTCTAACATTCCACGCTCCGATCCGTAGAATATCAGATTTCCTCTTTGTCACTTCTGTGATGTTAGCCCCCTCTCGAGTAGTCCCCACCCGGAGATCCGAACGGGGGACTAGTTTAACTCCGGATTAGAATTTTACAAGGGAGGAGGCCATCATCACATGTAATTATGCATAGAGAGGTGCATATCCTCGGGAATAGCGTTACGGCTGTAGTTTCCCGTTGCTTTCAGCCATGCAACAGATCGCACTGTAGCCATTAGTTGGCTTATATTATCAATATCTTAGCCGTCTATTAGACAAGTAAAGAATTGATTTATTCTGACAGGCTGCTACTCCCTTTCAGAATAAGTAATGGAGCATTTCTACTAACAAAAATACTAACGTTCTACTAAACAATTAAATATCAAAATTCTACTAACGAAAAATACTCAAGTTCTACCAACAACAAAATACTACCACTAAAAACAGTCTGTCACCAGGCACACTAATATGCATCCTCTCACATCACAGTCTAATGAAACAATGAACTATATCTAATAAACAATGCAGCTACCGGCCGCGGTGGCCGAGAGCGCTAACGCGCTGGTTCGTGCATCGCTGGCAACGGGAGAGCGTGGGTTCGATTCCCACCTCAGCCGTCCTGAAGATGGTTTTCGTGGTTTCCCATTTTCACCACCAGGAAAATGCCGGGACGGTTCCTTTCAATAGATCCACGGTCGATTTCCTTCCAATATCCCTTCCCTGACCCGTCCTGAAAAGAAAAGTACATGGCCATTGGCTGCATTAATAAAATTATAAACAATGCAGCTGCCAGCAGACACATTCATACACCACAGTCTATTGGAACAATGAACTATATCTAATAAACGAACTAACTAACTAACTAACTACATACAAATATAACTAACTACATACAAAGAGTATACCTGTCGAGGATTAACAAGGAGGTTAGGTTCAAAATACGCACAGAAAGCTATATCGAGTCCCTAACATTTTATATACAATCAATGCTAAAATATCTTGGTTAATTCGAATTATATTTTGGATAATTCGAAGTTTTATGTGTAAAATGCCGAACGGAAGCCAAACAGTTGGGTCAGGAATTGCCGAAAAACAACTTTGTATCATTGGCTTGCGGCCCCTACTCGATTGTTTTGCCTACGTGACTCCGAAAAACAAGATGGTGACGACGCATCTGGCGATGAACTCGTGGAGGGAGTTCCCGGAAAAACTGTTCCGAATGCAGCCCAAGCAACAAACCAAATCCCTGAGCTTAGGCGTTTTTTTTAAAGTAGAAATGACGTAAGTGGTTATGTTTTCCGTTCCTTAAATTTGTTAGACTCTTTTGTGATGGCTGAGAGAGTTAATTGTAGGAAACAGGTAAAAATCTCAAACTAATTTGAAAAACAGTAGATTTCTCTAAAACTTAACTAGACTGCTGGATTACTACTGTCGTTATTTTTGGTAATTTTCTGTAATTGTACAATTTGCCACCGGGGAATTATCCCCAATTGCAAATAAAGTAAATGAATGAATGAATCAATGAATTTTCCTCGATCACTACACACATGGTGATTTATATTACGTACTAGCAGAAGTACCCGTTCTTCGAACGGTGTTATATATTAACTCCAGACATTATCAATTGAGCTACTCTTGCAATGGTTAGCGGTTTGTCATTCCTTCATAAGTTTATCAGAACGAAGTTAGTTTTCTGGGAATATCACACACACGGTTAATTTAAGGGCCTTAAAATATGATTTTCGGAGACCCCTTATAGACTCGCGAATTTTGTGTCTCACAATGAGAAGCACAACATATGCTTTGATCGTCCTTCTAGGATAATTTCTATATTTCGCCTATTTTAGCATGTATTTTGAGAAGTTTTTCCCTATATCCACCCTTCTACTGTATGAAAAGTAAGGTGAGGAGTTTTATAAATGATTGGTGTGTTGACTCATGTTTACCATACCTAATTTTACGATGCACCAAGCATCCGAACACGATTTATAGGCGTACATAAAGATACACAGAAAGACAGACAGACAGACAGACAATTCTATTGTCTACAGCAAATGCGAGGGAGCCGTGTCAGTACATTTACTGGCACGTTAAAGATCCCCTTCGGGGCAAAATTCCGGCACCCCGGCGTCTCTAAAAGCCAGGGTAGTTAAAAGGGACGTAAAACCAATAACGTTATTATTATTACTATTGTCTAAAACATATCACCCAGATATCCAAATATGGGTATATCTACCATACAGTACCAAACAAAATCATCCTTACGATGAACCCGTATGTCGACAAAAAAAAATAGATTAGTTAAAATGTGCTCTCAAACTAAATTCACATAACGTGTACTTCCTGACGTGAAAGAGGTTTGAAAGCCTTGTAGACGAAACGCAATACACCTCACATAAAAAATTACCCTCTACGTTGTGTTAAGTCCCCCATACTTAGGAAGACCTCTTTCATAAATTATAAAGGCTTGTGGTGCATGAAAATTCAGGTTCTTTAGCCTCAAATGGCCCAAATTCTTAAAAGCCGCAAAAAATGCTGATTCAATTCAGGAATTTTTGAAAATAATGTTGCTGTTTGGAGATATAATAGACTTTCTGTACTATATGTCGCACGTGAAATTGCATGAACGAATTCTAGGTTACCCCTTGACCCCCTTAATTGCATTGAGGAATTATACAGTCTACGTTGGGTCCGTGATAACCTTATAGGCATTTGCAAACTTTCGCAGAAATGTAATAAATGGAGTAGCCTAATAATAATATCGTATGGCCTCGGGTGCCGGGTGAAAACTTCGTAATTTGACACCCAGAGGGTAGCTTGCATGTCGAAATTTCGTTGTTCCTTGAATCACTATGAAAGTCAAGGAGGGTAGATATCTAAGCTCCTTGAACACTATACCACTTTCTAGTAGAGAAATGAGGAACTTTGTGTTGGCGGAAACTGCTGAGATTAATTTTGCCATTATGAACACGGCCTACTGAATTCAAATGGGTTCTTTTACATGCCAACATCGTATGACATGCGAGTCGTATTTTTGCCGCCTTTCAAAAATCACTTACCGCGGCCAGGAGTGAACCTGCAATCTTGGGGTTAGTAGACCGACACGCTATCCACTCACCCACCGTGGCAAGGTATAAATGGAGTGACATTGCTTCTTACAGAAATAGATGGAAAGTTGGATGCCACCCATTGAGATAATGTTATCATGGTTACCGATTTTTAGCCTATTTTCGATTTTTGCAAAAAATGAAAGTAGACTTATGAGATCAACACAGGGCGAAAAAAGTGTGTCTGTCTGTGTGTGTGTATGTGTGTGTGTGAGTCTGTGTGTGTGTGTATGTGTGTGTGTGAGTCTGTGTGTGTGTGTGTGTGTCTGTGTGTGTGTGAGTGTGTGTACTCTGAATGTCTGTCCCCCCCTATCAATTCGAACACGGTGAATGCAAATTGAACGAAATTTGGTACAAAGGTAGCACTAGCAAAGGACACCTCAGTGTCATGTTTTATATCGCCGCCATCTTTACTAAAACTGAATGGCGGCCACTCAAACGTTCAAAACGTAAAATCAAATAACGACTAACCAAATCATCCGATCTCTACCAAATTTGGTAACAACATACCTTCGTATAGGATGCGTCTTGTGACCAAACTACAAGGTCGTCTGCCATACCATTTCAGGATGGCGGCCGTGCGAATTATGCAAACTTTATAATCCATATCATGGGACCCACCAGTTCCGATTATCGAGCCGAGAATCGTTTTAACTGTTCTAAAGGAAGAGGCACGTTCGAAATTAAAAGTTTATTTTGTAATACTATAGTGCAGACGTGATTTTAAAAAGCTGAACTGATTCAGTAATAAGACAAGATGGCAGCGGATATCTTGTGCCGGACTTATATTTCACTAATTTGAGTATTGCATGCAATATAGCGTACTGATAAAAAATAAATAAACTTTGTATGAAATGCTTTATATGTAAATAATATACTCCAGTGATGAAATCGTTTAGTATAAATCATTATTTGCTAACAAGTTCTATGTAAGTCATTTTAAATAGAACGATATTCGTTGACACAATTAGCTCAGTGGTAGAACATTAGCCTATCGCTCAAATGCCTATGGTTCAAACCCGATCAGAGCTAGGTTTTTTGCTTGAAATGTTATATGTTTATTGTTTTGTAATGACTCAGATGTTTTAAAATTAAGCGTTATATTGTGCACATTATGGTGTAAAATATATATTTAATTAAAACATAATTCGCCAGAAGATTTACTCGGGACATCTAGTTGCCAAAAAGGTAACTTCCAGATTTTATTGAAAAGTTTCTTCTTCTGGCCGCTAGAATGCACTCGCTCTGTTAGGATTATATTGTTCGATATTTCACCAATAGATGTCACGACTAGTCTACGTGGGGATCCATTGATTACTATACCATTATCATTCTAAGCGCATCGAATTTGAAGAATGACAAGATGATACTACGATACATTTTAACTTTTTATTTTAAAGGGTTTGTAACAGCCTATTTTGCGTTACTTGAAAATGTTATTAAGCGTTATATTGTGCACATTATGGTGTAAAATATATATTTAATTAAAACATAATTCGCCAGCAGATTTACTCGAGACATCTAGCTGCCAAAAAGGTAACTTCCAGATTTTATTGAAAAGTTTCTTCTTCTGGCCGCTAGAATGCACTCGCTCTGTTAGGATTATATTATCGAAAATATCCACATAGTTTGTATACACACGTCTCTGTAGGGTCATGGAAAGATTTGTTAATTCAATTAGGGTTGTGAAAACCATGCACAACCAGACGTGTAAAGACATGCCTCAACTCAAAGTTGGATGTTGCCCACGGCAGGTCGTAATAATAATAATAATGTTATTGGTTTTACATCCCTTTTAACTACTGCTGCTTTTAGAGACACCGGGGTGCCGGAATTTTGGCCCGAAGGGGATCTTTAACGTGCCAGTAAATGTACTGACACGGCTCCCTCGCATTTGTGCACCCTCAAATGCCAGCTGACTGCGCCAGGATACGAACCTGCAACCTAGGGCCCAGCAAGCGAGAACGTTACCGTTGAGCCACGCCGCCAGTCCGGTCGATTATGTCTCCAGATCCATAACATTCTTGATATACTTCTTATCTTTCTTTCTTCAATGATGGTAGCAGTTTTTATCTAGGTTGTGGCGTTTGGTAGAAGTAAATCGTTTCTAAGGTCTTCAACAAAGAATAGTTCTATTATACTCTTTGATAATAACAACGAGTTATAACTATACTCATACATTTAGGAGAAAGTAGGCTATATGTTCTTTACTGAACATCTTGTTTTAAATTAAATTAAATTAGTTTTCTGGGAATATTTCAGATACTGTTGGTTTTAGAGCCTCATAATGTAGTTTTCGAGGCCCCCAAGTTTTGTTTCTGGTACTGAGGGGCTTTGTCTCCTCGTTGTACGCCATAATATAATACTAATAATAATAATATAATATAGGATTAGGAATATAATAGACCTGCCGTACCACACCCGCAGGTGTAAATCGCGTGAAAAAATTCTAGTGTACCCTTGACCCCCTTAAGCTCATTATACGTATTGATGAATTTTACAGCTTAATTTCATTCCGTGATAACCTTCTAGCCGTTTGCAAACTTTCACACCAATGTAATTAATGGAATTGCATTGCGTCTTACAGCAATAGATGGACCTCTGAGAATCTGTTGCCATGGTTACCGGCTTGAATTCGTTCATTAGTTTATTAAATGAAATTAGTTTTCTGGGAATATCTAAAAAACGGTTGGTTTTAGGGCCTTAAAATGTGGATTTCGGGGATAGGGCCCCCGAGTTTTGTCTCTCACATTGAGGGGCTGAAAATGAACTTCGTCTCGACCTTCTACTCCTATTTCAGCAATAATTTTAAGGGGATAGGCCCTCTTTTATGAGAGGTACGGAGAAGGGTTGCATCAATGAATAGTGTCGTGCCTCTGATATATATTTGTACCAAATTTTACGTTGATACACCCAGCCGTTCTCGAGTTATAAGGGAACAAAGTTGTCCACAGACAAACAAACAAACAGACAGACAGACCAAAAAATTATTTTCGCGCGCATCCATAAAAAAAACAGTCTGAAACGCGTAAATAACTCAAATTTCCATAGAAATTGCGAAAAAAACATTCAAACTTTAATTTTTATGTATGTAGAGATATACTGCACCGCTCGGTGTTGACCGTGTTTTATTGCACAAATTTAGGTTTTACTCGCTAACCGTTAGAGATACACGAAAAGTGATAAGGACCTTTTGGATAGCAAATTAAATGTTAAATCTTGTGTATGCATCAAAAGTTTGATATTTCTTAGCGTTCTCTTTTTATTTGAAATGGAAATATGAAATTTTGAAACCAAAGGGTGTAGTGACGTCACATATGTGGGTTTAACTCGCTAACCGTTGGAGATATACGAAAAGTGATAAGGACTTTTCGGATAGGAAATTAAATTTTGAAGCTCGAAAGTGCCATCAAAAGTTTGCTATTTCTTAGCGTTCTCTTTTTATTTGATATGGAAATATGAAATTTTGAAACCAAAGGGTGTAGTGACGTCACAAAAATGGTCGCCATTTTTAGCCTATTTTCAATTTTGAAAAAATAGGCTTATGAGATCACCTTTTGTCCGTGTGTGTGTGCGTGTGTGTGTGTGTGTGTGTGATTCGTGTGTGTGTCCCCCCCTAATAAAATCTAAACGGCTGGAGCGATTTCAATGAAACTCGGTAAGTTCATAGCACTATTCCGGGCGACCTCGACCGTGCCCTTCAAATTTTGTTACGACTCACCAATCCAACATGGCGGCTGTGCGAATTATTTCACCAGCATTCAATATCTCCGAAACGATTACCGATATTACCCTGACATCATGTATGGTGATAAAGGGAACTACTATAAGTTCACTTATGTGATCTTTGAAAACCTGGTAACTACAAAACCAACATGGCGGCCAAGCGAAGTTGCGACGTTTAAATAGAAGTTTCTCGCGATTTATCCAACCAAACGCAATGAAACTTGGTACAGTATATGTTTATATACATTGTAATGCACCGACACATAACTTCGTTCATTTGTTTACATAACCACAAGATGGCGGATGTGCGAAATATTTCACCGGCATTCTGTATCTCTGAAACTATTAGCGCTATCTCCCTGAAGTTTTGTACGGAGATAAAGGGCACTACTGGAAGTCCATTTATATGACTTAAAAAAACGGTTATATACAAAACAAACATGGCGGCCAAGCGAATTAGAAAATTTGAAATAGACCTTTCTCGCGATTTAATGCTCCAAACGCACTGAAATCTGGTACAGGAAATATTTATACACATTGTAATGCACTGGTATCTAGTTTAGTTCAATTGTTTACATAACCTCAAGATGGCGGCTGTGCGAATTTTAAAATTAAGTTTTTATTTCTTGTGATGTAGTCATGCGATCGAAGTGAAAGTTTGAATAATGAACCTACCCAATAATTTTCCTATAATGGTACATGACTCTATGGCCTATACATTTAAAAATCCAACATGGCGACCATCCGAAATATTTAGACGATACTGAATATCTACGAATCTATTTTAGCAATCAAACTGCATTTTTTAATGTTCATAGGGGCTATGAACTTAAGTTCACCTATAGAACTTTAAATAACCTGGTGATCACAAATCCAACATGGCGGTGACGCGAATTATATATATTCACATGGACGTTTCTCGCAATTTAACCATCCGCGTGCAGTGAAACTTGGTACAGTAAATCCTTATACGAATGTTAATCCACTGGCATCTAATTTATTTCAATGGTTTCCATAACCTCAAGATGGCAGCTGTGAAAAATTTTAAAATCTCCTTGTTTTTTCTTGTGTCCTAATTATGCAATTGAAGTTTGAATACTACACATTCACAATAATCTGCATGTAACAGTGCATAACTCTAGGACCTACATATATAAAATCCAACATGGCGACCATCCGAATTATTTAGTCGGTTCTCAATATCTACGAATCTATTACAGCAATCAAACTGAAATTGTGTATGTTGATAGTTGCAATAATTGGGCTATATGAAAATAGGCTGTATAGTTCTTCACGGAACTACTTGTTTAATAGTACAAAATATCGAAATAAAAAGTATCCTATATGTAAACATGGTAAATCAGCTACATCCATGCAACATTTCATTTAAATCGGACCAGTGGTTCTTGCGTTATTGAGTAACACACAGACAGACAGATAGAAAGACAGACACACACACCATTTCATTTTTATATATTGGTATGATTAAAGAAACGAGTGCCGTTTAGTTTGGCTGCGCTACGATTTGTTGATCGTAGCAGATGGATCCTTTAGGGACGAGCAGGGGGACATAGCGGTGACAAGAGTACAGTGTCCACATAAAATCCAGGGAGCACATGAGTCCACGGAGAGGAGAACGAGGACTCAGGCTACTGGAGCTGAGTCATATCCTACTACATCTATGAAGAGTTCAAGCTGATAAATAAATAATAGTTCCCAGCTTGGTCGCCAGCACTCGTATCGTGCTCAGGTAGCCTAATAGTATAATTTCTCACTGCAGGGTTGTACTCGTAAACACTGTTACCAGTCATGTTACAAGGCCACCATGTTTCCAAACCACTTGCAGACAGTCATACTGGCAATTAAAATGCAACTTGAAAATTGGCAGCATGAACTGATCGTCGTCTGTCATTATGACGTCATTCCAGATATGCCAATCCGCACACAGTAATCCAGATACCAACATACAACATTATCTACGATGGCCTAAAGCGAATTGAAGAATTGATATACTCTGTACTCTGTCATGATCAATAAATGCAATGAAAATATTAAGGGGCACATATAGGAACTTCCGGTGAGAGTCTCTGAGATACTGGGAATTACTGACTCATGTTACGGTTAAATACCGGCTGAACACCGATAATAATCTTAATGCACTACCTTGTGTAATACGAGAACATTACACATCCTTCTAAAGTAGTTGAACATCTGCTGTAGATTCTTCTCTTCCCTGGCCAGATGGTCAGTATATAACCATCACTCCGCAACACCTGGAGTCGAATTAATGTGAACACAATACGTAGGTTACAGGTGAAAATGACCATGGTGATTAATCACAACTTGTTATTTTTCTTCCACCCTGTTTCATGCCGTACTAGCAATCCGCCCCGGCTTTGTCCGGTAACTTTAAAGGTTTACTCAGCGTAAGGTTAAAAAGCACACGGATGGCAGGTCTCTGACGCAATTCAGAAAAGCCGACGTAAACAGAGAAACTCCAAACACATAATTATGTTTGATGCTGGCCGAAGCTGGGGTGTTAGGCTCACTCGCTAGCTCGTAAACTCGCTCTGAAGATCCACTGAATGGAGATTGTTGGAAGAAATAAAAACGGAACAATGTTCAGTAATGAACATATAGCCTACTTTCTCCTAAATGTATGAGTATAGTTATAACTCTTTATCTTTATCAAAGAGTATTATAGAATCATTTCTTGGTAGAAGACATTAGAAACTATTTACCTTTACCAAACACCAGAACCTCTAAAAAAACAACTACCATCATTGAAGAAGAAAGAAAGAAAGAAAGAAAGAAAGAAAGAAAGAAAGAAAGAAAGAGAAGACATATCTCAATAATTTTATGCAACTGGAGGCATAATCGACCGGACGTGGGCAACATCTAACTTTGAGTTGAGGCATGTATTTACACGTCTAGCTTAATTGCATTAACAAGTATTTCCATGACCCGACAGTGCCAACTATGTGGACAAGCATGTGAGCGCTACCACTTAGAGCTCTGTAGTAAAGGAAACAATCAATCAATGACTACTGTATGCAATACAAATCCCCAGAGCGCAATTTTAGTGTGCATGTTCATTCTTTATTTTCGATTGCTATTTGGCTGCAATAAAAGTCTTAAATAATATCCTGAACTAGCACCAACATATAGAGTACAGGTACTATGTGAGATCGTTTTGTTATTTAGTTCAAATAACAAAAGCAAGGAAGGAAGCTTGTAGTTTAACGTGACCGTTAATCTCGCGATCATAAGCCACGGGACCTCCGTTTTACGTGGAATCCGAACCACAGGACATGGCATTTCACATCGAAAATCTCACATGCATTGACCGGGAATCGAACCCGGTCCGCCTTGGTGAGAGGCATACAGCTTGACCGCTGCGCCACCACGCCCCTCAGTTCAAATAACATTTTCAAATAACACACAATAGGCTGTTTCAAACGCTTTAAAATGAAAATGTATCGTATTGTCAACTTATCATTCTTCAAATCGATGGGTATAGAATGCCAATGGTATGCTAACCAATGGAGTCCCACGTAGAACAGTCGTGACATCTGGCGGGAAAGATTCGGATAAGATATTCCTAATAGGGCGAGTGCATTCTAGCGGCCAAGAAAAGAAACTTTTCAATTAAAGCACTTAGTTAATCTGTGGGCCGGTGCGCAATTCGCAACCAGTTGGCTATGATAGTTCGCCTGGTTGCTGTTATATGTCTTGTGCATATCCGCTGTCGAGTTTAAAAAAATTAAATATATATTTTCCATTGTAATATGCACAATAAAACGCTTAATTTTAAAACGTCTGAGCAATTACTAAACAATAAATATACAAGTATTCAAGCAAAAAAGACCAACTCTGTTGGATTTGAACCCCGGTCGTACGGGTAAAAGGCTATACCACACCGCCACACATGTCAACCAAAATCACCCGATATCAATTGACTTACTTACAACGTCTTAGCAAATAATGATTTGGACTAAACGATTTCTTCAGTGGAGTATAATATTATATATAAAGCATTTCATACAACGTTTATATTAATTCTATCAGTAGGCTATATTTCATGCAATATTCAAACTAGTGAAATATAGGTCAGGCACAAGATATAATCTGTCAACTTGTCTTGTAACTGAGACGGCTCAGCTTTTTAAAGTCACTTCTGCACTATAATATTACAATATAAACTTAATTTCGAGCGGACCACGTCCTTTAGAACAGTTAAAACGATTCTCGGTTCGATAATCGGAACTGGTGGGTCCCATGTTATGAATTATAACGTTTGCATAATTCACACGGCCGCCATCAAGAAATGGTACGGGTAATGACCTTTTATTTTGGGCAAAGGACGCGACCTATATGAAGGTATGTTGTCACCAAATTGGGTAGAGATCGGATGATTAGTTTAGTCGTTATTTGGTTTTACGGTTTGAACGTGTTTGAGTGGCCGCCATTCAGTTTTGGTAAAGATGGCAGCGATATAAAACATGACACTGAGGTGGCCTTTGCTAGTGCTACCTCTGTACCAAATTTCGTTCAATTTGGCCATCGTGTTTGAATTGATAGGGGAGGGGGGGGGGGGGGGGGGGTGACAGACATACAGAGTTCACACACACACACAGCCAGACACAATTTTTGGCCCGGTGTATATCTCATAAGTCTACTTATTTTTTTTTTGGAAAAATCGATAGTAGGCTAAAAACACTTATAAAAAAGAAGGAAAGGAAGCTTGTATTTTAACGTGATCGTTAATCTAGCGATCATGAGCCACGGGAAAAAACACTTATAGTGGGTGATGTATTAAAGATAGATATGTGCTCTCTCGGACATTTTCTTAGAACATATCAAGCTGAACAATGCTTACACTCATAGTATACAGATATTTTTAGTGGTTTGCCCAGCATAATCTTAAAAGGCCCACGGACGGCAGGTTTTTCTTTGACTCGATTCACTGAAATCGTTACTACTCGGCTTCTTTTGTTCATAAATGAATGTTGTTCTACAGAAACCTTCCTCGAGAAATCCTTTACAGAGTAGTGAAAACTGTATCAAAATCCATCCAGTGGTTCTCGAGATTGCCCGTTACATCCGAGAATCATAGACTTTGTTTTTTACTATGTAGAGATTTTCCCTATATATTTTACCAGAGGTTGGTACTGAATATTGCAATTTGGTCCTTAGTGGGCCAGTGTGGTTAGAACAGAATGCAAATTCATTTGCCATTGAAAGCGATTTAGTTTTCAATTTTTTATCAATTGAAGACATCCATACATTTTATTGGACATAATACGGCCAGAACATATAAATAAATAAGTGAATGAATAAACAAATAAATAAATACATACATAGAGAGAATCCAATTGATAACCAATGAAATTAGAGAATCAAAACCGGATTCCTTCCCGACATGTAATTACTATATCGATATCATATTTAACATTAATTAAACCAAATTGTATGCCTATGAATATATCGAATTTCTGACTGTCAGTTGAACTTCCCCTGTCTGGTTTTATTTTGTACTGGAAATGTTTGACAAAAGATAATTTGGCTACCTAACAGAGTACAGTAATAGTTTCTGACTATTGTCAGTGAGTACTTCAGAGCGGAATCAGCTATGGCTTGGATAATGTGCTCAGTATTTTTTTCTCTCTTTAGATGGACCAGTGTCTCGTTAGGGATTGTCCCTCTTCCGTCGGTTATAGGCCCGTTGACTTCCCATTTGCTGATCTTGTACTGGTTGCTTAAGTCATCACAATATGGTTTGTGTATGTCTTTTTAAGTTTCACTTGGCTTACTACAAAAGGCTGTTGTTCATCGTTTTTGAATCGAACAGTTAAGTAATTCACCATCTGTAGCTTCTTCCCGGTCGATACCAGTAACGTCGGCTCGCCTTGTTAACCGTCTTGGGAATGGCAACTACTTCTTCACAAACATCCAAATATTGCTGTTGACGAAGACATACATCGATATTATTGAAAGCACTGCATTGCAACGGTTGATCCTTTAACTCTTCCTTACAGCAGTACTTGAAGATATGATGTAAAGATGCGAACTCGTTGCATTTTCTGGACAGGGATGTATTTAGGTTTCTTTCAGGCGGTGGATCGAACACGGGTGACATTGCGGTTAATCTTAATAACTTTTATCCATTGATCACATGGCATGTCTCTTTTATTCATGATCTAAGAGTTCCGTTTTTCTTTAATACGGTTCTTTCATATAGTGCAACTTTTTCGGAACTAAATAGACTAAGGAAACTTCGTATCAAAATCATCATATCTATCAAACAAAATACGTGCCAATTTGTAATGTGTTAAGGATGGCACATGTGCCTATAGTCAATTAACAGAACTAGGTACAGCAACAAAGGTTTATTAAGTTTGCACAGCTGGTTTGTATATTTCTGGAGAGAGGCGTGTGTTCAAATTCAATTCCGCGGAGTTAAACATCTTGTGCTCACAGTGGATTAGCAAGCTTTAATTGAATAGCGTCGGGCGCGAGCGATAAGAGAGCCTCATCTTCCCTCCAAATGCAATTTAATCTGTGAATTTCACATTTGCCTGTTGATTATATCTATTGAATGCTCCATATTGGAAATGTTTGGGTATTGTTATTTTCGAATGCAGGAAGTCGTATGTAGATTATATGAAACTAATCCCGAACTCCGATCAGTTCTTGTATGTTGAAGATTATTAGATTCTATAGAAATTCATTTCAGTAACCATTTATCCAAATTAAAGTCAACTTAAAACTTTACGAAGGCTGGTGAGAGTAAGAGACTCTGCTGTTACACAGTTTATGCCAATTCAGTTTGCTATACAATATTTTATACTGAAGTGATCATAAAATGATTGGTATAGTCCGCATCACCTTAACCCATTATGGAACAGAAATATTTATCTTTTATTAATGCAGACAATGCCATTTATTTTATTTTCAGGACGAGTCAGGGAAGGGATTTTGGAGTGCAATCGGCCGTGGACCTATTGAAAGGAACCATCCCGGCATATGCTTGGTGCTGAAAATGGGAAACTACGAAAACCATTTTCAGTACGGCCGAGGTTGGATTCGAACCCATACTGATCTGATGCCAGTGAGGCCCGAGATAGCGCATTATTTTATTAATATTTATTTGACTTAAATTTTGACTTTGATAGTGCGTTTCAACGAAATATAACCCGGAATAATAATAATAATAATAATATCGTATGGCCTTGGTGCCGGGTGCAAGCTTTGTTAATTCACGCCCAGAGGGCAACTTGCATATCGAATTTTATCGCTCCCTGAAGCACTATGAAAGTAAAGGAGGTTATACAGAATATCTAAGCTCCCTGACACAATCCCGATATTAATGTTTACCTAACCTAACCTAACCTAACCTAACCTACCATTACGAACACGTTCTACTGAATTCAAACGGTTTTTTTTAACATGCCAATATGGCATGTGTATCGTGATTTTTATCACCTTTCAAAAATCACTTACCACGGCCAGGAGTGATGGTTGGTTGGTTCTTAAGTTTAGGGGCTGTGACAACGCGGTCATGTAGCCCCGTGTACTTTGGGTGTGTGTAGAATCTATCTGATAACCGGTGTTAATTGTGATGACTGTATTAGTGTGTGTTATCTGTTTTTTAATTCAAGTAAGGACTGCAGACTTTTGAATTTTTGAAATAGTTCCTACTTTTGCCGCCAAACGCCACCGTCAACGACTACTAGTTCAGAACTTAGATACCAGACGCCACCGCAGTCGGCTCTTGGCAACGAACGTAGGAACCTAAGAGCGTTGTTTACATTCTTAACCTATACAATTCAGCTTCACACAGGTGTAATTAGTGGAATGTTCTTTAACATGCCATAAATCTATGACATGGGAACGCCGGCTTTACTTCCCCTCCGAAGGAAGGCATACTGAGGGATTTTAACGCTCTTAAAAAAAAAGACGACTTTGGCTGGATTTGAACCCGCGGACAGGAGTGAACCTGCAGGCTTGGGGTTGACGAAGCGACATTTAAATATTTAAATTGATTTCTCTCGCAACTTTTCATCCAAGCGCTGTAAAACTTGGCACGGTATATCTTCATACAATCCTCAATATACTGATGTCTAATTCAATGAAATTATATGAGAACTTATAATGACGGCTGGGCAATTTGTTTAAATTTCTTTTTCATTTCTCGTGTCCTATGTAAGACCAGTAGGATATATGAATAAAATAAGCTATTTATTTCTTTACGGAACTATTGTTATTCTTGTAATTATAATACTGAAAAAAAATCCACAGCCTGCTTCCAGTCTCCTACCGGGTCAGGAATGGAATGAATGAAGCCCCTATCTAGCGGCGAGGATATGAACTGTGCCGGCTGCCGAGGCCTGACGCACTCCTCTGGGGCAATGATTAAATGAATGACAGATGAAATGAAATGATAGTGGAGAGTGTTGCTGGAATGAAATTGTGACAGGGAAAACCGGAGTACCCGGAGAAAAACCTGTCTGCCTCCGTTTTGTCCAGCACAGATCTCACATGGAGTGACCGGGATTTGAACCACGGACCCAGCGGTGAGAGGCCGGCGTGCTGCCGCCTAAGCCACGGAGGCTTTCAATTATAATACTATTAATTTTAATTTTGTATTTTAGTTATGAAAAAATATAAAATTAAAATAATCAGTAATTCATATTCATTTTAACCTATTTTCATATTATGAAAAGAAAAAAAAAGTTTATGAGATCACCTTAGTCCGTGTCCGTGTCTGTGTGTATGGTGTGTGGGTGTCCCCCTATAATAACTTCTAAACGGCTGGAGCGATGTCAATGAAACTCGGTAAGGTTATAGCACCATTTTGGCCGACACCAACCGTGTCCTTCAAATATTATTACATCTCACCAATCCAATATGGCGGCTGTGCGAAATATTTCACCAGCATTCAATATCTCCGCAGCTATTACAGATATCACCCTAAAATTTTGTTCAGTGATCAAGGACTCTACTAGACGTATTAGTGAATTAAACTTGTTTCACCATCCAAACGCAATCAAACTTGGTACAGCAAATGTTTATAGGCTACATATTGTAATAATAACTTTATTTATGCAGCCAATGGCCATGTACTTTTCTTTTCAGGACGGGTCAGGGAAGGGATATTGCAAGGAAATTGGCCATGGACCTATTGAAAGGAACCGCCCGGGCATTTGCCTGGCGGTGAAAATGGAAAACCACGAAAACCATTTTTAGGACGGCCGAGGTGGGATTCGAACCCACGCTCTCCCGATGCCAGCGAGGTACGATGTAGCACGTTAGTGCTCTCTGCCACCGCGGCCGGTTATACTTATTGTAATGCACAGGCATTTAATTTAGTTCAATTGTTAACATAACTCAAGATGGCGGCTGTGCAAAATATTTCACTGGCATTCTATATCACCGAAACTGTTACCGATATCACCCTGAAATTTTGTACAGTGATAAAGGGTACTACTACAAGTTTATTTACGTAACTTGCTTAAACCTGTAAAGTACAAAATGAACATGGCGGCCAAGCAAAGTTGAAACATTTTAATAGAATTTTCTTGCGATTTAACCATCTGAGCGCAGTAAAATATGGTACAGTAAATAACTATGCATATTGTAATGCACTGGCATCTAATTTAGTTCAATTGTTCAATTATTGTTCAGTTTTAAAATTAAGTTTTATTACTTGTGTCGTAATCATGCGATTGAAGTGAAAGTTTGAATAATGATGCTACGCAATAATTTTCTTTTAATGGTACATAACCCTATGGCCTATACATATAATAATCCAAAATGGTGACCATCCGTAATATTTAGGCGGTTCTCAATATCTACGAATCTTTTACAGCAATCAAACTGAAATATTTCATGTTCATAGAGGCTATGAACATACGTTTACCCATAGCACTTTCAATAACCTGGTGAGCACAAATCCAAAATGGCGGCGACGCAATATATAAATATTTGAATGGACGTTCCTCGCGATTTGCCATCCAATTGCAATGGAACTTGGTACGATAAATGCTTATACAAATATTAACCCACTAGCATCTAATTTATTTCAATTGTTTTCATAACCACAAGATGGCAGGTGTGCGAAATTTTAAAATCGTATTTTACTTCTTGTGTCCTAATCATGCGATTGAAGTTTGAATACCACACGTACACAATAATCTTCTTTTAATAGTACATAACTGTAAGACCTACCGTATATATGTAAAATTCAACATGGTGACCATCCGTAATATTCGATGGTTCTCATATCTATGAATCTGTTACAGCAAAAGACTGACATTTTGTATGTTGATAGAGGCAATTAACATATGTAGGATATATATGAAAATAGGCCTAGTTCTTCACGGAACTATTTGTTATAATTTCTATTTATCTCTTTTTACCGTAGCATATGTATAACATTCAGCACCGTCGGTCAAGGACATAAGGAATAATATTTGGGTTTTAGAAACGTTAGTACTTCCACCAGGAAATTCGTTATAATAAGGCTTAATGATTCAACCATCAGGACTTTGGTTGATATAAATCGTCCTTATGATGGGTGAATAGTATACGGAATATAATACAATAAGGGGTAAAATAAGTTACTAATGATGTAACCTTACACTTTATACTCCGTCACTACAAACATTGTGATTTATAGTGTAACTAGCAGAAGTATCCATTCTTCGGACGGTCGTCGGTATTAATAACCAGACGTAATCAATTAAGCTACTGTTGCAATGGTTAGGGGCTTGGAACCTGTTTGTCGACAAAGATAAATGATTAGTTGAAATATGCTCTGAAAATAATTTACCTAACGTGTACTTCCTGACGTGAAAATAAAATTGAAAACCTCGTAGACGAAATGCAATTCACGTCACATAAAAACTGACCCTCACTGTTGTGTCAAGTGCGCATCCAGTGGAAGACCCCTTTAATAAATTATAAAGGCTTGTGGTGCATGAAAATTCAGGTCTTTTAGCCTCCAATGGCCCAAATTCCTAAAAAAAAAAAAAAAAAAAAAAAAAACCACATATTTCAATTCAGGAATTTTTGAAAATAATGTAGCTGTTTGAAGATATAATAGACCTTCTGTACGACACATCGCACGTTTAAGTCTTGTGAAAAAATCGAGGGTACCTCTTGACCCCCTTAAGCGCATTGATGAATTTTACAGTTTTTGTTGGTTCCGTGATAACCTTATAGCCATTTGCAAACTTTCACATAAATTTAATATATGGAGTGGCATTACTTCTTGCAGAAATAGATGGAAAGTTGGATGTACCTTTTTGAGACACTGTTGTCATGGTTACTGGCTTGCATTCCTACATTAGTTTATTAAATGAAATTAGTTTTCTGGGAATATCTCAGAAACTCTTGGTTTTAGAGCATTGAAATATAGTTTTCGGGGACCCTTTACGACTGTTTAGGGGCCCCGAGGTTTTTTTTCTGACACCAAGGGGCTGAAAATGAGCTTTGTCTCGTCGTTGTAGGCCGTAGTATCATCATCAGCATCATCCTCTTGCTCAGTTTCCAGCCGTTGGCCGGGTCTGTTTGGACACAGGCCACTCCAACGTCTTCTGTCTTCCCACCATCTCTCAGCTTCCACCCCTGTCCAGTCTTCTCCTCACTTCTTCACGCTTTCTTCCATCCCTTTCAGACACCTGTCTCTCGGTCTTCCTCTCGGTCTTCCTCTCGGTCTCTTTCCTTCCCACTTCGTCTCGTGTATCCTCCTGGGTATCCTCTTATCCTCCATTCGTTTTACATGTCCATGCCATCTAAGTCTAAATTTATCTATACCATCCCGTAATGGTTCCTCCTTTATTAATTCTCTCGTCCTCTCATTTCTTATTCTGTCCATCTTTGTAGCTCCAATACTGCTTCTCAAGAACCTCATCTCACTGGCCTGTATTTTGCTCTTCTCCCTTCCTTTCATAGCCCAGGTCTCCGAGGCATACGTCAGGATAGGGGCATAGTACGTCCGATATATGATCTTTTTTCTGTTCTGAGGGACATCCTTGCTCCATAACATGCTTCTCACACTCCTCCGGAAGGCTTCTGCCTGTCTCCCCCGCTCATTTTTTAGCCAATTTTCAATTTTGAAAATAGGCTTATGAGATCACCTTTTGTCCGTGTGTGTGTGCGTGTGTGTGTGTGTGTGTGTGTGTGTGTGTGTGAGAGAGGTGTGTGTGTGTGTCCCCCTAATAAAATCTAAACGGCTGGAGCGATTTCAATGAAACTCCGTAAGTTCATAGCGCTATTCCCGGCGACCTCGACCGTGGCCTTCAAATTTTCTTACGTCTCACCAATCCAACATGGCGGCTGTGCGAAATATTTCACTAGCATTCAATATCTCCGAAACTATTACCGATATCGCCCTGAAATTGTGTACTGTGATAAAGGGCACTACTAGAAGTTCACCTATGAGACTTTCAAAAACCTGGTGACTACAAAACCAACATGGCGGCCAAGCGAAATTGAGACTTTTAAATAGACTTTTCTCGCGATTTAACTATCCAAACGTAATGAAACTTGGCACACCAATTGTTTATACACATTGTAATGTATTGAAGTCTAATTTAGTTCAATTGTTTACATAACCTCAAAATGGCGGCTGTGCGAAATATTTCACTCACATTCTATATCTCCGAAACTATTACAGATATCTCCCTGCAATTTTGTACGGTGATAAAGAGTACTGATACAAGTATACCTATGTATATTTCATAAACCTGTAAAGTACAAAACAAACATGGCGGCCAAGCGAATTTGAAATATTTTAATAGACTTTTATCGTGATTTAACTCTCTGAGCGCCGTGAAATGTGGTACAGTAAATGATTTTTGGCCTATTTTCAATTTTGAAAAAATAGGCTTATTAGAACACATTTTGTCCGTGTGTGTGTGCGTGTGTGTGTGTGTGATTCGTGTGTGTGTCCCCCCCCCCTAATAAAATCTAAACGGCTGGAGCGATTTCAATGAAACTTGGAAAGTTCATAGCACTATTCCTGGCGACCTCGACCGTGTCCTTCAAATTTTGTTTCGACTCACCAATCCAACATGGCGGCTGTGCGAAATATTTCACCAGCATTCAATATCTCCGAAACTATTACCGATATTACCCTGACATTTTCTATGGTGATAGAGGGAACTACTATAAGTTCACTTATGTGACTTTTAAAAATCTGGTAACTACAAAACCAACATGGCGGCCAAGCGAATTTGCGACTCTTAAATAGACATTTCTCGCGATTTGACCAACCAAACGCAATGAAACTTGGTACAGTATATGTTTATATACATTTTAATGCACCGACACCTAACTTCGATCAATTGTTTACATAATCACAAGATGGCGGATGTGCGAAATATTTCACCGGCATTCTATATCTCTGAAACTATTAGCGGTAAAACCCTGAAATTTTGTACGGAGATAAAGGGCACTACTGGAAGTCCATCTATAAGATTTTCAAAAACCGGTTAACTACAAAACGAACATGGCGGCCAAGCGAATTTGAAAATTTTAAATAGACCTTTCTCGCGATTTAATGTTCCATGGGCACTGAAACCTGGCACAGGAAATATTTATACACATTGTAATCCACTGGTATCTAATTTAGTTCAATTGTTTACATAACCTCAAGATGGCGGCAGTGCGAATTTTAAAATTAAGATTTTATTTATTATGATGTAGTCATGCGATCGAAGTGAAAGTTTGAATAATGAACCTACGCAATAATTTTCCTTTAATGGTACATGACTCTATGGCCTATACTTTTAACAATCCAACATGACGACCATCCGAAATATTTAGACGATACTGAATATCTACGAATCTATTTTAGCAATCAAACTGCATTTTTAATGTTCATAGGGGCTATGAACTTAAGTTCACCTATAGGACTTTAAATAACCTGGTGATCACAAATCCAACATGGCGGTGACGCGAATTATATCACATGGACGTTTCTCGCAATTTAACCATCCGCGTGCAGTGAAACTTGGTACAGTAAATCCTTATACGAATGTTAATCCACTGGCATCTAATTTATTTCAATTGTTTCCATAACCTCAAGATGGCAGCTGTGAAAATTTTTAAAATCTCCTTGTTTTTTCTTGTGTCCTAATTATGCGATTGAAGTTTGAATACTACACGTTCACAATAATCTGCATGTAACAGTACATAACTCTAGGACCTACGTATATAAAATCCAACATGGCAACCAACCGAAATATTTAGTCGGTTCTCAATATCTACGAATCTATTACAGCAATCAAACTGAAATTGTGTATGTTGATAGTGGCAATTAACATAAGTAGGATATATGAAAATAGGCTGTATAGTTCTTCACGGAACTACTTGTTCTCTATAGTTTCGTCCATTATCTTGTATCAGGCTTCCCAGATACCTGAAACTCTCCACTTTCTTCAGCTGTTCCCCACCAATTGTTATTCCCGTTGTGGTTCTTTCCTTCTTCCTTGTTGTGATCACCATCTCACTCTTATTTATGCTAAATTTCATCCCATATCCTTGTATTATTCCTTCCCACACGTCCAACTGTTCCTGTAGCTCCTCCTCCTTGTTTCCCCAAATCATCAAACCATCCGCTAACACCATTGCTTTCATCTTTCCTTCCCCAATTACTTGTGCCACTTGGGTCATTATGTCATCCATCACCACAATGAAAAGTAACGGTGCCAGTGCACTTCCTTGTTTCAGGCCGTTTCTCTGTTCCACCCAGTCCGATCTCTCTCCTCCCACTTTCACACAGCTCACGCTTCCCTTGTACATCTCCTTTATCCTTCTTATAGTCCATTTTTCTACTCCTCTATCCTCCAGGGACTTCCATCTTTGTTTCTGCATACAAAAATCAAATCCACTGTGGACCTTCCTGCTCTGAAGCCATGTTGTTCTTCCCTCATCCCTCCTTCTATCCTTGTCCTAATTCTCCTTTCCAAAACTTTCTCAAACACCTTTGCACAATGACTCATCAGGTTTATTCCCCGATAGTTTCGGCATTCTGTTCTACTACCTTTCTTGAAGATCGGGACAATTCCCTTTTTCCATTCCTCTGGGGTCTTCCTTTCCGTAGTGTAATAATAATAATAATAATTATAATAATAATATAACAATATAGGGATAGGGATATAATTGACCTTCCGTAGCACACCAGCACATGTGAATCGCGTTAAAAATTCTAGAGTACCCCTTGACCCCCTTAAGCGCATTATATGTATTGATGAATTTTACAGCTTAGTTTGGTTCCGTTATAACCTTCTAGCCGTTTGCAAACTATCTCAGTAATGTAATAAATGGAATTGTATTGTGTCTTATATTACAGCAATAGATCGACCTGTGAATATCTGTTGCCATGGTTACCGGCTAGCTTCCTTTCATCTATATATTTAAAACAGTAAGGTGATTTTTGTTATCACGAGATAGAGAGAACGACAGAACCAATTTACTTCGTAGAGCACTCTAACGAAAGCTCTAGGCCTGTAGATTTGCAGAGTGTCTCTAAAATAAACAAATATATTACGGTATATTTTAAATAAATATAGAAAATAGCAGAATTCTCGCCCCTCGCGCATGCGCACAATCCGCCTGGGCTCATGACAAAATGGCGGTGAGAAGTCCATTAAAATGTAAGTTATTTAATAAGCTTCCATGTAATTGAAAACATACATTAACCAAGTTCTGACAATACAATATAATAACAGTATGAACATATACGAATGTATATTGATTTTATTGATAATGAATTAGATTATTTTCTTCAGATAGCGGCTTTTGAAGATAGTGAATGGTTGCGTCTGCATCTCAATGTGAGTGCTCGAGTAGCTATTTGGTTAAGGCGATTGACTGTGGATCCAAGGATCGCAGGTTCGATCCCAACTCTCGCCAGTATTTTTTTTTTTTTTTGCCACTGAAATATTGTTTTATCAAGGAGTATTAGTAAGGTTTTATGTCAGTTAAAGATACATATTTCTACACATTTTCTCAACACGTTTTATTTCCGTTTTACCATTGCATTACAGCATGTCCTCAATAAGTCGTTTGAATATCTGCAATCAGTTCCAGTAACTGACAACAGATGGCAGTACCTCGCCAATATAGTTCCAGTAACTGAGAGCAGATTGCGTCGATATATTTAAAACACAAGGCATGGCCTTGATGGCGAGTTTTCACGTGATAGTTAAATATTGTTTTATCAAGGATTATTAGTAACGTTTTATGTCAGTTAAAGATTCCTACATTCCCTCTCAATAAGTTTTATTTCCGTTTTACCATTGCATTACAGCATGTGGTCAAAAGAGCTAATATCTGCCATCAATTGCAGTAACTGACAACAGATGGCAGTACCTCGCCCATATAGTTTCAGTAACTAACAACAGATGGCAGCACCTTTGCATCGATATATTTAAAACACAAAACATGGCGCGTTTTCAAGTGATGGAGAGTTATAGAGGGGAATTTTTAAGAAGGGAAACGTTGAAGAACATTAACTGACAGTTGAGTGTGTAGACTATGTTGTTTATGTACTTTAATATTGCAATTTCTTCCCAATGCTTTGGTGGTCAAGTTGGTAGCATCCTAGACTAAAAGTTATAAATTATGCATCGTCGATATACTCTTAAATTATTCGTGAAAAGGTAGTTTTCCAGGCCCTGGCGCGTGTCCACAATTGCTTTCGCCATGAGAGACACTTGGCAAACATAATTCGTTTGAAGGGCTCCGACATCGTTGTCACTCAGCCCCATGTACTTTGGTGTGTAAGTGTAAAATTTTCTCTGATAACCCGTATTATTGTTATAGCTGCATTACTTTGTGTATTTGTAATTAAGGTGGGAAATGGCAAGGTGACGGTCGAGGCCTTAAGTTAGGAACCATCCCGGTATTTGCCTTGAGTGGAAGTGGGAAACCACGGAAAACCACATCTAAAATTGTCGAGGTGGGAATTAAACCTTCCTCTTCTTAGTTATACCTCTAGAGACTGAATGTGCCCCGTATTTGCCCTCAGACCAGAATTAAATTTCTTGGCAGAGCAGGAAATGTAACCCGGGTCTCCGAGGCGATAGCCAAGAATGGGTGGGCTTCCATGTGTTAATACGATTTTTGACATGCACGGGACATAGAATTCTAAAACAGCCTCCATTAGGGTGACTGCCGAAGTGAGTATTGAGTATATGCCTATGCTCATTCCAGTAGTTGGCGACGTTATTCTATGTTCCCCTGCAAAATGTACTGCCATAAACTATAACACGTGATGGAAATAGTTTATTTAGAGCAGTTTTGTACTATTTATATCAAAATGAAGAACGTCATTCTGCGCTGCGTTTTCAAGCTATTGCCAAACATTTCGCTGGCAGGAACAATTATAAGGAATTTATTGTAAGCGATCAGTCTCATCGCATTCTCCTCACCAACCAACTTGAGTATGAGAGTCTCTGGACGGTCATGTTGAACTTCATTGTATAAGACAGTTGTTTAATGATTATTTGTTTAGAGTACTGAATCTAACTACGCAGTTGATTTCGGCAATGGAAGTATTTTTTGCCATTTAATATTTAGCGGCTCCGATATTGCAGGTCACTATAGTGTTATCGAATAATACGAAGCCACATTTAAAATCCAATATAAATAGGCCATTTCAGAAACAATTCCAGATGTTATGCATTACAGTGTAAGGTCTTTGACGATCAAATGTAAACATTGTTCTACATTGTATTTCTCTTGCGTAAAATCTACGCGCGGTTACTTTGGGCTTTACTGTTGTGATGGTAAAATTGATCTGCTGAAATATAAAATATTTGCCAAGCTGCAACAATGCAATGATATTAATTTTAAAGTCATTGAACTTATATCCAGTAGTTCAAACACATACATCAGCGTTAACATATTGGCGAACATAATTCATTTGATGGACTCAGACATCGTCGTCACTCAGCCCCGTCTATTTTGGTATGCGAGTGTAAACTTTTCTCTGATAACCTGTGTTAATGTGATGGCTGTGTTGATGTGTGCATTTGTAATTAATGTGGGGAATGGGGAGTTAACGACCGAGGCTTTAAGTTAGGAACTATCCCGGTATTTGCCTGGAGTGGAAGTGGAAAACCACGGAAAACCAAATCCAAGATTGTTGAGATGGGAATCAAACTTTGCTCTTCTTAGTTTTGCCTCACGAGTGCGCCCCGTTCCAGTCCTCAGACCAGAATTAAATTTCTTGGCAGAGCAGGGATCGAACCTGGAATCCGGGGCAATAGCTCAGAATGTAGCCTTAAGAATGGGCTTCCCTGTGTTAATACGATCTTTGACAAGCACTGAACATATAATTCTAAAACTCCCTCCATTACTGTGGCTGGCGAAGTGAGTCTATGCTGATTCCAGTAGTGGCGAAGTGATTCTATGCTCCCTTGCATAATTTACTGTCATGGAAATAGAAAGTATTGTACCTTCAACAGGTGATGGAAATTCATTATTTACAGCAATTTCATTCTGTTTATTTCAAAATGAAGATCGTCATCCTGAGTTGCGTTTGCAAGCAAATTGCAAAAATTGCAAGGATTTTATTATTGGCGATCAATCTCATCGCATTCTCATCAGCAACCAACTTGAGAATGGAAGTATTCATTGTATATGTGAATATTATTGTTTATTGATTATTTGTTTAGAGTGCATAACAATGGGTCTAACCACGCAGTTGATTTTGGCAATGGAAGTAAGTTATTATTTGGCATTTAATATTTGGCGGCTACGTTGATGCAGGCCACTATAGTGTTATATAAAATGACGTTAATTTGGGCAGAAATGCTGCTATAAATAAACCCATTTGACGAAATAGAACATTAGCCACAAAAAAGTGGGAAATCGGAGAAAAATACGAAGCCACTTTTAAAATCCAATATAAATATGGCATTTCAGAAACAATTCCAGATACTATGCCGTTACAGTTTAGGGTCCTTGACGAACAAATGTAAACATTGTTCTGCACTGTATTTCTCTTGCGAGAAATCTACACTTGGTTACTTTGACCTTTGCTGTTGTAATGGTAAAATTAATCTAAATAAATATAAAATATTTGACAGGCTTTAACAATTATTTTTCACTGGAGATGATATCTCAAGGAATTTCAGAGGGACTAATCGGCAGTACAATGCTATGTCCTTCGTTTCATGGCGCAGCGGTCAAGCTGTATGCCTCTCACCAAGGTGGATCGGGTTCGATTCCCGGTCAATGCATGTGAGATTTTTGATGTGAAATGCCATGTCCTATGGTTCGGATTCCACGTTAAACGGAGGTCCCGTGGCTTATGATCGCGAGATTAACGGTCACGTTAAACTGCAAGCTTCCTTCCTTCGTTTCATTTGGTGCCAATGTTACTGTGTCACACGCACACGGTCCACATTGTTTTAAAATGTATGGAATTGCACATCATCGCATTTCTTCGTTATATTCCAAAAATATAAGCGATGGTTTGCGGCCAGTTGTATTAGACTCATCAGAGTTCTTGAATTCCTTGGAACTAAACGACTGGCCGCCACATACTCCAAACGCTTGGCCCGTTATGCTGCTTAGAAATCTGAACGTTTCCCAAGGACTCCTAAATGCAACCATATTGCTTGGATTTGGAAATAATAGGTGCAGTTAAAATTAGGCAGAGATGTCTAATCCTTCGACTTGATTTAACACCATCCGATAAAACACTATCATTTTCTTTTAAGAGGCAATATTTTCCAATTCATTTGGCATACTTTATCACAATCAATAAAGCTCAAGGGGAAACTCTGGAACGTATAGGCCTCAATTTGCCCCAACAATTTTTCAGTCATGGCCAGCAGTATTTTGCAATGTTGAGAGTGCAATCTTTTGACGCCCTCATAGTTTCAATAGAGTCAAAAAATAATCGCACAAAGAATGTACAGTAGGCCTATATAAGAAAATTCTTCAGTAAATATTTTTCTATTGACCGTCATGTTTTGACGGGTTTCAACTACACACATCAAAAAAAGTTTTGCATCACCTCGGTTCCCAGATCTCCGGCATATAGACGTTGACTGTGTATATTGTATCCAAGATACAGTCCCTTTGACTGTTCATAGATGTCACTAAAACTGCTCAAAGATGTAAACAACCATGCATGAGCAGGGCCTATTAGACGGAGGGGGTACGACAGCCGATCAGTTCCAGTCATTCCACCAGGACGAAGGTACGCTGCTCATGTTGTCTGTAGTTCTACCATGCCTAGAAGGTCAATACCGCAGTTCGATCGCGTCCGCATTGTTACTTTGTGTCAAGAAGGGCTCTCAACAAGGGAAGTTTCCAGGCGTCTCAGAGTGAACCAAAGCGATGTTGTTCGGACATGGAGGAGGTACAGAGATACAGGAACTGTCGATGACAGGCCTCGCTCAGGCCGCCCAAGGGCTACTACTGTAGTGGATGACCGCTACTTACGGATTGCCGCTCGGAGGAACCCTGACAGCAATGCCACCATGTTGAATAATGCGTTTCGTTCAGCCACAGGACGTCGTGTTTCAACTCAAACTGTGCGCAATAGGCTGCATGATGCGCAACTTCACTCCCGACGTCCATGGCGAGGTCCAGCTTTGCAACCCCGACACCATGCAGCGCGGTACAGATGTGCCCAACAACATGCTGAATGGACCCCACGGAATTGGCATCACGTTCTCTTCACCGATGAGTGTCGCATATGCCTTCAACCAGACAATCGTCGGAGACGTGTTTGGAGGCACCCTGGTCAGGCTGAACGTCTTAGACACACTGTCCAGCGAGTGCAGCAAGGTGGTGGTTCCCTGATGTTTTGGGGTGGCATTATGTGGGGCCAACGTACGCCACTGGTGGTCATGGAAGGCTCCGAAACGGCTTTACGATACCTGAATGACATCCTCCGACCCATAGTGCAACCATATCGGCAGAATATTGGAGAGGCATTTGTCTTCATGGACGACAATTCTCGACCTCATCGTGCACATCTTGTGAATGCGTTCCTTCAAGATAACGACATCGCTCGACTACAGTGGCCAGCATGTTCGCCAGACATGAACCCTATCGAACATGCCTGGGATATGTTGAAAAGGGCTGTTTATGGACGTCTTGACCCACCAACCACTCTGAGAGATTTACGCCGAATTGTCGTTGAGGAGTGGGACAATTTGGACCAACAGTGTCTTGATGAACTTGTGGATAGTATGCCACGACGAATACAGGCATGCATCAATGCAAGAGGACGTGCTACTGGGTATTAGAGGTAGTGGTGTGTACTGCAATCTGGACCACAAATGCTGAAAGTCTAGCTGTATGATGGTACAACATGCAATGTGTGGGTCTCATGAGCAATAAAACGAGCTGAAATGTTGTTTGTGTTGATCTCTATTCCCTTTGTATTTAAAGGTTCCGGAACTCTTGGAACCGAGGTGATGCAAAACTTTTTTTGATGTGTGTAGTATATATTATTTCAGTAGTATAGATCCCTCCTGCAGCGCTCACAAGAGACCGATCGTGAAAATGAGCATTCAAATGAAAGAGAACAGACATTAGCAGTGACGAATTGCACTCTAATTCCATAAATATGAATAATTTCTTAAAAAAAGACATAAAAATGTACGAAGTGTGCGATTTGCAGATACTGTTGATGTATGAAAATACGCTCCATAATTTCTGTCCACTCCACATTTTGGTCGCTTTGACGCAAGTTTCATGTCATTTTAATATTATGATGTCTCTCTTTTATCATTTTGCATGGATTTCAGAAACAGTAAATCAAAGGAATGAGTACTCAAATCGTATAATTTCATAAACATCGAATAACCGGTGAGTGTTACAGCACACAAATGACATTATCAGTTACAAATTGCGTTCTAATTTCTTTAATATCAATTTTTGTGTTCGATTTGCAAAACCTATTGGGGAAAGTGTGGTTTATGAACATGCGAGATTTCTCGCACGGGTCCGCTAGTACTATTTAAAATTGAAGAATCTTCCGTCTGAATTAAAGCTCAATAGCTAATTTGCTTCCACCGTTGGAATGTTCTATGGCGCATTTAATTGTAATCCACAACTTTCTCAAGCAATAGACTTTCCCTCCTTCTATCCTTGTCCTAATTCTCCTTTCCAAAACTTTCTCAAACACCTTTGCACAATGACTCATCAGTTTTATTCCCCGATAGTTTCGGCATTCTGTTCTACTACCTTTCTTGAAGATCGGGACAATTCCCTTTTTCCATTCCTCTGGGGTCTTCCTTTCCGTAGTGTAATAATAATAATAATAATTATAACTAGCGGACCCGTGCGAGAAATCTCGCATGTTCATAAACCACACTCTCCCCAATAGGTTTTGCAAATCGAACACAAAAATTGATATTAAAGAAATTAGAACGCAATTTGTAACTGATAATGTCATTTGTGTGCTGTAACACTCACCGGTTATTCGATGTTTATGAAATTATACGATTTGAGTACTCATTCCTTTGATTTACTGTTTCTGAAATCCATGCAAAATGATAAAAGAGAGACATCATAATATTAAAATGACATGAAACTTGCGTCAAAGCGACCAAAATGTGGAGTGGACAGAAATTATGGAGCGTATTTTCATACATCAACAGTATCTGCAAATCGCACACTTCGTACATTTTTATGTCTTTTTTTAAGAAATTATTCATATTTATGGAATTAGAGTGCAATTCGTCACTGCTAATGTCTGTTCTCTTTCATTTGAATGCTCATTTTCACGATCGGTCTCTTGTGAGCGCTGCAGGAGGGATCTATACTACTGAAATAATATATACTACACACATCAAAAAAAGTTTTGCATCACCTCGGTTCCAAGAGTTCCGGAACCTTTAAATACAAAGGGAATAGAGATCAACACAAACAACATTTCAGCTCGTTTTATTGCTCATGAGACCCACACATTGCATGTTGTACCAGCATACAGCTAGACTTTCAGCATTTGTGGTCCAGATTGCAGTACACACCACTACCTCTAATACCCAGTAGCACGTCCTCTTGCATTGATGCATGCCTGTATTCGTCGTGGCATACTATCCACAAGTTCATCAAGACACTGTTGGTCCAAATTGTCCCACTCCTCAACGACAATTCGGCGTAAATCTCTCAGAGTGGTTGGTGGGTCAAGACGTCCATAAACAGCCCTTTTCAACATATCCCAGGCATGTTCGATAGGGTTCATGTCTGGCGAACATGCTGGCCACTGTAGTCGAGCGATGTCGTTATCTTGAAGGAACGCATTCACAAGATGTGCACGATGAGGTCGAGAATTGTCGTCCATGAAGACAAATGCCTCTCCAATATTCTGCCGATATGGTTGCACTATGGGTCGGAGGATGTCATTCAGGTATCGTAAAGCCGTTTCGGAGCCTTCCATGACCACCAGTGGCGTACGTTGGCCCCACATAATGCCACCCCAAAACATCAGGGAACCACCACCTTGCTGCACTCGCTGGACAGTGTGTCTAAGACGTTCAGCCTGACCAGGGTGCCTCCAAACACGTCTCCGACGATTGTCTGGTTGAAGGCATATGCGACACTCATCGGTGAAGAGAACGTGATGCCAATTCCGTGGGGTCCATTCAGCATGTTGTTGGGCACATCTGTACCGCGCTGCATGGTGTCGGGGTTGCAAAGCTGGACCTCGCCATGGACGTCGGGAGTGAAGTTGCGCATCATGCAGCCTATTGCGCACAGTTTGAGTTGAAACACGACGTCCTGTGGCTGAACGAAACGCATTATTCAACATGGTGGCATTGCTGTCAGGGTTCCTCCGAGCGGCAATCCGTAAGTAGCGGTCATCCACTACAGTAGTAGCCCTTGGGCGGCCTGAGCGAGGCCTGTCATCGACAGTTCCTGTATCTCTGTACCTCCTCCATGTCCTAACAACATCGCTTTGGTTCACTCTGAGACGCCTGGAAACTTCCCTTGTTGAGAGCCCTTCTTGACACAAAGTAACAATGCGGACGCGATCGAACTGCGGTATTGACCTTCTAGGCATGGTAGAACTACAGACAACATGAGCAGCGTACCTTCGTCCTGGTGGAATGACTGGAACTGATCGGCTGTCGTACCCCCTCCGTCTAATAGGCCCTGCTCATGCATGGTTGTTTACATCTTTGAGCAGTTTTAGTGACATCTATGAACAGTCAAAGGGACTGTATCTTGGATACAATATACACAGTCAACGTCTATATGCCGGAGATCTGGGAACCGAGGTGATGCAAAACTTTTTTTGATGTGTGTAGTTGAAACCCGTCAAAACATGACGGTCAATAGAAAAATATTTACTGAAGAATTTTCTTATATAGGCCTACTGTACATTCTTTGTGCGATTATTTTTTGACTCTATTGAAACTATGAGGGCGTCAAAAGATTGCACTCTCAACATTGCAAAATACTGCTGGCCATGACTGAAAAATTGTTGGGGCAAATTGAGGCCTATACGTTCCAGAGTTTCCCCTTGAGCTTTATTGATTGTGATAAAGTATGCCAAATGAATTGGAAAATATTGCCTCTTAAAAGAAAATGATAGTGTTTTATCGGATGGTGTTAAATCAAGTCGAAGGATTAGACATCTCTGCCTAATTTTAACTGCACCTATTATTTCCAAATCCAAGCAATATGGTTGCATTTAGGAGTCCTTGGGAAACGTTCAGATTTCTAAGCAGCATAACGGGCCAAGCGTTTGGAGTATGTGGCGGCCAGTCGTTTAGTTCCAAGGAATTCAAGAACTCTGATGAGTCTAATACAACTGGCCGCAAACCATCGCTTATATTTTTGGAATATAACGAAGAAATGCGATGATGTGCAATTCCATACATTTTAAAACAATGTGGACCGTGTGCGTGTGACACAGTAACATTGGCACCAAATGAAACGAAGGAAGGAAGCTTGCAGTTTAACGTGACCGTTAATCTCGCGATCATAAGCCACGGGACCTCCGTTTAACGTGGAATCCGAACCATAGGACATGGCATTTCACATCAAAAATCTCACATGCATTGACCGGGAATCGAACCCGATCCACCTTGGTGAGAGGCATACAGCTTGACCGCTGCGCCATGAAACGAAGGACATAGCATTGTACTGCCGATTAGTCCCTCTGAAATTCCTTGAGATATCATCTCCAGTGAAAAATAATTGTTAAAGCCTGTCAAATATTTTATATTTATTTAGATTAATTTTACCATTACAACAGCAAAGGTCAAAGTAACCAAGTGTAGATTTCTCGCAAGAGAAATACAGTGCAGAACAATGTTTACATTTGTTCGTCAAGGACCCTAAACTGTAACGGCATAGTATCTGGAATTGTTTCTGAAATGCCATATTTATATTGGATTTTAAAAGTGGCTTCGTATTTTTCTCCGATTTCCCACTTTTTTGTGGCTAATGTTCTATTTCGTCAAATGGGTTTATTTATAGCAGCATTTCTGCCCAAATTAACGTCATTTTATATAACACTATAGTGGCCTGCATCAACGTAGCCGCCAAATATTAAATGCCAAATAATAACTTACTTCCATTGCCAAAATCAACTGCGTGGTTAGACCCATTGTTATGCACTCTAAACAAATAATCAATAAACAATAATATTCACATATACAATGAATACTTCCATTCTCAAGTTGGTTGCTGATGAGAATGCGATGAGATTGATCGCCAATAATAAAATCCTTGCAATTTTTGCAATTTGCTTGCAAACGCAACTCAGGATGACGATCTTCATTTTGAAATAAACAGAATGAAATTGCTGTAAATAATGAATTTCCATCACCTGTTGAAGGTACAATACTTTCTATTTCCATGACAGTAAATTATGCAAGGGAGCATAGAATCACTTCGCCACTACTGGAATCAGCATAGACTCACTTCGCCAGCCACAGTAATGGAGGGAGTTTTAGAATTATATGTTCAGTGCTTGTCAAAGATCGTATTAACACAGGGAAGCCCATTCTTAAGGCTACATTCTGAGCTATTGCCCCGGATTCCAGGTTCGATCCCTGCTCTGCCAAGAAATTTAATTCTGGTCTGAGGACTGGAACGGGGCGCACTCGTGAGGCAAAACTAAGAAGAGCAAAGTTTGATTCCCATCTCAACAATCTTGGATTTGGTTTTCCGTGGTTTTCCACTTCCACTCCAGGCAAATACCGGGATAGTTCCTAACTTAAAGCCTCGGTCGTTAACTCCCCATTCCCCACATTAATTACAAATGCACACATCAACACAGCCATCACATTAACACAGGTTATCAGAGAAAAGTTTACACTCGCACACCAAAATAGACGGGGCTGAGTGACGACGATGTCTGAGTCCATCAAATGAATTATGTTCGCCAATATGTTAACGCTGATGTATGTGTTTGAACTACTGGATATAAGTTCAATGACTTTAAAATTAATATCATTGCATTGTTGCAGCTTGGCAAATATTTTATATTTCAGCAGATCAATTTTACCATCACAACAGTAAAGCCCAAAGTAACCGCGCGTAGATTTTACGCAAGAGAAATACAATGTAGAACAATGTTTACATTTGATCGTCAAAGACCTTACACTGTAATGCATAACATCTGGAATTGTTTCTGAAATGGCCTATTTATATTGGATTTTAAATGTGGCTTCGTATTATTCGATAACACTATAGTGACCTGCAATATCGGAGCCGCTAAATATTAAATGGCAAAAAATACTTCCATTGCCGAAATCAACTGCGTAGTTAGATTCAGTACTCTAAACAAATAATCATTAAACAACTGTCTTATACAATGAAGTTCAACATGACCGTCCAGAGACTCTCATACTCAAGTTGGTTGGTGAGGAGAATGCGATGAGACTGATCGCTTACAATAAATTCCTTATAATTGTTCCTGCCAGCGAAATGTTTGGCAATAGCTTGAAAACGCAGCGCAGAATGACGTTCTTCATTTTGATATAAATAGTACAAAACTGCTCTAAATAAACTATTTCCATCACGTGTTATAGTTTATGGCAGTACATTTTGCAGGGGAACATAGAATAACGTCGCCAACTACTGGAATGAGCATAGGCATATACTCAATACTCACTTCGGCAGTCACCCTAATGGAGGCTGTTTTAGAATTCTATGTCCCGTGCATGTCAAAAATCGTATTAACACATGGAAGCCCACCCATTCTTGGCTATCGCCTCGGAGACCCGGGTTACATTTCCTGCTCTGCCAAGAAATTTAATTCTGGTCTGAGGGCAAATACGGGGCACATTCAGTCTCTAGAGGTATAACTAAGAAGAGGAAGGTTTAATTCCCACCTCGACAATTTTAGATGTGGTTTTCCGTGGTTTCCCACTTCCACTCAAGGCAAATACCGGGATGGTTCCTAACTTAAGGCCTCGACCGTCACCTTGCCATTTCCCACCTTAATTACAAATACACAAAGTAATGCAGCTATAACAATAATACGGGTTATCAGAGAAAATTTTACACTTACACACCAAAGTACATGGGGCTGAGTGACAACGATGTCGGAGCCCTTCAAACGAATTATGTTTGCCAAGTGTCTCTCATGGCGAAAGCAATTGTGGACACGCGCCAGGGCCTGGAAAACTACCTTTTCACGAATAATTTAAGAGTATATCGACGATGCATAATTTATAACTTTTAGTCTAGGATGCTACCAACTTGACCACCAAAGCATTGGGAAGAAATTGCAATATTAAAGTACATAAACAACATAGCCTACACACTCAACTGTCAGTTAATGTTCTTCAACGTTTCCCTTCTTAAAAATTCCCCTCTATAACTCTCCATCACTTGAAAACGCGCCATGTTTTGTGTTTTAAATATATCGATGCAAAGGTGCTGCCATCTGTTGTTAGTTACTGAAACTATATGGGCGAGGTACTGCCATCTGTTGTCAGTTACTGCAATTGATGGCAGATATTAGCTCTTTTGACCACATGCTGTAATGCAATGGTAAAACGGAAATAAAACTTATTGAGAGGGAATGTAGGAATCTTTAACTGACATAAAACGTTACTAATAATCCTTGATAAAACAATATTTAACTATCACGTGAAAACTCGCCATCAAGGCCATGCCTTGTGTTTTAAATATATCGACGCAATCTGCTCTCAGTTACTGGAACTATATTGGCGAGGTACTGCCATCTGTTGTCAGTTACTGGAACTGATTGCAGATATTCAAACGACTTATTGAGGACATGCTGTAATGCAATGGTAAAACGGAAATAAAACGTGTTGAGAAAATGTGTAGAAATATGTATCTTTAACTGACATAAAACCTTACTAATACTCCTTGATAAAACAATATTTCAGTGGCAAAAAAAAAAAAAATACTGGCGAGAGTTGGGATCGAACCTGCGATCCTTGGATCCACAGTCAATCGCCTTAACCAAATAGCTACTCGAGCACTCACATTGAGATGCAGACGCAACCATTCACTATCTTCAAAAGCCGCTATCTGAAGAAAATAATCTAATTCATTATCAATAAAATCAATATACATTCGTATATGTTCATACTGTTATTATATTGTATTGTCAGAACTTGGTTAATGTATGTTTTCAATTACATGGAAGCTTATTAAATAACTTACATTTTAATGGACTTCTCACCGCCATTTTGCCATGAGCCCAGGCGGATTGTGCGCATGCGCGAGGGGCGAGAATTCTGCTATTTTCTATATTTATTTAAAAATATACCGTAATATATTTGTTTATTTTAGAGACACTCTGCAAATCTACAGGCCAAGAGCTTTCGTTAGAGTGCTCTACGAAGTAAATTGGTTCTGTCGTTCTCTCTATCTCGTGATAACAAAAATCACCTTACTGTTTTAAATATATAGATAGATAATAATATAACAATATAGGGATAGGGATATAATTGACCTTCCGTAGCACACCAGCACATGTGAATCGCGTTAAAAATTCTAGAGTACCCCTTGACCCCCTTAAGCGCATTATATGTATTGATGAATTTTACAGCTTAGTTTGGTTCCGTTATAACCTTCTAGCCGTTTGCAAACTATCTCAGTAATGTAATAAATGGAATTGTATTGTGTCTTATATTACAGCAATAGATCGACCTGTGAATATCTGTTGCCATGGTTACCGGCTAGCTTCCTTTCATTATTATTGTATTAAATGAAATTAATTTTCTGGGAATATCTCAAAAACTGTTGGTTTTAGGGCCTTAAAATGTGGTTTTCGGGGTCCCTTTGGGGCCCCCGAGTTTCGTTTCTCACATTGAGGGGCTGAAAATGAGCTTTGTCTCGCCCTTCTACGACTATTTCAGCAAGTATTTTAAGGGGTAGGTCCCCTTTTATGAGAGGTACAGAGAAGAGTTACATCAATGATTGGTGTCGTGCCTCTGAAGGATATCTGTACCAATTTTTACGTTGATCCACTCAACCGTTCTCGAGTTATAAGGACACAAACAAGTAGCTCCGTGAAGAACTATACAGCCTATTTTCATATATCCTGCTCATGTTAATTGCCTCTATCGACATACAAAATTTCAGTTTAATTGCTGTAACAGATTCGTAGATATTGAGAACCGTCTAAATATTTCAGATGGTCGCCAGGTTGGATTTTTATTTTTGTACTATTACATTAAGATTATTGTGTACGTGTGGTATTCAAACTTCAATCGAATGATTAGAACACAAGAAGTAAAAACGAGATTTTAAAATTACGCACAGCAGCCATCTTGTGATTATGCAAACAATTGAAATAAATTAGATGCCAGTGGATCAACATTTGTATAAGCATTTAACGTGCAACGTTTCACGCCACTCGGATAGTTAATTCGCGAGAAACGTTCATTTAAATATTTATACTTCGCGTCGCCGCCATGTTGGATTTGTGCTCACCAGGTTACTCAAAGTCCTATAGGTTCATAGTCTCTATGAACATAAAAAAAATCTGTTTGGTTGCTGTAAAAGATTCATAGATATTGAGAACCGTCTAAATATTTCGGAAGCTCGCCATTTAGGATTGTTATATGTATAGGCCATAGAGTTATGTACCATTCAAGGACAATTATTGCCTAGGTTCATTATTCAAACTTTCACTTCGATCGCATGATTACGACACAAGAAATAAAAACATAATTTTAAAATTTGGCACAGCCGCCATCTTGAGGTTATGTAACCAATTGAATTAAATTAGATAGCAGTGCATTACAATCTGCAAAATCATTTACTGTACCACATTTCACTGCGCTCAGAGAGTTAAATCACGAGAAAAGTCTATTAAAATATTTCAAATTCGCTTGGTCGCCAAGTTCGTTTTGTACTCTACAGGTTTTTGAAATATACATAGGTGAACTTGTATCAGTACCCTTTATCACCGTACAAAATTGCAGGGTGATATCTGTAATAGTTTCGGAGATATAGAATGTCTGTGAAATATTTCGCACAGCCGCCATTTTGAGGTTATGTATACAATTGAACTAAATTAGACTCCAGTGCTTTACAATGTGTACAAACAATTGCTGTACCCAGTTTCATTACGTTTGGGTAGTTAAATCGCGAGAAAAGTCTATTTAAAAGTCTCAACTTCGCTTGGCCGCCATGTTGGCTTTGTAGTCACCAGGTTTTTGAAAGTCTCATAGGTGAACTTGTAGTAGTGCCCTTTATCACCGTACACAATTCCAGGGCGATATCGGTAATAGTTTCGGAGATATTGAATGCTAGTGAAATATTTCGCACAGCCGCCATGTTGGATTGGTGAGACGTAACAAAATTTGAAGGGCACGGTCGAGGTCGCCGGGAATAGCGCCATGAACTTACCGAGTTTCATTGAAATCGCTCCAGATGTTTAGATTTTATTAGGGGGGGACACACACACACCTCACACACACACACACGCACACACACACGGACAAAAGGTGATCTCATAAGCCTATTTTTTCAAAATTGAAAATAGGCTAAAAATTGTCCACAGACAGACAAACAGACAGACAGACAGACAGACAGACAGACAGACAAACATTTTATTTTCGCGCGCATCCGTCATAAAACAGTCTAAAACGCGTAAATAACGCAAATTTCCGTAGAAATTCAGAAAAAAACCAGAGAAACTTTCATTCTTATATATAGAGAGAGAGATTTCTTGCTGGAGGGTTGAATATGGGTTGTATTCACTGTTGCCACTAATCCTTTAAAATTCATCATGTTGGCAGACACTGAAGCTGACTCTTGCAATGTAACTTGCGGCTTCGGTGGCGTAGTCGGTAGCAAGCTGAACTGCTGTGCCCAAGATAGCGGGTTCAAACCCTTCCGAAGTCGTCGGATTTTTAAGAGCGTTAAAAATCCTTCAGTATGCCTTCCTTCGGAGGGGAAGTAAAGCCGGCGGTCCCTTGTCATAGATTTATGGCATGTAAAAGATCCTTTCACAGACTAAACTTGTTTAAAACAAAATTGTTAGGTTCGATTTCGTCAGAACGCTCTATCAAAGTTCCAACGTTCACCACTAGGTATCATTGATATCTGGTGGCGAAAGTTGGAACTACTTGAAATTGAACGGAACTTGTAGCTCACCCTTTAGGGTGTCCGCTGGAAGCAGCTACAGACTCAGGCGAGCCGAACATGTCCTCGGACACTCCCGGCACTAAAAGCCATACAGTGAATAAATAAATAAATAAATAAATAACTTGAAAGTGTTGTCTACTCTAGTGCATGGTCACCAATCTTTACATCGCTAGTCAAATTAGTTTGGCTTAAAACATTATCACATTTTATACACAGCACATTCTATGTATTTTATGTTAGCGAGATATGACTGGCCCAAAATTACGTCATCTAATGGATTAACTGTTTTGTTATAGCAGCGGTTTTGAAAGTAGATATCTATGTTACCTCTAAAAACAGTCAATATTTTTTCCCCGCAAAAATAACTTGCTATTTATTGATGGTATATTGACTTTCACGGGCAAGGAATTACAATTCAGCAATCTTTCTAGGTTCATGCCGTGTCTAGTGCAGGGTCCGGGTACGGACACCAAGAGCCTGCTGATGAGCCTGTCTTGCTGTTCCTAGGCGAAACCCCACACAAGACACGGCATAAACCTTCATAGATTGCTGAGTTTTTGTTGCTATTTATTGGTTAAAATAGCATGGCTCCAATTGTAACAAGAAGTTTGTAGTTAAAGGGTTAGGCAGCTGAAGTCGACTGTCTATTTTCAGTTGTTTGTATGTATGTAATATGTATTGCCAACGGCCAAGCCGTGTTGAAGCATCGGATCCCATGAGAACTCCGCAATTAAGCAACATTGGGCGCAGTCGGAACTTGATGGTACGCCGGTTCTAGGCACTGCGCGCTGTTGGCCAACATTAGGAGGAGCGGAAAGCCCCTGTCCACCCTACCGCAAGTAAACTGCGGCTGGGGGTAGCCTCTTCGAAGGCTCGGACCAGCCTTTGGGCAGAATACCAATTAATTTTTTAATGTATTATTTATTGCCAGAGAGATATAATCCAAGAGCAACAGTATAATAATTAACAATACAATTCAAAAGTATAAACAAAACAAATCATAAGCAACAAACAAGAACACTATTATCTATCAACAACCGCAACCATTCTGTGACGCATTCAAACACCTCTAACTTTTGGTTGGTTCCTTAGTTTAGGGGGTGCGACAACGCGGTCATGTAGCCCCGTGTACTTTGGGTGTGTGTAGAATCTGTCTGATAACCGGTGTTAATTGTGATGACTGTATTAGTGTGTGTATCTGTTTTTTTAATTCAAGTGTGGACTGCAACTTTGAATTTTTCAAATAGTTCCTACTTTTGCCGCCAAACGGCCCCGTCAACGACTACTAGGCCCGGTTCAGAACTTAGTTACTAGACGCCACCGCAGTCGGGTCTTGGCAACGAACGTAGCAACCTAAGAGCGTTGTTTACATTCATAACCTATACAATTTAGTTTCACACCACCTATAATTTTCATCCATTCATACAATTCTAAATGTTCAAGATACTTTAAAATAATTACTTACAGAAAATTAAGAACTATTCGAACCGAATTACATGAGAGAGAAACTTATCACCAATACCTTTCGATCTGTATATTGAACAAACAATGAAGGAAAATAGAGAATAATAAACTCTGAGATTTGCTGATGACATTGTTATCTTAGCCGACACACCAGGGGATTTGAATGAGTTTTTAAATGCTATAAAGTCCGTCTTGAGGAAAGAATTAATGATGAAAATTAATACATGAAAAAACAAGTAGTTCCGCGAAGAACTATACAGCCTATTTTCATATATCCTGCTCATGTTAATTGCCTCTATCAACATACAAAATGTCAGTTTAATTGCTGTAACAGATTCGTAGATATTGAGAACCGTCTAAATATTTCAGATGGTCGCCAGGTTGTATTTTTATTTTGTACTATTACAATAAGATTATTGTGTACGTGTGGTATTCAAACTTCAATCGCATGATTAGAACACAAGAAGTAAAAACGAGATTTTAAAATTACGCCCAGTAGCCATCTTGTGATTATGCAAACAATTGAAATAAATTAATTGCTAGTGGATCAACATTTGTATAAGCATTTAACGTGCAACGTTTCACGGCACTCGGATTGTTAATTCGCAAGAAACGTCCATTTAAATATTTCAACTTCGCGTCGCCGCCATGTTGGATTTGTGCTCACCAGGTTACTGAAAGTCCTATAGGTGAACATGAACATAAAAAAATTCAGTTTGGTTGCTGTAAAAGATTCATAGATATTGAGAACCGTCGAAATATTTCGGAAGCTCGCCATTTAGGATTGTTATATGTAAAGGCCATAGAGTTATGTACCATTCAAGGACAATTATTGCCTAGTTTCATTATTCAAACTTTCAGTTCGATCTCATGATTACGACACGACAAATAAAAACTTAATTTTAAAATTTCGCACAGCCGCCATCATGAGGTTATGTAAACAATTGAATTAAATTAGATGGCAGTGCATTGCAATCTGCAAAATAATTTACTGTACCACATTTCACTGCGCTCAGAGTGATAAATCACGAGAAAAGTCTATTAAAATATTTCAAATTCGCTTGGTCGCCATGTTCGTTTTGTACTATACAGGTTAAGAAATATACATTGGTAAACTTGTATCAGTACCCTTTATCACCGCACAAAATTGCAGGGTGATATCTGTAATAGTTTCGGAGATATAGAATGTCAGTGAAATATTTCACACAGCCGCCATTTTGAGGTTATGTATACAATTGAACTAAATTAGACTTCAGTGCTTTACAATGTGTATAAACAATTGCTGTACCCAGTTTCATTACGTTTGGGTAGTTAAATCGCGAGAAAAGTCTATTTAAAAGTCTCAACTTCGCTTGGACGCCATGTTGGCTTTGTAGTCACCAGGTTTTTGAAAGTCTCATAGGTGAACTTCTAGTAGTGCCCTTTATCACCGTACACAATTTCAGGGCGATATCGGTAATAGTTTCGGAGATATTGAATGCTAGTGAAATATTTCGCACAGCCGCCATGTTGGATTGGTGAGACGTAACAAAATTTGAAGGGAACGGTAGAGGTCGCCGGGAATAGTGCTATGAACTTACCGAGTTTCATTGAAATCGCTCCAGCCGTTTAGATTTTATTAGGGGGACCCACACACACACCTCACACACACACACACACACACACACACGCACACACACACACGGACAAAAGGTGATCTCATAAGCCTATTTTTTCAAAATTGAAAATAGGCTAAAAATGCAGCCGAATGAAATCAGAAACCCTTATAAACGTCAAATTGGCAGGTGAAAAGCTAAAGGAAATTGGGGATTTTTGCTACTTAGGAAGCAAAATAACCAGTGATGGACGAAGCAAAGAGAATATAAAAAGTAGCTTGGCTTGGGTTAGGAAAGCATTTCTACAGAAAGGAAATATGTTGACATCAAATATAGATTTAGGTATTAGAAAGTCTTTTTTTAAGCCCTTGTCTGGAGCGTGGCACTCTATGGAAGTGAAACATGGACTTTTGTCGAAGCAGAAAAGTTGAGAATAGAAGGGTTGGAAATGTGGTTTTACAGGACAATGATGATGATCAAATGGGTAGAGTAACACATGAAGAGGTATTTTGACGAGTTTGAGAGGAGAGATGTTTCTGCCGACTGCGAATGAAGAGAAGGGATACGTTGGTAGGACACATACTGTACTAAGGCACCCAGGAATAGCAAACATAGTTATTGAAGGGTCGAGGACAAGAAATGTAGGGGTGGACCAAGGTTAGAATATGTCAAGCAGATTTCCTCGGAGATGTAAGGTGTGGTAGCTATGTAGAGATGAAACAATTAGACCAGGACAGCGGGGCATTGAGAGATGCTTCAAACCAGTCAAAAGAGTGAAGATTCAAACACACATCCAAGTAGTCGGGGCTACAAGACCACGATGTCGCAAATCTCTGAAATGAAACAACAACAAATTTGACATGAGAGCATTCCTTCACCTAGCTTCAACAGCCGAAGATCACGCGACGAGTGATGACTCTAACATGACAACAAACCATTCCGACACGATGAAGAAATGGAACGATCTATGAAATTGCAACTACACATCTGTTTTGCTTGAAAGATTGCTCGTGATTTCCAGGGAACTCCAGAAGACCTGGGCCATTGTGAATAGCGTTATATGAGGTCATGGCAGCTGGCGAAATAAGCATATTCATGGTATGATCGTCACAATTCTTAACACACACCTGGCCAGTCCTCATGTTTCTGTGGTAGGACTTGGGCCTAAGGGTCCTGGGCTCGATACCTGCTAAGAAGTTTGTGATTTTAATATAAGGGAGACAGCTAAATATGCAATATTAAGGGGTTGATGGTAAACACGATTAATTAAGGGAACGTGTTTCAAAATATTTATATAGAAATTAATTGAATGAATACATATTTGTGACAAATGTAGTTCTTAAAATTTAATCTAAAATCATCTAAGAACTCTTTCAAAGAAATTCTAATTTTCGGAAGTAACCTCTTAGGGACTGTTGGTTGATACTAGTGGTACGAGGGCTAAATCCGCGGTACCTTGTCTAATCTGCAATAAGTCTAATAATAAGCTTCATTGCTACTACTACCGCCACGGGAAAACACTTCTAGGACAGTTGAAGTAGGAATCGAACCCATCTATTCTGGGTTTTGCCTCACGAGACAGGTTTGGTAACCGGAATGTCAATAAAACTATCTCAGATTTCCTGACCCATTGTATCATACGTAATCGATACATTTATTTATATATTTATCGTATGGCTCTTAGTGCCGGGAGTGTCCAAGGACATGTTCGGCTCGCCAGAGGCTGTAGCTGCTTCAAGCGGACACCCATGGGGTGAGCTACAAGCTCTGTTCAATTTCGAGTAGTTTCAACTTTCGCTACCAGATGCCACTGATAGCTTGTGGTGAACGTTGGAACGTTTGATAGAGCGTTCCAACAAAATCTAACCTAGAAATTTAAGTTCACAGAAGTTTAGTCTGTGGAAGGATCTTTTACATGCCATAAATATATAACATGGGACCACCGGCTTTATTCCCCTCCGAAGGAAGGCATACTGGAGGATTTTAACGCTCTTAAAAATCCGACGACTTCGACCGGGTTTGAACCCGCTATCTTGGGCACAGCAATTCAGCATGCTACCAACTACGCTACCGAAGCCGCTAATCGATACAAAGTTGATAACTATAAACATCAAATCAATGATTCAAACCAATCGTCTTGCTGGGTTTGTAATATCGTTCACAATACCTCGTGGTGTATTGGCTGTAACCCCGGAGGACCGGATTCGATTCGTGACTCTGCCAATAAGTTTTAATTCTGGACGGAGGGTGAGATGGGGCTACACTCAGCCTCTTGCAGCAAACTTGGCTGTTCTCGTTTTTTTCTCAAGAAGCCCCGTTCTAGCCATCGGACGAGAATTAAATTTCTTGGCAGAGCCGAGAGTCGAACCCGGGCCTCCGTGGTGACATCCGCAAATGCCAACAACTACGCAACTATGCAGACGTTGAATTATGCAGGGCAGTGAGGGCACCGACGTGGCAGCCTCGGTGTGTGGGGGATTAAGTTCAGACTGGAGATGTTTTTGCTACCATGACTTGGTGACCGCAAACATAAACAAGGATGTTTATTCCAACACTCTCACTGACAAAGTGTTGCATTTTATTCAGCATCTTCATAAGGGCAGATGACCTCACTGTTTCTCAACTTAACACAGCATTAACTAACATCTTCATGATGAGTATGCCTTGGAAACTTACGTTTTCGAAGATGACAACAGCGGTGTTCACTAGGCAGCATAATTACATACCTGGTTTTTTAAACACGCAGACACTGTGTCGCACTTCGACTGACCCGCTAAATCACCTGATATTAATCCCATAGAAAATGTGTGGGACTATTTTGAACAGTGGCTGAAATGAAGAAATCATCCCTCTATTTGGTGGTTCTGTGGAATATAATCATCAGTGAGCAGCTTCAGATAGATATGGGATTATCAAAGCTGTGAAACTTAGCATTAGAACGATGAGTCCAACGGGTGACTAATTTCTGGTCCCGTGATCTTAAATCTCTGCCGCTTGGCCCAATCTCGGCTTACCAGCCCAGCGGACTGTTAGGCTGAAGATGAATGACTTGGTATATGTCTGCAAGAGAGGTGACCCACTTGCCTTGTATCATCGACATTAAAGCATTCGGTGATCCGCTTTCACCACCTCTTTCCACACTACCTCAAAATGGGCAAATATGGTATAATCTAACCTCAAGGATGAATGTACCTCTTTTCAGCCCTCAGACCAGCCTTTAATTCCTTCCTAACAAGGGTAGTATCAGGTGAGACAGGTCGAACCCTATCTTGACACTTTGTGGACGCAGTTTTTGTACTATGAGAGGACAACGTGCGGTAAATCAGCCTCCAGATTGAACTGCAAGGCTCCTAAATCGTAACTGATCCTGATATGCAGGCATGACGGGTGGCGAAGCTGGACATCCCTGTGGCACTCGGAGTAGTCGCGTGGTGGGGCGAACGAGTATAAGCTGACTGGAGCGTGCGGCTGCTTCCCACCGTCCTTGAGTGTCTGGGCCGTTAGAGCTGTCCCTTCCAACATTTACGGTACTCGCTACTTCCCATTGATTTATACGAGAGATTCGTCCCATGATTTCGGAGCTTTACAGTTCAATCTGGCAGCTGATTTTGCACACGTTGTCATTTTATAGTACAACGAATGCACCCACAGAATTCCAAGATAGTTTTCGACCTGTCTTACCTAATACTTCCCTAGTAAGATTGGGATTTCATTTCATTTCATTTCATATTTATTCATCAGTGCCTTACACTATATTTACAATACACTGAAGGGAGTCTCTGAAAAGAGAAAAGCCCCACTTCGCATTCGGGGTGCGTCAGAGCCCCCACTATATATACTGGATTATATTTACATATGTACACAAGATGGCAATTAGTGAGAATCGAGCAATGATAAATTATTTACAGTATACATTAGAGGGATGGTAAATTTATATAGGACAAGGCAGGACAATAAGAGAACAGATCACATAAATATTACAAATGGAGATACACAGGAAACACTAGCACAACAAAGAATCGGGGCATAATTTATGAGGAACAACCTACTTGTTGAACAAATAATGCCGCACCTTCCTCTTGAACTGAACGGCATTATTGTTGCTGTTCCATGAACATACCGATCTATTTACAAAACCCAGTTTGTACTACTCAGTCCTGGGTAGTACCTTAAAGACATGAATTTGAGTACGTGACCTAGACCACGGAAGATGGCTATTACTTCTGTGCTTTACAAGCAATTGTATTCATATTCACGCAGTAGTGTTGGCATAGCTCCAGAGTGAGGGAGAAGCCCACACTCCACTGACATCAGTAGTTAAAGAATGAGATCCAACTATTTGCTCCTTTAATACATTCAAATGTATGCTGCAAGAGAGCAAGTTAACCGAATGTAATCACAGATTAAGCTAAAACATGAACATTCTACAAAGGCGCAGAAAGTCAGACAAACAGAGACGTAGCCAAAAACCAGGAACTGGAGGTGCTTAAGGTGTACGAGAGGAAACGACTTAAACATGTAGTTCTCCTTCTTTCTCTGATCCGCGGCAATGTCGAATGGTCGTGTGTACAATTACCGTCCTAGCTATTGGGGAATTTAATCTCCTGGGTTTAATTCTTCTGACCCGGGGACTGGGTGTATATGACGTCTTTATCACATCTCTTCCCCATTAGAAAGCGCAGGTCACCCGCGGGCGTCAAATAAAAAGTCATGTACTTGGCCTCCCAGGAGGCCACGCGTCATTATATTGTATATTATTATTATTATTATTATTATTAAAATTCAACAAATCTTCGAGGTTTTCACAGCGACTTTTGCAGAGTTCCGCAGGGTGCACAAAGTCAGGTTCATCAGCGGGCTCTGAGTGACCATGCCCGGACCGCCACAGTGTGCACCTACAGTAGACGAAACCCCGAAAAAGACACGGTAAAAACACAGAAGGTTTGTAGAGTTTAAATTAATTATTTTATTGTTAATTATTATATTGTCACTAGTGGATTCTATCTGTCTGACAATAAAGAATACATACATACATACATACTTGGCCATAAAAGACAACATGCCATTATTATTACCCTCATCGTTACTGTAGGCCTATTCAAAACAAAACAAAAAGAGTCGAACAGTGATAATAAATAAGGACAACATATATCAACTGAGTACTTATTGCTGTTGTGTAGCGGCTAGCGTTCTTGGTTGTTGCTCCGGAAGTCCGGGTTCGATTCCGGGCTCTGACAAAGAAAATTTAATTATGTTGTGAGGGCTGGAACGGGGTGCACTCAGCCACGTGAGGTAAAACTGAGAAGAGAAGGATTCGATTCTCACCTCAGCCATCCTCGAAATGGTTTTACGTGGTTTCACCCACTTTTACTCCAGGAAAATGCGGGGATGGATCATAACTTAAGGCCACGGATGCCTCCTTCCCAATCCTGTCCCCAATTTGTAGATACACACACTAGTACACCCATCACAATAACACAAGTTATCACACAAACTACACACACACAAATACACGAGGCTATATGTCGCAGCCCATTAAATAAGCCACAACGACAACAACATTGATGAATAGTGTCTGTACTTGGATATCTGAACTAGGCTCGCGTACATTCTACACTATTATCCTACCATGCTGCAAAGTTTACGTGCAACCAATTTCAATTCTCTGCCCCATTCATCATCAACAATTTATTATTTTAGATAATCCGGTACAATTATTGAACTCCTTTTATTTCCATGTGCCACAATACATTTCTTCATCTAAGTCTCTCTTCTATTGAGTTCTCCTGACATCAGTGAATCAATGTTTATAGATAGTGTGTCTTGTAGGAGATTGAGTGTAGTGCTGCTTAGAGTGACATTCTTTGATCTGAATGACAGCGAAATGGCTGAAGTTTTTATTCTTTTAAGTTAACTGATTCTCTCTCTTTCAGGATATTGGAGGTGTTTACAACGGACTTCAAATTTTCCGCACCTCAAAGAACTTTGGGTAAGTAAAATAGTCTTTCTACAAATACCTTAGAAGTGAAGATAATATTATGTACTAAATCTTCTTCATGCTGTATCTATCGAGTAAACCATGGCAATCAACCTAGGACCTAGAACGGACAAAAATATTAATTGTTGATACATCTTGTCTACCGTTTAAAAGCCACTTCTTTGCATTGGTAGTACTGTTTCAACAAACAACAAGGAATTATTGGAAGCGAATAAAAAGTTGCATATTCTTTTTCGTAGTACTGTACCAAAATATGAAAATTACGTGAAAAAAGATCTGGTCTGTATGTTGAATGATGAAATACACATCTTAATAATAATAATGATAAAATATATGAACTCACGATTCCCTACTTTTTTGAAAAAAATCAGGTGGGTACAAAAGCAGTTACTGGCTTATTTTCCGGCTCTAGGGGTACTATTTCGAAGTTATTTGTTAAATGGAGAGGGTTTTACAAAATAAAATAAAAAAGTTCAAGAAGAAATTGTTATATCAATCCTCAAATGTTTAGTAGCCATCCAAAGAAACCATTTGTATAGACCACTAGCTTTGTAATAACCCGTGCTTATGATCACTATATCTGTATAAAATCATAGATAATATTCGGTGTCGTTTGTCAAGGTCCCTAGGAGTCAGACAAATAAAAGAAAGACTGGAACAGCAAGTTGAACACAAACTCGGAGAATACCAAGGGGGTTTTAGGAAAGGCCGATCGACTGCAGAACAAATCTTTAACCTAAAAACCATAATTAGGTACTATGTGTTGAGAGGTCGAACGTATGTATCGACATTTGTAGACTTTAAGAAAGCGTACGACTGCATCGACCGTGATGTGTTGATTAACATACTTGCAGAAATGGGAGTCGATATGAAACTGCTCGCGATAATAAGGGCAACCCTAATTAATACCACATCCAAAGTCAAATTCCAAGGATGTATCTCAGAACCCTTTGAAATCAAGACAGGTGTTCGACAGGGAGATAGCCTGTCACCTCTGTTGTTCAACTGCGTGCTTGAAAAGGTAATACAGAATTGGCGACAGAAGTTAAAAGAAGGAGGCCTTTACAAACCTTTAAGGATCGGGACGAAGAAAAACGGAGTGGAAATAGATTGCTTAGCATTCGCTGATGATATAGCCCTGATGACAGAAGATTTCGAAAGTGCAACAGAACAGGTCAATATATTGAAGGAAGTAGCAGAACAAACAGGATTACAAATTTCCTTTCAAAAGACAGAAGTAATGTCGAACATCAAGGATGATACAGCACAACTAAACACCAAATATGGAACGATAAACCGTGTTAATAAATTTAAATATCTTGGGGAATGGATCCAGCAAAATGGCCTTGACAAGGAAGCCATAGAAGCAAGAATCAAGAAAATGGAAGTCTCTTTTCAAACCACCCGCAACATATATAATAAAAAGTGCTTTTCTATGAACACACAAATTCGTCACTACAACACTGTCATCAAACCAGTACCGCTATATGCATCTGAATGCCTTATCCTATCCGAGAAATGTTTGCTCGCGAAGTTAGAGAGAAAAGAAAGAAAGATCCTACACATCATACTTGGCCCAGACTACAAAAATGGCATCTACATCAGAAAATCCAGGCAAGAAATTTACTCGAGGATAGAGATGATCACAGACACAATGCGAAAACGCAGAGTTTGCTTCTACGGTCATATGCGACGGATGATCGATTCCCGATGGACGAAACGTATCTTCAGTATATTCGACTCAAAACCAAAAATGACAATGCCATGGTATGTTAACGTCCAGAAAGATCTGAAAGAAATGGGGATACGAGCAGAAGATGCACAAGACCGAAATCTTTATAGAGCAGCCATCAAGACGTTTGGGACTTTCCGGGACGAAAAACGGACAACTGGTGCGAAATGGACAGAGGAACGTCGTGCTAAACACAGTGAGCTCATGAAGGCAATGTGGATCAAGCAAAAAATGAGCAAATGCCAGAATGTAAAATGCGGCTTATCGTGGTCCCTAGTTGGCCGATTAGCGAAATTGAATGAATAATCATAAAACTACTTTAACTACTGTGGCTTTCAGAGACGCCTGGGGTGCTGGAGACTTTTATCCCCAATGGCATCTTTAAAGTGCCAGTAAATCTACTGACATGGTTCACTCGCATATTTTAACCCCCTCGTACCTAAAATTACAACTGGTTGCGCCTGAATTCGATCTTGCAACTTTGGGAACAGCAGGTGAGAACGTTACTGTTGTGTGATGCAGCCAGTCCAATAAATACATACTGTATCTGAACCAAAATACCGGAGTGGTGTGGGTTCCAAGTTATCATATTGCAGGAAAATGCCGCTAATGAACATTCCAGTAGACAACAAACATGCGATAATGGAATCCATGCTCTCCATAACCATCAGCAGTCACAAGCTACATAGCTCTGATCTTTATTTGTCTTCTCCATGTCTGTTTTGTTTCATATGAGGGGCTTAGACATCGTGGTCTTCAGCCCCGTGTATTTGCTTGTGTGCAATTATCCCGATTACCTGTGTTATTTCCTGGCCTTATTACTGCAATTCAGGTGAGTATTGGATAGGAAGCATCCGTGACCTTAAGGTAGCGCTTACTGAATAGTTGAACAAATCAGTTCCGTTTCTTAACCTGATCATACCACACAAACAACTGAATCAATATTGTTATGAAAATGTATCAACATTTACCTTCATGAGATAAAGTAGTTAAGTCACTAAAAAGGCAATATCATTCACTGATACCAATATTACAATTAACCATTTTTTTAAACAAAATATTTAGCAAAACGTACATTTATGATTTGAAACTAAATACATTTGAAGAAGATTTCATGGCTTGCAATCCAACTTAGAATCATGGTTCTAGTTCTTCTCTGCATTTTTAGCCTACTTTCGATTTTTGCAAAAAATGAAAGTAGACTTATGAGATCACTACAGGGCCAAAAATTGTGTGTCTGTCTGTGTGTGTGTATGTGTGTGTGTGAGTCTGTGTGTGTGTGTGAGTGTGTGTACTCTGAATGTCTGTCCCCCCCCCTATCAATTCGAACACGGTGAAACCAAATTGAACGAAATTTGGTACAGAGGTATAACAAGCAAAGGGCACCTCAGTGTCATATTTTATATCGCCGCCATCTTTACCAAAACTGAATGGCGGCCACTCAAACGTTCAAAACGTAAAATCAAATAGCGACTAACCAAATTATCCGATCTCTACCAAATTTGGTAATAACATACCTTCATATAGGACGCGTCTTGTGACCAAACTACAAGGTCATCCGCCGTACCATTTCAGGATGGCGGCCGTGCGAATTATGCAAACTTTATAATCCATATCATGGGACCCACCAGTTCCGATTATCGAGCCGAGAATCAATTTAACTGTTCTAAAGGAAGAGGCACGTTCGAAATTAAAAGTTTATTTTGTAATACTATAGTGCAGACGTGATTTTAAAAAGCTGAGCCGCCTCGGTAAGAAGACAAGATGGCAGCGGTTATCTTGTGCCTGACTTAGATTTCACTAATTTGAGTATTGCATGCAATATAGCGTACTGATACAAAATAAATAAACTTAGTATGAAATGCATTATACATAAATAATATACTCCACTGATGAAATCGTTAGGTCTAAATCATTATTTGCTAACAAGATCTATGTAAGTCATTTTATATCGATCAATTTTCGTTGGCACAAATGGCTCCGTGGTAAAGCGTTAGTCTGTCATTCATATGCCTATGGTTCAAACCCCATCAGTGTTTGGTTTTTTGCTTGAAATTTTACATATTTGTTGCTTTGTAATGACTCAGACATTTTAAAATTAAGCCTTATATTGTGCATATTACGGTGCAAAACATATATTTAATTAAAACATAATTCGCCAGCAGATTTGCTCGAGACATCTAGCAGCCAAAAAGGTAACTGCACGCCGGCCTACTTATTAACTTCCAGATTTTATTGAAGAGTTTCTTCTTATGGCCGCTAGAATGCACTCGCCCTGTTAGGATTATATTGTTCGATATTTCTCCACTAGATTTCACGACTGGTCTACATGGGACTCCATTGATAGTATACCATTGGCATTCTATGCGCATCGAATTTGAAGAATGACAGGATGATACTATGATACATTTTTACTTCTTATTTTAAAGGGTTTGTTACAGCCTATTGTGCGTTATTTGAAAATGTTATTTGAAGTAAAGAACAAAACGATTTCACATAGTAACTGAATTCTAGCCGCTGGTACTACTTCAGGTTATTAATACTTTTATTTCAGGCAAATAGCAATCGAAAATATCCACATAGTTTGTATACACACGTCTCTGTAGGGACATGGAAAGATTTGTTAATTCAATTAGGGTTGTGAAAGCCATGCACAACCAGACGTGTAAAGACATGCCTCAACTCAAAGTTGGATGTTGCCCACGGCAGGTCGATTATGTAATAATAACAATAATAATAATGTTATTTGTTTAACGACCCTTTTAACTACTGCTGCTTTTAGATACGCCGGGGTGCCGGAATTTTGGCCCGAAGGGGATCTTTAACGTGCCAGTAAATCTACTGACACGGCTCCCTCGCATTTGTGCACCCTCAAATGCCAGCTGACTGCGCCAGGATACGAACCTGCAACCTAGGGCCCCGCAAGCGAGAACGTTACCGCAGAGCCACGCAGCCAGTCCGGTCGATTATGTCTCCAGATCCATTACATTCTTGAGATACTTCTTATCTATCCTTCTTCAATGATGGTAGTAGTTTTTCTAGGTTGTGGCGTTTGGTAGAGGTAATTAGTTTCTAAGGTCTTCAACCAAGAAATGATTCTATTATACTCTTTGATAATAACAACGAGTTATAACTATACTCATACATTTAGGAGAAAGTAGGCTATATGTTCTTTACTGAACATCTTGTTTGGGGATACATTTAAAAAGAGCTTTGTTTTTGGCGCGATGCATAAATAATGCCGCCATTATTCTTGGTCAGATTATTGTGCATATGCCTATAAAGATACTATGAATATTTCAAGTAGATCGATGCTATAGTTTCTGAGTCGAAAAAATCCACAGCCTGCTTCCAGTCGACCGACCGGGTCAGGTAATGGAATGAATGAAACCCCCATCTAGCGGCGAGGATATGAACTGTGCCGGGTGCTGAAGCCTGTCGCACTTCTCTGAGGCAATAATTAAACGAATGACAGATGAAATGAAATGATAGTGGAGACTGTTGTTGGAATGACATTTTTGACAGGGAAAGCGGAGTACCCGGAGAAAAACCGGTCCGCCTCCGTTTTGTCCAGCAGAGATCTCACATGGAGTGACCGGGATTTGAACTACGGACCCAGTGGTGAGAGGCCGACATGCTGCCGCCTAAGCCACGGAGGCTTCCTGGTTTCTGAGATAATGTACCTTATTTGCATAAAAATAAAAATTGTAAGGAATGCTTGTCAAAGGAAGGTCTGCAAATAGATTAATAAAAAAAATTGTAGATGTTTGCTGATGTTGACAAATTTCACTAACCCTTATCTCGGAAACAGACCAACATTTATGCTCCAAACAAACTTCCTATGATATCTCAATATGCAGAGAACACAAAACATTAATAAAGAGGAAATTTATTTTTTAAACCAAAATTTAAATTAGCGCGACCTTAAGGTAGGAACCAACCCGGCATTTACCTGGAGTAGAAGAGGGAAAGGGCGGAAAACTCTTCCAGGTTGATTGAGGTTTCGTGGCTAGCATTCTTGACTGTCACCCCGGAGGCCTGCATTCGATTCTTGGCTCTGGTAAGAAATTTGATTCTGAGGGCTGAAACGGGGTACACTCAGCCTCGTGAGATAAAACTGAGAGTGGTGGGTTCGATTCCCACCTAAACCAATCTAGAAGTGGTTTTCCGTCCTTTCTCGCGTAGTATTGCACCTATCCCCATGGCAGATGACGCGTAATACTAAACGATTTACTCACACACTGAAATAATTGAATACATTAATTAATAAATGAAGGAGTACAGGAGAGAACGGAAGAGAAAACAACAAAGTGTGAAGAATTGAAATTGGCACGTGGTCCCTAGCAGGCCTCATCGGAAAGAAGAATAAATCTCTACATGGTATAAAACCAAGTCCTCAATTCTTGGATGTAACAGGTAATCTCGAGAACCACTGGATGGATTATGATGCGGTTTTCACCATTCTGTAACGGATTTCTCGAGGAAGGTGTCTGCAGAAGAACATTCATTTATGTCCAAAGGAGATCGAACAGTAACGAATTCAGTGAATCGAGTCGAAGAAAAGCCTGCCATCCGTAAGCCTTTTAAGCTTACGCTGGGTAAACACTTAAAACTATCTATATTGCTAGAGTGTAATAATTGTTCAGCATGAAAATTGCTACAAAAAATCCGCGACTCCATATCTCTATCTTTAATGCATCGCCCACTATAAGCGTTTTGACATTTTCATTTCTTTCAACAATCTTCATTCAGTGGAGCTTCGGATCGAGCTTGCGAGCGAGCCTATCACCCCAGCTTCGGCCAGCATCACACTGTCGGGTCGTGTCTTGTTTAAGATTTCAGAGAAGAGTATATGTGTTTGGAGTTTCGCTGTTCTCCTCGGCTTTTCTTAATTACGTCTGGGACCAGCCGTCCGTGCGTCTTTTTAGCTTACGCTGTGTAAACCGATAAAGATACCGGGCGAAGCTGGGGTGGGTTGCTAGTAAATAAACAAATAAATAAATAAATACATTAATTAATAAAGAGTGTGCACCGGTGAACTTTGACTGTGCAAGCCTTCTTGCTTCAATGCCCGTATCGACAGTAAACAGTACTGTATTATCAGCTTATACGCTCCTTGAGTACTTACGAGTTGAGCAGTTTTCATCTATTGCAACACATCTAAGATAGCTTAATCTCTCAGATTGCGTTAATGATACGCATACATTTCTAGGATCATAGGTAACTCAAGGAAAGATTAGAAAGTGAACCTGTAGCCTAGGCTCGGTCAAACAGGAAGCGGTCTGCCCGCGCGAACCAGGCCGCCCGACCGCTGCGAACGCGGTATCGTGTAATATTGCATCATTCTGGTTAAACAGAAGGTGGTCTACCGCGGCGGACCAATCTAGTTCGCGGCGGGCAAGTGAGCCGTTGTGATTTTCCACAAAGACCGTGTGGGCTTGAGGCATAGCCGACGAAACGGAGAAGTTAATTGGCCTTGTGCGCGAGTGCGTTCTACAGTCATTCGAAAATATACGAAAATACGGTCCGGAAATGACCTCAACTCTCACCATAGTTTGTGATACTCGCCCAACTCCCGTCTTTTTTCTTTAGTATCATTCACCCATTTTCTATTTCGTCTAGCTTGACTCAAAGTGAACAGAAGAAGCAATTCTTCTTCGTCCAAGAAACTGCTGGACATGTTGAATTAACACCACGAACAGAAAACACTGATATGCACTTGATCGCGATTGCTTTCATACTGGTTCGCCATGACTTGTCCGTATTCAGTTTGACCACCCCAGTCCGCGACGGGCTACGGTCGTTCCGTTTGTGCGGTCAGCCCGCGTCCTGTTTGACCGAGCCTTTTTAACCATTTCAATGTAGTTCAAAACTGATGATGATTATAATTGTTGTTTTAAGGGGCCTAACATCTAGCTTATCGGCCCCTAATGGTTTGGGTGATTAAGAAAAATGAAACTATATAACTAAAACTTACAACTAAAATTAACTACAGCTTACACGCTAGAAGAAGGAAAAAGAGGGGGCGGGGGGGGGGGATGAAAGAAGAGTAAGGGAAATAATAGAAAGGGGAAATAAATGCCCTCAACCCTCGGAGAATGAGGATTGAGTGACGTAGAAAGAAGGAGACCCAAGAAAGGCAGATAGGAAAGGGAAAGAGCAGAGGGCCCACCCCAAAGCCAATGAAAAAGGGGAAAAACCGGACCCAGCTCAGGAATCCCTCGAGGGTGCCAACTCCAGAACTCACCAGCCGTGAGCCCTTGAGGGTGTAGCACTATCCATGGTGCACCAGAATTGGTGGGGCTACACCTACCCTGCCTCATTAAGGGCCTTGAGGAGAAGGCATGAGATAATATCATGAAAAGAGAACGAAGGCTGACCCTCGAAGAATGAGGGATCAGGAAAGCGGTTGTTGTTGTTGTCGTTTTAAGGGGTGGAACTACGAGGTCATCTGCCCCTAAAGGATAAGATAAGAGAAGAGCCAATTAAGGCGGGAAAGGAAGAGACTCCCTAGGCCTTGGATACACTAATACCGTCGGGTTCGGAAAAACAAGAGTTGGCCAAGAGAAGTCGATGGGAAAGATTGATTGATTGATTTATTTTCACTGCTACACTTAGAGCTTAAGAGCTCCTTTACAGTAGCGCCCTACACAAAATAAGGTTAGGGCTTATAAAAATAAAACATTTCGCCTTCATTACAATATAAATAATCATAGTCTAACAATTATAGTAACAAAAATATAGTAACAATACAATAATAATAATATTACTAATGATAATGGGAAAATTATATACAAAAGAGTGAGAGTGCATACAGACTATCAGCCCGAAAAACAAACACCATATACTGTACAAGAAGAGCTATTGAAGTAGACAGGTTGTCAGCTATTGTCTTTGTGTTATAATTGATCTTTAAAAAAGTATTTTAACATAATACAGTAATCAAATGTGAGAGGTATACTGCTCCAAGAAGACGGAGAGAAGCCCGGCACAAGTAAGTGGAAGCAATGCCGGACTCAGCTGGGGTCCCGTGGTCGCCAACCCACGTCCCACTAAATGTGAGCCCCTGGAGGTGTAGTGCAAAATCATGCATGTCTGGAATGGTTGCATTTCAAGCTTTACTCAACAAATCTCGTAGCCCCGAGTACTTGGGTGTGTGCAGAAGTTGCCTGATAACCTGTTAGTACAGGACAACTGCGCAGAAAAAAAAACCTTTTGTTCCAAAAACTGTGCTATGATTGTCTTTTTGTAAATCGCTTGAAAAGCACAAAAAAAGCTTAACTCTGAATTTTAGAATAATGTTGCATCCGGGGGATGCACCCCCATCCGCTTCTATCTACGACACATACATCTATCCCCAAACAAACGACTTCGAAATGCATTATAAAATTCTAATACATATCTAAGCCTAATACATAGCAACTACCTCCAATAACCCCGGCCAACTCCTCACATCCTGTGAAATGTGCAATTGTGCACACTCGACACTCAAAAGGCTATAAAGCTGGAGAGGTGAGGTAACTCGAGGTCAGTCTTCCTCAGTGCCACCTTGTGCCAGACCACTGCCGAGAACCGCTCCGACGAACGCCAAAGGGTAAGTGTCTAAACGATCACCACTCCTCACACAAACATCCACACTTTCACCCCGTTGTGCAAAAACACTTTTCTTTGGAAACTTTGGCGCCTCCTAGCTTCTGTATTTCAAAACGTATGACATGACCTCAATGAGACGAATTGTAGGTGACAATGTACTCTACATATTTTGTTTAAAAAAACTTTTCGTTAAAATACGTCGATTCAGAGAAAAACGCTTTTCAATGTTTTTTTTAGTTTTCCGACAAGATGATCGTGCAAATTATTCTAAAATTTAGAGTTAAGCTTTTTTTGTGCTTTTCTAACGATTTACAAAAAGCCAACCATAGCACAGTTTTTGGAACAAAACCATTCCAGCTGTACTGTACTATGTGTCACACTGAGGTCTGCAGTGTCCTTATCTTCAAAGATTGTGTAGTGAGCTGCGGTGGAGTAGGGGGATACTTGCCAGTTACAAAGGATGGGCGGGTTCTGGTCTCGAAGGTTATTTCACTATCAAGTTTTTAATTCAAAAGAAATGACTACTTTATGAGGAGTAATTTCGAGGAATCTCACATATCCAATATCAGGTTTCGATAACGGCACGTCAAGCGTTTGAGATAACGGATATCTCGTATACAGTAGGCCTATATCCATTTCTCTCTTCACCTAGCACTTGGAGGGGAACAATGGTGACTTATGGGCATGGAGCGTAGTTGGTATAGACGAAAAACATGTCTGCCGGAATGCGGGACATTTAGGTCTGAGTCCTGACGGCGCGGCGTGGCGAAGGGGTCTCAATTTCAGGTATACTTACCATGGGTGATAGATAACCTTAAGAGGTGTAAATTTCTTAAGTTATTTCCATTAGTTGAATATAACCTGTGAAATTTCGTTCCCAGTTGAACTAGATTTCATTCTCTCTCTCTCTTTGTTTCTTACTTACCTACTTAGTTAACTTCTTAGTTCTAATTTAGTTATTCCATTGTCTGCCTTGTTGCGTAGTGGCTAGCGTTCTTGGCTGTCCCCGTGGAGGCCCGGGTTGAATTCCTGGCTTTAGCAAAAGAGTTAATTCTCGTTTGAGGGCTGGAACAGGGTAAACTCAGCCCTGTGAGGCAAACCTGAGAAGAGACGGGTTCAATTTCAACAACTCTTACTTACTGAGCTACTTCCTCAATGAATTAGGTATTTAGTTAATTAGTAGCTTAGTTTCTCACTTCCTTAGTTAATTATTTACTTAGATAATTAGCTAGTTAATTAATTAATTAATTTGTTAGTCGATTACTTAGTTACTTAATTTGTTAGTTACTTACTTAGGTAGTTACTTAGTTACTTAATTTGTTTGTTATTTCATTAGATGGTTATTTAATTTGGGAGTTAGGGCCTACTTAATTACTTAGGTAGTTACTTAATTTGCTTGTTATTAATTAGATAGTTACTCAATTAGTAAGTTACAGTTAGTTACTTACTAAGTTAGCTACCTAATTAGGTAGTTACTTAATTTGTAACTAATTTGTAACTTACTTACTTACTTACTTACTTACATAGGTAGTTCCTTAATTTGTTAGTTACTTATTTACTTAGGTAGTTAATTAATTAATTAGTTACTTACTTAGGTAATTACTTAATTAATTAATTAGTTAGTTAGGTAGTTACTTAATTAGTTAATTACTTACGTAGTTACGTAATAGTTAGTTACTTAATGAGTTAGTTACTTATGTAGTTACTTAATTAGTTACTTACTTACGCAGTTACTTAATTTGCTAGTTTCTTAATTAGTTACTTACGTAGTTACTTAATTAGTTACTTACTTAGTTAATTGGTCACTAACTTTCTTACGTAGTTTCTTACTTGCTTAAGGCCAGAGGTGTAGCCAAATAACTGTACCGCACTAGTAATACAGTGTAGGCTATACTGTACCCAACTCTAGGAATGGGTATTCCAAGATTCAGACACCTAGATATCAAGGGAAAGGCTACAGCCGCTTTTGAAAGGTGAGATATTTGAATATCGCGCTACATTGCTTCTCGAAGCAATTGGAAAGAATTTACCGATACTTGCATGTCAAGTGACGTAGCGAGTAATAGCAGAGGTCGAGGCTATTTATTGATTAAATAGTTAACCATGGAGTAGAGACTTGAGACTTGGATCAGATTACTGGCACGGCCAAATGAAAGAGAATGCACTTAGTATCAAGTAAATCGGACCAGGGATACCAGCGATATGAGGATTTCCAGATATCAGCTGATGACGCGTGACCCTGGCAGTTTTGAATAAAAGCCGGCCGGCCGAGGTATCGATAGCTCATTCCAACACAAGCACTTGCAGAGCAAGTTGCTGCTACGCTGAGCCAAGGCACATGGTTGCCGGATCTACGCTGAAGTAATTTTCAAAGTTGTGATAGTCACAAAAGTGCTGCGCTACGAAGTGGAACTTAGTAAGTTTCCGGCGAGGAGAATCACTGAGGTGATTGAATTTTTTTTCTACAGACATTAGTGGAAATATTTATGTTTCTACATGGACATATGCTAGACTTTGTCTAGAATTAGTACTTTGTCACAGTCCAGTAATAACCTAATACTTGGATGTTTAAGTCCATTTCAGTCAGTTTTCATATTGGTAACTTGTTAACCACTTCGATCTATCAGTACACTGAAGACCAGTCGATCACGGTGGTGTTCATTAGTCTACGCAAGGGAAACTACAGGTTGCTTAGCGCATGGTAGATGGCGAGAAGCCATGCCCAGGGAACGATCTTCAGGACAGCCGTTGATTGGTTAGACTGTCAGTGTCTTCTTGTATTGATAAGATTACCGTGAGTTATGTTACAACTGACATATCTAAGGATAGATCACTTAGATATGACCCCATTTAAACAAACTGTTATGGCTTTGATAGAAGTCCATATTAAAATGGAACAACAGTTAATTCAAACGTCAAGAGATACTACCACTATGTCTTACTAGACGGATTGTGGGTATATAATGGCGGCCGATACAAGGATTATACGTGCTTGTCCGATAGGGCATGTCTATGGATAAATCGGGTACAGACCAGGTTCACTACGCTTCAAGACCATCAAGAAATGTAAGCCACATTTGAATTATATTATGCCTAGCTAATTGGAACAAACTATTTTTCGGCAGATGACCAACACATTTTTTTTCTTCGTATTTAAATCTTGCAATGATTTACGCAAGACTTGTTAGAGTTATTCTGAGTATTTTCAACACTCAGAACAGTTTAGGATCGATGACCGAGCATTTCGAGCATTTATTTGAATATTTCATATTTTAGGGATATCACGGTAATCAGCCGATGTAACTGTAAAAGTTAATAATTATTTTTGTTGAGGAATGGATATTTTTTCCATATTCGAAGGTTCGAACATGTGGATTCTCACATAATGAGATGATAATTAAACATATTTAAAATAATATAATTAATAATAATAATAATAATCCACTAATAATAATAATAATAATAATTTTCATAATTTTTCTAAATAATTCTGGGATATTATATTTTATAATAATCATATGTATTGAGAGAGAGCATATGAAGTAGTTTAATCATTTCTAGTTTGGAACAGGAGATTTTCCGAAGGAGAGTGGTTAGCGCAAGCCCGCATTCAACCAACATGTCAGTTCTGGTTGAACAGTTGATATTTGCAATGAGCAAAGTATATTTTTCAGATAACACGGAGAGGCATGAAACGGGAAGCAATTGATAATTGTATCAAATAGGATATTTTATATTTATATAAAATCATGACGTAAATACACTCGAAAGTGAAATAAAGATTTTCATAAGTATGGTAAATTCACGGGTTGAACTGAATGGTAAAATAAAATAAACTTGTAAGTTTATTAATCTTCCAGTGTTGATAACAAGCAGAGGCTTGATTTATTGTATAAATTTTGGGAAGAAAATTTATATGTGTGGAGTAGTTGAAATGCCATTCCCAGGTGCGCATGTTTAAGTCGCAGGAATGAAGAGGTTTTTTCGAGCATCAATCAAATAGCAGGTTCGATGGCTCAGGTTTATAGTAGGAGTATTGGAACTACACATTTCGTCGTATGAACGAGCCGAAGGTTATTTCTTAGAAACCATCAGTTCTTATTTCAACCTTGTTTACGAATTCCATTTAGACTTTGATTTTGCTAGAACCCGGATTTGTCGTGATAGTAGTTTATTCTTCTTCAGAGGAAGACCTTTGCCGTTGTTGTTGTAATATTGTGTTCTTACACAAATAATAGAATGGGCCACTGCCAATTTAAAAATAATTCTTTAACCACGAATAATTTGAAGGATATTTTCAATCCTAGTGCCATGAACTAAATGAATTTATTATGAAGCTACAATTCTTATTTCCGCATTCTGTCGAAGAATTGCAAGTTGTGAAAATTACTAATAATGGCCATAAATATAAATATTTTTCCTAATAATGATTCCAAGTGGAAAATCAAATAGTTGAATGGTTCAACCATTTATTGATCAAGTTAATGATTCAGAAATCATATATTTTGTGAGGAACTTGAAGTTCATAATCGAGTCACTTCTCGAAATGTTTAATGTCAGAAGAACAATTAATTTTTGTTGTGCTTCGCACAAGTTCTTCGATGCTATGCTCAAGGTCAAATACTTTTCAGATGTTATTAATATGTGTAAATAATTTGTGTTGCTTCAATGATGATAATATTTTTTGACAATATATATTTTTTGAAACTGGAAAAATAAGTGAAAGTTAAAAATTCTATGAACATTTATTCTACGAGTGTTAATATTATGTAAAAATTCAAACAGTGAACTACGATATTTCCAGTAGAGACAATTAAATTTGAACTGGATTTAATCATTAATTATAAATAATTTTGGAACACAGTCTACAGGACTAACAATCAGACTTGTGTCTCCAAAAATAATTGTCAAATGTGTTTGGAAAATTTCTGTATATTGTGTAAATAGGAGTGTGGGTCGCCACACGTGAGTGATGCTGCTTTGAGCATTTTTGCAGTCAATTTTAAATTCAAAATAAACTGAGATAATTTTACTTGATGTGTTACGCCCAATTGAATCTCCTTCTATCCTTATTCTTGCATTGAGCCAAAAATCAGTAAAGCATTTTTTTCATTTGATGTCGTTTTTGCGATTTGCTTTAACCCATCTGGCGCTCCGGGATATTTTGACTCTCGTGCTGACTGATTATTGGTAAAATGCATATGTGGTCGTGCGGACTCCGGTCTAAACGGGCACATAAAATAAGATAGAGAGAGAAATGGCTTCGAACGTGGGTCTCGATTTAGACATGGTCAATCGCATGCCGATTTAAATTGTGATAATTTTTATAGAAATATTTTGGGAGTTGAGATATGTCTGGTTTGGATGAATAAATTAGTAGGAAACCCAATTAGTGGGGAAAATTAAAAATTTAACTTGGTTAATAATTAGAATGGGTTTGATTATTTTTGATAATGGCTTAACCATTAGGGCGTCAAATAAATTCAGTAGTAAACGTTCGATGACTGGACATACGCATTATTAGAATCCAGGTGGAGGATATTTGAGAACTTGCATATTTTTCTTGTGATATTGTGGTAAATGTAATTCGTAAAAGTAGAGAATTTTGTTTTTCCATCACGTCGACATTAGGACAAATCTCATTTTATTAGAGTGTTCCAATTAGCTATTAATATTTCTTGTTCTAGTTATAAGCTTGTGTTTGCCGATATTGTATACCCCTAAGCTTTGAATAATAATTGAAATTATGGAAGAAATGATGAGGATGATGAGGAGTTTGGAGGAGAGTTCAAAAGAGGCTGGACTGCGTGTAGCAGCCATTATGAAAGAAAATACTGAGGCTTTGGAAAGGAAACTTAAAGAAAATTCTGATTCTTTAGAAAATAAACTTAAAGAAAATTTAAACGATAAACTTAAAGAGAATTCTGTTTCTTTAGAAAATAAACTTAAAGAAAATTCTGATTCTTTCGAAAATAAACTTAAAGAAAGTTCTGATTCTTTAAAAGGTAACTTGAAAGAAAATTTAAATAGTAAATTTAATTCTATGGAGAGTAAATTTAAAGAGAATTCCGAAATTTTGAAAATGTCACTTGAGAGTAAAATGTCTAAATTATGCGAAAATACACATGAGCTCGAAACTTCATTAGCTACTAACGCAAGTTTAATGGACGATAAATTTCGCGATGCCGATCTTAGATCCCAAAGCTTAGCTGATAGGATAGAACATGGTCTTAGGAAAGTTGGTGAAGACATGATCAACCTAGAAGTCAGAGTGAAGAAGGAGAGTAATGAGATGGGAATTCTAGTTGTTCAACGGTTGACAGAACAATTCAAAGAACTTGTAATGGGAGAAATAAGAGAAGGTGTGATTAATGAATTGCAAACTGAAATTAAAACCACAGTTGTCAATGAAATTAAAGACACACTCAAGCTGGAGAATCAAGAGGGAATCAAGGAGATTAGGGAATCTTTGTCATCCCATATTCAAGTAATTTCAAAGATATCCAAGCAACTCAGAAGGACATCTCAGATATGACAGGGTCATTGAAAAGTCACGAGGCTGTGATGAACCAGATATCCATTGATGTTAAGGAGAATTGTAAAGAAACTGAAGCAATTAAGAAAATGGCAGAAGAAAACCAGAAGGAACTTGAGGCTATGAAAACTCAAATTAAGGACGAGAAACAGTCTGACCATCTGTTGAAAATGCCAAGTGTAAGGGGAAAGGAACAGATACATATAAATCTAGGAGCAGCTAGAGAAACGGATAGTCAAAGACAGGATGAGGTCAGGAAAGTATTTCAATCCAACCCTATAACTGTATTTAAGAATGTAGAAGATAAGCCTTCTAAATTTTCAGGACGAGATTCTGTGACACCCGTGGAATTTTTGAGAGAAGCAGGGGATTACCTGAAAGATTCTAAGATCCCTAAAGAAAGACAGATCCGAGTGATAGGGAAATTTTTGGAAGGTCCTGCACTTCTTTGGTTTAGAGCCTTTAGATCCACTCTAACCACTTTTGAGGAGTTTTCTCGTGGGTTATTGAAAAAGTTTTGGTCCCCGGAAACCCAACAGCAAGTCAGAGCAGAATTATATTCTAAGAGATTCTCGACGTCACAACCTACTCGATACTCTGCGTACTTTTCTGGACAGCTTTCTAAACTTCAACATTTAGATCCGCCGATGCCAGATAACGAATTAATTACTGCATTGATACGTCAGTTTCCAGCAGACGTCCAAAGGACTTTGATCGCTGCTGATATCTATAATATGGAGCAATTTGACGAAGTATTACAGAAGCTGGATCATACGAACGCTCAATTCTTCCATCAGAAGGGAGGAAAGAGTAACAACGCTGTGTACGCTGTTATGGCTGATAGTTGTTCTCAAACACCTCGAGAGATTCGAGAGGGGCGAGAAGAGAAAACGCCGAGGGAAGATTCAAATAAGAGAGGATGGAATCAGTACAGTAACAGATACAGTTACAAGCCTTATGCGAGACCAGATGGTGGAAATCGATACAATACTCGATGGAGAAGGCCACGGGATAATCAAGGAAGGTACCAGGAAAGAAGATACTATGGTAGAAACAACTACAATAACAGAGGGAATGTGGATACTCGTCAGTCCAATGAAGAGTTCAACAAGGAGACGAGGAAAAACTTGGAAGCAAGACACCAAGATAACTTGCAGTTTTTGGAGCAGAGGCCCAATGAACCAGGTCCATCGGGCACACAACAATCCCGGGGGAATGGTAACGAAAAAAAACAACTTCGAATTCACAGTAGAAGATAGAATTTTAATCACTTTCACTTCCAGAATTATTAAATGGCAAGCAGAGGATGATGACTTAATTCAACAGAATGACGAACGGAAAGAAATGGGTACGAGAATTAGAATGCCAATCATATCATGCGAAGTATTCGGTATGCCTGTCGATACTTTGATTGATACTGGGGCTATGCTTTGTCTTGTGAGTGAGAAGCTTTATATTCTGTGGAAGCTCAAAGAGAATTTAGAGGAGATTCCAGTATCAGGAATTAAGATCCAAGGAATAATACCCAACAAAATATCTCTGTGCAAAACACAATTATACTTATGTATTACGATTGGAGGACATGATTTCCGACATGTGTTTGTAGTAATGAAGGACATGGCTTTTGACATGATATTGGGAGCAGATTTCATTCAGAAATATCAAGCAGTGATAGACATGAAGACAGAGACGATCAGATTCAAGAATACCGAAGAGATTAACTTCGAGGGAAAAGAAGAGGAAGACATCGAGGGAGATGCTCAATGGTCTCTGATTTTTCATGAAGCTGAAGGAAGAGAAGTCTACACTGAGAAGGAGTCCCCAGAGCTAGGGAAGATTTTGGAAGAGTATCACGATATTTTTGATATTAAACCTGGTGAAATTAAAGATTTTGAATATCATATTCGTGTAAATGATGATGCACCTTTTCATGCTAAATTGTATCCAGTTGCGGAAAAGCATCGAGGAAGAGTAAAAGTGCTTATCAAGGAGATGGAAAGCAACAATGTGATTGAAAAGTATACATCTTATGTCAATCCATTAGCAGTAGTGTCTAAGCAAGATGGAAGTCTGAGACTATGTTTAGACGCGCGAAATTTGAATTCAAGATTACTGCCAGAGTATGACAGACCACCAATCATTAGGGAACTGTTAAGGAAATTCCAAGGCAAGGTCTGGTTCTCCAATATTGATCTCACTTCGTCCTACCATCATATTAGGCTTAGTGAAGATTCCAAGAAGTTTACAGGATTTATGTTTGACCAGCAGACATATGTATTCCGCCGTCTACCATTTGGAGTCAAAACATCTGGATCTGTTTTGATCAGAGCACTGGAACAAAATTTGAGTCCTGAAGTAAAAGAGATAGCAATTCGTTATATAGATGATATCTTAATTGCATCCGAGACTAAAGAGGAACATTTGTTACATCTTCAGATGTTATTCGCAGATTTGAGAAAAGCGAATTTTAAAGTAAACCTTCGAAAATATCAGTTCCTTCGAAAGGAAATAAAATTTTTGGGTCATATTTTGGATGGAGAAGGATACCGTCCCAATGAGACGAAGATACAGGCAATTGCAAATTTCCCTAGACCTACTAGAGTGAAGAATGTCCGCAGTTTTCTTGGGACATGCCAATTCTTTGCAGGGCATTGTCCGAACTTCACCAAGACGGTAGCGCCATTGCAGGAATTATTAAAGAAAGGAAACAAATGGAAATGGGATGAAGATTGTGAACAATCATTTGAAGATGTCAAGAGGTTATTGGTAAACAGCGTGAAATTGGAGTATCCTGACTTTACCAAGAATTTCATCATAGAATCCGATGCATCCACCGTAGGGATTGGAGCTATTCTTCTTCAGGAAGATGAAGATCACAAGAGACATTACCTGGCGTTCATTAGCAGGAAACTTCGTCCATCAGAAAGGAATTATTACACCACAGAGTTAGAAGCACTTGCTGTAATATTCGCGTTGGAGTCGTGGAAGAAAATGTTAATTGGACATTCAGTCATTGTGAGGACTGATCACCACGCATTGGAGTTTATCTTGAGAACAAACTTTGCCAGTGATAGGATAACTAGATGGTCACTTTTTATTCAACAATTCAACCTAGTTATTGAACACACTCCTGGAAAGTTGAACGTGGGAGCTGATTTATTGAGTAGAGCAGTGGAGTCTACATCTAAGGTTTTTCAAGTTAACCTGACGCAGGAGGATGAAGATACCTTGAGAAGGTTAAGATTGTTGCATTTATCCCAGAGGAGAGACCGACGTCTTAGAAACATTTTTCGTTTTCTACAGGGAGACATGGATCCAAATGATGATGATTTTGTGGAAACTGAAAGAATTTCAAGAGATTTTATGATGTTAGATGGTTTAATCTACAAGTTTGCAGATCCCGACCATACGAAGCTGAGAGTAGTGATACCTCCACAAATGCAAAAACCCATTATCTGGATGGCACATCGAATCGCAGGTCATGCTGGAGTAGATAAGACGGTCAACATGATTCAAGAGAACTTTTCGTGGGAGCGAATGCAACAAACTGTCAGGAACACTATTCGAGAATGCGACTTATGCCAAAGGAGTAAACATAATTCTAGTTTATTGAGGGAATTACCAAGGCCTATTATTCCTTCTAAGCCTTGCGAAATCTTCGCGACTGCTTTATATGGTCCTCTCCCAAAGTCTAAAAGAGGTAACCGATATATTCTGGTGACCATGGATGTTTTCAGCAAATACACTATGTTGCATCCGATTCAGAAGGCAAACGCAAAATATTGTGCGAAGAGAATTAGAGACAGCGTAATTCCGGAAGCAGGCAAACCGGAATTCCTTTTATCAGATCGTGGACCTCAATTTACATCTTTAGAATTTCGAACCGTCATGAATAATCTTGGGATTAGACAATTGTTTTGTTCTATCAGACATCCTGAGAGCAATCCAGCAGAACGCGTGATGGCTGAAATAGCAAAATTTTGCCGCCTCTATTGTCCAAATGAGCATTGGAAATGGATGGATGTTCTCTCTTTAGCATCCGAATCCATCAACTCTACAATTCATGAGAGTACTGGACAGATTCCCATGTTGCTTCATCATGTAATTAAACCAACAAGATTATGGGATCGAATCATCTCTATTCCACCTGAGATTGAACCAAGTCGTCAGATGAGGGAAACTCTAGCTTTAGACAAGTTGAGGAGCCAAGCTGAGAAAAGAGAGCGCAGAGTGAGAGGAAAGCGTTTTCCCAGACCCTTGCGCGTAGGAACTCTTGTTTTAGTGAAAAGACCTACACCCTCTGACGTGCAAAATCGAGTGTACTCGAAGTTTGCAAGCCTTTACGCTGGACCCTATCGTATTGTGGAAGTAAACAACAATGGAAGCTATGAGATCGCCAATACACGAACTGGTAACATCGTGGGAACTTATAATGCATCGAGTTTGAAGATTTATTATTCAAGAACCAGATGATTTAATGTGTAGATAGGAAAAATAAAAATTTTTCAATTTTTATTTTTTGTCAGGTGTGGGGTGGATGTACCCAACTCTAGGAATGGGTATTCCAAGATTCAGACACCTAGATATCAAGGGAAAGGCTACAGCCGCTTTTGAAAGGTGAGATATTTGAATATCGCGCTACATTGCTTCTCGAAGCAATTGGAAAGAATTTACCGATACTTGCATGTCAAGTGACGTAGCGAGTAATAGCAGAGGTCGAGGCTATTTATTGATTAAATAGTTAACCATGGAGTAGAGACTTGAGACTTGGATCAGATTACTGGCACGGCCAAATGAAAGAGAATGCACTTAGTATCAAGTAAATCGGACCAGGGATACCAGCGATATGAGGATTTCCAGATATCAGCTGATGACGCGTGACCCTGGCAGTTTTGAATAAAAGCCGGCCGGCCGAGGTATCGATAGCTCATTCCAACACAAGCACTTGCAGAGCAAGTTGCTGCTACGCTGAGCCAAGGCACATGGTTGCCGGATCTACGCTGAAGTAATTTTCAAAGTTGTGATAGTCACAAAAGTGCTGCGCTACGAAGTGGAACTTAGTAAGTTTCCGGCGAGGAGAATCACTGAGGTGATTGAATTTTTTTTCTACAGACATTAGTGGAAATATTTATGTTTCTACATGGACATATGCTAGACTTTGTCTAGAATTAGTACTTTGTCACAGTCCAGTAATAACCTAATACTTGGATGTTTAAGTCCATTTCAGTCAGTTTTCATATTGGTAACTTGTTAACCACTTCGATCTATCAGTACACTGAAGACCAGTCGATCACGGTGGTGTTCATTAGTCTACGCAAGGGAAACTACAGGTTGCTTAGCGCATGGTAGATGGCGAGAAGCCATGCCCAGGGAACGATCTTCAGGACAGCCGTTGATTGGTTAGACTGTCAGTGTCTTCTTGTATTGATAAGATTACCGTGAGTTATGTTACAACTGACATATCTAAGGATAGATCACTTAGATATGACCCCATTTAAACAAACTGTTATGGCTTTGATAGAAGCCCATATTAAAATGGAACAACAGTTAATTCAAACGTCAAGAGATACTACCACTATGTCTTACTAGACGGATTGTGGGTATATAATGGCGGCCGATACAAGGATTATACGTGCTTGTTCGATAGGGCATGTCTATGGATAAATCTGGTACAGACCAGGTTCACTACGCTTCAAGACCATCAAGAAATGTAAGCCACATTTGAATTATATTATGCCTAGCTAATTGGAACAAACTATTTTTCGGCAGATGACCAACACATTTTTTTTTCTTCGTATTTAAATCTTGCAATGATTTACGCAAGACTTGTTAGAGTTATTCTGAGTATTTTCAACACTCAGAACAGTTTAGGATCGATGACCGAGCATTTCGAGCATTTATTTGAATATTTCATATTTTAGGGATATCACGGTAATCAGCCGATGTAACTGTAAAAGTTAATAATTATTTTTGTTGAGGAATGGATATTTTTTCCATATTCGAAGGTTCGAACATGTGGATTCTCACATAATGAGATGATAATTAAACATATTTAAAATAATATAATTAATAATAATAATAATAATAATCCACTAATTATAATAATAATAATTTTCATAATTTTTCTAAATAATTCTGGGATATTATATTTTATAATAATCATATGTATTGAGAGAGAGCCTATGAAGTAGTTTAATCATTTCTAGTTTGGAACAGGAGATTTTCCGAAGGAGAGTGGTTAGCGCAAGCCCGCATTCAACCAACATGTCAGTTCTGGTTGAACAGTTGATATTTGCAATGAGCAAAGTATATTTTTCAGATAACACGGAGAGGCATGAAACGGGAAGCAATTGATGAAAATGAAAATCCACAGCCTGATTCCAGTCTCCAACCGGGTCAGGAATGGAATGAATGAAGCCCCCATCTAGCGGCGAGGATATAAACTGTGCCGGCTGCCGAGGCCTGACGCACTCCTCTGGGGCAATGATTAAATGAATGACAGATGAAATGAAATGATAGTGGAGAGTGTTGCTGGAATGAAATTTTGACAGGGAAAACCGGAGTACCCGGAGAAAAACCTGTCTGCCTCCGTTTTGTCCAGCACAGATCTCACATGGAGTGACCGGGATTTGAACCGCGGACCCAGCGGTGAGAGGCCGGCGTGCTGCCGCCTAAGCCACGGAGGCTTAAAAATAATGGCCATAAATATAAATATTTTTCCTAATAATGATTCCAAGTGGAAAATCAAATAGTTGAATGGTTCAACCATTTATTGATCAAGTTGATGATTCAGAAATCATATATTTTGTGAGGAACTTGAAGTTCATAATCGAGTCACTTCTCGAAATGTTTAATGTCAGAAGAACAATTAATTTTTGTTGTGCTTCGCACAAGTTCTTCGATGCTATGCTCAAGGTCAAATACTTTTCAGATGTTATTAATATGTGTAAATAATTTGTGTTGCTTCAATGATGATAATATTTTTCGACAATATATATTTTTTGAAACTGGAAAAATAAGTGAAAGTTAAAAATTCTATGAACATTTATTCTACGAGTGTTAATATTATGTAAAAATTCAAACAGTGAACTACGATATTTCCAGTAGAGACAATTAAATTTGAACTGGATTTAATCATTAATTATAAATAATTTTGGAACACAGTCTACAGGACTAACAATCAGACTTGTGTCTCCAAAAATAATTGTCAAATGTGTTTGGAAAATTTCTGTATATTGTGTAAATAGGAGTGTGGGTCGCCACACGTGAGTGATGCTGCTTTGAGCATTTTTGCAGTCAATTTTAAATTCAAAATAAACTGAGATAATTTTACTTGATGTGTTACGCCCAATTGAATCTCCTTCTATCCTTATTGTTGCATTGAGCCAAAAATCAGTAAAGCATTTTTTTCATTTGATGTCGTTTTTGCGATTTGCTTTAACCCATCTGGCGCTCCGGGATATTTTGACTTTCGTGCTGACTGATTATTTTAAAATGCATATGTGGTCGTGCGGACTCCGGTCTAAACGGGCACAATACTATACGGCACAGTTATTTGTCTACACCTCTAATCTAAATGTTTCACCTCTTAAGACAGCAATAACAACCACCACAATTCTTAATTTCATACTCAGAATTAGAGAAATATTTTTGAATTCTCTCTAGATAATGTATAATATTATTAAAGTCTCCAGCATACAAAACATGGCATATTCTGCCAAATAATGATCTGATAAGAACTCGTTGGCAAGTTACGATGAAAGCTTCTGTTGGAAATGTTTAGTTTCTCCACCCTGCACATAGAACACTGTGCACCGCACAATGGCAGCGCCCATTTCCTGCCCCCTCTTCTCGATAATATTGTACAAACTTCCTGGACCATGCATTTCCCTTTAATTTCCGTGGCCCAACAATTCCATTAAAATACATAAAATAGCGTGGCACGCGTTTTACTTGGATGTTATAACTAGGTGTGGGAGCCTCCCTCCATATAGCATCCCCCCCCCCCCTCTGTTCTCAGATTTCTTTAGTCATCCAACAGCTGTGTGCCAGGGGAACGTCATATCCATCAACTCACTACTCGCCAGGGCTGCCCAAACATGCGCGGTAAAGTCTCGGTAATTCGAGGTGGCGGGATCAAGAATACCTCGAACTCTAGAAAATCTCAAACTTATGAACTTACCATTTTGTCCTCACTCATAAGTTCGTGAATAATAATAATAATAATAATAATAATAATAATAATAATAATAATAATAATAATAATATTATTATTATTAATAATAATAATAATAATAACAATAATATTATCGTATGGCTTCGAGTTCCGGCTGCAAGCTTTGTTATTTGACACCCAGAGCGCAGCTTGCATGTCTAAATTCGTCGTTCCTTGGAACGCTATGAAAGTCAAGATGGTTAGATATCGAAGCTCCTTGAAACTATAGCGCTTTCAAGTAGAGAAATTAGAAACTTTTGTGTTGGCGGAAAATCCCGAGATTAATTTTGCCATTATGAACACGGCCTACTGAATTGAAATGGGTTCTTTAACTTGCCAACAACGTATGACATGCATGTCGTGATTTTTACGCCTTTCAAAAATCACTTACCACGGCCAGGAGTGAACCTGCAAGCTTGGGGTTGGTAGTCCGACACGTTAACCACTCACCCACTGTGGCAAGCAAGTTAGTGAATACAAATAATACATTAACTCAAATAATACAGTCCAAGACCGGACTAGTTTATATTTATAACGTGGTGGCAATATAAACCCCCCTCACTTTCCTCATTAACCACTGGCAAGCTGGGCGGCCATGTTTACATTCCATGTCTGCGTGGAGCCAGAGCTTTCCCGGCTCGACGCACAGTGCTGTCAACTATCCACCGCAACCACTGAGAGCAAGCAGTGAGACTGGGTAGAACTACGTGCAACATTGTAACACTGGAGACCTGACAAGCGAGCTGGCAGAAAGGAGCGGACTCTGGACTCCACGTGGACTGACAGCACCAGCATGCTATTGGCCAAGCTTTATCGGTTGTTGGTCAACAGCGAACAGTCATAAATGGATGGGTCAGGTCAAGAACTGCCAAAGTGACATTTTTGCCGAAATTGAGTTATGATCACCATTTTATTCTACTCTCAAAATATCTTTTAAAGAGCACCGTATTTGAGAACGTCTGTCGTAAACCATTACTTGTGCTGTTTAGAGGGCCTGAACGTGCGGAATGTTGTGCTGCCTGAAATAGAGTGGTTTACTTCATGGCGTAGTGACTAGCATTCTTGGCTGTCATAGTGGAGGTCCGGTTTCGATTCCTGACCCTGTCAAGGTAGACGGTTGTCAGACAACTGAACGCACACCCATGAACAGAAGTCTGATGACCAAGAAATTTAATTTAATTTCATTTAATTTACCGATAACATCACTTTGAAGAACTTTGTTACAGAAGCAGATATTATTTCATTAGTATTGAACTTCAAGGTTTTTATTAGCTTTATTTTTATGATGTTCTTTAATATTCAACAAATATTCCAATGTAAAAGATCTAATTTTTAAACAAATTTTACCATGATTATAACCATTCTTCAAATAACATTATACTTATTCATAGGTGGTGGCTTCGGTGGCAAAAATGGTAGCATGCTGAGCTTCTATGCCCTAGGTCGCTGGTTCAAACCCGGCCGAAGTCGTAAGATTTTTCAATGCGTTAAAAATCCCTCAGTATACCTTCACGGAGGGGAAGTAAAGCCGGCGGGCCCATGTCATAGATATATGGCATGTAAAAGAACCTTCCACTAACTACACTTGATTGAAGCAAAATGTGTAGGTTAGATTTGATTAATGCTCGTAAGTTCCAACGTTCGTCACCAGGCGCTGGTTGCGATGGCATCTAGTAGTAGCCATGTTCACAGCTAGGTGTCGTGGACGGTAGCATTTGGTAGCGAAAGTGGAACTACTAGACAAATTGATCGTCTGCAGTCTTTACTTAAATTAAAGACAGATAACACACACTAATACAGTCATCACAATTAACACCGGTTATCAGACAGATTCTTCACACACCCAAAGTACACGGGGCTACATGACCGCGTTGTCGCAGCCCCTAAACTGAGGAACCAACCAATAGGAATTATAATTTAAGAGCTTGCCACGGTGGGTGAGTGGTTAACGTGTCGGTCTACTAACCCCAAGCTTGCAGGTTCGCTCCAGGCCATACGATCTTGGCATGTCAAAGAACCCATTTGAATTCAGTAGGCTGTGTTCATAATGGCAAAATTAATCTCGGGAGTTTCCGCCAACACAAAGTTCCTCATTTCTCTACTAGAAAGCGCTATAGTGTTCAAGGAGCTTAGATATCTAACCTGCTTTACTTTCATAGCGCTTCAAGGAACAACGAAATTCGACATGCAAGCTACCCTCTGGGTATCAAATAACAAAGCTTGCACACGGCATCCGAGGCCATACGATATTCATTTATAATTTATTAAATCGCAATCCATTAAATGAAACAGCAAGTGAAATGCAGGTAAGTGAGTTTCTTCAGTGTCAATCAATGCCGTAATAAACATAATATTCTACACTGCATTGTCGGCTGCGATCTCTGCTCAGCCATTTTGGAGGGCCATACAGTATGTTATGGCCTGTAGATTGCGATATGACGCGTGGTTAGTGTGAATTGACTTTATTAACCAGGATTGCTGCCTTTCAGATCAGACATATTGCCTTCCTTCGGAGGGGAAGTAAAGCCGGCGGTCCCATGTCATAGATTTATGGCATGTTTAAGAACCTTCCACTAATTGCACCTGTGTGAAGCTAAATTGGATAGGTTAAGAATGTAAACAATGCTCTTAGGTTTCTACGTTTATTGCCAAGAAGCGACTGCGGTGGCGTCTAGTAGTCGTTGACGGTGGCGCTTGGCGGCAAAAGTAGGAACTATTTGAAAAATTCTAAGTTGCAGTACTTAAATTAAAAAACAGATAACACACACTAATACAGTCATCACAATTAACACCGGTTATCAGACAGAATCTACACATACCCAAAGTACACGGGGCTACATGACCGCGTTGTCGCAGCCCCTAAACTTAAACCATCAGATCAGACAGCTACCTAATTGTCCTTGCGAGGCTTATTACAACCCGTTTCAGCCCTAACTGAGGTCTAAATTTAATGACGGATCCGTGAATTGACAACGTGGTCTCCCACGTATTCTAAGAGTTCTAAGACAACAAAACACATGTATTATTATACTATTATTGGTATTCTGTCCGGAGGCAGGTCCGTGCCTTGGAAGAGGCTATCGTCAGCCGGGGCTTACGTGCGGTAGCGTGGCCATTGCCTTTCCGCTCCTCCTTTAGCCGCCAAGAGCACGAGGTCCCATTGAACCGGCATTCCACCCAAGGTTCAACCACCCCCAATGCTACTTAACTGCGCTTTCGTATGGAATCCGGTGGTTCAATTGTTCAACATGGTCGAGCAGTTGGCTTAAACACATGTACAGTATAATTAAATGTATAGATTAGTTGGTGGAGGGAGACTGTTTGTTGATGCGATTGTCATTTCTCAGTCCTGAATATAATGGTATAATAGAATACCGTATATAAAATACTTCTATTTTTTGGTGGGGGGTTAATGCTTTAGTATTGTACCAACAATACCTGCCATACTTTCTATGTTATTGACAGTTTTGTTTTTGTTTTTGGAGGGCAGTGACCGTTAGTGGATGTCATTGTACGTTTGGTAGTGTTTTATAGGACTATTTTGTCTTGTATACATTTGGATCTGATGATGCTTGCTTGACGAGCGAAACATGTCAATCCTTAGCTTTTTCCCAATTATTTGTTGTTGTTTGAGCCTTCAGTCTTTTGACGGGTTTGATGCAGCTCTCCATGCCTTCCTGTCCTGAGCGAATCGTTTCATATCTACATATCTACCACACCCTACATCCGAGGCAATCTCTTAACATATTCTAACCTTGGTCTACCCCTACAGTTCTTGCCCTCGACCCTTCCTTCCATAACTTAGTTTGCTATTCCTGGGTGTCTTGGTTAGTATGTGTCCCACCAACATATCTCTTCTTTTCATTAGCAGTCGCCAGAAACATCTCTTCTCTCCCACTTGTCTTAATATCTCTTCGTTTGTAACCTTGTCTACCCATCTAACCTTCATAATTCTCCTGTAACACCACATTTCAAACGATTCAATTCTCCTCTTTTATGCTGCACCAATAGTCCAAGTTTCACTTCCATAGAGTGCCTCGCTCCAGACCAAGGCCTTCAAAAATGACTTCCTAATACCTAAATCTATATTCGATGTCAACAGATTCCTTTTCTGTAGAAATTATTTAGTCCATAACAAATGTATATATTCTTAGTCACAGGTAATTGTTTTCAGGTTATTTGTTCCTATAATCTACGGAATTACATTGCGTTGACCAACTGAATGAAAATTATAATATCAATCATCAATAAGGCAACACCGAAAGGTGCCTTCAAAGCTATGTATTTCTTCTTCTTCTTCTTCTTCTTTTCTCTAATAGGCCTACTTAGGACAACGCTTGTTTGGCCTTCATCGTTGCCCAATATTGTCGCATCTTTTCCCGATGCAACTCCTTTCGTTCCTCTGTCCAGAGGGTACCTTTCCTCCGAGTTTATTTCTGAAATCTACGGGCTTCCTTGAGGGTTTTTCTCACAGCTTGTCTGTCTTGAGGACCCAGTATTCCCATTTCTTGAACATCTTTCTCTGTTTCGGTCAGCCAGGAGGGACGAACTTTCTTTTTTCTCAGTCTGTTTGGAGACAATCGTGACACTCGGCCAAAAAAGGCTATCCTTCTCTTTCTAGCAGAGTCCGAGAGCCTTTCTGTATACTTTATAAAGGTAGTTTTCGCCCATACTGGAGCACTTAAATCAAACCAAATACTTTTATGTAATCTAAGAATTGACAGGGAATTTAGTTGTCATCTTCCTCCTCTCACAAATTTTTTCATTCTGCCTTCTCTTTCTTCATCACATATGCCAGGCTGTTCGCGAGTGAGCAGTGGAGTACTCGCCGCCTTGCGTGAGTAAACCTGCAACATGCAATACAGCTCTGCTATGGGGGCTGCCACCACTGCGCGTTGGATACATCAAGACTGGCAGGAAACGCACGGACTTGTGTTATGACCTTCGCCCAGTGACGAATTGACTATCACCCCCAGTCCTCTCCACCCGTGCTCCGAACAACACTGCTGAGTACTCGCGTGTACGCATACTCAAACTCATGGATTTGGAACAGTCTGACATTTGCCATATTGTTTCCGTGGTTTAGTTATTAGTGTAAGCCATTTATGTTTGTTCTTTAAAATCCCTTTTCTTTCTCTATTTGCATTTTGTTTAATTGTAATATTCAACTTATCTAAATCATTTTGAACTTTTTGAACCAGATACTTTTTGTTTGCTTTACTTCTCCAAAAGTAGTTAAATAGTTGTTTTAATAGTCTATTGACACGTATCTCGATAAATGACAGAAAATGACAATTTTCATTTTCCTCATCGTGTCAGTTATTGAATCACTTTCCCGGTAGACAAATGCATTAGGCAACAATTACTATTGCCCATATATATTAGAATATTAAATGTATCATCATTCGTCTTAGCCATAATGTTGGTGTAAATGTATCGAAATGAAGTTCAACTTATCCAGGGTAATGCTCATACCGTATTCAGTGTTTGATGGGGGGGGACTTCCTCTCGGGAGAGACTCGTCATGTCTCATTGTGCCCTGGAGACCAAGTGTCTAAATGTTCACCCGAGATCTGATAGTGTTCACATCACTCCCTGTTGGATTCACTGTACACCGCCCATGGGAACACAACTTTGCCATGCTACTGCACTGACGAGAAAACAGCTTAAACCTCCATCTCGCACAAACTATCATGGGTATTACAACAAGCACTTTGGAACTTATCTGGACTGGCGGCGTGGCTCAACGATAACGTTCTTGCTTTCTGTACCCAAGTTTGCAGGATCGGATCCTGGCGCAGTCAGTTGACATTTGAGGGTACGCAAATGTGAGGGAGCCGTGTCAGTAGATTTACTGGCACGTTAAAAATCCCCTTCGGGGCATATTTTGGCACCCGGGCGTCTCTAAAAGCCACAATAGTTAAAAGGGACGTAAAACCAATAACATTATTCATTTCCTCATTGTAATGGTGTTGGTGAAGAGACATAGGTCATAAACCTAAAGCTATTTATTATACCGCATGGAAAATCCTTGTACTAGGCAGGAGAATTTTAATGGAAAAGACCAGTGGGATATATGAAAATAGGCTATTTATTTCTTCACGGAACGACTTGTTTTACGTAGGGTCCGAACCACAGGACACAATATTTCCCTTCAAAAATTCTTTAAGACTGCTGTTAATGCCGACCTCCCTTCATGGAGATATGGTACAATGTACATGTTTCACTTTGTTGCCCCCTTACCTAGCCTGGCTGTAACGTTTTGTTGTCTCTAGTCTTCTACGGGGGGGGGGGGGGGGGGTTGTGGTATTGTAAAGAAAGGTGAATTCTCCATAAATGTGTGTTATTTTAGATTATGATGGTTATTTGTGTTAGTTTTTAGTGTATTTACTAGAATTAATCTCATGTGTATTTTTTAGGATTAGAGAAGCACCCATTAGACCTACAATTGGGCACAATCATGTTGACCGACTGAAAATAATTAAATTTCGACGATTTGTAAATGAAGCCAACCGCTTTGAAGGAAAGAGCATAACACCATTAACTTTCTTAACCCCCTTATTCTTTAAGACAATATAAATAATGCATAGCCTAGTTTTATTTTGAGGACAGCTTGTACTTAAATCAGAATTTTCCCGCCAATTGATCCAGAGGTTTTAACGCAAACTCACAACAAACAGACAAAAAGTCATCTGTGGTTATTAATTAATTTAATAAATTCGCTTAAGTGTACATAAGAAATACAGAATGTAGAACTATCTTTTTAGTACAAGCAATCTTTATTTACAATTAAGAGGTTTATACTTGCGGTTGAATGGTTTCCAACAGCAGTTTCCTTCTCTCTCATAGTTTTCTTTGACAACACCTTATATCGCTCTGTCTTCTTTGTACGGTATCTTTGCAAAGCCACCTCTTTCTCTACTCGTCTCTTGCGGGCTGCTTCTTTCCTCTCTCTCTTCTTCTTCTTCTGCTTTTCTGATATTCCAATTGAGCTAGTTGGTGAGCAATCAGTTTCTTTTTCTACACAAGATTGGGTTTTATCTCAGATCTTCCTTCTTCTGGTACTTTCCTTTGCATCAAAGGGGGTCAGCCTTTCTCAGTTCCTTTTGGTATTTTCGAAAGGCTTCTCTTCGTATATTGGCTTTCACGGCCAGTGAATAAAAACTCGGCCGGCAATTGCCGAGTTTTGCTTCTTTTCGTGTTCGTTCATCTTATTGCTGAAGTTTGAATTTCTTGTCATATTTTCGTTCTCTCTGTTTCTTTATGTCAAATTGTCTCTTCTCTGACTCAGCAGACAACACTTCTACCTGATTTCTTCGTCCAGTTCCAGGTTTCATCGCGATACTGTTGCTTGAAGTCATGTCTAAACTTTGTTATATTTAGTCATTATTCACCTCATCTGGGATATAAAAAAAGTTTTAGATGAAAATTCAAAATGTTCATACAGAAACCCTATTTTATTTATAAAGTGTGATCAAAATGTTTCCGTTTGAGGGCGTTGAACGCTGAACAGAAAGGACACCAGATGGCACGTTCCTGGAGCGCATTGTTGCAGGCGACGAAAGCTGGTGCCGCCACTGGGAACCGGAATTGAAAGCGTTGATGATGCAGTGGTGTCATCCATCGTCCCCTCGTCCCAAGTAATTCCAGAGCCAACCATCCGCTGGAAAGGTGATGCTAATCCTGTTCTTCGACCGGGGCCCATTGCTTGTTGTTGTTGTTGTTGTTTGAGTCTTCAGTATTTTGACTGGTTTGATACAGCACTCCATGCCTCCCTGTCCTGAGCTAATCGTTTCATTCTACATAGCTACCACACCATACATCCGAGGCAATCTGTTTAACATATTCTAACCTTGGTCTACCCCTACAGTTCTTGTCCTCGACCCTTTCTTCCATAACTAAGCTTGCAATTCCTGGGTGTCTTAGTGTGTGTCCTACCAACCTATCACTTCTCTTCATTAGCAGCCGCCAGAAACATCTCTCCTCTCCCACTCGTCTTAATACCTCTACCCATAAGATCTTCATCATTCTCCTATAACCCCACATTTCAAACGCTTCAATTCTCCTCTTCTCTGCTGCTCCAATAGTCCAACATTCAGTTCCACAGTGTGCCACGCTCCAGACAAAGGCTTTAAAAAATGACTTCATAATAACTAAATCTATATTCGATGTTAACAGATTCCTTTATTGCTTATTGATTTTAATGCACCTGGTGGCTCCATCACTGGGGAACGGTACTGCGCAACGTTGGAGAAATTACGGCGTGCAATTAAGGTGAAACGTCCAGAAAAACTACGACAAAGGGTGCTTCTGCTTCCCATTACCGTAAAGGTCGTTACGAAGACGGAACGCCAATGCAAGTTGGAGAGACTCGAGAACCGCCGTATAGTCATGATCTCTCCCCATGTGATTATCACTCCTTTTGTCCCTTAAAAACGACCCTGATGGGTCGACGGGTCCTGTCGGACGAGGATGTACAGCAGGTGGTTACGGACTTCTTCGAGCAACAGTAACACGGTGTCTTACCACACGGGGATCTTCAACATGTAGCGTCGGTAGGATGAGTTTTCAATGCTCAGGCCGATTTTGCCGGATTGACGTACCGATTCCGGACAGTACAGCCGTCAAACGGAACCTTTTTGATCACGCCTGATATAGATGCTCGATAGTGCCTACATAATCTGTACCACTGCTGTATGAAACGTTTAACATTTTCCTTGCTTAAAACTCACTCTTGTTACAGATGATGCTGACGTTGGTGTGTCTTCTGGCGGCTATGGTGCTCCTCACGGACCCAACGCTGGCCGCCACTATGTGTCCACAACTCTGTACTTGCGGTCTGGATATGAAAGGACGTCATCAAGTCATCTGCTCTCAAGGTGGTATGCCAGACCCAATACCCATCACGTCAATGGATCAGCAAGTGGAAGTGTTGATTATCACCGCTCCGGAGTCGAACCCAAACTTCATCACCATCGGCCCCATATTCCAACAGTTTACACGTCTAGAGGAGCTTCACATCACCGACTCTAACATACCAGCCATTGGGAAACATTCCTTCTGGGGTGTGCCCACATTGCAAGAGCTCAATCTTGTCCGTAACAACATCTCTCATGTGCTGGACTACAACTTCAGAGGACTGGCCAACTTGCTGAAGCTGCACCTGGATGACAACAGGATCGAGTCGATGCCCAGTGGCACGTTTCGCCACCTGCAGGAGCTGAGAGTGTTGACTCTGGCTCGGAACAGGATCACAGAACTGGTCCCTCGTCTCTTCCTCATGTTGGGGAAACTCCACGAGCTGGATCTGAGTGGGAACCAGTTGGTCGAGCTCAACCCTGAAGTCTTCAAGGATGTTCAGGTGAGCATCACATAACTCCCTATCATCGTACAGTATATCTCTCATTTTTGATGGGAACACTGTGTAGCAACCAGTTTATCGAACTTCTGTAGGATGCCCAGATCATCATCACATAACTCCCTATCATTGTTGAGCTCAATCCTGAAGTCTTCAAGGACGTTCAGGTGAGCATCACATAACACAACTCATTATTAAACATATTTTCTTTAGGTTGGGAGCAGTCTAGAGATGGGCAGCAGTCGACTGAAAACAGTCGAATTAGTCGATAGTTAAAACCATCGACTTATTCGACTACTTAATAAAACAGACGAATGAATTCAACGACAACTCACCGTATCTGCGGCGTATCATAAACAAGTCGTTTGCAAACGACTGATCCCAAAGCAATCGTTGGAATCATTCGAATGAAACAAGTCGTTTGCATACGACTAATTCCAAGCGAATGGAATCATTCAAATTCAAGTAGTCGTTCTAAACAAACGACTTCTTCAGGATAACTTCATGCTACAATTGTGTTGTATATTTATTGTAGAGCTTTAATTAATAAGTTAAGTATACCTGTAGGTGCCTATAGTTTTATACAGTTCGTAGATTATTTCAATGAAATAGCCTACATCCAGTTGTCCAAATATATATGAATGTTATTGGAAAGGTGAGGCATTCAATATTTAGGTTATGTTTGAACTCCTTAACACAGTATATAAACCTTTAATGAGAATTGAGTGCATTCCTGAATTATTACACGGCTTGAACATGGGCTTACCAATTATGAATTAGAGTTCTATTTATTTTATGATTGAATTTCATTCATTTTTTCTACCACGAAATAAATGAATTACAAGAAAACAATTATGAAATTCTCCCCATAGCGTGATGGTAATGATCGATGCAAACGTAGAATAGCTTTTCCAGAAAAATTAAATCAGAAAATATTTTATATTGGGATCCAAAATAAATAGCATGGGTATAGCAAGTCGGAGGGCGTGTACGCTCAAATTGATTCTGATCGCCAATTGTTTTAGTGGAGATGGGCAGCACCGCAGCAGTCGACTGAAAAAGTTAAATCCATCGACTTGTTTGACTGCTTTTAAAAACATTCGAATGAATTCAACGACTACTCACCGTAACATAAACAAGTCGTTTGCAAACGACTTATCCCAATTGTGTTTTAACTTTTAACATGTAGAAAGCGCTCGGATTGTTTTACGTTCTGGTCATCAATTGTTTCAGCACGTGGATAGCGCGCGCATTAAAGAAACTTCGTATTTACATTGTTGCCAACAACTGAAAGTTCGCTCTCGTTGCTATTCTAAAGTGCTCTATTTTCGTGTGTAGGCCTATTTACTGTAGGCCGCAGTTTTATTGTTCAAGTCGTATTTCAGCTCTACGTTCTTAGTACTTCAGAGAGGATTAAATTAGTGAACACATAGCCTAACTTGTTTATGACTCTATGGAATAGTTTACATTTATTTTGTGGCATTAACATATGAAGTGTAATTATTTCAATGTTGGCTATGGAATTGTTCCCGGTACATAAGAATTCCCTCTCAGTAATAGTGAATTAATTTACTCTTAGGTTAATTAAGTGTTGCTCTATTACTTCACTTATCCACAGTACATACAGGTACATACATTGCCTTGTATCAATACCGGTATCGGGGAACATTTACTCACACATTTTGCATTAAATGAAATGAGCAACATTGCAAATAATGGCTGCACTCTACACGACGTAAACCACCATTTCGAAGCACAGTAAAAATAAATAAATAACTTTGACCAATTGCATGTTGCCGAGGTTCGCGTTGTCCAAACTAACGTCTGCAAAAATAGGTGGGTTAAGGAGAAGTTTGATTTTCATCTGTTGGTACGACTCAACTCAGCCGGTAACGGCTTGCAATGCTTTGTACGCTGCCTAGAACTGACTACTTTCAGTCGAATCCATGAAACAACACGCTTAGGAACAATGCGAATTCAGGTAACCATTCGACTGAAAGTAGTCCACTATCTACTGTCGACCAAAGTATTAAGTGCACTCGAGTTTGAAGGTTGTTCGTGAAGTAACCAATAGACCTACATAAAATCCAATAAAATCATCATTTTCGTCGTTCTATTTTGCGTTAGTTCATGTAGGTTTGGATTTTTAAATTTATATTTTAATATTTTTTATCGCAGTTGGAACACAAAAAGTGCACGTTTTTAAGCGTGTTTCAACCATGCGTCATATTTAAGAATTATTATCTCAATAACCCGTCATCAGATCGAATCCAACTTTTAACACAATATTCATTGGAATGTTGTATAACTGGTTTATTAATTTCAAAATTATGTGTGCCCAAGAAACAAAGTTGTTATCATTTTTGTAAGGTAACTTTTTCTCGTGGTTGGAAAATGTAGTTATTGGTTGCGATGTAATCGTTATACATCAAAAAGTTATGCTGTATGACTGTGAAATACGTAAATTAATTCACTTATTTTATATCGGTTTGTAATTGTACGAGGAAATAAACATGGTTCACCAGCTAGCCGCGCCGGGAACAGCTGTACAGCGTTGCCGATAAGGTGCCCACACGCACCATGGCGAGTCTCGCTCGGCGGTGATGGGCTCCATCTCAGCAACGCTGTACAGCTTTTGCTGGAGCGGCTAGCTGTTGAACCATGTGTTATTTCCTCGTACAAATACAAACCGATATAAAATAAGTGAATTAATTTACGTATTTCACAGTCATACAGCATAACTTTTTGATGTATAACGATTACAACGCAACCAAGAACTACATTTTCCAACCACCCCGAGCCGAGAAAAAGTTACCTTACACAAATGATAACTACTTTGTTTCTTGGACACACAAAATTGTGAAATTAATGAACCAGTTATACAACATTCCAATGTATATTGTGTTAAAATTTGGATTCGATCTGATGACGGGCTTTTGAGATAATCTTATATATAAAAGTGAAAGTCTGTATGTGGGTGGGTGGGTGGGTGGGTGGGTTGGTTCCGTATACAAATCCACACCGTTCCACCAATCTCAACCAAATTTTGCATACACATAGTTTAGGACCCAGAAGAAACCGCTGGCTACATGAATTTTCGATAGTCTTTCTCAATCTTCTGATTACGGCCCTTTTGCACTCAAGCACAGGCTAATCAAATCATAAAATATACTCATGAAGGAATGGCAAGGCAGATAGTTTCCATGGCAACATAGCTCAAGTCGAGACACGGCCGTCTGGATGCCAGTTGCGCTCTGCACTACCGGTATAGAAAATGAGCATCTTTACTTGAAATCTCGTTTGTTACTCACCTACTCACACAGCACTGTCAACCTAGTTTAGCATAACAAAGACTTGACACTATCTTCTACTATATATTTGTCAAATACCACTCACTCACTCACTCACTCACTCATTCATTCATTCATCACGAAATCTCAGAAACCACCTAACGGATTGGAATGAAATTTGGTATGCTGCTTCCCCATGGGCCGCAAATGCCCACTAAGAGAGGATTTTTGTATATTCAGGTTCTAAAGGGGTGTGAAGGGGGTAGACCTGCATTTCATTGAATAGCAATATCTCCCGATTGGTTTCATTGGGGGATGTGATAATCGGCACATAAACTCATCAATAAAAATAAGGAGTCACGAGTCTGAGGGTTTTTCGATGTGGCGTATATTATGAGGGGAAAGAGGTGAGAAGTGGGGATTGAAAGATTCCTAACGGAGCTTGTAACTCTTAAACGACATAGGCGAGGAGTTTGAAACTCAGCGGAAAAAAATCAGCATAAAAAATAAGTAAATATGTGTTTGATCGTTTTTTCATAAATCCAATTTAAGGGGCCCATGGGGAGGGGTGAAATTCTGGGGGAAAAAACAGGAAAGAAAGTGTCCTAACTGATTATCTGACTGACTCACTCATCAAACTCAGGGGGAAAAACTGCCTTAAAGTAAGTAAATAGCTGTTCGGCAGTTTTTTTTTCATAAATCAAATTTAAGGGGTTCATAGGGATGGGTGAAATTCTGAAAAAAGAAAATTGAAAGAAAATGTCCTGACTAACTCACTCATTCACTCACTCACTCACTCACTCCCTCATCATCGCCCAGCCAAAATTATTGAAGTTAGAAACATGACAGTTTGGGGATATGTTCATTGTATGTCAAAACCGTCTACTAAGGGAGGATTTTCGGATATTCAGGTTCTAAAGGGGTCTTAAGGGGGTTAAACCTGCATTTCATTGAATAACAATATCTCCCGATTGGTTTAATTGGGGGATGCGATACACGGCATATAAACTCATCATTAAAAAAGTAAGAAGATACGTTTCTGAGGGTTTTTCGATGTGCTGTATATTATGAGGTGAAAGGGGTGAAAAGTAGGGATTGAAAGATTCCTAACGGAGCGTGTATCTCTTAAACGACAAAGGCGAGGAGTTTGAAACACAGCGGAAAAAATCAGCATAAAAAATAAGTAAATATGTGTTTGATCGTTTTTTCATAAATCCAATTTAAGGGGCCCGAGGGGAGGGGTGAAATTCTGGGGGGGGGGGGGAAGAAACAGGAAATAGTGTCCTAACTGATTGACTGACTGACTCACTCATTAAACTCAGGGGGAAAAACTGCTTTAAAGTAAGTTAATAGCTGTTCGACAGTTTTTTTATCAATCAAAATGAAGGGGTTCATCGGGAGGGGTGAAATTCTGAAGAAAGAAAAAAAATGAAAGAAAATGTCCTGACTCATTCACTCACTCATCATCGCCCAGCCAAAAATATTGAACTTGGAATCATGGCATTTTGGGGGATATGTTCGTTGTATGTCAAAACCGTACACTAAGGGAGGATTTTTGGATATTCAGGCTCTAAAGAGGTCTTAAAGGGGGTTAAACCTGCATTTCATTGAATAACAATATCTCACGAGTGCTTTCATTTGTGGATGTGATACTTGGCATATAAACTAATCATTAAAAATAAGCAGACATGTGTCTAAGGGTTTTTCGATGTGGTGTATTATTATGAGGTGAAAGGGGTGAATAGTGGGGGTTGAAGGATTCCTAACGGAGCGTGTAGCCCTGTCTCTTAAACGACATAGGCGAGAAATTTGAAACTCAGCGAAAAAAATCAGCTAAATAAATAAGTAATTCGGTGTTCGACCGTTTTTTCATAAATTAATTTAAGGGGCCAATGGGGTGGGGTGAAATTCTGGGGGGAAAGGGAGAGAAAGTGTACTAACTGACTGACTAACTCACTCATCAAACTCGGGGGAAAAAGACAGCTTTAACATAAGTTAATAGGTGTTCAAGAGTTTTTTCATCAATCCAATTTAAGGGGCCCATGGGGAGGGGTGAAATTATGGTAAGAATAATTGAAAGAAAATGTCCTGTCTGACTCACTCACTCATCACGCCCAGCGAAAACTATTAAAGTTTGAAACATGATATTTTGGGAATATGTTCGCTGTATGTCGAAAACGTCAACTAAGGAATGATTTTTGTTTATTCGGGTTTTAAAGAGATGTTAAGAGGGTAAACGTGCATTTCATTGAATAACGATATCTCATGAGTTGTTTCTTTGGGGATGTGATATTCGGTATATAAACTAATCATTAAAAATAATCAGACATATATCTAAGGGTTTATCGATGTGGTGTATATTATGAGGTGAAAGGGGTGAAAATTGGGGGTTGAGGGATTCTTAACGGAGCGTGTATCTCTTAAACGTCATAGGCGAGAAGTTTGAAATTCGACGGGAAAAACAGCTTAAAATACAAGTAAATAGGTGTTCGACCGTTTTTTCATGTATCCAATTTAAGGGGCCCTTGGAGAGGGGTGAAATTCTGGGGGGGGGGGGGGGGGAAACAGGAAAGAAAGTGTCCTAACTGATTGACTCACTTACTTACTCATCAAACTCAGGGCGAAAACAGCTTTAAGTAAGTAAATAGGTGTTCGACCGTTTGTTTCATAAATCTAACTTAAGGGGTTCATGGGGAGGGGTGAAATTATAAAAAATAAATGAAAGAAAATGTCCTGACTCACTCACTCATCATCGCCAAGCCAAAATTATTGAAGTTTGAAACATGAAATTTTGGGGATATGTTCGTTGTATGTCGAAAACGTCCACTAAGGAAAGAGTTTTGAATATTCAGGTTCTAAATAGGTGTTAAGGGTATAAACGTGCATTTCATTGAATAACAATATCTCACGAGTGGTTTCATTTGGGGATGTGCTACTTGGCATATATACTATTCATTTAAAATAAGCTCACACATGTCTAATGGTTTTTCGATGTAGTGTATATTATGAGGTGAAAGGGTTGAAAAGTGGGGGTTGAAAGATTCTTAACGGAGCGTGTATCTCTTAAACGACATAGGCGAGGAGTTTGAAACTCGGAGGAAATCAATCAGCTTAAAAATAAATAGATAAATAAATAAAATAAATAGGTGTTCGACCGTTTTTTCATAAATCCAATTTAAGGGGCCTATGGGGAGGGGTGAAATTCTGGAAGAGAAACGTCCACTAAGGAAGGATTTTTGTATGTTCACTCTCATCGACCAAACCAAACTATTAATGTTAGCAGAATTATATTTTGAGTATATGTTTGTTGTGTGTCGAAAACGTCTACTGAGGAGGGATTTTTGGATATTCAGGTTCTAAAGGGATGTTAACGGGGTTAAACCTGCATTGAATAACAATATGACACGACTATGACGCGAGCGAAGCGAGGCTAAAAATGAGATGGTGTGTGTCTTTGTATTACTCAATCACGCAAGTACCACTGGTCCGATTTACATGAATTTTAGATGGAAGTAGCTGATTTACCTGGTTAACATATAGGTTACTTTTGATTTCAATACTTTGCAGTATTTAAAGATGGCGACCATTTTATTTACGTCACTACACCCTTTGGTTTAAAACTTTCATATCTCCATTTCAATTAAAAAGAGAACGCTAAGAAATATCAAACTTTTGATGGCATATACTAGGTTTAAAATTACCTTTTCCATCCGAAAGGTATCTCCAACCGTTAGCGAGTAAAACCTAAATTTGTGTTATAAAACACGGTCAACGCCTAGGGGTGTAGTTGGACAAAATATTCCATCCTTAATCTCCCTCTGCGCAGCACCTCGCCTATCCCCTGTTTTAACTGTCACCTTCATATTTTTAGCCTATTTTCAATTTTGAAAAAATAGGCTTATGAGATCACCTTTTGTCCGTGTGTGTGTGCGTGTGTGTGTGTGTGTGTGTGTTTGTGTGTGATTCGTGTGTGTGTCCCCCCCTAATAAAATCTAAACGACAGGAGCGATTTCAATGAAACTCGGAAAGTTCATAGCACTATTCCCGGCGACCTCGACCGTGCCCTTCAAATTTTGTTACGTCTCACCAATCCAACATGGCGGCTGTGCGAAATATTTCACCAGCATTCAATATCTCCGAAACTATTACCGATATTACCCTGACATTTTCAATGGTGATAGAGGGAACTACTATAAGTTCACTTATGTGACTTTTGAAACCCTGGTAACTACAAAACCGACATGGAGCCCAAGCGAATTTGCGACATTTAAATAGACGTTTCTCGTGATTTGACCAACCAAACGCAATGAAACTTGGTACAGTATATGTTTATATACATTGTAATGCACCGACATCTAACTTCGTTCAATTGTTCACATAATCACAAGATGGCGGATGTGCGAAATATTTCACCGGTATTCTATATCTCTGAAACTATTAGCGGTATCTCCCTAAAATGTTGTACGGAGATAAAGGGCACTACTGGAAGTCCATCTATAAGACTTTCAAAAACCGGTTAACTACAAAACGAACATGGCGGCCAAGCGAATTTGAAAATTTTAAATAGACCTTTCTCGCGATTTAATGTTCCAAGCGCACTGAAACCAGGTACAGGAAATATTTATACACATTGAAATCCACTGGTATCTAATTTAGTTCAATTGTTTACATAACCTCAAGATGGCGGCAGTGCGAATTTTAAAATTAAGTTTTTATTTCTTGTGATGTAGTCATGCGATCGAAGTGAAAGTTTGAAAAATGAACCTACGCAATAATTTTCCTTTAATGCTACATGACTCTATGGCCTATACATTTAACAATCCAACATGGCGACCATCCGAAATATTTAGACGATACTGAATATCTACGAATCTATTTTAGCAATCAAACTGCATTTTTTAATGTTCATAGGGGCTATGAACTTAAGTTCACCTATAGGACTTTAAATAACCTGGTGATCACAAATCCAACATGGCGGTGACGCGAATTATAAATATTCACATGGACGTTTCTCGCAATTTAACCATCCGAGTGCAGTGAAACTTGGTACAGTAAATCCTTATACGAATGTTCATCCACTGGCATCTAATTTATTTCAATTGTATCCATAACCTCAAGATGGCAGCTGTGAAAAATTTTAAAATCTCCTTGTTTTTTCTTGTGTCCTAATTATGCGATTGAAATTTGAATACTACACGTTCACAATAATCTGCATGTAACAGTATATAACTCTAGGACCTACATATATAAAATCCAACATGGCGACCATCCGAAATATTTAGTCGGTTCTTAATATCTACGAATCTATTACAGCAATCAAACAGAAATTGTGTATGTTGATAGTGGCAATTAACATAAGTAGGATATATGAAAATAGGCTGTATAGTTCTTCACGGAACTACTTGTTTTTTATGACGCGTAGCGAAGCACGGGTACTTCAGCTAGTAATTCTTAAATGTGAAGCATGATTGAAACACGCTTAAAAACGTGCACGTTTTGTGTTCCAACTGCGATAAAAATATTAAAATATAAATTAAAAAATCCAAACCTACATGAACTAACGTAAAATAGAACGACGAAAATGTTGATGGTATTGGATTTTATGTAGGTCTATTGGTTACTTAACAAACAACCTTCAAACTCGAGTACACATAATACTTTGGTCGACAGTCGTCGATAGTTTCTTCCAATGAATGACTAGTCCGTCGATGGTTAAAAGTAGTTGATAGTCCCATCTCTAGGGAGCACTGAGTGGCAACTGCTGGTCGATCACAACCTTGAGATCATTCAGAGGAGGATATTATCTTAATACACACATCAAAAAAAGTTTTGCATCACCTCGGTTCCCAGATCTCCGGCATATAGACGTTGACTGTGTATATTGTATCCAAGATACAGTCCCTTTGACTGTTCATAGATGTCACTAAAACTGCTCAAAGATGTAAACAACCATGCATGAGCAGGGCCTATTAGACGGAGGGGGTACGACAGCCGATCAGTTCCAGTCATTCCACCAGGACGAAGGTACGCTGCTCATGTTGTCTGTAGTTCTACCATGCCTAGAAGGTCAATACCGCAGTTCGATCGCGTCCGCATTGTTACTTTGTGTCAAGAAGGGCTCTCAACAAGGGAAGTTTCCAGGCGTCTCAGAGTGAACCAAAGCGATGTTGTTCGGACATGGAGGAGGTACAGAGATACAGGAACTGTCGATGACAGGCCTCGCTCAGGCCGCCCAAGGGCTACTACTGTAGTGGATGACCGCTACTTACGGATTGCCGCTCGGAGGAACCCTGACAGCAATGCCACCATGTTGAATAATGCGTTTCGTTCAGCCACAGGACGTCGTGTTTCAACTCAAACTGTGCGCAATAGGCTGCATGATGCGCAACTTCACTCCCGACGTCCATGGCGAGGTCCAGCTTTGCAACCCCGACACCATGCAGCGCGGTACAGATGGGCCCAACAACATGCTGAATGGACCCCACGGAATTGGCATCACGTTCTCTTCACCGATGAGTGTCGCATATGCCTTCAACCAGACAATCGTCGGAGACGTGTTTGGAGGCACCCTGGTCAGGCTGAACGTCTTAGACACACTGTCCAGCGAGTGCAGCAAGGTGGTGGTTCCCTGATGTTTTGGGGTGGCATTATGTGGGGCCGACGTACGCCACTGGTGGTCATGGAAGGCTACGAAACGGCTTTACGATACCTGAATGACATCCTCCGACCCATAGTGCAACCATATCGGCAGAATATTGGAGAGGCATTTGTCTTCATGGACGACAATTCTCGACCTCATCGTGCACATCTTGTGAATGCGTTCCTTCAAGATAACGACATCGCTCGACTACAGTGGCCAGCATGTTCGCCAGACATGAACCCTATCGAACATGCCTGGGATATGTTGAAAAGGGCTGTTTATGGACGTCTTGACCCACCAACCACTCTGAGAGATTTACGCCGAATTGTCGTTGAGGAGTGGGACAATTTGGACCAACAGTGTCTTGATGAACTTGTGGATAGTATGCCACGGCGAATACAGGCATGCATCAATGCAAGAGGACGTGCTACTGGGTATTAGAGGTAGTGGTGTGTACTGCAATCTGGACCACAAATGCTGAAAGTCTAGCTGTATGATGATACAACATGCAATGTGTGGGTCTCATGAGCAATAAAACGAGCTGAAATGTTGTTTGTGTTGATCTCTATTCCCTTTGTATTTAACGGTTCCGGAACTCTTGGAACCGAGGTGATGCAAAACTTTTTTTGATGTGTGTATAACTCTCGGATATCACACCTCCTTCTTACTTATGTTGGAGAAACTCAACGAACTGGACCTGATGTCAGGCAATCATTACATAATACACATAATTTTCTATTAACACATGCTGCACTACACCCCATACTTATACAACATTGCATTGCTACTTTGTTGGGGAAACGAAGAGTTTCATCAACTTATCCTCTCACTCCAGAGAGAAAGAAAAATGAAAATTAGCCTGCCACGGCGAAATAATTAAACTCGAGCAATTGCAGACCTCCTACGAATAAGTTTGTTACCAATAAAAATTAAAAAGTGAAATTTCAGTTGAAATAGGTGTATATTCACGCCTGTATGCAATGGCGCCATCTCCTGAAAAGTTACTGATTTATTGGTTACATCCTTATTCCAGAGAGGTCTTCAGTTATTGTAGGTTTTTGCCGTGCAAGGTTTCTGTTCAAGCTGGCTCTAGGCAAGGTATGCCAAAAGGTGAGCAGGTGAGCCCAACTAGAAAAACCTGGGCCAAAAACTCGCGCCAAACACGGTGTAAACCTAGAAGCATTGCCGAAGTTTGATATATAGAAAGTTATGTTATCACGAGATGGAGCGAAGATTGACTGGCCCGGGTTTCGAACAATCAGGATGTAGCGTGACGTCAACAATGAGTGAGTAGGAACATTTGACTGACTAACGAACTATTTACTTTTATACTAACAAACCAACACCCACTAGAAGACCTTTTCCTTTCACTTAAATTAAATAACAATAAACACAATTCACTATATATTTTTATATTGTATAATCGTTTCGGTCGTCTATGGACCACGTTATTTCCCTCGTTCTTTTACATTGGCCCAGTATATACGCATTCTTCTTCGGTGAGCTTCCTTTCATTCTTCGGTCCATTTCTTGCCGGTTTTCAATTTAGGTTTTGGCTGAAAACTCTGTATCTCCCCAAGTTTCTTCTTCAACGAGTCACGTTCCAACTTCATGTGATAGGCCTATCCCCAGTTCTTGTAGGTCTTTTTCCACCTCTGTAAACCAGATCCCTTTGGTTTTCTTTCCCACAAAGTAGGTACAGATTCGATTGGACAATCTTCCGGAGTTCATTCGTGTTAAATGGTAAGCCATTTCTATGTTGTTAATCCGTGCTACGAAGGCTTCCTTTTCACGAATGTTGGACTCAATCCATTCACCCAGGTATTTGAATTTCTCTACATGTGTTATTTGTCCTCCATTCACCATAAGTTCTCCGGGTTCTGTCTTGGTGTTCGTTATAAACTGCGTCTTCTCAAACGAAATCTGAAGACCTGCGCTTGCTGCTTGCACCTGTAATTGAATGATTTGTTTTGTGGCCGTGTCAAGAGAATTAGAGAAAATAGCAACATCATCTGCGAAAGCTAAACAGTCGATTGTCAGGTTTTTGTTCTTACAACCTAGTCTGACCCCATTCTCTACACCATCCTTACACAATTAATTACGCCATTCTCGAATAACTTTCTTAAAAACACAGTTGAATAACAGAGGCGAGAGCCCATCTCCCTGTCTCACCCCTGTCCGTATTGCGAAGGATTGAGAAACCTCTCCCCTGAATTTCACTTTGGAAGCTGTATCCAACAGGGATTGGTGAATGATTGCTCTTGTCTTATTATCTAAACCAAATTCTCTTAAAACCTGGATCAGGATACTTCGATCCAGCGAGTCGTAAGCCTTCTTGAAATCAACAAAGGTCACAATAAATTTCTTACTTCTCAGATTCATGTACGATAGAATTGATTTTAGATTGATGACTTGCTCAACACGAGAGCGCCCCTTTCGAAATCCACCTTGGTAATCGCCCAGTTGTTGATCGGACTGTGCTTCCGATCTCGTTTGAAGCGCTTTCGCGAGAATCTTGTATGTTACCGTATCGAGAGGAGTGATATGCTACGATAGTTGTTTACGTCCGCTTTATCACCTTTCTTGTGCAGGGGGTGAATCAGGGCCGATGTCCAATCACTGGGCAGTTTCTCTGTTTCCCAAATCTCCCGGATGATATCCGTTAGCTTGTCGACTGGTTTTCCACCTGCGTATTTCCAGAGTTCGGCAACTATTGAATCCTCACCTGGTGCTTTATTGTTCTTAAGTGAGTGGATTATCTCCTCGATTTCTTCCCTAGTTGGTGGACTTGAGTCTGGATTGACGAGCATATTTTTGTGAAAGGATAATTTCGATGTTGGAGCCTCACAATTAGGAGGGAACTCAAAGTATTTCGCCAGGATCTGACAGTTGTCTTTGTCATTGTAAGCAACTTTCACATCGGGATTCCTATAGTGAGGACTGGGTGGTGTGTATTTACTGAGATTTTGCTTGAAGGTTTTATAGAAATCACGGGTGTTGTTCTTTTTGAAATCTTGGTATATCTGTGCCAACTGATGTTTGTGGAATGCTCGTTTTATCCCGCGTATGGTTTTATCAGTCTGCTTTCTCACGACCAGGAATCTTTCTCTCGTTTCTTCATTCTTCTGTTTGTTCCATCGCAGCCAAGTAAGCCACCTTTGGTGAATGGCATCGTCACATTCATTAGTCCACCAAGGATGCCTCCTCGACTTTGTCAGTGGGATGGTTTCCTGTGCCATTTCAAGTATTGCTTCTTTGAGTTATTCCCAATTCTGTAACTCAAGTGCTTCAAGTTTCTGACTGAATTCGCTTTGTGTTCTCAATTTTTCCACATCAAACATGATGATCTTTCTTCCCTGAAATCTCTTGGTGGATCTTGGAAAAAGTTTTAGTTTTATCTTTGAAAGATTCGCGCTTCTTAAGACTTTTACATTCTGGATTTCTTCATGAGATTTACGAGAAATAGCATCGTGGTCAATTTGGAATTCGCCGAGATGGGGATTTAGGGATGTCCATATTTTCTGTTTTGCAAGAAGTCGTATGAAAGCGGTTGACTTCATCACTAGGTTGAACGCCTTGCATAACTCCAGTAACATTTCTCCATTGCGGTTTGTTCTTCTGTGGGCCGGGTATTCTCCGATAACATTCTTGAATTTCTTTTCCTTACCGAGCTGAGCATTGAAGTCCTCGAGAAGGACGATGATGTGTTTCTTGAGAATCTTGGTTAGAATATCTTCAAGCTCTTCTCAGAAGATTTCCGTCCCTTGTGGATCAATTCTGTTAGCTTGATTAATTGGGGCTGGGATGTTCACCATGGTGTGGGTTTTATTTGTGCTTCGAAACGAAAGGATCGAGCTGCTGCTGTACGAAACCAACAGGGACCATGAAAGCAGTGTGACGCACATACTGCGGAACTGGTATATGGGAATTCAGTTAACTACACCATCTAGATTAATCTAGCAACCCCACAAAAATGTATAATTTTATCATTACAGCCACCCAAATTAAACAAAAACCACCTAAATAGAAAATCAGCCCACTCCGCATACAATGGAGGGGAAAACTTTACATAAATCTTCCACTTCTTCTTCTTCCTAGCATTTAATCCGCATTGCCCCGTATTGCAGGGTCTGCTTTCTTGCACCTTTGCTTCCGTTTCTGCCGGTAGCTTGCCACGGTGGGTGAGTGGTTATCGTGTCGGACTACCAACCCAAGCTTGCAGGTTCGCTCCTGGCTGTGTGCTAAGCGAATTTTGAAAGGCGTCAAAAATTACGACATGTATGTCATACGTTGTCGGCATGTTAAAGAACCCATTTTAATTCAGTAGGCCGTGTTCATAATGGCAAAATTAATCTCGGGATTTTCCGCCATCACAAAGTTCCTCCTTTCTCCACTAGAAACCGCTATAGTGTCAAGGAGCTTAGATATCTAACCTCCTTGACTTGCAGAGCTCTCCAAAGAACGACAAAATTCGACACGCAAGCTGCCCTCTGGGCGTCAAATAACAAAGCTTGCACCCGAGGCCATACAATATTATTACTATTATTTCTTCCGGTATTTAGCGTCCCTAGGTGGAACGTTCACCGTGTACATGTCTTTCCGTAAGGTGTCGAGCCAGCGCTTCCTTGTTCGTCCTCGCGGTCTACGGCGTTCAAGTCACACATCTAGTGCAGTTTTCGCAACTGATGAATATTGTTGCTGCGTAATGACACATGGCCATACCATCACAAACGACTCTCACGCATGTTGTCAGTTATTGGAACTACACCAAATGTTGCCCGCACATCCTCATTCCTGTAGCGGTGTAGTCTAGTAAGTCCTTACGGCCAGCGAATCATCTTCATTTCCATGACATGCAGATATTGTTCATGTCTCTTCGTGATTGGCCAACATTACGTTGCATAAAAATCCACCGGTCAAACGATGTTCTTTTTTTAGAGTATATCTTCTATTTGAAGTACAATGTCACCTCCGATCGAAAAGGACTCTAGTGATTTGGCACCACTAATAAATATCAAACTAAATTAACTCAAATATAAAATCAACAACGAAACAAAGGTAAAAGGAAGACCAATGGGAGCACCAGTCCCTAACAAAACATCCATTCGGATGATCTAAGCCATAGATTAGCAAACTATCAGTGTGGGAGGAGACAGGGAAACGGACTTATGATAAAGAAGGTTGAAACGACAGCCGAAAACTTTGCAGGCACCCATTGACATATGACGCGTCTCCAACCAGAAATATTCGTCGAGAAATTGCCACTGATCATGAACGACTGAAGGTTTGCCCATGTAATACCTCAGCCTAGGCTAAAATAAAGAAAAAGTTTCCTTCGAACTGCAAAACTTTTGAAAGTTTCTTTAGACAAGGCAAGACTTCTTCGATGGAAATCGGTACAACAAGATTGGATGGAACCGCAAGAACATCTTCCGGCAATTCACAACGAGGATTGGGGTGTTTAGAGGTCCCTTAACTGCTTAAGAGCTGGTGTCGGTAGGATGAAATCCTCTCCTAAACTATTGGGTTTCACTGAGGATAGCAAGTGTGGGTGAGGAGAAGAACAAACGTTGGAACATATGTGCCAGTGCCTTCTTTGTCCATTTACCTGTTTAACGCAAGACCTTATGCTTGAAGACGATGGTGCCATAGGTATGGCTCAATTTTGGACAAATGTCATCTGATTTTCAATTTTGGTCAATGATATTTCTTAATGTGTTTTTGTTTTTGTAAATATGTATAGGCTACTGTATATAACAATGCGTTTTTTGATTTTGTAAATATGTATGCTGTATATAACTATGTGTATTTAGGGGTCGATGACCTCGTAGTTCTGCCCCTTAAAACAACAATAACTAACTAACTAACTATGTGTGTATTGTAAAGGTAGGCTTCTGATATTAGTAAATAAATAAAACCTGAAAGTTACATGATAAATTAGAAACCAGCCACGTAAACCTGACGACCTATTTTGTGCCCATCACACGGCACCAGACAAAGTGTGAACCTAGGACTTTAATTAATAGAAGCTGGGTGGAGTTTAATTGAAGTAGCTGCAAGGAAATTAAGATATTACGAAAATCAAAAGCAAATTATATTAATGAAGCATAAAATGAACGAATATACTGAAGGGTTCCGTACAGTTTAGACCAGGTTCAGGCTAAAACGTTCCAAGAAACTCAAAGAATCAGGAGTTGACAGGAACTAATGAACCGAGTTGAGTAGCCGTGGATACACGGTGCCAGAGGTAATAACTGTCACTCATTTGGAACTCTTTCCAGGCCAGAAAAATCCCCGCTCTGACGAGTTGGAGCTGTAAAACAAAGACTCTACTGAAGAGTGGCAGGTAGACATGCCTACTCTTATTTAAAAACTCGATTAGAATATACAGTTCAAATGGGAAAATTATGCCTGAAATTAAGAAGCCTTAAAATGTTTTACCATTAGGCAAACAATGAACAATATATCTAGGTAAATAGCCTCAGCCATGAAAACGAGAATTAGGTTATGTAAGAGTGAGATTATGGGGGGGATATCGACTGTGTTATGTGATGCATACACCATATGAACTAATACGTATTTATGGCATTTATATGTATAGAGAAACAGTTCATATTCTCATATTATGTAATTAACGCAAATATTTAATTTTCAGGAGCTGCGGGTGTTGCGATGTCGTGCTTGTGGCCTGTCCAACATCAACACGATGATCTACCGGCTGCTACCAGACCTCACTTTTCTTGACCTGGGAGACAACGAGTTCAAGTACATCGCTTCTGACGAGTTCCGTGATTTGCGCAAACTGCAAGTACTCAAGCTGGATGGTAATCAACTACCTGTAGTACTGGAACGATCATTCGGAGGTCAAGTGGAACTACAAAGGCTCTCTCTTGCTCGCAATCGCCTTGCAAAAGTTACAACCACAGCATTTGCAAATCTCACTACACTACGAGATCTAGATTTGAGTTACAACAAACTGGACCGTTTAGAGACTACTACGTTTATGCCTCTAAGTGAATCGCTGAAACGACTAGAACTCAGTGGCAACACAATACCTCTAGTGGAGATTAAATACGTTCTGCAAGTTGTGTTGAAACTGAGGGAGATTGCTCTTGCAGATATGGGGCTTACAGAACTTCCTTTAGGCTTCTTCGTCTATCACGAGCACCTGAGATTCCTTAACCTGTCAGGAAATAACTTTGTTCATTTCCCGGTGCAGATACTCGCTCCAGTGTCGAAACTACAAGAACTTGACCTTTCTAGAAATAAATTCCGCGGGTTAGATGAGGCCTTGCTTTCACGTCTTGAATTGATCAAGACAGTGTATCTCCATGGCAACCAATGGGCTTGTGATTTGTGCCATATTCTACCAATGCTTACCCGTGCCAGCAAAGGTTATGGGGGCATGTTCAAAGGACTCAGATGCTCATCACCGTACTCTCTTGAGGGCAGGTCGGTGGAAACTCTACACCGCTCCTCTCTGGGATGGTGCGGTAATAGTGAAGGAGGGTTTGGATACGTAGATGGAACTGGAAACGCCGACTCATCGGTAACTACAGATTTCTTTATGGATGACTCCCGTCTGGGATTGATCGCTGCGGGGGCAGCGGTACTCTTACTCTTGTTGACAGGTGCTGCCCTCCTTGCAGGCATTGCACATTCTCGGCACCATGCCGCACACTATTACACTCGCGAGGAGCAGCGAGGACCTGAACACGAGTCCATCTTCGAGAACCCAACAGCTATGCTCAGTGAGAATGGAGATACCCCTTACAAGACAGTACCTGTGGATATTACACAAACCAAGAAGAAGAAGAAAGTGTCCATATCAACAATTGACAGTATGAAGAAAGACCCAGAACTACACACGTTGACAAACGGGACTTGAGTCGCAGTGTTCTGTGAGGTGTTGGAGACTCATTGTTAGTAAAATACTCACAAATCTAACAAGATCTGGATGGTATAAACTAATTGAAGTGCAAGGTTTAGTGTGTGCAATGTCTAACATTTAATTCAGATCTTCCGTAAATATTGAGATGATAGAAGGAGTGTAGAGGATGTATTCCATCCGTCTGAATGAAGGAAAACAAATGGACACAAGATGCAGGTAACCGAATAGTATTAGATATGGACTTCGAATATATCTTTGAGGAGAGTGCTTCATCGGCACTAAATAAAGGACTGTGATTGTGATGTCATGTCTAGTGATGAACCAGTGTGGAAAATCTGTGCGATTTGAAAGGAACAGAATGTAAAGTAATACAGTATTTTTGGACAAAAGAGAAAAGGATTCCTGGAAAGAAGGGCAGTTGTATATTTAATTTTTGAGACAAATTATATTTTTGTACTGTAAATATTATTTTCGGGTGAAGATATTTATTAAATTAACTCAATTCGTTTAACTAATCTGAGTTATATATTTGATTTAGTTGGCTCATTACACTTTAGTAGTTTATCATAAATTGACCAATATTATCCTTAAATGAATATTTCCGTACTAATATAAACTATTTTATTTTAACAGTATTATGTGTTTGAGACTGTGAACAGTGACCCTACCACATCATCCCTTATCCCATTAAGTTACTAAGGGTTGACCTAAGAACATATCTTTTGTTATCATATGCTAAAGTAATAAAGAAATTAGTTCATTGTTGACAGGTGAAATGTAGATTACAAGTTCATGCATCATGGTATGCCTGATTTTAAGCAACCATTACCATTCATGTATAAAATGTCAGGGCAAAACATACTGTGTATGTTTGTAAACCTGTGTTCATGGCTAGAAAGCAACATATGTAAATATAAAATAATTTTTTAGGTAAAACTGGCTTTGTTGAACTAATTTTGTAATATGTTCCCCTTTTAGAGTACAACAATTCTATGTCATATAAAACTGGATATTCGTGTACTGGAGTGGAGTTTCAACTCTGAGGTTGTGTCAGCTTGGAAAGTAGCCACTAAAAATGAATTAAAAATAAACATGCAAGAGCACACCACTTGACAAATGATAAGGGGGAGATCCAGCTTAAAAGAGGAATACAATGTCAATATTCATTCGATTGTTGAACATGCTACAAATATTGTTGACAAATGGCACTCATATCACAGTGCTTATGGCAACCAAAATAAACTTTTATAATGTCAAAATTCCTATCATAAGAGCTTATCAGAAAATTTCCTAAATTTGCTAATTTTCTTTACCGTGCATCATCGTTTTCCACATATATACTAAGTTTTTAAGACATTTCCTACTTTCCTTTTTTAAGGTGAGTATTACATCTGCACCTACACAATGCACCTCAATCACTAACATATACTATAAATTAAGTACTATTATGTTCGACGATGTCGCAATGTAAACCCGTGTACTTTGGGTGTGTGTAGAATCTGTCATATAACCAGTGTTAATTGTGATGACTGCATTAGTGTGTGTTTTCTGTTTCAAATTCAAGTAAGGACAGCAGACATTGCATTTTTTCAAGTAGTTCCCCCTTTTGCCGCCAACCGCCACCGTCAACGACTACTAGTTCAGAACTGGTTACCAGATGCCATCGCAGTCGGCTCCTGGCGAGGAACGTCGGAACCTAAGAGCGTTTGTCAAATGTTTAACCTAACCTATGATTTAGCTTCACACAGGTGTAATTAGCGGAAGGTTCTTTAACATGCCATAAATCTATGACATGGGACCGCCGGCTTTACTTCCCCTTCGAAGGAATGCATACTGAGGGATCTTTAACGCCCTTAAGAAAAACGATGACTTCGGCCGGGTTTGAACCCGGGATCTTGGGCATAGAAGCTCAGCATGCTACCAACTACGCCACCGAAGCGTAGTGACAGTAGTCTAACTCTTAGACTATTTATAATTCTGATATATATGTATTAGATTCTGGAAGACACTCTTTAGAATTGAGAAACCTCTTTGCGTGTGTCAGCACGTTCCACCAGTATTAAACAGCTTGCCACCTACTGTCAAAAGATATGCATTCAATTACAGCACGGTAGTTGGCTGCTATAAGCAGGAATATTTGAGATCTACTCAGAATCGGAACTGTAAGTTGTAGCTTTTCAGTCGGTCAACACGAATTTGCCCAAAAATTGGGCAGGGTACAATGTATAGAATCTATTATATATAATCGAAAATTGACTCATCACCCCAGGGCTCAAACCACTAGACCTAGAAAGCTGAAATTTTGCATGTTGGTTGATCCGAGTATGTAGAGGCTCACTAAGAAACGGTTTTTGAAAATTCAATTTGTAAGTGACGTTTTTCGGCCCTTTGGCATTGACCATTCAAAATTGACTCATCGACGCAGGGCTCAAACCACTAGACCTAGAAAGCTGAAATTTTGCATGTTGGTTGATCCGAGTATGTAGAGGCCCACTAAGAAACGGTTTTTGAAAATTCAATTCGTAAGTGACTTTTTTCGGCCCTTTGGCACTGAGCAAGGACAGTCGGTACAAAGTTCGGATTTAGCTAATTTTAAGCCGCCAGGTACGAGAAACAACACTCGGAGATCCTGTAGGGACCCCGAAACACAATTTTTAAGTTCCTAAAATGAACGGTTTCGGAGATATTCCCAAATAGTTGTGTTCCCTCTGAGAAACAGATCAACGTTACTATGGCAACCGCTGAAATTTCGCAGACCGGGGATAGTTTTCTGGCAATATCTCGAAAACCGTTCGTTTTAGGGCCTGAAAACGCGGGGTTTGTTTCCCACTTCTAACCACGAACATTGCTCTTCGCATTGATACGCGTAAAATGAGATATATTTTATTTATAGAGGTGGCGTTTGGGGTCGGATACGATCGTGATTTTGCGTCTAATTTTATACTCTTTGAGCCGATTATTGTAAGCGAGTTTTCAGATCTATACTCTAATTTACAATGTTACGATGCTTTCTATTTTGCACGGTATGTTTTCATTTTCTTTATAAATTTGTTTTTTGTTAACAGCATATTTTTGTTTGCCAATTTTGATCTGCTCTTTTTCGTTTTTACCATGATCAGCAACTCATATTCACAGTCGAATGTGTCGTATTCTACCGGCTGTCACGTTAATTATTATTTTTTCTTAATTACTCTTACTGAGGAATTGGGCAAACTTATTTCAATAAAGTTGGTATTTTGTCTTTCACGGCCATTGGATCCCCGCACACGGCACGGCTTAAACCAAGAATTGTTGCTGAGTTGGACTAATGGACTAATGGTGCAGCAGAAAAGAGGAGAATTGAAGCTTTTGAAATGTGGTGATACAAGAGAATGATGATCAGATGGGTAGATAGGGTAACAAATGAAGAGGTATTAAGACGAGTGGGAGATGAGAGATGTTTCTGGTGATTGCTAATGAAGAGAAGAGATAGGAGGGTAGGACACATATTAAGACACCCAGGAATAGCATGCATAGTTATGGATGGGATGGTCGCGGACTAGAACTGTAGGGGTAGACCAGGGTTAAACAGATGCCTCGGATGTTGGGTGTGGTAGCTATGTAGAGATGAAACGATTAGCTCAGAAGAGGGAGACATGGAGGGCTGCATCAAACTAGTTAAAAATCTGAAGACTCAAACAACAACAATCTAGAATTTTAATTATTTAGAGAGGCATGTGAGGCAAAAGGTGGTTGGAGAATTTCAATCCCTGGGATGTAACACTGGAATAGACTGCATAATGTACATCAGCGGCCAAGATGAGAGATATTTAACTATAGGTCTAATAATAGCGATATATTGACGTTCAAATCATCAATAAGTATGGCCAAATTACATCCAGAATAGCTTAAGTAAGAATATTTTTAATTCCCCATATTCCGATAGATTTGCCATTCCAGTGTGCAAGAGTGCAGTTCCCTCTTCAAACATTATTCTCAATTTCTTTAACAATGCTCAATGACACACACTTAACAGTAGCACGTGTACATTTAGACAAAACAATTTATTCCTATGGGCAACTGTATGTGGCGTGCTCGCGAGCATCCGGACAACAAAATCGTTATGTCTCAGCAGAAGATGGCAAAACAAAAAAAAAAAAAATTAAATGTGTTAACATAATGTAACATCGAACCCTGCAGACTTTCACAACTCTATAAAATTCCCACTTTGCTGCTCATATCAATATACTGTATGTATCAGAATATTCAGAATTAGAATGGACCCACCTATAGCCGCGATTGCTGTAATAGAATAGACCAATTATCAGCAATAATGCATCGACCCCATTGTCTTGATCGCGGGCGAAGCCGCGGGTACCTGCTATTGCCGGTATATGAACAATAAGTAAATAACACCTGCCGCGGTGGCCGTGACCGGTAATGCGCTACCTCGTGCCTCGCTGGCATCGGGAGAGCGTGGGTTCAAATCCCACCTCGGCCGTCATGAAAATGGTTTCCGTGGTTTCCCATTTTCACCTGCTGGCAAATGCCGGGACGGTTCCTTTCAATAGGTCCACGGCAAATCTCCTTCATGACTCCTTTCCTGAAAATAATAATAAACAAGATATTCAGTAAAGAACATTTAGCCTACTTTCTTCTAAACTCTTTGTCCTTTTCAAGGAGTATAATTGAATGTTGGTTGTAGTAGCTTGTTGAAATACAATGTGCTATACGGATATTAAACATGACACTGAGGTGCTCTTTACTAGTGCTACCTCTGTACCAATTTAGATCAATTCGGTTTCACCGTGTTTGAATTGATATGTTATACTTCATGTTGATAGGGGGAATCAATTTGCACACATACATGGCTGCCATCGGCAAACTATATGGCTGATGATCTTGTAGTTTAGTCAACATATGCTCCCCGCATAAAGGTATGTTTTTTTGCAAAATTTGGCAGAGATCAGATTATTAGGTTGGTCGTAATTTGATTTAAGCTTTTAACATTTGGGTGGTCGCCATCACGTTTTTGTCAAGATGGCGGCAATGTAAAACATGACACTGAGATGCCCTATGCTAGTGCTACCCCTGTGCCACATTTTGTTCAATTCGGTTTCACCGTCTTTGAATAGATAGAGGGAATCGATTTGCACACATACATGGTCGCCATCCGCAAAGTATTGGGCTTATGACCTTGTAGTTTGGTCAAAACAAATTTCATACATAAAGGTGTAATGTTGCAAACTTTGGTAGAGATCAGATAATTACGTTGTTCGTAATTTGATTTAAGCTTTTAACATTTGGGTAGCCACCATTACGTTTTCGTCAAGATGGCGGCGATTTAAAACATGACACTGAGGTATCCTTTGCTCTTGCTACCTCTGTACTAAGTTTTAATTCGGTTTCACCGTGTCTGAATTGATAGGGTGTATCGATTTGCACACATTCGGCCGCCAACTGCAAACTATTAGGCTGATGACCTTGTAGTTCAGTAAAAAGACGCTTGCTATATAAATATATGTTATATAAATAATTCATGTTTTTTGGGCTAATGCCGTGTGAAATTAAATTAGAACCATACGTTTCGGAGAAACCTTGCCTCCTTTTTCAATGGAATCAAACGTTGTGGCCAGAGAAAGAATATCAATGAGATTACAAAAAATTAAATATAGATAAATTCCTCTGTTCGTCACAAGAGAGCAGCTGCCAGAAATTACTGTATGGACCATGGTAGAACGGCGGACAGAGTAGTAAGTAAGGAGAAGGTAAAGGGGGCGGGGTGAAAATATAGAGACTCCTCGAATAATGAGGATGTCCAAAAGAAAGGGGGGGGGGGAGGGGGAGGTGGGAGGCAGTTGAAATTCTTAAAATCCCAATAATTTTAACAGAGACACTGGATATCAGCTAAGTGACACTTGGCTACCAGTTATTAAGGATCTAGGAAGATAGTTCCTCTCAGTCTCTCTGTTCTTCACCTATTTCAAATTGTAATTTTTTCCTCTATGGCTACAGAGCCTGGATTTGATCTCCTTTGTTCGTCACTGGAGGAGTTTCCTTCTGTTTTTTCGCCGTTGCCTGTATGACGTTAGGTATCGTTCAGATTCACTTCCCTTTTGTTTATGTTTCCTTATATCCATCTAACCCTCCGACCTCCCCCTCCCCCCTTTTCTTTTGGACATTCTCATTCTTCGCGGAGTCTCTATATTTTCACCCCGCCCCCTTTACCTTCTCCTTACTTACTACTCTGTCCGCCGTTCTACCATGGTCCATACAGTAATTTCTGGCAGCTGCTCTCCGCTGACGAACAGAGGCATTTATCTATATTAATTTTTTTGTAATCTCATTGATATACTTTCTATGGCCACAACGTTTGATTCCATTGAAAAAGGAGGCAAGGTTTCTCCGAAACGTATGGTTCTAATTTAATTTCACACGGCATTAGCCCAAAAACATGAATTATTTATATAGTAATCCGGGCCGTGAAAGTTTTAATCTACATAAATATATGTTGTCGCAAAATTTGGTAGATATCGGATGATTAGGTTAGTCGTAATTTGATTTAAGGTTTGAACATTTGGGTGGCCGCCATTACGTTTCCGCCAAGATGGCGGCGATATAAAACATGACACTGAGGTGCTCTTTGCTAGTTCTACCTCTGTACCAAATTTCGTTCAATCGGTTTCACCGTGTTCAAATTGATAGGGAGGGACAGATATTCAGAGTACACACACACAGACACACAATTTTTTGCCCTGTGTAGATCTCATAAGTCTACTTTCATTTTTTGCAAAAATCGAAAGTAGGCTAAAAATACATGTATTAGTTATGATCATTATTATAATGGGGCAATAGTGATCATAACTATAGTAAAGCCATCATTTCTACCGACTTGACGTTTCAGTGCTAGGCTAGAGTTGCTTTCGCTAAATCGTGACATCGTGAACGGAACTCAATTTGTCGTTATATATCGGTTTGAATGGCTACCTATGATTGGCTAGTTGAAGTAATTTTCCCTCTGACCGCTAGATAACTCTAGGTTAACACTGATACGTCAGGTCGGAAGTAATGATGATTTTGCTATAATACATGTAAATTTTTCCACAGTCAAGATAGCCGCTGTCAGCATCGGGATTCAAACCTAGGATCACCAGATTTGCTGTAGTTGCCCTCGCGGCTGTGGTGCACGATTTAACAGTAACCTATAGGTTATATATTTTATTTCCAAATTGAGCCTCTATGGACTGTACTTCACAACATCTGAGGTGATTCAGAGCCTGCTGAAAATTCGACCACATGCTGCGACCGGCCCAGATGATGTTCCATAGGGAAAACCTGCTGAAATGTGCGGAAGCATTAGCGCCCTCCCTGTGTGCATTATTCAACCTTTCAATCAACCAAGGTTCTGTGCCGTGTGGGTGGAAATGTGCTAACGTGGTGCCAATCTACAAGAAAGGTAACAGAGAAGATGTTGCAAATTACAGACCGGTGTGTCTTAATGTATGGAGCGACTAGTAGGAAGCAGCGTGCTGGAATTCCTGCGGGAGAACAATCTGCTCGACCCAAATCAGCACGGTTTTCTTCCGGGTCGCTCTTGCACTACGCTATTAACAAAAGTCATTGATGAGTTTCAGTTCTACTTGAATCAGCCAGAAGTGAAACTAGTAGACGGTGTCGCACTGGATTGGGCTAAGGTCTTCGAAGAAGTGTCTCATACTAGGTAAAAAAAAAACAACATTGAGGATGAATACAATATTATGAACTGTGTCATCCCACAGTGCACAAACTTAAAGTTATTAGGGGTAACAATCTCCGACACCCTGAATTGGAACATTCAAAGTGAAGAGGCAAGATGTAAGGCCACCAAAGTTCTGGGTTTCTTGTACAGAAACATGAGAGGTTGTAAACCTAGAGCTTTAAGGACGGCCTTCATATGCATGGTCCGTCCGATGTTAACGTACGGCTTACCTACTTGGCATCCTACTACAGCGGAAAACATGAACAAGCTCCAGCGTGTACAGCGCCGCGCAGAGAGGTTAAAAGCTCGTTATTCCCCTTCCCCTTAGTCAAAATTCCCATCTATAAAGGCAACAGCCAAACAAATTGATCTATTTTTTTTTCAAAAAATCCCCTACAGGTTCCAGTAATATTTACTCCTTTTGCCGACTGTCATTGGCATATCGCTCAGTTCGGAGAGGACGCGGTGTAACTCTCGTTCCGCCCTTCGCACGTAGCAATGCTTACCTGACAGGTTTCTACGGCCACTCTGCGTGGTTAAGGAACGCACTGCCAGGGGATGTCAAGATCTTCCCTCTTCGGAAAGTCAGGCCGTAGACTGCATAAAAAGGTACATTTTATAAATAAACGTATGTATGAGTGATTGATTGTCTCGCTGAATGAATATCTGAATGGAATGCATGAATGTATGGAGTGATTGAGGTTATGGAAGTGCGTGCGTGAGAGAGTGAGTGAACAGGAACAAGTAGTTCCGTGAAGAACTATACAGCCTATTTTCATATATTAACCTACTTATGTTAATTGCCTCTATCAACGTACACAATTTCAATTTGATTGCTGTAATAGATTCGTAGATATTGAGAACCGACTAAATATTGCGGGTGGATGCCATGTTGGATTTTTATATATGTAGGTCTTAGAGTTATGTACTGTTACATGAAGATTATTGTGTACGTGTAGTATTCAAACTTCAATCGCATGATTAGGATACAAGAAGTAAAAACCAGATTTTAAAATTTGGCACAGCTGCCATCTTGTGGTTATGGAAACAATTGAAAAAAAAAATTAGATGCCAGTGGATTAACATTTGTATAAGAATATACTGTACCAATTGTCACTGCACTCGGATGGTTAAATTGCGAGAAACGACCATATGAATATTTATATTTCGCGTCGTCGCCATGTTGGATTTGTGATCCCCAGGTTATTGAAAGTCCTATAGGTGAACTTATGTTCACAGCCCTTATGCACATTAACAAATTCAGTTTGATTGCTGTAATAGATTCGTAGATATTGAGATCCATCTAAATAATTCGGATGGTCGCCATGTTGGATTGTTATATGTATAGGCCATAGAGTCATGTACCATTAAAGGAAAATTATTGCGTAGGTTCATTATTCAAACTTTCACTTCGATCGCATGATTACGACACAAGAAATAAAACTTAATTTTAAAATTCGCACAGCCTCCATCTTGAGGTTACGTAAACAATTGAACTAAATTAGATACCAGTGCATTATAATGTGTATAAACATTTGCTGTACCAAGTTTCATTGCGTTTGGATCTTTAAATCGCGAGAAAAGTCGATTTAAATCTTTCAAATTCGCTTGGCCGCCATGTTCGTTTTGTAGTTAACCGGTTTTTGAAAGTCTTATACACGAACTTCTAGTAGTGCCCTTTATCTCCGTACAAAATGTAAGGGTGATACCGGTAATAGTTTCAGAGTTATAGAATGGCAGTGAAATATTTCGCACAGTCGCCATCTTGAGGTTATGTAAACAATCGAACGAAATTAGATGTCTGTGTATTGCAATGTGTATAAACATATACTGTACCAAGTTTTATTGCGTTTGGTTGGTTAAATCGCGAGAAATATCTATTTAAAAGTCGCAACTTCGCTTGGCCGCCATGTTGGTTTTGTAGTTACCAGGTTTTCAAATGTCACATAGACGAACTTCTAGTAGTTCTCTTTATCACCGTAAAATATTCCAGGGTGATATCGGTAATCGTTTCGGAGATATTGAATGCTGGTGAAATATCTCGCACAACCGCCATGTTGGATTGGTGAGACATAACAAAATTTGGAGGGCACGGTCGGGGTCGTCCGGAATAGTGCTATGAACTTACCGAGTTTCATTGAAATCGCTCCAGCCGTTTAGAAGTTATTAGGGGGGGGGGCACACACACACACGCACACACAGACAGACACACGGACAAAAGGTGATCTCATAGGCCTATTTTTTCAGAAATGACAAGTAGTTCCGTGAAGAACTATACAGCATATTTTCATATATCCTACTTATGTTAATTGCCTCTATCAACATACACAATTTCAGTTTGATTGCTATAATAGATTCGTAGATATTGAGAACCGACTAAATATTTCGGATGGTCGCCATGTTGGATTTTATATATGTAGGTCCTAGAGTTATGTCCTGTTACATGCAGATTATTGTGTACGTGTAGCATTCAGACTTCAATCGCATAGTTAGGACACAAGAAAAAACAAGGAGATTTAAAAATTTTCACAGCTGCCATCTTGAGGTTATGGAAACAATTGAAATAAATTAGATGCCAGTGGATTAATATTCGGATAAAGATTTACTGTACCAAGTTTCACTGCACGCGGATGGTTAAATTGCGAGAAACGTCCATGTGAATATCTATAATTCGCGTCACCGCCATGTTGGATTTGTGATCTCCAGGTTATTTAAAGTCCTATAGGTGAACATAAGTTCATAGCCCCTATGAACATTAAAAATGCAGTTTGATTGTTAAATAGATTCGTAGATATTCAGTATCGTCTAAATATTTCGGATGGTCGCCATGTTGGATTGTTAAATGTATAGGCCATAGAGTCATGTACCATTAAAGGAAAATTATTGCGTAGGTTCATTATTCAAACTTTCACTTCGATCGCATGACTACATCACAAGAAATAAAAACTTAATTTTAAAATTCGCACTGCCGCCATCTTGAGGTTATGTAAACAATTGAACTAAATTAGATACCAGTGGATTACAATGTGTATAAATATTTCCTGTACCAGGTTTCAGTGCGCTTGGAACATTAAATAGCGAGAAAGGTCTATTTAAAATGTTCAAATTCGCTTAGCTGCCATGTTCGTTTTGTAGTTACCGGTTTTTGAAAATCTTATAGGTGGACTTCCAGTAGTGACCTTTATCTCCGTACAAAATTTTAGGGAGATACCGCTAATAGTTTCAGAGATATAGAATGCCGGTGAAATATTTCGCACATCCGCCATCTTGTGATTATGTAAACAATTGAACGAAGTTAGATGTCGGTGCATTACAATGTATATAAACATATACTGTGCCAAGTTTCATTGCGTTTGGTTGGTCAAATCGCGAGAAACGTCTATTTAAAAGTCGCAAATTCGCTTGGCCGCCATGTTGGTTTTGTAGTTACCATGTTTTCAAAAGTCACAAAAGTGAACTTATAGTAGTCCCCTCTATCACCATAGAAAATGTCAGGGTAATATCGGTAATAGTTTCGGAGATATTGAATGCTGGTGAAATATTTCGCACAGCCGCCATGTTGGATTGGTGAGTCGTAACAAAATTTGAAGGGCACGGTCGAGGTCGCCGGGAAGAGTGCTATGAACTTTCCGAGATTCATTGAAATCGCTCCTGCCGTTTAGATTTTATTAGGGGGGGGGGACACACACACACACACACGAATCACACACACACACACACACGGACAAAAGGTGATCTCATAAGCCCATTTTTTCAAAATTGAAAATAGGCTAAAAATAGGCTAAAAATGTACTATGTCAATATTCTAAATCTGTAAATACTGAAAATATCTTTTAAAACATGTAAAAACTAATGTAGATGTAAACTGTGCCTGTGAAGCATGAAATATGTATGTGGGGCTTGCCCTTTTTCGCTAGGCCTTCCATACATCTTGTACGATTTATGGTAAATATCTGTCTGTTAGGTAGTCAGCCCGAAGGCTGGTTGGATCGTCAAAAAGTACCGCCGTTACGTTATGTGAGTAGATACCCACAAAAACCCAAGGCAGCACTATTTTGAGGCGTTCTAGGCAAGAAGAGGAGTGAGGTAGTTTGCCATTGCTTTCCTCACTGAGTCAGAACAGTAGTCCTAACCCTATGAGTTGAACCTTTCACAGCATTCACAGGCACTGACTGTGCCTCGAATGCCATTACTAAGCCCCACCCATACCTCAGTAGCTTCCATATAATCACAGCCATGAGTGAGACTGAGACATCGGTGAAAAGCCACCTTTTACTCTAGCCTGTGCCAACTGACAAATGCAAAAGTACTGTATTCATCAAGAGATGGCGAACAGGCCAAATAATAATAATAATATTAATAATAATGTACTACGTGTTAACAACCAATCTCATTTCAGTAACGAGTAGATGTTGTTCGTCTGCAGCTTTGTCATCCTGCCAGTATTTCTTGAGCAGATCATACAGCGCTTTCTATCTCTCTTCGGATGAAAGTCCTCTCTTTTTACTCGGTTCTGAATCCACTATAAAACCCTGATGAATTTTCACAGTCCTTCTGAAGCTGTCCCTGTCATTTATTTTATCATTTGTAATGCCTATCTCCCTCAGATCTTTCTCACACTCTTGGAACCACTTTATTTTAGATGTCTTGAAATTTAGAAAATTCCAGATTTTCTTTGTGAGCCGGTCGTTGGCCATACGGAAGATGTGTCCATAGAATATTAGTCTTGTTTTTTTATTGCTGTTGTTTTTGGTTCTATCTTACTGTATAGTTCTTTGTTGAATTTCATTCGAACCTGCCCGTCAACCCATCTGTAACCCAAGATCTTTCGCAGTAGCCTACGTTCCCTTTTAAGTAGCTGGTCAAATTCTCCTTTTCGATTCAAGCATAAAGTCTCTGAAGCACACAAACCTTCTGGTCTAACAACAGTGCTGTAATGACTTAATGTGGCTCCTATACTCAGCACCTTCTTATTATAAATGTTTTTAGTCAGTCGGTTCGCTCGCTCTAATTTCCAGACCATTCTGGAGGATAACTTCTCCCAGGTACTTACATTTCTTGACTAGCAATCTTTCCGTGGTTAGTTACCGTCCATTCTGGCACATCGCTGATGTTCGTCGCGTATTTAGTCATCTCATGGGAGATTTTTAATCCCACTTTCACTTCTGTTTCTTTTAGATTGTTTACCTTCTTGATTGCTGTGTCCATGTTGTTGGCAAAAATGGCCAAGTCATCCGAAAAGGCCAAACAGTCAACATATTATACTACTTTGAACTTGAGGCCCAACCAAAATCGAGCTTTGTTATTTTCTTCTCTATTCAGCGGCATTCTCCATTCTCGGATAAATACCCTGGGGATCCATCAATTTATTTTCGCCCGATATATTTAAACTTTTGTAAATGTGTCTACCGACTGAAGAGCAAACTTAAACCAAATATTTGCTAACCAACAAAGAAAAAATATGACTTCAAAAGTAGCGAATACAATTAACGTACATATAATGACTCTTCAGTTCTTAGTGTCGTAGGAGCAGGCTGAGTAGTCGCTTCCCTGGCAGTTTAATGGCCTGTCGTCTGGATGTTTAACGAACAGTGCTCGTGTTGACATCTTCCATTACCTCTGGTATCAAGTTTATCATCACCTCTCCTAAACATGAGCAAGTGAGTTTGCATGAGTATGACTCCCCAGAGAGTAGGCTGCAAGTACTCACGTGAAGTTAATGATCCTCAGGTAAGGGCTCCTCCTGGGGAAGACGAATGCTCCAGGGTAATGGATGGATCCCAAGGGTATTATCGTCACATCGCAGGGTACATTGTCAGGAGTAATTTTAAAGCTGATACATATGTAGGCGTAAAATTCATTACAAACTCGCCGTATTCCTTCAGTGTCTGTTATGGGTAGCTTGTCAAGATGTGGAAGAATTTTACTTCGATAAAAGCTATGCATGGCACACTTACTAGTCTGTAAACTAACACATATTAGTAATTAGTCCTAATAATTCTACTTTGATAAAAGCCTTCCATGGCACCCTCACTAGTCTGTAAACTAACACATATTAGTAATTAGTCCTAATAATTCTACTTTGATAAAAGACTTCCATGGCACCCTCACTAGTCTGTAAACTAACACATATTAGTAATTAGTCCTAATAATTCTACCTTGATAAAAGTTTTCCATGGCACCCTCACTAGTCTGTAAACTAACACATATTAGTAATTAGTCCTAATAATTCTACTTTGATAAAAGCCTTCCATGGCACCCTCACTAGTCTGTAAACTAACACATATTAGTAATTAGTCCTAATAATTCTACTTTGATAAAAGCCTTCCATGGCACCCTCACTAGTCTGTAAACTAACACATATTAGTAATTAGTCCTAATAATTCTACCTTGATAAAAGTTTTCCATGGCACCCTCACTAGTCTGTAAACTAACACATATTAGTAATTAGTCCTAATAATTCTACCTTGATAAAAGCCTTCCATGGCACCCTCACTAGTCTGTAAACTAACACATATTAGTAATTAGTCCTAATAATTCTACCTTGATAAAAGTTTTCCATGGCACCCTCACTAGTCTGTAAACTAACACATATTAGTAATTAGTCCTAATAATTCTACCTTGATAAAAGCCTTCCATGGCACCCTCACTAGTCTGTAAACTAACACATATTAGTAATTAGTCCTAATAATTCTACCTTGATAAAAGCTATGCATGGCACACTTACTAGTCTGTAAAATAACACATATTAGTAATTAGTCCTAATAATTCTACTTTGATAAAAGCCTTCCATGGCACCCTCACTAGTCTGTAAATAACACTTTTCAGTGATTAGTCCTTATTTATTTATTTAGCTTTTGGAATCACATTGCACAAATACAATTATAGTCCATATACACATTTACGTAATAATCTATACACGACATCTTCATGGGTGTTTTCAGTGTTATTAATGCAAAGAAAGTATGCATTTTCTATGCTGCTCCGTACATATGTTGCTTCACCATAAACCTTATCGTACGAGCACCTAAGAGATCGAAACCAGGTATTTTACCTCCGGAGGAGAATTGGTTTACATTCTCAACATGATGTTCTTGAACCGCATGTACATCAACTCTGTTATCAACCAAGTTCCTACGTAAGAGATGGCCTTTGGCTCTACTAATGCCTTCGATGTTCAGTTGACACAATCTAATGTTTGGACTCAGATTTCTGTATAGATGGTCATGAAAAGGTCCTTATAATTCTACTTTGATAAAAGCCTTCCATGGCACCCTTACTAGTCTGTAAAATAACACCTATCAGTAATTAGTCCTTAAATTTCTACTTTGAAAAGAGCTTTCGATGGTACCCTTACTAGTCTGTAAAATAACACTTATTAGTAATTAGTCCGTATAATTCTACTTTGATGAAATTCTGCATGGTACTCTTACTAGTCTGTAAAATATCACATATTAATAATTAGTCCTTATAATTCTACTTTGATAAAAGTTTTCCATGGCACCCTTACTAGTCTGTAAAATACCACATATTTGAAATTAGTCATTTTAAATCTACTTTGATATAAGCTTTTCATGGCACTCTTACTAGTCTTTAAAATACCACATATTTGTAATTAGTCCTTATAATTCTACTTTGATAAAAGCTTTCCATGGTACCCTTGCCTGTCTGTAAAATAACACATATTAGTAATTAGTCCTTATAATTCTACTTTGATAAAAGCTCAGTAGCACTATTACTAGTCTGTAAAATAACACATATTAGTAATTAGTCCTTATAACTCTACTTTGATAAAAGTTTTCCATGGTACCCTTAATAGTCTGTAAAATAACACTTATTAGTAATTAGTCCTTATAATTCTACTTTGATAAAAGTTTTCCATGGTACCCTTACTAGTCTGTAAAATACCACATATTTGAAATTAGTCATTTTAAATCTACTTTGATATAAGCTTTTCATGGTACTCTTACTAGTCTGTAAAATACCACATATTTGTAATTAGTCCTTATAATTCTACTTTGATAAAAGTTTTCCATGGTACCCTTACTAGTCTGTAAAATACCACATATTTGTAATAATTCTACTTTGATCAAAGTTTTGCATGGTACCCTTGCCTGTCTGTAAAATAACACTTATTAGTAATTAGTCCTTATAATTCTACTTTGATAAAAGCTCAGTAGCACTATTACTAGTCTGTAAAATAACACATATTAGTAATTAGTCCTTATAACTCTACTTTGATAAAAGTTTTCCATGGTACCCTTAATAGTCTGTAAAATAACACTTATTAGTAATTAGTCCTTATAATTCTACTTTGATAAAAGTTTTGCATGGTACCCTTACCTGTCTGTAAAATAACACATATTAGTAATTAGTCCTTATAATTCTACCTTGATACAAGCTTTCCATGTTACCTGTTGGGAATTGGGAGTGTATTCTATGCTCTTTGGTTTTAGGCAACTTGTATGTTGAAATAAAAAGATGGAGTCAGAACTATCACGAGGCCTGTAATAAATATTTTCAGTAAATTACGACAAAGTGGTGAAACCCGACGTGATATTACGAAGAGGAAAGAACGAATACCGGTAGGCCTACTTATAAATGGAAATGCTAAAAAAAGGTAGGATGGCTATCAGGCAGTCTGTTACTAAGAAGATGAATGATATAAAGGCAATTATAGTTGCAGAATCTCCTATTGATGTGATTTTGCTAAGATCGTATTTAAATCGTTTAAAAGCTTTAATGCATGAACTGCAGGTAGCAGATACTAATATAATGGGTGCTTTGTTAGATAATAACGAGAAAGATGAAATTGTACTCGCGGAGCGAGATATTATCGACAAATACAATGACGAATTCGAAGTTGTGAAAATAAAAGCTGAGGACATATTGTCTCAGATTGGAGCACATGCGTTAGTTTTAGGTGAGGTTAATGGAAATGGAAGTACCAACGGGAGTCAAGAGGGAAAAGAAGATCATTTAAACTTTCCAAAATAGAACTAAAAAGATTCAACGGCGAACTGAAAGAATGGTTAGGTTTTTGGGCGCAGTTCCAAAAGATTCACGACGACGGTAGCTTACACGCAAGTGATACGTTTCAGTATTTAGTTCAAGCGATGGAACCAGGGACAGAACCATGAGAACTCATTCTTAGTTACCCCCAAACGACCGAAAACTACCCTAAAGCTGTACAAGCTTTGAAAGAACGGTTCGGTAGGGACGATTTACTACTACAAGTATATATCAGGGAATTGTTGAAACTAGTTATTTCCAATGCCACGCATAAGGACAAGCTCCCTCTGCCGACTTAATTTATCAAGTTAGAATCACACCTACGCTGCTTTAATATTCTAAATCTAGCATTTGCGGATCCCAGTACTTGGTTTTTTCCATTAGTAGAATCCAGCTTACAGGAGAAAACACTAAGAGCATGGCAAAGAAGTCAGTTCTCAAGAAATGTCAGAGAGCGGGAAATGGATGAAACCCAGGTAGACCGACCCACATCACGACTAGATTGTTTAATGGATTTTCTCAAATCTGAAGTACAAAACGAACAGCAAATTCTCCTGGCCCAGGCAGGATTTGGTAGCCTAGAACTGCAAGAAAAACATGACAAGAGGGTAGATACGTCCAGATCGGAGAAGATGTTACGCAAAGATAAAACAAACTCACCAACGGTGGTGGCGCTTTTCAATAATAGTTCCAAAGCGCGTATATTCTGTGAAAAATTCCACGAGAGTGAGAATTGTTTCAAAACAAAGACTATGACACTTGATCAAAGAACTGCAAAAATAAAAGAGAAAAAACTATGTTACACATGTTTACGGGCAAATCATCTATCAAAGAATTGCAAGATGAATATACAATGTTTGATTTGTGGTAATAGACACGTGACGGTTATGTGCCCTAAGATGACTATTCACTGTAATGAACAGTCAAAGAGAAATGAAGATACGGATCAGTTGACGACGTCCGATCTTGCTAATTTTACTTGCGTAAAACAAGTTGTACTGCAGACTTTAATGGTTAAGATCCGTGGGAAATATAAACAAAAGACAGTGAGAGCTTTCCTAGACAGTGGTTCACAGCGATCATATTTGTTACAAAAAACAGCAAAGGAACTAGGGTTGGAACCTTGTGGTGAAGAAACCGTCACTCATATACTCTTCGGGGGAAATAACACTTCGTCAGTGAACCACAAGAAATACCGAATACAACAAACAAGACCTGGAGGAAAATTCGAATGTCAAGTAGACGTAAGAGATCAACCTAGAATCTGTCAGTTAATCCCAAGAATTTCCAAATATGAGGTACTGATGAAGGAACTTAAAAAGAATGGGATATGGATTAATGATATTGGAGATGACTGTTCAGAAATAGAATTGCTGTTAGGCATAGATGTGTATAGTAAACTTATCACAAGAAATGTTGTACCTTTGGCGAATGGACTCTCAGCGATAGAAACGAAGTTGGGATGGACTTAAGCAGGTGAGAGATGTGACAACACTGTTGAAGGAAATTTTGCGAATATCACAATTTCAATGGCATGTGGAGATAAAAATTCCATTGGGAAGTTGTGGGATCTGGAAGTAATTGGAATTCAAGATCCAGTTGAAGTGCAATCAACTGAACAACGAAATCATGAAATAAAACAAAACCTTCTCCAAACACTGAAGAAAACTGATGAAGGACGCAACATGGTCAATCCCCCTTGGATTGAAGGTCACCCAATTCTTCCTTCGAACATACCACGGCAGAGAAGAGACTAAGATCAACCACCGACAAGCTGAATAAGGCCAACTTATTTGAAGACTACAGTAGACTGTTCGGAAGCTGGGAGGAAGAAGGGTTCATTGAGAAGATAACGGAGGAAGGATGCCATTTTCTACCAGATCGACCGGTGATAAAGCCAAACAGTTTGACGACCCCAGTGCGACCGGTGTTTGATGCTTCATGCATCACAGAGGCAGGCGTGTCTCTCAATGACTGTCTGGAGAAAGGACCTAACTATGTGCAAATGATCCCTGAAATACTGCTAAGATTTAGAGAGAAGAAGATTGGTGTAACGTCTGATATAAGGAAGGCGTTTCAGATGATTGAGGTAGCGCCAGAAGATCGTAATCACCTCTGTTTTCTATGGTGGGAGGATAAACAATTTGGAGAAATCAAGGTCTACAGACATGCGAGAGTAGTGTTTGGAACGACTTGCAGCCCAGTCATATTAGGTGCAGTATTAGACTATCATCTATCGAATGTTCGTGGAGAAGACGAAGGAACAGCCCACAAACTGAAGGAATCACTACATGTGGACAACTGTGTAGCCTCGGTAGTTTCTATAGAGGAGTACAAGGGGTTCCGTAATGAAAGTACAAGAATACTGTCAGAAGCACACATGGAGCTAAGAAACAGGGAGAGTACCATGGAAGATGTATCGAGGGACGATAAGGAGGGTGGAGAAGCAGACGTTACGGAAATCCTAGGTCTGGAATGGAATAGAAGAGCGGATACGTTGAGATGTCATATAAACTCAAAGCTTACAACGTTACCAGAAGATGTCACTAAGAGAGAGCTATTGTCTTTCATTCATAAAATCTTTGATGTTATTGGATTCCTTTCGCCAGCATTGCTTCCATTCAAATTGTTGCTGAGGAAAGCATGGAAAGTTGAAGCAGAAAGCAAACCAACTCAAACGAGAGGAAGATCGAGTTGGGATACGCCATTACCTGAATTGGTATATATTGATTTTCGAAAACGCTACGCAGAAGTGCCGTGTTCAGGGGAGATAAAGGTTTCTCGTTTAGTTACAAGTGGTGCAGTGAATAAGGAAGATTGGTCGCTTCATACATTTACTGATGCCACTCAACATGCTTATGCGGCACCTGTCTTCTTAAGAACGGAAAGACCAGATAGAGTTTCCGTTGAGTTGGTGCTAGCCAAAGTCAGGGTAGCGCCCCTTAAGACGACTACCATTCCAAGGATGGAATTGTTAGGATGTCTGATGGGAAGAAAGTTGACTTCCTAGTAAGATCGTCATTACACTTAGAAGATGTTAGAGATAATTTCAAGTATCCCCTGTTGTTACCCTAAAGTCATGAGCTGGTTGATGCGTTGATAGAAGAACAATATCGACTGCATTGTCATGCTGGCGTACAGTTCTTGATGACCCATATTAGGAAAAGGTTCTGGATATTGCAGAGTAGAATATATATTAAAAGAGTGGTTTCAAGATGTATACAATGCAAACAGCACAAAGTTAAATATGCTGAATCTGAAGCAGTTCCTCTACCGAATGCCAGAGTCAAAGACACACGAGTTTTCGAAATAATTGGTATTGACATGGCTGGACCTCTCTTCCTAAAAGACGGGTCGAAGGTGTGGATTGCTCTCTACACATGTGCTGTTTTCAGAGCCGTTCACCTTGAATTAGTAACATCGCTCAGTACTAACGCCTTTGTATTGTCGTTAAGAAGATTCATCGCCATAAGAGGTCGTCCTTATTTATTCGGACAATGGAATTTTTTTTGTCGGCACTGCAAGAGCCTTAAAATGCTTAGATCAGCAGGGGCTACAGAATTCTTCTGGATATCAAGACATTGAGTGGAAATTAAATCCTCCAACAGCATGTTGGTGGGGAGGATGGTGGGAGCGCCTGGTACATACGTCCAAAGAAATGCTGAGGAGAATGCTCGGAAGATCCGTTTTGGCTTACGAGGAACTGTTGACATCGTTATGTGATATAGAGTCTGTTATCAATGGAAGACCTTTAACGTATATTTCAGAGGATCCAGAAGATTTGAGCCCATTGCCGCGAGCAATGTTTCTACAAGACGCTGGAGAGAATGATATGGCAGACATCGACCAACTCGAAAATAGCAAGTTCCAGTCTCGCTTACGTCATGGACAGCACCTGCTTCAAGAGTTCAAACAACGTTTTAGAAAAGAATATTTTTCCCAACTTGTTTATACACCAAGGGGGAAGAAGAAAACACCCCTCAAGGAAGGTGACATAGTGTTGCTTGGATCCGAGAAGGTGAAAAGAGTGGAATGACCGTTGGCAAGGATTTTAAAATTGATTCCTGGCAGAGCTGGTGTCTCCCGTACACAAAACTAACAACACAGAATGGTGTAAACTGCGTCCGATTGAAAGACTATACTCCATGGAGATTGGCAGCCCAAAAGATATTGTGTGCAAGCCCAAATTATCCTCAGAGAATACCAAGACTCAGCCTGTGTGTACAACTAGGAGTGGGAGAAAAGTAGTGTAAATAACACATATTAGTAATTAGTCCTTATAATTCTACTTTGATAAAAGCTTTCCATGGTTCCCTTACTAGTCTGTAAAATAACACTTATTGGTAATTAGTCCTTATAATTCTACTTTGATAAAAGTTATGCATGGTACCCTTACTAGTCTGTAAAATAACACTTATTGGTAATTAGTCCTTATAATTTTACTTTGGTAAAAGCTTTGCATGGTACGCTTACAGGTCTGTAAAATAACACTTATTGGTAATTAGTCCTTATAATTCTACTTTGATAAAAGTTATGCATGGTACCCTTAATAGCCTGTAAAATAACACTTTTTAATAATTAGTCCTTATTCTACTTTGATAAAAGATTTCCATGGCACCCTTACTAGTCTGTAAATAACAGTTATTAGTAATTAGTGCTTATAATTTTACTCTGATAAGAGCTTTGCTGGGTACCCTTACTAATCTGTAAAATAACACTTATTAGTAATTAGTCCATATAATTCTACTTTGATAAAACTTTACATGATAACATTTACATATCAGTAAAATAATTTGGTGATGATAATTATTGTTTCAAGGGGCCCAACATCGAGGTTATCGGTGCGTAAATTTAATTTATATATTGTCTGGACCTGTTTGCTATTGAAGTGAATTATTTTATCAGGTCATGGCCTCCTTGAGAACAATTTTTAAAGCAAGGTTTATAATTATTTAGGATACTTACTAAAACAGGAGAACCATTATTTATTCACTACTTCGTACATTGGTAGGTGGCCAAATTTACCAAGTTTGCTAAGAAGAGCTAACTGTCATTGTTATACAAGCGGTAGAATTAACCCCATATAACTATATTTACGTAGGCATATCTATGTAAATGTATTTTTCAACTGCTGTTGTTCCAAAAACCTACTACTACAATTTTCGGTTTACACCTCCTGTCACTTTTAAAATATCTACAACTTTGCTATTAAAGACTTCTCTAAAATAAAGTACAATTGGCTTGTAAAACACTCTCTCATCCACTGGCACTAACTTCAAACTTTACAAAGGGGTTCAGTATAAATTTGCAATATTTTCGTCTGTCCATAGCACTTATGCCAATTCTCCTATTGCCTCCTCCAACCATCTCCACAGTGTCAGCAATTCTCTCATGTAAAGCATCGAAGGTCTAAAATATAATCTGCAATATGTTGCACCTGTTTCTAGATGCGTTGAAGTTACCAGTAATAACGTTGCGTTTGTGGATGTCCTCAAAGAAGCTGCCTGCTGCAGCCCTGTGTTTGAAATAGTTTCTGAGAATAGCTTCTTCAACTCTGAGAAAAGGCAGAGGTCGTAGGGACTCATGTCCGTTGGTTAGGAAGGATTCTCCCGAACACTCCACCTCCACATGAGCTGCTTTGTAAACAGAGTGAATTGTTTTTCAAGGCTTCTGGGCCATCACCTTTGTCCATCTATGCGCACTAAACGACTCCATTTCAATATACATCTGCCCACAGTATTGCATGATGGTGGTCGGTGTCACAATGACGCTCCTGTGAGAGAATTGTTTGAACGGTGGAAGTGGGGGGCTCTGGGACGCCACCCTATTAACCGGAGATAAGTCGCTGAAATTTGGATATTTTTCCAAAATTGAAGGAACCACTCGAGGAAATGATGACGATGTTTCACACCATAAAGAATTAATCTTTACCGCCATCATTCCTAAGAAAGCGTTTGCATACACGAGACGCCATACTTTTAGCGGTAGGGAGCTCCATCAAGGACATACAGTATAACAATGACGGCCTTGTCACAGGTATCCGGCGTTTTCCACGAATCTGGCAAAAAGTGAAACATGTGGTTCATTCTTTCCAATTCTCGTGAATTTCACAATACGATTTGAGGAATCCATTCAGCAAACAGTTAAGGTCAACAAAAGAAAGAGAGAAACTTAATTGCTGAAAACTCCTTTCTTTCAAAGGTTATAAAACGTCATGGACATCACCATGAAATACCTCTTTTTACTGTAGATGCAGGAGGAACCAATTTCAGAACGACAGTCGAGTGGAAAACAAGTAGGCTAGTACCGTGAAGAACTATATAGCATATTTTCATATATCCTACTTGTGTTAATTGCCTCTATCAACATACATAAAATCAGTATGATTGCTGTAATAGATTCATAGAAATTGAGAACTGTCTAAATAATTCGGATGGTCCCCATGTTGGATTTTATATCTATAGGCCTTAGAGGTACTGTCCCCGTAAATCCGGATAGTAGGCTGTCAGATATCCGCCCCCTCAATCGGATTGCCAAAAATCAAACGCACCGGCACAGCTACATCAATGAAAATGGCACTGACAGATACTACCGAGATTAGAGCACAGCAGTTAACAAGAAATTATTGTGGAACACACCAAAATATACGGGGTTCATACTTACCTTTACTTACCTCTTCAAATTAATCTCGGGTATGTGTTGCCAACTGGATCACTTAAAGTATGCCCTCACAATAACCTCCACCATGATATTTAAAATGAACCAAAACGAAAACAAGAAACTTTAAACTGTACAATAATTTATTTCACACAAAGGGAATGATTCTAACAAAAATTCAACAAAATACACGTGGCAATCAGAAGCCATTGTCAATATAATCATGTCCTCCTGTAGGACTTGTAGACTTTACATACAAAATTTTATCTTTCCTAGCTTATAAAGAACGTAATAATAGTAATACACTTGGAATGGATGAGGGAATTGGAACGAGACATGTAGCAATTGTTTTCCTCTTTCATAAACATCACACTTTATTTATAACTGCAAGCCTGCTATGTATTCGACCTTGGCCTCTAACATACAGTTGTCAGGCCAGCTGCGATCCACCCTACATCATGTCGCATGCCTACGTCGTCAAGTGAACCCACCTGTCCAGCCAACGTTAGCATATGCTCGTAACCTCGGAGCCTAGCTCCTTTTCAAACACTTTAAATGTCCTCAACTCAACTCAAATATTATCACGCAAATCTTTTAAATGCTCCAATCACATATCACTGGATTACTCTAATAATCCCAAAACTTGTTTAATTACATAATCCACATGTATAATTAGCGTTCTTTAGAGTATATTAACAAAACTCTTAATGTTTATAACAAATGCTCATTAATTGTTTATAACAATTATAAATTGTTTATTATATTGTCAAACGACAATTCAAAAATCTATACACGCCTCTATAAATTCCTTTCATTTCCAATTATTATTAAAGATATTTACACAATTATTTACAATATTAATATTATTTATTTTAGAAATACATTAAACCACACCTTTATCCGGTTGATAATTACTCAAATCAGGTTAATATAATCGACCAATGAAGGTTAGTTATATTTAAGCTTATATTCAGGTTTAATAAGTTTTAATAATTATTATTATTATTTGTGACGGTAACCTCCATTCAAAATCGTTATCTCAAATTATTTAACACTCTTGTTAATTATAACAGTATCTTCACATGATTAATTTTCAAAGGACCTGGACAATAAACTCAGCGGAAAAATACTTCGCTCAAACGCACAAAATTGCATAAAATAGGCCCAGAATTCATCATATATCTCCATATATATGGCATAAAAATCTTCCACAATATATACAAAAACCTCCACTTACAAATTCTTCAACATCATTAATATTACTGTGGGAATCTCCTTCAATTATTCAAGGGCATTATTCATCAGCGACTTTTACACGTCCACTGAACTAACGATTATACATCCATAATTCCACTTTAAAAATTCTTATATTCATTCATTGTATCAAACTGTTATCATATTTAACCTTCGTGGGTTTCATTCATGAATCGATATGAAGTAAAAATTTGCCAATCACAAATAAATTTAATAGCAAATACGATTAGACACGCCTCTCTGGTCTATCAAAATTGAGATTAATATCTCCTAAGTATCGTAGTATAAAAATACTATCTTCAAACAAAGTTCATCTAAACTGCATAAATAATTGAATAGAATACAATTAGACTGTGGAATGCAAACATTATTGTTCCAATCTAGTATTGAGAAAAATTCCTATCAAATGTTCATTACTATAGTGTATTCAATAAATCGTAATCAAAGTTCATATTTCATAAAATTGTCTCTAATGCAATGGTATTGACGAAAAATATCTATGTTGCAATCATGTTCATAAGACGACTAGTATTTCCAAGATCGTCGATACAGAAATAGATTTTAACGCTCTAAAATCTTTTAATTATTCTTCTTTCTTGATGATGACAGAAAATTGGTCAAAGTAATTTACTGAAAAGAATTACTTTAATAAAGTGACACGCTGTCTGAATTCAAATATGCCATAGAAAATCATTTACTTTACAGTCAAATCGTGACTACAAAAATATGCAAATTACTGAAAGAATATAATATATCAGTCTCAACTGATCCAAAATTATTTAAATATGCCAATGACATAACAATGTCTTAATAAATCGTTGAAAAAGGCATAACTCAACAAAGTGTACTGAGTACAGAAATATCAAGCAAGAATATGGGGCAAAATATAGGACAGAACATATGGGAAAAATTGTTGCTCAGACATCGCTAAATGACTCAAATAAAACAAGAAACGTTCACGACTACCTTATCTGCTGATTGAAGTTCTAGAGGAAAATCTTCCAAAGAAGACTGGTGATGGTTCCATTTCACCAAAAAGATGTGCTCCGACCTCGAACCTGGAACCAGCGCCCTCGGAGAATAGAACTGCTTCCTCCTCCGGAAATTGCACTGCTCCGTGTAGAAGATAGACATCCTTCTGGCAAAACTCTTCTTTGTGAGCCGGGTCCACCCTGGCCTCTCTTGATAGTTCCCTGAAGTTCTGGCAGAAATTCGCCATGAAGTTTATTGCAGTTATTTCCGTAGAAATATTCATATTTGTGGAGTATGAATATGTTTCCACTGCCATTTGATATAATTCAGCGTTGGACCACGATGCATGAGTGTAGTTGGATATTCACTACATGCTCGCTTTTGTAGAAAGGCGATTAGCGAAGTTCCATGCTGCCATTTCACTCCATTGATATATGTCCCAATTGCATTAAAGTCCTTAGCCTTCCATCTCCATTTCCGTTATAATAGTTGAAAGAACTGCCATATTATATTGTTGCATCGTAGTATGTAGCGTTATATCATCAAAAGCAATATGTCATATCACGGTTGTACTACACGTGTCAGCCGTAGCGTAGATTGTGATGTTATAAAAGTGCTTCTCAGGTGGCGAGAAAATCACTTTTGTCTGCCGTCTTAAAATGCCAATATCTTTCAAAGTATAATCTTGAAAATGTTCAACCTTTCTACACACTTTAATATAGTACTGCACAATCGAATTAGCTTAAAGGCATTAGTCAACTCTTGATATATTATCTTGTAGACTCGTTAATGTGTGCGTTTCAACTTCGCCTAGTTTCAAACACCGTAAAATGGAACTGCGGCACGCTCGAAGCTCGTTCGATGCGGTGGCTTTACCACACGCGCTAAAGACGACTTGTTTCACTTATTCACTCGAAAACGACTATATGACATCAGAAATATATATGCGGTATGAGAAATATATGCGATATGAGAGCTCCTCTCTGCTGTGCAAGACCTTTTATCAACTTCTTAAGGGGCGTATCCATCCCTTCCATAGCTTGTTTCTCCGTCATTGCTAGAATTTCTAACTTTGGCTATACTTGACGGATTTTCAAATTTCAAAAACTCAAAAATAATTTCTTCAAAATTCCAAATCAATACCATAACTGAAAATAGTTTTCCACAATTCTGCATTCCAAAAGTAATTAAATATGATAGTTTCAGTAATCTCCGTCTCCCTCCAAACTATCGTTCATTGGTTCGAGTCTTTCCTCCAATCGCGTAACTTCTTCCTCAGCACAATTCCATGTTTCCCTGCGACTGCGTCGTAAATCTCAGATCTTTCTCGAACAAACTCATGACGTCACCAAGAATCTCAGTTCAATCAGCCTACTTGCGTGAAGTCTGCGTCATCCGTGCTTAGGTCATGAGTATCCACGTCACAACTATGACATCCATAACTTTCTTCATATTTTCCAATACAACCGCCGTGGTCTCAATATAATTCAATTTACGGGGGCATTCTCCCTTCACCACGTTTTAAAAACAGTTGCAAATTGTTTTTAAACTCTGTGTTATAAGTATCTCAATTCACTTGAACACGAAATTGAATTATTATTGGCTTACTCTTATATGATATTTCTTCTATGTTCCTTAATCATAAGTCTCTTCTACTCTGGGTTGTGTGTGGCTAATGCATTCTCTCCTCTCTACTTTCTCTTCTGTCCGGAATTCCTATTTTCCAAGTTCTGCTGACTTGTAGAAGGACCAGGATCGATCACTACATCCTGTCTTTTCTTTTGGTTTTCAGCTTCCTTCTCTCGTAATTTCTTCAAGTATTGCTGACTTTCTTTCTCTCTCTCTTGATATTTGTCGGGTGTCATAACCTGACCTTGAGAATTTTGATTTCGATTCTGGTAATTTCTGCTGTAATTCCTATTGTAGCCCTGGTTATTGTAGTATCTACCTCTTCCATTATTGTAGTTTCCTCTATTGTTAATCCAGCCTCTTCTTTGCTGATATGGAGGTAACCTTGCGATCTGTGGTTGCGAAAGTGATAGTTCCTGTGAGGACCTACATTTTCAGTTTTCTCTTCATTAGGCTTGTCAGTTTGCTGAACTTGATCCATATAGACTGTATTGATGTCTTTGAATTCGTGCCTCTGACCTTTTTGTACCACATTTGGCATTGGACTCGTGTAGTCAAGCCTTCTCAACAATTCGTCCATACTGGTCAAATCCCTGATGTTTGACGATATGATGAGTCTTCTCACCTCCACAGGCAGCATACGAGAAATCGCATCTATCAACTGCTCTGTTGACAATGGGGGTTGCAAAAATCTCAAGCGTGATAACTGGCTCGTGAAGAAATCAGCGTACCGTGTTGGAAGAGTACCTGAATACTTCCTTGAGTATACCTCAGCTCTTAATGAATTCTGCGCTTCTATGGACCAGAATCGTTTTATCAGTGCCTCTGCAAATTCGTCAAAATTACTGAAAGTGTAGCGAAATGCTCTGAACCATTCAAGGGGTCCTCCAGCTAGAAATCTCTCCACTATTCTCATCTCTCTTTCTCTGGGAATGTGAGCTTCAATGAAATAGTCTTTCAGGTTCCTGATATATTCTATCGGTGTTAGACTATCAGTGTCTGGTGCTTCGCTCTGGACTAAGGGTAGTTCACCCAGCACCCACTAGGCGGCAGCATCCCGCAGGCGAGTCGGGTAGCCTTGAGGCGAGGTCCCTTTTCCTCAGTCACGTGCAGTCTCACAGAGAGCAATGTCGTAGTCTTAAGATGTTCTCCTTAGTTATAGAATTTAGTTAATAAATTATTTTAAGTGAGTACTCGAGGTGTTTCATTTTAACTGCTACCAGAGAGATGTTTAAGCAACAACATTTTGGTCCTCCTAATGCCGGATTATAGAAAAAAGTGAACTTCGAACTTATTCGTGTGCCAACATGTGGGATTTTTGTGAAGCAAGTGTACCTGTTTAGTGATGAAATGTGCATGACTTATGTTACAAATCAAACTGTGACTAATAATACAAAGTGCGGTATAAGAATACAAAATATATACATATATAACGGTAGAAATAAATTCGTATTCTGTAAATAGCCATCTTGAATAGCACAACCATGCCATGACCGTAGGACGCCATCTTGTGGGCTGCTAGTCCGGTTACGTCACCTACCATACATGCCCGCCAGGATTGCTAGAGAACGGAACTTTCAGGAACATCCACCAGAGACCGCTGTCGACAGATAAACAAGCTTACCAACATTGAAGACAGCATCGGTGAGTACAATCTGGTTCAACATTTCCTTCTGTCCTTTCTTACCGGGTTATTATGGATGCCAATCAAAAACGTGTATTAACAAAGAAAAGAGCAGTCATCAAATCTCGCGTGACTCGCTTAAGTAAATTCGTGAATGCATTTGCAGCAGGTGGGAATCTTAACGACATTAAAGTTAGAAAACAATCGTTGGCGAGTTTAATGGATGAGTATAATGACACTCAGATACAATTGGAAATCGATGATCCTGAAAACGAAGCACATGATCTACATAGAGCGGCCTTTGATGATTTATGCTTGGACATTAAGTCAAAAATGGAAACTCTATTGTGCCCCGAACATACACACACACCTCCGCCTGTAAATAGTGATAACATGAGCAATAGTTGCGCCCTAAAACTTCCAACTATTTCACTACCCAAGTTCAGTGGTGCTCTACAAGATTTCATGCATTTCTATGACACCTTTGTAGCGCTGATCATCAATAATGATACAATCACAGACATTAAAAGATACTATTATCTTCTATCATGTTTGTCTGGCGAACCTCACCACCTAATTGAGAATTTTTCCAATTTCACAGGATAACTTCAAGGTCGCCTGGGAATTGATTCGCAGTCGGTATCACAATCCCAGACTTATATCAGACCTTCACATCAAGGAATTGCTGTCACTCCCTAACGCAAAGCATGATTCTCCTAAAGAGCTGCGTTTGCTAATTAATCAACTTTGCAGCAACTTAAATGCCATAGAAGCTCTAAAAATTGAAACGCCCTTGCATGACCTTATGCTCTCGCACTTAGTTTTGGAATCAGTCTCAATCTCAGGAAACAATGGGAGAACGGTACGTCAAATGAAGTGCATGCCAGCTTGAAGGACCTAATTCAATTCTTGGAAAGTAATTGCCAAACTTTAGAAATAGTTACGTCCAACAAGACAGCTGCTGTAACCCAAGATGAGGTCAAGCGTGGTACAAGTTCAAGGGGACAACCCCGAGCCTTCGTCACCACGTCACCTTATTGTGTGCTATGTAAGACATCTCACAGTCTGCATAAATGTCCAAAATTCAAATGCATGGACGTAAATGGCCGTATAGGTATTGTGAGGGAACATAATCTCTGTTTCAATTGTTTGAGAAATGACCACATAGCCAACAATTGCAACGCAGGTAACTGCCGAAGATGCAATAAAAGTCACCACACAATGTTACATATAGACCAGAATATGGACCGTACTGCTACCTCGTCACACACTGCATCCCAACACCAAGCATATTGTTCTGTCAGAGGCGCTTGCCCTCACAATGAAGTATTGCTATCAACTGCCATTGTTAACATTAGGGATAGCGAAGGTCGAATGCATCAATGCCGAGCACTATTAGACAGTGCATCACAGATGAACTTCGTGTCTCGAGACTTAGTGGACCGGTTGGGTATCAAATTGAATCGGCATTCAATGCCCATCAATGGCATTAGCAACACGCGAGCGACTGAATCCTCTCACTTCTGTCAACTTCAGATAGAGTCGAGAATTGGTACTTATAGTCGGCATATAGTAGGTTCTGTCCTGCGTCAGATTACTAGCCCGCTGCCTTCATCAAGAATAGAGTGCGAGGACTGGCAACTGCCCGCCAACATTCCACTAGCCCACCCTAATTTCAACCAGCCTAAGGAGATAGATCTGCTGTTAGGTGCTACTGTGTTCTTTGAAGTCTTGAGACCCGAACAACAATCTAGAGAAGGTTACCCTACTCTTCAAAATACACAACTTGGTTGGGTACTATCTGGATGTCTACCCCCTCACTCAGTTCAACAACGTAAGAATGGAACAACATCATTGTTATCCACGGCTGAAGCCTTGCACACACAGGTGGAACGCTTTTGGGAACAGGAGGAGCTGACGACTCGTAGCCATTCCAAGGAAGAAAGTCAATGCGAGGAGCATTTTAGGAAATCATTCACGCGTGATAAGTCGGGCAGGTTCACAGTGAGACTTCCACTACGAGAAGCAGTAGGAGAACTTGGTGACTCGTTTGCCAATGCCAGGAGGAGCTTTGGCTATATCGAGAGGAAATTGCATCGACAACCTGAACTGAAGAATGAGTATATCAAATTCATGGATGAATACCGCCAACTAGGACACATGGAACTTGTCGATCGTAGTGACCAGCAGAAACCTGTTTATTACATGCCTCATCACGCAGTAATCAAGGACACGAGCAACACTACCAAGGTCAGAGTTGTCTACAATGCGTCGGCTAAAACAACTTCGTCGATCTCCCTGAATGACGTGATGCTGGTTGGGCCAACTGTTCAGAAGGATCTGTTCTCTATCGTTCTTCGCTTCCGCACACACAAGTATGCGCTAACAGCAGATATCGAGAAGATGTACCGACAGATCCAGATTCATGAAGCAGACCGAGACTTCCAGAGAATCTTGTGGCGCAGTTCTCCGAATCAACAATTGGATATGTACCGATTGACTACGGTAACCTACGGTACTGCAGCGGCTCCGTATCTAGCTACCCGTTGCTTACTGCAGGTGGCACTCGACGGTAAAGACATACACCCTACAGCAGCCGAAGTTGCCAAGAGAGACTTCTACGTTGATGATCTTTTGACAGGGACAGACACCATTGAAAAAGCCATCCATTTGTACAAAGACCTCACATCGCTCCTGCAAACCGGAGGATTCCCCATCCGTAAATGGCGGTCCAACAATCCCGATGTATTGGAGGCCATCCCACCTACACTTCGCGAGAGCCAGGTGTCTTGCAGTCTTCCTCTTGAAGATGGCGCCGTGAAAACGCTTGGTCTGTTATGGCATTCGAGTAGTGACTCATTTCAATTCACCGTGGGAGCTCTCAATTACAACAAATTGACTTGGACAAAGAGATCAGTGTTGGCCAATGTAGCGTCCATTTATGATCCATTGGGACTCATAGGGCCTGTAATTGTCCAGTGCAAGTTGTTCATACAAGTCCTTTGGCAACGACACCTCGATTGGGATGGTAAAATTCCCTCAGAACTTGAGACACAATGGAAGGAGATACATCAGCAGCTCCCCAAACTAAATGAGATTCGTGTACCACGGAAGGTGACCGCAGACGGCATGAATGCCAATGTTGAACTTCACGGATTTTCTGATGCCTCAGAAAGAGCCTACGGTGCCTGCGCTTACCTACGTTGCATCAACTCCAATGGAACAATCTCCGTTCACTTACTTTGCTCTAAATCTAGGGTAGCCCCTTTGAAGCAAGTGTCGCTCCCAAGACTGGAGTTGAATGGCGCACTACTTCTGAGCAGGCTAATGGACAGAGTGATTCAAGCCCTTAATCTACATTCATGTCGACGTTATTACTGGACAGACTCCACTGTCGTTCTGGCCTGGGTTGCAGGTAGCTCCTCAGCCTGGAAAACATATGTGGCCAACAGGGTGTCGGAAATTCACCAACTGACTTCTCAGCAAGATTGGAACCATGTCTCATCACAGGAAAATCCAGCGGACGTTATCTCCAGGGGAACGGAGCCACATCGACTTCAAGGCAATCGATTATGGTGGGCGGGGCCCGCCTGGCTATCGACGGATCCTTCAGCCTGGCCTGAACTAACCACTGCTGAACCTACCGAAATTCCTGAGCAGCGAGGAGTAAGGTTGTGTTTCGTTGCGAGTAATCATGACGCAGATAACCTCTTCACCCGCTTTTCCAGCTGGACTAAACTGCACAGAGTATTTGCATACATTCTCAGATTTCTTCACAATCTAAAGCATGAGGCAGCAGCAAGACGGCATGGACCTTTGACTACTGACGAACTTCGCGATAGTCTGACAGCAGTCATCCGCATCGTTCAGCGCTGCTCGTACAGTCAGGAGATACATAATTTACATCAAGGAAACGCAGTGCCACATCAGAGCAAACTTCTCACTCTGCACCCCTTTCTGGATAGTGACAACCTATTGAGGGTGGGCGGCAGGCTGGAGAATGCTGAAGCATCATTTCAACAAAAACATCCTTTGATACTGCCCCCTAAGCATCCTGTCACAAAATTGCTTATTTGGAATGAGCACATACGACTTTTGCACGCAGGAAGCCAACTTCTCTTAGCCTCGTTGCGGCAACGGTGGTGGATAACCAATGGCCGATCTGTTATCAGGCAAGTGATCCGCAGCTGTGTAACATGCTTCCGAGTGAAGACCAATGACACCAGTCAGCTCATGGGAGAGTTGCCTAAGTCTAGAGTGACCCCAAGCAAGCCGTTCTCTCATTGTGGTGTGGACTATGGAGGGCCGCTGCATGTGAAATATGGAAGCCCACGAAGTAAAATACAGAAGAAATGCTACATAGCATTGTTTGTGTGCATGGCGACCAAGGCACTACACATTGAGGCAGTCAGCGATCTATCCACGGAGGCCTTTATTGCCGCATTAAGAAGGTTCATTTCAAGACGTGGGCGCTGCAGTCACATGTATAGTGACAATGGCACGTGCTTCACCGGAACAAGAAGGAAACTAGATGAATTGTCGCGCTTCATCCGAACAGAAGACCATCAAACTACCGTATCGAACTTCACAGCTGAAGAAGGAATTCGTTGGCATCACATACCTCCTTACTCCCCTCACTTCGGCGGACAGTGGGAAGCAGGTATAAAATCAGTGAAGACCCACCTGAAGAAAGTTGCTGGTAACACTGTGCTAACTTTTGAAGAGGTAACAACACTGCTCACACAAATTAAGGCATGTTTAAATTCGAGACCCATCATCCCGATACCCAACAGTCCTGATGAGTATGCGTTCCTCACCCCTGGTCACTTCTTGACTGGCGAATCCTTAGTGTCGTTCCCTGAACCAGATTGTCTCTTAGGGCCATCATCACGGCTGTCAAGATGGCAACTTGTCCAGCGGTGCCGACGACTCATCTGGAAACGCTGGTCAACCGACTACTTGGGCCAGCTCCAGCAGCGTTCCAAGTGGCTCCACAACCAACCCAACCTCAAGGCAGGAAGGCTGGTGCTCCTCAAAGAAGAAAATGCTCCCCCCCTCACAAGGCCAACCGGGATAATAGAAGAGCTCCATCCTGGGACTGATGGGCTGGTGCGTGTGGTGACTGTGCGGACGAGCAAGGGGTCGTACAAACGGCCAGTAACCAGGATCAGCCTTTTCCCCGAAGAACTCATCTAAAAGGACTACCAGTGTAGTGTGTTTATCTTGTGTTTATCTTGTGTTCATATAGTGTTTATCTTGTGTTTATCTTGTGTTTATCTTGTGTTCATATAGTGTTTATCTTGTGTTTATCTTGTGTTTATCTTGTTTTCTTTTGTCTACATTGTGTGTTTTGATTTATTGCTAGAGACTTGTGTTGGAGCAGTTATGTCCACGTACTGTTATCTTTCTTTATAATTTGTGTACAAATTAGATGGGCGGCATGTCTGGTGCTTCGCTCTGGACTAAGGGTAGTTCACCCAGCACCCACTAGGCGGCAGCATCCCGCAGGCGAGTCGGGTAGCCTTGAGGCGAGGTCCCTTTTCCTCAATCACGTGCAGTCTCATGGAGAGCAATGTCGTAGTCTTAAGATGTTCTCCTTAGTTATAGAATTTAGTTAATAAATTATTTTAAGTGAGTACTCGAGGTGTTTCATTTTAACTGCTACCAGAGAGATGTTTAAGCAACAACAATCAGTATTGCTAAATTTTTGAGGTTTGTCCTCGAAGTTCCGGATGACTGTCACATTTCTCGGATATGAATCCATGTAATTCCTCCCACTATCACGATATTTCCATTCAGGTTCAATATTCCTATCCTCTTCTTCTTCCCGGAATCTGGATATACGTTCCTCAGGACTAATATCTCTCTCTTCTGTAGCGAGGTTACATCGTCTGACGTAATTCCTATCGTCTTCGCAAGTCAAGCCTTCTGGATCCTTATCCGTGATTTCCGTGATGACTTTCCTAATCAACTCTTCTTTATAGGTTTCCATCATGCTGGCTTCTCCTAGTTTCAAATTCTGAAGTTTGCTCGTAGTTTCATTAACATCAGAGACAACCTTATGAATTTGTTCCTCTAACGCGGATTTTAATGCTTGCACGTCCTGACCTATTTGACTTCTATCCTCTACCTGCTTTTCGGATAGCGAATCCATCCTTATACTCAAATCCTTCCTAATTTGAACTACTTCATTATTTATGTCTACTTGTGTACTGGCAAGTTTTCTTTCAATTCGTTCCTGAATCTGAGTGACATGTTCCCCACTTGACCTGTTCCATTCATCTTTCCAAACCGTTACATTTGCAGTTAACATTTCCGCAATATCTACTTCAATGTCTTCCTGAAGTAAACGATTATGATCTAAGACTTGGGTTCTCATGACCTCTACATCATACTTTAATCCTGCTAAAGAAGCTGTTGTCCTAACAGACTCGTCAACCAATCTAGTTGTTAATGCACTAATGTTACGAGTACAAAGTGTTTTTGAAGTTTCAATTGCTTCTCTTACTTTATTAACATCAGTTTGGACTTTAGCAATGTCTACAAAAACAGTGTTAACTTCTACTTGTATCTTATTTATATCGCTTTGCATCTCATTTACATCGGAATGAATATTATTAATGTCTACTTGAACATTTGACACATCAGTTCGAACATTTTGAATCCCTCTCTGGACCTCTTCAACCTTGTCTTGTACAGTAGCAACATCGTTCCTAACAACAATTACTTCAGCTCTAGCACAGGAAATATCACCCCGGACATTAGCAACATCAAGATTCAACATAGTAAGATCTTTCTGTACCTTAGAAACATCAGTCTTAACATCTGAAACACCTTTATGCACATTGGATAAATCTTTATGGACATTGGACACGTCTGTGCGCATGTCAGTTACAGCATTCTCGATTCCCTGGGTACTGATCTGTAAACGCGACACATTATTTTCTAAGTTTACAGAACTGGTCTGAAGAACTTTCATATTCTCCTCCATTCTAGCAGACATATTACTAGAATTCTCCTCCATCATCTGCTTCATTCGACTAGCATTCCTAACTTCCATCTCCTCTAACATCATTCTTATACTCTCATCTGCCATTTCAATATTATTTCAATAATAGACTGCTTTAGGGACATACATCAAACAGAGCAAAATAACAACATCTGAGCAACATCTTTCACCATATATAAGTTTGAGCAATTTTCTGTCTTAAATCTAACTTATAATTACCTTATAATTAACCTTCGTAGACACTTCATGTTGAAACAAACTCAAGCACATGTTCAAATTTCTTTGGTTCATTTTAAAATATCCTAACACAAATAATTTACATTTACAATTCAAATAGTTTAATTTTATCTTTAATATGACTAAACATGTCATAAGCCGGTCAAATAAAATAAGACTCCAGATCATAGGCGATTTTTCTAAGTTTCCAGCCTATTTAACCTCTCTCAAGTTGTATAAGATCTGATCTTTTCTGAGTGTAATTTTCCTAATACAACACAACATTTAATCCCTATATAATCACACTCTCAAATTCTACAATTGGCCAAGACATCTAACAAAGAATCAACCTCTTTATTTGAGTCTTCACAATCCCATTGACATCGATAACTTGGTAATCCAATGTTATTCGAACACTCCACAAAATTGCGGTGCCAATTCTACTGCAATAACTTGGTAATCCAATGTTTTGCTGACCGAGCTCTGCCGAATTGCGGTGTCAATCCTATTGATCGTGCCAATCGAGCTGATCGTGCTGATCGTGCCAATCGAGCTGATCGTGCCCCACGTTTTAGGGTTGCCAATCCTACTGGCGTTCAACCTGGTAATCCAGTTTTGTCGATCCCCACGTAATTGCGGCGCCAATCCTACTGTCCCCGTAAATCCGGATAGTAGGCTGTCAGATATCCGCCCCCTCAATCGGATTGCCAAAAATCAAACGCACCGGCACAGCTACATCAACGAAAATGGCACTGACAGATACTACCGAGATTAGAGCACAGCAGTTAACAAGAAATTATTGTGGAACACACCAAAATATACGGGGGTTCATACTTACCTTTACTTACCTCTTCAAATTAATCTCGGGTATGGGTTGCCAACTGGATCACTTAAAGTATGCCCTCACAATAACCTCCACCATGATATTTAAAATGAACCAAAACGAAAACAAGAAACTTTAAACTGTACAATAATTTATTTCACACAAAGGGAATGATTCTAACAAAAATTCAACAAAATACACGTGGCAATCAGAAGCCATTGTCAATATAATCATGTCCTCCTGTAGGACTTGTAGACTTTACATACAAAATTTTATCTTTCCTAGCTTATAAAGAACGTAATAATAGTAATACACTTGGAATGGATGAGGGAATTGGAACGAGACATGTAGCAATTGTTTTCCTCTTTCATAAACATCACACTTTATTTATAACTGCAAGCCTGCTATGTATTCGACCTTGGCCTCTAACATACAGTTGTCAGGCCAGCTGCGATCCACCCTACATCATGTCGCATGCCTACGTCGTCAAGTGAACCCACCTGTCCAGCCAACGTTAGCATATGCTCGTAACCTCGGAGCCTAGCTCCTTTTCAAACACTTTAAATGTCCTCAACTCAACTCAAATATTATCACGCAAATCTTTTAAATGCTCCAATCACATATCACTGGATTACTCTAATAATCCCAAAACTTGTTTAATTACATAATCCAACATGTATAATTAGCGTTCTTTAGAGTATATTAACAAAACTCTTAATGTTAATAACAAATGCTCATTAATGGTTTATAACAATTATAAATTGTTTATTATATTGTCAAACGACAATTCAAAAATTTATACATGCCTCTATAAATTCCTTTCATATCCAATTATTATTAAAGATATTTACAAAATTATTTACAATATTAATATTATTTATTTTAGAAATACATTAAACCACACGTTTAACCGGTTGATAATTACTCAAATCAGGTTAATATAATCGACCAATGAAGGTTAGTTGTATTTAAGCTTATATTCAGGTTTAATAAGTTTTAATAATTATTATTATTATTTATGACGGTAACCTCCATTCAAAATCGTTATCTCAAATTATTTAACACTCTTGTTAATTATAACAGTATCTTCACATGATTAATTTTCAAAGGACATGGACATTAAACTCAGCGGAAAAATACTTCGCTCAAACGCACAAAATTGCATAAAATAGGCCCAGAATTCATCATATATCTCCATATATATGGCATAAAAATCTTCCACAATATATACAAAAACCTCCACTTACAAATTCTTCAACATCATTAATATTACTGTGGGAATCTCCTTCAATTATTCAAGGGCATTATTCATCAGCGACTTTTACACGTCCACTGAACTAACGATTATACATCCATAATTCCACTTTAAAAATTCTTATATTCATTCATTGTATCAAACTGTTATCATATTTAACCTTCGTGGGTTTCATTCATGAATCGATATGAAGTAAAAATTTGCCAATCACAAATAAATTTAATAGCAAATACGATTAGACACGCCTCTCTGGTCTATCAAAATTGAGATTAATATCTCCTAAGTATCGTAGTATAAAAATACTATCTTCAAACAAAGTTCATCTAAACTGCATAAATAATTGAATAGAATACAATTAGACTGTGGAATGCAAACATTATTGTTCCAATTTGCATATTAAGGCTTTCACGGCCCGGATTATTATATAAACAATTCATGGCTTTTGGGCTAATGCCGTGTGTATTTTTAATTTAAAACCAAACGTTTCGGAGAAACCTTGCCTCCTTTCTCAATGGAAATAAACAATGTGGCCTAAGAAAGTATATCAATGAGATTACAAAAAATATAGATAAATTCCTCTGTTCGTCACCAGAGAGCAGCTGCCAGAAATTACTGTATGGACCATGGTTGACCGGCGGACAGAGTAGTAAGTAACGAGAAGGTAAAGGGGGCGGTGTGAACATATAGAAACTCCTCGAAAAATGAGGAGGGGGAGGGAGGGTGGAAGGGTTAGATGGATATAAGGAAACATAAACAAAAGGGAAGTGTATCTGAACGATACCTAATGTCATACAGTCAACGGCGAAAAAACAGATGGAATCTCCTCCAGTGACGAACAAAGGAGATCAAATCCAGGCTCTGAGCCCTAGAGGGAAAATGTACAATTTTAAATATGTGAAGAACAGAGAGACTGAGAGGAACTATTTCCCTAGATCCTTAATAACTGGTAGCCAAGTGTCACTTAGCTGATATCCAGTGTCTCTGTTAAAATTATTGGGATTTTTACGAATTTCAACTGCCTCCCTTATAATTCTAGACCAGTTGTGCTTAACAAGGGCAAGCGCATGAGCATCCTTGAAACATACATCGTGCCCTGAAGACAGGGCATGTTCAGCTATAGCTGATTTGTCAGGTTGGTTTAGACGGATGTTCCTTTGATGCTCTTTGATGCGAGTTGCAATGGACCGTTTTGTTTGTCCAATGTAGACTTTTCCGCAAGTACATGGGACTTCATACACCCCAGGTTGTAGTATTGGGGACAATTTATCTTTGTTTAATGCTAAACGTTGACCAATTTTCGTCATAGTGCCGAAAACTGTTTTTATCTTGTGCTTGCGGAGAATTTTAGCAACGCGGTCAGTGGTGTTGTGAATATAAGGGAGGTAAGCAGTTCCTCTCACGTCGGAGCTCTGAGAAGGTTGTCTATCCCTCCTTCTGGGATGTAGGGACCTATATATAGTGGATTCATTATAGCCATTACCCTTAAACATGGTTTGTAAGGCATGTAACTCTTCCTGAAGAGTTGATGCCTCACAAATACGTTCCGCTCTTTTGGCTAGAGTTGTTATAATTCCTTGTTTTTGTGCTGGGTGGTGGTGGGAGTCCGCATGTAAATAACGGTTAGTGTGAGTTGGCTTACGATAGACGCTGTGCCCCATGGAGCCATCCGCTTTCCTCCTCACAAGAACATCCAAAAAAGGTAAGCATCCACCTGACTCTAGCTCCATTGTGAAGTGGATTGAAGGATGCAGCTGATTTAGGTGGTTCAGAAAGTGGTTCAGTTTCTCAGAACCCTCCTGAGAAACTGAACCACTTTCTGAACCACCTAAATCAGCTGCATCCTTCAATCCACTTCACAATGGAGAGTGGTTCAGTTTCTCAGAACCCTCCTGAGAAACTGAACCACTTTCTGAACCACCTAAATCAGCTGCATCCTTCAATCCACTTCACAATGGAGAGTGGTTCAGTTTCTCAGAACCCTCCTGAGAAACTGAACCACTTTCTGAACCACCTAAATCAGCTGCATCCTTCAATCCACTTCACAATGGAGCTAGAGTCAGGTGGATGCTTACTTTTTTGGATGTTCTTGTGAGGAGGAAAGCGGATGGCTCCATGGGGCACAGCGTCTATCGTAAGCCAACTCACACTAACCGTTATTTACATGCGGACTCCCACCACCACCCAGCACAAAAACAAGGAATTATAACAACTCTAGCCAAAAGAGCGGAACGTATTTGTGAGGCATCAACTCTTCAGGAAGAGTTACATGCCTTACAAACCATGTTTAAGGGTAATGGCTATAATGAATCCACTATATATAGGTCCCTACATCCCAGAAGGAGGGATAGACAACCTTCTCAGAGCTCCGACGTGAGAGGAACTGCTTACCTCCCTTATATTCACAACACCACTGACCGCGTTGCTAAAATTCTCCGCAAGCACAAGATAAAAACAGTTTTCGGCACTATGACGAAAATTGGTCAACGTTTAGCATTAAACAAAGATAAATTGTCCCCAATACTACAACCTGGGGTGTATGAAGTCCCATGTACTTGCGGAAAAGTCTACATTGGACAAACAAAACGGTCCATTGCAACTCGCATCAAAGAGCATCAAAGGAACATCCGTCTAAACCAACCTGACAAATCAGCTATAGCTGAACATGCCCTGTCTTCAGGGCACGATGTATGTTTCAAGGATGCTCATGCGCTTGCCCTTGTTAAGCACAACTGGTCTAGAATTATAAGGGAGGCAGTTGAAATTCGTAAAAATCACAATAATTTTAACAGAGACACTGGATATCAGCTAAGGGACACTTGGCTACCAGTTATTAAGGATCTAGGGAAATAGTTCCTCTCAGTCTCTCTGTTCTTCACATATTTAAAATTGTACATTTTCCCTCTAGGGCTCAGAGCCTGGATTTGATCTCCTTTGTTCGTCACTGGAGGAGTTTCCATCTGTTTTTTCGCCGTTGACTGTATGACATTAGGTATCGTTCAGATACACTTCCCTTTTGTTTATGTTTCCTTATATCCATCTAACCCTTCCACCCTCCCTCCCCCTCCTCATTTTTCGAGGAGTTTCTATATGTTCACACCGCCCCCTTTACCTTCTCGTTACTTACTACTCTGTCCGCCGGTCAACCATGGTCCATACAGTAATTTCTGGCAGCTGCTCTCTGGTGACGAACAGAGGAATTTATCTATATTTTTTGTAATCTCATTGATATACTTTCTTAGGCCACATTGTTTATTTCCATTGAGAAAGGAGGCAAGGTTTCTCCGAAACGTTTGGTTTTAAATTAAAAATACACACGGCATTAGCCCAAAAGCCATGAATTGTTTATATAATTATTGTTCCAATCTAGTATTGAGAAAAATTCCTATCAAATGTTCATTACTATAGTGTATTCAATAAATCGTAATCAAAGTTCATATTTCATAAAATTGTCTCTAATGCAATGGTATTGACGATAAATGTCTATGTTGCAATCATGTTCATAAGACGACTAGTATTTCCAAGATCGTCGATACAGAAATAGATTTTAACGCTCTAAAATCTTTTAATTATTCTTCTTTCTTGATGATGACAGAAAATTGGTCAAAGTAATTTTCTGAAAAGAATTACTTTAATAAAGTGACAAGCTGTCTGAATTCAAATATGCCATAGAAAATCATTTACTTTACAGTCAAATCGTGACTACAAAAATATGCAAATTACTGAAAGAATATAATATATCAGTCTCAACTGATCCAAAATTATTTAAATATGCCAATGACATAACAATGTCTTAATAAATCGTTGAAAAAGGCATAACTCAACAAAGTGTACTGAGTACAGAAATATCAAGCAAGAATATGGGGCAAAATATAGGACAGAACATATGGGAAAAATTGTTGCTCAGACATCGCTAAATGACTCAAATAAAACAAGAAACGTTCACGACTACCTTATCTGCTGATTGATGTACTAGAGGAAAATCTTCCAAAGAAGACTGGTGATGGTTCCATTTCACCAAAAAGATGTGCTCCGACCTCGAACCTGGAACCAGCGCCCTCGGAGAATAGAACTGCTTCCTCCTCCGGAAATTGCACTGCTCCGTGTAGAAGATAGACATCCTTCTGGCAAAACTCTTCTTTGTGAGCCGGGTCCACCCTGGCCTCTCTTGATAGTTCCCTGAAGTTCTGGCAGAAATTCGCCATGAAGTTTATTGCAGTTATTTCCGTAGAAATATTCATATTTGTGGAGTATGAATATGTTTCCACTGCCATTTGATATAATTCAGCGTTGGACCACGATGCATGAGTGTAGTTGGATATTCACTACATGCTCGCTTTTGTAGAAAGGCGATTAGCGAAGTTCCATGCTGCCATTTCACTCCATTGATATATGTCCCAATTGCATTAAAGTCCTTAGCCTTCCATCTCCATTTCCGTTATAATAGTTGAAAGAACTGCCATATTATATTGTTGCATCGTAGTATGTAGCGTTATATCATCAAAAGCAATATGTAATATCACGGTTGCACTACACGTGTCAGCCGTAGCGTAGATTGTGATGTTATAAAAGTGCTTCTCAGGTGGCGAGAAAATCACTTTTGTCTGCCGTCTTAAAACGCCAATATCTTTAAAAGTATAATCTTGAAAATGTTCAACCTTTCTACACACTTTAATATAGTACTGCACAATCGAATTAGCTTAAAGGCATTAGTCAACTCTTGATATATTATCTTGTAGACTCGTTAATGTGTGCGTTTCAACTTCGCCTAGTTTCAAACACCGTAAAATGGAACTGCGGCACGCTCGAAGCTCGTTCGATGCGGTGGCTTTACCACACGCGCTAAAGACGACTTGTTTCACTTATTCACTCGAAAACGACTATATGACATCAGAAATATATATGCGGTATGAGAAATATATGCGATATGAGAGCTCCTCTCTGCTGTGCAAGACCTTTTATCAACTTCTTAAGGGGCGTATCCATCCCTTCCATAGCTTGTTTCTCCGTCATTGCTAGAATTTCTAACTTTGGCTATACTTGACGGATTTTCAAATTTCAAAAAATCAAAAATAATTTCTTCAAAATTCCAAATCAATACCATAACTGAAAATAGTTTTCCACAATTCTGCATTCCAAAAGTAATTAAATATGATAGTTTCAGTAATCTCCGTCTCCCTCCAAACTATCGCTCATTGGTTCGAGTCTTTCCTCCAATCGCGTAACTTCTTCCTCAGCACAATTCCATGTTTCCCTGCGACTGCATCGTAAATCTCAGTTCTTTCTCGAACAAACTCATGATGTCACCAAGAATCTCAGTTCAATCAGCCTACTTGCGTGAAGTCTGCGTCATCCGTGCTTACGTCATGAGTATCCACGTCACAACTATGACATCCATAACTTTCTTCATATTTTCCAATACAACCGCCGTGGTCTCAATATAATTCAATTTACGGGGGCATTCTCCCTTCACCACGTTTTAAAAACAGTTGCAAATTGTTTTTAAACTCTGTGTTATAAGTATCTCAATTCACTTGAACACGAAATTGAATTATTATTGGCTTACTCTTATATGATATTTCTTCTATGTTCCTTAATCATAAGTCTCTTCTACTCTGGGTTGTGTGTGGCTAATGCATTCTCTCCTCTCTACTTTCTCTTCTGTCCGGAATTCCTATTTTCCAAGTTCTGCTGACTTGTAGAAGGACCAGGATCGATCACTACATCCTGTCTTTTCTTTTGGTTTTCAGCTTCCTTCTCTCGTAATTTCTTCAAGTATTGCTGACTTTCTTTCTCTCTCTCTTGATATTTGTCGGGTGTCATAACCTGACCTTGAGAATTTTGATTTCGATTCTGGTAATTTCTGCTGTAATTCCTATTGTAGCCCTGGTTATTGTAGTATCTACCTCTTCCATTATTGTAGTTTCCTCTATTGTTAATCCAGCCTCTTCTTTGCTGATATGGACGGTAACCTTGCGATTTGTGGTTGCGAAAGTGATGGTTCCTGTGAGGACCTACATTTTCAGTTTTCTCTTCATTGGGCTTGTCAGTTTGCTGAACTTGATCCATATAGACTGTATTGATGTCTTTGAATTCGTGCCTCTGACCTTTTTGTACCACATTTGGCATTGGACTCGTGTAGTCAAGCCTTCTCAACAATTCGTCCATACTGGTCAAATCCCTGATGTTTGACGATATGATGAGTCTTCTCACCTCCACAGGCAGCATACGAGAAATCGCATCTATCAACTGCTCTGTTGACAATGGGGGTTGCAAAAATCTCAAGCGTGATAACTGGCTCGTGAAGAAATCAGCGTACCGTGTTGGAAGAGTACCTGAATACTTCCTTGAGTATACCTCAGCTCTTAATGAATTCTGCGCTTCTATGGACCAGAATCGTTTTATCAGTGCCTCTGCAAATTCGTCAAAATTACTGAAAGTGTAGCGAAATGCTCTGAACCATTCAAGGGGTCCTCCAGCTAGAAATCTCTCCACTATCCTCATCTCTCTTTCTCTGGGAATGTGAGCTTCAATGAAATAGTCTTTCAGGTTCCTGATATATTCTATCGGTGTTAGACTATCAGTATTGCTAAATTTTTGAGGTTTGTCCTCGAAGTTCCGGATGACTGTCACATTTCTCGGATATGAATCCATGTAATTCCTCCCACTATCACGATATTTCCATTCAGGTTCAATATTCCTATCCTCTTCTTCTTCCCGGAATCTGGATATACGTTCCTCAGGGCTAATATATCTCTCTTCTGTAGCGAGGTTACATCGTCTGACGTAATTCCTATCGTCTTCGCAAGTCAAGCCTTCTGGATCCTTATCCGTGATTTCCGTGATGACTTTCCTAATCAAATCTTCTTTATAGGTTTCCATCATGCTGGCTTCTCCTAGTTTCAAATTCTTAAGTTTGCTCGTAGTTTCATTAACATCAGAGACAACCTTATGAATTTGTTCCTCTAACGCGGATTTTAATGCTTGCACGTCCTGACCGATTTGACTTCTATCCTCTACCTGCTTTTCGGATAGCGAATCCATCCTTATACTCAAATCCTTCCTAATTTGAACTACTTCATTATTTATGTCTACTTGTGTACTGGCAAGTTTTCTTTTAATTCGTTCCTGAATCTGAGTGACATGTTCCCCACTTGACCTGTTCCATTTATCTTTCCAAACCGTTACATTTGCAGTTAACATTTCCGCAATATCTACTTCAATGTCTTCCTTAAGTAAACGATTATGATCTAAGACTTGGGTTCTCATGACCTCTACATCATACATTAATCCTGCTAAAGAAGCTGTTGTCCTAACAGACTCGTCAACCAACCTAGTTGTTAATGCACTAATGTTACGAGTACAAAGTGTTTTTGAAGTTTCAATTGCTTCTCTTACTTTATTAACATCAGTTTGAACTTTAGCAATGTCTACAAAAACAGTGGTAACTTCTACTTGTATCTTATTTATATCGCTTTGCATCTCATTTACATCGGAATGAATATTATTAATGTCTACTTGAACATTTGACACATCAGTTCGAACATTTTGAATCCCTCTCTGGACCTCTTCAACCTTGTCTTGTACAGTAGCAACATCGTTCCTAACAACAATTACTTCAGCTCTAGCACAGGAAATATCACCCCGGACATTAGCAACATCAAGATTCAACATAGTAAGATCTTTCTGTACCTTAGAAACATCAGTCTTAACATCTGAAACATCTTTATGCACATTGGATAAATCTTTATGGACATTGGACACGTCTGTGCGCATGTCAGTTACAGCATTCTCGATTCCCTGGGTACTGATCTGTAAACGCGACACATTATTTTCTAAGTTTACAGAACTGGTCTGAAGAACTTTCATATTCTCCTCCATTCTAGCAGACATATTACTAGAATTCTCCTCCATCATCTGCTTCATTCGACTAGCATTCCTAACTTCCATCTCCTCTAACATCTTTCTTATACTCTCATCTGCCATTTCAATATTATTTCAATAATAGACTGCTTTAGGGACATACATCAAACAGAGCAAAATAACAACATCTGAGCAACATCTTTCACCATATATAAGTTTGAGCAATTTTCTGTCTTAAATCTAACTTATAATTACCTTATAATTAACCTTCGTAGACACTTCATGTTGAAACAAACTCAAGCACATGTTCAAATTTCTTTGGTTCATTTTAAAATATCCTAACACAAATAATTTACATTTACAATTCAAATAGTTTAATTTTATCTTTAATATGACTAAACATGTCATAAGCCGGTCAAATAAAATAAGACTCCAGATCATAGGCGATTTTTCTAAGTTTCCAGCCTATTTAACCTCTCTCAAGTTGTATAAGATCTGATCTTTTCTGAGTGTAATTTTCCTAATACAACACAACATTTAATCCCTATATAATCACACTCTCAAATTCTACAATTGTCCAAGACATCTAACAATGAATCAACCTCTTTATTTGAGTCTTCACAATCCCATTGACATCGCTAACTTGGTAATCCAATGTTATTCGAACACTCCACAAAATTGCGGTGCCAATTCTACTGCAATAACTTGGTAATCCAATGTTTTGCTGACCGAGCTCTACCGAATTGCGGTGTCAATCCTATTGATCGTGCCAATCGAGCTGATCGTGCTGATCGTGCCAATCGAGCTGATCGTGCCCCACGTTTTAGGGTTGCCAATCCTACTGGCGTTCAACCTGGTAATCCAGTTTTGTCGAGCCCCACGTAATTGCGGCGCCAATCCTACTGTCCCCGTAAATCCGGATAGTAGGCTGTCAGATATCCGCCCCCTCAATCGGATTGCCAAAAATCAAACGCACCGGCACGGCTACATCAATGAAAATGGCACTGACAGATACTACCGAGATTAGAGCACAGCAGTTAACAAGAAATTATTGTGGAACACACCAAAATATACGGGGGTTCATACTTACCTTTACTTACCTCTTCAAATTAATCTCGGGTATGGGTTGCCAACTGGATCACTTAAAGAATCCCCTCACAATAACCTCCACCATGATATTTAAAATGAACCAAAACGAAAACAAGAAACTTTAAACTGTACAATAATTTATTTCACACAAAGGGAATGATTCTAACAAAAATTCAACAAAATACACGTGGCAATCAGAAGCCATTGTCAATATAATCATGTCCTCCTGTAGGACTTGTAGACTTTACATACAAAATTTTATCTTTCCTAGCTTATAAAGAACGTAATAATAGTAATACACTTGGAATGGATGAGGGAATTGGAACGAGACATGTAGCAATTGTTTTCCTCTTTCATAAACATCACACTTTATTTATAACTGCAAGCCTGCTATGTATTCGACCTTGGCCTCTAACATACAGTTGTCAGGCCAGCTGCGATCCACCCTACATCATGTCGCATGCCTACGTCGTCAAGTGAACCCACCTGTCCAGCCAACGTTAGCATATGCTCGTAACCTCGGAGCCTAGCTCCTTTTCAAACACTTTAAATGTCCTCAACTCAACTCAAATATTATCACGCAAATCTTTTAAATGCTCCAATCACATATCACTGGATTACTCTAATAATCCCAAAACTTGTTTAATTACATAATCCACATGTATAATTAGCGTTCTTTAGAGTATATTAACAAAACTCTTAATGTTTATAACAAATGCTCATTAATTGTTTATAACAATTATAAATTGTTTATTATATTGTCAAACGACAATTCAAAAATCTATACACGCCTCTATAAATTCCTTTCATTTCCAATTATTTTTAAAGATATTTACACAATTATTTACAATATTAATATTATTTATTTTAGAAATACATTAAACCACACGTTTATCCGGTTGATAATTACTCAAATCAGGTTAATATAATCGACCAATGAAGGTTAGTTGTATTTAAGCTTATATTCAGGTTTAATAAGTTTTAATAATTATTATTATTATTTGTGACGGTAACCTCCATTCAAAATCATTATCTCAAATTATTTAACACTCTTGTTAATTATAACAGTATCTTCACATGATTAATTTTCAAAGGACCTGGACAATAAACTCAGCGGAAAAATACTTCGCTCAAACGCACAAAATTGCATAAAATAGGCCCAGAATTCATCATATATCTCCATATATATGGCATAAAAATCTTCCACAATATATACAAAAACCTCCACTTACAAATTCTTCAACATCATTAATATTACTGTGGGAATCTCCTTCAATTATTCAAGGGCATTATTCATCAGCGACTTTTACACGTCCACTGAACTAACGATTATACATCCATAATTCCACTTTAAAAATTCTTATATTCATTCATTGTATCAAACTGTTATCATATTTAACCTTCGTGGGTTTCATTCATGAATCGATATGAAGTAAAAATTTGCCAATCACAAATAAATTTAATAGCAAATACGATTAGACACGCCTCTCTGGTCTATCAAAATTGAGATTAATATCTCCTAAGTATCGTAGTATAAAAATACTATCTTCAAACAAAGTTCATCTAAACTGCATAAATAATTGAATAGAATACAATTAGACTGTGGAATGCAAATATTATTGTTCCAATCTAGTATTGAGAAAAATTCCTATCAAATGTTCATTACTATAGTGTATTCAATAAATCGTAATCAAAGTTCATATTTCATAAAATTGTCTGTAATGCAATGGTATTGACGATAAATGTCTATGTTGCAATCATGTTCATAAGACGACTAGTATTTCCAAGATCGTCGATACAGAAATAGATTTTAACGCTCTAAAATCTTTTAATTATTCTTCTTTCTTGATGATGACAGAAAATTGGTCAAAGTAATTTACTGAAAAGAATTACATTAATAAAGTGACACGCTGTCTGAATTCAAATATGCCATAGAAAATCATTTACTTTACAGTCAAATCGTGACTACAAAAATATGCAAATTACTGAAAGAATATAATATATCAGTCTCAACTGATCCAAAATTATTTAAATATGCCAATGACATAACAATGTCTTAATAAATCGTTGAAAAAGGCATAACTCAACAAAGTGTACTGAGTACAGAAATATCAAGCAAGAATATGGGGCAAAATATAGGACAGAACATATGGGAAAAATTGTTGCTCAGACATCGCTAAATGACTCAAATAAAACAAGAAACGTTCACGAGTACCTTATCTGTTGATTGAAGTTCTAGAGGAAAATCTTCCAAAGAAGACTGGTGTTGGTTCCATTTCACCAAAAAGATGTGCTCCGACCTCGAACCTGGAACCAGCGCCCTCGGAGAATAGAACTGCTTCCTCCTCCGGAAATTGCACTGCTCCGTGTAGAAGATAGACATCCTTCTGGCAAAACTCTTCTTTGTGAGCCGGGTCCACCCTGGCCTCTCTTGATAGTTCCCTGAAGTTCTGGCAGAAATTCGCCATGAAGTTTATTGCAGTTATTTCCGTAGAAATATTCATATTTGTGGAGTATGAATATGTTTCCACTGCCATTTGATATAATTCAGCGTTGGACCACGATGCATGAGTGTAGTTGGATATTCACTACATGCTCGCTTTTGTAGAAAGGCGATTAGCGAAGTTCCATGCTGCCATTTCACTCCATTGATATATGTCCCAATTGCATTAAAGTCCTTAGCCTTCCATCTCCATTTCCGTTATAATAGTTGAAAGAACTGCCATATTATATTGTTGCATCGTAGAATGTAGCGTTATATCATCAAAAGCAATATGTAATATCACGGTTGCACTACACTTGTCAGCCGTAGCGTAGATTGTGATGTTATAAAAGTGCTTCTCAGGTGGCGAGAAAATCACTTTTGTCTGCCGTCTTAAAATGCCAATATCTTTCAAAGTATAATCTTGAAAATGTTCAACCTTTCTACACACTTTAATATAGTACTGCACAATCGAATTAGCTTAAAGGCATTAGTCAACTCTTGATATATTATCTTGTAGACTCGTTAATGTGTGCGTTTCAACTTCGCCTAGTTTCAAACACCGTAAAATGGAACTGCGGCACGCTCGAAGCTCGTTCGATGCGGTGGCTTTACCACACGCGCTAAAGACGACTTGTTTCACTTATTCACTCGAAAACGACTATATGACATCAGAAATATATATGCGGTATGAGAAATATATGCGATATGAGAGCTCCTCTCTGCTGTGCAAGACCTTTTATCAACTTCTTAAGGGGCGTATCCATCCCTTGCATAGCTTGTTTCTCCGTCATTGCTAGAATTTCTAACTTTGGCTATACTTGACGGATTTTCAAATTTCAAAAAATCAAAAATAATTTCTTCAAAATTCCAAATCAATACCATAACTGAAAATAGTTTTCCACAATTCTGCATTCCAAAAGTAATTAAATATGATAGTTTCAGTAATCTCCGTCTCCCTCCAAACTATCGTTCATTGGTTCGAGTCTTTCCTACAATCGCGTAACTTCTTCCTCAGCACAATTCCATGTTTCCCTGCGACTGCGTCGTAAATCTCAGATCTTTCTCGAACAAACTCATGACGTTACCAAGAATCTCAGTTCAATCAGCCTACTTGCGTGAAGTCTGCGTCATCCGTGCTTACGTCATGAGTATCCACGTCACAACTATGACATCCATAACTTTCTTCATATTTTCCAATACAACCGCCGTGGTCTCAATATAATTCAATTTACGGGGGCAGTACGTACACTTACATGAAGTTTATTGTGTAGGTGTATTATTCAAACTTCAATCACTTGATTAGGACACAAGAAATAAAAAGGAAATTTTAAAATGTAATTGTGGTTATGAAATAACAGAAATAAATTAGATGCCAGTGGATTAAAATTTGTATAAATATATACCGCACCAAGTTTTACTGCGCTTGGATGCTTAAATCACGAGAAACTTCCACTTAAATATTTAAATTTCGCGTCGCCACCATGTTGGATTTGTGCTCACCAGGTAATTAAAAGTCCCATAGGTCATCTTAGTTATATAGCCTCTATCAACATACAAAATTTCAGTTTGATTGCTGACACAGATTAATAGATATTGATAACCGTCTAAATATTTCGGATGGTCGCCATGCTAGATTTTATGTAGGCCATAGAATCATGTATTAGATGTTGATTATTTTGTAGGTTCATTATTCAAACGTTAACTTCGATCGCATGATTAAAACACAAGAAATAAAAACTTAATTTTGAAATTTCGCACGGCCGCCATCTTGAGGTTATGTAAACAATTGACTAAATTAGATGTCAGTACATTACAATGTGTATAAACTTTTTCTGTACCACGTTTCACTGCGTTGGAAGGGTAAATCGCGAAAAAATCAATTTAGATGTTTCAAATTTGCTTGGCCGCCACGTTCGTTTTGTAGTTAAGAGATATTTGAAAGTTACATAGGTGAACTTCTAGTAGTGTCCTTTATTACCGTTCAAAATTTCAGGGTGATGTCAGTAATAGTTTCGGAGAAATATTTTGCACTGTCACCATGCTGGATTGGTGAGTCGTCGGGGGTCGGCCAAAATAGTACTATGACCTTACCGAGTTTCTTAGAAATCGCTACAGCCATTTAGATCTAATTGGGGTGAGGTCGGGGACACACACATATGGACGCACACACATACACACGGTAAAAGGTGATCTAATGAGCCTATTTTAGCCTACTTTCATTTTTTAATTTTTTAGCAAAAAAATGAAAGTAGACTTATGAGATCTACACTGGCCAAAAGTTGTCAGTCTGTCTGTGTTTGAGTTTGTCCCACTCCCCCCCCCCATCAATTCAGACTCGACGAAACCGTATTTAACGAAATTTGGTACAGAAGTAGAAATAGCAAAGAGCACCTTAGTGTCATGTTTTATATCGCCGCCATCTTTACCAAAACTTGGTAGCGGCCAAGCAAACGTTCAAAACGGAAAATCATATTACGTCTAAACTAATCATCCGATCTCTACCAAATTTGGTAACAACATACCTTCGTATGGGATTCGTCTTCCGCCCAAACTACAAGGTCATCAGGCGGACAATTTCAAGATAGCGGCCATGTGAATTATGCGAGCATTATATTTCATAGTTCAGATTATAAGACCAAGAATGGTTTAAACTGCCCTAAAGGACGTGGCAGGGTCGGTATTTTAAATTAAACGGTAGCAGTGGCTTTAAAAAGCCGAGCCACCTCGGTTACAAGACAATATGGCAGCTGATATCTTGTGCCTGACCGGTTTGAGTATTGCATGCAATATAGCCTACTGATAGAAATAATATAAACTTCGTATGAAATGCTTTATAATAACAAGTTGTTCCGTGAAGAACAAAAGAGCCTAATTTTCTTAAAATTTAAGATTCGTGCCAATGATTAACCTATATAGTCCTATCTAGATTAATGACGAAATTATATTGGTAATATTGACATTTTCAATTAGTCTATATATATAAAGCTCAAAGTTAGTCTGACTGTCTGTTTGATATTTATACAAATCTACACCGAAATTGAAATCCACTTGAAATTTCGGACAAACCACTCCATTCCCAGCATTTAGGCCCTTTGGCACAAATCTACACCGTTTCACCGATCTGAACCAAAGTTTGTATACTTACCCTTTGGAACCCTGCAGGTAACATTCGAACAGACCACTCCATTCCCTGCATTCAGGCTCTTTGGCACACATCTACACCGTTTCACCCATCTGAACCAAAATTTGATTATTTACCCTTGGGAACCCTGCGAGTAACACTGTCTACATGAAATTGCGGACAGACCACTCCATTCCCTGCATTTAGGCCCTTTGGCATAATTCTACTCCGTTTCACCAAACTGAACCAAATTTTACATACTTACCCTTTGGAACCCGATGAGTAACACTGTGTAAATGAATTTTCGGACAGACCTCTCCTTTCCCTGCATTTAGGCCGTTTGGCACAAATCTACACCGTTTCACCGATCTGAACCAAATTGTACAAAGCCTACTTACCCTTTGCAACCCGACGAGTAACACTGTCCACTTGAAATTTCAGACAGACCACTCCATTGCCTACATTTAGGCCCTTTGGCACAAATCTACACCGTTTCACCGATCTGAACCAAATATTACATACTTACCGTTTGGAACCCGACGAGTAAGACTGTCTAAATGAAATTACGGATAGACCACGCCATTCCCTGCATTTGGCACAAATCTACTTCGTTTCACCCATGTGAACCAAACTGTATGTACTTACCCTTTGGAACCCGACGAGTAACACTGTCTACATGAAATTTTGGACAGACCACTCCATTCCCTGTCTTTAGGCCATTTGTCACAAATCTACAGTACATAATTTCACCGATCAGAACCAAGATTTGTATACTTACTCTTTGGAACCCAACGAGCAACACTCTACACTTTACATTTCGGACAGACCACTCCATTCCTTGCATTTAGGCCCTTCGGCACAAATCTACACCGTTTCACCGATCTGAAACATAATTTGCATACTTACCCTTTGGAACCCGACGAGTAACACTGTCGACTTAAAATTTCGGACAGACCTCACCATTCCCTGCATCTAGGCCCTTTGGCACAAATCTACACCGTTTCACCGATCTGAACCAAATGTTACATACTTATCGTTTGGAACCCGACGAGCAACACTGTCCAAATGAAATTTTGAACGATTTTGGACGGACCAATCCGTTCTCCGCATTTAGGCCCTTTGGCACAAATCTACATCGTTTCACCCATCTGAACCAAACTTTATGTACCTACCCTTTGCGACCCGACGAGTAACACTGTCTACTTGAAATTTCGGACAGACCACTCCATTCCCTGTATTTAGGCCCTTTAGCACAAATCTACATCTATTCACCAATCTGAACCAAATTTTGTATACATACTCTTTGGAACCCAACGAGTAACACTGACCTCTTTAAAATTTCGGAGAGACCACTCCATTCCCTGCATTCAGGCCCTTCGGCACAAACACCGTTTCACCGATCTGAACCAAATTGTATATCCTTACTCTTTGGATCCCATCGAGTAACACTGTCTACATGAAGTTTGGGACAGACCACTCCATTCCCTGCTTTTAGGCCCTTGGGCATAAATCTACACTGTTTCACCGAACTGAACCAAATTTTATATACTTACCGTTTGGAACCCGACGAGTAACACTGTCTACATGAAATTTCAGACAGCCCACTCTATTCCCTGCATTTAGGCCCTTTAGAACAAATCTGCACCGTTTCATCTAATTGCACCAAATTTTACACAGGCCTGCTTACCCTTTGAAACCATGCTGGTAACAGTGTCAACTTCATCTTTTTGAGAGCCCTCTCCGTTTCCTACATTTAGAATAACAGACAAGAGCAGCTTGAAAACCAAGTTTTAAGGCCTTAGAACCATTGAAGTGTAACTGTAAGAATGTTTTAATAATTATATTTTTGGCTGGCAATGCGGGCTGCATCACGCCGCCCCTACCAGTGTTCTGGTGCAGAATAGCGAAAATACAGTAGTTACATCTTGCGCTGCATATAAATTGCTTTCACGGGGAGTAATTAGAGCAAAAAGATTTCTTAGGCCCCTTAAAACAGTTATCGTCATGAAAATATTATGCGTCTGTATAAGTGCGATGGTGTTGGTGCAGTACATTGAGGTTATAAGCTGCAGTAAGGGTTGGTGCTTTCATACGTACTTTCATGTATTCCGATCCTTATCCTTGAGCGCTATGTGGCGATAAATAACACTATTGTTACCTCAGGAGCTCGGGACTTCCGTCGATTTCCAAAGTGCTCTGATTATTTTCCTACTTCGCTATGCGCCGAAAGACGACACTATTGGTCTCTACTTTTCTAACAGCCAATGAGATATATGCCCTAGGCAGTGTCTTTTATTTCACTTACTCATCTTCCTAATCATATTTTTCAATTCATTTGTAAATTGCAGGTGTCAATACTGTAGTTAGTAAATAGCCGTTTTCCTGTTCGTTATTATCATAATCATTACGGGAAAAAGACCTGAATGTTACGTCCATTACACTGTAATACGTATCACCCACACTACCACCACAAAATGTTATATTTTTTCCCCCTGTGAGTTTACGTATCATGTGCCAGTTCTGTAGTAGTATTCATTATCATCCATAAAACAAATAAATCCACCGGGCGAAGCCAGGCACCACTGCTAGTACTGTATAAAATGATGTTCGTGTACAGGGGGGCAGTGGTTCATAATCTTTGTTTCCGACAATTTAATCGGTCATTTCTAAAAGGCCCTTTATGACATTTTTGGTGAAAATGAGTTAAACATGGATTGGGGTTCTTCAGAGGTAAACACACCATTCCATGCTGAAAAGGCCTCTTTCTACCTTTTAGTGTAGTCACAGGATGGCAGTGCTATTTACATTCATTTCTAAAGGGCCCTTTCTGCGGTAGAAGGGGCAGTTTAGCAAGCTAGAAACAGATGCAATTGTTCTATTCTTCGAATATGGGCCAAAAACGTCTCAGAGAAGGGTTTTGACAGCACCAACCATTGACCAAAGGGATGAGAAAAATGTGAGTTAATAGGCATAATATCAAAACCATTTAAAATGGTCAATAGTCCTCTAAAATCTTTTGTCTGAAAGAATTTTTGATATGACCCACCCTGTTGCCAAGGGATGAGCAAAATGTGTTCTGAATTATAGGAAGATGGGGCTCCATGTTGGCTATAGGTGTGGAACTTTTGTGGGTATACAACATTATTGGCGAATTTAGCGCTCTGTGTAGGACGGACGTGTTCCCATTAACCCGAACAAGATAGAAGACATCAAGAAAGTTATGACGTACATCCCACATGAATAGGTGGAGTATTATGAGGAATTATTGAAATGCCCAACAGAGGACACCTAGAGCCATACACAAGAGGAAGAGTCTACATCAGAGGTTCCCATTAGGAATTTTTCTAGGACCCCCTAAAGCGATCGTTATGTAAGCACGGACCCCCTGCCCCAAAATCTTTTAAGTCAAGACCTAAAATATTTAAATGCCTAATGTAAACCTCTGCCTTTGGAGTACTGTGCTCAATTATTTGTATGATAATTATTTATTTATTTAATCCTATTACAATTTCTAAGTCGCAAAGGTAGTTAGTGCTACAGACCTAAAAATAGCAATGCAGTGATTGAGAAGAAAAGAAGGAACAAGTAGTATGTGTTATCATTTTGTTAACAGCTCTTATGTGTAAAAGACGCCGGCCTTCAATAAGACGAACGTTACCTATTCTTTCCCGCAAATATTTCTCGAAGGTCGGGTTGCAATTTCGAAATGTTCACCCTGAAAACAGGCCCCTCATCTAGTCCATTTCTATATTTGCTTTTCAATAGGCACATTGTGGAAAAAACTTTTTCGCACAAAAACTTATTGCGAAAGGAGGAATAACTTTTATTGCCTTGTCGCTGATTCCCATGTAGTCCTTTCGAGCCGTCACCGAGCTCTATTTCATTGGAAATGTATTTATTTCACTTGAGGTCAATTCAACAAGTAGGTCTTGTACCTCATCTGATACTAGCTGAATATTGTTACGGCTGTGAGTTTGTTTCGTCACCTCGCCGCATGAGTCACAGCTGCCCCCGGGCTATGCTCGCCTCAGTGTATTACGCGCGCCTTATGCAACAGGGCTACTAGGACAAATGGGATGGTCCAGAATATTCGTGACCCAGCCAGTGATGGAATTCTCGAGAAGCCGTGAATCCTGGACGGGTCTAGAAGCATTTATTGAGTCACCAGCCTGCTATATAGGAGCGACCTGGCAAGCGGGGTAGTCAGTGTTTTTCGAACTAGTGCGAGCGTTTACCTTGAGTGACAGTTGTTGGCGACGTGACTTGCGAAACCCTAGTGAAGCTGATTTTCTTGACAGCGAAGGAGTGCGAAGCCTACAGAGGAACTGTGTCTTGAACGAGTGTATTTTCCAGTGCAGCAGAGGTTAGTGTGGTGAATTGCGAAAGCGCCGGGGGCTGTTTCCCTAGCCAGTGGACAGCGAAATAGAGTGTAGTGGTGAGTGACCGGCTATCGTAAATAACGGTAACTTGCGTATTCTAGGAAGTGTTGCAGGTAGTTCTATCGAGGCCACCGGTCTCATTAGGAGGAATTAACTTCTGTTGCTTCTTGACAAGTGAAAGGCAAGTGTTCCCTAAGAGAGGAAACTGGAGTGAGGTACTAATTGCTTGTATTTGCTATTTGTGTGGTGTATCTTTCTGGCCCGCAATAAAGCTAATTATATTTCCTTAAAGGAACAATTGTGTTTGTGCTTTCACCCATCGTAATCCAGTTAACGGAAGTGCCACTAGGGGGTGACACGTAACAACTGGTGTCAGAAGCCGGATTACGAACTCAAGCACACGCACAACACCTGAAGGTCCTGGTTTCAAAACCCGAGCAGGTCATTTTACCACAGTTCATTATTTATCCTGTGAGTGCATGCCCTTTACAAGACAAACATCTAAAATGGAAGCGCAATTGGCAGCATTGCTAGAAAAGTTAGGTGGCATGGAAACCAAGATGGAAGACGGACAGAAGAAGATGGAAGACAGCCAGAAGAATTTAACCAAGGACCTAACATCCAAATTAGAAGACGGCCAGAAGAAGATGGAAGACGGTCAAAATAAGTTTGCGGATGACCTGAAGAAGATGGAAGACGGTCAGAATAAGCTAGCAGAGGACCTAACCGCCAAATTTCTGGATGGCCAGAAAAATCTGGAAGAGTGTCTGCTGCCGAAATTACAGGAAAGTCAAAAGAAATTGGAACAGGGTCTGCGTCAGGAAGTTAGCACCGTCTGCCAGGGCCTACGTGAGGAAGTCACAGCAATAGAAAAGAAGTTCGACGCCTTACAAGAGGAAGTTGCCGAACTGCTCCAACACCCACTGACGGGGGTGGAAGAGAAAATCAACGCTCTTCAAGAGGAAGTTGCCGAGCTGCGCCGGCGCCCGCCCACAGGTACACCGGGGATATCAGGAACGGGACAGAGCAGAGTGACGCCCCCAACCTTCGACGGAAAGGTCCCGTGGAGAACATACTTACGTCAGTTCGAGGCGGCCTGTTCCATAAATAACTGGAATATCACAGAAAAGGCTACAGCTCTCATTATAGCGCTGAGAGGTGACGCCCTCAACGTCCTTCAGGCCATCCCGACTGGATCCCAGGACTACGCTTCACTAATCGCCCATATGGAGTCCCGATATGGAGATAGCCATCTTCAGCAGGCCTACCAGATACAGCTCCGGACCCGGGTACAAAAGAACGCGGAAACCCTGCAGGAGTTCTAGATGGACATCGCACGCCTCGTAAGGCTCGCCTATCCAACAGCGCCGGCCGTCTTTTTGGAGCAGATTCCGACGCAAACCTTCAATGACGGACTACAGGACTCGGATACTCAACTGGCACTGCGACTCGCGCGCAATAAGACACTTGCAGATGCGCTGAGCCACGCACTTGAGTTCGATACGGCAAAGCAGGTATCTAGAATGCACGCGCGGGTGCGTCAGGTGGACGTCGACGAACCAGCCAAAGCCGACGAGACCAAGTCCCTGGCCGATGAACTGATAGAGGCGCTAGGCCGGTTCTTCAAGAGTCGCAGTACCACCAACAAAAACGTAGCCGGAGGACATCCGGAGAGGCGGCCCGGAAGAGGACTACCGACCTGCTGGACCTGCCGTAAGAGAGGCCACCTGACCAAGGACTGCGGTGATCGCCGCCGCCAAGGGTTTCCGTCTGGACAGTCAGTCGTAGGGGAACCACGCGGCCCAGGAAAGCAAGTATCAGCCAGCCTTGGGGGGCAAAGGTCGGCTTGTGAAAGTCGTCAAGCCCCGGCAGTCCAAGTTTGTGTGACGCAGTTACGGAGGGATAATAGCAGCCTGATGGTCGACGGAGTCGTCAACGGAGTGAGCTGGCCCATGCTGATCGACACGGGAGCGTCGAGGACCATCGTCAATCTCACCGTGATCCCGAGGTGGAGAGTGCGACCCACACAAAGGAACCTCCAACTAATAACCGCGACTGGAGAGACTACACCGGTACATGGCGAAACATCACTGGAGATCGTCATTGGTCGACGGACGGTGAAGCATCCAGTGCTTGTGGCTGACGTATCTAACGAAATGAACATCGGACTGGACTTCCTGGACCAGAACAACATCATCTTGGACCTGAGTACCAACACTCTGCACTTCGGAGGTGAGGAACTTGCTTTGTAACCAGCACACGAGGCCGTCACCGCACGACGTGTAAGGCTGTGAGAGAACGTCATCGTTCCTGCCAGGACGGAGGTCTGCGCTGCCGTAATTGTCGACGGAACTACTGAGGGAGTGGCGGCTATCGTCGAGCCAAAATATTAGGACATCCAGACAAAAGGATTGCTAATTGCCAAGACTCTCATCAACACGACGTCTCGGCCGTACGTCCGCCTGGCCAACCTGAACGACTACGACATTACGGTTCACCGGGACACCTACCTAGGAGCCTGCGAGCCCGTTACCTGGATTGCCCGCATCAGAGACACTACGGACGGACACCTGCAGACGGACAACCGAAGAAGACGCGCCCTGCCAGAAGAACTAGACGCTGTACCAAGGATCGCAGGACCATTTAGACGAGGAACAATCACGCCAACTTCGGGACCTGCTACACGAATTCCAAAGATTTTGGCAGGACAAGCCTTGTCCAGCACAGAATCGACGTTGGGGACAGCGCACAGATTAGGGCCCCATTCCGACGTGTCCCACTCGCCAAGCAAGCCGAAGTCGACCGGATGGTAGAAGAGATGAAGGAGCAAGGGGTGATCGAGCCATCACATAGTCCTTGGAGTTCTCCGGTCGTGCTTGTGAAGAAGAAGGACGGTTCCATCAGGTTCTGCGTGGACCACAGGCGGGTGAACGACGTCACGAAGAAGGACAGCTACCCTCTACACCGGATCGACGACACGCTGGACACCATATCAGGATCAAGATGGTTCTCCACCTTGTATTTGAAGAGTGGCTACTGGCAGGTGGTGGTCCACCCTAAGGACCGCGAGAAAACGGCGGTCTCTGTGGGCAGCGGGCTCTGGCAGTTCACCGTCATGCCATTCGATCTGTGCAACGCCCCTGCGACCTTCGAAAGGCTAATGGAGTCCATTCTGAGGGGACTACACTGGAAGACCTGCCTGGTCTACCTAGACGACGTCATCGTTCTGGGAAGATGCTTCGAGGAGCACTACAGAAACCTGAAGGAGATCTTGATGAAGCTACGGGCTGCCCAGCTGAAGTTGAGCCCCAAGAAGTGTCAGCTCTTCCAGAAGCAGGTCCTGTAACTTGGGCATATTGTCTCCGAGAAAAGGGTGCGCACCGACCCAGAAAAGACCGCAGCTGTGATGGAGTGGCCAGTTCCGAAGGACAAGTCCCAACTACGAAGCTTCCTGGGAATCTGCACTTATTACCGTCGCATCGTGAGAGGATTCGCCGACATCGCCAAACCACTGCATCGACTGACTGAGAAGGACGAACTCTTCACGTGGACAGCAGAATGCCGCAGTGCTTCGAACAACTCAAGCAGGCTATGTGCACCGCACCTATTCTGGCCTACCCCAGACCTGGAACAAGGTTCATCGTCGATACCGATGCCAGCGCCTTTGGTATAGGGGGAATCCTGTCGCAAGTAGTGGACGGCGAGGAGGGAGTAGTGGCCTACTTCAGCAAAGCCTTGTCAAAGCCAGAGAGGAACTACTGAGTCACCAGGAAGGAGCTGCTCGCCATCGTGAAGACCATTGAACACTTCCACAAGTACCTATACGGGCAAGAATTTCTCATCAGGACCTACCATGCATCCCTGCGGTGGCTCCTGAACTTCAAGCAGCCCGAGGGTCAATTCGCGTGGTGGTTAGAGAGGCTTCAACAGTACAACTTTGAGATCCAGCACAGGAAAGGCCAACTGCATTCTAACGGCGACGCCCTGTCACGAATACCGTGCCCCGAAGACTGCACCTTCTGTACCAGAAGGGAGGAGAACACCGGGATACAGTGCCGAAGGACTACCGTGGAACTTCAGGGGAGCTGGAGCCGCGAATCTTTCACGCGGGCACAAGCAGAAGATGATGACCTGGGACTGATAGCCGAATGGAAGAGGGCCTGGGTTCCCAGACACGGGTGGAACATTGTGAGCGACTGCAGTCCAAAGTTCAAGTCCTACTGGGCGCAGTGGGACTCGTTGATTGTAAGGGATGGCCTGATCTGCCGTACCTGGGAGAGCACCGACGGGAAGACATCTCGGGAACAAGTCGTCGTACCAAAGGCTATGATGGAGGAAGTCCTGAAGGAAGTCCATGGGGGATCATCAGGTGGACACCTAGGGATAAAGGGATAAAGAAGACCCTGGAAAAGCTGAGAAAGCGGTTTTACTGGATCGGATGCTAAGCAGACGTGGAGAACCACTGCGCGAGGCGCCACAAATGCGCAGCCAGCAAGGGACCAGGACGAAAACGACGGGGTCCACTGAAGACCTACAACGTGGGCGGCCCCATGGAGAGAGTGGCCATCGATGTTGCTGGGCCATTCCCGTTGAGTGAGGCAGGGAACCGCTTCATATTGGTCGTCAGCGACTACTTCACCAAATGGCCAGAGGCATATGCGCTCCCTAACCAAGAAGCCGCGACGATCGCAGAGACCCTGGTGAAGGAATTCGTCAGCTGGTATGGAGTACCCCTGGAGCTGCACTCCGACCAAGGGAGGAACTTCGTCTCGCAGGTGTTCCAGAACCTATGCCAGCTGCTGGGAATCCGGAAGACAAGGACGACGCCGCTACACCCTCAGTCCGACGGGATGGTAGAGCGATTCAATCGCACCATCGAGAACCATCTCCGAATAGTCGTCAGCGAGCACCAGAGGGATTGGGACAAACATCTTCCACTATGTATCCTGGCCTACCACGCCGCCGTGCATGAAGCCACCTGGTGTACACCAGCCCGAGCCATGTTTGGGAGGGAACTCCGTCTACCTATCGATCTTGCCTTCGGTCGACCTGGGAATGATCCGGTCCCGGTAAGCCAGTATTGTCAAGATCTGGTCGACCAACTGGAAGACGTGCACGCGTTCGCGAGGAGGAAACTGCGGATCGAGCCCGACCGAAAGAAACCCGATACGACCAACAGACGGATGCCGGCGGATTCCACGAGGACGACCTGGTCTGGCTCTTCAGCCCATTATGGAAGAATGGCCTGTCACCCAAACTGCAGAAGTCCTGGGAGGGCCCATACCGAGTCGTGAAACGGATCAACGATGTCGTCTACAGGATCCAGCGGATTCCGAGGGCGAAGATTAAGATCGTGCATCGAGATCGCCTGGCGGCTTACGGAGGGACACAGACGGACCAATGATTGATCGGGACGATCAGCCTTTTTAGGAAGGGGGTGGTGTTACGGCTGTGAGCTTGTTTCGTCGCCTCGCCGCATGAGTCACAGCTGTTTATGTGAAGAACAGCCCAAATTCCTACACATAAACGGGAGAACAGCATCAGGCTTAAGTCCTGGACAAAATAACTACCTTAAGAGAAGCTTAGACTGAAAGGATTGGGCTGAGGAAATGCGGCCTGGTTCTTTCAATACCTTACTAAACATTGAGAGTAAATACAATATTTTTATTTATATGGTGAAACTCGCAAACACATTAATAAATAAGATTTAATTCAAAAATTAATTATGTTGGCCCGCCTGGGGCAATTTCAAATGTTCATTAATTTTAATTAGGTTGGCACAGCTATGTGCTATGAGACAAAAGTTCATTCTGCTTGATGCACACACAAATTTAATATATTCTTGCACTTGCTAACAAAAACACTTAGAACGAAGATTATTAAAACAATAATAAAAGGCACAAACTTATCTTTTAGTGGCGATGACTAGAAAGCATACTGACGGAGACTGCCGTGGCCAACACTTGATTTTTAGCAGTAAAATTTGAGATGTCCAATATCAGGAAAATAACCTCGCCAGTGCGATCTTCCTCTTCACCAGCGTTGCACATTGTTTAACATCGTTAGGTTTGATGTTATTTCTTGAATGCCAAATAACATGGCATTTATAACTGCGATTTGGCGCAGCTTCTTGCGGTTTGGAGTAAAGTGTAGAATGCACTTTCTCAGTGCAGAAGTTCTCTGCTTTTGCTGTGCATGGTAGTTTCAACCATGAAATGTAGCTTAGGCCTGAAGTTTAGAATGCCCCGGAGAAGGGCGGAAGGCACGAATGCCTATCGAAGATTAAAGAAGGCCGTAGAAATTTGAAGAAGGAATGCGGATGGGGAGCAAAACGCCGCCACTTAAATAATAGCATCATAGAAGCGTCAGGAAGCCTACAGGCTGGCGGGCGATTATTGGCCAGGGCAAGCTGTGACGTCCGTCAGGCAGGAAGGCAGCAGGCAAGGTGACACCCATTTCAGTATGCGAGCGTATGCTGGAGGCGCATGACCTTAAACATGCTGAGGTAAGAGTCTTAGATGTATATAGAGAGTGAACATTAGTAATAGACAATATAATATTGACAGAAATGAATAAATACATATTGCTCGTTCGGTGGTCTCAAAAGCATTTGACCGACAAATGCAGCACGATATAAACATCACGAAAGTGATCATGCTCCGAGACCCCCGAAAGAAAACAATCAAAGAATCAGTTGAAAAAAAACAACAATGAAATAAGATGACACTAAGCCTCAACAGGCAAGATAGCAACCATAGAAATTGGTCTAGTATAGACACCTTTACTAGTGAGAACATCTACAACTCTCACATGCTTATCACGACCCCGATGGCAGTGAGTTATCCTACCAACATTCCATACGAGAGGGGGACTTGGATCTCACAAAAGAACCATATCTCCCACTCGCACATCAGGCTGGGAAAGCCGCCACTTCTCTCTTCTGTTAAGTGAGCTGAGATACTCCAGCTTCCAACGGCGCCAAAAAGAGTTTCGCAAAGATTCTAACTTTCTCCAGAAAATAGGTAACCTGAGATCTCAGCGTCGACTCAGCAAAGGAGGCGTAGAAGCTAAAGAACAGCCTATTAAAAAATGGCTAGGTGTTAACGGAAGAAGATCTTTAGGATCGTTAGACAAAGGCGTGAGCGGCCTAGAATTTACGATACCCTCAACCTCAATAGTTAAAGAATTGAATTCCTCATAGGAAAGGATGGCTGAACCAAGGGTTTTCTTCAGCTGTCTCTTCGTGAGCTTTATGCAAGATTCCCAACGGCCACCATGATGGGGGGCGTAAGGGGGAGTGAAATGCCATTTGAATCCCTTAGCAGAGAAAAATTAGAAAACTGTTCCTCAGCAGAAGGAGAGGTAAGTGCAGTTTTCCAAAGATCAAAAGTACTAACAAAAATTTTTGCGTTATCTGAGAAAACCTCAGAGGGAACACCCCTTCTAGCGGCAAATCTAGAAAAAGCTGCTATAAAATAAGGAGTAGAAGCACTTGTAACCAACTCAAGGTGAATGGCTCCTGTCACCATGCACACAAATAAAGAAATATAAAGTTTACCTAACAACTTTCGCTTAGATGAAGGGGAATTAACTTGATAGGCATAAGAACCAGCATAATCGATACCCGTAAGGGCGAAAGGCTTACTAGGTTCGGAACGAAAATATGGTAAGTTTCCCATAATTTGCGTGATTGGCTGGGGCTTGGATTTGAAACAAGGTATACATTTCCGAATAACAGAAGAAACTTCATGAACACCGTTAATGAGCCAATATTGCTCGCGAATTAAGCAGAGCAAGGTGCGGGTGCCAGCGTGCAAATTCTGATAATGAAATTTCTTTACGATGAGAGTAGTAATAGGATGTCTAGAAGGGAGAATAATGGGATGTTTTTTCTCATCTGAGTAATTAGAATTTTCTAGCCTGCCCCCCACCCTTATTAATCCATCTTGGTCCAAAAACGGGGTGAGAGGTAACAGCCTACTCGACTTTGGCAGAGCTTTTTTGCTTAAAACCGTCTGATACTCATGAAAGAATACTTCTTGTTGCATAAGAAACAAGATTCTACGAGTAGCAAATTCCAATTCCATTTTAGTGAGAAAGGGTTGCGGTTTCACAGGCTGATCAAGAACAAGAAATTTCCATCGAAATAAATATGCTACCACACGAATTAATTTATTAAATGAAGAGTAACGCTGAAAAAGACTAGTAGCAATAGAAGTTAGAAAAAGGGAAGCGGTAACAATGCGAGCATCAGGACCATCTTCTGCGAGCGGATCAGATGAACGAGGCCAACAAGAAAAATCCTGACTGAGCCACGCCGGACCATTCCAGTATAGTTTGAGAGAAATTAATTTCTTGGGCAAGCAGCCACGTGAAATTATATCAGCGGGGTTTTCTTTCCCCGGAACATGATTCCATTGGTCAAAATGAGACAACTCTTGTATTTTAGAAACGCGATTAGCCACAAAAGTGGTCCAATGCGAAGAAGGTTTTGAAAGCCAAGCTAACACGATGGAAGAATCACTCCAAAACCACGTGCTCGAAAATTTCAAATTTAAACTGATTTTTAATTTACTGGCTAATTCCACAGCCATTACAGCAGAACATAATTCCAATCTAGGCAAAGATATGGATTTGAGTGGGGCTACCTTTGATTTTGCACAAATTAAATTGGAAAATCCGGGTAAAGTATTAGAAGGGCGGCCTACTAAGTAGGCGCAGCAACCGTATGCCTTTTCAGAACTATCGGCAAATACGTGCAAATCGAAATACTGACATGAAAGGTTGGAAATTAAAGTGCGGGGAATAGAAATTTGAGAAAGATCTAACAAACTCTTGCGGTATTTCAACCACTCATCAAAAAGGGGGGAGGGTACCTTTTCATCCCAACCAATTTTCAATAACCAAAGTTTTTGTAAGAAAATGTTTGCAGTAATAACCACCGGAGCAACGTACTGCAAGGGATCAAAAACTCTTGCTATTTCCGATAATTATTGCCTTTTCGTTTGAGGGTGAAACTCAGATAAGTGTACCTGATATGAAAAGGTATCTGAAGCAGGAGACCAAAAAACACCCAAGGTTTTAATAGCTGATTCCTCAGTAGGAAGCGCAACACATTTGTCAACAGGAGTTACTTGTGAAACGTTAGATAAAAATTCGGTTGAATTCGAGTTCCACTTATGAAGGGTAAACCCACCACCAGAAAGAAGAGAATTTAAATCTTCACAAACAAGAAGTGCTTCAGAGATACTAGGAAAAGAATACAGAAAATCATCTACATATAATGCAGTTTTCAATACTTCAGAAGCAAGAGGATGAAAGAGATGACCATCTTGTTCGGCCAACATATGAAGAGATCGTATTGCGAGAAAAGCAGACGGCTTAAGACCGTATGTCACTGTTTTTAAACGAAATATTTTTATAGGTTTTGCATTGTCGTCTCGCCACAAAATTCTTTGCAAATCACGTTGTTCTGAATTTACTAGAATTTGCCTATACATTTGCTTAATGTCAGCAAGGACAGCAATGGGGAATAGACGAAAGTTAAGTAAAACTGGAGTAAGATCTGTCTGAATAGCGGGTCCAGAATGCAGAGTGTCATTGAGAGAAACACCATTAGGATCTGGAGATGACCCATTAAAAAACACTCTTATCTGTTCTCGGGTGGAAGAATTTTTCCAAACCGGATGATGATTAAGATATACTATTTCTTTAGGAGGATTACTAATTTCTTCAGATTTTGGAACTACTTCCATGTGATTTTCTGATTCGTATTCTTCCATGAAGGAAGTATACTGAATTTTTAAGAGAGCATCTTTTTAAAGCGATTTTCAATTGCGAATAAAGCTTTGAGAGCTGTGGAATGTGATTCTGTAATAATAGGGCGGTTAGAAATGCGAGGAAGAGTAACCACGAATCTGCCTTCAGTAGTGCGAACAGTGGTTTCTACGCAGAATGTTTCACAGATCTCATTATTGCAAGAATGAGGTGAGGTGACTTGAATGTCCTCAATGTCCCAGAACTTAATTGATTCTTGATTTAAATCAGTACCAACAAAACAACAATGAGATTTCTGTTGAACGGGGTTGCGGTATATTTGCCCAGTGGCAATCCAACCAAAATCGGTTCTACGAAAGAAAACATCACGAGCAACTTTAACCTTTTCCGGATGTAAACATTGCCAAAAAATGCTGGCACTTAAAAGAATTTCTACAGATGAAGCTCTGTTGAAATTCGGATCTGCAAGTTGCAAATGATGCAGAATATTCCAACCCTGGACTTGAAACAAAGTAATGGGAGTGTCATTACCTATGGAATTGATAATTAAAAAATCTAAATTTAAATGAATGCCGAGATTATTGGAATCTTTTACATCCACTTTAGCATAACTCAGAGATTGCGATTTAGAACCATTAATTCCTGTAACTTCTATAGAAGTAGGGCATATTTGTAGACCTAACTTGTGAACTAGCGATTCACTGATAAAATTGTTAGTTGCAGCATTATCCAACAATCCTCTTACAGAAACCCATTTTCCGTGAACATTCTTCGCTAGAATTTGGACAGTGGACAATAAAACTTGAGTTTTACTGAACGAAACAGAGCTTTAAGTAAAAGACTGAGCGTTATTCGGCAAAGTCTCAGAATTAGATTTAGCGGATGAACTATTGGTTGCTAATGACCGCGATTTTTCATGTCTATGCAGGAGAGTATGATGCTTTGCTTAACAGTGAAAACATAACCGTTCAGAACGACAATTGCTTATCATATGTGTCCCTGATAGACAATTAAAGCAGTGCTTGTGGGTGGTAATTAATTTGCGTCTTTCATGCACAGATAAAGATTTAAATTGAGCGCATTTGTACAAGTTATGTGGTTGTTGACACACAACACAAGCTTGTACTTGATTGGGAGACCGAATATTGGGAGAAAAGGCATGTGACCTTAGTACTCTCTGAGTGGGGCTGATGACCTTACTATTAGAAGGAGGTTTAAAGGTGGAGCTACTCGTTTGTCTGGCTACAGCAGAGAGAATTTGGCATTTCGCCTTTAAGAATTTAATAATAGCTTCGTAGGTACACAATGAATGTTGCGACAGATCTGCTTCCCAATCTTTTAAAGTTTTAGTGTCTAATTTAGCAGAAATAAGATGAATCAAAAATAGATCCCAATAGTCAACTGGTTGGGCCAAATTTGCAAGCGCACGAATATGAAGTTCTGCAGCATCGATCAGATTACGAAGCGAGGCAAGATTATCAGCTTGAACAATAGGTAAATTGAATAAACCCTGTATGTGACGTTGAATTTTTAAACGAGTGTTCCCAAACCGATCTCTGAGAAGAGCCAAAGCTACTTCATAATTTTCATTTGTCAACGTAAGCTCTTGGATGAGTTTAAGTGCGTTGCCTTGCAAGGACAAACGCAAATAATGAAACTTCTGTATTGAAGGAAGAGAATCGTTTTCGTGAATCAATGAATTGAATAATTCAAAAAATGGTTCCCATCTAGTTTCATCTCCGGTAAATTTAGGTAATTCTATTTTCGGTAATATAACACGGGAAGGAAGAGAAGAAGATTCTGAAGGAGTTTTCTCCTGCTTTTCCTGCAATGTTAAACTTCTTAAAAGTTGCTTTGCGTCTGCGAAACCTTTACAATATAAATTTTCAACCTCACAGCGGTCACTTTGCTGGTCGGGATACTGTGTCTCAATATTACTTTGGATCTCATCATATTTCTCAAAGGCCTGTTCATAACCTTTCAGTCTTTGAGAAATTATGTCACTATTACGTTCTTTTTCCGTGAGCTCATATAGAAAAGTGCGAAAACGCGTTCACTTGCCTTTGACAGAAGCTCTGGCATTAATGAGTTTCTCGTCAATCGGCATTATGAAAGTTTGTTGTGTACTCACGACTATACTGTGAGCTGGTACACCTTGCTTCGAAAGAAGTTGACAGTCTGCCAGAAAAGAGAGTGCGGCTTCCCCTGCGGTGATATGCGGGCCTGCTGTTTGTCTCCCTTCTAAGTGCCAACCATATACACTCGAGCTGAAACTTTCGAAGTAGATTAGAAAACACAATTTTTAAAATAATAACACACTCAATATTCAGTATGGCATTTAAATTTTGAATTAGTTCCAACATTAATTAATTTGAAGATTTTGTTAAACAGAATGTTTACATGCATTCCCGGGTTTCGGCACCAAATGGTTATGTGAAGAACATCCCAAATTCCTACACATAAACGGGAGAACAGCATCAGGCTTAAGGCCTGGACAAAATAACTACCTTAAGAGAAGCTTAGACTGAAAGGATTGGGCTGAGGAAATGTGGCCTGGTTCTTTCAATACCTTACTAAACATTGAGAGTAAATACAATATTTTTATTTATATGGCGAAACTCGCAAACACATTAATAAATAAGATTTAATTGAAAAATTTATTATGTTGGCCCACCTGGGGCAATTTCAAATGTTCATTAATTTTAATTAGGTTGGCACAGCCATGTGCTATTAGACAAAAGTTCATTCTGCTTGATGCACACACAAATTTAATATATTCTTGCACTTGCTAGCAAAAACACTTAAAACGAAGATTATTAAAACAATAATAAAAGGCACAAACTTATCTTTTAGTGGCGATGACTAGAAAGCATACTGACGGAGATTGCCGTGGCCAACACTTGATTTTTAGCAGAAAAATTTGAGATGTCCAGTATCAGGAAAATAACCTCGCCAGGGCGATCTTCTTCTTCACCAGCGTTGCACATTGTTTAACATCGTTAGGTTTGATGTTATTTCTTGAATGCCAAATAACATGGCATTTATAACTGTGATTTGGCGCAGCTTCTTGCGGTTTGGAGTAAAGTGTAGAATGCACTTTCTCAGTGCAGAAGTTCTCTGCTGTTGCGGTGCATGGTAGTTTCAACCATGAAATGTAGCTCAGGCCTGAAGTTTAGAATGCCCCGGAGAAGGGCGGAAGGCACGAATGCCTATCGCAGGTTAAAGAATGCCGTAGAAATTTGAAGAAGAAATGCGGATGGGGAGCAAAACGCCGCCACTTAAATAATAGCATCATAGAAGCGTCTGGAAGCCTACAGGCTGGCGGGCGATGATTGGCCAGGGCAAGCTGTGACGTCCGTCAGACAGGAAGGCAGCAAGCAAGGTGACACCCATTTCAGTATGCGAGCGTATGCTGGAGGCGCATGACCTTAAACATGCTGAGGTAAGAGTCTTAGATGTATATAGAGAGTGAACATTAGTAATAGACAATATAATATTGACAGAAATGAATAAATACATATTGCTCGTTTGGTGGTCTCAAAAGCATTTGACCGACAAATGCAGCACGATATAAACATCACGAAAGTGATCATGCTCCGAGACCCCCGAAAGAAAACAATCAAAGAATCAGTTGAAAAAAAACAACAATGAAAAAAGATGACACTAAGCCTCAACAGGCAAGATAGCAACCATAGAAATTGGTCTAGTATAGACACCTTTACTAGTGAGAACATCTACAACTCTCACATGCTTATCACGACCCAGATGGCAGTGAGTTACCCTACCAATATTCCATACGAGAGGGGGACTTGGATCTCACAAAAGAACCATATCTCCCACTCGCACATCAGGCTGGGAAAGCCGCCACTTCTCTCTTCTGTTCAGTGAGCTGAGATACTCCAGCTTCCAACGGCGCCAAAAAGAGTTTCGCAAAGATTCTAACTTTCTCCAGAAAATAGGTAACCCGAGATCACAGCGTCGACGCAGCAAAGGAGGCGTAGAAGCTAAAGAACAGCCTATTAAAAATGGCTAGGTGTTAACGGAATAAGATCTTTAGGATCGTTAGACAAAGGCGTGAGCGGCCTAGAATTTACGATACCCTCAACCTCAATAATTAAAGAATTGAATTCCTCATAGGAAAGGATGGCTGAACCAAGGGTTTTCTTCAGCTGTCTCTTCGTGAGCTTTATGCAAGATTCCCAACGGCCACCATGATGGGGGGCGTAAGGGGGAGTGAAATGCCATTTGAATCCCTTAGCAGAGAAAAATTAGAAAACTGTTGCTTAGCAGAAGGAGAGGTAAGTGCAGTTTTCCAAAGATCAAAAGTACTAACAAAAATTTTTGCGTTATCTGAGAAAACCTCAGAACACTCCTTCGAGCGGCAAATCTAGAAAAACCTGCTATAAAATAAGGAGTAGAAGCACTTGTAACCAACACAAGGTGAATGGCTCCTGTCACCATGCACACAAATAAAGAAATATAAAGTTTACCTAACAACTTACGCTTAGATGAAGGGGAATTAACTTGATTGGCATAAGGACCAGCATAATCGATACCCGTAAGGGCGAAAGGCTTACTAGGTTCGGAACAAAAATATGGTAAGTTTCCCATAATTTGCGTGATTGGCTGGGGCTTGGATTTGAAACAAGGTATACATTTCCGAATAACAGAAGAAACTTCATGAACACCGTTAATGAGCCAATATTGCTCGCGAATTAAGCAGAGCAAGGTGCGGGTGCCAGCGTGCAACTTCTGATAATGAAATTTCTTTACGATGAGAGTAGTAATAGGATGTCTAGAAGGGAGAATAATGGGATGTTTTTACTCATCTGAGTAATTAGAACTTTCTAGCCTGCCCCCCACCCTTATTAATCCATCTTGGTCCAAAAACGGGGTGAGAGGTAACAGCCTACTAGTCCTTGGCAGAGCTTTTTTGCTTAAAAGCGTCTGATACTCAAGAAAGAATACTTCTTGTTGCATAAGAAACAAGATTCTACGAGTAGCAAATTCCAATTCCATTTTAGTGAGAAAGGGTTGCGGTTTCACAGGCTGATCAAGAACAAGAAATTTCCATCGAAATAAATATGCTACCACACGAATTAATTTATTAAATGAAGAGTAACGCTGAAAAAGACTAGTAGCAATAGAAGTTAGAAAAAGGGAAGCGGTAACAATGCGAGCATCAGGACCATCTTCTGCGAGCGGATCAGATGAACGAGGCCAACAAGAAAAATCCTGACTGAGCCACGCCGGACCATTCCAGTATAGTTTGAGAGAAATTAATTTCTTGGGCAAGCAGCCACGTGAAATTATATCAGCGGGGTTTTCTTTCCCCGGAACATGATTCCATTGGTCAAAATGAGACAACTCTTGTATTTTAGAAACGCGATTAGCCCCAAAAGTGGTCCAATGCGAAGAAGGTTTTGAAAGCCAAGCTAACACGATGGAAGAATCACTCCAAAACCACGTGCTCGAAAATTTCAAATTTAAACTGATTTTTAATTTACTGGCTAATTCCACAGCCATTACAGCAGAACATAATTCCAATCTAGGCAAAGATATGGATTTGAGTGGGGCTACCTTTGATTTTGCACAAATTAAATTGGAAAATCCGGGTAAAGTATTAGAAGGGCGGCCTACTAAGTACGCGCAGCAACCGTATGCCTTTTCAGAACTATCGGCAAATACGTGCAAATCGAAATACTGACATGAAAGGTCGGAAATTAAAGTGCGGGGAATAGAAATTTGAGAAAGATCTAACAAACTCTTGCGGTATTTCAACCACTCATCTAAATGGGGGGAGGGTACCTTTTCATCCCAAACAATTTTCAATAACCAAAGTTTTTGTAAGAAAATGTTTGCAGTAATAACCACCGGAGCAACGTACTGCAAGGGATCAAAAACTCTTGCTATTTCCGATAATAATTGCCTTTTCGTTTGAGGATGAAACTCAGATAAGTGTACCTGATATGAAAAGGTATCTGAAGCAGGAGACCAAAAAACACCCAAGGTTTTAATAGCTGATTCCTCAGTAGGAAGCGCAACACATTTGTCAACAGGAGTTACTTGTGAAACGTTAGATAAAAATTCGGTTGAATTCGAGTTCCACTTATGAAGGGTAAACCCACCACCAGAAAGAAGAGAATTTAAATCTTCACCAACAAGAAGTGCTTCAGAGATACTAGGAAAAAAATACAGAAAATCATCTACATAGAATGCAGTTTTCAATACTTCAGAAGCAAGAGGATGAAAAAGATGACCATCTTGTTCGGCCAACATATGAAGAGATCGTATTGCGAGAAATGCAGACGGCTTAAGACCGTATGTCACTGTTCTTAAACGAAATATTTTTATAGGTTTTGCATTGTCGTCTCGCCACAAAATTCTTTGCAAATCACGTTGTTCTGAATTTACTAGAATTTGCCTATACATTTGCTTAATGTCAGCAAGGACAGCAATGGGGAATAGACGAAAGTTAAGTAAAACTGGAGTAAGATCTGTCTGAATAGCGGGTCCAGAATGCAGAGTGTCATTGAGAGAAACACCATTAGGATCTGGAGATGACCCATTAAAAACCACTCTTATCTGTTCTCGGGTGGAAGTATTTTTCCAAACCGGATGATGATTAAGATATACTATTTCTTTAGGAGGATTACTAATTTCTTCAGATTTTGGAACTACTTCCATGTGATTTTCTGATTCGTATTCTTCCATGAAGGAAGTATACTGAATTTTTAAGAGAGCATCTTTTTTAAAGCGATTTTCAATTGCGAATAAAGCTTTGAGAGCTCTGGAATGTGATTCTGTAATAATAGGGGGGTTAGAAATGCGAGGAAGAGTAACCACGAATCTGCCTTCAGTAGTGCGAACAGTGGTTTCTACGCAGAATGATTCACAGATCTCATTATTGCAAGAATGGGGTGAGGTGACTTGAATGTCCTCAATGTCCCAGAACTTAATTAATTCTTGATTTAAATCAGTACCAACAAAATAACAATGAGAATTCTGTTGAAAGGGGTTGCGGTGTATTTGCCCAGTGGCAATCCAACCAAAATCGGTTCTACGAAAGAGAACATCGCGAGCAACTTTAACCTTTTCCGGATGTAAACATTTCCAAAAAATGCTGGTACTTAAAAGAATTTCTACAGATGAAGCTCTGTTGAAATTCGGATCTTCAAGTTGCAAATGATGCAGAATATTCCAACCCTGGACTTGAAACAAAGTAATGGGAGTGTCATTACCTATGGAATTGATAATTAAAAAATCTAAATTTAAATGAATGCCGAGATTATTGGAATCTTTTACATCCACTTTAGCATAACTCAGAGATTGCGATTTAGAACCATTAATTCCTGTAACTTCTATAGAAGTAGGGCTTATTTGTAGACCTAACTTGTGAACTAGCGATTCACTGATAAAATTGTTAGTTGCAGCATTATCCAACAATCCTCTTACAGAAACCCATTTTCCGTGAACATTCTTCACTAGAATTTGGACAGTGGACAATAAAACTTGAGTTTTACTGAACGAAACAGAGCTTTAAGTAAAAGACTGAGCGTTATTCGGCAAAGTCTCAGAATTAGATTTAGCGGATGAACTATTGGTTGCTAATGACCGCGATCTTTCATGTCTATGCAGGAGAGTATGATGTTTTGCTTAACAGTGAAAACATAACCGTTCAGAACGACAATTGCTTATCATATGTGTCCCTGATAGACAATTAAAGCAGTGCTTGTGGGTGGTAATTAATTTGCGTCTTTCATGCACAGATAAAGATTTAAATTGAGCGCATTTGTACAAGTTATGTGGTTGTTGACACACAACACAAGCTTGTACTTGATTGGGAGACCGAATATTGGTAGAAAAGGCATGTGACCTTAGTACTCTCTGAGTGGGGCTGATGACCTTACTATTAGAAGGAGGTTTAAAGGTGGAGCTACTCATTTGTCTGGTTACAGCAGAGAGAATTTGGCATTTCGCCTTTAAGAATTTAATAATAGCTTCGTAGGTACACAATGAATGTTGCGACAGATCTGCTTCCCAATCCTTTAAAGTTTTAGTGTCTAATTTAGCAGAAATAAGATGAATCAAAAATAGATCCCAATAGTCAACTGGTTGGGCCAAATTTGCAAGCGCACGAATATGAAGTTCTGCAGCATCGATCAGAATACGAAGCGAGGCAAGATTATCAGCTTGAACAATAGGTAAATTGAATAAACCCTGTATGTGACGTTGAATTTTTAAACGAGTGTTCCCAAACCGATCTCTGAGAAGAGCCAAAGCTACTTCATAATTTTCATTTGTCAACGTAAGCTCTTGGATGAGTTTAAGTGCGTTGCCTTGCAAGGACAAACGCAAATAATGAAACTTCTGTATTGAAGGAAGAGAATCGTTTTCGTGAATCAATGAATTGAATAATTCAAAAAATGGTTCCCATCTAGTTTCATCTCCGGTAAATTTAGGTAATTCTATTTTCGGTAATATAACACGGGAAGGAAGAGAAGAAGATTCTGAAGGAGTTTTCTCCTGCTTTTCCTGCAATGTTAAACTTCTTAAAAGTTGCTTTGCGTCTGCGAACCCTTTATAATATAAATTTTCAACCTCACAGCGGTCACTTTGCTGGTCGGGATACTCATTATTACTTTGGATCTCATCATATTTCTCAAAGGCCTGTTCATAACCTTTCAGTCTTTGAGAAATTATGTCACTATTACGTTCTTTTCCCGTGAGCTCATATAGAAAAGTGCGAAAACGCGTTAACTTGCCTTTGACAGAAGCTCTGGCATTAATGAGTTTCTCGTCAATCGGCATTATGAAAGTTTGTTGTGTACTCACGACTATACTGTGAGCTGGTACACCTTGCTTCGGAAGAAGTTGACAGTCTGCCAGAAAAGAGAGTGCGGCTTCCCCTGCGGTGATATGTGGGCCTGTTGTTTGTCTCCCTTCTCAGTACCAACCATATACACTCGAGCTGAAACTTTCGAAGTAGATTAGAAAACACAATTTTTAAAATAATAACACACTCAATATTCAGTATGGCATTTAAATTTTGAATTAGTTCCAACATTAAATAAATTGAAGATTTTGTTAAACAGAATGTTTACATGCATTCCCGGGTTTCGGCACCAAATGGTTATGTGAAGAACAGCCCAAATTCCTACACATAAACGGGAGAACAGCATCAGGCTTAAGGCCTGGACAAAATAACTACCTTAAGAGAAGCTTAGACTGAAAGGATTGGGCTGAGGAAATGCGGCCTGGTTCTTTCAATACCTTACTAAACATTGAGAGTAAATACAATATTTTTATTTATATGGTGAAACTCGCAAACACATTAATAAATAAGATTTAATTGATAAATTTATTATTTTGGCCCGCCTGGGGCAATTTCAAATGTTCATTAATTTTAATTAGGTTGGCACAGCCATGTGCTATTAGACAAAAGTTCATTCTGCTTGATGCACACACAAATTTAATATATTCTTGCACTTGCTAGCAAAAACACTTAAAACGAAGATTATTAAAACAATAATAAAAGGCACAAACTTATCTTTTAGTGGCGATGACTAGAAAGCATACTGACGGAGACTGCCGTGGCCAACACTTGATTTTTAGCAGTAAAATTTGAGATGTCCAGTATCAGGAAAATAACCTCGCCAGGGCGATCTTCTTCTTCACCAGCGTTGCACATTGTTTAACATCGTTAGGTTTGATGTTATTTCTTGAATGCCAAATAACATGGCATTTATAACTGCGATTTGGCGCAGCTTCTTGCGGTTTGGAGTAAAGTGTAGAATGCACTTTCTCAGTGCAGAAGTTCTCTGCTGTTGCTGTGCATGGTAGTTTCAACCATGAAATGTAGCTTAGGCCTGAAGTTTAGAATGCCCCGGAAAAGGGTGGAAGGCACGAATGCCTATCGCAGGTTAAAGAATGCCGTAGAAAGTTGAAGAAGGAATGCGGATGGGGAGCAAAACGCCGCCACTTAAATAATAGCATCATAGAAGCGTCTGGAAGCCTACAGGCTGGTGGGCGATGATTGGCCAGGGCAAGCTGTGACGTCCGTCAGGCAGGAAGGCAGCAAGCAAGATGACACCCCTTTCAGTATGCGAGCGTATGCTGGAGGTGCATGACCTTAAACATGCTGAGGTAAGAGTCTTAGATGTATATAGAGAGTGAACACTAGTAATAGACAATATAATATTGACAGAAATGAATAAATACATATTGCTCGTTCGGTGATCTCAAAAGCATTTGACCGACAAATGCAGCACGAAAGAAAAACACACTATAAACATCACGAAAGTGATCAACAGCTGCCCCCGGGCTATGCTCGCCTCAGTGTATTACGTGCGCCTTGTGCAACAGGGCTACTAGGACAAAAGGGATGGTCCAGAATATTCGTGACCCAGCCAGTGATGGAAATCTCGATAAGCCGTGAATCCTGGACGGGTCTAGAAGCATTTATTGAGTCACCAGCCTGCTATATAAGAGCGACCTGGCAAGCGGGGTAGTCAGTGTTTTTCGAACTAGTGCGAGCGTTTACCATGAGCGACAGTTGTTGGCGACGTGACTTGCGAAACCCTAGGGAAGCTGATTCTCTTGACAGCGAAGGAGTGCGAAGCATACAGAGGAACTTTGTCTTGAACGAGTGTGTATTCCAGTGCAGCAGAGGTTAGTGTGGTGAATTGCGAAAGCGCCGGGGGCTGATTCCCTAGCCAGTGGACAGCGAAGTAGAGTGTAGTGGTGAGTGACCGGCTATCGTCAATAACGGTAGCTTGCGTATTCTAGGAAGTGTTGCAGGTAGTTCTATCGAGGCCACCGGTCTTATTAGGAGGAATTAACTTCTGTGGCTTCTTGACAAGTGAAAGGCAAGTGTTCCCTAAGAGAGGAACTGGCTGGGTCACGAATATTCTGGACCATCCCTTTTGTCCTAGTAACCCTGTTGCATAAGGCGCACGTAATACACTGAGGCGAGCATAGCCCGGGGACAGCTGTGACTCATGCGGCGAGGCGACGAAATAAACTCACAGCCGTAACACCACCCTCTTTCTAAAAGGCTGATCGTCCCGATCAATCATTGGTCCGTCTGTGTCCCTCCGGAGGCTGCCAGGCGATCTCGATGCACGATCTTCATCTTGTACTTGCTATCAGTGTGGTGTATCTTTCAGGCCCGCAATAAAGCTAATTATATTTCTTTAAAGGAACAATTGTGTTTGTGCTTTCACCCACCGTAATCCAGTTAACGGAAGTGCCACTAGGGGGTGGCACGTAACAATATTTTCAATTTTGAGATTGGAGCTGAATGGGTCTCGATTCCAGCAGTTTTCACCATCGGGCTCGGGTAAAATATTCCCGAAAAGTATTTGCAAGACTACGAATATGTTCGGTTATATTTTCTTTTACCTCACAAGGCAAACCTTCGTAAAATACCTGCAGAAACGTTCTTAATGGAGGAAATTGGCATATGAGCCATTTTGGCTCTCGCCACCCAAATATTACACTTTTCACAATCGCGCTGATCTTGTCTTCAACTCTGAATATATCAATGTATTCAATTTGCAAACTCAAATTCAAAACATTCAAGTGATCAAACACGTCAGCTAAGTAAGCAGTTCTGCAAAGCCAAGAAAAGACATTGAGCAAATCCTCATGTATCGTCCCAAGTAGAGAGATCCGTACGTCATCTTTCAGCTCGAAAAACCTCATTAAGATCCTGACCCTTGAAAGCCATCGCACTTCAGTTTGAATAAGAAGCTGCTCATGCTCGTTACCCATGTCTTTGCAGACCAATGCAAATAACCTGCATTATAAGGAGCTAGTTTTGACATTTTATTTTCGCCACTTCATTAAGGGTGTTCTGCAGCAGTTCAGGCAGTCTTTTGGCTACTAACGCTTCCCGGTGAATACAGCAATGTGTCCACTTCATATCTGGAGCTACCTTTTTCACATCAGCTTGAAGGCCCTTCCTGCATCCGGACATAGCCTTTCGCGCCATCTGTAGACAGATCCACACATTTTTTTCCAAGCGATATCATGTTTATTACAATAATCGTTCAGAGCTGCGAAAATATCATCTGCTGTTTTGCGTAGCCTACTAGTTCACAGGGATAAGAAATGTTCATATTTTTCGTCATGGCGTAAAAAACGTACAAAAACCAACATTATCACTTTTCTTGATATGTCGATACTCTTATCCAACTGCAGAGCAAACATTATTAGCCCAGGCATATTAAGTTTTAACCTAAAAAAAAAAAAAAAATAATGCTGAAATTTGGCATAAATGTTCCCTAGTACCCTAGTAACAAATCCTGAAAAGTCCCCATCTCTGCGTTGTCCGCGTCATAGTTTTTGGAGAGTTCAAAGGGGCTTAAATGGCGCCTAAGTGCAAAAAACAGCATTTTTGCTTCCTGCGTTCATAATATTGATCCAAAATCAGTTCTAATGAGCTTTGATAGTAATAAGAGAAGGACTGCGTTAAATATAACGCTCTTATTGGTCGTAATTATTGCCATACATTTAAACAGATGAGTATTCAAACATTTTTAGCCCAACTTTTCTCACAAAAATTTAGCTAATTTTTCATTAGCCGGGATTTATCGTGTAAACAGCTGCTGATAGCGACTAAAGACCCCAAGTAAAAGTTGTAAAGCACACTTGTAGCTTTAAAATTATACATTGTCCATGTTCATCCGACAAACAGCAGCAGAGATATAGTTACAAATATAAAAGTGCAAGTGTGTGCAGTCGCTTTCCGAACGAACGCCCATTTACGCTGGTGTGCTCCATCTATTAACCTTTGCTAACACCATTTTGTATCTTTGATCAAGAGCTTTTAGGATGGTATTCCTTTGAATCCAGGTAAACTAGCAGAAACAGTTTGCACAGAACAAAACGAGTTTAATGCAGTTAGCAGTTAAACGTACATTCATAATATGCATAATGCAAATAATAAAAAAAACAAAGCTTAAAAAGCTTTCTTTAGACAAAGAACACTTGCAAAACAAAGCTTACATCGGACTCAATCGTCCTCCTCATCGTCTGAGCCATCAAATGTGACGTTGCCACAAGCTTTTCCACTGCAGTGTCCACACAATAAGGTGCATTCTAAACCGGAATGTACACACTCACACCGGCTGCCACAAGAGAACTTGCAGTTGCAGAACCCCAAATTGAGGAGATGATCTGGAGCAGCTGGAAGATGAGTTGTCACTGGTACTAAAGCTGAGTGTAGGATTTTCCATTCCCATTGGGTCAGGTCCAAAGAAAATCCTAACCATTCCTGAACTTGCAAATATACCCGCAGTGAATGTTGTTTGCATGCCGCCGAAGTTGGCGGAAGTGAAGCCAACTGAAATGATACTGTGACCGGTTGTTTGGCAATTTCTTGGCTGTATTTCACTACCCGAAGTTCGTCGAGGCTTTTGCACTCCAATTTGGCGCTATCGTTGAGACAAATGGCGAACTTTTCTCCAGCTGATATTATGGCCTTTTCATCTGGAGCCGTAGAGACGAATACCTTCATTTCCTCGCGTAAAAATGCGGAATCCTTCAATATTTTCCAGGCTTGCTGTTTGATGTACTCTACCCACAGCTTTCCTGTGCGAGATTTCTGGCTCATTGAAGAAAATGTGTCATGAAGCGACTCTTTGAGACGTTGAAGGCAAGGATATGATAACAAGTCGTTGGCGGTGCCTTCTTGGAATGCGGTAAAAAGCGCCTGTATTTCGTCCTTGTCATCCTTCAGCCCGTCGTTCATGTTGAGTAACATTGTCCCGACAGCCTGTTTTGTCAGAAAATGCGCTCTGTGGGCCCTAGAGCATGCACAGTTTCGCGTTACTGATACATTTGAAATTGAAGGCATAACGTAATCATAAACAGCGAGCTAATTGCAAGCCTACCTAGAATATGCGTGTCCAGACATCATGTGAGTCACTGACGATTTAGCGTATATTTCCGCCCAGAGCTCCTCCAAATCGCTTCCATTCATCACGTAGCCGATTGCCCCAAGAAACGACATCAGAAGGTGAAATCCGCCTAGACGAACAACCACGTTTTTGAGTTCCTCTGATGTGTCCGATGCAACTACCTCTGCAACTTTCGCGTATTGGGGCTGATCAAGGGTTACGAAACAAGTGCTTTCTTTCAGTTCCGAGCACTCTCTTGCGGAAACTTCAACACGGAATATATAGTTGATGGATAGCTCGGTTCCAAGTTAATGAACGGCAGGGCATCAACTGACGTTGTCTGGGAAGCTGGTTGAGCATGAGCAGACAGTGACGTCTTCATAAAGCCGTTCCACGAAGCGGGTAAATTATTACCTGACCACCGTCCAGATAACCACAAGGAGACCATCATCGACGCAATAGCCACAGAGTTTGGGGCTTCCACAGTTAACTCCTTAATCTTGACGTCCTTTGAACCAGGAGAAGAGGGTTTCCGATACCACGAAATGTTGAACTTTCCCATCGCCGCAATCACACCAGCATTAGGAACTTCTCGAGTACGTGGGAGTGGAGATATTTCACTGTCAGTCGCTGGACCTGTGCACTTGATGCCTCCCATGCAGTGAAATGTGTTTCGCCCGTCCAATGTCCTTATGTTAGAGTCAGCGTTGTCAAAGCAAAACTGCGTGAACGCTCCAGCATTCGGGATTGGACGTTCTTCACGAAGCGCTGAAACTTCGAACCTGTGGACTTCCACCAAATTTACTGAAAATCCAAGGCTGTTTAGAATCTGAATTAATTGTTTCGAGTATTGTTGGCCTGCTGTGACAGGCCGAGCGCTGTCACCTAGAAACGCGATCGGGTGCCTTTTCAACAGCGGTTAGGCTTTGGGACCGTAACTCGGTAACCGTTTCTCGCATATACATGGGTAATGTACTAATGTGAAGCTAAAAGTATGCTTTATAACTTTTATTCTGGGTCTTTAGTGAATATCAGCAGTTGTTAAATAATAATGACCTGCTTATGACAACTTAACCAAATTTTCGTGTAAAAATTGTGCTAATAATGATAAATTAGCCATTTTTCCCTCCATAAATAGCAATAATTAGGCCTGATAAGTTCGTTATCATACTGGTTCATTTTTATTAATTGCTAAAGCTCGCGAGAACTAAATTTGGATCAATATTTTAAACGCAGGAAGCAAAAATGCTGTTTTTGGCACTTAGGCCCCATTAAGCCCTTTTGAACCCTCCAAAAACTATGACGCGGACACCGCAGAGATGGGGACTTTTCAGGATTTGTTTCTAAGGTACTAGGGAACATCTATGCCAAATTTCAGCTATACATTTTTTTTTTCTAGGTTGGCCGTGTTTTTTGCATATAATGGCTGGGCTATATCACACATGTTGAGCCTTGCCAACAACGTCTCTTCAATATTGCTTGACATATCTGTAATTCGCCTTTGCACAGTATTGTTAGACAGCGGGACGGTACTTACAAGTTTTTCGGCAGCATCACCCAGCATTCTCTTGCACGAAATAATTGCTGAAGTTAGAATGAGCTCTTCAGCAATGGTATGGTTTTTGGCACGTTTTGCGACAAGCTGAGATACTTCGTAAGGATGAAAGCGTTGCATTTTCATTGATATTTGCACCAGAACATTTGGTCATTACTTTCTGGCATGATTTCAGTTCGGATAACTCTATTTTGAAGAATTCAATGGATTTACCTCCGAGTTTTTGGTATCTAGATGCCGCCGGAGGTTTGCAGGTTTCATACACTCGTTGGCAAGGGTTTCGAAGCATATCACGCATTGAGGCTTAGGACAATCTTCAGGTCCACAATAAGTAATGCAAATTTCCAAATATTTTATGTATGGCTAGGCTCAAGAGAGACAGCAGGCGGCCCTTTCACTTCTGTATTTATTACCACAGATTCCTCTTCGTCACTATCTGTAGCAGTAGACCTACTTCGTTTTTAAGATCCACTCTTCAAACAAACGAGCTATATTCAATGGACTTTTAACAATTAAAACAATCAAAAGTTTCAACTTTCAAAACTCATGTAAATATTATGTAAACACACAAAATGGCTGTGGAGCAGAACACAGATATAAAGTAGCAGAATGCTCCCTAGCGGGAAACTTGAGAAGCTCAAATTAAGCTGCGCCACATGTCAGTGCGCAAATTATGCTGCGAGTGGCAACGCATAATTATTATTTTTAAGGGACTCTTTGTACTTGATCCGTTTTCCATGATCATTGCGTTATTTCTTGACGACTCTTGACGACCCTGGACATCCGTCACGGACCCCCAGGGGTCCGCGGACCACCTAAAGGGAACCTCTGGTCTACATGATGCTACTCCGTGTTATGAAATACCATTAGCCTATATGTATAAAATATGTGTACATTAGAGAATGATAACATTACAAAATAATGTTTTTGGCAAGTTTAATACAAGTGATCATTAAAAAAACAAATAACCACAAGAATATTGAACATTTAGTACATACAAATATTGACTCTTGTGAGTTATTTCTAAAATGCCTTTATTTTGCAGAATTTGGAAGCTTATTCTGTCCTTTCTAATGAACCAAACCAAGCAAATGTTATGTCGAAACAGCTATTATGGCAGTAACATGTAATGTACAAAAAACTGTTGGTCTCATATCAAAAGTTTAAATGTAAAACATATTTTGGTGTTTTTCTCAAAACTAGTCTCCATGCACATGGGGCCTTTTAGAAATGACCGATTGAATTGTATCCACCAGAACGATGTGCTTTGGAAATGTTATGGCACTATTAGTTGCAGTTCTGTCGTTCTGCAGATTTTTAATCCAAATAGGCTTGTTCAAGGATGCCTTCCTTCGGAAGGGAAATAAAGCCGGTGGGCCCATGTCATAGATTTATGGCATGTGAAAGAACATTCCACTACTACAATTGGTTGAAGCTAAATTTGTAGGTTAGATTTTACTAACGCACTATTAAGTTCCAACGTTTGCCGCTAGGTACCGGTTGCTGTGGCATCTAGTTGCCAAATTCACAGCTTGGTGTCATTGACGGTAGCATTTGGTAACAAAAGTACGAACAACTTGAAATTGATCGTCTGCAGTCCATACCTGAATTACAGATAACACACACTAATACAGCCATCACAATGAACACTGGTTATCAGACAGATTCTACTCAAACCCAACGTACACGGGGCTCCATGACCGCGTACCTGAGGAACCAATCAGGTATATTTGTTTGGTTACCAGTATCTGTGTACTGTTATACTCTAAAAGATATCATACTGCAAATTACTGGTTTGCGACGTCGTGGTCATTTAGCCCCGTGTACATGGATGTGTTTAGAACTTGTCTGAAAACCTGTGTCACTTTGATGTCTCTACCAGTGTGAGTATTTGTCATCGAGGTAGGATTTGGACAGGAAGAAACCGTCACTTTACGTTAGGTACTGCCCCCGTAATTGAATTATATAGAGACCACGGTGGCTATATTTGAAATTATAAGGAGAGTTATGGCTGTCATAGTTATGACATGGGTAGTCATGACGTAAGCACGGATGACGTAAATGTTATACCAGCAGGCTACTTGAGCTGAGATTCTCAGTGACGTCAGCATTTAGTCGAGAATGTTCCCAGATTTACGACGCAGTCGCAGGAAACGAGGAATTCTGCTGAGGAAGAAACTATGCTATTGGAGGAGAGGCATGAACCAATCAACGATAGTTTAAAGGAAGACGGAGATTGCTGAAACTATGGTATTTTTATTACTTTTGGAATGCAGAATTGTGGAAATCCATTTGCAGTAAAAGCATTGATTTGGAATTTTGGTGAAATTTATTTTCAGTTTTTGAATTTTGAAAATCCGTCATGTATTAACGAAGTTGGAACTTCTAGCGATGACGTAGTATCACGCTTTGGAAGGGATGGTAACGCCCCTCGTGAAGTTAATAAAAGGGCTTGCGCAGAAGAGAGGAGTCTCTTTCGTTCTCTGATCATTCTGAGATCTCATTCTCAGAGTATCGAAGTATATTTGTGAAAGTTCTTTTCTTATACATTCATTATAGTGAGACGTCGAAGTGAACAGCAGTGAAAAGAATCGTCTTTATAACGCGTGGCGAGGCCACTATATTAACGAGATCCAAGTCAAACTAGGTGAAGTTGAAACGGACCTTAGAAAGCTTCTACAAGTTTAGCTTCGAACAGTTAACGGTCTCCGATAAGCTAATTGCATTGTGCAGTGCTACATGCAGTTATAGAGAAAAGCTGAACAATTTCGACCGATTAGTTCGAAAGATATTAGCAGTTTTATACGACTGAGAAAAGTGATTATCTCGCCACAAGAGAAGCACTTTTGTGAAGCCAGAATCAACGCAACGGCTGACGCTGCGAGTGGAATAGAAAGACTTCAGATTGCTTGGTTACACAACGATACGGTATAATGGAGCAATTGAATACGGCAGTTTGTTCTTCTAACACTACAACCGAAGAGCAGATGGAAGGCTAAGGCGCTTATTGCAATTGGGACATACTTCAACGGAGTAAGATAGCGACATGGAACTTCGCTAATTGCTATTCCACACAAGCGAACATGCGGTGAATACCATCTACACCCATGTTTCGTAATTAAAGGCTGAATACCATCGAACAACCATAGAAACAATTTCATACTCTGTATATGAATAATTTCTTCGGAAATTTCTACAAAACTTCATGACGATTGTCTACTGGAACTTCAGGGAATTTTTCAAGAGAGGTCAGGGATGTCCCGACTCACAAAGAAGATTATTGCCGGAAGGATGTCTATTCGTCTTCGAGGAGCAGAGCGATTTCACGGAGAAGGAAGCAGTTCGATTCTCCGAGGGTGCTATTTCCTATTTCGAGGATGGAGCTCAACTTTAACGTGGTGAAATGGATCCATCAGCAGTCTTCTTTGGGGAATTTTCCTCTGGAACGTCAATCGGCAGATAAGGTAGTCGTGAACGTTTATTGTATTTGAGTTTACTAATGATGTTTGAGCAACCATTTTTCCCATATTTTTATCCTCATGTGTTTTTGCCCTATTTTCTTGTTGAGATTCTTATTCTCAGTACACCTTGATGAATTTTGCATTTTTCGACGATTTATTAAGACATTGTTATGTCATGGGCATAGTTAACGATTTTGAATCAGTTGAGACTGATATTTAGAATTTTCAGTAATTAATATTTTTTTTGTAGTCACGATTTGACTGCAAGTTTATGATTTTTAATGGCAGATTTAAATTCAGACAGCGTGTCATTTTATTAAAGTAATTCTACCCCTGTTTAATTACTTTGACCAATTTTCTGTCATCATCAAGAAGGAAGAACATTTAAATGATTTTAGAGCGTTAAAATCTCTTACGTTGTCGACGATCTTGGAAATACTAGTCGTTATTTGGATTGATTGCAACACAGACATTTATCGTCAGTTATGAATGAACATTGCATTATAGACACTTTTGTGAAAGAGTAACTTTAATAATGAATTATTGAATGCATTAAAGTCTAGAACTTGTGTTAGGAGTTTTTCTCAATTAGAGATTTATAGAACGATGTTTGCATTCCCCAGTCTAATTGGATTCTATTCGACTACTTTGCATTTTAGTCGCACTTTATTTGATGATAGTATTTTTATACTACAATTTTTTTTAAAGATGTTAATCTTAAATTTTGATAGACCAGACAGGCGTATATAAGCGTATTCACTATTAAATTTGTTTGTGATTGGCAAGTTTTGACTTCATTTCGGTTCATGAATGAAATCCACGAAGGTTATAGAAAAACAGTTTTGAAACAATTAATGATTATAAAATTTTTTAAGTGGAACTATGAATGTATAATCGCTAGTGCAGTGCGTGTTGAAAGTCGCTGAGGTATAATGCCCTTGAATATGAAGGAAGTTCCCACAGGAATAAATGTTAAAGAATTATTTGTGGAAGTTTTGTAAGTTATGTGGAAGTTGAATACCATATAGATTAATATATGATGATTTTGGGCATATTTTTAATGCAGTTTATGCATTATCTTGTTAGCGAAGGATTTTCCGCTGGAGTAAGATTGTCATAGTTCGTTGAAAATAAATCAAGTGATTTACTGTTAGAATTAACACGAGTTTTGAAAGAATTTGAGATAAGATTTTGAATGAAGGTTGCCGTCACAAATCATTATTAAAACCTTTATTAAACCAGATTGTGACATTAACATGTATAACTAACCTTCATTGGTCGATTATATTAAACACGATTATGAAAATTACCAACCGAATGAACATGTGGCTAATGTATTTATTAAATTAATAATTTAAACAATTTAAATGTTAATATTGTAAATAATTGCTGTAAATATTTTTGAAAATAATGTAAAACGAAAGTGATGTTAAAGGCGTGCTCATAACGTTTTTATTGTCTTTGACAAATAGTATAAACAATTTCTAATTGTTATAAATAATTTATGTGATTTTGTTATAAACATTTAAGAGCTAATTAAACATTTGGATTGAAGTTAACAAATTTAGGGAATTAACATAATGATCCAATAGGATGTGAGCAAAGTACTTGAAAGATTTGCGTAAATATAATGTGATCTGTCTTGTAGACAGATAAAAGTTTGAGAGAGCAAGCTATTCTTACGTAACTTAGCATGTGAGAAGGGAGTGCATTTGACCAGGATGCAACAGGTTGGAAGGTAGCTCGCAGCTGGGCCAACATATGGTTATCAGAGTGAGGTCGTCCACACTCCGGCCTTGCGACTATAAATACCATTCTCATGTTTATTAAAAGGAAACCAAATGCTCTATATATGTCACACCCTGACGTCCTTTTCCAATCCAATAGTGTTATGAATATTACGTTATTTGGAGCTCTTGGGAGCTAAAATGTTTTATATTATGTTGTATAATAATTTTTGCAAGTCCTACAAGAGGACGTAGTCAGATTGACTTGGGCTTCTGATAGCCACGTTTATTTTGTTGTGTTAGTAAAATCATACCCTTTATTAGAAATAAAGCTTTTGTACAGTTCAAAGTTCTCGTCTTCGTTCTGGCTCATTTTTAAATGTCATGGTGGAGGTTATTGTGTGAACAGACTTTTAGTGATCCTGTTGTCAACTCAAACCCTGAGATAATTAAGAGGTAAGTAACGGTAAGTATGAACCCCCGTCTATTTTGGTGTGTTCCACAATGATTTCCTGTGAACTTCTGTGCTCTTATCTCGATAGTATCTGTCAGTGCCATTTTCATTGATGTAGCTGTGCCGGTGCAATTGATAATTGGCAATCCGATTGAGGGGGCGGATATCTGACAGCCTACTATCCAGGTAAACGGGGACAGTACCATCCCGGCATTTGCCTGGAGTAGAAGTAGGAAACCACGGAGAATCACTTCCAGGATGACTGAGGTAGGAATCAAACCCAACCTCTTCTCAGTTTCACCTCACGAGTGTGAGTGTACCCCGTTTCATCCCTCAGACTAAAATTAAATTTCTTTGCACAGCCGGGAATCGAACCTGGGTTTTTGTAACGGTTGGAAACCGTTACCCTACTTCATTTCCTTGGGGAGGTGAAATCCTAGCCTTCCTGTCTTCAGAGACCTGCCTATCTGCCTAGCGCATTGTCGACCATTGTTTAAACGTTGGAACTCGCTTCTAGAATAATCTACGATTCAAAGTGGCGGGATGAACATTAGTTTCTGTGTGGAAAATCAATAGGCCAACCTTGTGGTTTCATATCTCTGTACTAACTTGACAAGCCTAGTGGATTTCCCTGTTAGGGGTTGGCTACCCTGTGCCGCAGTTTAAATTGAATTTCCATGAACTCTGTCGGCGTACAGAAGAAGCTGGCACGCCTCACCGATTCCTCTTGTAACTCGTACTCAATACACACGTGCTTCGGGACTCCCAAGGCCTTATTTTGTTTTTGGGAGCCTACTGAATTAAAGGTAAATTGTATCATGGAACTTTAAAGTGTTTCGCCGTTGATCCGTTCGGCAGATGTTTGGACTCTCAATTGAAGGAAATTAATATAAATGTCAGTGCCGGATTTTTGTTTGAAAAATTATTAGTTTCGGACTGTAAACTCTCTTTGTATATCTTAGTTTCTGAGCATCTAGCAAGTGGTGCGCCTAGCCTGTACTTACGGACTGTAGGAAGCACCATCATAATTTAAAATGGATTAGGAGTGCTCTATTTTGGTGGGTTTCTCTTTCATTTATGTAAAAATTTAAATTTCCATTATTTTAACACCCATTATTGTGTGGATGCCTCCATTTTGGTACAAGCACGATTTCCGTTAAGACCTCATGGTCGTTAATATTTATTTTGGCCTGAACATTACGGGTTAATTTGGTTCGGTCCTTTTTAATTTGGGGAGGGGGTTTCTGTTTTATTATTATTATTAATTTTGGTTGGGTTTTTCGTTTCTTCGTAGGTCCTCAAATTGGGGATGACGCGGGGATCATAGGGTTGGTGTCTGTGGCTACTTTTGTAATGAACGCGTAACGTCCTCCTATCCTTTTATTGTGTTTGCCTTGATAAAATAGGTTTGTTAGGAATTATCGTTCGCGTTTTGTCAAGCCTCTTCATGGTTAGCTCTGGTCAGGCTTTACGATTTATTATTTAGTGTTTTGTATAATGTAATTTATGAGGCCACAGATCCCATACCACGTGCTCTTGGCGTTATTTTCCGAGACGAGTACCTCCGAAATGTTAGGTCGTAATTTGGGTATTCTGTTTCTTTTAATTTTGGGGTTATGTGCGCAAACTTGGGGTGGGTTTCATTTTCTTTCTCCTGGGGGTTGTGTTCTTTATTTCTGGGATTAGTTTTTTTTTTATTAATATTTGATTGCTTGGTTTATTTTTGTTTATTTGTTTTGGGATTTATTAATGAATACATTTATATTTTATACCAATGAATGCTTGCTCACCTTCTTGCAAGGCCTCGGCCTCTTCGTAGGGTTCCTTTCCACTCCACAGGTAAATCGTGAATTACTGATCTTCAGGGTGTTCGATAGGTAGCAGTGACATAACGCCTTGAAGACCTATCTCTGTTCGCTGCTTGTCCTTCAATGAATGTTGAGGGCAGGTAGGCGGGTACAGTTTTCACGGTGACAGTCAAGAATGCTAGCCACTACAGTACGTAACGAGGCGGATTTACTGCAAATTAAATAATAATAATATTATTGGTTTTACGTCCCTTTTAACTACCCTGGCTTTTGAGACGCAGGGGTGCCGGAATTTTGCCCCGAAGGGGATCTTTAACGTGCCAGTAAATGTACTGACACGGCTCCCTCGCATTTGCGCACCCTCAAATGCCAGCTGACTGCGCCAGGTTTCGAACCTGCAACCTTGGGCTCAGCAAGCGAGAACGTTACCCCTGAGCCACGCAGCTAGACTTACTGCAAATTAAGATATATAGTGTAGGCTATAATCTCTAAAATGCCCACGTTCGTAATTATTATATTTGCTCAAATTTAGTACTGAACCCATGTACGGGTTTCAAATAGAAGATTATCGCAAATATCTCATCACGTTAGTAATGCTGTATAGCAGAGAATAATACAATCGCTTTAATCTTCATAAAAATCATACTTGTTCAAAACGGTGCCACACAGTTGTGTTACGGTAATTCAACCTTACCTTTTGTGTCTTTTATCATTATTCGTTCTAAATTCTGGAAATTCCTGGAAACACCCAAAAGAACCACAATTATAACTGCGTACCTGACAGCATTTGGTGCGACATCTGGCTCAGTTACTACAAGGTATATGCTCACTAATCACCACGCAAGGAGGATAGATTGATTTCCTTTTGTGTGAAGGAATTAAATTCTGGTCTCTACGTTGGAACACTCATTCAACATCAGACAGCACAATTGAAGAGAAGTGGGCTCAGTTACAGCCTTAGCTGCCCTAGAAGAGGCTTTCCTCGGTTTATCCCACTTCTATTCCAGGAAAATACTGGGATGGTTTTGAACGTAAATCATGGCTATGCCCTTCCCAATCCTAGCCTCAATTACAAGTTGCACGCTCTGCATTAACCACTTCAATAACGCAAGTTATCAGATAAATGCTACAGTCACAAGTCAACGGGGATGACGATCATGTGATGTCGAAGTACCGAAATACAGCAGTTGCATTCCAACGAAGAAGCTTAATGTTTAGCAAGGTTTAACTGTCGAACTCCTGACTTCCACTCGGTAAGGACAGACAGGGAGGATTTTACGCCAGGTACTAGTTCGAAATATACCTGGAAATAGTATAGCTTAATAGAGCAGTAAAGTTGGCACCCTTGGTGACTGAATATACTCTTAATTCCATCTTTAAAGGTACAGGATGTACTTACATAATTTCGTTGAAATTCAATGGATATCATGGACGATACATGCAGTTTGACATTGGATCAATCAGCGCGCGTAAAATAATGTTGGCAAAAATGTCATACATGTGTTTTTCAGAATTTTGAGCAGTTGGCATGCATACTTTCTGATATATTGGTATTAGGATAAAAACATTTGAGAGAGCATTTATTTGCAGTTGGCAGCCCTGGTTGCTCTTAAAAATACGCAGTCATATCTCTTATGGTAAAAATAGTACATACGAAATTGGTTGAAATCGAATTGATAGTACGAAAGTTACATGCATATTACGATATGACCTATTATCAGCCGTAGAATCATATTGGGAACACTGTCATATATGACCTCCTGTAAGTTAAACTGAAATAATGTTAACTACACATGTGTCAATTTTGGAATAGCTCCCAAGCTTACCTTCACGAGATATCCAACATGGAGCTCAAATTTTAATTTCGACTTTTCAGCAGTTAGTAGCACTGGCGTCATTTTCAAATATGGCTGTGAGATATTTTGGCATAGGTTTTGATAGCTGCAGCAGGTTAGGAATTGATAGGACACACACACACACACACACTCACACAGCCAGACAGACTGACACACATTTGCCTGGATCGAACTCATAAGTCTACTTTTTCCTCTTTTTTAGCCTATTTTCATTTTATGAAAAAAAAAGGTTTATGAGTTCACCTTTTGTCCTAGTGTGTGTGCGTGCGTGCGCGCGCGTGTGTGTATGTGTGTGTGTGTGTGTGTGTGAGAGAGAGGTGTGTGTGTGTGTCCCTAATAACTTCTAAACGGCTGGAGCGATTACAATGAAACTCAGTAAGATCATAGCACTATTCGGACCAACCCCGACCGTGCCCTTCAAATTTTATTGTGCTCACCAATCCAACATGGCGGCTGTGCAAAATATTTCACCAGGATTCAATATCTCCGAAACTATTAACGATATCGCCCTAAAATTGTGTACGGTGATAAAGGGCACAACTAGACGTTCATCTATGAGACTTTCAAATATCTGGTGACTACAAAACCAACATGGCGGCCAAGCGAATTTGAGACTTTTAAATAGACTTTTCTCGCGATTTAACTATCCAAACGTAATGAAACTTGGTACAGCAAATGTTTATACACAGTGTAATGCACTGGAGCCTTATTTAGTTCAATTGTATACATAACCTCAACATGGCGGCAGTGCGAAATATCTCACTGACATTCTATATCTCCGAAACTATTACAGATATCACCCTGAAATTTTGTACGATGATAAAGGGTATTGATAAATGTTTATCTATGTAACTTTCATAAACCTGTAAAGTACAAAACGAACATGGCGGCCAAGCGAATTTGAAACATTTGAATAGACTTTTCTCGTGATTTAACTCTCTGAGCGCAGTGAAATGTGGTACAGTAAATGATTTTACATAATGTAATACACTGGCATCTAATTTAGTTCAATTTTTACATAACCTCAAGATGGCGGCTGTGCGAAATTTTAAAATTAAATTTTTATTTCTTGTGTCGTAATCATGCGATCGAAGTGAAATTTTGAATAATGAACCTAGGCAATAATTTTCCTTGAATGGTACATAACTCAATGGCCTATACAGATAACAATCCAAAATGGCGAGCATCCGAAATATTTAGATGGTTCTCAATAACTATGAATCCTTTTCAGCAATCAAACTGATTTTTTTAAATGTTCATAGAGGCTCTGAACATATGTTCACCTATAGGACTTTCAGTAACCTGGTGAGCACAAATCCAACATGGCGGCGACGCGAATATAAATATTTAAATGGACGTTTCTCGCGAACTAACTATCCGAGTGCAGTGAAACGTTGCACGTTAAATGCTTATACAAATGTTAATCCACTGGCATCTAATTTAATTCAATTGTTTGCATAATCACAAGATAGCAGCTGTGCGAAATTTTAAAATCTTGTTGTTACTTCTTGTGTTCTAATCATGCGATTGAAGTTTGAATACCACACGTACACAACAATCTTATGTAATAGTACAAAAATAAAAATACAACCTGGCGACCATCTGAAATATTTTGACGGTTCTCAATAACTACGAATCTATCACAACCTTCAAATTGAAATTTTGTATGTTGATAGAGGCAATTAACATGAGTAGGATATATGAAAATAGGCTGTATAGTTCTTCACAGAACTACTTGTTGCAAAATGAGAAAAGTAGGCTAAAAATATACACCACTGAAGAAATCGCTTAGTCCAAATCATTATTTGCTAAGAACGTTGTAAGCAAGTCAATCGATAACAATAAATTTGGTTGGATTTTTTAAAATATTTTTAGTGTATTTTCATTTTATAGAAAAAACAAGTAGTTCCGTGAAGAACTATACAGCCTATTTTCATATATCCTACTTATGTTAATTGCCTCTATCAACATACACAATTTCAGTTTGATTGCTGTAATAGATTCGTAGATATTGAGAACCGACTAAATATTTCGGATGGTCGCCATGTTGGATTTTATATATGTAGGTCCTAGAGTTATGTACTGTTACATGCAGATTATTGTGAACGTGTATTATTCAAACTTCAATCGCATAATTAGGACACAAGAAGTAACAAGGAGATTTAAAATTTTTTCACAGCTGCCATCTTGAGGTTATGGAAACAATTGAAATAAATTAGATGCCAGTGGATTAACATTCGTATAAGGATTTACTGTACCAAGTTTTACTGCACGCGGATGGTTAAATTGCGAGAAACGTCCATGTAAATATTTATAATTCGCGTCGCCGCCATGTTGGATTTGTGATCACCAGGTTATTTAAAGTCCTATAGGTGAACTTAAGTTCATAGCCCCTATGAACATTAAAGAATGCAGTTTGATTGCTAAAATAGATTCGTAGATATTAAGTATCGTCTAAATATTTCGGATGGTCGCCATGTTGGATTGTTAAATGTATAGGCCATAGAGTCATGTACCAATAAAGGATAATTATTGCGTAGGTTCATTATTCAAACTTTCACTTCGATCGCATGACTACATCACAAGAAATAAAAACTTAATTTTAAAATTCGCACTGCCGCCATCTTGAGGTTATGTAAACAATTGAACTAAATTAGATACCAGTGGATTACAATGTGTAAAAATATTTCCTGTACCGGGTTTCAGTGCGCTTGGAACATTAAATCGCGAGAAAGGTCTATTTAATATTTTCAAAATCGCTTGACCGCCATGTTCGTTTTGTAGTTAACCGGTTTTTGAAAGTCTTATAGATGGACTTCCAGTAGTGCCTTTTATCTCCGTACAAAATATTAGGGAGATACCGCTAATAGTTTCAGAGATATAGAATGCCGGTGAAATATTTCGCACATCCGCCATCTTGTGATTATGTAAACAATTGAACGAAGTTAGATGTCGGTGCATTACAATGTGTATAAACATTTACTGTACCAAGTTTCATTGCGTTTGGTTGGTCTAATCGCGAGAAACGTCTATTTAAAAGTCGCAAATTCGCTTGGCCGCCATGTTGGTTTTGTAGTTACCAGGTTTTCAAAAGTCACATAAGTGAACTTATAATAGTTCCCTCTATCACCATAGAAAATGTCAGGGTAATATCGGTAATAGTTTCGGAGATATTGAATGCTGGTGAAATATTTCGCACAGCCGCCATGTTGGATTGGTGAGTAGTAACAAAATTTGAAGGGCACGGTCGAGGTCGCCTGGAATAGTGCTATGAACTTTCCGAGTTTCATTGAAATCGCTCCAGCCGTTTAGATTTTATTAGGGGGGGACACACACACGAATCACACACATACACACACACACACACACACACGCACACACACACGGACAAAAGGTGATCTCATAAGCCTATTTTTTCAAAATTGAAAATAGGCTAAAAATAGGCTTATGAGGTCACCTTTTGTCCGTGTGTCTTTGCGTGCGTGTGTGTGATTCGTGTGTGCCCCCCCCCCCCCTAATATCATCAAAATGGCTTTAGCGATTTCGAGTAAACTCGGTAAGATCATAGCACCATTCTGGCCAACCCCGATCGTACCCTTCAAATTTTATTGCGTCGGACCAATCCAACATGGCGGCAGTGCGAAATATTTCACCAGCATTCAGTATCTCCAAAACTATTACCGATATCACCCTGAAATTTTGTACGGTGATAAAGGGCACTTCTAGAAGTGTATCTATAAGAGTTCAAAAACTTGGTAACTACAAAACCAACATGGCGGCCAAGCGAAGTTGAGACTTTTAAATAGACTTTTCTCGCGATTTAACCATTCAACTGTAATTAAACTTGGTACAGCAAATGTTTATACACATTGTAATGCACTGACGTCTAACTTAGTTCAATTGTTTACATTACTCCAGAATGGCGGCTGTGCGAAATATTGCACTGGCATTCTATATCTCAGAAACTTTTACAGATATCGCCCTGAAAATGTGCACGGTGATAAAGGGCACTGCTACAAGATTATCTGTGTAACATTCAAAAATCTGTAAGGTACAAAACGAACATGGCGGCCATGCGAATTTGAAATATTTTAATAGTTTTTTTCTCATGATTAACCATCTGAGCGCCGTGAAGTGTGGTACAGTAAATGATTATACATATTGTAAAGCACTGGCATCTAATTTAGTTCAATTGTTTACATAACCACAAGATGGCGGCTGTGCGAAATTTTAAAATTAAGCTTTCATTTCTTGTGCGGTAATCATGCGATCGAAGTGAAACTTTGAATAATGAAGCTATGCAATAATTTTCCTTTATTGGTACATAATTCTATGGCCTATAGATATAAGAATACAAAATGGCGAGCATCCTAAATATATTGACGGTTCTCAATATATACGAATCTATCACAACCTTCAAATTGAAATTTTGTATGTTGATAGAGGCAATTAACATGAGTAGGATATATGAAAATAGGCTGTATAGTTCTTCACAGAACTACTTGTTGCAAAATTAGAAATGTAGGCTAAAAATATACACCACTGAAGAAATCGCTTAGTCCAAATCATTATTTGCTAAGAACGTTGTAAGCAAGTCAATTGATAACGATAAATTTGGTTGGATTTTTTAAAAGATTTTTAGTGTATTTTTATTTTATGAAAAAAAAAAAAGGCTTTTGAGGTCACCTTTTGCCCGTGTGTCTGCGCGTGCGTGTGTGTGTGATTCGTGCGTGTACCCCCGCATAATAATATCTAAACGGCTTTATCGATTTCGATGAAACTCGGTAAGATCATAGCACCATTCTGGCCAACCCCGATCGTACCCTTCAAATTTTATTGCGTCGCACCAATCCAACATGGCGGCAGTGCGAAATATTTCACCAGCATTCAGTATCTCCAAAACTATTACCGATATCACCCTGAAATTTTGTACGGTGATAAAGGGCACTTCTAGAAGTATATATATAAGAGTTCAAAAACTTGGTAACTACAAAACCAGCATGTCGGCCAAGCGAAGTTGAGACTTTTAAATAGACTTTTCTCGCGATTTAACCATCCAACTGTAATTAAACTTGGTACAGCAAATGTTTATACACATTTTAATGCACTGACGTCTAACTTAGGTCAATTGTTTACATCACTTCAGAATGGCGGCTGTGCGAAATATTTCACTGGCATTCTATATCTCCGAAACTTTTACAGATATCGCCCTGAAAATTTGCACGGTGATAAAGGGCACTGCTACAAGATTATATGTGTAGCATTCAAAAATCTGTAAGGTACAAAACGAACATGGCGGCCATGCGAATTTGAAACATTTTAATAGACTTTTCTCGTGATTTAACCATATGAGCGCAGTGAAGTGTGGTACAGTAAATGATTATACATATTGTAAAGCACTGGCATCTAATTTAGTTCAATTGTTTACATAACCTCAAGATTGCGGCTGTGCGAAATATTAAAATTAAGCTTTCATTTCTTGTGCGGTAATCATGCGATCGAAGTGAAACTTTGAATAATGAAGCTATGCAATAATTTTCCTTTATTGGTACATAACTCTATGGCCTATAGATATAACAATCCAAAATGGCGAGCATCCGAAATATATTGACGGTTCTCAATATCTACGAATCTTTAACAACAATCAAACTGTTTTTTTTATGGTCATAGAGGCTACGTACATAAGTTCACCTATAGGACATTCAGTAACCTGGTGAGCACGAATCCAGCATGGCGGGGACGCGAAGTATAAATGTTTAAATGGACGCTTCTCGCGATTTAACCACCCGAGTGCAGTGAAACTTTGCACGTTAAATGCATATACAAATGTTAATGCACTGCCATCTAATTTATTTCAATTGTTTTCATAACCACAAGATGGCAGCTGTGCGAAATTTTATAATCTCGTGTTTACTTCTTGTGTCCTAATCATGCGATTGAAGTTTGAATACCACAAGTACACAATAATCTTCATGTAATAGTACGTAAATAAAAATCCAACCTGGTGATCATCTGAAATATTTAGACGGTTCTCAATATCTACTAATCTATCACAACAATAAAATTGAATTTTTGTATGTTGATAGAGGCAATTAACATGAGTAGGATATATGAAAATAGGCTGTTTAGTTCTTCACGGAACTACTTGTTTGGTTTGTAATTCCTCCGACGATTGAAAATTAAGCATTATATTGAGCATATTACAATGGAATATATAGACTATATTTAATTTAAACAACATTCGCCACCGGATCTGCACGAGAGACATCTAACAGCAACCAGATGAACTATGATGGTGACAAACTGGTTGTGAGCTGTACACCGGCCTGGACGTTGGAACAGCTATAATTGAAATGTTTCCTGTTATTGGGGATAGAATGCACTCGCCCTATTAAGATTATCTTATGCGAAACATTTCCGCCAGATGTCATGACTGGTCTATGTGAGACTCCATTGGTTTACCTTCCGTTGGCATTCCATACGCATCGAATTTGAAGAATTACAAGTTAATAATACGATACATTTTTATTTTAAAGCGTTAGTAACAGCCTATTGTGTGTTATTTGAACTAATAAACAAATCGATCCCATATAGTACCTCTACTCTATCTGTTGGTGCTAGTTCAGGATGTTAATTAATACTTTTATTGCAGCCAAATAGCAATCGAAAATATAGAATTAACATGTTTACTAAAATTGCGCTTTGGTGATTTGAATTGCATAGTCTTTGATTGATTGTTTTCTTTTAATACAGAGCTTAAAGTGGTAGCGTTCACATTCTTGGCAAAGAAGTTGTTATACACACGTCACTGTAGGGTCGTGGAAAGATATGTTAATACAATTAAGGTAGTGAAAACCATGGACAGCCAGACGTGTAAACACATGCCTCAACCCAAAGTTGGATGTTGCCCAAGTCCGGTCGGTCATGTCTCCGGTTCCATAAATCAAGTAATAATAATAATAGTATGAATGTCAAGTAGTCAGCCCGGAGGCTGGTCGGATCTTCAAAATGCGCCACCGTTCCTTATGTGAGTAGAAACCACAAATACACAAGGCAGCGCTATATTGAGGCTTACTAGGTAAAGTGCGGAGTGAGGTAATTTGCCATTGCTTTCAGAAATCAGTTGTACTGACCCTATGAGTAGAACCTTTCATATCATCCATAGGCACTGGCTGTGCCCTGAAAGCCATTACTCAATACCACCATACATCAATAGCTTCCATATTGTTTTATCCCGGTGTTGGGGGGATGGGATGAACAGGGTAGTGTAGATGTATTAATTTAGGGGTAGTTTCCGAAAAGGGGTAGTTTTCCGTAATTGGGGGAGACTACTAGTGTAATGTGTTGGTGAGAGGATGTGATCTGTTGGGGTGCGTTCCTACAGGGTGCGTCTACCTGTTAGGGGATGAGTGTCTAAGACGGAGCTATTAACTTAGCCTGCCAATTAAGTATGAGTGAGCGTTAGCGAGCTCATGTGCAGAGTCGACAACTCGGCACGTCGCAGTCTGGCTGCTTACTCGAATACAATGAGATTCCTGACGGTGCAGTTCCTGGCCTTCATGGTCAGGGGCAATTAGGACTAAGGTCAGGTTGGGTGTAGGGATGTAAAACTAAGTGAAATGAGTAGTAGATGTATGTGTTTACTGACCAAGTATTTATTGGTCAGTGGCGATAATGTACTGTCCCTTTAAGTGGTGGACGAGTATGCAACAAAGTACAAAGTGTACGAATACAAATGTGATCTGGGTGAGGTGTTACAAGTAATTAGGAAATCTGAGCACACGGCTAATTCTCACCTAGTGACGTTGTGATGGGCTGGAACGGACCTGGAGGAGCAGAGCCGCTGACCACGAATAGATAATTGGACTCTTCTGGGTCTAGCTTTTAAGGCTTTCCCCCATTGCTTACTCGGCGTTTTCTCACTGTTGCTGTTCCAGATAGTGTGTTTGTTTGTGAGTTGTGAAAGCGTGGCTGGCAGCAATACCATTGTGCCTGCTCGTGTCAAAGAAGTGTGTAAGGCATGCCTATGAGGGTGGTTTATGGTGAAAGATGAAGGGGTGGGTTTGGTCTTAGGTCCTAGGGGTACTGCCCCTGGGCTGTACAATATACACCCTCTGTCTGAAAAGTTCGGTGAATGGGCTATATTACGAACGGATATTAGGCTTACCTTAAACAGCCGTTACTATCCTTCGAAGTAATCCCCGTGGATGGTTATGCTTTTCTGAGAACGACTGAACAAGTCCTGGAAACTCCTGGCATAGTCTTCTTTAGGAATAGCCTTCAGTTTGGGTCGCCAAAACTCTAAATTGAAAGCAAGAGAGAAGCGTGAATTTATGTAACCTGCCTTGCACACCTGATAGACGGGAGGCAGTGAGAGGGGTGAATTTACGCAACCTAACGTGCATACCTGTTCGACCGGTGGCAGTGAGAAGGGTGAATGTTCCGTGGAATGGAATGCTACTGAAAATCATCGTCACGGGTGACGAGACCTGGTGCCTGAGGTACGACCTCGAAGGCAAGCGTCAAAGTATGGAGTATCAGTGTCCAGGGTCGCCGAAAAGCCCTGAAGGGCCAGAGGTTTTCGGATATTTCGGACATCCAACGTAATGTGACGACCCAACTGAAGGCTATCCCCCAGCCGTTCTGAGAAGTGCATGACCAGCCACGGGCGTTACTTCGAAGGATAGTAACGGCTGTTCCAGGTAAGCCAACAATCCGTTCGTAATATAGACCCATTCACCGAACTTTTCAGACAGGTGTAATCACAGCCATGAATGAGACTGAGACATCGGTGGAAAGCCACATTTTGCTCTATCTAGTAGAATAATAGTAATAATAATTGTGAACTGTACAAACACCAAGAAAACCTCACCGATGCCATCAGAAGAAGATGCCTGGCTCTCTACGGCCACCTATATAGAATGGACCACCACAGGCTGTCTTATAAGATCATCAAAGTAGCCAAGAAGGGTAAAGCCACTGTGCCCTTGTGGGTCAAATAAATTGAGATGGGTCTTGCTGGACTTAATATTCAGCAAGACACAATAAATGACAGGAGTCGCTGCCGTCTGACAGTTGAAACCAGGCCTGTCTTCATATGCATTACAGAAGTTCACCACAACGCGTCCAGGAAATGGTCCGAGGATCGTAAGATCGAGTTCAGCAAGAAAATGAAAGATTACTGGTTCAATAGAAAGGCTCAAAATTTCGGCACAAGAGCAACCGCCAAGCAATCCAGCAACGACACCAAAAGTGGCAGCCAACAACTAAAGCACAGGCACCGTGGTCCATAGATGGCCCAAACGACCAAAGACTAATATTAATATATATACTAGAGGCCCCGTGCGAGCTTTCGCAACGTGAATGTAGGTTTATGGGGTAGTAGGGAAAAATGTGGGAGAACAAAGTTTTAAATATTGAAGAAATCTATTTGTTGTTGTTAAACGGCATACGTACATGAGAAGATCACAAAGAATTATGTAGAACAGTGTTTTGTACTTGTCTCAGCACCTCTTTGTAGACAATCTTCGATGTTACAACGAATTCATCGGTTATTGTTTGCTCGGGAGTTTCTTCTACAGCAATTTTAACATTTGCAAAGGATTGAACCCTAGAGAAAGTCTTGGCGATACCACACCGGAGCCATCTGCTGAGAGACTTCTCAGCTAGCAGTACGCCACTCTCCCGCCAGATGGCTGCCGCAGCCGCGCTGCCCTCTCGCCTTAGTGGCAGGCTCGCCAGGTTACGGTGCTCCCATTGTAAATGTACATTTTTAAGGTATTTATTTAATTGTGAGGCATTTACAGAGGAAATGAGTGCGTTTCGGGAACACATGGGATTATGCGGAACCTGTAGGTACCCCATATGTGTAGGTTGGTGTTAACAGGACCCTATTTTCGGTACAAAACCGGAATGGGAACTTAGCAGAATAATATAGGGAGGATTTTTGGGAGGGGGGAAGAAATTCATCTTCGCACTTAGTGTCTGGCTCCTGAGAGGCAGAGTACCGACTCAAGTCCACCCGTTACTTCTGAATACTAGCCTTGAACCTTTATCACATTACTTCGGGCTAGAGTCATTTTATCTTTGCCCGTAGGGCACTCTTCCGTAGTGAATTATCTTCAATGGCGATCCAGATCTGTCTTCTTTGTTAGGAGGATATTTTCAACAAAACTTTCTACCAGTTTCCAATTGTCTTCATTTTGTAGTATCACCGCAATGTGCTCTTGAAGAGACTGTCTACTTTAGACCCACCGTACACAAGGGAAGAAGGTGTGATTAGCCTTGTCTAGTTCATTAACACAGTAGATACAAGCTGTTGAATCCACCTTCCCCATCTTCTAAAGATTAGAACAGAAGTACCCCTGCCCAGTCAAGAAATAATCATGATAATAATAGTAATAATAATAATAATAAATCTCGATAAATTGGGGCTCCACCATAATCTGCATACCAGTATTCAGAAAGTAGTTAGTTTAGAGACCTGCTCCATAGTTCGTTCGTTCCTGAACCTACCAGTACAGAGAACTCCACTCAATCTTGCAACAAATGCCGATGAAATGGTGAATTGTACCCAACGATATGGTGAACAAATGAGACCATAATAATAATAATAATAATAATAATAATAATAATAATAATAATAATAATAATAATAATAATAATAATAATAATAATAATAATAAACAATGGCAACGAGTAGGAGTGGAAGGTGCTGCTAGAATTATTTATTATCTCAGAGGCGAGACCCTAATATTCTGGACAAAGAGATGAGTGGAGTAAACCACAAAAAAGCATATAGGAGCAAAATCAAAATATATTTCAAACTGGAAATGACAAACAAAAAATGAAATTTTGTCTCTTATTAAATTATTATTATTATTTTATTACCTATATTTGTTATAATATTTATTATTATTTATTATTATTGTTACCTCACTGCATATTTCCTGCTGTGTGGTGTCTGATGCTTGAATATTTTGTTCAAAATAGCCTACATACCTGTATATCCATGCAGAAATGTGATTTGAATATACGCATCTATTGACGTGGTTGTTTCATGTGCCGAAGCACAACTTGGCACTCTCCGCTGACTAGGCCTGCTTGTCGGCTCATGTTGACATTGGAGCACATTCGTTGTAAAGTTAGTGGGGGGTAATTAGTTTGATTGACAGGTGGATCAGCCCGTTTCCCGCACCTTGTATGGTCCCGTTCAAGATTGATCACACAGGCGCATGCTACTAGAGTCGATACATTGTACTGCATGTTCGACCCATATTAGCTAAGGTCATCCGAATATAAATATCCCAACGCCTAGCCATGCGTTACAAGTGGCGGACCACGATTATGATGGGGAGCCGCAGCAAGTCCGAATAAAATTGTTTTGAATCCTAGCACTGAGAGCGGCCACCCAAAGTGTGCTTTTCTAACTCCCTCCTGATAAATTACAGGATTACGGTATTCTCGGCTTCGACTTCAGCCGGGCTCTTCCTATCATTGCGAAGCAGAATTTGCCAAGCGTTGGCTTGTTCACCCACTAATAGGGAACGTGAGGTGGGTTTAGACCGTCGTGAGACAGGTTAGTTTTATCCTACTGATGACAGGTCGTTGCAGCGTCAGGTCAAGTCCTGAAGAAAATATCCCTTCTCGCATTTCCTCTGTCTCTGTCCCTTCTTGTGTTTCGGCATGGATTGTCATCTCTCAACCTAGTATATACGTTTCAAATCCTTTGTTTGCAACTTTTACTCAACATCTCTCCATATTTATTAACCTTTGAGGAAGGCTATTTTATTGGTGATTCAAGCTTAAAAACTGCAACTCAGCAATTCTTCTAGGTTTGTGCCGTGTCTTGTGTGGGGTTTCGCCTAGGACACCAAGCTGGCTCATCGGCGGGCTCTTGGTGTCCCCGCCGGGAAAGCCTATATACCATCTTTTTGGAAGCCTTCATAGGGAGTTTGAGGCTGCTTGAGCTTTTAGTTCTCGCAGTCTAGTAGTGCAGTTGCATTCTATATAAAGGGAGGTAGCGCGCAGTTCGTTACTCCTGCGAGGGTCCGGGCGGGGACACCAAGAGCCTGCCGATGAGCCAGCTTGGTGTCCTAGGCGAAACCCCACACAAGACACGGCACAAACCTAGAAGAATTGCTGAGTTTTAATTCACCGGCCGTGAAAGCCAATATACCATCTTTTTGGAAGCCTTCATAGGGAGGTTGAGGCTGCTCGAGCTTTTAGATCTAACAGTCTAGTAGTGCAGTTGCACTCTATATAAAAAGAGGTAGCGCGCAGTTCGGTACTCCTGCGGGGGCCGGGGGGGGGGACACCAAGAGCCCGCCGATGAGCCAGCTTGGTGTCCTAGTTGAAACCCCACACAAGACACGGCACAAACCTAGAAGAATTGCTGAGTTTTAATTCACCGGTCGTGAAAGCCAATATACCATCTTAAAATCTGCAGTTTGAACACGTTGTGTACATGAGGAAACCATGTTGAACTATGTGAAATCGTAGTAGTGTTGTCAACCATTGAGCCTGATTCGCCATAAAATCGAATTACTCGGGTGTTCTTTTGCCGCCCAAACAAGGTTTATACACACACACAACAAAATGTAATATAATATTAAATTCGTCCTGAATTACTCTCCCTATCGTTCCAAATACCACTAAGAACTATATTCACACACACAATTAATCGCATGGAAACCAACGTAGGAAAAGCTCCCAATTAACCTGAAAATGAAAAATTTGTTCATATATATCACCGTGCCAGTGCAAGACCACGATAAGTGCAAATTTTTCAATTTTTATATTTTTACAGCAATCAGTGCATTTTAGTGTGATCTTCAATGTAAAAGTGCAAAAATTGCAAAATTTATATAAATGGGCCCTTGAAGTAAAATGAATTGGTTTTGCATTGGAGTATTTTTTTTTAAGATGTTCCGTGCAAAACAGCGTCATCTGCAGATGCATCGGTTTTACACTGGAAATTGAAGGATTATTCATTTACTTTCAGTGCAAGACCACGATATCTGCAATTGTCGCGGTCTTGCGCGGGATTGTTTAGGATCTGGCATGCATTCTTGAGCTCACTCTATTGACACGAGTAAAGATTTTCTTCTTTTCCCGCTCATTCACTTCACTGTTGTTCCAAGCCTCATTCAGAGTGGTAGTGAGTGTATTATAGTGAAGGGATTGAAACTGGATTATATAAATATGAAGAGGATATATCGCAGTCGTGGTGAAATGTTGTTAGCTTTGGTTAAAAAGGAATGTAGGCCTACTCTTTAGTTTCTGATAAAGCAATTAGTTGTTTCCAAATGCGAATGCCATTACTAGTGATTTCAATGATTATTTTAGTTTCTTTGTATAGTGCTAGGATTATACTCAGCCTACATAGTGTTATGTTAAATATAAAAGAAATGTTCATAATGAAGGATTGCATTTGTTTCCAATAGGCCAGACTTTCAGAAAACCCACCGCCTATTATGAGAAGTGTTGAATAGAAGGTACTTGCACCTGATGACACAGGCTCAGATATAGTTGAACTTTCTCCCGTTACGGAAGAAATAGAACACGAACCTTTGATGTAGCATGCACCGTGTTCTTACCACACCGACGTACCTCAGCCTTCAAGGTATTATGCAGAGATGCTGACTTCATCACAACAAACGCATGGATTTAGTGATACCGTGAGTAGGCTAACAAATTAGATTGGTTGCCATTATTTTTTCTGAAATAGAAGTAAACTACTGTAGGACCACGTGTAATTTTAATGACTTGTGTTTTAATTTGTAATGTTTAAGGATGGTTTCTATTTGTTTCCATTAGGTCAGACTTTCAGAAAACACACCATCCTTTACGACAAGGGTAAGGAGGTATTTCTCCCACCGGATGCACCAGGCTCAAATAAAGTTGAAATGTCTCCTGCTCCGAAACAAATAGATCATGAAAGTTCGATATACCAAGCGACGTGTTCTGACAACACCGTCGTACCTCAGCCGTTAGGTTATTCTGCAGAGATGCTGTCCTCATCAGAACATACGCTTGAGTTTAATGATACTGTGAGTAGGCCAACAAATCGGATTGGTTTCCATTTTTTATAAAATAGAAATAAACCACGATTTTAATGATGTGTGTTTTAATGCTCGTAATAATTCATGTATAACTCTTGCATTTTTCAGACGAATATCCTGGGAATGGAAGACTGCTCCACTGATAATGCATATAATTCAAGTCACTACAATAATGATATTCCAAAGCACATGAACTACATTTGTGAAACAAGTTCAGAAGGAGGAGGAAGAGAAGAAGAAGAAGAAGAAGAGGATGAATCAGAAGATGATGGTGATGATAGTGACTATATTCCTGATACCAGTAGTTCAGAAGAGGAAGATTACTATGATGATAACAAACCAGACAAGATGAGTATACAAGACAAAGAACTACCATCAACTAGCAAAGAACTCAAAAGCTCTAAAACTTCAGCATTTCCTTTGAAGGAAAGTTTCGTTAACGAAACATCAGATATCTGTGTTCCTTCGGAAAGTGCCAACTTAGTGAGCAACTTTGAAGGATCAGGCTCAACAACAACAGCAAGAGCAGCAACAGCAGCAGCAACATCACCTCAGAAAGACAGACGCCCGAAGAAGCGTCGTCGTCAAGAACATAAATGGGCTCGAAACATAAGAAAACTTAAAGTAAATATAGGACAGTTAGTAAACAACAAAAATGGTACCTGAAGGAAGGATAAAACATTAAAGAAAGGATGCCCAGAAAACTGCAATTTTAGATGTTCACTTTCAGAGGAGGACAGGATTTCAATCTTTAAGAGCTTCTGGGATATTGGAGATCTGAAATGGCAGAGACAATTTATTAGTCATAACATGACGCAAGTAAAGCCGAAATATCGAAGAATCACTCCTGGAGGAGGAAGGTCTTGCAACATGAATTAGAGTTTAACCATAGAGGAGATAGAATAAAGGTTTGCAAGAAGATGTTCATGGATACCCTTGGCGTGGGAAACACCATGATTTCTACAGTTATTTCCAAGAACAAGGATGGTTTCCTTGAAGAAGAAAGAAGAGGGAAGCATGGAAAGCAAAAGAAGTTACCCCCAATAATAAGGGAAATAGTGAGGCAACACATCAATTCAATTCCAAGAATGGAGTCCCATTACATTCGAGCTGATACAACACGAGATTATTTTTAAGGTTCGTTGGATATATCCACATTATACCGGATGTATATTGAGAAAAGTAAGTTAGAAAATGAACCGATTGCAAAGAAGCACGTATACGAAACAATATTTAATACGGAATTCAACAACGGATTTCATATACCTAAGAAGGATCAGTGTATGATCTGTGAAGAATATAAGAATTCTACTGAAGAAGAAAAGCAAAAACTTAAAGACAAAACTGAAAGACATCATGCAGAGAAAGAAACAATGAGACGGGAGAAAGGAAATGATATTCATCAGGCCACTGAGGAAAACCGTGGAATGGTGGCTGTGTTTGATTTTCAAGCTGTTACACCTCTGCCAAGTGGTGAAATATCAAGCTTTTATCATAAAAGAAAACTTAATTTATTTAATCTCACTATTTACGAAGCTGTCTCTAAAATTGGGAGATGCTACATGTGGCACGAAGGTCAAGCTGGAAGAGGGGCAAATGAAATTTGTAGCTGCATAATAGAGTTTCTGAAAGAATACCCAAATCAAGAAGTGACTTTCTACTCCAACAATTGTGTTGGACAAAATAAGAACAAATTCGAGTTATCTGCATACTTATACGCTGTTCTAAAGTTAGAAATTCCGTCTATTCAACATAAGTTTTTAGTAGTAGGACATACCCAAAATGAGGGAGACGCTATGCACTCTCGCATAGAATATGAGAAGAAAAGAGCTCTGAAATCCGGTCCTATTTACGTTCCCTCTCAGCTTGCTACTATCGCAAGTCTTGCAAAAAGGACTGGGAAACCTTACCTTGTAAGACAAATGGAAACAACTGACTTCATAGATTGCAAGTCATTACGCAATGACCTCGACAACAATTTTTCCATCAATGAGGATGGGGAGAAAGTTTCGTGGAATGCTGTCACTGAGATAATGGTGAAGAAGACTTCCCCTGGGGTGTTCTTTCATAAAACTTCCTACCACGAAAAGCAATATAAACTAGTGCATATTAACAGAAAGACAAAGAGGAGCAGACCACATCATCATCCCGAAACTCTCAAACTCAAACCAGCTTATAGAAAGTCTCCAAAAATATCAGCTAGCTAGAAGAAAGGCCTTATTTCACTCTGTGCTCAAAATCTAATACCGAAGACGCATCACCCATTCTTCGTTACTTTGGAAGCGGAAGGGGACTGAGGTTCTGACTATTGAAGCAAATGACGTGCTCATGCTGAACTTGTGAACTATTTTCCAACATTCGTTCAATCTTTGGCCTCAGTGTGCCTATTTTCAATAACAAGGGATTTTTTTAAAATTATAATTGTATATTGAATGTATATATAATTGTGTATAGAATGTTCAAATATAGCAGTAAATAAGGGAAAAAATGAAACTGAAGTGTTGGAATTCATTAATTGTCTAACAATTTTCACAGAGTAGTCAGTGCAAGACCACGACATCTGCTTTTTAGCCCTTTTTGTGGGCCTTAATTACAAAATTTAAGGATATTGTACACTATGCAATCAACCGAAACATATCCAAAATTCAAAATTCGCTATAGATTTCCACATTGTCGAAAGGCTAATACTAAGTTATAGAAAACTTCAAACCCGTTTTTCTCAATAAAATGATTTTTGCAGATAGGCCTATTGTAGTCTTGCACTGGCACGGCGATATTTACTAAGAAAATTATGAAAAGTAGGCTAATCTAGCCAGATTATGGAAACAAAGCAACTTGTGTTGGAAAATCTTGTAAACCAAAAACAAGCAGAATAAAGAGAGAACTATTACCTGACGCGTTAACTTCTTCACAGACCAGAACATCAAAGGGACCGCTTAGGTCTTGAGGTGACTCGAGGTATAGTAACGCCATTTCGAGGCCAGAATCGGCAACATGGCGTCCACAATCTTAGAGTACAGGTCTTTGTTTACATTGAGGAGCCTGAGCACAGATGTAGCGTAATTGGTGAGATTGTCTCGGAAACATTAGAAAATGGTTATTTGTTCGATCGTTAATTGTGGTTCCCGTTCAAATCGTGAAGATTTTTCTGTATACCGAAAGTCATCAGAAACCAGTGTGATTTGACGAGATCTAGATCGGAGTGAAGCAGAGCCTCGTGGATATGCAGAATTAATAGAAATCACTTGCAAGCGAAGGATGTTAAGGACTACAACAAAGTTTGCAGTCGCCACTTCGTTTCATGTAATACACCGTATGTTTGTCGGTTCCTCAGTTTAGGGGCTGCGACAACGCGGTCATGTAGCCCCGTGTACTTTGGGTGTGTGTAGAATATGTTTTCAATTCAAGTAAGTACTGCAGACATTGAATTTTTTCAAGTAGTTCCTACTTTTGCCGCCAAACAAAGCATCGAATATAGATGAGTAGTATTCTGTTCGGTAGCGGTCCCTTTGTGTCATGATTTCTAACCATGATTGCTTCTGGCCGGATGACAGTACAATAATGTTTATGTTTTGACATTACTATTATTATTGCTATTATTATTAGTATTATCACCATTATCAGTGTACACCTCATGATGTAGTTGCTAGTATGCTTGGCTACCATCCCCGTGAACCGGGTTCGATTCCCGACTCTGGCAAGGACTTAATTTAGATTTGAGGTACTAGAACGGTGTCGTTAACATGCAAGTCACCCAAGTAGCCACAAATCTGAAGACTTGCCTCAGCCCAGTGAGGTGCACGAGTTCTCTATTATTTTATTTTTATTATTATTATTATATTTATGTATTTATCATATGGCTTTTAGTGCCGGGAATGTCCGAGGACATGTTTATTATTATAAATTAGGGGTAAGCGGCGTCCTTTGGTAGATGACATTGGGCAGAATCATTCAGAACGTAAAAAAAGTTCCAACAATTTGGCAACACCGTTGAACTAGAAAACGAACAGGCCATTTCTTCCGGGTTGCCGTATTAGATTCTACACAAAATTCTTATTCAGTCGCTCAACTATCCCGTGTACTTGGGTTTGTGTCGATTATATCTGATAACCTGTGTCTTCGCGATAACTGTGAGTATAATGGAGTGTGTACTTGTAATCGGAGCCAGGGAAACTCAATGGTTGGCTGATCAAAGACCCAGTAAACTGAGAGAGCGTGTAGTGAAGCTCCTTACGGAAATACAGACTATTCCGAGCAGCTCCTTCCGGGCACGGATGAATTCCGTCATTTTGAGCAGATTAAGAATATGTCATGCAAAGACCATCCACCCGTACCTGTGGAATCGTATTCACCGTGGCCTAAATTTTAACCGATTGTGTGGATCTTGCTGGTCAATGAAGAAACGTTGGGCTGCTGAATAGACTAAGCTCGAATTTATACTAACCACTCACGTGGTGGCTGCTGTAGCAGGGATAGAGCCAGAAATCTGAGTGTTTTTAATATTTTGTCTTCGGTAAATTTTTGTTTACTTTTACAATTATTAGTTTTATTTTATTTTAGGTAGATACCATTAAAATGCTACCTATAGCACATTTCGACTTCCAGAAAATTCAATTAAAATTATTTGTTAGCACCAATCATTGAGCAAAGGGGTGGATAAATATGAGTTTTTTGAGGAGGAAGAAATACCTCCCTTAATAGGCACAATATCAAAACCATTCATAATGGTCAATAGTCCTCCAAACATTACCTAAAACTTTTGTCTGAAAGATTTTTTATAGGAGCCACATTTACGCCAAGGAATGAGCAAAATTTTCTCGATGAAGATGGCAAGTTGATGATGGAAGAGCTAAGCCGAGGATATACGTATCACAAATTATTGCTGACTATACTATGGATGTCATCAACGCAATATTGATGTTTTGACAACCGTGTCGTTTTACAGACGAGGAAAATATAGCGTTATCTCCAATTCCTGTCCGGCTGATCGGCGGTTGTGCTTGTGCAAGGTAAATAACAGTAGTCTATAATATAATTTACTAAACATGTAGAACGTTTGTAATTGGCAAGTTTAGTGAATTCGAAATATAGTTTTCTTTGCCCGGTGAAATCTACCTCCGCCTTCCGGCGTGCCAAGAGGCATCGAAGACTTTGCTGTTTCGTCCGTAATATTACAATTGTTGTATTGTAATTTGGAGCTAGGCTTAGTAGAAGGAGGTTCTGGCCTCATGTAAGGTATTATCCTAGCATTTGCCTGGATTAGAAGAGAGAACAAGATGTTCAGGAAATGTAAGGGTAAGGGTATAGTTATAACTCTTTGTCCTTATCACCTCCTATTTTCTTCGTATTCGAAGTAGAAATGGCACACTGGATTTGAGCAGTGGCGTTCAAACCATAGTTTATAATTTACCCCAACATTTTACAATTTCATCAGAAAACAGCCCAAACAACGTAGGAATTCAGTATATTAACACCGACTATGTTATATCCCGTTAACGAGCACTCTGGTGGTGGTCGCGGAAGTTATATAAAGATAGACTCTCCCTGACTTTTCCAAACACCAAGGCACAACAGTTGTCATGGTGCTATTGATATATCCATTATTTATTAAGGAATATTACTCCTTGGTTATCATAGCATAATATGTGTATTAGAGTAGAGAAAAATATATAAGGATTTAAGTATTAATTATGTGTTCTTGCTTCGATTATATTAAGCGTGCATTCGACCACTAAAATACATAACAATTGGCGACGAGAATTAAAAAAATACCGTATTATAAATAACAGCAATACAATGGATGCAGACCAATTTCGACTACTGCTTGAACTGATGAATCAGAACCATCAAAATTTGCTCAATCGTCTACTTCCAACTCAACCTACTCCGCAAACCTCTACATCGAATCATCTTGTACATAAGCATTGATACCTCCGTTCGAGAATTTTGACAGTATAAAAGAGAGCTTCAAATATTACCGGCAACGATTTGAAAACTATTTTATAATGAAAAATGTATTTCAAAATAAGAATTACTGCACACAGATGTTACTCAATTCTATTGTATCTTCAAATTACAACACGCTAGCAGCACTTGTAGCACCACAACTTCCAAATGAACCACAATATGATGATCTAATCGAAGCATTAGAAAATAATTTATGTCCAAAGAAGAATGTACTTGTAACACAGCACAGGTTCCTCTCAACATATCAAACAGGTACACAATCCATTTCAGATTACATTGCAGCATTACGTAGGGACATTATTGAATGTGAATTTGTATCCCCTTGCGACTGCAAAATTTCCATTGCTGACATATTTTTACAAGCACAGTTCATTAGAGGTCTACGACAAAACTCGATTCGAGAGCAACTCTTACAGTCAGATATTTCAACATTTGAAGAAATAGCAGCAAAAGCTATCGCACTAGATGCATCAAAAATCGACAGCCGTGAATTTGCAGCAATACAATATCCTTCAAACCCTGCAACATCAACCAGTAACTCCATCAATAAGGTAACACGAAATCAGCGTACCTCCAGAGATGATTCAAGAACAAAATTTCAACCACACTCTAAAGAAAGGCAGAACCAGCCAAATCATCGACCGAAATCTAGGCCTAGGATCGAGTATAGAAAGCTTGGAATAGAAAATGTATGCTTACGTTGCGGCCGCGACAACCACACAGCAAAAAATTGCCGTATGTCACCCCATAACCTCAAATATAACTCATGTAATAAGTCAGGCCACATCTCCAAAGTATGTATTCTACTCTGCTAGGGAAGAAAAGTACGAACAGTTACACCACAGAATCCACAAACATCACAGAAGAATATATAGTAAAAAAAAAAGTCAACCCCTGGCACTAAACAGCCCATTACGAGCTAAGGCCGACCAAGCGACCGCTGCCCAGCCATTCGGCCTGCAGATATTGGGATGACGCGTGATCAGCGCGTCGGGTCCCCTCGGCCGTTAATCTTGGTTTTCGTGATCGGGGCACTGTCTCACTGTCACACAGCTACTTAATTGTCCACACGAGGCTGAGTGCACCCCGTTCCAAACCTCACGTCAGTTTTAAAATCCCTGACGGAGCCGGGGATCGAACCCGGGGCCTCCGGGTGAGAGGCAAGCGCGCTACCCCAACACCACGGAGCCGGCGAAGAATATATAGTCCGGAATAATATTATTAATGTCGTGGACATTTACGAGCAACACATCACGAATGACATAGCTAAATTCTATACAACCGTACTTATCGAAGGAAGACGTCAGAAATTTGAAGTGGATTCCGGAGCAGGATGCACACTGTAGCCAAAGAGAGAATTTGATCGACTATGCCTTGATGCTGAAGTTCAACCAGCTAATATTGCATTTCGGTCATACACTCATGATGTGTTCCTACCTGAAGGACGCGTAAAGGTTAAAGTCGAATACAATTCACGTCAGTCGACCGAAGAACTCTACATAGTTCCAGATAAATTCGAACCCCTATTGGGAAGAGAATGGATCAGACATCTGAAAATTGATCTCGCTACTGTTGATCATGGAAGATGTACCGATACAAACATCAATCAAGCTGATATGACGAAAACAGCTGAAGATGCTGTTCAAATGTTCCCGGAAATATTCGTGGGAAAGGTGGGAAGAGTGCCGAACATCACATGTTCACTAAAGCTCCGACCGGAAGTCAAACCTTGCTATTCGAAGGAGCGTGGTGTCCCGTACGCTCTTCGAGCCAAAGTCAAATAAGAGTTGGATAACCTAGAACGCGATGGTATCATCACCAAAATCTCGACAAGCGACTGGGGATCTCCTCTAGTTGTCATTCCAAAGCCAGACGGTAATGTGCGACTGTGTGTTGACTACAAAATAGGTGTCAACAGAAGGCTGATAGATTCAAACTACCCGATTCGAAGAATCGACGACATTTTGAACAATATTCGAAATTCTAATTACTTCTGTCGTCTCGATCTTTACAAGGCGTACTTACATTTGACCGTGGTTGAAGAAATTGCAAAGATTCAAACTATTACTACGCATCGGGGCATGTACAAAGTAAATAGACTGTCTTTCGGAATTAAGACTGCACCTGCTGAATTCAACAGAATAATCGACCAAATATTGAATGGCCTTCCGAAGACCATGTCCCATTTTGATGACATCGTCATACATGGGGAAACACTGGAAGAGTGTTCTAGAAACCTCTATGCATGTCTCCAGGGATTACGTAAGTCCGATCTGCATGTCAACATGCAAAAGTGTGAATTCTTCACTACAAAAACAGAATATCTTGGACACGTTGTAGAAGACAACAAAATATCTAAATCCGAAAAAAAGACCAGAGCAATAAAGGAAATAACTCGACCCAAGACTGCAGATGACATTCGAAGGTTTTTAGGAATGGTGACATATTACGCACGATTTATTCCTGACCTTTCCCCAAAGACATATCCTCTCCGAAAACTACTTTGAAAGGAAGATAAATTTAAGTGGACAGCAGCATGCGAAGCAGCTTTCATAAAGCTCAAGAATGAAGTTTCTAGTGATCAGATGCTTACTCCATACGATCCATAATTGCCAATCGTTGTAGCGTGCGATGCCAGTCCAGTATTGATGGTATTGAAAGACCTATAGCATTTGCATCCAGATCACTGACGGATACAGAAATAAGATATAGTCAGTTGGGCAAAGAAGCTCTGGCGGTAATGTTCTCCATTTATCATTTCTTCGTTTACATTTACGGAAGAAAATTTCAACTTATTACAGACAATAGACCTCTTACAAGAATTCTACATCCAGCTTCAAATATTCCAGCAATGACCTCAGCAAGATTACTCCGCTATGCATCTTTCCTTCAGGAATTTGATTACGAAGTGAAATACCGAAAGGCGGATGATCATGTAAATGTGGACTGTCTTTCTCGAGCACCGAATACAGAGCATAAAACTCCCATCGAACAAGTATTTGACAACGAAGTTTTAATGTTGTGTGATCAGATCATCAATCAGATTTCGAGCGAAGCAATAACCCCTGAAAACCAGATCACAGCATCTCGTGAAGACGACGAACTCATCCAAATTCGAAATGAACTTAATTATACCATACATTTAGATTCAAAGTATGCCATTCAGGACGAACTCCTCTTCAGGGACCATCGGTTAGTCGTTCCAAATCAGTTACGATCAGCGGTGTTGAACGAACTACACCACACTCACGTTGGAATCGTTAAGATGAAACAGCCAGCACGGAGATATGTTTACTGGAAAGGGATCGAAAGGGACATTGAACGAATGGTGAGATCCTGTGAAGCTTGTGCACTGCTACAGAAAAGCCCTGCAAAAGTACCTGTGCACCAATGGGATGAACCAAGAGAAAACTTTGAACGAGTACACATTGACTACGCGGGACCGTACAGAAACCTCCATTTCCTGGTTCTAGTTGATGCCAAATCTAAGTGGGCAGAAGTACGGACTCAAACAAGTGCACCCACATCAGAATCGACAATTGAAGCCCTTAGTGACATTTTTGCTACACACAGATTTCCATCAGTTCTCGTGTCAGACACTGATACAATTTTTACTTCAATGGAATTTAAAGACTACTGCATTAAGAATGGAATTATTCAGAAATTTAGTGCTCCACATCATCCTTCAACCAACGGATTAGCCGAAAGATACGTGCAAACATTAAAAGTGAAGCTGAATGCCACGAACAATTCAGATCTGTCACTACGATAGCAGTTACAAGAAATCATGTTCAGGTATCGAGCGACTTCTTTAGCCTGCGGGAAGTCTCCAGGAGAGCTATACCTGAAACGAACCATTAGAACTCTTCTAGATGCACTTGTCCGGAGTCACTCAAAAACTCAACAATGTGACTCAAATGAACAGGCAGTACAAAGTTCTACTCACAAGTTTTCAGAAGGAGAAAGAGTACAAGTTCGCTGGTATACACAAAACAGAAAACCTACCTGGCGATTTGGAGAGATAGCAAAATGTTTAGGAAAACTACACTACATTATTCTCCTCGACGATGGATCAAATATTAAACGGCACGTAAATCAAATGAGAAGGACTGGGGTTCAATCGAAAACCAAAACCAACGTATCATTCGCCGAGGATTTTCTTTTGCCCAGGGAAGACTGTTATATCCCGTTAGCGAGCACTCTGGTGGTGGTCGCGGAAGTTATATAAATATAGACTCTCCCTGACTTTTCCAAACACCAAGGCACAACAGTTGTCATGGTGCTATTGATATATCCATTATTTATTAAGGAATATTACTCCTTGGTTATCATAGCATGTATTAGAGTAGAGATAATTATATAAGGATTTAAGTATTTATTATGTGTTCTTGCTTCGATTATATTAAGCATGCATTCGACCACTAAAATACATAACAGACTACTTACAATAATTGAAACTCCGTTGGTTCAAACGTATCACCGGGAGAAACACATTTAATATACCTACTGAACAGCTAATTTTTAGTCACGCCTATCCTTGGGGGCGAGTGCGCTCTATCGGCAACAGGAGGAAATGTTTCATTGGGCGCGTAACTGTCAAAAGTTGACACCAGATTACAGTAGGGACCGAAGAGGTCCAGGCACATACGAATTGGGTTACTGGCTGCAAAGAACCCCAATATGAAGCTCTTTTTGTATTACTTGACGTTGCTTAGCATTCGTCATTAGCCACGGACATATTAAATTACGTATTGGATCCGTTCTAGTCATGCTGCTCTCTGGTGACGATTTGACAGTTACATGCTCTAGATTTATTGCTCGTGGCTGTTTAAAAATTGATATGCCATCATTTTCAAGGCACTCTTATGGGACTAACGCAATGTTTTGAGCACTAGCGCAGGAATAACTCGTAGCTTCACTTCCTGGCCGTTGGGGCTTCGTATTACTCCTTGCCTGGACCCCTTCCGTCCCTGCTGCACTCTTGTGGCGGCAACACAAAGTTCGCCTAAGGGCTTTGTTCCTTTCTCTCCCGGAACGATTCCTGATGACATGCGGTGGCCAGGAGATGCTCGCTGGTTATGTATGTTTAGGTTAGCAGAATTCAAAAATAATACGTTACACACACATATTAATATTTAAACTATATATTTACACATATTTCACAACTAAATACACTGGCTGTAGCCGTGATGGCCACGATTTAATTCGGTCCCTTTCAAGCCGCGCCATGCTTGTCCTGAAGTCAGTCAGCCATGTGCTGCATGCCTCGAGCAGCCTGGAGTCGCGCCAGGTCACATGATCACGCGGCCAGCCGACTAATCCCTAGACAGGGCGTCAAGGAAGTGCTGCCGAGACCAAAGCAGCGGAGAACTGAGTAACTACCAACATACCGCCACACCTAAATGTATCACATTTAACAACTGCAAGAAAATGATTGATTAACATGAATCAACAGTGGTAATTTAATGTTCTTTTACCACCAGTCCGTATGGATCGCCGAATACCAAACCCACACAAACCCCAACCAAAACAACTTAGGAACAACAATACACAGCTTATAGTAATGACAATGAAATGAACATGTTAAATCATACAATAAGAAGGTTCAACACTATACACCAACAATAAAGGACACTGGTCAAAATTGAACTCTTGCGACACAAGGATAATGTAATTAACTAAACCACAAGATGACACTGAAAGTAATTGCACATATCAGTCTTGAATTGGCAATGGACATAGTTTATGTACCGAACGCTTCAAAATTCCACTGCTGGTACGAATGGTGACTGCACGCACTCGTCCATCCTTCCCAGGATATGTTTCCTCGACCGTTGCAAGCCTCCAAGAAAGAGGAGGAGTGTTGTCGTCCTTAACCAACACGACAGTTCCAGGCTGAAGGTTTGGCTGACTCGTCAACCATTTCTGCCGCTGTTGCAAGCTATTAAGATAGTCATTAGACCATTGTCTCCTAAACTTCTGCTGCAGCGCTTGAATGTAGCGCCATCTGGAAGTATAACAGTGCACACCATCTCTAAAGTCAGGTTCAGGGAAGGATAACAGGGGAGCACCTATTAGAAAGTGGCCAGGGGTTAAGTATCATGGTTCATCAGGGTCGTCCGATAGACTAACGAGCGGTCGTGAGTTCAGGCATGCTTCTATTTGGCAAAGTAGGGTGTACATCTCGTCATACGTCAAGCAGGCATTGCCAGCTGTTCTTTTTAAATGGTGTTTCATGGATTTAACTCCAGCTTCCCGCAAACCACCGAAGTGTGGCGAATCAGGAGGAATGAAATGCCAAGTGAATCCTTCTTGGGCTGCGTTGTTCAGCATTTCTATCTTCCACTGCTCGGACTGGTGCGCTCTCAACAATTCATTTCTAGCCCCTACAAAGTTAGTAGCATTATCACTGTATAGATTTGTACACCTTCCCCTCCTGGCTGCAAATCTCCGTAAGGCGGCGATGAAAGCCTGTGTAGTCAAGTCGCGAACCAATTCCAAGTGTATCGCCTTGGTGCAAAGGCAAACGAACAACGCTACATAGCATTTTTCCTTGACCTTGCTCCTGGTTGCTCCCTGTTTAATGTACAGCGGGCCAACGTAGTCAACTCCCGTATTCAAGAATGGCCGTGATGGAGTCACTCGAGGAGATGGTAGCTGTCCCATGAGTTGAGTGGCTGTAGTGGCTCGTAGTCTAAAACACTTCAAACACTTGTGAATGACAGTCCGTATCACTTTCTTTATGCTAACTATCCACTATCTGGACCTAAGTGAAGCCGTTACGTGATTAGCACCAGCATGTAGCAGACGAACATGCTCATCAGCCATAATCAACTGGGTTACATTGTGACGCTGAGGTAATATGATCTGGTGCCTTTCTGCAAATGGTTTCAACGAGTTTTGTAGGCGACCACCTACTCGTAATAAGTCGTTCCCGCCTAAGAAGGGGTTCAGATTTCTTATTGTACTTTGCTGTGAAACTGATGAGTTTGACTTCAACTCGCCTATTTCCCGTGCGAATGTCACACGTTGAGCAAGCTTGATACACGTCTGAAGTCCAGTCTCAAGCTCTTCTGCAGATAGTGGTCCCGTATTTCTTACGTTGTGTCTTCTGGTATTGAACATAAATCTGTTGCAATAAGCCATTACTCTCTGTAGGCGACGGAGGGATGAGAACCTCGTCGTGATTTCGTCTGATGGAGTAGCACTAACTAGACATTGCACCGTATCCCTTCTTTCTGGAAGTTCACCTGCAGAGTCGTTCGAGTCCCTAGTGGGCCAGCTACTTAAATCTTGTAGTAACCATGCTGGACCATGCCACCACTGTTGATTGCACTGCAGGCTGAGTGGTCTTTCTCCCCTTGACAGAATATCGGAAGGGTTATCTTCTGACATCACATGACCCCACTTGACTCTTCCAGTCAATTGCTGTATCTCGGAGACACGGTTGGCGACGAACGTTTTCCATTTTGTTGGTTCAGCTGCAAGACACGATAGTACAATTGTCGAGTCAGTCCACAAGAATATGTGGTCAATTTTCAGGTTTATAGTGTTGGTAGTCTTATCAACCAGACGTGCCAACAAAAGAGCTCCACACAGTTCTAACCTAGGTAAGGACTGTTGTTTCAGAGGAGCCACTCTAGATTTTGAACATACCAACTTTACTGAAACTTCCCCGTGTTGGTTGGTGCTTCGAATGTAAACACACGCTCCATAGGCCCGTTCAGAAGCGTCTGAGAAGCCATGAACTTGTATGAGGAACACCCTTCTCGTAGAGAGAATCAACCTGTCGACATGAATGTTATTTAGAGCTGGAAGATCAGTGAAGATTTTGATCCAGCCTTCATGTAACGGAGATGGTAGTGGTTCATCCCATCCTAATTTTTCTTGCCATAATTGTTGCATGAAAATTTTACACCTCACAATTACTGGTCCTATCAGCCCGAGGGGATGAAATATAGAAGCTATAATTGAAAGTACCTTCCGTTTTATGGGACTTCTACTGTTCTCCTTGACGTGGACCTCAAACTGGAACTTGTCAAGAAAGGGATGCCATAATAATCCTAGCGTTCTGATGTTGTCTTCCTTATCAAATCGTAGTGGTAACTGTACTTCTCTGAGTTCTTTAGGTATAGTCTCAAGTACAGCCGCGTGATTCGACGTCCACTTGCGGAGCGGGAACCCTCCTCGTTGCAGCAACTCTTGAAGTTCTCCTCGTAGATGTATAGCATTTTCCACAGTGTCGCTACCACACAATACATCGTCCATGTAAACATCCCGTTTCAATACGCGAGATGATGTGGGAAACGCATGTGCTTCTTCTTCAGCCAGCTGGGTTAGACATCTTGTGGCTAGGAAATACGCTGAAGAAGTACCGTATGTTACAGTCTTTATTTGGTATGTGCGTAGAATCTCAGATGGATGTTTTCGCCACAGTATGCGCTGTAAGTTAACATCTTCGTCGTCTATTCTGATCTAACGGTACATTTTTGTAACGTCTGCAGTCATCGCAATCTGATGAGTACGAAACCTTGTCGCAATTGATAGCATATCTTGTTGAACGGTAGGTCCCACCGCGAGAGTGTCATTAAGTGAAACGCCGTTGTTAGTTTTGCAGGAAGCATCAAATGCAACTCGTGTTTTAGTAGTGGTACTCTCAGCCTTCAATACTGCATGATGAGGGAGATAGCAGCATGCTTCTTCGTCCTTGCTTATATCTGGAGCCAACTTCATATGACCCAGGTTCTCATACTCCTCCATGAATCTCACGTACTCTGCACGCAGATCAGGTCTCTTCTCGAATCTCTGTTCCAGTAGTCTGAATCGTTTCTCCGCTATTTTGTAAGATTTTCCAAGTTGTGGACTTTCTTCCCTTGTAGGCAATCTTACACTGAAACGTCCGCAGTCGTCCCGCCTGGTGTGAGTTGTGAAATGCTCCTCGCAATACTGCTCTTCCTTGGTTAAGTTGGTTCTTCTAGTTGTCAATTCTTCTATCGACCAGAATTTTTCCATCTTCCTGTCGAGGTCATCGTACTGTCTGAGGAAAAATGACGAAGTGGGTGGTGCTTCCGCCTTCTTACTGGTCCGATCCTGGGATTTTATGGGACCTGACAGTATCCATCCCAGGGCGGTATTCTTCAAAATGGGTAATTCATCGCAATTTTTCCGCCACCCTTCTCGCAACAGCTGCATGAAAATCTCTGCACCGATGAGCATATCTACTGGTCCTGGGTCGTTGAAGTGAGGATCCGCTAATGTGATATCTTTAGGTAGGTTCCACGATTTACAATCAACATAGTTTGCCGGAATATTGCCTGTTATGTGAGGGAGTATAGCACATGTGATAACAGTTTCAAAATTGGACACGTTAGAACTGATACGAACATCAACACTTTGAGATGCAGTGACCGCAGTGTTATTTATACCACTAATTGGAATACAGCTTCTGTGACGTTGCAACTTAAGCTTACTTGCAAGTGACTCAGTTATAAAATGGGACTGTGATCCATTGTCGAGTAGCGCTCGGCACTGGTGAACTCTACCATTGTTTTCTGCCACTCATATTACTGCAGTAGACAGCATTATTTGTGACTGTTGCTTGAATTTAAGTGTGCAGTAACTTGCCTTACTATGCCCTCCTTCGTCTTCTCGAATACCTCTACCAGCTGGGGCATCCCTGTCTGTAGTCGTTTGACTGCTTGTGGGACTGTCGAAATGAATTAGGGTATGATGTCTGCCTTGGCATCTCTTACACCTATCAGATTTGCATATGCTCACATTATGATGTCTAAAACAGTTAAAGCACAGATCCTTCCTTTTGACAAAATCATACCGTTGTCTTACACTAGCCTTCAGTAAACCCTCACACCGATGTACCGGGTGATCTGCATCACAAAAATCACACTTCCCCCTTGTAGATATGTATGAGCTAACTAGACCTGGATTGTCATTGTTCCTCACCATGTTGATTCTTGGGTGGACTTGCTGTGTTCCCCCTTTGTTCCCGTGTTGCCATCATTAGCTCCAACATTGTGCCCTCTCTTCCAAAAACGTGGATACATCAGTGAGTCTTGGAAAATTATCGCTGGGAGCCTTCATTTCATACTCTTTTTGGGTAGCGGGATCTAACTTATCTAACATCAGCTGCTGAAGTAAGACTTCATGCAGCGGCACTGAAAGGTTGAGATTCTGAATAGCATTCAAATTGCTTACTAAGTGGTTGTTCAATTTCCTAAGATCAGATGCTGTGTCTTTGTGACAAGTTGGTAACGACAACAGAGCCTTGATGTGTTGTGTTGCTATCAATTTTCTGTTGTTGTACCTCTTGCACACGATTTCCCAAGCTACTGGAAAGTTAGGGTTAGAAATAGGGATATTTTGAATCAATTGGTGAGGTTCACCTTTAAGTGCGGACAGTAGATAGTGGAAACGTTGGATGTTTGATAGTTTTAAATTATCAACAATTAATGCCTGAAAGGTGTCTTGGAAATGTGTCCACGTCTCATATTGTCCATGAAATGGAGGTTAATGACGGGCAATCGTACCTCCAAGGAAGCCTGTTGTGAATTACCGCAAGAATGCTGAGCTAATTGATCGTTATTCTGCTCTGAAGTTATGAGTGTAGTCATTTTGGCTTCTAAATCATAATAGTTTTCTCCGAACTGTTCCCTATCCTGTTCATGGGTTTCACTATTTTCGTCGTCATTAATTTCAAGCTTACATTGGACATGCTTATATTCTTCCCAGAGTGAAGGCAATTGCTTCAGCCTGCTACGTAATGTATTAATATCGGAGCCTGCCACAAACTTGTCTGCATATTTACTGATACGTGTCAGTGACCCTTTAATGACCGCTCGTTGTTTCACCAACAGGTTTTTCTCACTAGACTCCATGATAAGTTAGGAAAAGGAAAGAAATACAAGGATTGACTGATCTCGGTATACTGCTACGATGTGCACTTATCCTATAATCCTTTGTGTCCTCCCCATCGTGTACAGCATACCGCCGGGATGATGTTGCACGTGCTCCAATATTCTCGGCACAGGCTGCCCGCACTCGGAAAGTATACTCAAATGCACCGGAGGACCACGTAATATTTTAGTATTACGACACTTTCACAAATCCGGCCCGGTATGACCATGTTCCTTTCTCTCCCGGAACGATTCCTGATGCCATGCGGTGGCCAGGAGACGCTCGCTGGTTATGTATGTTTAGGTTAGCAGAATTCAAAAATAACACGTTACACACACATTAATATTTAAACTATATATTTACACATATTTCACAACTAAATACATTGGCTGTAGCCGTGATGGCCACGATTTAATTCGGTCCCTTTCAAGCCGCGCCATGCTTGTCCTGAAGTCAGTCAGCCATGTGCTGCATGCCTCGAGCAGCCTGGAGTCGCGCCAGGTCTCATGATCACGCGGCCAGCCGACTAACCCCTAGACAGGGCGTCAAGGAAGTGCTGCCGAGACCAAAGCAGCGGAGAACTGAGTAACTACCAACAGGCTTATCCTTATTACTCCTAGTCTGGACCTCTTCGGTCCCTGCTGCACTCTTGTGGCGGCAACACAAAGCTTGCCTAGAACACTCCCATTACACCGCAGCCATGGGTTCACTATCTGGGCGGCATAGAGCGCAGCTCGCATCTAGTAGGCCGTGGTTAGCTCCTGCATAGTTTAACTGGTTGCTAGCAGATGCCACTCAGAACCGGTGGAGTATGTTGTTTTTAATAAATATATTTTCCATTGCAAAACCACAATATAACGCTCAATTTTTAAACGTCTCAGTACTCAAAAACAATTAATTTAAAAACCTCAAGCAAAAAGAAACTCTGATAGGATTTGAACCCCGGCCGTCCGGGTGAAAGACCAAAGCTCTAAACACAGAGCCAAACATGTCCTCCCAAGTTTGTCGTTATCAATTGATTTACATACACAGTCTTAGCAAATAATGACTTTGACTGAACGATTTCCATTTCATACAAAGCTCATACTATTTCTATTAGTAGGCTGTATTGCATGTAACATACACAAATTAGTGAAATATAGGTCAGAATGAGAGATCAGCTGCCATCTTGTCTTGTTTCTGAGACAACTCAGCTTTTTAAAGTCACTTCTGCACTAAATATATTACAATATAAACTTTTAATTTTGAACGGGCCACGTCATTCAGAACAGTTTAAACGATTCTCGGTTCGATAATCGCAACTGGTGGGTCCCATGTTATGGATTATAAATTTTGCATAATTCACACGACTGCCATCCTGAAAAAGTACGGTTGATGACCTTGTAGCTTGGGCACAAGACGCGTTCCACATGAAGGTATGTTTTTACCAAACATTGTAAAGATCCGATGATTACTTTGGTCGAATTTAATTTTAAGTTTTGACCATTTGAGTGGCCACCATTAAATTTTGGTAAAGATGTCGGCAATATAAAATATGACACTGAGTTGCCCTGTACCAAATTTGGTTCAATTCGGTTTCGTCATGTTTGAATTGTTAGTAGAGAGAGGGGGGGGGCAGACAGACAAACAGAGTACACACACATACACACTCACACACAGAGAGACTCACAATTTTTGACCCTGTGTAGGTCTCATAAGTCTACTTTTATTTTTGCAAAAACCGAAAGTAGGCTTAAAACGGCTTCTAAAATGGTTGAAGAGGGACTCCTCGAACCAATCTCTTCTCTGTCCTGCCTTACGAGACTGATGAGTGTTCCTCGTTCCAGCCCTCAGACCAGAATTAAATTTCTTGGCAGAGCCGGGAATCGAAACCGAACCTTGGTGGTGACAGCCAAGAATGAATGTGTACCTTCAATTGGGGTAGTTTTAAAAATAATTTAATCTCACAAGACTACCACGTTCTAAGCTTCGACTATACTAGATGTCGATGGAACATGGAAGTAATGTTCCATATAGACCTACTGGAGCAGTACCAATATACTGTTGTCTTTGAGTAGCAATTGGGGCAGATAACCTCGCTGTTCTGCCCCTTAAAACAACAATTTTGATCCTGAGAAGCGATTAATTAATTGTTGCTGTTGACTCAATTAGGTTTTTGCGCCATCATCGTCATGAAGCACCGTGTACTTAGGTGTGTGTAGAATCCTTCACAAAAAGTGGCTGGAGGATATGGCCGCTTGTGAAGGTGTGCGCTTCCAAAAACTTCATGTTTAAAGCGCCTCTTTTGTCACAAAACTCTTATTGGTCACGAAATAAACAAGTGTGGCTCTAGCCACGAACGAGTGAGGTCACGCATGTCTGGTGCATCTGAGCAGTGAGAGTGCAGCCAACACACAACAGTTAAGTGCGCCGGATAGCTTCGCCTACGCTTAGTACAGGCTCTTTGTCAATTGGATAGAACCCCAGGAAGAAAATGCAAACCATCAGGAAGAATACGGTGAAATGCTCCTTCCAACGAAACACCACGCGTCCGTCGGCAGCGGAAATTCACACCTTTGTGGCGGAGATGCTGAAACTCTCGGTCGACCAACTGGAGACCCTGCAACTTGACGCACCGTCCAACTCTGTTTTTATCAAGGTAATCTCTCAATCTATTATGGACAAACTTTTGAGTAAATTTGCGGGAACACACAGGCTTATTTTGTTTAATGGGGAGTCTGTTTCGGTAGAAATTGCCGCTGCCGGCATGGAAGCCACGCGGGTAAGGCTCTTTAATATTCCGCCTGAATTATCAAATGATACAATACGCACCCATTTCGCAAAATATGGTACCGTCAAATCCATCACAAATGAAAGTTGGTCCCATTATTACAAGTTACCAGTTGCAAATGGTATCCGACAAATACAAATTGATTTAAAAAAGCAAATTCCGTCCTTTATCATGATTGATGGGCACCGTGAACAGGTTAGCTATGAAGGGCAAGTTAAAACATGTGCCATATGTCAAGCTATGGACCATCTGCGTATCGACTGTCCGCGCCGATACTCGGCCATGACGCGCCTTGAACGCGACACACGGACAACTAGCCTTGCGGCTAAGGTCACCCCTAGTTCCAGCCGCCGTATAGACGACTCCCCGCTTCACAGCCCAGGCGATACTCAAGCACGCTACGATACAGGCTTTCCCCCGCTAGACAGCACGCCTCCAATGGAGACGGAGCCTGTCACCCTGGCTGGCAGCATAGGTGTGCCTGACATGTATCCAGAGTCTGTGGTCTTGCACCAGGAAGAGTCTTCACAGCAACCCTTGGATGCTGACCGGTCACCCCCTCCAGTCGCCAAACCTACCCATAGTTCCCCCGACGGAGAAGGCTCGGCACAGGAAAATTCGGAGATACGCAAAACGACCACCTGGTCTGAGGACATTGAGGAAAGCATGCTCGTTAGCCGTGGGCTCACCTCCGATGACTCAGATGCTTCGCTCGCAACCCCAGTCGTTAAAAATCGTAAACCTAAGCGCAAGGTTAACCCTACTTCCGATGAATCCGATGCTTCGCTCGCCACCGAACTTGTTAAAACCCGTAGAGCACAGAACAAGCCTAAGCAGCTGAAGAAAGGTGAAATACGTGTCAGTGAGATAGACCCCCGTTTCCGAGTGCCGGAAACCCCCAGAAGTTGTCCAACAGAGGCCTCACCTGCTGCGAGCCTTACTACCGGCGAAGCCCTTGAGGTTCAGCAAATGATGTCGGACCTGTGTCATATGGCAACCCTTCCTAGCCCCGGACCCATTACTTCACTTCTACGCAAGTCAGCATGAGGGAGTCCCAGAGTTCGTTAGCAAGGTGCGGGCTAAATACAGTGAGCAGTCCCGGGAGGCACTGAAGGATTTGGATCTACAGTTAGCTCCCCTCTTAGCCGATATCAACTATGGACCATAATTCACATTTGAAGACCTATGCCACAGTAAATGTTCCTGGCTTGAGGAATCCGGCCACTCAGGCGCTGTTAAGCCGTTTTCTGCGTGAATATGATGTTGACATTCTTTTTCTGCAAGAAGTCAGCGAATGCAACATTGGCTTCCTGTATGACCATGACTATATAGTTAACATGGGCACCACTGCTAGGGGTACGGCCATTATCTACCGTAAAGGCACCATAGTAACTGATGTGGTGATGGATCCGTCCGGGCGTATAACGTCTGCTACGGTACATGGTGTCAGGATCATAAATGTTTACAGTCCATCTGGCTCCAATTATAAATCTGAGAGAAACGTTTTATTTAGGCAAGACATCTTACCCCACCTTGTAACGAATCTCCCCATTCTATTGATGGGGGATTTCAACTGCACCTTATGCCTCCAGGATCAGACGGGTTCCTTCAATTTCTGTCCTGGGTTACAGGGACTCACCCAGAGCATGCAACTAATAGATATATGGCCACACATACATGGCAACCAGATCCAATATACATTTTGCCGTGGCGCCTCCTAATCCAGGATTGGTCGGGCGTATATGTCCAGTACGCTCGCCCAACGTGTACGCGGCTGTCGGATAATCCCTGTCGCCTTTAGTGACCACAATGGATTTTTATTTACGGCGCGAAGTGCCACCCCTACACACACAATACAAGGGCGAGGCACGTGGAAAATGAATACCAACTGCTTTGAAAGGGAAGAGGATTCACAGCGATTTGAGGCTGTGTATCGGCAGTGTCAACGGCTGAAACACCGTTACAACAATATGGCTGACTTGTGGTTAGAAAAGGTGAAGCCGGCCGTTCGGGCAGTCGCCAAAGCCATAACCTTTGAACGTAATCAACGTTTATATCGGAAACTGGACTTCTATGACACCGTGTTACAGGACCTCCACCATCGAGAACAACTTGGGGAAAATGTGTCGGTGGCACTACGCACGATTAAGACAACCATCTGCCATCTCCGAGAAAGCAATTTAGCCACCCTGCAGCAGCATGTCAAGAAATATTCCTTGATTGACAGGGAAAAGGTGTATGTTTATCAGCTTGGCCGTCTCCGCCGCTCGCAAGGGCGTCAATGCATTCGTCAGTGGACGGGACCGGAAGGGGGCATATTAACGACCCGTGAGGAACTACTTGCTGATGGTGAGCGCTATTTTCGGGAGATGCTGGCTGAGGAACCAGTCTCGGAATTGGCAGGTAACCAACTCTTGACGTCTACGGACCGGCGCCTGGACAACGACTGCATGCGTCAACTTGGAGCACCGATCATGAAGGCAGAGATCGAATATGCTCTCCGAACCACAGATAATAACAAGACTCCTGGCATAGATGCTCTGCCGTATGAATGGTACAAACACTTCTGGCACCTCGTTGGGGATGAGGTCACCCAAGTCCTCAACTACCTATTCACACATGAAGTACCCCACGGCTTTACGGAAGGCTTTATCCTTTTGATTCCCAAGATTAATGGTGTGCGGGGTATTGCTGACTACAGACCAATAACTATTCTCAACACGGATTACAAGTTGCTGGCCAAAGTCCTAGCACTTCGGCTAAAAAGTGTGCTGCACAGCTTGATAGGCCCTGGTCAAACCTGCACGATACCCCAGAAGAACATACTGCATAGCATTCTTGCTATCCGAGACATCATTCTTTATGCTTCAGGTAATGGAAATCACGTGGCTGCCTTGCTGAATATTGACCTGAACAAAGCCTTTGATGGGGTCGCCCACGCATATCTTTGGCAAACTTTGCGTCACTTTCACATTCCTCTGGGCGTCATACACTGCCTCCAACGACTCTATGCATCCGCTTCATCCAGAGTGTTGATCAATGGATTTTTATCCCGTCCAATTCCCGTCCATAAATCCATCAGGCAGGGCTGCCCATTGTCGATGGTGCTCTTTGTTTTGGCTATTGAACCCCTGATCCGCAGTCAGGACGAGAAACTCCAAGGTATCGATCTGAATGGTGCCCATATCACCCTGCGGGCATATGCCGATGACGTGACCGTCTTTATCACTGATGAGTCAGAACTTACGTCTACAAATATCATCATGGACACCTACGCCTTAGCATGTATGTATGTTTTCAACCAACTCACACTCCGTTCGGCGGTACCTGTAGTAACAGAGAGAGGCAAATTTGTCAAAAGTTTGATGAGGGTAAACAAGTTAGAAAAAACTTTTGTCACTCGCTTCAAGGGCACTTGTTGCTGTTCTTGGTACGGTCATAAGAGCGAAGGCACTGGAGAGTAATACGAGGTTATGTTGTTACACATAAGATCAGAGCAAACTGATTGTCACACTGTTTACATCGCTCTAACTTCGCCTTGCTTTGCAACATTGCCATACGTCACTTAGTAACAATAGTACATGATAAGTGTATTGGTTTTTAATATAATATGTATATACGCCCCTGACTCAAAGATGGCGGACGATATGCTGACGGTTTCGGACGAGAGATGGCACCACTACCGCGGTTGTGTCATCGGCCTGCAAACCCCAACAAGTCGAAGCCGAGAATATTAGCTTTTCAAAATACGAGTGCCACTGAACCTGGCTGCGCCAGCTTTTGTTGTTTAAAGCAGCAGGAACCTCGCAGTACGAGCAGGGGGACACAGTGATGATGGATTGCAGTCTGCACATAGTCAAGCAGCATTGTGCGCGCTTCTTGTGTTAGACAGAAGTTATATTTGAATTGTGAACGGAAACATTAATAATATTGGGTGAATTAAGAATGGTGGGTTTATAATAGTTTCGCAACAGCACAGCTAAGCGTAACAGAAGCGCATGTCACCAAGAGGAGGGGATTGATGTAATACTACAGGAGCTGAGTTATATAGAAGGCTGTTTTTTTAAGTAAGGGCCGGTTTTTAAGCCCGTAGTTAGTGCACACGCTGCAACAAGCGTGCGCGCTACCTCCCGGCATCCTTTGCGAACAAGCAGGCGTAGGTTGCAGCTGTGTAGCTAACCTGCACGCTGAACTGTGCATGTTTACAATATTCAAGATTAATGATTCGCCCACCGCGTGTAAGGTACGATCTGTGATACGTTTTTTTGAGTGCAAGAAACATGTCGGCTACAGACATTCATCGTCAGCTTTGTGAGGTGTATGATGATAACACAATGACGGAAGGTAAAGTGCGAGTTCAAAAGTGGCCGTGAAAATGTTCATGACGATGAACGCTCAGGTCGACCTTGCTCCGAGAGATTTCCACCTCTTTTCGCAGCTGAAACGTCATCTTGGTGGGAAGCACTTCGCCAACGATGAAGAAGTGAAAACAGCCGTGAATTCTTGGTTGTCAGACCAGGCGGTAAACTTATATGCAGAGGGATTTCAGAACTTAGTTTTAAGGTATGACAAGTGCCTAAATAAACAAGGCAACTATGTAGAAAAATAGAGGAAGGAATGTAAAACCAAAAAATAAACGTTGTTTCAAAGTAAAATGTTCGGTTAATTTAAAAAAATGGCCCTTACTTAAAAAACAGCCCTACTACTTCCCGCGCGACTGTACTTGTCAACCAAGCAGCCTGACACATGTAAACAAAGAATAGTTCCCACCTTCACCGCCGGCACTCGTACCTTGAAAGGTTTGTACCTTATAACAAACCTCGGGAAATTTAGCCAATCCCTGAACTTATTGCATACTTACCACTACAACCACCACAGTAACACATGTTATCAGATGAACCCAAAACACACACACACCCAAGTAAACAGAGATGTTCCTGTTCCCTACATGCAATAACAACAGCCAAGACAACGACAACAACAATAACTCCTTCATCACTTCACAACTTGCGTTGCAGACCACGGTATTTCAGTTGCGCACGGGATTTCTTCCACACTTCCACTTGTATCTGCTAGCTTGCCACGTGTCGGTCTACTAACCCCAAGCTTGCAGGTTCGCTCCTGGACGTGGTAAGTGATTTTTGAAAGGCAACAAAAATACGACACGCATGTCATACGATGTTCAGTAAAGATTTGGCAAAATTATTTTCGGGAGTTTCCGCCAGCACAAAGTTCCTCATTTCTCTACTAGTAAGCACTGTAGTGTTCAAGGAGCTTAGATATCTAACCTCCTTGACTTTCATAGTGCTTCAAGGAACAACGAAATTCGACATGCAAGCTACCCTCTGGGTGCCAAATTAAAAAGCTTGTACCCGGCACCCGAGGCCATACGATATCATTATATTACGTGTATCCGCTGTCAAAGTGTGTTCAGCTCTCAGACACCGTCGTTGCGACTGTAAAGATTTGATCCCTTGCCAAGTCCGTGGGTCAAGCCGAGCTTGAAGGTTAAGCGATTAAAAAAGAATACTGTATTCGAACTGCAATATCTCCTGTAATTGCTGACAGATGGCGGTGATTCCTTCACTATAATAAACTACATAATGCCACGCCACTGCTGACATTACCTAGAATTACAGTAATACATCTATTCATGAAACAAATGGACATTAGCAGCGAAGTCATTCGTTTCTTTTACACTTGTAGAGGTAGTTTTAGAACATTGAAAAATTACTAGGGGTGCTGCGTAGCTCAACCGGTAGAGGCACAGAGCTTATAGCTGAATGTGAGTGGATTTAATTCCCACCCAGGTAGTGGATTTAAGTAACAAAACTAACACTTTCAGAAAAGCAAATGGTCCGGGGGTTCACTCAGACTATAACAGAAATTAATACCAGGGTAATTCTTAGGAGCAAAGGCGGCTGGTCATTGAGCTGACAACGCCATCCCATCTCCTGTCAACCAAAATATTACGTGCACTCCATTTTGAAGGTTGTTTATGAAATAACCAATAGGCCGGACAGAAAATACAATAATTTCATCATTCGTCGTTCTATTTCACGTTAGGACATGCATGCTTGATATTTCTCATTTATATTTTAATATTTTGAATCGGAGTTGGAAGCAAGTTACTGCCACACGTCAATTTTAAGAATTAATTTATTAAAAACCAGTTATCTGATCAAATCCAAATTTTATCACAATAAGAATTTGCATGTTTTATAAATGGTTTATTTATTTCCATAATGCTATGTCTCCAAGATAAAAAAGATGTTATCATATTTGTAAGGTACTTTTTGTCGGCTTGGGGTGGATTGAAAATAATTATGTCCTTGATCGCGTTGTAAACTTTATTATTATCCAATGGTCATGCTGTATGACTGTGAAGCACGTAAATTAATTCATTTATGCATTTGTATTTGTATTTGAACTGAACAGAATGAATATTAGTAGTGCCGATGTCATGAAGGGTGAAAGCCTCTACCATCCACTGCTCTGTGGCCTGTACGTAGTTGGCTATGCTTTGAAAATTTACCGGTTATTTATGGCTCAATTAATGTGTCGCTAGAAATTTTGAGCAGAATTTTCAAACATAACATGAAAACAGGTTGCAACTGGTTTAGTAGTTATCGATAAATAAATACAAAAACCCTCACTGTAAATATTATTCTGATATTGTATTACTGACATTTTCAGCAATTGCACCAGTGGTACAACATTACAGATATGTTCAGATTTTTAGACTCAAGTACTTGTATTTTTTAAATCTTCCTTCATTGAGCAGACCATTAAATCGGCAACTTTGCGTGAAGAAATAGCATTGTCTTTCCCCATTACCCAAACACAATCCGATTTTACTGTGCATGACGATACATGATGGAAGGAATCAACGACAAGATGAGAAACACCGAGGTGCTGAATCGGATGGGCAAGGAGATGGAGGTGCTCTACAACATCAAGCGACAGAAGCTACAATATTTTGGCCACGGGATTCGAAATAACAAGTACCGACACCAGCAGTTAATCATGGAAGGCAAGATTGAAGGACGGTGCAGACTAGGGAGGAGGAGGATATCCTGGCTCAAGAATAATTTACGGGAGTGGTTTGAACTTCACTCAGCATCTCTGTTTCGAACGGCAACCTCGAGAGAAAGGATTGCAATGATGATCGCCAATCTTCGACGCGGAGACGCACATAAAGAAGAAGTAGAATAACATTTTGAAATTAACGGTGAGAAATAGCCACACTTAGGGGCAGATGACTACGCTGTTTCGCCCCCTTAAAACAACAATAACTATCTACACTTACCTTGCAACACCCTATTAAACCAACAATAACCATAACCTCAAATCTTCATTGTTGTCTTAAGTTGTTACTTTCAGCCACCCTTCAAAACAAAACAGCTCAAGGTTAAAGCCGAGTTGCCAACATTTTAGACTAATCCCTAAATTGAATGGGAACTGTTATTGCTAATTATACAATCGATATGGCAAAAGCGGCTTTGGTGACGTAGTTGGTAGCATGCTGAACTGCTGTGCCCAAGATAGTGGGTTAAAACCTGGCCAAAGTCGTCGGATTTTTTAAGAGCGTTAAAATCCTTCAGTATGCCTTCCTTCGGAGGGTAAGTAAAGCCGGCGGTCCCATGTCATAGATTTATGGCATGTAAAAGTTCCTTCCTCTAACTAAACTTGTGTGAAGTTAAATTTCTACGTTAGAGTTCGTTGAAACGCTCTATCAGTTCCAACGTTCATCACTAGGTGTCAGTGACATCTGGTAGCGAAAGTTGGAACTACTTGAAAAATAACGGAACTTGTAGCTCACCACATGGTTGTCCACTTGAAGCAGCTACATCCTCTGGCGAGCCGAACATGTCCTCGGACACTCCCGGCACTAAAAGCCATAGGGAAATAAATAAAAGAAATACGAGTCTTACAGTAGTCGCGTATGATGCGTAATATCTGACAATGTTATCCTACTATATGACTGCCGGGAGCGCAAATCCCTTGTTAACAGTGAACTCTTTTGGTCATTGAAATAACTACTCGTAAAACTCCAGTGCCAAATCCTGTCTGGTGCGCATGCGCGAGGTACGTCGTTGTTCCAATGATTTATTGTAGGAATATCTTCAATGGAGCCTCCAAATATTGAAGTAAACCGTATGCGATATACATTCCACGTATGTTGGTCAACTACCTCGAATGCTTACATTATATAAGAATACAGCAAAAGTAAGAAGATTTAATAAATCATATTTTTTCAGCAAATATGATGTAATGAATATTTTCATACCAATGAACGACAGCTTGAAGATGATTTATTGTAGGAATATATTTAATGGGACCTCCAAACCTTGAAGTAAACCGTATGCGATATACATTCCACATTGCCACAAGGCCGACAGTACGTCGTGGTACCAATTCCATCGCCATCGCGCGCTCATTGTTTCCGTCCCATTTCCGTCCCTTTTCCAAAATCACCCCCACAAAAATATCCAGCAACCGAGTGGAATGATGTTACACATCAATAAATAAATCTGGCAAAGAAAATCCCTTTCATAAAATCCCATCTTGAAATTAGGTGTGTTAAGTCTAACAATTAGAACAAATCTGTATTTCATTAATTCTGGGAGATAATTATCGCGATTCATCGATAATTACTTGAAATATAGCAGTTAGTATTGGTTACGGTAATATCGGTTCTTGGATACAAAACGGCTACCGCCATGCTCGGGAAATAGAGTGCTCTTACTCGAGTGTCTGGATAGTGGCGTTCCAGAGGGCCCTCTTAGCTAGGCTTGCCATACGTCCCGGTTTGACGGGGACAGCCCCGGTGTCCCACCCGGTTTTATCAATGTCCCGGATAACAGCTGTAAGATGTAAAAAGTAATGCATTTATTTGTTTAGGAATCTTTTATGAATCGGTAACTTTTCAACAATCAACATCGTTGACTATCGCGCACAGCGTCAAAGAGGTCAGAAGTATTCAAACGAATGACACTAAACAATTGCCCAAACAGCTAATTCAGCGCGTTGTTTTTGTAGTTAGACAAAAAGATTTTCAAAAATAATAAGACTTAGTAATTGTTCAATTAAACAATTTTTTGAAGAATTTTAAATTGTATTTTATTAACACTTCTTTCTCTAGATGGTAGACCAGATTTTTTTTTATTAAAAATGAAAAATTACATATATTTTATGTAGCAAAAATTCCTTTTTATTTTTAAAAGGTGTGTAGAACTAACAATTTAGTGTGCCAGATTCCCCCCTCCCGTCACTTGTGAGGCTTAAAAAAAGGCTTAGAACTCACCATTATGCTTCTAATTTAAAAAAATACCCCACCACCCGTTCTACTGGGGTTATTCCATACCAATATTAATGTGTTGCGGTTTCACTCACCAAAAATATGGCAAGCCTACTCTTAGCCCCTGAGCAGATCTCCTAGATTACATCGCGTGTGGACAGCACTTGAGCTACTAGGCAATTTGTTTCTGCACGCGAGTTGACTACGAACAAATTTATTCGTTTGAGGCGGAAACAATTTGTCTGCAACGTAAACACTGATAAGATAACCGAGGAGAACTTAAAACAAGCGTTAAGTCAAGACGGAAGTATAACGCAGTAAAGCCAATCGCATATTCCATAGAAGTATGATTGTCAGAGGTCTCGTATGCAAATCACATCGTGCTGTAGCGACTCGTATACTTGGCTGTCACCCCGGAGGCTGGGTTCGATTCCCCGCTCTGCCAAGAAATTTAATTCTAGCCTGTGGAGTGGAACAGAGTACACTCAGTCACATCAGGCAAAATTAAGATGAGGAGGGTTCGATTCCAACCTCAGCTGTCCGGGAAGTGGTTTTTCCGTAGCTTCCCATTTCATCTCTAGGCAAATGCAGGGTTGGTTCCTATCTCTAAGGACACGGCTTCTTGTTTCCGAATTCTCGCCTGGAATGCGAATACACACCCTGCTACAAATACCACAATCACACGGATTATCAGACACATTCTATGCACATTCAAGTACACGGGGCTGAATGACCACGATGTCCTAGCCTTTCAAATGGAACAACAACAACATTAATATAAACAACCAGGGACGCATGCTAGCAACAATGTAACAAATGAATTTACCTAATCAGAAATTAAATGTCATGAGGCGTCTCCAAGAAGACGCTTCTCGGGACAAATTCCATTTTCCTTATCCTATAGTTCTGCCTAGAACAAGAAAATTTATCTAGATCAGTAGTAGACAGAATGTGGAGCTCTATTACATCATGTGACATAAAATACTACTTACCCCGCGATGCAGCAAGTCCAGATATTGTAGGTTCGAATCCCGGCGCTGACAGTGGCTATCTTGAGAATTGTTCTACCCTGTCTTTAGCCTTCTTTCATTTATGAAAAAAAAAATAGGAATATGAGATCACCTTTCTCCGCACGCGCGTGTGTGTGTGTGTGTGGGTGTGTGTGTAAGTGTGTGTGTCCCCTAACAAAATCTAAACGGCTCGATCGAATTCAATGAAACTCGGTAAGGTCATAGTACTATTTTGGCCGACCCTGACCGTGACCTTGAACTTTTATTACGTCTCACCAATACAACAAGGCCGCTGTGTGAAATATTTCACCGGCATTCTATATCTCCGAAATTATTGCCGATATCATCCTAAATATTTGTACGGTGATAAAGGGCACTATTTGAAGTTCACCTATGTGACTTTCAAAACCCTGTTAACTACAAAACGAACATGGCGGCCAAGCGAGCTTGAAACATTTAAATAGACAATTCTCACGATTTAACCATCCTAACGCAGTGAAACTTGGTACAGCGAATGTTTATACACATTTTAATACACTGCCATCTAATTTAGTTCAATTGTTCACAGAACTTCAAGATGGCGGCTGTGAGAAATTATAAAATTACGTTTTTATTTCTTGTGTCCTAATCATGCGATTGAATTCAACGTTTGAATATTGAACCTACACAATAATTGTCAACAAATAGTAGGCCTATATAACTCTATGGCCTGCACTTATAGAAATCCATCTGAAGTGTTTAGATGGTTCTCAATATCTATTAATCTATTATATTTCAGCAATCAAACTGAAATTTTGTATGTTGATAAAGGCTATGAACATAGGTTCACCTATGGGACTTTCAATAACCCGGTGAGCACAAATCCAACATGGTGGCGACGCAAAATTTAAATATGAAGGGTCTACGGAAAGAGGGGTGAATGCAACTCAAAATGTAAAATCGAGATATCAGCGCGATCTGGTAGGCCCCTTTGCGACATATTGAAGGCACAATTGGGTCTGGCTAAGAACAATGAGGATCATGAGAAAATGACGTTTCAAGTGACGCGTATATATAAGTACACTAGCTGAAGTACCCGTGCTTCGCTACGCGTTATAAATAAATTAAAATGTGAAGGTGACAGTTAAAACAGGGGATAGGCGAGGTGCTGCGCAGAGGGAGATTAAGGAAGGAACATTTTGTCCAACTACACCGCTCGGCGTTGACCGTGTTTTATAGCACAAATTTAGGTTTTACTCGCTAACAGTTGCAGATACCTTTCGGATAGAAAATGTAATTTTAAACCTCGCATATGCCATCAAAAGTTTGATATTTCTTAGCGTTCTCTCTTTATTTGAAAAGGAAATATGAAAGTTTGAAACCAAAGGGTGTAGTGACGTCACTAAAATGGTCGCCATTTTAAATAGTGCAAAGTATTGAAATCAAAAGTAACCTATATGTTAACCAGGTAAATCAGCTACTTCCATGTAAAATTCACGTAAATCGGACCAGTGGTACTTGCGAGATTGAGTAATACACAGACACACACCATCTCAATTTTAGCCTCGCTTCGCTCGCGTCATAGTCGTATCATATTGTTTTTCAATGAAATGCAGGTTTAACCCCGTTAACACCCCTTTAGAACCTGAATACCCAAAAATCCCTCCTTAGTAGACGTTTTCGACACACAACAAACATATCCCCAAAATATAATTCTTCTAACTTTAATAGTTTTGGTTGGTCGATGAGAGCAAACATCCAAAAATCCTTCCTTAGTGGACGTTTTTCTTCCAGAAGTTCACCCCTCCCCATATGCCCCTTAAATTGCATTTATGAAAACACGGTCGAACACCTATTTATTTTATTTATTTATTTATTTATTTATTTATTTATTTATTTATTTATTTATTTATTTATTTATTTATTTATTTATTTATTTATTTATTTATTTATTTATTTATTTATTTATTTATTTATTTATTTGTTTATTTATTTATTTATTATTAAGCTGATAGATTTCCTCCGAGTTTCAGACTCCTCCCTATGTCGTTTAAGAGATACACGCTCAATTAGGAATCTTTCAATCCCCACTTTTCATCCCTTTCACCTCATAATATACACTACATCGAAAAACCATTAGACATGTGTCAGCTTCTTTTTAATGATTAGTATATGTGCCAAGTATCACATCCCCAAATGAAACCACTCGTGAGATATTGTTATTCAATGGAAAGCACGTTTACCCCCTTAACACCTCTTTAGAACCTGAATATCCAAAACTCTTTCCTTAGTGGACGTTTTCGACATACAACGAACATATCCCCAAAATTTCATGTTTCTAACTTCAATAATTTTGGCTGGGCGATTTTGAGTGAGTGAGTCAGTCAGGACATTTTCTTTCATTTATTTTTGATAATTTCACCCGTCCCCATGAACCCCTTAAATTGGATTTATGAAACAAACGGTCAAACACCTATTTACTTATTTAAAGCTGTTTTCCCCCTGAGTTTGATGAGTGAGTAAGTGAGTCAATCAGTTAGGACCCTTTCTTTCCTGTTTTTTTTCCCAGAATTTCACCCCTGTCCAAGGGCCCCTTAAATTGGATTTATGAAAAAACGTTCGAACACCTATTTACTTGTATTTTAAGCTGTTTTTTCCCACCGAATTTCAAACTTCACGCCTATGTCGTTTCAGAGATACACGCTCCGTCAAGAATCCCTCAACCCCCAATTTTCACCCCTTTCACCTCATAATATACACCACATCGATATACCCTTAGACATATTGTGCCCTTTTAGCAAGAAATATGCCAATCACAGTATACCAGCGTAGCTCAATTTGGAATTTTCGGGGCAGCGGTAAGTTCCCCCACTCTGTGACTCACATATTTTGGATTAATTAGAGGATACACTTGCAAAAATAAGAACAAAATCAACTCCTATTTTAACACATTTAATTAATCAAATTAATGGCGCTACAAACACTTTAACAATTTAATTACTGACCCATAATCATCTACTTGTTCCAAATGAACAAGGAATCACAAATATAATAAAACAAATATTGTATTTAAACATATGGTTTCCACATAAACCAACAATTCCTACTTAGTCTTACTTCCATAAAGCATCAACTGTAAGTCTTATATAACTCCGAGCTCTTTTGGCTCCCTGCTTTACATAATAATGGTGTCATTCTTGTACACCTCAAATACTACTCTTTTATATTTTCTTAATCCTCCAAACAAATGTATAATTACATTTAAAAATTTATGTTAATTATCTAACTCAATATTTTGGGCATGTTCACACATTCAGCTGTTATCATCTCTCTTTATTTTCACAAATATATTAAGGTAATCAGGAAATCACTTGTGTACTCCAGAGCGTGAAGATACTTGACACAGTCAAAAACTATAGTTACTCCCGAAACTTAGTTGCCTTCAATTAACTCGTGGAATCCTACTTCCGTACATCATTACAATAGGGATTGTTATTTATCTCTTATGTCTTATAAGACCATTATCACATAAGAAACTACGATCTGAACAGGCAAACGAAAATATCAATCTACAAGGACCTCGGTTCAACGCCCGGGTCGTTAACAATTTTAAACACTCACGGTGTCTTTACTACATCTTACGAGACGGTTCCGGCCCACCCTTACTCTAAGAGAGCCGGGCCATTATACTCGGGCGCGATTTATGACACGGAGGGTGACGGGCGACTCTCTGTCTAACCCACATTAGCAGCTCCTTTCCAAGGCTTTCAAAACAAACCTTCACATTATACTCAGTCCTGGGGAGAGACCGGGCTTTTACTGTACTGTATCCATTCAAACAAATATTCTTTGGTTCATAGACCACTTTCGTAACCTTGGCATTTATTAATTATGAGAGGGTCCTCATTGATTGGGGAAGATTAATACACATTCAACGACGAAGAATTAAGGGGCTTTTATCATAAGAGGATTCTGAGTTCGAATCTCTTCACATGCCTCGGGAACCATTCCCTTATAAAGGACTTATACAAGACGCGATTTAAAGTCGGCCGTGGCCTACATGACATACGCTCAATAATACCATACATTAGCTCCCTTTTAATACATACACAATGCCTCGTGATACTACGTCACAAATAGAGGACTTATACAATTATCAATTCACTACAATCAACTACCCTCCATAAGTAATTTACCAAGTATTTTAACTTCTACGCTTTCCTAGCGTGACATTTTAATATTATTTGCGCTCCTTTGCGCTATGCATAATTTTAAGCCGAAATGTCTTCCCAAGAACTGATAAATCTCATTAGTAACAATTCATATTATTTTTAATTCTTATATTAATCTTTTCCGTTGCCGATAAATCGCTCCCTTTTAAAACATTCCCTTGAACATCATATCTTACACATACATTAAGGCTTTAACGCTCTTATGTTCACATCAATTTATTTGATCTTTATTTAATATTTCCATACTTAGTTATTAGTATTATCTTTATTCTTTACACAAGCTCAAAAGCTATTTCTTTCATATCTCAACTTTACTTTATTTAAATATCTTTCATAATAATTACTGATATTTTCCTTGCTCTTATGACATTCGTTAAATACATTAACATTTTATTCACATATTTCCTCTACGGGATTTATTCTTTACATAATTATTTATAATTTCTCAAATTTCTATTATTGTTCAGACCGCGTTCTTGTTTATTCAGTATTTATTTCTTAAAACACATCCCTTTTACTCAAAAACTCCGGTGGATTTGTACACAACCAATTCCTGACACCAAAATAGAATGAAATTCAGTACTCACATGTTTTTAAGATCGTCCCATGATCTTTATTCTTGTGCGGTGTTTCATTTTGGGCCCACTTTGAACTTTTACTCCATATTAAAGGAATTCATCTGATGTACAAACACTTCTTGACATACATTTAAGACACTTAACATTGACGACATTTTGATACACTGATGTGTCCCTTTTGAACACATAATAAACACTAAAAATATTAATCTAACACACAATCTTGATAAATTTACACTTCACAATTCTTGATCACTAGGCCGTATTTCTGAGCCTATCACACGTGACTTTCTTAATTTCCCGTTTCCAAGGGTGAAATTTATTCAATGTCGGCTTCCTATCCTGCAGAATACGAAAGTCTCGAAACATCTACTGTTCCCTGGAATCCAAATTCTTCTACTCCTATCCTGGATGACCGGCTATTTATCTAGCTTGAACGGCTTCTTTGTAGATCTGTTTATCGATCCTCGCAAAAGTCTATTCGGATCGAGGTCTCCTCATTAACCTCTCGATGACCTATAGATTTAGTTTATAGCAGCTAGTACTTCTCGAGTCTAGTACTTTTAGAATAATTCGCCTGCTTTCTGGAGATAATGTTTATATTCTCCGTGCTTCTTTATTTGATCGGTTCTAGCACTCCTACGTTTCTGATATACGTTCCGAACCTTATTCTGTTCTTCCCTTCTTGGGTTCTTTAATTTAGATAACAGTTTATCTTCTGTTACGGTACATCCGTACGTTATGATATATTCGTTCGTCTATTTAACGACCTATCGCCTTTAAGTCCGACGTTCGCAGCCTGCTCTAACGATATCTTACGAACTTTCACTATAACTTGTATACAGTCGGGCCTAAATCCTGTAACTAGGATTTTCCTACTTTTTCAATACGGCGATACTTTAAATTTCTTCTCCTAATTTCTTAAAACTTTCTTTTATCTCATCCCGGGAACGTTCACAAATATTCTTGTTAAATTCTATCTGAGCTGTCAATTTTGTCTGCACACCTTGGATCTGGGTTACAAGTTTCTTTTCACATGCATCACCCTTTGTTTCTATGTTAATTAATCCAGTTTCCAAATTCTCAAAATTTTCTTGACACCTAGTTTGGGATTCTCCCATACTTTTGTTCAAAGTATCTAATTTGGCTTGCAATCCTAAATGAAATTCTTCATTTTCCTTTTTAATCTCACTGGCGATTTCCCCTTTTAACTCAGTTAACTTGTCCCCAAACGTAGTGTCAAAACCTTGGAACTTGTTATTTATTTTATCTATCTCAGCCTTTACTTCATTGTTCATATCTACACAGTTAGCTTCGATAGTTTCTAATTTAGTACCCATATTATCACTTTTAACTTCGATAGCTTCTAATTTAGTGCCCATATTATCACTTTTAACTTCGATAGCTTCTAATTTAGTGCCCATATTATCACCGTTAGTTTTTAGTGACTCTAAACTTTCAGTTATGGATCCTAACCTTTCTTTATTTTCAGTCTGTTGGCTATCCAACTTATTGTTTATGGCCTCCAAGAGCCGTTGCACTTCTTCACTCAATGCCATCTTATGAGAATACAGTGGGCCACTAATGCCACCACACTAGTACATGCTTGAGAGATGATACTCTGAATCAGTGTGTCCCAATTTCTTTAAAACTTTACTTTGGTACGGGTATTTACTACAACGTACCCTTTTGATACTTTTATTCAATTTCATAAACCTTTATGGAAGTATTTAAAATTCAAAATTTCGAAAAACCATTTTTTTCAAAAAATGAAAATTTTGATTTTTCGAGAAAAACTCGGGTTTTCCCTAAGAAAACTCAGCCCTGCGTACTGGGCGCCAAAATCTAAGATTTTCTAGGGGGTTGATAATATAATTCAGGGCTGCTCGGTATGAGTTTCCAGGGACCCATGCGGTCAGTTAATATTTTATGTTGTAGCTACTCCTATCCTGGATGACCGGCTATTTATCTAGCTTGAACGGCTTCTTTGTAGATCTGGCTTATCGATCCTAGCGAAAGTCTATTCGGATCGAGGTCTCCTCAATAACCTCTCGATGACCTATAGATTTAGTTTATAGCAGCTAGTACTTCTCAAGTCTAGTACTTTTAGAATAGTTCGCCTGCTTTCTGGAGATAATGTTTATAGTCTCCGTGCTTCTTTATTTGATCGGTTCTAGCACTCCTACGTTTCTGATATACGTTCCGAACCTTATTCTGTTCTTCCCTTTTTGGGTTCTTTAATTTAGATAACAGTTTATCTTTCTGTTACGGTACATCCGTACGTTATGATATATTCGTTCGTCTATTTAACGACCTATCGCCTTTAAGTCCGACGTTCGCAGCCTGCTCTAACGATATCTTACGAACTTTCACTATAACTTGTATACAGTCGGGCCTAAATCCTGTAACTAGGATTTTCCTACTTTTTCAATACGGCGATACTTTAAATTTCTTCTTTACCACTCCTTATGGAGGCAAGCAAGTTGTTTATACTGCGACGCCTATGGCTATCGTATATTTCTTCTGCGGTGTACCACAGCGTTTCTCCCCTCAAGGAGTACTAGTAACTGTCTTCGATGTGACGCAGAGTTACGCCCCACACGGCTTTCTGGATACTGATGTGCTGTGATGTAGTCTTACGCCCCTCACGGACTGTCGGAATGACTGCATGCGTAGTAACACCCTCACGGGTTGTCAGAATAACTGCATGATTGGCTTGGTGAAGCCCGAAGCTTTATACTATTTCACTACAAAAAAATAAGACTCTAGTCCTTTCTGTGACCAATTTCTAAAATAATGGTGGCACAAATATAAAAATTATACCTTCCGAAAGCTCGTCTTCTCAATGTCAAATAATCTAATTGCCCCTAAGAATCGATCGTGCAATTCGGAGATATTAATTAATTTCTCGTCCTCAATTGTGTGGGTGTTGCATTTCTTTTGCTTTCTCCCCTCCACACAGGCCTTGGTAATTCCCCGATGACGTCGTCTTGCGTTTGCAGTTTTCTCCTGCGCAATTATTAAATGGTTTCTCTTTACTAAAAAATCTCTCATTCGAAATGATTCACTGTACTGTACTTGTTTACTCATATTTATACTTGTAAACGGGTTAAATTTAATTATTCCTCTTCTGGCGCATAAGCGGTGTTGTCAATTTCCAGCAACGTAAGGTCGATTTCCGAGTCAGGCTTCCTTGTTTAATCTTGGGAAATTTCCACTCGGTTATTAATACTCATGACTCGCTCCCTTCTGAATGTCAAGAGGAGTGATCTCATCTCACGAACACCTGGTCCTCGCCTCTTGCACCATATTAGGCTAGCATCTTAGCTGGATCTTTCTTTAAGTTACATTAGAAACTGTACGTTTCTTTCATTTCTTCCCCAAATGCATGGATTCGCCCTCATTGGACCCTATGGCACATGGGTTCAATATGTCTGATAATTTTTAATGATTAGTTTATATACCGAATATCACATCCCCAAACAAACAACTCATGAGATATCGTTATTCAATGAAATGCACGTTTACCCCCTTGACACGTCTCTAAAACCCGAATAAACAAAAATCATTCCTTAGTTAACGTTTTCGACATACAGCGAACATTTTCCCAAAATTTCATGTTTCCAACGTTAATAGTTTTCGCTGGGCGTGGTGAGTGAGTGAGTCAGACAGGACATTTTCTTTCATTTATTTTACCAGAATTTCACCCCCCCCCCCCCCCCCATGGGCCCCTTAAATTGGATTGATTAAAAAACGCTTGAACACCTATTAACTTATTTCTTAAGCTGTCTTTTTCCCCTGAGTCAGTCGGTTAGGACACTTTCTCTCCTTTTTCCCCCCAGAATTTCACCCCACCCAATTGGCCCCTTAAATTAATTTATGAAAAAACAGTAGAAAACCGATTTACTTACTTTTTAAGCTGATTTTTTTTCGCTGAGATTCAAATTTCTCGCCTATGTCGTTTAAGAGATAGGCCTGCACGCTCCATTAGGAATCCTTCTACCCCCACTTTTCAGCCCTTTCACCTCATAATAATACACCACATCGAAAAACGCTTAGACACATGTCTGCGTATTTTTAATGATTAGTTTATATGCCGAGTATCACATCCACAAATGAAACCACTCGTGAGATATTGATATTCAATGAAATGCAGGTTTAACCCCCTTAAGACCCCTTTAGAACCCGAATATCCAAAAAACCTCCCTTAGTGTACGGTTTTAACATACAACGAACATATCCCCGAAATGTCATGTTTCCAACTTCAATATTTTTGGCTGGGCGATGATGAGTGAGTGAAAGAGTCAGGACATTTCCTTTCAATTTTTTTTTCTTCAGAATTTCACCCCTCCCGATGAACCCCTTCAATTTGATTGAAAAACAGTCGAAAAGCTATTTACTTACTTTAAAGCAGATTTTCCCGTGAGTTTGATGAGTGAGTCAGTCAGTCAATCAGTTAGGACACTTTCTTTCCTGTCCTCCCCCCCCCCGAATTTCACCCCTCCCCATGGGCCCCTTAAATTGGGTTTATGGATAAGCGGTCAAACACATATTTACTTATTTTTATGCTGATTTTTTTCCGCTGAGTTTCAAACTTCTCGCCTATGTCGTTTAAGAGATACACTCTCCGTTAGGAATCTTTCAATCCCCACTTTTCACCCCTTTAACTTCATAAACACATCGAAAAACCCTCAGACACGTGTCTTGTTACTTTTTAATGATTAGTTTATATGCCGAGTATCACATCCCCCAATGAAACCAATCGGGAGATATAGTTATTCAATGAAATGCAGGTTTAACCCCCTTAAGACCCCTTTAGAACCTAAATATCCGAAAATCCTCCCTTAGTAGACGGTTTTGACATACAATGAACATATCCCCAAACTGTCATGATTCTAACTTCAATAATTTTGGCTAGGCGATGATGAGTGAGTGAGTGAGTGAGTCTGGACATTTCCTTTCAATTTTCTTTTTTCAGAATTTCACCCCTCCCCATGAACCCCTTAAATTTGATTTATGAAAAAAAACCTGTCGAACATCTATTTACTTACTTTAAAGCAGCATTTCCCCCCTGAGTTTGATGAGTGAGCCAGTCAGTCAATCAGTTAAGACACTTTCTTTCCTGTTCCCCCCCCCCAGAATTTCATCTCTCCCCATGGGCCCCTTAAATTGGATTTATGAAAAAACTGTCAAACACATATTTACATATTTTTTATGTTGATTTTTTTTTCGCTGTGTTTCAAACTCTTCGCTTATGTCGTTTAAGAGACACACGCTCCGTTAAGAATCTTTTAATCCCCACTTTTCACCCCTTTCACCTCATAATATACACCACATCGAAAAACCCTCAGACACATGTCTTCTTATTTTTAATGATGAGTTTATATGCCGAGTATCACATCCCCCCATGAAACCAATCGGGAGATATTGCTATTCAATTAAATGCAGGTCTACCCCCTTAACACCCCTTTAGAACCTGAATAGCCAAAATTTCTCTCTTAGTGGGCATTTGCGGCCCTTGAGGAAGCTGCATACCAGATTTCATTCCAATCCGTTCGGTGGTTTCTGAGATTTCGTGATGAATAAATGAATGAGTGAGTGAGTGAGTGAGTGAGTGGTATTTGAAAAATATATAGTAGAAAGAAGATAGTGTCAAGTCTTTGTTATGCTAATCTCGGTTGACAGTGCTGTGTGAGCAGTTGAGTAACTAACGGGATTTCAAGTAAAGATCCTCATTTTCTATACCGGTAGTGCTGAGCGCAATTGGCATCAAGTCGGCCGTGTCTCGACTTGAGCTATGTTGCCATGGAAACTATCTGCCTTGCCATTCCTTCATGAGTATATTTTATGATTTGATTAGCCTGTTTTTGAGTGAAAAAGGGCCGAAATCAGAAGAATGAGAAAGACTATCGAAAATTCATGTAGCCAGCGGTTCCTTCTGGGCCCTAAACTATGTGTATGCAAAATATGGTTGAGATTGGTGGAACGGTGTAGATTTGTATACGGAACCAACCCACCCACATACATACATACAGACTTTCACTTTTATATATCTAATATATAAAAGTGAAAGTCTGTATGTATGTATGTATGTATATATGTTGGTTCCGTATACAAATCTACACCGTTCCACCAATCTTAACCCTATTTTGCATACACATAGTTTAGGACCCAGAAGGAACCGCTGGCTACATGAATTTTCGATAGTCTTTCTCATTCTTCTGATTTTGGCCCTTTTTCACTCAAAAACAGGCTAATCAAATCATAAAATATACTCATGAAGGAATGGCAAGGCAGATAGTTTCCATGGCAACATAGCTCAAGTCGAGACACGGCCCACTTGATGCCAATTGCGCTCAGCACTACCGGTATAGAAAATGAGGTCTTTACTTGAAATCGCGTTAGTTACTCAACTGCTCACACAGCACTGTCAACCGAGTTTAGCATAACAAAGACTTGACACTATCTTCTTTCTACTATATATTTTTCAAATACCACTCACTCACTCACTCACTCACTCATTCATTTATTCATCACGAAATCTCAGAAACCACCGAACGGATTGGAATGAAATCTGGTATGCAGCTTCCTCAAGGGCCGCAAATGCCCACTAAGAGAGAAATTTTGGCTATTCAGGTTCTAAAGGGGTGTTAAGGGGGTAGACCTGCATTTAATTGAATAGCAATATCTCCCGATTGGTTTCATGGGGGGATGTGATACTCGGCATATAAACTCATCATTAAAAATAAGAAGACATGTGTCTGAGGGTTTTTCGATGTGGTGTATATTATGAGGTGAAAGGGGTGAAAAGTGGGGATTAAAAGATTCTTAACGGAGCGTGTGTCTCTTAAACGACATAGGCAAGGAGTTTGAAACACAGCGAAAAAAAATCAACATAAAAAGAAGTAAATATGTGTTTGACAGTTTTTTCATAAATCCAATTTAAGGGGCCCATGGGGAGAGATGAAATTTTGGGGGGGTGGGAACAGGAAAGAAAGTGTCCTAACTGATTGACTGACTGGCTCACTCATCAAACTCAGGGGGAAAAACTGCTTTAAAGTAAGTAAATAGCTGTTCGACAATTTTTTTTTCATAAATCAAATTTAAGGGGTTCATGGGGAGGGGTGAAATTCTGAAAAAAGAAAATTGAAAGAAAATGTCCAGACTCACTCACTTACTCACTCACTCATCATCGCCTAGCCAAAATTATTGAAGTTAGAAACACGACAGTTTGGGGATATGTTCATTGTATGTCAAAACCGTCTACTAAGGGATGATTTTCGGATATTCAGGTTCTAAAGGGGTCTTAAGGGGGTTAAACCTGCATTTCATTGAATAACTATATCTCCCGATTGGTTTCATTGGGGGATGTGATACACGACATATAAACTTATCATTAAAAAGTAACAAGACACGTGTCTGAGGGTTTTTCGATGTGTTTATGAGGTTAAAGGGGTGAAAAGTGGGGATTGAAAGATTCCTAACGGAGCGTGTATCTCTTAAACGACATAGGCGAGGAGTTTGAAACTCAGCGGAAAAAAATCAGCATAAAAATAAGTAAATATGTGTTTGACCGCTTTTCCATAAATCCAATTTAAGGGACCCATGGGGAGGGGTGAAATTCGGGGGGAGGGACAGGAAAGAAAGTGTCCTAACTGATTGACTGACTGACTCACTCATCAAACTCACGGGAAAATCTGCTTTAAAGTAAGTAAATAGCTTTTCGACAGTTTGTTTTTCAATCAAATTGAAGGGGTTCATCGGGAGGGGTGAAATTCTGAAGAAAAAAAAATTGAAAGGAAATGTCCTGACTCATTCACTCACTCAGCATCGCCCAGCCAAAAATATTGAAGTTGGAAACATGACATTTCGGGGATATGTTCGCTGTATGTCAAAACCGTACACTAAGGGAGGTTTTTTGGATATTCGGGTTCTAAAGGGGTCTTAAGGGGGTTAAACCTGCATTTCATTGAGTATCAATATCTCACGAGTGGTTTCATTTGTGGATGTGATACTCGGCATATAAACTAATCATTAAAAATACGCAGACATGTGTCTAAGCGTTTTTCGATGTGGTGTATTATTATGAGGTGAAAGGGGTGAAAAGTGGGGGTTGACGGATTCCTAATGGAGCGTGTAGGCCTATCTCTTAAACGACATAGGCGAGAAATTTGAATCTCCGCGAAAAAAAATCAGCTTAAAAAGTAAGTAAATCGGTTTTCGACTGTTTTTTCATAAATTAATTTAAGGGGCCAATGGGGTGGGGTGAAATTCTGGGGGGAAAAAGGAGAGAAAGTGTCCTAACCGACTGACTCAGGGGAAAAAGACAGCTTAAGAAATAAGTTAATAGGTGTTCAAGCGTTTTTTAATCAATCCAATTTAAGGGGCCCATGGGGAGGGGTGAAATTCTGGTAAAATAAATGAAAGAAAATGTCCTGTCTGACTCACTTACTAATCACGCCCAGCGTTAACTATTAAAGTTGGAAACATGAAATTTTGGGAAGATGTTCGCTGTATGTCGAAAACGTTAGCTAAGGAATGATTTTTGTTTATTCGGGTTTTAGAGACGGGTCAAGGGGGTAAACGTGCATTTCATTGAATAACGATATCTCATGAATTGTTTGTTTGGGGATGTGATATTCGGTATATAAACTAATCATTAAAAATAATCAGACATATGTCTAAGGGTTTATCGATGTGGTGTATATTATTAGGTGAAAGGGGTGAAAATTGGGGGTTGAGGGATTCTTGACGGAGCGTGTATCACTGAAACGACATAGGCGTGAAGTTTGAAATTCGGTGGAAAAAAACAGCTTAAAATACAGGTAAATAGGTGTTCGAACGTTTTTTTCATAAATCGAATTTAAGGGGCCCTTAGAGAGGGGTGAAATTCTGGAAAAAAAACAGGAAAGAAAGTGTCCTAACTGATTGACTCACTTACTCACTCATCAAACTCAGGCGGAAAACAGCTTTAAATAAGTAAATATGTGTTTGACAGTTTGTTTCATAAATCAAATTTAAGGGGTTCATGGGGAGGGGTGAAATGATCAAAAATAAATGAAAGAAAATGTTCTGACTGACTCACTCACTCATCTTCGCCCAGCCAAAATTATTGAAGTTAGAAACATGAAATTTTGGGGATATGTTCGTTGTATGTCGAAAACGTCCACTAAGGAAAGAGTTTTGGATATTCAGGTTCTAAAGAGGTGTTAAGGGGGTAAACGTGCTTTCCATTGAATAACAATATCTCACGAGTGGTTTCATTTGGGGATGTGATACTTGGCACATATACTAATCATTAAAAAGAAGCTGACACATGTCTAATGGTTTTTCGATGTAGTGTATATTATGAGGTGAAAGGGATGAAAAGTGGGGGTTGAAAGATTCCTAACTGAGCGTGTATCTCTTAAACGACATAGGGAGGAGTCTGAAACTCGGAGGAAATCTATCAGCTTAAAAATAAATAAACAAATGAATAAATAAATAAAATAAATAGGTGTTCGACCGTGTTTTCATAAATGCAATTTAAGGGGCATATGGGGAGGGGTGAACTTCTGGAAGAAAAACGTCCACTAAGGAAGGATTTTTGGATGTTTGCTCTCATCGACCAACCAAAACTATTAAAGTTAGAAGAATTATATTTTGGGGATATGTTTGTTTGTTGTGTGTCGAAAACGTCTACTAAGGGGGGATTTTTGGGTATTCAGGTTCTAAAGTGGTGTTAACGGGGTTAAACCTGCATTTCATTGAAAAACAATATGATACGACTATGACGCGAGCGATGCGAGGCTAAAATTGAGATGGTGTGTGTCTGTGTATTACTCAATCTCGCAAGTACCACTGGTCCGATTTTCGTGAATTTTACATGGAAGTAGCTGATTTACCTGGTTAACATATAGGTTACTTTTGATTTCAATACTTTGCACTATTTAAAATGGCGACCATTTTAGTGACGTCACTACACCCTTTGGTTTCAAACTTTCATATTTCCATTTCAAATAAAAAGAGAACGCTAAGAAATAGCAAACTTTTGATGGCATATGCGAGGTTTAAAATTACATTTTCTATCCGAAAGGTATCTTCAACTGTTAGCGAGTAAAACCTAAATTTGTGCTATAAAACACGGTCAACGCCGAGCGGTGTAGTTGGACAAAATGTTCCATCCTTAATCTCCCTCTGCGCAGCACCTCGCCTATCCCCTGTTTTAACTGTCACCTTCACATTTTAATTTATTTATGACGCGTAGCGAAGCGCGGGTACTTCAGCTAGTAAGATATAAGAATGAAACGTACGACTCGTTGCCTGAACATTTTACATTATTAGACATTCACCTACCTTCCTCTTCATGTTTAAATGAACGTTTCTCGCGATTTAAGCTTCCGAGCGCAATGAAACTTGGTACGGCAAATGCTTATACAAATTGTTATCCACTGACATCTAATTTAGTTCGATTGTTCACATAATCTCAAGATGGCGGCTGTGCAAAATTTTAAAATTACATTTTTATTTCTTGTGTCCTATTCATGCGATCGAAGTCAGCGTTTGAATAATGACCCTACCCAATAATTGTCATCTAATTGTACGTACGCAACTCTATGGCCTACACATATAAAATCCAACATGGTGACCATCCGAAATATTTAGACGGTTCTCAATATCTACTAATCTATTACAGCAATCAAACTGAAATTTTGTAAGTTGATAGAGGCAATTAACATAAGTAGGATACATGAAAAGAGGCTATATAGTTCTTCACGGAACTACTTGATTTTTCACACTCCCTCTAGGCAAATACCGGGATATTACCTTACTTCAAGTTCCGAGGCACCTCTCATCTCTCTATCTAATACAGTCATCTCATAAGTAAACGTTATCGGACAAATTCAATGCACACCCAATTTCATGGGGCTGATGACCAAGATGTCCCAACCCCCGAAACTGAATGTATGGTAAAAACAATGCTTCATATTCGTACTTAGATTGGATGAAGTGTATAATGCTCAGTTATACGCTCAGAGAGAAGCTGGTATTCAGAAAAGTGTAAGGCAAGGGTGCAACTTATCAGCCATACCTTTCAATCCTTACATTGAACAAGCAATGTAGGAAATGAGAGAAAAATTTAAAGTAGGAGTAAAGATTCATGAGAAATAATTTCAGCACTGAGATTTGCTGATGGCATCGTCATCTTATCCGATGCATCAGAGGATTTGAATGCGTTTCTAAATGGTATGGACTCCATCTTGAAGAATGAATTCATGATGAAAACCAAAAAAAACAGAAACCCGCATGAACGTTTAATTGCCAGGTGAAAAGCTAAAGGAAGTAGGAGACGTCTGCTACTAAGGAAGAAAAATAACGAGTGATGGACGAAGCAAAGAGGATATGTAAAGTAAGTTGGCTCAGGCAAGGAAAACACCTCTAAAGAAAATAAATCTACTGACATCAAATATAGATTTTGGCATTATAAAGTCATTTTTGAAAGCCTTGGTCTGGAGCGTGGCACTCTATGGAAGTGAAACATGGACTCTTGCCACAACAGAAATAAATAATAAATAATAAATGAAAAACATAGAAGATTTTGATATGTGGTGTTACAGGAGAATGATGACGATCAGATGGGTAGATAGATTAACATATAAATAGGTGTTATGACTAGGAGAGGAGAGATGTTTCTGGCGACTGCTAATGAAGAGAAGAGATAGGTAGGACATATACTAAGAATAACAATCTTAATTATGGAAGGAAGTGTTGAGAACAAGATTATATGGGTAGACCAAGGATAGAATATGATAAACAGGTAGCCTTTGATGTAAGGTGTGCAAGCTATGTAGAGATGAAACGGTTTGGTCAGGATAGGGGGAATGGAGTGCTGCATCAAATCAGTCAAAAGTTCGAAGACCCAAGCAACAAACATACCCTCAGGTTAACTTCATCTGTTTCTTTGTTATGGGTTGACGCCAAAACTACTGAAGTACAGATGGCATGAAATTCGTATTTAAATGGAATTATGTACTTTCTTGTAATTGCTTTTAGATTTTTAGCCTACTCTTCACATTTTGCAAAAATGAGGAAAAAGGAGACTTATGAGATCGATCGGGGCAAATGTGTGTCTGTCTGTCTGTCTGTCTGTCTGGCTGTGTGTGTGTCCTCCCCTATCAACTCCTAAACGACTTCAGCTATCGAAACAAAATTCGGCAGGAGTAAAAATATATACCTGAATATCTCAATGCCGTATTTGAAAATGAAGCCAGTGCAACCAACTGCTGAAAATTTGCAATTGAAATTTGAGATCCATGTTGGATATCTTGGAAGGTATGCATGGGAGCTATTTCAAAATTGTCACACGTATAGATAATATTATTTAAGTTTATTTCCCGGAGACCATATATGACAGTGTTGCCAAGATGATTCTAAGTCTTCTGATAGGTCCAATTATTAAATGCATATAACTTCTACTCTATCAATTGGAATTCAACCAAACTTCGCATGTACTATGTGTACATAAACAGATATGACTGAGCGTATTCTTGCGAGCCACCAGGGCTGCCACCTGTTAAAAAATGCTCTCAATTTATTTTATCCAAATACCAATATATCAGAAAGTATGCAAGCCGACAGCTTTAAACTATGCATACATATAGTACCTGATATTCTATATTAATTTGGAGTAACTTATATACGTCAGTACTACCATCATGATTCTAAGCCTGCTGAGAGGTCCAAATTTAAATACATGTAACTTCTATACTATAATTTGGATTTCAACCAAATCTCGTATGTGCTATGCGTACCATAACAGTTATGACTATGCGTCTTCTTAAGAGCAACCAGGGCTGCCAACTGTTAATAAATGCTGTCTCTATTCTTGTTACCCCAATATCAATATATCAGAAAGTAAGCAAGCCAATAGCTCTAAATCTTGTACACGTATAGTACCTGTCATTCTAGATTAATTTGGAGTAACTAATATACGTCAGTACTGCCAACAGGATTCTAAGCCTGCTGATAGATCCAATTTTTAAAAGCATGTAACTTCCAGACTAACTAATGGATTTCATTCAAAATTGGCACAACAATAGATCATTTTATTTCAGGTCATTTCCAACCAACACATGTATGACATTGTTGCCAACATAACTACGTGAACTGTTAGATCCAATGTCTAACTGCATGTAACGTCGATGCTATCCATTGGACTTCAACAAAATGTTGTATTCTGTACCTTAAGAGATAGAACTAAGAATATATTCAGTCACCAGGGCTGCCAACTGTAGTGCTCTATTAGGCTACATTATGCCAGGTATACTGTATTTCGAACTAATTAGAAATTTCGATATTACCAACTTAATTTCGTCAATATTCTAGATAGATCCATTTAGATTAATCATTGGCATGAATCTTAAATTTTAAGAAAAGTAGGCTATTTTGTTCGTCCCGGAACTTCTTGTTATATTATTGACCCTCAAAGCTCAGAACTTTGAGTTAAACTTAAGTTGTTAACTCTAGTGTTTTAATATTTATACAACGTCGGGGATTAAAAAGGGCCATATAATTTAGTGAAGGGAACTGGACTTTATAATTTCCACAAAATAAAATTGTTAATTTTCGAACATTTGCACATTGATAATAGAATATACAACGTATCAAATGTTAGTGGAATCAAACCGAAAGGTTTTTTGAAACTCCTGGATCGTATATTTGCTTTTAATTATTACACCTCATTATGTTCCCCCACCAAATTTAATTTTGACTGAGCTCATCTTACTCCCTAATTACACCATTGGTATATATATATGTGTGAAATTTGTCTTATAACTTGTATTATTGTGGTGTCTGTATTAATGTGTGCATTTGTAATTGAGTCTAGCATTGGGATTGAGGCAGCCATGGCCTTGCGTTACGAATCATCCAGATATTTGCCTGAAGTTGAAGTGGGAATCACGGATAACCGTTTCTAGCGTGGCTGAGGTAAAAATCGAAGTAACAAATGTATGACTTGAAGTTATTTGTGATGCGTATTTGTGTGTTTTATTTATTTAACCTATCTCCTGTAAAGTAGTTCGAAAGGGATAATTATGCATTATTATAAATTGGCAATTAATTATCTTCAGTTTAATTTTGTTTGAAGATATCTCATCATTCAATAAAAGTAACGACGCGTAAGCCTACACAAATTGTGCTAATGTTTTTTTCTTTCAAATAACTTCCTCTGGGACTTAAACGCTCTCGTATACAGAGAGAACAGTGCAGCCACTGCGTGAACCCAAATAATTTGAAAGTTACAAGCAACTCCCCGCAGTGGTCTGGAAGCAGTTAAGTTGATTAAGAACCACTTAGTGTAATAACGCTAACAATAAGTTGAAATCTCTAGCCACAAACTAACTCAACTATTTGAAATGAAATCAGAAATTACTTGCAATACAATCAGATCTTTAACCATTAAAGCGATGCATAGTTATGGACAATCTGAAGTAAAAGTAGGGTTTTTACATGTAATTACTATTTGATTTTTAGCCTACTTTTGATTTTTGCAAAAAATGAACGTAGACATATGAGATGGCAGGGCCAAAAATTGTGTGTCTGTCGGTGTGTATGTGTGTGTACTCTGCATGTCTGTCCCCTCCCCCAATCCTATCAATTCAAACACGGCGAAACCGAATTGAACGAAATTTGGTACAGAGGTAGCACTAGCAAAGGGCACCTCAGTGTCATGTTTTATATCGCCGCCATCTTGACGGGAACGTAATGGCGGCCACCCAAATGTTCAAAGCTTAAATTAATTTACGACTAACCTAATCATCTCATCTCTACCTAATTTTGCAACAACATACACTACATTTATGTGGGAAGCGCATTTTGACCAAACTACAAGGTCATCAGCCCAATAGTTTGCAGATGGCGGCCATGAATGTGTGCAAATCGATTCCCCCTATCAATTCAAACACCGTGAATCCGAATTGAACGAAAAATGGTACAGAGTTAGCGTTAGCAAAGGGCACCTCAGTGTCATGTTTTATATCACCGCCATCTTGATGGAAACGTTATGGCGGCCACCCAAATGTTGAAACCTTAAATCAAATTAAGACAGAACTAATCATCTGAACTCTACACAAAATTTTACAACCGAATTCAATTATGTGGGAAGCGTCTTTTCACCAAATTACAAGGTCATCTGCCCAATAGTAATGAAGGCTACCCAAATGTTCAAAGCTTAAATCAAATTACGACTAACCTAATCATCTCCTCTCTACCAAATTTTGCAACAAAATACCTTAATGTGGGAAGCGTCTTTTACCCAAACTACAAGGTCATCAGCCAAATAGTTTCAAGATGGTGAATATATGAATCATGCAAGTATTATAGTCTAACCGTAACTTACGATTCTACAAGGCCTGGCCTCAACAATCCGGTGATTAGTTAGTGATTAGGTGACCGGTAGGATATTAGCATATTATAATAGAATGAGTAACCGTAGAAGTGACTAACAGGTCAGGCTTACCGTGCCATATCGTTGTGGGTGGTGCCGTCTCGTTGTCAAAATGGCCGTAAATACATATATTTCCGTAACTTCCTAAGCGTATATTTTTCTTTTCTTTTCTTAGTCGTTTACCCTCCAGGTTGGTGGAACCCATGGACTCAGCGAGGGAACTCACCACAACCGCCTCTACGGGCAGTGTCCTAGAGCTGGGAACATCTAATAGGAGTGGATACAACTGGTGAGGTGTGATTGGCACCTCGCCCAGGCGGCCTCACCTGCAAAGCGAACAGGGGCCTCATGAGGGAAGGTAATGGATGGTCAGGATGGATAGGCAAGGAAGAGGGAAGGAGGCGGCCGTGGCCTGGAAGATGGTACTGCCCCCGGAAATTGAATTATATTGAGACCACGATGGCTGTATTGGAAAATATCAGTAAAGTTAAGGATGTCATAGTTATGACGTGGATATTCATGACGTAGGCACGGATGACGTAGGATTCATGCCAGTAGGCTGATTGAGCTGAGATTCTTGGTGACGTCATGATTTTGTTCGAGAAAGCTCAGAGATTTACGACGCAGTCGCAGGAAACAAGGTATTGTGCTAAGGAAGAAGCTACGCTATTGGAGGAGAGACGCGAACCAATGAACGATAGTTTGGAAGGAAGACGGAGATTGCTGAAACTACGATATTCGATTACTTTTGGCATGCAGATTTGTGGAAATCTATTTTCAGTTATGGCATTGATTTGGAATTTTGAAGAAATTAATTTTGAGTTTTTGAATTTTGAAAATCCGTCAAGAATAGCCAAAGTTAAAACTTCTAGCAATGACGCAGCAACAGGCTATGGTAGGGATGGATACGCCCCTTAAGAAGTTGATAAAAGGTCGTGCACAGGAGAGAGGAGCACTGATACTCAGATCTCATACTCAGATCTCATATATATTTCTGGTGATATAGAGTTATTTTCAAGTGATTCAGTGAAGTAAGGTGTCTTTAGCGTGAGGTGAAAGCCTGGCGCATCAAACGAACTCGGGGCAGTTCCATTTCACGCTGCTCGAAACTAGGTGAAGTTGAAACGCGCACATTAACGTTTCCACCAGTCAAGATATCAAGCGCTAACTTCAGCCTTTTTGATAATTCTATTAGGCAGTATAACATTGAGGTGTATACAAGATTTGAACGATTTCACAGTGATACTTCGAAAGATATTGGAACTTTTAGGCTGCCAACAAAAGTGATTTTCTCGCCACAGGAGAAACACTTTTAAATTCCACGTTATACACTACGGCTGACACGTGGAGTGCAACAGTTTGGTATTACAACGATACATTCGACTATGGAACATTATAATATTACAGTGCTTTCGATGATTATAATCGTAGTTGAGATGGAAGGCTAAGGCTTTGATGCAATTGGGACATATATCATTGGAGTAAAGTAACAGCATGGAACTTCGTTAATCGTCTTTCTACAAAAGCGAGCATGTAGTGAACATCCAACTACACTCATGCATCGTTAGTCCATCGCTGAATTATACCAGAGAACAGTAGAAATATTTTCATACTCCACAACTATGAATATTTCTGCGGAAATAACTACATTAAACTTCATGACGAATTCCTGCAAGAACTTCAGAGAACTTTCAAGAGAGGCCAGGGTTATCCCGGCGCACAATGAAGAATTTTGCCGGAAGGATGTTTCTCGTATCCACGGAGCAGTGCAATTTCGGAGGAGGAAGCAGTTCGATTCTCCGAGGACGCTGATTCCTGTTTCGAGGATGGAGCTCATCTTTAAGTTGGTGAAATGGATCCATCAGCAGTCTTCTTTGGGGAATTTTCCTCTGGAACTTCAACCGCAGATAAGGTAGTCGTGAACGTTTCTTGTATTATTTGAGTTTTGTAGCGATATTTGAGCAACCATTCTTCCCATATTTTCTGTCCTACCTTTTGCCCCATTTTCTTGATTGATATTTTTGTACTCAGTACACTTCGATGATTTATGCCTTTTTCTTCGATTTTTGAGACATTGCTATGTCATTGGCATACTTAAATAATTTTGGATCAGTTGAGACTGATGATTTAGATTCTTTCAGTAATTTGTATATTTTTTGTAGTCACGATTTGACTGTAAAGTTAACGATTTGCTATGGCAGATTTGAATTCAGACAGCGTGTTATTTTATTAAAGTAATTCTAATCAGTTAATTACTTTGACCAATTTTCTGTCATCCTCAAGAAAGAAGAATAATTAAAAGATTTAAAGCGTTAAAATCTTTTACGATATCGACGATCTTTGAAATACTAGTCGTCTTATGAACATGATTGCAACATAGACCTTTATCATTGCATTATAGACAATTGTATGAAATACGAACGTTAATTACAATTTACTGAATACACTATAGTAATGAACATTTGATAGGAGTTTTTCTCAATTCTAGATTGGAACAATAATGTTTGCATTCCACAATCTGATTGTATTCTATTCGACTATTTTGCAGTTTAGTTGAACTTTGTTTGAAGATTGTATTTTTATACTGCGTTACTTTGGAGATGTTAATCTCAATTTTGATAGACCAGGCAGGAGTGTCTAACCGTATTTGCTATTAAATTTATTTGTGATTGGCAAATTTTTACTTCATATCGATTCATGAATGAAACCCACGAAGGTTAAATAATAACAGTCATTATTACAATTGATGAATATAAGAATTTTTAAAGAGGAACAATGGATGTATAATCGATAGTTCAGTGGACGTGTAAAAGTCGCTGTTGAGTAATGCCCTTGAATAATGAAGGAGGTTCCCACAATAATTAATGAAGCTGATGAATTAATAGTGGAGGTTTTTTTGTGTGTAGTTTGGAAGATTTTTATGCCATATATATAAAGATATATGATTAATTTTGGGCCTATTGTTGTGCCATTTTTGTGCGTTATGAGCGAAGTATTTTCCCGCTGAATGTTATTGTTCTTGTTCTTTGAAAGATTATTCATATGAAGATACTGTTAAAATTAACAAGAGTGTTAAATAATTTGAGATAAAGATTTTGAATGGAGGTTACAGTCACAAATATTAATAATTATTATTAAACATTATTAAACCTGAATTTGACAGTTTAATATAACTAACCTTCATTGGTCGATTATATCAACACGATGTGAGTAATTATCAACCGGATAAACGTGTGGTTCAATGTATTCCTTGTATAAATAATATAAACAATTTAATATTGTAAAACAATTTTGTAAATATCTTTGTTAAATAATTTGAAATGATAGTGATTAATAGAAGCGTGTATTAAATTTTCAATGGTCATTTGACATTGTTATAAACAATTTATTATTGTTATAAATAATTAATGAACTTTTGTTATTAACATTTAGAGGTTTTTTTTATACTCTAAACAACGCAAGTTAAGCAAGTGGTTTGAACAAATAATCATGATTTGGGATTGTTGGAGGAATCCACTGGTGTTTGAATGAAGCATGTAAGACATTTGCGTGATAATATTTCAGTTGAGATGCGAACATTTACGTATTTGAAAAGAGAGAGCCGAGCTCTGAGGTAGCACGCTTATGCTAGGGTTGAACGAACGGGTGTCCGCTTTGACTATACAGGTGCTTTGCAGCTGGTCCGGACAACTGTGTTACCGAGGCCAAGGGCGTTTCATAATAGCCTTGTGGCTATAAATAAAATGTGCAGTATATAAATACGCAAAGCAATTGATATATGTGTCTCATCCCAAATCCCGTTTCCATTCCCAGTGCATTACTATTTTTCGTTGCTATAAGCTTGAGAAAGCTAAAACATTATATGTGGAGAATACAGGTCCTACAGGAGGACATGGTTATGTGGTAAATGGCTTCTGATTGCCACGTATATTTTGTTGTTTCATTTTTGTTAAAAATCATTCTTTATGTGAAATTGTGCAGTTTAAAGTTTCTCGTCTTCGTTTTGGTTCATTTTAAATATCATGGTGGAGGTTATTGTGAGGACATACTTTTAAGTGATCCAGTTGACAACCCAGTCCCCGAGATATATTTAAGAGGTAAGTAAAGGTAAGTATGAACCCCCGTATATTTTGGTGTGTTCCACAATAATTTTCTTGTTAACTATTGTGCTCTAATCTCGATAGTGTCTGTCAGTGCCATTTTCATTGATGTAGCTATGCCGGCGCGTTTGATTATTGGCAATCCGATTGAGGGGGCGGATATCTGACAGCCTACTATCCGGGTTATCGGGTACAGTAGGATTGGCGACCCTAAAACGTGGGGCATGTTCTACAAAACATTGGATTACCAAGTTATTGCAGTAGAATTGACACCGCAATTTTTGTGGAGTGTTCGAATAACATTGGATTACCAAGTTATCGATGTCAAAGGGATTGTGAAGACTCAAATAAAGAGGTTGATTCTTTGTTAGATGTCTTAGCCAATTGTAGAATTTGAGAGTGTGATTATATAGGAATAAATGTTGTGTTGTATTAGGAAAATTACACTCAGAAAAGATCAGATCTTATACGACTTGAGAGAGGTTAAATAGGCTGGAAACTTAGAAAAATCGCCTATGATCTGGAATCTTATTTTATTTGACCGGCTTATGACATGTATAGTCATATTAAAGATAAAATTAAACTATTTGGATTATAAATGTAAATTATTTGTGTTAGGATATTTTAAAATGAACCAAAGAAACTTGAACATGTGCTTGAGTTTATTTCAACATGAAGTGTCTACGAAGTTTAATTATAAGGTAATTATAAGTTAGATGTAAGACAGAAAATTGCTCAAACTTTATATATGGTGAAGAATGTTGCTCAGATGTTGTTATTTTACTCTGATGTATGTCCCTAAAGCAGTTTATTATTGAAATATTGTTGAAATGGCAGATGAAAGTCTGAGAATGATGTTAGAGGAGATGGCTGCTAACTTGAAAGCTAGCATGAATGAAAGTGTGAGGGAAATGGAAGCTAGGAGTACTAGTCGAATGCAGGAGATGGAAGCTAGGAATACTAGTCGAATGGAGGAAAATTCTAGTAGTTTGTCAGCTAATATGTCTATTAGGCTGGATGAAAGTTTGAAAGTTATTCAGACTAGTTCTGCAAACCTAGAGGATAATATGTCGCGTTTACAGATCAGTATCCAGGGAATAGAGAATGCCGTGAGTGACATTCATAAAGATGTGTCTGTTGTTAAAATAGATGTGTCTAAGGTACAAAAAGATCTTACCATGTTGAATCTTGATGTTGCTAATGTCCGGAGTGATATTTCTTGTGCTAGGGCTGAAGTAGTTGTTGTTAAAAATGATGTTGCGACTGTCCAAGACAAGGTTGAGGAAGTCCAAAGAGGAGTCCAAAATGTTAGAACTGATGTGTCCAATGTTCAGGTTGATAGTAATAACATTCATTCGGATGTAAATGAGATGCAAAGTGATATAAATAAGATTCAAGTAGAAGTCAACACAGTTTTCGTAGATATTGCTAAAGTCCAAACTGATGTAAATAAAGTCAGGGAAGAAATAGAAAATTCGAAAACACTTTGTACGCGTAATATGAGTGCATTAACGACTAGGCTAGTTGATGAGTCAGTTAGAACGACAGCGTCTTTAGCAGGTTTAAAGTATGATGTAGAGGTCATGAGAACCCAAGTATTAGACCATAATAGATTACTTAAAGATGATATCGAAGTAGACATAGCAGAAATGTTAACGGCAAATGTAGCAGTATGGAAAGACGAGTGGAATAGGTCAAGTGGGGAACATGTAACCCAAATTCAGGAACGTATTGAAAGAAAACTTGCCAGTACTCAAATAGATATTAACAATGAAGTAGTACAAATTAGGAAAGATTTAAGCGTAAGGATGGATTCGCTATCCGAGAGACAAGTAGAAGATAGAACACAAATAGGTCAGGATGTGCAAGCATTCAAATCTGCATTAGAGGATCATATTCATAAAGTTGTCTCTGATGTAAATGAAACGACGAGCAAATTGCAGAATTTGAAGCTAGGAGAAGCTAGTTTGATGGAGACCTACAAAGAAGAGTTAATCAGGAAAGTCTTAACGGAAATCACTGACAAGGATACAGAAGGCTTGGCTTGCGAAACCAATAGGAATTATGCCAGAAGATATAACCTAGATCCAGAAGAGAGAGACGTGACTCCTGAAGAACGTATAACCAGATTCAGGGAGGAAGATGACGAGAGGAATAGGGAACCTGAGTGGAACTATCGAGATAGTGGGAAAAACTACCCGGACTCATATCCGAGGAATGTAACGGTCATTAGGAATTTTGAAGACAAACCGCAAAAATTCAGCAACACTGATAGTTTAACGCCTATAGAATATGTCAGGAACCTCAAAGATTATTTCATCGAAGCTCACATTCCCAGAGAGAGAGAGATGAAGATAGTGGAAAGATTTTTGATTGGAGGACCCCTTGAATGGTTTAGAGCTTTTAGATATACTTTCAGTAACTTCGACGAGTTTGCAGAGGCATTAATCAAACGATTTTGGTCCATAGAAGCGCAGAATTCGTTAAGAGCGGAGGTTTATTCAAGAAAATACTCAGGTACTCTTCCAACACGGTACGCTGATTTCTTTACGAGTCAATTGTCCCGCTTAAGATTTTTGCAACCCCCATTGTCAACGGAGCAATTAATTGATGCGATTTCTCGTATGCTGCCTGTGGAGGTGAGGAGACTAATCATTTCATCAAACATCAGGGATTTGACCAGCATGGACGAATTACTGAGGAGATTAGACTACACAAGTCCAATGCCTAACGTGGTACAGAAAGGTCAAAGGCATGACTTCAAAGAAATAAATACTGTATACATGGACCAAGTTCAGCAAACTGACAAGCCAGATGAAGAGAAAACTGACAATGTAGGTCCTCACAGGAATAATCAGTTTCGGAATAACAGATCCGTCCGTATCAACAGAGAAGAGGCTGGAACTATAATCGAGGCAATTACAACAATGGAAGAGGTAGATATTACAACAATAATGGTTATAACAGAAATTATAATAGAAATAACCAGAACCAAAATAGAAATCAGGATTCTCAAGGTCAGGTTATGACACCCGATCAGTATCAGGAAAGAGAGAGGGAAAGCCAGCAATACCTGAAGGAGTTACGGGAAAAAGAAGCCGAAAATCAAAAGAAAAGGCAGGATGTTGTGATTGATCCTGGGCCTTCTACGAGCCAGCATAATTTTGAGGTCGGTAACACAAAAAAAAAAGCCGATTTCTCAACGACAGTGAGAACTTGTAAATACATTGCCACACCACACCTAATTACAATTAATGAGATATATGAAGTTACTGATGAAGATTTACTAGAAGAGAGGGGTATCGTTAAAGAGGAAAGACCATGTGCATTACCTATTATTTCTGTACTGATAGATGGCCAACAGTATAAAGCCCTGATGGACACTGGTGCAATTATTTCCATCATTTCAGAAGATTGTTATCAAAGTCTGCTAAAAGGAGAGAACATGACAGTTCTACCTGTTTCTACCGTCAAAGTGAGAGGGATTTTCCAAGATAAGGCAGTGAAGTGCAAGATTCAAGTGTTATTGAACTTTGAGATCAATGGAAGGAATTATGAACAGATCTTCATTGTGGCGAGCAAGATCAATTTTGATATGGTGCTTGGAATCGATTTTATATCGAAGGTTGGAGCTATTATTGACATGAAGAACAGAAGTATTAGCTTTAATGATGGGTACATGATAACAGAAGAGATCGAAAAACAGGACGTGAAAAACCGTCTGGAAATAGACCTTAGGGAAGAAATTTTGAATACCATAATTAATGAAGTGGAAAATTTAGCAGAAATACCCAGTAGAAAAACTGAAGGATTTGAAGAAACCCAGAAAGACCGTGGGATAATCTTTTTAACCACGTTCCTAGAGATCCCGACTTAGGAAGGCAGCAGAGAATAGACAGAGCGAAAGAACAGCTCCAGAAAGCAGCACAAAAACGACTGAAAAGAGTAGCTGGAAAACGTTTTGGTGCTCCCTTAGAAATTGGAAATCTGGTATTACTACGCAGACCTGTCAAGGCTGATGTAAGTAAGAAAATCTACCCCAAATTTGGATTAGTGTTCATGGGTCCGTTTAGAATTACGAATGCCTATGGAAACAACTGTTATGAACTTTACGATGATGAGAATAATGTCGTTTATGGCAAGTTCAATGCTGGGAACTTGAAGAAATATTATCCAAGAGTAAACCAATAATAATTCAATTTCATGTTCAAGTGAATTGAGATATTTATAACACAGAGTTTAAAAACAATTTGCAACTGTTTTTAAAACGTGGTGAAGGGAGAATGCCCCCGGAAATTGAATTATATTGAGACCACGATGGCTGTATTGGAAAATATCAGTAAAGTTAAGGATGTCATAGTTATGACGTGGATATTCATGACGTAGGCACGGATGACGTAGGATTCATGCCAGTAGGCTGATTGAGCTGAGATTCTTGGTGACGTCATGATTTTGTTCGAGAAAGCTCAGAGATTTACGACGCAGTCGCAGGAAACAAGGTATTGTGCTAAGGAAGAAGCTACACTATTGGAGGAGAGACGCGAACCAATGAACGATAGTTTGGAAGGAAGACGGAGATTGCTGAAACTACGATATTCGATTACTTTTGGCATGCAGATTTGTGGAAATCTATTTTCAGTTATGGCATTGATTTGGAATTTTGAAGAAATTAATTTTGAGTTTTTGAATTTTGAAAATCCGTCAAGAATAGCCAAAGTTAAAACTTCTAGCAATGACGCAGCAACAGGCTATGGTAGGGATGGATACGCCCCTTAAGAAGTTGATAAAAGGTCGTGCACAGGAGAGAGGAGCACTGATACTCAGATCTCATACTCAGATCTCATATATATTTCTGGTGATATAGAGTTATTTTCAAGTGATTCAGTGAAGTAAGGTGTCTTTAGCGTGAGGTGAAAGCCTGGCGCATCAAACGAACTCGGGGCAGTTCCATTTCACGCTGCTCGAAACTAGGTGAAGTTGAAACGCGCACATTAACGTTTCCACCAGTCAAGATATCAAGCGCTAACTTCAGCCTTTTTGATAATTCTATTAGGCAGTATAACATTGAGGTGTATACAAGATTTGAACGATTTCACAGTGATACTTCGAAAGATATTGGAACTTTTAGGCTGCCAACAAAAGTGATTTTCTCTCCACAGGAGAAACACTTTTAAATTCCACGTTATACACTACGGCTGACACGTGGAGTGCAACAGTTTGGTATTACAACGATACATTCGACTATGGAACATTATAATATTACAGTGCTTTCGATGATTATAATCGTAGTTGAGATGGAAGGCTAAGGCTTTGATGCAATTGGGACATATATCATTGGAGTAAAGTAACAGCATGGAACTTCGTTAATCGTCTTTCTACAAAAGCGAGCATGTAGTGAACATCCAACTACACTCATGCATCGTTAGTCCATCGCTGATTTATACCAGAGAACAGTGGAAATATTTTCATACTCCACAACTATGAATATTTCTGCGGAAATAACTACATTAAACTTCATGACGAATTCCTGCATGAACTTCAGAGAACTTTCAAGAGAGGCCAGGGTTATCCCGGCGCACAATGAAGAATTTTGTCGGAAGGATGTTTCTCGTATCCACGGAGCAGTGCAATTTCGGAGGAGGAAGCAGTTCGATTCTCCGAGGACGCTGATTCCTGTTTCGAGGATGGAGCTCATCTTTAAGTTGGTGAAATGGATCCATCAGCAGTCTTCTTTGGGGAATTTTCCTCTGGAACTTCAACCGCAGATAAGGTAGTCGTGAACGTTTCTTGTATTATTTGAGTTTTGTAGCGATATTTGAGCAACCATTCTTCCCATATTTTCTGTCCTACCTTTTGCCCCATTTTCTTGATTGATATTTTTGTACTCAGTACACTTCGATGATTTATGCCTTTTTCTTCGATTTTTGAGACATTGCTATGTCATTGGCATACTTAAATAATTTTGGATCAGTTGAGACTGATGATTTAGATTCTTTCAGTAATTTGTATATTTTTTGTAGTCACGATTTGACTGTAAAGTTAACGATTTGCTATGGCAGATTTGAATTCAGACAGCGTGTTATTTTATTAAAGTAATTCTAATCAGTTAATTACTTTGACCAATTTTCTGTCATCCTCAAGAAAGAAGAATAATTAAAAGATTTTAGAGCGTTAAAATCTTTTACGATATCGACGATCTTTGAAATACTAGTCGTCTTATGAACATGATTGCAACATAGACATTTATCATTGCATTATAGACAATTTTATGAAATACGAACGTTAATTAAAATTTATTGAATACACTATAGTAATGAACATTTGATAGGAGTTTTTCTCAATTCTAGATTGGAACAATAATGTTTGCATTCCACAATCTGATTGTATTCTATTCGACTATTTTGCAGTTTAGTTGAACTTTGTTTGAAGATAGTATTTTTATACTGCGTTACTTTGGAGATGTTAATCTCAATTTTGATAGACCAGGCAGGAGTGTCTAACCGTATTTGCTATTAAATTTATTTGTGATTGGCAAATTTTTACTTCATATCGATTCATGAATGAAACCCACGAAGGTTAAATAATAACAGTCATTATTACAATTGATGAATATAAGAATTTTTAAAGAGGAACAATGGATGTATAATCGATAGTTCAGTGGACGTGTAAAAGTCGCTGTTGAGTAATGCCCTTGAATAATGAAGGAGGTTCCCACAATAATTAATGAAGTTGATGAATTATTAGTGGAGGTTTTTTGTGTGTAGTTTGGAAGATTTTTATGCCATATATATAAAGATATATGATGAATTTTGGGCCTATTGTTGTGCCATTTTTGTGCGTTATGAGCGAAGTATTTTCCCGCTGAATGTTATTGTTCTTGTTCTTTGAAAGATTATTCATATGAAGATACTGTTAAAATTAACAAGAGTGTTAAATAATTTGAGATAAAGATTTTGAATGGAGGTTACAGTCACAAATATTAATAATTATTATTAAACATTATTAAACCTGAATTTGACAGTTTAATATAACTAACCTTCATTGGTCGATTATATCAACACGATGTGAGTAATTATCAACCGGATAAACGTGTGGTTCAATGTATTCCTTGTATAAATAATATAAACAATTTAATATTGTAAAACAATTTTGTAAATATCTTTGTTAAATAATTTGATATGATAGTGATTAATAGAAGCGTGTATTAAATTTTCAATGGTCATTTGACATTGTTATAAACAATTTATTATTGTTATAAATAATTAATGAACTTTTGTTATTAACATTTAGAGTTTTTTTATACTCTAAACAACGCAAGTTAAGCAAGTGGTTTGAACAAATAATCATGATTTGGGATTGTTGGAGGAATCCACTGGTGTTTGAATGAAGCATGTAAGACATTTGCGTGATAATATTTCAGTTGAGATGCGAACATTTACGTATTTGAAAAGAGAGAGCCGAGCTCTGAGGTAGCACGCTTATGCTAGGGTTGAACGAACGGGTGTCCGCTTTGACTATACAGGTGCTTTGCAGCTGGTCCGGACAACTGTGTTACCGAGGCCAAGGGCGTTTCATAATAGCCTTGTGGCTATAAATAAAATGTGCAGTATATAAATACGCAAAGCAATTGATATATGTGTCTCATCCCAAATCCCGTTTCCATTCCCAGTGCATTACTATTTTTCGTTGCTATAAGCTTGAGAAAGCTAAAACATTATATGTGGAGAATACAGGTCCTACAGGAGGACATGGTTATGTGGTAAATGGCTTCTGATTGCCACGTATATTTTGTTGTTTCATTTTTGTTAAAAATCATTCTTTATGTGAAATTGTGCAGTTTAAAGTTTCTCGTCTTCGTTTTGGTTCATTTTAAATATCATGGTGGAGGTTATTGTGAGGACATACTTTTAAGTGATCCAGTTGACAACCCAGTCCCCGAGATATATTTAAGAGGTAAGTAAAGGTAAGTATGAACCCCCGTATATTTTGGTGTTTTCCACAATAATTTTCTTGTTAACTATTGTGCTCTAATCTCGATAGTGTCTGTCAGTGCCATTTTCATTGATGTAGCTATGCCGGCGCGTTTGATTATTGGCAATCCGATTGAGGGGGCGGATATCTGACAGCCTACTATCCGGGTTATCGGGTACAGTACCATCCTGGCATTTGCCCGAAGACGAAGTGGGAAACCACGGAAAACCACTTCGAGGATGGCTGAGGTGGGAATCGAACGCCCTCTACTCATTTTGACCACCCGAGGCTGAGTAGACCCCGTTCCAGTCCTCATACCACTTTTCAAATTTCGTGGCAGAGCCGGGAATCGAACCCAGGACCTCCGGGGCGGCAGCTAACCATGCTGACCGCTACGCTACGGAGGCGACCCTAAGTGTATATACTTCCCGAAATGTACTTAACAAAATAATACATATTTAGTACCAAATGATCAAATGGTTTGTAGGAACGCCAGAAAACGCTAATGAAATAGTTGATTTCAACACAACATATGATACAGTTATACTAAACCAGTTGTGTATCAATTATTATTGTAGCGCACCCGTGGCGTAAAGGTAGCGACTTGGGCTCATAGTCTGGGGGTTCGTGGATCAAATCCCTGCATGTTCAAATTTTTACGTGTTTTTCTTTTTCTTTTTGGCATTCATTGATTTCTAACTACTCACACGTTATAATGTTAAGCATATATTCTGTAGTTTGTATTTGCAATCGGAAATATTATATAGAGGTCGCCTCCATAGCGTAGCGGTCAGCATGGTTAGCTGCCGCCCCGGAGGTCCTGGGTTCGATTCCCGGCTCTGCCACGAAATTTGAAAAGTGGTATGAGGACTGGAACGGGGTCTACTCAGCCTCGGGTGGTTCAAATGAGTAGAGAGGGTCCGATTCCCACCTCAGCCATCCTCGAAGTGGTTTTCCGTGGTTTCCCACTTCGTCTTCGGGCAAATGCCGCGATGGTACCTACTGTAAATCCACGGCCGCCTCCTTCCCTCTTCCTCGCCTATCCATTCCATTCTTCCATCCCTTCCCATCCCTCCTGAGGCCCCTGTTCGCTTTGCAGGTGAGGCCGCTTGGGCGAAGTTCTGATCACACCTCCCCAGTTGTATCCATCCCGACCAGATGTTCCAAGCTCCAGGACACTGCCCATAGAGGCGGTAGTGGTGAGTTCCCTCGCTGAGTCCGTGGGAACCACCAACCTAGAGGGTAAATTGACTAAATACAAATATATATATATATATATATATATATACTTATAACATCACATATTCAACACTCGAATACAGCGATTAATATTCGTTGACGTTGATCTGCGGTAGAGACTATTGTTGTAGTTGTTGTTGTTTTTGTTGTTGAATCGTTTTCTTGTAATCCCGTTTACTTGGGTGTGTGTAGAAGCTGTCTTATAACCTGTGTCACTGTGATGTCTGCAGGCTTACTATTGTGTGTACTCTTATACGTGGAAGGTTCTGGGTAGGAAACTGTTGTTGTTGTTGTTGTTTCATTTGAGATGCATGAGCATCATGGTCATTTAGCCGCGTGTAATTGGATGAGTGTGGAATTTTGTCTGATAACCTGTGTTATTGTGATGGCTGTATTAGTCTGTGTATACTGGGTGAGTTCTCCGCTCCTTATTTTTCTAATTATTGGCCACACACACAACGTCTGATGTCAGCATGGCCGACAGTTCACTGTCTACAGCCAAGCCACAATGACCCTAAACGACTTTACAAGATTTATGACGACATTGAAGCAAGACCTTAACAAAAACATGTGTGCGACAAGTGATTATTGTTTTAGCTTTTTAGAGAAATACCCGAACTACTCGGTACCTTCACCAATGTTTAGGTATTGAGGAACCTAACTGCTTGGATGAGGGAGATCTGCGGGGACGTCTAGGGAGGAGTTAATGTAAAGGGGGTGAGGAGGGGTTGCAGGGGGCATACTCACCATGCTTAACTCAGGGGCCTTAGCACGATAGGCTCCTGCTAATGCAGCAACAGGCGTGCCTCCATGCAGTCTTCCACTATCGCTCATTCAACATGCAAGACGGATCTTAACTTGGCTACAGACTAAGAGGAAGGGTTTCTTAACTACGTGAAATGAAAGAGATCCCTTGACTGTCAACTAGTTTTTTTGTACTAATAAAGGTAGAGGGAGAAAATAAAATAGGGGGAAGAAGGAAGCAGACACACTCACCCTACCGTGTCCAGTTGTCCATGTGGTGACGTTGTGGAGACCACGGCAAAGGCACCGTCCTTGCCGGTCCGGCGTTTACGTAGCACTTGAGCATTGTGAGTTCACAAAAAGAAAAGAGGCCGGGCGCCTGTGTGTCCCTCGTATTCAAAGATTCATTGCGTAGAGTCATCCCTGGTCAGCGTAATGTGGAGTGGCACGTCCGCCGTGGCCACCTTATACTGCTAGCTGGCAGCTATGGGGCTATGACCTGTCGTGCTTGCTGCAACCCTGTCCACATGTTCGTAGTTCTGTATCTCCTTCTTGTAATGTTAATAAATTGTACGTGAATGTAGACATAACCCTTGTATGAGGGTCGGGGCTACAACATTATTCAATGCATCAAATTGCCATACGGGCATGTACAAGGAACATGCCGATTTTACGGTATCAGTTGAATACGAAATTAACGCTGGGTACGGTGGCATACTGATAATAAACGTGAATGAACCTTCGAATCGGAATGCAGTATCACATCTCATACACTTTGAGGCAAGGAGAAGGGACGAGTAGCCGTGGTTCAATGGGCTAAGAGCGAAGGAGGTAGCGAACCTGGTTTTGGGAGGTGGGTTCGAATCCCACCACCTCTAAATATTTTTATGCACGTTTTAATCTTTGTGGGGTTAAATACAAGATGATGATGATAATTGTTGTTTATGGAGCCTAACATCTATGTTATCGGCCCCTAATGGTTTGGGTGTTCATGAAAAATGAAGATGAACCTTTAATTAAATCTAATGTCATCGCGGCAGGAGTTGGCAGTTGAACACGCTGTGACGGGGTGCGGGGGATCTTGCAGTACGCATGCGCGCCTATTCCTAACTTAAATATATCGACTTCGCGCATGCCAATGGTTATTATTGCAGCAGACGACACGCAGCCAGTGAAAAAGGAATGTGCTGAGTAAGTGAAGCAAGTAGTGACCAACTCAATGTTTTTGGAGTGTGCGATACGCAGTGAGCGGGAAGACATCTGCAGTTCAAACACAACTGCCAACTCCTGGCGCGATATCAGTAACTACAAACGTACAAAATTAAAAAAGGAAAGGAAAACAATAGAAGAGTAAGGGAAATAAAAGAAAGGTGGAAGAAATGCACTCAACCTCGAAGAATGAGGATTGAGGGATTTTGAAAGAAGGAGAGCCATGAATGGCAGAGAGGAAAGGGAAAGAGGAGAGGGCCCGCCCCAAAGGCAAGGGAAAATAGCGAAAAATCGGACCCAGCTAAGGAATTCTTTGGGATCGATAACTCTCGAACTCATCAGCTGTGATCCCTTGAGAGTGTAGCATTATCCAAGGTACACAAGAACTGTTGGAGATACACACACTGCCTCCTAGAAGGCCTTGAGCAGAAGGCTGGAGATACCTGAAAGAAAAACTAGAGGTCTGACCCCTCGAAGAATGAGGGATCAGGAAGAAAGGGAGAAGAGCCAATTAAGGCGGCAAAGGAGAGACTCGCCTGGTCTTGGATACCCTAATACCATCGGGGTCGGAAAGAAACAAGAGTTGACCAAGAGAGATTGGCAGGAAAGAAGACGGAGAGGAGCCCGGCCTAAGCAAGTCGAAGCAATGCCCGACTCAGCTGGGGTCCCGTGGTCGCCAACCCACCTCCCACCAAATGTGAACTCCTCGGGGATCAAATACAGAAGCATAGCGATTAAATAACCAGTGCTTCTACGCTGGGCATTGTGTCAAGCCAGTACACATTGAACCCTGAATAAACACTGCATGCTATTAGTCAAATGTGGCACGAATGCCCGTGTATATGGTTCCCAAACCTTAAAATGTGTATACAAATGTTTATCGGTGGTGGGATTCGAATCCAGCTCCGAAAATCAGACCAATTACCTTCTACGCACTTATCCCATTGCAACACTCCTACTCGTTTCTTCTCCTTGTCTGAAAGCGTATGAGATGTGATACTGCTTTCCGCTTCGAAGGTTCATTCACGTTTTTTTTTATCAGTAAGCTACCGTACCCAGCGTTAATTTCGCATCCAACTGAAACCGTATAATCTGCATGTTCTTTATGCATGCCCGTGTGACAGTTGGATGCATTGAATTATCACTTGTCGCACGAATGTTTTTGTAATGATCTTGCTTCCATGTCGTCATAAATCTTGTAAAGTCGTTTAGGTTCATTGTCGCTTGGCAGGGGACGGGGAACTGTCGACCATGCTGGCTGGCATCAGACGTTGGAAGTGTGGCCGAATGCTAGAAAAATAAGGGGCAAAAACTCACCCGGTATATATAAGGTGCGTTCAAAAAGTAACGAGCCGGAGGCTGGAATGCGCAAACCGGTGACTACATCGGCTAATCGTGGCGTGTGTAACGAGGTGTGGTTCCGACCAGAGCGTGGAAGGTCACAGCCCGTCGCTAGAGGGTACGCGCGCACGTCACGTGACGATACAAAGCGAGCAGCAGCATGCATCAATCGTCCAACGCTGCCAGTCGCATTGAAAACAGTGACATGGAGGCGTCAAACGAAGAGCAAAGAGGTGTTGTTCGGCTTCTGACAGCGGAAGGAGTAGGGGGAGCGGACATTCATCGCCGAATGTCACAAGTGTACGGTGAACACTGCATGTCCCTTGCAAGGGTCAAGGCGTGGCACCAGCGCTTCCGGGTAGGACGGGTGTCGTTGGCCGATGATGCCCGGTCTGGGGCACCCCCCTGCATTATCGATGACAACGTCCAGCTGGTTGATGCACTCATTACCCAGGACCGCCGAGTGACAGTGAATGCCATAGCCGCCGTGGTTGCTCCACGACAATGCACGACCTCATACGGCCAACACAGTCGCGACACTCCTGCAGAAATTCAATTGGGAGGTTCTCGGCCACCCTCCATACAGTCCAGACCTCTCTCGCTGTGATTACGCAATGTTTGGTCCCCTTAAAAAGGCTCTGCGGGGCCAACGATTCACCTCGGACGCCGACGTCCAGCTGTACGTGCGGAACTGGTTCACGTCGCAGCCCAGGGAATTTTATGAGACAGCCATTCACCGCCTCGAGTCACAGTGGGACAAGTGCCTCAACAACCAGGGCCAATACTTCTAATATACAGGTACTGGTTTCTGTAATTATGCCTCTGAATCGTTACTTTTGGAACGCACCTTATAATTCAAGTGAGGATTCAATCAATCAACGTTTAATATCCGTATAACTTAGCACGTTGTATTTCAACAGCCTACTACAACCAACATTCTATTATACTCCTTGAAAAGGACAAAGAGTTATAACTCTACCCATGCATTTAGGAGAAAGTAGGCTGTATGTTCTTTACTGAACATCTTGTTTTATTTTATTGACCCTCAAAGCTGAGAGCTTTAAGACAGACTTCATGTTGATGACTGGGCTACTCGATGAAAGAAAGGAAGGAAGCTTTTAGTTTTACGTGATCTTGCGATCATGAGCCACTGGACCTACTTTTTACGTGGAATCCGAACCATAGGACATGGCATTTCACTTCTTAAATAGCTTGCCATGGTAGGTGAGTGGTCAACTTGTCGGTCTACTAACACCAAGCTTGCAGGTTCGCTCCTTGCCGTGGTAAGTGATTTTTGAAAGGCGGCAAAAATTACGACGCCATGTCATACGATGTTGGCATGTCAAAGTACCCATTTGAATTTAGTAGGCCGTGTTCATAATGGCAAAATTAATCTCGGGATTTTCCGCCAACACAAAGTTCCTCATTTCTCTACTAGAAAGCGCTATAGAGTTCAAGGAGCTTAGATATCTAGCCTCCTTGACTTTCATAGTGCTTCAAGGAACAACGAAATTCGACATGCAAGCTACCCTTTCGGTGTCAAATAATAAACCTTGCACCCGGCACCCGAGGCGTACAATATTATTATTATTGCTGCTTAAATCTCACATGCATTGACCGAGAATCAAACCTGGTCCACTTGGTGAGAGGCAAATAGCTTGACCGCTGCGCCACCACGCTCCCGCTACACGCTAAAAATCCAAGGTAAAAATTCCAGCTTGTTCCCCTGATTGCATTGTTGCCTGACTCCGCGGATACCCGGGATCAATTCCCACCTCAGCCATCCTGAAAGTGGTTTTTCGTGTCTTCCCACTTCTACTCCAGGCAAATGCCAGGATAGTACCTAACATAGGCCGCTTCCTACCCAAATCCTACTTCGATCACAAATACACACATGAGTAGAGTTAACACAGTGTCACAGGTTATAAGTAAAATTCTACATTTACCCAAGTAGGCCTACACGGGTCTACACGACCACGATGCCACAAAGCCCCTAAGAGAATCAACAACAACAATTCCAGCCTTTTTACCGGCCACCCTATATATTGATATCCCAAGTATTTGCATCAATCACTCCAGGAAGATACTGGAATGGTGTCCTGGAACCACTATGTTAGTCCCAGAACTGAGCTTGTTACAGTTACACACTGTACTAAAAAGACCACAATAACACAGGCTATGGAAATACTCCATATGCAGTCTGAAACTTAGAGTAATTAGCCTTAACCGTAACCATGACAACGGTAGTTCAGGAAGTCCCATTCAATTTTCTAGCAATCTCAGCGAAAGATAATACCTTTGCATTTGTTAACAAGCTTGCCACGGTGGGTGAGTGGTTATTGTGTCGGACTGCCAACCCCAAGCTTGCAGGTTCGCTCCTGGCCATGGTAAGTGATTTTTGAAAGGCGACCAAAATCACGACACACATGTCATACATACGTTGTTGGTATGTTAATGAACCAATTTGAATTCAGTAGACCGTGTTCATAATGGCAAAATTAATCTCGGGACTTTCCGCCAACACAAAAGTTCCTCCTTTCTCTACTAGAAAGCGCTATAGTGTCAAGGAGCTTAGATACCGAACCACCTTGACTTTCATAGCGCTCCAAGGAACAAATAAAACATTCGACATGCAATTCGCCCTCTGGGCATCGAATAACAAAGCTTTCACCCGGCACCCGAGGCAATATACCAGGAGGTTTACCCGCCCCTTATTTGATGAATGATTTCGAAGTGAAATGCCATGTCCTGTGGTTCGGATTCCACGTTAAAAGGAGGTCCCGTGGCTCATAATCACTAGATTCACGGTCACGTAAAACTACAATCTTCCTTCCTTCCTTTATTTGATGAATGAAAGAATGAATGAATGAATTATTTTTTCGAAATGCACAACCCTAGGAAACCGACTTCAGTAGCTAAGCTTGCTAACGCGCTGGTTCAAGGAGCCAAGCCATCTGAGGGCTCGGTAATCGTATGTTCGAATCCTACCGTCGGGCGTCCACGAAACAGTTTTCCATGGTTTCCCATTTTCAATTCAAGGCAAATGGCGGGATGGTACCTTGTAGTAGGCCTCGGTTGCTGCTTCCATTTCTTACCCAATCTCATACATCTTCATTATCTCCTTCTCACATCAACTCCTGCCATAATGTTGGCGTCAGAAAGGGCATCTGTCCGTAATAACCACCTATGACGTAAATCATCCCAACTCATCCTCACGCTACGTAGGCTTCAGCTAAACAACTCAGTGCTGGAAAACATCCTTTAATGTCATAAATAGACCTTCCATTAACACTTTTCCTCCTTTGACGCCTGTTTACCAGCTCTTGATGGATGCAGTATTTTTGCACAGGCTAGAGGAAAATGTGCCTTTTCGCCGGTATCTCTGTCTCATTCAAGGCTGTGATTACTGTATACGGAAGCTACTGAGGTATGAGTGTAGCAGAGTAATGACCTTCCGGGCACAACTAGTGCCTGTGGATGCTGGTTGGTTGGTTCTTAAGTTTGTGTAGAATCTGTCTGATAGCCGGTGTTAATTGTGATGACTGTATTAGTGTGTGTTATCTGTATTTTTTTAATTTAAGTACAGACTGAAACTTAGAATTTTTCAATTAGTTCCTACTTTTGCCGCCAAGCACCTCCGTCAACGACTACTAGCCTAGGCCAAGTTCAGAACTTAGCTACTAGACTCCACTGCAGTCGGCTCTTGGCAACGAACGCAGAAACCTAAGAGCGTTGTTTACATTCTTAACCTATCCAATTTAGCCTCACACAGGTGTAATTAGTGGAAGGTTCTTTAACATGCCATAAATCTATGACATGGGACCGCCGGATTTACTTCCCCTCCGAAGGAAGGCATACTGAGGGATTTTTAACGCTCTTAAAAAGCCGACGGCTTCGGCCGGGTTTGAACCCGCTATCTTGGGCATAGAAGCTCAGCATGCTACCAACTACGCCACCGAAGCCGCCCGTGTGGACGCTGTGAATGGTTCTATTCGTAGGGTTGGTACTGCTGTACCGACTCAGTGAGGAATGCAATGACAAACTACTTCACTCCTCCCCTTGCTTAGTGCATCTCATTATAGTGCTCCCTTTGGATTTTGTGGATTTCAGCCCACATAACCGATAGTGGCACTTTATGAGGATTACCTAAGAGACAGGTGAATTTATAATTATTGTTCGTAGTTTTCTCTACAATTTCCTAACATAAAGGATACACTAAACGTTTCTTACGAGGTGCCGACATGATGACATGCGGTAGACTCATGATTGTTAACTGGGAACTCAACCATATCCGGTCGATTAGGTTAGCAGTTTGCCTATTCTACCACTACGAGCACTAGTGTGAGTCAATGCAGAGTATCACTTAAGGCCTTTTAACTAGGGCTCGGATTTTTAGGGAAATAAATATTTTTTTTATGTAAATATATATTTTAAGCATTTTTTCTATAAATACATAAATTCCTGCTTTTCACTTATTAGCACATAAAAAGACAAAATATTTACATTTAACACAAGTTGTTCAGTAAAGAACATATAGCCTACTTTCTCCTAAATGCATGGGTATTGTTATAACTCTTTGTCCTTTTCAAGGAGTATAATTGAATGTTGGTTGTAGTAGCTTGTTGAAATTCAACGTGCTATAGGGATATTAAACATGAATATGAGGTGCCCTTTACTAGTGCTACCTCTGTAAAAAAATTCATTCAATTCGGTTTCACCGTGTTTGAATTGATATGGGGAATGGATTTGCACACATACATGGCCGCTATTTGCAAACTATTGGGCTGATGACCTTGTAGTCAGTCATAAGATGCTTTCCACAAAAAGGCATGTTGTTGCAAAATCTGGTAGAGATCAAATTATTAGGATGGTCGTAATTTGATTTAAGCTTTTAATATTTGGGTGGCCGTCATTCCGTTTCCGTCAAGATGGCGGCGATATAAAACATGACACTGAGGTGCCCTTTGCTAGTGCTACCTCTATACCAAATTTCGTTCAATTCAGTTTCACCGTGTTTGAATTGATAGGGGGGAATCGATTTGCACACATACTTGGCCACCATCTGCAAACTATTGGGCTGATGATCTTGCAGTTTGGTCAGAATATGCTTCCCACATAAAGATATGTTGTTGCAAAATTTGGTAGAGACTAGATTATTAGCTTTTAACATGTGGGTGGTCGCGATTACGTTTCCGTCAAGATGGCGGTAATATAAAACATGACACTGAGGTGCCCTTTGCTAGTGATACCTCTGTACCAAATTTCGTTCCATTCGGTTTCACCGTGTTCGAATTAATAGGGGAATCGATTTTCACACAAAGATGGCCCCCATCCGCAAAATATTAGGCCAATGACCTATTAGATTGGTCAAAGAATGCTCCCTCCATAACGGTATGTTGATGCAAAATTTGGTAGAGATCGGATGATTAGGTTAATCGTAATTTGATTTAAGGTTTGAACATTTGTGTGGCCGCCATTACGTTTCCGTAAAGATGGCGGCTATATAAAACTTGACAATGAGGTGCCCTTTGCCACTGCTACCTCTGTACCAAATTTAATTCCATTCGGTTTCGTGTGATCGAATTAATAGGGGGAATCGATTTTGACACAAAGATGGCCGCCATCCGCAAACTATTAGGCTAATGACCTGTTCGATTAGTCAAAGGATGGTCCGTCCATAAAGGTATGTTGTTGCAACATTTGGTAGATATCGGATATTTATGTTAATCGTAATTTGATTTAAGCTTTGAACATTTGTGTGGCCGCCATTACGTTTCTGTCAAGATGGTGGCGATATTTAAACATGACACTGAGATGCCCTTTGCTAGTGCTACCTCTGTACCAAATTTAGTTCCATTCGGATTCACCGTGTTTGAAATAATAGGGGGAATCGATTTCGACACAAAGATGGCCGCCATCCGCAAACTGTTAGGCTAATGCCCCATTAATTTGGTCAAAGGATGCTTCCTCCATAAAGGTATTGCGCCCGAATTTATTTAAGGCCAATACCAAAGATCCAGACGGGATATGAACTGGGACCCAGGAAAAATAAAAGAACGAATTAAAATCTTTTATACCTCAAAATTCGTGAGATATGGAAAACCTGAGTTGAAATAGTGTAATACTATGCATCATTAATAATGAAGCAATTACGGAAGGCAAGAAGGAACGATTTAAATGTGGTTGTATATTTATTATCTGAATGTAGGGAGGCCTACATTGTAAGAGTGCGTCACGCCACGAGGAGTGAGAGAAACGTCATACAGGGGGAGAAGGGATCAAGGTTGATGACACACTGAGTGAGGAGAAGTTTATGGAGCTACGTCACACCGCGAGAGGGGAGGCAGAGCGAGGAACTTGCCGTACACAGAGGGCAAGGACGAGGAGTTCTTTCCAGATCGCGACGAGACAAGACCGCGAGTGGAGAAACAAGTAGTTTTCAGAATAGTGCTACGCATTACGAAGGTGGGAAAAGACGAGTGTGAAGTTCAGAAGGCTGTGACTTGCAGAGCAAGGAACATTCTAATTCAGACCAGCACAGCATATAGACCAGTGATTTTGAAACACAGCTTGATATTACAGTATTCCAAAAACGAAGCAATTATACATCGCATGCAGACAGATGCAAACGTTTCACTTCTACAGAAGAGCTTCATTATTTCTACACTTTAGCTCATACTTGGAAATTATACAGAATGCAGTTCGTGAATTGGCAACGGGGAAGTTGTAAAAGTGTCATCATTAAAATGAGTATGACTACGTGCTAAGGTGCATATCATAGGGAAGTAGAAGCTACAAAAATGCAGAGTTGAGTCCAGAATTCCACAACATGGACGGCGCAGCGGAACATATACGCGATGCACAGAAATGCAGAACAAATCTCTACTTCTTAACACAAGTTCATATACATCCAGTAAACTCTAAAAGACTTTTATAAAACAAACGAATTTCAACCTTGAGAAGCGATGTCGGCGCAGTGATGGGGTATCGTAAGAAGATCCAGACAACGTGCGGGAGACGAGCGAGGGAGTGCGGATGAGACATGCTGTTTCACGGCGAGGTCGCTAGCCCAGTTACGTCACCGACCTTTTTCCACTGGGAGAGATGTCCAGCTGGCCCCGTCACAACCGGTTCGCATAGCTGTGGGCGGTGCGCTCTCACACACACATTTGGCTTGCCAGACGAGACATGGTACATTTGAGACCGTCTTCAACTCAAGGTAGAGAAGAGATTGATTTATATTTGGTAGAATTGTAGTCATGTTCTGTGTTTATCCTAATTGACCAACCGTATAATTTTGTCATTGTATTTAAAATTGTGTAGATTTTGATCTAGTATTTTTCGTATTTTCTTAGGAGTCATTATTTATTTTTCATTGAAAATTTCCGTCATTTGGACGAAATTTTATTTGCGTATCGCAGTTGTAAACGCTAAAATCATTTCAATATAAAATCGTTTAGAATTATAGGTACTTGCGTTAAATTAAATAAGTCTGTTTTATGCGCAGCGATGGAACGTATATTGAACAATTTAAGTACCGTATATTCAAGAAGTTATGTCACGAAGTGTCAAATATTTCGACAACTCATGATGTTGATTCGAGTGTCAGAAATTTATTTTAAACCAATTGTGAACAAAAAATGGATTGTTACACGACACAAAATCTGATAAAAGATAGTCCAAATACTTGATAGATAATTAAATCAATGAATACCAAATTCACTGTAATGAAGCAGATAGATATGTAGAACTATGCTGTAACCTGATAAACCATATTTCCTAGTAACAAAGGTATTTCAAGAACCTTTATATATATATGTCCAATAAAACATTTAGAGCATTAAAAAGCCTAGATAAATATTTTAAACAAATATTCCACGAAGATAGTCAAGGCCTTAGTATAGTCACAAATAAGGAGGACACACATATCATTTGTTAAATATGAATTCTTGCTGATAATTCCTTAAAAGTTGCAATAATGTAAAACTGAATTTAAATACGTGAAAAGGAGTTAAGAAAGTTAAATCACAGGGTGAGATAAAAGTAACTGTATAGAAGGTAATTACAGAAATGAAGTTATAGGCATGATGAAATTTTGTATAAGGATAGAGGAGATTGTTAATGTTTGTTTCTTGAACAATATTCACAATGGACGTGGATATTTAATAAAGTTACTAATTTTCTTTGCATAGAGTGAGAAAATGCACTGAATGGGAGTTTAGATTTGGAATACCGTGCAAGAACGGAATCGTAGACGTAAATGAGTTACGTATTTTCACGAAAGGAGACTGAGGAGTCTCGTTTTTCTAGTTTTGATCACAGCGAATGTGACATTGTTTAATTGTATTCAAGGAAAGTTCTGTACAGGGTGTTTAAGAAATAATGTGATTGTTGTATAATTTTGGAAGAGAAGTGTGTAATGAAGGTCAAATGCCATGCACTTCGAATATTCACGTTTATCAAAGAAAATGTAAGCCGAGCAAAGAATTTCAGGAATTTTTCGAGATTTAATGATCAAATGGGAGAAGACAAAGTAAGAACAGTGCTGAACTTAAATGTTTGTCACCTATGTTCTATTGATTCAGACTAGTATTTATACTTTCAACCGATAGAGTTACGGTGTTTGTTACGGTAGTTGAGTGGTAAAGACTCATTTGTATTATAGGTAATTAAATCACTTCAACACAGTTAAGTGTATATTTGTGCGAACCACGAACCATTGTATATATGGACATATTTAATACTGAGTAAATTTTTATTTTACATATTTAGATGTGGAACTACGGTTCAAATATGAAACGGAATGTATAATATAGGGTAATGTTTAAAATCACGCCGTTTCATAATTATTCTTGTTATATTAGTGCCATGTTTTAATTTATTTTGAGTTTTTTTTCTTGCAGTGTCTGGTAGACACTATTGATAGACATGCAGTCAGTATATGTCTGTATTTTTCTTAGCACAATAAACGACTGGCGCTCTTTAGCGAATTAGCCAATTTTTATCTTAGCTGACATCGTTTTCATTTTGTCATCGCAGAAAATAGTACTGCTAGGTAAGATACAGGCGCTCACTATAGAAAAACCTTATCACCCCTCGAGATTGGAGTTTCTCGATTTGCTTTAATGTAAAAGATAGTAGAAATTTGTACTTACGCTGGTAGTACTATTTTCTTTTATAGATCTACCCTGTGTGTTCCTGGAATTCCCAATTTTTACTTAGCAGACAATGGTAAGTTTGTGAGCTGGGTAGCTACGTGTCTGCAATCCTTTACAGTGCAGCGGATATAGGTACAGATTGGTGAATTCGGGCGCAGTATGTTGTTGTAAAATTTGGTAGAGTTCGGATGATTAGGTTAGTCGTAATTTGATTTAAGCTTTGAACATTTGTGTGGCCGCCATTACGTTTCCGTCAAGATGGCGGCGATATATTACATGACACTGAGGTGCCCATTGCTAGTGCTACCTCTGTAGCAAATTTCGTTCCATTCGTTTTCACCGTGATCGAATTAATAGGGGGAATCGATTTTGACACAAAGATGGCCGCCATCCGCAAACTATTAGGCTAATGACCTACTCATTTGGTCAAAGGATGCATCCTCCATAAAGGTATGTTGTTGCAAAATTTGGTAGAGATCGGATGATTAGGTTAGTCGTAATATGATTTAAGCTTTGAACATTTGTGGGGTCACCATTACGTTTCCGTCAAGAGGTTATAATAATATGTTTTAATGAACTTGTGAACGAGCAGAAAGGAGAGCGCTGTCACATCGCCAGGCAAGATTATATCCGGCGCGAGAATTCGTTCTGCTCAATCGAGAAATTGTGGGCGCTCATTAATTTGAAGGATCTGACTAGGCCGAGGTAGTCGGATATATGAAAGGAGGGAAAGATTCGTGATTCTCCAAATAGTATGGCAATGTTGGTCGTCAATCGTATATCTGATACCATATTTGGTGACTTAAAGGTAGAATTAATTAAATTACATATACGAGTACAGTAGGTCTATCGAAAGGGTTCAGTTTACCGTCTTGGAAAGTAGTACAATGGAACGTCTACATTGCCAAGATGACTTCAGCTTGAAATATAAAATAATAGTAATTATAATGAAAATCCACAGCCTGCTTCCAGTCTCCGACCGGGTCAGGAATGGAATGAAGGAAGCCCCCATCTAGCGGCGAGGAGAAGAACTGTGCCGGCTGCCGAGGCCTGACGCACTCCTCTGGGGCAATGATTAAATGAATGACAGATGAAATGAAATGATAGTGGAGAGTGTTGCTGGAATGAAATTTTGACAGGGAAAACCGGAGTACCCGGAGAAAAACCTGTCTGTCTCCGTTTTGCCCAGCACAGATCTCAAATCGATCCCAAGGGATTTGAACCACGGTCCCAGCGGTGAGAGGCCGGCGTGCTGTTGCCTAAACCACGGAGGCTTCAATTATAATAATAATAATAATTAGAAAATGCAGAAGGCAGCATTACCAGGCAGCTGTAACAGGAAATTCTTGAATAGTGATTGAAGGCCAGCAAAGCTTCTTTTGTACGCCCACCGAAGTTTTGCCCAAGACCAGAAGAACTGTGTTTAATGAGCAATTTGTGACATACTATTCTCATTTTCAGCCTACTTTTCACATTTTGCAAAAATGAGGAAAAAGTAGACTATGAGAAGGATCCGGGCAAATGTCTGTCTGTCTGTCTGGCTGGCTGTGTCTCCCTCCCCCCCTATCAACTACCAAACGGCTGCAGCAATCGAATCCAAATTTGGTATGAGTAAAGATATATACCTGAATATCTCAATCCCATATGTGAAAATTATGTCAGTGCTACCAACTGCTGAAAAACCACAATTGAAATTTGAGCTCCATGTTGGATATCTTGGAAAGTATGCATGGAAGCTATTCCAAAATTGGCACACATACAGATAATAATATTTCAGTTTAATTTCCAGGAGGCCATGCTTGGCAGTGTTTCCAAAATGATTCTAAGCCTGGCGATATGTCCAATTTTCAAATGCATATAACTTCCACACTATCAATTGGATTTCAACCAAATTTCGTATGTACTATTTGTACATAAACAGATACGGCTGAGCGTATTCTTAACAGCCACCAGGGCTTCCAACTGTTAATAAATGCTCTCACTCTATTTTCTTATCCAAATACCAATATATCAGAAAGTATACAAGCCGACAGCATTTAACTATGCACACGTATAGTACCTAACATTCTAAATTAATTTGGTGTAACTTATGTGCGTCAATGCTACCATCATGATTCTAAGCCTGCTGATAGGACCAAGTTTTAAATACACGTAACTTCTATACTATCAATTGGATTTTAACCAAAATTCGTATGTGCTATGTGTACCATAACAGATATTACTATGCTTATTCTTAAGAGCAACCAAGGCTGCCAACTGTTAATAAAAGCTGTCTCTATTTTTACCCTAATATTAATATATCAGAAAGTATGTAAGCCAACAGCTTTAAAATTTGCACGCGTATATTACCTGACATTATAAATTAATTTGGAGAAACTAATATACGTCAGTGCTGCTAACATGACTCTAAGCCTGCTGATAGGTCCAATTTTAAAATTCATGTAACTTCTATTCTAATAAATGGATTTCATCCAAAATTGGCACAACAAGAGATCATAATATGTCAGATTATTTCTGACCAACACATGCACGACATTGTTGCCAACATGATTTTACGCACGCTGATAGTGCCAATGTATTCTGTATTCTGTATTTTGTATTCTGTACCTTAAGATATGGAACTAACAATATATTCAGTCACCAGGGCTGCCAACTGTAGTGCTCTATTAGGCTACATTATGCCAGGTATATTTCGAACTAATTAGAAATTTCGATATTACCAATTTAATATCGACATTATTCTAGATAAGTCTATATAGATTGTCATGAATCTTAAATTTTAAGAAAAGTAGGCTCTTTAGTTCGTCACGGAACTTCTTGTTATTTTTATTTTTTTTATTGGGAGGAGAAGTGCATTTACGCATGGAATGTCGGGCTCCTGAGTGACAGAATAACCGACTAAAACTCCCTGGAACCGCTTATCACATCACTTCCAGCTAGAGCCATTTTATCTTTGCCCATAGGGCACTCTTCCGTAGTGAATATTATCTTCACTGGCGATTCAGGTCTGTCTGTTCGGAGGATATTTACAACAAAACTATCTAACATCTTTCAATTTCTTTCACTTTGTAGTATCTCCGCAAAAATAATGTGCTCTAGAAGAGACTGTCTATTTTGAACCCACCGTCCACATGTGAAGAAGTGTGATTAGCATTATCTATATATATAAAGTACAAAGTTTGTCTGACTATTTATCTGTTTGTCGGTCTGTTATGTATACAAATCTACACCGTTTCACCGATCTGAACCAAAATTCGTATACTTACCCTTTGGAACTCTGCGGGTAACCCTGTCCACATGAAATTTCGGACAGACCACCCCATTCCCTGTATTTAGGCCCTTTGGCACAAATCTACACCGTTTCACCGATCTGAACCAAAATTTGTATACTTACCCTCTGGAACCCTACGAGTAACACTGTTTACATTAATTCGGACAGACCACTCTATTCCCTGCATTTAGGCCCTTTGGCACAAATCTACACCGTTTCACCGATCAGAACCAAAATTCGAATGCTTACCCTATGGTACCCTGCGAGTAACACTGTGTGCTTGAAATTGCGGACAGACCACTCCATTCCCTGCATTTAGTCCTTTTGGCCCAAATCTATACCGTTTCACCGATCTGACCCAAATTTTACATACTTACCCTTTGGAACCCCACAAGTAACACTGTTTACTTTAAATTTCGGACAGACCACACTATTCCCTGCTTTTTGGCTGTTTGGCCCAAAACTACACCGTTTCACCGATCTGAACCAAATTTTACATAATTACCCTTTGGAACTCGACGAGTAATACTGTCCACTTGAAATTTCGGACAGACAACTCTGTTGCCCGCATTAAGGCCCTTTGGCACAAATCTACATTGTTTCACCGATCTGAAACAAAATTTGTATACTTACCCTTTGGAACCCAGTGAGTAACACTGTCCACTTGAAATTTCGGACAGACCACTCCTTTCCCTGCATTACGGCCCTTTGGGACATATCTACATCGTTTCACCGATCTGAACCTAAATTTGTATACTTACCCTCCATCTCAAACAAATTTTAGATACTTACCCTTTGGACCCCGACGAGTAACTCCGTCTACTTGAAACTTCGGACAGACCACTACATCCCGTGCATTTAGGCCCTTTGACAAAAATCTACTTACCCTTTGGAACCCCCACCTCAGTGCTCGAAGACCACGTTTAAAGTGGTTCACTTCGGTGAAACTGTTCGGGATCAGAAATTCACGTTTTAAGGCCCTTGAACCAATCGTGTCGAAAGTTAAGCAACACCACAGTCTTCCCAGCCTGTGATGTTTAATATATGTTTTTCTATTGGTTTGTAAGTTAGATGTACCAGTTCAGTAGTAGTAGTCGTCTTAATTATCATCTCTATCAAAAGGGCAAATGACCTAGATTTTATGTCCTAGAACCAATCGTGTCACACCACATAGTCTTCCTCGCCTGTGATATTTAAAATATGTATTTCTGTTAGTTTGTAAGTTTGATGTAACAGTTCAGTAGAAGTCGTCTAAATTATCATCCTTAATGCCACTAATCACCACCACATAAAGTCTTGATCGACTGTGATTCATAAAATGTTTCTTTCTAATACGTTAGTTTGTAAGTTTATTGTGTCAATTCAATAGTGGTAGTGTATGTATGGCCCCTATGCGTTTATGTACCATTCATCCGATTGCGATAAAACTTGGGTGATTTGTGTGGATTTGAAGGAAGGTTTCTAGCTACAAATTATTTATGTAACACAAAAAGGTGAGGGACTTAACAGGAAGTTTTAAATACCACAGTCGCCCTATTGCACAATGCCAGTTGTGATGATAATGATGATGATTATATTTGTTGTTTTAAGGCGCCTAACATTGAGGTTATCGGCCCCTAATGGTTTGGGGGATCGTGAAAATGGAAGTACAACTAAAACTAACTACAAAACTTACGGTCTAGAAGAAGATAAGGACAAAAGATCGTAATAAGGGAAATAAAAGATAGGAGGAAGGGAAATGCCCTCATCCCTGGATAAATGAGAATTGAGGGACTTGGAATGAAGGAGAGCCACGAAAGGCAGATAGGAAGGGGAAAGAGGAGAGGGATCCGTCCCAAAGGCAATGGAAAAAAGGGCTAAAACCGGACCCAGCTCAGGAATCCCTCGGGGTTGCCAGCTTCCTAACTCATCAGCCATGACCCCTTGAGGGTCTACCAGAAGTGGTGGGGCTACACACACCCTGCCTCCTCGAGGGGCTTGAGCAGAAGAAAGGAGATATGAAGAGGAAAAGAAGGCTGACCCCTCGAAAAATGAGGGTATCAGGAAAGATGAGACAACGGCCAATTAAGGCAGGAAAGTGAAAGACTCCCTAGCCCTCGGATACCCTCATACAGTCGGGGTCGGAAGAGAACAAGCGTTGACCAAGGGAGACCGACAGGATAGAGACCTGAAAGGAGCCCGGAACCAGGAAGTAGAAGCGATGCCAGACTCAGCTGGGGTCCCGTGGTCGCCAACCCAAGTCCCACAAGTTGTGAGACCCTGGAGGGGCCAGTTGTGACAATAGCTTGCAGATTCATCGCGAGGTGACATGAGAGGCTGTCCAGAGCCCGCTGTGTTATATGCTCTCTATGCTGATCCAGCACATGGCCGTTAATCAAGCCACTGTGGTATTGCGAAAGAGTGAGTGATTCTTTGGCCAATCTAAATAGGACGGTGAACCCCGAACGTGTGTCATCATATTTCGTCATCATCTGCGATCATCTCAGGTTTGTGCAGCTTGGACCCGAGCAGTACGCTATAAGCTCCTTCACTAGACGCATGGAGTACAGGCCTCAGCCAGAAAATAAGGTTGAGACTTTGGAAGATATCGAAGCTAGACATCTGAATTACCTATATCAGTTTTAAAATTACACCATGTTCGTTTAGTAGTATTTTTTTCATTACCTTATTATTATCATCATCATCATCATAAGTGCAAATGACCTAGATGGTACGCGCATCATACCGCTAATCACCACCGCATAAAGTCTTCCTCGCCTGTGAATTTTGAAATATGTATTTCTATTGCGATAGTTTGTAAGTTTGACGTGTCAATTCAACAGTAGTTTTCATTATCATCCTCATCAAAAGGGCAAATGACCTAGATGTTACGGCCATTATACTACTAAGCAACACCACATAGTATTCCTCGCCTGTGATTTTATAAATATGTTTTTTATTAGTTTGTAAGTTTGATATACCCGTTCAGTCCACGTCTTCATTATCATCCTTATCAAAAGAGCAAATGACCTAGATGTTACGTCCATTATACTAATAAGCAACACCACATAGTCTTCCTCGCCTGTGATTTTATAAATATGTTTTTTATTAGTTTGTAAGTTTGATATACCAGTTCAGTAGTCGTCTTCATTTTTATCTTCATCATTAGGGCAAGAGACCCACATGTTACTCTCATTACAATAGCAATAATCACCAACACATAGTCTTGCACGAATTATGATTCTTAAAAATGACTTTGTCTATTAATTTCTAAGTTTCATGTGTTCAATGCAATAGTAGTCATTAGGGGCCAATGACCCATAGTATGTTCCGTTCATACTACTTTTAAACAACACGTCATAATTTTTCCTTGACTAGTACGCCCTTTGCTATAGTAACAATCACCAACAGCTTTCCACTTTAAATTGTGTTCTTTTCTCAACTATTTCAAAATGCCTCCCAAAAAGCGACAATCTATTGGGAAAATCAGCCAACAAACGAAGAAAGTTAGATTATTAAGGGCTGCTGAAACACCTGAGCAGCGCCAATATCGACTTGAACAGGACGAAAGAAGGCACGCTGAGCTCAGAGCTGCTGAAACACCTCAGCAGCGTCAAGACCGGCTTCAACAGGACAAAAGAAGGCACGCTGATCTCTGGACTTCTGAAACACCTCTGCAGCGTCAAGACCTCCTTGAAGATCAGCAAATAAGGCAGTCTCTGACTAGGGCTGCTGAACCACCTGAGCAGCGTCAATATCGGCTTGATCAAGATGAAAGAAAGCACGCTGAGCTCAGGGCTGCCGAGACACCTCAGCAGCGTCAAGACCGGCTTGAACAGGATGAAAGAAGGCACGCTGAGCTCCGGGCTGCCGAAACACCTCATCAGTGTCAAGATCGGCTTGAAATCGAACGTACGCGACTTTTACAATCTAGGCAAATATTTAGGCGGTCTGATTTGAAATTAGAGACATTTCAGTACGATCACACTTACAATTATGGAATACACCCCAAAGTAACAATTTGGAAAATGGATGTTGTATGCCATCACTGTCTAGCCAAAAAATTCAGATCGGAGTCGCCTGGAATATGTTGCTCTAACGGGAAAATAATGTTAACCACTCTAAATTCTTCTCCCGAACCACTTCTTTCGTACAGGTCAGGAACGACTCAAGAGTCTAAACACTTCCTGAAAAACATTAGGAAGTACAATTCAAGCTTCCAAATGACTTCTTTCGGTACAACGGCAAGAGTAAAAGAAACTGGTTTCATGCCAACTTTCAAAGTGCAAGGTCAGATTTATCACTAACTTGGATCAATTCTTCCCTTCACTAATGAGAATCCAAAATTCTTAAAAATCTATTTCATGGGAGACGAGCGACAACAAGCCGATCAAAGTTGTAAAAATATTCCCAGCACCAGAAGGGAGATTGTTATAGCTCTACAGAAGTTGTTGCAAGAACATAATAACTTAGTAAATATGTTTAACACCACCCTGGATCGAATGCCAACGGATGAATATAAGGTTGTCATATCAGCAGACAAGAGACCAGTAGGCGAATATGAACGTCGTTTTAATGCCCCAACAATTGACGCAGTGGCCATTGTAATGACAAGACAAGAATTCAATAAACGTGACATAATCATTCATACAGTAGACGGAGTGATGTTTTGCAACGAATTTCAGAAACACACAGATCGTACTATGACCTTCAGTACCCATTAATATTTTGGTAGGGTGAGGATGGGTACCACTTTATTCTGAGGCAAACTGATCCAAGCAGTGGTACAGCCACGAATAAAAAGATATCAGCTATGGACTTTTATGCCTACAGAATAATGATTAGACCAGGATCATCAAACCATATTCTGAAAAGCGGACAACTCTTCCATCAATTTATTGTTGACATGTACGCCAAGATTGAAAGTGAACGGCTGCTCTACTTCCGATTAAACCAAAATGAACTTCGAGTTGACGATTACATTCATTTGCGTGATGCTGTAGCCAATGATGGCAATGTTGTGAACATTCGAAAAATGGTTATTTTACCGGCAACATTTACATATGCACGAATATGACCAGGATGCCATGTGCTATGTTCGGATATTCGGATGTCCAGATTTATGTATTACAGTTACATGTAATCCTGCCTGGACTGACATTAAGGAAGAACTTTTCTGTGGCCAGGCAACTAATGATCGCCATGATTTGATAGCGAGAATTTTTTAACAAAAATTAGCAAAGCTCATGGATGTAATAACCAAGAGCCATATTTACGGAGAAATTCGCTGTTGGATGTACTGTACTTAATTGAGTGGCAAAAAAGAGGCCTTCCACATGCTCACATATTATTATGGATCTAAAGCAAGATACGTCCAACTCAAGTGGACAGTGTTATTTCCGCGGAGATTCCCAGTAAAGAACAAGACCCCCTGCTCTTTGCGATAATAACAAAAAATATGATTCATGGACCAAGTGGAGCTATCAACTCTAAGTCACTCAGCATGTAGGAAGAAAAATGTAGCATATAGTACCCCCAGAGAATTTACCCAGGAAACCCAAACCGGAAATGATGGCAACCCTCTTTACAAAAGACGAAAACCAGGAAACGGAGGCTATACTACGAATATTAATCTTAAGGTAAACAACCAGTACAGACAAACTGAGGTAGACAACAAATGGGTGGTTCCATATTCTCCTCTATTTTATAAAATGTTCCAAGCACACATTAATGTTGAATATTGCAATTCAGTGAAATCCATTAAATGCATCTGTAAATACGTCAACAAGGGTAGCGATATGGCAGTATTTCAACTTCAAGAACAAACCAGGACTATCGATGAGCCTACACAATTTCAGTTGGGAAGATATATCAGCAGCAACGAAGCAGTTTGGCGTATCTTTAATTTCCCAATTCATGAACGTTATCCACCTGTTGTTCATCTCAGTGTTCACTAGAAAACGGACGAGTTTATTTCACAGCTGATAACGCCCAAGAAAGAGCTGTACAACCTCCTAACACGACACTAACAGCCTTCTTTCTTTTATGTCAACAAGATCCATTTGCTAGAACACTGATGTAGGCAAGATATTATACATGGAATAAATCTACCAAAGTGTTCTGCAAGAGAAAACAGGGTGCTTTAGTTCCAGGACATGATGTGCGTGCAAGTGATGTCTTAGGCCGGGTATATACAGTTCACCCCAACAACGCCGAATGCTATTACCTTCGATTACTACTTCACACAAATCGAGGGCCAACATCATTTAAATATCTGAAAACTGTGAACGGAGTAGAATGCCAAACATTCAGAGAAGCATGCCAGAAGCGTGGCTTACTTGAAAATTACCAACATAGGGACATAACATTGTCCGAAGCCTCTCTCACATCCTTTCCATCTCAACTAAGAAGTCTCTTTGCAATAATAATAACTTGCTCCCAATCGAACCCTCAGGCTCTTTGGGACAAATATAAAGAAAGTCTTAGTGAGGATGTACTTAGAGAACAACGAAGAGCTAATCTAGCTTTGGATTTTAATTTTTCTCCTCACGTATTTAATGAAGCCCTCATAATGATTGAGGATAAATGCAATGGCAAAACTCTCATACAGCTTGATTTGCCAGCCCCATTACGCACTAATATTGACGTACTTGATAGGGACATATTGAGCGAAAGTAGCTTCAACACTGTTGAGTTAAAAAGGTTCGTTGAAGACAAAAAGCCTCTCTTAGTTGATGACCAAAGATTGGCATATAGTGCCATAATGGACTTAATCAATAACTGAAATGGTGGAATTGTTTTTCTTGATGCAACAGGAGGAATAGGAAAAACTTTTCTCATTAATTTGCTACTTGCAGAAATTCGGGCACAGAACGAAATTGCATTTGCAATGGCATCATCAGGAATTGCATCCACACTACTCACGGGAGGTCGAACAGCACACTCAGCTCTGAATCTGCCATTGAATCTTGCGCAGTCGGAATCTCCAGTGTGTAACATCAAGAAGGGCTCCGGAAAAGCTGAAATACTAAAAACATGCAAAGTTATTGTTTGGGATGATTGCACTATGGCCCATAAGAAAGCTCTTGAAGCGCTTGATCGAACACTGAAAGTCATACGAGGAAACAGTCAACTAACGGGAGGAGCTGTTTTAGTTCTGGCTGGTGACTTTCGCCAAACATTACCAGTTATACCACGCTCAACTCCCGCTTATGAACTCAATGCTTGCCTCAAAGCATCGTATCTTCGGATATATGTTTACAAAATGACACTGACGACCAATATGAGAGTCCATTTACTAGGAGATGTGTCTGCGCAGAATTTTGCGCAACAACTCTTGCGTCGCGGTGATGGTGATTTCACGCCTGATGCGAAAACTAATCTCATTTCTTTCCCGTTAGTCTTTTGCGAACTGATGCTTTCAGTTCAGGAAATGATGAACGAAGTATTCCCAAATATTCCTGGAAATTATAAAGACCATCAGTGGCTTAGGGAGCGAGCAATTCTAGCGCCTAAAAAGAAAGTGTACCCAAAATGAATATTCAGATCCAAGATCATCTTCCTGGCCCCAGTATGACGTACGAATCTATCGTTACTGTTCTGGAGACCGAACAGGCTGTATTTTATCCTACTGAGTTCTTTAATTCTCTGGAACAACCTGGATTTCCACCACATAAATTAATACTAAAAGCTGGATCATCAATACTGCTATTGCTTAATATCGATCCACCAAAATTGTGTAATAGAACGAGACTCTGTGTGAAAAAACTCATGCCAAATGTAATAGAAGCCACAGTATTGACAGACCATGCCAAAGGAGAAGATATCTTCATTGCCCGGATTCCTATGATCCCTACTTATATGGCTTTTGATTTCAAGCGACTGAAATTCCCTGTACGTCTTGCATTTGCAATGATCATAAACACGGCCCAAGGACAGTTACTCACGGTAGCACGCCTTAATCTGGAAGGTACATGCTTCTCTCATGGTCAGTTATACGTAGCTTACTCAAGAGTGGGCACACCTTAACATTTATTCATTTATACACCAGAGGGAAAACAACGAATATCGTTTATCCTAACACACTCCATTAACTTCCATGTTAGCTACATACATGTTAGTATTTATTAAATAACAACTGCGAAGTGAGATGAAAATTTATCTGAAGTTCAACCGTTACAATGTATATTAGGCCGTGTTACCTTGCGTGTCATCTGTCTAGGATACTATTTATCTACTGTCACAGTATTAATTTATGCGAATGATCTGGTTACTCTTCTTGTGAACCTGTACCGAAACATGCAAGCCAGTCACGTAGAAAATTTACAGCGAGTGTTCTGGTACCGTATATCGTACATCTCTTTCCTATTTTATTCCTCTCATTCCTTTAACGTATCAATTTTTCCCATTCGTTGATAAGTTACATGTGCCAGTAGTCGCTTCTATTTCCATCATCACTATGTAGAAGATGTTTTGCGTCTGAGGAAGATACAATTGGATGCTCAGGAACGTTATTATATCGACTGCGAAATCTGGAAGCTTCTCTTGGAGGAATAGCTTCGGACATTTTTCGTACAGGTGAAACCATAACTAGACGAAACTTTTAACCAGATAGCGGTCTAAGTGGGAGCTCTTTGTGGTTCCTAGAAATAACTTTTTTCTATTATTTTCTGACTTTCATATGTCAGTTCTGTAGTAACCTTCATCGGTAGAGCAAATTACCTAGAAGTTACGCCCTCATTGTCCATTATATTTCTAAGAAGACTTTGATACATTATCATCATTCCACCGGGCGAAGCCGGGAACTACTGCTAGTCTACTATATTAATGCAATCTGCAATCTGATGAGTCCACCTTCCCAATATTCTTAAGATAGGAACAGAAGTTACCATGCCCAGTCAAGACTGTGTGATAGTAGCCAACCTCACCATGTTTCCTCTTTGTCCAAACCGGCACCTGATGGATCATTCTCTTAGTCCACTGGCTTCGGTCTCCTTGCTCCCATTTGATCTGTACTCTTGCTGTTTGTCGTGTATTTTGTAAACCCACCTCAGATTTCCTCCAGTAATGTCGTTGCGTTCTTTCTCAAGAAGGAACATTGGAATAATCTCGGCAATAACAAGAACTGCTTCTTCAGAGACCGTGTGATATGCAGATGCCACGCACAAAGCAACCCACCACTGCACTTGCGCTAGTGACGTCCTATACATTTCCTTATCTCGTGCATATGCCCATTATTCTGCTCCTTATTGCAGAACTGAATGGATGGCAGTCATCAGTAGTCTTCTTTTACTAGATTTTGGCCCACCAATATTGACCATGAGCCGACTGATGGACATTACTCCACTAGCCACCTTATCTGCAGTCCATCTAATTTGTTCTCCAAAATTAATTCAGTGTCTATTCTGATGTCCAAATATTTTGCTGCTGGCCGCGTCTCTACTTGAATGTCTTCTACCTGTATTCAGAATATTGTCTGAATTCTCTTCTTTGTTAGGATTACAATTCTTATCTTACCAAGTGCTAGAGACAGACCATATTCCTCCATCCATCTAATGATTGTGCGCATTACAATATTGAGTTGCAACACTGCCTGTTCGACACTTCTTCCTGCTACAAGAACAGCATACCCTACTAGAATAATCCGGCGTTTCAAGCCTCAACAAGGTCGTATGTAACATTCCAGAGATCAGGTCCTAGAATCGAACCCTGGGCAACCCCAGCCGTGACCTGTATTCTAGGGATGCCTTCTGTAGTTTCGCAGAACAGAGCATGATCCTTCAAGTAAGAGTGTAAGATCCGAAGGAGATACCTTGGAACCCGAAAGGAAAATTCCAGAGCATGCATGATATCTATACATTTGGCAGAGTATAATAAGATGAATAGAAGGCCATTTGATACCCGGAGCTCAGTAGGTGGATGTTAAAAGCTTTGACGGCTGTACTAGTGTGTAGTATTTGTAATCGAGGTAGGATTTGGGTATGAAGCGACCGTGGCCTTAGGTTAGGTACCATTCCGCAATTTGCCTGGAGTGGAAGTAGAAAACCACGAAAGACCACTTCCAGGATTTCATTCAAAATATGAGTTGTTTGCGGTATATTTGAGTGGAATTCAGTCGACAGTTCTTTTTACAGTCTTAAAATATTTAAATCCCAGGAGTCAGGTATGGTAGTATGGTTGGAATCATCAAATACAAACAACTTAGTAAATCTAGAGAATGAAGTGGGCTGTCCGAAATTTCAAGTGGTCAGTGTTACCCGTAGGGTTCCAAAAGGTAAGGACGTGAAATTTGGTTCAGCTCGGAGGAATGGTGTCGATTTGTATAAATGACTGACAGATAGACAAGCCAAATTTGAGCTGTATGTATATCTATTGTAGCCTATGGACACATAACGAGAAATTGTATATACAATGCAGAGACTGTAAGTCACTACAAAATTGCATCAGGAAAGTCAATCTTCTTTTGCAGTATGACGCATGATATCGGTCACAGGGCTGTATTCACAATTCACATATCCATTCATTTGGAGTGCGAATGTTTTTTTTTTCTGCATATCCTGAAGAGAAATCCATGGACAGCGAAAGGCGGCACAGTATAACGTAAATTATAGTATGCTCTATTCCAGTAAGATTACAACATCGCTTCTGTCCCATAGAAGTCCAACCATATTTCGTTCTTTTAAAAATGAAGTTCTGCAAGAAGTTCCCGATAGACAGCGCTAGATGGAAGCTGCATTTGCAGTCTGATTTGTTCGATACCGAATGGCTCTGCAGCCAGCTCTTATATTAGTATATTAGCCGAGATGGAGTAAATTTTGATACACACATCACTCTCATTAGGAAGATAGTCTTAACTTTTTATATTTCCGTTAAGTTGGATTTGGTCAGATGAAGCCAGATCTGTTCCATACCGTAGGTTAAAATACAACGGCGGAAAAATATCACAACACCATGAAATAAGGAATGTAGGGTACGGAAATTTCCGCAGTATCTTTGGCAAGGTAACATATTTAATTGATTAAAAGTACAAGACAACAGGTTTTGTCCGCGCGAGAAAAGCCTTCGCAAATGTGCGATCCTGATCCATTAATAACTGGTAAAATCGCCAGACTGTTGAATGCAGGCATGCAAATGGGCATGCATTGTGGCATACAGGTGCCGGATGTCAGCTTGTGGGATGGATTTCCATGCCTCTTGCACTTGGTCGGTCAATACAGGGACAGTTAATGCCGGTTGTGGATGACGCTGGAGTTGTCAAATGATGTCCCATTCGTGCTTGATTGGGGACAGGTCGGGGGATTGAACAGGCCAAGGCAGCATGTCGACACTCTGTAGAGCACGTTGGGTTACAACAGTGGCATGGGGCCGTGCGTTATCCCGTTGGAAAACACCCCCGAGAATGCTGTTCATAAATGGCAGCACAGTAGGTCGAATCACCGGACGGATATCCATGCGAGTGCTTCTGCTTTCATAGGAAATTGCTCCCCAGCGGCTGATGATCTTTTAGTTTGGGGTGCAAGACGCGTCCCATATGCAGGTATGTTGTTACCAAATTTGGTAGAGATCGTATGATTAGTTTAGTCGTAATTTGATTTTACGCTTTGAACGTTTGAGTGCTCGCCATTCACCTTTGGAAAAATGGCGGTGATATAAAACATGACACTGAGGGACCCTTTGCTAGTGCTACCTTTGCAACAAATTTCAATCAATTTGGTTTCGTAGTGTTTGAATTGATAGGGTATAGATGTACACACTCACACACACTCCTCACATTCACGATTGTGGCTAAGCGCATTATTAGAACGTTAAAATAAGATGTTCAGTACATATAGCCTACTTTCTCCTAAATGCATCGGTATGATTATAACTCTTTATCCTTTTCAAGGAGTATAATTGAATGTTGGTTGTAGTAGCTTGTTGAAATACAACGTGATATAAGAATATTAAACATGAATATGAGGTGCCCTTTGCTAGTGCTACCTCTGTACAAAAATTCATTCAATTAGGTTTCACTGTGTTTGAATTGATATGGTGAATCTATTTGCAAACATACATGGCCGCTATCTGCAAACTATTGGGCTGATGACCTTGTAGTTCAGTGAAAGGATGCTTCCCACAAAAAGGTATGTTGTTGCAAAATTTGGTAGATCAATCAATTACATTTGGTCGTAATTGGTTTAAGCTTTTAACATTTGAGTGGCCGCCATTTCGTTTCCGTCAAGACGGCGGCGATATAAAACATGGCACTGAGGAGCCCTTTGCTAGTGCTACCTCTGTACCAAATTTCGTTCAATTCGCTTTCACCGTGTTCGAATAGATAGAGGGAATCGATTTGCACACATACATGGCCGCCATCTGCAAATGGTTGGGCTGATGACCTTGTAGAATGGTCAAATGATTTTTAATACATAAAGGTATAATGTGGCAAAATTTGGTAGAGATCACATGATTAGGTTGGTCGTAATTTTATTTAATCTTTTAACATTTGGGTGGCCGCCATTCCGTCTCCGTCAAGATGGCAGCGATATAAAATATTGCACTGAAGTGCAATTTGCTAGTGCTACATCTGTACCAAATGTCGTTCAATTCGGTTTCACCGTGTTTGAATTGTTAGGGGGAATAGATTTGCACACATACATGGCCGCCAGCTCCAAACTATTAGGCTGATGACCTTGTAATTTAGTCAAAAGATGCTCGCTATATAAATATATGTTGTTGCAAAATTTGGTAGAGATCGGATGATTAGTTTAGTCGTAATTTGATTTAAGCTTTGAATATTTGGTTGGCCGCCATTACGTTTCCGTCATGATGGCGGCGATATAAAACATGACACTGAGGTGCCCTTTGCTAGTACTACCTCTGTACCAAATTTCATTCAATTAGGTTTCACCGTGTTCGAATTGATAGGGGAGGACATACATTCCCAAACACACAGACTCACACACACACACACACACACACACACACAGACAGACACACAATTTTTCGCCCTGTGTTGATCTCATAAGTCTACTTTCATTTTTTTGCAAAAATCGTAAGTAGACTAATACACTACCGTACTCTGAATGTAATCAGGTAGACCTAATTATGATGATAATTCGCAAGAGATATTAGGTATCATACAATGGTTCATACTTGCGTTTGTAACACACAGGCCTACCCCAATGGCAACATCATACCATACATCATGTTTGGAAACTCATTGCTTTTCTTTCTCGTAAGCTGCAATTGATTACTGTAACGTTTGCAACATTGTTGGGATGGAAAATCTTAAAAATAAGTGGGTAGAAAAATGTGCAGTCGCCTATATTACTTAGATAAAAGAAGTACTGGTACGGTATGTAAATAAATATACTGTATCATACTCAATGAGGCTTCCAGTTATTAGGTCATGGTGCAGTGCAGGTAATTAAAGTGGAACTATTTTTACAACACATACCCTAACAGCTGAAAGCCTCCTTGGTCATATATGCAGCCATGAAAATCCAATTCCTGAAATATACTGTAGCCTACCTCTTATCATTCTTTTTTCACATTTGCATTGATCTGTTATGCCTATTTTTAACTCAGCTTAACGTGAAAATAAAATAATGATAAAGTTACTGTCTTGTATAAAAATAGAGTTTTTCCTCTAGTCGTATTCCATTCATGGGGGGCAGTAAATTACAGTGAATTCTTTATCACGTATGCCAGGACTGAACTCTTGCTCACAATTCAGTGTGACCAGGCATTTCTGTTCAGTTACACTGTAGCCACTGCCCAGCTCTCCACTTCAATGTTGTGGAACCAGCTCATGAGGAACCAAGAGCCTGAACATTTTTGCAGCCTTCGCTGGCAATGGCTACAATAGCTTACTGATGAACAGGTCATGTTAAAGCAACTTGATACCAATCTCTGATAGGGTTTAAGCAGTCTTTTTTGTTGTTTCTGCTTCATTTTGGGGATTAGGACATGGTCATGAGCTCTTTGCACTGGGGTGAATGTGGAAGTTTTGACTTTATTTGAGATATAAAATATTTGGCCATACAAACTGAAAAGTTTCAATAATTTTAATCTCGATAATGTATATAGTGTACTGTATTGATTAGATAGGTCATGTTACCGTATTCTAAATTTAAGAAAACCTTGACACAGTACTGTCCAACGCTAGGTCTCCTTAGCATGCTGCAGTAGAAAGGCAAACTTATCTGTTTACAGGAACTATGCTGAGATTGCTATTTATGGATAACATGAGCACAATGGTTCAGTAGCATGGTTTACGACAGTCTCAAATTAAATAATGGCAACATTTTGATATAAAGATAAATAAGCCTCTGTGGAATTTGTTACACCGAACTACTTTTAATTGAAAGGGGGAGGAATGAAATCGTCTGATGCTATCTGTTTTAGTATGTGAGCATCAAACGTAGCAAGAAGGTACTAATTCCCAAGCAATAGGCAAATAAACTTAAAATGTACCCTACCATATTAATTAAAACAAATTATTTAGCATGACTTTTTCCTAGACTTTTACTTATTATTTATTTATACTGTAAATTAGTGCACTTTATGCCCTAAGACTAAATGAATGCTTAACCATGGTTAGAATTCAGTTCATAATGTCGATTATTCAGGTCCGTATTGACGTAACTATAACTTTGAAAGAATAATAGATTTTCCGCCTTCAATACTGTTTATTTCTAACTACTTACAGGGACTAGTTTCGGCCCCCCTTCCTCAGCCTGTCCAACAAAACTTAACAAAGGAAAAACTTTCCACGTATAAGCTCATACAAAACACATGAAGAATAAAGAATAATGAATTAATAATTATTTACAATCCCGCTCGACGCTCCAAAGAAGATACTCTTACTGGATCACTAAGGCCTAGGCGCAACAGAACTCCTGAATTGGGCCGGTGCTGCGGTCCACTGTCCCCACTGCGCCATCTAATGTACGACCCGTCACAAAACACATTTTCCCAAAACCAATATACAATCTGACAGACACCGTATTCAACCAATCCGAATTACAGATTCTAGAAAAAGGCATGAAGCATAATTGGTTATCTAACTATAATGCATACAACCTAACAAAACTGACAGCTGAATCGGAGGCAGCTATTAAACGACTGCCTCAAGATGAACAAAATGGAGCACGGCATGAAGTCAACAAGAAAATTAGGAAAATTATTCAACATAAGAAGGATCATAGAATGGATTTACAACTTCAAATAGATTGCAAAAGTTTATCAACCAAAATAGAACAGAACCAGTTAATCCTAACTAAAGCAGACAAAGGCAACACCACAGTCATTATTAAGAAGAATGATTATATTAATAAAACAGAAGATTTCCTTACTAATCCCAACTTTGAGATAAATCAAAAAGACCTCACCCAATGTTTACAAAGGAAACTTAAACAGCTCCTGAAAAACACCTTATTCATCCTTGATGAAAAACAAAAAAACAAAATGGTCAATATGAACCCTAAATTACCAACACTAAGAGCACTACCTAAAATACATAAAGATATAACATTCCTATCAGACCAATAGTCAATTTCAGAAATAGTCCGACGTACAAACTCGCTCAATTTGCTCATTCATTTCTTAAATCACCTTACAAACTCAAGGCTAATGCATCCTTTAAAAATTCGATACATTTCTGTGAATTAACTAGTAAACTAAAACTTACCAGAACGCATTCTTTGCACACTATAGACATAAAAGACATGTACACAAGCATACCGATTGCCGTCTCCATTGATGTTATTGAGAACAACTTGAAGAATAATAGTGATTTAACACAAGTTGAGATCTCTGAATTTTTGAACATCTTAACATTCATCCTAAATAACAACCAATTTAGTTTTAATGAGAAAATCTATAAACAAAAAGAAGGCCTCCCTATGGGTTCTCCTTTATCAGGAATAGTAGCTAACATATTTTTAGATCATCTGGAATACGAATCAATCATTAACAAAAAGGATGGTTTGTTCTTTTGGGGCGATATGTTGATGACGTTTTCGTAATCCTTGACAACTCTAAAACGAAAATAGAACAACTTTTGCAATATTTGAACCAAATAAACAGCAACATTAAATTAACGTCAGAAAATGAAATAAACAGTTCCATAAATTACCTTGATCTACTAGTCATGCATAATAAAGATCACCTGCGCTATCAAATATTCAGGAAACCAACTCAAACCAGTACTGTAATTAGACAAGATTCTAATCATCCAGCTTCCCATAAAAGAGAAGCACTCGCATGTTTCGTCAATAGAGTGTTGAACGTCCCACTATCTGACGTAGATTATCGTAAAGAAGTTTCAATAATTCACCAAATTTCCGAAGCTAATGGATTCAATAGTAAATATGTTAACAATATAGTTAACAAAATTAAGAACAAACCCGTTTCCAGATTAGCAAAAGAAGACAAAGAACCTTCCACATACGCAACGTTCACTTTTGTGAACCAATCCACATACAATGTTAATAGTGTACTAAAAAAATATAAAATAAAAACAGCGTTCAGAACCAATAACACTAATCATAATAAATTTTTCAACTCACATATTCTCAACAAAACCAACAAATACAGCAATTCAGGTATCTACAAGATGAAATGTAACGAGTGTAATGCCGATTACGTGGGACAAACGAGGAGAGGGTTCAACACCAGATTTTTGGAACATGTCAATGCCATCAAACATAATAAATTTTCAGTGATTGGCAACCACATGGCAGAAACTGGGCATAAACTCACAACCATAGACAATGACTTAGAAATTTTGCATCAAGAAAATAAAGGCACGCTCATGAATATTTTGGAACAAATAGAAATTGATAAAGCACAGAGATTCAACCCTTCACACAATCTTAATGAAATAATATTTGAAACCAGCATTTTATACAGAACATTAATAGAAGAATTATTTAGTAATAGATAAAATTCCCGCAATATTCCACTATTCATACCCATCATTTTTCATAACATACTAAAGATTGACACCTCTCATTCTAGGTATTAATCAATCTCCATAACAGCAATACACGGCGCGTCAACAAACCTCACTCATTCTCATTTCCTTAGCCTCCCATCTCCCACAACCCCAACCGCCAACGCACGTCACTAACACTCAGCTGTAAGAGACTTCGCAAGGCGCATCCGGTTTGTTTTTGTTCACGCCCTGCGCACTGCAGTTCTTGGCGGCGCGTGACGCAGCCACAAATTCTCTCCGCCTTGACGTTTGCCAAGAGCAACAAGGGGACTAGAGTGGTCCCACGATGACGCAGTGGGGACAGCGGACCACAGCACCGGCCCAATTCAGGAGTTCTGATGCGCCTAGGCCTTAGTGATCCAATAAGAGTATCTTCTTTGGAGCGTCGAGCGGGATTGTAAATAATTATTATTTCATTATTCTTTATTCTTCATGTGTTTTGTATGAGCTTATACATGGAAAGATTTTCCTTTGTGAAGTTTTGTTGGAAAGGCTGAGGAAGGGGGAGTATTAGCCCCCGAAACTAGTCCCTGTAAGTAGTTAGAAATAAACAGTATTGAAGGCGGAAAAACTATTATTCTTTCAAAGTTATAGAATTCAGTTGTTAAGTACACTCCACACATCAGGAATAATTCTACCAAATGCTGCGAGATGTCAAAGACAAACAAGTAAGAAGGACATTCACATTGTTATGGGAGACTTCAACGCGAAGGTGGGCTCAAAAAATGAGGGGTTGGAGCAGATCATGGGTAAACATGGCCTTGGTGAGATGAATGACAATGGGGAGAAATTTACGGAATATTGCGCCAGTCAGGATTTGGTGATGGGTGGCACGGTATTTCCTCATAGGCGGTTCCACAAGGTCACCTGGGTGGCTCCTGATCAAGTCACTGAAAATCAAATTGTTCATATCGCGGTGAGCAGGAGGTTCAGAAGATTGAAGATGTTAGGAACAAGAGAGGAGCGGACGATGGTAGTGACCATCATCATGTGGCTGCCAACTTCCGCATGAAGATCGTCGCAGTCCGCCGAAAGTTTAACACTCGGCACAAGTTTGATGTGGGCTAGCTTAAGAACCAGTAGAGATTGGACCAATTTAAACTGGAGTTCAGAAATAAATTCCAGTTGTTGGACTCCGAGACAGAGAAGGACGTGGAGACTGTGTGGAGCGAGGTAAAGAATATCTTCGTGGAAACCAGTGAGATGCAGCTCGGGTACAAGAACTGCCTGCGGAAAGAATGGATATCCGATCAGACCTGGGACAAGATAAATTATAGGAAGGAGATTAAGGCCAAGCTCAACACCTGCAAGACTAGGCAGCAGAAGGCTCTCACACAAGCAAAGTATTCAACAGCAAACAGGGAGGTAAAGAGGAGTGTACGGAAGGATCATAGGAGGTGGATTGATGAGCAGGCGGAGAAAGCAGAAGAAGCGGCAAGAACGGGGGACGTTAAAGAGCTCTATGGCATCACAAAGATGCTTTCGAAGAAAGGTTTTAATAAAACTAGGCCTGTGAAGAGCAAGACCGCTGAGATCCTCACGACGTGTGAACATCAGCTGACAAGCAAAGTGCTGTCGAGAGTCATCCTGAATCGTATAAAAGACTGCGTAGATAAAAGGCTTCGGAAGGAACAGGCTGGATTTCGACAACATCGCAGCTGTGTGGATCTCATCAACACCCTCCGAATCATCCTGGAGCAGAGTGTGGAGTGGCGGAATATCCTTTACCTCACATTTGTTGACTTCGAGAAAGCCTTCGACTCCGTAAATCAAAGAATCATGTGGAAGACCCTCGAGGAATATAAAATTCCAACAAAGATCATCAGAATCATGGAAGAGATGTACGAAGGGTATGAGTGACAGGTTCTTCACGAAGGCAAATTAACAGAAAAGATAAAGGTCAGTTCCGGAGTGAGACAGGGGTGTGTCCTTTCACCCACTCTGTTCCTGTTGGTCCTGGATAGTGTGATGAAGAAGGTAATGGGAGGACGGAAGAGGGGTATTCAATGGGGTATAAATGACAGGCTTGAAGATCTGGATTTCGCGGACGACATTTGTCTTATGGCACAACGGTACCGAGACATAGAAGATAAGCTGGGTAGGTTGCAGAGAGAAGCGAACGTGCAGGACTGATGATCAACACCAACAAGACCAAAGAGATGAGGATAAATTCTGACATCACGACTAGTTTGACAGTCAACGGAAAGGAAATTGAGCGAGTTGAGTCCTTCCTCTACATTGGAAGTATAGTCACAAATGATGGGGGAGCAGAGGAAGATGTTCGAAGCCGTATCAGGAAGGCAAATGGTGCCTTGGTCCAGCTCTACCCCATCTGGAGAAATAGAAACATTTCCAGGAAGACCAAGCTCCGCCTTTTCAATAGCAACGTAAAGTCGATTCTTCTCTACGGCTGTGAAACATGGAAAGTCACAAAACCGATCAACAACCAGCTACAGGTGTTCATTAACAGATGTCTGCGTCGCATCATGAATGTGAGTTGGCCGGACATAATCTCAAATGAAGATCTTTGGACAATCACCAATCAACAACCGATTAGCATCCAAATCAAGGAGAGGAAATGGCACTGGATTGGTCTCACACTAAGGACGCCGGACGGAGCTATTGAGAGGGCGGCGCTAGACTGGAATCCTCAAGGCGCCAGGAAGCGAGGTCGACCTAAGAAGACCTGGAAAAGGACGATCGAAAATGAAATTGCAGAGGTGGACAAGAACTGGAGTAAAGTGAAGAGAATGGCCAGGAACCGTACTGCGTGGAGAAATTTCGCCAAGGCCCTATGCTCCGAAAGGAGCGGCAGGAATTAAGTGAAGTAAGTGATGCGCCTAGGCCTTAGTGATCCAATAAGAGTATCTTCTTTGGAGCGTCGAGCGGGATTGTAAATAATTATTATTTCATTATTCTTTATTCTTCATGTGTTTTGTATGAGCTTATACATGGAAAGTTTTTCCTTTGTGAAGTTTTGTTGGACAGGCTGAGGAAGGGGGAGTATTAGCCCCCGAAACTAGTCCCTGTAAGTAGTTAGAAATAAACAGTATTGAAGGCGGAAAACCTATTATTCTTTCAAAGTTATAGAATTCAGTTGTTAAGTACACTCCACACATCACTTGTTATTTTCTAACATGTTGCAGGTAGCTTTGGAAGAGCCTTTAACAACACAGAGTAAGCAGAAGCCACTGTGTGGAGAGGACAATGGGCAAAATAAAAGAATAATTAGAATATGAAATGTTGAGGAGGCAGAAACTGAAGGAAATGAAATGTACTAATGCATTATTTAATAAAAAATAAAATAAAAGTATGTAATGTTATTCTGAACTAGTTGTTAATTCTTCAGGTCCTGTTAGTTCCTGAAATTGTTGCCACAATATTGTCCTCCATTGACTTAACAAGGTTACACAGTGATTGGAGTACCAAGTCCCTAAAACTCATTTATGCTCTCTCTACAACTGAGCATCGATGATTCATATTTATAAAATCTTCTTATGTGCATGTAAAAAAATGTTTGTGTTAAATGTCTAACATAAGACTGGTGAACACTGCAGATATGCTACAAAATTGGTCGAGGGGCATTCAGCGTTATTGATCAAAGTTAATGTCAAGTACAACAGTTATCATTTGAGGCGCCTAGAATCAAAACCCGCCAAATCCATATTTTATGAAAATTGAGATAAGCATTGTTTCATATAGCTTTTGCTGCGCTGAATTCATTAAAACTATTATTTTGTTACAAAACCCGCTACATCCTACTGTAAAACGAAGTCAAAGTTGAGGCTTAGTTGCAATATCCGCCAAGTCCAACGACAGTTTCGCCATTTTTGGTCACAAAACCCGCCACATCCACATCAGCCAATAGGAGCACCCAGATCCGCCATCTTACCTTCCATGATGCTTTGCGAAGTGTGTACTCTTTACCTACGTGCATTAGTCGGAGAATGTACCCCTGCCTGACGTGATTAGAATGGTTTATGTTGTTGTACTTTCTGATAATAATTTGTTTTGCATAATTTTGACAAAGAACGAGAAGAACAATAACATTCCGGTCTGGGTGATGTTTTCCACAGAACTGACATTTGCGAACACAAACGTGTCACGAAACCTGATTTTGATATGACTCACGTAAAGCCAGAAGCCATAAACAGAGGGATTGTCCTTCAGGCACAAGAAGTGAAAGTGCTTTCGAAGCATTCGGGAGAAAGATGGAGGGAAAATGTAGAGCTGCAGTTTTATTGCAATCTGCAAAGTCGTGGCGAACACGAAGAGAATGATGATGATTGAGAAACTACTATTGAGGATGAGGAAGAAACAGAAATTGTGTAGCTATAACTTCCAGTAAAGAATGTGATTTAGTAGTTGAATGACGATAGTTTTGTCTCTAAGGGCCTGGACCATAGTAATTGAATATGAATTTAATTTGACGTTTTTCCTTATTATTGTTCAGTACTGTAGGCTACAGTATTGCCGGCCCCTTGGTGTTGGGGTAGCGCGCCTGCCTCTCACCCGGAGGCCCCGGGTTCGATTCCGGCTCCGTCAGGGATTTTGGAAACTGACATGAGGGCTGGAACGGAGTACACTCAGCCTTCACGGGCTGTAGTGTCAGGGGTTATTTACTGTACAGTATTATTACCCTTTCAGGAATTGATTGCCGGCGGTGGAGATGGGAACTACTCTTTATGTAATTGTGTCACACGTCAGCTTGCTTCGTTGACAGGTACAGTTGCACGTGTAGGATATGACTCAGCTCCAGTTTTGGATTTAACTGTCCACGGTGACATGAGCTCCTGTGACGCTTATCTGACGCAATGCAGCGTGACCTATGTGCAGATTCCACTCTGTCATCGCTGTGTCCTCCGCTTCGCCCCGCAGAGCTCATGCTACAATAAACATAAACGCTGGCACAGCCACACTCAGCGGCAATCAAATCCTGAATGGGTAATAGGAGTTTTCTTTTTCTGTTTATTCTAATAAAACACAACCGCCCCTTAAATCAACAATAACAACAACAACAAAACACAAAAATTATACGATTTTTTAAATTTTATAACCTACTAGCTGAAGTACCCGTGCTTCGCCACGCGTCATAAATAAATTAAAATGTGAAGGTGACAGTTAAAACAGGGGATTGGCGAGGTGCTGCGCATAGGGAGATTAAGGATGGAACATTTTGTCCAACTACACCGCTCGGCGTTGACCGTGTTGATAGCACAAATTTAGGTTTTTCTCGCTAACGGTTGGAGATACCTTTCGGATAGAAAATGTAATTTTAAACCTCGTATATGCCATCAAAAGTTTGCTATTTCTTACCGTTCTCTTTTTATTTGAAATGGAAATATGAAAGTTTTAAACCAAAGGGTGTAGTGACGTCACTAAAATGGTCGCCATCTTTAAATAATGCAAAGTATTGAAATCAAAAGTAACCAATATGTTAACCAGGCAAATCAGCTACTTCCATGTAAAATTCATGTAAATCGGACCAGTGGTACTTGCGTGATTGAGTAATACACAGACACAAACCATCTCACTTTTAGCCTCGCTTCGCTCGCGTCATAGTCGTGTCATATTGTTATTCAATGAAATGCAGGTTTAACCCCGTTAACACCCCTTTAGAACCTGAATATCCAAAAAAACCCTCCTTAGTAGACGTTTTCGACACACAACAAACATATCTCCAAAATATCATTCAGCTCACATGTAATAGTTTGGGTTGGTCGATGAGAGTGAACATCCAAAAATCCTTCCTTAGTGGACGTTTTCTTCCAGAATTTCACCCCTCCCCATAGGCCCCTTAAATTGGATTTATGAAAAAAACGGTCGAACACCTATTTATTTTATTTATTTATTTATTTATTTTTAAGCTGATTGATTTCCTCCGAGTTTCAAACTCCTCGCCTATGTCGTTTAAGAGATACACGCTCCGTTAAGAATCTTTCAACCCCCACTTTTCATCCCTTTCACCTCATAATATACACTACATCGAAAAACCATTAGACATGTGTCAGCTTATTTTTAATGATTAGTATATAAGCCAAGTATCACATCCCCAAAAGTAACCACTCGTGAGATATTGTTATTCAATGAAATGCACGTTTACCCTCCCCCCCTAACACCTATTTAGAACCTGAATATTCAAAACTCTTTCCTTAGTGGACGTTTTCGACATACAACGAACATATCCCCAAAATTTCATGTTTCTAACTTCAATAACATTGGCTTGGCAATGATGAGTGAGTGAGTGAGTCAGGACATTTCCTTTCATTTATTTTTGATAATTTCACCCCTCCCCATGAACCCCTTAAATTGGATTTATGAAACAAACGGTCGAACACCTATTTATTTATTTAAAGCTGTTTTCACCCTGAGTTTGATAAGTGAGTCAGTTAGGACACTTCTTTTCCTGTTTTTTTTTTCTGCCAGAATTTCACCCCTCTCTAAGGGCCCCTTAAATTGGATTTATGAAAAAAAAAAACGGTCGAACACCTATTTACTTGTATTTTAAGCTGTTTTTTTCCGCCGAATTTCAAACTTCTCGCCTATGTCGTTTAAGAGATACACGCTCCGTTAAGAATCCCTCAACCCCCAATTTTCACCCATTTCACCTCATAATATACACCACATCGATAAACCCTTAGATATATGTGTGATTATTTTTAATGATTAGTTTATATACCGAATATCACATCCCCAAAGAAACAACTCATGAGATATCCTTATTCAATGAAATGCACGTTTACCCCCTTAACATCTCTTTAAAACCCGAATAAACAAAAATCATTCCTTAGTTGACGTTATCGACATACAGAGAACATATTCCCAAAATTTCATTTTTCCAACTTTAATAGTTTTCGCTGGGCGTGATGAGTGAGTGAGTCAGACAGGACATTTTCTTTCAATTATTTTTACCAGAATTTCACCCCTCCCCATGGGCTCCTTAAATTGGATTGATGAAAAAACTCTTGAACACCTATTACCCTATTTTTAAGCTGTCTTTTTCCTCCGAGTTTGATGAGTGAGTTAGTCAGTCAGTTAGGACACTTTCTCTCCTTTTTTCCCCCAGAATTTCACCCCACACCATTGGCCCCTTAAATTAATTTATGAAAAAAAAATCGTCGAAGACCGATTTACTTATTTATTTAGCTGATTTTTTTCGCTGAGATTCAAATTTCTCGCCTATGTCGTTTAAGAGATAGGCATACACGCTCCGTTAGGAATCCTTCAACCCCCACTATTCACCCCTTTCACCTCATAATAATACACCACATCGAAAAACCCTTGGACACATCTGCTTATTTTTAATGATTAGTTTATATGCCGAGTATCACATCCACAAATAAAACCACTCGTGAGATATTGTTATTCAATGAAATGCAGGTTTAACCCCCTTAAGACCCCTTTAGAGCCTGAATATCCAAAAATCCTCCCTAAGTGCACGGTTTTGACATACAACGAACATATCCCCAAATGCCATGTTTCCAACTTCAATATTTTTGGCTGGGCGTTGATGAGTGTGTGAATGAGTCGGGACATTTTCTTTCATTTGTTTTTCTTCAGAATTTCACCCCTCCCGATGAACCCCTTCAATGTGATTGATCAAAAAAAACTGTCGAATAGCTATTTACTTACTTTAAAGCAGTTTTTCCCCCTGAGTTTGATGAGTGAGTCAGTCAGTCAATCAGTTAGGACACTTTCTTTCCTGTTCTCCCCTCCCCCCCCCCAGAATTTCACACCTCCCCAAGGGCCCCTAAATTGGATTTATGATAAAACGGTCAAACATATATTTACTTATTTTCTATGCTGATTTTTTTCCGCTGAGTTTCAAATTCCTCGCCTATGTTGTTTAAGAGATACACGCTCCATTAGGAATCTTTCAATCCCTACTTTTCACCCCTTTCACCTCATAATATACACCACATCGAAAAACCCTCAGAAACGTGTCTTCTTACTTTTTAATGATGAGTTTATATGCTGTGTATTACATCCCCCAATGAAACCAATCGGGAGATATTGTTATTCAATGAAATGCAGGTTTAACCCCCTTAAGACCCCTTTAGAACCTGAATATCCGAAAATCCTCCCTTAGTAGACGGTTTTGACATACAATGAACATATCCCCAAACTGTCATGTTTCTAACTTCAATACTTTTGGCTGGGCGATGATGAGTGAGTGAGTGAGTTAGTCAGTACATTTTCTTTCAATTTTCTTTTTTCAGAATTTCACCCCTCCCCTTGAACCCCTTAATTTTGATTTATGAAAAAATAACTGTCGAACAGCTATTTACTTATCTTAAAGCAGTTTTCTCCCCCTGAGTTTGATGAGTGAGTCAGTCAGTCAATCAGTTAGGACACTTTCTTTCCTGTCCCCCCCCCCGCCCCAGAATTTCACCCCTCCCCATGGGCCCCTTAAATTGGATTTATGAAAAAAACGGTCAAACACATATTTACTTACTTTCATGCTGATTTTTTCCGCTGAGTTTCAAACTCCTCGCCTATGTCGTTTATGAGATACACGCTCCGTTAGGAATCTTTCAATCCCCACTTTTCGCCCCCTTTCACCTCATAATATACACCACATCGAAAAACCCTCAGACTCGTGTCTTCATATGATGAGTTTATGTGCCGAGTATCACATCCCCCAATGAAACCAATCGGGGGATATTGCTATTCAATGAAATGCAGGTCTACCCCCTTAACACCCCTTTAGAACCTGAATATACTCTCTTAGTGGGCATTTGTGGCCCTTGTAGAAGCAGCGTACCAAATTTCATTCCAATCCGTTCGGTGGTTTCTGAGGTTTCGTGATGAATGAATGAGTGAGTGAGTGGTATTTGACAAATATACAGTAGAAGATAGTGTCAAGTCTTTGTTATGCTAAACTCGGTTGACAGTGCTGTGTGAGTAGGTGAGTAACTAACGGGATTTCAAGTAAAGATGCTCATTTTCTATACCGGTAGTGCAGAGCACAACTGGCATCCAGTCGGCCGTGTCTCGACTTGAGCTATGTTGCCATAGAAACTATCTATCTTGCCATTCCTTCATGAGTATATTTTATGATTTGATTAGCCTGTGCTTGAGTGCAAAAGGGCCGAAATCAGATGAATGAGAAAGACTATAGAAAATTCATGTAGCCAGCTGTTCCTTCTGGGTCCTAAACTATGTGTATGCAAAATTTGGTTGAGATTGGTGGAACGGTGTAGATTTGTATCCGGAACCAACCCACCCACCCACATACATACATACATACATACAGACTTTCACTTTTATATATAAGATATTTAGTTAACTTTCATTCAAAACTAATTTCTGAATAAAGCTTACGCAGTTTCTGCAATCTCTTCGCAACTTCAAATGTATTAGGGCTCTTTGGTATCAAAACCTGCCAAATCCAAATCTTAGTAACAAACCCCGACAAATCCGAATTATTGCTTTATATTTTTCTACATACATTTTTAGCCTATTTTCAATTTTGAAAAAATAGGCTTATGAGATCACCTTTTGTCCGTGTGTGTGTGTGCGTGTGTGTGTGTGTGTGATTCGTGTGTGTGTCCCCCCCCTAATAAAATCTAAACGGCAGGAGCGATTTCAATGAAACTCGGAAAGTTCATAGCACTATTCCCGGCGACCTCGACCGTGCCCTTCAAATTGTGTTACGACTCACCAATCCAACATGGCGGCTGTGCGAAATATTTCACCAGCATTCAATATCTCCGAAACTATTACCGATATTACCCTGACATTTTCTATGGTGATAGAGGGAACTACTATAAGTTCACTTATGTGACTTTTGAAAACCTGGTAACTACAAAACCAACATGGCAGCCAAGCGAATTTGCGACTTTTAAATAGACGTTTCTCGCGATTTGACCAACCAAACGCAATGAAACTTGGTACAGTATATGTTTATATACATTGTAATGCACCGACATCTAACTTCGTTCAATTGTTTACATAATCACAAGATGGCGGATGTGCGAAATATTTCTCCGGCATTCTATATCTCTGAAACTATTAGCGGTATCTCCCTAAAATTTTGTACGGAGATAAAGGGCACGACTGGAAGTCCATCTATAAGATTTTCAAAAACCGGTTAACTACAAAACGAACATGGCGGCCAAGCGAAATTGAACATTTTAAATAGACCTTTCTCGCGATTTAAAGTTCCAAGCGCACTGAAACCTGGTACAGGAAATATTTATACACATTGTAATCCACTGGTATCTAATTTTGTTCAATTGTTTACATAACCACAAGATGGCGGCAGTGCGAATTTTAACATTAAGTTTTTATTTCTTGTGATGTAGTCATGCGATCGAAGTGAAAGTTTGAATAATGAACCTACGCAATAATTTTCCTTTAATGGTACATGACTCTATGGCCTATACATTTAACAATCCAACATGGCGACCATCCGAAATATTTAGACGATACTGAATTTCTACGAATCTATTTTAGCAATCAAACTAAATTTTTTAATATTCATAGGGGCTATGAACTTAAGTTCACCTATAGGACTTTAAATAACCTGGTGATCATAAATCCAACATGGCGGTGACGCGAATTATAAATATTCACATGGACGTTTCTCGCAATTTAACCATCCGCATGCAGTGAAACTTGGTACAGTAAATCTTTATCTGAATGTTAATCCACTGGCATCTAATTTATTTCAATTGTTTCCATAACCTCAAGATGGCAGCTGTGAATTTTTTTTAAATCTCCTTGTTTTTTCTTGTGTCCTAATTATGCGATTGAAGTTTGAATACTACACGTTCACAATAATCTGCATGTAACAGTACATAACTCTAGGACCTACATATATAAAATCCAACATGGCGACCATCCGAAATATTTAGTCGGTTCTCAATATCTACGAATCTATTACAGCAATCAAACTGAAATTGTGTATGTTGATAGTGGCAATTAACATAAGTAGGATATATGAAAATAGGCTGTATAGTTCTTCACGGAACTACTAGTTAACTATATCGGGGATCAGCTTCGTACTTCGTCACTGTTTTTTAAAATAATTCATTCATTTTTTAGTGAAAAAAGTATTTCGTTTTGGGTATTGGTTCGTTTGTGACAGTTTTTGTCACTTTGCCGAAAACGTGAAGGAATGGATTTGGCGGGTTTTGATTCTAGGCACCTCATTTGTAATGCACTAACAACTTTAATAAGAAATCTGCTCTTTGCCATTTAATTACAGTTGTCATGTATGGGACAGTCGAAGCCAAGCTGTTAATTGCTTGGATATTGAATTTCTTGCAATTTGGTTAACATAATAACATTCGAATTGGGTAGGTTTTGGAGAACTTACTGTGAAGCAGACCACTGTTTTATTGGAGGTTCCAGGTTCACTTTTCTTTCAAAAAGTAGTTTTTAAATATGAGTTTTTATCACTTTAAAAATTTAAACGTTCGAACATGTTATCAAATGGTCGTTGGAACATATTGGTCAACAGCCCTGTGTACTTGGGTGTGTGTTGATTTTGTCTGATAAAATGAGGTGGCTGTAGTAGTGTACCAGTATGCAACTGTGTAATAAAAAACAGTGGATTTAGTAAGTTTTCTACGGATGATATTTTAAGGAAAATCTAGAACAAGTTTGGGGTAAGTGACCCAGGATTTAGAGGTCCCGTAAGTAGCATTCTAGCATTTGCCTTGGTATAGTGTGGGTACCCCTGAAGAGCCACACTCAGGATGCTCAATGTCAGCACTGGGATTAAAATCTCTGGACATGTTGCATTTCTTCATTACAGTCTTGGACCATGGCCCGATATACTCAGCTAAGCTGCTGGATTGACATATGATTACACGCAGATAGTTTGGGTGGGTGAATAAATGAAATATTCAGGGGATGGCTGGATGATCTAGGTCCAATTACACTACTGGTATTTGGAAATAAAACACATGAGCACAGTAAAAGGTGGGGAGTGGAGATGTTTGGAAGCAAAATAGGATAGATGGGAATGTTAAAAACATTTTCTCAGTACAAATAAATTCATATACCTAGCAAAGATATCTTCATCAAACATTTTGCATAAATGTAAGACATTGAAATGTGCATGTAGGCCTATCTAAATTTACACGAGGGACTATTAGGAGTAGCCTATCGTAGCTTATGGCACACAGCTATGGGCTTACAATTGTGGTGCATGTTTACTGGCATAGGCTATGGGCTAAATAATGTGAAGTGTGTGTCCCAAGAATACTAGGCCTATGATAGTTCTTCTACAGGATATCTAATAGGTTACCCTATTAGCAAAGGTAAGATTAGCATAAGTACCAGTGGCCTACCACTTTCAAAACAAAAAGTACCGTCGATAAAATAGTCATTTAATTCTACTATTACCGTACCGTATGTGTGTGGTACCGGTATTAATACTAACTTATATTCACTGGTGGTATGAAGCACCTCTCGCAATGCTTTTAACCTCAAAATTGTTCATCGCATTCGTAGGCTTAATTACGGTACGGTATTGGTGCATATGTCAACGATATAAAGAAAGGTTACAATACCATCACTGATTAAAAACACAGTTTGGAGTGCAAACATATTTAAAAAAATCAAATGTGAACACCTATTACGTCCGTATAGCCTCGACTTGTACACGCAAGAACAACATGGTTTATAGGTGACCTAATACAATAAAATGTTAAAAAACAGGCCGTGTTTTGAAATTTATTTAAAACGGAAGAAATATATCGTTCATCTGTCGCAATAAGATTCGATTTTTAGGAGAACGGCATTCTTCCCTCCTCAAAATCCAAAATCACTCTGACTAAAATACATCATCGTTGAGAGCGAGCACGCACAAATTAGGCCTAGGCCTAGTCTAGAAAGAAATAGTACCTTCGTATAACCTACTAATATACAAGCTTTCTAACATATTTCTCTTTGTAATACAGCCTAGAACTGGAATTTAACCGCTAAAATGTTTCACGGACAACAGCTGTGAACTAAGATCAACATGGATGAACCGAGAACTGTCGCCGGTTAAATATGAACTCAGATCAAGACGCGGTGATCTTAGATTAACGTTTATACAACAGAAATTCTGAGTTCAGCACGCGCTAAGATCAGCTGAACCTGGTGAACTGAGATCAAATGCTTTATACAATCGGCCCTGAATATTTTACGCGGCGGTCAACTTGAAATTTCAAAATAAAGTAATAATTCTCAATATGTTTAGCCTATTTTCATTTTATGAAATAAATAGGCTTATGTGATCACCATTTGACTGTGTGTCTATCTGTGTGCGCGTGTGTGTGTGTGATTCATGTGTGTGTCCCCCAGTAATAACTTCCAAAGGGCTGGCGCGATTTCATTGAATCTCGGTAAGGTCATAGCACCATTTCGGCCGACCCCGATCGTGCCCTTCAAATTGGATACCTATCAGTAGAGAGTTGCTATTTGCCATTTTTATGAACATTGAGTATTATAGTAAAAAGTGTTTAGTCAGTTTATTTGTGAGTATTTATTCTTCTAATTTGAATAACATACAGATATAGTATTCCTTGCTATCCAGTGGCAGATACAGGTTCATAATATGAAAACTGTGGAATTCTGTTTGAGTGAAATATTAGAAATTGTGAAAGGTGCAAAGTCCACTAGTCTTTACGAATGTGCTACGTGCTAATTAAACAAAGATGACGACTTTCCGTCCCGCAAACACGTGGCATACAGTTGTCCATGCATGAAACACGGAAACTCCAAGTTAATTCCACAAATTTCCAACAACTTACCTTGTGATTTGTTGATGGTCATTGCGAAGGCCAGAAGCATGGGAAATTGCAACCGTTTAAAATCGAATGGCACGTCCGGTGGAATCATTGGGATGTGCGGAATCAAAACAACTTCTCCATCCATTACGTTGTTCATTTGCTTTTCCACAGCCAGTCGTGTTCCATTGCATAGTCGATGTTGATTGATGTTACGCAACATGATGATGAGCCTACTTTCAATTGCAAATTGTGAGGTGGTAATCCAGGCAATTCCAGCAAATTCAAAAATCCTGTGAGATGGCTGACTGCCTCATCCAGGTTGATAACTGTGTCAACCGATTTGAAGGAAAACAACTGTCCCGGAATGAAATTTTGAATGGATTTGTTGGGATCTTTATTTTTCTCTGCCAATATGGCTCGTTCGCTCAGCCAATTATTGTTTTTGAAGTTCTGCGCTACGTTCGGAAAAACACGCCGAATGATCTCCTTCTTTGATTCGGTCAACTGACGTTCCAGGTTCATAGGAGCATCGCGTCGGCGCAATCGGTCATGCCCATTGTGTCGTGCTACTGGCATTGTTTTTGATATTCACGAACTCATTGCATTCTGAATCTATTCGCTGTTCGTTCATTTTCAGTCGCTCTCGAACGTAAGTCAGACATGCCCATACGACTATTTTCATTATCCGTCGCTCTTTGGTTATCAGTGTGGTTTGCACGTCAAGTAGCTCGCCGCGCATTTAACTGGCTTCGACGACCTCTGTCAGCTCTTCCTCTCCTTGGCATTGCAATGGACACTGTAAAACGACACGGAATTTGAGTAATGTAATGGACACGGTAGAACGACACGGAATTGTTTTCATAGTAACTCAAATCTATCGAACATACCTTGAGAACTTGACAATATTGACATCCTTTCCGTTAGTAGTACGGTCTCACATTAGATATGTTGGTCAAAACACATTAACGTGAAATGCAATATTATTATAACATACTTTAATATGCTGTAATTGGATTATACAGTATGATTCTGTTACGTTAAGTAGCCTATTATTTTATTGCACGTATTGATCAAAGGGTAAGGTATGAGATGTTATCTTTGCTCACAGAAGATTTTGAAGTGGATGCACTGTGTCACCATCTGTCTGTCAAGTTATTAGATTCAATATTGGCGTGGCTTTTTAATGTAAATTAATTTAAAAATACTGCCGATTCGATTTCGTTCAACCCACTTTCTAAACACTGTCTACCATATTGAGAACAAATTGTAAAATGTTCACTGAAATCGGAGCAGTAGTTTTCGAGATTTTGCGAAAGTCGCGTGTCCAACAAGAAACAAACTGTGCTATCCGTACACAGGTTCCCACCAGTACGAACTGCTAATAATTGAGTAGGCCTATTCTAAGTTCTTTGAACAATTCTATCAACGATGCACATATTGGAGGGAAATGATTGGTACATTGCACCTTTCTTCTGAAAGAGCTGCAGGAATTACCACTAGTGCCATCTTGTGATGCTCTTGGAAGGTCCTTCGAAACCACTGAGGAGTTAGCCCTTTTGATATGTAAAGCTACATCGCACATAGCACCATTCTAACAAAAAAACTTTTTTTTTTTCAAAAAATGGCACTTAGCACCTTTCTACTGATATGGATCCAATTGCATTACGTCTCACCAATCCTACATGGCGGCTGTGTGAAATATTTCACCAACATTTAATATCTCCGAAACTATTACCGATATCGCCCTGAAATTGTGTAAGGTGATCAAGGGAACTACTAGAAGTTCACCTATCAGACTTTCGCAAACCTGGTAACTACAAAACCAACATGGCGGCCAAGCGAATTTGCGACATTAAAATAGACGTTTTTCGCGATTTAACCAACCAAACGCAATGAAACCCGGTACAGTAAATGTTTATACACATTGTAATAAACCAACATCTAATTTCGTTCAATTGTTTACATAACCTAAAGATGGCGGCTGTGCGAAATATTTCACCGGCATTCTATATCTCTGAAACTATTACCGGTATCACCCTGAAATTTTGTACGGATAAATAAGGCAACACTAGATGTTCATCTGTGTGACGTTCAAAAACCTGTTAAGTACAAAACGAACATGGCGGCCAAGCGAATTAGAAAGTTTTAAATAGACTTTTCACGCGATGTAATCATCCAAACGCAATGAAACTTGGTACAGCAAATGTTTATACACATTGTAATGCACTATCGGCTTCGGTGGTGTAGTCGGTAGCATGCTGAACTGCTATGCCCAAGATAGCGGGTTCAAACCCGGCCGAAGTCGTCGGATTTTTTTAAGAGCGTTGAAAATCCTTCAGTATGCCTTCCTTCGGAGGGGAAGTAAAGCCGGCGGTCCCATGTCATAGATTTATGGCATGTAAAAAATCCTTTCACAGACTAAACTTGTGTAAAGCAAAATTTGTTAGGTTAGATTTCGTCAGAACGCTCTATCAAAGTTCCAACGTTCACCACTAGGTATCATTGATATCTGGTGGCGAAAGTTGGAACTACTTGAAATTGAACGGAATGTGTAGCTCACCCTTTAGGGTATCCGCTGGAAGCAGCTACAGACTCAGGCGAGCCGAACATGTCCTCGGACACTCCCGGCACTAAAAGCCATACGATAAATAAAAGCATCTAATTTAGTTCAATTGTTTACATTACATCAAAATGGCGGCTGTGCGAAATTTTAAAATTAAGTTTATGTTTCTTGTGTCGTAATCATGCGATCGAAGTAAAAGATTGAATAATGAACCTACGCAATAATTTTTCATTATGGTACATACCTATATGGCCTATAGATACAACAATCCAAAATGGCGATCATCCGAAATATTTAGACGGTTCTCAGTATCTACGAATCATTTACACAGAGCAATCAAACTGATTTTTTTAATGTTCATAGAGGCTATGAACATAAGTTCATCTATAGGACTTTCAATAATTTGGTAAGAACAAATCCAACATGGCGGTGACGAGAAGTATAAATAGGCTATTTAAGTGGACGTTTCTCGCGATTTAACCATCCGAGTGCAATGGAACTTAGTACAGTAAATGCTTATACAAATGTTAATCCACTGGCATCTAGTTTATTTCAATTGTTTTCATAACCACAAGATGGCAGCTGTGAGAAATTTTAAAATCTCGTTTTTACTTCATGATGTGTCCTAATCATGCGATTGACGTTTGAATACCACACGTACACAACTATCTTCATGTAATAGTACATAAATAAATATCCAACATGGCGACCATCTGAAATATTTAGACGGTTCTCAATATCTACGAATATATTACAACAATCAATTTGAAATTTTGTATGTTGATAAAGTCAATTGACATGAGTAGGATATATGAAAGTCGGCTGTATTGTTTTTCACGGACTTGTTTAGCTATAATAATGAAATATAGAAATAAGGTAAAATTTTATTAGTCGCTTCGTATGTCCAAACAAAGAGAACAACGATTCATTCTATTCAAAATGGCGGCTAGGTGGGTTATTTAAAAATACAAATTACGGTAGTATCTCAGGATATAATTGCACAAATAATACAAAGCGTGATGGGCTAGGAGAGTGTATCAGTAGGGTCTAGTGTTAGTGATAAATTTATCACACTTAATATAACCCACAGCGGCCATTCTGAAATTTCTTAATTTAAAAATAAATAACTACGGTAGAAATGGTTTAGAGCTACGATTACGAAAATTTGTGGCAGGGTGGACATTTATATGTAGCATTGTATGCCCAAATAAAAATAATAAAGATTCGAATCTTTCCATGATGGGGGCTGGGTGTAGTATTGAAAAGTAATAATGAATCATTCAGACCTACAGTAAATGGGACATTGCTGAACTAAGCCACAAGTATAACAGTTTGAATGCGACGCGCAGCGACCATCTTGAATATATAGAATATGATGGTAAATAATTCAAAATATTTTGTAGTTACAATAATGACAAGATGATCAGAAAAGAACATGTAGCCTACTTTCTCTTAATGCAATGTTATAGTTATAACTCCTTGACCTTTTCATGGAGTAAAATTGAATGTTAGTTGTTGGTTGAAATACAACGTGCTATACGGATATTAAACGTTGATTAATTGAATACTCGCCTCAATTATGTATACACACAGTAATACAGCCATCACAATAACACAGGTTATCAGACAAAATTCAACAATCACCCAAATACACAGGGCTAAATGGCCATGATGTCCATGCATCTCAAATGAAACAACAACAACAGCTTCCTACCCAAATCATTCCTCGTATAAAAGTACACACACTAGTAAGCCTACAGATATCACAGTGACTCAGGTTATCAGAAAACGTCCACACACGGAAAAAACGGGGCTACAAGACCATGATGCCACAAAACTCCTAAAGAATCAACAACAAAAACAACAACAATAGTCTCTACCGCGGATCAAGGTCAACGAATATTAATCGCTGTATTCGAGTGTTGAAATATGTGGTGTTATAAGTATATACTGTACTGTATATACTATTTTCGATTGAATATACACCCTATATATGCTTAACATTATTACGTGTGAGTAGTTTTAAATCAATAAATACCGAGAGAAACAGAGTAAAGAAATTTGAAACTGCAGGGATTTAATCCACGAGCCCCCAGACGATGAGCCCAAGTTGCTACCACGCCACGGATGCGCTACAATAATGTACTTAATAAACAACTGGTTTAGTATAACTGTATTATATTTTGTGTTGAAATCAACGATTTCATTAGAGTTTTCTGGCGTTTCAATAAATCATTTGATACTATATATGTATTATTTTGTTCAGTACATTCCTAAAAGGATATAAACTTAGGAAGTTACGGAAATATAAATATTAACAAGGAAACATTGCGGCCAATTTTACAAAGGGAAGGCACGGGACCAAACGATATGGCACGGTAAGCCTGACATGTTAGTTATTTCTACGGTTACATATTCTATTATAATATGCTAATATCCTACCGGTCACCTCTTTGAGGACATTACAGTAAAACTCCCTACGTACGATAAGCTGAATTGTTGAGGCCAGGCCTTGTTGAATAGTAAGTTACGGTTAGGCTATAATACTTGCATGATTCATACATCCACCATCTTGAAACTATTTGCCTGATGCCCTTGTAGTTTAGGTAAAAGTCGCTTCCCACAATAAGGTATATTATTGCAAAATTTGGTAGAGGCCGGATGATTAGGTTAGACGTAATTCGATTTATGCTCAGGACATTTGGGTGGGCGACATTTCTTTTTTGTTATGATGAAGGCGATATACAACATGACAATGTGTTGTCCCTCGTTAGTGCTACCTCTGTACCAAAGGTTGTTCGATTTGCGTTCCCTATTGTTTGAATTGATAGGGCGAATCGATTTGCACACATACATGGCCGCCATCAGCAAACTATTTGGCTGATACCTTGTAATTTGGTCAAAAGACGCTTCCCACATAAAGGTATGTTGTTGCAACGTTCGGTAGAGATAAGACGATTAGGTGCAGCGTAATTTGATTTAAGGTTTGAACATTTGGGTGGCCGCCAAAGCGTTTCCGTCAAAATGGTGGCGATATAAAACATGTCACTGTGGAGCCCTTTGCTAATGCTACCTATGTACCAAATAACGTTCAATTCGGTTTCACCGTGTTTGAATAGATAGGGGGAATCGATTTGCACATATACATGGCCGCCATCCGCAAATTATTTGGCTGATGACCTTGTAGTTCGGTCAAAAGATTCTTCGTACATAAAGAAATAACGTTGCAAAATTTTGTAGATATCAGATGATTAGGTTGGTCGTAAGTTGATTTCAGCTTTTAACATTTGGGTGGCCACCATTACGTTTTCGTCAAGATAGCGGCGATATAAATCATGACAAGAGGTGCGCCTTGCTAGTGCTACCGCTGTACCAAATTTCGTTTAATTCGGTTTCACCGTGTTTGAATAGATAGGAAGAATTGATTTGCACATATACATGACCGCCATCCGCATATTATTGGGCTGATTACCTTGTAGTTTGGGAAAAAGATATTTCATACATAAAAGTATAATATTACAAAAAATTGGTAGAGATCAGATGATTAAGTTGGTCGTAATTTGATTTAAGATTTTAACTTTTGGGAGGCCGCCATTACATTTCCGTCAAGATGGCGGCGATATAAAACATGACCCTGATGTGCCCTTTGCTAGTGCTACCCATGTACTTAATTTCTATCAATTCGGATTTACCGTGATTGAATTGATAGGGGGAATCGATTTGTACACATTCAAGGCTGCTTTCTGCAAACTATTGGGCTGATGACCTTGTCGTTAGGTCAAAACAACTTACCCCATAAAGGTAATTTGTTGCAAAATTTAGTAGAGATCAGATGATTAAGTTGGTCGTAATTTTATTTAAGCTTTTAATATTTGGGTGGCTGCCATTACGTTTCCGTCAGGATGGCGGCAATATAAAACATGACACTGAGTTGCCCTTTGCTAGTGCTACCTCTGTACAAAATTTCATTCAATTCGGTTTCATCGTGTTTGAATAGATAAAGGGAATCGATTTGCACACATACATGACTGCCATCCGCATATTATTGGGCTGATTTTACCTTGTAGTTTGGGAAAAAGATATTTCATACATAAAAGTATAATGTTGCAAAACTTGGTAGAGATCAGATGATTAGGTTGGACGTAATTTGATTTAAGCTTTTAACATTTGGGTGGCCGCCATTACGTTTCCGTCAAGATGGCGGCGATATAAAGCATGACACTGAGGTGCCCTTTGCTAGTGCTCCCTCTGCATCAAATTTCGTTCAATTCGATTTCACCGTGTTCAAATTGATAGGGGGGGGGGACAGACATTCAGAGTACACCCTGACACACAGACTCACACACTCACACACACACACAGGCACACAGGCACACATTTTTTAAGCCAATTTTCACTTTATGAAAAGAATAAGCTTATGAGATCACCTTTTGTCCGCGTGTGTGAGCATGTGTGTGTGTGTGTGCGTGTGTCCCCATAATAACTTTTAAACGGCTGGAGCGATTACAATGAAACCCGGTAAGATCATAGCAATATTCCGACCGACCCCGAGCGTGCCCTTCAAATTTTATTGTGTCTCACCAATCCAACATGGCGGCTGTGCGAAATATTTCACCAGCATTCAGTATCTCCGAAACTATTACCGATATCGCCCTGAAATTGTGTACGGTGATAAAGGTCACTACTAGAAGTTCACCTATGAGACTTTCAAAAACCTGGTTTACTACAAAACCACCATGTCGGCCAATCGAAGTTGCGACTTTTAAATAGACGTTTCTCGCGATTTAAATGCCAAACGCAATGAAACTTGGAACAGTATATGTTTATACACATTGTAATGCACTACTAGAAGTTCATCTATGAGACTTTCAAAAACCGGTTAACTACAAAACGAACATGGCGGCCAAGCGAAGTTGAAATTTTTAAATAGACTTTTCTCGCGATTTAATGATCCAAATACAATAAAAGGTGGTACAGAACATGTTTATGGACATTGAAATGCAGTGGTATCTAATTTAGTTCAATTGTTTACATAACCTCAAGATGGCGGCTGTGCGAATTTTAAAATTAGTTTTCATTTCTTGCGTCGTAATCCTGCGATCAAAGTGAAAGTTTGAATAACGAACCTACGAAATAATTTTCCTTTAATGGTACATGACTCTATGGCCTATACATATAACAATCCAACATGGCAACCATCTGTAATATTTACACGGTTCTCAATGTCTACGAACCTATTACAGCAATCAAACTGAATTTTTTTTTGCTCATAGGGGCTATGGATATAAGTTCACCTATAGGACTTTCAATAACCTGGTTATCACAAATCCAACATGGTGGCGACGCGAAGTATAAATATTCACATGGACGTTTCTCGCCATTTAACCATCCGAGTGCAGTGAAACATGGTACAGTAAATCCTTATACATATTTTAATCCACAGGCATCTCATTTATTTCAATTATTTCCGTAACCACAAGATGGCAGCAGTGCGAAATTTTAAAATCTCGATTTTACTTCTTGTGTCCTAATCGAGCGATTGAAGTTTGAATATTACACGTACACAATAATCTTCATGTAACAGTATATAACTCTTAGGCCTAAATAAATAAAAATCCAACATGGCGACCATCCGCAATATTTAGTCGATTCTCAATATCTACGAATCTCTCACAGCAATCAAACTGGAATTTTGTATGTTGATAGTGGCAATTACCATAAGTAGGATATATGAAAATAGGCTGTATAGTTCTTCATGGAACTACTTGTTTTAGAGATACACTTACTAGAATTTGAAGCGTATATGCATTTTTTGTGCCCGAGGCAAAATAATAGCCTCACCGTAACTTCAAATTGTGGCTGTGTGTATATTAAAGCAGAAAATGATCAGTAATTCAGGACTCAATTGCGCAATTAAAACAAAGCCTTGTAAGAGAGAAATACCTTATAAGAGACTTTGCTAGCATTAGTCATAAGACTATCACAATGCACATAGCACACAGACGCCATTTTGAAAATACAAGACTTGAATATCTCTACTTGGTATAAAACCAAGTCCCCGATTCCTGCTTGTTACGGGTAAACTAAAGAACCACTGGATGGATTTTGATGCGGTTTCCACCATTCTATAAAGGATATCTCGAGGATTATTTCTGTAGAAAATAATTTATTTATGATCAAAGGAAGCCGAGCAGTTACAATTTCAGTGGAAAAGTCGAAAAAATAAACTGGTGTCTGAGCGCTTTGTAAGCTTACGCTGTGCAAACCGTTAAAAATAACTAAATACTATGAGTGTAAGAATTGTTCAGCATGAAAAGTTCTACAAAAAAAGTCCGCTAGAGCATATGTCAAAATCCATCCAGTGGTTCTCGAGTTTACCCGTAACATCCAAGAATCGGGGACTTTGTTTTATACTAAGTAGAGATGATGCAGACGCATGTAGGCGCTGCGGAGAATATTCTCGGGCTCACTGTACTAGAGAACTGGCACATAATACTTAAACTAACAGAAAACAATATTTTAAAAATATATAATTTTCTGGTGGTGGTGGTGGTGGTGGTGGTGGTGGTGGTGGTGGTGGTGGTGGTGGTTGTAGTGGGGGTGATAAGTAGTACAGTGTAATGGACGTAACATTCAGGTCATTTTCCCGTAATGATAAGTATGAATAGGGAAACAGCTATTTACTAACTACAGCACTGACACATGTAATTTACAAACAAATTTACAAAAAAATAGAAAGAACAGTAAGTGAAATAAAATACACTGCCTAGGGCCTATATCACATTGGCTGTTAGAAATGTAGAGACCAATAGTGTCGTCTTTTGTCGCATAGCGCTGTAGGAAAATAATCAGAATTCTATGGAAAACTTCGGCTGTCCCGAGCTACTGAGGTAGCAATAGTATAATTTATCGCCACAAAGCGCTTAACGATAAGTTTCGGAATAAAAGAAGGTACATTTGAAAGCACCAAAGCTTATTGCAGCTGATAACCTCAATGTACTGCACCAACACCATTGCACTTACACAGAGGCATAATATTTCCCTGGTGATAACTGTTTAAAGGGGCCTAAGAAATCTTTTTGCACTAATTACCACCCGTGACTGCAATTTATAAACAGCGCAAGATGCAACTATTTTCGCAATTCTGCACCAGAACACTGGTTGGGGTGACGTGATGCAGCCCGAATTGCCAGTCAACAATAGACTTATTAAAATACTCTTACAGTTACACTACTACGGTCATGAATGGTTCTAGAGCCTTAATACGTGATTTTCAAGTTAATTTTGCCTGTTATTCTAAATGTAGGGAATGGAGAACGTTGTCCGAAATATCAAGTGGACAGTGTTACCAGCAGGGTTTCAATGTGTATGTAAGATTTGGTGCAATTAGGAGAAACGGTGTAGATTTGTGATGAAGTGCCTAAATGCAGGGAATAGACTGATCTGTCCAAAATTTAAAGTGTACAGTGTCACCCGCAGGGTTCAAAAGGGTAAGTATACAAAATGTGCTTCAGATCGGTGAAACGGTGCGGATTTGTGCCAAAGAACCTAAATTCAGGGAATAGAGTGGTCTGTCCGAAATTTTAAGCAGACAGTGTTACTCGTCGGGTTCCAAAGGGTAAGTATGTAAAATATGGTTCAAATCTGTGAAACGGTGTATATTTGTGCCAAAGGGCCTAAATACAGATAATGGAGGGGTCTGTCCAAAATTTCATGCTGACAGTGTTACTCGCAGGGTTCCAAAGGGTAAGTATACAAATTGCCGGACCGATCGGTGAAATGGTGTAGATTTGTGCCAAAGGGCCTAAATGCAGGGAATGGAGTGGTCTGTCCGAGATATCATGTAAACAGTGTTACTCGCAGTGTTCCAAAGGGTAAGTATACAAATTTTGGTTCAGATTGGGGAAAAGGTGTAGATTTGAAACAAAGGGCCTAAATTCAGGGAATGGACTGGTCTGTCATAAATTTCACGTAGACAGTGTTACCATCAGGGTTCCAAAGGGTAAGTAAGCAAATTTTGGTTCAGATAGGTGAAACGGTGTACGTATCACTAACCATAACGCCAGCGCATGCGGATAGAGCTGTTCGGGAGCGCTTGTTCTTCCGGCTCACTGGAGAAAAATCAATCATTAAGGTTACCTGAGAGATGTAGCCTAATGCTACATAGCCTAAACTATTCCTCTTGAATCTGGCTATCGTACAAGAAAATAATTTTTCGAATCGGATTGGTAGTTCCAGAGATTAGCGCGTTTAAACACATAAACACACAAACACACAAACTCTTCAGCTTTATTATATTAGTATAGATGATGGATGGACGTACTCTTATAATATTAGAATCAATTTCTCCGAGTACAACAGCGGCATTACAACGAAACTTGGTAAAAGAGGTCTTGAATATGGTACAACGTTTAACGTTTATCAGAGGAATGTCAATTAGCCAAATTTTATTGGTTGATAAGGACAAATATTATAACTAGTCCTATAACCATACATTTAAGAGAAAGGAGGCTACATGTCCTTTACGGAATATCTTGTTTTGTTCATGTTTTGTTGATATTCTGAAATTTCATAGATTTATTATTTAACGTATTATCGCTTCCAGGTTGTTTTTAGACTGGAAATAAAATGTTGCTGTGGTTCTTATTGTTCTTAATTCATATAGGGCTTTGTGAGATCGTAGTCATGTAGCCTTGTAGGTTTGGCATTCGTCTGCTAATCTGTGATATTGTGGTGTTTGTAATTGTACAATCAAATGCATATACTCAATATACATACACAATTAATATGTGGTTGGCTGCGTGGCTCAGTGGCACCGATCTCTCCTGCCGTTCCGAGGGTTGGAGGATTGAATCCTGGCGCAGCCGATTGGCATTTGAGGGTGCGCAAATGCGGAGGAGCCGTGTCAGTAGATTTAATGGCACGTTAGAGGTGGGTCAAAATTCTGGCACTCTGGCGTCTCTCAAAGCCGCAGTTGTTGAAAGGGACGCAAAAGCATTAACATTAATTGAATTAAAGTGTAGCCTAATAGAAAGCAATATCAGTGCTGTAGGTTATTATTTGTGCTATTACTGGGTTTAACCATTTGTTTGCCTGACAATTCTGAATATGTTAACTATCATTATGCATGAGAACGTTACTGTCAATTGTTCTCACATGCCGGCCAATTCCTCTTCATAATATAACGGTGATGTTACACATTATTTGATAATAAGAAAACAGATTAATATATTCGTTTCCCTGAACATTCAGATAAATATTCGTAAAATACAAGCAGGAAGATCTTTGAAAACACAGAAGACATTTCAAAAACATTTATACATCCATAAGCCGCATCACTTTGATGCTCAAAAGAAGGTACAAATCATCAGTACTAAAACAACCATTTTATCGAAGGGAACATTCCAATAAGATGCTACATCCACAGCACATCAATGAAATACAAATCATCAAAATTAACCACCAATTTATTTGACGATAATAACATTTTGAAAACCTAGGAACATCTTCTCATTTCCGTTTCCTCCCACACAGAGGTATATTTCTCTCTTTTAGAACCTCAACATTTTTTACAAGTAATATACCTAGTTATATATTTATGTGTTATTTAAAATTTCAATAATAATTCAATTTTAACAGATCTGATTCTTAAAGAAAATTTACCTTTAATATTTGAATATTAGTCTAGGATTCCCGCAATTTTATAGAGAATATTATATTTCTAGTCTTCATCTTTTTGCATAGAATGTTAATGTTAGATTGATGCTCTTAGTTAAATATTTCTATTTATAGTGTAACTGAAGAAGGTTTCAAGATAGCCGAAACTGGTATTACATTATAATTAGTTTCAATACATTGTTGACTTTAAGGTGGATTATCATATATTTACCTATTCATTAGGTGACATTTTAATCTATATGTTAATTCGGACAAATTATATAAAACATGATGAATTTCATGTCTGTACTACAATAACAAGATTTTATAGAACTAGATTAATAACAAACAAGCATGTACTGTATACCCATTTATTCACTTACACTGATATGGAAGTCACTGTGCTCTTGCTTATGTTTTAGGTGCTGCATTCCTATAGACTCTACGTAAAACGGTTTTCAGTAGGGGATAAGTAGGCAGGGAACATACAAATTTTACAATACCAAATTAGTGCTTGTTTTTAAAGTACATATAGGTATATTGCAGAACACAAACCCAAAATTTTGTTTCCAAATTCGATGTACAAATGTCATTGGCCTATTTTTATTATATGAAAAAATAGGCTAATGAGATCACATTTTGTCCGTATGTATGTATGTGTGTGTCCCCTAATAACTTCTAAATGGCTGGAGCGATTTCAATATAACGCGGTAAAGTCATAGCACCATTTTGGCTGACCACGACCGTGCCCTTCAAATTTTATTACGTCTGACCAAACCAACGTGGCGGCTGTGTAAAATACTTCACCAGCATTCAATATCTCCGAAACTATAACAGATATCACCCTGAAATTTTGTAGAGTGATAAAGGGCACAAAATCAACACGGCGACCAAGCGAGTTTGAAACTTTTAAATAGACCTTTCTCGCGATTTAACCATTTGAGAGCAGTGAAATGAGGTACAGTAAATATTTATACAAATTCTAATGCACTAGTATCTAATTTAGTTTAATTGTTTACATAACCTCGAGATGGCGGCTGTGAACATTTTAAAAGTCACTTTTTATTTCATGTGTGGTAATCATGGGATCGAAGTGAATGTTTGAATAATGAAGCTTAGCAATAATTTTCCGTTATGGCCTATACATATAAAAATCCAAAATGGCGACCATCCGAGATATTTTGACGTTTCTCAGTATCTTCGAATCTTTTACAGCAATCAAACTGAAATTTTTCATGTTCATACAGGCTATGAACATAAGTTCTCCTATAGGACTTTCAATAGCCTGGTGAACACAAATCCAACATGGCGGCGCCGCGAAATATACATATTTAATTGGACGTTTTTCGCGATTTAACCATCCGAGTGCAGTGAAACTTTATACGGTAAATGCTTATACTAATATTAATCCACTGGTATCTACTTTATTTCAATTGTTTTCATAACCACAAGTTGGCAGCTGGGCAAAATTTTAAAATCTCGTTTTTACTTCTTGTGTCCTAATCATGCGATTGAAGTTTGAATACGACACGTGTACAAGAATCTTAATGTAATTGTAAATAAATAAAGATCCTACATGGCGACCATCTGACATATTTAGACCGTTCTCAGTATCTACGAATCTATTACAAAAATCGAACTGAAATTTTGTGAGGTGATAGAGGCAAATACTGTAACATGAGTAGGTTATATTAATATAGGCTGTATAGGTCTTCACGGAACTACTAGTTTTAAAAATTATAATCTGATGGGCGGCAGTATGATATGTCCCCTGTTCTTACTATTGGTCAGACGAGCATGAGTATTTTTATCCTCTTTTGTCGGTCTGACTTCAGAAAGCAACTTATAGGTGACCAGGTTATATGTTGTTAGTGGGGAGGCGAGTCTGTTAGCCAGTGTAGAAGGCTGTGGATTGTCAAGGTACATTGCATATAGATTTAAAGATCCAAAGTCTCTGTACCTCTCTTCAGGAACGTTGGTGCAGCCCCTGTTGCCGAGTGGGCATGTGGTAAAACAGTGGTCTTCTCCTGATGTCACATCTTCCGCCCACTCACTGTAATTGTTGATTTTATGGCTGTACGTCTGTTAGTTATTGCTAATGTTGGGTTCTGCACTGTCGTTGTGATTTTGAACTTTCTCAATGAGAATAATGTCTAGTTATTATTAATCTTCTCATTATTAATAATTTTAATTGAGCCGATTGGTTATCGACTCACAAAAAAATCGCCTGACCCCCCCCCCCACATGTGCCCTTCCCCCCATGTGTCTCCCCCCCCCCCTTCGCTCCGTTTGCGCCCCTGTCGCTGATCGTCGACCGAGTTCGAGGACATTCGGCTATCTTCAGAAATTCGCCGAATGATGTTAACATCTGGATCCAGCTCGGAAACCCGTGGTCGCCGTGGTGAATGATAATCGAATTGTGGAGAATTAAGAAATAAATATTAACCACAAATAATATTTAAGGTCATATATATTAATTACATTGTTACGGCTGACATTAGTTGAAGGTCGCCAATTATTGACTGTTTTGGTGAATACATGATGATGAGACTGTACGTATAATTTGGCGCTTTCAAACTAATACGAACTTAAGATTTGAAAACCAATAAGATTTGGCCACACGAATTGCTAATTGTGTTGCCAACTTAACTCAAGTTGAAAAGATGTTTCGGCCACTTATATTATGGAAATGTTAAATTGAACGGTTGGCAATAGAAACATGTGCCATACGTTCTTCGATTGTTCACCTGTTGCCTTACTGTAATTGGAGGTTTGGAGTTGCATTTAGTGCGTCTTGCGCATGCGCGAGTATTACTTATATTGTCGCGAAAACAAGAGAGAACAACAACAGAAGACTTCATGATGTGAATTCGTAAGGGACAGAAGTGGAGTGGCTGGCCTCGGGCCACTATTCCTAAATTAGGCCCCGCAACAAGGTTAAACTGTTGTGATATCTATTTACTAACGAACTCAAAGATGATCGGCATATTTGAAATTGAAAACAGTTTGACAAATTTCTTAAGGTTAGCTTGTCGAGATCAAGTGTCGTTTGATCTCCGTGTTGCACGACCACGAAGAAAGACTTGAGATTTTCTTGGCTTGATTTAGAGCATTTACAGCTCCAGATATTTAATATTTATTTCGTGTGAATCTTCTTATTTATTTAATATAGTGGGCCCATATTTGTTTTCTTATTCTGGCCAAAATGTGGTTAGGGAACAAGCCATAATGATAGGATGAAACACGTGTAGTGGCAGAAATATTTAAAATTGAAATATTTAATATTAAATGGAACTTCTCAATTAATTCCTTATTGAAAGAAAAACAATATCAATTACAGTTTTAAAAATTAAGATACTTTTGAAGTGGGAAACAGTTCAGTTTTTAACAAGGGCAAACGGTCCTTTGTTTCTCAGGTTGCCAATTGTTGCGGGTCAGCCTATTGTTGAAATATATAATTTTCAGCATTTGTGCTGTTTAAAAATAATTTTGGATCTTTATTGGAAAATGTTTTAAGGGCGATAAGTTGTGATTGATAAATCATAATAGACGTTGTGTTTGTATTACAGCGTTGCCACATTACCTCGGATAATTGTTGACCTCCTTGTTGCTTATTAGATAGGATTGCATTTACGTGTTCCCTCCCTCAGCCATTAGGCAATGTAATTTATACCCCTGTCAGAATATATTTAACCTTCCTTTGTGTTCAGAACTCATTGTTTTATTGGTGTTACTAGTAGAATAATACTTAGGCTTAGCCGGGGATAGACCACATTGGGCCTCGCGTACCAAACCCACCCTCCCCACAAATTTACGTTGAGAGTGATGGTAGCAGAGCGTGGTTCGATTTTCTGGAGCCAGTTGCTTGGTATTGTTCTGTTGTCATTGTACCGTGTAGGATTAAATTACGTGGGTTCAGGAAGCAAGAGAAGGAAGGTTAAGGTTAACTTAAAGTTAAGTTAGGTAGGGGACTAGAAGGTGTTCTTGCTAATATGTGTTCTTTCTTGGATTTCATGCCTTTGAACGGGCGAGCGTTGCTGGAATTCTTCAGTGCGTGAAAATACTGAAGACGAGTTAAGTTCAGTTTTAAAACTGGCACTCAAGATCATGGGTCTCTTGGTGTGCATGGTTAACTTGGCTGTTGGCTTAAATCTAATTGTCACCGCTCTGTGATGTGACGTGCTGCAGGCGACTTCCAAGGTAGGATCAAATAGTACAGTAGCTATTTTTAAGTAGTAAAATTATCTCCGCACAGCTGATAGTACAGAGCTGAAAGCTAATTGTTCTGTGATTCTGTTCAGTTCATTTGAAATGAATTTATCTATCACTATCACGTGGTAAAATTTTGATGTTGCTGAAATTTTTCTGGCATGGTTGCCCTGTGATTTTATGAATTGCTATTGGTTCTGGCTGTGTTGCCTATGAATACTGAAATCATCTAAGCAGTTAATGAAATAATTAATCTGTAATTCTGTGGAAAGCATCTGTGCGCAGATAAGTGTTGTCATCTATTTTCGATTGTAATAATGTCTTATGACTTGTTATGATTAGTGAAATGTTCAGTGAACGTGAAGGTGAACTTAAGTGGTGTACAGCAAGTACATAAAGCAGCAGTGTCGAGCTGAAACATATTCAGGTGGTGTTAATCAGCGAGTTTTGAAATTTGATAGGTTTTGGGGTTATTTTGCTACTTCAGCTGTTGAGTTGTTCGGGAAGCCACGTTGAGTTGGCTGAAATGTTGTAGAAAGAAACTGCTGTTTAGTGCGACGTGATGCCGTGATATGAAGTCAGCTGTCTGCGGTGATAGGAAGAGTGATCTTGGTGATCATTGATTGGTCGGGTGAAATTTTAAACTTCATTTGGAGGATAGGAAAAAGTTTGAAATTTTATTTCAGGTCTAATTATTGGAAATTGATTAACTGAACGAGTGAGTAACGTGCCAGGACTGAGTGAATGGATGATGTTAGGGCACGTGTTGTGAGCGAGTGAGATTAGGGCAATTCAGGATGCCTATGGTGTGGTTTGGGGGTGTTTCGAAGTTTGGTGGTGTTGCAGTGATGGTGCTGAGAACGCCTAAAGTTGATTTTAACCTAGCGGGAGTAGTCAGTCTCTGATGCCGTATGATTCTGATGCTTTCAGTGATGATTGGTGATGTCGATATTGCAATGCTCTTCTAACTTTTGTTGTCGTTCGGGCTGCTGATTATCGTACATTGCGTTTTGTAATTTCAGGGTAGTATTTTCTTTGTGTGTTAAGTGCTTGGTACTTGGTACTCATGTGAATACTCGTTAGGGAGTGTTTTGTTGTATCTTTGTTCATTGTACTACTTAGTTGGTACTTGTCAGTGTTTGTTTTTTGAAGTGTTGGTATTCTTGTTTGCATATTGGTCAGTGTTGTTTTGTTTCTGGTGTTGGTACTCTTTTTGAGTATTCCGATTCTTTTTGTTGTTGGTTTTAGTGTTTTTGATTTTTTGTTGGTACTGTACCCGTATATTCTAGAGGCGTCTGTTAGATATCCGAAGAACCGCTGGATTTGTAGGCCCTGACAGCTCCGGCGCAGATACTAGTCAAGAATCCACTCCAACAATACCCTCACGAATATACGAGGCGGAAATTACGATGGAACTGTGAATTACATATTATGCACTTAGCTCGAAGTAGAGCACCTACCTTTCGTTCTCGGGGATCTCGTGGTCAGCCTCTGGGCCTATAATGGGTTTCACAGTTGCATCTCCTTATATCTAAAATAAATCGAAACGACGCGGCTTCTAACAAACTAAACAATTTAATAACAATGGTGTAAACTAAATCTAAACATCCATACATTAAATAAAACACACTCCCTTTCTTTCTTCTTCACATTTTCGCCACTGACAATACTGCGTTTCACGAACACTCTGACAAATTTTGGGGCGGCTTGTGTTATTATAAAAAGCTATACATCAATTAAGGACCCCTGCGTATTTTACATTCCTTTGACGCGCTCCAGTGAACACTTGGGCGCTAGTAGCACGCGACCCTCGCCACGCGACAGATTATATAACAGACTCCGTTACATTCCCAGAGCCGGTTGATTCATAGCTGCTTGCCTGTTGGCTCGCAACAACTCTTTACATTTGTGTGACCGAGCGCTGACCTTGGATGGAAACGAGTTTTAACAAACCCTCGCTATTCCAGCCTTGACGCTAATGAAACAAAACTTTTACACATTATTCCTTTCACACTCTCGCATTGTGACGTCCCAATGGAGTTCATTTCATTCACACTGAACAAGAAATAAACCTCATTCAATCACATCGACACTCATACGCTAACCACTACGCTAAACAATCGATAAACTTCCTATACCTAACATATCATACACTCGATGGGCAAATTAAGAAAGTTAAAGATGAATGAATTGAAAATGACACTAATAGCATGAGCTATTATCATTTAAAATAAGTAGTGTCTATATGCACATGAGTCTGAGCTCCGATCTAAAAGTTATGTCAAATGCAATGAACTGGGATCCTCATAAGCTTCTACAGCTTCAGAAATACAACCACCTCTCTCTCCTTTCTGGTCTGGTTTCATAATAGATCAAATACATTCGACCACTCATGGTTAAACATATGTCGTTACATACTCGGGTTAAATAATATCAATAATAGTAAAACATAACAGATGTCAATATCCATTTCCCGTCTAAATTTCAATTATGACCCTCCTGTCTTCACTTATCCAAAGCCGTGTATGAAATAAAGAGCACTGTTTACTCGCACCTTTATGCCTAGCCAAACATAGTCATGCCCATTCAACGACTGTAATATAAAATTCGGAAACACCTTCGCAAAAACCTCGTATGCCAACCGCACACGGAATTACATACATATTTAACCACTATCAAAGGTTTATCACCTTCACTTCCTTCAAACTGTCGTTCCTTAAAAAGGGCATAATTCCTCAGAGTTGTCAAACCAACCGCTGGTCTAATAAGCAATAACATCTGTTGTTAAGCCATTAATCTATACATGTCAACGATCATTGGACTAAGCGTGAAAGACCTCCACACTATTGCTTTAAAAACGTTACTAAGATAAATCTAAGCTGTTGTGTATATATTTAATAAAAATACTGTATCTTAACTTCACATTTCTGGTTTCAACTTTCACCGATGAGGGAATATCATGTCTACAACGTGACATTATATGACTCCTCGTGAATACTTCATCTGAAAAGTATATATGTGTGTCCAACCAGAATCGATCACGACGAGGATATCAAACAAGAACTTCCCTAACGTTGAATGATAATAAATCTTCCAAGAAGATTCTAACCTCAAATTATTTTAAATGACTGAAAGTTCATGGCTTTCTTCAATAAAACATACAGTTAGTCATATTCGTATTATCTCCATTCTGAACGAATGTCTATGAGTGCTAACGATAATAATCGTTTCCACGTTGAATGTTTCTCTTCCAAACGATGCCATGATATTTCACAATATATCACTAATAATATCTTCTCTCTTGATGCCTCTTCTCGACGGATAAAATGCCCAAATTAAACTAATAAAAATTAATTTAATGGGTAACATAGACGAAAATGTCTATCACCTGAATTCAAAATGAATTCATAAACGTCGAAAATAAATTACTCTTCCTTAAGGGAAATGACAAATATGCTTGTTCCTCGAACAAGTGAAAATGTCAGTTCAAAAAACTGGATTTCAAACAAACAAAGCTAAAAGCGTCGAAAGACGATTACTACAAATGATCTCGAAGAATACAATGTCTATACATGGAGTACATAAATACTGTGTCGAAATGTGGATAAAGGATTTGCTCAATCTATATATATAAAGCACAAAGTTTGTCTGTCTGTCTGTTTGTCTATTATGTATACAAATCAACACCGTTTCACCTATCTGAACCAAAATTTGTATACATACCCTTTGGAACCCTGCGGGTAACCCTGTCAACTTTAAATTTCGGACAGACCACCCCATTCCCTGCAATTAGGCCCTTTTGCACACATCTACACCGTTTCACCGATCGGAACCAAAATTTGTGTACTTACCCTTTGGAACCCTGCGAGTAACACGGTCCACTTAAAATTTCGTACAGTCCTCCCCTTTCCCTGCATTTAGGCCCTTTGTTCCAAATCTACACCGTTTCACCGATCAGAACCAAAATTCGTATTCTTACCCTTTGGTACCCTGCGAGTGACACTGTCAGCTTGAAATTGCGGACAGACCACTCCATTCCCTGCATTTAGGCCCTTTGGCACAAATCTACACCGTTTCACCGATCTGACCCAAAATTTGTATACTTACCCTTTCGAACCCTGCGAGTAACACTGTCTGCTTGAAATTGCGGACGTACCTCTCCATCCCCTGCATTTAGGCCCTTTGGCACAAATCTACACTGTTTCACCGATCTGAACCAAAATTTGTGTAGTTACCCTTTAGAACCCTGCGGGTAACCCTGTCCATTTGAAATTTCGGACAGTCCAACCCATTCCCTGCATTTAGGCCCTTGTGCACAAATCTACACCGTTTCACCGATCTGTACCAAAATTTGTATACTCACCCTCTGGAACCCTGCGAGCAACACTGTCCACTTAAAATTCCGGGCAGCCCAACCCATTCCCTGCATTTAGGCCCTTTGGTCCAAATACATACCGTTTCACCGATCAGAACCAAAATTCGTATTCTTACACTTTGGTACCCTGCAAGTAACACTTTCTGCTTGAAATTGCGGACAGACCACTCCATTTCCTGTATTTAGGCCGTTTGGCACAAATCTACACCGTTTCACCGATCTGACCCAAATTTTACATACGTACCCTTTGGATCCCGACGAGTAACACTGTTCACTTTAACTTTCGGACAGACCACACTCTTCCCTGCTTTTTGACCCTTTGGCTCAAAACTACACCGTTTCACCCATATCAAAAAGATTTTACATAATTACCCTTTTGAACTCGACGAGTAACACTGTCCACTCGAAATTTCGGACAGACCACTCCATTTCTTGCATTTAGGCCCTTTGGCACATATCTACATCGTTTCACCGATCTGATCCTAAATTTGTATACTTACCCTTTGGAACCCGACGAGTAACTCTGTCTGCTTGAACTTTCGGACAGAGCACTCCATTCCCTGTATTTAGACCCTTTGGCACAAATCTTCATCGTTTCACCAATCTGGACCAACATTTGTATACTTAGGCTACTCTTTGGAACTCAACGATTATCACTGTCCTTTAAATTTTGGACAGACCACCCCCTTTCCTGCATTTAGGCCCTTTGGGACAAATCTACACTGTTTAACTGATCTGAACCAAATTTTACATACTTACCCTTTGGAATCCGATGAGTAACACTGTACACATGAAATTACTGACATACCACTCCATTCCTTGCATTTAGCTCAGGAATCCCTCGGGGTTGCCAGCTTCCTAACTCACCAGCCATGAGCCCTTGAGGTTGTACCAGAAGTGGTGGGGCTACACACAACCTGCCTCTTTGAGGGCCTTTAGCAGAAGACAGGAGATATTATGAAAAGGAAAAGAAGGCAGACCACTCGTAGAATGAGGGCATCAGGAAAGATGAGACAACGGCCTATTAAGGCGGGAAATTGAAAGACTCTCTAGCCCTCTGATACCCTAATACAGTCGGGGTCGGAAGAGAACAAGAGTTACCAAGGGAGGCCGACAGGAAAGAGAACTGAAAGGAGGCCGGCACCAGGAAGTAGAAGCGATGCCAGACTCAGCTGGGGTCCCGTGGTCGCCAACCCACGTCCCACAAGTTGTGAGACTCTGGGGGGCAGTTGTGAGAATAGCTTGCTGATTCATTGCGAGGTGACATGAGAGGACTTTCCAGAGCCCGCCGTATTATCTGCTGTCTTTGCTGATGCCAGCACAGGGCCGTTGCTCAAGCCACTGTTGTGTTGCGAAAGAGTGAGTGATTCCCTGGCCAATCTAATTAGGACGGGGAACCCCGAACGTGTGTCATCATATTTCGTCATCATCTGCGATCATCTCAGGTTCGTGCATCTTGGACCCATATTATTTGCCGAGCAGTACGCCATAAGCTCTTTCACTAGACGCATCGAGTACAGGCCTAAGCCAGAAAATAAGGTTGAGACGTTGGAAGACATCGAAGCTAGACATCTGAATTACCTAGCCTATCCCCTCTTAGTGCCAAGCGATTTCCTGAAATACTTGCCAAGAACGCCAAGCCATTTTCAATGGTCATGCAGACTATTCGAAAAAAATAATCATGAATAAGACATCTCAAACAATAGAATCATTATTATTGCTTTGCATTATAACCAATACCTAATTATTTCATACATTATGTTCTTAAAAGTAAATATGGCATCAAAACTTTTTTAATTGAGTTTATTCTGATAATTGTTCAATTTTTCAATTTTTTTTAGAATCAGTTTTTAGCCTAAATTAAGTACACCTAAGTGTCATATTCGAAGAAAAACTACGCTTCCTGCTGTATAAAGTTCTTAGATACATCTGTAGGCAGAAAACTTCAACAAAAAGAAAACAACTGCACCGCAATTTTGGAGGGAACGCGCGTGATTAGGAGAGAGCATAGGGAGGGCGTGAATAGAAACTCAAACCTATCGCGTAACGGACTTTGAAGGAAAAAAGTAAACGCCGCACAGGCAAGCTTGAAACCTCGCCTTTCCAACCATATGAAATAATCACGGACGTATGCCTACATAAATCTACAAATATAAGATAATCTGCGCGCCGATTGAATCGGCTTTGGCACTTTTGGTGCGAGCAGCGAGAGCCGATCTGATCGGCGTGTGGCACTGACAGGGTTAAAATGTCACGATGTTCGTTTAGCAGTCATTTTTTCATTACCTTATTATCATCATAAATGCAACTGACCTAGATGTTACGCGCATCATACCACTAATCACGCCACATAAAGTCTTTCTCCACTGTGATTTTTATTTTTTTAATTAAAGTACATTGTGTACATTATAAATTGAAGTATCAATTCAATACCGGCAGTAGTTTCCCTTATCATCTTCATCATAAGGGCAAATGACCTAGATGTTACGCCCATTACACCATTAATCACCACGCACAATAAGTCTTCCTCGCCTGTGAATTTTGAAATATGTAATTCTATTGCGGTAATTTGTAAGTTTGACGTGTCAATTCAACAGTAGTTCTCATTATCATCCTTATCAAAAGGGCAAATGACCTAGATATTACGCCCTCATTAACTTTGGGGGCAAATGACCTAGATTTTAAGTCCATTATATTTCTAAGGAGACTTTGAGACATTATCTTCATTCCACCGGGCGAAGCCGGGTACTACTGCTAGTAATCTATATATATAAAGCACAAAGTTTGTCTGTCTGACTGTCTGTCTGTCTGTTTGTCTGTTATGTATACAAATCTACACCGTTTCACCGATCTGAACCAAAATTTGTATACTCACCCTTTGAAAGTCTGCGTGTAACACTGTCCGCTTGAAATTGCGGACAGACCACTTCATTCCCTGCATTTAGGCCCTTCGACCCAAATCTACACCGTCCCACCGATCTCAACCAAAATTTGTATATTTACCCTTTGGAACACTGCGACTAACACTGTCGGCTTGAAATTACGGAGAGGCTACTCTATCCCCTGCATTTAGGCCCTTTGGCACAATTCTACACCGTTTCACCGATCTGAACCAAAATTTGTATACTTACCCTTTGGAACCCTGCGAGGTACACTGTCCACTTAAAATTTCAGACAGACCACCCCATTCCCTGCATTTAGGCACTTTGACACAAATCTACACCGTTTCACCGATCAGAACCAATATTCGGAAACTTACCCTTTGGTACCCAGCGAGTAACACTGTCTGCTTGAAATTGCGGACAGACCACTCCATTCCCTGCATTTAGGCCCTTTGTCCCAAATCTACACCGTTTCACCGATCTCAACCAAAATTTATATGTTTACCCTTTGGAACACTGCGACTAACACTGTCTGCTTGAAATTGTGGCGAGGCCACTCCATCCCTTGCATTTAGGCCCTTTGTTCCAAATCTACACCGTTTCACCGATCTCAACCAAAATTTATATTTTTACCCTTTGGAACACTGCGACTAACACTGTCTGCTTGAAATTGCGGCGAGGCCACTCCATCCCTTGCATTTAGGCTGTTTGGCACAAATCTACGCCGTTTCACCAATCTGACCCCAATTTTATATACTTACCCGTTGGAACCCGACAAGTAACACTGTTCACTTTAAATTTCGGACAGAACACTCCATTCCCTGCATTTAGCTCAGGAATCCCTCGGGGTTGCCAGCTTCCTAACTCACCAGTCATGAGCCCTTTAGGGTGTACCAGAAGTGGTGGGTCTACACCCACCCTGCCTCTTTGATGGCCTTGAGCAGAAGACAGGAGACATTATGAAAAGGAAAAGAAGGCAGACCCCTCGAAGAATGAGGGTATCAGGAAAGATGAGACAAAGCCAATTAAGGCGGGAAATTGAAAGACTCCCTAGCTCTCGGATACCCTAATACAGTCTGGGTCGGAAGAGAACAAGAGTTGACGAAGGGAGGCCGACAGGAACGAGAACTGAAATGAGCCCGGCACCAGGAAGTAGAAGCGATGCCAGACTCAGCTGGGGTCCCGTGGTTGCCAACCCACGTCCCACAAGTTGTGAGACCCTGGGGGGGGGTCAGTTGTGAGAATAGCTTGCTGATTCATCGCGAGGTGACTTGAGAGTACTTTCCAGAGCCCGCCGTGTTATCTCCTGCTGTCTATGCTGATGTCAACACAGGGCCGTTGCGATACAGTGAGTGATTCCCGGTCAATCTAAATAGGACGGGGAACCCCGAACGTGTGTCATCATATTTCGTCATCATCTGCGATCATCTCAGGTTCGTGCAGCTTGAACCTATATTCTTTGTCTTTGCCGAGCAGTACGCTCTTTCACTAGACGCATCGAGTACAGGCCTAATCCAGAAAATAAGGTTGAGACATTGGAAGACATCGAAGCTAGACACCTGAATTACCTATATCAGTTATAAAATAACACCATGTTCGTTTAGTAGTCATTTTTCATTACCTTATTATTATCATCATAAGTGCAAATGACCTAGTTGTTACGCGCATCATACCAATAATCACCGCCGCATAAGGTCTTTCTCGACTGTGATTTTTAAAATATTTATTTTTGGTTGGTTGGTTGGTTGGTTCTTAAGTTTAGGGGCTGCGACAACGCGGTCATGTACCCCGTGTACTTTGGGTGTGTGTAGAATCTGTCTGAAAACCGGTGTTAATTGTGATGACTGTATTAAGTGTGTTATCTGTTTTTTAATTTAAGTACAAACTGCAACTTAGAATTCTTCAAATAGTTCGTACTTTTGCCGCCAAGCGCCACCGTCCACGACTACTAGGCCAAGTTCGGAACTTAGCTACTAGACGCCACTGCAGTCGGATCTTGGCAACGGACGTAGACATCTAAGAGCGATGTTTACATTCTTAACCTATCCAATTTAGCTTCACACAGGTGTAATTAGTGGAAGGTTCTTTAACATGCCATAAATCTATGACATGGGACCGCCGGCTTTACTTCCCCTCCGAAGAAAGGCATACTGAGGGATTTTTAACGCTCTTAAAAAATCCGACGGCTTCGGCCGAGTTTGAACCCGCTATCATGGGCATAGAAGCTCAGCATGCTACCAAATACGCCACCGAAGCCGCCATATATTTATTTTTATTACAGTACATAGTGTACATTATACGTTGAAGTGTCAATTCAATACCGGTAGTAGTTTCCCTTATCACCCTCATCATAAGAGCAAATGACCTGCAGTAGATGTTACGCCCATTACACCATTCATCACCACACACAATAAGTCTTCCTCGCCTGTGAATTTTGAAATATGTATTTCTATTACGGTAGTTTGTAAGTTTGACGTGTCAATTCAACAGTAGTTTTTATTATCATCCATATCAAAAGGGCAAATGACCTAGATATTACTCCCTCATTGTCTTTGGAGGCAAATGACTTAGATTTTAAGTCCATTACATTTCTAAGGAGACCTTAAAACATTATCATCATTCCACCGGGCGAAGCCGGGTACTACTGCTAGTATCACTATAAAGCTCTAACTACAAGTTTAGTGAACACGGCTACCTGGTCTGGAAGTCTAGAAGCTCAAGATAGAGTATTACAAAATACTCGGTTGTTACATCTTCCAAGGATCCGGGTTGGATCCTAGCTCGTCTCTAAGAACTCGTGACCTCAGGAAAGGAACGAATTCCCCTACTGGAAAACAGCAAGCACCGACCGGGATCGAACTGCGGACTCCAATCATCATCTTCAATGTGACCGGGTATACCCTGGACCTCTTGATAATCTCCATGTCTCTTCTTACTCCGTCATAGTACAGTTTCATCAAAACAACGAGAAGTGTCAAAAGTTCAGCTTCCCATTTCTAAAGACATTCGAAAAGGAAGTCGTGGACCTCACTCGCATAACGAATATTCATGTAGATGGAATATGAACATCGTTCTGTAGTCGCTGGTGTTAATGTCGAGCTCATGTCTGACAATAATGCACTAGAATGTAGTTGTACATCAAGTCACATGTTCGCTCATCAAGTAGACATTCATGAACAAACTCCTCTAACGAAGCTCCATCGCTGACTATATTGCTTCTATCTGCTTATATTCCTGGCGCACATACTAATTTAGTCCATAATTAACTTCATATTAGCAGACTTAAATAATGTTCTTCATCATAGAATACATCTTCATCCTACTGGTGTTGTTATACAGTTCCACAAAATCAATGCTAATACTCACTCTTACTCACTTGTGTCTCGTGCATGCGCTGTGGTCGCTCGAACAAAAGTGTCTTATCGCGCTGGAAACTAACACTTTCCTCACGCTTCACAAAAACGTTTATATCTTCGGAAATAATCTTCTCAATTTTCTCAAAGTTCGTAATATACTAAATACGATTGTACGCTACAATCTGTAGTTGAAATAATGTCTCTGAAGTGGATCAGACTGAAGTAATTGCGGCATATAAGTTCATCGCAACTTCACTTAGTTTCAAGGCGCGGCAATCTCCTAACTCTCACCTCGCTTTACCTCATCTCCACGAGTCAACCTTTCACAAGCTCGGTGAAACACTCGGAACTCCTCTCTCTTCCGGTAAAACACGTCCGACCTCTCCAACATTCAGATAATAAAGAGCCTCGATGCTTGGCATCTCCCCTCCAAGTCCACCGATTCTGGCCGCCTTTTTTTCGTTCCGTCTCAAATTCGAGCGGGCTCTAGCAAAACGCTTATTTCTTTCAATTGCAACCTGCTGTCGACTTATAAAATATTTCCAATATTTTATTATCATATTCTTCTCTTTACCATTATATAAATTCACTCTCTTGGGCTTAAATGTATTAAATATCCATAAAACTTTAGTTGCTGGAACTCCCATCTTCTCTAAAACTTCTTCTTATTGGCTGTAAGCTCATATCCAATCGGATAATTTACAACAATGTTTAAACAATTCCTGGGATTATTCGCTGTTTCTAGGCTGATTCTAAGCTTCTGGAAAGTTCCATTGCGCAATACAATCACGTGACGGAATTTCCCTCCTGCTCAACGTCGCCTCTAGACTGGTTTCTGCCAACATCCAGCCTCAATATGGCTTGGTTAAATTTTATCATGAGCTTCGAAAAAATATTCCCATTTTCATCCCAAATAATTAATTTTACGGGGGCATTCCTCTCCCATCTCAACTTAAAGACAGTTGCAAAATTGTTTTTAATCACTTCGAATCAGGACTTTAGACATGTCACTGAACTCGAAAATGAATTATACTTTTAGCCTACTTTCTTAATATATTTTTTTAAGTTCTTTGCGTTGTATTTTCCCAATATGACATTGTTCTCTTCATCATACAGCTCATAACAATTATTTCCATAGACAGTTTCTATTCGGAACGGGCCAGTAAAGATAACTCTGAACTTCGGGTATATCTTCTTGTCTACGTCCGCTTTGACAGGCCGGCGCAATAATACCATGTCTCCTACTTCTAAGGGCTTGCTATCTCTTCCCTTCCACTCTCTTCATGCGTTTATCGGCCGCCTTCTGGAGCTTTTCATTCGCTCTGTCTATTCTTTCCTGTCTTCCTACATCTGGATCTTGAGGAATAAAATTAAATGTTTTGTCCCATGGTCTTTCTGGCTTCCTTCCTAAATGTAAGACCATTGGAACTTCTGCCGTGCTCTCTTGAACTGTGGAGTTCAAACATTCTTCAATGATAGGCACATACTTAACCCAACTGGGGTGATCATTATGGCAGAAAATGCGACAGAATTTGCTAAATTCATCCATATATCTTTCACTGGAATTTGATTCAGGATAACGCACGCTGGAAAATATGTCTTATCCCTAATCTTTCCAGATCTGCTTCAAATTCTGCTGAGATGAACTGGGCTCCGTGATCAGATAACAAATACTCTGGTCTTCCAGCCTTCCGAAAAACAGAATTTTCCAACCTGCTCACTACATTTCTTGTGTTTGCTTTCTGCATTGGGTCCATCGTAACAAATTTGGAGAAGACATCCAATGTTACTAACAATAACTGGTTCCCTTGGTAACCCTTAGTACAGGGGCCGAAAATATTCGCCGCCATCAACTCATGCTGTCTAGAAGGTATCATAGGCCTTGGATTACCCTTTAACAACTCAGATGTGAATTTCCCTCTTTGACATTCATCGCATGATCTTATTATCCTCGCAATAGCAGATCTCATGTTGGTCCAGGTAAATCTCTCTTTGAGTGTGCTGAGAGTCTTATCTAAACCACCGTGTCCTATGGAGTGGTGTGCTAACCACACTAATTTTGAGACCAAATTAGGGGGCACAACTATGCGTAGTTTTGTATGCTCGGCGTCGATATACTTGCATACTAGATCACCGCTCAACACAAAGTGGCGCGATTGTCTTTGGGTTGCGATATAATCATCATCTGCTATGTCCATGAAACCTTTTAAGAACCTGTACATTTTCCTTATTGGAGGGTATCTCTTCTGTGATACACCGATTCGGGCTAATCTCCTAACGGTTTCTAGATCTTCTTGCTCCAATTGTACATGATTAATCTGCACATTTTTAATTGGGTTTCTCGATAATGCATCAGCCAGCAAGTTATCTTTCCCTGGCTGTTGGACAATAGTTGCGTTAAACTGTTGAGTGAATAGGGCCCATCGTATTAACCTATCACTCGATATATCAGTTTGAAGCATAAACTGCAATGCCTTGTGGTCGGTCACGATAATGATCTGATGACCGATCAAGATCTTCTTCCAAACCTTGAGAGCTGTAACAAAGGCTAACGCCTCCAGTTCCGTTGTAAATAATTCTCCTCATGTCGTTTCAAATTTCTACCAGTGAAAGCGATATAGTGCCTTCTTCCATCCTCATTCTTCTGGTACAGAACAGCACTTATACCTACGCGAGAGGCATCGGATTCGATACAACATATACTGTCAAAATCCGGATATTCCAACTTGACATTTTTCCTCAACATTTCCTTCGCGTTTTCAAAGGCCTCGTTGGCGGCACTCGTCCACTTCCAACGATTTTTTTTCCTCAGTAACTCATGAAGAGGTGCCATGATCTCAGAATATTTCGGACAGTGACTGCTAATATGGCAAGCTCCCACGAACTCACGTACTTGCCTGACCTTTGTGGGCTTAGGAAATCTAGTTATAGCCTCTACTTTCTCAAGGTTTGGATGGTAACCTTCCCGATCGATGGTGTGACCAAGGAAATTGATTTGCTCGTGCATGAAGCGGCACTTATCAAAGTTCACTTTGATATTCGCTTCCCTCAAGTTCTCAAAAAGTTTACGTAAATGCACCATGTGTTCCTTAACATCAGGAGATGATATGATCAAATCATCGATGTAACATATCACGTTTTTCTTGACCTCATCAGTGAGCTTACCATCAAGGGCTTTGATTAGCGCTTGACCGCTATTTACTATGCCAAAAGGTAACCTTTGGAAAACCCATGAAGTCTGGTCGAAGAGAAAACAGGTGAACTGTTTACTCTCCTCCTCTAACTCAATCTGATAAAAGGACACTGTTAGGTATCAAACGGAAAAACATGCCTTTCCGTTGAATTTCCTTAGGATATCACGAATTTTCGGGGACCTGTCTGCCTCGGGAAGAATTTTCAAGTTGATGGAACGTGCGTCGAGACATACGCTTAGCTGTCCGTTATTCTTTTTCACTACAGTAATTGGGTTGATATATGAAGACGCCTGTTTCCTAATAATACCATCTGCTTCCATCTTTTTTATTAACCCTCATACTTCTTCATAATATTTCTCTGGAATGGGGTATATCCGCTTCTGCTAGGGGGTTTCATCAGTCAATCTAACTTTGTACTTATAATCCTTGATTAACCCAGGTTTGGCGTCAAAAACTTCCTTAAATTCCATAATTAATGCTTCAAATTCCTCTTGAAGCTCTTCAATTCCTTCGGCTTTGAGGGTAGGCCTCTCTCTAGCACTCTCTACCTCCTCAATGTCATTAGTTAAAATATCTTCCCTATAATCCATATCTGGACTGTTATTCAGTCCTTGTTTTTCTAACTATTCTGTGTTAATCATCCCCTCACTAAATTTAATGATCTTATTTTTCATATCAATAATGGCTCCCACCTTTGTGATACCAAGCACGATGCCAAAATTTATCTTGTCCACCACAATGAAAATATGTTCATAAGCACGTGTATTTATTTCAAAGTTCAACAAAACTTGAATTTTACCCTTCACAGCATTATCTTGAAAAATGCCACGCACTTTCACAGCAGATACGGGCAAAGCAGTCATCTTGTCACTACCCAATAATATCTGGTAACACTCGTGAGATATTATAGACATAATAGCCCCGGGTCCATCAATGACTTGCATGTCTGATCCTCGACATTTACACATACAATCGGTAATTCATATGGCCTTTCCTCTCTTACAATCTCATCTTCTAACAATAAATCCTCATCTGTCACTTCGTATACTTCATTTATTAGAATCTGGTGCAGTGTAGTAGTATTTCTTTCTCCATCTAGTTCCGTTTCGAAAATAAAGTTTTTTTTGTTGTTCCTGAGTGTCATTCTCACGGATTTATTGCTGGCTAGTACCGGGTTTAGGATCCATGCTCAAGCTTGAATTACTTCGATTTCCACCTTCCATTTCCCTTAGTTCCTTCAAGAAGTGCTTTCCTTCTTGATGACGTTCGTCATAATTCTCTTTAGTCATAACCTCATTTCGTTGTGGTCTATCTTGGTTCTGGTTCTGATTATTGCGATTGTTTCGACCATTATAATTCTTCTTCTTCTTCCTTCGTTACGGCCAACTAAGGACCACGTCATGTCAACTGTTTTTTCTGCATTTTAATGTTAGCCCAGTACTCCTTCATACGCAATCGATGTTGCATCTTTCTCTCTGTCGTCCACGCCTTCCCGGTTTTTAGCTTCGGCTTAAGTTGAAAACTCCGATGTTTCTGAAGTTTCTCCCTAAGTGGGCCACGCTCTTGGATATCTTCACGTGTAATCCCAGTCTCCAACAGATCTTTCTCTACTTCATTGAACCAGGCCCCCTTTGTCTTTTTCTCACGGAGAAAAGCAAAAATTCTGTTGGATATCCGTGTTGATTTCATTCGGGTTATATGTCCATAAAAAGAAATCCTACTTTTCCTCATCACGTCCGTTATTTTCTCCACGTGAGTGTACAACTCGTGGTTGTGGCGTCTTCGGAACTTGCCGTGTTCCTTGACTGGAGCCAGGATTTTCCACAATATCGACCATTATAATTATTATTGTTCCTATAATTATTGTTGTTATGGAAGAAACCGCTCCTACGATTCTCTTGATAGTTTCCACGTCCTTGTTGTTGTTCATAGGGACGGCCACCACGGAATCTCCTATACCTTGGTTCAGGTCGCCTATCTCTGAAATAAGTATTTCTCTCTGGACCTAAGTTTCCCTTCTCCTGTTCTTTAGGGCTTTCTGTCTGCTGTGTCTGATCAATAAACACAGTATTTATTTCCTTATAGTCCTGACGTTGGTTTCTAGCTACGACATTGGTCGTAGGACTAGTGTAATCCAATTTCCGAAGAAGTTCGTCCATGCCGGCCAAATCACTGATTCCTGAAGAAATTATCAGTCTTCTCACTTCAACTGGCAACATTTTGGCAATAGCATCTATCAGTTGTGCCGCAGATATTGGGGGTTGCAAAAACGTAACCGGGCGAGTTGTGTCGTAAAGAAGTCAGCGTAGCGCGTCGGTTAAGTACCCGAATACTTTCTGGAGTATACTTCCGCGCGTAAACTGTTCTTCGCTTCTATAGAACAATAACGCTTCATTAGGGCTTCAGCGAACTCTTCGAAGTCCACAAATGTGTGCCTGAAGGCGCAAAATCACTCAAGAGGGCCCTCACCCAGATAGCGTTCCACTATCTTCATCTCCCTTTCACGAGGAATGTGAGCCTCCGCAAAGTAGTCACGGATATTCCTGATATACTCAATTGGGGTGTAAGAATCGAGGTTGGTAAACTTACGAGGTTTGTCCTCAAAGTTACGAATTACCTTCACGTTTCTCTGTTGAGAATCTTGGAAACTGGGACGATATTCTCTCCTTTCTCTTTCGGGCTCTCTACTTCTATCTTCGAGTCCCTCATTGTATCTTAATACTCTCTCTTCTGACCTCACTTCTCTATCTCCTGCCTCCATACTGAGTCTTCTATGACGACTTTCATATTCCTCAATTTCTATCTTCTCCTTATCTTCTATCTCCGTAATCAACTCTTTCACCTGCTTCTCTATATCCTTCTTCAAATCCTCCTTATAGACTTCAAGATCTGCAACGTCTCCTAAGCTCAGACTTTGCAGTCTCCTAATAATGTAATTTTCAATATTAGTGGATTTTCCTTCCTTAATCTCATTCACCACTGTGACTACTGTATCTATGCGTTCGTCTAAATGTTTACTACGAATTTCTAAAGTTTCTTTTAAAGTTTTGTTTTCCTCGACCGATTGATTCTTATCGTCAACCTGTCTTTGTAACAGTTGATCAAAACGCTTCCCTAGATCTGACCTAACAGACATTACAACACGGTTTATTTGTAATTGCGTACTGGCAAGCTTACTCTCAACTTTACTTTGTATTGACTTAATATGTTCTGTGCTCGACTTATTCGTCTTTCCAGATAACTACGTTCGGCTTAACATTTCAGCTATATCAACTTCAATGTCCTCCTTCAAGATCTTATTGTGGTCTATCACCTGATTACGCAGAGTATCAACGTTAGTTTTCAACTCAGCTAATGAAACAATAGTCTTTAGAGAATCGTCTACAAATTGCGATCTCAAAGCACCTATACCCTCAGAACATTGTGTCTTAGATTCTTCTCCTTCCCTTCTTATTTTATTTAGGTCCCCTTGGACCTTATTAACATCGACAAACATAGAATTAACTTCTGACTGTACTCTACCAATATCATTATGTACACTGGTTATATCTGTTTGGACATTGTTAACATCTATCTACATGGTATTAACGTTCTCCTGAACCTTGTCTACCTTTGTTTGGACATGGCACACATCTGACCTTACATTGGTAACCTCCGATTGAACATTGGCAACATTGGATTTCACAAGAGTAACATCATCCTTGACAAGAGTAACATCATTTTTAACCAGGGCAACATCAGAATGCACACCCTTAACATCATCCTTCAATCCAGCGGAGCTGGTCTGCAATCCCTGTAAAGAATTTTGCATACCCTGAATATCTCCCTTGAAACATTCCTCCACACCGCTGACCTTACCAACAACAGTAGCGAGATCTGCCTGGCCATCTTTTTTTCAGCTCCTCTCGGTCCTGCTTCGCCTCTTACAATTTTCTCTGTAAATCAATGACATTTACCTTCAGATTCTCTTTAATCTGATTTCCAACACTGTCTAATTTCTCCTTCATTTTACTTCCATTTTAGTTTGGGAATCATCCAAACTTTTCCTCATGTTCTCCAACAAACTCTCCTTCATCTCGTTCACCAGCTTCCGGACATCATCCGTCGCCATTGTTGCCATTACAACAATCTCAATAATAAAAAGTGCTATAGGAATATAAACAAATAGAGAAATACAGCAACACTTTAGTGCATCCTTTCAATCCATGTATTTGGGCATTTTATCGTCTCGCCTTAACATTAACTTAATATTAGATTACCAGACATTCTATTTCTAAAATACCAGTTCCTAAAAAGCGTTCGCGCGTGATTTATTTTAAATATACTACCATAAAAACATTTATATTTATCATCATTAAACAAGTTAGCTTTATATTAACATGGCTATCAATAACCATGAAGCGGTAAAATGAAAATAGATTCAGATCATAGGTCATTTCGAAAAATATTATCTATTACTCCTTTCTCAGGCTATCCATTAGATCTGATCATTTGTTTGAGTGCAATTTTGTTAAAAACAAAGCAAATTACCTATATAATTACACTTTAGCTCATCGCAGATGATATGGTTGGTTAATCCCACATACTTAAAAATTAAGTTGTCATCTGGATAGCTTCTAAATGGTCTCAAGAAGCTATTTTTGGGCCCCAAAGTCTAGGGTGTCATCTTTCCACTGTACCCGTATATTCTAGAGGAGGTCTGTCAGATATCCGAAGCACCATTGGATTTGTAGACCCTGGCAGCTCCGGCGCAAATACTAGTCAAGAATCCACTCCAACAAGACCCTGACGAATATACGTTGCGGAAATTACGATGAAACTGTGAATTACATATTATGCACTTAGCTCTAAGTAGAGCACCTACATTTCGTTCTCGAGGATCTAGTGGTCAGACTCTGGACCTATAATGGGTTTCACAGTTGCATCTCCTTATATCTAAAATAAATCGAAACGATGCGGCTTCTAACAAACTAAACAATTTAATAACAATGGTGTAAACTAAATCTAAACATTCATACATTAAATAAAACACACTCCCTTTCTTTCTTCTTCACATTTACGCCACTGACAATACTTCGTTCCACGAACACTGTGACAAATTTTGGGGTGGCTTGTGTCATTATAAAAAGCTATACATCAATTAAAGACCTCTGCGTATTTTACATTCCTTTGACGCGCTCCAGTGAACACATGGGCGCTAGTAGCACGCGACCCTGCCACGCGACAGATTATATAACAGACTCCGTTACATTCCCAGAGCTGGCTGATTCATAGCTGCTTGCCTGTTGGCTCGCAACAACTCTTTACATTTGTGTGGCCGAGCGCTGACCTTGGATGGAAACAAGTTTTAACAAACTCTCGCTATTCCAGCCTTGACCACAAATACACCTCTCCATCATATCACAAGCGATGTTAAAATGGAACAGATTCTCGCCAGACAAATACGTAAATCATACACACATCCTACACGCTAATGAAACAAAACTTCTACACACTATTCCTTTCATACTCTCGCATTGTGACGTCCCAATGGAGTTCATTTCATTCACACTGAACAAGAAACAAATCACATTCAATCACATCAACACTCATACGCTAACCACTACGCTAAACAATCGATAAACTTCCTATACCAAACATATCATACACTCGATTGGCAAACAAAGAAGGTTAATGATGAATGAATTGAAAATGACACTAATAGCATGGGCTATTATCATTTAAAATAAGTAGTGTCTATATACACATGAGCCTGAGCTCCGATCTCACAGTTATGTCAAATTCAATTAACTGGGATCCTCATAAGCTTCTACAGCTTCAGAAATACTACCACCTTTCTCTCCTTTCTGGTCTGATGTCATAATAGATCGAATACATTCGATCACTCAAGTTTAAACATATGTCGTTGCATACTCGGGTTTAATAATATTAATAATAGTAAAACATAACAGATATCAATATCCATTTCCCGTTTAAATTTCAATTGTGACCCTCCTGTCTTCACTTATCCAAAGCCGTGTATGAAATAAAGAGCACTGTTAACTCGCACCTTTGTGCCTTGCCTAACATAGTCATGCCCATGCAATGACTGTAATATAAAATGCGGAAACACCTTCGCAAAAATCTCGTATGCCAACTGCACACGGAATGACATACATATTTAACCACTATCAAAGGGTTATCACCTTCACTTCCTTCAAACTGGCGTTCCTTAAAGACGGCATAATTCCTCAGCGTTGTCAAACCAACCGCTGGTCTAATAAACAATAACATCAATTGTTAAGCCATTAATCTATACATGTCAACGACCTTTGGACTAAGCGTGAAAGACCTCCTCACTATTACTTAAAAACTTTACTAAGATAAATCTAAATTGTTGTGTATACATTTGATAAAAATACTGTATCTTATCTTCACATTTCTGGTTTCAACTTTCACCGATGAAGGAATATAATGTCTACAACGTGACATTATATTACTCCTCGTGAATACTTCATCACAAAAGTATATATGTGTGTCCAACCAGAATCGATCACGACGAGGATATCAAACAAGAACTTCCCTAACGTCGGATGATAATAAATCTTCCTTGAAGATTCTAACCTCAAATTATTTTAAATGACTGAAAGTTCATGGCTTTCTTCAATAAAACATACAGTTAGTCATATTCGTATTATCTCCATTCGGAACGAATGTCTATGAGTGCTAACTTCTTCTTCTTCTTTATCGTTTAGGCCTACTTAGGACCACAGGGCTCGTATCTACTCTTCGGTAAAGTTGTTGCTTTCTTCTTCTTCCAATAGTCCCTCATTTTATGACTGTGAATCAGTCTTCTTTCTTCTGTCCACTTAGCTCCTGTAGTCTTCTTACTTGTAAGGGACGTTGGGAAAACGCCCTGTCGGATGACCTGACGGAACATCAGACGGTCACGAGTTTGTTCCAGTGGGATACCTAGTTGTTCCATATCTGACTTAACTGACGCAATCCATTTGTTCTTAGAAGCCTTGCCTCTTCCTGTTACTGTGAATATCCTTTTGCTGAGTCTTTCAGAATCCAGACGTGCCAAGTGTCCATAAAAGGCCAGGCGTCTTTTCCTTATAGACGTGATGATGTCCTCCTGGTGTTCATACAATTCAACATTATGACGGATTCTGTAAATGCCTCCTTCCTCTCTAATTGGACCTAATATCCTCCTCAGGATCTTCCTCTCTTTTAACTCCAGTTTTCTGAGTGGACCCTTTCTGGTCATTAAAAGGCACTCAGAAGCATACAGAACACATGGCTTGACGACGGAGTTATAGTGTCTGAGTTCGAGGTTCTTGGAGAGGCACTTAGATGAATAGATACTACGACAGGAATGATAAGCCCTTTCAAACTTGGTACATCTGGCATCTATGGCTAGGTTCTCGCTCTGATTCGCAGAAATCCATTCTCCCAAGTACTTAACTGCAGGTACGTTTCGTATGGTAGTGTCTGTGAGAGGAATATTAGAAGGGGCCTTTTTGATATTGGTCATAAATTGAGTCTTCTGGATGTTGATCTTCAAACCAGTCTTAACTGCTACACTATAAAGACTCTGTAGGTTTTAGGTAGCCTCCTCTACGTTATTTGCCAGTAGAATGAGATCATCAGCGAAAGCTAGGCAAGGGACGAAGAGGTTGTCTCTCTTGTAACCAAGCTTCAGTCCAGCTCCCGGTGGTAGCATCGTTCTCCATTCCCTAATGATCTTTTCCAGTACACAGTTGAAGAGAATACAGGACAGACCATCGCCCTGTCTAACTCCTGTTCTGATTGGAAAGCTTTCGGATAGTTCACCTCTGAATCTGACCTTGGACGTCGTGTTTCTCTGAGTGGCTTGGACTAATCGTAGTGTCTTCCCATCCAGACCAAATTCCCGTAGTATGAAGAAAAGGGTATCTCTATCCACAGAGTCATAAGCTTTCTGAAAATCTACTAGAACCACCACCCATGGATGGCCACCTCGGTTCGTGTAGGTGAGAACTGTCTTAAGATTGTGTATCTGTTCTGGGGAAGATCTGGTCATGCGGAAACCAGCCTGGTATTCACCTAATTCTGAGTCTAGCTGTGCAGTGCCTCTATTGAGCAAGTCTACAGAGAGGATTTTAAAGGTAATTGGTAACAAGGAAATACCCCTATAATTGTTGAGGTCTGTCTTACTTCCCTTCTTGTGGAGAGGATAAATCACAGCAGACGTCCAACCTTCGGGTAGGGACTCTGTTGCCCATATGTCCTTTATGATTTGATAGATGTTCTGTAAGGACTGGTCATCTGCATGTTTCCACATCTCGGCTACTATGCCGTCTTCACCTGGAGCCTTGTTGTTCTTGAGACCATTCGAAATGATGTTCATTATTTCTTCTATTGTAGGCGGTTGAGAATCAGGATTCCTGTGCGGAGGCTCATGGAAAATAAGCTTTTCATTAGGTTCCTCTGCGTTTAGTAGCTTCTGGAAATAATCTGCAAGAGTTTTAGTGCAGTCTTTATTGTTTAGTTGAAGTTTCCCATCCGACCCGCGGAGGATGAGGGTAGGAGCTGTATACTGAGCCGTTTGCTTCTTAAGTCCCTTGTACAAATAATAATCGTTTCCACGTTAAATGTTTCTCTTCCAAACGATGCCATGATATTTCACAATATATCACTAATAATATCTTCTCCGTTGATGCCTCTTCTCGACGGATAAATTGCCCAAATTAAACTAATGAAAATCAATTTAATCGGTAACATAGACGAAAATGTCTATCACCTGAATTCAAAATGAATTCATAAACGTCGAAAATAAATTACTATTCCTTAAAGGAAATGACAAATATGCTTGTTCCTCGAACAAGTGAAAATCTCAGTTCAGAAAATAGATTTCAAACAAACAAAGCTAAAAGCGTCGAAAGACGATTACTACAAATTATCTCGAAGAATAAGATGTTTATACATGGAGTACATATATATTGTGTCGAAATATGGATAAAGGATTTGCTCAGTAATGTCACTATAAAGCTTTAACTACAAGATTGGAGAACACGGCTACCCGGTCTGGAAGTCTAGAAGCTCAAGATAGAGTATTACAAAATACTCGGTTGTTACATCTTCCAAGGATCCGGGTTGGATCCTAACTCGTCTCCAAGAACTCGTGACCTCAGGAGAGGAACGAATTCCCCTACTGGAAAACAGCAAGCTCCAACCGGGATCGAACTGCGGACTCCAATCATCATCTTCATTGTGACCGGGTATACCCTGGACCTCTTGATAATCTTCATGTCACTTCTTACTCCGTCATAGTACAGTTTCATCAAAACAACGAGAAGTGTCAAAAGTTCAGCTTCCCATTTCGAAAGACATTCGAAAAGGAAGTCGTGGACCTCACTCGCATAACGAATATTCATGTAGATGGAACATCAACATCGTTCTGTAGTCGCTGGTGTTAATGTCGAGCTCATGTCTGACAATAATGCACTAGAATGTAGTTGTACATCAAGTCTCATGTTCGCTCATCAAGTAGACATTCATGAACAAACTCCTCTAACGAAGCTCCATCGCTGACTATATTGCTTCTATCTGCTTATATTCCTGGCGCACATACTAATTTAGTCCATAATTAACTTCATATTAGCAGACTTAAATAATGTTCTTCATCATAGAATACATCTTCATCCTACTGGTGTTGTTATACAGTTCCACAAAATCAATGCTAATACTCACTCTTACTCACTTGTGTCTCGTGCATGCGCTGTGGTCGCTCAAACAAAAGTGTCTTATCACGCTAGAAACAAACACTTTCCTCACGCTTCACAAAAACGTTTATATCTTCTGAAATAATCTTCTCAATTTTCTCAAATTTCGTAATATACTAACTACGATTGTACGCTACAATCTGTAGTCGAAATAATGTGTCTGAAGTGAATCAGACTGAAGTAATTGCGGCATATAAGTTCATCGCAACTTCACTTAGTTTCAAGGCGCGGCAATCTCCTAACTCTCGATTCGCTATACCTTATCTCCACGAGTCAAACTTGCACAAGCTCGGTGAAACACTCAGAACTCCTCTCTCTTCCGGTAAAACACGTCCGACCTCTCCAACATTCAGATAATAAAGAGCCTCGATGCTTGTCATCTCCCCTCCAAGTCCACCGATTCTGGCCGCCTTTTTTCGTTCCCTCTCAAATTCGAGCGGGCTCTAGCAAAACGCTTATTTCTTTCAATTGAGACCTGCTGTCGACTTATAAAATATTTCCAATATTTTATTATCATATTCTTCTCTTTACCATTATATAAATTCACTCTCTTGGGCTTAAATGTATTAAATATCCATAAAACTTTAATTGCTGGAACTCCAGTCTTCTCTAAAACTTCTTCTTATTGGCTGTAAGCTAATATCCATTCGGATAATTTATAACAATATTTAAACAATTCCTGGGATTATTTGCTGTTGCTAGGCTGATTCTAAGCTTCTGGAAAGTTCCATTGCGCAATACAATCACGTGACAGAATTTCCCTCCTGCTCAACGTCGCCTTTAGACTGGTTTCTGCCAACATCCTGCCTCAATATGGCTTGGTTAAATTTTATCATGGGCTTCGAAACAATATTCCCATTTTCATCCCAAATAATTCATTTTACGGGGGCAGTACCTGGCTGGTATTTGTGCGTTGGAGGTTATATATTTAATGGTCGGTACTCGGAGTAGTAGTACTAGTGAGTTTCATGAAGTTAGGTCGTCGGAGGATGGGTCTGTGGATTCCAGGAGGTAACATTCCCTGATGTTTCCGTTGGATTGGTCAAGTGGTGCCTATGACTTATATGAGAGAAGAGGCATATGCAGGGAGCCTTTTCAAAATGGAGAGGCATATGCAGAAGGTAATCGTGGAAAACTCATATGCAGGCTGATGTTTCCTTGTCACTGAGCCACGTGGCAGTTGTTGAAACCAGTTTCGGAAGAGGGCTGGAGTCGGGTTTGCGTTGGCAGTACTGGCGAAGGCTTTCTTATGACGTTGATTCGGTAGGTTAATTTAATTTTGTCTGGTACTACAGACGTCATAAGGCACGTTGCGTTACGTGACCCATGGTAAGTATTGGTTGCGTAGAGTGACCCTGAGAATTGGTTGCAGAAAGTGACCCATGTGAGAATTTGTTGCGTAGAGTGACCCTGAGATAAGGTTGCATGAGTGACCCAGAATTGGTTGCGGTGAGTGACCCATGGTGAGTTTTGGTCGCGATGAGTGAACCTGTGGTGAATTTGGTTGTATTGAGTAACCCATTAAATAATTGGCTGCGCAGATATGCGGTGTTGCTGTGTTTTCAAAGAATGATGTTGTAAGAAGAAAGTTATATTTTGCAGTTTGCAACGTGTGATTGAATTGGTTGGATTGATTGGTCGTGAGTTGTTTGATTTCGTTGGGTGAGACCCTGTGTGTGGTCATTGTGACAGTTAGGTATGTTAGAAAGTTGCTAGTTAAAGTGAGGTTATGTTGAGTGGTAAGCTGCTTGAAGGTGATTGGTCCCAGATGTTGTGAGTTTGGTTCCTGCCATAGCAGAGACGTTGATCACATGTGAGGATGTAATCCTGGCGAAGTTAGGTTCGCGTTGAAATTTCAATTCTGAATTTGTTGTTGAGATTGTTTGAGCTGTTCTGCGTCTGCTGTTGTTTTTGACTAGAGAAGTTTAAAGCCATGCTTGAGATCTGTGGAATTGTGCCTGTAAGTAAAGTAAATGTACATCTAAATGTAAATGTCTGTACTATTTGAGAGTGCTCGGGAGGTACTGTAGTATCTTGGTACCTTTATCTTCATACTTGAGAGCCAGCTTGCCATGATTATTGAGGGATGGCATGTTTTTAAGTGACGCTGCGTCCCCTTAAATTCATTCTTTAGAATGTGAAATTAGGATTCTGGCTGGAAACAAGTTAATTTTTTTCCGAGCATCAACTTGTGACGTTCGTTTTTGGTAATTGCCCCTATTAACTGTAAAATAAAATTTTAAAATTTAAATTTCTTCGGCCGAGAGTTCTTGAAGTTTTACCTTGGTCAGAATTTTCCAACAAGTAAAAGGTTCTGCTACTACCTCTTGAAGTGCTCGCAAATGCGGCACTGATTCAATTATCTTAAGTCCAAAAGTCTCAAAAGGCATGTCAGTCGAAAGTAATAAGAAGTACGACATGGTGACTGGGTCTCGGAGGAAGATCATCGATGGGCATTTGCCAATTGTATGCCCTTCTTCTTCTGTCTTGGTTTCTGTTCCAGCTGGTGCATTGTGAGTAATGTGATTACTCACCATTCGTGGCAGTGCCCAGTTCACAGGTTGCTGTCACCATACGCAAGCCAATATCAGGTGGAGGTGTCCGCCATTCTGCCGGTAGGAATGGAGGCACCTGCTAGTATTACGTGAAATTATCCAGATGTGACGGGCCGGAGAAGCTGAACATGGTGATCTCTTTCCATCTTTTAAGCATCCTTCGTCGGGGATGACCAGCTGACCCCCTGGAGGAGGAATCGCAGAGGGAGGCTGAGCCGATTGGTTATCGACTCACAAAATACTTCACCTGCCCTCCATGAGCCCTCCCCCCATGCGTCCCCCTCCCCCCCTTCGCCCCGTTGGTGCCCCTGTCGCTGATCGTCGACCGAGGTCGAGGACATTCGGCTATCTTCGGAAATTCGCCCAATGATTTCAACTTCTGCATCCAGGTCAGAAACCCGTGGTCACATTGGTGACTGATAATTGAATTTCAAAGGTCCAATATATTAATTAAATTGTTACGGCTGACATAAGTTGAAGGTCGCCAATTATTGACTGTTTCGGTGAATACTTGGTGATGGGAACTGTACGTTTAATTTGGCGCTTTCAAACTAATACGAACTTAAGTTTTGAAAACCAATAGGATTTGGCCACATGAATTGCTAATTGTGTTGCCAACTTAACTCAAGTTGAAAAGATGTTTCGGCCACTTATATTATGGAAAAAGATAAATTGAACGGTTTGCAATAAAAACAAGTGCCATACGTTCTTCGATTGCTCACCTGTTGCCTTACTGTAATTGGAGGTTTGGAGTTGCATTTAGTGCGTCTTGCGCATGCGCGAGTATTGCATGTATTGTCGCGAAAACAAGAGTGAACAACAACAGAAGACTTCATGATGTGAATTCATAAGGGACAGAAGTGGAGTGGCTGGCCTCGGGCCACTATTCCTAAATTAGGCCCCGCAACAAGGTTAAACTGTTGTGATATCTATTTATTAACCAACTCAAAGATGATCGGCATATTTGAAATTGAAAACATTTTGACAAATTTCTTAAGGTTAGCTTGTCGAGATCAAGTGTCGTTTGATCTCCGTGTTGCACGACCACGAAGAAAGACTTGAGATTTTCTTGGCTTGATTTAGAGCATTTACAGCTCCAGATATTTAATATTTATTTCGTGTGAATCTTCTTATTTATTTAATATAGTGGGCCCATATTTGTTTTCTTATTCTGGCCAAAATATGGTTAGGGAACAAGCCATAATGATAGGATGAAACACGTGTAGTGGCAGAAATATTTAAAATTGAAATATTTAATATTAAATGGAACTTCTCAATTAATTCCTTATTGAAAGAAAAACAATATCAATTACAGTTTTAAAAATTAAGATACTTTTGAAGTGGGAAACAGTTCAGTTTTTAACAAAGGCAAACGTTCCTTTGTTTCTCAGGTTGCCAATTGTTGCGGGTCAGCCTATTGTTGTAATATTTAATTTTCAGCATTTGTGCTGTTTAAAAATAATTTTGGATCTCTATTGGAAAACGGTTTAAGGGCGATAAGTTGTGATTGATAAATCATAATAGACGTTGTGTTTGTATTACAGCGTTGCCACATTACCACGGGTAATTGTTGACCTCCTTGCTGCTTATTAGATAGGATTGCATTTACGTGTTCCCTCCCTCAGCCATTGGGCAATGTAATTTATACCCCTGTCAGAATATATTTAACCTTCCTTTGTGTTCAGAACTCATTGTTTTATTGGTGTTACTAGTATAATAATACTTAGGCTTAGCCCGGGATAGACCACATTGGGCCTCGCGTACCAAACCCACCCTCCCCACAAATTTACGTTGAGAGTGATGGTAGCAGAGCGTGGTTCGATTTTCTGGAGCCAGTTGCCTGGTATTGTTCTGTTGTCATTGTACCGTGTAGGATTAAATTACGTGGGTTCAGGAAGCAAGAGAAGGAAGGTTAAGGTTAACTTAAAGTTAAGTTAGGTAGGGGACTGGAAGGCGTTCTTGCTAATATGTGTTCTTTCTTGAATTTCATGCTTGTGAACGGGCGAAGCGTTGCTGTAATTCTTTAGTGCGTGAACGTATTGAAGACGAGTTACGTTCAGTTTTAAAACTGGCACTCAAGAGCATGGGTCTCTCGGTGTACATGGTTAACTTGGCTGTTGGCTTAAATCTAATTGTCACCGCTCTGTGAGGTGACGTGCTGCGGGCGACTTCCAAGGTAGGATCAAATAGTACAGTAGCTATTTTTAAGTAGTGAAATTATCTCCGCACAGCTGATAGTACAGAACTGAAAGCTAATTGTTCTGTGGTTCTGTTCAGTTCATTTGAGATGAATTTATCTATCACTATCACGTGGTAAATTTTTGATGTTGCTGAAAACTTTCTGGCATGGTTGCCCTGTGATTTTATGAATTGCTATTGGTTCTGGCTGTGTTGCCTATGAATACTGAAATCATCTAAGCAGTTAATGAAATAATTAATCTGTAATTCTGTGGGAACCATCTGTGAACAGATAATTGTTGTCATCTATTTTTGATTGTAGTAATGTCTTGTGACTTGTTGTGATTAGTGCAATGTTCAGTGAACGTGCAGGTGAACTTAAGTGGCGTACAGCAAGTACATACAGCAGCAGTGTCGGGCTGAAACATATTCAGGTGGTGTTAATCAGCGAGTTATGAAATTTACTAGGTTTTGGGATTAGTTTGCTACTTCAGCTGTTGAGTTGTTCGTGAAGCCACGTTGAGTTGGCTGAAATGTTGTAGAAAGAAACTGCTGTTTAGTGCGACGAGATGCCGTGATATGAATTCAGCAGTCTGCAGTCTAGGAAGAGTGATCTTGGTGATCATTGATTGGTCGGGTGAAATTTTAAACTTCAGTTGGTGGATAGGAAAAAGTTTGAAATTTTATTTCAGGTCTAATTATTGGAAATTGATTAACTGAACGAGTGAGTAACGTGCCAGGACTGAGTGAATGGTTGGTGTTAGTGTACGTGTTGTGAGCGAGTGAGGTTAGAGCATTTCAGGATGCCTATGGAGCGGTTGGTGGTGTTTCGAGGTTTGATGGTGTTGCAGTGTTTGTGTTGAGAGCACCTGAAGTGGATTTCAACCTAGCGGGAGTAGTCAGTCTCTGACGTCGTATGATTCTGATGCTTTCAGTGTTGGTTGGTGATGTCGATATTGCAATGCTCTTCTAACTTTTGCTGTCGTTCGGGCTGGTGATTATCGTATATTGCATTTTGTAGTTTCAGGGTAGTATTTTCTCCGTGTGTTAAGTGCTTGGTACTTGGTACTCGTGTGAGTACTCGTTAGGGAGTGTTTTGTTGTTTCTTTGTTCATTGTACTATTTAGTTGGTACCTGTCAGTGTTTGTTTTTTAAGTTTTGGTATTCTTGTGTGTATATTGGTTAGTGTTGTTTTGTTTCTGGTGTTGGTACTCTTTTTGATTATTCGCTATTCTTTTTGTTGTTGGTTTTAGTGTTTTTGATTTTTGTTGGTACCTGGCTGGTATTTGTGCGTTGGAGGTTGTATATTTAATGGTCGGTACTCGGAGTAGTAGTACTAGTGAGTTTCGTGATGTTTGGTCGTCCGGGATGGGTCTGTGGATTCCAGGAGGTAATATTCCCTGATATTTTGAGTTGGATTGGTCGAGTGGTGCCTATGACTTATATGAGAGAAGAGGTATATTCAGGGAGCCTTTTCAAAATGGAGAGGCATATGCAGAAGGTAATCTTGGAAAAGGTATAAGCAGGCTGATGTTTTCTTGTCGCTGAGCCACGTGGCAGGTGTTGAAGCCAGTTTCGGAAGAGGGCTGGAGTCCGGTTTGCGTTGGCAGTACTGGCGAAGGCTTTCTTATGACGTTAATTCGGTAGGAAAATTTAATTTTGTCTGGTTCTACAGACGTCATAAGGCACCTACCGACGGTTGGTTGCGTTACGTGACCCATGGTAAGTACTGGTTGCATAGAGTGACCCTGAGAATTGGTTGCAGTAAGTGACCCATGTGAGAATTTGTTGCGTAGAGTGACCCTGAGATAAGGTTGCATGAGTGACCTAGAATTGGTTGCGGTGAGTGACCCATGGTGAGTTTTGGTCGCGATTAGTGAACTTATGGTGAATTTGGTTGTATTGAGTAACCCATTAAATAATTGGCTGCGCAGATATGCGGTGTTGCTGTGTTTTCAAAGAATGATGTTGTAAGAAGAAAGTTATATTTTGCAGTTAGCAACGTGTGAGTGAATTGGTTGTTTTGATTGGACGTGAGTTGTTTGGTTTCGTTGGGTGAGACCCAGTGTGTTGTCCTTGTGACAGTTAGGTATGTTAGAAAGTTGCTTGTTAAAGTGAGGTTATGTTGAGTGGTAAGCTGCTTGAAGGTGATTGGTCGCAGATGTTGTGAGTTTGGTTCCTGCCATAGCAGAGACGTTGATCACATGTGAGGATGTAATCCTGGCGAAGTTAGGTTCGCGTTGAAATTTCAATTCTGAATTTGTTGTTGAGATTGTTTGAGCTGTTCTGCGTCTGCTGTTGTTTTTGACTAGAGAAGTTTAAAGCCATGCTTGAGATCTGTGGAATTGTGCCTGTAAGTAAAGTAAATGTACATCTAAATGTAAATGTCTGTACTATTTGAGAGTGCTCGGGAGGTACTGTAGTATCTTGGTACCTTTATCTTCATACTTGAGAGCCAGCTTGCCATGATTATTGAGGGATGGCATGTTTTTAAGTGACGCTGCGTCCCCTTAAATTCATTCTTTAGAATGTGAAATTAAGATTCTGGCTGGAAACAAGTTAATTTTTTTCCGAGCATCAACTTGTGACGTTCGTTTTTGGTAATTGCCCCTATTAACTGTAAAATAAAATTTTAAAATTTAAATTTCTTCGGCCGAGAGTTCTTGAAGTTTTACCTTGGTCAGAATTTTCCAACAAGTAAAAGGTTCTGCTACTACCTCTTGAAGTGCTCGCAAATGCGGCACTGATTCAATTATCTTAAGTCCAAAAGTCTCAAAAGGCATGTCAGTCGAAAGTAATAAGAAGTACGACATGGTGACTGGGTCTCGGAGGAAGATCATCGATGGGCATTTGCCAATTGTATGCCCTTCTTCTTCTGTCTTGGTTTCTGTTCCAGCTGGTGCATTGTGAGTAATGTGATTACTCACCATTCGTGGCAGTGCCCAGTTCACAGGTTGCTGTCACCATACGCAAGCCAATATCAGGTGGAGGTGTCCGCCATTCTGCCGGTAGGAATGGAGGCACCTGCTAGTATTACGTGAAATTGTCCAGATGTGACGGGCCGGAGAAGCTGAACATGGTGATCTCTTTCCATCTTTTAAGCATCCTTCGTCGGGGATGACCAGCTGACCCCCTGGAGGAGGAATCGCAGAGGGAGGCTGAGCCGATTGGTTATCGACTCACAAAATACTTCACCTGCCCTCCATGAGCCCTCCCCCCATGCGTCCCCCTCCCCCCCTTCGCCCCGTTGGTGCCCCTGTCGCTGATCGTCGACCGAGGTCGAGGACATTCGGCTATCTTCGGAAATTCGCCCAATGATTTCAACTTCTGCATCCAGGTCAGAAACCCGTGGTCACATTGGTGACTGATAATTGAATTTCAAAGGTCCAATATATTAATTAAATTGTTACGGCTGACATAAGTTGAAGGTCGCCAATTATTGACTGTTTCGGTGAATACTTGGTGATGGGAACTGTACGTTTAATTTGGCGCTTTCAAACTAATACGAACTTAAGTTTTGAAAACCAATAGGATTTGGCCACATGAATTGCTAATTGTGTTGCCAACTTAACTCAAGTTGAAAAGATGTTTCGGCCACTTATATTATGGAAAAAGATAAATTGAACGGTTTGCAATAAAAACAAGTGCCATACGTTCTTCGATTGCTCACCTGTTGCCTTACTGTAATTGGAGGTTTGGAGTTGCATTTAGTGCGTCTTGCGCATGCGCGAGTATTGCATGTATTGTCGCGAAAACAAGAGTGAACAACAACAGAAGACTTCATGATGTGAATTCATAAGGGACAGAAGTGGAGTGGCTGGCCTCGGGCCACTATTCCTAAATTAGGCCCCGCAACAAGGTTAAACTGTTGTGATATCTATTTATTAACCAACTCAAAGATGATCGGCATATTTGAAATTGAAAACATTTTGACAAATTTCTTAAGGTTAGCTTGTCGAGATCAAGTGTCGTTTGATCTCCGTGTTGCACGACCACGAAGAAAGACTTGAGATTTTCTTGGCTTGATTTAGAGCATTTACAGCTCCAGATATTTAATATTTATTTCGTGTGAATCTTCTTATTTATTTAATATAGTGGGCCCATATTTGTTTTCTTATTCTGGCCAAAATATGGTTAGGGAACAAGCCATAATGATAGGATGAAACACGTGTAGTGGCAGAAATATTTAAAATTGAAATATTTAATATTAAATGGAACTTCTCAATTAATTCCTTATTGAAAGAAAAACAATATCAATTACAGTTTTAAAAATTAAGATACTTTTGAAGTGGGAAACAGTTCAGTTTTTAACAAAGGCAAACGGTCCTTTGTTTCTCAGGTTGCCAATTGTTGCGGGTCAGCCTATTGTTGTAATATTTAATTTTCAGCATTTGTGCTGTTTAAAAATAATTTTGGATCTCTATTGGAAAACGGTTTAAGGGCGATAAGTTGTGATTGATAAATCATAATAGACGTTGTGTTTGTATTACAGCGTTGCCACATTACCACGGGTAATTGTTGACCTCCTTGCTGCTTATTAGATAGGATTGCATTTACGTGTTCCCTCCCTCAGCCATTGGGCAATGTAATTTATACCCCTGTCAGAATATATTTAACCTTTCTTTGTGTTCAGAACTCATTGTTTTATTGGTGTTACTAGTATAATAATACTTAGGCTTAGCCCGGGATAGACCACATTGGGCCTCGCGTACCAAACCCACCCTCCCCACAAATTTACGTTGAGAGTGATGGTAGCAGAGCGTGGTTCGATTTTCTGGAGCCAGTTGCCTGGTATTGTTCTGTTGTCATTGTACCGTGTAGGATTAAATTACGTGGGTTCAGGAAGCAAGAGAAGGAAGGTTAAGGTTAACTTAAAGTTAAGTTAGGTAGGGGACTGGAAGGCGTTCTTGCTAATATGTGTTCTTTCTTGAATTTCATGCTTGTGAACGGGCGAAGCGTTGCTGTAATTCTTTAGTGCGTGAACGTATTGAAGACGAGTTACGTTCAGTTTTAAAACTGGCACTCAAGAGCATGGGTCTCTCGGTGTACATGGTTAACTTGGCTGTTGGCTTAAATCTAATTGTCACCGCTCTGTGAGGTGACGTTCTGCGGGCGACTTCCAAGGTAGGATCAAATAGTACAGTAGCTATTTTTAAGTAGTGAAATTATCTCCGCACAGCTGATAGTACAGACCTGAAAGCTAATTGTTCTGTGGTTCTGTTCAGTTCATTTGAGATGAATTTATCTATCACTATCACGTGGTAAATTTTTGATGTTGCTGAAAACTTTCTGGCATGGTTGCCCTGTGATTTTATGAATTGCTATTGGTTCTGGCTGTGTTGCCTATGAATACTGAAATCATCTAAGCAGTTAATGAAATAATTAATCTGTAATTCTGTGGGAACCATCTGTGAACAGATAATTGTTGTCATCTATTTTTGATTGTAGTAATGTCTTGTGACTTGTTGTGATTAGTGCAACGTTCAGTGAACGTGCAGGTGAACTTAAGTGGCGTACAGCAAGTACATACAGCAGCAGTGTCGGGCTGAAACATATTCAGGTGGTGTTAATCAGCGAGTTATGAAATTTACTAGGTTTTGGGATTATTTTGCTACTTCAGCTGTTGAGTTGTTCGTGAAGCCACGTTGAGTTGGCTGAAATGTTGTAGAAAGAAACTGCTGTTTAGTGCGACGAGATGCCATGATATGAATTCAGCAGTCTGCAGTCTAGGAAGAGTGATCTTGGTGATCATTGATTGGTCGGGTGAAATTTTAAACTTCAGTTGGTGGATAGGAAAAAGTTTGAAATTTTATTTCAGGTCTAATTATTGGAAATTGATTAACTGAACGAGTGAGTAACGTGCCAGGACTGAGTGAATGGTTGGTGTTAGTGTACGTGTTGTGAGCGAGTGAGGTTAGAGCATTTCAGGATGCCTATGGAGCGGTTGGTGGTGTTTCGAGGTTTGATGGTGTTGCAGTGTTTGTGTTGAGAGCACCTGAAGTGGATTTCAACCTAGTGGGAGTAGTCAGTCTCTGACGTCGTATGATTCTGATGCTTTCAGTGTTGGTTGGTGATGTCGATATTGCAATGCTCTTCTAACTTTTGCTGTCGTTCGGGCTGGTGATTATCGTATATTGCATTTTGTAGTTTCAGGGTAGTATTTTCTCTGTGTGTTAAGTGCTTGGTACTTGGTACTCGTGTGAGTACTCGTTAGGGAGTGTTTTGTTGTTTCTTTGTTCATTGTACTATTTAGTTGGTACCTGTCAGTGTTTGTTTTTTAAGTTTTGGTATTCTTGTGTGTATATTGGTTAGTGTTGTTTTGTTTCTGGTGTTGGTACTCTTTTTGATTATTCGCTATTCTTTTTGTTGTTGGTTTTAGTGTTTTTGATTTTTGTTGGTACCTGGCTGGTATTTGTGCGTTGGAGGTTGTATATTTAATGGTCGGTACTCGGAGTAGTAGTACTAGTGAGTTTCGTGATGTTTGGTCGTCCGGGATGGGTCTGTGGATTCCAGGAGGTAATATTCCCTGATATTTTGAATTGGATTGGTCGAGTGGTGCCTATGACATATGAGAGAAGAGGTATATTCAGGGAGCCTTTTCAAAATGGAGAGGCATATGCAGAAGGTAATCTTGGAAAAGGTATAAGCAGGCTGATGTTTTCTTGTCGCTGAGCCACGTGGCAGGTGTTGAAGTCAGTTTCGGAAGAGGGCTGGAGTCCGGTTTGCGTTGGCAGTACTGGCGAAGGCTTTCTTATGACGTTAATTCGGTAGGAAAATTTAATTTTGTCTGGTTCTACAGACGTCATAAGGCACCTACCGACGGTTGGTTGCGTTACGTGACCCATGGTAAGTACTGGTTGCATAGAGTGACCCTGAGAATTGGTTGCAGTAAGTGACCCATGTGAGAATTTGTTGCGTAGAGTGACCCTGAGATAAGGTTGCATGAGTGACCTAGAATTGGTTGCGGTGAGTGACCCATGGTGAGTTTTGGTCGCGATTAGTGAACTTATGGTGAATTTGGTTGTATTGAGTAACCCATTAAATAATTGGCTGCGCAGATATGCGGTGTTGCTGTGTTTTCAAAGAATGATGTTGTAAGAAGAAAGTTATATTTTGCAGTTAGCAACGTGTGAGTGAATTGGTTGTTTTGATTGGACGTGAGTTGTTTGGTTTCGTTGGGTGAGACCCAGTGTGTTGTCCTTGTGACAGTTAGGTATGTTAGAAAGTTGCTTGTTAAAGTGAGGTTATGTTGAGTGGTAAGCTGCTTGAAGGTGATTGGTCGCAGATGTTGTGAGTTTGGTTCCTGCCATAGCAGAGATGTTGAGCACATGTGAGGATGTAATCCTGGCGAAGTTAGGTTCGCGTTGAAATTTCAATTCTGAATTTGTTGCTGAGATTGTTTGAGCGGTTCTGCGTCTGCTGTTGTTTTTGACTAGAGAAGTTTAAAGCCATGCTTGAGAACTGTGCAATTGTGCCTCTAAGTAAAGTAAATGTACATCTAAATGTAAATGTCTGTACTGTTAGAGAGTGCTCGGGAGGTACTGTGGTATCTTGGTACCTTTATCTTCGTACTTGAGAGCCAGCTTGCCATGATTATTGAGGGATGGTATGTTTTTAAGTGACGCTGCGTCCCCTTAAATTCATTCTTTAGAATGTGAAATTAGGATTTTGGCTGGGAACAAATTAATTCTTTCCGAGCATCAACTTGTGACGTTCTTTTTGGTAATCGCCCCTATTAACTGTAAAATCAAATTTTAAAATTTAAATTTCTTCGGCCGAGAGTTCTTGAAGTCTTACCTTGGCCAGAATCTTCCAACAAGTAAAAGGTTCTGCACTACCTCTTGAAGTGGTCGCAAAGGCGGCACTGATGCAGTTATCTTCAGTCCAAAAGTTTCAAAAGGCATGTCAGTCGACAGTAATAAGAAGTACGACATGGTGACTGGGTCTCGAAGGAAGATCGTCGATGGGCATTTGCCAATTGTCTGCCCTTCTTCTTCTGTCTTGGGTTCTGTTCCAGCAGGTCCATTGTGAGTAATGTGTTTACTTATCGTTCGTAGCAGTGACCAGTGCACCGGTTGCTGTCACCATACGCGAGCCAATATCAGGTGGAGGTGTCCGCCATTCTGCTGGTCGGAGTGGAGGCACCTGCTACCATTACGTGAAATGGTTCAGATGTGACGGGCCGGAGAAGCTGAACATGGTGATCTTTTTCCATCTTTTAAGCATGCTTCGTCGGGGATGACCAGCTGAAACCCTGAAGGAGGAATCGCAGAGGGAGGCTGATGCGATTGGTTATCGACTCATAAAATACTTCGCTGTCCCCCCATGTGCCCTTCCCTCATGTGCCCTCACCCCATGTGTCCCCCCCCCCCCTTCGCCCCGTTGGCGCCCCTGTCACTGATTGTCGACCGAGATCGAGGACATTCGGCTATCTTCGGAAATTCGCCGAATGATTTCAACATCTGAACTCATTTTTTTATTGGTGTTACTAGTAGAATAATACTTAGGCTTAGCCGGAGATAGGCCACATTGGGCCTTGGGTACCAAACCCACCCTCCCCTCAAATTTGACGGCGACATTATTCTTTTTCTTTCTTTCTTTCTTTCTTTCTTTCTTTCTTTCTTTCTTTCTTCATTTAGGCCAGCTATGGACCACGTCATTTCAACTGCTTACGACTTTGGGCCTTGATCTTAGGCCAGTGTTTACGCATTCGCTGTCTGTGAGACTCCTTTCTTTCTTCAGACCACTTCTTGCCGGTTTTTAATTTCGATTTTTCTTTGAATTGGTGGTGTGCTCCAAGCTTTTCCTTCAAAAGGTCACGTTCCATAATGTCTGTATTATATTATTTTATTATAAGAAGCAGGTGAAACAAGAGAGCAGCAGGGGACGAAGAAGGAGAGGAAGAATAAGGTTATGGGAAGTTTAAACTAAGGTAATGAGTAAGAAGCCTTTGTAAAAACTTTGCATTGAAAATTTTCAGTTAAACATTTTTAGGACTTTAGGTACATTTTTCTCAATATCTACTGAATGGATTAACAACAAAATTTTACATATTTGTATTCCTAACTAGTGTGAAGATTTTGATGCAACGGTATTTGATTATTATGCTTACAAAAAAGTTTGTGCTTGAAAATATCCATTTTGTTTTAAATTAAAATTTCTTTAAGTACAAAATTTCACAGAAAATCAGTTAAATCCTTATGCAAAAATTACCTGCACCTATGTATCATGTTACTAACACAGGTTATTTCAATGCATGAAAATTGACACTCTAGGAGAAAAGTGTACCGGAAAAACAATATTGTACAATAAAATGAATATGGTGATATCTCCCTTATATGTTACAAAAATGTGAATTCCGTACTGTTAAACTGCCTAGCGGTACGTCTCCCCTTCATAGAGGGTTTATTTATTGTTGCTGAATTGATAATAATATATTTAATGCCCTAAAAGTGACGGGTAATCACACAATGTTTTAGTTATAATTTTCAAGTGTTTCTAGATTCTTTTTCGCAACGCCATTAAGGAACACTTCCTTTCACTGCAAGTCATCATTGCGTGGTTTCGATCACTGCCTCCGTTACAAAAAACACAAACAGTGGACGTTTGAATCGTGGTATTTGTCATTCATGCACATTTTGAAATGAAAGCAGAGCGTGTCACGAGATGTCTCAGCTCATAGTTCCCTTAAATGGCAGTCACTGCTCAGCATTATGAGAATTCTGCGAGAATTATGACAAATAAACGACGGACATTTAAAAGTTATTTGCACATGAGTTTGGCACATCAAGTTCCGTTTATTGAATGATACACTATAATGCAAAAGGACAGATACATCACACTATTCTTTGACGTAGTCACCAAGTCTCTGCAAAACAACGATCGGCACGGTCTACTGATCGTTCAATACCTTGACGATAGAAGTGGGCTCCTTGGTGTACACAACGCCTTCACAATCGAGGAACATAGAGGTGGTACAATAATATTTAAACACACATATTAATGTATTCATTGTTCAAGACTCATTTCCTCTGTGCCCAAAGAGTGGATTGAAATACTCTACTTCCCTGTTTTGTAATTCACTTTCTTCATTTTGATATATTCTCTTGTACTTCTCTAACCACAAGTACCCCAGTACCATACCAACAATTGTCCCAGTAAACGCTCCTAACGTTAACATCACTATTACTGTTCCAGCAAAACTCCTTTTTAACACCTTATTCTCCGGTACCTCAGGAATGGATAGCGGAGATGTCACTTGAATGGAAGAAGGAATTTGTACAAGTGAGATGTTCTTGGGTATCATGTTGTCTGGCATATCCCAAAAGTCACTCTCATGGGCGCACGGTGACGTACAATTGACATCGTTTTCCAAGCAATGCAGCCACATTGACCGAAACTGATTATTACAAAGAAACGGATTCTTTTGCATAAATAAGAACCTCAGGCTTTTCAATTTTACGAACGTACTTGCATTGATGTACTGCAAATTGTTTCGTGATATGTCAATGTACCTTAGCTGAAGTGAGTGTGAAAATGCACTCGTCGGAAGTTGCGAGATATTACAACCATGGAGGCCTAACCTCCATAACTGTGGAGTGCTGATGAATACACCATCACTGGGTAGAGATAAGGGATTACCTGATAGGTCTAATATGTGTAAATTAATATTATGTAGAAATGCTTTCCTCTCTATTGATCTGATATTGTTGGAAGTTAAATTTAAGTCACGAAGTAAGGCAAGATATTTAAAAACATCTTCTGTTATGTTTTCAATATAGTTGTAACTTAAATCGACTTCTTTTACAACTGTCGCATTTTGAAATGTTTTATTAGATAGATGAGACAATGCACAAGAATGAAGATGAAGTGTTGACAACTCTCGTCCGTTAATAAATGAGCCATCTTCCTGTATAGTGATTGGATTATCGTTCAGAACTAACTTCCAGAGTAAGGGACTATTCATAAAAGTTTCAGGATCTATTTGAGTGAGAGCATTGTTATTCAGATACAGCCGTCGTAAATTGATTAGTTTCTTGAATGTTGATTTATCCAGCACTTGTATTGAGTTATTTCGTAAACTAATGAATTCGATACTTGGTACCTGAGCAAAAAAATTGATTGGAATTTTGGTTAAGTTGCAAGAGTTTAAGGAGATTGAGTCAATCATTTGTGTTTTTGGCAATGACTGACATTTCGACAGATTCAAAGGACTTCCGCTTAGGTCAATTGTATACATACTAAAATATGAAGGTGTTTGGCTGCAAATGAGACTCATTGTCTTAGTGTTGTTATTTACGGTTAGTATATATACGTTGAGCTCAAGAAACAGGGTCATATTCAATGTTTCAATATGATTCAAACTCAAATTTATATCGAATGTGGATTCTTTTAAATTTGTGAAAATTCTATATGGTATCTCTGTAATATTGCATCCTCTCAAAAATATCGTTGGTCTGAAAAGAGTGGAGAGAGACTCTGATGGATTAAACAGGGGATAAGAATGACGTACCAACATATTATAACTCAGATCTATAAATCTGAGATGTTTGTTATTGTAAAATGTTTTCGCTTGTAGCGTTGATATGCTATTTTTGCTTAGGTCCACCGATTTCAAGATCTCGAGTCCAATGAATGCATCTTTTTCTATTTCCGATATTTGGTTACTATTCAGGTACAGTGTGCCCAGAGCGGGCATTCCCACGAAACTTCTGTTGGTTATAATTGTTAGGAGATTATATGACAGGTCCATCACATTAATATTTCTCATGATGTTTGGAACTTTAGTTAGAGATGAGTTTGTGCAGTTCATCAGATGGTTGTCATACGAAAATCCTCCACGGTAATACAGGGACTTGACGAGTTTTTCACAACTACATTGTCCTGGACAAACCGTCAATCCAAAGGCGATACTGGTGAATCCCAGGAGGAAAACTGCTGTTGCTTTGATGCTGATATGCATTGCACCTGAAATCAAAACACGAATATTAAAGGAGTGTATATATTGTAAATATTTTCACCCTTACTTTCAGACAAAAAAAAAGAACGTAGCCTCAATTTAATGGATCTGATGATGATCGCTTGACGATCGAAACTGATGAAGTGTATTTTATTGAACTCATGTAATTTGTTTTTCAGGATTAGGGAATAACCCCTCTCATTTGGGTACAATCGTGATGACCTACTGTAAAGATGATAATGTTATTGGTTTTACGTCCCTTTAAACTTTTCTTGCTTTCAGAGACGCCGGAATGCCTGAATTTTGCCCCGAAGGGGATCTTTAACGTGCCAGTAAATCTACTAACACGGCTCCCTCACATTTTCGCACCCTAAAATGCCAGCTGACTGCGCCAGGATACGAACCTGCGACTGTAAATCATCAAAATTTCATTTACTAAGGTAACACAGAAAATAGTTTCAAACACCATCAGTGTAAATTCCTTAAAGGGTTTTCATACATTCCTGAGCATAAACATATGTTACAAACTATCCAATACAGTATGTCTGCAAACAGTTGAGAGCTATCCTTGAATATCGGCTCTTATAACTTATTTCTCGGCTATTTTGTTTAGCACGACCAAAATAATTCTGTACGGTGAAATATGCTTTTAGTAGCGTTTCACTGTTTTGTTGTTTTATTTTCCGAATAAATCAATAACCACAAAAGTAGAGCAGAACCAGGTAATTTATCACACCGTGTTAAAGCAGAGTTATTATTTTAGGGGATGAACCATAATGAGATTAACAGGTGTATTTACATAGGGTAACTTTACTCAATTTTGGAACAGACAACTTCTTGTTTTTTTTTGACTTCAACCCAATTAGCATATAGTTAAATGTAACATTGAGCTTCATTAGGGTGGTGGGCTGTAGTGTCCACGGGATGGCGAAGCTCCTGCACACAGCGTCTAGTAACTATAATTAGGCCTAATACAGTAAATACCAAAATGCAGCCAAGAAGCTTTGTGAGGCCATAGCACAAGGCCTTGACATGCAAGGTTTGAAACATCAGTTACGATTATGTACACATAACACCGCTTCCATCGGATATTACTGTTAAGATAGTGTCCTACCTGTGCCATTGCCTACTTCGAATCAAGGGCTATTCGTTAGCTTCGAACATACAATAGGATAGAGAGGACGCCCGCTATGTTTCTACTGGCCGACCGTGGGGCCAAAATAAGATCAGCTGATGTTGGTCAAAACAAAGATGACTCCCGTAAGAATAGCATTATGAAGTGACTTTAAATCCCGATCATCTCTTGTGATTTCCAACCATTCTGTACTGCTGTCAGACATAAAGCAAACAGTCTCATCTAAGAACACTACGGTGAGTCGACGTTTGCTTGTCACGCGCTAAGACGGGGGACACACATTGGACGCGTATGGATTCTTTCTTTGCCTACAAATATGTCTCTTGTTCCGTTGGTGTGTGTAATAAACTGCCATAAGGTCCTTATACAAACCTATGGAATACCATAATGCTGCCAGTCATAGACACCAACAGGGTAAAATATAGTACTGAATATGAATACTTTTTTTACCCACTGTAAGTGGTAATCTGTGGGTGACATTTGTACTCCATAGTTTAATCTGAAGTTTTTGTTAATGCTATGCATAAAACACATTCAACTCAGAATTAATGATCATTGAACGGTATGTTGTATCTCTCTTTCTTTTCTCTAAAAGTTTGAGATATCGACCACACGGTTCATTACGTAGATGCAAACACGTTCGTCATAATTTTAGTTGCTGGCTTTATACGTGGTTGTTTTGCCAATTTAATTTAAATATAGGCGACATACACTTTTATCCCTTTTCTAGAGAATCAAAATTCAGGGGAAAGTTGGAATATCACAATTCCTATCTCTCTCTCTATTCGTTTAGCCGATTCCGACTCTCCGTGACCCCATGTACTAGACTACGCCAATTTCTTCTGTCCTGCACTGCCTCTCGAAGATTTTCCAAGCTGGAATTTAGTGCTTCTGTGGTGCCATCCATCCATCTCATTCTTTGCCTCCCTCTTCTTCTTGTGCCTTCTATCTTTCCCAGCATTAAGGTCTTCTCTAATGAATTATGTCTTCTCATGATGTTTCCAAAGTAGTCCAGTTTTTGTTTCAGGATTAAGCCCTCCAAGGAACACACTGGTTTAATTTGCTGTAAAACTGACTTACTGGTTCTCTTCGCAGTCCATGGAACTCGAAGAACTTTTCTCCAACACCATAATTCGAAGGAATCTATTCTACGGCGTTCAGCTTTTCTTATGGTCCAGGTCTCACATCCGTACATCACAACTGGAAAAACCATAGCCCTTACTATACGGATCTTTGTTGTTAAGGTTAGGTCTCTACTCCTAAAGATATTGTCCAGATTTGAAAATGCCTGTCTACCAAGTAGCAATCGTCTTTTGATCTCATGACTGCAGTCACCATCGGCAGTAATCTGTGAGCCAAGATAGTTAAAAACAGAAACTATCTCCATTTTTAGCCTATTTTCAATTTTGAAAAAATAGGCTTATGAGATCACCTTTTGTCCGTGTGTGTGTGTGTGTGTGTGTGTGTGAGGTGTGTGTGTGTGTGTGTCCCTAATAACTTTAAAACGGCTGGAGCGATTTCAATGAAACTCGGTAAGTTCATAGTATTAATCCGGGCGACGTCGACCGTGCCCTTCAAATTTTGTTACGTCCCACCAATCCAACATGGCGGCTGTGCGAAATATTTCACCAGCATTCAATATCTCCGAAAAAATTACCGTTATCACCCTTGAATTTATTACTGTGATAAAGGGAACAACTAGAAGTTGACCTATGTGACTTTTGAAAACCTGCTAACTACAAAACCAACATGACGGCCACGCGAATTTGCGACATTTAAATAGACGTTTCTCGCGATTTAACCAACCAAACACAATAAAACTTGGTACAGTATATGTTTATACACATTGTAATGCACCGACATCTAACTTGGTTCAATTGTTTATATAAACACAAGATGGCGGATGAGCGAAATATTTCACCGGCATTCTATATCTCTGAAACTATTAGCTGTATCATCCTGAAATTTTATTCGGAGATAAAGGGCACTACTGGAAGTTCATCTATAAGACTTTCAAAAAGCAGTTAACTACAAAACGAACATGGCGGCCAAGCGAATTTGAAAAGTTTAAATAGACCTTTCTCGCGATTTAATGTTCCAAACGCAATGACATCTGGTACAGGAAATGTTTATCCACATGGTAATGCACTGATATCTAATTTAGTTCAATTGTCTACATAACCTCAAGATGGCGGCTGTGCGAATTTTAAAATTAAGTTTTTATTTCTTGTATCGTAATCAAGCGATCGAAGTGAAAGTTTGAATAATGAACCTACGCAATAATTTTCTTTCAATGGTACATGACTCTATGGCCTATACATTTAACAATCAAACATGGCGACCATCCGAAATATTCAGACGACTCTGAATATCTACGAATCTATTAGAGCAATCAAACTGATTTTTTATATTCATGGGGGCTATGAACTTAAGTTCACCTATAGGACTTTAAATAACCTGGTGATCACAAATCCAACATGGCGGTGACGCGTAGTATAAATATTCACATGGACGTTTCTCGCAATTTAACCATCCGAGTGCAGTGAAACTTGGTACAGTAAATCCTTTTACGAATGTTAATCCACTGGCATCTAATTTATTTCAATTGTTTCCATAACCACAAGATGGCAACTGTGCGAAATTTTAAAATCTCCTTATGACTTCTTGTGTCCTAAACATGCGATTGAAGTTTGAATGCTACATGTACACAATAATCTTCATGTAACATTACATGACTCTAGGACCTACATATATAAATTCCAACATGGCGACCATCCGAAATATTTAGTCGGTACTCAATATCTACGAATCTATTACAGCAATCCAACTGAAATTTTGTATGTTGATATTGGCAGTTAACATATGTAAGATATATGAAAATAGGCTGTATAGTTCTTCACGGAACTACTTGTTTCTCCTCCTACTTGCCATGAATTGACAGTTGTAGTTGTTATAATGTTTGTTTTCTTGACATTCAACATTAGTCCAGCCTTTGAAATTTCCTCTTTCACTTTCAGTAAGAGATTTTTAGCCTACTTTTCACATTTTGCAAAAATGAGGAAAAAGTAGTCTTATGAGATATGGCAAATGTGTGTCTGTCTGTCTGTCTGTGTGTGTGTCCCCCCCTATCAACTCCTAAACGGCTGGAGCAATCGAAACAAAATTTGGTAGGAGTAAAGATCTATACCGGAATATCTCACAGCCATATTTAAAAATGATGTCAGTGCTACCGACTGCTAAAAATCGCAATTGAAATTTGAGCTCCATGTTGGATATCTTGGAAGGTATGAATGGGAGCTATTTCAAAATTGGCACACTTATAGATAATAATATTGTAATTTAATTTCCAGGAGGCCATATATGGCAGTGTTGCCAAAATGATTATGAGCCTGCTGATAGGTCCAATTTTTAAATGCATATAACTTCTACACTATCAATTGGAATTCAACCAAATTTCGTATATTGTATGTGTACATAACCAGATATGACTGAGCGTATTATTAAGACCCACCAGGCTGCCAACTGTTAATAAATGCTCTTTTTTATTTTATCCAAATACCAATATATCAGAAAGTATGCAGGCCGACAGCTTTAAACTATGCACACGTATAGTACCTGACATTCTATATTAATTTGGAGTAACTTATATACGTCAGTGCTACCAACATGATTCTAAGCCTGCTGAGAGGTCCAACTTTAAATACATGTAACTTCCATACTATCATTTGGATTTCAACCAAATTTCGTATGTGCTATGTGTACCAGAACAGATATGATTATGCGTACTCTTAAGAGCAACCAGGGCTGCCAACTGTTAATATGTGCTGTCTCTATTTGTATTACCCTAATATCAACATATCAGAAAGTATGCAAGCCAATAGCTCTAAACTTTGCACACGTAGAGTACCTGACATTCTAGATGAATTTGGAGTAACTAATATACGTCAGTGCTGCCAACACGATTCTAAGCTGCTGATAGTCCAATTTTAAAATGCATGTAACTTCTATACTAACTAATGGATTTCATTCAAAATTGGCACACCAATAGATCACATTATTTCAGACCATTGCTTGCATGACATTGTTGCCAACATAATTTTACGTGCGCTGTTAGATCCAATGTTTAACTGCATGTAACGTCCGTGCTATTCATTGGACTTCAACCAAATTGTGTATTCTGTACCTTAAGAGATGGAACTAAGAAAATATTCAGTCACCAGGGCTGCCAACTGTAGTACTCTATTAGGCTACATTATTCCAGGTATACAGTATTTCGAAGTAATTAGAAATTTCGATATTAGCAACTTAATTTCGTCATTATTCTAGATAGATTCATATAGATTAATCATTGGCATGAATCTTAAATTTTAAGAAAAGTAGGCTCTTTAGTACGTCACGGAACTTCTTGTTTAAATCTTCTTCAATTTCAGCCATCAGGATTGTATCATCTGCATATCTCAGGTTGTTTATATTTAACCCAGCTATTTTGATTCCTGTTTCTTCTTCATCTAACCTCACATTCCTCATAATGTGTTCTGCATACAGATTGAAAATGTAAGGTGACAATATACAGCCTTGCCGTACTCCTTTTTGAATCTTAGCCCATTTAGTTGTTCCATATATGGTTCTCACTGTAGCTTCTTGATCAGAGTATAAGTTCCGGATGAGGTTAATGATATGCTCTGGTACTCCCATGTATTTTAGTACTTTCCATAACTGATTATGATCAACACAGTCAAAAGCTTTAGCATAATCAATAAAACAAAACTATACATCTTTCTGGAATTCTCTTGCCTTGTCCATTATCCATCATACGTTGGCGATTTGATCTCTGGTCCCTCTTCCTTTACGAAATCCAGCTCGTTCTTCAGGTAGCTCTCGGTCTACATACTGGCGTAGTCTATTTTGTAGGATTTTAAGCATGACTTTGCTAGCATGTGAGATAAGTGCTATTGTTCGGTGATTCGTGCATTCTTTAGAATTTCCCTTCTTAGGAATTGGGATGAATACTGAACTTTTCGAATATTTTGGCCATTCTTGGGTTTTCCATATTTGCTGACATATGGAATGTAAAATTTTCACTGCACTATCTCCAACTTCTTTGAACATTTCTATTGGAATTCCATCATGCCCACTTGCTTTGTTTTTAGCAATATTCTCTAGGGCCCATTTGACTTCAGTTTCCGAAATATCTGGTTCTGGTTCGAAGGGCACATGAACTTCATTATCCATAATACGTGGTTCTTTCTTATACAGATCTTCTACATATTCCATCCATCTTTCGTTAATGTCCGCTGCTTCTGTTAGATCTTTGCCATTTTTATCTTTTACCATCCCAAATTTTGCCTGAAATTTTCCTTTGATATCCCTAATTTTCTTGTAAAGTTCCCTCGTCTTGGAAGATCACAATTCCTACTATTAGTCAATGTGATAGGGTGAGCTGTTTAAACGACAATATTAGGCAGTGGGTGTGCACGTGACAGCACCTTCTGCGGTGACATTCTGCAACAAGGAGGTCCGTTTCTTTGCTTCGAAAATAGCGAGCTTGTTCAGGCCTTGAGTAATCCATGTAGTAGGCAATGGCGAGGCATGATATTATAACTTGTGAGGCTGTTGCAGGGAATTCTCATACCCACCTGATTATAAACTAAGGAACCAACTAAACAGATTTGCATCACGATCTTGTGTTGCGAATATCAATTGATGAGAGCAGTATCAGCACGAATTCAAACTACTGAAGTTCCAATTAAAAGTATGAACACTAGTGCAGACTTCCCATTAACACACATTATTCTCCCGCCGTTTCCACATGTGCATAACTGTACAGGGAGCCCCATGTTACTTAGAGACGTACCCTTTCAACTCTCTTAATGTTAACTCTTCGAAAATTTAGAACATTCATTTTCTTTGCATTATATTTCCGGTATCTCCCCTTTTATGTCCATTTATTTTATTAGTATGTAAGATTAAATCATTAGTTTGTGGTACATTAGTAGTGCTGTAGTAGTAGTAGTAGTAGTAGTAGTAGTAGTAGTAGTGATTTTCCTTGTCCAAATTAAGAGCATTTTACCTACATGTTGCGGCCCTTAAATCAACTATCACCATTACAATGCAAGCCACAAATCGTATCCTCTCCTCCCTACTTCCAAAAAGTACTTCTCAGACTTGATAGCTGTTGCATGTTGGTATCACTTTTAGTAGTCTTTGCCTTGCATTGTGTAAAATAAAATTCCACAAGTCAAACGGAATACTAATATAACAAAAACGATCGCAGGATAAATCGCGCGCACTGTTCATTATTCAGTACTAAACTACCACCTGTAGCTTCAATTCCAGCCTACTGGCATTGTTTGAAGTCCCACGTTGCATTTTAAATGAGATCAAACAATTGTCAATTCAAATTACAGTACAGTAAGTACAGTATGTAGTTAGTTTTAGTTGTAAGTATGTAGTTAGTTTGTTTATTGGAAATATGTCATTGTTCTATTAGACTGTGGTGTGTGAGTATGTCTGGTAGCAGTTGCATTGTTTATTAGTTATAGTTCATTGTTTCAGTAGACTGTGATGTGTGAGGGTGCATGTGAGTGTGCCTGGTGACAGACTGTTTTAGTGGTAGTATTTGTTGTTGGTGGAACTTACGTATTTTTTTCGTTAGTAGAATTTTGGTATGCAATTGTTAGTAGAAGGTTAGTATTAGCCTACTTTCGATTTTTGCAAAAAATGAAAGTAGACTTATGAGATCAACACAGGGCGAAAAAAGTGTGTCTGTCTGTGTGTGTGTATGTGTGTGTGTGAGTCTGTGTGTGTGTGTGTGTATGTGTGTGTGTGAGTCTGTGTGTGTGTGTGTGTGTGTGTGTGTGTGTGTCTGTGTGTGTGTGAGTGTGTGTACTCTGAATGTCTGTCCCCCCTATCAATTCGAACACGGTGAATGCAAATTGAACGAAATTTGGTACAAAGGTAGCACTAGCAAAGGATACCTCAGTGTCATGTTTTATATCGCCGCCATCTTTACTAAAACTGAATGGCGGCCACTCAAACGTTCAAAACGTAAAATCAAATAACGACTAACCAAATCATCCGATCTCTACCAAATTTGGTAACAACATACCTTCGTATAGGATGCGTCTTGTGACCAAATTACAAGGTCGTCCGCCATACCATTTCAGGATGGCGGCCGTGCGAATTATGCAAACTTTATAATCCATATCATGGGACCCACCAGTTCCGATTATCGAGCCGAGAATCGTTTTAACTGTTCTAAAGGAAGAGGCACGTTCGAAATTAAAAGTTTATTTTGTAATACTATAGTGCAGACGTGATTTTAAAAAGCTGAACTGATTCAGTAATAAGACAAGATGGCAGCGGATATCTTGTGCCGGACTTATATTTCACTAATTTGAGTATTGCATGCAATATAGCGTACTGATAAAAAATAAATAAACTTTGTATGAAATGCTTTATATATAAATAATATACTCCAGTGATGAAATCTTTAGTATAAATCATTATTTGCTAACAAGTTCTATGTAAGTCATTTTAAATAGAACGATATTCTTTGACACAATTAGCTCAGTGGTAGAGTGTTAGCCTACCGCTCAAATGCCTATGGTTCAAACCCGATCCGAGCTAGGTTTTTTGCTTGAAATGTTATATGTTTATTGTTTTGTAATGACTCAGATGTTTTAAAATTAAGCGTTATATTGTGCACATTATGGTGTAAAATATATATTTAATTAAAACATAATTCGACAGCAGATTTACTCGGGACATCTAGCTGCCAAAAAGGTAACTTCCAGATTTTATTGAAAAGTTTCTTCTTCTGGCCGCTAGAATGCACTCGCTCTGTTAGGATTATATTGTTCGATATTTCACCAATAGATGTCATGACTAGTCTACGTGGGGATCCATTGATTACTATACCATTATCATTCTATGCGCATCGAATTTGAAGAATGACAAGATGATACTACGATACATTTTAACTTTTTATTTTAAAGGGTTTGTAACAGCCTATTTTGCGTTACTTGAAAATGTTATTAAGCGTTATATTGTGCACATTATGGTGTAAAATATATATTTAATTAAAACATAATTCGCCAGCAGATTTACTCGAGACATCTAGCTGCCAAAAAGGTAACTTCCAGATTTTATTGAAAAGTTTCTTCTTCTGGCCGCTAGAATGCACTCGCTCTGTTAGGATTATATTATCGAAAATATCCACATAGTTTGTATACACACGTCTCTGTAGGGTCATGGAAAGATTTGTTAATTCAATTAGGGTTGTGAAAGCCATGCACAACCAGACGTGTAAAGACATGCCTCAACTCAAAGTTGGATGTTGCCCACGGCAGGTCGTAATAATAATAATAATGTCATTGGTTTTACATCCCTTTTAACTACTGCTGATTTTAGAGACACCGGGGTGCCGGAATTTTGGCCTGAAGGGGATCTTTAACGTGCCAGTAAATGTACTGACACGGCTCCCTCGCATTTGTGCACCCTCAAATGCCAGCTGACTGCGCCAGGATACGACCCTGCAACCTAGGGCCAAGCAAGCGAGAACGTTACCGCTGAGCCACGCCGCCAGTCCGGTCGATTATGTCTCCAGATCCATAACATTCTTGATATACTTCTTATCTTTCTTTCTTCAATGATGGTAGCAGTTTTTATCTAGGTTGTGGCGTTTGGTAGAGGTAAATCGTTTCTAAGGTCTTCAACAAAGAATAGTTCTATTATACTCTTTGATAATAACAACGAGTTATAACTATACTCATACATTTAGGAGAAAGTAGGCTATATGTTCTTTACTGAACATCTTGTTTTTGTTAATAGAAATGCTCTTTACTTATTCTGAAAGGGAGTAGCAGCCTTTCAGAATAAATCAATTCTTTACTAGTCTTATAGACGGTTAAGATATTGATAATATAAGCCAAATAATGGCTACACTGCGTCCAGCTGCACGGCTGAAAGCAACGGGAAACTACAGCCGTAATGCTATTCCCGAGGATATGCACCTCTCTATGCATAATTACATGTGATGATGGCCTCCTCCCTTGTCAAATTTCAATCCGGAGGTAAACTAGTCCCCCGTTCGGATCTCCGGATGGGGACTACTCGAGAGGGGGTTAACATCACAGAAGTGACAAAGAGGAAATCTGACATTCTACAGATCGGAGCGTGGAATGTTAGAAGTCTGCTAGGAAATGGAAGGTTAGAAAACTTAGAAAGGGAAATGGATAGGTAGAGGTTTGATTTGGTTGGGATTAATGAAATGCGCTGGCAGGAAGAACAGGACTTTTGGTCAGGAGACTATAGGGTCATTAGCACTAAATCAAACAATGGACAAGCAGGGGTCGGTCTAATATTGAGTAGGAAACTTGGACAGCGGGTGGAACATTATGAGCAATATAGTGAACGGATTATTGTAGCAAAAATCAATACCAAACCTACCTGCACCACAGAGGTACAAGTCTATATGCCTACCAGTCAAGCTGATGATGAGGATGTTGAAAACGTCTACGAAGAAATAGACGAAATTCTGAGGTATATCAAGGGTGATGAAAATGTTATAGTAATGGGAGATTGGAATGCTGTGGTAGGAAAAGGGAGAGAAGGGAAGATAGTAGGAGATTTCAGATTAGGTGAAAGGAATGATCGAGGAAGCAGGCTGACGGAATTCTGCACCGAGCCTGAGTTGGTCAGAGCCAACACCTTATTCAATAACCACAATAGAAGAATATACACATGGATGAGACCACGAGATACAGGGCGTTACCAAAATCGACTTCATTATGGTCAAGCAGAGGTTTCGAAACCAGATTTTGGATTGTAAAACATATCCTGCTGCTGACATAAACTCTGACCACAATCTGGTTGTAATGAAATGAAGATTAAAGTTGAAGAAACTGAAGAAAAGTCAAAAGCCAAAAAGGTGGGCAATAGACAGACTGAAAGTAAAGGATGTAAACGAAAGATTCAAGAAGAGTATAAAGGAAGGACTAATGAAAAACCCTAAACAAACTTCAATTGCAGACGAATGGGCACTTTTGAAGAATGAAATAACAATATCCGCAGAAGAAAACATTGGTAGGAAAGAAAGAATAGGTAGAAAACCGTGGATCACTCAGGATAAACTAGAATTGATGGATGAAAGGTGGAAACACAAGAATGCAAGAGATGAAAAGGGGAAAGCAGAATACAGACGTCTGAGAAATGAGGTTAACAAGAAGTGCAAGGAAGCGAAAGAAGAATGGTTGAAAGAGAAATGTGCAGGTATAGAAAATTGTCTGAAATTAGCAAAAGTAGACACAGCTTATCGAAGGATTGAGAATACTTTTGGGGAAAAGAAGACTAAGTGCTGTAATATTAAGGACACAAATGGAAAGCCTCTAACAGATAGGGAAGAAAAGGTTGACAGTTGGAAAGCTTACATAGAGAGTTTGTATAAGGGAGAGGAGATTGAGAATCAAGTAATGGAAAGGGAGGAGGAAATTGATGAGGATGCGAAAGGAGATTTAATATTGAGATCAGAATTTGACAGAGCTTTGGAAGACTTAAGCAGGAACAAAACACCAGGCATAGATGATATACCGATTGAGTTCGTACGCTGCATAGGAGATGAAGGTCTGATCCGGTTATTTCACTTGGTGTGTAGGATTTATGAGACAGGTGAGGTACCCCCTGATTTCAGGAAGAATGTAATCATCCCTATACCAAAGAAAGTGGGAGCTGACAGATGTGAAGATTACCGTACAATCAGCTTGATTACTCATGCTTCAAAGATCCTGTCTAGAATAATTTACAAGAGGATTGAAAGCCAGATAGAAACGGAGTTGGGTGAAGACCAGTTTGGTTTCAGGGGAAATGTAGGAACAAGGGAAGCTGTACTAAGTCTTAGGCTGATTTTGGAAGGTAGAATAAGGAAAGATAAGAGAACGTTCATGGCATTTGTAGACTTAGAAAAGGCTTTTGATAACGTTGATTGGACTAAATTGTTTGACATTTTGAAATCTATTGGAATAAAATACAGGGATAAGAGGGTAATCTACAATCTATACAGAGGCCAGACGGCGGTCGTTCGAGCTGAAGGACATGAGAGAGAAGCTGATATTCATAAAGGTGTTAGGCAAGGCTGCAACTTATCACCCATACTTTTCAATATTTACATTGAACAAGCAATGAAGGAAATTAGAGAAAAATTTAAAGTGGGAGTGAAGATTCAAGGAGAAATAATTTCAACTCTGTGATTTGCTGATGACATAGTCATCTTGTCCGACAAGCCTGAGGATTTGAATGAGTATTTGAATGGTATGGACTCCGTCTTACGGAAAGAATTCATGATGAAAATTAATAAATTTAAAACAAAAATACTGGAATGCAGCCGAAATAAATCAGAAACCTCTATGGAGATCAAATTGGCAGGTGGAAAGCTGAAGGAAGTAGGAGACTTCTGTTACTTAGGAAGCAGAATAACCAGTGATGGACGAAGCAAAGAGGATATAAAAGTAGGTTGGCTCAGGCAAAGAAAGCATTTCTACAAAAGAGGAATCTGTTGACATCGAATATAGATTTAGGTATTAGGAAGTCATTTTTGAAAGCCTTTGTCTGGAGCGTGGCGCTCTATGGAAGTGAAACTTGGACTATTGGTGCAGCAGAAAAGAGGAGAATTGAAGCATTTGAAATGTGGTGTTACAGGAGAATGATGAAGATCAGATGGGTAGATAGGGTTGCAAACGAAGAGGTATTAAGACGAGTAGGAGAGGAGAGATGTTTCTGGCAACTGCTAATGAAGAGAAGAGATAGGTTAGTAGGACACATACTAAGGGCCGATTGTATAAACATCGCTTGACTTGGGATCAACTTAACTGGAGTTCAAAATGTGAACCAAGTTCAGTCGTCGTCCATGTTGTATAAAACTATTCGCGGGTTCCGAGTTCCCAGTTCAACTTTATCTCAAGTTCAAGGATTTCAATATGGCAACAGCGCAAAATAGTAACAATATTCACGTATAGAGTGCACTAAACTCATTTTGCCGAGTGATCTTCAGCTTTTTGTTTGTTTATTTTTGTATATGTTAACCTCAAAAGAAAGTGTTTGACTTGTGTTGCGGAAAACTTATGTAGAACATAAGCTAAGTGCACACCAGGTTTGTCTAAGTGGGAATGTTAAGACAAAAAAATGTAACATAAAAGACCATTTCAGTACCGGTAACCGGAGAAAGAATTTTCCATGGACTTCAAATTTGCGGCCGAAATTTCGCAAAGGACTTGCAACCGAATCCATAGAGGTAGGTGAAGTCAATTGATATAATTATTTACAGCTTTTAAATGTAGATGCGATTACATTGATAAATGATATATAACACGGTTTTAAACCATTTTTTAAATTTCTTTCAGGTTCACATATGATTAGGCTATAGCTAGCTGATCCAACCTGGTCCTGCCTGTGCTGAAAGTGGGTTCACATGTGAATTGTGGTCTCATACAACTTGTGATTTTCATACAAATCACTGTGCTTTCTCCTGTATGAAATCCATGAAGGTAAGTTCCTTGCACATCACTTACTTACCGGTATGTTGTATAGTAGGGCATTTCTCTGCCCCACCTATCTACCTAACCTGAAAATAATCTACAATAGCTGAATTTGGTCCATGTACCATTGTTTTATGCATTAATGAAGTGAGTTTCAAAATGTAGATAGGGAAAGAGCATGTTGATACCTGATATTAGGACCCTGAAAGTCTCCATAAGTGTAATTTTACATCAATTACACTGTTAGGCATATATAATACATGCTTACACAAGTAGGCTAGCTCATTCCTCAAGGTAAGTAGGCTACTGGTAGTGAACACTGAGTCAGTAGCCTAGATATTGTGAACTATTGATTGCTAAGTTTATTTGCATAGCATTGCTTGAAACTCTTGTTATTGTATCACAATGGACAACAGGCTATCCTTTTTATTGGCAACCAAGGCCCCTAAATCTTAAAATAATCCATCAAAAAATAATATAGCCTACTAGCATGCATTGCTTGGTAATGGTATAGGTTTGGAACAGTATGGTATCCAAAGGTTTATTTAAATCAAAACTTTAATTTAATTTTGCAAATTAATGCCATATTAGTATTATTAGGCCTACTCCAATGGCAACATCATACCATACATCATGTTTGGAAACTCATTGATTTTCTTTCTCGTAAGCTGCAATTGATTACTATAACGTTTGCAACATTGTTGGGATGGAAAATCTTAAAAATAAGTGGGTAGAAAAACGTGCAGTAGCCTATATTACCGGTACCTAGATAAAAGAAGTACTGGTACGGTATGTAAATAAATATACTGTATCATACTCCAGGAGGCTTCCACTTATTAGGTCATGGTAAAGTGCAGGTAATTAAAGTGGAAGGTCTTACACTCCAACTATTTTTACAACACATGACCCAACAGCTGAAAGCCTCCTTGGTCATATATGCAGCCATGAAAATCCAATTCCTGGAATATACTGTAGCCTACCTCTTCCTCCTCTGGTCGTACTCCATTCATAGGGGACAGTTAATTACAGTGAATTCTTTATCATGTATGCCAGGGCTGAACTCGTGCTCACAATTCAGTGTGACCAGGCATTTCTGTTCAGTTACACTGTCGCCACTGCCCAGCTCTCCACTTCAGTGTTGTGGAGCCAGCTCATGAGTATCCAAGAGCCTGAACATTTTTGCAGCCTTCGCTGGCAATGGCTACAATAGCTTACTGACGAAAAAGGTCATGTTAAAGCAACTTGATACCAATCTCTGATATGGTTTAAGCAGTCTTTTTTGTTTCTGCTTCATTACATGGTCATCAGCTCCTTGCACTGGAGTGTATTTGGAAGTTTTGGCTTTATTTGAGATACAAACTATTTGGCCATACAAACTGAAAAGTTTCAATAATTTAAATCTCTATAATGTATATAGTGTATTGTATTGATTAGATAGGTCCTGTTACCATATTCTAAATTTAAGAAAACCTTGACACAGTACTGTCCAACGCTAGGTCTCCTTAGCATGCTGCAGTAGAGAGGCAAACTTATCTGTTTACAGGAACTATGCTGAGATTGCTATTTATGGACAACATAAGCACAATGGTTCAGTAGCATGGTTTACGACAGTCTCAAATTAAATTATGGCAACATTTTGATATAAAGATAAATAAGCTTCTGTGAAATTTGTTACACCGGACTACATTTAATTGAAAGGGGGAGGAATGAAATCTTCTGATGCTATCTGTTTTAGTACTTCAGCATCAAACATAGCAAGAAGGTACTAATTCCCAAGCAATAGGCAAATAAACTTAAAACGTGCACTACCGTATTAAAAAAAAAAATTATTTAGCATGACTTTTTCCTAGACTTTTACTTATTATTTATTTATACTGTAAATTAGTGCACTTTATGCCCTAAGGCTTAACCATGGTGAGAATTCAGTTGCTAAGTACACTCCACACATCACTTGTTATTTTTTAACATGTTGCAGGTAGCTTTGGAGCCGGCCCCGTGGTGTTGGGGTAGCGCGCCTGCCTCTCACCCGGAGGCCCCGGGTTCGATCCCCGGCTCCGTCAGGGATTTTAAAACTGACGTGAGGGTTGGAACGGGGTGCACTCAGCCTCGTGAGGACAATTGAGTAGCTGTCTGACAGTGAGACAGTGCCCCGGTCACGAAAACCAAGATCAACGGCCGAGGGGACCCGACGCGCTGACCACGCGTCACCCCAAAATCTGCAGGCCAATTGGCTGGGCAGCGGTCGCTTGGTAGGCCTAGGCCCCTCAAGGGCTGTAGTGCCACGGGGTTAGTTAGTTAGGTAGCTTTGGAGGAGCCTTTAACAACACAGAGCAAGCAGAAGCCACTGTATGGAGAGGACAATGGGCAAAATGAAAGAATAATTAGAATATGAAATATTGAGCAGGCAGAAACTGAATTAAATGAAATGTACTAATACATTATTTCTTCTTCTTCTTCTTCTTCTTTTGAGACCACAAAGGATCACTTTACCCAACCATTAGTTCGTCGACTTGTAGGAACTGTACGAGCCTTGCGGTCCTCCCAGTACTTCTTCATGCGTATTGATCGTCTTGCCCGTTCTTCGGCGGAAAATATTCTTGTAGGAATTTTCTTCTTTGTGAGTGGAAAGTGAAACGTCATATTTTTAAGTGCTGTAGTTAAACTTTTCTTATTTGCAGCATCTTCTGTTGTTAGGCCAATTTCTTTTAAGTCCTCTCTGATTTCTTTTAACCATCGGCATCCAGTTGTTGTGTTTTTTGAAGCAAGATTGTACTGCACTAGTTGTTTTAGAAGACGTGAATCTGGCATTCTCATGATGTGCCCAAAGAATCCTAGTCTTTTCTTTCGCATGGTATCAGTAATGGGTTCTAGGTTGTTATAGACCATATTGTTAGTTATTATTCGCCATTGCCCATCTTTTTTAGATCCTTTATTGATACAAGTTCTTCCAATTCGCCTTTCGATCTTATGTAATCTGTCGGTTTTAGAATGTTCATTTAGATGGAATAATGTTTCTGCTGCATATGTGGCTTCCGGTTTTATGACTGTATTGTAATGTTTAATTTTTGCATTAATTGATAAGCATTTCTTTTTGTATGTTTCCCATGTTAATTTTTGTGCCCTAGATAACTTGTTGGTTCTTATTTGAATTGACGCTTTCTCATTTAAATTGTTTGTTATTAGCTCTCCTAGATATTTGAATCGTGTTACAATTTTAATTTTTGTATCATTAATTTGTATTTCCTTTAATGGTGTTGGTTTTTGTGGCATGATTTCTGTTTTTTCGAATGATATCTTAAGGCCAATTTTATTTACAATTGTCTGAAGCTCTGATATCTGTGTTTTGGCTTCCTCTAAATCTTTCGCCAATAATGCCATGTCGTCTGCAAAACCAAGACAGTTTGTTTGATTTTTTCTCCCTATTTTTATATTTGGAGGGCATTTCTTAGACCATTCTCGCATTACCATTTCCAATGCACAATTAAATAGTAATGGTGATAAGCCATCACCCTGTCGTAAACTGGTTGTGACCTCAAATGGGTCAGAGAATTCACTTTAGATTTGGTGCCTGTAAGAGTTAGTTTTATGAGATTTGTCAATTTGGGGTGTAATCCCATGTGTCTTAGAATTTTTAATAAAGATTCTCTATGAATACAATCATATGCTTTTTCAAAGTCGATAAATGTTATCACCATATCTCTATTCATTTTTCTATTATAATCCATTATCAATTTTAGGCTCATAATTTGATCTGGGCAACTTCTCCAGGGCCTGAAACCTCCTTGATATTCTCCTAATTCATTTTCAAGTTGTACTTTAATTCTATTGAGAAGAATTCGAGAATTTTTTTTATAGGTAACATCCAGGAGTGAAATCCCTCGGTAATTGTTAGGGTCTGTCTTATCCCCTTTTTTATGTAGTGGATGGATGATAGCTGATCTCCAATGTTCAGGGAATTTTCCTGTAATCCAGATGTTGACTAGTTGTTGGTGAAGAGCGATTTTTGCCGAATTTCCAGCATACTTCCAAATCTCTGCAAAAGTCTGGTCTTCTCCAGGGGCTTTGAAATTCTTCATCTCATTCAGTGCTATGTGAACGTCTTCTAATGTGGGCGGGTTAATGTTCTCCGGTGGTGTCGTTATTGGAGTGTCAACATCCAATTGGAGAAATTCTATGGGTTCTTCACAGTTTAGGAGTGTCTTAAAATATTTAGCAATATTTTGTGCATTATCCTTGTTGTTGTGGGCCAATTTACAATTTTCATCTGTTAACAATAAGGTAGGTGCTTCATATTTTTTCAGATGTTGTTTAAAGATTTTGTAATAATTCCGCGATTGTGAAATTTTGAATTCCTCTTCAATTGTTTGTAGGGTGTCAGTATGATATTGCCGTTTTATTCTTCTTAAAGTTTTAGTTGTTTCTTTTCGTTGTGTAACTAAATTTTGAAAATATGTTTCTGATTTTTGGGATTGGTGTAATAACCACGCTCGGTGTCGTTTTTCAATCATCTCATCACATTCATTATTCCACCATTGATGTTTTTTCCGCGGTTTAATTGGAGCCAGGTCTTCTGCTATTCGTTGTAGGTTGTGAACCAAGTTTTCGAGTTTATCAGTTATTTTAATGTTTCCAGTTGCTTTTTAGTACTTTTCACTGTTGATTAACTGGATAGGATCTATTGTTCGTTTAGTTTTGGGGGTTTTCCTTTGTTGTCTCTTCTGGGGCGTGAGTTTAATTGTAATTTTGACTACGCAGTGATCAGAACGTGTGTCAATTCCGCGGAGGACTTTGACGTTATAGATATCTTTATGGTGGTGTTTATCCATGAACACGTGGTCCAGTTGCCATTCTCCCTTAGTGTAATCAGGGTGTTTCCATGTTTTAAGATTTTGAGGTTTTCGTTTAAAACATGTAGATTTTGAGATTAAGTTTTGGTTTCGACACAGGTCAACTAGTCGCTCTCCATTTTTAGCCTACTTTCGATTTTTGCAAAAAATGAAAGTAGACTTATGAGATCACTACAGGGCGAAAAAAAGTGGGTCTGTCTGTGTGTGTATGTGTGAGTGTGAGTCTGTGTGTGTGTGTGTGTGTGTGTGTGAGTGTGTGTACTCTGAATGTCTGTCCCCCCCTATCAATTCGAACACGGTGAGCGCAAATTGAACGAAATTTGGTACAAAGGTAGCACTAGCAAAGGACACCTCAGTGTCATGTTTTATATCGCCGCCATCTTGACGGAAACGTAATGGCGGCCACACAAATGTTCAAAGCTTAAATAAAATTACGACTAACCTAATCATCCGATCTCTACCAAATTTTGCAACAACATACCTTTATGGGGGCATTTACCTTTGACCAAACTAATAGGTCATCAGCCTAATAGTTTGCGGATGGCGGCCATCTTTGTGTGAAAATCGATTGCCCCTATTAATTCGAACACGGTGAAACCGAATGGAACGAAATTTGGTACAGAGGTAGTACTAGCAAAGGGCACCCCAGTGTCATGGTTTATATCGCCGCCATCTTGACGGAAACATAATGGCGGCCACACAAATGTTCAAAGCTTAAATCAAATTACGACTAACCTAATCATCCGATCTCTACCAAATTTTGCAACAACATACCTTTATGGAGGGAACATCCTTTGACCAAACTAATAGGTCATTAGCTTAATATTTTGCGGATGGCGGCCATCTTTGTGTGAAAATCGATTCCCCCTATTAATTCGAACACGGTGAAACCGAATGGAACGAAATTTGGTACAGAGGTAGTACTAGCAAAGGGCATCCCAGTGTCATGTTTTATATCGCCGCCATCTTGACGGAAACGTAATGGCGGCCACACAAATGTTCAAAGCTTAAATCAAATTACGACTAACCTAATAATCCGATCTCTACCAAATTTTGCAACAACATACCTTTATGGGGGCAGCATCTCTTGAACAAACTAATAGGTCATCAGCCTAATAGTTTGCGGATGGCGGCCATCTTTGTGTGAAAATCGATTGCCCCTATTAATTCTAACACGGTGAAACCGAATGGAACGAAATTTGGTACAGAGGTAGTACTAACAAAGGGCACTCCAGTGTCATGTTTTATATCGCCGCCATCTTGACGGAAACGTAATGGCAGCCACACAAATGTTCAAAGCTTAAATCAAATTACGACTAACCTAATCATCCGATCTCTACCAAATTTTGCAACAACATACCTTTAAAGAGGGAACATCCCTTGACAAATCTAATAGGTCATTAGCCTAATAGTTTGCGGATGGCGGCCATCTTTGTGTCAAAATCGATTACCCCTATTAATTCGAACACGGTGAAACCGAATGGAACGAAATTTGGTACAGAGGTAGTACTAGCAAAGGGCATCCCAGTGTCATGTTTTATATCGCCGCCATCTTGACGGAAACGTAATGGCGGCCACACAAATGTTCAAAGCTTAAATCAAATTACGACTAACCTAATCATCCGATCTCTACCAAATTTTGCAACAACATACCTTTATGGGGGCAGCATCTCTTGACGAAACTAATAGGTCATCAGCCTAATAGTTTGCGGATGGCGGCCATCTTTGTGTGAACATCGATTGCCCCTATTAATTCTAACACGGTGAAACCGAATGGAACGAAATTTGGTACAGAGGTAGTACTAGCAAAGGGCACTCCAGTGTCATGTTTTATATCGCCGCCATCTTGACGGAAACGTAATGGCAGCCACACAAATGTTCAAAGCTTAAATCAAATTACGACTAACCTAATCATCCGATCTCTACCAAATTTTGCAACAACATACCTTTAAAGAGGGAACATCCCTTGACAAATCTAATAGGTCATTAGCCTAATAGTTTGCGGATGGCGGCCATCTTTGTGTCAAAATCGATTACCCCTATTAATTCGAACACGGTGAAACCGAATGGAATGAAATTTGGTACAGAGGTAGCACTAGCAAAGGGCACCTCAGTGTCATGTTTTATATCGCCGCCATCTTGACAGAAACGTAATGGCGGCCACACAAATATTCAAAGCTTAAATCAAATTACGATTAACCTAATCATCCGATCTCTACCAAATTTTGCATCAACATACCATTATGGAGGGAGCATACTTTGACCAAACTAATAGGTCATTAGCCTAATATTTTGCGGATGGCGGCCATCTTTGTGTGAAAATCGATTCCCCCTATTAATTCGAACACGGTGAAACCGAATGGAACGAAATTTGGTACAGAGGTAGCACTAGAAAAGGCCACCTCAGTGTCATGTTTTATATCACCGCTATCTAGACGGAAACGTAATCGCGGCCACCCAAATGTTAAAGGCTAAAATGTAATTACGACCAACCTAATAATCTAGTCTCTACCAAATTTTGCAACAACAAATCTTTGTGTGGGAAGCATATTCTGACCAAACTGCTAGATCATCAGCCCAATAGTTTGCAGATGGTGGCCAAGTATGTGTGCAAATCGATTCCCCCTATCAATTCAAACACGGTCAAAACCGAATTGAACGAAATTTGGTACAGAGGTAGCACTAGCAAATGGCACCTCAGTGTCATGTTTTATATCGCCACCATCTTGACGGAAACGGAATGACGGCCACCCAAATGTTAAAAGCTTAAATCAAATTTCGACCATCCTAATAATTTGATCTCTACCGGATTTTGCAACAACATGCCTTTTTGTGGAAAGCATCTTTTGACTGACTACAAGGTCATCAGCCCAATAGTTTGCAAATAGCGGCCATGTATGTGTGGAAATCCATTCCCCAGATCAATTCAAACACGGTGAAACCGAATTGAATGATTTTTTTTACAGAGGTAGCACTAGCAAAGGGCACCTCATATTCATGTTTAATATCCCTATAGCACGTTGTATTTCAACAAGCTACTACAACCAACATTCAATTATACTCCTTGAAAAGGACAAAGAGTTATAACAATACCCATGCATTTAGGAGAAAATAGGCTATATGTTCTTTACTGAACATCTTTTTATTTGTTCTATTGTGTGCTGGCCATTTTCCGATGATGTCACGGTATTTTCTTTCTCTACCTAGCTGAGCATTTAAGTCACCAATTAATAATTTAACATGGTGTTTGGGGATGTTATCTATGGTTTGATCCAGTAGGTCCCAAAATTCTTCTGTTTCTTCACGGTCTTTGGGGGAAGTGTTTTTATCATTAGTGGGAGCATGGGCATTTGTGTTAGTATAAATCTTATTAGATGTGGTAAAGGTGAGTGTTAGATTCGAGGAGATGGTGAGCGGAATTCTTGAACTGAATTTATAATTTTAAGGTTGATCAGAAATCCTGTTCCAAATTGTGGAACATTCTTCATGACTCTCTTCCCCGGTATACCCTTATATAGTCGATACCCTATGATTCCAAAGCATCCTGGTCAGTGTTCCTCAATTCCTGTAATCCCATGATAAGAATTTTGTGCTGATCCATTATGTCAGTGATCACCTTTAGCTTACCAGTTTGCATGAGGGAGTTCACATTATGTGTAGAGAAGTAAGTTATCTGCATTGGTTTGATTCTTGATCTCGTCTTATTCGCGTTTGTTGTACTGGGATGTTTCCGTGCCTCCGACATCTCGGTATCTCGTAGGTTGCAGCCCACCGGATCCGAATGCTGCTTTCTCTGAACTCTAGGTTAAGCCGGTGGAGTATTCCTTGAAAGACTTTCCATGGTTGACTGTCACGGTAACACCGATGAGGGACTAGGTCCCGAGTTACAACTCTGGATGTGATCCAGAGAGTTGATAATAAGGCCGCTCCTCTGGAGTGTTATTCTGAACTACAGTACAACCTGTCACATCCGGACCTGTGATATTCGAACCCTCCCATATCCGGACACATCTCCGAATGAATTTTTAAGTCGTAGTTGAGAGCGAGGATACATTAGTGTGCTAGCCAGGGAGGACGAGTGAAAGTTGCAGCGCTGGAAGGCTGTGTGCGTGCTTGACCGCGAGGGGTTGTGGCCTGACTCGGTCAACGACATCTTCCCGGATACCCCTCCCTTTGTGTGAATAAGCGATATTCCATTCACGGCTTCTGCCTGCCTGCCACCAACGTCAACACGAGGCTGCCTCTCTTTCTACCCTTCAGTCTGTGCGTGAGTCTTGAAGCGACAGTTTGTTTTGCGAGTGTGTTTCTGTTGTTACTGTTATTGTTTACCGTTGTTATCGTTATTGTTATCTTTTAACCTTGTTTTTTTTGGCTAAAATTGATGCTAAGATTGAGGGACATGGGATCCAAAAAGCGTGTACAGTGCGTGAAGCAACAGAAAATCACAAACTTTTTCAAAAACTAATGTAGAAACAGTAGGCCTAAGTGAAGTGCGTGAAGCAACAGAAAATGACAATCATTTTCAAAAAAAAATATGTAGAAGCAGAATGTACAGTGTATTTATGTAAGTACATGTACTGTAAAGCATATTATTATAATTTAATTATTTTAATTTAGTTTAAAGCAATTCTATTTCTTAGCCTATGTACAGTATACAGTTAACAAAATGATACTAAACCGTTAAAAACATTAAAATTAATCAACAACAAACTCGTGAATTATTTCTGGTCACCTAGCTATATGTAAAAATAGCCTTGTGATATCCGGATTTTTCCATATCCGGATCGGCCGGTCGCCACATTAGTCCGGATATGACAGATTATACTGTAGTTGTTAATTCTTCAGGCCCTGATTGATCCTGAAATTGTTGCCACAATATTGTCCTCCATTGACTTAACAAGGTTACACAGTGATTGGAGTACCAAGTCCCTAACACTCATTTATGCTCTCTCTACAACTGAGCATACAATTTTGTTATGTGCATATAAAAAAATGTTGTGTTAAATGTGCAACATGAGACTGGTGAAGACTGCAGATATGCTACAAAATTGGTCGAGGGGCATTCAGCGTTATTGATCAAAGTTAATGTCCAGTACAACAGTTATCATTTGTAATGCACTAACAACTTTAATCAGAAATCTGCTGTTTGCCATTTAATTACAGTTGTCATGTATGGGGCAGTCGAAGCCAAGCTGTTAATTGTTTGCTTATTGAATTTCTTGAAATTTGGTTAACATAATAACATTCGAATTGGGTAGGTTTTGGAGAACTTACTATGAAGCAGACCACTGTTTTATTGGAGGTTTCAGGTTCACTTCTCTTTCAAAAAGTAGTTTTTAAATATAGGTTTTTATCACTTTAAAAAATTTAAATGTTAGAATATGTTATCAAATGGTTGTTGGAACATCTTGGTCAACAGCCCTGTGTACTTGGGTGTGTGTTGATTTTGTCTGATAACTTGAGGTGGCTGTAGTAGTGTACCAGTAAGTAACTGTAATAAAAACAGTGGATTTAGTAAGTTTTCTATGGATGATATTTTAAGGAAAACCTGGAACAAGTTTGGGGTAGGTGACCCAGGACTTACAGGTACCCGTAAGTAGCATTCTTGCATTTGCCTTGGTATAGTGTGGGTACCCCTGAAGAGCCACACTCAGGATGATCAATGTCATCACTGGGATTAAAATCTCTGGACTAGTTGCATTTCCACATTACAGTCTTGGACCATGGCCCGATATAGGCCTACTCAGCTAAGCTGCTGGGTTGACATTACACGCAGATAGTTTGGGTGGGTGGATAAATGACATGTTGAGTCGGTAGAAACTGAAGAAAATGAAATGTGCTAAAGCAATTTTAGGCCCTGAGAGTTCCTGAAATTGTTGCCACAATATTGTCCTGCATTGACTCATGTAGGGTGCGAGTTATTGAACGGGGTATTCCTTCTTTGGGAGATTTGTACTCTCTCCACCCCTTAAAACATTACAGCTCAATCAAACACATTTTATATCCCTGCCTGAGATAACATCTATCCCCAATCAAAGAAAAATGCTTTCCACAAAGAAAAGAAAGGAAATTGTGAATATACACTCTATATGCTACAGCTGGTGATCTATTACAGTATTGTTTTAGCATTTTCTTGTGAATGTGATGAAGTTGTACAACATGGGACTCTCCTCAAGTGCTCGGAGGCACAGTCCAGGGGATGGTTGGATGACCTGGGTCCATTGACACTACTGGTATTTGGAAATAAAACACATGAACACAGTAAAAGGTGGGGATTGGAGAAGTATGGAAGCAAAATAGGATAGATGGAAATGTTAAAAAACATTTTCTCAGTACAAATAAATTCATATACCTAGCAAAGATTCCTTGATCAAATATTTTGCATAAATGTAAGCCATTGAAATGTACATGTATCTAAATTTACACGAGGGACTATTTAGAACTACCGTAGCTTATGGCACCCAGCTATGGGCTTACAACTGTGGTGCATGTTTACTGCCATATGGGCTAAATAATGAGAAGTGTGTGTCACATGAATACTAGGCCTATGATACTGTAGTTCTTCTACAGGATATCTAATAGGCTACCCTATTAGCAAAGGTGACCCTCACCAAGGCGGTCCGGGTTCGATTCCCGGTCAATGCATGTGAGATTTTCGATGTGAAATGCCATGTCCTGTGGTTCGGATTCCACGTAAAAAGGAGGTCCCGTGGCTCATGATCTCGAGATTAACGGTCACGTTAAACTACAAGCTTCCTTCCTTCCTTAGCAAAGGTGACCTACTAATTTCAAAAACAAAAGGCACCGTGGATAAAATAGTCATTTAATACTACTATTACCGTATCGTATGTGTGTGGTACCGGTATTAATATATTCACTGGTGGCATGAAGCACCTCTCGGAATGCTTTTAACCTCAAAATTGTGCATCGCATTCGTAGGCTTAATTACGGTATTGGTGCATATGTCAACGATACAAAGAAAAGTTACAACACCATCACTGATTAAAAACACACAGTTTGGAGTGAAAACATAAATTGTTATCAAATGTGAACACGTATTTCGTCCATATAGCCTGTAGGCCTAATATGACCCTCGACTTGGAGGCACAGAACAACATGGTTTATAGATGACCTAATACAATAAAATGTAAAAAAAATGGTCGTGTTTTGATATTTATTTAAAACTGAAGAAATATATCGTTCAAGTGTCTCAAGAAGACACGATTTTTAGGAGAATGGCATTCCTCCTCAAAATCTAAAATCACTCTGACTGAAATGCATCATCGAGCACGCGCAATTTAAGCCTAGTCCAGAAAGAAATAGTACCGTACCGTCGTATAACCTAGGTCTACTAATGTACAAGCTTTCTAACTTATTTCTCTTTTTAATACAGCCTAGAACTGGATTCTAAGCGCTAAAATGTTTCACGGACAACAGCTGTGAACTAAGATCAACATGGCTGAACCGAGAACTGTCGCCGGTTAAATATGAACTCAGATCAAGACGCGGTGATCTTACATTAACGTTTATACAACAGAAATTCTGAGTTCAGCACGCGCTAAGATCAGCTGAACCTGGTGAACTGAGATCAAATGCTTTATACAATCGGCCCTTAAGACACCCAGGAATAGCAAGCTTAGTTATGGAAGGAAGGGTCGAGGACAAGAACTGTAGGGGTAGACCACGGTTAGAATATATTAAACAGATTGCCTCGGATGTAGGGTGTGGTAGCTATGTAGACATGAAACGATTAGCTCAGGACCGGGAGGCATGGAGGGCTGCATCAAACCAGTCAAAAGACTGAAGACTCAAACAACAACATTGAGGTTTATCCTGGAGAACATATATCGGTAGCCTAAATCGAAAATATACATAGAACATTTAAGGGAATCATAATTTTCCAACTTTCCTGAAGACTACATTAAATAAATGTACATCATACTTTCTGCACCGGTCTTGTTACACATGCACTTCATACACCCTGACAAATACTCCAAATTTCACTGGAACTATTCACCTGAACATTAATATAGAAACATGCCCAATGCCATGAAGCTCATAAATGAAAAAAGTTATTTCTGAAGTTTTCTAAAGGAATGAAACCCCTTAAAGAGTTTAATACATAGAAGTTTACAAAACATACAATAGGCTATATCTGAGATTATTGAACAGATGTTCTTGAACGTTCGTTCATACAAACACATTTCCTGTGTGTCATGAGTAGCATGACAGAATGGATTTTGTAAGGTGCGATTGGATTTAATTGGCTCTTCAATATTTCTGGTTATTATCCTCATACAAAAACATTTACAGGGTGTCTTGAGTAGCAAGAAAGAATATATTTTGTATGGTACCATTGATTTTAATAGGCTCTTCAATATTTCTGGAATTTTCCCTCCATGCATACACATTTCCTGGGTGTCTTGTTTAGCAAGACAGAATGGATTTTGTAAGGTACGTTTGGTTTTAATAGGCTCTTCAATATTTATGGAAATGTCCCCCATGCATACATATTTCCTGGGTGTCTTGTGTAGCTAGACAGAATGTATTTTGTAAGGTGCGATTGGATTTAATTGGCTCTTCAATATTTCTGGGCATTACCCCCATACAAACATATTTACTGGGTGTCTTGAGTAGCAAGACAGAATGGATTTTGTATGGTAATACTGATTTTAATAGGCTCTTCAATATTTCTGGAATTTTCCCTCCATGCATACATATTACCTGGGTGTCTTGTGTAGCAAGACAGAATGGAATTTATAAGGTACGTTTGGTTTTAATAGGCTCTTCAATATTTCTGGAAATTTCCTCCATGCATACATATTCCCTGGATGTCTTGTGTAGTAAGACAGAATGGATTTTGTACTGTACCTGAATACAAGTACTCGGTACCTGTTATTATCCGCGGATGGTAGGGATTGCAGAAGTCAATGTTCCCAGCTAGCGAAACCGATTCACCTCACCGATAGGTTGTACAAAACAGTATCTAATGTAAAACCAAGATGATCAGTAAAGAACATATAGCCGACTTTCTCCTATATGCATGGGTGTTGTTATAACTCTTCGTCCTTTTCAAGGATTATAACTGAATGTTGGTATTAGTAGCTTGTTGAAATACAACGTGCTATACGGAATGAATATGAGGTGCCCTTTGCTAATGCTACCTCTGTAAAAAAAATCATTCAATTCGGTTTTACCGTGTTTGAATTGATTATTGGAATCGATTTGCCCACATACATGGCCGCTATCTGCAAACTATTGGGCTGAAGACCTTGTAGTTCAGTCAAAAGATGCTTCTCACAACAAGGTATGTTGTTGCAGCATTTAGTAGAGATCAAATAATTAGGTTGGTCGTAATTTGATTTAAGCTTTTAACATTTAGGTGGCCACCATTACGTTTCCGTCAAAATGGCGGCGATATGAGACATGACACTGAGGTGCCCTTTGCTACTGCTACCTCTGTACCAAAATACATTAAATTCGGGTTTACCGTGTTTGAATTGATAGGGGGAATAGATTTGTACACATACATGGCCGCTATATGCAAACTATTGGACTGATGACCTTGTAGCTTGGTCAAGGAACGCTTCTCACATAAGGGTATATTGTTAAGAATTGTGGTAGAGATGGTATGATTAGGTTGGTCGTAATTTGATTTTAGCTTTTTACATTTGGGTGGCCACCATTATGTTTCCGTCATGATGGCGGTGATATAAAACATGACACTGAGGTGCCCTTTACAAGTGCTACCTGTGTACCAAATTTTGTTCAATTCGGTTTCACCTTGTTTGAAAACTAGGGGGAATCGATTTGCACACATACACGGCCGCCATCCGAACATTATTGGGCTGATGACCTTGTAGTTCAGTCAAAAGATTTTTCTATACATAAAGGTATAATGCTGAAAAATTTGGTAGAGATCAGATGATTAGGTTGGTCGTAATTTGATTCAAGACTTTAACATTTGGGTGGCTGCCATTACGTTTTTGTCAAGATGGCGGCGATATAAGACATGGCACTGGAGTGCCCATTCCTAGTGCTACTTCAGTACGAAATTTCGTTCAATTCGGTTTTACTGTGTTTGAGTTGATAGGGGGAATCAATTTACACACCTACATTGTCGCCATCTGCAAATTATTGGGCTGAGGATCTTGTAGATTGATCAAAATATGCTTCCAACATAAAGGTAAGTTGTTGCAAAATTTTATAGAGATCAGATTATTAGGTTGGTCGTAATTTGTTTAAGCTTTTAACATTTGGGTGGCCGTCAAGATGGCGGTACTATAAAACAAAACACTTAGGTGCCCTTTGCTAGTGCTACGTATATACCAAATTTTGTTCAATTCGGTTTCGCCGTCTTTGAATAGATAGTGGGAATCGATTAGTACACATGCATGGCCGCCATCCGCAAAGTACAGGGCTGATGACCTTGCAGTTTAGTCAAAAGATTTTTTCATACATAAAAGTATAACGTTGCAAAATTTCGTAGAGATCAGATGAGAAGGTTGGTCGTAATTTGATTTAAGCTTTTAACAATTGGGTGGCCGTCATTACGTTTTCGTCAAGATAGCGGCGATATAAAACATTACACTGAAGTGCCCTTTGCTAGTGCTACCTCTGTACCAAATTTTGTTCAATTCGGTTTCACCGTGTTTGAATTGATAAGGGGAATCGATTTGCACACATACATGGCCGCCATCCGAAAACTGTTTGGCGGATGACCTTTTAGTTTGGCGAAAAGACGCTCGTCATATGACTATATGTTGTTGCTAAATTTGGTAGATATCGGATGATTAGGTTAGTCGTAATTTGATTTAAGGTTTGAATTTTTGGGTGGCCGCAATTACGTTTTCGCCATGATGGCGGCGATATAAAACATGACACTGAGGTGCTCTTTGCTTGTTCTACCTCTGTACTAAATTTCGTTCAATTCGGTTTCACCCTGTTCGAATTGATAGGGGGGGGGCAGACATTCAGAGTACACACACTCAGACACACACACACTCACACACACTCACACACACAGACAGAAATACATTTTTTGGCCCTGTAGTGATCTCATGTCTACTTTCATTTTTTGCAAAAATAGGAAGTAGGCTAATAACTGCTGTACTATGGATTGGCTACTTGGATATCACAAAAACGGTGGAGAGTGAGCTCAAGGTGTGACGGGTGTAGGTTGATGGATTGGGCGTCCATAACTACTTTCATAGCACATATATTATTAGGTATTTAAACAAGATGTTCAGTAAAGAACATATAGCCTACTTTCTCCTAAATGCATGGGTATTGTTATAACTCTGTCCTTTTCAAGGAGTATAATTGTATGTTGGTTGTAGTAGCTTGTTTTGAAATACAACGTGCTGTACGGATATTAAACATGAATATGAGGTGCCCTTTGCTAGTGCTACCTCCGTAAAAAAATTCATTCAATTCGGTTTCGCAGTGTTTGAATTGATAAGGTGAATCAATTTGCACACATACATGGCCGCTATCTGCAAACTATTTGGCTGATGACCTTGTAGTTAAGCCAAAAGATGCTTCCCAAAAAAAGGAGTGTTGTTGCAAAATTTGGTAGAGATCAAATGATTAGTTTGGCCATAATTTAATTTAAGCTTTTAACATTTGGGTGTCCGCCATTCGGTTTTCGTCAAGATCGTGGCGATATAAAACATGACACTGAGGTGCCCTATGCTAGTGCTACCTCTGTACTAAATTTCGTTCAATTCGGGTTTACCGTGTTTGAATTGATAGAGGGAATCGATTTGCACACATACATGGCCGCCATATGAAGACTATTGGACTGATGATTTTGTAGCTTGGGCAAAGAACGCTTCTCACATAAAGGTATGTTGTTGCAAAATTTAGTAGAGATAAGATGCTTAGGTTGGTCGTAATTTGAATTATGCCTTTTACATTTGGGTGGCCACCATTACGTTTCCGTCATGATGGCGTTAAAATAAAACATGACACTGGAGTGCCCTTTGCTAGTGCTACCTCTGTACCATATTTCGTTCAATTCGGTTTCACCGTGTTTGAATTCATACGGGGAATCCATTTGCACACATACATGGCCGCCATCTGCAAACCATTCTGTTAATGACCTTGTAGTTTAGTCAAAAGACACTCGCTATATGAATATATGTCGTTGATGGAGGCTGTGAACATTTGGGTGGCCGCTATTACGTTTCAGTCAAGATGGCGGCGATATAAAGCATGTTACTCAGGTGGTTTTTGCTAGTGCCACCCCTGTACCAAACTTAGTTGAATTTGGTTTCACCGTGTTTGAATTGATAGGTGGAATCGATTTGCACACATACATGGCCGCAAACTGTAAATTATTGGGATGATGATCTTGTAGTTTGGTCAAAATATGCTCCCCACATAAAGGTATGTTGGTGCAAAATTTGGTAGAGATCAAATTATTAGGTTGGTCGTAATTTCATTTAAGCTTTTAACATTTGGTTTTTCACCATCACGTTTCAGACAAGATGGCGGCAATATAAAACATGACACAGAGGTGCCCTTTGCTAGTGCCACCCCTGTATCAAATTTTGTTCAATTCGGTTTCACCACGTTTGGATAGACAGGGGGAATCCATATGAACACATACATGGCTGCCATCTGCAGAGTATTGTGTTGATGACCTTGTAATTTTTTTTAAAAGCTTCTTCTTCTTCTTCTTCTTCTTCTTCTTCTTCTTTCCGATGAGGCCTGCTAGGGACCACGTGCCAATTTCAATTCTACACACTTTGTTGTTTTCTCTTCCGTTCCCTCCAGTACTCCTTCATCCGTTCACTATGCTGCTTTTTCTGTCCTCGGACCACTTCGCACCAGGTTTCTTTGGCAATCTTCCTTGGAATCCTTTCATAATTAATACCCTTTTTCTAAAGATCTCTCTGTTCACCGTTTCTTCTTCACTTATATTATTTCTTTCTAATCATTCTTTATTTCTTGAATTCAGCTAGTTGTTGCCCTTTTCTCCCCAAGGTACTTGAATATCCTTTTTGTTAATCTGGAATCATCCATTCTGTAAATATGTCCAAAAAATTGCAATCTCCTTTTTCTTATCGTTTCTGTTATATTTTCTATGTTCCTGTATATTTCATCATTAGACCTTAGTTCCCATACTTCTGCTGTTTTCACTGGGCCTAAAATTTTCCTCATGATTCTAGTACTTCAAGTTTATCTAATCTATAGTTTAGTACCAGACATTCACTTGCGTATAGGCATTCCGGTTTCACCACTGTAGTGTAGTGCCTTATTTTAAGATTTTTAGATAAGCACTTTTTGTTATAAAAATTCTTAGTGATACCATATGCTCTTTCCATCTTGTGTACCCTTTCTTCTACCGAAGATTTTTCTAAACCATTTTCTTGAATTATTTCTCCCAGATATTTGAATTTCTTTACTTTTTCCACTGGGCCAATATCTGTTGCCAAATATTTTGAAGCGTTCTTGATGTTTGTAATAAATTTAGTTTTTTCTACGGAGATTCTCAAACCTGTTTTGTTGGCTATTTATTCCAAGAGATTGATTTGTGTTGTTGCACTTGTTAGGTTTTCTGACAATATAGCAAAATCGTCTGCAAATGCTAGGCAACTTATTTCAATGCCTTTGTTTCTTCTCCCCAAAGTTACTGGCGAAATGTTATGTTCTTTTAGCTTTAAATTCCAAATTCTTACAATTTTCTCTAAAACACAGTTGAACAGAAGGGGTGATAAACCATCACCCTGCCGTACACCTGTATTTATGTTAATAGATTTTGATATCTCACCCATAAATTTTACTTTTGAAATCGTGTCAGTTAGGGTTTCACGTATTAGGTTTGCCAATTTAGTTTTCACTCCAAATTCACGAATTGTTTTATCTATGGTTTCTCTATCAACCGAGTCAAAGGCCTTTTTAAAATCTACAAAAGTCACAACTATGCCCTTGGAATTCAGTATCCTATGGCGAATTATGGATTTTAAGTTAAATATTTGTTCTGAACAAGATCTACCTTTTCGAAATCCAGCTTGATACTCGCCCAGTTGCTTGTCAAGTGATGTTTCTACTCTATTCAGCAATATTTTTGAAAATACCTTGTATGCAATTTGAAGAAGAGAGATGCCTCTATAGTTATCAACGTTTTGTTTGTCCCCTTTTTTATGCAATGGGTGTATTAGAGCCACTTTCCATTCCTCTGGAATCCTCTCTGTTCTCCAAATATCTTCAAAGATTAACTGCAGCTCTTCAATGATTTTTGATTGAGACCATTTCAAAAGTTCAGCTGTTATAGAGTCCTCTCCGCTAGCTTTATTATTAGCCTACATTCGATTTTTGCAAAAAATGAAAGTAGACTTATGAGATCACTACAGGGAGAAAAAAAGTGTGTCTGTCTGTGTGTGTGTATGTGTGTGTGTGAGTCTGTGTGTGTGTGTGAGTGTGTGTACTCTGAATGTCTGTCCCCCCCCCTATCAATTCGAACACGGTGAGCGCAAATTGAACGAAATTTGGTACAAAGGTAGCACTAGCAAAGGACACCTCAGAGTCATGTTTTATACTGCCGCCATCTTGACGGAAACGTAATGGCGGCCACACAAATGTTCAAAGCTCAAATCAAATTACGACTAACCTAATCATCCGATCTCTACCAAATTTTGTAACAACATACCCTTATGGGGGCAGCATTATTTGACCAAACTAATAGGTCATCAGCCTAATAGTTTGCGGATGGCGGCCATATTTGTGTGAAAATCGATTGCCCCTATTAATTCGAACACGGTGAAACCGAATGGAACGAAATTTGGTACAGAGGTAGTACTAGCAAAGGGCACCCCAGTGTCATGTCTTATATCGCCGCCATCTTGACGGAAACGTAATGGCGGCCACACAAATGTTCAAAGCTTAAATCAAATTACGACTAACCTAGTCATCCGATCTCTACCAAATTTTGCAACAACATACCTTTATGGAGGAAGCATCCTTTGACAAATCTAATAGGTCATTAGCCTAATAGTTTGCGGATCGCGGTCCTCTTTGTGTCAAAATCGATTACCCCTATTAATTCGAACACGGTGAAACCGAATGGAATGAAATTTGGTACAGAGGTAGCACTAGCAAAGGGCACCTCAGGGTCATGTTTTATATTGCCGCCATCTTGACGGAAACGTAATGGCGGCCCACAAATATTCAAAGCATAAATCAAATTACGATTAACCTAATCATCCGATCTACCAGATTTTGCATCAACATACCATTATGGAGGGAGCATCCTTTGACCAAACTAATAGGTCATTAGCCTAATATTTTGCGGATGGCGGCCATCTTTGTGTGAAAATCGATTCCCCCTATTAATTCGAACACGGTGAATCCGAATGGAACGAAATTTGGTACAGAGGTAGCACTAGAAAAGGCCACCTCAGTGTCATGTTTTATATCACCGCCATCTTGACGGAAACGTAATCGCGGCCACCCAAATGTTAAAGGCTCAAATGTAATTACGACCAACCTAATAATCTAGTCTCTACCAAATTTTGCAACAACATACCTTTATGGAGGAAGCATCCTTTGACAAATCTAATAGGTCAGTAGCCTAATATTTTGCGGATGGCGGCCATCTTTGTGTCAAAATCGATTACCCCTATTAATTCGAACACGGTGAAACCGAATGGAATGAAATTTGGTACAGAGGTAGCACTCGCAAAGCGCACCCCAGTGTCATGTTTTATATCGCCGCCATCTTGACGGAAACATAATGGCGGCCACCCAAATGTTCAAAGCTTAAATCAAATTACGACTAACCTAATCATCCGATCTCTACCAAATTTTGCAACAACATACCTTTATGGAGGGAACATCCTTTGACAAATCTAGTAGGTCATTAGCCTAATAGTTTGCGGAGGACGGCCATCTTTGTGTCAAAATCGATTACTCCTATTAATTCGTACACGGTGAAACCGAATGGAATGAAATTTGGTTCAGAGGTAGCACTAGCAAAGGGCACCTCAGTGTCATGTTTTATATCACCGCCATCTTGAGGGAAACGTAATGGCGGCCACACAAATGTTCAAAGCTTAAATCAAATTACGACTAACCTGATCATCCGATCTCTACCAAATTTTGCAACAACATACCTTTATGGAGGGAGCATGTTCTGACCAAACTGCTATATCATCAGCCCAATAGTTTGCAGATGGTGGCCAAGTATGTGTGCAAATCGATTCCCCCTATCAATTCAAACACGGTGAAACCCAATTGAACGAAATTTGGTACAGAGGTAGCACTAGCAAAAGGCACCTCAGTGTCATGTTTTATATCGTCGCCATCTTGACGGAAACGGAATGACGGCCACCCAATTGTTAAAAGCTTAAATCAAATTTCGACCATCCTAATAATTTGATCTCTACCGGATTTTGCAACAACATGCCTTTTTGTGGAAAGCATCTTATGACTGACTACAAGGTCATCAGCCCAATAGTTTGCAAATAGCGGCCATGTATGTGTGCAAATCCATTCCCCAGATCAATTCAAACACGGTGAAACCGAATTGAATGAATTTTTTACAGGGGTAGCACTAGCAAAGGGCACCTCATATTCATGTTTAATATCCCTATAGCACGTTGTATTTCCACAAGCTACTACACCAACATTCAATTATACTCCTTGAAAAGGACAAAGAGTTATAACAATACCCATGCATTTAGGAGAAAGTAGGCTATATGCTCTTTACTGAACATCTTGTTTTTAGCCTACTTTCGATTTTTGCAAAAAATGAAAGTAGACTTATGAGATCACTACAGGGCGAAAAAAAGTGTGTCTGTCTGTGTGTGTGTATGTGTGTGTGTGAGTCTCTGTGTGTGTATGTGTGTGTACTCTGAATGTCTGTCCCCCGCTATCAATTCGAACACGGTGAGCGCAAATTGAACGAAAATTGTTACAAAGGTAGCACTAGCAAAGGACACCTCAGTGTCATGTTTTATATCGCCGCCATCTTGACGGAAACGTTATGGCGGCCACACAAATGTTCAAAGCTTAAATCAAATTACGACTAACCTAATCAACCGATCTCTACCAAATTTTGCAACAATATACCTTTATGGAGGGAGAATCCTTTCACAAATCTAATGGGTCATTAGCCTAATAGTTTGCGGATGGCGGCCATCTTTGTGTCAAAATGGATTACCCCTATTAATTCGAACACGGTGAAACCGAATATAATGAAATTTGGTACAGAGGTAGCACTAGCAAAGGGCGCCTCAGTGTCATGTTTTATATCACCGCCATCTTGACGGAAACGTAATGGCGGCCACACAAATGTTCAAAGCTTAAATCATATTACGACTAACCTAATCATCCGACCTATACCAAATTTTGCAACAACATACCTTTATGGAGGAAGCATCCTTTGACAAATCTAATAGGTCATTAGCCTAATAGTTTGCGGATGGCGGCCATCTTTGTGTCAAAATCGATTACCCCTATTAATTCGAACACGGTGAAACCGAATGGAATGAAATTTGGTACAGAGGTAGCACTAGCAAAGGGCACCTCAGCGTCATGTTTTATATCGCCGCCATCTTGACGGAAACGTAATGGCGCCCACCCAAAAATTCAAAGCTTAAATCAAATTACGATTAACCTAATCATCCGATCTCTAACAAATTTTGGATCAACATACCATTATGGAGGGAGCATACTTTGACCAAACTAATAGGCCATTAGCCTAATATTTTGCGGATGGCGGCCGTCTGTGTGTGAAAATAGATTACCCCTATTAATTCGAACACGGTGAAACCGAATGGAACGAAATTTGGTACAGAGGTAGCACTAGAAAAGGCCACCTCAGTGTCATGTTTTATATCACCGCCATCTTGACGGAAACGTAATCGCGGCCACCCAAATGTTAAAAGCTCAAATGTAATTACGACCAACCTAATAATCTAGTCTCTACCAAATTTTGCAACAACAAATCTTTATGTGGGAAGCATATTCTGACCAAACTGCTAGATCATCAGCCCAATAGTTTGCAGATGGTGGCCAAGTATGTGTGCAAATCGATTCCCCCTATCAATTCAAACACGGTGAAACCGAATTGAACGAAATTTGGTACAGAGGTAGCACTAGCTAAATGCACCTCAGTGTCATGTTTTATATCGCCGCCATCTTGACGGAAACGGAATGACGGCCACCCAAATGTTAAAAACTTAAATCAAATTTCGACCATCCAAATAATTTGATCTCTGCTGGATTTTGCAACAACATGCCCTTTTGTGGAAAGCATCTTGTGACTGACTACAAGGTCATCAGCCCAATAGTTTGCAAATAGCGGCCATGTATGTGTGCAAATCCATTCCCGAGATCAATTCAAACACGGTGAAACCAAATTGAATGATTTTTTTTACAGAGGTAGCACTAGCAAAGGGCACCTCATATTCATGTTTAATATCCCTATAGCACGTTGTATTTCAACAAGCTACTACAACCAACATTCAATTATACTCCTTGAAAAGGACAAAGAGTTATAACAATACCCATGCATTTAGGAGAAAGTAGGCTATATGTTCTTTACTGAACATCTTGTTTAGATTGTTAATTGCTTCTTTAATTTCTTCAGCATTGGGTGGTGTATCTTCTTCCAGATTTTCTGTTGCTTGTGAGAATTCCAGCTTATGATCTGGTTCAGGGCAGTTTAAAAGTTGATCAAAGTGCTTCGCAAGTATTTCACAGTTCTCAACATTGCTTAGGCCAAGTCTACCATTTTCATCTTTAAAGCATATGCTTGGCGCTTGATACCCCTTTAATTGACTCATAAAAGTCTGATAGAAGTTTCGAGAGTTATTTTTAACAAAGATGTCTTGCAGGTCAGCAAGTTGTGATTTTTCGAATGATCTTTTAACTCCCCTTATTATTCTAGCAGTGTCTTTCCTTTGCTGTTTGTATTGGTCATAATGTTCCGTTTTTCTAGAGCATTTCCACTTTTTCCATTGTTTTGTTCTCTCTTGTAACGTATCCTCACATATTTGATTCCACCAAGGTTTCTTCTTAGGATTGGCTAGACCAAACGTCTTCTGAGCTGCGTTGGTAATTCCTTTAGATAAATCTTGCCACTTCCCATGATGAGTTACTTTTATTTCTTCCTGAAATTTATTCAATGTTTCTTGTGTAATTTGAAATCTATTTGTGTTATATTTGTTTACTCTCTCCCCTCTTCTGTGGTTTCTGTTGGGTAAGAATTTGAGTTTAATTTTAGACAAATAGTGATCAGAGTCAAATTCTCTGCTTCTTATAACCTTGACATTCATAAATTATTTCATGTTTCTTTTGGATATAGCTACATGATCCAGTTGAAATTCACCTAGTATTGGATTTGGAGAAATCCATGTTTTAGCTTTTCTTGGCAATTTCTTGAAGAAAGTTGACATTAACCCTAGTTGTGGTGTTTGAAGCCATATTTTCAGTGTTGCCTTAGTAAACAAGAGTTTAGTGCTTTTCAGTCGGTCAACACGAATGTACCCAAAAGAGATGGGTTATGCCCTAATCCTGAAATAAATTACATGAGATTAATAAAACACTAGGATGACCAGTTTCGATCGTCAAGCGATCATCATCAGATCCATTACACTTAGGCTACAAAATCTATGTAATCTATGTGTAATGGATCTGATGATGATCGCTTGACGATCGAAACTGGTCATCCTAGTGTTTTATTAATCTCATGTAATTTATTTCAGGATTAGGGCATAACCCATCTCTTTTGGGTACATTCGTGTTGACCGACTGAAAAGCACTAAACTCTTGTTATTAACCCTAGTCTAGTCGAGCGAGAATAATTACGCTATTAGTCGCACACGGAGGAAATCTCCGGGTTTATAAAAAATCTATTTTATTAGGTTTATTTTGGCAAACATATTTTTAGAATCACATATTATGGCCTGAAAACGAACATGTGTTTTTCTCTGGCATATTTTCTAAATAGTTTGTTTAAAATAATAGGCCTAGTTAAATGTTTAACAACATTGCATATGGTAATTAAATTAAATCCATGAGTGTTGTTGTTACCTATAACCACATCATACAAAATATGTCTTAACAAAAACGTAAGTTTAGAAAAGTAAAACTGCAAGGTCATCGGATTACAGAAATATAAAGTCTGAAAATCATATGTAATAATTTAATGTGTCTGAAAACATTATGTAGAAGTTTATAAAAAAAATATACTTGTAATAAATGTTCAAAACTGTCCAATTAGGAATAATTAATGTATACCGGTAATACAAACATAAACATATGGTTTATAGGTTTTCTTTTTTAGATATCTCTGCATAAACAATCTTACTTGTATATTCTTTCATAATAGAAACACAACACAATCACATTTTACCTCAGGATAACTTCGGTCACTATTCACACATCACTGTTATAGTTAGTTATCGTTGTTTTAAGGGGCGTAACATGGAGGTCATCTGCCCTACACATCACTGTCATCGTCATTTTGACCTTCGGCGGTGCTTGCGCAATCCCAGCAGTATGTTACTCTATGTTCTGTGCACAGAAACTTGTGACAGGATAGACAAGATACCGTCGATGAGCGGTTTTGTTTCCAAGAACAAAACGCGCAGAGTCCGCTTCCTTCTGCAGCATTTTGACAGGGCTGTGGTTCCACTTCAATCCCAGCAAGTCCTCGTATCTTCAGCTGACGTGGAATATTCGTTAGTGAGTGTCTCCTCTTCAAATAATCTAAACAGAGCTCTCGGGACAAATTTTTCAGGAATGTGTGCCTGTTTGTCTCTTCCTTCGCGTTAACTAAGAAAATAATGTAGGCATTTATTGCTCCAATATTCATGAGAGCAAAAAAGAGTGATAATGGCCATCTCTGAGTTCGCCTCGCTACTGTGTACGTTGCTTTCAACTTGTCCAATGTATCTACTCCTCCTTTTGTGAGATTATAAAAGGTCAACATCTCCGGTTTCATTGCATCACCGGAGTCCTCATCAATGGAGTCCGAGTTGTGGAAACTAGACAAGAGAAGTACAAGTCTATTTCTTTTGGGCACGTAGGAAAGTAGAGTACTATTATCTCCAAACCCAAATAGGCTACTAAATTCCTCACGTCCCTTGCTCTCTGTAAACAAAGCGGGTATTTCTCGTTTGTTTTTCTCAAAGTGCCAACGACCGTCAAACGGTGATCTTTCAACAAATCATTTGCAAGCGGGATTAAAGAATACCAATTATCTACGGTTACGTTGCGTCCTGAACCAGATATTGGTCGGATTAGTCGGAGAACTACCTGATGTGGAGAATTGCTCACTTGGTAAGGTCCATCTGGTTGGCTTCCTAAATATACCTCCATTTTTTTTAGCGTAATACGTCTGGGCATCGGCGAGAGCAAAAAATCTTAATTCTATACTTGGCTGGTTTTGATTTTATATACTGCCGAAAACTACATTTCCCTCTAAATGACTCTAACATTTCATCAATAGTCACATATTCACCTGTGCTATAATGCTCAGTGCAATGATCGTTAAAATTCTCGAAAATAAAACGTAACGGAGCAAGTTTATCATATTGCCGTCTCTCTTCCCGCGTGTTAACATGGTCAAACCTTATGGCTCTTAACAAAAATCTCAATCTTTGCAATGACATAGTGGTTCTGAAAAAATCGACACCTGTGAAGTCCTTCGCATATAAGTCCTCTGGATTTTGGTGAGACGAGTGCAGCGCTCCGGCCATGTATAGAAGACCAAACAAAGCTTTCATCTCCGTAAAGTCTGTCTCTCGTGCGTCCCTTTCACGCTGATATTTACTTCTGTTACGCTTAATCCATATATTTGTACAATTTACAATTTCATTCACCATATAGTCGTAAAAACAGAGATTCCAGGCTTCTAGAGCAGTTTTAGCACTTGTGGCCAGACCTCGAACACAAGGAATATGACTTCTAATTATATTGTGAGCTCTGGTTCTCACATTTTGAAGTGGACAGTGGGTGTACCATATTGTATTGTTGTTCTTGCCAAGTAGATAACCCCTTCGACCTTTATATATGTTATAATTACGAATTGTTTCAAGTTCGTCTGCAGACTGCTCACTTTCTGAAACGTGATCACTATTTTCTAGGATATCCTCATTTTCATCAGATGAACCTCCAACATCCGATTCCTCTGGAATTTCTTCAAGCAAACGTCTGATACGCTCCTCCTCACGTAGATCCATTTTTCTGCAGACAATAGATCAAAATCCCATAAAGCCTTTGCGATAGTAAAGAAATCCGCTAAATATAACGTGACGAAAAGCATTCCTTAGTAGCCACACAGGGGATCCTCATCCAGGTTTGGAAAATATATACTGGTTTGCAAGGAAATTAATTTAATTTGCTTTATTCTACGTATCAACATAACTTACCAACGATTAGTAAAGGTTGATCACAAATAATACCATTTCACATACAAAACGAGTTCACACACAAAGTAAGAATACGACGGCACTTGTTAGTCGCGCACGGAAGAAACGTCCGGGTAATGAACAGCGGTCGCTATAGTGATACTTTCCCCGCACACAGGAAGAGTAACCTTGACGAATTCCAGACTGGGCGTGTCCAATTGAACCAGGGAGAAGGTATAGGGGTGGAAAGGGCAATCCATGAACAAAGAAGTACTCTCTCATGCATAATTAAATGGACCCGGAGGAAATCTCCGTGCGCGACTAATTAAAGGTTTGAAAGTTTTTACAAATCGTAATTAATCTCATCCCATTTCTGTTTGTTCTTTGGTGTGCAGCATAGCCTATTCTCCCACTATTGATCTATGAATCCTCTCTCTTCTTATTTGGGCATTGAAATCTCCAAGTAATATCACCACATTTGATTTTGGAATTTTAGATATTTCATCATCTAGGAGGTCCCAGAATTCCTCTACTTTATTTGGGTTCTTCTTGTTGTCTTCGTTTATTGGCGCATGACAATTAACAAAAGTATATATTTTATTTTTGCAAGTCATTGTCAAAAGACACATCCTTTCTGAGCGTGATTTGAATTCAGTTACATTGGCTAATAGACGTTTATGGACATAAAAGGCTGTTCCCAAGAGTGGCATTCCTTTCATAATTTTAATCGCAGGTTTATCTTTAAAGATTCTATAATCTTTCGTTTCTGTCACATTCTCATCCAAATATCTTGTTTCTTGTACTGCTAAAATTTGAATTTCGTTTCTATCTAAAAGCAGTTCTAATTCCTTCTGTTTACCCACCTTCAGTAAAGAATTTACATTCAAAGTACCTGCAAAAAACTTATGTTTAAACTTAAGTCTGGAAGGATTCCAAGGATGCTCCGACTCATCCCTATTGCAGATGTTGGGACTCCCCAGAACCCTAGGTCCCGATGCATTGCATAACGCAATGGTGGATTTCTCTTCCGAGCTGCCACCTGGGGTAGTGCTTTCTTTCAGCGGCTTTTCCATTCTGCAATTGAAATTGTGTGTTTCAAGGGTAGGAATAATATTCCAAAGTAAGATCAGATTGTTACTCTGAAATGATTTGTTTTGGTGGTTGACTCCACTAGGTTCTTCCGCCCTCTCAGCCGTTGAGAAATGAAATTCTTCTTCCGCCTTTGAGACCGTTGACCGTTTTTCTTTGAGCCCCCAGCACTGATCGGCTCACCGACCCAGCTTCCCGCTGGTATTGGTTACCCAACCTTCCACTGAGTTGCTCGGCTTAACAGGGGCACCTCTTGTAGGTTACGTGCTTTTTAATATATAAAGGTATAATGTTGCAAAATTTGGTAGAGATCAGATGATTAGGTTGATCGTAATTTGATTTAAGTTTTTAAAAATTGGGTGGCCGCCATTACGTTTTCGTCACGATGGCGGCAATATAATATATGACACTGAGGTGTCCTTTTCTAGTGCTACCTCTGTACCAAGTTTTGTTCAATTCGGTTTCACCATGTTGGAATTGATAGGGGGAATCGATTTGCAGACATACATGGCCGCTATCTGCAAACTATGGGGCTGATGACCTTGCAGTTTAGTCAAAAGACGCTCGCCATATAGATATACGACGTTGCAAAATTTGGTAGAGATCGGATGATTAGGTTAGTCGTAATTTGATTTAAGCTTTGAACATTTGGGTGGCCGCCATTTAGTTTCTGTCAAGATGGCTGTAATATAAAACATGAGACTGAGATGCTCTTTGCTAGTTCTACCTCTGTACCAATTTTCGTTCAATTCGGTGTCCCCGTGTTCGAATTGATACGGGGGACAGACATTCAGAGTACACACCCTCACATACACACACACAGACACACAGCCAGACACACAATTTTTGGCCCTGTGTAGATCTCATAAGTCTACTTTCATTTTTTGCAAAAATCGAAAGTAGGCTAAAAATAAGTCAGTAAATGTCTGTCAAAACTGACAAGCATTGTAAACATTGCCCGCAAATTTATTATCTAAAATTTATTGATAAGGCCCAAGGGACCCTACGCCCTTAGGCTTTTACGCCCAACAAGAGAGATTTAGCCATACACCCCTGAACCTGCAGACGGCTACACACATTTGAACATTATCTTTCATCATGACTCCAATTAATACATCTACAATCTGTCCAACATTATATGTTGACGAAGGCTTGCAAAATATCCATAACAAATACACAAGGAACTGGCTGAAAAGCAGCAACATTAGGCAATGCGCAGTCTGCAATACGAAAAGCTTTATAAGAGACAGCATTTGGAGAGTGGGGGACCGTTATTCACCGTGGGCTCCGTCCAGACGCATCCTGACAACGCACCTCCGGTAAGTGTTCTCTCAGAAATCACACACAAGTTGTACTCCTACCTCTCACCGCACCTTGATTAATTGTACCAATTGTACACTTACATTTTGTACTCAAACCCTGAAATCAGGGAACCACATTACCCATTTGGGAACATTAGTAAATAACTAACATCACATTATTTCCTGTGTTATCCTTTGTTTACCCGCACCAGTTTTTGTCGCTGACTTCCCAGTTCCTCAATTGCACTTGACCCGACATTGCATTGTTCCGCGTATCGCTGTGTAAGCTAATAGCTCCTCGTCAGGCACTACCACTATCTCTCTCACTCACACCTCAGCTGTTACGTTGCGCTAGCAATAAGCAGGCAGCGTGCTCCTCGCGGACTCAGACCGCAGGCAATAGCTCACTTCCAGGGTGCATTCGATCAATTACTACCCCCGCTACGTTTACCACTATTTGCTCAGCTCACGACACCCCAACGTCACTTCGTTCTCAAATCCCTGTCTTAACAACACCTCACTCTGCCCCTAAATTAGAGGCAACCCTCCAGACATTTACACACTCTGTTCGCACCCCTACAGTAAGGGTACAGAACAAATTGGTGGGGCGCGGGTAACCATCGTTCAGAAAAGGAGTTTAAACAACAAACTTCGAGGTTATCGATCTAAGGAAACCAGAGACAGCCAAGCGAGTAAAAAGAAAAATTTAAAGAGTGACAATCTGTCAATTTTTTTAAGAGCAATACGCGAGGGATTTTTATAGGAGTGTAGTACATTTATTAGCACCCCCCCCCCCCCAACCCACTCAATAGGGAAAAAACTAGGAATGCCAAGCGAGTAGGAAAAACCTTTCAGAGTCCAGCAATTGTGGGAAATTTTTAAGTTGGCCACATCAAATTATATTAGCCAAACCAGACCACCCTATGGGGTAATCATTAACACTCACGCACTACACTGAGAACCTTACTTACTCTTTCAAAGAAAACATGTCCGTATTTACACGCCAGGCCATGATAAATAATATCAACTTATACCAGGGCCTTATAGCATGGCACACCAGAATCCAACGAAAGCAGGATTACATAAGAAAATATCAAGACATCCTCACAACCCAATACAGAGGGATTCTGAAGGCACTCACATGCACTCAGGGGACAAGCAAGTGGACACGCAAAATGTGGGACAAAATAGGAACTATCCGGGCACAGGTGAATAGGTCTCACTGGCGTTTACACCTTCAGCACGATTCCCTGCATGGGGAATACTACAGACTGAAGGATGAACACAGCAGGGTGGGAACCAATAACACACGGGTAGCTGAGCAAGCCGCACAGCTTAACAAGGAATACGCCAGCCTATGGCAAAATTACACTAAATTACAGACAGACAACATGTCATTGAGATTTATAGCGAGCATGGCTGTAGAACCCGTGAGGAAAATAGAACAGCTAACTAAGGAGCTTGCAAAAATGACAATATCCACACCAGACACCACGAGGGTACAGGAGTATGCCGTGGCCCCTGAACGGGAGCCTGCTACTCCGGCCTCACACACGAGCCAGGTACAAACACCTACACGTCCTACACTGCCGGTTGGAAGGGCAATGGTGCCAGAACATATGCGAGCATTACCGCCAACCCCCTCAGGCCAGACACGTAGCAGGGTGTTGCTCACAACCCCTACAAACAGAGGGGGCAAACCCCACAATACATCGCCCGCACATACACAAACGACACGAGGAATTAGGAAGACATGGCTTCCTACCCCCACAGGCTATTCAAACAGAGGGGCATACACCCCTACAGACAATTACAGTACACTGTGGTGCGCGATAACACCCCCACACACGACGACACCCCATCCGGCAAGGGGGTGGGGACACAACACACAAAAGCCCAGACTCACCTTGCTGAGGACACCCACAGAAGGCAGTAAAGAAGCGCCTCAATGCTGACAGATGCCTACGCGAAAGTCACAAGGCGAACCCAATCACGTCGAGTGATTGCGCTTAGACAATAGATAAAGGTGCTTAACGTTAGTATGCAGGAATAATAACCCAAATAAGCTCCAATTGGTATGGCATGGCAAAATCGAAGCCAGTGCCGTAGAAGCAGATATACACTATAACACAACCGACACTTTGCGGCCAATATATCCACACATTTACACATAACCCATAGGTTCCCATCCATACACGTGACTACAGCGTGTATATTATTTAAAATAAGGGTCCAGTCGGAAATAAAGGTTTGCGGACGAGAACTCCGAAAAGCATGCCTAGGGATATAAATTCAAAGACGCACAGTGTTCATTCGTGTATATTTTATATGTATTGCTAATGTTACACTAAATGTGTATATGATAATGATGGTATTACCGAAATTTCAGCAGGAGGACACGTTGCAAAGTAAAGCCCACACTAAAGGGTAAATAAGACACAGACAAGAAGAGATCGAACTCAGAACCATATAGGAAAACAAACACTTACACGCACGGCGATATAGGGCAAAACAATTACACGTATTTAACAAAATCTAAAACACTAACCCACATATCTACACATAATCCATGAAACACTGGAAAGCCCCACACGTGGCTATAATATACAGATATGTGTTGAAAAGTAGACGCCATTTAGGAGTAAGGATTGCAGGAGAGAAAAATTAGAAAAGCGCAATGCTGCAGGGCATAACTTTTACAAGTGTACAGTATGCATGTATTTTATGTGTTATGTATGTCACATTACCAGTGCTACACGAGAGGGTGAATAAAACATTGATTGTATAATAAAATTAAAATAGGAGAATCCATTACACAGTAAATATAAAATTCTCATAAGAGGGCAACATTTTTTTTTCTTGATAACGAAGCGAATAGAATAGAAGCAGCTTAGCAGACGCTATAACACAGTCGCAAGGGGTGGCACTAAAAACATATTGGGACCGTACATACAAAACATAAACTCTTACACACAGGAAACAGGAGTAGCAGGGATTAAGTTAACCAATGACACCTTGCTATGCAGTACACTTATGGGAGGTCCGGAGAGACACATACACAATTACACGGGTTAAAACAGGCAGATGTAGTAGAGAGAGGGATATATTCTGGGAAAACCCACTAATAGCAAAGATTGGGGAACACCACATTTCAAAACACTCACGGTAGGCCAGCACATGCATTTACATAAGGAATGGGGAACACCACATTTCAAACCTAAACAATAGGCAGATTACAGGTATTTGCACTGGAAAGCCGGAAGGCTGATAACGGGCAATATCTTAGGACCTGAAGACACAGGTAGCGTAGGATGTACATATCGGTATACATGCCTACACCTAACAATGAAAAGCATCCCCATTTAACAAAATCGGACACGTGTAAGTCCTATAAAATGCATACCCCATTTAACATCAAACAAATCTACACTTCATATGCACGGATACACGTTAGGAATCGAACAGACGACCGCTTGAGTTATCGATACGGTCGGCGCACTCTCGGGATAGGAACAATAAACATACCACTTTACAGGCCACTAGGATTCTGTACAGGTACACAGCAGAGAGGATCCCAATAAACAGCCCCGTGAAACTTACAGAAAATCCCAATGCACAGGCAGTCGATCCAAGGTACTCCAAACTCAGGGGAACAAATAAACACCCATTCAGCGTTAGATTAGGATACCTATTAATGGGCATACTTATTTTAATATATTACATACTGAACCCGCTGAGCTATGGTTCATGTGATATTTTTTTATGACAGAGCATTTATAATGGGATGTTGTACTTTTGAACACACCCAGGAAGCCACGTGAAGCTGAGAGATCACGCGATACTTTGAAGTAGCGGTGAATCGCACTTTTGACTTTGGTGTAAACTGCTAATTATTATCTGAGGTCTTATTAATTATTTTTATCTTTCCTACGAGACTCAGAATATTCCATTCCGTCATGCTGCATTATTAAAACATTTTGTAGAATGTTTACTTTTACTTTAGGTAAGGTAATACCCTTGCAGATACGCAAAAAGGAACGTAAGTAGTCGCTCAACGTTTTCGTTTTGACGACCTACTTTCTAGAGACACCCAGTACCGGAGCACTGCGTCTTGAGAATCCGCCTTGTGTAGGCGTGGAATAACATTTGTCCTACGAAACGTAGAAGAATATCCGCTGTTTAGCGTGAAAAGTGATTATAAGGTGCCATCGAGCAAGCAAATACTAATATTCACTGTCGATGAAGTCCAGTGAATTAAATAAGAAGCTTGGGAAATAATTATTGGCAAGTATAGTGTATTGCACAACATTGCTGTGACATCACATATTACCCACGCGTATGTGGAGGGCAGATGCCTAGTGGAAATATACAGGTAATAGTGTTAAAATTATCCTGAATAAGTGTGATTATAATAGTATGAGATATTTAAATTGCCAAAGTGGAAATTTCATCTTTGAAACGTCGTATAATTCACGGATGCTGCGTGATACAAAAGTAGCGTCACTAGCACGTGCAGCATTATAAAATAGTATTAGCTCACATGCTAATCCACATCTGTAAGATTAAGGCTGTGTCGTATTTTATAATTGAAGCCTATAATAGTCACGACGGACATTATAATTTTGGAAGTGAGAGGATGAATAATCACGCAACTTATTTCGCTACCCACGTGATTGGACTTTTATTCACCATGGTTGAAGCAGTCACCATGGGCTAATACCATCCCAGTATGGGGGGGTGACGTTTCTACAGGAACCAGCATGATGGTGGAACTTCCAGAACGATGAACGAGAGGGAAGGAGCCAAAATGCCATTTCCAGGCATATCCACGAAGATGTCGACAGGGACAAATCGAACCCTGGTCTTTGGGGGAGTCCAGATGGGAATCCTGATGAGGAGGATACCGATCCAGAGAGCCAGAGAGGTTTATGTACAACCCTTGTTGTGGAATACAGAGCTGAGTGAGAGCTTCTCCATTTCGTGAGTTTTTGTCACACCCCTTCTTTGTTCTAGTTTCTGGTGGTATAGTAGTTATAATGTAGTTTGTGAATCAACCACACTCAGTGTCAGCCATTTTTCTAGGTAGGGATGTAACTAGATTAGTTAGATGTCATTTATTTCAGTTTAGAGTGAGACACCTTTGGGGTCAGACATTTTGGTCAGCCCTGGTGCAGCTTGGTGAACGTCGTGGAACGTCAATGCCTACCTTTTTGCTGAACCTGATCGTAGTCATTTTGAGGCTATTTTGTTCAACCCTACTTGGGGTAATTTTCAAGTCTTTGCTGACTGTAGTTATGGCAATCAGATGCCTTGGTTATTAATTGACTGCATTCTTCGCAGCCATCCTTTGTTACACCCCTGACTGTCGTTAGAACGGTCGTATCATTTAGGTAGTCGACAGTAACTACCAGTTTGTAAATGCATTATATTTCATTTTGAATAAGCTCAGAAGCTATTCTTGGTCATGTTTGAACCTAACAACTTGAAGGAATGTTTCGTTGCCTAGCATCGAACGCGGTTCCCAACGTATCATCAAGCAGATCTAGTGTGTGAATCTGTGCCACATTTATCATATTTTTCTTGTGTCGTGTGAGACACGTTTTTATTTGATGTTCTAGCAACTACTGAGTTGCATTTTTAAAGCAAAGAGCTTCAGTTATTGTAAGTTTACTTTCATTTAGACGTCTTTGGTAGAAAGACGGGAGTGTATTACTATACTCAGATTTATAGCGTGCATTTGATACACGGACTCTGTAGAGATCCGTAACATATGGTAAAGTTTTTTATGAACCGGCCAAGTGCAGGTTTTGTATTGATTAAATCGCCGGCCTTGAATAAACTGGTTATGTAGCCCAGTGACCTAGAGCACGCCTGCTTCATTGTGAGACAAAACTACTATAGACGAGGACAGAGTACAATTTGTATTCGCTTTTCCTTTCATTGCTACTTTGCTTATGGAAATCAGTTTCCACTCTTGTATTTGATCACTTGTTTTATGGATCGGTTTTTGTTAGTTTAGCGCTCTGTTGCGTGTATTGTCGTATGACAGGTACAGTTATGTAAGGTTTTCTATAGGATGGTGAAGTCTACCCTGTTATAGCAGGATGTTATTGTATGCTTTGTCCGGGGATGATCCCGTTGACCAGATGTTATTGGAAGGTAACTGTTGCACAGGCCTATCCCAGAGTTATTGAACGCGAGCTTAGCGCCGCTGGTAACCCGTGTTATTGTGTGTCCGAGTTGTTATACTCGTTGATTATATTCCGACTGTTGAGTCGAGGCTTTTTGGTGGAGAATGATCTCAGTTGGAGACACTCCGTGCCCAGGCTATTGTCAATGTTATTCGCCATAAACCTACGATAAACCTATAAACCGACATTCTAATAATAAAATGCATAATTGTTGTAAAACAAGCCTAACTAACGATTCTTTCTATCTAACTTTGTTCTTTGCATTCTGGAACTGTTGACATAGCCGTGCAGTTGAAGATAATTTCCTTGTGAGGAAATGACTAGGACAGTTGACATTTTTGTAGCGACCTGAAGCATGTGCGAACCTAGAGTTCGTAGCTTGTGGAGCTCAGGCCATGCGATGTCAGACGTGGTCTCAACTGCGCATTCGTCACCGTAACTATACACATTAGATGACTATGGTTTACAAAGAGTAAACCAAGGTGTAGGCAGGAATTTTTAATAAAACTACTGTGTCTATTTCGTTATTAATTTATGATGTCAAGTGTATTAAACCCTACATGTTACTTTATTGTGTGCTGTTAGCACATAGTTATTAAGCATAATTAAATTGTTTGTTTTTCATGGCTGTACACTTAGCTTTGGATGTAATTGTTTTCTTTTACGGACGTCATCGCCGTAAATTTTGTTAATTGATAGGACTTAGCTAGTTGAATTAATGTTAAATTTAAATGTCGAAATGGTACCATCCTAACCTAGATTTGTTTTGCTACCCTGTTAAATGTAAATTCAGATATTAGCTTGATCTTGTAACTTGAACTAGGGACTTGCGTCGTGCCATATTCCTAGCGTTGCTGTTGTTGCTTTATCATGGTGAGTTAGATCTTTCGCGAGGGTTTTCAGTAACTTCTCAGGTAGGGGACCTGTTCTTTATCTTAGTTTATTTATTAATTTGCGGACTAGCCGATTATAACCCTCCGAACTAGGCTAGGGGCTTGTGAATTTTAATAAATGTTCACGGTGTTTTACATGAGTCTGGATGTTTATTTTCTCAGTCTAGTTTTAAGGTGAACCTTTCCTTAGGCGGTCTATGACCATCGTCACCATGTACCACGATCCCTGTGGACTACGGACTCTCGTGCCGCTTTAGCCTTTATGGAAGGTCACCTGATCCTCACGGTACCCTTTTTCTTCGATTTATGTGTCGTTAGTTGAGTCATCGTGGTTGTTAACATCAACTAAACGGTCTCATAAAATGGCGCCCAACTCATGTGCCGACGTTAACGTGGTGACCCTCAGTACCATGTTATTTTTTTGAGGATCCTAATGTTGATTAATGGTAAATTGACAGGACTGGGACGAACTTATAAAGTCGTACTGCAGATCAATTGACCGCATGGCATTCATGTTTGATAGAAGTCCATGGGGTGAGGCTTTAGTGTTGAATAAATGAAGGATAGGATTTTCTTTGATGATGCCTCATCCTAAGTAAATGTAATACTTTGCTTTGCTCACCGTTGTCTTTGTAAATGTAGAAGCACTTAGTTTGCATACTCCAGCTGTACTCGTGATATTTATATAAATGAAGCAAGCTTTATACCACCAAGTAACTAATCATAGCTGTAAGTTCCAGTAGAAATTGATCCCTCACTTTCTCATATATTTCTTATCTATGGATGAGGAAACTATTCGTCGTGTGTTTGGAGAGATGATGGCAGGTGTGAATGCCAATCTTCAACAGAATACTCAGGCTGTAAATAATGTCAGTGGTCATGTGGACCAGGTTAGACAGGAAGTCAACAATGTAAGACAGGACTTAGAGATTAACACTCAGTCTATAAATAATGTTAGGGCTGATTTAACTCAAGTCAGGGCAGACATGGACACATATAGGATCGAAGCGAGAAATGATCTGACGACAGGTTTAGCAGCTGTTAGGGTTGATGTCATACGACACCATCAGGAGGCTAACCAGCGCGTAGATTGCTTAACCGACCAGATGAATAGAGCTAGGGAGGAGGTGCAAAACCGATTGGAGGAGCACACAGCTCAAATTCAGACAACCTTGAATAAAGTCCAGATAGACTTGAGAGCAGATCTGGAACATACCAGGGAAGAATTCGGGACTCGACTAGATCACGTCGAGGGATTTATCGGAAATGTGAAGAAGGACATGGCAACCATGAACGTTGGTTTAATCTTGATGAGAGGAGCTGCCTATGCCGTTAATAACAACGTGAAGACTATCGTTGATGGCATGATGGAGATTGAAGAGGAACTTAACACCAACAGGAGAAACATTTCTGAATTGACGGAAACCGTAGCCAGTCTACGTGAGACAGTTGATGTTCATCATGAGGAACACAAAAATTGACCTCATGTTATTGAGAGGTGACCTCAACGAACACGAAGCTACAGTCGAGGCTAAGGTAGCCGAGGTTAGAGACGATGTGGGTAAAATCCAAGAAAATATGTCCAGAGTTGAAGGAGATATCGATTCCTTACAAAAGAGATTTGAGGAAGTCGCGGTGACCGAGAGGTTAGACCTCAGTTATAACCTTAGGACGGCCATACGCGAGGTAGACACAAACCTCAAGGGAAAGGTTGACAGGATCGAGCTGCAATTGAACGACTTAGGCAACAAAGTCGCAGCCAGAACCATCCCAGGTCTTGAAGTAATAGAAAGACGCCTGGACAGACTCGAGACGACTCCAAGAGAGAGACACGTACACCCACAGATGGGAGAATCTCAGGAAACGCCTATATCTCAATCAGGAGGAATGATGCCTACCCATTTCCAACCCAGCGCGCCTATGGAACCGCAACCGTCACAATTCACTAATTTAGCGCAAGGTCAGACCTTGAACTTTAACGCTCACCCGTTTCAACCAGCATCTAATCGAATTAGTCATGAGACTAACACTCCTACGCAGAGTTACATGCAAAATACTTTCAGACCCGCGAATACGCAGGGAAATGTCACCATAATTCGTTCAAGAGAGGAGCAACCAGCTCGCTTCTCGGGAACTGGGAGCGGTGTTACTCCAGTGGAATTCCTAGCAAATGTCGAAAGCTACTTACGTGATACTATGGTAACTCCAGAGAGGGAACTAAGAGTTATAGAGCGACTGCTTGAAGGACAAGCCGGTACCTGGTTCAGAGCATTCCGATACTCATTCACAGGCTACCAAGACTTTAAGGAAGCGTTATTAAGAACATATTGGTCGAGCGACATCCAGCAGAGCATCCGAGCTGAGATGTACACTCGAAGGTACAGTTCCAATACACCAACTCGTTATGCGAATTACTTCGCAATACAGCTCGCGAAGCTCCGTTGTCTTCAGCCTCCATTGTCCGAACAAGATTTGGTGAACACAATTGTTTGGCAGTACCCTGCGGATGTACAACGTGTGTTAATCGCTGCAGGGGCATCCACTTTCCAGCAGTGTGACCAGATACTGCGAAGGTTGGACGTTAACACAGAACAGTTTCCTACACACCGTCAGCAGAAGGCTGATAGGCGCGAGGATAGACATATGAATCGGACGACTGTTGATAAAGTAAGCCAGACGCCACAACAAACACAAACCACAGAGGATTCTGGGCGACGTGATAACAATTACAGTTATAACAGGAGAGAATGGAATAACACTCCGTATACTCGAAATCAACATGATGACCGGCGAAGTCATTGGGACCGGCGATTCGACCGAAGGACGGACGACAACCGACGTCATGAAAACAACCGCCGAGGGAATGAAGGAAGAAATCAGCAACACGGACGTATCCGTAGAGACTATCGATATAGTGGGGGTTACGACAGAAATCGAGACCCTAGATACCAGCCAGACAGGGATTGGAAAGGAAGAGCGCGGGAGAGCCGTGAGTACCTCCAACAATTGAGAGAATTGCAGATCCAAGAAGAGGGAGAACGGAACCCTACTTCGAGGGAAAATAGACATTCGGCGCAGGAGACGGAGCAGAACCAGCCCAGTACTTCTCGCCATGACAGAAAAAAAAAATTCCGAAAAATCAATAGATTCTTGTTTGGTTGAGCACCGAGTAACTGCCTCTATATTACTCTGGGAGCCAATCCAAGAAGACTTGTTGGACGAACGACGAACGACGAACCACAATTATGAATTAACACGTCTACCCAAGATTGTAGCCACCTTGAATGAAGTCAGTGTAGCCATACTCATCGATACTGGGGCGATGATTAGTGTAATTTCCGCCGATTGCCATGCCAGACTTAGAGCAAACTCTGAGGTGACGGAGTTGCCCATTTCAGCTATAAGAGTCAGAGGTGTCATACCTGACCGCGTTGTAACGTGCAAAATCCAGATTTTGTGTACTGTGAAGATTTCGAGCCACGTGTACTTGCACGAATTTCTCGTAATGAAGGGCCTGCATCATGATGCCATTTTAGGCGCAGACTTCATTAGAAAATATGATGGAATCATTGACATGGGACGGAATACGGTAGAGTTTAAGCCGAACGAACCCATTCAGATGAGCCTAATTGAAGAAGAACCGGAATTCCTATCCGAAGTAGACGTAGTCGAAGCATTAAAGGGCAAGGAAATTGAGGCGACACTAGATGCCGACGAAGAGGCAGAATCGTTATCAGCACCCACACATGAGGATCTTGAGGCAATACTGAACGAATACCGGGATATATTCGACATCACACCTGGTGAGATATTAGACTACGAGTATGATCTTGTATTACTGGACGATTCCCCATTCCAGAAAAGGATCTATCCGATTGCCGAAAACATCTCGACGAAGCCGCTAAGAAAATCCATGAGATGGAAGCAGCAGGTACAATCAAGAAATCACCGACTCCTTTCTTGAATCCCATAATACCTGTGGTTAAGGTAGATGGAAGCTTGAGACTTTGTCTTGATGCCAGAGCCTTGAATGAACGCCTAGCTCCTGAGCACGACAGATCGCCCAAGATTAGGGACATTCTCAGGAAGTTCAAAGGAAAAAGGATATTTTCATCATTAGACTTGGTTCAGTCTTATTACCATATCAGATTATCTGAGCATACTCAGAAATATACTGGATTCTTGTTTGATAAGACTACTTATGTATTCCAAAAACTACCATTTGGATTGAAAAATGCCGGAGCCGCATTAATCAGAGCACTTGATGCCAAGCTGACTCATGAAGTGAAGCAGAAAGTAATATGTTATGTGGATGACATAATCATAGCTTCGGGAACAGAAGAAGAGCATTTAAAGACATTGCGCCTTGTTTTTGAGAATCTCCGACAGGCAAATTTTAAGGTCAAGTTTGACAAGTGTCGATTTTTTCAGGAAGAAGTGAAATTCGTAGGACACATAATCAATGGAGAAGGATATAGACCGAATCCGGCAAAGATTAAAACTGTTGCTGAATTTCCAACACCAACCCGTGTGAAACACGTGAGACATTTCTTAGGAATTCTCCAATTCTTTGCTGCTCATTGTGAGAAGTATTCCGAAACTGTTGCACCACTGCAAGGATTATTGAAAAAGAACTGCAGGTGGAACTGGAATGATGAATGCGAGATAGCTTTCAGGAGAGCTAAACAGATGCTTGTGGACTCAATTCAGTTAGAATATCCAGATTACTCTCGGAACTTTATTCTAGAAACTGATGCATCTGCCATTGGTATAGGAGCCATTTTACTGCAAGAAGATGATGAGAAGAAACGTCATTACATCGCTTTCTTAAGCCGACGTTTAAGAGCACATGAATCTCACTACTTCACGACCGAGATAGAAGCACTTGCAATTGTTTACGCACTTGAATACTGGCAGAAACTTCTGTTAGGTCAGAGGATTATTGTGAGAACCGATCATCATGTGTTGACCTTCATCTTGAGAACAAGACTGGCAAGCGACAGGATCACACGTTGGACGCTGTTTCTCGAACAGTTCGATTTGGAAATAGTTTATCGACCAGGCAGAGAGAATGTGTTGGCCGACATCCTCAGCCGGAATCCTGAAGCTACTGTTAATGCCATAAACATCGAGGGAGAATGCGAGGAACACCTTCGCCGATTTCGTCATTTACCTGAAGGACAGCGACGTGAGGAGGAACTCAGACATATTATCCGTTTCCTAGAACGAAGAATGGATCCACCGGATGATCATTATGCAAGGATTGCTGCTGTTGCAGATGATTATTTGATTTATCATCGTGTCTTATACAAGTTTGTAGACGAGGACCACACTCAACTGCGTGCAGTTATTCCTAGGAGATACCAAGAATCTGTTATTCTTATGGTACATTTATCCATTGGACATGGTGGAACAGACAAAACCATTGCAACTATCAAGGAGTCTTTCACATGGAAAGGGTTAGGAGCCACCGTTAGACAGTGTTTACGTGCTTGCGACGCATGCCAGCGGAACAAATACACGTCACACTTGCTGAAGGAACAACCTAGACCAATACTACCAACTCAACCTAGAGAGTTGTATGCACAGGACCTGTATGGCCCAATACCTAAGGCTCGTCGTGGGAATCGATACATCGTTGTAACGGTGGATGTGTTCACGAAATATACGATGCTTCATCCAATTCAAAAAGCTACTGCACATCAGATTATTCAGAGGATTAGACGTCAAGTGATACCGGAGGCAGGAAAGCCACAATTCTTGTTGACTGATCACGGATCACAGTACACCTCAGCAGAATTTGCCAATGCCATGAATGAGCTTGAAATAGGTCATGTTTTATCATCTATTCGACATCCAGAGAGCAACCCAGCAGAATGCGTGATGTCTATTATCGCAAAATTCTGTCGATTATATTGTCAAGAAGAACACTGGCGATGGACTGAAGTCCTTGTTATTATGGCAAAATGTATTAATTCAACAGTACATGAAAGCACTGGTCAAATACCTATGGTCTTGCATTTGAACCAGATGCCGCTGAGAATATGGGATCGTGTGATTGTAAATCCACCTTGTTTACAACCATCACATGCCAGCAGACTTTTAGCTGCAAGAGAGACTATGGACAGACAAGCTGCCAAGCGCTTGAGAAGAACTAGACGCCAGAGATTTAGAGAACCACTAGTAGAAGGAGACCTTATCCTTATAAGGAGACCCGGAATTTCTAGTCCTATAGACCGCATATATGGGAAATTTCTATCCTTGTATTATGGCCCTAGTCGTATCCGACAGCCTTTAAACAATGGAAGTTATGTGATAGAAGACATTAGGACAGGAGAACGCATTGGAACCTTTAATGCAGCCAATCTAAAAAAATATCACTCTTGAATGAATTTCAAAGCAAATAAAAATGTTATCCCAACATTTTATTTGAAACGACAGAGAGGCAGATGAACCCGCTGAGCTATGGTTCATGTGATATTTTTTTATGACAGAGCATTTATGATGGGATGTTGTACTTTTGAACACACCCAGGAAGCCACGTGAAGCTGAGAGATCACGCGATACTTTGAAGTAGCGGTGAATCGCACTTTTGACTTTGGTGTAAACTGCTAATTATTATCTGAGGTCTTATTAATTATTTTTATCTTTCCTACGAGACTCAGAATATTCCATTCCGTCATGCTGCATTATTAAAACATTTTGTAGAATGTTTACTTTTACTTTAGGTAAGGTAATACCCTTGCAGATACGCAAAAAGGAACGTAAGTAGTCGCTCAACGTTTTCGTTTTGACGACCTACTTTCTAGAGACACCCAGTACCGGAGCACTGCGTCTTGAGAATCCGCCTTGTGTAGGCGTGGAATAACATTTGTCCTACGAAACGTAGAAGAATATCCGCTGTTTAGCGTGAAAAGTGATTATAAGGTGCCATCGAGCAAGCAAATACTAATATTCACTGTCGATGAAGTCCAGTGAATTAAATAAGAAGCTTGGGAAATAATTATTGGCAAGTATAGTGTATTGCACAACATTGCTGTGACATCACATATTACCCACGCGTATGTGGAGGGCAGATGCCTAGTGGAAATATACAGGTAATAGTGTTAAAATTATCCTGAATAAGTGTGATTATAATAGTATGAGATATTTAAATTGCCAAAGTGGAAATTTCATCTTTGAAACGTCGTATAATTCACGGATGCTGCGTGATACAAAAGTAGCGTCACTAGCACGTGCAGCATTATAAAATAGTATTAGCTCACATGCTAATCCACATCTGTAAGATTAAGGCTGTGTCGTATTTTATAATTGAAGCCTATAATAGTCACGACGGACATTATAATTTTGGAAGTGAGAGGATGAATAATCACGCAACTTATTTCGCTACCCACGTAATTGGACTTTTATTCACCATGGTTGAAGCAGTCACCATGGGCTAATACCATCCCAGTATGGGGGGGTGACGTTTCTACAGGAACCAGCATGATGGTGGAACTTCCAGAACGATGAACGAGAGGGAAGGAGCCAAAATGCCATTTCCAGGCATATCCACGAAGATGTCGACAGGGACAAATCGAACCCTGGTCTTTGGGGGAGTCCAGATGGGAATCCTGATGAGGAGGATACCGATCCAGAGAGCCAGAGAGGTTTATGTACAACCCTTGTTGTGGAATACAGAGCTGAGTGAGAGCTTCTCCATTTCGTGAGTTTTTGTCACACCCCTTCTTTGTTCTAGTTTCTGGTGGTATAGTAGTTATAATGTAGTTTGTGAATCAACCACACTCAGTGTCAGCCATTTTTCTAGGTAGGGATGTAACTAGATTAGTTAGATGTCATTTATTTCAGTTTAGAGTGAGACACCTTTGGGGTCAGACATTTTGGTCAGCCCTGGTGCAGCTTGGTGAACGTCGTGGAACGTCAATGCCTACCTTTTTGCTGAACCTGATCGTAGTCATTTTGAGGCTATTTTGTTCAACCCTACTTGGGGTAATTTTCAAGTCTTTGCTGACTGTAGTTATGGCAATCAGATGCCTTGGTTATTAATTGACTGCATTCTTCGCAGCCATCCTTTGTTACACCCCTGACTGTCGTTAGAACGGTCGTATCATTTAGGTAGTCGACAGTAACTACCAGTTTGTAAATGCATTATATTTCATTTTGAATAAGCTCAGAAGCTATTCTTGGTCATGTTTGAACCTAACAACTTGAAGGAATGTTTCGTTGCCTAGCATCGAACGCGGTTCCCAACGTATCATCAAGCAGATCTAGTGTGTGAATCTGTGCCACATTTATCATATTTTTCTTGTGTCGTGTGAGACACGTTTTTATTTGATGTTCTAGCAACTACTGAGTTGCATTTTTAAAGCAAAGAGCTTCAGTTATTGTAAGTTTACTTTCATTTAGACGTCTTTGGTAGAAAGACGGGAGTGTATTACTATACTCAGATTTATAGCGTGCATTTGATACACGGACTCTGTAGAGATCCGTAACATATGGTAAAGTTTTTTATGAACCGGCCAAGTGCAGGTTTTGTATTGATTAAATCGCCGGCCTTGAATAAACTGGTTATGTAGCCCAGTGACCTAGAGCACGCCTGCTTCATTGTGAGACAAAACTACTATAGACGAGGACAGAGTACAATTTGTATTCGCTTTTCCTTTCATTGCTACTTTGCTTATGGAAATCAGTTTCCACTCTTGTATTTGATCACTTGTTTTATGGATCGGTTTTTGTTAGTTTAGCGCTCTGTTGCGTGTATTGTCGTATGACAGGTACAGTTATGTAAGGTTTTCTATAGGATGGTGAAGTCTACCCTGTTATAGCAGGATGTTATTGTATGCTTTGTCCGGGGATGATCCCGTTGACCAGATGTTATTGGAAGGTAACTGTTGCACAGGCCTATCCCAGAGTTATTGAACGCGAGCTTAGCGCCGCTGGTAACCCGTGTTATTGTGTGTCCGAGTTGTTATACTCGTTGATTATATTCCGACTGTTGAGTCGTGGCTTTTTGGTGGAGAATGATCTCAGTTGGAGACACTCCGTGCCCAGGCTATTGTCAATGTTATTCGCCATAAACCTACGATAAACCTATAAACCGACATTCTAATAATAAAATGCATAATTGTTGTAAAACAAGCCTAACGATTCTTTCTATCTAACTTTGTTCTTTGCATTCTGGAACTGTTGACATTGCCGTGCAGATGAAGATAATTTCCTTGTGAGGAAATGACTAGGACAGTTGACATTTTTGTAGCGACCTGAAGCATGTGCGAACCTAGAGTTCGTAGCTTGTGGAGCTCAGGCCATGCGATGTCAGACGTGGTCTCAACTGCGCATTCGTCACCGTAACTATACACATTAGATGACTATGGTTTACAAAGAGTAAACCAAGGTGTAGGCAGGAATTTTTAATAAAACTACTGTGTCTATTTCGTTATTAATTTATGATGTCAAGTGTATTAAACCCTACATGTTACTTTATTGTGTGCTGTTAGCACATAGTTATTAAGCATAATTAAATTGTTTGTTTTTCATGGCTGTACACTTAGCTTTGGATGTAATTGTTTTCTTTTACGGACGTCATCGCCGTAAATTTTGTTAATTGATAGGACTTAGCTAGTTGAATTAATGTTAAATTTAAATGTCGAAATGGTACCATCCTAACCTAGATTTGTTTTGCTACCCTGTTAAATGTAAATTCAGATATTAGCTTGATCTTGTAACTTGAACTAGGGACTTGCGTCGTGCCATATTCCTAGCGTTGCTGTTGTTGCTTTATCATGGTGAGTTAGATCTTTCGCGAGGGTTTTCAGTAACTTCTCAGGTAGGGGACCTGTTCTTTATCTTAGTTTATTTATTAATTTGCGGACTAGCCGATTATAACCCTCCGAACTAGGCTAGGGGCTTGTGAATTTTAATAAATGTTCACGGTGTTTTACATGAGTCTGGATGTTTATTTTCTCAGTCTAGTTTTAAGGTGAACCTTTCCTTAGGCGGTCTATGGCCATCGTCACAATGTACCACGATCCCTGTGGACTACGGACTCTCGTGCCGCTTTAGCCTTTATGGAAGGTCACCTGATCCTCACGGTACCCTTTTTCTTCGATTTATGTGTCGTTAGTTGAGTCATCGTGGTTGTTGACATCAACTAAACGGTCTCAATACATATCAGGCCAAGTAGACAGCCTACATGATAAATGTACTTCTACATGTATTCGAATCAAAACATGGCAGTATCAAACTAACACGATACTGGACGACAATGCTTACAGTAACACAGGGCGGAAGTGCAGGATCAGCAATAAGATTATATAACAAGTGGCGAGTGCCAGCAAACGGCCCACGCGTCGCTAACCAGATAATCCTCTAGTGAACGCAGTAGGGCGATTCAGCATTTTCCTGTAGTAGAAGTGGGAAAACGCGGATATAATTACATAATTCGGCTAGCAGACACAATAACATACCTGCACATTTACAAAAAAAAACGTCGGCGACACATAAATAACAGACCGCTAAGTCTCAAAACTGGAAGCTATAGATTACAAGGATAGAATCACCAAAAATAGAACGTAAAAATACAATGGAGAGCAGGATTAACACCAGTTGGCCGACACTCAGACAGCGGACACACATTAACACAGATTAACGCATAAACAATAAACACATCGCATACAGCTAGTTTTAACACTAGGGCGGAAATGCGATCACAAGGGCACAAAGTGACACTCAGGTTGGGTATTGTGCCCATCAGAGGAGCTGTCAGGTTTGCCAACAACCGAAATTACATCCTAAACACCTCACCTGCCGGACCCATGTGCCTAGAGGATCAGGTGAATTTCTTAGAGGCCAAAGCGGGACGAGAATCCATGATCCAAGGGATCCGTGGTAACATGATAGCTGAGGTCATAGACGGCCTAAAAAAGTACATCATGAAAAGCTAGTCTGAGAAAAGAAACGCCCAGACTTATGTAAAACTTGTAAAAATATTTTTTTAAAATATGCAGGCACCTATCCTAGTTCGGAGGGTTTTTATCGGCTAATCCACAAACTAATAAGTAAAGAAAAATAAAGAACAGGGCCCCTACAAGTAAACAACGGTAAACCCTCGCGAAAGATCAAATTTACAAAGTTAAGCAACAACAGCAACGCTAGGAAAATGGTAGGCAATAAACCCTAAGTCAAGTTACAAAGATCAAGCTAATAACGGAATTTACATTTAACAGGGTAGCAAGAACAAATCTAAGTTAGGATGATACCATTTCCTTATTTACATTTAGTGTTAAAAAATTTAGCTAATTCCTCACATTTTATACAAAATTAATGGCGATGACGTCCGTAAGACAAAACAATTACAACAAAGCTACATGACAAGCCATAAAAAACATTAAATACTCTCTTATGAACTAATTGCTCATCAGCACAGCAAGGTAAACATTGGGATTTATACAGTACAATAGTGAAAAAAACAACAAGACCATAAACTGTTATATTCCTGCCTACACCTTGGATTACTCTTTGTAAACCAGTGTCATCTGAGTGTGTGTCATTTATGTTGGCGATTGCGTAGTGAAAACCACGACTTATGTCGCATGTGGTTCAAGCTCTACCAGCTACGAATTATAGGGTAAGCAAACACTCCGTCGATCAAAAATAGTGTCATCTGTCCTAGATTATTTCCATCAGGAAATGTAAACAACAGTAAGGCGTCGGTCAGCAGGTCCAAAATGCAAATGGATCAAGTTTAGAAGCAATGAACAATTAGTTATAATTTGTTTATAATTATGCGCTTGGTTATTAATTTGTCGGTTTAATTTATCGTTGGTTTATGGTGAATAGTGCTGACATTCCTAAATACCTTGGGCTCAGCAGTAGCGTATCGTGCGAGATCAAATCTCTGCTATAAAAACCTTCATCGAGCTCTCCACTCTCGGACAAACAATAACACAGCTTCTTAGTGGCTCGCAGCTCACTTAAATTACCTTGGGTAGGCCTGGCAAACACATCAGTTACCTCCCATAAATACCAAGTCTACAGAAAGAATTCTGGACACAGTGCAATACACGCACTAAATACATGAATAGCCTCTAACACAGGCGTCTATCACTAGCCTCTAACACAACAAATAAACCTCGACATAAAATGTAATTACACTCTCAGAGTTAAAAGTATTCGCTGTAGTAGCAATGCAAGCGTATGGCGTTTGCCAATCACTTCATCATAAAAGAAAACATGTGATTGTCACAAAATGGCTGCCTAGAACTTGACCTATTAATGAAATACACAATCAAACAGTAAATAATGCATCAAGCATTTGTCAATGGTCTGGTAAATCTGTTTCACAATATGAGTGTGCTCTCATTGCATGCTGGGAACTAGTATCACCTGTCTGTGTCTTGAGCTAGACTCTTAACTTACTGTCACCTCTCGGACGGTTGTAGCAACATAATAGAGTGATTGTAGGCAGTTCTCTCCAAAGAAAGTCCATTAGAAAAGTGGCCTTGTTATTTAATCCCAGTATAACATTCAAATGTATCAAACATTAAGTTTAAAAGCACGCCATAAAACTATACACAAAGACGTAGCATGTCTTTCAAATCAAAGAAAGTAAAATATAGTGATAACACTTATACTGAAAGTCTTTGCAATCTTGAGATATGTCACTTCATAACTGCTCTGTACTTAATAACCATACAAATATGTGTCGAAATACCTGACACAACTAAACATGATAAAAGGCACAAAATCTCACATTCGATGAGTTTGCTAATGATACGATGAGTACAGGGTTCGATGCTAATCTGCATTCAAATATTACTTCCCTGACTATGTTCTACACTTGAAGAGGATGGCTTCATAGCTCATCTTAATGAAAAATAATATTACATTTACATAACTGATAGTTTCTGTCGACTATCAAGCGATACGACCTTTTCTAACGTAATCAGTGGCGTGACAAACATTTAAGTAAAAGGGGTGTTATAAAATAACACTGACCATGACGTCCATTCGCCATGTCAAAGTAAACTGGACACAAAATCACCCGCATAAGGGTTGAACAAAGTAGTATCAAAGACTACAGTCAAGTTTAGTAGGGATATAATTAACATTTGTGCGATGTCCACCAGAATGCACCATGATTGAACAGGGTTCAATCACAGGGTGACTAACAATCACTGAAAGTGAATGACAAAAATTAGTTCTAACATTACGAACCCTACCTATTTGCTCGTCAAGAAGTTCGGTTGATTCTACAATCTACTCTAATCTAAACTATACCACAAAATTACCTTACATGGAAAGAAATGAACAAACTCCCAAGATGAGGACGTCTACATCTCGCTTATTCCCACGAATTGAGAGATACAAGTGGGCCACTGGTCTCCGGGCAAGGGTTGTCCAAACGGGGCCTCCATCATAGACTCTATCCATCACCATGGCCTTAACTCGTCCTCGACGTTGACGTCGTGATGTCATCTGACTCCTTCCAATGATTGTAGTCATATTCCTCGGTTTGGCACGTTCATCTCCTAATCTCGTGCTATATTCCTGGATCTTCTCTCATGCTGCAGTTCTTAAGAACGCTCCTTCACATCATGGGGGTCTATCTCATCATTCCCATGGATGATAATAGGTGAAATGCGTCAAACACGTGGTCTTTAAAGTAAAGCATTTTGTAGAAAAATAACCACTGGAAAATACAGAAATTTGTAGCACTGTTTCCTTGAAGCTAGTTCTAATTGTGGTAACAAACTCACTGAAGTTACACGGCGCAGATGACAGAAAAAAATTGGCCATGCACCTATCTGCTTTCACTTTCACAGATTCTATGCTTATTAGATCTCGTGGCATCGATGTGATCCACAGTAAAATTCACTCGCTCTTGCGGTCATAGTAACATTATTATTAGTGTCGAAATAATGCACTTCATTAAATATTAGATCACTGTTTCTAATATATTTCGTATCACATGAAAACATAGATTTTTATACAAACACGAGGCAAAAAATGTGGTGTTCCACGTTATGAAAATATTCTCACTTTTTGATAATTTCAAAATAATTGTTGCACAAGCCTACGCTGGCTTTAATCTCCACTCGATAACTTGTCTGTTTGGTGCTAATTAATGCACGATGCAAATTGATTACTTCCTTCGCCTACAGGCGGACTGTTTCCATCGTCCATCAAGACGGACTTTATAACACATCCTATTAGGATGGATAACCATACAAGAATGCAAGGAGCTCTGTCCTTCGTCGCTGGATCTAGCAAATACTCTAGTCGTGTAGAGACTGATTGGTTCCGTTTCGCGTGTCTGCGATGACAATACCTTACCGAAAAAATAAGTAACATTCTCCAGAATGTTTCGATGATACAGAATTACGAAATGTGAAGATCTGAGCCTTGTAGAAAGTTTAGACATGTTAATAAGGACTCAGATAAAAAATATAATGGATTTCTCCAAAGTCAAAGTCAACCATTAATAATTCCAAGGTATGACAGCATATAGTGACTCGTCAACAATGACCCGTCAACAAGGACCCGTCCTCAGGGACCCGTTATCAATGAATCCCTTCAAAAAGGATCCATCCAAAGGAGGGGGGGGGGGTCTAGTCAACAGGGAGCAGTCCAAAGGGGCAAATCAACAGGGATCAATCAAAAGGGGTTATCGCCTAAAGGTCTGACATACCCCTCTTTGATTATTGGTTTGCCTATCGACAAGCGCCGCTTGGAAAACTTTTTGATCACCCCTCGTGGGTTGGGTTAGGTTAGGTTAGGTTACACTACAGCCGTCATCTTAAAAAAAGCACGCCCTTTACAACAGCCATGAGTGGGCTTGCGTAAAAACAAAAAACAAAAATGATAAATCATAGTGGCATCCAGTTGCATGCATGCGTTTCTTGTGGAACAACGTTTAATTTCATTATAGCATTAAACTGCATGCATGTTGCACTTGGAAAGCAATGTTTACCAAAAATAATTACTCTTTCACCCCCTAGTAGGGGGTATGTTTTATTTTGGGGTGGAAATATGTTGTCCAGAGGAAAGAGGGCGTTAGCCCAAGTTCTACGACACCTCAATTGTTAAAATCCGACCATGGGTTTGCAAGATATCACGCCGCTGCCATCTTGTGAGGAGGAGGAGGATATAGAACTCGTAAAAAACACTACTCACATACCCAACCGAGGCAAAGCTGGGGCATGCCTATTGAGCCCGTATTCGCTCATGCTGGTGATGACTTTTATGTGAACCTTGATTTTTTAGGTAGATTTCTTTAGAAAGCTAACTATTGCAATGGGTCCCATGTTTCGACTTCCGGAAAATTTCGACATATCTTCGCGTTTCACATCCCCCAGACCCCAAAACCACCGTCAGTTCAAAAGTTTATATATAATTTATGTATATATGTATCTATCTCTCTCTATATATATATATATATATATATATATATATATATATCAGTTTCTTGTGGACACGATAACTGCCGTAATTTTGCACCAATAACTTTGAATTTTTTACATAATATGTATCCCTATAAAATCTCGGTCGAGTTCGTTAATGGGCAAAATCGGTCAAAGGGGGTAAAAATGGGGGGCTTTTTTCCAAAAAGTGAAATATCGCTATAACTCTCTTAATACATGAAATATCGAATCCCTTCAAAGTTCATAATATGTGTCGGATAAGTGCCAAAAATTTATGTCAAATAAGTTTTTTGATAGCACCAACCATTGACCAAAGGGGTGTGAAAAAGTGGGTTTTTCGGGAAACATTAATCATATCTCTGTTAATAGGCACAATATCAAAACCGCACAAAATGGACAATATTCCTCCAATAATTACCTAAAACTTTTGTCTGAAAGAATTTTTGATATGACCCACCATTACGCCACGGGGTGAACAAAATGATTTAAATTATAAGAAAATGCCAAGTGCCAAGAGAGGTTGCCATGACAACTTTACTTTTAATTGATAAGGGATGACCATCAGCAGTTGCTATGACAACGCCACTGCACGAGATCACATTCAGTTTTCATATGTCAGTGGGAAGCGACTTCGGTATCGGAACTGGTAGCATGCTGAACTTCTATGCCCAAGGTCGCGGGTTCAAACCCGGCTGAAGTCGTCGGATTTACTAAGAGCGCTAAAAAACCTGAGTTTGCTTTCCATCGGAGGGGAAGTTCCAACGTTCGTTGCGAGTTGCTGATTGAGGTGGCATCTAGTAGCCAAGTTCACAGCTAGGTGTCGTTGACGGCAGTATTTTAGGTAGATTTCATTAGAAAGCTAACTATTGCAATGGGTACCATTTTTTCGATTTCCGGAAAATTTCGACATATCTTCGCGTTTCACATCCCCCAGACCCCAAAACCACCGTCAGTTCAAAAGTTTATATATAATTTATGTAATATATGTATATATATGTATATCAGTTTCTTGTGGACACGATAACTGCCGTAATTTTGCACCAATCACTTTGAATTTTTTACCGAATATGTATACCCATAAAATCTCGGACGAGTTCGTTACTGGGCTAAATCGGTCGAAGGGGATGAAAATGGGGGACTTTTTTTTTTCGAAAAAATGAAATATTGCTATAACTCTCTTAATATGTGAAATATCGAATCCGTTCAAAGTTCATACTATGTGTCGGATAAAGCTCAGAAATTTATGTTTGAAACGTTTTTTTTGATAGCACCAACCATTGACCAAAGGGGTGGGAAAAAGTGTTTTTTCGGGAAACATTAATCATATCTCTGTTAATAGGCACAATATCAAAACCGTACAAAATGGACAATATTCCCCTAATAATTACCTAAAACGTTTGTCTGAAAGAATTTTTGATATGAGCCACCATTGCGCCAAGGGATGAGAAAAATGATTTCGGAATTATAAGAAAATTCCAAGAGCTATCAGTGGTTGACATGGCAACACTACTAAATTGATGAGGGATGAGCCATCAGACGTTGCCATGACAACGCACTTGCGCGAGATCAGATTCAGATTTCCATCTGACTAAGTGTGAAGCGGCTTCGGTGACATAACTGGTAGCATGCTGAACTTCTATGCCCAAGGTCGCGGGTTCAAAGCCGGCCAAAGTCGCCGGATTTTCTAAGAGCGCTAAAAATCCCTCAGTAAGCTTTCCTTTGGAGGGGAAGTTCCAACGTTCGTTGCGAGTTGCTGATTGAGGTGGCATCTAGTAGCCAAGTTCACAGCTGGGTGGCGTTGACGTTAGTATCTGGTAGCAACATTAGGAACTACTGCTTGAAATTGACAGTCTGCATTCCTTACCTGAATTACAGACTAATACAGCCACCACAATTCTCACCGTTTATCAGACAGATTCTACACTCACCCAAAGTACACGGGGTTATTTGACCGCGTTGTCGCAGCCCCTAAACTGAGGAACCAACCAACATCTCTGCGGGAGATATAATTTTGCGTGAAGAAGTAACAGACCGTTACATAGTTACACATCAGTGTCGAAACCTTGCATAAGGACAGTGTGACCACAAGTATAACAAGTAGTTCCGTGAAGAACTGTACAGCCTATTTTCATATATCCTGCTCATGTTAATTGCCTCTATCAACATACAAAATTTCAGTTTAATTGCTGTATCAGATTCGTAGATATTGAGAACCGTCTAAATATTTCAGATGGTCGCCAGGTTGGATTTTTATTTTTGTACTATTATATTAAGATTATTGTGTAAGTGTGGTATTCAAACTTCAATCGCATGATTAGAACACAAGAAGTAAAAACGAGATTTTAAAATTACGCACAGCAGCCATCTTGTGATTATGCAAACAATTGAAATAAATTAGATGCCAGTGGATCAACATTTGTGTAAGCATTTAAAACGTGCAACGTTTCACGGCACTCGGATAGTTAATTCGCGAGAAACGTCCATTTAAATATTTATACTTCGCGTAGCCGCCATGTTGGATTCGTGCTCACCAGGTTACTGAAAGTCCTATAGGTGAACATATGTTCATAGTCTCCATGAACATAAAAATTTCAGTTTGGTTGCTGTAAAAGATTCATATATATTGAGAACCGTCTAAATATTACGGAAGCTTGCCATTTAGGATTGTTATATGTATAGGCCATAGAGTTATGTACCATTCAAGGTCACTTATTGCCTAGGTTCATTATTCAAACTTTCACTTCGATCGCATGATTACGACACAAGAAATAAAAACTTAATTTTAAAATTTCGCACAGCCGCCATCTTGAGGTTATGTAAACAATTGAATTAAATTAGATGGCAGTACATTACAATCTGCAAAATCATTTACTGTACCACATTTCACTGCGCTCAGAGAGTTAACTCACGAGAAAAGTCTATTAAAATATTTCAAATTCGCTTGGTCGCCATGTTCGTTTTGTACTTTACAGGTTTATGAATTATACATAGGTAAACTTGTATCAGTACCCTTTATCACCGTACAAAATTACAGGGTGATATCTGTAATAGTTTCGGGGATATAGAATGTCAGTGAAATATTTCGCACAGCCGCCATTTTGAGGTTATGTAAACAATTGAACTAAATTAGACTCCAGTGCATTGCAATGTGTATAAATATTTGCTGTACCAAGTTTCATTACGTTTGGATAGTTAAATCGCGAGAAAAGTCTATTTAAAAGTCTCCACTTCGCTTGGCCGCCTTGTTGGTTATGTAATAACCAGGTTTTTGAAAGTTTCATAGGTGAACTTCTAGTAGTACCCTTTATCACCGTACACAATTTCAGGGCGATATCGGTAATAGTTTCGGAGATACTGAATGCTAGTGAAATATTTCGCACAGCCGCCATGTTGGATTGGTGAGAAGTAACAAAATTCGATGGGCACGGTCGACGTCGCCGGGAATAGTGCTATGAACTTACTGTGTTTCACTGAAATCGCTCCAGCCGTTTAGATTTAATTAGGGGGGACACACACGCACCTCACACACACACACACGGACAAAAGGTGATCTCATAAGCCTATTTTTTCAAAATTGAAAATAGGCTAAAAATGGACTCCAAATGACAAGAAGGTTACCGTCCCTGTAAGACAATAAAATGTTTAAAATATGTTTAAAATGAAGAAAAACACAGTTAATTAATCTCCAATTATAAAATACTTTCACGCGATAAATGAGGTCTGATCCTTCTACGAAAACCTGCATATTCTGCCTATTTTCGCCTATCTCCAAGTTTGTCCGGTGAAATCTACCTCCGCCTTCCGGCGTGCCGAGAGGACTTTTTTTTTATATCTGAAAGATGTAGGACGCGCCCAGGAAGCATGCTCTAGCTTCATACGCACATTTGACTTTACTCAGAAGCTCCAAATATTTTTCCTGTAAGATTAAAGATTCTATCTTTAATGTGCAAACTAAACCGTATCATCAACAGTCATTCTGTATAATTTTCCACGATGTGTTGGCCTAATAATTATTTATTTGGGACAACGGATATAAGAAGTCGCTACACGACTCAGGAAGTATCGACGACGGAACGCCAGATTCCGAGAAGAAGCATACCCTCTTGTGCGTTGGTAACGCTTCGTTCCAGGGAATCCCATGTGGTCCTCCGCTAAAAGCTTTTGAACCGCATCACTTGTGTTCATTCACCTCCTATGCTTTTTAGGCTTCATTTTGCATATCTGGTGCCTCCATAATTATCTTCTTGAGATTTTATTCACATGGACGTTACTCTCATGTCTTTCGATCGCTTGGTTTCCGAGTAATTAATTAATTCATCTCGGCTTCCTTCCCTTTCCACTCTTCACTCTTTGTGCGACGGGGGTTTCTCAAGCCACTTCTGACTCCCGCCATCCCACAGGACGTGCGTAAATAGTTCGCTGTGCTGGATCTGGCGTCCGTCTGGACCTCCCCTTCGTTCGACATCATCTGTCAACTGTGAAATTGCCTCCACATCTAAGTTCTTGGCTAAGATTCTGCATGTTATACCACTAACCATACAATCTTTCTGCATAACATCTCTTATAATTCCTGACAGATAAATGGAATTAAGCCGTGATTATTTCAGTATTCCTTATTTATATATGTCTCGGGTTCCATGTGGTTATTCCCCCTCAGAGACTTCGGGTTCGATAGTCTGTTAAATCATAATCATGATTTCTCCTTCTCAGAGTACCAGGTACAATGTCAGTCAGCGTACATACCATCGAGTACAGTACGAATATTTTCCATTGTTTTGCCAAAAATGGCATTGTTGAATAACTTGTACAGATTTTTCTCAAAATCATTTTTGGCTTGTTTTCGAAGGTTGTTATTAAAATCAACGTATGCCTTTAGCCAAGGTCTTTCTTTAAACTTTAACACACGATGAATTTTTATCAATTTTAGTCCATGATCTAGAGCCTGTTTAAGTTCCGTGTAGTGAACAACGTATCGCCTTCGATTTCCAAGATGAGGAATTAGTTTTTTCAGAGACGAATCCTAAGGTTCTGTACACTCTGATAGGAAAGGTAAATCGTTGTGTAGGTCATGAAGCTCACATGGGTAATCAACATCAACGTCTAAAATGTATCCCACAGGGTCGTCTTCCTTTAGCGTTTCTAGATTAACAGCATCTGGAGAAACCCACTGAAATCCACCATAAAGGAAGGGAGTGGCACATAGCCCACCCATATTGGTTGTTGGCATCATCATAGGTAATAAACTGCGATGGTTTCTCTGAATCATAGGTTTCTAAGTATTTATTGTTAGCATCAGCATACCGATGAGACACCTGGCATATGCCTCCACGTATTCCAGACTCGATTAAAAGAATCTGATCGTAATCCTGTAGCAATTCCAGTTCAATTCCTGTGTAAAAGAACATTGCCTCAAAACTTAATCCAAGCGAAGTAAAAAAGTGTGCAACATCCTCCTGTGTTTCTAGTGTTTTGTTTCGAATAGTTTCAAAGCTGTCTGCAAGAAGGAGTACATCTGAAGTTAGGTAGAGGTCACTATATTCCCCAAGAGTTTTAATGTTAAACTGATTCCAGACATTTTGGCATGCCCATAGTCTTCTTTGCTAACATCTTCTTGACTTAATTTGTAAAAAATTGCCTCTTTTTGAGGTAAACACGTTTCACTTAACTTTTCCTACGAATAAATGTAATCATAACAAAATACCACTTTACAAGTCATGAGCGTTGCATTTTCGTTTCCAAAGTACTTGTCTGTTTCAGGGTATGATGTTAAGTTGGAAACTACGTTTCCGAAACTACTTGGCATTAACCGAAACGTGTCCACAAATCGAAGCTTAACTTTTCCCACATATTTGGTAAAGGAAATGTACTTTTCTTTGGAGTTAGCGATAACATCCACTCCCTCAGTAGTAAATCCCAATTGCTTTACAATGAAATTTGCGTCGTAGCCACTCATATTATGTAGAAATACAGGAACGGGGTTATGTGTATTACACCTCAAATTACAGTTATTATGTTTATTTCCACGGTATTCCCCTGTAATATGGCAATGGTCTCGAACTTTCCAGTCCTCTTTGGTAAATGGTTTATGACACAAATAACAGGTTTCAGAACATTGGAACTCTGCTTCTTTATCCTGAGTTAAGGCCTTTGGAACATTTAAGCTGTAAAGGCGATCAATTTCATTAGCTATTGAGATCAAACAGTCCATAAACTTTTCTGCAACGTCAGGTCCACGATAAATGTCAGGTTGGCTTGGAGGGTTTGTCTTTATGTGTTCCACATCTGGTGAGGGTTTAACGTATATACCAAAGCTCATAGGAACATGATTCTAGTATGGCACTGTATAACTTGCTTCAGGATTGGGTAGACATGGTTGATATGGTAACAGTATACTTTCAAAATCTGCATAGATAACGTAAGGTATTCTCAGCATTTTTTCCACAATTAAGAATTTAACCATTGGGTTTTTAATAGGCATTTCAACCCTAGCAATGTCATGCTGAACACACAAAGCTCTATGTTCTTTCAATTTTTCCATTCCTTGTTGCCCACATCGATTATCGAAGAGAGTAAAACACCGTTTACACTTATATATGTCCATGACGGGTAATCTGACGTCCTACTAGTTTACCAAAATCTTTGATAAAGACGTAGTGGTTCTGACCGGATAAAGAACATAGCAAAAGGAGGTCCCGATGGTCTTGAAGTTCTTGATCCACAACCTCTAGAGGAAACAGTTTGTTGTCTTGTTCCAGTGCAAATACGATGACGGATATGTCGTTGGCTTTTTCAAATTTCGGAATGTCAGCTAGTGATGTAGGAAACGATATTACTGAAAAATCATACTTGTTTTCCAGATCCTTGTATTTACTAACGCGTTTAGCATCAGTTTTAACCAGTTTTGCTAAAATAGCATTCATAAAACACCTCTCGTCCTTAAAGTTTTGAGGATTAATGCAGGCTTTTTTTCTTGCTTGTATAGCTGCTGGTAATGGAATATACGTGCTACCACGCAAGGGATTGTACTTATTTATTTTCAATAGCACTCTTTCTACAACTAACAAAGCCCAATTACTGCCTTTTAGCTCAGATTATTCCATTTCTGTAGTTAACTTTCTAAATTGTGTTTCCAAGAAACTACTTTAATCTATTTCCAAAAATATAGCCTGATTTCGTGTTTTAAAAGCCCGATCTGTAATTTCGTTGGTGGACGTATGAATAAATCTACATTCAGCCACAAGATTAACTTTTATTGACTTGTGCATTGTTAGTTCTTTCTGCATAGCTTGTTTGTGTTTGGACTCTTTAAGGTATGAATTTAAATCCTTACACATATCGCAACGTATGAAATAAGATTTATGTCGACCTTCAAAACATGTCTCATATTCAATGAGTCCATTTTTGTCAGGAACCAATGACAGTAGGTAATGTTTTGTCGGCTCCGCTTTTTGTCTTTTAGCTGATGACACAACATTACAACATTCTTCATGACGACGTCCGTTGTAGGCTTTGTTGAATTTACTGCCACACCTTTTACATTCATGAAATTCCCCACACGAATCTGCATGACGCTTTCTATCATAGTCCCGAAGAAAAGTTTTTCCTTACTGTTTTCACATATAGCTTAAAATAGTTTCTTCCAATATGGATGTTGTTTTCTACCAACAGCTGCTTACTGCGTAGTACAAGGCTGTACAATTGTTGTTTCGACGGTCTTTCACGATGTGAACAATGTGAGAGGTAGTAGTCAACTGGTGATATTTTGCTAAGGTTTCTCTAATATACACTAGACAACACCAACAGCTCTTTACAGCGTACAAGGCTGAAGACTGGTTGTTTCGACGGTCTTTCACGATGTGAACACTGTAACAAGTAGTAGTAAACTGATTATTTCTTGCTAACGGTTCTCTAATATACCACAGTCAAGACCAACAGCTACTTACTGTGTAGTACAAACCTGTACAATGGTTGTTTCTACGGTCTTTCACGATGTGAACACTGTAACAAATAGTAGTCAACTGATGATATTCTTGCTAAGGATCCTTTAATATACCCCTAGTAAGGGTAACAGCTGCCAGCAAGACAGCTTAGTTTAGAACAAGCGAGTCTGTGTGTATAGATTATTAGCCTCCAGTATTTAAAGCTTGTTGTGTGTAGCGACCATCTTGTCCCTTTAACCACTGAGCAAGTTTTAACAGTCAACCCTCAAAAACAGCATAGGATAGTTGTGTGTGGTTCATTTACTTGGGTGTGTGCATTAGCACCATGCACTAGCTTTGCCTTACCCTCTATAGGTAGAGCGTTATCCCTTTCCTTTTTGACATCACCAATGACCACATCCATCCACAAGTGTTACACTTAAACCCTTGGCTTGTTTTCGATTAGGGTTGGTTCGGTTTAGTTGGATTTGATTCAGCTTGGTTCAGTTTAATTCGATGTAGTCTCCATTTTGTGTTTTAGCTCTCCTCTTTAACCAATCAATTAAAGATAGTCTACTCTTAATTGTTGAATCGATAAATCACATTTTGTGTACACCGTTTGTCATTTATTAACCCATGCCAGCATCCTATACTCTCTCTGTACTGCATTTTGATCTGAAAACAAGTTCCAATGGTGAAGGACTTGTCAGTCACCATACATGTAGCCTACACTAATTCTATCTTTGCCTAGCTATGTTTCATCACTCATGGTAAACATCTCACATGTTCGTATCCGATTATTAGTTTATAAAATATCAGGTCGATGACCCTGCTGTTTTGGATTTTTTGAGGAAAATTCATTGGTCATGGGAAGGATTAACCATTCTAAGTCCTATGACACCTCACTTGACCCTCTCTGATGATTAGTTTATAAAATTTTAGGTCGATGACCTTGCTGTTTTGGATCTTTTGGGAAAATTCGTTGGTCATGGGAAAGGGTTGGCCATTCCGAATCCTATGACACTTCACTTGAACCCCTCTGATTATTAGTTTCTAAAATCTTAGGTCAATGACCTTGATGTTTTGGGTCTTTTGGTTAGATTCGTTGGCCGTGGTAAAGGGTTGGCCATCCCGAGTCCTATGACACCTCACTTGACCCTCTCTGATTATTAGTTAGTGAGATATTAACAAAAGTGTAGTTAGGCCCTTTTGACAAAATTAATAATACATTCAAAATCAGGGCGTCACCCCAAGTCCAACGACCCCTCATACAAGTCCCTAGCCTTCTTGGTTCTTGGATCTTTTGGTTAATTTGTTTAAAAATAACTTATCTATAAATCATTATTCAAAAAGCAAGTACGCATGCGTAAAAACAAAAAAACAAACATGTTAAATCATAGCGCCATGCAGGACTCTGCATGTTTTTCATGTGGAACAACGTTTAATTTCATATTAGCATTCAATCTCTCACATGTCGCACTTGGAAAGCGACGTTTACAAAAACATAACTATTTCACCCCCTAGTAGGGATAGGTTTCATTTTAGGGTTGAAATAAGTTGTCTAGAGGAAAGAAGGTGTCCGTCCGAGTAATTCGACACCTCGTTCAAGTCTCTAGCCTTATTGGTTCACAAGCTAGGTTAAGTTAAGCTTTATTTGAAAATCGCGCCATGTAAGTAGTCGCGTGCCGCCGCTATCTTGTAGGAGGAAAGCCGTAGGAGGGCCCGAACTCTCACAAACACACTACAAAATAGCGTCAATTTCAAAAACGAAAATTTTCAATCTTTTTTAAATTCCAACACACATTCTTGGCAAAGAGGACGTCACCCCAACGCCAACAACATCTCGTTTGTTAAAATCCGATCATGCGTTCGAGAGATATCGGCAAAGTTCTTAGGAAAGTAGGCTGTGGAGCAAAAGCACCATTCTGTCACTACTACCAAAACACAAGATCTTGTCCTAGTGACTTAAAATTTATTTTGGAGATAGAGGGGGTAGAGGCCTTACATTTATGTCAAACAAACCTTTTTGTAAACTTCCTAGTTTCCAAAATATAAGAATTTCCAAATTGGACTGTTTTCAAAAAAACATAAAAAATAAAAACGTTTTATTGTAAAATATATAGGTCATAGAGACCATTCGTTTGAACCAGGGCACAACGTTCTATCATGTTTGGTTTTCAATCTATCGCCCACTTTCTAAACCAAAAATTTTCAAAAATTACTTAAAAAATATAATAAGTGGTCCATAGCAAAGCCCCCGTCAGCTCGAGTGCAACGACACCTCATTTGTTAAAATCCCAATATTGGTTCACGAGCTATTAATTATTTAACATGAACGCCGCCCGAGCAACACCGGGTGGGTTTAGACTATCACTACTCCCCTACTCATCTTATTTGACATTATACCGGGATTATACGTTGCTGCATTTACTTTAACTAGGTGAGATACGTTGGTTGGTTCCTCTGCTTTGGGGCTGTGACAACGCGGTCATGCATCCCCGTGTACTTTGAATGTGTGTAGAATCTGCCAGATAACCGGTGTTAATTGTGATGGCTCTATTTATGTGTGTTATATGTAATTCAGGTAAGGATTGAAGACAGTCAGATTTAAGTAGTTCCTACTTTTGCTACCAAATGCTACCGTGAACGGAACTTAATAACGTTAATCAAATTTAACCTACAAATTTTACCTTCACATGGGTGTAGTTAGTGGAAGGTTCTTTTACATCACATCAATCTATGACCCACCGGCTTTACTTCCCCTCCGAAGGAAGGCATACTGAGGGATTTTAATCCGGTGACTTCGACCGGGTTTGAACCCGCGACCTTGGGCATAGAAGCTCAGCATGCTACCAAATACGCCACCAAAGCCACCCAATATGAGATAATAAGCATTTAAATACAGCAATACGATTCCCTAATATGCAGCTTCACACTGGCTTATGTGCATGAATGAGCCATTTCGCATTAGCCTAATGACATCATTTGTGCGGGGTTAAAAATCGTAAGTATTTTTGACTCCAGAATAATGACTTTATATTCCAAACATAGAATAATTTAAATATTGTTTCCTTTCAAAAAGGTAGATGAAACAATTTAAAAATGAAAGAGAACTATGTGAACAAGACGTCTAAATTACTCCCATTACACCAAAAATAAAGACTCGCAGGAAAGTACTGTAATTGTCTGACTCGGTCCTTGAGAAATGTGCATATACAGCCCTCTTTGTTATTGACAGTAAGTTGGGTGAACATCTGCGCGCAGTTAAATTGAAGAATCATTAAAAATGAAGATCATATTTCAGTTTTTTTTTTTTTAGCGTATGGCTTTTATGCCGGGAGTGTCCGAGGACATGTTCGGCTCGCCATTTTTGTAGCTGCTTCGAGGCGGACACCCAATTGGTGAGCTACACGTACCGCCGCGTGTGGAGTGTTGTCTGGGGAGGAAAGTTTGAATGTTAGGACGAGGAGTTGGAAGGTAGCGGCTGTGGCCTATAGTTAGGGACCAACACCGGCATTTGCCTGGATGGAAGATGGGAAACCACAGAAGACCATCTTCAAGGTTGCCGGCGGGGGGATTCGAACCTCCTCGCCTCCCGGTTGTGAGCGACTGCCAGCAGCCATGCCGTAGCCACCACGGCTGACTCAGCCGGTCATATTTCAGTTAAAAAAGTGAGTATAAGTGATGTCTAAGTATTCGTACTTTTGACTTGTACTTGTGGTCGCTACATTAGTTGGTTTCCTGATAAAAGAATACTAAGATTAGTGCTTGACCAAGCAGGGCTAAGAGTAAGGTTAGAAGGTTGTTCCATAGATTGTACGATATAATACAAGGTATACAATCGCTACTACGATTCCAGTCACGGCCAAGTAGACTCCCTCGCTGGCATGATGCCGGATGCAGAGATTCAATGCGATCCTACGCAGTTTTACCGAACATCTAGGAATGGTGAGACAGGAGTTGATCATGATGGCGGTGAAACAGTGAAACAAATGAATCGCGTGGCCGTGTCAGATGTAAACATAAGAAGGAGTGACGAAGCGAATCTAATTACCGATATCAGTCAACAGTTATCGGAGAATCTGATTAAAGAGGAAGAGCACCTTGAGATTGCCAGGGCGTTGCTGAAGAGTATCCTAACTATTCAGCAGAAGAATCTAGAATTGGAAATTCAGCACGGTATAAAGAAACTGGAGGAGGCTCTAGATGCAGGAGCAATGTACAGGGCATCATGGAAGAGAATCAAGGAGAAAATGCAAAATGATATACCTGTTACTCAGACACTATAACTCCGTCGTCAAGCCATTGGTTCTGTATGCTTCTGAGTGCCTTGTAATGACCAGAAAGGGTCCACTCAGAAAACTGGAGTTAAAAGAGAGGAAGATCCTGAGGAGGATATTAGGTCCAATTAGAGAGGAAGGAGGCATTTACAGAATCCGTCATAATGTTGAATTGTATGAACACCAGGAGGACATCATCACGTCTATAAGGAAAAGACGCCTGGCCTTTTATGGACACTTGGCACGTCTGGATTCTGAAAGACTCAGCAAAAGGATATTCACAGTAACAGGAAGAGGCAAGGCTTCTAAGAACAAATGAATAGCGTCAGTTAAGTCAGATATGGAACAACTAGATATCCCACTGGAACAAACTCGTGACCGTTTGATGTTCCGTCAGGTCATCCGACAGGGCGTTTTCCCAACGTCCCTTACAAGTAAGAAGACAACAGGAGCTAAGTGGACAGAAGAAAGAAGACTAACTCACAGTCAGAAAATGAGGGACTATTGGAAGAAGAAGAAAGCAACAACTTTACCGAAGAGTAGATACGAGTCCCGTGGTCCTAAGTAGGCCTAAACGATAAAGAAGAAGAAGAAGTTACAGAGATGGTTGAGTTCCCTATGTCGTCATTATAAGCAAATAGAAAATAAGACAAGGAGGAATGGATACGGGTTGTGTCTAAGAAGAAGAGAATGGAGGAGAAGAAGGAAAAGGTTGAAGGTGTCCCATCCACGCTAGATGTATCTGATGTCAGAACAGACGTTAATGAACGTCCAATGACGCCTGGAAAACAGAAACGCAATGTATTGAAGAGCCGCCCAGAAGCTGTAGTCATTAAACCTTTGAATGGGAAGAACTTTTCTGATGTTTTGAAAGATATCCGGTACCAGGTAAAGCCAGAAGACAGTGGGGTGGGCATTCGTTCCATTAGAAAAAAAAACACAGCTGCAGCAATTTTTCTCGAACTGAATAAAGCAACAGAAAACGAGAATAGGGGCATTTTCAGCAAATTTCTTAGGGATGCTCTCGGACAGGACCGAGATGTGAAGGCCTTGGTTCCTCGCACTACTCTAGAAATCAGGGGTATGGGCAGTGTCACCACTATTGTAGATGTGGAGGAACCTGTAAGACGGGATCTTGAGAGTGATAATGGAGAACTGAAAGTCTCGATACTAAACCCGAACAGTAGGGGGCAGAAGCTTGCCGTTGTAGAGATAGACGAGAGACAGGCCTGGATATTACTGGATATCGGTAAAATTAAAATAGGATGACTCTATTGTAGAGTGCGAAGGAGAACGTTAGTGCCTCGCTGTTTTCGATGTCTATCGTATGGGCATCATGCACGTAACTGCAAAGGTGCGGACAGAAGCAAGCTTTGCTTTAAGTGCGGAGTAGCTGGTCACAAGGCAGTAAGCTCCAAAGTAAATCCACGGTGCATGCTTTGTACAGACAGAAATGTTGAAGAAGCGAAGCGAAGACACGTTCCTGGCACAGGTGAGTGCATCGTGTTTCGTGAAGCTCTTGAAAAGGCCAAAATAACACTAATAAATTATGCAGATTCTACAGGAACATATGCACAGGAGTATAACTGCTAATACCTTGTTGACGCAGGAATCCTGGGATCAGGTTGCAGTGTATTTGGAGAGTACTTTGTGCCTAAAGAAGCGGGATCAAGGCGCTTATGGCCAACAGTAAAGAAGAACTGAAGGATGAAGGAGCATAAGATGCTTCATAAACGCCTCCCTGAAAAAATGCGAGAGTGGTTCCGGGGAGGATATACACGTCGTGGGAGAAGGGTGTGTAGGTTTTAGTGGGTAAGAGCTCACACACTTGAAGAGTGCGGAAGCAGATTTCCCAAAATCCGTCGTAAAGAAAAAAACAAACTACGTTATTGCACTCCACAGTACCTTTCGCCTGGATTTAAAGTGAGTAAGTTAGTTATTGTTGTTTTAAGGGGCGGAACTACGAGGTCATCTGCCCCTAAAAGTGAGTTAATATTGCACCTGATTAACTTCAGAGCCCTGGAGAGCTATGTTTTAAACCACTTAGGGGCAAAGTGAATATACTTTGCGTAATATGTTGGTTTTGTATCTTTCTATAACATATAAATACACCTCTCGGGCAACGCCGGGTAAAATAGCTATGGTTTGTAAAAACGGCAGAAAACGCTTATGAAATCGTTCATTTGCAAGACAAAATATTCTTGGCAGTTATACTAAGACTGTTGTTAACGCAATGTTTGTATTGGTCGTCTGTAGCGCAATGGTAGCGTTTCGGACTCTTGGCCTTGAGGTTTGGGGCTCAAATCCAAGTGAGGTAATTTTAAGCCTACTTTTCACATTTTGCAAAAATGAGGAAAAAGTAGACTTATGAGATCGATCCGGGCAAATTTCTGTCTTTCTGTCTGTCTGTCTGTCTGTCAATCGGTCCTTCTCTCTGTCTGTCTGTCTGGCTGTGTGTGGGTCCAACCACCACACCCCCCCCCTATCAACTCCTAAACGGCTGCAGCAATCGAATCCAAATTTGGTATGAGTAAAGATCTATACCTGAATATCTCAAGCCCATATTTGAAAATTGTGTCAGTGCTACCAACTGCTGAAAAATCGCAATTGAAATTTGAGCTCCATGTCGCATATCTTGGAAGGTATGCATGGGAGCTATTTCAAAATTGGCGCACATATAGACAATAATATTTCAGTATAATTTCCAGGCGGCCATGCATGGCAGTGTTGCCAAAATGTTTCTAAGCCTGCTGATAAGTCCAATTTTAAATGCATATAACTTCTATACTATCAATTGGATTTTAACCAAATTTTGTATGTAATATGTGTACATAAACAGATATAACAGAGCGTATTCTTAAGAGCCACCAGGGCTGCCAACTGTCAATAAATATTCTCTCTATTCCTTTATCCAAATACCAATATATCAGAAAGTATGCAAGCCGACAGCTTTAAACTATGTACACGTATAGTACCTGACATTCTAGATTAATTTTGAGTAACTTATGTACGTCAGTGGTACCAACATGACTCTAAGCCTGCTGATAGGACCGATTTTTAAATACATGTAACTTCTATACTATCAATTAGATTTCAACCAAATTTCGTATGTGCTATGTGTACCAAAACAGATATGACTATGCTTATTCTTGAGACCAACCAGGGCTGCCAACTGTTAATAAATGCTGTATGTATTTTTTACCCAAATATTAATATATCAGAAAGTATGTAAGCCAACAGCTTTGAAATTTGCACACGTATAGTACCTAACATTCTAGATTAATTAGGAGAAACTAATATACGTCAGTGCTGTCAACATGACTCTAAGCCTGCTGATATGTCAAATTTTAAAATACAGTATATGTAACTTCTATACTAACTAATGGATTTCATCCAAAATTGGCACAACAAGAGATCATAATATTTCAGATTATTTCTGACCAACGCATGAATGACATTGTTGCCAACATGATTTTACGCGCGCTGATAGATCGAATGTCTAACTGCATGTAACGTCGATGCTATCCATTGGACTTCAGCCAAATATTGTATTCTGTACCTTAAGAGATGTGACTAACAATATATTCAGTCACCAGGGCTGCCAACTGTAGTGCCCTATTAGGCTGCAGGTTTATTTCGAACTAATTAGAAATTTCGATATTACCAACTTAATTTTGCTATTTTTCTAGATAGGTCTATATACTGTAGATTGGCATGAATCTTAAATTTCAAGAAAAGTAGGCTCTTTAGTTCGTCACGGAACTTCCTGTTTTACTAGATTTTTAGCCTACTTTTCACATTTTGCAAAACTGAGGAAAAAGTAGACTTATGAGATCGAGCAAATGTGTGTCTGTCTGTCTGTCTGTCCTTCTGTCTGTCTGTCTGTCTGGCTGGCTGTGTGTGTGTCTCCCCCTATCAACTCCTAAACGGCTGCAGCAATCGAAACAAAATTTGGTAGGAGTAAAGATCTATACCTGAATATCTCACGGCCATATTTGAAAATGATGTCAGTGCTACCAACTGCTGACAAAACGCAATTGAAATTTGAGCTCCATGTTGGATATCTTGGAAGGTATGATTGGGAGCTATTTCAAAATTGGCACACGTATAGATAATAATATTGGAGTTTAATTTCCAGGAGACCATACATGACAGTGTTGCCAAAATGATTATAAGCCTGCTGATAGGTCCAAATTTTAAATGCATATGACTTCTACACTATCAATTGGATTTCAACCAAATTTCGTATATGCTATGTGTACATAAACAGACATGACTGAGCGTATTCTTAATAGCCACCAGGGCTGCCAACTGTTAATAAATGCTCTCTTTTTTATCCAAATACCCATATATCAGAAAGTAGGCATTCCGACAGCTTTAAACTATGTACACGTATAGTACCTGGCATTCTATAATAATTTGGAGTAACTTACATACTTCAGTGCTACCAACATGATTCTAAGCCTGCTGAGAGGTCCAAATTTAAATACATGTAACTTGTATACTATCATTTGGATTTCAACCAAATTTCGTGTGTACTATATGTACCATAACAGATATGACTATGCCGATTCTTAAGAATAACCAGGGCTGCCAACTGTTAATAAATAATGTCTCGATTTTTGTTACCCTAATATCAATATATCAGAAAGTATGCAAGCCAATAGCTATAAACTTTGCACACGTATAGTACCTGGCATTCTAGATTAAACTGGAGTAACTAATATAGGCCTACGCCAGTGCTGCCAACATGATTCTAAGCCTGCTGATAGGTCCAGTTTTAAAATGCATGTTATTTCTATACTAACTAATGGATTTCATTCAAAATTGACACAAGAATAGATCATATTATTTCAGACCATTTCCGTTCAATACATGTATGTTATTGTTGCCAACATGATTTTACGCGCGCTGTTAGAGCCAATGTTTAACTGCATGTAACGTCCATGCTATCCATTGGACTTCAACCAAATTTTGTATTCTGTACCTTAAGAGATGGAACTAAGAATATATTCAGTCACCAGGGCTGCCAACTGTAGTTCTCTATTAGGCTACATTATGCCAGGTAAGTTATACAGTATTTCGAACTAATTAGAAATTTCGATATTACCAACTTAATTTCGTCATTATTCTAGATAGATCCATATAGATTAATCATTGGCATGAATCTTAAATTTTAAGAAAAGTAGGCTCTTTAGTTCGTCACGGAACTTCTTGTTTTATATTAATTGATTTATAACTACTTACACGTTATAATGTTAAGCATAAATAGTGTATAATTGCAATCGAAATTATTGTAGATACTTATTTCAAAACTCTGCTACCGCGATTAAAATTCATTGTCCTTGATCCGGAGTTTAAACTATTGTTGATGTTGTTTTTGTTGTTGATTGTTTAGGGGTTGCGGCTTTTTGGTCTTGTAGCCTCGTGTACTTGGGTGTGTATAGAAGTTGTCTGATAACCTGTGTCACTGTGGTGTCTGTAGGCTTAATAGTGTGTGTACTTGTATACCAGGAAGGACTTGGGTAGGAAGCTGTTGTTGTTGTTACATTTCAGGTGCATGTACATCATGGCCATTTAGCCCCGTGTACTTGGCTGAGTGTTAAATTTTGTCTGATAACCTGTGTTACTGTCATCGCTGTATTAGTGTATATATAAATCAGGTGAGGATTCAATAAATGAACGTATAATTTCAGTATAGCACGTGGTATTTCAACAGGCTACTACAACCAACATTCAATTATACTCCTTGAAAAGAAAAAAGAGTTATAACTTTACCCAGGCATTTAGGAGAAAGTAGGCTATACGTTCTTTACTGATCATCTTGTTTTTAGCTGGGTAATAATATGCTGTAGGGCTAATTCTTGTCGCTCGCTTTCGCTATCGCTTTACTCCCCAGGGTTGGCTTTTCCCACGGACTAAGCGAGGGATCCCACCTCTACCGCCACTGAGGACAGTGTCCTGGAGCTTGAGACGCTAAGGCAGGAGTACAACTGGGGTGTGTGACCATCACCTGCAAAGCGAACAGGGGCCTGAAGAAGGGATGGGAAGAGGGGGAGGGTTAGGCAAGGAAGTGGGAAGGAGGCGGCCGTGGCCTTACGGTTAGTGCTGTACCAGTATTTTCTGTATCAATAGATTACATTTATTTGTAAGAAGCAATTATTCATTTTACTGTGGAGATTTCAACATTTAGTTGAAAGTTATAGTCAGCATGACCCGAGGTTAGGGGAATCGCTTAGGCAACCCTGCTTTGCACAAGCGAAACTTGCTTAGTCCGTGCTCAGTGACCCCGCTCACACATGTTTCCAGTGATTAATTTGCAAGCAAGATGGCTGGGGTACAGCGGATACATAAAACCAGCCGATATATGTAATTACAGAGATCACAGAGGGGATCGACAACATGGGTTCATTATGAATAATAATTAGTCGTATTCTGAGGATATTTACAGAGATTTATAAGCCATAAAAACATTTTACATGTGTTTATCGCATTGACAGCAAGCAACTTCGATCGTTATCGATTGAATCGTGATGCATCTTGGGAAGAATCCTACAGAGCAGTCCTGAGGACTGACTTGGATAATAACTCTATTTGAAACTCTCTATATGGAAGTCTCGATCTGAACATTTGAAACTGTTCGTTTTACAAGTGCGGTACGGTAGTGGTGTTTTACTACATATACTGCAGGCACAATCGCGAAGACACGGGACGGTCTGATTAGCCCGGTGTTAACGTTATACACATTTCTGACAGTGCAGTGAATGAACATAGTGCATTCGCGAGGCTCAGTAAAGCTTGTTCGTGTAACAAGTGGACTTGTAATATCATCGTGTTTCCTTACAAATATACTGCTATGACATATGTGACGGAGTCGAGGGGAATTTCCAATCAGTTATTCCAATCTGCAGTTATGAATTGCTAAGCATTTAGAAGGAACGCAACTTGAAGCAGAGTTGAATATCTATTGTAACCAATGCTTGAACTATGGAAATCATAACCATGCGACATTTATGCATGAAGAGACTTAAGGAATCTCCAGATATGATACTGAGATAATTACTGCTACAAAATAATGAATAAACATGTCCATGTATCGTGGACAGCTGTTCGAGCAGTGACGGTTCGATCGCTATTTCCAGACCAGGCCTCAACCTTTCGACACCCAGGATGAAGGTTCGATCCCAAATGGAACAATGTGTGTTCTTGCACGCATTTATCTCCTTCAAGACATCATAAGGTAGCTGCAAATTTCATTATCAGTAGACAGTATGAATTAGAAGTATCTATAGACTAGCAGGTACCCGCGGCTGAGCACGCGATGAAGACAATGGGGATGATGCATTATTGCTGATAATTGGTCTATTCTATTTCAGCAATCTCGGCTGGGTGGGTTCATTTCAATTTGGAAAATTATGATACCTACATTATTAGTAAGAGACACAAAATGGGAATTCCATAGAGTTGAAAAAGTCTACAGAGTACGATATTACCTTATGTGAACATATTTTAAAATTTTGTTTTTGGTTTTGGTGGGTTTTGCCGAGACATGACGATTTTGATGTCTGAATACTCGTGAGCACGCCACATACAGTTGCCCATGAGAAAAACTGGTTCTGTCTAAATGTACACCTGCTGCTGTTAAGTGCGAGTCATTGCGCTTTGTTAGTAGTAATTGTGAATATTGTTTGAAGAGGGAACTGCAATCTTGCACACTGGAATGGCAAACCTATCGGAATATGGGGAATTAAATGTATTTTTCCTTAAGACTTTTTTTTGTAAAATAAAATGTTAAGTTCTGGTCTTTCAATTAATTTTGTGTAATTTTCCACAATTATTGATGATTTTCACGTCAACATGTAGCAAATATTTCTCATCTTGGCCGCTGATGTACATTATGTAAAATTTGCTTTAGATTGGTTAAATGGTGTACATTTGTGCCAAAGGGCCTAAATGTAGGGAATGGAGAGGGCTGTCCTAAATTTCATGTGAACAGTGTTACTTGCAGGAATCCACAGGGTAAGTACGTAAAATTTGGTTCAGATCGGTGAAACGGTGTAGATTTGTGCCTAAGGGCCGAAAAGTAGGGAATGCAGTGGGCTGTCTGAAATTTCAATTGGACGTTAATACTCTTCGAATTTCAAAGTGTAAGTACGTAAATTTTGGTTCAGGTCGGTGATACTGTGTAGATTTGTGGCAAAGGGCCTAAATGCAGGGAATGGAGAGGGTTGCATGAAATTTCAAGTGGACAGTGTTACTTGTCGGATATCAGAGGGTATGTAAAATTTGGTCCAGATTGGGGAAATGGTGTAGATTTGTGCAAAGTGCCTAACTACGAACATGCAGCTTTATATATAAGGATGAAAGGTAGCCTATGTGTTAATCCAGGGTATAAGCCACCTCCATTTCAAATTTCATCCAAATCCATCCAGCCGTTTTAGTGTGGAAAGGTAACAAACACACACACACAAACATTCACAATATTATAACGTAAATAAAGATTAATAATGCTTTTTCCTCGTTTATATGTTTTCATTGTTATTGATTTTGGTGTAAGGAATTTTAAGGTTATTGTTTCTACAATAATTTCCAAGTTTTTAGTACAAACTAGCAGAAGTACCCGTTCTTCGAACGGTGTTCGTAGTTAACACCAGACATTATCAATTGAGCTACTGTGCAATGGTTAGCGGTTTGTCATTCCATCAAGTTTATCAGAACGAAGTTAGTTTACTGGGAATATCACACACACTGTTAATTTAAGGCCCTTAAAATGTAGTTTTCGGAGACCCTTTATAGATTCCCGAATTTTCTGTCTCACATTGAGAAGCGCAACATATGCTTTGGTCGTCCTTGTAGGATAATTTTTATGTTTCGCATATTTTAGCATATATTGAGAAATTTTTCTCTATATCCACCTTATTACTGTATGAAAAGTACGGTGAAGAGTTTTATAAATGATTGGTGTATTGACTCTCATGGTTACCATACCTAATTTTAAGATGCACCAAGCATCCGAACACGAGGTATAGGCATACATAAAGATACACAGAAAGACAGCCAGACAATTCTATTGTCTACAACATATTACTCAGATATCCAAATAATGTTATATCTACCACACGGTATCAAATAAAATCATCCTTATGATCAACCCTTATGTCGACAAAAAAAAAAGTTAAAATGTGCTCTCAGACTAAAATCACCTAACGTGTACTTCCTGACGTGAAATACAATTGAAAGTCTTGTAGAAGAAACGCAATACACGTCACATAAAAACTGACCCTCTACGTTGTGCTAGGTGCCCATACACAGGAAGACCCCTTTCATAAATTATAAAGGCTTGTGGTGCATGAAAATTCAGGTTCTCTAGACTCAAATTGCCCAAATTCCTAAAAGCCGCAAAAAATTATAGTTCAATTCAGGAATTTTTGAAAATAATGTTGCTGTTTGGAGATATAATAGACCTTCTGTACTATATGTCGAACGTGAAAATTGCATGAAAAAATTCTGGGTTACCCCTTCACCCACTTAATTGCATTGATGAATTATACGGTCTACGTTAGTTCCGTGATAACCTTATAGCCATTTGCAAACTTTCACAGAAATATAATAAATGTAGTGGCATTGCTTCTTACAGAAATAGATGGAAAGTTGTATGCCACCGCTTGAGATAATGTTCTCATGGTTACCGATTTGCATTCCTTCATTAGTTTGTTAAATTAAATTAGTTTTCTGAGAATATTTCAGAAACTGTTGGATTTAGAGCCTTATAATATAGTTTTCGAGGACCCTTTAGGGCCCCCGAGTTTTGTTGCTGGCACCGAGGGGCTTTGTCTCGTCGTTGTACGCCATAATATAATACTAATAATAATATAATATAGGGAGAAATTATAACACCTATATTTATTATTTTTTATTCAGCCAATGGCCATGTACTTTTCTTTTCAGGACGGGTCAGGGAAGGGATATTATCAGAGAAAGAAGCATTCACATCGCGCTTGAGCAAAATGGAAATGGCCTACCATTTAACTAAGGACATCTATAAGAAAAGGTCAATATCCTTCAACGCAAAACTGAAACATTACTGCAGTGTCATCCGTCCGGAGGTCTTGCATGCTTCTGAATGCCTCACGATGAACAAAAAAGGCTTGGTCGAGAAACTGGAGGCCAAAGAAAGAAAGATGTTGAGAAAGATATTGGGTTCCATCAAAGACAATGGGGAATACAGAAGACGGCATAACCATGACCTATATACTCATGTGGAGAAGATAAGCAACGTCATCCGGAAGAGAATGTTGCCATTTGTTGGGCATGTGAAACGAATGAGCCCAGCGAGACTGACCAACTGCAACATAACTTACTTTCAGGAGAGGAAAACAAAATGGGCCTGGTTCATTGAACTGGATAAAGATCTGAAAGAAGTGGGGATTACACCAACAGACATTCAGGAGTGCGTCCCACTCAAAGGGAAACTTCAAGCTTGTAAAGGTTTCCAAGGAAAACCGAAGCTGAAATCGGGAAAGATTTGGACCCAGGAACGGAAGGAAGTCCACCGAGAACGAATGCGGGCGTACAGGGCAAACTTCAAAGCTAGTAGGAGACGGTTGGAATGACGCGGTCCATAGATGGCCTATACGAAATGAATGAATGAATGAATGAATAATATGAGGATAGGAATATAATAGACCTGCCGTACCTCACCCGCAGGTGTAAATCGCGTGAAAAATTCTAGAGTACCCCTTGATCCCCTTAAGCGCATTATACGTATTGATGAATTTTACGGCTTAATTTGGTTCCGTGATAACCTTCTAGCCGTTTGCAAACTTTCACACTAATGTAATTAATGGAATTGCATTGCGTCTTACAGCAATAGATGGACCTCTGAGAATCCGTTGGCTTGGTTACTGGCTTGCATTCGATCATTAGTTTATTAAATTAAATTAGTTTTCTGGGAATATCTCAAAAACGGTTGGTCTTTGGTCCTGAAATGTGGTTTTCGGGGACCCGAGTGTTGTCTCTCACATTGAGGGGCTGAAAATGTGTTTTGTCTCGTCCTTCTACGCCTATTTCAGCATGTATTTTAAGGGGGTAGGCCCCCTTTTTATGAGAGGTACGGAGAAGAGTTACATCAATGATTAGTGTCGTGCCTCTGATGGATATCTGTACCAAATTTTACGTTGATACACCCAGCCGTTCTCGAGTTATAAGGGAACAAATTTGTCCACAGACAAACAAAAAAACGAACAGACAGACAGACAGACAAAAAAAATATTTTCGCGTGCATCCATCATAAAACAGTCTGAAACGTGTAAACAACTCAAATTTCCGTAGAAATTCAGAGAAAAACACACATTTTCATTTTTATATATAGAGAGATATACTGCACCGCTCGGTGTTGATCGTGTTTTATTGCACAGATTTTGGTTTTACTCGCTAACCGTTGTAGATATACGAAAAGTGATAAGAACCTTTCGGATAGAAAATTAAATGTTAAAACTCATGTATACCATCAAAAGTTTGCTATTTATTAGCGTTCTCTTTTTATTTGAAAAGGAAATATGAAATTTTGAAACCAAAGGGTGTAGTGACGTGACAAATGTCGGTTTTACTCGCTAACTGTTGGAGATACACGAAAAGTGATAGTGATCTTTCGGATAGGAAATTAAACTTCAAAGCTCGTTTGTGCCATCAAAAGTTTGCTATTTCCTACCGTTCTCTTTTTATTTGATATGGAAATATGAAATTTTGAAACCAATGGGTCTAATGACGTCACTAAAATGGTCGCCATTTTTCAATAGTGCAAAATTTCGAAATCAAAAGTATCCTATATGTAAACCTGGTAAATCAGCTACATCCATGCAAAATTTCATATAAATCGGACCAGTGGTTCTTGAGTTATTGAGTAACAGACAGACAGACAGACACACACCATCTCATTTTTATATATTAGTATGATTATAATTTGAAAGGTTTACACAGACAGTACTTTATCTACAGAGAATGGTGGGATCACTCACTTGACATAACACCAGTAAGATGGCAAACAGCTCGCGTATCTTGTGGGGAGAATCGGTGGAGGACGCTTACTGTAGTGTGCGGTCCCAGTGCGCATCATCCTCTAGCAAGCCAAGTGCTTTACATGCCGCTTGAAATGTTGGTTGAACCCCCACCCCCCACCCCCCCGCCACGGGTTTGAGGTCAGTAAAAGACTGAGGGCCAGGGATTTTATGTAAAAGGAGGCGGAGGTAGTAGCACTCAGCATTACCAGGGTGAACGGTATAAACTCTGCCATTGCATCCTGATCGTCTTTCACACCAGGATGGCCTGGGACTGGCTTTCCTTGTTTCCTTCTCCAAAACTTCTGACCTATCCAAACTAAATAGGATCGAACTTCACAATATAATAGTGTTGAAGGAAATTTATCGGATCGGCATAGTTCGAAGAAAGCAAGAAGAGTTGTGTTTGGAGGGCTGTTAAACTGGTCACTTATTACTTCTACAGCATTATCATATAATTGCCGCTCTCTATTCTGGGTTATAAACGCATCTTAATGTAAATCTGTCACCACTGTTCGAGCAGTCTGAATTGGAGGGTGAAAGTAATTGGCTGTGGTTTAGTTGTCTTTGTGGTTAGTGTGATGCTTTAAGATGGAACATGCAGCTGATGGTATGATCTTTGTTACGTGTTTCAGTTATTAATGAGCGTACTTTTTACGTAATTTTTGGTATATTTGCATTATATAATATTTAACTGTTATTTTTAAAATTATATTTTCACTTATATTTTTAGTATGTCGCGTCACTCTGTGTCACTTTCTACTTAATGTTATAATGTAGATAATGTCTTGTAGTTGACGCCTGTTATAAGATATTTTGCATCTTTTAACAACTTACTTAGTTATTTTACGTTTTAGACGATGCCGCGCAACCAGTTCTCACACATTTACAACTATTTGAAGCACTGGATTCGACGATTATGTCAATTGTGGAACTTTATGACTTAGTTAAAAGTAAATTAGGGGTAGAAAATTGTTCTCAAGAGATAACTGAGTGCTCTATCCAACTCCTAGTCATAGATAATTTCTTGCATGTGTAGACGTAGCTTAGAAAAGGTCTTAACTGTTTACTATGATGTAAACAAATTTTATATACGTTGCTTTCACTCTAAATTCATGATTAAAACGTAAAAATGATTTTGTCCCCCTAGATTTCGATTTTGACCCACCGTGCGCTGGCAGTTCTCGAGAAGGACGGCACGTTACATGACCGTAGGATAGCGTTCATGAATGAGGAAGCAGAATATGCGCCAAGCCACCTCTGAGCTGCTGATGTAGCGTCCTGATTCATATCTCGCAAGTTTGTCAAACTCTCCGATGCTAAAAGTAGCTTGGTCGGAACCTTTGTTAAAATACTTGCAAATGTGCTTTATTGACTTAACAGAGTTGCAGTTCTCAACATTGATATGAGCTGAGAAGGTGCGAGATAGGACGGGGTTATAGGGTACCACCCAGCTATTGTCAATTTCCACTCCCTTTTTAATAATAGAAACCCCACACTCCGAAGTGGGCAGCTTGCGATATTTGGGATACCCATCTTCCCCGGTTTGGTTTATAAAATTTTCAGGACGTCCAAAATGGCGCACGTAAGTCATGGCATCCTGAGTGCGTTCATGCATATAGAGCGGGCCTCACTTCTTAACTTTTTCTGATTGATGCGAATCCAAAGTAGTCTCTTCGTCTCAATCTTTGCACACATATCAACCAGAAACTGATTGAGAAGATTGCGAAATAACAAAAGATAAGAATTATCACCCTCACGCTCAAATATTCTGAAGCAGTAAAAGTTAGCGGCAGACACGGTCTTCTTCAAAGGTGCTTGAGTGCAGTTGTGACGTTCAGGGATATTAATGCAGTAGCCATCTTCTCCACGGCAGAACATAAGCGGCTATTGCAGAGCATCATACGCGCGATGTGTTTCACTAATACGAAGCAACCAGCTATCTCTGCCGTGGAGTACAATATCCCTTTTCTCAAACTCCTGACCAGTCTGCAAAGCACCAGACAACTGGTAGGGGCGACGCGATGCAGCCCGCATTGCCTGGCAACAATATACTTAGGCATTATTGAAGCTGTTCATATAATCGCGGTTTTCGCGATTTGACCATGATCCCGAGTGAATTTTTTGAAACTATTTCTTAGCGAGCACCTATGGCCCTTTAGGAAGCTGCATACCAAATTTCATTCCAATCCGTTTGGTGGTTTCTGAGATTTCGTGATGAATGAGTGAGTGGTATTTGACAAATATATAGTAGAAATCGCGGTGTTCCCAGTTTGACCATGAACCCGAGTGAATTTTTTGAAAACCGTTCTATGGAGCACCTACGGACCTTGAGGAAGCTGCATACCAAATTTCATTCCAATCCGTTCGGTGGTTTCTGAGATTTCGTGATGAATGAGTGAGTGAGTGACTGAGTGAGTCTGAGTGGTATTTGACAAATATATAGGAGAAATATAATTATAGTAGATTACCTTTTTCACCATATTTTTATATTATGTTGGAAATGGACTTGTAGATTAAACTTGACGCTTCTGTCATTTTTGTCTGCTAGTCTATTTTAGGTTTTGATTTGTCCTACAGTCAATTTTTGTGTAGATAGTCATTTTTGGTATTTCAGATTTTAGAACATCGATATTAATTTTTTGAAAATAAGATATGAGCATTATAATTAGTTGAGAAGAAACATTAGTCAAGAAAAACGTTTTAGGAGAAGACTACGATAGTTTTATATAAGATTATGTATAGGAAGAAGAATAATTACAACACATTTATGAACATTCTACAAGGTTTATTCTGTTACTTCGTGGATTTCATAACATAATTATTTCGTCGTTTCATACAGCATTGCATTTCGAATGACTGTATTATTTTACATGAAGCTAGATGCTTGTATTGAAATCAAGTAACATTTTTGAAGTTGAAATTTGCAACATTTTGTGAATTAGGCAATTATAGCAATTTTTTAGTAAAGTTAATTGAGTACAGATATTTTTATTAGATTGGAGAAACTTCAGTTTTCGCTTTAGAAAATTCGAGTTGGTTTATTCTTTTCTGATTTCGTACAATTCTAATGGTTTTTATCGCATCCTATTAATATTAAGCATTTCTCCATGGTGTAGAATTATACGATTTTCTTGAGAGGCAGACCTATTTTGAATTTACTTTGCGGATCTGAATTGAATCTCGATATCAATTAAAATATTATCTCATATGAAAAATTATGTGATATTTGGAATTTATATGTGAAGTGAATTATGATGAAAAATTGAACCTCGATATCAATCAAAATACAATCTGTTATGAATAAATATGAGATAGTTAAAATTCATATGTGAGATGAATTATAGTGAAGAATAATTGAACTATTGTGATAGATTTTTCCAAGAGTGGATTAACACTAAGATAATCATTTTAATTGTGAGATATGATAATTCATGATATTAAATAGAAATTTATATAACTTTAAATTAAGTGAGGAAAATTACAATACAGCTATTGAATGATATTTTTCGGATTAAATGGATCAATACAGGTCGTTTAAGTATATTCCGATATCGGTGGATATCAGGAGATAATATGAAGATTTGTATAGAGAAATCTCTAGTGTGAAGAGATTGATATTTTTGGAATGGAATTTTATGGATTACGCGAGCTGAATCGTAGTCGCTGAATTATATAATAAATATTATTCGTGAATAGAGCACGGTCATTGAAGCCACAATCCTGAAATTTAAGAATTACCTACCATTAGAAGTATACTGAAGGAAAATTTATTTATTTTGAATCAGATTGTTAATCATAACTAATATCACAGTGTGAAACGTTAATTGGAGATAATATGATAATGATATAATTAAAAGAAGTTACGATTGCTAATACTAAGAAAGACACTACGTTTGATTAACTTAGTTGTTTGTCAAATAAGACATAATGATCATAGATAATTTTAAAATTTTAATGTTGATGGATAATAAGAATCTTGGCGAGATTTGATAAAAGGAAATTATTGTAAATTAATGTATAATCTTAAGAAGTGACAAAGAGGAAATCTGACATTCTACAGATCAGAGCGTGGAATGTTAGAAGTCTGCTAGGAAGTGGAAAGTTAGGAAACTTAGAAAGGGAAATGGATAGGTTGAGGTTGGATTTGATTGGGATTAGTGAAATGCGCTGGCAGGAAGAACAGGACTTTTGGTCAGGAGACTATAGGGTCATTAGCACTAAATCGAACAATGGCCAAGCAGGGGTTGGTCTCATATTGAGTAGGAAACTTGGACAGCGGGTGGAATGTAATGAGCAATATAGTGAACGGATTATTGTAGCAAAAATCAATACCAAACCTACGCGCACCACAGTGGTGCACGTCTATATGCCTACCAGTCAAGCTGATGATGAGGATGTTGAAAAGGTTCACCAAGAAATAGATGAAATTCTGCGGTATATCAAAGGTGATGAAAATGTTATAGTAGTGGGAGATTGGAATACTGTGGTAGGAAAAGGGAGAGAAGGGAAGATTTTAGGAGATTTCGGATTAGGTGAAAGGAATGATCGAGGAAGCAGGTTGATGGAATTCTTCACCGAGCATGAGTTGGTCATAGCTAACACCTCATTCAATAACCACAATAGAAGAATATACACATGGATGAGACCAGGAGACACAGGGCGTTACCAAATCGACTTCTTTATGGTCAAGCAGAGGTTTCGAAACCAGATTTTGGATTGCAAAACATATCCTAATGCTGACATAAACTCTGACCACAATCTGGTTGTAATGAAATGCAGATTAAAGTTGAAGAAACTGAAGAAAAGTCAAAAGCCGAAAAAGGTGGGCAATAGACAGACTGAAAGTAAAGGATGAAAACGAATGATTCAAGAACAGTATAAAGGAAGGACTAATCAAAACCCCTAAACAAACTTCAATTGCAGACGATTGGGCACTTTTGAAGAATGAAATAACAAAATCTGCAGAAGAAAACATGGTAGGAAAGAAAGAATAGGTAGAAAACCGTGGATCACTCAGGATATACTAGAATTGATGGATGAAAGGTGGAAACACAAGAATGTAAGAGATGAAAAGGGGAAAAGCAGAATACAGACGTCTGAGAAATGAGGTTAACAAGAAGTGCAAGGAAGCGAAAGAAGAATGGTTGAAAGAGAAATGTGCAGGTATAGGAAATTTTCTGAAATTAGGAAATGTAGACACAGCTTATCGAAGGATTAAGAATACTTTTTGGGAAAAGAAGACTAAGTGCTGTAATATTAAGGACACAAATGGAAAGCCTCTAACATAGAGGGAAGAAAAGGTTGAGAGATGGAAAGCTTACATACAGTGCTTGTATAAGCGAAAGGAGATTGAGAATCGTGTAATGGAAAGGGAGGAGGAAATTGATGAGGATGCAAAAGGAGATTTAATATTGAGATCAGAATTTGACAGAGCATTAGAAGACTTACGCGGGAACAAAGCACCAGGCATAGATGATATACCGATTGAGTTGCTACGCTGCATAGGAAATGAAGGTCTGATCAGGTTATTTCACTTGGTGTGTAGAATTTATGAGACAGGTGAGGTACCCCCTGATTTCAAGAAGAATGTTATCCTCCCTATACCAAAGAAATTGGGAGCTGACAGATGTGAAGATAACAATCAACTTGATTACTCATGTTTCAAAGATCCTGTCTAGAATAATTTACAAGAGGATTGAAAGCCAGATAGAAACGGAGTTGGGTGAAGACCAGTTTGGATTCAGGAGAAATGTAGGAACAAGGGAAGCTGTACTAAGTCTTAGGCTGATTTTGGAAGGTAGAATAAGGAAGGATAAGAGAACGTTCATGGCATTTGTAGACTTAGAAAATGCTTTTGAAAACGTTGATTGGACTAAATTGTTTGACATTTTGAAATCTATTGGAATAAAATACAGGGATAGGAGGGTGATATACAATCTTTACAGAAACCAGACAGCAGTCATTCGAGCTGAAGGACATGAGAGAGAAGCTGGTATTCAGAAAGGTGTAAGGCAAGGCTGCAACGTATCACCCATACTTTTCAATCTTTACATTGAACAAGCAATGAAGGAAATCGGAGAAAAGTTTTAAGTGGGTGTGAAGATTCAAGGAGAAATAATTTCAACTCTGAGATTTGCTGACGACATCGTCATCTTGGCCGACAAGCCTGAGGATTTGAATGAGTTTTTGAATGGTATGGACTCCGTCTTACGGAAAGAATTCGAGAGGAATATTAATAAATGTAAAACAAAAATACTGGAATTCAGCCGAAATAAATCAGAAACCTCTATGGAGATCAAATTGGCAGGTGAAAAGCTGAAGGAAGTAGGAGACTTCTGTTAATTAGGAAGCAGAATAACCAGTGATGGACGAAGCAAAGAGGATATAAAAAGGAGGTTGGCTCAGGCAAGGAAAGCATTTCTACAAAAAAGGAATCTGTTGACATCGATTATAGATTTAGGTATTAGGAAGCCATTTTTGAAAACCTTTGTCGGGTGCGTGGCACTGTATGTAAGTGAAACTTGGACTATTGGTGCAGCAGAAAAGAGGAGAATTGAAGCATTTGAAATGTGGTGTTACTGGAGAATGATGAAGATCAGATGGGTAGATAGGGTTACAAACGAAGATGTTTTAAGACGAGTGGGAGAGGAGAGATGTTTCTGGCGACTGCTAATGAAGAGAAGAGATAGGTTTGTAGGACACATACAAAGACACCCAGGAATAACAAGCTTAGTTATGGAAGGAAGGGTCAAGGACAAGCACTGTAGGGGTAGTCCAAAGTCAGAATATGTTAAAAAGATTGCCTCGGATGTAGGGTGTGGTAGCTATGTAGAGATGAAACGATTAGCTCAGGACAGGGAAGCATGGACAGCTGCATCAAACCAGTCAAAAGACTGAAGTCTCAAATTACAAAAATGTGAAATCGTACATCGATAGTTCTGTGGACAGAAACATTGCATAGTGATGCAACAACGATACCAGATTCGTCAGTCATGAGACGGCATTAATTTGATTTTGTCTTATAGTTGTCAGACTTTCGTCTTACAACAAATTTCATCGTTTATCAGTCAATAAACTGATTCATCCATTTAAATTATTCAAGCAACATTCCCAAAGTCAGCCATATGCCCGAGATTTGTTTTTCGATTCTTCGAGTTCTCTTTGAGCTAGTTTTTCGTTTGTTCCTTACCACTGGGGCTTTCTTAACGCATTCTCTTTTCTTGATGTGTCCTTATCCCAGTTTGATCCATGTTGGCAGAATTTTGGAGGGTATATTTAAGCCGGGTACTTCCAGATTCTGCGATCCAGCTATTTCATCGGCTTTCAACTGGTAAGACCATGTGGATACGGGTACAGTACCATCTAGGCATTTGCCCGAAGACGAAGTGGGAAACCACGGAAAACCACATTGAGGATGGCTGAGGTGGGAATCGAATCCCCTCTACTCAATTTGGACCACCCGAGACTGAGTAGACTCCATCCCAGTCCTCATACCACTTTTCAAAATTCTTGGCAGAGCCGGGAATCGAACCCAGGACCTCAGGGACGGCAACGAACCATGCTGACCGTCACGCTACGGAGGCGACCTAATTCTTGTCACCAATTCAAATTACTCCAATTGCAACTGCAAGTAATTTAAATACGTAAATTAATAATGAATTTGTTGGTTATGTTCATATATGTGATTGCACATTTCAGAGTTCTGGATTTCACAATTTCCCACTTTGGTATTATTTTTATTTACTTTCCTGTTATTAGTATTTTTAATGTGTTGAATTAGTTGTGGATCATATTATTATCTCCACACTTAACAAGAAGTTCCGTGAAGAACTAAGGCCTATTTTCATATATGCTACTTATGTTAATTGCCACTATCAACATACAAAATTTCAGTTTGATCGCTGTAATAGATTCGTAGATATAGAGAGCAGTCTAATATTACGGATGGTCGCCATGTTGGATTTGTATGTTATGTAGGTCTTAGAGTTATGTACTACTAGCAACCCGACCCGGCCTCGCCCGGGAACAGTTATGAATGCATTACGTGATAAGCGCTTTCTTTTTCCATTGTCAATGAACAACGACCAATATCCGTTTTAGTCTTGGCATGATGGGTTAAAATCACTGACTGGACTATTAATTATATTATCTTGGGACTGGATCTTGATCGTCAGCAATATATAAGATTGAAGTCGGTGGCAAAACAGAAAGTGGCAAAGGCTAAATCAGACCATTACAAGAGTATGTACGAAGAGCTCAACACAGCAGAAGGAGAAAATAATGTCTACAGACTAGCGAAGAATCTCCATCGTTCCACTCAAGATGTTGGACATGTTATGAGCGTTAAGAATGAAAATCAACAACCTCTACGGAAACCTAATGAGATCCTTAACCGATGGAAGCAGCACTTCGAAAATATTAGCAACGAAGAATTTCCGCATCCGCCACTACCAGCTGCGGATCCTGTACTTGGTCCAGTACCTGCCATCACGGTTGCCGAAGTGGAGACCGTTATGAAGTAAATGAAAAATGGAAAGGCAACTGGACCCGATGATCTCCCATCGGAGGTGTGGAAGATGCTTGGATCACAAGCAGCTCAGTTTCTAGCAGATCTCTTCAACAAGATCATCAATGAAAACGAAGCTCCTCTTACTTGGCTCAGCAGTGTAACAATACCAATTTGGAAAGGTAAAGGAAATGTGCACAACTGTCAAATTACTGACCGATTCGCCTGCTTTGCCACACTATGAAGATATTTGAGCGTATCGTGACACACGCCTTCGTGACATAATCAAGATTGCCTCAAACCAATATGGTTATATGAAAGGTACTGAACCCTTGCAAAGAAGCATATGAGACTCAATTTCGGGGGGTGTATCAGTCCATTTCGTAAAGTTGTTGTTAAGCGCTTCTTATAACATGAAGGGTAACATACAACAAAATAACATGCAGGAAAAAGTGAATACCAGGATTAAAACATATGAATTTAATAACAGATCAACAAATTTACACTATTTTCAACAAAAAGAACAAGGTCTCCCAAATGACACCCACTTGAATTAAATAAAATTGCCAAACTAGGCCTGATCTCAGGAGAGATCTTAAACATCTGGACCAAATGTCCCAAAATACTGCAATGACATGTGCGTGTGCGGCTTTTCTTTATGCGTTACGATGTGTACAAATTAATGTGAGATTCGTTACCATCCAGTAAACCTTCAGGGGACGAATCTGCATTGTCTTAGAGCTAGACAGACACGAGGAACCAACTAAACACTAATTAAACTAATCCGACACTTCCTACATTAAATAAGACAAAAATAATTTCCGGCTGAAATTGGAATCAAAGAACTGCCGTAGCAAACAACATTAACGCCTAAAATTAGGACTTTTCAAATCAACACAAGTAAATCAACACGTGACCAATCAAGAAAAATACACATACGGCCGCTTGCCATTTTTACAAGAAAAATACAAAATACACCCAACGGTGTAACAACAGACAAAATCTACCATATAAGCAAATGAAATGAGTCACAGAAATCACTAGGCTTAAAGCCAACATTTACATCATAAAAACAAATATTCATTTCATACGATATGCGGTAATTCGTAACGGACATGGCGAACTCCCAATTTAATATTATGATCCAATGACCATTAAAACGCCAGGTTTGCAACAGATAGCTTACAGGGGTCAGTCGGTCAGCTGGACTGCCTACACGATGAATCACCAGACATAGACGGGCGCAAAGTGGAATCAGCACATCTGTCAACCCACTTGTCAATTACCTCGACCTGCCGTAGCAATGGCTCGAGTCTCGAAGAAGCGTGCTCCCAAAGCACATAATATACGTGTGTATGTCAAAATAAAATATCTTAGCATTTCCCACGGAAATCCAAGAATTAGCACAGGACAAGGTACAGTAGCCTCTAAGAGCGCTCTGCCTTTCCATAAAAATACAACCACAATATTTGAGGGCGGTAGGCACATTCTACCCCTCATCACGAAGAATCAATACACACACCTTAACACAAGACACACACCAGAATCACACGTATGGGTTTGACAGAAACCTGAAATAAAGGACATAAAATATTTTCCACCGACTTGCGCTCCCAATCTAGTCCGTGACTAAAGAACCTGAAAAGGACTCTAAAAAAACTCAAAAATATAGAACTAAGGTGTTCTACAGTGACATCTTAACTTGTTGCGCTCGGCAACCCTAGTATGAATAAAAACCTGTTCGTAAAACATCTAACAACTTTTACCCCCTTCTCCTATTAAAAATGAATTTGAATAACAGCACCATTTATCGACCATGACGAATTTCGCATTCGCATGAATAAAATCAAAATATACACGCCGTGCATACTAATAATGACTCATAAGAAAAATATACAATCAAACAAACACTTTGGCCACGTGCCAACGTACATTTAAATATAACAGTGTCGACGCACAAAATCTAAATACACAAGAAAAACAATGAATAAAATTATTTACAACGTTCCCGCGTCTAATCTAGTTACATATTGAATAAATCAATGGTTTGTACATCACCGTGCAGCTTGTAGAAAATCAACCTCCATCCCAAGGCATTTCCCCACGGGAAATCTACTCGTTCATCGTCGACGTTCTGGTAGAGGCGTAACACTTCATTCCACCAATCGGCCTTCCTGTAGACATCTTGGCGTGGCTTCTTGGAAATAAATGTTCCAAGTTATTATTCTACCTAGCTAGAATCGCTATGAGCTACTGACTTTCACTCAAAAATAATGTCCTGGGCGATTACTCAACTTTGAACTGGCCCGATCTAAGCATTTGCTTACTTCACACGCACATATACATCACCAAAATATAACACAAAATTTACAGAAAATATTACAATCTTCGCCCACCACGCAACTGGCTTTTAACAAGTCTCAAATTACGTCTACCGCGTAGCGCTTATCTCGACTAGAAATCTCCCTCCGCTAAGCGTGCACTCTGCTCCCACGAGCACAATAAAATGTTCGTTCAGACAGACGTGAAGTATGCTCACTAGAGCCTGATAAAATCGCGTCTCAAACTGGCGTGAACGATGCTCCTCGGAGCCCGATAAAGTTATGTCTCAAACTACTCATCACCGATCAATTTATTAGAAACTGACAGAAAGGAGTGGAATGGGGGCAATCTGTGAAAATAATCTGTAATTTTCAACTCACAGACTTGGAACTAGTATCAATCTTCTTCTTTCCATCCAAACGTCTCAATGGACTCATGCGGAATCCTATCGCATCGGTGGTTCTTCATACTCGTGTTTTAGCGCCTTTTTTAAGGTACGCAAATCTCCGCGTGGTTTAGGCGTCCTCTCTCCTGATTCGCTGATTCAATTGTGTATCGGTTGGAACTTCACCTCTGGCACGCCCATAATGACGCCGACTTGGATGCGCGTTCACTCTGAATTTGTCCTTGAACTCGGCTTACCCGGTCATCGTCAGGAATAGCTACCACGCTACTTCTGTTGCAGTCGTTGCGACACACTACTTGTCTCCCCTTTGTCAATCTCCAACATGTACTGCCTGGATATCAGTAATAATAATAATAATAAAAATCATGAAGACTTATGATCGGCAAATCAATAAGGGTTCATTTATCCTCAGCATGGTTTTGAAATTCGAAGCAAGTGATTGATTTGGATTTTAAAAACAATATCCACAGTAGTATAGATAACATCACTTAAGTACCTCACTCGTCTCTGAGTGTGCATTCCACTGTCCCAATTAGCGTGCGCGCTTCTCGCTGCAATTTGCCCCCCTGAGATGTCATTCACACGTCTCGCTAGACCTTCCCCCTCTTACTCACACAATTACGACTTCGGCCAGACCTGCCGTCATGTTTCCAAACAAATCTCGCTCTCCCAGGTATCACGTAGCCACGTGTATTTGAGTGTGGGTTCTCAAATTAATTTTTGCAATATGATTCTGCATTCCTTGTCCTTATTACTCATCAAATGGTTCCCTTCTTCTTCCGCTCCCATCTTTTTCTTCCGCTAACGTCCTCTTCTTCTGCTACCGTCTTCTTTACCATATTTCCAGACCCTTGCCTGAAACTTCGTCCCGCGAATTTCTTCTGCTATTTTTCCGCGTTTCCTCCTGTCTTGTCACCTTTTCGGCATCCTCGTTACCCCGATTGTCGGGATTTCTTCTGTTTTTCATGGCTCGTCCCCGCTTCTCTTTCTCCGTTTCTTCTTCTGCATTCAATTCATCCAAATATTTTGGCGACTCAGCGTAACGCTCGTTCCATTCATCACGGAAACCTCTCTGGTTTTCTTGCCGATAATTCCTCTGATTATTCCATCTGCCGTCCCCGTTCCTCTGATATGGTCTATCCTGCCTTTGGTTTCCCCTCCAGTTAGTGTTTTCTCGCTGGTACGTCCTCTGATTGTGATTGTTGTTCTGATTGTTGTAATTATCACGGCAATTTTGGAAGTTCCTATTGTTATTATTATTATTATATTGGTTTCGACCGATGAACTCCTGCCGTCTGGGCGTAAATTGTGTGCTAGTGGACTCTGTCTTCGTCTGATTGTTCTGACTTTGACCGTTTTGATGCCCCTGAACTATTTCTGCAGTGTTCACGCATTCCATATTCCGTCTCCCGGTCTGCGGACTAACCATACTCGTTTCTTCCAAGTGGCGGAGTATCGCCTTGGCCTGAACTGCGGTTTTGATATTATCTGCCACTGAAAATTGCTGTATGTTCATCGGAAGCTGCTTGCCGATAGTTAATATCATGTTTTCCTCGGAAGGCGGCTCGTCAAAATCCCGGAAATTTACTAGCTGTTGACTAAAAAACTCAGAAAACCTTGTAGGGTGTGTGCTATGGTATTTTCTGGTATATAAGTCCATCCTCAACCCTTGCTGCAGTGAAGGACTCCAAAACTTCCTCAAAAATGCTTCTTTAAACTGGGCCGTGTCATTAAACGTATACTTGAAGCTTTGAAACCAGATTAAACTTGAGCCCTCTAAAAATTTCTCCACTAGACGAAGCTGTTTTGCGGGACTGACGTGTTGGTCATTAAAATAATCATCCAGCTGGCGCAAGAATGCTTTTGGAGTAGATCCTTAATTTTCCCTGAATTTGTCTGGTTTAAAATAATTTCCCCTAATTACTTGTATAACTTGAGCAGGTGTCACACCAGGTTGTGGAGTTGACGTCTCCCCTCTGTAATTGTGGAATGTGTCGCAAGTTATCTTTGGACTCTGACCTCGGCTCGTATCCTCAGCTAGCTTCGACCCCTCCGGACTTCCAATTCTTCCATGTTTCCCTACTGAATTTTCTGAAGAGAATAATGTGGCATTCTCTAAAGATCTTATCTCATTTTTAACGATGAGGTCTGCGTGTTTTTGGAGCTTGGACTTGATACTTTCCTCCAGAGCCTGTATTCTAGAGTTATTCTCGCCTAGCCTCTTTAATATAGTCAGCCTATCCCCTTTAGTCTCATTCATCTGCTGTTCCCAATCTTTCCGGATTCTACTCTTCAAATTGTTAATTTTTCCTTCGTTGTTTTCCTGATTCTTCTCAAGCTGTTCCCCTATTTGATCTTGTATCAGCTGCTGAGTTTTAATTAATTGTTCTCCTATCTCTTCTCGTATTTTCTCTTGATTTTTACTTAACTGGTCTTCCAAGTTTTCGCGCAAGTGCATCCGTTCTTTCTCCATTTTTATCTCCATTCTGTCGAGTTCTTTTATCAACCCTAACACATTGTTGTCGACTGCATTAATCTGCTCTTGTATGTTAATATTCTTCGCCTCTATTCTGTTGAATTACCCCTGTAATTCGTCCTGCGTGCTTTTAGTCCCTGCCGTATTGTTCACGCATGCTGTCTCGATTTGTTTCAGTTTGGCGGCTACCATTCCAACTAACTGTACTAGTTTGTCGTCAAATTTGGATTCTAGTTTCTTGATTTCTCCTAATTGTCTCGAATTATTCTCTGCCACCTCCCCTGCCAGTTTCTCTAGTTCTACTTTAGTACTCTGATTTATTTAAAGGGTGATCATCTCTAATTGAACTGTTTGTAAAGTTGCCTGCTCCGATAACTTGTGGTTAACTTCAACTAACTGTTTATTATTATCATCACTCTCTTCACGTAATTGAGTAGTTATGTTATTTAATTGTTTATCATTCTGTTCACGCAACTCGTGTAATTGTTTATCGTTATCCAATTTCTGGATTTGCAATTGGACCGTAATGTTACTATTCACGTCCTGTAATTGTTTATCACTGTGTTCACGCAACTCGTGTAATCGTTTATCACTGTGTTCGCGCAACTCGTGTAATTGTTTATCACTCTGTTCCCGCGACTCGTGTAATTGTTTATCAGTATGTTCATTTATCTCCTCTTTCATGCTTTTCAACTGTTCCTCCGTCTTTGCAGACATTTGCACAGACATCTGCTCCATCAACACTTTAATCTCCTCGATGCTAGCCATCGCAGAACACACAAATATATTCTGAGAAAAATAGGGTCATGCAATGGGATTTCAGTCGTACACACACACATGTCTTGATATTTAAATATTACATTGATTCTAATTTAAATAAATTTTCAGTAATCAAAATCTTACTGAATAATGACTCTTATTTCTAAACAACAAAATAACTCCCTTGTGATCTGTTTTTAAATTACTAAATAACAGAATTTACGAAAAACACTTTAATTAACCGAAGTTAATTACATGTAAAGTAAGGCAACACCTTCCTGCTTTAGACTGAGTTCACTAAATATGCAAATTTTCTAATTTTAAGCAGGGCGCCAGAACAAGTTATCAACAATATCAACTTCTAACCTTGTTCAACATTTCTAACTTTAAGAACTCAGTGATTTTACTGATACACATGGCGGTACAACTCGCCTCAATTTACTGAATTTACTCTTGTCCTGCTGACCTGGCATCATTTCTCATCGAAATAAGTATGAGGTCAACAAAGCAACAACAACAATCCCCACGTTGGGCGCCATTTTTGATATATGAACCCTTGCAAAGAAGCATATGAGATTCAATTTCTGGGGGGTGCAACAGTCAATTTCGAAAAGTTGTTGTTAAGCGCTTCTTATAACATGGGGTAACATATAACAAAATAACATGCAGGAATAAGTGAATACCAGGATTAAAACATATGAATTTAATAACAGATCAACAAATTTACACTATTTACAACAACAACAAAAACAAGGTCTCCCAAATGACACCCACTTGAATTAAATAAAATTGCCAAACTAGGCCTGATCTCAGGAGAGATCTTTAACATCTGGACCAAATGTCCCAAAATTCTGCAATGACATGTGCGTGCGCGGCTTTTCTACATGCGTTACGATGTGTACAAATTAATGCGAGATTCGTTACCATCCAGTAATCCTTCAGGGGACGAATTTGCATTGTCTTAGAGCTAGACATACACGAGGAACCAACTAAACACTAATTAAACTAATCCGACACTTCCTACACTGAATAAGACAAAATAATTTCCGGCTGAAATTGGAATCAAAGAACTGCCGTAGCAAACAACATTAACGCCTAAAATTAGGACTTTTCAAATCAACACAAGTAAATCAACACGTGACCAATCAAGAAAAATACACATACGGCCGCTTGCCATTTTTACAAGAAAAATACAAAATACACCCAACGGCGTCACAACAGACAAAATCTAACATATAAGCAAATGAAATGAGTCACAGAAATCACTAGGCTCAAAGCCAACATTTACATCATAAATACAAATATTTCATTTCATACGATATGTGGTAATTCGTAACGGACATGGCGAACTCCCAATTTAATATTATGATCCAATGACCGTTAAAAGAACAGGTTTGCTACAGATAGCTTACAGGGGTCAGTCGGTCAGCTGGACTGCCTACACGATGAATCACCAGACATAGACGGGCGCAAAGTGGAATCTGCACATCTGTCAACCCACGTGTCAATTACCTCGACCTGCCGTAGCAATGGTTCGAGTCTCGAAGAAGCGTGCTCCAAAAGCACATAATATACGTGTGTATGTCAAAATAAAATATCTTAGCATTTCCCACGGAAATCCAAGAATTAGCACAGGACACAGTACAGTAGCCTCTAAGAGCGCTCTGCCTTTCCATAAAAATACAACCACAATATTTGAAGGCGGTAGGCACATTCTACCCCTCATCACGAAGAATCAATACACACACCTTGACACAAGACACACACCAGAATCACACGTATGGGTTTGACAGAAACCTGAAATAAAGGACATAAAATATTTTCCACCGACTTGCGCTCCCAATCTAGTCCGTGACTAAAGAACCTGAAAAGGACTCTAAAAAAACTCAAAAATATAGAACTAAGGTGTTCTACAGTGACATCTTATCTTGTTGCGCTCGGCAATCCTAGTATGAATAAAAACTTGTTCGTAAAACATCTAACAACTTTTACCCACTTCTCCTACTAAAAATGAATTTGAATAACAGCACCATTTATCGACCATGACGAATTTCGCATTCGCATGAATAAAATCAAAATACACACGCCGTGCATACTAATAATGACTCATAAGAAAAATATACAATCAAACAAACACTTTGGCCACGTGCCAACGTACATTTAAATATAACAGTGTCGGCGCACAAAATCTAAATACACAAGAAAAACAATGAATAAAATTATTTACAACGTTCCCGCGTCTAATCTAGCTACATATTGAATAAATCAATGGTTTGTACATCGCCGCGCAGCTTGTAGAAAATCAACCTCCATCCCAAGGCATTTCCCCACGGGAAATCTACTCGTTCATCGTCGACGTTCTGGTAGAGGCGCAGCACTTCATTCCACCAATCGACCTTCCTGTAGACATCTTGGCGTGGCTTCTTGGAAAGAAATGTTCAAAGTTATTTTTCTACCTAGCTAGAATCGCTATGAGCTACTGACTTTCACTCAAAAATAATGTCCTGGGCGATTACTCAACGCTGAACTGGCCCTATCTAAGCATTTGCTTACTTCACACGCACATATACATCACACAAAATATAACACAAAATTTACAGAAAATATTACAATCTTCGCCCACCACGCAACTGGCTTTTAACAAGTCTCAAATTACGTCTACCGCGTAGCGCTTATCTCGACTAGAGATCTCCCTCAGTTAAGCGTGCACTATGCTCCCACGAGCACAATAAAATGTTCGTTCAGACAGACGTGAAGTATGCTCACTAGAGCCTGATAAAATCGTGTCTCAAACTGGCGTGAACGATGCTCCTCGGAGCCCGATAAAGTTGTGTCTCAAACTACTCATCACCGATCAATTTATTAGAAACTGACAGAAAGGAGTGGAGTGGGGGCAATCTGTGAAAATAATCTGTAATTTTCAACTCACAGACTTGGGACTAGTATCAATCTTCTTCTTTCCATCCAAACGTCTCAATGGACTCATGCGGAATCCTATCGCATCGGCGATTCTTCATACACGTGTTTTAGCACCTTTTTTTAAGGTACGCAAATCTCCGCGTGGTTTAGGCGTCCTCTCTCCTGATTCGCTGATTCAATCGTGTATCGGTTGGAACTTCACCTCTGGCACGCCCATAATGACGCCGACTTGGATGCGCGTTGACCCTGAATTTGTCCTTGAACTCGGGTTACCCGGTCATCGTCAGGAATAGCTACCACGCTACTTCTGTTGCAATCGTTGCGACACACTACCTGTCTCCCCTTTGTCAATCTCCAACATGTACTGCCTGGATATCAGTAATAATAATAATAAAAATCATGAAGACTTATTGATCGGCAAATCAATAACGGTTCAGTACAGAGACAATCGATGCTATTCACGCCGCTCGTCTTTTGATAGAAAGGCACCTAGACAAGCGGAAACCACTCCATTTAGCCTTCTTGGATCTTGAAAAGGCCTTCGACAGAGTACCTCGTGATCTAATATGGTATGCACTACGACAGCATGGGGTACCAGAAGCATATGTTCAATGGGTTCAGCTTCTTTATCGGATTGTCACCAGCTATGTCCGATGTGCTTCAGGAAACTCCGCAACTTTTCCCATCAGAGTTGGTGTTCATCAGGGGCAGCTTTGTCCCCGGTCCTGTTCATCATCTGTCTTGACACCATCGCAGCCGAACTACTGCAACCACATCCCTGGACCTTGCTCTATGCTGACGATATCATTGTAGCCTGCAAGTCTCGCCAAGAATTGGAACAACATGTTCAACGTTGGAAAACTGCACTAGACACCCATGGCCTACGACTTAATATTGGGAAGACAGAGTATACGGAGTGTGGAGTACCAAGTGAGGGATCTATTCACATTGATGGCACTGAACTGTATCCAAATACTTGGGTACGCTAATCAGTTCAGACGGCCGAACACTCCCAGATGTCCGAAACACAGTCAATGCTGCATGGCTGAAATGGTGCCAAGTTAATGGAGTCCTTTTTGACCGGAATGTGCCACTATATCTGAAGTCGAAAATTTACAGAACCGTCGTTCGACCAGTAGCACTGTACGGTACTGAATGCTGGTCAGTAACGAAGAGACATGAACAACAACTACATGTTATGGAGATGAAGATGATTCGCTGGACACAGGGACTTACTAGATTGGACCGCATCAGGAATGACAATGCTCCAGTTACTTTTGGTGTGGCTCCAATCCATGAAAAAATGCGGGTGAGCCGTCTGCGTTGGTATGGCCATGTACTGCGTAGCAATCACTCTTCAGTCACGAGAACTGCACTTGAAATCAGTCCAGAAGGCCAACGACCACGAGGGCGACAGAGAAAGCGCTGGCTGGATACAATGCGGGAGAACATGTAACTAGTGAATGCCACAACTAGAGACGCTCAAGATCGAGCAGTATGGAAGAAAAAGTGCAGAAAAGCAGACCCTGCAATAAAGCGGGATTAATGCTAGGAAGATGATGATGATGCATGTGCAACAAATTCTTGTCAGACGTAATTTAAAAATGGTGAGGTGCATGAAACACAATTCCCCCTTCCGTCCAATCTTAACTTGACTGTGAATTTTGCGGAACGAAAAGTTCACAGGCGAAATAAAGAAAAGCCGAGTTGCACTTCCAGGGAAACTCCAAACACACTCTTCTCTAAAGTTTTTAACTCAGCACGACTCGACGGTTTGCTGCTGGCTGTATCAGGGGCAATAAGCTCGTTCGCTAGCTAAGCTGTAACTGGGGTGATAGACTCGCCCCTAACTAGCTCAAAAAATGTCGCCTCAGTAACTGAATGGAGATTGTTGGAAGAAATGAAAACGTAAAATCATTTAACGTAGGCGATGTATTGAAGATAGAGATATGCTCTGCCAGAATTTTTTGTAGAACTTTTCATGCTGAACAATTCTTACACTCATGGTATATAGATATTTTTAAGGGTTTGCCCTGCGTAAGCTTAAAAAGCGCACAGACGTCAGTTTTTTCGACCTTTTCACTGAAATCGTTAGTGCTTGACTTCCTTTGGTCAGAAATAAATTATTTACTACAGAAGCCTTCCTCGAGATATCCTTTACAAAATGGTAAAAAAATGCATCAAAATCCATTCAGTGGTTCTTGAGATTACCCATGACATCCATGAATCGGGGACTTTGTTTTATACTAAGTAGAGATTATACGCCAATCAGTATAATTTAACCTCTACTTAGTATAAAACAAAGTCCCCGATTCTTGGATGTTACGGGTAAACTCGAGAACCACTGGACGGATTTTGATGCGGTCTTCACCATTCTGTAAAGGATATCTCGAGAATGATTTCTGTAGAAAATAATTTATTTATGGTCAAAGGAAGCCGAGCAGTAACGATATCAGTGGAAAAGTCGAAAAAACCTGGCGTCCGAGTGCTTTGTAAGCTTATGCTCGGCAAACCGTTAAAATATCTAAATACTATGAGTGTAAGAATTGTTCAGCATTGAAAGTTCTACAAAAAAGTCCGAGGGAGTATATGTCTATCTTCAATACATCGCGCACTACAAGTGTTTTTACGTTCTAATTTCTGCCAACCATGTCCATTCAACTACTGAGGCGACAGTTTACGAGCTAGCTAGGGGCGAGTCTATCACTCCAGTTACAGCTTAGCTAGCGGGCGAGCTTATTGCTCCAGATACAGCCAGCAGAAAATTGTCGAGTCATGTTGAGTTTAATTTTTTAGAGAAGAGTGATTGTGTTTGGAGTTTCCCTGGAAGTGCAACTCGGGTTTTCTTCATTTCGCCTGAGACACACAGTCAAGTTAAGATTGCACGGAAAGGGGATTTGAGCTTCATTCACCTCGCCATTCCCTGGAAGTGCAACTTTCATTTCGCCTGTGAACTTTTCGTTCCGCAAAATTCACAGTCAAGTTAAGATTGGATGGAAGGGGATTTGTGTTTCATGCACCTCACCATTCTTAAATTACGTCTGACAAGAATTTGTTGCACATGCATCTCCATGATAATATATTTAATAATCCAGTCAGTGATTTTAACCCATCATGCCAAGATGTAAAACGGATATTGGTCGTTGTTCATTGACATTGAAAAAAAAAAACGCGTATCACGTAATGCACTCATAACCGTTCCCGGGCGAAGCCGGGTCGGGTTGCTAGTATAATATAAACCCCCTTCCGTCCAATCTTAAATTGACTGTGAATTTTGCGGAACGAAAAGTTCACAGGCGAAATGAGAGTTGCACTTCCAGGGAATGGCGAGGTGAATGAAACTCAAATCCCACTTCCGTCCAATCTTAACTTGACTGTTTCACAGGCGAAATTAAGAAAACCTGAGTTGCACTTCCAGAGTAACTCCAAACACAACCACCCTTCACAGAAGTCTTAACTCAAAACGACTCAACGGTTTGCTGCTGGCTGTATCTGGTGCAATAGGTTCGCCCGCTATCTAGGCTGTAACAGGGATGATATACTCGCTCTTAGCTAGCACGTAAATTGTCGCCTCAGTAGTTGAATGGACATGGTTGGAAGAAATTAAAACGTAAAACCACTTATAGTGGGCGATGTATTGAAGATAGACATGTGCTCTTGGAGACTTTTTTGTAGAACTTTTCGTGCTGAACATATCTTACACTCATAGTATTTAGATATTTTCAACAGTTTGCCCAGCGTAAGCTTAGAAAGCGCTCGGACGCCAGGTTTTTTTTTCGACTTTTCCACTTAAATCGTTACTGCTCGGCTTCCTTTGTTCATAAATAATTTTTTTTCGGCATAAATCATCCTCGACATATCCTTTACAGAATGGTGAAGACCGCATCAAAATCCATCCAGTGGTTCTCGAGTTTACCCGTAACATCCAAGAATCGGGGACTTTATTTTATAAGTAGATATTACTTCAAGATTATTGTATACGTGAAGTATTGACACTTAAATCGCATGACTAGGATTCAAGAAGTAAAAAGGGATTTAAAAATATAGCACAGCTGCCATCTGTGATTATAAAAACAATTTAAATAAATTAGACGCCTGTGGATTAACATTTGTATACCCATTTACTGTGCCAAGTTTCACTGCACTCGGATGGTTAAATCGCGTGAAACGTCCATTTAAATATTTATACTTCGCATCGCCGCCATGTTGAATTAGTGCTCACTAGGATATTGAATGTCCTATAGGTGAACTTATGTTCATAGCCTCTATGTACATACAAATGTGCTGTAAATGATTCGAAGACATTGAGAACCGTCTAGATATTTCGGATGGTCGCCATTTTGGATAGTTGCACTATTTTGAGCCCGTTAGAGGAGGTTATCCGGGTACCATCCGCCGAATGAAATGGTACTTCGAAAGACCCCGTCCTTCGAACCCAACACCTTATAAGATCGGGTGCATTTCTTTGTAGGCTTGCTCAGCAAGAGGGGCTTGATCCAGGGGATCTGGGTCATTTAGCATGGAAACAGTCATAGACGCCCAAAGAAATACATCCGAAAAATACAAAGCTAGCAATAAAAAGAGATCCAGTCTTATGTTAGATTCGTGCGTGATTTATTCAAGTAAGACCCCTAAACTAACTCCGAGGGTCGACATCGGCTATTCCGCTACACTAATTACAATGATGAGCCGTTCCCTAGTTTGATGTACCCTCGCGAAGTCCTAGTTACATGAAACAAAAGCAGAACTAACTAGGCGCGTGGTACAAGAAGAATGAACGCGTAGCAAATTTACAAATAAATGACTCGGTATAATTTACATTTAACAGCTAGCAAACCAATCCCTATGTTAGGATGGTACCACGTTCATATTTAATATTTCATTTAAATTCAGTCTAATGCCTATGTGAACGAAAGTATTACGACGAGACGCGTCGTAAACAAAAGCTTATTACCAAATCTAATGATAGTTTGACCACTGACTATCAAAAAAGTACGTAACACTCTTATGTCTAACAGGAACAATAGGGTAAATACACTCGGGAATGAATAAATAAACACCCTAATACTAGCCTGCCTCCGCGAACTGACGTACTGTTTGTACCCAGTCGTCATCTCAAGCATGTGAGTTATGTTGGCAATGCGCAATCATCACTGCGTCTTTCAAGCTTAGAATCAAGCGGCCCACAAGTTACTGAGTATTGGTCCCGAAGATCCATGTCGTCGAAAAAAAGTAGTGTCAGCTCATTTAAAGGTCATCTCCCACATGGAAATGAATTGAAGTCACGGTGTCAATTAATCAACAAGCAAATGGTTGCAAATTTGTGGCTGTAATTATTTATAACAATTAATTAATCCGTTAGTTTAGGATAATTATGCTTTTGATTTATCAGAAGGTTTAGGCCTAAATACTGTTTAGTTAGTTCAATTTATGACACCAGTCGTAGGCGGCAGCATGTGATCTCGCTTGAGATTCACTCAAAGAACATGACTTCAACAAGTCAACAATTACACAGGTGGCGCGTCTTACTCCCATTGCGCGCAAGTGCATTGGTCGCCTTGGCCGTAGCTCAAAGAACGCCGGAATAAACGAACAATAAGGCGGACATTGATCCGTCCTGCCTAAATACCAATAATGTGTTCACGGACACAACAATTACACTTGCTAGCCTAATGTATACAGAAGCTGAATCAATTAACATTATTGTTTAAACCATTCTATAACAAGCCAGATGAATCAATGTCATCGGCTCAAAACATTAAAGGAATTCTCGTAAGTGGGCATCCCCTCACTTATCAAAAGTGGTGAAAGAAACAACAGATGTTGACAGCTCCCATAGCTGTTTGCCAAAGCAAGGTTATATTAATAACAGTGACCTTCAAAATTCCTAGGACTTGTGACGTAAATTAGCACACAAAATGTCAATATTGTCGTCTCCCGTTGCATCTCGGGTAAACCGTTATCAGCTGGCGCGCTCAAACAACTCTCTCACTGCATCGCGTACAGCTTTAGCATAGCAAAGATTGTGCTTCATAACGGATCATTTTAATCATGCAGTAGCACGAATTAAAGTCCTCAAGTGCTCCACAGATTGTATAAAAATATCTCATCACTTCCCTAACAGTGTTTCTCGGGATATTTTACCCTTCAATAAGATATAATGCAGTAATAAATTCAAAGAATACAAATATAAAGATGTCACACTCGTGCATCTAACTGCATCGACATTCGAAGATATGTCACTCATTCTCTCTATACGTGGGCTTTGATATGCGTGGCTTGACACTCTTCACAACAAAAATAAAACATCTAACCTCTGCTGCGATGTTTGAAATGATACGATGTAGGTTTGTCCACCAATCTTACTGTGTATTGGTTCGTTCCTCTGGAACTTTCACGTAGTGAATAGTACTCACGAAAAATGTCAAATAAAGAGTACAAAAATGTTTCAGCAAATTTCGGCTGAGAAATGATACGAATATAAAGCTCTTTCAATTTAAATAAGGGACCTAACTATAGGGTGTCCCCTAAACTTTCAGAAGCCTACACCTTCTGTTCTTAAGATGTCGTTTACATGACATAAAATCACAGCTCCTTGCTGGCTTATAAATACACTGAAAATACATGTGAATGTGCACCTGCCGTTTAGTACACGGACTGTGGTGTCTAACTGAAAGATTGTTCCAGTGCCAAGAAAGAAAATAGGTACATTCCTACCTAAGTGGTCAAATTATCGAGCCGTTTCGGCTAAAAATTACATTCAAATACTACCTCAACCTGTACAAACCTCGTACATAGACAATACAGGACTCACGATTGCTTCACAAGTAGATCAGCTTCCAGAACTCCCATTGGAAGGGGTTATATGCTTCCAGGGCTCCAAGCATATTCCTGGTTAAGGCTATGGGTTTCAGCCTGTCCTTGTGGTCCTCGTTCTCGTCTTGTACATGGTTTGTACCTGGTGGTGTTGATTGGACAATTCCATGGTGGTGGTTTATTTCATCGGTGTTTCCCTCACATTAGGAATCACACCATCACGATGCTCTCAGAATAAAGTTGAAGAATCACCAACACGTGGTGCATTAACGTAGGCATCATAGTTATCAAAATACACAGATTCTACGGAAATATGATTATAAAAATGCACACTGGCTTTAATAATTGCAGGTGATAAAAATACTCTGCTTTGCCTGCCACAGACTCTTGTAATACCATACACGTGGTATTGTTCACAGATTTTACACTATGTCAAATCGCTGTAAATCTGAACAATCACTGTCGCATGCGTGCTATGCGTAGCTTTATCATAATTGATTTTGTAGTAGCACACACTGGGCTATAAGACGTAGTTGTAGCTTAAATAGTTCACGTCTGCCTGAATATTTCACGTCTGCCTTTCAGACGGTCCTCGTGGTTAGTGAAAAATATGTTGAATTCACTCAATTAAATTTCAACTTTCAAAATCACGTAGCACTGGCCTTACCTGGCCGAAATAATACTTTTCGTAGACTTAAATCGTAATATGCAGCTCGATGGCTGTATATCGTAGTCCTCCCAATTATGGGGTATGCACTTGCCAAATGTAGCCTTCGTCTTAAAGACGGACAATCGACACAATACGTCCTGCCTTAGCGGGCTATCAAAACGGCGTGTTTGTGCATAGCACGGCTTCCTGGTTTGAAGGAAGTAGCGACTATTTTCTTTATCCTCCGCGTGTCTGCGGTGAAAAATACCTTTACATTGAAGTGATTTACATTTCCAAAAGTCATAGAATTATACAGAATTAATTATTATATGATCCTGAGATATGTGGCATTAAAATAGTAAGTAATAAATCTCTAGGAAGAAAGTAAGCTGTCCTCTCCGAAGTCAAAATAGCGGATTGTTCATGAGGAAGCTTCAGGGTGTGTTCTGTCGAACTGAGAATGTGAATTAAGTATGCTCTCAAAGAAATATTTGATACATGAGCCTAGGCGGGCTCAATATATACAGGCCATAGAATTATGTACCATTAAAATAAAATTATTGAGTAGGTTCATTATTCAAACTTTCACTTCGATCGCATGATTACGACATAAGCAATAAAAACTTGATTTTAAAATTTCGCACAGCCACCATCTTGAGTATATGGAAACAATTGAACAAAATTAGATTCCAGTGCATTACAATATGTATAATCATATATAGTACCATATTCCACTGTTTTCAAATGGGTAAATCGCGAGAATTGTCTATTAAAATGTTTCCAATTCGCTTGGCCGCCATATTCGTTTTGTACTTTATAGGTTTTTGAAAGTGACATAGAAAAACTTGTAGTAGTGCCCTTTATCGCCGTACAAAATTTCAGGGAGGTATTGGTAATAGTTTCGGTGATATAGAATGGCAGTGAAATATTTCGCACAGCCGCCATCTTGAGGTTATGTAAAAAAACTGAATTAAATTAGATGTCAGTGCATTACAATGTGTGTAAACATTTCCTGTACCAAGTTTCATTGCGTTTGGATGGTTAAATCGGGAGAAGAATCTATTTAAATTCTCAACTTCGCTTGGCTGCCATGTTGGTTCTGTAATTACCAGGTTTTTGAAAGTCTCATAGGTGAACTTCTAGTAGTGCCGTGTATCACCGTACAAAATTTCAGGGTCATATGTGTAATAGTTTCGGATATATTGAATGCAGGTGAAATAATTCGCACAGCCGCCATGTTGGATTGGTGAGACGTAATTAAATTTGAAGGGTACGGTCGGGGTCGGCCAAAATGTTGCTATGACCTCACTGATTTTCATTGCAATCGCTCCTGCCGTTTAAAAGTTATTGGAGGGCCACACACACACATCACACAGACACACATACGCACACACACGGACAAAAGGTGATCTCATAAGCCTATCATAATACTAATATATAACAACTAGTTCCCTGAAGAACTTTACTGCCTATTTTCATATATCCTACTCATGTTAATTGCCTCTATCAAAATACAAAATTTCAGTTTAATTGCTGTAACAGATTCGTAGACATTGAGAACCGTCTAAATATTTCAGATGGTCGCCAGGTTGGATTTTTATTTTAGTACTATTACATTAAGATTATTATGTACGTGTGGTATACAAACTTCAATCGCATGATCAGAACACAAGAAGTAAAAACGGGAATTTATAATTACGCACAGAAGCCATCTTGTGATTATGCAAACAATTGAAATAAATTAGATTCCAGTGGATCAACATTTGTATAAGCATTTAACGTGCAACGTTTCACGGCACTCGAATAGTTAATTCGCGAGAAACGTCCATTTAAATATTTATGCTTCGCGTCGCCGCCTTGTTGGATATGTGCTCACCAGGTTACTGAAAGTCCTATAGGTCAACATATGTTCATAGTCTCTATGAACATTAAAAAATTCAGTTTGGTTGCTGTAAAAGATTCATAGATATTGAGAACCGTATAATATTTCGGAAGCTCGCCATTTAGGATTGTTATATGTATAGGCCATAGGGTTATGTACCATTCAAGGACAATTATTGCCTAGGTTCATTATTCAAACTTTCACTTCGATCGCATGATTACGACACAAGAAATAAAAACTTAATTTTAAAATTTCGCACAGCCGCCATCTTGAGGTTATGTAAACAATTGAATTACAATCTGCAAAATCATTTACTGTACCACATTTCACGGCGCTCAGAGAGTAAAATCACGAGAAAAGTCTATTAAAATATTTCAAATTCGCTTGTTCGCCATGTTCGTTTTGTACTTTACAGGTTTATGTAATATGCATAGGTAAACTTGTATCGGTACCCTTTATCACCGTGCAAAATTGCAGGGTGATATCTGTAATAGTTTCGGAGATATAGAATGTCAGTGAAATATTTCGCACAGCCGCCATTTGGAGGTTATGTAAACAATTGAACTAAATTAAACTCCAGTGCATTACCATGTGTACAAACAACTGCTGTACCAAGTTTCATTACGTTTGGATAGTTAAATCGCGAGAAAAGTCTATTTAAAGGTCTCAAATTCACTTGGCTGCCATGTTGGTTTTGTAGTCACCAGGTTTTTGAAAGTCTCATAGGTGAACTTGTAGTAGTGCCCTTTATCACCGTACACAACTTTAGGGCGATATCGGTAATAGTTTCGGAGATATTGAATGCTAGTGAAATATTTCGCACAGCCGCCATGCTAGATTGGTGAGACGTAACAAAATTTGAAAAGCACGGTCGAGGTCGCCGGGAATAGCGCTATGAACTTACCGAGTTCCATTGAAATCGCTCCAGCCGTTTAGATTTTATTAGGGACACACACACACACACACCTCACACACACACCTCACACACACACACACACACACACACACACGCACACACACACGGACAAAAGATGATCTCATAAGCCTATTTTTTTCAAAATTGAAAATAGGCTAAAAATGAGATGGTGTGTGTCTGTCTGTCTGTCTGTCTGTCTGTCTGTCTGTTACTCAATAACGCAAGAACCACTGGTCCGATTTAAATGAAATTTTGCATGGATGTAGCTGATTTACCATGTTTACATATAGGATACTTTTAATTTCGATATTTTGCACTATTAAAAAATGGCGACCACTTTAATGACGTCACTACACCCTTTGGTTTCAAAATTTCATATTCCCATATCAAATAAAAAGAGAACGCTAAGAAATAGAAAACTTTTGATGGCACATTTGAGCTTCAAAATTTAATTTCCTATCCGAAAGGTCCTCATCACTTTTCGTGTATCTCCAATGGTTAGCGAGTAAAACCCAAATATGTGACGTCACTACACCCTTTGGTTTCAAAATTTCATACTTCCATTTCAAATAAAAAGAGAACGCTAAGAAATAGCAACCTTTTGATGCATACAAGAGATTGAACATTTAATTTTCTATCCTAAAGTTCCTTATCACGTTTCGTGTATCTACAACGGTTAGCGAGTAAAACCTAAATTTGTGCAATAAAACACGGTCAACACCGAGCGGTGCAGTATATTGGTGTACCCCTAGGGTACGCTATACCATCCCTTAAGGAAAATATACAAATTCCCAAAACTACAGACTTCTGATATAAAATTCTAATAAAATACCACCTACAAAATTACATGAAGAACACAAGTACCACATTCAGGAAGTCAGGTAGGCCCATGCCAAAGGCAACGACCTGAGAAAGGTGCACGACTCGTGAGGAATGTAAGAATTCGCCGAGCGTGCACACCAAAGTTATAAAAACCCTAAAGGTCAAGTGCTGGGAGCATTGATTACTCAGTCCTCTCTCAGTGCAACGACGTGCCGTACCGCTGCTGTCTTCAGGTCGGGTAAGTGTCTTAGCGATCTACATTCTAACCACTACACTACACATTCCCCTCCCCCTGTGCTTGGACTGTATTTTATTTATTATTGTCTACTAGTTTGAACTGCTAGCTCTTTTAGTGTATCTCTCAATAGAGATACACATTAAAACTCTAATTAACAGAAGCCACTGGTCTTACTCTTTTATTTATTTAGTCAGTAGGTTCCTACCCTAATAGATTCCACTTAGGTAGGACTTAGAAATAGCCTTAGTGTTTATTTGCTTAATCACTACTCTTGATCAGCACGTGTCCTTGATACGTGCCGACCACAGCGAACTCGCTACTTGCTCGCGTGCTCATAGCTCCCTGCAGACCGCGTGGCGCAGGCCTCGCGCTTTGGCTTACAACTCAATAGCTCTTACCAACTACCCCTTTACCTAGAACTACCCCGTCAAACAGCACATTGGGGAGTTCTCCTGGCTGATCACATAATCGATCTCCTTTCACAAAACACTCCCTACCTCTTACAATTTCGTCAAGCTACAATCCCAATTTAGATTAATTTCATCCCCTAGATTTAGTATTTGTACTGGCATCCCTCACAGATACCATACAAATGGTGGAGGCAGGGGTACCGATACGTTGATTTAAAGCAACGTCTAAGGGAGTTCAAACAACGAATTTCCGCGGAAAATATCCCTAAACCTCGTGTTAAGCCAAGCAAACGCCACCCAAAATTGGGAAAATTTTTTGAGACATAGAATTAGATAAAATCTTTCTACCCAACCCAAGCCCGCCCCGCTAGGAAATAAATTTTAAACGCCACCCTTACCTAACAATACATAATTTATAGCCTTATGAATACGCCCTTACAGAAGGACATACAGCAAAGACCCATGCTCAAATTTAAAAAGACCAGTAAGGTCCACCGTGTGTTTAGAGATACAGTACACACCCTAGCCACTGCTACTAGACCCCTACGCCCTAAAATCCTAGTTAAGAACCCCGACCTTATAACAGAAAACAACGTAGGCCAATTACTTGAGGAACTTGAGGACGCAGTTATACATATTAAACTAAAGTACCCAAAAGCAATCAGACAACGTCCCAACACACGGGCACAGACACAGAACGCCCAACAGTTGCCCCCAGATAACGGGGATAGTGACGACTTAACCCCCACATTACCAGAAGCTTTGTTACAACACCTTAGTGACACACAACAGACCTATAACGGGTTGCAGGTCCTGTTACAACAGCTAGACGAAATTACACACAACTCATCAAACGGGAAGCTAATTGCAGATATAAACACTATTGCAGCAACCCTAGGCGGACAAATTTACAAGGCGCTTTCCGCACTACAGGAGGTTAATATTATACACGACTTGTCGCTAGATAATATCCAGGGTACGGAGCAATTTAATCCGCAGGACGCTCCACAATCTACCCCTAATCATCCAGGCACTTCCCAAAGCAGGAATATACATACTACACCAATTCAGATCCACCACCAGCCCCTAAGCCACGCACACTCTAACGTTGCATTACTGAACGACGACTTAGAATCCCCAGTTGAGCGTAACCCCATATCCACCCCCAACAGCTCCTACAGCGCGAACATGGCCATGCCCACGAAGTATCCCATGATACAACCCACTAGATACCCTGGTGACAAAGAGGACCCCGAGGAATATCTAAGAGCCTTCAATCGAACGGCTAAGATTAATGGTTGGACGGATGAGGACAAGAAACGCCTCTTACCAGCCTACCTCACTAAATCGGCCCTCACATGGTATGAACTCCATGAGGCCACCTTGGCAGATGCCACGTGGGGACAATTTTCAGCTGCCCTCATGAACACATTTCAGTTGACCCCTGATGAGGATGACTTATATGATAAAATCCGAGCTCATACACAAGGTCCCACGGAAGGCACACAAGCGTACATTAATGCCAAGTTATTAATGTGCGAGAGATACAATAAGCACATGCCAGATAAGCAGAAAGTACGGCTCCTCATGCAAGGTATGCGCCCTACATTAGTTGACAAGCTGTGTACATCACAGAGTAACACAGTGCCGGAATTGCAAGCGAACATCAGGTTTATTGAGGAGGGCAATAAAATGACCCAAAAAGCCGTGGATCAGCATATCCGTACAGACAACGGAGATTTGCATCAACAGATCCGCGATCTGACTAAACAAATGCAAGAAATGCAAATCACGGCCATCCACGCTAACCCTAAAACACGCCCTTAGGGGGATGAACATAGAAATATATGGCGAGGGCCAAGGGGAAATCAACAGGGTCAAAGTAAACCTACCCACCCCCATTGGCGTAATACACCCCGGTAAGAGAGGCGAATTATTATTCGCAATACCAGGAGGAAGTGCCACGCCATAACGAGTCCCATCCCTTCCCGCGGACACAGTATCCAACAAATACTCGCCCACGCGGCAACACATCCCCAGACCGCACACCAAACCGTCATCCCCAATATAGGGACGACCGAAACTGGCAGCATAACCAAAACGCCAGATACCCACGACCACCTAATGCCACTCAATATCGTCGGCCAAACACCCCCGCAGCATGAGCGGTATGAGCCTCTATATGAAAGGCCTCCCCCAATATACCCTCAATACAGCCCTGTCCAAAGAGAGAGAGGACCGGAGGACTACCCGCTGCCCGACCACCCTCCACGGGATGAACGCAGGCGGTCACCCTCGCGTGATAGACACGGCTTTCTCCCCAAACCCCAATACCAACCCCGGCCAAATAACTGGCGAAACGAGGCACCTAGGGGACAGCCTCGGTACACCGAAAACAGAGGTTATTCCCAGGAAAAAAACTTTTAGATAGGGAAGGGCCAGTACCCACAAACTCGGATAACCCTTCCCTAACAACCAATAATCGTTCAAATCCACCCTCCAAAAGCGAGTCCAATGCTAAAGCCAGAAAACCGAAAGTCACCCCAACTGTCGCCCGTCAGAATACAGAGCAGGAAATCCCTCCCCGATCGCAGCTCCAGGAACATACGGTCAAAGGGGACGGGAATTGCCTTTTCAGAGCGCTTAGTTTTCTGCTCCATAAAACTGAGGACCAGCATAAGGAGCTCCGAACGCAGCTGGCCATGTACGTCATGACACATTGGGACGATTACAAGTATTTCCTCGCCGACGGTAATGATGCCTCATTCCCCAATAAATATGCACATGGGGATTATATGCTCCAAGATGGCACTTACGCAGGGGCAACAGAGATTACCGCCCTAGGCCACGTCCTTAAGACCAACATCCATGTATACACACTGGATAAAATGGCGCCAATGTTCTTACCGTAGGATATGACAAAGACCTACACCTCTTGTTCACGGGAAGTCCGAATGCGGGTCATTACAGCCCTCTCACCAACACATCATCTCACAAACCTCAACCGGCCACCCCTCAGAGTGGGCAGAAGCTCAGGAAAGGCATATTAAAGAACAGAATTAACATTTCCAACACTCAGAACGCGCCCGCAAATAGCACAATTAAGTTACCCGTGTTAAGCCCACCCACATTGATTTTACCCGTGGACACAAGCGGCCCGACCACTAAACCAGGTGCGGCAAAGCCGGTAACTTCTATAGACACCGGCGCAAGCACAGTATTTTCACAAACACCCGGATATAAACCGACAACCACTCAAACAAACCGGCCCTTTAGGACACCATTGCCCAGGCTAGGAATAACATCACGGGATAGCAAACATAGTTATAGATATTTATCGAGCCACCGAAAGCTCAAGAGAAAGCTTCGGACAACACAAGTGGCAGATAGACATGACACAGCTGAAGCGCGATTCCCAGTTTCACGGGACTCAGCAAAGCGTGTCAGGTTCAGTAATCAGGCCACAACACCGCGTTTGCTCGACACACGTAATAGACCGGAAGAACACACAGTCTCGCAGGATGCGATAGAAGGCGATAAAAACAAATCACCGTCCCAAAATCCCCTGGTTCCAATAATAACATACACTCTTAACAACATGTACACTGCAAAAGATGGACACAACATTACAGCCCTGTCTAGCCCGGCCAAAATTAACGGGTACCAAATCCAAATTCTAATTGATACTGGGTCAGCTATTTGCTGTATAAGCAGTAAGTACATCAACGGCGAGCGCATACGCAAGATGCCTATCAACACTTGCCTTGTGGCTGCCAACTCGCAAACCATTTCATGCTTAGGCATTACGGATGTACATTTGCAAATAGGCTCCTTTGAAACCAGCTTTCCCATGTTCGTCATTAAGGACCTTTCCGTCCCGGGAATCATTGGCACGAACTTTCTTGCCCAGTTGGAAGCCAATATCAGCTTTGTCACTAATAACATACGATTAGTGAACGGAGACCTTATTACCACACACCCAATATCATGCGCCCGGGACACATACAACCCCCGAGCGCATCGAGACGCGCAAGCACACCAGGTCTCTCCGTTGGTTACAATAGTACCGCCAACGAACACAGGTGCTGACACAAACACGCCCGCTACTGGGGAAACACAGTTACTAACCCCAGAGCAGAATACAAAACTTGAAAATCTATTACGAGAATATAAGGATATTTTTGCCCATTCCCTTGCAGATTTAGAGGTGACCGACTTAATTCACCACCGTGTGGAATTAACCAGTGATACTCCCGTTCACCAGGCACCTTACAAAGTTAGCGCCAAAGAGAGACAAGCTATAGAAACACAAATTCAGGAGATGCTCCAAGCCGGTATAATTCACCCCATCGTGTCCAATTATAGCGCCCCGGTACTCCTTACCCGAAAACCGGATGGTTCCCATAGATTTTGTACCGATTATCGGCGCCTTAATAGACTCATTAAGAGTGACAATTACCCGCTACCACGAACAGACACTTATCTAGAGACCCTGAGCGGGGCAAAGTACTTTTCGATAATGGATTGTTATTCCGGATTTTACTCAATCCCTGTATATAAACCCGATAGGCACAAGTTGGCATTTGTCACCGAAAACGGCCTCTACAGTTACGCGGTCCTCCCCATGGGTTTAAAGAATGCCAGTCAAACATTCCAAAAAATGGTAGACAAAGCATTCGCAGGCCTCAAATACCGCTCGGTATTAACTTACATAGATGACATAACAGTCTTTTCACAAACCTTCGAAGAGCACATTATACACTTAACCGAAGCTTTTGACAGGATTAGGCACGCTAAATTAAAGCTAAAACCATCCAAATGTCAATTTGCTAAAACGAAGGTCCATATTCTCGGCCACATTGTCAGCCGCGAAGGTATCACACCTGACCCTGCCAAAATCGCCGCAATTACCGATATTCCAATGCCGAAAAACATTAAACAGTAACGTTCTTTTATGGGACTAGCGAGTTATTATCGTCGATTCATTCATGGGTTTGCACAGATAGCTAACCCTCTCACTGAGCTTACACACGAAAAAACACCATTTATAATTACAAAGATACATAGAGAGACCTTTGAGAAACTCAAACATTTACTCACTACACCGCCCCTGCTCCAGCATTTTCAAGAAGGTAGACCCACCTTTGTACACGTGGATGCAAGCCAATTTGGCATCGGGGCAGCCCTATTACAAGAGGCCGATGGTGGAAAACAACACCCGATTACATACGCTAGCCGCAAACGTACACCGGTGGAAACTAGATACTCCGCTACCGAAAGAAAAATGCTTGCATTCTCGTGGGCCGTAAACTACTTCCGAACATACCTGTATGGTATACACTTTACGGTAGTTACGGATCACGCCAGCCTTCTCTACTGGGATAAATTTAAAAATCCTAATTCACGGCTTAACAGATTCATATTTAAATTGTATGACTACACGTTTGAAGTTAAACACAAGAAAGGAAAAGCGCACCTTGATGCAGACGGTCTCTCTAGACTACCCGTACTCGAACCACCTGAAGAGGATAATAATCATGTCTGGGATTCTTTACCCACATTTGCTGTCACTCAAATTGATACAAAACAGGAGCAAATAGACGATCCCCAGTTGGGACAAATTCGAATTGCTCTACAGGATCGCTACCAGGTAGATAGTAAAACTGCCCGCTTATCACGTAGATTTTTTCTTGATAAGGACGATATCCTTAGGTGCAAACCCACGGCCACATATGACGTCACACCCATTGCCCTTCCCACTACACTCCGCAACCATGTGATGACGGAATACCACTGTCCACCAATTAATGGCGCACATTTTGGAGTTCATAAAACATATTTACGCATTCGCAATAAGTATTACTGGGAGAATATGAAAAGTGATATTACAGAAGTCATTAAAACTTGTCACACATGCCAGAGATACAAACACCGCCCTGGTAAACCACATGGGTTACTCCACCCCATCCCTGTAGGTGAACTTTTCCACCGCATAGGTATTGACGTAAAAGATCCAATTACAACATCAGACAAAGGTAATAAATACATATTAGTGGCAACCGAGTATCTCACCCGATACATCATTACTAAAGCGGTCCCGAAAGCTAGCGCACAGCAAATTGCAGAGTTCCTCGTGGAAATAATTACCAAATACGGTACTTTCCGCACATTATTATCCGACAGAGGAACAGTTTTCACATCAAATGTTATCACACAGCTTCTCAAATTACTTCAAATTAGAGCATACACAACCACTAGTTTCAGTCCTCAGACGAATGGATTAACTGAGGCTATGAACAAAATCCTTGGCAGCGCGATAGCTCGTTTTACTAACGACAACGGCACGGACTGGGATAATTACCTCCCAGCGGTAACATTTAGTTACAACACATCCGTGTCGCAGGCGACCAAACACACCCCGCATTTTCTGTTACACGGATATCACCCGCGCAGTCCGATCGACAATATTTACATCCCACAGGATACACTCCCTAGCAACGTTGAAAGATTGCAGTATTTATGCACAGCCCGTAACACCGCGCGACAAAATATCCGTACATCACAAAACAGACAGAAAAAAACATATGATAAAGCTCACAAACACCAGGATTACAAACCCGGACAGCTCATTATGGTATGGTCACCCACTCGCATTAAAAATGTGTCCGAATTCCTAATCCCGAAATGGACAGGTCCGTTTAGAATCCAGAGAAAAATTTCGGACCTAAACTACCTTGTCAACATTCGGCACAATCACAAAATTATTAAAGACACGGTTCATGTACGGCGTATGAAACCATACTATTCACGGAAAACCACCCCCACACCTCACCCTCCCGCGGCTAAGAAACGCAAGCGCTAAGCTATTAGCGTCAGGGAGAAAAACATATTTTTCCGCCACATAACTCGAACCCAGTGAAAGGTAAATTGAAACAAGCGCGCCACGCGCTATGGCACTTAGTAGCCAGGATCGCAACCAGCACTCACTGGAAATTCCTCACACTCCATGGGACGAGAATTAATTATAGGTTGCATGTTTAATTGTAAGAGGTATAATAAAATATACCAGGTTATATTACATGTGTACTATATTATGATAAAGTGATGAATTTTGTTAACACAAACTAGCTGCAAATAGCGCATGGCTAGACACATATTCAATACTACTTAGGCCCTACATTTTCCCATAGGTCCCCATAGCTCAAATACGCCATACAAGCCTTGGCAAGGGCGCCAAGTAGAATGTGGCATATAGTCACCACACTCAGAGACAGGAGTCACCACCAAGTTTTAGTTGGTCATACAACATAACTCGACTTTCAGCCTAAAAATCCCCATAGGACATACTGACAGAGTAAGGTTGATAATAATTATACATTTATAATATGATAAGTGCACGAAAATTTTCATAGACAATACATGGTAGATAGAATATTACACATGTCGTCTACAGCGTGCAGCAAGCAAGGTCATGACTCTGCCGTAGCAGGCGGAAGTAACAAGACACGAAGCGCGCGGTCAGCGGAACACGCTCAGTCCATAGCAACAGGGATTTACGCAAAGTCACGTAAAAATGCCACACTCACACATGGCCGTGCGAAGCATGGGGTCATTTACCCATATGTGGGCCATATGGCAGACAATAGCAGGATTTCTTCATTATAGGGAAATGCCTAGACACTTTATATAAATAAAAATTAATAATGGCGCACATTTTTATAGAACTACTCGCATTTAGATTCACATACAGACATAATCGCAAAAAATTAAGTGAGCGAGCAAAGATCTCATTACCTATCGTAAGGAAATGTAAAATAACGGACCCTTGTCCTATAAACATACAAAATCAGAACACAGTTCGATTACCATAATATAAAACTTCATTATTTACACATACATCCCGATAGATATTATAAATAATAGCGACTCCATAAATTTCCAATAACGATATAGGAAAGAACAACTCCATAGATAATGAACACCTATAAGAGATTAACACACATTTTTTTTTCTTGAACAATTTAGAAAGTGCACGGATCCCAACAGTACCCCATATTAAGGAGGGATAACAGGCCGATACACTATAGGGCCACAGAATAGACTAACAAAATAACACATAGGACCTAATATACTATATAACGATACATTGATACGATTTTTCTAACAAACGCCCTTACAACCGTGATAGCGAAAATACATACAGTACAATAACACAGGTTAGCCGCAGTGCATACACACGATAAACACAGATTGGCGGCATTTATGGGAGCAAACGTAATACTTCTACACTCGTGCAGATGAACGACATGTCCCACACGGTTAAATGTAGACACACAATAACACAGGGTAGCAAATTCCACTGCAAAGGCAGAGTAACACTTGCGACAGTATATAGCAAGCATTGATATCATTACGCTCAGTATTGCGACAGTACACAGGTAGATTATTAATACCACAACCAATAGGAAGTGACACAATAACACAGGTTGTTAGAATATCACAGCGAACACCATATACAGTTCCGATAAACACACAAGTAGGAAACACGGGGAAAGGAGTTGACAAATACTTACATTTAGCACAGATAATCCAATATACTATAATCCACAAGAGGTTTTTAATCATAAATGTTAATTTGCCTCACACAGACTTCTTGCTAAGGCAGTATCCACACACACACTGAATCATGCTCTGCAGATAAGGCGGCTGCATGCGTATACAGATTAACGTCACCGGAGACGATAGTAGACCGCGACTCACGTGGTGAACACAGCGCTTCCGGCGTTAACACAGAATCTGTTCCACATTTTTTTACCCACATAGGGTATCTTTTTAGATAGCTCTGCTTTCTAGATTGAAGTGGATTTGACCACCAAATAACGTCATATAAGACAGACATAATGAACAGTTTTCATACAAAGCACAATATTCTCACTTAGCCAACGATTAGGGAAATCATTTGAAGTACGATTACAAGTAACAATCATGACATTAAATAGCCTACGACAGATCGGACGACTAGTTAATCTAGGCGATTGGGGTATTCCTCTAACGGTCTAAATAGTTTCTCATCTATCATCCAAACGCCAAGTACAAACTGTTCGTAATTGTCTACTTAATGACGAAACGATAGTCATCATCTTAACAAAATTAACTCAGCATTTCCATAACAGCCACAAGGCTCATTAAGGACCACAAATCCTTGCAGAGATCCCCTCTAGTTTGTATATACACAATAGAGCAACAAGTAACAGTACAATCGTCGGTTGGCCAAAACAATTTCCATAATTTCCTTTTGAGGCAACGTGGTACGACATGGCACATACAGATGTATGTCCATTAGTAACACAATAACGCCATGGCCCATAGATGTCCTACAGTAGACCTCAGGCGTTCCATAAGTCCAAAGCAGGTGTATGCCTACCTTCCTAGGTCAAAACACTGAAGGATAGATATCAGACATGAGTGTACAGATGTAAATATATTCGGCAATAAATACGTTACATGGTCCATAGCTATTCTACGTTATCTCACGGCGTACTTTTAAGTCCAGAGCAGGTGTTTGCCTACCCTCCGGGGATAACGATAAGGAATAAGTATCGAGCATAAACATAATCATGCCGGATTTTATAGATAATATTTAGTAAAGGCCCGAGGATTATCTTTAACATATAACAAGTAAATATACACTTGATTACACAAACAAGAATATACAGAATACGGAATACACTATCCTTAGACAAACACATCCGGTCAGGAAGATTCAATGCGTAATTTTCACTGCTATATAGCAGAACACCCGATAAAGGTAGCCCATTATATTCCCCCACGAACGATCTACCATGCGGAACGCAATATTAGCTGTGCATACACATATTGCTACACCCCGCCATATTTTTCATTTTCAAGGAGTGGAGAGTGCAAACCACTGACACACTTTCCTACACAATATTACATAGAATTACTACAGCCATAGGAATGCGGCATATGCTTCCAAACATGTAAAAACACAATCCAGAATACTACATATATTTTCCTGGAGTAAAAAGTGAAAACCACTGAAACACTTTTCTCCACATTATTACAGAGAATTTTTATACCCATAGGTGCAACATATAATTACGAACATACAAATTACACTCCAGCATACCACATGTATACTAGATAGCAAACACATTACTAATATACATAGCACTTATCACATTTCGGTACGATATAATGACAAAATAGTCCCGTTAGGATTTAGCCAAAGGAGGACATATATAGATTCCCAGAATACAGATGAATAGCTAATGACCTTTGCCCGAGGTGTACAATACGCCAGCTATACAGCCCAAACCGCGGGTAAACAATACATTAAATGCCTAACACGAGCGTTTGACAGTTCCTTCGCGGAGCGATAACAAAGCCTTAATGGTCCCAACCCACTCTTGTCGCTCGCATCCAATCACAGGAAGGACATGATAAACACGACCTGCTCCAGCCGGACAGCCAATTACAGGCTACAGGTCACGCCTCACACTGACGACAGGTGATATCTCACATACACAAGCGTTATCTCCGAACACGCCTCCCACGATAGATAACTTGTAAACGGCCATAATGGATTTAAGTCGCATAGTGCGCGCCAAATTTAAACGGCACTAGATGACAGACAGGTAGTTATTACAATATAATTCAAACAATAGGGTAACCAAATGATTTTATTTTAGTTTACCCCTATCATCCCTCAACCCTTTACGCCGGGATAACATATTTAACGGCCAAAAACCAATATTCTCGGGGATATTTACACCGCGCCGCGCTTTACAATAAATACGCCACATTTTATATCCTAGCGAACTTTTGATACATTTTTGCCCTCAGATACACTCTTATCTAAACACGCCAGCAAATATAGAACAATATGAACATATATCCGTCACAAAATAGGTAGATAAATCCACTTTCCCATTAGGAGGTTTTAATTTATTTTATTTTGGAATACGGCGATATTATTTAAAACATTATCTTTCAGAGTTAGACCGACAGAGTTATTCCAGGTGACAGCATGTCCATATAGCCACCATACATTGTCCCCCTTTTGAAACCCATAATTAAAAATCCACACTTAGGGATATTTATGGACATAGTTTAATAGATAGATGGCATTTATATATACCATTATTCCAGTTCAGAGGTTGGCAATAAATACTTACGTACCCCCCCCCCCCATTTTCATAGGGTGGATAGCGTGTTATATTTTTTTGCAGCGATCAACCCCATCAGTGGAGGGAATTACGACACATATAATGCGCTGCAATATAGCCTGGTTTAAGATACCTATACATAGGATCTCTAATAAAAATCCATAGACAATATAAATAGATGAAATCTATAGCCAATAGCTCTAGATAACATATCTAGACAGCACACCTAGATACAATTTATACACGGCATCTCTAGACAGTAGATATAGACGGAGTTTATAGCAAATACCTATCAGCAATAGCTCTAGATAGTATACCTAGATAATACCACTAGACAATACCTCTAGTTAAGGAGTTTTACTATATATAATAATAATAGATGACCAGTTTTTTTAAGATAGACTTTATAGCCTATAAGTCTAATAAATATCATACGAGCGTAAAAAACAGTCACATATTATTATGGCGATAGGTGCCATATATTACCCATAGTATGTCCATGCCACAGAGCACATTTACCTCTCATGATACACATTAAACAATATACAAATAACACAGATACACTTCTTCCCCTATCCATGCGAGGCACTATGGTTATTATGCAAATACCAGGGTGTATACCATGCCTTATCGCTCATGGTTGGATGTTAATGAACACTCGGAACCTTAAAGCTAACAGCTAGCGTTCCAGGCATAACCCTCTAACACAATTGCATGCTATGACATTTTTTTTCAACAATGTTTTCACCCTGCATGTTAACTAAAAGCATACAATGCTAATCCACATCCTTCAGCACGGTCACTAACAACCAAGACTGAATACCCAGATCCTACACAATAAAATCCTCACCTACACCGGTCGAGAGTTCCTACCCATTAACGTATCCATAAATCCCCGTAGGACCAAGATTCCGTGAACCTTTATTACCATCCCGTTACCAGTAATTAACAATTTTTTAACATACATACAATTACCCAATAACATGGGAATACCAGTCCACATCCCTCACTTACCTACTAACATGTGAGAAGGAAATATACGCAGCTGATATTAGCTGGAAATCCGATTAACCAGGCGCAATGATAATACACCGTGCCACCACAATTGTCCCCCCCCCGTATAACTACAACACCATAAAACAACTTTAAAACGCTAGACACTTATTCTTCATGGTTTACGCACGGCGATGCGCTTGGAAGGATGTGAAATACGTTTTCCAGTTGAAAATATATATTGAAAAATATTTTCCAGGCGAAAATATATATTAGTGTGTCAATAAATTGTACCCTTGACATGACATGACAAGACGTCGACGGTGACGATCGACGAGAGGTTATAGTGGTGACGCGCTAGGGAGGGCAAGCGCCTGTGTTGCGAGGAAGTACCTAGCCTGTCTCCTCTCAATATAGGGTTCGTTATACCGTTTTTTGCCCTAGCGTCGTCTAAACTATTCCTGCGGATGGAGGATTAATGGTTCGATGAGGGAATACATTTACCCCTACATCGAACAGAATACTTCCTCCTTCCCAAGACGACCCATAGGACTAAACGTTATTCGGTAAATAGAGTTAAGTAGATGCTCTAGAATAGGAGCAAACGCCTGCAGCGGCAGGTGTATAGGAATAAGATGAGTATTGAGAAAAGGGAGTAATGAGATAAGTGTATAAGGAGATAAGGAAAGAAGGAAATAGTAAGAGAATATGATAGTGAAATAAGGGTATAAGGAAACAAGGAAATAAGGAAACAGTAACAGAATGTGACAAGGAAAGAATACAAAATAATAAGGGAATAATAACACAAGAAATGAAATGAAATAATGAAACAATGAAATAATGAACAATTATATTCAGGGCCGAGGTATGCAGCACCGATGACCTCTTTGCTCATACCCCCGATGAACAAAGCGCACAAGCAGTAAATATAATGAAACTACAATTCTTTTTCCCTGGCCGAGGTAACATACATTATTGTGCCCCAGGAAGGAGAATATTCAGCAAATATAATGAAACTACGATTCTTTTTCCCTGGCCGAGGTAACATACATTATTGTGCCCCAGGAAGAAGGATATTGAGGTTGCACAAAAGGCAACATACACGATAATGAATAATAAAGGGTGGAGCAATGGTATAAAACAGAAGTAGATAGGAGTACAGAACAGTAAAATCATAGGAGACAATGCATAAGAAAGAATAAGGACATATAAAGGTGAATACAATAATGAATAAAGTTAATAGTGGAGCAATGGTATAAAACAGAAGTAGATAGGAGTACAGAACAGTAAAGTCATAGGAGACAATGCATAAGAAAGAATAAGGAAAGATAAAGGTGAATACAATAATGAATAAAGTTAATAGTAGAGCAATGGTATAAAACAGAAGTAGATAGGAGTACAGAACAGTAAAATCATAGGAGACAATGCATAAGAAAGAATAGGGAAATATAAAGGTGAATACAATAATGAATAAAGTTAATAGTGGAGCAATGGTATAAAACAGAAGTAGATAGGAGTACAGAACAGTAAAGTCATAGGAGACAATGCATAAGAAAGAACAAGGAAAGATAAAGGTGAATACAATAATGAATAAAGTTAATAGTGGAGCAATGGTATAAAACAGAAGTAGATAGGAGTACAGAACAGTAAAGTCATAGGAGACAATGCATAAGAAAGAATAAGGAAAGATAAAGGTGAATACAATAATGAATAAAGTTAATAGTAGAGCAATGGTATAAAACAGAAGTAAATAGAAGTACAGAACAATGAAATAATAGGAGACAATGCAGAAGAAAGAATCAAGAAAGCTAAAGATGAATACAATAATGAATGAAGATAATGGTAGAGCAATGATGTAAAACAGAAATAAGTAGGAGCAAAGTAAAGTGAAGTAACAAGGGATAATGAATAAGAAGGAATAAATAGAATATGAATAAGAGTTTAGTGCTTTTCAGTCGGTCAACACGAATGTACCCAAAAGAGATGGGTTATGCCCTAATCCTGAAATAAATTACATGAGATTAATAAACATTAGGATGACCAGTTTCGATCGTCAAGCGATCATCATCAGATCCATTACACTTAGGCTACAAAATCTATGTTTGAAATACAGGTGAAATTATTTACAATATGTACAATTATTTAGTTGCAGTATTGGTACTGCAACTGTCAGTGTATGCTAAATGCAGTATATATGTTAGGTGAAATGCTAAATGGTGATAGCTATCCGGAGATTGTACTTTAGAGAGATTATATGGTTGTAAACTATGGTTAAACTATAAAATTTTTGGCTAACTACTTATCTGATTTTCTTCCGTATTACAGCTACTCGCAGTTTTCGTGCTCACTGGAACTCGCTGTGCGGTCGACTGCGGTGGTTATCTTGACGACTGGTTTTTCCCCTGCCTCCTCCCCCCTGTCCCTACGTGCTGTGGGGAGTTATAGCGATGTGTTTATGTGAGGTGTTGCCAACCTAGATAAGATGTATGTTATTGAATGAGGTTGGTCCACAACTATTAAAGACCGTGGATTGGCCCTCGCCACGCGTGGAGCATAACCCATTCGAACTAAGCGTTGACGGTCTTATGAGGACGTCCCGGCATCTTTAATACTGCCGCGAATATGGGCCTTGGTTTATTGCAGAAGCAAAGTACATCGTACACCTGATCCAGATAACATTTACCTATAATTGTACATATTGTAAATAATTTCACCTGTATTTCAAACATAGATTTTGTAGCCTAAGTGTAATGGATCTGATGATAATCGCTTGACGATCGAAACTGGTCATCCTAGTGTTTATTAATCTCATGTAATTTATTTCAGGATTAGGGCATAACCCATCTCTTTTGGGTACATTCGTGTTGACCGACTGAAAAGCACTAAACTCTTGTTTACTAAGGCAACACTGAAAATATGGCTTCAAACACCACAAGAATATGAATACATACCAAATAAGAGATAAAGGTTGAAATAATACAGAGACTTAGGAGAAAGATGAAGGTGAAAAAAGTAAAAATAAAGGTAAACAAAGAATTAATAAAACATGGCCAATAGCAAATAAGAATATACATATTCTACTAATAAACATGTATTTCCATTTCAGCGTAGGTTGAAAACCTGAGGCGCTGATACCAGACAAAGCACACATGGTGGTGCACAATTTGAAAGCATGTATCGGGAGTGGCTCCATTTTGGGGCGCTCACCGACAACAACAATGATAATGATAAAGGGCGATTTATTAACTACAAATAATGTTTTTATATATGCTTCCACAGACAATAATAATGATCACAGGATAATTTATTAACTACAAATAATGTTTTTATATATGCTTCCACAGGATTAACCCCGCAAAGGACGAGGGAAAATGCCCTCTGAAATAATCATTTTTATATTATGGATCCACAACAATTGTAACAATTTTTTTTATGCAATAACCATATGTCTTTTCTTGTGTTACACAAATGCCCCACCCCCAAAAGTGTACACTCAAATGCCCTATACACAGCCCATAATACCCATTTTCAGGCACATATCCAGACCACAGTAGAGATATACCTGTGGGATATCCTCCACTGAAGGTCGGATCAACGAAGCAAATTAGCACCTAAAATGAGAGGTGCATTACGGCCACACAACTCGCGCCTATCTCTGTAAAGGACGAGTTGTGCAGCCAAGATGAATTCGCTCGCCCACAGGGAGCAAGCCATACAATAAAAAAAATTCTGTAAACAACTAGTATATCACCTGCAGGTAGTAGATAATAGATAATAAATAAGGGGTAATAGATAATAGACAATAGATTATAATTACATATTAAGTTAAGAAATACAATCGAAGGAAAGGTAAAAGATGTTGAATACAGTATTCGAAGGAGTATAGTTGCGCAACTACAGTGATCACAGAAGGAGTATAAATAATTATGAGAAATTGGTTTATTTGTTGATACAGAAGGATAACACATAAATAAGAAAGGTTAATTTTACTAGTCCAGAAAGACAATACAGTTAAATGTATTTGGTTTTGTTTTTATTGCAGATCGATGTGAATAAGCGAAATGAATTTTGTTGCTGTATTGATATGAATAATAGGGTTTTTATTTCAGGTTTTAATGGTTTTAATGATGTTACACAATATGAAGACTAATTTTTTTTAAAACATTGTTGATATGTAACCGAAATATGATCACTTTGTAATACACATTATTTTTTTCCTTTCCACTCTTCTAAATTCCACATTGTAAAAGTGTCGCATTTCTCCCCACACAATAAAACACTTTTCAATTTAAACCTTTAACTACACTGTGCGACACTTAATTTTCTATCTCTATACTCTATCCCTTTTACACACATACAGGGCACGCGAGAGCAGTTTTTCATCCCCATTGGAGGCAAGTAATTATATACTTGTATCCATGACCTCCCCATTAAACCCTCGGATGTATTTTTCCTCTCGTGTGTTCCTGCACCCCTTAATTTACCATGTTACAAGTGAAAATTTTATAATATGTCATGATTTATTTACCAAGTTATTATGTTCATTATGTTTGTACATCAAACATACAATAAGGGATCCAATTGACATCCCATCAAGTATACGCATAGTATGAAAAATAGTAAGCTTCACACCCCACTGTTGATTTTTACGAAACAAATTATAAAGAAATATTGTTCCCCTCACCACAGACAATTACACTTGGTCGCTAAGCACACCCGGACACCCAATTAATAGAAGGCACAATTATTCAGATTTCAACTTTCGACAATTAAAATTATAGCACTAAATTTATATTTACCCCCTAACTTACCCCTATCTTCTACAAGGCTACCAATCCACCCCCTACAACACCAACCATACAACGATGACCTAAATTAAAAGAAGAAAAGAAGAGAAGAGCAGAAGACAGAAGATTATCAAGAAAGAAGATGATGTCTTATTTTTTCAAAAAAAACACCCCCACGTCTTCGTCCAGTTATCGAGGTCGATAACTAACCCTACAAAGGGGGTTGTTGTACCCCTAGGGTACGCTATACCATCCCTTAAGGAAAATATACAAATTCCCAAAACTACAGACTTCTGATACAAAATTCTAATAAAATACCACCTACAAAATTACATGAAGAACACAAGTACCACATTCAGGAAGTCAGGTAGGCCCATGCCAAAGGCAACGACCTGAGAAAGGTGCACGACTCGTGAGGAATGTAAGAATTCGCCGAGCGTGCACACCAAAGTTATAAAAACCCTAAAGGTCAAGTGCTGGGAGCATTGATTACTCAGTCCTCTCTCAGTGCAACGACGTGCCGTACCGCTGCTGTCTTCAGGTCGGGTAAGTGTCTTAGCGATCTACATTCTAACCACTACACTACACATTCCCCTCCCCCTGTGCTTGGACTGTATTTTATTTATTATTGTCTACTAGTTTGAACTGCTAGCTCTTTTAGTGTATCTCTCAATAGAGATACACATTAAAACTCTAATTAACAGAAGCCACTGGTCTTACTCTTTTATTTATTTAGTCAGTAGGTTCCTACCCTAAGAGATTCCACTTAGGTAGGACTTAGAAATAGCCTTAGTGTTTATTTGCTTAATCACTACTCTTGATCAGCACGTGTCCTTGATACGTGCCGACCACAGCGAACTCGCTACTTGCTCGCGTGCTCATAGCTCCCTGCAGACCGCGTGGCGCAGGCCTCGCGCTTTGGCTTACAACTCAATAGCTCTTACCAACTACCCCTTTACCTAGAACTACCCCGTCAAACAGCACATTGGGGAGTTCTCCTGGCTGATCACATAATCGATCTCCTTTCACAAAACACTCCCTACCTCTTACAATTTCGTCAAGCTACAACCCCAATTTAGATTAATTTCATCCCCTAGATTTAGTATTTGTACTGGCATCCCTCACAGATACCATACAATATCTCTACATACATAAAAATTAAAGTTTGTAGGATTCTTTCGCAATTTCTACGGAAATTTGAGTTATTTACGCGTTTCAGACTGTTTTATTAAGGATGCACGCGAAAATAATTTTTTGGTCTGTCTGTTTGTTTGTCTGTGGATAACTTTGTTCCCTTATAACTAGAGAACGGCTGGGTGTATCAACGTAAAATTTGGTACAGATATCCATCAGAGGCACGACACTAATCATTGATTAAACCCTTCTCCGTACCTCTCTTAAAAGAGGGCCTATCCCCTTAAAATACATGCTGAAATAGGAGTAGAAGGACGAGACAAAGATCATTTTCAGTCCCTCAATGTGAGAGACAAAACTCGAAATCCACATTTTAAGGCCCTAAAACCAACCATTTTTGAGATATTTCCAGAAAACTAATTTCATTTAATAAACTAATGAACGAATACAAGCCGGTGACCATGGCAACAGATTCTGAGAGGTCCATCTATTGCTGTAAGACGCAATGCAATTCCATTAATTACATTGGTGTGAAAGTTTGCAAACGGCTAGAAGGTTACCACGGAACCGAATTAAGCTGTACAATTCATCAATACGTATAATGCGCTTAAGGGGGGTCAAGGGGTACACTAGAATTTTTTCATGCGATTTACACCTGCGGGTGTGGTACGGCAGGTCTATTATATTCCTATCCCCACATTATATTATTATTATTAGTATTATATTATAGCGTACAACGAGGAGACAAAGCCTCTCGGAGCCAGAAACAAAACTTGGGGGCCTCGAAAACTACATTATAGGGCTCTAAAACCAACAGTATCTGAAATATTCCCAGAAAACTAATTTAATTTAATTTAAGAAACTAATGAAGGAATGTGAATCGGTAACCATGACAACATTATCTCAAGGGGTGGCATCCAACTTTCCATCTATTTCTGTAAGAAGCAATGTCACTCCATTTATACCTTGCCACGGTGGGTGAGTGGTGGGTGGGTCTACTAACCCCAAGATTGCAGGTTCACTCCTGGCCGTGGTACAGGCCGGACGTTTGTTTTAGACGAGTGAAAAATCTTAATGGAAGCCTGGAGGCGAGTTACTACAGTACCTGTGTTGTTATCAGCTGCCCCAAGCGCTCCGATGATTGATAAAGCTGTTTCACACTATTGCTGAAGTATAGTCACTGGCAAATATAATAACGTTCTGTTCGTAACTACGTAACGTGTACTTCCGTGTCACACAATACTTCGACGTGGACTGTACTGTCTGCTCAAGTCTGGAATTCCATTACATCAGATCGGTGGTGACAAATGTGAAGTGATAGGGTGAGAGAGTGACTGTGTACAGGCTCACCCGCAGGCTTCAAGGTCAAGGGCAATCGTCTAAAACAAACGTCCGGCCTGTACGTGATTTTTGAACGGCGGCAAAAATACGACCCATATGTCATACAATGTTGGCATGTCAAAGAACCCATTTGAATTCAGTAGGCTGTGTTCATAATGGCAAAATTAACCTCAGGAGTTTCCGCCAACACAAAGTTCCTCATTTGTCTACTAGAAAGCGCTATAGTTTTCAAGGAGCTTAGATATCTACCCCCCTTGACTTTCATAGTGATTCAAGGAACAACGAAATTTCGACATGCAAGCTACCCTCTGGGTGTCAAACTACGAAGGTTGCACCCGGCACCCGAGGCCATACGATATTATTATTATTAGGCTACTCTATTTATTACATTTCTGAGAGAGTTTGCAAATGGCTATAAGGTTATCACGGAACCAACGTACAGTAGACTGTATAGTTCGTCAATGCAATTAAGGGGGTCAAGGGGTAACCTAGAATTTTTTCATGCAATTTCACGTGCAACATATAGTACAGAATGTCTATTATATCTACAAACAGCAACATTATTTTCAAAAATTCCTGAATTGAATCAGCATTTTTTGCGGCTTTTAGGAATTTGGGCCATTTGAGGCTAAATAACCTGAATTTCCATGCACCACAAGCCTTTATAATTTATGAAAGAGGTCTTCCTGTGTATGGGGACCTAACACAACGTAGAGGGTCATTTCTTATGTGAGGTGTATTGCGATTCGTCTACAAGGCTTTCAAATCTATTTCACGTCAGGAAGTACACGTTAGGTGAATTTAGTTTGAGAGCACATTTTATCTGATCATTTTTTTTTTTTGTCGACATACGGGTTCATCGTAGGGATGATTTTGTTTGATACGTATGGTAGATATACCCATATTTGGATATCTGGGTGATATGTTGTAGACAATATAATTGTCTGTCTGTCTTTCTGTGCATCTTTATGTACGCCTATAAATCGTGTTCGGATGCTTGGTGCATCGTAAAATTAGGTATGGTAAACATGAGTCAATACACCAATCATTTATAAAACTCCTCACCGTACTTTTCATACAGTAGAAGGGTGGATATAGGGAAAAACTTCTCAAAATACATGCTAAAATAGGCGAAATATAAAAATTATCCTAGAAGGACGATCAAAGCATGTGTTGCGCTTCTCATTGTGAGACACAAAATTCGCGAGTCTATAAGGGGTCTCCGAAAACCACATTTTAAGGCCCTTAAATTAACAGTGAGTGTGATATTCCCAGAAAACTAACTTCGTTCTGATAAACTTATGAAGGAATGACAAACCCCTAACCGTTGCAACAGTAGCTCAATTGATAATGTCTGGTGTTAATATATAACACCGTTCGAAGAACGGGTACTTCTGCTAGTATTTTCATAAAATGAAAATAAGCTCAAAACGTGCTATATTCTTTTGGGAAGATAGTGATTTTCGGAACGTTGAAGTGGACAGTGCATTTAGGACGAGAATATTTAGCGGAACGAATGGAAGTGCCGGGGGAGGTAGTGGGAGGGATAGTGTTTACAGCTCTGCTCATAGGTGGCGCTACGGGTTGATATGTTGCTAGTACGCGGCTATTCACCAGACAGCGCTTAAGTCTTAGGTGCCAAGAATTAGCATGGCTGTCGGCCATCTGTAGTAAGGTAATCTGTGAGTTAGCCCTTTTGATACGTAATGCCACATCGCACATAGCACCATTCTAGCAAAACAAACGGCTTTAAAGAAAATGACACTTGGCACCTTTCTAATGATTAGTATCGAATTGTAGTTGGAGGAAGGTTCTTTAACATGCCATAAATCTATCACATGGGCCCGTCGGCTTTACTTCCCCTCTGATGGAAAGCATACCGAGTGATTTTTAATGCTCTTCAAACATCTGATGATTTCGGCCGGGATTGAACCCACGATCTTGGGCATAGAAACTCCGCATGCTACCAACTACGCCGTAAATAGACAAATTTAGACACTCTAACAGTTACGTATTCAATTCCCACCAACTCTGCACCACAACTACTACGACAAATAAACATAACCATTCATCGCCAAATATGCCCATCTACACAAAGCAAACATAAACAGGCATACTAAACCAACAGCCACAAAACCAACAAAGACATCAACCACACATACTACCAACCTACACAAGCCAAACATACTAAAACAAAGCACGCTCACTAACAAACAATCATTCTACTTACTCCATAAATCCACCTATTTTCTTACACCAATCACATACCCAACCGAGGCAAAGCTGAGGCATGCCTATTGAGCCCGTATTCGGTCATGCTGGTGATGACTTTTATGTGAACCTTCATTTTTTTAATATCTGAGAGATGTAGGACGCGCCCAGGAAGCATGCTCTAGCTTCAGACGCACATTTGACTTTACTCAGATGCTCCAAATATTTTTCCTGTTAGATTAAAGATTGTATCTTTAATGTGCAAACTAAACCGGATCATCTACAGTCATTCTGCATAATTTTCCACGATGTGTTGGCCTAATAATTATTTATTTGAGACAACGGATGTAAGTAGTCGCTACACGACTCAGGAAGTATCGACGAAGGAACGCCAGATTCCGAGAAGGAGCATACCCCCTTGTGCATTGGTAACGCATAGACGTGTTTGTGTAATGGTCTGGTAGACCAGGGTTTTCGAAGGACCAATGTGTCTATTATCTGTGAATATCCGAGTAGATCAAGTATATTTTGGCACCTAGTGTGCCTGTAGTAGCAACGAGTGTATAATATATCCGAGTGAAATTGTGAAAATCCACGTTTTTGCGACCAAACACATGGTCATTTTTCATGCCACATGGCAGACATGTATTTTTCAACGAAGTTACAAATCATGGAAAATATCAGTGTTATACAGTAAATTGTACCATTAAAGCGCCAGTTCTACTAATTATATTTGAGCCGTGCAAAGGCCGAGATTCCCATTATCATGATTACTATGGTAATTGGCGATAAGATTTGTCATAAAAGTTATAGTATCTGTGGTGCAGGATACATAAAGTATCATAACTTCAGTGAGCAGACATATGTTCATTTTTCTACAAGTCTGCACTGTGTAGTCAGTGTTGATCAAAGAAAACTACTAACGTAGTGATCAAACACAATTTTTCACTAACCTACACGATGCTGATACTACACCACGTTATGAGAATCTTGTCCCGTTTGACCATGCTGTTCATCATGGCCTAAGCCATCTTGATGAGTGGGACATCGAACATCTAGCAGCATTACGAGATGGAAGAAGAGGAGAGAATGGCCATGCTTATGGCCAAGGAACGAAGGATTTTTGCCAAAGCCAATAGGACAGGATCTATCCTCAGATTTTCCGTGATGGACGAGGTGAGCTACGATGCGCCGTGAGTCATGCATTAATTCTCTTGTAAAGGTTATCGGTCATGGTGGAGTAGTTCTAGCAACCATACTTGATAACAATCATGTAGGTAGGTTTTTCATCTTTGTAGACACAACATTGGTGATTTTTCAACTTCATGAGCTTCCTCACCGTTTGAATTCTAAAGCTCATGGTGTGTTCGCACACTGGTTCAATATTGTAAAACATGTAATTTCCAAATCATGGAAACCAGAAAGTATCTTTAAATAAGGAGCAATAATTTTCTTTATCAGCTCATGCTGAATTTCATGTAATATATTTGAGCTCCCTTTTTGTAAATTATTAGCATGCCACTGTCGGACGTATCGTTTGGATGAGAAGGTTTACTCATCCCACCTTTGTGATTATTGAAAATACTTTTTAAAATGGTTTGAAAGCCACAAGATTCAAGCTGAATCTAATTTCTGTATAATGAGTGCAGCAACTTGTATCTCACTCTGATCCCCATTGCACGACAATATCGTATCAATTAGAATTAACACCAGGAGTATAAGGTGTTGTAACATATTCATAGTCATTTTCCGTGCCTTTTGTGCACAAGATGGTATAAATTTTATCCACAGTGGTGTGGAACATCTTTCAAAGAATTTCATATGGGAGAAATATCTTCGTTTTTATCTTCTTTGCTTTTGACAAAGCTGTTACATCTTTGTACATAATTTTGGGAAGTCTACAACATCACATTATAATCAATTCTATGGTAAGATTACTCAAGTGTGTATTAGGGTCACTAGTGAACAGTGATTTTGTGAACCCTACGTGTATTGAAACAGTTTAAAGACTTTGCCTGAGAGCAATTTACTCACACGCAGTGAGGGACGCTAGAACTGCACCGAAGCACATGACAGGTGTTTCCAAGGCCAATCATCCCGTTGCAATATTACCCATAAAACCAGCATGATTTCCAGTGAGACTTCGACTCTTATAATGACACACTTCCTACACATATTAGGTAGATTTCATTAGAAAGATAACTATTGCAATGGGTACCAAGTTTCGACTTCCGGAAAATTTCGACATATCTTCGCGTTTCACATCCCCTAGATCCCAAAACCAAAGTCAGTTTAAAAGTTTATACATAATTTATATATATATATGTATATCACTTTCTTGTGGACACGATAACTACCGCAATTTCGCACCAAACACTTTCATTTTTTTACATAATATGTATCCCTATATAATCTCGGTCGAGTTCGTTAATGGGCACAATCGGTTGATGGGGGTGAAAATGGGGGGCTTTTTTTTTTTCGAAAAAGTGAAATATCGCTATAACTCTCTTAATATTTGAAATATCGAATCCATTCAAAGTTCATACTATTTGTCGGATAAGGACCAAACATTTATGTTTGAAAAGGTTTTGATAGTACCAGCCATTGACCAAAGGGGTGGGAAAAAGTGAGTTTTTCGGGAAATATAATCATATCTCTCTTAATAGGCACAATATCAAAACCGTACAAAATGGATAATATTCGCTTAATAATTGCCTGAAACTTTTGTCTGGAAGAATTTTTGATATGACCCACCATTACGCCAAGAGATGAAAAAATGATTTCGGAATTAGAAGAAAATGCCAAGAGCCATCAGAGGTTACCATGACAACGCTTCTAAATTGATGAGGGATGAGCTCAGTGGTTGGCATGACAACGCAACTGCACGTGATCACATTTAGTTTTCTATCTGACTCTTTGGAAGCGGCTTCGGTGACGTAACCGGTAGCACACTGAACTTCTATACCCAAGTTCGCGGGTTCAAAGCCAGCCGAAGTCGTCGGATTTTCTAAGAGCGCTAAGAATCCCTCAGCATGCTTTCCTTAGGAGGGAAAGTTCCAACGTTCGTTGCGAGTTGATGGTTGTTGTGGCATCTAGTTGCCAAGTTCACAGCTAGGTGTCGTTTACGGTAGTATTTGGTACCAAAATTGGGAACTACTACTTGAAATTGACCGTCTGCAGTCCTTACCTGAATTACAGACTAATACAGCCATCACAATTAACACCGTTTATCAGACAGATTCTACACTCACCCAAAGTACACGGGGTTACATGACCGCGTTGTCGCAGCCCCTAAACTGAGGAACCAACCAACATCTCTGCGGGAGATAAAATTTTGCGTGAAGAAGTTAGACTGTTAGAACGTTACACATCAGTTTCCTAACCTTGCATAAGGACAGTGTGATCACAAGTATAAAAAATGAATCCCAAATGACAAGAAGGATACCGTGCCCATAAGACAATAAAATGTTAAAAATATGCATAGAAAGACGAAAACAAAGTTAATTAAGCTCCAATTGTAAAATACTTCCTGGCAATAAATGAGGACTGATCCTTCTACGAAACCCTGCTTATTTTGCCTATTATAGCCTATCCCCTAGTTTGCCCGGTGAAATCTACCTCCGCCTTCCGGCGTACCGAGATAATTTTTTTTGTAAGGAATTTTCTGATTCAGCCAAGCTTGTGAATGCTCGATGGTTAAGTAGGTCAAGTAACAGCAGTTACTAATTGCATTGATACAGGGTGACTCAGAAGTCACGAACTAATATTATATTTTCGCACATGTTGTAAGCGAATGAAGGTTAATTATTCTCATGATCTTATACGATCAGAGTTTTCATTGGATGAACCAGACATTTACTGCATAATTAGGTTATTTTCTCAATTTATGTGAATTGTTATGTCCGTGTGTTGACCCGAGGAGTACTATACTCTGTTTGTGATGGCCGGCATATCTTAGTTTTATACTAGACTGACCGAGGTTTTTGTAGTGTGCTCAAGAAGCCACGTATATTACTTTTGATTGGTAAATGAGCTTTTTCATAGCCCGTACTGTTATAGTGACGTTGCATGTCACATGTTTAGTTTGTTGTGAGTACCGTTCAGATAGCTCACATGTAAGAAGCCTTGGGTCATATGGTCATTCGTCATAAATAATGAACCCTTAAACCGACGATTGTAATGATCATTTCCTAAATCATGAAAACTCATTCTTATAAATCTACGACGATAAGATGCTCTTTAAATAATAACCGCTTGTTAAATCTTGATCTGATTGCCTACAGCTGACCGATGCATTGTGCAATTGAGATATTTTCCTGAAGGAATTGTTTAGAAGATCACACGTTTTGACTGACAGTGATCACTGGCAACCAGTAGGTTGTAACTCGGGGGCCGCAGTGACCACATGTTGAGACACTGTTTTTACAGAGCATTTATTTGTTTCATTCTTACACATTTAGATGACGAATGGGTGCAAAGAGTTATCCATTCTATCGTAGGCAGGGGAATACGAATCCTTTTGAGTGTTGTATTTTATTATGTTTGTAAACCCATTGTACCCTACTGTTACATTCTTTAGCTTTTGTTATACAGCTATTATTCAAATGTACTTATTGTAATCAATTGGCTGTTATCTTAGCTTTTTTGCTTACACGGACGCTTCTCGCCGTAGTTTATTATCGGCCAGGATTAGCCAGAATAGGTAACGTTAACTGTAAAGACGGGAGTGGTACCAGTTTAATTTAGCTTTGTTGTCATGATTTGACATTCTTCTGACATGATGTTTTCTTTCTAGAACCATCACTATTTTTGCTTGTATCTTCAATGAGGGTTGCTTTTCGTACCATGTACCAAGCTTTGCCTTGCTTTTCCTTATGTAATTATGACCTGTCGAGAGGGATAATATCATTCTGTTAGGAGTTGGTGTTTTTTTATAAGCTTTGTGGACTAGCCGATTTTAAACCATCCGATAGTAGGATAGGGGTTTGATTTTTAAGTAAATAATTCCATGAATTTTACTTAAGCCTGGATGTTTTCATTTATTAGTTTTGTGTTTTGGGGGTGCATTTCTTTGGGAGTCTTTGACATTGCTTATGATGGGGACCTGATCCTTTGGGATTTTCAGTCTTGTGCCGGCTAGCACCACAAGAAGTGCATCCGATCCTCTCCGGCAATGTGTTTGAAGGATGGGTTTACCTGGGAGGCCACGCACGGTTGGTGGTGACCAGATAACCTCCTCTAACGGGCACACTATATATCTCTATTTTTCAAAATTCTCAATCAAAATACCTACTATAGGTATATAAATAATAAATTGAGTTTCATACCTAATAAAACATTATCCACCAGAGGACATATCGTTTCTTTCCTTTCACACAACCAAATAATAATAAGCAATAGTTGACATACGTACTACTATTAAATAACTGATGCTGCTGCTCAACAAAACCAACAGAGACCAGGAAGACAGTAGACACACATACTGCCGAACTGGTACCTGGGAATTCAATAAACAACACCATAGTTTTTAATCTAGCAAACCAATAAAATTTATAAATTTACTCCAACCACCTAAATAAAATATACGCTTTTAACCCACTACTATGGAGGGGCAGAATACACAAACATTAACAAAACAAGATGGTAAAAGGAGCACTAGTCCCTACCAACACATCTATTTGGATGACCTAAGCAGAACACTAGATTAGGTGTATATGCCACATCTAGTCTCCACCTAAATCTCTACATCGTACAAAACTAAATCTCCGATTCTTGGATGTCATGGGTAATCTCGAGAACCACTGGATGGATTTTGATGCGGTTTTCACCAATCTGTAAAGGACTTCTCGAGGAAGGTTTTTGTAGAAAAACATTCATTTATGAGCTAAGGAAGCCAAGCAGTAACGATTACAGTGAAAAAGTCGAAAAAAATGGCGTCCGTGCGCTTTTTGAGATTACGCTGGGAAAACCGTTAAAAATATCAGTATACTATGAGTGTAAGAATGATTCAGCATGAAAAGTTCTACAAAAAAAAGTCCGGGAGAGCATATCTCTATCTTCAATACGTCGCTCACTATAAGTGTTTTTAGCCTACTTTTCACATTTTGCAAAAATGAGGAAAAAGTAGACTTATGAGATCGATCCGGGAAAATGTGTGTCTGTCTGTCTGACTGTCTGTCCTTCTGTCTGTCTGGCTGTGTGTGTGTCCCCCCCCCTATCAACTCCTAAACGGCTGCAGAAATCGAAACCAAATTTAGTATGAGTAAAGATGTATACCGGAATATCTTACGTCCATATTTGAAAATGAGGCCAGTGCTACCAACTGCTGAAAAACGCACTAGAAATTTGAGCTCCATGTTGGAAATCATGGAAGATATGCATGGGAGCTATTCCAAAATTAGTACATATAACTTCTATACTAACAAATGGATTTCGTCCAAAATTGGCACAACAAGATATCATAATATTTCAGATTAGGCCATTTCTGACCAGCACACGCATGACATTGTTGCCAACTTGCTTTTACGCGTGCTTATAGATCCAATGTCTAACTGCATGTAACGTCCATTAGACTTCAACCAATTTTTTATTCTGTACCTTAAGAGATGGAACTAAGAATATATTCAGTCACCAGGGCTGCCAACTGTAATGCTCTATTGGGCTACATTATACCAGGTATATTTCGAACTAATTGGACATTTCGATATTAACAACTTAATTTCGTCATTATTCTAGATAGGTTCATATACTGTAGATTAATCATTGGCATGGAACTTAATGTTAAGAAAAGTAGGCTCTTTAGTTCGTAACGGAACTTCTTGTTACGTTTTCATTTCTTCCAACAATCTCCATTCAATTACTGAGGCGACACATTACGAGCTAATTAGCACGTAATTCATTCATAACTGTTCCCGGGCGAAGCCGGAGCGGGTTGCTAGTTAAAATATAAAAAATATAACAACTCAACAACTAACTACTACAAATTCACCTATCAAATACAAATAAGTACAAAATAACCCATTTATTATCAAATCATATAATTATTACAAATTCCTTCACTTAAAGGGTAAAAGGAGCACCAGTCCTCTTCACGAGACACCATCACTAAGAGGTGTTATGCCGCTTGAGACTAGGAGCTTATTGGTGGCTGGAGAGGAGTTAATAAATAATAATTGTATTAATGCAGCCAATGGCCATTTACTTTTCTTTTCAGGACGGGTCAGGGAAGGGATATTGGAAGGAAATCGGCCGTGGACCTATTGAAAGGAACCGGCCTGGCATTTGCCTGGTGGTGAAAATGGGAAACCACGAAAACCATTTTAGGATGGCCGAGGTGGGTTTCGAACCCACGCTCTCCCGATTCCAGCGAGGCACGAGGTAGCGCGTTAGCGCTCTCGGCCACTGCGGCCGTTAGTTAATAATAATAATAATAATAATAATAATAATAATAATAATAATAATAATAATAATAATAATAATAATAATAATAATAACACAGTGACTGGCATTAACAAGCCCACTAGGAGCGTGGGGAATATTATTATGTCTTCTGTGCACTCAGCTTCTCTTGACTGTCCAAGGCGAGGGGCTAATTTGCTTTGATGTTTGCCATAAGCTCTAAGTGCCTGTCATAAAATCAATGAGTGACTAATAATAATTTATCCTTGCCCAAACTCTAACTTTGAATACTCAAATTTTCTCGATTATATTTTCTCAGTAAGGGGGTTGGTTCCTCAGTTTAGGGGCTGTGACCACGCGGTTATGTAGCCCCGTGTACTTTGGGTGTGTGTAGAATATGTCTGATAACCGGTGTTAATTGTGATGTCTGTATTAGTGTGTGTTATCTGTTTTTTTAAATACAAGTAAGGACTTCAGACATTGAATTTTTCATTTAGTTCCTACTTTTGCCACCATACAACACCGTCAACGACTACTAGTTCAGAACTTGGTTACTAGACGCCAAAACAGTCGGCTCCTTGCGACGAACGTAGGAACCTAAGAGCGTTGTTTAAACTTAACCTGTAATTTAGCTTCACACAGGTGTAATTAGTGGAAGGTTCTTTAATATGCCATAAATCTATAACATGGGACCGCCGGCTTTACTTCCCCTCCGAAGGAAGGCATACTGAGTGATTTATAACGCTCTTAAAAATCCAACGACTTCCGCCGGGTTTGAAACCGCGATCTTGGGCATAGAAGCCCAGCATGCTACCAACTACGCCACCGAAGCCGCATATTTTCACAGTAACATCATAACAATTATATTTATTCTTACTCAAACACATAATCTTATCAATCCCAACCTTGAAATTTATATGCAAATATCATGTCCACATTAGTGATACTTTCAACTTCAAGCTGTTTTTTTAAAGAACTATATATTTTGACTTTAATATATACTTGTAACAGATCTGATTTTTTAGAATTTTAATATGTTTTTTAGCATTTAGATTACTAGTATTTTTAGAAATATTTTTGAAAACAAAACCTTTGTTAGGAAATATTTTTGAATATAAGACGGAATACATGATCATACAGAGAGCAAACATGATTACACGTCAACGCAATAACCTTCATATAGGAAATTTTACCTTTAAGAACACGCCAAACTTCAAATACCATGGGATAAATAGAAATGATTGCAATAGAAGACAAGTTGAACACCAAATTAGATTACGGAATACAAACAAAGTTTACTTTTCCCTGCATAAATTACTTTCCTCCAAACTTTTGCCCAGGAAAACAAAACTAAAACTATACAACACGATCATCAGGCCTGCGCTGCTATACGGAGCCGAAACATGGAGTGTGACCAAAAGGGAGGAACACCAAATTACAATCTTGGAAAACAAGGTATATAGAGAAATTTTCGGCTCCATTTTTGACCAGGAAACGCAAAGATGGGTTCTCAGATCAAATGATGAGCTGTACAAGTTAGCCAATCAACCCAGGGTAGTGAACATCATGAAAGCGAAACGGCAGCAATGGGCAGGGCATGTTATCAGAATGGACGCTGCCAGAATAGTTCGCCAGGTGTACGAGAAGAAGATCGAAGGCTCGAGACCCCCTGGAAGACCTAGGAGTAGATGGCAAGATGAGGTGACCTCTGACTGCAGACAAATGTGTATTACTGGATGAGAGAATTCTGCGCCGGATAGGAGGAAATTGAGGCAGATAGAGCGGCATGGGATCGTCACGTCCCAGAGTATTATATATTGCCCCTGAGGAAGGTTACATGTGGCCGAGACCGATACTATGATACTATTACTAGCGGACCCGTGCGAGAAATCTCGCATGTTCATAAAGCACACTTTCCCCAATAGGTTCATAATGAGACACTTAGGAGAAAGGTTATGTTTTTATTTCAATCAAATGATTATGGAAAATTATTTACATTTCAGGATTAAGGAAAGAACCAGAATCTTAATGACATGAAACAGGCGTCACAGCGGCCCGTGGACAGCAATTAACGGTGTTTGCAAATCGCAAACTTCGTACAATTTTTAATGTATTTTTTAAATTATAGATATTTATGAAATTAGACTGCAATGCGTCACTGGTAATGTATATTCTCTTTCATTTGAATGCTCATTTTTCACGATCGGTCTCTTGTGAGCGCCGCAGGAGGGATGCATACTAATGAAATAATTTATATGATATTAATAATGATCTACTTATTCTTGCACAAAATTACTTTCCAATTGATTTTTCAACGCTTTCAAGAAACATTTAGTCGAACCACATAAAATTGACACTCAGGAATGTATGTAGCCTAAACGTGGTGAAAATTAAACCGTGGTTATCTACTGTCAGATTTGGATTTGAACTCTCGATCAACGGACTTCCATTATCCTCTTTAAATTGTGTTGTTCAACATAACACGAATGGCTACTTTAATTGGTATAAAATCGTTTTGGATTTTAAAACGTAGTACTTAAGTTAACAAAACAAACGAAGATTTAATTACGAGTCCTTTTGTGGAACCCTAAGATATTCAGTTACATTAACAAGATATTCAAATTGTTCGCGTAAGCGACAAGCAATAAATAGCTGTCAGATCTATCTTAATAAGAATTTCAACACAAATATGGATCAGAAAGTTAGCACCAACAACCACCTTTAGGGGCTGTATTATTGCTCATTATGATAACCACCCTTCTCGTGAGTTCGAGCAATACAACACAGCGAGCAAAGTTACGATCTCTTAACTTCCAATTTATTGTGATCCCCAGCAACGTCGGGACAACAGCTAAAGAAAATATAAGAATTACTATGAATGCGAATTAATGAATTGTTGTTAGTTTATTGGTTTTACCCTGGTTTTTAGAGACTCCGGGGTGCTGGAATTTTGCCCCGAAAGGGATCCCTAAACATGCCAGTAAATCTACTGACACGGCTTCCTCGTATTTGCGCACTCGGAAATGCCAGCTGACTGCACCACGATACGACCCTGCAAACTTGGGCCTAGCAGCAAGCGAGAACGTTACCGCTGAGCCACGCAGCCAGTTTAAGTAAAGAATTAATTAATAAGTTAATGTATACTGCAGAGGTTTATTTGCACACGACGCACTAAGCAATCGTTTTCCTATGTTTTTCTTGTTATTTCATTTTGGGGTTCGGGGAGTTTGGTTCATTAGTTTTGTAAGAGTGCATTGAATTTGTCGGATAACCTATGTATTTATGCTGCCAGAAATAGTGTATGGTTGGTTGGTTGGTTGTTTGGTTGGTTCTTATGTTTAGGGGCTGCGACAACGCGGTCATGTAGCCCCGTGTACTTTGGGTGTGTGCAGAATCTGACTGATAACCGGTGTTAATTGTGATGACAGAATTAGTGTGTGTTATCTGTTTTATAATTTAAGTAGGCTACTGCAACTTAGAATTTTTCAAATAGTTCCTACTTTTGCCGCCAAGTGCCACCGTCAACGACTACTAGGCCAAGTTCAGAACTTAGCTACTAGACGCCACCACAGTCGGCTCTTGGCAACGAACGTAGAAACCTAATAGCGTTGTTTACATTCTTAACCTAACCAATTTAGCTTCACACAGGTGCAATTAGTGGAAGGTTCATTAACATGCCATAAATCTATGACATGGGACCGCCGGCTTTACTTCCCCTCCGAAGGAAGGCATACTGAGGGATTTTTAACGCTCTTAAAAAATCCGACGGCTTCGGTCGGGTTTGAAAAACATCATTGTTAAACTACTTCAAGAACAATAATCGTTTAATAGCGTATATACGTACCTGGTTCTTCTACATCGATATCCTTCTGTTCTCAGCAGGAACTTTTACTTCAATGAAACTTATCTACATCTCCCTTGATATGTTATCATCTGAATGATAAAGTTTACGTCATGCGCACAAACATTGATTTTTTCCTTTTGCACAGTGATAATCTTGGTACGGCCACTTTTTATGGTCGAATTGTGAGGCTCCTGTCTTAAAGGGTCTGGTTTTGACTCCCGACTGAGTCAAGAAATTTGTTGTTGATTCACTTCAGAGACTAAGGGGACCTTCGACATTAGGCTCGTGTATCTGGGTCTGTGTTTAAGTCTTCAGTCTTTTGACTGGTTTGATGCAACTGTCCATGCCTCCCTGTCCTGAGCTAATCGTTTCATCTCTACATAGCAAACACGCCTTACATCCGAGGCAATATGTTTAATATATTCTAACCTTGGTCTACCCCTGCACTTCTTGTCCTCGAACTTTCCCTCCATAACTAAGTTTGCTATTCCTGGGTGGCTTTGTATGAGTCCTACCAACCTATCCTTTCTCTTCATTAGCAGTCGACAGAAACATTTCCCCTCTCCTACTGGTATTAATACCTCGTTATTTGTTACTCTATCTACTCATCAGATCTTCACCATTCTCCTGTAACACCACATTTCAAATGCTTCAATTCTCCCCTTTTATGCTGCGACAACAGTCCAAGATTCACTGAGTGCCACGCTCGAAACAAAAGCATTCATTAATGACATTCTAATACCCAAATCGATATTTGATGTTAACAGTTGGGGCAGATGACCGCGCTGTTCCTCCCCTTAAAAATTCCAATAACTAACTAACCAATGTTAACAGATTTCTTTACTGTAGAAATACTTTCCTTGTCTGCGCCAACTTACGGGCCTTAGGCAGCGCTACCACGCCGGCGCACCGGCTCCATTAAGAGAGTTTTCAGAAGAAACAAAAAGTTCCGTGAAGAACTAAATCCTATTTTCATATATCTTACTTGTGTTATTGTAATTGCCACTTCCAACATACAAAATTTCAGTTTGATTGCTGTAATAAATTCGTAGATATTGAGAACCGTCTAATATTTCGGTTGATCGCCATGTTGGATTTTTATATATTACAAACTGACCCGGCAGACGTTGTCCTGCCAATCAAAGAAAGTGTTGTAACTTTGTTTCTTGAAGTGCTTTAGGATACACAATATTTTTTCAATTTCTGTTAACTGCCTCTAAACTATCGTGAATTGAATTAACTAATTTAGAATCATTCGTTGGAGCGTGCACAACAACTCTCCAAAGTTTCATCGCAAACGGATAAATGGCATTTAACGCATACGGGATTTGGTTTAAATGATTCGTGCGCTGTCACTCATTTGTTGAATCTACTCGTGCTCTACCGACTGTGAAATGGATTTACTAAGTTAGAAAGCTTCACGTAAGTGTACACAACAACTCATCGAAGTTTCATCGCAATCGATGAATAGTATATGAACGCATACAGGGTTTTGTTGGAACGCTTCGCGCGTCGTCACTCATGTGTTACATCTACTCGTGCGCTACCAATATTGTAAAATGCATTTACCCTGTTGAACACCTTCCCTGGCGTGTACACAACAACTCATCAAAGTTTCATCGGAATCGGATGAATGACATATGCACTGATAAGTGATTTTCTTTAAACGATGCGCGTGCCGTCACTCATTTGTTGAATCTACTCATGCTCTACCTATTGTAAAATAGATTTACTAAGCATGAAACCTTCTCTGGCGTGTACTCAATGATTCACCAAGGTTTTATCGCAATCGGATGAATGATATATGACCGCATACGAGACATTGTGGAAACGATTCGCGCGACGTCGCTCATTTGTTGAATCTACTCGTGCGCTACTTACTAAAAACTGGATTTACTAAGACAGATACATTTCCTGGAGTGTACACAACAATTCACCAAAGTTTCATCGCAATCGGATACATGGTAAGTTGTATGGACGCATACGGTACTATGTTGAAATGATTCACGTGCCATCACACATTTGTTGAATCTACTCGTGCGCTACCTATTGTAAAATGGATTTATTAAGCCAGAAACCTTCCGTAGGGTGTACACAACATCTCACCCAAGTTTCATCGCTATCGAACGAATGGTATTTGAACGCATACGGGACCTTATTGAAACGCTTCGCGCGTCGTCGCTCATTTGTTGAATCTACTCGTGCGAAACCTCCTGTGAAATGGATTTACTAAGTTAGAAACCCTCACGTAAGTGTACACAACATCTCACCCAAGTTTCATTGCAATCGGATGAATGGTATATGAACGCATACGGGACTTTGATTAAAAGTTCGCGCGTCGTTGCTCATTTGTTGAATCTACTCGTGAGCTACCTTTTGTAAAATGGATTTACTAAGTTAGAAACCACCACATAAGTGTACACAACATCTCACCCAAGTTTCATCGCTATGGGACGAATGGTATTTGAACGCATACGGGTCTTTGTTGAAACGCTTCGCACGTCGCCGCTCATTTGTTGAATTACTCGTGCGCAACCTCCTGTGAAATGGGTTACTAAGTTAGAAGCCTTCACTTAAGTGTACACAACAATTCATCAAAGTTTCATCTCAATCTATGAATGGAATATAAACTTATATGGGATTTTGTTGAAACGCTTCGCGCGTCGTCACTCATTTGTTGAATCTAGTCGTGCGCTACCTAATGTGAAATTGATTTACTAAGCCAGAAGCCTTCCCTGGAGTGTACACAACATCTCACCCAAGTTTCATCGCTATCGGACGAATGGTATTTGAATGCATACGGGACCTTTTTGAAACGCTTCGCGCGTCGTCGCTCATTTGTTGAATCTACTCGTGCGAAACCTCCTGTGAAATGGATTTACTAAGTTAGAAACCCTCACGTAAGTGTACACAACATCTCACCCAAGTTTCATTGCAATCGGATGAATGGTATATGAACGCATACGGGACTTTGATTAAAAGTTCGCGCGTCGTTGCTCATTTGTTGAATCTACTCGTGAGCTACCTTTTGTAAAATGGATTTACTAAGTTAGAAACCACCACATAAGTGTACACAACATCTCACCCAAGTTTCATCGCTATCGGACGAATGGTATTTGAACGCATACGGGTCTTTGTTGAAACGCTTCGCACGTCGCCGCTCATTTGTTGAATTACTCGTGCGCAACCTCCTGTGAAATGGGTTACTAAGTTAGAAGCCTTCACTTAAGTGTACACAACAATTCATCAAAGTTTCATCTCAATCTATGAATGGAATATAAACTTATATGGGATTTTGTTGAAACGCTTCGCGCGTCGTCACTCATTTGTTGAATCTAGTCGTGCGCTACCTAATGTGAAATTGATTTACTAAGCCAGAAGCCTTCCCTGGAGTGTACACAACATCTCACCCAAGTTTCATCGCTATCGGACGAATGGTATTTGAATCCATACGGGACCTTTTTGAAACGCTTCGCGCGTCGTCGCTCATTTGTTGAATCTATTCGTGCGCTATCTATTGTAAAATGGATTTACTAAGCCAAACACCTTCCCTGGAGCTCACTCAACATATCACCCAAGTTTCCTGGCAATCGGATGAATGGTATATGAACGCATGTGGGACTTTGAAACGCTCTAACGTGCAGAGACAAACAATAAATTCGACATCACTGCCACCTTTGGTATAAAACACAACTTTTCGCCACGGGAGGAGTGTATGTAATGGCGGTAGTTGCACAGGTTGCAACCAGGTGGCTCTAACGTGCAGAGACAAACCGTCCAAAGACATCAGCTTTCACGAAGGCCAAGGCTAGTGGTTTCCATGACGACTGTTTTTGACTGTATATTGAGGTTCTAAAATTGTGTGTAAATTATGGTTCTAAAATTGTGTTCATTCCACCTACCGGGTCAGATTGTGAATTTAAATCATACCTGGACCCACCCTATTATACATACCAAATTCCATCAAAATCGGTTCAGTCGTTTAGGAGGAGTTCAGTCACATACACACGTGTGGAAGAATTATATATATAAAGATGTAGTAGGTCTTAGAGTTATGTACTACTAGCAGAAGTACCCATTCTTTGAACGGTCTGCGGTTTTTATAACCAGACGTTATCAATTGAGCTACTGTTGCAATGGTTAGGGGCTTGGAACCTGTTTGTCGATAAAGAAAAATGATTACGGTAGTTGAAATGTGCTCTCAAACTAAATTTACCTAACGTGTTCTTCCTGACGTCAATATAAAATTGAAAACCTCGTAGACGAAACGCAATACACGTCACATACAAACTGACCCTCACCGTTGTGTCAAGTCCCAGTCCACAGGAAGATTCCTTTTATAAATTACTAGCTATTTTACCCGGCGTTGCCCGGGAGGTGTATTTGCATGTTATAGAAAGATGCATGCCATTATATTATGCAAAGTTGATCAAGTGCAATATTAACTCACTGTAAATCTAGGCGAAAGGTACTGTTGTGTACAATAACGTAGTAGAGAATGAATCAATAACAACAAGTAGTTCCGTGAAGAACTAAAGCCTATTTTCATACACTCTACTCTACATACAACATTTCCGTTTGATTGATGTAATACATACGTAGATATTGAGAACCGTCTAATATTTCGGTTGGTGGCCATGTTGGATATTTTATATTATGTAGGTCTTAGAGCTACGTACTATTACATGAAGATTATTGTGTACGTGTAGTGTTCAAAATTAAATCGCATGATTAGGATACAAGAAATAAAAACGAGATTATAAAATTTCGCACAGCTGCCATCTTGTGGTTATGAAAACAATTGAAATAAATTCAATGCCAGTGGATTAACATTTGTATAAGAATTCACCGTACCAAGTTTCACTGCACTCGGATGGTTAAATCGCGAGAAATATCCATTCAAATATTTATACTTCGCGTCGCCGCCATGTAGGATTTATGATCACCACGTAACTGAATGTCCTATAGGCGAACTTATGTTTTAGTCTCTATGAACATAAAAATTTTCAGCCTGATTGCTGTAAAAGATTCGTAGATATTGAGAACCGTCTACATATTTCTGATGGCCACCATGTTGGATTGTTTTTTGTATAGGCCATATAGTGATGTACCATTAAAGGAAAAGTATTGCGTAGGTACATTATTCGATCTTCCACTTTGATCGCATGATTACGACACAATAAATGAAAACTTAATTTTAAAATTTTGCACAGCCGCCATCTTGAGGTTATCTAAACAATTGAACTGAATTAGATGCCAGTGCATTACAATGTCTATGAATATTTGCTGTACCAAGTTTCATTGCTATTGGATGGTTAAATCGCGAGAAAAGTCCATTTAAAAGTCTCAAATTCGCTCGGCCACCATGTTGGTTTTGTAGTTACTAGGTTTTTGAAAGTTTCATAAGTGAACTTATAATAGTGCCCTTTATCACCGTGCAATATGTCAGGGTGATATCGGTAATAGTTTCGAAGATATTGAATGATGGTGAAATATTTCTCACAGCCGCCATGTTGGATTGGTGAGAAAAATAAAATTTGAAGGGCACGGTCGGAGTCAGCCAAAACGGTGCTATGAACTTACCGAGTTTCATTGAAATCTCTCCAGCCGTTTAGAAGTTATTAGAGGGGGACACACACACAAACACACATACACACTCACGGACAAACGGTGATCTCATAAGCCTTTTTTTTTTTTCGATAAAATGAAAATAGGCTAAAAATAGAAATATAAAGTATATATATTCCTTTCAAAGATTTTAATAACCACGAGCTGTGGATTTGGACCAATTCATTGTTGCGAGTTGGCGATAACACTAATATCGTTCTATCACCAATCGGCTCGCTTTTGAACCTAGCTTGGCTTTCATGTTTACATTCCAAGTCTGCGTGGAGCCAGGGATTTCCCAACTCGTGGCACAACGCTGTCAACTCTCTACCACCGTCTCAGAATCTTACCCGGTTTCCACGGCCAGTAACAACCATTGGTGAACCACAGCACCAAGAGCATGATACTTTTAGGTTGGAGGACAGTTGGAATTAAAGATGATAGTGGTAAACTAATAAAAAGTTAACAGGCTGTGGGTAAGCGCTAAGCACGGCATTGACACGAGTGCCGAGCCTTTCCTGGCAGCACCGGAGGCGAAGACCGTCTGTCTGGTTGGAATAAAAGATAATACCGTAGTTGAAAACTAATAATATCAGGCTGTGGATAAAAGATAGGCATGACATAGACACGAGTTCAGAGCCTTTCCTGGCAGCACCCGAGACGAAGACTGTCTCTCTCTGTCTGAGTCTATCCTAACTGATCAGATCAGAAAGTGGGCGTTGCAACGACGAAGGGAGGAAGGAAGACATATCTTCCATCTTTCTTTGTTTTCCTATCTATTAATATATTAATCATTATCTTTTTAAAGCATAACAAGTAGTTCATTGCAGGGGTGGCTCCAATCCCACACTATGGGTAGTGCCAAGTAAAAAACGATGAAAATATTGGTATTTACATAAAATGATAGCACAGCAGTTTACTTGCTCATTTCTCATCTAGGGTTCGATTTCTGATTTATATATAGGGCCTACACTAATCTTGATAGCCAACATTTCACATCGGGACTGACCGTTAATATACGATGGGAAAATATATAAAATACACATTTTACTCACGACTAGCCTACAACTCAAACTCAATGTTTGACTGTTTATCACCTTGTCACTCACTAAAAAAACCATGAACCGTTAACAAGAACTGAAGATAGCCTGCATACAGAATTTCGCCCGATTTCATTCAGGCCTGACAGGTGCAGATGGTTATCAACCATAAATTATTAGCTATCGACATTATTCCGTGAATCCCTAACATGTACGGTGGTCATTATCGTACTTTTTCTTTTTTTATTCATTCTCTTAGTTATTCACTTTACCAGATAAGGAATTAATAAATACATAATATTTTCACTATTTATTAGGGTAAGTTTAGATTTCAATGTGGACACTGAACCCCCTTTTAGAGAAATCTAGAATTAATATTCTTTGTGTGAGAGCGATTGGTTGTCAGTTTGTGTCAACCAATGAGTGTCAAATTACTACCAGCCAATCAGGTCATTGGTCCACACCATCTTCCCTTCCTCCCTTTGTGAAGCGTGTGACAGACAGGCATAGCACTGGCCCAGTACCTCATAATGACCAATAGATGCATTGCACTTCAGTGTTTATACTGTCTTGAGCCGTACTTTATCCGGCACGGGGCCCAGCTTATTTCCTCATAGCGAGTGAGGAGGGAGGCTACGAGAAAGATCGTAAATTGGACTGCGCATGCGTCAACCGTGCCGCATAGACCGCGGCTCAAGATATCACTGGGGCGCAATGATCATACTCTACGAAAGGAATATTTAAACTACTAGGTAATTTGAAACTAATTAGATACCCACCTGTATTAAACGTAGGTGTTGGAAATTATTCTTTCAGGACTATGCATAATTTATTTTCTCTTAGAGGGCAGTGCCATGGCACGGTGGCACTACGCCTAGAACCGCCCCTGGTTCATTGACGAACTAAACAGCCTAAAATATTTGGTTAATAACAATGGTTGATCAACGCTTATAAAGAGCTGCATAGAATAATACATTAATTAAACTAGATAATGAAGTTGATAATTCTGACATTTATTATTTGCTCCAAATTCCCATGGGGGCGATCGGCCAGTAACCTTCCCCAGTTGCATCTGCTGACAAAATATGTTCAGCTCCTAGCCAGTGCCATTGCGACGGTAGAGGAAGAGTCCGTCGATGACGCCGACCTGGGAAGCAATAAAAACTATCTATATGGGCCTAGGCCTGAAGCCTCCATTTGTCATCTCCCCAGAGATTTATCGTGTACCAGCTTACACGTCTTCGCGATTGTGTAGAATGTTTTCCCTGCGCTGGCGAAATGGAATCCGATTTTCGGTGAAAAAATTTAATGTTGTTTTCCTTGTCTTAATTTGTTCTTTGAACCTTCACCTTTAAAATCACACCTTAATCATGGCTCTAGACTAATTGTAACTATTTTCAATTTTATCTTCGAAGATTCCATCTGTCATGGCAGACTCCCGAGCTGTCAAACTTCATTGTGATCTCGAATCTTCAGCTTTTCAATGGGATATTAATGTTTAGGTAGGGAAATATCAATATCAGTAGTTGGTAGCCTTAATGAGATATTATTCTGCTTTTTAATATGGGTTATATTCTTTAAATTTTATTCTCCGTGGTGAGTTTGAAACCTCTGCGATTGTACCGAACTTGTATTGTGGCGGTATCAGTAGTTTAGTGATCCATCTCTATATGAAAACGCATCTATTTAGTGGTAAAGTACATTAAGAGTGCGCCAATTGCCATCCAATATAATCCAATTGTTTCCATAACCTCAAGATGGCGGATGTCAACATTTAGAAATTTATTTTTTATTTCTTATGTGCTAGTTATACGATCAAATTGAACGTTTAAATAATGAACCGACACAATACTCTTTATCTAATGGTGCATAACTCTATGGCCTATATACATAAATATCCAATATGGTGGCCATGACAAATATTTAGACGTTTCTCAATATCTACGGATCTATTACAAAAATCAAAGTGAAATTTTGTATGTTGATAAAGGCTATTGACATAAGCTCGCCTACAGGACTTTCAATAACCTAATGAGCACAAATCCAACATGACGACGACGTGAAATTTAAATATTGTATTTAATTGGACTCTTCTCGCGATTTAACCATCTGAGCGCTGTGAATCTTGGTATGGTAAATGCTTATACCTATTTATAACCACTAACATCTAATTTATTTCAATTGTTTTCATAACCTCATAACCTCAAGGTGGCGGCAGTGCGAAATTATCCTAAGTTTTTAATTCTTGTGTCCTAGTCATGCGATCAAAGTGGACGTATGAATAATGAACCTACAGAATAATCTTCTTCTAATGGTACATACATCTATGCCCTACATAATTATATAACAATGCTGGTTCTCAGACAGTTAATGCTATGCTGGATTTGGATAAGCTCAGACTCAGAAATGTACAGAGTGCAATCAAGAATTTAGCCAGGAAAGCAAGACAAGTTAGAAGAGGTACCAAGAGATGACTGGAGGATGCCTTTGGATATGGTGAAGGGACTCGAGATTATGCAGCTGGAATATTCTAACTTTGAGCTGTGATTCCCGAAAGTTTAAGATTTTCATATTCAGGGAACATTTTCTCAGAAAATACTGTCTCTATACATCTGATATTTTCAGAAATGTTCATTACTATACTACTGAAGTACTGAAGCAGCCTCATTTCAGCTTGCCATGGTGGATGTGGTCAACGTGTCGGCTTGCTAACTCCAAGCTTGCAGGTTCACTCCTGGCTATTGTAAGTGATTTTTGAAAGGCGGCAACAATTACGACACCATGTCATACGATGTTGCCTTGTCAAAGAACCCATTTGAATTCAGTAGGCCGTGTTCATAATGGCAAATTAATCTCGGGAGTTTCCGCCAACACAAAGTTCCTCATTTCTCTACTAGAAAGCGTTATAGTGTTCAAGGGACTTAGATATCTAACCTCCTTGAGTTTCATAGTGCTTCAAGGAACAACGAAATTCGACATGCAAGCTACCCTTTGGGTGTCAAATAAAAAAGCTTGCACCCGGCACCCGAGGCCATACGATAGTATTATTATTAGTAGTAGTATTACAGTCTCATTTCAAAATAAATCGTTAAGTCTTTTTTAGAAAAACAAATATCCCAAAAAGATGTTAATAAACATACTCCAGAAATGAGTTAATATCTCACTCAAGAATAGCATTTCTAACAAATTGTTGCTTCAGTACAGACATCATGTATGTGTGTGTATGAACTTGTAAGAATTTAGCTCTGTAGCTACAGTGCTATGTGAGAAAAATTTTCCCTATATTTAACATTGTGAAGATACACAATTGCATTTCACCTTAAATGGAATGCACCTGGCGAAGAAGACAGCAATATAAAGTGTGCAGTAGTTCTTCATTTCGACACTAGATAGCAGAAGGAAGACAGGAAGCGTCGGGGAACAGTGCGCCTCGACGGCAGAATTCACTACTTCGAAGTGAATGTCGTGCTTGTGAATCGTTCCCCGTAACTCTACTAGATGGTGCTCAGGTGCCAACATGAAACTTCATGCGCAATTGGGGTCCACTTAATATTATTCTCTATGCCAACGCTAGATGGTGCAGTGGGAAGGGAAAACATGTATTTACCGTGACATGTATTCGAGTGTACATGACTCATTATTAAGCTAAAAGTTCAGAGGTCGGAGGCTCAACCCCCGTGCTAACAGCGGGACACTTGAGTTTGATATTTCAAATTGTAGGCCATCTACCCCAATTCCTGACCTCAATAACAACAGTTACACACAAAACGACATTCACCAATCGGTCAACGTATTGCGTTAACGCGCGCAAAACCAGGATCTCACGTTATTTCGTGACTGGGGTTGCGAGCGTGTTCGAATCCCACTGTCATTCATTCTTGAATCGTCTTCCATGATTTACCATTTTCAACCATACTGTTACGATACCTTACATTAAACCGCGGTCGCTTTTGTGGTATAGGCCTTTTAGGCGTAAGAGCGTCGAGTATACCAACAGTGATAGTTTTGGAAACACAACATCACACTTCATTACATTGGCCCCGGCAGTACTTGGCGCTGCAGTCGCTGCGAACTGCAAGCACGTGCGCCAAGGAGACCACGAGCACTGACATCGTAATGTCCAGGCCGTAAGGCTCCTGTAGTGACGTCACGCTTAGGGTAGTTTCAGCCGCAGCAGCAAGTCGGACGGCTCCTTTTCACACGCAGTCACTCCAAAGCGAATATAAATTCATACGTATAGGAAAATTGCAATACTATTTGGAGTACACTGTCAGTTAGATAAGTTACCGTACCACTAAATAGGCCTAATTATCGCTCCGCTAGTTCGAATCCTGCCGTTGTAGCGGGCATTTTACGAGTGAACAAAATGGTACATCGTCTGTGAACTTACTAGGACGTTGACGCACACAGATAGGGCAAAATTGCAGCTTTTAGACGTCCTGTAAATGTTATATCAATAAAAAGAGGCATTGAAACAGTTACTCAAGATGTACCAGAACATGTCTGGCTGCGTGGCTCAGGGGTAACGTTCTCGCTTGCTGAGTCCAAGGTTGCAGGTTCGAAACCTGGCGCAGTCAGCTGGCATTTGAGGGTGCGCAAATGCGAGGGAGCCGTGTCAGTACATTTACTGGCACGTTAAAAATCCCCTTCGGGGCAAAATTCCGGCACCCCGGCGTCTCTAAAAGCCAGTGTAGTTAAAAGGGACGTAAAACCAATAACATTATTATTATTATTATGTACCACAACGTCGATAAATCGCATATGGCTAAACTCGGGATTGAAGGAAGGAAACATTCGAATATTTCAATGCACAAAACAATTCGCAGGAACAGTTTGTAATTAAAATAAATCTATGTACCCACAGAAATATTATATATACAGGTACACTTTTCGGTGCCTACTGCCAGAAAAAAACATTCAAGTTCGAACTGAGCTTAAGTTATAAAATTCGAGAAAACTTCAGAATCACTTGCAAGGATAAGATACCAAATTATTATGTTCATCTCTAATTCTGTATTTTATTTTCCTTTCTTTTAGAGAAACAGCGCCCCCTCCCCTGCCGCCTTCTTGAACACTATGCCCCCAAAAATCATTATATGCGGTACTAACAGAAATATTCATTTCTAGACCTTGTTTACCAGAAATAAATCAACAGAGAAGGTAACTTCCTTTCTAGATCTGACTCTCAAAAACTGCCAGCATCCTTACTCATCAGTAAAACAGAATAACTTTACGAAAATAATAGCTATTCACTTCTGGACTTGCATGAGAAAAAAGGCTAAGTAAGAATTCTGCCATTCCTGACTCAGTAAAACAAAGTTACGAATATTATTCCTCCACTCTAAACAATACCAGCAAAATCCAGATATAAATATAAACTTTTGAATTTTTATATATTTATGCACTAATCAAAGTAATTGGGGCCAAAAGCCACTGTTACCTTAATGAGGATCTTCTTCAAATAAATATCTTGTACAATATAACCGTTATCCCCCTTGACCTGTCAGAAAAATGGTTCAATTTCAAAAATCAATGTCACCTTACTCAAGATCCTTTAAAATATCTAATGTAAAAATCACTGCTATCCAACCTGACTTCATCTCACAAGTAGTTCCGTGAAGAATTACACTGCCTATTTTCATATATCCTACTTATGTTAATTGCCTCTATCAACATACAAAATTTCAGTTTGATTGCTGTAATAGATTCGTAGATATTGAGAACCGACTAAATATTGCGGATGGTCGCTATGTTGGATTTTTAAATATGTATGGCTTAGAATTATATACTGTTACTTGAAGATTATTGTGTACGTGTAGTGTACAAACTTCAATCGCTTGATTAGGACACAAGAAGTAAAAACGAGATTTTAAAATTTCGCACAGCTGCCATCTTGTGGTTATGGAAACAATTGAAAAAAATTAGATGCCAGAGGATTAACATTTATATATGGATTTATTGTACCAAGTGTCACTGCACTCGGATGGTTAAATTGCGAGAAACGACCATGTGGATATTTATACTTCGCGTCGCCGCAATGCTGGATTTGTGATCAGCAGGTTATTGAAAGTCCTATAGGTGAACTTATGTTCATAGCCCCTATGAACATTAAAAAATTCAGTTTGATTGCCGTAATAGATTCGTAGATATTGAGATCCATCTAAATATTTCGGATGGTCGCCATTTTGGATTGTTATATGTATAGGTCATAGAGTCATGTACCATTATTAGTACATTATGCAACGAGCCTATAATGACAATAATTAAGACACGAGTAAGTTTATAAAACGAGCGTATGCTAGTTTTATAATTTCCATACGAGTGTCTTAATTACCATTATAGGCGAGTTGCATACGACTGTTTATGTTCGACGATAATTATTTTAACTATTTTATGTTCGAACATAAATATTCATAAATATCTGTCATGATTTCGCCTATTTTATGTACTGAACAGAGCGCATGAGACGCAGAGAATGCCTTGTATTTGACCATGGCCTCCTCGATTACCCTACTATGACACTAGGCCAGGCAGTGAAATTTAAATTAGTAGGCCGTGGAACTCGGCACATCTAATTATCTAATTGGTCAAACAACTGTTTCATGAGCTCTGATTGGGGGGAGAAACTGTTTCATAATGAAACATAGTGTTATAATGAGCCTCATTATAGTACAGTTTTCTGACATATAATAGTCAGGTTCGAACATAAAAGGAAATTACTGCGTAGGTTCATTATTCAATCTTTCCCTTCGATCGCATGATTACGACATAAGAAATAAAAACTTAATTTTAAAATTCGCACAGCCTCCATCTTGAGGTTATATAGGCTATAAACAATTGAACTAAATTAGATACCAGTGCATTACAATGTATATAAACATTTCCTGTACCAAGTTTCATTGCGTTTGGATCATTAAATCGCGAGAAAGGTCTATTTGAAATTTTCAATTTCGCTTGGCCGCCATATTCGTTTTGTAGTTAACTGGTTTTTGAAAGTCCCATAAATGAACACCCAGTAGTGCCCTTTATCTCCATACAAAATTTCAAGGAGATACCGCTAATAGTTTCAGAGATATAGAATGCAAGTGAAATATTTCGCACAGCCGCCATCTTGAGGTTATGTAAACAATTGAACGAAGTTAGATGTCGGTGCATTACAATGTTTATAAACATATACTGCACTTAGTTTTATTGTGCTTGGTTGGTTAAATCACGAGAAACGTCTATTTAAAAGTCGCTACTTCGCTTGGCCGCCATGTTGGTTATGTAGTTGCCAGGTTTTCAAAAGTCACATAGGTAAACTTCTAGTAGTTCTCTTTATGACCGAAAAAAATTCCAGGGTGATATCGGTAATAGTTTCGGAGATATAGAATGCTGGTGAAATATTCCGCACAGCCGCCAGGTTGGATTGGTGAGACGTAACAAAATTTGAAGGGCACGGTCGGGGTCGTCCGGAATAGTGCTATTGACTTAATGAGTTTCATTGAAATAGCTCTAGCCGTTTAGAAGTTATTAGGGGGAACACACACACCATCACACACACACGCACACACAGACAGACACACGGACAAAAGGTGATCTCATAAACCTTTTTTTTTTTTCATAAATGAAAATAGGCTAAAAATGAAAGACGTTCACGTTTATTCTTCGAATAAAGATAATTATGTATAAAAAACACTATGTACCCCTTGGCCTCCTGTTAGAAAAATAAGATTCAAGAACCACTTTATCGAATAAACTTGTAGTTAGCCTACCAAATCACTGCGGTTCCACTTGCCCACCAGAAAAATGTAAGGTATAAGGTCCAAAGATCAGGGCTACTTATTAGAGGATATTCTCTGAATAAAATAACTACTAGCTGACCCTTCAGCAAGAAAACAAATCAAATCTCACCCTATTTCCACATAAAAGAAATTGAAAAACATTACTGAACATTTTTGTTGTACACAACTAAAAAAAAAAAGAAACAACTCAAAAGCTACTGTCTTCCAAGCACTTCTTCGAATGAATATCTTCACCCCATTTATAAGGTGTGGAACCATTAAGAATATCCATTAAACGTTAATTTCAGCAGTTAAAATATTTTATACAAAGGAATACTTCTCCAAAAGTTTTACCGAATATCCTAATCTAAGGGTTATCAATTCAGTCAGTATTGAGCTACTGTTGTGATACCAGTACTAGATGTTAACCTCTTATGGAGTAAGCTACAGTACAGAAAAATTAATAACTAATGTAGCCTATCTACCTACCATAGGCCTACATGCCTACATAAATTTTAGGCTATTCAACAGATCACATTCTAAACTACTCGTGGCTCATGCTGCCCAACGTAATCGATCTTTAACTGTAATCAATGCACAGTCCATTCTTGTGTTCCCTGTAATGCGCAAATCTTTTCTAGGAATTTTACGTTTCCATTGCTTTCTTAAATGTTCGTTGGCGGGGAAGAAAAACAAGTAGTTCCGTGAAGAACTATACAGCCTATTTTCATATATCCTACTAATGTTAATTGCCTCTATCAACATACTAAATTTCAGTTTGATTGCTGTAATAGATTCGTAGATATTGAGAACCGTCTAAATATTTTGGATGGTCGCCATGTTGGACTTGTATATATGTAGGTCTTAGAGTTATGTACATGAAGATTATTGTGTACGTGTAGTACTCAAACTTCAATCACATGATTAGGACACAAGAAGTAAAAACGAGATTTTAAAATTTCTCATAGCTGCCATCTTGTGGTTATTGAAACAATTGAAATAGATTAGATGCCAGTGGATTAACATTTGTATAAGGATTTACTGTACCAAGTTTCACTGCACTTGGATGGTTAAATTGCGAGAAACGACCATGTGAATATTTATATTTCGCGTCGCCACCATGTTGGATTTGGGATCACCAGGTTATTGAAAGTCCTATAGGTGAACTTATGTTCATAACCCCTATAAACATAAAAAGAAGCAGTTTGATTGCTGTAGTAGATTCGTAGATATTGAGAACCGTCTAAATATTCCGGATGGTTGCCATGTTGGATTGTTATATGTATAGGCCATAGAGTCATGTACCTTTAAAGGAAAATTATTGCGTAGGTTCATTATTCAAACTTTCACTTCGATCGCATGATTACGACACAAGAAACAAAAACTTAATTGAAAAATTCGTACAGCCGCCATCTTGAGGTTATGTAAACAATTGAACTAATTTACATACCAGTGCATTACAATGTGTATAACGATTTGCTGTACCAAGTTTCATTGCGTTTTGATCATTAAATCGCGAGAAAAGTCAATTGAAAACTTTCAACTTTGCTTGGCCGCCATGTTCGTTTTGTAGTTAACCGGTTTTCTAAAGTCTCATAGATGAACTTCCAGTGGAGCCCCTTATCTCCTTACAAAATTTCAGGGTGATACCGGTAATAGTTTCAGAGATAGAGAATGCGGGGAAATATTTCGCACAGCCGCCATATTGAAGTTATGTAAACAATTGAACAAAGTTAGATGTCGGTGCATTACAATGTGCATAAACATATACTGTACCAAGTTTCATTGCGTTTGGTTGGTTAAATCACGAGAAACGTCTATTTAAAAGTCGCAAATTCGCTTGGCCACCATGTTGGTTTTGTAGTTACCAGGTTTTCAAAGGTCACATAAGTGAACTTTTAGTAGTTCCCTTTATCACCATACAAAACTCCAGGGTGTTATCGGTAATAGTTTCGGAGATATTGAATGCTGGTGAAATATTTCGCACAGCCGCCATGTTGGATTGGTGAGACGTAACAAAATTTTAAAGGCACGGTCGGGGTCGCCCGGAATAGTGCTGTGAACTTACTGAGTTTCATTGAAATCGCTCCCGCCGTTTAGATTTTATTAGGGGGGGGGGACACACACACGAATCACACACACACGCACACACACACACGAACAAAAGGTGATCTCATAAGCCTATTTTTTCAAAATTTAAAATAGGCTAACAAGGCACATGCAGTAACTTAACCTAATCATCTCCATAGTTGCTTTGGCAACCGGTACGGTAACACAACAACTTTTCGGCATACCAGGGACCTGGGAAGGTATAATTTTTTCAATGAACCAATAGAATATTGTATTACCATCCAAAAAGCCTGCATTAGTCGAAAATAAGCGATGTAATGGTTGTAACTGAACCATAACCAGCAACATGCAAGCAAATCAAACTTTTCATAGATAGGTCTATAGGCTAATAATCTACCTGCAAAGTGAACATTTGCTTCAGAAAACAACCGGAGTGGTAGCATTCTTACGTATTGCTTTTCACTCGGACACTAATTAAAATGTATAAACAACACACTTCAAACCACACACAGTTAAGCAAATGACCGTTACATCTCCCACCCTGTCGATCAGCTGATCACGTGGTCACGGCTGCTGCATGCCGGCCTGGACATTACGATGGCAGTGCCACGAGACTAGTAATTACTTTCTTCAATTCATACACATAAAAATCACAGTCAGTCTGAAAGACTAGACGTTGTATCATTTCAAATGATGCATGCTACAAATGCTACACATGTTAGAAAGTCTCAGGAGGGCTTCTCGCTTTGCTCGAAGCCCCAAGACTCTTTCAACAGACTGCATTACCCATTAACTTAGGCTTCCCGCGCGGGCACCTCTTTAAGGGTCACGGGAAGAAATGTGTTTCTTGTACTTGTATTAGAGATGTGTTTGGTTGAATAAAGCGTAAATTGTGTCTTTTTTGATAGCGGTTTTGTGGCCCATCATCCCAGGCAAGCCGGCGGAAACCTTTGCCTCCCTGTCAGGAGGATCATTTGGCCGTAAATTTGAATTAGTGTAAGGATGTAGTATGAGTATCCAGATTTAGATAATAGCCTACTCCATGAAGGGGTCATGACTATGCCTTATATGTTTGTTTAATGAATAGTATATCTGAAATAAGGGATGAATACTGAAGTACAGATTTGTGGAGTAGGTTTCTGATTTTTAAATAGAGTTAATGAAATTTATGGTAAAGGTGAAGGAGAGGTGAACATGATTAGACAATAGCCTACTCCATGAAGGAGTCATGACTATGCCTTCTGTGTCTGTTTAAAGTATAGAGTAACTGAAATGAGGGAAGTTTACTGAATTTGGTGTTTGTAGAATGTAATTTTCGATTTTAATTTGGGTTTTCGTGAAGCTTGTTGCGGAGTTGTTATTTCTCTGAAAAGGAGTGTTTTTGCCCCAGGCAGGCCTGTGTTCGATCTGGCTAAACTAGTGTAACGGTAGAGAGTTGAGAGATGAGTTGTAGAACCCGGGAGCGAGCAGTGGCGGGGTGAACATTAGGGGGGGGGGGGGGGAGGCTATTTTGAGTGAGAGTAGGGATGGAATATTGGGACTGGTACGATGCTTTGCTCTGACATCCTGCACACCTCTTTAGGAGGCACCCTGTATTCTTATTTCAGACTGACTGTAATTTTTTGCTCCGACATCCTGCACACCTCTTTAGGAGGCACCCTGTTTTCTTATATGGCATCTTGTATATCTCTTTAGAAATCACCCTGTATTATTTATTTATTTATTTATTTGAATTTATTGTGCTTCTAACAGGCATATGCCTAATAAAAAAAACACATGTACATTTGGTTACACAATTTTATCAAATTATAATATAATTGACAGACATAATGCTGAGATTGTAATGCAAATTAATTCTACAACTAAATACGAACATATAATAATTCTGTGCAGGTAATTGGTAGGTGGAATGTACGAGTTCATGTGATCGCACAGCAGGCAGAAACAAAGGAACTATATGTGTAACTGAATAAGTCGAGGTTGTTTGCTATTGAATATTCATTGTATGATTGAATAGCACTTATTATTGGGGAATGTTTATGCTGTTCAGTTCTAGTTCTTGGGCAGTAAAATGTAATAAACTTAGGTCGAGTTGAGGGAGGTGGGACACGTAAATTAAACTGTGATATTAAATACGGACTAAACAAAAGGTTATTGAATACTTTGAAGACTAAAACAAGAATTGCAATTTTTCGTCTGTTAGCCAGAGATGTATAATTCAGGTAACTTAGAAGATTTCCATAGCTATCATATTTCGGATAAATACCCGTCATTTTATACTGCAGATATCTTAGGAATTTATTCTGAACCATTTCAATTTCACTAATGTGGTTCAAGTACCAGGGATTCCAGATGCTGGATGCATATTCTAATATGCTTCTAACAAATAATTGAACAATAATTTTATACTGTTTGGGTTGACGAAATCTTTGGAATTTCTTCTTATAAAGCCTAGCATTTTATAAGCACTAGCTACCATTTCATGAGTGTGCAATGAAAATGTTAGCTTTGAATCAAAATGGACTCCTAGGTCTTTGATAGAATTGTTAATAGTGAGATACGCATCCAATATCCGGTACCGAAACATCACCTGGAATTTGTTTCTAGTAAACTTCATAACTGAGCATTTCTTTATGTTAAGGTTCAAGCGATTTAATTTACTCCAGGATGCCACATTATTGAGATCTTCTTGTAGTAATTGACAGTCCTGCTCTGTCTGAATATTTCTAAAAATTTTGACATCGTCCGCTAATAACAAAACGTTTGAATATTTAATACACCTTGTAAGATCATTGATAAGCAGTAAGAATAATAGAGGGCCTAGGTTTGAACCTTGTGGGACGCCTGATCGGGCATAGTATGAATAGGATTCACATCCATTGCATGCAACAAACTGTTTTCGTTCACTGAGATATGAGGTGAACAACTTCAGGAAATTGTAGGAGAAGCCATAATATGCTAACTTATTTAAGAGGATATCATGATCTACCTTATCGAATGCCTTCGCATAATCTGTATAAATTACATCAACTTGACTTCCTTTGTCCATTGCTGCTGATACTTTGTGAGTAAACTCCATTAGATTAGTTACTGTTGATCTTTTAGGCATGAAACCATGTTGAAAGTCACTTATAATGTACTGTACGTGCTGAAATATATGCTGATATAACAATTGTTCAAAGAGCTTTGTAATGGCTGACAGTATTGCCACGGGTCTGTAATTATCAAAATCAGACTTATGCCCAGACTTATGTATGGTACTTACCCTGGTATTTTTCCAACGACTGGGAAAAGTACCAGTTTGAATGGCTATATTAAATAATATAGTTAAAGGATAGGCCAGCAACTCTGCACAGCCTTTGATTATGTATGGAGGAATTAGGTCTGGGCCAGCGGATTTATTTTGATTTATTAGCCTACTTTCGATTTTTGCAAAAAATGAAAGTAGACTTATGAGATCAACATAGGGCGAAAAAAGTGTGTCTGTCTGTGTGTGTGAATGTGTGTGTGTGAGTCTGTGTGTGTGTCTGTGTGTGTGTGTGTCTGTGTGTGTGTGTGTGTCTGTGTGTGTGTTAGTGTGTGTACTCTGAATGTCTGTCCCCCGCTATCAATTCGAACACGGTGAATGCGAATTGAACGAAATTTGGTACAAAGGTAGCACTAGCAAAGGACACCTCAGTGTCATATTTTATATCGCCGCCATCTTGACGGAAACGTAATGGCGGCCACACAAATGTTCAAAGCTTAAATCAAATTACGACTAACCTAATCATCCAATCTCTACCAAATTTTGCAACAACATACCTTTATGGGGGGAGCATCCTTTGACCAAACCAATAGGCCATAAGCGTAATAGTTTGTGGATGGCGGCCATATTTGTGTGAAAATCGATTCCCCCTATTAATTCGAACACGGTGCAACTGAATGGAACGAAATTTGGTACAGAGGTAGTACTAACAAAAGGCACCTCAGTGTCATGTTTTATATCGCCGCCATCTTGAGGGAAACGTAATGGCGGCCACACAAATGTTCAAAGCTTAAATCAAATTACGACTAACCTAATCATCCGATCTCTACCAAATTTTTCAACAACATACCTTTATAGGGGGAGCATCCTTCGACCAAACAAATAGGTCATCAGCGTAATAGTTTGCGGATGGCGGCCATCTTTGTGTGAAAATCGATTCCCCCTATTAATTCGAACACGGTGCAACCGAATGGAACGAAATTTGGTACAGAGGTAGTACTAACAAAAGGCACCTCAGTTTCATGTTTTATATCGCCGCCATCTTGACGGAAACGTAATGGCGGCCACATAAATGTTCAAAGCTTAAATCAAATTACGATTAACCTAATCATCCGATCTCTACCAAATTTTGCAACAACATACCTTTATAGAGGAAGCATCCTTTGACCAAATGACTAGGTCATTAGCCTAATAGTTTGCGGATGGCGGCCATCTTTGTGTGAAAATCAAATCCCCCTATTAATTCAAACACGGTGAAACCGAATGGAACGAAATTTGGTACAGAGGTAGCACTAGCAAAGGGCATCTCAGTGTCATGTTTTATATCGCCGCCATCTTGACTGAAACGTAATGGCGGCCACACGAATGTTCAAAGCTTAAATCAAATTACGATTAACCTAATCATTCGATCTCTACCAAATTTTGCAACTACATACCTTTATGGATTGAGCATCCTTTGACCAATCTAATAGGTCATTCGCCTAATAGTTTGCGGATGGCCGCCATATTTGTGTCAAAATCGATTCCCCCTATTAATTCAAACACGGTGAAACAGAATGGAACGAAATTTGGTACAGCGATAGCACTAGCAAAGGGCATCTCAGTGTCATGATTTATATCGCCGCCATATTGACAGAAACGTAATGGCGGCCACACAAATGTTTAAAGCTTAAATCAAATTACGACTAACATAACCATCCGATCTCCACCAAACTTTGCAACAATATACCTTTATGGAGGGAGCATCCTTTGACCAATCTAATAGGCCATTAGCCTAATAGTTTGCGGATGGCGGCCATCTTTATGTCAAAATTGATTCCCCCTATTAATTCGAACACGGTGGAACCGAATGAACGAAATTTGGTACAGAGGTAGCACTAGCAAAGGGCACCTCAGTGTCATGTTTTATATCGCCGCCATCTTGACGGAAACGTAATGGCGGCCACACAAATGTTCAAAGCTTAAATCAAATTACGATTAGCCTAATCATCCGATCTCTAGCAAATTTAGCAACAACATACCTTTATGGAGGGAGCATCCTTTGACCAAACTAATAGGTCATCAACCTGATATTTTGAGGATGGCGGCCATCTTTGTGTGAAAATCGATTCCCCTTATCAATTCGAACACGGTGAAACCGAATGGAACGACATTTGGTACAGAGGTAGCACTAGCAATGGGCACCTCAGTGTCATGTTTTATATCACCGCTATCTTGACGGAAACGTAATCGTGGCCACCCAAATGTTAAAAGCTAAAATGTAATTACGACCAACCTAATAATCTAGTCTCTACCAAATTTTGCAACACCATATCTTTATGTGGGAAACATATTCAGACCAAACTGCAAGAACATCAGCCCAATAGTTTGCAGATGGTGGCCAAGTATGTGTGCAAATCGATTCCCCCTATCAATTCAGACACGGTGAAACCGAATTGAACGAAATTTGGTACAGAGGTAGCACTAGCAAAGGGCACCTCAAATTCATGTTTAATATCCCTGTAGCACGTAGTATTACAACAAGCTACTACAAACAACATTCGATCATACTCCTTGAAAAGGACAAAGAGTTATAACAATACCCATGCATTTAGGAGAAAGTAGGCTATATGTTCTTTACTGAACATCTTGTTTGTAGTATCGCATTCTTAACATCAGAAATACTAATCTGTTTAGAATCCAGTACATCAAGCAATGGGTGTATGTCCTGGTCACTTGCACCTAAATTGTCATACTTGGCGCATTCCTTGGAATAAACTGACGAGACATAATCAGCAAAACCGTTGACTATCTGCTTATCATTTTCTAATATTTCCCCATTAATTTTCATTACGGGTATTGCCGGGGATCGTTTCTTGTGTCGAATAAATGCCCACAGGCGATTCGTGTCCTCTCCGATTGCATTTTCGACATTACGTACGTATTGCCGGTAGGTGGATTGAATATCACGTTTTAGAATTTTCCTGAGCTCTTTAAACTTTTCGCAATGAAAGTCCTTGTTGGCCTGTTCCCTACGCATTTTCTTTCGATGGTAAGATTTTCTTCGGATGTTTTTTATTATATCAAAATTAAACCAGCATGGATACAGTTTGGTCCTCTTACTAGTGCTTACAGGTACACTAGAATCCAGAGCCTGATAGAAACGGGAATAAAAATTATCTACCGCCTTGTCTACATGGGAAAATTGCGAGAGAACACTCCAATCCACTTCTCGTAATTTTGTATAAAGTGGTCAAAATTAGCCTTTTTAAAATTGTATGTATGAGTTTGGTGAATATTGTGTCTAACTTCTCTCTGCCAGTATCGTACATTAATGTTTAAGGGGGGATGATTATTGTCTTCCGGTACAAGGGGTTGTTCCTCTCTATTGACAGCAATAGATGAGATGGTGGACAGTACTAGATCAAGTGTTCTATTATTCACATTCACGATATTATTAAAACTTTTCAAGTTCATCATATTTATAAAATTATTTAAGGAGGTAGAAAGCCGAGATACTGTTTTTAAATCAAATGTTGGGGTTATTTCTGGAATGTTAAAGTCTCCCAAAATAAGAACAGGATTGTTGCTTATGAGTGAGTTCGATTCTATACTTGTGTAAAATTCCTCGTATTTCTCTGCCTTCGACTCCGGCGGAAAGTAAACTCAACAGATAACTATGGTAAAATAGTTGTCTATGAAGAGTTTCATACAAAGGACTTCCGTTTCCAGACCCAGGTCAATCTCCACAGCTTTATACTTGTTATGGACAGCGAGGACTACACCCCCTCCTAGCCTCTTGCCGGTTATATTTTCGTCACGATCATTTCTAAATACAGCATACCTCTCATCAAAGAGTTCAGACGAATAGATTGACGAAATAAGCCAAGATTCTGTTAAAACCACTATACCGTAGCTCTTGCTGGTCATATTTGTATAAAACTGAGTAGTTTTAGTTCTCAAACCCCTACAATTTTGATAATATAAATTTAGCGATTTTTAAGAAGAAGACATTTTGCTTAAATGAGAAGAGAGGCACCTGCAGTGAGGCTAGGCCATTAGTAGGGATTTCCGTTAGGCGAAACAATGGGGCAAGGAAAGAGAAAGGCTCAAGAAACTGTCCAGAAATAATCTGACAGTGACCCTCCAGTACTCTCAGTGTACAATCACTATAGACCTTACAAAGTATTTCAAATGAGACCTTACGGGTTGTCACGAATTATGATAGCTTCCTGAGATCATTACTGTCATTTATGATATAAATATTTGACCCCTCACTCTTCCTGAGTTTTATCACACCGTTACGTACCCATAAGAACTTGTAGCCGTGTTCCCTCTTGAAGTTCCGCGATAGAGCCAGCAGTTTCTTCTTCTCAGGTGACAGACTTTCATTTATGTAGATTATGTTCTCTCCAGAAAGCCCCATGTGCTTGGTTGACAGGTTACGCTTCACACGCCTTCGAAACATGAAGTCTTCCTTGTCGAACCGCCGGACAAATTTCACGATGATTCCACCATGAGGCTGATCTGGTCGCTTAGGTAAGCGATGACATGCGTCCACCATCTGATTTTCAATGTTCATGTCCATTGCCCTGCCAATGGCTTTAACGGTCTCGAGCACGTCTTCATTTTTAGATTCAGGGACCCCAAATATCTCCACAGTGTTACGGCGTGAATACTGCTCTCCATCCGAGAGGCGAGTCTCCAATGTCTTCACACGGGCCCTGAGATCAGTGTTCTCTTGTTGTAGGGATAGAACCAGCTGCGAGATTTCCTTCAGATGAGTATCGTGCTGTTTGATACTCTTCGCATTTTCATCTACTCCCTCATGGCAAAAGTTCAGAGATTTTGTGAGGTCCTGCTCCCGAGATTGTTGTTGTTGCGTCATCTCCCTGATTTCTGCCTGCATTTCTAATAGGAGTTTTACGATATTCTCCAATGAATAACTCAGCGCAGCTTTCACACAACACTCGCCATTTCTTTCTTCCATGCACTTCGTGTGGTTCCACTTTTCACACCCTACACACTGTACCTTCTTCTTCCCCAGCTCCTTGTCACAGAAGGCGCAGGTCAGCATGTTTCTTGGTGACACAGCTCACTTCAGTAAACAACGATTACACGGATAAACGATGGTACACTGATTAAGCAACGCACACTCAGTTTGTCAAAGTAATTGAAAGGAAGACTTTTCTTTGCTGTAGTTGCAAAATATTCAGATTAGTACACAAAATAATACCCAAAGTTCGGAAGCTGAACAACACGCCACTCTTACTCAGCCGCCATCTTCTTCTATTCTTGTGTTCGCTTCGCTCAAAGCCCGAGGTCGCTCGACGCCAGGCCTCTTTCAACAGACTCCAATAATCATTAGCGTCTGGTTCTCGCTCCCCGCATGAGCATGACGTCACGTTCCCGCGCAGCTGCATGACGTCACTTCCCGCGCGGCTGCATAACGTCACGTCCGTCACCGTGTCCGTGTCCGTAATGCATGACGATGACGAAGTCGACAAGATCATTTGAAATGATAATATTTCAAAACGTACCGGTATGAGTGGATTTTTACAAGAGATTTCAGACATGTACTGTGCATTGTGTGTTCAATTAACTAAGTTTATTTTGCTTCGAGAAACTGCCAGAGGCCTGCTGTTTCTTTCTTGCATGTAAAACGGAAAAGACCGTGTTTGTAGATATTTTTCTCACTGTCTAAAGAAAATACCTGTTTGAGAAATGGGCAATATTTATTCTGCCGAAAGATAGGCTGTCGGCCAAAAGTAGAATCTGTGACTTGAATATTTTTCAGGAATTCATTATAAATACGGACTGTTTGCAGCAAACAGTGAGAACGTGGAAATTCCTCGTGTGTAGTGGAAATTAATACCGGGACCGTAATGTCACATTTTCTTTTCCAAATTTATCGAAAAACCTATCCAATGAGACAAAATTGCAAAAAGCAGAAAGTGGAACACGGAATGAAGGCAGCATCGATAGTGGCGTAACTACGGGGTAATGATTCCCCCCCCCCCCCCGCTACAACCAAACCATGAAAATATGAAATTTGTTGAGCTTTCAAATTTTGATTAAAATTAATCTTCGGATTGATAATAGTAGTGTGATTCGCAACACTTTGAATATTGCATCATCATGACCAGAAATTGCGTAATCCTGATGACGTCATGGGTCCTTAGAGCGAGCACGTGGTCCAGGTGGGATCAGGTGATTGGCTAATGGCTAGGATGACCACCACGCCTTGTGTTCGCATGGAGAGGACAGCAGAGGTCAGTTGTGTATCATGGCTATTAATTATTGATTGATTCATTATTGAATTATATTTAGGTAATTGTTCAAGGGAGTGGAGAGAGTCTTTGGTGTCATAACTTTTGAATGAGAGTGTACGGTGAGGCGGTCGACATTGCTGGCTCGCTACCAGACATGTGGTGTGCATCTGTTCCGTTTTTTTTTTTGCTCGCGCCGTGCGGCGAGGCGTGAGACCAGTCTGCGCTCTCCGCACATGTGGTGCATGGTTGTTAAAGTTTTTTGCTCGCGCTCGCTAAATAAGTCAAGTGGCGTTCTAAAGCTGGACTCTGTTTAAGTACAGCATATATCACCAGAGCGTGGGAGTGAACTTGTGTTACTCGTTGTCGCTATGTTATGTCTGTTTAATTTAAATGATGTTAACATTTTTTTTTTTTGTGTTCCGGCTTGCTTCATGATCTCAATCTGGTTACGCTGTTTTATAAGTCAAGTGTGAAATGAATCTTGGTGTGTTTGTTTCTTGTTTCATAGCCGTCATTAGTCAAGTCTGTAATTTTTAATGAGAGAACAAGATCTGAAGCCAGTTCCCAGAGCTCCATGTGAAAATGTTTAAAATAGCTTTTTTCAGTTTGATATTCACAATATATAAGAGCACATAGCTATGAAGTAACACTTAGTTTCAAAGTAACACAGTTGACGTCTTATACTCTATCATCATGACCATGTATGGAAGCCTTCTTGTCAAGCTCCAGAGGCTCGGTGAGATAAAATCTCTGCGAGAGCGAGCAGAGAGGCTTGGGTTAAACTTTGCCGTGAGCGCTCTCAAAGTGGAGGAGGATGTATGGTTTAACGGGTTGAGTAATTTACAACAAGATATGTTCAACTGCGAACTCTTAGAAATCATTCGAGACCGCCAGCATTGTCGAGAGTTGACGTCAGATGGTGAAACTCCCCACATATTGGGAGTAATCATTCAGCGGCTGCAAGCAATCGACTCGGACAGTATTGAGCTGCTCGATTTTCCGCCGCTGGAGGAAGAGAGTGTGGGGGGAGGTGATCATGCGGGCATGGATGCCGAAGAAGATGAAGAAGAAGAAGTCCAAATTGTAAACTAAAGTGGACGGTGGACAGTGGTTGTTTTTTAACTTAAAAAAATAATAATTTGTGCAGTGTAAATTTTTTTAAAAATATATTTATTTGATCATTTGTGGTTTACATTAATTATATAATATGAATTGGTGAAAAATGATATGATCTTCGTTCTTAAAGTGGTAAGTAGTTCTTTTTCCAACAAGCTGCGGAGAATTGAAGATGCTGTGTTGTTTGCAGAGTTGAAATATGCTGGTCTTGTGCACGAGTAAGTACAATCATTCTTTCCTTTCTTGCGTGTGTTGGTTTTAGTGAGCTGAAAAATATATATAGAGACACATTAATAATAATAATAATAATAATAATAATATTTTTGCGAGGTATAAAAAAAACTTACACTGTTCTAATTAGAAGATATTTTTGTTGGGGATCCATGAGTTGTGAGTTGAATCGAATCCAAGCCAAGATACGAAGGCACGGGTTCCTTTTCTACGTAGTACTTTGTCGACTAAGTAAATATTAGGATGTTTTGTTCGTTGTAACTCTGCTTCATAAAACGCTCCAAATATCTGCAAATTTTTATTATCTTTTAAAAGATATGTTCGTGGATTAGTATTTTGAACTTTATAAATTGTAAATAATTCCGTTGTCCAATTAGCGTCGTAGCCCTTAGTGAAGTGTTTCTTGATTTTTGATATTCTTACAATGTCACTGATTTTATATTTTGATTTTCTTAAAGTTTCATTATATTGTGTTGGCAAGCTGGGTGGATTGTTTCTTTTTACATCAATAGGTTTCATGCCGATGCTGCGATGTATTTTGTGATTATACTTTACTAATAACTCAGGCAAAATATGTACCCATCGGTATGAACCTCGTGTTGTGAATTCTTTCCACATCGATTCCTTAAGAGTTCGATTAAATCTTTCTACCACGCTCGCTTTAATGGAGCTCCCAGTGGAATAATGCTTTAGATTTTGTTTCTGAGACCATGTTTTGAATTCACTGTTATAAAATTCCGTTCCTCGATCGGTGTGAAAATAATTCGGCAATCTTTTACTTTGAGAATAAACAAATTTTAAGCTTTTTACAATCTCACTTCCTTTTTTGGTTTTAAGAGGAATTGCCCATGCATATTTCGAGTAAACGTCAATAATGGTTAATAAATATTTAAATCCATTATTCCATTTTGCAAGTTTGGACATGTCCACAAGGTCAGCTTCATGGAGGTCATCGATTCCTTTGCTAATAACACGTCGTCTTTTAAACTTTTTTCTAAGCGGTGCGTGAAGTTCTTTTGCAATTTCTCGTCTGATTTCGTTCATAGTTATTTTCCAAACAATGTTTTATAACATACTGTGCATTGTTTTACAAACGTTTGAATTTTTATTCAATATATCCTGCTTTTCTTAGTTCTTCTTCAATTGCAAGGATTTCGCTGTCGAGTCCTGTGTGACCTGCAGCTTTCGATGCAATTAATTTTTTATGTCTTGATACCAATTTGTTTGGTTCATTCCAGTGAACGAATTCAATATTGTTTCCGCCTTCAAATTTCCAAATGGCTTGTGGCGCGATGTGTTTTTTTTGACCATATCCAGTATGCATCGTAGTATTTGCTTCTTCTTCATTTTCATCTGCTGTTTTTATAATTCTATCTATGTCTTCAGTGAGAAGGGGTTCAATTATATGTCTATACATATAAGATTGCGTTCCTCTTGGAGCTGCATTGCTTGTATAATTTCTTTTGTGCACGTTTGAAACATTTAATAATTTCAAATATGAACTTAAATCACTCCTATCTATTAGAGTGGGGTCTGGTACTTTCCTTTGAATCAATTCAAGTAGAACTTCTGTTATAGTAAATTTTTCACCACCAACTTTTATCCACTTTTTATCAAAGAAAACTCGTTCACGTCCCAAGTATTGTTTATCATTTCTTATCGTTATACCATATGTTCTATCCACGTTTTGTTTAATGAACGGATCAAAGTAGCGGTTAAGTAGTGAAATTATTTTGATGCTATCTCCATCTTCTTCGTCTGAAGTAGCAGTGGATTCAGAATCGTCATATTTTCCTTTTCTTTTTCGATTTTCTTTATTTTGAGTTGATGTATTAGCAATAGCTACAAGTTGATTTAATGAAGTTGTTACTGGTTTAAAGTTAGTCTCTATATCTAATTCTTTACGTCTAACATCATTTTGAAGTGAAAGATACTTGTCTTTAACATCTTTTTTTAAGCGAGAAAGTTTATCCTTTACTCGACTTTCAGCTTTAATCTTCGAGCTCTTCTCCATGACTAAACGGAAATTGTGGTTGTTTTACTTATTTATAGCATATTCATGATCGATTTGAAGAGGAAGATCATCAGTTTTATGTTTTTAGGGTCTCTAAGTCGAAACTGAATTTCATCTTGCTCTTCAACAACAATATCACGGCCATCCAGTTCAATCTCTTGACGTATATTTAAAATTGCATACACAATTGGAGATCTTGGTGAAACAAAAATTGGTGTTAATATGCCTTTGTAGGGAAGTTGGTACTGTATGTTATGATTATGAAGCGTGTATACTGGTGAATGGATTGATGGTGTGTTGGAGAATTTCAGAATAAATTTCGATAAGTTCTTTTTCTTTACTTCATCTTTTAATATACCATATTCTTCTTTGGATGCAGTAAAACTTTCGAGTGGTTCTTTGTTAACCAATTGCTCAATTTTTTCTAGTTCAGTTTTTAACTTGTTATATTCTTCTTTGGATTCAGCAGCATAACTTTCAAGATCTTCTTTTTTAACAATATTGAGATTGTTAGCAACACCCTCAATACGAGTTTGTAAATTGCTTAAAATTTCTTTTAGTTGATTAACTTCAGTTCGTGAAGCAGCATAGTGTTCTACAAACCGTTTATTTGTCACATCTTGGTCGTTAACAGGAAACTCAACATTTGTTTGTTTTTGATGTTGTAGATTGTTTACAGTTTGTTTCAATTGATCAAATTCACGTCGGGAAGCGGCAAATTGTTCAACAAACGTCTTATTTGCAACATCGTTATCGTATATGGGATTGTTTACGTGAGTAATTCGTTTACTCATCATATCTAAAGTTCCACCATCGTCTACGTTTAAAACGTTTTGTTTATTAAATTTAGTGATTAAGTCTTCTAGATCTTTTCGAGAGGCTGCAAAGTTTTCTAAGTAATATTTGTTTATTGCATCTAACGAATCGATTGGTTGAGATATGTTTGTTATTCTTCTATTTAACATATCTACAGTTTCATCATCTCTGTTTATATTCAAAAGAGATTTTTTAATTTCATTGAGTTCATTTGTTACATGAGTTTTAAGAAAAGAATAGGTTACCGCATCTTGATTTTGAATTGGATCTTTAACATTTCCTATTCTTTTGTTACCCAAGTCGAGAGTATCTTGATCATACGGAAAGTGATCTTCTGAAAATTCTCGCACTAAACCATGAATGAATTCTACTCGTTGTAACACTTCGGTTATTCGGGTCTCAAGATATTTTTTTTATATTCGATGTATGTTGCTGCATTGCAATAAGGTTTACTGCATCATTTGCAGATGATGGTAAAGCTAAGCCGGCGAGACGTTTGTTTTGAAAGTCAAGTTCTTTTTTCTCTATTTTACAAATTGAAAAAATTAAACCTTTAAGGTCGTTAAAGTTTCGTTGTATGTCTTCTTTAGACTCGATTTTATTTAGCTCATTCAATAACTTCACTACATAACCTTTGTTGCACGCATCTTCAACATGTATTGGCGTTCCAACATTTTTTAACCGTTTGCCGTTAATACTTAGATGTCCGTCGCTTGTTGTTGTTGTTAGTTGATTTCCATATTGCACTAGCTTATCATCAACATATGATTTAGTTGCAATATCATGTCGTGAAGTCGGTCGTCCGATAGACACATTATTGGTTTTGTTAAACGATGTCATAGTTAAGTTGTTAACCACGCAAAAGCTATAACACGAATGGGCATTTAGCTCTTTTTGAAGTCATATTTATAACTGAAAATAAACATCAAATCCATTGCGATATCGACCATTTTGTAAATCGCTATCTTTATCGATAACCAAAAACCAAACTTAGAGTTTTGCCAACAATACGAACAAATATCAAAGAACTGTTCATAGCTCATATCTGTATTTACATGATCGTTATATACGTGACGCAAGTTTGTTCCGTCTTGTTTAAAAAGAATTAAAAAATTAGCGTTATCTCTAATTAGATGTTTAGGTATACAAGAATATGTTTGACAAAGATAAAATACGTCAACGTTGTGATGACGACCTCTACTGAAATAATCTTTCATGTGTTGTTGTTTATTGCTGGCTACATCATCAAAAACAAATATAGAGTTTTTTCTAGCCATTTCTGGAGGCATAACTTCATCATTATCGGAAAAAAAAATCACTTTTTATTTCTTTTATGGAGTCCAAAAACTTTTTTAATTCAACATATTTACTTTGAGCAAGTGATTTAGAATAAATATAAACGTTTTCAAAACGAACTCCATTTTTATGACACAATAAATTTAGCATTACGTTTGTTTTGCCACAGTTCGATGGACCGCAAATGATACATCGAATTGTGTTCGGTAGTAAAACACCATGCTTTCTTTTTTCACTTTTACTCTGGTTTTCAGCATTAGTAAATGAAATTACTGGTAGAGTGTTTGACTGCTTAACAAACTTCAGCATGTCTACGTTTACGTCTGAGAATGCACACTGCACAAAAAATCACATCACATCAACATATATTGCTTCCACACGTATCATAACTTGTATTATATGGAATAATAGTAGGATTTTCAGGATTTAAATCAACGTTGCCGACGTAAAACCCTCTTAAATATGGACAATATGGCGCCCATTTTTCATGATCATTTAAAGGATTATCGTTTTCCCTCCAATTTTCAATTTCAATCTTACAGAATATACATTTCACCTTATCACCATGACCAGTATAATAAAATCCTGCTGATGCTAAACAAAATTCGTTTGGACAGGGAAGAGGCCAATTTTGAAAAGTTTTAAGTCTTTCATATTCAGATTTCAATTCTATGCTAGGGGAAATATTGTTTACGTAGGGGCAAGAAAAAGCCCATTTCTTATGCTCTTCAAACGGATCATCATCTTCTTCCCAATAACTAAGTTGCAGATTACAGAAAGCACACCTAACCATATCCTTATATCCATAATAGTAAAATCCTGCAGCTGCTAACCATGCAGTGTTCGTAAAACTGTCTGAAGACCATATCTTAAATGTTTTTAGCCGATCTCTTTCAGATTTTAAATTCATTTCTTTTTGACTCAATATCATTTGCATTAACTGTTTTTTGGAATACTTTACACAATTAAAATTCTTCATGATGCTGGTTTACTTCACAAAGAAAAAGATGTTCACCACACAAAGCTAAATGCGAACTGAGATGAATCAACAAAACACGTTGGCTAATATGCATGATTTGCATGTGTTGGGTTGGCCGAGCGGTCTAAGGCGTTAGACTTAAGATCTAATTTTCAGAAATTGAAAGCGAGGGTTCGAATCCCTCACCTGACAATATTATTATTTTATTTACATGTAGAGTGAGGAGGTAATTGATCATTAATAAGAACTTTATTATGAAATGGTACAAAAGACCTTTTCTTCTTTATTCATTTAGAATTACAATTAATACAATTTTATTTCTCTTGAAGTAATCTCATTCTTTTTTTTAGTTGTCCAGATGAGTGTGGGTGTGTTGAGATGATCTTCTTCTTCTTCTTTTTAGTTGTCCAGATGATTATTTTCTGTAGACAAAAAATATACACTGTGTTAAAAAGCAAACTAAAACAAAATATGTATAGCGGTCAACGACACTAGTAGATTTAATTAATCACCTTTTATAGATAGCGATTACAGTTGTCACATTTGCAGCGAAGATGAAACAGTTGAAATTTTCTCTTTAGATGATCTGGTAGATGTTCCCACTCTAGACGAATTCGTTGTGGTTCATATATAGTCAGTATGTTTATAGGAAAGTAGTTCCAATCAAACTTATTAAAACCTCGAAGTCCATTGTTTCGAAACTTGTTTATTATCGAACACACGATTTTCATGATGCCATCAGAAGAATTTAACCAATGTTGAACAGCATTGACATTGCATTTAGCACAACTATTGCTTCCCATTGCTAGAGATGGTAAATGTTTTGGACAATCTGTAGGTAAACGATGGCTATGCCTCAACATTAGGTCTGACATTCCATCAATCGTATTAAGATCAAATAATGAGTCGGGGGAAAGTGCTTTTAGTGCAAACAAAGAAAATTCCTGTGGCAAATTATATACAACTAAATATTCATATTTATTCTTAATAGAGTAAAAAAAAGAAGAAAGAGTTTTTTCACAATATGCTGCAACCCATGTGATAACGGGGCTGAATGAAGGTATATTGCCGTTATTTAACATACAGTAAGCAAGTTCCAAACTGCCGTTTGGTAGCTTGCGAATGTCTGCAACTATTGGTTGCTTCTTATTCCACATGCCAGCATCAGTAGAAGGAGAGTTTGTTGTTGTCAATTCCATGATTGCAACTAAAGTGAGAATACTTGTTTACTTGCTTGCTTATAACTTAGCAAATATTGGTTTAGATAATTACTTCATTCGTTAATGGTCTGTAAGATATTTGACGATCATGAATAAGAACACAATAAAGAGTTGTATCTTCAGGTATATTCTCACTTGTCTCGATTTCAATTCGCACATCGACTGAAGATGTCTTCACTGCTTCCACTTGTTCGAGACAATTAATTACAATAATCGGACAATGAGACAAATTCATCTCGTGAAACCAGAGTCTCTGAACGAACATCATCGATCTGATAATATACATTACGAAATTTAACAAACATGTCATACAACTCGCTGTAGTCATTTATGGCAATTTCAGAAGTTGGCATTTCATAGGGATAAAAAATTGAATTTAAAAAAACTCTTATAGATTTAATGTTACAATGGTCAAAATAGGAAGAGCATGTGTTTAGTAAATTTCTTCTAGTTTGAAAACCTAATAAAAATTGACGTGGTTTTTGAGTTTCAGAAGTTGTCATTACAGTCCAACTATATTTAGTTGTTCTAGGAAGAGAACGCAAGACATGAACATCCCATGATCGAAAACCAACCTGAATGGGAATATTTTTCTGCATTAGTTTTAATCTTTTAATTTGTTCTTCGTCCGATAATAATAAAACGGGAATTTTTAGATAAACTTTAAATAACTTGACCTTAGAAAGATCGTTTTTGGTTGTCGATTGCAACGCACGTGCGTCACTTGACGATCGGAGAAGTATTACCTCATGCTTGCAGTTTAAAATCGGCTTTCTGTAATCCTCTGCTAATCCTAACAGGTTTCTTAAAGGAAGTATTATATGAAAACGTTTTGTGTTACTATCAACAATATTTGCTTCACTTGCTGGTGTTGTTAAAGAGGGAAAATAACCAGCATTTTGTAAAGCTGTATATTCGTTTTTTGAATATGATGCAAAGGTTTTTATAGTACCTAGATGGCGTGTACGATCAATTTCTTTACCATTTTGCGTGATGCGAATTTCGCTAAAAAGATTAGCCCCAAAATTTTGGTCAGGATGTGCTGTAGTAGAAGCAGCCGGATTTATGTTAGAAGTAATAATTTGACCTTCTAAGTGAAGAACACCTTCTGATAATAAAACTATGTTTTCTTCATTTTGAATCGGTATTCGAATTTCATCATTATTTTCGAATTTATTAGCTGAATAAGGTTGATAAACTCTTTCTTCTCGTCGCACAACTCTGTTGTCAACCTCTCTTTTATCTGTTATGTTAAACATGCTAAACATGTTAACAGCTTCAACTATAGATAGAAACTAAATAAGATTAACAATTGCATATATATTTATATTGAAATTAAATTACGCGATAGCCTAAAGACTGTAAGAAATGTTTGTTGTTACTCGATAACTGTTTCTTAGATTTCAAGGTGCGATGTCGTTGTTTTTTTTTACAAATTTTAGCTGATTGATTTATATTATTTTTTCGAATCAGAGTCGACTTCTTTTTTTTCAAACTTTGAGTATTATATAGTATAACCATATTTGTGATTGTTTTCTAGTAAGCTTACTCAAGTAGAATGAAAACATAACAGTATTTCATTACTTTATATAGCAAGATATCGTGCTGGACGAATAATTAATTCTACAGTTAAATCTTCATCTTGCAAATCAATGAGCTGTTGAAGATGATCTTCAAGTTGCACAGATACATGTTGAATAACCTTGGTGTTCATAGGAAAAAAATTAATTGTTGTTGGTTGTACAACATTCGGGTAACCAGCAGGAACATGAGCTTTAAAATTATATAAAGAGTGTGTTGGTTTATGGTTCAAATAAAAACTCGTACCAAGCACAAGGTTGCAACATACTCGAATACTATTAACAGTGTTAATTTTAATCATATATTCAGAATGATGAGTTGTGTTTGCCTTGAACTTTCTATGAGAAAATCCTAACAAATCTGCAATAGAATCTGCAACACCAAAATCTATAGCAAACACTTTCGAATGTAGTTTACAATGATAAAAGACTTTATCATAATTAATATAAAATGATGGGAATTTGTCTTTGTCACCTAATAAATGTTCAACTAATAATTCATTAATCTTTTCACTTAATTGTTTTAACGTATAGCTAGCATTGGGTATTATTAAATTCGCTCTATCCGCTTCGTTCAACTTTATAGCCAAAACGTTATTATTCTCGCTAATTGTTACTTCATTATCGATTCTATTTCGATCAATTTCAATTTCTCTTTTATTATCTTTAGGGTAAACTTTCTTTTCAATACCTAAAGGCCCTGCTACACTGTTGGCTACAGTGAAATCAATATTAAACGGAGAAGACAAAACGAGACGGTTGTCTCTTTTTCCATCTATATCCTCATCCACATACATTTTTGTTTTTTCTAAATGTTCTGGTATAAGTTTCGACAATGAGTGATAACTAAGTAAATCATCAAACGTTGAGGCTAGATCTTCAAATTCATAAATACCCGGTGGTACCACTAAATCAATTGATAAAAAATTAGTAAAATGAATGCGAAATTTATTATTTCTGTTGGTAACATTTCGAATAGAATTAGATGTATACAATCCTGCAATTCCTATTTCAAAAATCTCTGCTCCTACAAGATGAATCGGGTTCTCCAATGTAACATCAATCTTCGAGCCTTTACCTTCAAGAGTTATCCGTCTTTCGAAAGCCATCTTTGAAATGTTTAAAGACGGTCTGTGTTTCCCTTATTTATACAATACAAGAAGACTAAACATAAATGTCCACAAATCGAAGAAGTAATCGATTGATATGAATGAAAATTATATTGTAGATAGCAATTTTTAAGATATGTTAAAATTTCTAATGGTGGTCTTAAATTACCAATACTATCAAAATAATGCACATATTTACCACGTTTACTGAAAGCCACCCAATGTGAACCGGATTTATCCATCGGTTCAAGGTTAACAATACAGTTTTCATTTTTTCGAGGATATCTTGGTAACGTATCTCGCATAAAGACTCCTCTAAAATTTGGAATCTTTAATTGATGTGCGTATTAACTAAATCGAAATTACTTAATGCTTTATTTGGTATTTGGTTAATTATCTTTTGTATGCAAGAGGATTTAAATAAATGCCTTGACCTCCTTTTCCTCTCATTGCTTCTATCATTCGATTTTGTCTTTTCATTTGTTTTAGTTCTTCTTGAGCAGCTTTCGCCTTGTTTATAGCAGACGCCACCCCTGCTGCTCCGCCTGCTAGACCCCCCCAAGCCCGACAAGGCTGCAAATATCGGAAGTAGGGGTAAAATACCACCTTGCTTTTTCGATGTTCTTCTTTTTTTTAATCTTTTCTTGTTTTTTTTATTATTTAAGTTTCGCTTACCTCCTCCAATCTTAGACTTAGCTTTCATTATGCCACCCACTGTTAGTGCAGCCGCTCTCTCTCCAAATGATGCGTCACGGGATTTTACACGAGACCAAGCTTTTGAAGCTAAAATTTCATCAGCCTCTCTTCTTTTGTTTGAATCTGTATGCTTTGCGTAAGCAATGTCGTGCTCTTTGTACGCTTTATCTAATATATTTATTCCTGGATCACCACGGCTCAATCGCTTTTCTAATTTTGTTCCTGGTCCACAATATTCATATCCCGGGATGTGTAATTCCACGGGTAAATTATCAATAGTTTTATTAAGTACACGACTAATTAATGATCCACTTCCTGTTCGTTTATATTGAGTGATAGAGTTGCTCCTCTTACAACGCACCATTACTAAATGATATGTAATATAAAGTAATTATACATATATATATATATTTCTGGAAAATGGGAATGGTGGGGGGAGGTGTTTTTTTTTAATAATACACACAAAATTTGGGTTATTATTTATTCTTTTTTCATAAGCAAAGGAACACACAAAAAATTAGTATTATTAACAGCATAAAAGTGTGTGTGTGTGAAAGAAATAAAGTAAGTGAGATGAAGTGCTTTAATCTCAAATTTGTTTCTAATCATTTTTTCAGAGAAAAATGACCAAACGGTAAAGTATCAATTCCGTTTTCAGTTATGTGTCTTTTATCTTCGTTTGATGAAATTGCCAACTTATTTTGCCGAACAGTAAATACAGAATGAGATTTTGAAATTATACAAACTTGAACTTTGTTGACTTTATCTCTGTTATAAAGACACTTTCGCTACTCATCAATATTCATACTTTTACTCACACTCTTCTTAATGCCTTTAGCCTTACACAAGCTATTCATTTCATCACAAAATTTTATTGCATACATTTTGGGTCGTAACCCCACAAATTCTTCAACAATCCTTCCAGCATTTTCATCTTTCATTAAACCAATTTCACCTTTATTTTGTCTCACAATGCCAAAAGGATTGTTTGTTTCATAGTTTCCAGTATCATACAAATTTGAATGCTCATAAATATCATAATAGAATATATACATAAAACTATCGGTGTCTGTGTATAACAACCTCACATTTGATTCAGGATTTGCTAAAATAACATTGTAATGAAAGTCATTCATTTTACATTTAGACAAATCTAATATAGATGCACCAGCATATACTGGTTGATTGTGAAAAATCTTTAGTCTACTCATCTCGATGACCATACATTGTTCATCGAATATAATTCTATGTTTAAAATTAGCCTTAGCTATTAAAGACCTAGCACCACGAGCTCCATGCCATTTGGTGACCCATTTGATGTCCCTTAACTTCCTCACATTCATCAGTGAACGACCAAAAATTGCATTATTCATCAATTTATAAAAATTCTTTTCAAAATCATTTTTGGCATGTTTTCGTTTCTCTGTGTTCACATCAATATATGGTTTTAGCCATTGGCTCTGATTGAATTCAATTATTCTGTGAATACGATCTAATTTCATTCCTAGTTGAATACATTGCTTTAACAATCTATAATGCAAAACATAACGTTCTTTATTATCTAGGGTAGCCATTAGCTTTGTCAACTTTTCGGGACATAGAGGGTAATCTGAATGTTTGTCATGTAACTCTTGAGGATAAGTCAAATCTACTTCCAAAATATATCCAATTTCTGAAGTATCATCAATAGTTAAAACATCAAAGCCTTCAACATTTGCAACCCATTTAAAGCCACCCGTTGGAGGATATTCCAACATCGCATATCCATATAAATTATTAACGTCAAAGTACATTATGTAGGACTCTTGCTTTTTCTCATCATAAGTTTTCATATACTTATTATTAGCAATCGCATGATGTGTTATACACTGAACATTTCCTCCTCGAATAGATCGTTCAAAAAAGTGTAACATATCAATATCTTGAAGCAATTCAAGTTGAACGTTGGTTATCTTTTTCATAGCACACCAAGACATAGATGGAGCAGTGTAAAAATGAGCTGCATCAATGCCATAAGTTTCCATGCCATTCGATCTAAAATTTTCAAAGACATCCGCCAAAAGAAGTGTGTCAATTTTTAAATACAAATCGGCGTATTCTCCTAATGTTTGACAGGAAAACGTTTCCCACACCGATTGAGCAAACTCATACTCTTCATTCGATATTGTTTGATCATTAAGACTGCTATAAAATTTGGATATTTCAGGTAATTTAGTTTCGTTAAGTACATCCATACTCGTGACGTATTCATAGGGAAACACGCCTTTTCTCGCAGTAAGTCGAAACTGTGCATCATCATTAAAATAACGTCGTGTTATTTGCTTTGAATCTTCACTTAACGAAGATGAACATTGATCTAGTGAACAGGACAAGAAATTATATGTATCGAAAAATCTTAACTGAATGAATCCATTCTTAGCCCGTACATACTTTGTAAACCCTTTATAACGTTCCATATTCACCGCTAACAAACTTATATTACCAGGATTATGTAACACCTCTCCATCACGTTTCTCACAAATTTCTTTAATTATAAAATGTCCATCATAGGCCGTTAGATTATGAAATGCTATAGGCAAAACCTTTGTTACTTTGTAATTTAAATTACAACTATTGTGTGCGCTTCCTCTATATTTTCCAGTTAAGTGACAATGATCGCGTACTTTGAGTTCATTAACTGCAATCGGTTTCTCGCAAATGTGGCACATTTTACTTGACAAAAATAATCTTTCTTCATTTTCGGTCATCTTTAACATTGGCTTAACCGATAAGTAATATGTTTGAAGTTTATCCACAATACTATAAAGTTCCTTTACAAACAATTCAATGCAATTATTTCCCCTAAAGAGTTTGAAACTGCACAATTCACTATCGAAATTACAATGAAGGTATAAAGAAATGCTGTAAGGAATATGTTTATGTGTTAAAGTAGAGTTATGAATGTCACTATTTGGAAAACAGGAGGAAATTGGAGACAAGACGCATTCAGTGTCTGCATATATTATAAATGGAACTGTATCTTTAACTCGGAATTCCGTAAAATTAACAAATCTTTGTTCATCAGTCGGCATTATGCTTTTTGCAACAGGAAACTGTTTACAGTCTGCAAAGTGAACATTTAACTCATCCTCAAGAAATTAATATGACAAACAACGTCTACATATATAAATCCTTCTGTGAGTGCTAGTGACGCTTGAACGCACAAGGCGAGCAAGATTTCTAATTAAACAAAAGTGATAACTTTCACTGTTTCCAATCTGCAACATCAATAAGTCTACACTCCTTTCATATACTTTATCTGATACATACAAAGGTACAATAGAAAAAGTTTTTTTTTCCTTTTACTTCGTTTGTTCCCATACATACCCATTTGTTTTCATCATATTGTGCTCCATACACATTTACAGAAATATTGTTTTGGTTTTCAAACTTGTTTAAATATTTCATTTCCATCGGAATTGGAATACCATCTAAATTTAAAACATCTCTGTAATTAGGATAGGAAGAAAGATGATTCACGTTTCGAGTTTTTGGATACAAACCAGCAACCACACTCCACGCAAAACAAGCTTCCTTTGTATCAAACAAATTTAGCACTGCATGTTTATTGACTATTACGTCAGGCAATCGACTAGTATTGGACATTCCTACTTGAAATCCAACATATTTATTTATATTAATTCTCAAACTATGAATTTTTTCTAAAGCCCACCCAGAACCATTTGTTTCAAATTCGCTCATTTTTGTCAATGTACCTTCAATGATATTCTTATTATAAAATTCATTTAAATCAGTATACTCGAAAACTACCTCATTTTTGATAGCAAAATATTTTGTTTCTGATATGTCGCGAAGCACATATTGTGCACACAAAACTGAATTCACCTTTAAAGCTTGTACAGTTAACGCATTCTTAACATACTTTGTAAACCAAATATTAGCATTCGCTAAAAATTCGCGAGGATCCAAAAACTCATTCTTAACATTTGATACTGCAAGTGTGTACACTCTAGAATTGAATGTCGTTTCAATTAACTCACAGCTCAAGAAAGATTCATCCTTTATTTGAATTGTAATTTCTTCGAAATTCACAGCTTGTTGCAATATGTGCTCACTAATAACTCTCCAACATTCAATCAACTCATCACTGTTCTCAATCAACTCGGTTTGAGTGTTTTCCCCGATTTGGAATGATACTGAAATAGCACCGCTTAGTTCACTTCTAAAATTAGAAACACTTTCAAATGCATTGTCCAATTGGTTTCTTATATTTTCACTGTTATTATGTATTACAATATCAACCTTTCTACGTTTGCTAGGAGGCGAGGTCATTGTTGCTGTTGTCTAAGCAATTGTCCAATTTGCACTAAAGTTAATACACCACCAACAGTTGGTGTACCATCACTGATGTCTAAAAATACGTCCAATTTGCACTATTGTTAATAAACCACCAGCAGTTGCTGTAACATCGGTTTACCATAAACCTATAATCTTTTAAAGTATATTCAAGCCATTGTGATAAATTACTGCCTGTAATCTCCAATGAACAATGAACAGCCTCAAAAGGAAATTCATCCTGAATTTTACCAAGCAAATTGTTTCTATACTCATTCAATTTTGTTACATCGTAACAAGTCATGGAAAATTCGATTTTGAAAACTTCATCAAATGTATTGTATCCGAAGAAACAAATAAAATGTTCATCTTCACATAATTCTTTCAATAGATATCTTAGAACTGTTTCTGTCACCTCTCGCTGACTATCATCTGATTTGCTAACATTGGTAACGTAGACTGAAAATGTCGAAATTCCACTCGAAGATGTCCATTTGTTAAAACAAGCTTCTTTCTCATTACGACTCACCTCGTTATCATCTTCATCCTCTTCTTTCGGTTGTTGAAAGCATACACGATGATACTCTATTAGCGGGTGCGATCGATGTTCAGTTCCACTCAGGAAATTAACAGTTTTCCACTTCATTATGCTGTTCGTTTTATTAGTTTTTAGATGATCTGAAAAATTAATCAAATTAAGAAATAATGAGCAACTAAATATATCAATCGTTATATCAATCAATACATAATATATATATATATATATATATATATATATATATAATCCAATACTCACCAAAAAAAATTTACTGATTTAAAAACATGTTGATGTGAGCGGTTCTTCAACCCAAAATACACCGTCATCAGTTTGCCATCGAGTACTGTTTCAAAATGACTTGATGTGAGCGGTTCTTCAGCCCCAAATACACAAGCATCAGTGTGCCTCCCATTGAGTTTAGTTCATCGATCTCTGATGCGCTTAATTTTGAAAATACTGCTGGTAGGAATACACTTGTTACTTCATCTTCAATGTTAATGTCCACCACTATTTTTCTTCCAAACCTCGTCTGTACGGGGCGAATAATTTGGACCACATATGGTAAATCAATGACTAGTTCTGCTAGTTTCTTATTAGAATACTCATTACAAGATGATAAGTTATTGAACTTCGTTAGAGCTTCCATCACACAATTTGTTCCTCGTCGTTGACTTTCTTTATTTCTTTCACACACACACACTCTTCGCGCAAAAGTAAAAGTTAAACTCTTCCATGCACTCGTCCATTTATATATCCTTCACCCCCACCCACACTCCAGAAACCATGCAAACTAGCTTCTAACGCAAACATTTCTTTTTTTCCACTATTGCTTAAAGAAGTCAAAGATTACATTCTTAGCCAATGACGTTAAAGGTCAACTCTGTCTCACGCGAACACTGCAGACGAGATCAATCACACTGCTGCACATGCTCAAACTTGCATGGGTGTCAAATGACGGTTAGCATCCTAAGCAAAAAACAATAACAGCTGCACACCACATGTGTGGATAGGACCCGCCTCTCCGCTCAGCCCACCCGGCGCGGACAAAAAAAACATAACAGCTGCACTCCACATGTGCGGATCGCTGGCAGTGGCACACATGCTCACACTCGCATGGGTGTCAGATGACAGTTAGCATCCTAATAAACAACCCCCATGACGTCAACACCCATTAACTTTTTATCATCATCGCACAAACAAGCCAAAAGGTCAACCCCTTCCCACGCTAACACGTGCAGTGCACATGCTCGCTCCTGGACCACGTGCTCGCTCTAAGGACCCATGACGTCATCCCATGACGTCATCAGGATTACGCAATTTCTGGTCATGATGATGCAATATTCAAAGTGTTGCGAATCACACTACTGATAATTAACTTAATGATTGGGTTATGCAAGTATATACCGGTACTTTCTAGTTTGAAAGTAGTTCTTTTCACTCGTGTTCAATTTGTAGCGTTGCTCTAATTGCTGAATGTCCACCTCGTTGCATAGTGACTACTACATTCTTGGCTGTCAACATGGAGGCCCGGGTTCGTTTCCCGGCTCTGCCAAGACATTTAATTCTGATTATGTTTCATTGCTGTTTTAAGTTTAACTTTAGTTGGGAACTGTAGTTTATTAAAATTTATACGATGTCGGGAAATAAAACGGTCCAGATGATTGTGTGAAGAAAACTGTGCTTTATTATTTAACTAGCAGGTACCCGCGGCTTCGCTCGTGATTGAGACAATGGGGACGATGGGTTATTGCTGATAATTGGTCTATTCTATTACAGTAATCACGGCTACAGGTTGGTCCATTCTAATTCTGAAAATTCTGGTACGTACAGTATATTGATATGAGCAGCAAAGTGGGAATGTTATAGAGTGTGAAAATCTGCAGGGTAAAATGTTACATTATGTGAACACATTTTAAAATTACGTTTTTGGTTTTGCCATCTTCTTCTGAGACATAACGATTTAGTTGTCCGGATACTCGAGTTCACGCGACATACAGTTGCCCATGGGAAAGAATGGTTTTGTTTAATATACACCTGCTGCTGTTAAGTGTATGCCATTGTGCTTTGTTAATAGAAATCGCGAATATTGTTTGAAGAGGGAATTGCACTTTTGCACACTGGAATGGCAAATCTATCGGAATATGGGAAAATAAAAGTATTTTTCCTGAAGCTATTCTGGGTGTAATTTTGCCCCACTTATTGATGATTTGAACGTCAAAATGTCGATATTAATAGACCTATAGTAAAATATCTCTCACTTTGGCCGCTGATGTACATTATGCAGTCTCTTCCAGTGTTACATCCCGGGGATTGAAATTCTCCAACAACCCTTTTGCTTCACATGCCTCTCTAAGTAATTAAAATTCCTGATTGTTGTTGTTTGAGTCTTCAGATTTTTGACTGGTTTGATGCAGCTCTCCATGCCTCCCTCTCCTGAGCTAATCGTTTCATTTCTACATAGCTACAACACCCTACATCCGAGGCAATCTGTTTAACCCTGGTCTACCCCAACAATTCTTGTCCTCGACCCTCCCATCCACAACTAAGCTTGCTATTCCTGGGTGTCTTAATATGTGTCGTACCAACCTATCTCTTCTCTTCATTAGCAGTTGCCACAAACATCTCTTCTCTCCCATTCGTCTTAATACCTCTTCATTTGTTACACTTTCTACCCATCGGATCTTCATCATTCTCCTGTAACACCACATTTCAAACGCTTCAATTCTGCTCTTTTCTGCTGCACGATTAGTCCAAGTTTCACTTGCTTATAGTGTCACGCTCCAGGCAAGAGCTTTCAAAAATGACTTCCTAATACCTAAATCTACAGTATATTCGATGTCAACAGATTCCTTTTCTGTAGAAATGCTTTCCTTGCCTGAGCCAACCTGCTTTTTATATCCTCTTTGCTTTGTCCATCACAGAATATTTTGCTTTCTGAGTAACAGAAGTCTCCTACTTCCCGTAGCGTTTCACCTGCCAATTTGATGTCCATAGATGTTTCATATTTATTTCGGCAGCATTCCAATAATTTTGTTTTACATTTATTGATTTTCATCATGAATTCTTTCCTCAAGACGGAGTCCATACCATTCAAAACTCGTTCAAATCCTCTGACATATTGGCCAAGATGACAATGTCATCAGAAAATCTCAAAGATGAAATTATTTCTCCTTGAATCTTCGCTCCCACTTTACATTTTTCCCCAATTTCCTGATTATTGTGTTTTTAGAGATCTTTGAAATGCGTTGCCCTCGCACATGGTGTAGATGCATTGTCAAAGGAAAACATTCCATGTTACGAACATGGGCCGCATAACCTGTACCGAAAGCTTCTGCAGATTTAACACAAGGCCTATTTTGAACAGCAGTTCCTTGAACTCAGATTTGCCAACATTTTATTGTATCCTCCCATGTGGTATATCTCTGTACCTCAACATACAGAAGTGGGCTTTAATAATCATGTCTTGTGTAAATTTTGGGAAAGGTAGTGAGTGTGGTTTTTGCCGGAGTGGATACTCGCTCGTAGAAATTCTTTTCAGTAAAATAGACTGTCTCACAATTAGGTAAGTGTACATTGAGGTATATTACGGCGGAATGCCTTATATTATTAAGTGTTACGGAAACGGCAATAGCCGCCACGGAGCTTCGTTGCTACTGAAATAACGACCAGACTGATATTTTTACTTAACTATACGGATTTGTGAGCCCAGTGTTTATGAAATTGAACGTAGTTGTATCGCTACCTTTATTTAGTAGCCGCTTCTGTAGTGTTTAAAACTTAAAGGTGGTATTAGAAGACGCTTCCCCTATTTTTTACCCCTGGCACTACAGCCCATGAAGGGCCTAGGCCTATCAGGCGACTGCTTCCCAGCCATTTGGCCTGCAGATATTGTGGTGACGCGTGGTCAGTGCGTCATGTCCCCTCGGCCGTTAATCATGTTCTTCGTGACCGGGGTGCTGCCTCACTATCAGACAGCTACTCAATTTTCCTCACGAATCTGAGTGCACCCCGTTGCAGGCCTCAGGTCTGTGTCTAAAATCTCTGACGGAGCCGGGAATCGAACCCGGGGCCTCCGGATGAGAGGTAGGCGCACTACCCTGTTCTTATTGGGTGTATATATATTGAAAAATATAATAATTGAGTAGTGGTTTTGCAGGGGTTCTATACCCTCCACCTCCACACCCTCCACACAAGATGGCGGCGGTGCGATATCTCTCGAACGCATGGTTGGATTTTGACAAATGAGGTGTCATTGAACTCGGGCTGATACCCCCTTTCCAATAGACAACATATTTCCACCCAAAAATAAAACTTACCCCTAATAGGGGGTGAAATTGTAATTTTTTAGAAAATCTCGCTTTCCAAATGCAACATGTGAGAGTTTGAATGCCAATATTAAATTAAACGTATTTCAACACAAGATACATATATACGGTGGATAGCCAATATGAATTAACATGCTTGTTTTTTGTTTTTACGCATGCCCACTCGTAGCTTTTGTAAGAGGGTGGGGGAGTGGATCCCTGTGGACGGGTCATTGTTGACAGGTCATTGTTGGTGGCTCATTGTTGACAGGTCATTGATGACAGGTCCTTGTGGACAAGTCTTTGTTGACAGGTCCTTGTGGATGAGTCCTTGTGGACGAGTCCTTGTAGACAGGTCCTTGTGGACGAGTCCTTGTGGATGAGTCCTTGTTGATGAGTCCCTTTGGACTGATCCCTTCGGACCGGTCCCTTTGGACTGGTTCCTACGGACTATGTTCACAAACTGACGATGTTCACAAATCCCCCACTACTATAATGTGATAACGATATGAAAGGAAAGTGATGAAATACATGTGAACACGTGTGAGATGTCATTATTACCGTCCTGCTTATGAAACAAGTCACATTCTGTTTTGGTTCATACGTGAGAAAATGCGAGTTCGTGTGTAATATGACCTAACACACAGGTACACGTGCACGATATGAGCTAACAAGTCACAACCTGTTTTGACAGTGGTGGGAGGTGAAGGGGAGGAGAGGGGGAGAGTCGGTGTAAGAGAGAACACAGGTGAAGAGAGAAAAATATGTATTGCTCATAATACATGTGGAGCTGAGGACTGTACATAGGACTGTAGGTTAAGTACAACATGAGTGAATAAATAAATAAATACAAGGCACACAGGTTCACACAACATGTAATTTATTAATCCAAGAATTAAAGGCTGAGCTAAATCCCAACCATTTTACATATAGTTTATTTCCTTTTTGTTTCAACACTTTTTCAACAAGGTAATGTTTAGGAAACGCTGTCTTTTGGAGTTCTTGGAGATAAAACCTGCCTTTTATGGGTTGATGGTTGAGGTCCTCGAGTAAATAGGTGACTGGACTGTTCAGGTTGACTTGACGAATTCGAAATAGTTCAGTCCCCCAATTTGGTGTGTAGCCCTTGTCGAAGACGGACTTGAATTTGCTCACACGAACATGGTCCCCGATGTTAAAGCGATGACGATTAGGGGCTGCTGTTTCTATGGGGTTAAACAGTTTCTCCAGTTGTGGAATATTTTGGTCACAATTCGTGGCTTGGTCCCAATGGTTCTTTGTTTGGTGTCATTGTAACGTGACACTAGCTCAGGTAACAAGTCCAACCAGCGATAAGTGACCTGAGCGGTAAACGCTTTCCACATATGGGTTTTCAATGTTCGGTTAAACCGCTCAACCACGCTAGCTTTGAGATTGCTGTACGTGGTGTAATGGTGAATATCCTTAGATTTGAGAAAACTGGAGAACTCCTTGTTGAAAAATTCTTTTCCCTGATCGGTTTGTAGCAGCTGAGGATGACGTTTGGATTGTCGAATAATATGTTGAAAGGCCTTGGTGACTAGTGGAACAGACTTGCGTCGCACAGGTTCAACAAACGCCATTTTGGAATAAACATCAATGACCGTCAACATATAGCGTACACCATTGTTAACGCTAGCATAGGTAATCATTTCAACCAAGTCTGCTTGCCAAAGTTCATCCACACCCTGTGAAATCACCTTGAGTCGCTGATAGTGATGTCTAGCTGGACGATGCAACTCGTGAGCAATACCCATTTTAATGGGTGAGGGCTTAAACAATAATTTTGGCATTTCGAATTTCTTCCTCAACTTCTTGAATTTCCCAATCGTGACCAGTATGGCCGGCTTGACGTGAAGCATGCAACAGCTGTTGTCGCTGGACGAGTTTATTGGGATTGTGCCAGTAGGTAACATCCACAAGGGGTTTTAATGGCTTAAATGTCACCCCTGAAGCGGACACTTTACGACGACCACTTTGACTAGTGGGGAACATTTTTGCAATGATGGTTTTATATTTTTGAGATATATTGGCATTCACTTGTTGAGTGGGATCATACTGTCTTTTGTGGGCATGGGTGTCCAATAAAATGGATTTATATTTATCAAGGTCCTCTAGCGTATAATCTTGGGATGAGGGAGTCCGAGAGAATAGTAGCTTTAACAGTCCTGGTGTTAATTTATAGATGATCTTTTTAATGACAGCTTTAGTATGAATAAATTTAATCGATGAATCACCAATTTTAAAACTATCATCCTCATAGCGAACACCATACGTGGTATCAGTGATTCCAATAAATAGATTGGTGAAATAGGGTTCCAGTGTTGATCCATAATATTTTATTAAAATGTTTTTCAGTTGAGCTTTATGTTGAGGGGTGCCAAGAGTTGCGAAATGGAGACGATCTGGAAGGGCAAGGTGTTTCGACCATGACCAATGATTTCTTTTTTTCTTAAAAACTCTGCAAGGGGTGATGCCTTTTTTTGGGGCGTAAACACTTGTTCCTCATTATCCTCAACTTCGCTAACACTAGTTAAATCTTCCTGTTCCTCTTCCTCTTCCTCTTCCCCAGGGTCCTCGTGGTGCGTCTTAGTGGCTTGTGAAACGGTGGGTAGCGTTTCAGATGGCTTGAAAGAGGGTTTCAACATAGCTTTTAGCGGAGGGGCTAAATGTTGTTGAATAAACAAGGCATGATCCGCACGTAATCGTTTCAATTGACGGAACTTTTGGCAAATAGTATTTTTTGCACTAATAATTTGCTTTTTCAATTGACTCTCTGCTAACGCCATGGTGTCGTGACAAATGACTTGAGAGGGAATGATACAGTGCCTTAAATAGCAATAAAATGATCAAACACTAAGCGATACCGCCGTTGGTTGAGCTCACTTTGTTTGTCAATCACTAAACAGGCATGACGTTGTGTGTTCCAGCACTTGCCACACAATTCTGTAAACATTTGAAAGGTCATATCCGGATTCACATGTTCATTATAAATGTGACGACTGTTCCTCTCGTCCTGGCGAAATAAAACAATGACATTGCCATTGTCACGAATCAACTGTTTGGACATTATAGAATACGTTTGCCGAAGATAGAAGCAATCGATATGTTTGTGTCGACCCATGCTGAAATAGCTTTGAATGATGCCTTGTCGTTCAGTGGATACATCATCGAAAATCATGAGTGAATCAGGCTTTACCTCATCCGATGAAATAACCTTTTCTTGCGTGGAAAATATAAAATACCCCATATTCTCATTTTGTAATCCAGACATGACTTGATCCAGAAACACGTAGAGGGATTGGTAGAGAGATTTTGCGAAAATATAAATATTTTGAAAACACAGACCATTGGGCGCTGTAATAAGTGTCAGCAAAAGATTGGTCTTTCCACAGCCGGAAGGTCCCACAATGATGCAGCGAATGGAAGATGGAAACAGTGAACCATGGCGTTGTTCACGTGATGTGGGGCAGAGATGGGAAACCATGTCCCTCACGGGGAATGACTCTTGCTGCTTAATTATCTTCATTTCAACTAAGGGTTAGAGAGTCTAGCAGGCTGTCTATATATATCGCACCGAGCCCTGTCATAGAAACAGTAGACTTGTACTACAGGTTGACGATGGATGTCTTTGGACGTGCGTTGATGGTCAAAGCTAGGTCTGTTCCCATACATGATCCTAAACAAGAAACATATCCTCCTAATAAACACTATGTGGATAGGTCAGTAGTGCCACGCACAAAACAAGGAGATTATGACTTTAAAAGAAAGCGGTTAACCCATGTAAAACATCCTCAAGTGTCTACAGACGTTACTACAAAAAAGTATGTGGATAACAAGGTGTATGAGTTTTATGATAAAGTGCCTCAGCTTACGGTGGATGGCTATAGCGCGAATCATCACCGCATTAATCACGTGGAAGACCCACAAGAAGATGATGATATCTGTACCAAGCGATACGTGACCTATGAAATGAAAAGGCTTTATAAATGTATCCCAACTGTATTTTTAGTGTATCTGACAAATGTAAAACCTGTGAATGATTGAAACCATTCACCGCTAGTTCATGACCAGCACTTGACCTGTGTGCTTGCTTCAGGTTTAAGCCACTATCGACTACACTATGATGGAACCATTCACATCAAATATGCCATACATGATGAGAACCATTTACAAATAGAGATAAATGGTCATAGGATGTTGGTCCTTAACCATGAAATGGTCAATGCAGGAGACGAATTATCCTGTCATCTCATGTTGACATGGGATGAAAAGCAAGCTGGAAAAACCATAAACGATTTCCCACTTTATGTAGAATTGGAATATACAGCCATGAAATAACAATCTGATGTTAGTTGTGACTTAAACTTTCTTGTGAAAGGTTGTTGGTCATCATCATCATGGTGAAACAAAGATATGTGGTGAGAAAGACTAAAAATATGACCCTGTCCTTGGCAAAGCCTGGGCTTAAGACATTTGTGGACAAGCCCTTGCGAAGGAAAAAAAGAAAAAAATATTGTGTTGACCATAAGGAAAGCTCTTCGAGCAGCACAGAGACATGTTATTCCAAAACTTCAACGACAGGGTTCAAAACAAGGGCGAGTTATTCCCGTCCCCAAACGAGCGGGATTTTTACCTGCATTATTCGCTGGTCTGGCTGCTCTAGATTCACTTTTAGGTGGCGCCAGTGCAGTGGCAAAAACTATTAAAGCCGCGCAACAGGGCAAGCAACAACTCAAAGAAAGTCAGCGACTCAATGAAACGATGGAAGCCATTGCTATGGGGGCTAGAAATGTCAATTTGAAGCCAGCCTTTTATCAACAAGGATTTGGAATTTCACCTTTTCAAAATAAATTAAAACATCTTTAACCTCAGCCATAGCAAGACATGCCCTGACACATCAACAAGTGGAAAGCTATGCTAAACAACTAAAGCTTTCTCATTTTCGAGGTGTGTTTATGCGAAACCAATTACCCTCACAACTCTGGAAACATGAATGTTCTGTTGTCAATTTGGATGATCACCGAGGACCTGGAACACATTATGTAGTTTATGTCAAAGAGGGATCCACTGTATCGTACATCGACAGTTTTGGGAATTTGCCCCCGCCCATGGAACTAGTGGCCTATTTTTGAAACAGGATCAAGATATATTATAATGTGAAACGTGAGCAAACGTTTAACAGCCAACAGTGTGGACGTTTGTGTTTATTTTTTTTATAAGACGCAACATAAGCATAAACGTCAACAGTATGTCGGTGGAAGGTAAGACGTTTACACTGCATGGACGTGGACCTGAAGTGAGCCTTGACTTTTACCCACCTATTGAATTGAGTGAAAAACCCTATGGTTTAGGACTTGTTTCTCTTGAAACGTACAATCGAATATACAACATACGTGAAAATGTGCACAACAAGTTTTACTATGAAGATTCTGTGCTCACCCTGAACTCTGGTGGATACACGATAGATGACATTTATGAACACATTTATGTGGTGTTGATCAATGAATATGGTTTAAAGTCATTTCTCGATGGAACGCGCAAGTTTGAACTTGTAGGAAATACCAACACTCATCGCGGTATTTATTCTACATTCAAAATTGACTTTAAAACACACCCCGATTCCATTGGTCCATTACTAGGATTTAAACCACGCGTGATGGAGCCCAACAAAAAACATGAATCAGACCATGAAGTGAAATTCATTGAGGACCATCATGTGTCGGTGACGTGTAATATTATTAGACAAGTGTACACCAATCAAGAACCGTCGCATTCGCTTTATGACTTTATTGTAACATCGCCCAATGGTTATATTATTCGTGAAAACCCTCCAGTGGTGCTTTTTCATTCTGTGGCTGTCGATGGTATTAGTAATATAACATTAAGACTGATCAATAGAGAGCAACAACTCATTGATCTAGATTCTACCACACCAGTGACTTACAAGTTGGTGCTAAAGCCACTATGAAGTTTGTATTTAAAGCAACAGCACCGTCTAGGAATGGTGTTAGTTGTTTACCACGTGAATACACGTTAATATCTCAGAACAAGCAGATTTTACAGCATTTGGGTTACCACGTCAACCCCCGCGATGAATTCTATCCTAGAGGTAGCGAACCACATCGAGGAGCAACCAGGAGTGGTAAGAATTGATCTCCATTCTTATCAAGCTCAAACACCTGGACTCAATAACAATGATGAAATTCAATTTGTTATCAACAACCAAGATATTTACACTCTACCGCATGAAAGTGTTATTCAGATTGAAGGTCGGCTTACCAAAGCCGATGGCTCTACACCCACCACATCCAAGTTAGCCGACCATGGTTTCGGCTTTCTGTTTTCTGAAGTGCGTTATGTGATTAACGGTATCGTGGTGGGTAACACTCGAAATGTGGGTATTTCCACTGTCATGAAACTACATCCCTCTTATAGTGAGGAAGAAGCTAAAACACTTTGCATGGCGGGTTGGTGCCCTGACTCGATCAGTGACTGGATGGTACACACCGATGGCACCTTTACTGGATATTTACCTCTTAAACTGATTTTAGGCTTTGCTGAAGATCACCAGCGCATTGTGGTCAACGCAAGGCAAGTGCTTTATCTGGTGAGAGACAGGAGTGATAATAATGCACTCAAGGGAGCCGACATTGCCCCCATTGATTTAAAAATTCAACTACAACGCTTGCTATGGAAAGTGCCTCATGTGACCCTTAACGATAGCAAAAAACTGGACATACTCAAGATGGTAAAGAGAGATATACCTCTACCCATGGAATTTAGAAGCTGGGCACTCAATGAGTACCCGCTATTGCCCACCACCAACACACACAGTTGGTCTATAAAAACAGCCCGCTATACAGGGAGACCTCTCTACATGATTGTGGGTTTTCAAACGAATCGCAAGTATCAACAAACCAAAGATGCCACGCAATTTGATCACCTGCAATTGAGAAATGCACGTCTTTTCCTCAACGGTGCTGTGTTTCCCTATGAAGGGCTGCATTTAGATTTTTCAAAAAATGAGTTTGGCCCCCTGTACGACTTGTTTTCTAAATGTAGATGGTCGTATTATCAAAAAGAGAATTGACCAATGTTGTCACCCCAAGCTTTTAAGACAAGGGCGCCACTGATTGCCATTGACTGTTGCTACTTGGAAGAGTCTGTCAAACCATCCAATATTGACATTCGACTAGATTTTGAAACGCATGACAATATTCCAGCCAATACCACGGCCTACTGTTTGATTATTCATCACAAACAAGTCAACTATTATCCACTGTCCAACCAAGTGACAAGTGTATAAATAGCAGGTCAACACACATCAAACCGCGCAGTCATGTCTTGCTTTCAAGCCTCAAGAGAAGTTACATCCATGAATTTAAAATCTGAGGAACAACGTTTCAAGACCTTTGCGACGTGGCCGGTGCCTTTTATAAACCCTCAAGCCTTAGCGGCCGCTGGATTCTACTATTTAAAAACAAGAGATGAAGTGAAATGTGTGTTTTGTCCCATCATCTTAGACCAATGGCAAGAGAGCGATGAACCCATGCAGGAACATCAGCGCTGGTCACCTGCCTGCCCCTACCTATGCAGAATGGAGGTGGGTAATATACCCTGTTATTCAAGTTACCCCTCACTCGTGCCTCTAAGTGATGAAAAAAGTTACGATACGTGTGGACTTTATGTTGTCAACAGTGCTTCAGTGAGCAGCTCACAGTCAAAAACACCCAGTTTAGAGACATTAGAATATCATCGGTGTTATGGACACTATAAACACAAAAGACTTTTATGTTGTACTAGCAGAAGTACCTGTTCTTCGAACGGTGTTCGTAGTTAACACCAGACATTATCAATTGAGCTACTGTGCAATGGTTAGCGGTTTGTCATTCCATCAAGTTTATCAGAACGAAGTTAGTTTATTGGGAATATCACAAGCACTGTTAATTTAAGGCCCTTAAAATGTAGTTTTCGGAGACCCTTTATAGATTCCCGAATTATCTGTCTCACATTGAGAAGCGCAACATATGCTTTGGTCGTTCTTGTAGGATAATTTTTATATTTCGCATATTTTAGCATATATTGAGAAGTTTTTCTCTATATCCACCCTTCTACTGTATGAAAAGTACGGTGAAGAGTTTTATAAATGATTGGTGTATTGACCCTCATGGTTACCATACCTAATTTTAAGATGCACCAAGCATCCGAACACGAGGTATAGGCGTACATAAAGATACACAGAAAGACAGACAGACAATTCTATTGTCTACAACATATTACCCAGATATCCAAATATGGGTATATCTACCACACAGTATCAAATAAAATCATCCTTATGATGAACCCGTATGTTGACAAAAAAAAAGATTAGTTAATGTGCTCTCAGACTAAATTCACCTAACGTGTACTTCCTGACGTGAAATACAATTGAAAGTTTTGTAGACGAAACGCAATACACGTCACATAAAAACTGACCCTCTACGTTGTGCTAGGTGCCCATACACAGAAAGACCCCTTTCATAAATTATAAAGGCTTGTGGTGCATGGAAATTCAGGTTCTCTAGACTCAAATTGCCCAAATTCCTAAAAGCCGCAAAAAATGCTAGTTCAATTCAGGAATTTTTGAAAATTATGTTGCTGTTTGGAGATATAATAGACCTTCTGTACTATATGTCGAACGTGAAAATTGCATGAAAAAATTCTAGGTTACCCCTTCACCCACTTAATTGCATTGATGAATTATACGGTCTACGTTAGTTCCGTGATAACCTTATAGCCATTTGCAAACTTTCACAGAAATGTAATAAATGGAGTGTCATTGCTTCTTACAGAAATAGATGGAAAGTTGTATGCCACCCCATGAGATAATGTTCTCATGGTTACCGATTTGCATTCCTTCATTAGTTTGTTAAATTAAATTAAATTAGTTTTCTGGGAATATTTCACAAACTGTTGGATTTAGAGCTTTATAATGTAGTTTTCGAGGACCCTTTAGGGCCCCCGAGTTTTGTTGCTGGCACCGTGGGGATTTGTCTCGTCGTTGTACGCCATAATATAATACTAATAATAATATAATATAGGGAGAAATTATAACACCTATTTTGTATTATTTTTTATTCAGCCAATGGCCATGTACTTTTATTTTCAGGACGGGTCAGGGAAGGGATATTATCAGAGAAAGAAGCATTCACATCGCGCTTGAGCAAAATGGAAATGGCCTACCATTTAACTAAGGACATCTATATGAAAAGGTCAATATCCTTCAACGCAAAACTAAAACATTACTGCAGTGTCATCCGTCCGGAAGTCTTGTATGCTTCTGAATGCCTCACGATGAACAAAAAAAGGCTTGATCGAGAAACTGGAGGCCAAAGAAAGGAAAATTTTGAGAAAGATATTGGGTTCCATCAAAGACAATGGGGAATACAGAAGACGGCATAACCATGACCTATATACTCATGTGGAGAAGATAAGCAACGTCATCCGAAAGAGAAGGTTACCATTTTTTGGGCATGTGAAACGAATGAGCCCAGCGAGACTGACCAACCGCAACATAACTTACTATCAGGAGAGGAAAACAAAATGGGCCTGGTTCACTGAGCTGGATGAAGATCTGAAAGAAGTGGGGATTACACCAACAGACATTCAGGAGCGCGCCCCACTCAAAAGGAAACTTCAAGCTTGTAAAGGTTTCCAAGAATAACCGAAGCTGAAAACGGGAACGGAAGGAAGTCCACCGAGAACGAATGCGGGCGTACAGACCAAATATCAAAGCCAGTAGGAGACGGTTGGAATGACGCGGTCCATAGATGGCCTATACGAAATGAATGAATAATATGGGGATAGGAATATAATAGACCTGCCGTACCACACCCGCAGGTGTAAATCGCGTGAAAAAATTCTAGAGTACCTATTGATCCCCTTAAGCGCATTATACGTATTGATGAATTTTACGGCTTAATTTGGTTCCGTGATAACCTTCTAGCCGTTTGCAAACTTTCACGCTAATGTAATTAATGGAATTGCATTGCGTCTAACAGCAATAGATGGGACCTCTGAGAATCCGTTGGCATGGTTACTGGCTTGCATTCGTTCATTAGTTTATTAAATTAAATTAGTTTTCTGGGAATATCTAAAAAACGGTTGGTCTTCGGTCCTTAAAATGTGGTTTTTGGGGACCCGAGTTTTGTCTCTCACATTGAGAGGCTGAAAATGAGTTTTGTCTCGTCCTTCTACGCCTATTTCAGCATGTATTTTAAGAGGGTAGGCCCTCTTTTATGAGAGGTACGGAGAAGAGTTACATCAATGATTGATGTCGTGCCTCTGATGGATATCTGTACCAAATTTTACGTTGATACACCCAGCCGTTCTCGAGTTATAAGGGAACAAATTTGTCCACAGACAAACAAACAAACAAACAAACAGACAGACAAACAAAATTAATATTTTCGCGCGCATCCATCATAAAACAGTCTGAAACGTGTAAACATCTCAAATTTCCGTAGAAATTCAGGGATAAACACACAAATTTTCATTTTTAGCCTACTTTCGATTTTTGCAAAAAATGAAAGTAGACTTATGAGATCACTACAGGGCGAAAAAAAGTGTGTCTGTCTGTGTGTGTGTATGTGTGTGAGTCTGTGTGTGTGTGTGTGTGTGTTTGTGAGTGAGTGTACTCTGAATGTCTGTCCCCCCCTATCAATTCGAACACGGTGAGCGCAAATTGAACCAAATTTGGTACAAAGGTAGCACTAGCAAAGGACACCTCAGTGTCATGTTTTATATCGCCGCCATCATGACGGAAACGAAATGGCGGGCACACAAATGTTCAAAGCTTAAATCAAATTACGACTAACCTAATCATCCGATCTCTACCAAATTTTGCAACAACATACCTTTATGGAGGGAGCATTCTTCGACAAATCTAATAGGTCATTAGCCTAATAGTTTGCGGATGACGGCCATCTTTGTGTCCAAATGGATTACCCCTATTAATTCGAACACGGTGAAACCGAATGGAATGAAATTTGGTACAGAGGTAGCACTAGCAAAGGGCACCCCAGTGTCATGTTTTATATCGCCGCCATCTTAACGGAACCGTAATGGCGGTCACACAAATATTCAAAGCTTAAATCAAATTACGATTAACCTAATCATCCGATCTCTACCAAATTTTGCATCAACATACCATTATGGAGGGAGCATCCTTTGACCAAACTAATAGGTCATTACCCTAATACTTTGCGGATGGCGGCCATCTTTGTGTGAAAATCGATTCCCCCTATTAATTCGAACACGGTGAAACCGAATGGAACGAAATTAGGTACAGAGGTAGCACTAAAAAAGGCCACCTCAGTGTCATGTTTTATATCACCGCCATCTTGACGGAAACGTAATCGCGGCCACCCAAATGTTAAAGGATAAAATGTAATTACGACCAACCTAATAATCTAGTCTCTACCAAATTTTGCAACAACAAATCTTTATGTGGGAAGCATATTCTGACCAAACAGCTAGATCATCAGCCCAATAGTTTGCAGATGGTGGCCAAGTATGTGTGCAAATCGATTCCCCCTATCAATTCAAACACGGTGAAACCGAATTGAACGAAATTTGGTACAGAGGTAGCACTAGCAAAAGGCACCTCAGTCTCATGTTTTATATCGCCACCATCTTGACGGAAACGGAATGACGGCCACCCAAATGTTAAAAGCTTAAATCAAATTTCGACCATCCTAATAATTTGATCTCTACCGGATTTTGCAACAACATGCCTTTTTGTGGAAAGCATCTTATGACTGACTACAAAGTCATCAGCCCAATAGTTTGCAAATAGTGGCCATGTATGTGTGCAAATCCATTCCCCAGATCAATTCAAACACGGTAAAACCGAATTGAATGATTTTTTTTTACAGAGGTAGCACTAGCAAAGGGCACCTCATATTCATGTTTAATATCCCTATAGCACGTTGTATTTCAACAAGCTACTACAACCAACATTCAATTATACTCCTTGAAAAGGACAAGGAGTTATAACAATACTCATGCATTTAGGAGAAAGTAGGCTATAAGTTCTTTACTGAACATCTTGTTATATAGAGAGAGATATACTGCACCGCCCGGTGTTGACCGTGTTTTATTGCACATATTCTGGTTTTACTCGCTAACTGTTGGAGATATACGAAAAATGATAAGGACCTTTCGGATAGAAAATTAAATGTTAAAGCTCATGTATACCATCAAAAGTTTGCTATTTCTTAGCGTTCTCTTTTATTTGAAAAGGAAATATGAAATTTTGAAACCAAAGGGTGTAGTGACGTCACAATTGTCGGCTTTACTTGCTAACTGTTGGAGATACACGAAAAATGATAAGGACCTTTCGGATAGGAAATTAAATTTCAAAGCTCGCATGTGCCATCGAAAGTTTGCTATTTCCTACCGTTCTCTTTTTATTTGAAATGGAAATATGAAATTTTGAAACCAAAGGGTCTAATGACGTCACTAAAATAGTCGCCATTTTTTAATAGTACAAAATTTCGAAATCAAAAGTATCCTATATGTAAACCTGGTAAATCAGCTACATCCATGCAAAATTTCATTTAAATCGGACCAGTGGTTCTTGAGTTATTGAGTAACAGACAGACAGACAGACAGACAGAAAGACAGACACACACCATCTCATTTTTATATATTAGTACTAGCAGAAGTACCCATTCTTCGAACGGTGTTCGGTGTTAACACCAGACATTATAATCATAATAATAATAATAATAACAATGTTATTGGTGTTACATCCCTTTTAAGTACTGTTGCTTTTAGAGACGCACCAGACATTATCAAATGAGCTACTGTTGCAATGGTTAGCGGCTTGTAATTCCTTCATAAGTTTATCAGAACGAAGTTAATTTTCTGGGAATATGACACACACTGTTAATTTAAGGGCCTTATAATGTGGTTTTCGGAGATCCTTTATAGACTCGCGAATTTTTTGTCTCACATTGAGAAGTGCAACATATGCTTTGGTCGTCCTTCTAGGATAATTTTTATATTTCGCCTATTTTAGCATGTATTTTGAGAAGTTTATCCCTATATCCACCCTTCTACTGTATGAAAAGTACGGTGAAGAGTTTTATAAATGATTGGTGTATTGACTCATGTTTACCATACCTAATTTTACGATGCACCAAGCATCCGAACATGAGTTACAGGCGTACATAAGGATACACAGAAAGACAGACAGACAATTTTATTGTCTACATCATATCACCCAGAAATCCAAATATGGGAATATCTACCACACAGTATCAAAGAAAATCATCCTTACGATGAACCCGTATGTCGACAAAAAAAGAAAAGAAAAAAGTTTAGTTGAAATGTGCTCTCAAACTAAATTCACCTAACGTGTACTTCCTGACATGAAATAGAATTGAAATTCTTGTAGATGAAACGCAATACACGTCACATAAAAACTGACCCTCTACGTTGTGTTGGGTCCCCATACACAGGAAGACCTCTATCATAAATTATAAAAGCTTGTGGTGCATGAAAATTCAGGTTCTTTAGTCTCAAATGGCCCAAATTCCTAAAAGCCGCAAAAAATGCTGATTCAATTCAGGAATTTTTGAAAATAATGTTGTTGTTTGGAGATATAATAGACCTTCTGTACTATATGTCGCACGTGAAAATTGCATGAAAAAATCCTAGATTACCCCTTGACCCCCTTAATTGCATTGGTGAATTATACAGTCTACGTTGGTTCCGTGATAACCTTATATTTGCAAACTTTCACAGAAATGTAATAAATGTAATAAATTGCTTCTTACTGAAATAGATGGAAAGTTGGATGCCACCCCTTGAGATAATGTTGTCATGGTTACGGATTTGCATTCCTTCATTAGTTTTGTTAAATTAAATTTAATTAGTTTTCTGGGAATGTTTCAGAAACTGTTGGTTTAAGAGCCTTATAATGTAATTTTCGAGGACCCTAGAGTTTTATTTCTGGCACCGAGGGGCTTTGTCTCGTCGTTGTACGCCATAATATAATACTACTAATAATAATATCATATAGGGATAGGAATATAATAGACCTGCCATACCACACCCGCAGGTGTAAATCGCGTGAAAAAATTCTAGGCTACCCCTTGACCCCCTTAAGCGCATTTTACATATTGATGAAATTTACAGCTTAATTTGGTTCCATAATAACCATCTAGCCGTTTGCAAACTTTCACACTAATGTAATTAATGGAATTGCATTCCGTCTTACAGCAATAGGTGGACCTCTGAGAATCTGTTGCCATGGTTATCGGCTTGCATTCGTTCAGTTGTTTATTAAATTAAATTAGTTTTCTGGGAATATCTCAAATACGGTTGGATGTAGGACCTTAAAATGTGGTTTTAGGGCCCCCGAATGTTATCTCTCACATTGAGGGGCTGAAAATGGGCCTTGTCTCGTCCTTCTACTCCTATTTCAGCATGTATTTTATGGGGGTATGCCCTCTTTTATGATAGGTACAGAGAAGAGATACATCAATAATTAGTGTCGTGCCTCTGATGGATATCTGTACCAAATTTTGCGTTGATACACCCAGACGTTCTCGATTTATAAGGGAACAAAGTTGTCCACAATCAAACAAACAGACAGACAGACCAAAACATTATTTTCGCGCGCATCTATCATATAACAGTCTGAAACGTGTCAATAACTCAAATTTCCGTAGAAATTCAGAAAAAAACAGACAAATTTTCTATTTATATATGTATTGATATACTGCACGGCTCGGTGTTGACCGTGTTTTATTGCACAAATTTAGGATTTACTCGCTAACCGTTGGAGATACACGAAAAGTGTTAAGGAACTTTAGGATAGAAAATTGAATGTTAAAGCTCATGTATGCCATCAAAAGGTTGCTATTTCTTAGCGTTCTCTTTTTATTTGAAATGGAAATATCAAATTTTGAAACCAAAGGGTGTAGTGACGTCATAAATGTGGGTTTTACTCGCTAACCGTTGGAGATAAACGAAAAGTGAAGCTCGTATGTACCGTCAAAAGTTTGCTATTTCTTAGCGTTCTCTTTTTATTTGATAAGGAAATATGAAGTTTTGATTAAAGTGTGTAGTGACGTCACTAAAATGGTCGCTATTTTTAATGGTGAAAATTATCGAAATAAAATGTATCCTATATTTAAACCTGGTAAATCAGCTACATCCATGCAAAATTTCATTTAAATCGGACCAGTGGTTCTTGCGTTATTGAGTAGCACACAGACAGAGAGAAAGACAGACACACACCATCTCATTTTTATATATTAGTATAGCAGAAGTACCCGTCCTTCGAACGGTGTTATATATTAACACCAGACATTATCAATTGAGCTACTGTTGCAATGGTTAGCGGTTTTTGATTCCTTCATAAGTTTAACAGAACGAAGTTAGTTTTCAGGGAGTACCACACACACTGTTAATTTAAGGGCCTTAAAATGTGGTTTTCGGAGACCCCTTATAGACTCGCGAATTTTGTGTCTCACATTGAGAAGCGCAACATATGCTTTGATCGTCCTTCTAGGATAATTTTTTATATTTCGCCTATTTTAGCATGTATTTTGAGAAGTTTTTCCCTATATCCACCCTTCTACTGTTTGAAAAGTACGGTGAGGAGTTTTATAAATGATTGGTGTATTGACTCATGTTTACCATACCTAATTTTACGATGCACCACGCCTACGAACACGATTTATAGGCGTATATAAAGATACACAGAAAGACAGACAGACAATTCTATTGTCTACAACATATCACCCAGATATCCAAATATGGGTATATCTGCCATACAGTATCAAACAAAATCATCCTTACGATGAACCCGTATGTCGACAAAAGAAAGATTAGTTAAAATTTGCTCTCAAACTAAATTCACCTAACTTGTACTTCTTGACGTGAAATAGAATTGAAAGATTTGTAGACGAAACGCAATACACCTCACATAAGAAATGACCCTCTACGTTGTGTTAGGTCCACATACACAGGAAGACCTCTTTCATAAATTATAAAGGCTTGTGGTGCATGATAATTCAGGTTCTTTAGTCTCAAATTGCCCAAATTCCTAAAAGCCGCAAAAAATGCTGATTCAATTCAGGAATTTTTGAAAATAATGTTGCTGTTTGGAGATATAAAGGATGATTGTAGTCTTACGTGACCATTAATCGCGAGATCATAAGCCACGGGACCTCCATTTTACGTGGAATCTGAACCACAGGGCATGGCCTTTCACTTTGCAAATGTTTGGAGATATAATAGTCCTTCTGTACTATATGTCGCACGTGAAAATTGCATGAAAAAAATCTAGGTTACCCCTTGACCCCCTTAATTGCATTGATGAATTATACAGTCTACGTTGGTTCCGTGATAACCGTATAGCTATTTGCAAACTTTCACAGAAATGTAATAAATAGAGTGACATTACTTCTTACAGAAATAGATGGAAAGTTGGATGCCACCCTTTGAGATAATGTTGTCATGGTTAGCGATTTCCATTCCTTCATTAGTTTGTTAAATTAAAATACTTTTCTGGGAATATTTCAGATACTTTTGGTTTTAGGGCCTTATAATGTAGTTTTCGAGGACCCTTTAGGGCCCCCAAGTTTTGTTTCTGGCACCGAGGGGGCTTTGTCTCCTCGTTGTACGCCATAATATAATAATAATAATATAATATAGGGATAGGAATATAATAGACCTGCCGTACCACACCCGGAGGTGTAAATCGCGTGAAAAAATTCTACTGTACCCCTTGACCCCCTTAAGTGCATTTTACATATTGATGAAATTTACAGCTTAATTTGGTTCCGTGATAACCTTCTAGCCGTTTGCAAACTTTCACACTAATGTAATTAATGGAATTGCATTGCGTCTTACGCAATAGATGGGACCTCTGAGAATCCGTTGGCATGGCTACTGGCTTGCATTCGTTCATTAGTTTATTAAATTAAATTAGTTTTCTGGGAATATCTAAAAAACAGTTGGTCTTCGGTCCTTAAAATGTGGTTTTCGGGGACCCGAGTTTTGTCTCTCACATTGAGGGGCTGAAAATGAGTTTTGTCTCGTCCTTCTACGCCTATTTCAGCATATATTTTAAGGGGGTAGGCCCCCTTTTATGAGAGGTACGGAGAAGAGTTACATCAATGATTGGTGTCGTGCCTCTGATGGATATCTGTACCAAATTTTACGTAGATACACCCAGCCGTTCTCGAGTTATAAGGGAACAAATTTGTCCGCAGACAAACAAACAAACAAACAAACAGACAAACAAAAAAATTATTTTCGCTCGCATCCATCATAAAACAGTCTGAAACGTGTAAACATCTCAAATTTCCGTAGAAATTCAGAGATAAACACACAAATTTTCATTTTTATATATAGAGAGATATACTGCACCGCTCGGTGTTGACCGCGTTTTATTGCACAGATTCTGGTTTTACTCGCTAACCGTTGGAGATATACGAAAAGTGATAAGAACCTTTCGGATAGAAAATTGAATGTTAAAGCTCATGTATACCATCAAAAGTTTGCTATTTCGTAGCGTTCTCTTTTTATTTGAAAAGGAATTATGAAATTTTGAAACCAAAGGGTGTAGTGACGTCACAAATGTCGGTTTTACTCGCTAACTGTTGGAGATACACGAAAAGTGATAAGGACCTTTCGGATAGGAAATTAAATTTCAAAGCTCGCGTGTGCCATCGAAAGTTTGCTATTTCCTACCGTTCTCTTTTTATTTGATATGGAAATATGAAATTTTGAAACCTAAGGGTCTAATGACGTCACTAAAATAGTCGCCATTTTTAATAGTGCATAGTTTCGAAATCAAAAGTATCCTATATGTAAACCTGGTAAATCAGCTACATCCATGCAAAATTTCATTTAAATCGGACCAGTGGTTCTTGAGTTATTGAGTAACAGACAGACAGACAGACAGAAAGACAGACACACACCATCTCATTTTTAGCCTACTTTCGATTTTTGCAAAAAATGAAAGTAGACTTATGAGATCAACACAGGGCGAAAAAAGTGTGTCTGTCTGTGTGTGTGTGAGTCTGTGTGTGTGTGTGTATGTGTGTGTGTGAGTCTGTGTGTGTGTCTGTGTGTGTGTGTGAGTGTGTGTACTCTGAATGTCTGTCCCCCCCTATCAATTCGAACACGGTGAATGCGAATTGAACGAAATTCGGTACAAAGGTAGCACATGCAAAGGACACCTCAGTGCCATGTTTTATATTGCCGCCATCTTGACGGAAACGTAATGGCGGCCACACAAATGTTCAAAGCTTAAATCAAATTACGACTAACCTAATCATCCGATCTCTACCAAATTTTGCAACAACATACCTTTATGGGGGAGCATCCTTTGACCAAACCAATAGGTCATCAGCGTAATAGTTAGCGGATGGCGGCCATCTTTGTGTGAAAATCGATTCCCCCTATTAATTTGAACACGGTGCAACCGAATGGAACGAAATTTGGTACAGAGGTAGTACTAACAAAAGGCACCTCAGTGTCATGTTTTATATCGCCGCCATCTTGACTGAAACGTAATGGCGGCCACACGAATGTTCAAAGCTTAAATCAAATTACGATTAACCTAATCATCCGATCTCTACCAAATTTTGCAACTACATACCTTTATGGAGAGAGCATCCTTTGACCAATCTAATAGGTCATCAGCGTAATAGTTTGCAGATGGCGGCCATCTTTGGGTAAAAATCAATTCCCCCTATTAATTCAAACACGGTAAAACCGAATGGAACGAAATTTGGTACAGAGGTAGCACTAGCAAGGTGCATCTCACTGCCATGTTTTATATCGCCGCCATATTGACAGAAACGTAATGGCGGCCACACAAATGTTCAAAGCTTAAGTTAATTTACGACTAACATAACCATCCGATCTCTACCAAACTTTGCAACAACATACCTTTATGGAGGGAGCATCCTTTGACCAATCTAATAGGTCATTCGCCTAATAGTTTGCGGATGGCGGCCATCTTTATGTCAAAATTGATCCCCCCTATTCATTCGAACACGGTGGAACCGAATGGAACGAAATTTGGTACAGAGGTAGCACTAGCAAAGGGCACCTCAGTGTCATGTTTTATATCACCGCCATCATGACTGAAACGTAATGGCGGCCACACGAATGTTCAAAGCTTAAATCAAATTACGATTTACCTAATCATCCGATCTCTACCAAATTTTGCAACTACATACCTTTATGGAGGGAGCATCCTTTGGCCAATCTAATAGGTCATTCGCCTAATAGTTTGCGGATGGCGGCCACCTTTGTGTCAGAATCGATTCCCCGTATTAATTCAAACACGGTGAAACCGAATGGAACGAAATTTGGTACAGAGATAGCACTAGCAAGGGGCATCTCAGTGTCATGATTAATATCGCCATCATATTGACAAAAACGTAATGGCGGCCACACAAATGTTTAAAGCTTAAATCAAATTACGACTAACATAACCATCCGATCTCTACCAAACTTTGCAACAACATACCTTTATGGAGGGAGCATCCTTTGACCAATCTAATGGGTCATAAGCCTAATAGTTTGCGGATGGCGGCCATCTTTATGTCAAAATTGATTCCCCCTATTAATTCGATCACGGTGGAACCGAATGACCGAAATTTAGTACAGAGGTAGCACTAGCAAAGGGCACCTCAGTGTCATGTTTTATATCACCGCTGTCTTGACGGAAACGTAATCGCGGCCACCCAAATGTTAAAAGCTAAAATGTAATTACGACCAACCTAATAATCTAGTCTCTACCAAATTTTGCAACACCATATCTTTATGTGGGAAACATATTCTGACCAAACTGCAAGAACATCAGCCCAATAGTTTGCAGATGGTGGCCAAGTATGTGTGCAAATCGATTCCCCCTATCAATTCAAACACGGTGAAACCGAATTGAACGAAATTTGGTACAGAGGTAGTACTATCAAAGGGCATCTCATATTCATGTTTAATATCCCTATAGCACGTGGTATTTCAACAAGCTAATACAACCAAAATTCAATCATACTCCTTGAAAAGGACAAAGAGTTTTAACAATACCCATGCATTTAGGAGAAAGTAGGCTATATGTTCTTTACTGAACATCTTGTTATATATTAGTATGATGATGATCTCATTTTTATATATTAGTATGATTAGATGGTACTGCCTCTATCCTAGAATGAAAAAAGAATGTAAAACTTGTTATGCTAATAAAATAATGTAATAAAAAATTGGTTGTTGTTGTTGATATATTATTATTTCTTATACCCTCCTGTCATATCCTAACCTCTATAGTGACTTCTCAATGTTTTTATTTTCTTTTATTAGAATGGAATGTAAGTAAATGACATGGGTACACTTTACTGAACGATTGTCAGTCTGTGGTCAGTTGTACTTGATCTAGACAAGAGTGAACATGTTGCGTACACTGATTGTCGACTGTCATTGGTTTAAAATTGGAGATAACAAATTTATTTTTAAAGAAGTGGCCATTATCGATTGTTCCACTTTTTGGATATCGCAAGCTACACATTTGGTGTTTAAACCACCTTATGCGTTTGATTTGTTGTGTGATAAAGACCGTAAACAAACCCAGTGGATTGAAACTCATATGCAACTAGACTGGAAGCAAAGAACCATTTCATATAAGCACCTGGACATGGTCATGAAAGCCCACTTGTCTTCTGCCCTTGTAGTATTTGTGAAAGGTAGTGAAAAACGTCATTGGCTACAACCATTTTTGGCGTCTTACTGTCAATGTATCGATTTAATGGACATGGGCTGTCCCTCGCTGCAAACACTCATGGACCACTGCCCCTGTGACAATATTACCCATAAAGCCCTGGCACAGGTGTGGCAATTGTTTCATTGGCTAACCACCGATGCCTGCTGGGAGTTGCTAAATAAAATTAAAACTAAAGGTTTACCTGTGGATGACACCATTGAGATTTCTACAAGCGACGTGTAAACATCAACGTGATACCATTTATTTTTATTTATCGTATGATGTTAACACAACACAATCACCTACATAAATACAGATTCATATAACACAGCAATAATACTAACAAATTATATAAATTATAAAGCAGATAAAAAAAATTATTATAAATCAACGTCCAACTCGTTGATCCATTTGACAGCCTCAGTTGTAGCAGAATGCAGGTCCTCCAGACTTTCTGGAAAAACTCGGTGAGGACATTCCAGTACTAAGTGCTCCATTGTCTGTGGAATGTCAGCGCAATCGCAATTCGGTGAGTCTTTCCAACCCCATTTGTGGAGAACAGAAGCACATCTTCCCAAGCCACATCTAATACGATTGAGTCTAGTCCAGGTATGTCTGGGCAGATTGAAGCCAGCAAGTTTTATGTGAGGATCCTCAACGTTCACGATGCCTGGTGGCGTAGATGTTGTCCACTCAACCCGCCAATTTTCATTAGGTTTAAAATTTCTGCTTGTTAAATCCAAGGCAGTTTTCCATGCAGGTTTACGGGATTTCAATCTAGATGGGCCAAGATGTTTCATGTCTTCATGTATTGGGAGGGCCTTGTTATTTTGCACTCTCGACCAAAGATGAACCAGATTTTTCTGCCTTCTGATATGAGAAGGTGCGATATTACTCAGCACTGGTAACCACTGGACTGGAGTAGGAAGTAGTGTTCCAGATACAATACGCATGCTCTGTCGGAGCTGAACATCCACCCGTTGAGTGTGGCAGCTATTAAGCCATACCCCAGAGCAAAACTCGGCTGAAGAATAGATTAGCGCAAGAGCAGTTGTTCTCAGAGTGTTGGCATCCGCTCCCCATGATGTTCCAGCCAGGCGCTGAAGGAGGTTATTGCGGCTCTTCAATTTCGCAGCAGATTTACACAGATGGGTTTTGTAGGTCAGAGATCTATCCAAAGTCATTCCCAGATATTTAGGGGTGCTATTATACTGTAATTCTTTATCTCTAAAATTGACTCTAGGATGGTAATTTGCATGCCTGTTGTCCAGATGGAAAGCAGTTATCTCACTTTTCTGAGGATTTGGTTGTAAGCGCCATTTTTTGAAAAAGTCATCCAGGACTTTGAGGTCTTGGGTGAGAACGGCCTCAGCTTCTGCGAAATTAGCATGTTGAACAGTGAGGTTGATATCGTCCGCATACATGAACTTGCGGGCTACTGTTTTCGGAAGATCATGGGTGTACAGATTAAAAAGAATGGGTGAGAGAACAAAACCTTGCGGCAGGCCATTATTCAGTTTACGGAATCGGCTTTTGTTCTGCTCAGAGTAGACTTGGAACAATCTGTTACTTAGCATGTTGTCTAACAAGTTCATAATCTTTGAACAAGGAACAGCCTTGATCAATTTCAATAGCAATCCCTCCTTCCAAACAGTATCATATGCTGCTGTGAGATCCAGAAAGGCTGATACGCTCTTCAGTTTCTTCTCTAACCCAGCTTCCACAAAGGTGGTCAGGGAAAGAACTTGGTCACTGCAATCACGGCCAGGTCGGAATCCTGCTTGTTCAATTGGGATCAGTGCCTCAATCGCTGGTGCTATTCTATTCAGGATCAATCTTTCCAGGAGCTTGAATGTCACAGATAGCAATGCTATTGGACGGTAACTTTGAGGTAAGTTCGGGTCTTTCCCTGGTTTTAAAAGGGCAATGATTTTGGTCTTCTTGAAGATTGCAGGTAACTTTCCTGATTCTAGTATACAGCTGAAAAACATAGCCAACCATCGTTTTGTAGCTGGACCACAGTTCTTTAATAATTCTGGATAAATCCCATCTAATCCTGCAGCTTTTCCATTTTGAAGAGAGATTAAACCTTCTTCCACTTCCTGTACAGAGAAGGGTCTCGAATATGTATCATGTGGCTGAGCTGAGCGTATGGCTTGCCTAAGCTTTGTTTTCACCAACCGGTTGAACTTCTTGTTCTTTGCTGTTCTAGAGGTTTGGACAATATGGTTAGCTATCGCATTTACATTAATAGATGTAGGTGTTTTCGATGGTATGGAAGCGGAATCTAGTTTCCGTATCAGAGACCACGCCTTCCTGCTGGAATGCGTGAAGTTTAAACCTTCAACAGTATTTATCCATCTCTCTCTTCTACCTCTGTCAAGTGATTGTAGAAGTTCAGTAGCTTTCTCCCTGCTGCTATTTTCATTATACTCTTCTTTCAGTCTGTTGGACTCCTCATTCCATCCTGGTATATACTCCTTCCTGAAGCCTCTCGGAATAGATCGTTTGGCTGCTGCTTTTATTAGACCTATGAACCTTAAGTAGTTTTCAGGTACCGCTTGAATCCATCTAATGTTGGCATCTGAGTATTTTGCATAGGTTTCCCAATCTGCCTTCAGAAAGTTCCAGCGAGGACGAGGTGTGGAATGAATAACAGGAATCTGTACTCCAATTTTGTATATTACTGGCCTATGCTGACTATGGGGAAAGTCTTGAAGCACTTGTCGCCGAATGCGAGGTACGGGAGTTGAAAGGCTATTGGAAACAAAGCATAAATCAGGTGAGTAATCTTGGTTCCATCGAGCTGAGTGAAATGTGCCTCTGTCTTTAGGGTCATACATCTGGGTAAGGTTATGTACTTCAGCCCATTCCGTCAGTTTAGTCCCATTTTCGTCATTCTGACAGTAGCCCCAAGATGTATGATGACTGTTGAAATCCCCTATGATAATATTTTCGTTAGTAGGGACTATAGATATAGGGTCAGGCCACGATGTGGATGGAGGTTTATATATATTTGTGACCACAGTATTCTCTATTTGTACTGATGTGGAGAAGAAAGTGTGACAATCACTGATTGGATGGACAGTGTACTGGTATATATCGCTCTTAATGTAAGTGGCGATACCATACTGAGCATGGTGTTGCATTACTATCGGTTTGTATCCAGGTATTCTTCCTCGAGCTAACAACTGTTCGTCATTTTCCGTGTGCGTTTCCTGCAATACTACAATGTCAACTGCGTTGTCCTCTAAGATCTTAGCAAGGTATTCACTCTTAGCTCTACTGATGCCTTCGATGTTTAATTGGCATATTGTTAGTTGTGAGCCAATTGTCTGTGTTTGAAACTGTACGTCCTTAAAAGGACTATTAGGTGTTACGGAGTTGTGGCCGTGAGGCCCTGAAGGGCAGTACGGCGGCATCTGAATCACTGTTGCTTTCTTAGCACCACCCAGGGGACACGTGTAGGGTACTTTAAGGTTAAACCTACGGACGTGAAGCAACGCAAATCCCCCAACGTGATACCATGGAGAAAGGGGATGCTACCGATAAAGCGATTGGAAAGTTCTTTGTGTGTAAAAAGAAACTAGACAGTTTTACCAAAGAAGAATTATTGGCTCTTCCAAAATCATTCATTTATTATGTCTCAGCAAATGCAATTAAAGAAATCTGGCAACATGTACCAAAATCATGGACTCAAGACCCTGTGTTAAGTGAATTGCAATCATGTACGGATTATGATCACCATAAGCAAGTGGCTATGGAAAAAATACCCTCTATGCGACAGTGTGCTACTTGTCAGCTGGTCAAACTGTATCACGGTCATAAAAGTCGGTGTAAAGACTTTGTTTCCTCATACCACGGGTGTAATGAAGAGAAAAAGCAGCAACAACAAACATCATCCACAGAGGAGGAGGAAGATCAAACCTTTCTACCATCGATGGAAAAGGATATGCCATACCTGTACTGGCAATGGCGTCATTGATAAAGTAATTCAATACTTGACTTTCGAAATCTACCTACCTGGTTATTATTTGTGTAATCCTGGAACTTGTCTTGAAGAACCTTTGCAGCGTGGTGATATACCTATTAATCCTTTGGATCAAGCATGCACCTTTCTTATCACCACAGTCATCCTGCATTAAGACGTGTAGTGGATAAAGTATCGTTGAAAAGCTAAACAACGTTTGACATCCTGTGATGTCTCAGTGAGAGAGAGGTTGGCAGCCGTCATTGTAATTAGTGCTATAAAAGGAAAGTTAATGATGAGTGGACATGAACATTGAAAAGGATTGAGGAATTGGTATTTCTTTGTATTCTATTTTTGTAAAGCTCTATTTGTTGTGAAATAAAACAAGGTTTACAAGATCACAATGTCTTTTAATTTTAAAAATGGTGATAACCATTTTCATTTTTTCTTACACGAATATTTACAATTTCCACTTCCCCGTTTTTACATTCCCCTTGTTTAGTTCACACATTCTGTACATTTTTTTGTTGTGAAATAAAAATAAGTTTCACCAGATCACTATATCTTTTAATTCTAAAAATTGTGATAGCCATTTCTTCATTTTCATTTTTCCACACATGAATATTTACAATTTCCACTTTACATTTTTTACATTCCCCTAGTTTAGTTCACACATTCTGTACATTTTTGTTGTGAAATAAAAATAAGGTTTACCAGATCACTATATCTTTTAATTTAAAAAAATGGTAATAGCCAGTTAATTTTTTTCACACATGAATATTTACAATTTCCACTTTTTCATTTTTTTACATTCCCCTTGTTTAGTTTACACATTCTGTACATTTTGTTGTTGTTGTGAAATACAATAAGGTTCACCAGATCACTATATCTTTTAATTTAAAATCTTTTTCGTAATATAAAAAAGGAAACATTTTACACTAAAATGTATTACTTATCTTATTTTTACTAAACTACAGTAGCCTAACATTATGCATTCTACTTACAGTTTTTTTAAATATTACAATATAAAACACACTACAAATATTACAATATAGTGATCATTTGACTTAAGTAAAGTAATAGTCGTCAATGCGACTGTTTCCCCAAGCAAGAGTATCAAATGTGTTGGGTATAATGAATCGTTTGTTGTCTTCATTACTTAAAACAACTTTGTTCAGCAAATTGGTATGTAGCTGCTGATTTTTACTTCTAAATTCACAAATTTTCTTATATAATACAGGTAGGTTACTAACTATACAGTTTTTATAATCACTTATATCTAACTCTTTACTAACAACATTCTTTTTCACTCCTTTTAATTTTTTTTTACTACTACATCATCAATTGTCATATAGCTGTATGATTTAGATTTTGTGCCTACAAAGGTGTCTATAATAACACCAGCACATTCATCCTTAAATTTCCCAAGAACCTTTTTGTTTACTAGAGGCAAATGGTAGATATTATCCTCGGGGTAGTCACTTGTATCAAACCTATTTAGCTCAGTTTTGATATCCTAATAAAAATCATTAGTTTTAAACTCATAAATACAAGAATCTGTGTCTGTGTAGAGTAATTTAGCATTATCAAGATAGTTTTTCTTTACATAATCATAGTGAAATTCATACATAAGTGTTTTTGACAATTCTAGAATGGTGTAACCCACATATATGGGTTTGTTGTAAGTTACTTTAAGACGATTCATTTGCATTACAACTAAATCCTCATGAATAATTGAACAGCTCTGAAAGTTAGGCATGCTTATTAAGTTTCTCGCACCATACCTTTTACCATCATTCTCCCACTTTGTTATCAGCTTTACATCAACTTGTTTATCAACATTCTCCATAGTCTTTCCAAAAACACTATTATTCATGAGTTTATAAACATCTTTTTCAAACGCGTTTGTTGACTGTGTTCTTAAATTATTGTTTAGATCAATATACGGTTTGAGCCATGCTGACTGATGAAATTGCATTACGCGATGAATTTTAGTTAATTTCAATCCATGCCGTAGACACTGTTTCAAGTTTTGATAATGTATTACATATTTACATTTATCATTTACATTAGCAATTAACATTTTTGTTCGATATGTGATGTATGGAGATGTCTTATTCTCAGGACAAAATGGTAAATCATTATGATCATCATGTAACTCTTTAGGGTACTCAAGATTTACCTCTAATATATATCCTTTATCATCGTTATCATTAAGAGTGTCAACATGTAAGACATCAATTTCAGGTTGTGTCAGCCAGCGAAAATCTTTCAGTGGTAGATATTGACTCATTGCCCAACCATATTGGTTATTTGCATCGAGGTAGACAATATTCTTTGTCTCTTCACAAGGGTTGTATCTAGGCATGCAATTATTATTCGCTTTTCAGTACCGTCCACTACTTTGGCTTAATCCACCTCGAATTGATGATTTTATAAAATTGATCATGTCTATATCAGTCATTAATTCTAAATTAACTTTCGTTTTTTTCAACATTGAACTGAAACTTAACCCAGGAGCAGTGAAATACTGACAAGGATCAAGGTCATAAGTTTTCATACAAACATTCCGAAAATTTTCAAAAACATCTGCTAATAATAACACATCTGCCTTCAAATATATGTCTGAAAATTCTCCTAAAGTTTGAATGTGGAACTGTGTCCATACACGTTGTGCATGTAAATATTCCTGACCACTGATATGACTTGTGTTTAAGGAACTGTAAAATGCATCTTTCGGTGGCAAAGAACACTCCTCAAGACGTTCCACACAGTTAATATATTCATAAGGGAATATACCCTTTTGACGAATCAAATTAAAATCATCTTCTTTAGGAAAGACACGTTGAATTTCATGAAACTGATCTGATTTTAAATTATTAGCCAGCTTATCAAGACTACTCGGCATAAAGCGGAATGAATCTAAAAATCGCAGTTTTATAGTTTTCTTATTCTTAGTTTTGATGTATTTTGTGAACGATACGTATTGTTCCTTATTATTTGCAATCACATCAATTTTCACATCTGAAGCTCCAAATTCTTTAACGATAAAGTGGTTATCGCATTTGCTACCATTATGTAGAATGACTGGAATGAATTTACTTACTCTATACTTTAAATTACATTCTTGGTGAGCAGCACCACGATATTTCCCTGTTAAATGGTCATGATCGCCCGCCCCGTGGTGTTGGGGTAGAGCATCTGCCTCTCACCCGGAGGCCCCTGGTTCGATCCCCGGCCCCGTCAGGGATTTTAAAACTGACGTGAGGGTTGGAACGGGGTGCACTCAGCCTCGTGAGGACAATTGAGTAGCTGTCTGACAGTGAGACAGCGCCCCGATCACGAATACCAAGATTAACGGCCGAGGGGACCCGACGCACAGATCACGCGTCACCCCAACATCTGCAGGCCAAATGGCTGGGCAGCGGTCGCTTGGTCGGCCTCAGCCCGTCATGGGCTGGATAGAGCCAGGGGTTGACTTTTTTTTTGACTGTCACTGACACAGCGGTGAACATTGGAACATGATAGAGTGGTTGAAACAAGCGGTCGCCAGTTAAGTGAGCTAGGTGTGACGTCATAGCCAGTCTTAAAGCAAGTCTAAACTTGTAGAACATGTCACGTGATAGAAACCAGCGATCGCCAGTTAAGTGAGCTAAGTGTGACGTCATAGCCAGTTTTAAAGCAAGTCTTAACTTGTAGAACATGTCACGTGATAGTAACCAGCGATTGCCAGTTAAGTGAGCTAAGTGTGACGTCATAGCCAGTCTTAAAACAAGTCTAAACTTATAGAACATGTCACGTGATAGAAACCAGCGATCGCCAGTTAAGTGAGCTAGGTGTGACGTCATAGCCAGTCTTAAAACAAGTCTAAACTTGTAGAACATGTCACGTGATAGAAACCAGCGATCGCCAGTTAAGTGAGCTAAGTGTGATGTCATAGTCAGTCTTAAAACAAGTTTAAACTTGTAGAACATGTCACGTGATAGAAACCAGCAGCCACCAGTTAAGTGAGCTAAGTGTGACGTCATAGTCAGTCATAAAGCAAGTCTAAACTTGTAAAAACATGTCACGTGACAAGGTTAAGTTAGATAAAGTTAGGTTAGGTGAACTGAGGTTAAGTCTTTAAATATTCCCTATGTCACTGACACCTAGCAATGAACATTCAGACTTAATAGACCAGTAATCAAAATCTAACCTATAAAATTAGCTTTACACACCATGGTCAAGTAGTTCCAACTTTTGACTGCTAAATATACCATATTCACTGACATGTAGTGGTGAACATTGGAAAATATCACTCTAACTGTTTAAAAGTTATTAAGGGGCACTTACCTTTTATAATTTATCAACTGCTGCCACTGAATGAACAGATTATAGGAATCTGGTAACCTACAGGTACCCAATTATCTGTAAACAAATCAATCAATCAATCAATCAATCAATCAATCAATAAATTCATTCCAATCAATAACTTCAACATCAATTAGTAATAAAAGACTACAATCCATTAATAATAAGTACTTACCTTGCAAAATAATTTAATGATTTTCTACCAAAAAGGCTTTCTTTACAACTCTTGAGCAGTAATAGGGCACTGCACACTCAAAGCGAGTAAAAAAGACTGACAGTAGGGAAATATATGACACCTCTCTTATATAAACTCTCATCGCTCGTGTCAGCAGTTTTTTGCAGATCATTGCAATTCCTTTCCCAATACAGCTGAGAGTTCAAAGTATACTAGGGACACCTGTGTGGTATCCAATTACTGCTGACTTTGCATGATCATCACCCATTGTCTTGATCAACACCTGGAGTTTCAAATTTCTGCAGCGTCAGTCATAGCAACAGCAGTGTGCGCTCTCTGTCTTGTCAGCAACATGACACCGGAAGGAACACCTGTGTAATATCCAATAACTGCTTACATTGCATGATCATCACCCATTGTCTACATGAACACTTGCGGTTTCAAATTACTGCAGCGTTAGTCCTTGCAACAGATCTGCACGCTCTCTGCCATGTCTGTAATATGACACTGGAAATAACAAGACGTCTTACTGCACGTACCATCTCCACAGTTTTAACATCTTAAGAACATGTATTATTCTCTTTCAACTACGAATGACACATCCATCCACCAAGTTAGATCCCTTGTATGTTCACATGTATTTCGTCACTTTCCTTTCATATGGTTATCCCATTATAGTAGTGGGGGATTAGTGAACAACGACAGTTCAACACACTGCTTTACACGCAAAATGTAGTTAGGCCCTTTGACATAATTTAAATAAATTCATGGACTAGTCCGTAGGAACCAGTCCAAAGGGACCGGTCTAAAGGGATCAGTCCAAAGGGACTCATCAACAAGGACTCATCCACAAGGACTCGTCCACAAGGACCTGTCAACAAGGACTCGTCCACAAGGACTCATCCACAAGGACCTGTCAACAAGGACTTGTCCACGAGGACTTGTCCACAAGGACCTGTCAACAAGGACCTGTCATCAATGACCTGTCAACAATGACCCGCCAACAATGACCTGTCAACAATGACCCGTGCACAGGGATCCGCTCCCCCACCCTCTTACAAAAGCTATGAGTGGGCATGCGTAAAAACAAAAAACAAGCATGTTAATTCATATTGGCTATCCACCGTATACATGTCTCTTGTGTTGAAATACGTTTAATTCCATATTGGCATTCAAACTCTCACATGTTGCACTTGGAAAGCGAGATTTTCTAAAAAAATAAAATTTCACCCCCTAGTAGGGGTAGGTTTTATTTTGGGGTGGAAATATGTTGTCCATTGGAAAGGGGGTATCAGCCCGAGTTCAATGACACCTCATTTGTCAAAATCCAACCATGCGTTCGAGAGATATCGCACCGCCGCCATCTTGTGTGGAGGGTGTGGAGGTGGAGGGTATAGAACCCCTGCAAAACTACTACTACAATGGATTGGCATTGCCTCCTACAGGGATATATATACCTTGAGGTAGTGTTGCCATGAAAACGGACTTGCGATTTAGTTCATCAATCAGAGCGAAAATAGTTTTCTGGGAATATCTTTGAAACTGTTGGTTTTCGGTGTCCCCCAGGGACATACCGAGTATTGTTTCTTGCATCGAGGGGCGTAAAATGAGCTTTGTCCGGTCTTTATGCGACAACTTCGATATTTTGTCCCGGTTGAGCATTTTTGGTGACTTTTTAGTTATGTTGCCCGTTCCAAGGGAACAATGATTTATTTCCGGATGTAAGGCACCCTATATGTTAACCCAGGGTATAAGCTGTCTTCATTTCAAATTTCATCCAAATCCGTCCAGCCGTTTTAGTGTCAAGAGTTAACAAACTAACACACAAACACACACACAGACTTTCACAATTATAATATATATAGGAACTAGCTGTGCCCGGCATGCGGTGCCATGCCAATTAAAGAAAGGGTTGGCGTTGTAACTTTGTTTGTTGAAGTACTTTTGGATTCCCAATATTTTTTTCCTTTTTCCGTTAACCACCTCTTAACTATCATGGGAGCATGCTCAATAACTCACCAAAGTTTCATCGCAATGAAATGAATGGTATATGAACGCATATGGGACTTTGTTGAAACGATTCGAGTGCCGTCACCCATTTGTTGAATATACTCGTATGCTACCTATGGTAAAATGGATTTACTAAGTCGAAAACCTTACCTGGCGTATACACAACAACTCATGAAAGTTTCATCGCAATCGGGTGAATGGCATATGAACCCATACGGGTTATTGTTTAAACGATTCGCGCGCCGTCATTCATATGTGAATGTACTTGTGCGCCACCAATTGAAAAACGGATTTACTAATTAATACACCTTCGCAGGACTGTACTCAACTCTCCAAAGTTATATCATAATCGGATGAATGGTATATGAACGCATACGGGACTTGGTTGAAACTATTCACGCGCTGTCGCTCATTATTTGAATCTACTCGTGTGCTACCAATTGTAAAATGGATTTACTAAATCAGAAATCTTTGCGGGAGTGGACACAACATTTCTTCAAATTTCATTTCAATCGCATGAATGGTATATGAGCGCATCCGGAATTTTTTTAAAACGATACGCGCACCTTTACTCATTTGTTGAATATACTCGTGCGCTACCTATTGTGAAAAGGATTTACTAAGTCATAAACATTTCCTGGATTGTGCTCAACAATTCAGCCAAAGTTTCATAGCAATCGGATGAATGGTATATGAACGCATACGGGACTTTGTTTAAGTGATTCGCGTGACGTCGCTCATTTGTTGAATCTACCTGTGCGATACCTATTGTAAAGTGGATGTACTAAGCCAGAAACCTTCCCTGAAGTGTACACAACATCTCACCCAAGTTTCATCGCTATCGGACAAATGGTATATGAACGCATACGGGACTTTGTTCAAACGCTTCGCACGTCTTCGCTCATTTGTTAAATCTACTTGTGCGCTACCTATTGTAAAATAGATTTACTAAGCTTGAAACTTTCCCCGGAGTGTACACAACAATTAACCCAAGTTTAGTCGCTATCAGACGAATGGTATCTGAACAATACGGGACTATGTTGAAACACTTCGCACGTCGTCGCTCATTTGTTTAATCTACTTGTGCAATACCAATTGTAAAATTGCTTTACTAACCCAGAAACCTTTCCTGAAGTGTACACAACATCTCACCCAAGTTTCATCGCTATCAGACGAATAGTATATGAACGCATACGGGACTTTGTTGAAACGCTTCGCGCGTCGTCGCTCATTTGCTGAATCTACTCGTGCGCTACCTATTATAACATGGATTTACTAAGTCAGAATCCTTGCCTGTAGTGTACACAACCTCTCACCCAAGTTTCATCGCTATCGGACGAATGGTATGTGAACGCATACAGGACTTTGTTGAAACGCTTCGCCCGTCGTCGCTCATTTGTTGAATCTGTTCGTGCGGTACCTATTGTTAAGTGGATTTACTAAGCCAGACACCATCACTGAAGTGTACACAACATCCCACCCATGTTTCATCGCTATCAGACGAATAGTATATGAACGCATACGGGACTTTGTTGAAACGCTTCGCGCGTCGTCGCTCATTTGTTGAATCTACTCGTGTGCTACCTATTGTAACATGGATTTACTAAGCCAGAAACCTTGCCTGTAGTGCACACAACCTCTCATCCAAGTTTCATCGCTATCGAACAATTGGTATGTGGACGCATACAGGACTTTGTTGAAACGCTTCGCCCGTCGTCGCTCATTTGTTGAATCTACTCGTGCGCTGCCTATTGTTAAGCGGATTTACTAAGCCAGAAACCTTCCCTGAAGTGTACACAACATCTCACCCACTTTTCATCGCCATCAGACGAATAGTATATGAACGCATACGGGACTTTGTTTAAGCGATTCGCGTGCCGTCACTCATTTGTTGAATCTACTCGTTCCCCACAACTTTCATATTTATTCACCTTTAAACCTTCTCTGGACTTTCACAAATAATTCAAGACCAAAATTAGCCAAGTCGGTCCAGCCGTTCTCGAGTTTTAGCGAGACTAACGAACAGCAATTCATTTTATATATAAAGATATAGGGATATAGGGATATCAATTTTCGAGCATTTGCACATTGATAAGTGCACATTCAGCGTATCAAATGCTAACTAAATAAAACACGAACAAATATAGATAGAAGATTTTGAAACTTCAGGCTTGTATATTTGCTTCCTTTGGTAATGTTTCATTATGCCTGAGCTTTCACCCCCCAATGCAATATTGACCCAGCCGATCCCCTCCTAAAGCAAACCCTAACTAGGCCACTGAGCATCAAGAGGACAGCAAGCGGAAAGGTTCAATTGCAGTTGTGCCGCCAGAAGTTGGCTGTTGTAATGAACACACGTTGGGAGTTATTCCTAAATTATTCTACAGCTATTTGAAATGGTAGTTCTTCTCCAGAACGAGAGAAAAATGAGGATGCTTTCAAGCTCGGATATCTGCTATGACTGCTCGTAAACTATCAAAAGGGGCCACTTGCTAGTTTTGGTGATAAATTTACTTTATTTAAGAAAACTGTTAGGGTTATAATTTGTGTAATCTGGTGTCTGCTTCATGAGCTCAAAGTGACAAGTTTCGTTCAAAATAATGTAACGCATAATAGTCTACTGCTTTCGTTTTTCGTAGTGTTTCATTTTGTCTCGTGTTATGTCTCATTAAAGTCAATATATATTTATATCCACATGGGAACTGACTCTCTGTCAGTATTATTCATACGTTCAAACAAACAATTGGGTGTTGTGTTTTAATCAAAGTAATCTGATTTAAAATAGCTGATCAGGTAGCGTTGGTGTATTGCCTCACTAGAGTCGCTCGTAGTAGTCTGCAGTCACATCGAGGAAAGTTACCGGCTAACGCGCTACTTCGTGCCTCGCTGGCATCGGGAGAGCGTGGTATCAAACTTCACCTTGGCTGTCCTGAAAATGGTGTTCGTGGTTTCCCATTTTCACCACCAGGCAAATGCAGGGACGGTCCTTTCATTAGGTCCACGGCCGATATCCTTCCAAAATTCCTTCTCTGACCCGTCCTGAAAAGAAAATACATGGGCATTGGCTGCATTAAACTCACATATAAAAGTGAAAATCTGTAGGCTATGTATATTTGTTCCATATACCAATCTACACTGTTCCACCAATCTAAACCAAATTTTGCATGCACATAGTTCAGGACCCAGAAGATACCGCTGGTTACATGCATTTTCGATAGTCTTTGTAATTCTTTTGATTTCGGCCTTTTGGATCTCAAGCAAAGGATAATAACGTCAGAAAATAAACTCATGAAAGAATGACGAGGCTGGTCGTTTCCATGGCATCAGTAACTCAAGACGAGGCTACCAATTTCCATCTATCTCTGTAAGAGGCCATGCCACTCCATTTCCTCCACGGCAACACTAGCTAAAGCTATCACCACCAGGTTTCCAACTATATCTGTAAGAGGCCATGGCACTCCATTTTCTCCATGGCAACAGTAGGTCAAGACATTAACACCAGGTTCCTATCTATCTCTGTAAGAGGTCATGGCACTCCATTTTCTATCCAAACCACGATTTTAATTTTCTATAATGACCCCTGTTAATAACATTTAAAAACACGAATTTTTATGGCGTTCATATTCCTAATGTTCAGTAAAGAACATATAGCCTACTTTCTCCTAAATGCATGGGTATAGTTATAACTCTTTGTCCTTTTCAAGGAGTATAATAGAATCCCGGTTGTAGTAGCTTGTTGAAATACAACGTGCTATACGGATATTTTAAGCCTACAGACATCACAGTGGTGAACTGTCCCATAAAGCCCATGTGGCGTAGTTGCCGACTTGTAGCTATGTAGGGGTCGTTGATTAAACATAAACGTCAAAAGTTTATGATCCGTGTAGTATACCCATGTGAGTAATTTCGATGGAAAATATGCTTCTGCCTCCAGCTAGCATCAGGGCTCGGGCGTGTACCGTTCTCCCATGTAGCAGTTGCATATTTTGGATTTGAGGCTAAAAGGTATCAACTCTACAATGATAAGGCACAACTCTATTCTAAAACTTTAATTCTGTAATAAACTTCATGGCTTCACACAAACAAAACAAATCCCACAACCACAAAAACAAAACAAACAAAAATTATTTCCACAATCCACAAATATCAACATAATATTATCATAATAAAATCATATTATAACACAAACCTTTACCCTTATGTGAACTTTACAAAGTACTCTAGTGCGCTGATGCACATACAACTTCAGAAACAAACTGTACTTTAATTCTTCTGTCATCCAATGTGACTTCATTAATTCTACACAATTAATTATTCCTTAAACCTTGTCTTAATTTGACAATAATGTGTATCGTGTGTGTGTTTTGATCTTTCTCTTCCCACCAAATGCTTTACATGCATTAGTCTATTCTGGTGTTGCACAGCAGTCTACGTACAACTCCATAATTATGTAAGCTACCCCTACGCTTCCTCTATTTATATAGTTCCACTGCATGCCGTGTGTGATTTCCTTTTAAAACATTAGTTTACGCTGTGTCGGACGGTACTATTAAACTACCTTTGCGCGAGTAGCCTGTGGCATCTGGTAACCCACTTCAGAAAAAGATGTCAGTGACCGTACAAATGCAACGTCTAACCATTCGTTAGATAGCTAAAATCATGAACCATCAGGATAATCTATAATTATCAATGTGTTCTTAAACCACATGACTTCATTACTCAATATAACAATATTTCATATTATGTCATTAACAGGGTCTAAAACCTGTTCCTTTCACACTAGCTTTCACGGTTCGCTTGACCGTCCGGACCCTCTTCCCGAGCGGCCGGTACACAATAGAAGTGGAGTGAGGTCCTACAGCGCCTCAACCCTCGTTTCACGCCATATGTCTTATGGCTTTCTCACCAAGCAGTAAAAGATTTTACAAGACAAACACTGTGGTCCCAGTGACACACATATCTCAATGGATTTAAACTGGATATTATGCAAATAGTTTCTGGATGAGCTTTCACATTTACTCCTACACTGAGGATAATAATAATTGGCTCCAATATATGCCCATTTCAACATGAAGGCACGAGATTCATAACACATTAGTCCATTAGGTAACCGGTATCTTTAATAAATATTGCGGCCAGCCCATGCTGCCGTTCTGGGATTCGCTTCAACGAGCCGAATCACTCAACAAATAGTTCTCGGGGAATCAGATAGCGTGCAGAGGTGTCCATTGTTTTCCTCCCACCTATCCCGGGATTCGAACCCGGAACATTCCATATCCATCATCAGAGCTAGGGTCAATATCACTATATACGCTCTGGCACAAAGTACATCTCTCATTACGCCCACGGCATACGAGATTTCATACGAAGAATAGATAACCTGGTCCCTTTACCTAATGCTAAATCTGCGTCCTATAATTACCAAGAGAATTCTCTCAATTACTCTATAAGCTTCTCACATAAGCTGCAAATTCAATTCACTAAAAGTTCTTCCATTTCCTGGCATAATTATATTCCCATTAATACAATATATCCTGATATAAAACTCCTTTCTTAATCCCGTAATGTAATCTTACTATATAATCTTACTGCTTAGATCGATAAGTCTTGCCCTTTAGCGTAAATACTTCTTGTTTACAACATTTTGCCTGATGCGTTCATTCATACCTTTTATATTCATTATTATTATTATTATTATTATTATTATTATTATTATTCTCACTGACATAAATTTACCAAAATCCAACACAACTCCATCTTACAAATCGAACAACCATGTTCGTGACATTTACATAACTGATTTGTCATTTTTAATTAATAGTGGTAACGATTAATCCACTCACTGATGCAAAATAACATCTCAAATCTATTAAAATCAACACAATAATGAGTAAACTTGGAGAGTCTATCTCCTACTCCGATTCTTACTGGCATCTTTATAATTCCGAAATCACACTACATGCAGTGGCCTATACCTCTACTTAAACATAATTTGTGGGGTACTTACATATCGGCTCATCAGGGTGGTTCCAACCACTCATATCCTTCCGGGTCGCCTGCCATATGCAGATTTAGTGCGACATTTTCATCTTGAATACACACATTTTCTGACACATATTTTTCGTTAACCACACGACACTTTGCATTTCTATAAAGAAGCTATTGCTTCCAAAACACATGACACTTTAGAACATTTATTAAACCATTAATTTAAAAGACATTTCACATATAATTTACATAACACACGTCACTCTATACACTTTTCCTCGGTTGAAATTCCCTAGCAAAGATATCAAAAATACAGGTGTCGACGGCATCTCCCGTGCTCCTACCAACTCCTGATTGAAAGTCTGGTTCGCTTGCCCTCGGAATTCACCAACAGTTTATCCATACTCCTACGGTAAGCTTCCTGATTTGCATAAATATGCTAATTTCCGTCCTGAGCGTTATTACGTGGTATTCAAAGACATTACCAAATGCTTCGTAAGGTTTCTTTTAGCGCATTCCATCATAATTAAACATGTATGATCAGTCAATATTTTGTACATTGCGCTTAACACTGTGCATAACTTTACATAGATTATTTTTTTACAATAGTTCTGCAACTTATCTCACACGTTGCTTCCTAAGTGAACACACCATTGTTCATACTGCTGACAAAAACTGTGTAGCGACGACTGTTTGCGACTCTCGGTGACAAACTATGTCCAACTGTGTAAACTGCGTTAATACTGGCTGCAACGCTGGCGTGCGACTGCCGCAAGACTGCGTTCAAACTGGCGTACGACTGGGTGATGACTGGTTTCAGACTGGGTTAAGACTGGCTGATGACTGGTTTCAGACTGGGTTAAGACTGGCTGATGACTGGGGCTCTGCCAAGGGTCGACTCCCTTATATTGGATTCACACGAAAAGTAGAGCTAAATTTTCCCGCGCTATCTCGGCTCCTCTCCCAGCACGATTCTGGTCTCGAAACCATGCTCATCGGGTTCCTTTTCCTTCACTGATCCCCGAACTGTCCGCGTGATGAAGAATCGCTCGGCCAATTAATTAATATTAATTCCTTTCTCCATAGCGTGGGGACGCTATCTCACTGGGAATCCCTGGCAACCTCGTTAAAACCAAGCCGCGAACAACCATAGTCTCTGTTCTTCCGCACTTCATTAAATATGCGTCAATTTCGCAGATTAAAGGCTCTAAAATTAGCCTCCTGGCTAAAGATTCATCTGTGTGCCACTCTCATGTCATTGCGTTACTCCAATCATGAGTAATCAATGATTTTCCTTGGGATCTTCCCACCCCATTCTTACATCCATTCTCAGTCGGGGAAAAACTGGGTCATTATTCAGGCCCCCAACCTCCTCCAGACGACATAACGAGGTCAGCAAGATGGACGTGGCTCCATGCTGCACCTCCCACAATTCTGGGCCAATTAGTTAAACGTCAAACTCTGCACTTTCCGTGCTCCAAGTCCAGTATAGCCTACTTCAAGTAGTCTAATAATGCTGTATTTCGGTCAATTTCCTGCATTATTTTAATATTTTAATAAATAATGACATTATCAACTGGAATCACACCAGTGATTAAATAGACACTTCTCTCTAGGGGTTTTTACACGGAAACTCCCTCAACAGACCTCGGGTTCGTTCCCTGGTGGAACCTTTATACTGAGATCCCAGTCTATGAGATCCACGTTCGATATCAGTCAGCATAACACCCTCGGATTCAGATTCCCCTTGCAAAACTTATAGAAATCAATTGCAAGTGATTTTCTATAAGTAACCAGCTGACTGTCTACCACTGTCTGTGTTTACATCTGGGGTCCTTCACCTCGTCTGGCTGCGAGTAGGTTAGTTCAGTTCCCCCTTCCACACTGCTCTCTCTCTAAGCTGTTTATTCTCTCGACGGAGGGCTGCATTTATGGCCTCGGCCTCCCTCGCCGCTTCAACCATTTCTTTGTAGAATTCTCGCAGACACTGGCACTCTTGTTGTTCGTCCCTTACACTGGGCAAGCTGTCTGCTTCTCGTTCCGTCTCGCTGCGTGAACGTTCAGGTCTGACTGCCTGGTTGACTTCGCTATCCACGTTCAGTTGGGTGTGCGCTGTTAATACTTCTTCTTGTTCGTCGAATTCTTCTGGCGAATAATAAACTTTTAAATTGGCTGCATTCATAATAACCTCGTTTCCCGTTTCTAAATGCTTTATCCTGTATGCATTGTTTTGAAGGTCTCTAATCACCTCGAACGGGCCGCGATACGCAAATATACTTCCGTGCCTCTGGATCTGAACTGGCGGGTTTCCGCACTAACACTTTCTGTCCGACGAGAAGCGGTCTGTGATACCTCTTCGCACGATTTCTCCTCTGACGTCTCTCCGCCTGTGCTTTGAGATATTCGAAGGTTCGTTGGATCCTCAATTCTCGTCCTGGCTGTGCGTCTACTGGTAAAGGAATGACAAAAGTCCACGGTCTCTCCGGTCTCTGATCCAAATGTGGAGTCACGGGAACCTGACCTGTCGCCTCGTGAACAGTATTATTTATACAGTATTCAATTACTTCTAGGAATTCAATCCAACGCCAATTCTCTTCAGAGCAGTAGATCTTCATGTATTTCTGGATCTCTCTCATTACTCTCTCAACTGGATTTGCCTCAGGATGGCGAATGGTAGATAAAATCTGCCTAATTCCTAGAGTTTCCAGTTCTCGACGAAATTCTGCACTTGTGAAGCAACTTCCGTGGTCCGAGAGGATATTATCCGGCTTCCCAAGAATCGGAATAACTCTCTCTTTCAGGCGTTTCAATACCTGCTTTGAACTTGTCTTCTGTATGGGGCATAATACCACCATTTTCGAAAATACATCCATGGCTACAAAAATGTGTCTATTGCCTCTACGTGCTCTAGGCAATGGTCCATAGTTATCTATGCTTAATAGCTGCCTTGGCTCCTCCGGTAACAACGGTATAGGTCGTTGTCTCATTAAAAAGGGATTTGGCTTTACCCTTTGGCATAGATCACATGTCCTAATAGCATTTCTCACCGTTTCTCTCAACTTTGGCCAAGTAAATGCTTCTTTCAACAGAGCACAGATTTTGTCTATTCCGGGATGTCCAAATGCTCTGTGTGCTAGCCACACCAATCTCCTCTGCAAAGATGCAGGAATCACAATCCTTTGACGTGTATGATCTACATCATCCCACTTGTGTGGTATCTGATTATACCATACATAATCTGTTGCCAATGCCTCTGCCTCTCTGTATATTGCAGTTCCCCTTGCTAAACGTCCCTCGAAGTAATCGATCATCAACTTCAACCACGGGTCTTCGCGTTGTAGGTTGGTAAGATTCTTCAAGTCATCCAACGTCTTCTGATCTCGATTCTCAATCTGGACAGCTAGCGCTTCCTCTTCTCTAGGGTAACGGCTTAATATGTCCGGTATTACATTTTATTTCCCTGGACAGTATTCTATTTCCACATTGAATTGCTGAATATACAGGGACCATCTTGTCAATCTCTGGCTAGACAAGTCTGTCTTTAACAAAAATGTTAAAGCTTTTGGTCTGTTCTGAGGACTATTTGAAAGCCGTACACGAGTCAATGCCATGTTTGCAACGCGTACAAAATTGCGAGCAACTCTATCTCTGTAATCGTGTAGTTTTTCTCATGGGCTTTCAGCCTCCTACTTATAAAGGCAATAAAAACTTTCTTTTCAGGCTGGTCAACATTTTCCTGGAATAGCATCGCTCCGATGCCAATAAGTGATGCATCCGTCTGTATGATGAACTTCTGGGTATAGTCCGGGTATCCCATTTTCACATATTCCAAAAGCATTTGTTTTGACCTCACGAATGCTTCAAGACATTGCTCCGTCCAATTCCATCTGCCGCCTTTCTTCAATAGGTCCTGCAGGGGTGCTACTGTCGTAGTATAATTTGGGCAGTGGTTCGAAAAGAATCCAATTACTCCCAAATACTGTCGGACGTGCTTAACTTTCGTGGGTCGAGGGAAATTTCGAATTACCTCCAATTTATCTGGATTAGGCTTAACTCCATTTGCATCAATAACATGCCCTAGGAATTTAACTACCCTCTGACAGAAGTGCGATTTCTTGATATTAACCTTAAAGTTAGCTTCTCGAAGGTCATCTAGCAACTTCTTCAGGTCTCTCATGTGCTCCTCCAGAGATTCTGACGTGAGTAGAATGTCATCTACATATCTGATGGTTCTCTCTTTCACATCATCTGATAGATTGCGATCTAACGCTCTTATCAGGGCTGAACCAGCTGTTTTCAACCCAAAAGGTAGCCTTAAAAACATATATATGTGTGTTGATCAAACATAAATCCTGTCAACAGACTAGTTTTCTTCTCTAATTCAAGATGGTGGAAACTGGATGTGATGTCCAAGTTTGTGAATACAGTTTTCCCTTTGAACTTCCTGAGGATCTCTTTAATAGGTGGCACTTGGTCAAACTCCGGAATAACCTTCAAATTTAAATATCTCAGGTCCAGACATACCCTAACAGTCCCGTCTGTCTTCGGTACGATTACCAATGGACTTACGTAAGGCGTAGGTGTCTTCTCAATAACACCGGCCTCCAACATCTCCTGAATTGCCTCTTTCACTTTGGCATAATGCTTTTCAGCAATAGGGTAGGGTTTCTGCCTAAATGGTGTCCAATCACTGACTTGGAAAGAATAAGTGAAGTTCTTTATACGACCAGGTCTCGAATCAAAGACTTCCTTCTGTTCCAGTAACAATTGCTTTAAATTCTCCTTCTCTTTTAGCCCAATTTTCGCTTCTTCTAGCTTTTCCGAAATATATTCTTCCAGTTCGGGTTCCAGATCTTTTTCCATGTCTGTGGCTAGTGTTTTCAGTTCTTCTTCTAACTGTTCAATAACTAACACTTCTTCCTCAGCCACGTCTCTGTATGTATGCCATACTTGTTCCTCTGACCCTGGTTCAATCTCATTGAGTGCGACCTCCAAGCCTTCGGCTTCCTCATTCACATGGAACATAACCCTGTCCTGTGCTAGGTCTATTATCACTCTGTATTCCCTTATAAATTCTGCCCCAATAAGTAGGTTATAAGGCAGTTTGTTTACTAATAGAAAACTCTGTGAGAAAATAGAGCCTCCTATCTGTAAATCTAGGAATACCTGATATTTACATATCATTGTTCTGTCTGGAATTACCCCTTTTATTTTGACACTAGAGATCGGTATTTTCAAAACATTCTCTCTCTGGGCTATTTCATTAAATAGAGCTTGTGTCATAAGGCTCACTGTAGAACCGGTGTCTAACAGACTTCTTATTTTCAATCCTGCCACTCTTACAATGATAATAGGCAATTCTCTCTTGACCATGACCTGTGATCCTCCTGTATCCTCGATTAGCTCTTCTGGTTTGGCTATCCAATTGATGATGTTAACAGACTTCCATCCATCCATCCATCAGTCTTGAACTCTTCTAATTTTGGCTTTTTTTTTTCTTCAGCGCCCGTCCCCTTGGAGTTTCTTCTCTCCTGTTCGCTGCGCTGTAGCTCCAGACTCTTAGCTCCATCTCCATATCTGTCTGGTGATGTCCTGTTCTGCATAGCTTCTTGCCAGCGGACTTGTTGTTTCTGGGGCTCATCTCCCCTTTCCTCGAGGTATCGTAATGAAGCGTGATATCGTTCCTCTACCTCGTCATCGAAGTTACTTCTTCTTTCTTGGGGTCTCCAATTTCTATTGTTGCCTTCTTGGCCATTGTTACCTCCATTGTTTTGGTACGGTCTACCCCTGGTATTCTGCTTATTCCACGAATTTCGGCCTCTTCCTCCTCTACTAGCATTCCCTTTGTACTTTGGCTGCCATCTTCTGGGTTCCTGTTCCCATTGACGTCCGTTGGAATCTAGTGTTTCAGTGCTCGTAGCTTTGTTGTTCCTTGGAGCTTGATGTTGGTCAGTCTGCGTGTTGGTCACGTGTACCTGTTCCACGGTTCGACTCTGACGCATCGTATTTGCTGTTGTGAGGTCCAGTTGTCTAAGAACTGCCTCCATTTCTATAGCCGTTTTCGCATTAGCCGAGATTAGTAGTCTTTGGATCTCGTATGAAAGCTGTTTGGCGATAGCAATACATAATTCCAGCTCGGTCGGTTTTTGATCCAGTTCTTTGAAACGACACATCTGAGATATGAAAAACTCCGCGTACTTCGTTGGGTTGCTGGTACTGTATCTTTTGGAATACAAATCCAGTCTCAAATTTTGCTGTGTGTCTGGATCCCAGAACCGTTTCAAAAATGCCTCTCGAAACTCCTCAACAGTATCGAAAGTATACCGGAAACTGCGAAACCATAATGCGCATTCTCCCTCTGTTAGTTTCTCAATGGCTCGTAGCCTGCGCTCTGGCGGTATCCGCGCATCATTCAGATATTCAGACACTTCCTTCAACCAATATTTTGGTGTCATATTACAGTTGCTACCTGAGAACTTCCTTGGTTTTTCTTCGCTTGCCCTGATTATGTTTATCACCTGGGTGTGCGTAGCATTTTCATGTGGCGTTGATGCTGCAAGTGGTGCACCTGGCGTCATATAAGGCCTTTCGCCTGGGCCTGTAGCATTCCTGATAATAGGTTGGGTTTCTAAGTCTGCCCACCTTGTTTTCCTCATATCTTCCATGCTGCCTTCACTTGACTTAGGATCTTTCATAAGGGTTTCCTCCTGTGCGATTATCCTAGTCTCCATTTGATTGTGGCGCATCTCCGCTCTTTCAAGTCGAGTAATTACCTCCTTCTCGATTCTGGTAAGTCTATCTCGATTTTCCTCAGCTACTTGAAATATTTTCTTCTTGTCTTCTTTCAGACTTTGTTTGATATGGGATATTTCATCCTCTACATCTTCCTTAATTTGAGCAAGGGTCTTGTCGCTTGCCTCTGTCTTCTGGCCTTCTCTTATATCGAGTTCTTCTCTCAGCCCTTTAATTTCCTCTTGAATGTGTCCATTGACTTTTGACAATTCATTCCGGACCTTGATGATCTCACCTCTATTCTCCTCTTGCCTTTTGTTAACTATAACAATGTCGCTTTGAACTTGGTCCAGTTCTTGATGAACTTTGCCCATCTGACCTTTCACGTTGCTTACTAGCTCTTTACTTTCATTAGCGATAGCCTTAATCTCGCTTATTTCCTGACATTGATCTAATATGTTCTGATCCTGTTTCTTGAGGTCACCGTTAATTGCTCTAGCATAGCTTTTCAATTTCTGGTCCCATTTAGAGTCGTTCTCTTCTAACCTCTGATCTACCGTTCTCGTAAATTCTGAAAATAGTTTCGCTTGGCGTTCGAGATTCACCTCATTTTGGATTTGAATATCCTTAATGTCTTTAGACAGCGAATCTAACCTACTGTTGGTTTCATCCTGAGCATGTTTACACGCTTGTAAGTTACTTTCGAGCTTGGCTTCTATAGCCTCGAAACGTTTATCTGTTTTAACCTGCATTTCTGATACAGTGCTTACAACAGTTTCTGTTACTTCGGTCTTAATTACCTCTTGCATTTGACCTAACTTATTATTTAATTCAACCTTATTTGCATTCATTGCCTCCTGATTGGCATCTAAACGATTATTCAGTGCAACCTGATTTGCATTAATTGCCTCCTGATTGGCATCTAACCGATTATTCAATTCACTCTGATTATCATCTAAACGAGCGTTTATTCCCTCCTGGAAAGCCTTAACTTCCAACTTATTTTGCTCGTTAACGGCATCAAAATGCTGTCTTAAGCCTGCAATCAACTGCACGATCTCCTCTGTACCTGACATTTTTACAATAATATACTGTGAGATGCAGGCAGGCTTCCTGGAAATATGTGTGGATACGTTTTGAAGAGAAACATCAAACACTATACACATATTGTAAAGTCGTACAAAACCTGTCAATATTATGATAAATTGTGGATCTGGTATGTAGCGCTCGTACCCTTGGGTAATCCTCTTCTCAATAGAGAGATACTGCGTTACATCAAAAGCCTACTGAACTCAAAAATCACTCAAACACAGTTTGAGGCAAAAAAAAACAATTACTATGGTTTTCCCCATGAAATACCATAAAAAATCTATGGGTTTTCCCTAAATCCCATAAGCTCCACGAACTCTGGGCGCCATGATAAATTATATAAGGCGAATGCTCATGCTTTTCCCCACACACGGGCGACATGATAAATTAAAATGATGATGATGGCCGGTTCGTGCAATGCCAAGATCGCTCATATTGCACTAACGCAGGCGGTTCCATAATGAGTTAATACCGCTCCACGTTGCTTGGGCCATGATAAATTAAAGAGGAATCTATCAAAATTTATATTGTTCGTATCGGAGCTTAACTTAAGATTAGGTGCGGTCATTCCCTACTTCATGTTAATTGTTACTTTAATAGAGTTGTGTGCATTAGATCTAGACCGACTTCAGTTGTACCTATATCTCAAATCACTGTACAAGACATCAATTTCCATGTACCCATGTGAGTAATCTCGATGGAAAATATGCTTCTGCCTCCAGCTAGCATCAGGGCTCGGGCGTGTACCGTTCTCCCATGTAGCAGTTGCATATTTTGGATTTGAGGCTAAAAGGTATCAACTCTACAATGATAAGGCACAACTCTATTCTAAAACTTTAATTCTGTAATAAACTTCATGGCTTCACACAAACAAAACAAATCCCACAACCACAAAAACAAAACAAACAAAAATTATTTCCACAATCCACAAATATCAACATAATATTATCATAATAAAATCATATTATAACACAAACCTTTACCCTTATGTGAACTTTACAAAGTACTCTAGTGCGCTGATGCACATACAACTTCAGAAACAAACTGTACTTTAATTCTTCTGTCATCCAATGTGACTTCATTAATTCTACACAATTAATTATTCCTTAAACCTTGTCTTAATTTGACAATAATGTGTATCGTGTGTGTGTTTTGATCTTTCTCTTCCGACCAAATGCTTTACAAGCATTAGCCTATTCTGGTGTTGCACAGCAGTCTACGTACAACTCCATAATTATGTAAGCTACCCCTACGCTTCCTCTATTTATATAGTTCCACTGCATGCCGTGTGTGATTTCCTTTTAAAACATTAGTTTACGCTGTGTCGGACGGTACTATTAAACTACCTTTGCGCGAGTAGCCTGTGGCATCTGGTAACCCACTTCAGAAAAAGATGTCAGTGACCGTACAAATGCAACGTCTAACCATTCGTTAGATAGCTAAAATCATGAACCATCAGGATAATCTATAATTATCAATGTGTTCTTAAACCACATGACTTCATTACTCAATATAACAATATTTCATATTATGTCATTAACAGGGTCTAAAACCTGTTCCTTTCACACTAGCTTTCACGGTTCGCTTGACCGTCCGGACCCTCTTCCCGAGCGGCCGGTACACAATAGAAGTGGAGTGAGGTCCTACAGCGCCTCAACCCTCGTTTCACGCCATATGTCTTATGGCTTTCTCACCAAGCAGTAAAAGATTTTACAAGACAAACACTGTGGTCCCAGTGACACACATATCTCAATGGATTTAAACTGGATATTATGCAAATAGTTTCTGGATGAGCTTTCACATTTACTCCTACACTGAGGATAATAATAATTGGCTCCAATATATGCCCATTTCAACATGAAGGCACGAGATTCATAACACATTAGTCCATTAGGTAACCGGTATCTTTAATAAATATTGCGGCCAGCCCATGCTGCCGTTCTGGGATTCGCTTCAACGAGCCGAATCACTCAACAAATAGTTCTCGGGGAATCAGATAGCGTGCAGAGGTGTCCATTGTTTTCCTCCCACCTATCCCGGGATTCGAACCCGGAACATTTCATATCCATCATCAGAGCTATGGTCAATATCACTATATACGCTCTGGCACAAAGTACATCTCTCATTACGCCCACGGCATACGAGATTTCATACGAAGAATAGATAACCTGGTCCCTTTACCTAATGCTATGATCTGCGTCCTATAATTACCAAGAGAATTCTATCAATTACTCTATAAGCTTCTCACATAAGCTGCAAATACAATTCACTAAAAGCTCTTCCATTTCCTGGCATAATTATATTCCCATTAATACAATATATTCTGATATAAAACTCTTTTCTTAATCCCGTAATGTAATCTTACTATATAATCTTACTGCTTAGATCGATAAGTCTTGCCCTTTAGCGTAAATATTTCTTGTTTACAACATTTTGCCTGATGCGTTCATTCATACCTTTTATATTCATTATTATTATTATTATTATTATTATTATTCTCACTGACATAAATTTACCAAAATCCGACACAACTCCATCTTACAAATCGAACAACCATGTTCGTGACATTTACATAACTGATTTGCCATTTTTAATTAATAGTGGTAACGATTAATCCACTCACTGATGCAAAATAACATCTCAAATCTATTAAAATCAACACAATAATGAGTAAACTTGGAGAGTCTATCTCCTACTCCGATTCTTACTGGCATCTTTATAATTCTGAAATCACACTACATGCAGTGGCCTATACCTCTACTTAAACATAATTTGTGGGGTACTTACATATCGGCTCATCAGGGTGGTTCCAACCACTCATATCCTTCCGGGTCGCCTGCCATATGCAGATTTAGTGCGACATTTTCATCTTGAATACACACATTTTCTGACACATATTTTTCGTTAACCACACGACACTTTGCATTTCTATAAAGAAGCTATTGCTTCCAAAACATATGACACTTTAGAACATTTATTAAACCATTAATTTAAAAGACATTTCACATATAATTTACATAACACACGTCACTCTGTACACTTTTCCTCGGTTGAAATTCCCTAGCAAAGAAATCAAAAATACAGGTGTCGACGGCATCTCCCGTGCTCCTACCAACTCCTGATTGATGGTCTGGTTCGCTTGCCCTCGGAATTCACCAACAGTTTATCCATACTCCTACGGTAAGCTTCCTGATTTGCATAAATATGCTAATTTCCGTCCTGAGCGTTATTACTTGGTATTCAAAGACATTACCAAATGCTTCGTAAGGTTTCTTTTAGCGCATTCCATCATAATTAAACATGTATGATCAGCCAATATTTTGTACATTGCGCTTAACACTGTGCATAACTTTACATAGATTATTTTTTACAATAGTTCTGCAACTTATCTCACACGTTGCTTCCTAAGTGAACACACCATTGTTCATACTGCTGACAAAAACTGTGTAGCGACGACTGTTTGCGACTCGCGGTGACAAACTATGTCCAACTGTGTAAACTGCGTTAATACTGGCTGCAACGCTGGCGTGCGACTGCCGCAAGACTGCGTTCAAACTGGCGTACGACTGGGTGATGACTGGTTTCAGACTGGGTTAAGACTGGCTGATGACTGGTTTCAGACTGGGTTAAGACTGGCTGATGACTGGGGCTCTGCCAAGGGTCGACTCCCTTATATTGGATTCACACGAAAAGTAGAGCTAAATTTTCCCGCGCTATCTCGGCTCCTCTCCCAGCACGATTCTGGTCTCGAAACCATGCTCATCGGGTTCCTTTTCCTTCACTGATCCCCGAACTGTCCGCGTGATGAAGAATCGCTCGGCCAATTAATTAATATTAATTCCTTTCTCCATAGCGTGGGGACGCTATCTCACTGGGAATCCCTGGCAACCTCGTTAAAACCAAGCCGCGAACAACCATAGTCTCTGTTCTTCCGCACTTAATTAAATATGCGTCAATTTCGCAGATTAAAGGCTCTAAAATTAGCCTCCTGGCTAAAGATTCATCCGTGTGCCACTCTCATGTCATTGCGTTACTCCAATCATGAGTAATCAATGATTTTCCTTGGGATCTTCCCACCCCATTCTTACATCCATTCTCAGTCGGGGAAAAACTGGGTCATTATTCAGGCCCCCAACCTCCTCCAGACGACATAACGAGGTCAGCAAGATGGACGTGGCTCCATGCTGCACCTCCCACAATTCTGGGCCAATTAGTTAAACGTCAAACTCTGCACTTTCCGTGCTCCAAGTCCAGTATAGCCTACTTCAAGTAGTCTAATAATGCTGTATTTCGGTCAATTTCCTGCATTATTTTAATATTTTAATAAATAATGTCATTATCAACTGGAATCACACCAGTGATTAAATAGACACTTCTCTCTAGGGGTTTTTACACGGAAACTCCCTCAACAGACCTCGGGTTCGTTCCCTGGTGGAACCTTTATACTGAGATCACAGTCTCTGAGATCCAAATTCGATATCAGTCAGCATAACACCCTCGGGTTCAGTAGATTGGGAAATTTGTAGCTTCTAGTTTTTAAATGTTTTACAGCTGAATACACAGCAAGAAGTTCTCTGTCATATTTCGAGTAGTTCTTTTGTGTGTCGCTGATTTTCTTTGAAAAGTAGGATAAGGGTTGGAGAATATCTCCTCTTACTTGGTGAAGTGAAGCACCCACACCAAAGTCATAATTTCATAGGAGGGATGTGCGAGAAGAGGTGCATTAACAAGGCTGGTCTTCAAATCTGAGTATATCGTTTTAAGTTGATTTGTCCTAGTAATTTTTATTTTGTTGATTTTCTTTGCTCCGTGAGTGATGTCAAAGAGTTTAGCCTGCATATTGGCTGCATGAGGAAGTGCTCGGCGATAAAAGTTAATTAGTCCTCAGAAACAACGCAAGTCATGGATTGTTTGATTGTTTGTACGCGATCTGGAAATGGAAGGATACCATTGGCAGAGATCAGGTAACCAAGAAATGGCACTTCTGTCACTCCAAAGATGCATTTGCTAACATTGGTGTAAAAATTGAACTGACTGAGGTGCTCAAATAAAATACAGGTGCCGTTTATGTTGATCTTCACTGGAGGAAGCTATGAGTATATCATCAATGTAGCAGTAGTTAATATCCAAATCTCGTAGTATGTTATCCATATATCTTTGAAAGGTCTGTGCCACATTGCGTAATCCAAACTGAAGGCAAATATACTTAAACAGTCCGAAGGGGGTTATCACTGCAGTCTTCGGAATATCGTCAGGATGAACTGGCATGTTATGGTCTTTTCTTCCCCCCAGCTGACTGTTGTTGTCGTGTATACTGATTATTGGGAGCGATCAGGTTGATATTGCTTAATGCCCGATAATCACCTCAAGGACTAAAATCCTTCTTTTTTGAGTACAAGGTGGAGAGGAGTAGCCCAACAACTGTTTGAGGGTCGACAGATTACCATAACGATCATCTGCTGATATCCTGCCTTGGTAGCTGCAAGCTTCTTTGGCGGTAATCGCCGCACGTTAGCTGAGACTGGACGTCCAGTTGTTATGATGGGGTGCATCACACTGGAATGAGGACTAGAAAAATGGATTCGTTCTTTCAGGAGATCAGGGAACTCTTTGATGACTTCAGCGTACTTTTGATGCGGAGGGATGGTGTGGAGTGATTCAATCACTTCTGTTTTGATCAAGGTAGCTGGTGAGGAGAGGTTAGTCGTTTTGTCTATGAGACATCTGTATTTCTGGTCAATTTCCAGGTTTAAATAGTGGATAAAATCAGCTCCAATTATAGGTGTTTGTACTTCTTCTGTCAGAAAATTTCTACATAAATGTCTGCGTAAACCTAAATCTAGTTTGGGAAGTCGCTCAACATATTTTATTATTGGCTGCATACAGTTGCCTTTTCAACACTTACCCTCATTCCTTGAAAGAAGAAGGGAGTACGGAGACTTCAGCCCCTGAATCTATGAGGAACTTGTAGTCGGTTAAATTATCATTAATAAACCAGTGGCGAGATACCAAGCTCCGATCACTTGCCTTGTCCTGTGAGGAGCGAGCTAGTTTTTCGGCACACTGATGTTGTGACGATAGGAGCAAGGGCTAGTGTGTTTCTTAGTCCTATCTCCAGAATTAAAATAATACCAGCAAAATGACTTGTTGGGGTTATATCTGCTTGTTGGTGTTTGGGAACGTGACCTCGAGTCTCGCGATCTAGAATGAGATTTGGTTCTCGGTTCGTTGTCACTTGAAGTTAACTGAGTAATCTGCGCTTCAAAGCGTGAAAGTATGTCTGTTTCTAAGTTGAGGTTAGATTGATATCTACAACTTTGCTGAAAGGCTTGGGTACAGTATATGCTGTGCGTTGGAGTTGAAATTCTATTGTTTTGTCGGCCTTTATTGCAAAATTGTCCAATATATCACTGCTTGACGCTAATATGGAACTCACATTGACGGGTAGACGCTGGATAAACCGTACGCAAGATAAGGTTTTTATCTTGTTTTCCAGCCAGATTCCGCAGATTCCTAAGCAATTTGGACGGTTTCTTGTCTCCTAGGTCTAATTCTTGAATTTACGTCCCTCTGATTCTTCGAATTCTTGGAAAAGCCGTTTCTTCAAGTCGGAGAAATGCGTATTTGACAGAGACTTACACAGAAATTCCGATATTAATTCAGCTACATCGGTATCTATAGCTCCTACCACATGATTGAACTTAGTAATATCAAACGTTATTCCTGCTATAGCGAACTGTGCTTCTATTTGCATGGCCCAAACCTTACCGTTATTTCGCCACTGGCTATCTCCACGTCGTTTTGAGACGCGGGTTGAGCCGGTAATGACTTACCTGGTAATTCTCTCCTTCGTTGTGCGACGTCACGTCGGGGTCACCAATTTAGGTACCGTACTTAAATATAGACTAGCTCTTGAGAAGGGAACTTTTTATTATTCTACCACACTCTATTTTAACAACAGAAAGTAAAGCACATAATAACTGGCACGGAGTAAAGAATCAAACAACCTCAAGGCCTCAATAAAGCACTCCGCTCATGGCCTCCACAATCCAATTACATGATTGGTCGTATAAATTATTGCTAATATCTCCGCAACTACGCTGTAACGGAGTTCATTATTTCAGTTGTAGACCTACAAGGTGGTACCATAACTTTTAAAACACACAGATTATTGTGTTCATTGTTCAAGACTCATTTCCTCTGTGTCCAAAGAGTGGATTGAAATACTCGACTTCCATGTTTTGTAATTCACTTTCTTCATTTTGATATAATCTCTTGTACTTCTATAACCGCAAGTACCCCAGCACCATACCAACAATTGTCCCAGTAAACGCTCCTAACGTTAACATCACTATCACTGTGCCAGCAAGACTCCTTTTTAACATCTTATTCTCCGGTACCTCAGGAATGGATAGCGGAGATGTCACTTGAATGGAAGAAGGAATTTGTACAAGTGAGATGTTGTTGGGTATCATGTTGTCTGGCATGTCCCAAAAGTCAGTCTCATGGGCGCACGGTGACGTACAATTGACATCGTTTTCCAAGCAATGTAGCCACATTGACCGAAACTGATAATTACAAAGAAACGGATCCTTTTGCAAAAAAAAAAAAAAGAACCTCAGGCTCTTCAATTTGACGAACGTACTTGCATTGATGTACTGCAAATTGTTTTGTGATATGTCAATGTACCTTAGCTGAAGTGAGTGTGAAAATGCACTCGTCGGAAGTTGCGAGATATTACAAGATTACTCCATAACTGTGGAGTGCTGATGAATACACCATCACTAGGTAGAAATAAGGGATTGCCTGATAGGTCTAATATGTGTAAATTGATATTATGCAGGAAAGCGTTCCTCTCTATTGATCTGATACTGTTGAAAGTTAAATTTAAGTTACCAAGTAAGGAAAGATATTTAAAAACATCTTCTGTTATGTTTTAAATATAGTTGTAACTTAAATCGACTTCATCTACATGTGTCGCATTTTGAAATGTTTTATTAGTTAGATGAGACAATGCACAAGAATGAAGATGAAGTGTTGACAAGTTTCGTCCGGTAATAAACGATCCATCTTCTTGTTGAGTGATTGGATTATCGTTCAGAACTAACTTCCAGAGTAAGGAACTATTCATAAAAGTTTCAGGATCTATTTGAGTGAGAGCATTGTCATTCAGATACAGCCGTCGTAAATTGATTAGTTTCTTGAATGTTGATTTATCCAGCACTTGTATTGAGTTATTTCGTAAACTAAGGGATTCTATACTTGGTAACTGAGCAAAGAAATTGATTGGAATTTTGGTTAAGTTGCAAGAGTTTAAGGCGATTGAGTCAATCGTTCGCATTTGTGGCAAATACTGATATTTCGATATATTCAAAGGACTTCAACTTAGGTCAATTGTATACATACTAAAATATGAAGGTGATTGGCTGCAAATGAGACTCACTGCCTTAGTGTTGTTATTTACGGTTAGTATACGTGCGTTGAGGTCAAGAAAAAGAGTCATATTCAATGTTTCAATATGATTCATACTCTAATCTATGTTGAATGCGGATAGTATAAACCTTTTGAATATTATATATGGTATATATGTAATATTGCATCCCCTCAAAAATATCGTTGGTCATATAAAAGTGAAGGAAGACAGGGAATAAGAATGAAGTACCAACATATTATAACTCAGATTTATAAATCTGAGATATTTGTTATTGGCAAATGTTGTCGGTTGAAGTGTTGATATATTATTTTTGCTTAGGTCCAGCGTTTCCAAGTACACGAGTCCTATGAATGCATCTTGTTCTAATTCCGATATTTGGTTACTATGCAGGTACAGTATTTCAAGATCGGGTATTCCCTCGAAGCTTGTGCTCGTTATAATAGTTAGGTGATTATATGACAGGTCCATCAACTGAAGATTATTCCTCAGTTTGAGATGAGTTTGTGCAGTTCATCCGATAGTATCCAAACGGAAATCTCTCACTGTATATTACAAACTATCCAATATCTCTGAAAATATTAGAAAGCTTGAAACATTGATCCATATAACTTACTTCCCAGATATTTTGTTTACCACTACCAAAATGATTTTGTAGGATGAAATTTGGTGCTAGTAGCTCCTCAATGTGCTGTTACGATATTAGATAATTAATGACCACAAACCTAGACCAGAAACAGGAAAAAATTCACACCTTGTTAAAGCATAGTTATTATTTTGGAGGATGAACCACAAAGAGATAAACAGGAACATTTACATATATGTAACATAACTCAATTTAATTTTTTGAAATGGACAATTTTTTGTTTGTTTTTGACTGTAACACATTTAGCTTAAAATTAAATGTAACATTGAGTTTCATCCAGGTGAATATATACGTCGGAAAAAATTCAAAAATGTATGGGGGATCGCCTATTTACAGTTCCCGCTACGGTTTTTGGCCGATCAGCTCCAGTTTTGTAGTCGTACAGAGAACAGTTGGTGAGCCACAGACATTTGCTTTCCGCACAACTGACAATTCACGTATAAATTGCAAATGTCTGAGGCTCACCGTCTGTGCTGTGTACGACTGTAAAACCGGAGCTGACCGGCCAAAAACTGTAGCATAAACTGTACTTTATGAAAATCCATGTCATTTCCAATTGCCATGAAAGCAACTTTCAATAAAAGAATAGCATACATTCCCTACCTGTGAATTGTTATCCACGCCATACACTCTGTCAATAAATCTCATATCCTGAACATAAATAAACATGTCTCTTGAAATGAACCTCAAAATAGAAAGAAGAACTTTTTGAAGGATTCTAAATTAATAAAACCCCTCAAGGATTTCAATACAAACCATCCAATACATCTGCGATTATTGATGGATTTTCTTGAAATCTCCCCCAAACGAACATATTTCCTTGGTGACTTGTGTAGCGAGATTTTGAGTGTTACGGTTAGTCTTAATACGCTATTTAATGTTTTCTGTAATTTTACCCCATGCAAACACAATAAATGGGTGTCTTGTGTAGCAAGACAGAATGGATCATGTACGATTTATACGATTGATTTCTATTGAATGCATTAACATATTGGCAACAGGCACGGATTCAAGGGAGGGGGGGGGGGGATCCACGAGGGTCATGGACCCCCCCCCCCAAACGGAGACCAAATTTTTTGCAAACTCAAAAAACTAAAACACAATAACCAGACAAATAAAACTTAACGAATTTTAACTGAAAGACAGTTTTCTTCATTTTATTCAATACTGAAAATATCTTTATTGCAATTAATATGTTCTGTTACAACTGTACATATTTCCAACTTCATACCTGTTATATAAAAACGATTATTTGTATAACAAAATCAACTCGTCTATTTTGTTTAGCAAACCTTGTGATTACCGAATCGATGTTTATAGAGATGTCACGATGAATGTGCAGCAATGCACGGATAGGAATTTGGGGCTTTCTTCGCACCAAAAAAATTTGCCGACGTCCAAACTGCAAGCTTGGTTGGAGATTTAAACTGTGACTTTCTCCCTTTGTCGCTACCTACTCGACTTCCCGAAACTGTAACGTACCTTGATACTTTTCTCGAAGCTCGATGTAAAAGTCGCAAAACACGCCGTTGAAATTTGTACGAATATTTTTGGTGCACTAAACGCAACAAATTTCTATCCATGTAGCTTGCAAAAAATTGGTCTGGTTTTGTACGTTTGGTTATTTTGTGATTGCGTTGTTAGTGATACCATTTGTCTTAACAATTTCGATTCTGTGACCCCCTCTTCTCCCAAAGCCAAACTCTAGATCCGCGCCTGATTGGCAATGTGTTGGTATTATCCATATTGATGTCTCTAGTTCACAAAATCGGTTAAAAAGATGCCATTCGCTGTTGTATGGAAACATAGAGATAGTACTTGCTACGGCTGGACAATGAAGCCTTCTTCAGCTAAAATCCAATTAATAATGTTATGATTTAAGGGCCGTTTTCACCAACTCTTCACTAACGATTAGTTAGTTAATTCCCATTTAACTTAAATACAAGATTTAATGCGTGATTATCTTCGATGTCGCCTCCGTAGCGTAGCGGTTAGCATGGTTAGCTGCCGCCCCGGGGATCCAGGGTTAGATTCCCGGCAATGTCACGAAATTTGAAAAGTGGTATGAGGACTGGAACGGGGTCTACTCAGCCTCGGGTGGTCCAAATGAGTAGAGGGGGTTCGATTCCCACCTCAGCCATCCTCGAAGTGGTTTTCCGTGGTTTCCCACTTCGTCTTCGGGCAAATGCCGGGATGGTACCTTCTTCAAGGCCACGGCCGCCTCCTTCCCTCTTCCTTGCCTATCCATCCTGACCATCCATTACCTTCCCTCATGAGGCCCCTGTTCGCTTTGCAGGTGAGGCCGCCTGGGCGAGGTGCCAATCACACCTCACCAGTTGTATCCACTCCGATTAGATGTTCCCAGCTCTAGGACACTGCCCGTAGAGGCGGTAGTGGTGAGTTCCCTCGCTGAGTCCGTGGGTTCCACCAACCTGGAGGGTAAACGACTAAGAGAAGAAGAAAAGAAGAAATTATCTTCGATGCATGTCGCCTCCGTAGCGTAGCGGTCAGCACGGTTAGCTGCCGCCCCGGAGGTCCTGGGTTCGATTCCCGGCTCTGCCACGAAATTTGAAAAGTGGTATGAGGACTGGAACGGGGTCTACTCAGCCTCGGGTGGTCCAAATGAGTAGAGGGGGTTCGATTCCCACCTCAGCCATCCTCGAAGTGGTTTTCCGTGGTTTCCCACTTCGTCTTCGGGCAAATGCCAGGATCGTACCTACTGTAAGGCCACGGCCGCCTCCTTCCCTCTTCCTAGCCTACCCATCCCAATCTTCCATCCCTTCCCATCCCTCATGAGGCCCCTGTTCGCTTTGCAGGTGAGGCCGCCTGGGCGAAGTGCTGATCACACCTCCCCAGTTGTATCCATCCCGACCAGATGTTCCAAGCTCCAGGACACTGCCCATAGAGGCGGTAGTGGTGAGTTCCCTCGCTGAGTCCGTGGGAACCACCAACCTAGAGGGTAAATTGACTAAATAAAAATAAAATAAATTAAAAAATCTTCGATGCATTTCACGAGGCCATTTGGGTTCGCAATTAGTTAAACAAGATTTACGGCTCTCGCGCATGCGTGGACTCGGTTTCATCTTGGAGAACATGGCGAACAGAACAAGAAGCGTCTAGCACTGATTGTTGTTTGCGATGCTTCCTTGAGACTTCCTGAAACATACAAAGGGAAATACAGAAGACCTTATTCGAGGCAAAAGCTTAAAATGATATGAACAATGTATTTAGGAGAACTGCCAGTTGTGCGAATAGATACCTTATTAGGACGCGTTACTCAGGTGTCTACGTAGCGTAAGCGGTAGAGGTGCAGGCTTCCAATTTATTATGCAGCGCTAGAAGCAGTTCGAAACCTCCTTCGGATATATATTTTTTTAATTTCCGTATTCGTCTTTCATGTTATTAAACCTTAGTAGTGTGTGTGATCTTTTATAGTTTCATTGTCATAAAAATATTTAATATTCATATGGATGAAAATTCGTGTGAAACTCGGAAACAAACCTCCATTGTGGAGAGCGAAAGGCACAGTTCAACTGTTTCCCGTCACTTTAAAGATGCTTTAGAGAGTTGAGTAGCCAGATTTGGCCATTTAACGTAATTCCTTGTTAGTGGTAAGTTAACGAGTGTTTCTGTTTGGTGAAATGCAAAGTTAAATAACCTTTAATGATGAATTAAGAGATAATTGACGTTGGAGAATACGGCCCTAACTACTCTGGACAAAGAACAATTTTACTATGACTGAACCTTAGAAATAATTGTTAAAAGAAATGTATATTCTTACAAAGAATAAGTGAAATCAAGATTTTTCACGGAACTACATGTTACATTTTAGAACTTAATTTATGACAATAATTAGAATACTTATTTATTAAAATTAAGTTCTAAAATGTAACAAGTAGTTCCATGAAGAATTAGATAGCCTATTTTCATAAATCCCACTAATGTTAATTGCCTCTAACAACATATAAATGTTCAGTTTGATTGCTGTAATAGATTCGTATATATAGAGAACCGTATAAATATTTGTTGTTGTTGTTTGAGTCTTCAGTCTTTTGACTGGTTTGATGCAGCTCTCCATGCCTCCCTGTCCTGAGCTAATCGTTTCATCTCTACATAGCTCCGACACCCTACATCGGAGGCAATCTGTTTAACATATTCTAACCTTGGTCTACCCCTACAGTTTTTGTCCTCGACCCTTCCTTCCATAACTAAGCTTGCTATTCCTGGGTGTCTTAGTATGTGTCCTACCAACCTATCTCTTCTCTTCATTAGCAGCAGTCGCCAGAAACATCTCTCCTCTCCCACTCGTCTTAATACCTCTTTGTTTGTAACCCTATCTACCCATCTGATCTTCATCATTCTCCTGTAACACCACATTTCAAATGCTTCAATTCTCCTCTTTTCTGCTGCACCAATAGTCCAAGTTTCACTTCCATAGAGCGCCACGCTCCAGACAAAGGCTTACAAAAATGACTTCCTAATACCTAAATCTATATTCGATGTCAGCGGATTCCTTTTTTGTAGAAATGCTTTCTTTGCCTGAGCCAACCTACTTTTAATATCCTCTTTGCTTCGTCCATCACTGGTTATTCTGCTTCCTAAGTAACAGAAGTCTCCTACTTCCTTCAGCTTTTCACCAGCCAATTTGATCTCCATAGAGGTTTCTGATTTATTTCGGCTGCATTCCAGTATTTTTGTTTTACATTTATTAATTTTCATCATGAATTCTTTCTGTAAGACGGAGTCCATACCATTCAAAAACTCATTCAAATCCTCAGGCTTGTCGGCCAAGATGACTATGTCATCAGCAAATCTCAGAGTTGAAATTATTTCTCCTTGAATCTTCACCCCCACTTTAATTTTTTCCCTAATTTCCTTCATTGCTTGTTCAATGTAAAGATTGAAAAGTATGGGTGATAAGTTGCAGCCTTGCCTTACACCTTTCTGAATACCAGCTTCTCTCTCATGTCCTTCAACTCTAATAACTGCTGTCTGGTTTCTGTACAGATTGTATATCACCCTCCTATCCCTGTACTTTATTCCAATTGATTTCAAAATGTCAAACAATTTAGTCCAATCAACGTTATCAAAAGCCTTTTCTAAGTCTACAAAAGCCATGAACGTTCTCTTATCTTTCCTTATTCTACCTTCTAAAATCAGCCTAAGACTTAGTACAGCTTCCCTTGTTCCTACATTTCTCCTGAAACCAAACTGGTCTTCACCCAACTCCGTTTCTATCTGGCTTTCAATACTCTTGTAAATTATTCTAGACAGGATCTTTGAAGCATGAGTAATCAAGCTGATTGTACGGTAATCTTCACATCTGTCAGCTCCCACTTTCTTTGGTATAGGGATGATTACATTCTTCTTGAAATCAGGGGGTACCTCACCTGTCTCATAAATCCTACACACCAAGTGAAATAACCTGATCAGACCTTCATCTCCTATGCAGCGTAGCAACTCAATCGGTATATCATCTATGCCTGGTGCTTTGTTCCTGCTTAAGTCTTCCAAAGCTCTATCAAATTCTGATCTCAATATTAAATCTCCTTTCGCATCCTCATCAATTTCCTCCTCCCTTTCCATTACATGATTCTCAATCTCCTTTCCCTTATACAAACTCTCTATGTAAGCTTTCCATCTCTCAACCTTTTCATCCCTATCTGTTAGAGGCTTTCTATTTGTGTCCTTAATATTACAGCACTTAGTCTTCTTTTCCCCAAAAGTATTCTTAATCCTTCGATAAGCTGTGTCTACTTTTCCTAATTTCAGACAATTTTCTATACCTGCACATTTCTCTTTCAACCATTCTTCTTTCGCTTCCTTGCACTTCTTGTTAACCTCATTTCTCAGACGTCTGTATTCTGCTTTCCCCTTTTCATCTCTTAGATTCTTGTGTTTCCGCCTTTCATCCATCAATTCTAGTATATCCTGAGTGATCCACGGTTTTCTACCTATTCTTTCTTTCCTACCAATGTTTTCTTCTGCGGATTTTGTTATTTCATTCTTCAAAAGTGCCCATTCGTCTGCAATTGAAGTTTGTTTAGGGTTTTTCATTAGTCCTTCCTTTATACTCTTCTTGAATCTTTCGTTTACATCCTTCTCTTTCAGTCTGTCTATTGCCCACCTTTTTGGCTTTTGACTTTTCTTCAGTTTCTTCAACTTTAATCTGCATTTCATTACAACCAGATTGTGATCAGAGTTTATGTCAGCACCAGGATATGTTTTACAATCCAAAATCTGGTTTCGAAACCTCTGCTTGACCATAATGAAGTCGATTTGGTAACGCCCTGTATCTCCTGGTCTCATCCATGTGTATATTCTTCTATTGTGGTTATTGAATAAGGTGTTAGCTATGACCAATTCATGCTCGGTGCAGAATTCTACCAGCCTGCTTCCTCGATCATTCCTTTCACCTAATCCGAAATCTCCTACTATCTTCCCTTCTCTCCCTTTTCCTACCACAGCATTCCAATCTCCCATTACTATAACATTTTCATCACCCTTGATATACCTCAGAATTTCGTCTATTTCTTCGTAGACCTTTTCAACATCCTCATCATCAGCTTGACTGGTAGGCATATAGACTTGTACCACTGTAGTGCAGGTAGGTTTTGTATTGATTTTTGCTACAATAATCCGTTCACTATATTGCTCATAATATTCCACCCGCTGTCCAAGTTTCCTACTCAATATGAGGCCAACCCCTGCTTGACCATTGTTTGATTTAGTGCTAATGACCCTATAGTCTCCTGACCAAAAGTCCTGTTCTTCCTGCCAGCGCATTTCACTAATCCCAACCAAATCCAACCTCAACCTATCCATTTCCCTTTCTAAGTTTTCTAACCTTCCAATTCCTAGCAGACTTCTAACATTCCACGCTCCGATCCGTAGAATGTCAGATTTCCTCTTTGTCACTTCTGTGATGTTAACCCCCTCTCGAGTAGTCCCCACCCGGAGATCCGAACGGGGGACTAGTTTACCTCCGGATTGAAATTTTACAAGGGAGGAGGCCATCATCACATGTAATTATGCATAGAGAGGTGCATATCCTCGGGAATAGCATACGGCTGTAGTTTCCCGTTGCTTTCAGCCGTGCAGCAGGACGCAGTGTAGCCATTATTGGCTTATATTATCAATATCTTAACCGTCTATAAGACTAGTAAAGAATTGATTTATTCTGAAAGGCTGCTACTCCCTTCCAGAATAAGTAAAGAGCAATTCTACTAACAAAAATACTAACCTTCTACCGTACTAACAATTAAATACAAAAACTCTACTAACAAAAAACATAAGTTCCACCAACAACAAATACTACCACTAAAACATTCTGTCATCAGGCACACTCACATGCACCCTCACACAACACAGTCTACTGAAACAATGAACTATAACTAATAAACAATGCAAGTGCTACCAGACACACTCACACACCACAGCATAATAGAACAATGACATATATCTAATAGACAAACTAACTACCTACTTACAACTAAAACTAACTACATACTTACTGTACTTTTATTTGAATTGACAATATTTACAAAATGCAATTTAGATAGAAAATACTTACAAAATGTAAAATATGAAATGCGTTTTCTTTCTGGATTGTCTCTGGCCCTCGCATTCCTATACTAAAGTTTGATTGGCCCTCGGGTAACAAAAGGTTGGACCACCCTGGTCTAGACCAATAATTGTTAATTCATTAGGCCATACAAACACCCCTGGATTTTATCACGCACAGTGGGGGTAGACACGCATCAATAATTTTCATCCAAACCCATGGTTTGTGCCTAGACCAATAACTTTTAGGCAGCGAGGCGCTGGCTTTTCCCGATTAGTTCGAAACATGAAATTCTTGCGATCAGCGTTCATTACAGTGGTAAATACTGTTCTACAAACTAAACAAACCTAACCTGGGGCTTATGCCCAGACCTCCTTGCTTGTCTATTGCTGGTACAGTTAGCTCAGCAAGCTTCCTACCTGTTATTTTCAGTCTCTCTCTCTTGATTACTTATCTACTGTAATCAAGACTGTGTTAAGTCTACCTAATTCTTTTATTAGCATTTTCTCTTATAAAAGATTCAGCCTTATGTTAAGCACAGTAGTAGTTTCATCTTTCATTTTGAAGTCTGTAACTTTTATTTACATTTACATGAAGATAATTGAATGGGTGAAAACCATAACGGTGTAAGTGACATTAAAAAAAAGAGTTAAGTGCAAGATGTAACTCAGGAAGGATGTATCTTTTGAATAGCAGAGAGGGACAAGTGATTGCGGTATTGTTCTGCCCTCTAGAGATAGGTGGTATAACTACAAATAGCCTGCTTTATATGAGTGTTACGATGTTTAAATGGCTTTTTCTCTGAATTAATAAAATGTTACTTATACCGTTATGGTTTTCATCCATTCAATTGTGTAGGTGTTAAATTCAAACTTCAATCGCATGATTAGGTCACAAGAAATAGAAACAAGATTTTAAAATTATGCTCAGCCGCCATCTTGTGGTTATTCAAATAATTTAAATGAATTAGATGGCATTGGATTAAAATTTATATAAGTATATACTGTACTGAACTCGAATTCTAAATGATTCAAGATGGACAGGATGCTATTTAGGACGTTTTGGTGAAGTTTGGAGAAGATTGCAGTATTTTTGGAGGAATTACGATATTTTTTTATGAGAGGAAGCTTCAGATTGTTTGACGACAACAAAATGGCGACGGAAGCCGCCGTTGGGCAATGCTGCGTAGTATTTTCGCTCGGCCGCTCATAGCAACTCGCAGAGTTCGAAGAGAAATGCGTTGATTGGCTAATCCAATTTCTGGAAGCAGAGAAGGAAGGAGAAATGAGCGCGCTTGATGAGAAGCTTCGTCGATTTATAAACTGCCATTTATTAAACAAGAGAGAATCTGCACATTTAAAACTATTGGGAAAGGATCTAAATTAAAAGGATTTATGATAGTCACCCAGAGAAGGAAGTTTGATAATCCTGTAAAAGGATATAAGTAATGAATGGTTTACCGCTCTTTCTCATGACGCGCCAGTCGATTGGTTTCGAGGAACGTGGTGACGCGCATCAGATCGAGGTCTTTTGTGTTGAAGCGGCAAGAGGAACGGACCTGCGACACTTGAGTTCCTGAAACTAGCGTGTGTAAGATAGGGGTCTCACGCGAACATGGTTTGTCGGCGAGCAGTACAGTTCCGTCGGTCAAAACTTAACACGAGAAGTCCGCTGAAGATGTGGGAAACAGAATATCGTCATAATATCAGTTCTCGTGTGAAACTAGTATCGAGAGTTTGATTAAACTTAAGAGAATCATCGTGTGTACATTTCGTGAAAGTTTCAAGACGACATTTGAAAGAATAAGATAGTTTTCTTTGTTGAAAGCATTCACATGATATAAGCACGTTTCACTCAGTGCGTGCCAGCTTTACAGGCGTGAAGGGGATGGCCCGTTATATGCCTGTGCCAATACATTTGAAGGACAGCAGCACTCACTTATAGCAAGTCTCTGTTTAGTGACAAGCTTTTTATCGAAATGTTCGACATGCAAGCGTTAAGGGGAATAGTTAACATTGTGTTTTACGCATTTGTGATCATGAACTAAGCCAAGTTATGCGCAGGGAACGCGATGTTACATTGTCAGTCTAGAATATCAGGCAACCGACATTAATCTTAAAATTATAAGATGTGGTGTAACGATCGCATAGCTACAATCCAACTTTACGAGATGGAACTTGATTATCGCGTCATGGCTAGATACTATCAAACCCGAAACGAAGCAGTTCATCATACTTCGAGACTGGGAGGTTCTTGCGGTATCGCTGATCGAGGCGAGGTCCGTGTTCGAAGCCAGCCAGGGAGATTAACGATCGGAGATCAGGGTTCGAGTCGTGACAAGGCAGTCTTTCGAAGAAAGAGGATGAAGATTATTAAATGTGGAATTACTGGTGTCGACAGTAATTCTCTCCACACTTCTTCTACAAGATGTCATCGCAAGGTAGAGACAGAAATCCTCGTTAGTAGCTGTTGGTTCTTTTTGTAGTTAGTTGTAGAGTAGAATATCAGAGTAGAATACCATTTCAACGCTAAATTATTTTGTTGTGTGTGAAATAGTTTAAGCCCAGAAATTATTTTTCAACGTTGGATATTTAAATATTAACTTTCTTTTAGTGAAATTTTCGGAGATTAACATTGGGATTTTTGACTTATAGGTTTTGAGATTTAAGCTCATTTTATAAATAATTTCGTTTTTTGAATTTATTTCGATCCACGTATCTTTGGGAATTTTATTGAAGTTTATTGAATTTTCTTGGAATATTATTGGAATTTTATTGGAATTTTATCGAATTTTATTGAATTTTATTCGGCATCTTAGAAAATGATATTAATTTACCCAAGCAACTTGGACTTTGAAAAGGGATATTTATTTGGAAATGAATTATTATTTGGACATTTCCAAGATTTTATAGTTATCTTCGAGTCTGACTCTGCTCAAGTAATTATTTAATCAAACATTTTGAATTGGTGGAAGGATGAAACATTATTTGGACATTCCACTTTAGCCAGTCATTATTAATAATAATTTATCAGTGGATAAATTATTTTATTTGAGAGATCTTATCTGTTCAGACAAATCAACACATTTGACTATTCTACGAAATTTTTGCAACACTCTTGGAGATTGTTATTGACTTTTGATTGCATTAACGCAATATTTTGGAAAGACCAGAGAGAAGTAACGAATGTTTATATTTATTAAATGTTAACAACAATTATTTGAAATCTAGAGTAACTTATACTAGTAAACCATTACGTCATCACTGTTTATTAGAGTCGACTATTATGTATTATCACAACATATGAAAGAGTTATACGCTGTAATTATTATATATAAATATATCATGAAAACAAGGCATTATATCCAATTTAAATAAGTTGTTATGGCAGAATACTGTATTAAGAGATCGAAGTGAAGAATTATAGCAGCTATATTTGTTTGATAACAAGCTGAGGAAAATGTTATACGGAATTTACCTATGTAATTGAGAAAAGTTGTTGTTTAAGTATTCTGTGGATATTTGTTCAGTATATCAGAGAAGGGAAGGTCATTATACGCGTTGTGAGCGTTTATTTGGAAATTATAAGTAAATACGTTACAGTAAAGAATTAAGTAAGACCTTAGTTGTCCAGTATTATTGTAAAACGACTCTCAGTTGAATTGATTAGTTCTATTGGCGGAAAATATTTGGGAAACGGATTGAAAGTAACAATGTTGTTAATTATTATTAAGATATTATCAAGGATAAGACATCAATTATATAAGCTTAACTTAACCGTTCGGCTATGTATGTATGCCCAATTATGAAACGAAACAACTTTATTATGATGATAACAATGCGATATGATTTTGTAACAGTGACACTTTATTTAAGAGCATAAAAATTTTGGATTGTCAGTAGTTGACAAGAGAAGGAAGGTTGGATGATTGAGAATCATCACGAATGATGTAAATAACATAATACATTTTGTTAACAATATTTAAATATAATATTATTAATAACTAGGAGAATTTAACGATATAATAAAGTTAACTGAATAACTTTCTTGATAAACAACTGATCCTAAAACAATAATAATAATATGGTTTATTATTTGTATTATGTTAATAATTATTTCTAATAATTAATAAACATCTAAATAACGAACATTTTACAAACTTAATTAATATTTTGGAAATATTAATAGCCTTTAATTAAATTATTTAATAATAATTTCTATTATTAATCATTAGATAATTTTGGGAACCCTAGTTGACAATTAAACGAAAGTTTAATTTATTTCAAAGTTTTTTAAACGTTTAAACCATAAATAGGAGTGACGTTTAAAGAACGTGACGACGTTCTTTAAATACAGTAAGGTTGTATATTGTTGTGCAAAAGTGATCTTATGGAAGATCAATATAAAATTAATTTCCATTATTTTTACCAATGGATGGTTTTGAAATAGTAAGTAGAAATGTTATGGGAAGACATTGGCTGTATTAAAACCGATATTTGTTCATATATTACTAGAGAACAAGAGTAAAATTTAAGCGCTGCTGTGCTAACAGCTGTTTGATAATTTTTAGCCTATTTTCAATTTTGAAAAAATAGGCTTATGAGATCACCTTTTGTCCGTGTGTGTGTGCGTGTGTGTGTGTGTGTGTGTGTGTGTGATTCGTGTGTGTGTGTCCCCCTAATAAAATCTAAACGGCTGGAGCGATTTCAATGAAACTCGGAAAGTTCATAGCACTATTTCCGGCGACCTCGACCGTGCCCTTCAAATTTTGTTACGACTCACCAATCCAACATGGCGGCTGTGCGAAATATTTCACCAGCATTCAATATCTCCGAAAATATTACCGATATTACCCTGAAATTTTCTATGGTGATAGAGGGAACTACTATATGTTCACTTATGTGACTTTTGAAAACCTGGTAACAACAAAACCAACATGGCGGCCAAGCGAATTTGCGACTTTTAAATAGACATTTCTCGCGATTTGACCAACCAAATGCAATGAAACTTGGTACAGTATATGTTTATATACATTGTAATACACCGACATCTAACTTCGTTCAATTGTTTACATAATCACAAGATGGCGGATGTGAGAAATATTTCACCGGCATTCTATATCTCTGAAACTATTAGCGGTAAACCCCTGAAATTTTGTACGGAGATAAAGGGCACTACTGGAAGTCCATCTATAAGACTTTTAAAAACCGGTTAACTACAAAACGAACATGGCGGCCAAGCGAATTAGAAAATTTTAAATAGACCTATCTCGCGATTTAATGTTCCAAACGCAATGAAATCTGATACAGGAAATGTTTATACTCATTGTAATGCACTGGTATCTAATTTAGTTCAATTGTTTACATAACCTCAAGATGGCGGCTGTGCGAATTTTAAAATTAAGTTTTTATTTCTTGTGTCGTATTCATGCGATCGAAGTGAAAGTTTGAATAATGCACCTTCGGAATAATTTTCCTTAAATGGTACATGACTCTATGGCCTAAACAATTAACAATCCAACATGGCGACCATCCGAAATATTTAGACGGCTATGAATATCTACGGATCTATTATAGCAATGAAACTGAATTATTTGATGTTCATAGGGGCTATGAACTTAATTTCACCTATAGGACTTTAAATAACATGGTGATCACTAATCCAACATGGCGGTGACGTGAAGTATATATATTCACATGGACGTTTCTCGCAATTTAACCATCCGAGTGCAGAGAAACTTGGTACAGTAAATCCTTATACGAATGTTAATCCACTGGCATCTAATTTATTTCAATTGTTTCCATAACCACAAGATGGCAGCCGTGCGAAATTTTAAAATCTCCTTGTTACTTCTTGTGTCCTAATCATGCGATTGAAATTTGAATGCTACACGTACACAATACATAACTCTAGGACCTACATATATAAAATCCAACATGGCGACCATCCGAAATATTTAGTCGGTTCTCAATATCTACGAATCTATTACAGCAATCAAACTGAAATTGTGTATGTTGATAGTGGCAATTAACATAAGTAGGATATATGAAAATAGGCTGTATAGTTCTTCACGGAACTACTTGTTTTTTTAATAAGAAGTGGAGTACTTCTAACGTCCGTGGGACGATGATTTAATTTCATAATTTGATTATAGGATTTTCGCAGAATCATTTGAGGATCATATATAATTATTATAGGGATATTGTTGATTTAATTTTATTTATTATCACTTCATTAATAAATTTATTTGTTAGTTTTGTAACTGCGTTTTGATAATTTATTTAAGTTATGAAGAAGGATTATGTTTTGGTGCATTTGAGATTTTATTGAACCACTAATTTCGCCCACTTAACCGAGAATAATTAGTTTCTCGAGCTCTTCGTTTATTTTTAGTTGATCCACCCATTATGCTATACCAAAACATGATCTTAGATAGTGTGCACCCCCCATTTAGCTATTGTTGGTAGGATTTCCAGGTTTATGAGCCGGGGACCTCGAGATTCTGCAATCCAGCTGATCTTCGGATACGACAAGCAGCTCAAATGGTTTAAACGGGTACAGTACCAAGTTAAAATGCGCCCGGATGGTGAAATCGCAAGAAACGTCTACTTAAATATTTACATTTCGCGTCACCGCCATGTTAGATTTGTGTTCAGCAGGTTATTGAACGTCCCATAGATCAACTTATGTGTATAGCCTACTAGCTGAAGTACCCGTGCTTCGATACTGGTCATAAATAAATTGAAATGTGAAGGTGACAGTTAAAAAAGGGATAAGCGAGGTGCTGCGCGGAGGGAGAGTAAGGATGGAATATTTTGTCCAACTACACCGCTCGGCGTTGGCCGTGTTTAGAGCACAAATATAGGTTTTACTCGCTAACCGTTGGAGATACATGAAAGGTGATAAGGACCTTTCGGATAGAAATTTAAATTTTAAACCTCGTACACGCCATCAAAATTAAGCTATTTCATAGCTTTTTCTTCTTATTTGAAATTGAAATATGGAAGTATGAAACCAAAGGGTCGCCATCTTTAAATAGTATCGAAATCCAAAGTAGCCTATAAAATAACCAGATAAATCAGCTACTTCCATGTAAAATTTCATGTAAGCCGGACCAGTGTTTCTTTGGTGATCGAGTAATACACAGACACACAGACACACACCATCTCATTTTTATATATTACTATATAGATGCAGTTTTTCATGGGGAGAGTGGGGCACATTGAACCGGAAAATTATTTTACATTGCTACTCATCCAGTAATTTTAACACAGAGATGTGATTTTCTCCCTTTAGAAGTTTAATCATTCAAGAATCAAATGCCCTCATATGAATACACTGTAAGTAGTAGTTCCTAAGCTACAAGTCTTTAAATAACAAGTAGTTCCGTGAAGAACTAAAGCCTATTTTCATATATCCTACTAACGTTAATTGCCACTATCAAGATACAAAATTTCAGTTTGATTGCTGTAATATATTCGTAGATATTGAGAATCGACTAAATATTGCGGATGGTCGCCATGTTGGATTTTTATATATGTAGGTCTTAGAGTTATGTACTGTTACATGGAGATTATTGTGTACGTGTAGTATTCAAACTTCGATCGCATGATTAGGGCACAAGAAGTACAAACGAGATTTTAAAATATCGCACAGCAGCCATATTGTGGTTATGGAAACAATTGAAATAAATTATATGCCAGTTGATTAACATTTGTGTACGGATTTACTGTACCAATTTTCACTGTACTCGGATGGTTAAATTGCGAGAAACGTCCATGTGAATATTTATACTTTGTGTCGACGCCATGTTAGATTTGTGAACACCAGGTTATTGAAAGTCCTATAGGTGAACGTATGTTCATAGACCCTATGAACACAAAAAAGAACAGTTTGATTGCTGTAATAGATTCGTAGATATTGAGATCCGTCTAAATATTTCGGACGGTCGCCATGTTGGATTTTTTATATGTACAGGCCATAGAGTCATATACCATTACAGGAAAATTATTGCGTAGGTTCATTATTCAAACTTTCACTTCGATCGCATGATTACAACACAAGAAATAAAAACTTAATTTTAAAATTCGCACAACCACCATCGGGAGGTTATATAAAAAATGAACTTAATTTATTACCAGTGCAATACAATGTGTATAAACATTTGCTGTACCAAGTTTCATTTCGTTTGGATCAATAAATCGCGAGAAAAGTCTATTTAAAACTTTCAACTTCGCTTGGCCGCATGTTCGTTTTGTAGTTAAACGGTTTTTGAATGTCTCATAGATTAACTTCCAGTAGTACCCTTCATCTCCGTACAAAATTTCAGGGTGATACCGGTAGTAGTTTCAGAGATATAGAAAGTCGGTGAAATATTTCGCACATCCGCCATCTTGAGGTTATGTAAACAATTGAACGAAGTTAGATGTCGGTGCATTACAATGTGTATAAACATACACTGTACCAAGTTTCATTGCGTTTGGTTGGTTAAGTCGCGAGAAACGTCTATTTAAAAGTTGCAATTTCACTAGGCCGCGATGTTGGTTTTGTAGTCACTAGGTGTTCAATAGTCACATCGATGAACTACTAGTAGTTCCATTTATTACCGTACAATATTACAGGGTGATATCGGTAATAGTTTCGGAGATATTGAATGCTGGTGAAATATTTCACACAGCCGCCATGTTGGATTGGTGAGACGTAACTAAATTTGAAGGGCACGTTCGGGGTCGTCCGGAATAGTGCTATGAACTTCCCGACTTTCATTGAAATCACTCCAGACGTTTAGACGTTATTAGGGGGGACACAAACACACACACGAATCACACAACCACACACAGACACACGGACAAAATATGATCTCATACGCCTATATTTTCATAAATATGGTTCATTCTTCCCCACCCGTTGGGTACCATTAACCAGTCTGCAGAGTTTCATTAGAAGAACTTAATTACAGAGTTATTTCCAAATGTAATATAATCTTCACATGCATTCCTCTAATAAATTATACAACTCAGCAGACTTCCTTGGACAGGAAGTTAATTCCAAATTTGAAGTATGATCTTTGTCTCTTTGTCACCCCCTGTTCAGTGGGATATGGCAACACTTATACTATATTATTTGCTGGAACAGATGCTTCATCCCTTACTTGAAAAAATAAGAACTCTCCACACATTCTTTCTCTCTTTCTCAAGAATGACACCTGATTGTCGCCTGCATCATCCTTCGTTGTACGTCTATGACTTTCAAAATTTTCCCCACATAGTAAACATACTTTTTGTTTTTCAGTTCAAACTTGGTCAGAACCAAAACAAAATCATCTGTTTCTGGAGATCTGTCCAAATCCTCAAAGTTGTATTTGGATTCATAAAACTCATTCAGGTTGGCATCGCTCTCTTCGTACTGAACCTCACTATTCTCTTCCTCAGATTCCTGCTCATAATGCTTCCATTTGGCCTAGTTAAATTATGTAAATGAATAGACATTGCCAGCACCTTAAGTATTTCCCCATGCTAAGAAACCCACAAAAGGACTGACGGCATTTAGGGAAAATTGAATCACTTCCGGGGCACAATGAACCATGGCTCATTGTGGCCCGGGAGAGTTTGGCTCAATGTGCCCCAGCAGTACATATTTCTATACAAAGCTATTGCGAGGTCATTTATGAACATTGTTCAAATTATAAGATATATACATTTAAGACACGATTCTGATGTTATTTAATAACTTACTTAATTTGAATTTCAACCAATCATTTGCCACCAAATGTTAATCTACCAAGTTCTTAGAAAATTACTTCACTGTAGCCGTAAACAAGTAACAGCTGCTGAGAGCTGACGGCGGGAACCAGAGTTTCAGAAACAAAATGCAAGTCAGTAGAGCAGTTCTACCAACATACTGAGAGTGAGAAAAAGAATTCCTTTATTTATACTGGTGTTATGTAACCTGGTTTATAGTGCCCCGTGGTTCAAAGTGCCCCACTCTCCCTACGAAAAACGTACGATATTATTTACTTAGTAATTTGAAAGCACCCGTGTTTAAGTACAAAATGAGCTTGGTCATGGCTTCAAATGATTACTTTGAGAATTATTGGTGACGTCAGTTACCTGTAAGTTTACTACGGTACTGTATCTGTTGAGGGCAGTGAAGGAGATAATGTTCTATACAAACCATTTACTCTTATAGTCATCTTTTTGACTCGTTGAGTGTTCAGGGAGCTACCGTGGTACCTCTAAACTGAACCCAACGTCTTAAGTAGAAAGGAGGGAGTGTTCATGGCGTGGTCAATCATTTTAGGTTACTGTTTCATTTTGGTAGCTACAAACAATTCTGGTTCTGTTAGTCTTAGTCAAGTCTTTTCACAGTTACTGTATTCCTGATTTGTAATACAAAAGACAGCCGGTACAGGTTAACACTGTCAACAATAAAAAATGTAGCATAAAAACATTAGGATTAATGAAACATAAACATCAACATATCAGTAGTAGAACACACCTTAACGAGGGGCAGATGACCTAGTAGTTCCGCCCCTTTAAACAGCAATAACTAACTAACTAACGCACCTTAACGGAGAGTATAACAATGCAATACAATATATTGCGCGTGATACCTTCCGTCATAAGGTAAAGATTCAAAATCTCCCGTAAAAGCAGCGGCATCAAGAGTATGAAATTAGACTCAACATGTCACATTTAGACGACCACGTGGATTAGCGGCTAACATTCTCGGCTGTCGCCTTGGAGGTCCGAGTTTGAATCCCGGCTCTGCCAAGATATTTCAATTCTGGTCCGAGAGCTGGAACGGGGTACACTGCCCCTCCCGAAGGAAAACATGCAAAATGTTTTCCGTGGTTTCCCACATCTAATCGAAGCAAATACCGGGATTGTTTCTAACTGAAGACAACAGCAACCTCCCTTTTAATCCTCACCTGAATTACAAATTCACACACTACTACAGCCATTACAGTAAAACAGGTTATTAGAAAAAATCATACACACTTAAGTTCATGGGGCTACATGGCCATGATGTCACCAAGCCTCTAAATCAATCAACAATAACAGAATCATTTAAGCTCATTTAATCTTAATACTAAGTTTGGTTATGATATCTATAGCCGTTGTTTCGTTAGGTCGCGTGCAGGGTTAGCCGATGTTTTTTTTAAATTGTAATTCCCTACATCAACCCCTTTTAATATTTTTTTAAACTACGAATTCAGATTTTTATGGCGTTCTTATCGTGGTTTGGATAAAATTAAAGCATTGCATACAAAGTACACACACAGTCGTATTTGATTTTACGTTTTGAACGTTTGGGTGGCCGCCATTCAATTTTGGTAAAGATGGCGGTGATAAAAAACATGACACTGAGGTACCCTTTGCTAGTGCTACCTCTGTACCAAATCCAAATGTCTCTCAATTCAGCTTCGTCATGTTTGAATTGATAGGGGGGGGGGCAGATATATGCACTCACACACATGCAGACACACTGACAACTTTTGGCCCGTGCGGATCTCATAAATCTACTTTCTTTTTTTGCAAAAATCGAAAGCAGGCTAATAATAATTTCTCACATTAAGGGGATCAATATAAGATGTGTCTGGTCCTTCTACGGAATATTCCATATTTTGTCTATGTCAGCCGTCCCGAGTGCCAAAAGTGGTGAAAGTCAGAAGAATATGCTATATTTCAAAACGGAAATAGCCCTATCGTTGATCTTTGTATAGAAATTATGTTCATACAAAAGAAGGAACTGAAGAAAAGTCAAAAGCCAAAAAGGTGGGCAATAGACAGACTGAAAGTGAAGGATGTAAACGAAAGATTCGAGAAGAGTATAAAGGAAGGACTTATGAAAAACCCTAAACAAACTTCAACTGCAGACGAATGGGCACTTTTGAAGAATGAAATAACAAAATCCGCAGAAGAAAACATTGGTAGGAAAGAAAGAATAGGTAAGAAACCGTGGATCACTCAGGTTATACTAGATTTGATAGATGGAAGGCGGAAACACAAGGATGAAAAGGGAAAAGCAGAATACAGACGTCTGAGAAATGAGGTTAACAAGAAGTGCAAGGGAACGAAAGAAGAATGGTTGAAAGAGAAATGTGCAGGTATAGAAAGTTGTCTGAAATTAGGAAAAGTAGACACAGCTTATCGAAGGATTAAGAATACTTTTGGGGAAAAGAAGACTACGTGCTGTAATATTAAGGACACAAATGGAAAGCCTCTAACAGATAGGGGAGAAAAGGTTGAGAGATGGAAAGCTTACATAGTGTTTGTATAAGGGAAAGGAGATTGAGAATCATGTAATGGAAATGGAGGAGGAGATTGATGAGGATGTAAAAGGAGATTTAATATTGAGATCATAATTTGACAGAGTATTGGAGGTCTTAAGGAGGAACAAAGTACCAGGCATAGATGATATACCGATTGAGTTGCTACGCTGCATAGGAGATGAAGGTCTGATCAGGTTATTTCACTTGGTGTGTTGGATTTATGAGACAGGTGAGGTACCCCCTGATTTCAAGAAGAATGTTATTATCCCTATACCAAAGAAAGAGGGAGTTGACAGATGTGAAGATAACCGTTCAATCAGCTTGATTACTCATTCTTCAAAGATCCTGTCTAGAATAATTTACATGAGGATGGAAAGCCAGATAGAAACGGAGTTGGGTGAAGATCAGTTTGGTTTCAGGAGAAATGTAGGAACAAGGGAAGCTGTACTAAGTATTAGGCTGATTTTGGAAGGTAAAATAATGAAAGATAGGAGAACGTTCATGGCATTTGTAGACTTAGAAAAGGCTTTTGATAACGTTGATTGGACTAAATTGTTTGTCATTTTGGAATCTTTTGGAATAAAGTACAGCGATAGGAGGGTGATATGCAATCTATACAGAAACCAGACAGCAGTCATTCAAGCTGAAGGACATGAGAGAGAAGCTGGTATTCAGAAAGGTGTAAGGAAAGGCTGCAACTTATCACCCATACTTTTCAATCTTTACATCGAACAAGCAATAAAGGAAATTGGAGAAACATTTAAATTGGGAGTGAAGATTCAAGGAGAAATAATTTCAACTCTGAGATTTGCTGATGACATCGTCATCTTGGCCAACACGCCTGAGAATTTGAATGAGTTTTTGAATGGTATGGACTCCGTCTTACGGAAAGAATACATGATGAAAATTAATAAATGTAAAACAAAATACTGGAATGCAGCCGAAATAAATCAGAAACCTCTACGGACATCAAATTAGCAGGTGAAAAGCTCAAGGAAGTAGGAGACATCTGTTACTTAGGAAGCAAAATAACCAGTGATGGACGAAGCAAAGAGGATATCAAAAGTAGGTGGGCTCAGGCAAGGGAAGCATTTCTACAAAAAAGGAATCTGTTGACATCGAATATAGATTTAGGTATTAGGAAGTCATTTTTGAAAGCCTTTGGTTGGAGCGTGGCGCTCTATGGAAGTGAAACTTGGACTATTGGTGCAGCAGAAAAGAGAAGAATTGAATCATTTGAAATGTGGTGTTACAGGAGAATGATGAAGATCAGATGGGTAGATCGGGTTACAAACGAAGAGGTATTAAGTCGAGTGGGAAAGTAAAGATGTTTCTGGCGACTGCTAATGAAGAGAAGAGATAGGTTAGTAGGACACATACTAAGACACCAAGGAATATCTAGCTTAGTTATGGAAGGAAGGGTTGAGGACAAGAACTGTAGGGGTAGACCAAGGTTGGAATATGTTAAACAGATTGCCTGGGATGTAGGGTGTGGTAGTTTCTGTAGGTAGAGATGAAACGATTTGCTCAGGACAGGGAGTAATGAAGAGCTGCATCAAACCAGTCAAGAGGCTGAAGACTCAAATAACAACAACAAAATTTCATCTTAATCGGTTGGGTAGTTTTGCGTGAAAGAGTAACAGACACCACTACATGTTTAGGTATATTTTAAGAAAATGCTAGTTATTACAAAGGGTACCATTTTGAAACTTCCGGAAAATTGCGACAAATCTTTGCGTTTCACATCCCCCAGACCCCAAAACCACCAACAGTTCAATGGTTCATAATTTATATATACAGTATTTATAATATACAGAGTGGTTCACCAGTACCTTATTATTTAGTTCTATGTAACCCAACTAACATTGATGGTCGATATTGCTCTGCGCCCTGCCTGTGTGACAGCAATCTAAACTGAGCCATGGGCCTAGCAAATGAAAAACGTCCATAATTACTTCCGCGCCAAATTCCAAGGACCATTCTACGAACATGTGATGCATTGCTCCTTGAAGAACACACACTCGTGTAATGCAATGAAATTAATAGTTTACGCCACGTGATCTACTATAGTAGAAAGTTAAATGAACACTATAAAGCACGATTGAAGACTTTGACACAGATATTAACGATTGAGGTGGAACGGTCTTAGTTAACTAGTATCGTGTAGCACGCTATCTGTACGTTGTCTTCGGGGGTTAGGCGATCCAATCTGGCGTAGTTTGCGAGACCGGGCAGACTGGTGCTTCGAATCCACCTATAGGCGTACTTTCTTGAATGATAGTCCGTGCTTCATTTTAGTGGGGATATGATATCAAGCCACACGTACAAAGTCACATTACCGCTTTTATTCACTTACGATGTATTCCTGTGAAGAGTACGTTGAATGTTGCTAATTTATAAAGAGAATACAATCGAATTAGTAGGTTATGTCACGTGACCTGTAATGACAGAAAGATAAATGAATACCGCAAACCATGATTTAAAACTCTGACATGGATTTTAACGTAGCATATCGAAGGAGATTCTAATCGCCAGTGCTCGCATCTAAGTATACGTATTCCTTAGAATTTCCTTCGGTATTATTTTGTTATTAAATTTTGACAAAAAGAAGACAACAGCTTTATTTGACTTGTACATATTGTGCCCGTTAGAGGAGGTTATCTGGTCCCCACTAACCGTGAGTGGCCTCTCAGATAACCCCATCCTTCAAACACATTGCCGAAGAGATTCGGAATGCACTTCTTATGAGAATAGCCGGCACAAGACTCGAAATCTCTGAGGATCAGGTCACCATCATTAGCAATGTCAAGACACCCAAAGAAATGCACCCCCAAAACACAAACTAAGAAATGATAACATCCAGGCTTAAGTAAAATTTGTGCAATTATTTATTGAAGAATTTAAACCTCTATCCTACCATCGAAAGGTTTGATATCGGCTATTCCGCTATCTAAATAAAAAAAAACTTACTAAATGTAATTAACCCTCTCGACGAGTCCTAAATACATCAGAAAAGGCAAAGCAAAGCTTCGTACGTGGTACGAAAAACATCCCTGATTGAAGATACAAGAAAAGAATGATGTTTCAGAATGAAAACATCATCTGAAAGGATGTCAAATCATGACAACAGATCTAAATATTGTTTTATCCCTATAGAGGGATACATCCCCGCATTGCAATCTCACCCCCATATTCCCATACAAACTAGCATTACTACAAATAACCTACAATTTATTACAGTCCACATTTCTAACACACCATCTGAAGTCACATGACCTCACACATGACCGCTCTTGACCTTATACGACCCCCAGGCCAGTAAATGCTAGCACGGAATGTGCTGAGAATGCTTAGGTTGCAGTACCAAAATTATAAAAGAGAAACACTGAACCCACTCGAGGTCTGTGTCCAGGGGAACTGCAGAAAGTCCACACCACGATGGCTGCCATCTTGGGGTAAGTGTGCCTGCGAGGGTTATTTCCTTTAAATTCACACACCATTTACACTCTACCCTTTTTACACTTTTGTATCAGCCTTGTTTTGAAACACTAAGTCCAGCAACATTGAAGTCTGGTCTCTAGATTGTTTGCACCTCATTAGAAAAGTAATCATTAAACCTACTGGTAGTAAATCTATTCGGCCTTGTAACTTATTTGTTTGCAGGATAATCCCCGATCCTCCAACATAACCCATTAGGGCCTAGTATTGTTTAATTGTTTTAAAGGTATTAGATCAGCAGTACGCCTGACGACTTGCCATAGAGCACCAGTCAGCACATCTGCTTACGACACTCTCTTGTACACGCTGTGCTGAGCCATCGCCGCTCAGTTGCGGGTTACCCATTATCCATTAACCCCTTTACCAATACGCCATCCCCGAGCTCACCAGTCACCCCCGAATACTTGGTAGCTCTTCCTCGAGCATATCTTAGCTAAATAGACGCTCCTCACCCCCAAACGCACCCCCAAACACTTACTCAAACCGCCCTTATCAACACAACATCCTAAACAACCCCTAAAACATTTTAGAGGCCCTTCATAGCCCATACAATATACTGGTACCACCCCCGTATTTACATTTGACGTTAGCTGGTGTATCTAATCCTGTCTTAATCTAACCTACGCCGATAAGCGTCCGTATAAATAATAGCTAAACAAATCTGTGATAACAGTCATCTGTTTACAATGAATCAATTATATAATAACTGCATAATAATACAATCACAAATTACACAAGGGTACAATGGGATAATTCACTCCTAATAAATAATATAACACACAAACATAATTATTATTATTACCCTGGCTACAACAAAATGGTAACTGTTTGTTCACCATTCGTCATCTAAAATAACGAAATAATAGTTGAAGCACTGTTAGAACAGTGTCTCACCATGAGGTTCACTGCGGCCCCGAATTATAAAATTCTGGTTAGCCGGTGATCTCAGTCAGTCGAAATTAACTGACTTCCTAACTATTCCTTCAGGAATTTCCTAAGAAGAGCTATGCGTAGGTCAGCTGGGATTCAGAAAATCGAGATTTAACAACGATTAACATTTAACGTGTATTTTAACATCGTAGATTTAAAGTAACTGAATTTCATGAATTAGAGTGTGGTTATTAAGAATCGTAGGATTAAGAATTCATTATTTATGACGAATGACCATATGACACAAGGCGTCTAACTAACAAATGAGTTACCTCACCGGTACTCAACAAAGTAAACTGGTGACAAGCAATGTCACTAACATCCTAAAGCAGTCGTTGTGGTTTATGAAACACACAAGCGAAATACCTCAGTCAGAATAGCTCGAAGCTATAATTTGCCGGCAAGCACAATAACAAGGGGTAATTAAAGACTCCGGTTCCCATACAATCAGTAATCTAAGTGGCTCTGTAGCTCACTAGAAGCATCCTCGGTCAGTCTAGTCTAAATCTCAGATCTGCCGGCAAGCGCAAATACAGTAATACTTCACGTGTCAACACACGACAAAAACATTCACATAATGTGAGAAAGCAGCCTATTTAAAATGTCTAGTTCATCAAATGAAAACGTATCTTATCATATCAAAGAAATAATCAACTATCATTCGCTTACAACATGTGCGAAAAATGTAGTATGGATTCATGACTTGGGAATCACCCTGCATCAAAACAATGTATAGCGTTGGTTACTTGACCTTCATAATGTCTAGCATTCACTAGCTAGGCTTGGTTGGAAAATACTTTACAAAATACGTATCAGAAGTGTCTGTCATTTAGTCGTAGTCTCATTGGAAATCACCGCTTGCTTTCTGGGTAATATTGCAACGGGTTTCACGACCTTCAGAACACCTGTCATCTGTTCTGGCACAGGTACTGCCTCACTACATGTGAGTCCATTGCCTGACAGCAAAGTCAATAAATGTTACAAAATACTTGTAGGGTTCAGTTTCAAACTTTCCACTGGTAACCCTGGTACACATCTGAGAATAGTTACTCGATAATAACACATAATGTGAAGTCGTAGACCTTCAAAAATGATTAACACTGGTATAAATGCTTAGTAAAAGCATGGAGAATAAAACGGAAGATATTCCTCTCCTAAGAAAGTAGTAAAATATATTTCTACGTCACTGAGGATTCAAAAATAATACAATCTCGTGCGTACAAGCACAGCAAATAATCATAAAAGGTTTAAACACCTAACCTTCTGGCGTTAAATATAAATGATACGATTATCATGTAATCGGGATTAAAGTGTGCAAATACTGGCTACACTTCTTACAATGATGTGATTCAACTTGAATCTTGTGGTTTACAATACCACTTCAAAAGTGTATTTATAATAATCATAATTGAGATGAGTGTTCTTCCACATCGAAACGATACGCCCGCAAATAACAGTGGCGTACTAAAACTGTACAAAAAGGGAGCTTAAAAATGTTACACAAAATTCAGCATCAGCTGTTATGAAAAAAAATACTGCTCCTCGTTTAAGTCATAATCTGGGTTTCCATGAATTGGAAATTCACACTTTTCAATAGTGCACCAGTGTGCGAACACACTAAAATGGTGTCTAACTCTGAGCTGTTGAAAACGATGGTGTGGAAGCTCAAGAAATCTGAAAATCACCATGAATGGAGTCTACGAGAAAAGATACCTACCTACATGACTGTTATCAAGTACGGTTGCTAGAAACTACTCTATCATGACCTATGTCCTGAACACGAGAATTAGAAGCATGACCCACGGCGTTGGTTGATGACCTCGTCCATAAGGAAATAATGAGGTGTATTTCCTTTCCTTAGAACTTGGAAAAGTTCTCCATTCTCTACGAGTTTCCATGAGTAATATCCTTCGCTCTCGTTCTTCCATTTTGTAGTGTCGTCATGTGGTCGATGTTACTTCCATCGAGTGGTTTAGGCCATGTTACACTACATGTTCCAAACGGTGAAGATTCCTAACACGTGGCGTGTTAACAGCATCTTGTAGATGGCGATAAATTGAAGTTTCACAGAATTTAGCGTAGTGGTTTTAGGGATCAAAACTGAATCTACACTTTTGCAGACTATTACAAAAATGACCGTGTGTCTGCTCGCTGATTTTACTGATACTTGGAGTATCGTCCAACACAGATTCTGGTTTCTGGTAAATTTTGCAATCGTGCAATATCACGGTATTCTTGGCACAAAAAATCACGACCTGAGTGTGGCTCGTATGTGCGTTGTAGTATTTCAAATTCACTAGTATGATTATTAGTATCACTGGGGTTATATCCACACTTAGGAAAATTTCTTATAACTGCACTGATGCCATGTGGGATGAAACATTTGACCATGTGCTATGTATGAAATTTCGGCATTTTGCAATTCTCTCAGTTTTCGTGGAAAATATTACGCTGGTGGTTGCTACTCGCACTTTGCGATTATCACTAGCAAGATTCGTGCTTAAATAATACTGGATGCACAACGATTTATAAAAATGGACTTTCAGTCCTACTATAATCCCTGGTCTTGCAGACCAATTGACGAATACGTCTATGCGAGTCAAACGCACTAAAGGGAGTGTCTCTGCATGAAATCTGCAGTTCCGGCGTCGATGCTTCGTAAGTCGTAGAACGACTATTTCCTTCCTTTACGCATTTCTGCGTTGTTATACCTTTACCAAAAGACAATTAAATAAATATTAGGCCATAACATCGTGCCAAATTATACAGAATTACTGTAGATGATACTTCTAAACTTGCACATTAAAGATAAAATCTTTTATCGTGTAGAAAAATCATATGGAGCGTCTGAGTGAAGTCAAAAGTGCGTCTGAAGCTAGAGCATGCTTCCTGGGCGCGTTCTATGTTGCTCAGATATCAAAATACACAGCTCTCATAAAAATCATTACCAACATGAGCGAATACGGGCTCAATATTAAGATTTTTCGTGTAATACCACATTCGAACACTATGTAACGTTCTTGGAATCCAGCCTGAAAATGAATGTGCTTGCTTTATTACAGTACTATTGCCCCATCCCCAATAAACAACTGTGATCTCTCGTACCATTTCCGTAGTAAGACATTGTTTAAGTGGTCGACAAGGACGATAAAACTTAAATTTAAAAAATCTAGAACAAGAAACTAACAAGTATCGAACCTCAATTCTTTTAATCGAGAGTCCAACGCTGTACTATTTCAGCTATGGAGACTCTCACTATGTAAATAGTGCAGAATACTTCACAAAGATATATAGAACTTTAAAGGACACTAAACTTCCTCTTTCTAAAACGTTCGAATGCGAATTTTTAGACGACGGACATTTGAAATATTAATGTTAACGTTCAAGGAAAAGATTAATTTTCGTTTCTTCTGTTGTGATAGCTTTGGAATGTGCAGATGTTCGCTTAACCCACCTAGCCACGTGCGTTTCCACCGCATTTTGGGTAGCAGAAACAACATTAGGAAATGGAGATATGATATTTGGGAATTTTGTAATGCTCTCGCAGTCATGGGATTGTTCTCAGTGCAACTTCCGTGCACTCTTCACACATTAACAATATTGTAGAGTAATCAGTGAGGTGTTTACACTGATATATTTAATATACCCACATCCACAAATTGGTATTGCTTTCAAGCTCAAAAGCAGAGTTTTAAGTAGCTACCATTGGCTGGAAATCACCCAGTGAAATGTTTCGCTAGTGTATTTTCACCATCGTAGCCTAATTTTGCAATATAATTTCCTCAGAGAACAACCAGTTGCAAGGTGGAGAAGAAAGTTCAAAGTTTTCTTTAATTCAAATTCCGCGTCAGTAGGACCAATAGTGATGAGCCATGAGCCAATGCACATGAGACTTTCATTTTCTCTGTTCTCAGCGGCGCCAATATTTGAGCTTTGTTTTTAAACTTCCGGGGCTTGGACAACGTGATCATCACATTCTTGTGTGGGTTTAAATTTGTCTGATAACCTACGTTATTTTGGTGACGGTAGTAGTTTGTGTATTTGTAACTGAAGGTAGGAGTGTTAAGGAGGTGGCAGTGGTCTTAAATTTCGAACCATCCCAGCATTTTATCTGGAGTAGAAGTGGGATACCACGGAAAACCACTTCCAGGATGATATAGATTGGTCTCCAGCAGGTGACAAAAGATTTGAAAAGCAATTCCACATGCATGTCAACACACTTTATTTTGTTTGTATGAAAATAATCCTACCTGAAATTTAATTCAGCAGGCGCTCATTCAGTCAGTAGCTTTCTTCATTTCTAATCACCACAATTTCTCTCTCACCATATCTTCAGAAAGAAAAGTCATGTTAACAATCGAATGAACTCAATACGATACGGTTTTCCTCATAAGTGGATCAATTAATACTGTTTTATATTTGTGGAACGTGAGAATGAGGAATGGTTCACATCCTGGGGTTACAGAAGACTTTGACGCTACACGTGCTGTGGCCTGAGTGAGACTGATTTTTTCCTTTAAACCAAGAAGGTCACATTTCGAACACCTTGGATATACAGAGTGCATTGCTTTTATTTCTACAGATCATTATGCCGTCCATACCATCGGTTAAAAGCTGTCCTTTTCAGGACCAGATAAAAAATCTCGCGTTGGAACAGGTAGATATGCGGCCATAGTACTGTGCCCAATTCATGATGTGGCTTATGTGATTTTGTCGCGAGTTGGAAAGCCGCGTTCCTCTATTTTTTTTGAAATACGCGCTTTCCGTGTTAGGCAACCACGTTATAGGTGGCAGCATGAGAGACCATTGGAGCGCTAGTGGTGATACACTGTATTATATTGTGAATTATATTAACGAAGAATAGACAGAATAGAACATCCAGAACAACACGAGAATGAAGCTTATATTTTCCTATGATCTCTGTATAATGTAATTTTGGAATTAGAAGGAGTAATTGGAAAATATGTGATTTTACATGTGATGCGCATGTCAGTGACGCAATGCTCAAGGCCTACAAGGGGCATAAAAAGGGCTGTAACTGCTGAGAATGAAGTCATTTGTGCTGAAGTCATTTGCAGTGCAGGGATACGCACGCGATAAGGAAATTCGATAAAGTGGAGCAGAGTGCCGAGCAATGCTGTGCAGTGAGTGTGGGAACTTAGTTATTTTCGAGCCGAGGTCAATGGATGCTCAGGTCGTGAAGCATGAGTCAAACACAGTGACATTGCGAGTGGTAAACAAACGCAGGCCAAATGCGGCTGGAGTACTAGACTTGAAGCGTGATATTTGGTTTTCATAAAGACAGATGGTATTTAGTTGGTTGGTTGGTTCTTAAGTTTAGGGGCTGCGACAACGCGGTCATGTAGCCCCGTGTACTTTGGGTGTGTGTAGAATCTGTCTGATAACCGGTGTTAATTGTGATGACTGTAATAGTGTGTGTTATCTGTTTTTTTAAATTTAAGTAATGCAACTTAGAATTTTTCAAATAGTTCCTACTTTTGCCGCCAAGCGCCACCGTCAACAACTACTAGGCCAAGTTCTGAACTTAGCTACCAGACGCCACCGCAGTCGGCTCTTGGCAACGAACGTAGAAACCTAAGAGCGTTGTTTACATTCTTAACCTATCCAATTTAGCTTCACACAGGTGCAACTAGTGGAAGGATCTTTAACATGCCATAAATCTATCACATGGGACCGCCGGCTTTACTTCCCCTCCGAAGGAAGGTATACTGAGGGAATTTTAACGCTCTTAAAAATCCGATGGCTTCGGCCGGGTTTGAACCCGCTATCTTGGGCATAGAAGCTCAGCACGCCACCGACTACGCCACCGAAGCCGCCAGATGGTATTTAGTTGGAGTAATTGGGGCACTTACTCATACATTTGCTGGAGATCGCTTATATTGATGGCATGGTGTAACTACAATGGTGAGGCGGATCGCTCCCTCTCTCTTCTGCGGATGACGTCACAACGGGGGCATTGCATTCGGTGACACAGCACGAAGTATTTGACACGGCTCTGGTCTTATGTTGAAGGCATAATTAATAAATAAAATGTATTATAACACTCAACATACTTTGTATTGTAAACTCTGATAATAATGTTGGTAAATATGAATGCGCCGTACCTCTAAATAATATTAATAGTCCGATAACGAGATCAACTATTTTCTTACATTGATGAATTTACACATTTTGCGATTCAATTTTCTCTGTGAATTTCCGAAACTTATTTTACTGTTTAAGCCAAGCAACCTAATATATATTCGGGTTCGAGCTAAATAGTGAATAACCTCATATGCAATATTAATATGAGGCAATTTTTGCAAGGTCCTGCTGGTTAATTCATTGAATATAAACGTATCAATTGATAGCGAAATGTCATGAAATTTATGAAACTCGGCGTCCATTGTTTTTTCAACTTCCATAAGTTCATTAGAGGGATACAAAGATTTCCCCTTGAAATAAACTGGATCCAATCTGGCCCTTCATTACTGGGTTAATGTTCTTGAGATAACGTTCGCAAATTTTTGTACTTATCCCTGAATCTATGTGCTACATATCCTGTACTGTATTTTAAACCTTCATGGTTCATTTCCTCTTAAAATCTGAGACATCAAATTCATCCAACAATGCATTCTGATGGTCGATCATTTTAAACAAACCCATATTCATTTCCAGTTTCGTAATTTGATTCAATAAATAATCTGGAAACTAGTTTTTCTTAGTCTGGAGCATCCACGATCAGGAATATGTTTGGCAACATTCACTAACGCAGTCTGCGAGAAACAGGTATCGGTTTCTGTTTCCATTGGTTTAATCAGACACTTTTCGTCAATATCCTCCTCTGTATTTATATTTAAAGTAAACACTGAAGCAGACGGCTTGTCCAAAACGTACCATCTCAATCTACAGTTTATTTAATATCCAGAGGATATGAGTGATCATTAGAGCCTCCCATTCCTCTAATATATGTGAGAAGGTTCTCCAAAATATCTTGATTTAGACGATAAGTTATTATGTACTCGACTTGGTACATCGGCTTCAAGCATCTAAAAAGGTTAACTAGATACGTGTTGCTGAGTAGAATTCCTTTTCGAAATGGAAGTAAGGCTTTATGTCGGTCAACTCTCATGGACGTTATCAACTCATTGACATTATTTAGCACACTGACTTGCTTGTCTAAATCAGTAACAAATGCATTTCCTTCAGAATAATGATGATGATGATGATGATAGTTGTTGTTTTAAGGGGTCTAACATATAGGTTATCGGTCCCTAATGGTTTGGGTGATAGTGCAATATGAGATGAGAATGAAAACTATAACTAATACAAACTAGACTTACATACTAAAAGAAGAAATGGTAAACAAATGGTAGGCAAATAAAGGACAAGAAGAAAAGAAATGCCCTCAACCCACGAATAATGAGGATGGAGGGACTTGAAAGGAAGGAGAGCCATGTAAGGTGGATAGGAAAGAGGAGAGGGCCCATCCCAAAGTCAGTGGTAAAAGGGGAATAAACGGTCCCAGCTCAGGAATCCCTCGGGATCGCCAGCTCCCGAACTCACCAGCCGTAAGCCCCTGAGGGTGTAGCAATATCCAGGATGCACCTGAAGTGGTGGGGCTACACACACCCTGCCTCCTTGAGGGCCTTGAGCAGAAGGCAGGAGATAACTTGAAAAGAAGATAAGGCTGACCCCTCGCAGAAGGAGGGTATCAGGAAAGATGAGGCAAGGGCCAATTAATGCGGGAAAGGAAGAGACTCTCTAGGCCTCGGAAAACCGTCGGGGTCGGAAGAGAACAAGAGTTGACCAAGAGAGGTCGGCAGGAAAGAAGACGGAGAGGAGCCCGGCACAAGTAAGTGGAAGCAATGCCAGACTCAGCTGGGGTCCCGTGGTCACCAACCCACGTCCCACAAGTTGTGATCCCCTGGGGGCTTTCAGAATGGCTCCCAAATTTGTTTTTAGCATTAAGTAAGCCAAACCAGTCATTTATTAATCTTATACATCTAGCAGCTTCTTCTCAGTCAATGTTTTTTATCAAACCTTTCCCTCCACACCATTCAAGAGCCTTTGATACCTGGTTTGAAAGTACTTGAGCTGCAGGCCGAAATTTTTGTCTCTCTGATGCCTTTAAATGATATCTGCTAATTTTGTGCGCAATAGTGAGTTCAGAAGAAGACATAGAAATTAGTAGTTCCAAAATATTCCTTGGTCACCTTTTCCCCATTGAGCAGTACACATCCCTGATCTAATTACGGACAAATCTAACAAATGATTTCTCACAAGTTTCAATAAATGAGGAATGTCTGCAAACACAAACACCTTTAAGGAATCGTTGCTTGGATGATTGAAGACACATTCCTTATTATGCCGTTGACAGAGATTGAAATGCAATACTTTCACTAGCAACGTACACACCTGTCAACATTAACATAATTATTTCAATCGACTGAAGCCTCCGTGGCTTAGGCGGCAGCACGCCGGCCTCTCACCGCTGGGTCCGTGGTTCAAATCCCGGTCACTCCATGTGAGATCTGTGCTGGACAAAACGGAGGCAGACAGGTTTTCCTCCGGGTACTCCGGTTTTCCCTGTCAACATTTCATTCCAGCATCATTCTCCACTATCATTTCATTTCATCTGTCATTCATTTAATCATTGCCCCAGAGGAGTGCGTCAGGCCTCGGCAGCCGGCACAGTTCATATCCTCGCCGCTAGATGGGGGCTTCATTCATTCCATTCCTGACCCGGTCGGAGACTGGAAGCAGGCTGTGGATTTTCATTTCATTTCAATCGACTGCGGATTCACGCGCTTGACCCCCGCCTTTAGCCACAAGTCACGGCTGTTCCCGTTGTGACGTCATCCGCACGAGAGAGAGGGAGCGATCCGCCTCACCATTGTAGTTACACCATGATTGATGGTGGACTTTCTAGCCATTTTCTCACGACAATGGAGCAATACTCATTTTCCACAGGAGGCCACGGTAACGATAGGTCATTGAATAGCCGAAAAGGAAATGTTCATGAAAGATGATATCGCTACTGAAATGTGTGTGCCTGTCATCTGCAGTACATGCTAAAATACAGAAAAATTGATGAACTATTTTCCACTTCGAAAACCTGGGTGACTGTTGTGAAAGCGCAGAAAGTTCGTTGTCGGGACCGCGAATGGCCAAGCCATGAGTGTGCCGTGTTCGATATTCGTCATTATGGACATATCTGTCAATCGTCGACATATTCAATCTACGAAGAACAATATGCAACGCCTGATGGAGCATTAAACGTGCTAGGGGAGATGTAGCGCCGGATCGGACCGGGTGGGAGTGGTGCGGTACTCATGTGTGTGCCTATCTGGGTACATGTTATCGCCTGGCAGACGTGCTTATTCGATCTGCACGGAAATGGATTCACCGCCACATCAACCGGACACCGTCTTCTGAAAATGTAAGCTAGATCATTACATTAATCTTTCTTGTTGTCATGAGATTTGCAAGAACTTGCATTCAACCCCTTCTCAACGGTCACGTTAAACTACAAGCTTCCTTTTTCAACCCCTTCTCAGCGCAATATTTTTTCTCCGCACTTTTCATGTCATCAGCCAACATAATTACATAAAATAGGACGAGAATCCATTATTTTGTCGACTTCAGTTTATGAAGAAATTGGATGGTTAATTTATATTATTTGTGGTGGAGGACACCATATTCTAGTCCATGAGTGACGTACGATAGATATCACAGCTTTTGCTTTTGTTTTGAAAGACGCTGTTATGGAGTCGCTACATTTTTAGCCTACTTTTCACATTTTGCAAAAATGAGGAAAAAGTAGACTTATGAGATCGGGCAAATGTGTGTCTGTCTGTCTGTCTGGCTGGCTGGCTGTGTGTGTGTCGTCCGTCCCCCTATCAACTCCTAAACGGCTGGAGCAATTGAAACAAAATTTGGTAGAAGTAAAGATCTATACCTGAATATCTCACGGCCATATTTGAAAATGATGTCAAAGCTACCAACTGCTGAAAAATCGCAATTGAAATTTGAGCTCCATGTTGGATATCTTGGAATATATGAATGGGAGCTATTTCAAAATTGGCACACGCATAGATAATAATATTGCAGTTTAATTTCCAGGAGGCCATACATGGCAGTGTTGCCAAAATGATTATAAGCCTGCTGATAGGTCCAATTTTTAAATGCATATAACTTCTACACTATCAATTGGAATTCAACCAAATGTTATATGTGCTATGTGTACATATACAGACATGACGGAGCGTATTCTTAAGATCCACCAGGGCTGCCAACTGTTAATAATTGCTCTCAATTTATTTTATCCAAATACCAATATATCAGAAAGTATGCAAGCCGACAGCTTTAAACTATGCACACGTTTAGTACCTGCCATTCTACATAAATTTGGAGTAACTTATATACGTCAGTGCTACCAACATGATTCTAAGCCTGCTGAGAGGTCCAACTTTAAATACATGTAACTTCTATACTATCATTTGCGAATCAACCAAATTTCGTATGTGCTATGTGTACCATGACAGATATGCCTATGCGTATTCTTAAGAGCAACCAGGGCTGCCAACTGTTAATAAATGCTATCTCTATTTTTGTTACCCTAATATCAATTTATCTGAAAGTATGCAAGCCAATAGCTCTAAACTTTGCACACGTATAGTACTTGGCATTCTAGATTAATTTGGAGTAACTAATATACGTCAGTGCTGCCAACATGATTCTAAGCCTGCTGATAGGTCCAATTTTAAAATGCATGTAACTTCTATACTAACTAATGAATTTCATTCAAAATTGGCACAACAATTGATCGTATTATTTCAGATTATTTCTGACTAATACATGCATGACATTGTTGCCAACGTGAATTTACGCGCGCTGTTAGATCCAATGTTTAACTTTATGTAACGTCCATGCTATTCATTCGACTTCAACCAAATTTTGTTTTCTGTTCCTTAAGAGATGGAACTAAGAATATATTCAGTCACCAGGGCTGAAAACTGTAGTGTGATCACTACAGTTTTCAGCCCTACATTAGGCTACATTATGGGGTATACAGCATTTCGAACTAATTTGAAATTTCTATATTACCAACTTAATTTCGTCATTATTCTAGATAGATCCATATAGATTAATCATTGGCATGAATCTTAAATTTTAAGAAAAGTAGGCTCTTTACTTCGTCACGGAACTTCTTGTTATGTTAGGAATGTTGAATCATTTAACACTGATTGTGGTGGCATTTGAATTAATCGTTTGAGCAATGAATAGTTGAAATTTGGATAATAATAATAATAAATATCCAGGTTTATCGAATCCAATTTTTCTATGTTAATAATAATAATAATAATAATTGTGGCAATTATCAATTTTGGAATAATCATAATAATAATCGTAAATCAGCATACTAAAAACTTAAAAAATAGTAACTTCTGGAATTATTATAAATTTGAACAATAATAATAATAATAACCTGAGGAATAATGATGACTGTAAACAACAATAATAATTTGCCATGATTAGGATGATAGGTCTGATAAATAAATATTTAAGGTGATATAAAATAATAGACGTCGAACGATAATTTGAGAATCTTTTATCAATAATCAATGCCAATCGAAGATGAGTGGAATGAATACGTAAGCTTTTTCTTGAGGTAAACATCATTTAGTGGTGATAGTAATGACATGTTTTTGGAGATTTGAAGGTGATCAAGGATGGTTAGCAATGATTAATTGTAATTCATTGTAATTTACGATAATGACTAAAGAATGGTGATTGATGGCGATTATTTATTGATGTTTCAAGTGTATGAAACAAAAGAGATCTATGAAGAATGTGGTAACTGGTGTGATAATAATTATGATGAAACAACAGTAATACCGATTGTGTCTTCCACCCCTTCTTTTTCTAGTTTTCGGCCACACTTTACATGTTTTATGACGACATGGAAGCAAGACATTTACAAAAGCATGTGTGTGACAAGTGATTCTTCAATGCATCAAATTGTCATACGGGCATGTACAAAGATCATGCCGGTTATACGATTTCAGTTGGATACGAAATTAAAGCTGGGTGCGGTGGCTTACTGATAAAAAACGTGAATGAACCTTCGAATTATGTTGGCAACCCTGCTATGACATTTTCAAAAATGTTACAGAAATTCATATTTTTTTCATATAAAATGTGCAGTGAAACATTGAACTTTTCATTACGCATAGAAACATGTTGGAAACACTGAAATGTAATTTCCTAAAAAATAATATGAAATATTATGTTCTATAAGTTTGCAAGATTTAGAACTGTTAGCCTGTATACTTTCAAATTTACTGAGACTAGGGTTCAAAATTATAGACAACAATCAAGTCTGAGCATCCCTGGCGACTCTGAATATACGCAATGCACATACAAAATTCGGTTGAAGTTCAATAGATACATTAGCATGGACGATACATGCAGTTGAACATTGTACTTATTGGGACGCGTAGAATCATGTTGTCAACCCTGCTATATATGGGTTGTTCAAAATCAACATTACATTTCATATGTGCCATTTTTGGAAGAAATGCCTTTGTTAGTATGGTAGTTACTAGCAGTTGAACATTGAATCTATCAGCTCCCGTAGAATCATGTTGGTAGCACTGTCATGTGTCATTTTCTCAAAATTAATCTGCATTTACATGTGCTATAGGAATGCAAAATTTAGATGTGTTCGCCTGCATACTTTAGGATATATTGATACCTCGATTAAAGAAAGAGCCCAAAGAATTACCCTAATATTCAAATTTTGTATAAATGATGAAATGTAGTCTTATGAGATCACCCGGACAGATGTGTGTGTCTGTGTATCCGTCTGTCTCCCTGTCTGTCTGTCTGTCTGTCTTTATTGGCTGTGTGTGTGTGTCCCTCTATCAACCCTAAACGGCTGCAGTTATCGAAATTTGGTATGTGTAGTAATGATATATTGTGCCCATATGGATGAGGGCCACGGATTGTTTTTCTTTGATGAACCAACTGTTTGAAAAGAGCGCGGAGCTTGGGGGCTTCGTTTCATCAAGCTGACACTAGATGGAGAGAGCATCGACATGGGGAATCTCACATGGAAGATTTACGAGTATTAATGCGAAGAGGTCGAACCACCAAAACATCGTGGGAAAAGATGAACTCATTTCAAGGAATAATACCGAAGAGATCAAGAGAATCCATTCGATTGGATCAGAAGATATTGGAAAATGAAGAATCCATTGGCGCACGGATTATGTTTTTCATCCGCGTTGCTAACGGAAGGTAGAACACCTGCAGTAGGTGTGAGGCAAAGGGAGTGTATTCTGACTTGATGCACCACGCGCGCAAGGTCAAGTCTGCTTGGCAATTTGAGTTTGTGGGTACCTGTCTTAAAAGAGTTGGAAATTAGTCGACGAATATGATATGGGCCTTAAAATCCATCTATCATAGATAGGCACGTAGGAAAGCCTGGTTTTCTGTGTGTGCGGAACCATGGGGAATGATATTCCTTACATGCAGTTAGAACAATTTAGCCGACATATGAGCCTTGTTACTGTGAATGCAGAGCTATGGGGAATAATATTCCTTACTCATTTAGGGAATATAGCCTAGAAACTAAAATTGAAACTAGTGTACTATGAAAACCACTCTTAAGATAATAAGTGTATCGCTTCATACATCAAAACCAAAACGCAAGTACGCGAGATTCGAACCAACGGTCGTGGTTTTCAAATGATTTTCAACCCGGTTTGCATAATATAGAACGGAAAAGTGAATAAGTCGAGATAGGAAATCTTTTCGTGGCACAAGCCGCAAGTGTTAAGATTGGGGATTCGAAAATTCTAACATTATGTTGCTGGACATGCATCGTAATTGTTTGAACATTGTAGATCGAACCGTCATCATGAGTTGCTAAAAGAACTGGAGGTGAGATGTCAGGGAATATTTGGGAACGTCATCGTGAATAATGAAGTATAGGCGAGGTGTGACGCGGAACATCTGGGCACGGGAAGAAATGCTTACCAGCTGGTATACACGGACTCTACGTCAGAGGGATTCTTCCTACAAGAACTTCACAATGTGAGCTAACTTTATTATTTAGTAGCTAGTGTTACTGCATTCTCAATTTCGACTATACTGTCTGCTAAGTAGGTTTCTGCTGTTGGATATTATTTCAAGAAGTTATAGTACGTTTGCGGATATATCAGCCAATTCATTCTAATGGATCCCTTTTATGGAAATCTAGTGTGTTGGGAATTCAGCCGGATATGCAACGATATAGCAGTAGGCTATGATGTGGAGGTTATTTTAAACCATTCTACGCCTAAACGTTATGTTAGGGAACTTTGAAGTATAATTGGAGTTTGTTTAATTTTATTTGTTTATAATTAAATTTAATTGTTAATAATATTTTCTCGAATATATATTGGGCAGTTTTCTCTTTTGAGAATTTTGACGGATGAGGAATGTGGATAGCCACATTACTTTTAAATATTATTCCTTGGGAATAACAGTTAACACGAACGACATTTTCTGTGAATTTATAAAATTTTGATAATTGAATTTAAAACACAAGTTGTAAAATATTTTCTTTGTAAATGGATATGAGGTGTGATACTTGAAGGCTTTATGACTGATAGTCAAGTCATATTAAATGATGATAATAATAAGATGATTCTATGTTCGGAACTTTTTCCAATAATAATAATAATAATAATAATAATAATAATAATAATTATTATTATTATTATTATTCCTGGTAATAATAGCGGGTAATAATTGGATAAATAATGGATCTTTGTTGACAATTTTGGAGTTTCTTTGAGTACATGGACATGCCGAAAACATGAATGTTTAGTGCTAGGAACGGAAGGCTATTCATATACGAAATTTGTATAAAATGAGGGAAACTATGTATTGGAAATAATGCGACTGGGGGTGTGTTAGAGAAGATATTAAAATTTTATTGCACCTATGCGAGAGACATGGCAGAGATATTTAAGGTGATTGTATGAGAGAGCATGCTTGAGACATGATCCCATATGATGGTTGTGTAGGAGCCATTGAACCCAGCCTGTGTAGCTGAGGGGTCATTATAAAAATAAGAATATAATGGTAACATTTTAAGGAAAAAAAGTATGAATCAATGAAGGAGGTTTGTGAAGTCGAGTTTTGAGGGTCAATTTTAATATTTATGACGATAATGAAATCGCTCACAAAAATCCAGCGAAACTCTACATTCCTAAACTGGTGTATAATAGCCCACATGGTGTAGTCGTTTAAATATGAATAAGGTTATGATTTTATCCTAGATTTGCTGAAGGCCTTACCGTTTCCTATTCAACAGATTTACAGTATGAGAGGCATTTTGTCCAGAGGTTGGATGATGAATTAATAAATTAAGCTGATAGATGATTGAAGTTGTGGATCCATTACTATTCATAAAATACCAGTTAGAATTTTTCTAAATAATATTTTATTTTTATTAAATGAAAGTGATTTAAATTGAAGGAATTAAATTAAATGTTTATCCTTGAATAAAATTTATTTATGAGGATAGTGTGGAAAAATGTCTGGAGTTCGTTAAATTCTTGTATTCGGAAGAATTTTGGTCATTGGGTTAGTGATTTTGATTTCACATCGTTGAATATAACTTTTCAGATTTGAGTTAGGACATGTGAATTTCATCACAAATGTTGAAACCTTTGAAACAATGCGGAAATATGCTACAAGTGATAATTTTGTAAATATTAAAATCACGATGTCAGGATGGACTAATAATTTCCAGCACATCAGTGATAAATGTATAGTTTTCCGTAATTAATTTAAATAGATGCTGAGATGGACTAAAGATTTTCTCAGGCATTAAATGAAACTCTTGAAAATAGTGAAATTATTTTTGGTAAATGGCTGTAAATATTAATATTTGTGCGTTTTGACAAATATGTAGATGAGGGGCCCAGGGGGGGGGGGGCGCAGGATGTTTTTATTTTTCAGGACTGGAATTTTAGATTTCTCCCTGGGGGATCATTGTATTCGAATAGGACCAGCAGACAGTTAAATTAAACTGAGGTGTTTTAAGAAATTGGTGTTATTCACAAATTATTTGCACTTCCATCCATCCCTTATGGAGTGTGAATTTCGATATCCGTCCGGCTAGTTTTGTTTAATTTGCTTTTTTTTTTTTCAGATGGACCCTGAGATGTTTTGAGTCTTATGCTCGCCGGATGTTGAAATTCATGCTCGTGTGGACGTGGGACTTCGGTCAAACGGCCAGAATATCACGCCCATATTTGAAAATGACGTCAGTCTTACCAACTGCTGAAAAATCTGCATCAAATTTAATCTCTATGTTGAATATTACAGAAAGTATGCATGAGAACTGCTCCAAAATTGGCACACGTTGGTATTTATATTTCAGATTAATTGTTAGGAGCTCGTACATGACAGTATAGTGAACATGATTCTACGCGTGCTGGTAGGTTCGATGTTTATCTGCATGATATGGGCAGATGACCTCGTAGTTCCGCCCCTTAAAACAACAATAACTAACTAACTAACTATCTACATGATACTTCCATACTAACGAATGGATTCTATAATTATTTGTAAGTGCATTGTATGCTTTATGCTTAATACAAAAGCCAGCATGACTACCAACTGTGTATAATAATCTCAAGAACTGTAGGGGTTGACCAAAGTTAGAATATGTTAAGCACAACGCCTCGGATGTAAGGTGTGGTAGCTATGTAGAGTTGAAACGATTAGTTCAGGACAGGCAGACATGGAAAGCTGCATCAAACCAGTCCCACTCCCAAGGATCCCATTGCTAATGAATTCCTTACCGCATTCTACGATTTATTCCTTGACCAATTAATAACCGAAGCAACTCGAATCACACAAACTACACGCTCCACAATAGACCTATTCCTAACAAGCCTTCCTTCCTCCGTACAGAAAGCTGAAGTCATACCCGGTTTCAGTGATCACGCAGCCATCTTTACCACATTGCATTACAACAAACCACGCAGCAAGAGCACAGTGAGGACAGTATACAATTACAAAAAGGCAGACTGGAAATTGCTATCATCTTTATTCCTCAAACACCTTCCCACCCCATGTATTCTGGACACCAGCGACATCAACTCAGTGTGGCACGCCTGGCGAAATTGTTTCTTTGAATGTGTGGATATAGCTATACCGAAAATAACCATTAGTGGGAAGAAAAATTCTCCATGGGTGACGAAGGAAGTCATTAAAATGATTAGGAAAAGGAACGTTTTATACAAGAAATGGAAAAGTTGCTCAACTGACATCATGTGGGAAAAAAATACAAGAACATCAGGAACCAAACAAAGAAATTAATTCGCGAAACATACGACAATTATATTCACAAAATAAGCAGCACCAGTGAAATGTGGAAATTTTTGTCCAGAAGACGCGGCACCGCTGCGCCAGCCTCATTTCACTGTAACGGTACATTCCTCAGTGCACCCCAAGATATTGCAACAGCGTTCAGTGACAGTTTCAAGCAGAACTTTTCTAAGCCGGATATGACCACGAACCTGCTTCTGCCAAGGTCATCACTTCCACCCCTCCCACTCTCCAACCTGTACTTCACAACAACTGAGGTGATTCAGAGCCTACGGAAGATTAGACCACATGCGGCGACCGGCCCAGATGATGTTCCCGGACGGATCCTGCTGCAGTGTGCGGAAGCATTAGCGCCCTCTCTGAGTGCGTTATTCAACCTGTCTATCAACCAAGGTTCTGTGCCGTGTGAGTGGAAATGTGCTAACGTGGTGCCAATCTATAAGCAAGGTGACAGAGAAGATGTTGCAAATTACAGACCAGTGTGTCTAACATCTATAATTTGTAAATGTATGGAGCGGCTAGTAGCAAACAGTGTGCTGGAATTCCTACGGGAGAACAATCTGCTCGACCCAAATCAGCACGGTTTTCTTCCGGGTCGTTCTTGCACTACTCTATTGACAAAAGTCATTGATGAGTTTCAGTTCTACTTGAATCAGCCAGAAGTGAAACAAGTGGACTGTATTGCACTGGATTGGGCTAAGGTCTTCGATCAAGTGTCTCATGAAAGACTTTTGTTAAAGCTACAGCAGCTTAACATACGGGGTAGCTTACTTGCATGGGTGAGGTCATTCCTAGAGGGTCGATCACAGTGTGTGGTGTACGGAGGAGCTCGATCGCAGGCTGCTCAAGTTACTTCTGGAGTGATTCAGGGCTCTGTGATCGGACCTCTTCTCTTCACTATATATGTGCTCGATCTTCCTGGCAGTGTCACCTCATCAATGTCACTATATGCAGATGACACCGTGCTATACAGGGGCATTAAATGTGAAGAAGATTCCCTCTGTCTTAAATCAGATCTGGACAACTTATCGCTGTGGTGTTCTGTGAATAATTTAAATATAAATGTACAAAAATGTAAATACATAAGAATAACCAGGTCACAAAAACCCATTGAGAATGAATACAAAATTATGAACAGTGTCATCCCACAGAGCACAAACTTAAAGCTATTAGGGGTAAAAATCTCCGACACCCTGAATTGGAACATGCAAAGTGAAGAGGCAAGATGTAAGGCCACCAAAGTTCTGGGTTTCTTGTACAGAAACATGAGAGGTTGTAAACCTAGAGCCTTCAGGATGGCTTACACATGCATGGTCCGTCCGATATTAACGTACGGCTTACCTGCTTGGCATCCCACTACAGCGGAAAACATGAACAAGCTCCAGCGTGTACAGCGCCGCGCAGAAAGGCTAATAGCTCGTTATTCCCCTTCCCCTTTGTCAAAATTTCCATCTATAGAGGCAACAGCCAAACAAATTGATCTAATTTTTCTTAAAAAATCCCTTACAGGTTCCATTAATATTGACCCTTTTTGCCGACTGTCATTGGCATATCGCTCAGTTCGGAGAGGACGAGGTGTAACCCTCGTTCCGCCCTTCGCACGTAGCAATGCTTACCTGACAGGTTTCTACGGCCGCTCAGCGCGGTTATGGAACGCGCTGCCAGGGGATGCCAAGATCTTGCCTCTTAGGAAATTCAAGCCGTACGTAAAAAAGTACATTGTATAAATAAACGTATGTATGAGTGATTGATTGTCTCGCTGAATGAATGAGTATCTGAATGGAATGAATGTATGTATCGCGTGATCGAGGTTATGAAAGTGCGTGCGTGAGAGAGTGAGTGAACAGGAAAATGTACTATGTCAATATTCTAAATATGTAAATACTGCAAATATCTTTGTAAAACTTGTAAATATTGTTAAAACAAATGTAGATGTAAGCTGTGCCTGTGAAGCATGAAATATGTATGTGGGGCTTGCCCTTTTTCACTAGGCCTTCCATACTTCGTGTACGATTTATGGTAAATAAATAATAATAATAATAATAAAAGACTGAAGACTCATACACACGCAAGGCCGGCTATCCCTGTGAGTTAGTGATTTGAACATTAGATTCAATATCTCGAAATATGTGTATGGAATACACTTCGATTTTAGCAAAGCCTAAATCCAATGTTTTAGACATATTTAGAATAAAACTTCAATATTAATGCTACCAATGCAATGTTATGCTAAAGGATCAACGCTGAACTGGATGTAACTTCCATAATAACAAATGTATTTCAACAAAATTTCGTATATACCTAATTACTGTACATCTAAATAGGTATAATTCGGCATATTTTGGAGTCAACAGGCCTCCAACTGTTATAAATGGTCTACATGATGATGAACCATAGTCTCAATGTATACAGGGCAAATAGTTGAAAATTTCGCACATGTGTAAGCCCATAGTCGATAATTTTGCGGATTCATTTCGAGCAACTCGTTCGATACCGAGCTCCAAACATAATTATATGCGTATTGTTAGGTTAAATATATAATTTCATCCATATTCCATAACATTTAATGCTTAACTAAAGAGAAAATGTATAGATAGTGTATAGGTCGTAAGGGATATAATAATTTTGTACGCATTTCTAGAGGTAGCTGGCCAACCTACTACCTAATAACTCTCGATGAGCTTATGAGCAATATACTCTCAGCATCTTAGAATCCATGGAAGGAAACTAATTGTAGTGCCCTATTAGGCTACAATATTTCAGGTATATTTTGAACAACTTATAAATTACTATTATAATTTCATCATTATTCTAGATAGGTCGATATAGATCAATCATTAATGTGAATCTTAAATTTTAAGAAAAGTAGGCTTTTCAGTTCGCCACGGAACTACTTTCCAGCCTACTTTTCACATTTTGCAATAATGATGAATAGGTAGACTTATGAGATCACCCGGGCAGGTGTGTGTGTGTATCTGTCCGTCTGTCTGTCAGTCTGTCCATCTGCCTGTCCTTCTGTATGTGTGTGATTGTGTGTCGCCTCTCTTGTTGTTGTTGTTGTTGTTGTTGTTGTTGTTGTTGTTGTTGTTGTTGTTGTTGTTGCTTGAATCTTCGGTCATTTGACTGGTTCGATACATCCCTCCATCACTCCATGTCCTGAGTTAATCGTTGCATCTTTACATAGCTACCACACCTTACATCTGAGGCATTCTGTTCGACATATTCTAACCTTCGACTACATCTACAGTTTTTGACCTCGATCCTTCTTTCCATAGATCTGCCTATCTGATCTTCACCGTACTCCTGTAACACCACATTTCAAACGCTTCTATTCTCCTGTAGGAGTGCATTGAATTAGTGGGATAATCTATGCTGCCATAAATGGTGTATGAGACTGGATTTATATTATGGTCGAGGATTGATGCGGGTGCTCAGGAAAATAAGGTTCCTCGCAATTTCTTGGAAGACGTGCGAAACTATCCCGGGGTTGTTGTACGAAAAATGTCCCCTATCTCCTTCAGGTTTCCATCCACGAATCTCCTCATTACTGTCGTCGGCCGCGACTTAATACACTTGCCTTCGCAGGTGAGTATTACACAGTGGCGTAGCCAAGGGGGGGTTAGGGGGGGGGGGTTAGAACCCCTCCCATTGGAAAATGGGCAGGTTGTGATTTGTGTCTGTGGTGATGTACTGTTGTCGCCTTTCGGCCCGGGTCCCCATTTGTGACTACACACGTCTTCATGACAACGTATTACCACAGTCTACCCACAGATCCCAAAGCTTGGCTCATATCCTTCTACCGCCAGACAATAATGCTCTCATGCAGCCAGCAAGAACGTGCTGACTGCGCTATGTTGGTGTATGTTATTGTTGCTGGATTTACTGTATGTGAGCATTGTGTAAAGGTAATATTTTTAATTTAACATGTGCTTTACAAGAGGAGATAGTTCAATAAACAGATCTAATATTAGAAGCAATATTTCAGTGTTGCTAAGTAACCTATATGATCGCTTTTCAGTCGGTCAACACGAGTGTTCGGTACCCAATTAGATTTGGTGGGCAGTGACTATTTATCTCCTAATGCCTGAAATAAAAAATACATGAATCGTTTATACACTTAAGGAAACACTTCTCACATAAAGGGAGGGGGGGGGGGGAGGAGGTTGTATGAGGAGCGTTTTATTAAGTGTATAAATAATTATTGTAGTATGAATTACACAGGGGAATTGATTGTTACTCCTCGCCCAATCTAATTGGGTGTATTCGTGTTGACCGACTGGGAAGTTAGACTGTTCAAATATCAAGACGACACCCGAGTTCCCAAAGGACCCTAAATGGTAAGATTTGATCTATGGATTTTAGGCTAGTATTATAAAGCTTTTCAAGGGGAGCGTGATGGTGCAGTAGCTTAGCTGCTCGTCAATCACCCGGACGGCCGGAGTTCCAATCCCGGTGACAGTGGGGTGAAATTTTCACCTGAAAAAGTACGTGGCGTCAGGAAGGGCATCCGGCCTTAAATACCCGGCCAAAACCAAAATGAGTCAGATTGGCTCCGGCGACCACAATTAATTGGGATATGCAGTAGAAAGTATTATAACGCTTTTCAATCAAACTACGGAACTAGGTCTTTAACTGGTTATAAATCAATAATGTTATTGGTTTTAGGTCCCTTTTAACTACTGTAGATTTTAGAGACGCCGGGGTGCCGGACGTTTGCCCTGAAGGGGATCTTTAACGTGCCAGTAAATCTACAGACACGGTTCCCTCGCATTTATGCACCCTTAAATGCCAGCTGACTGCGCCAGGATTAGATCCTGCAACCTTGGGAACAGCAGGCGAGAACGTTACCACTGAGCCACAGAGCCAGTCGGTTATAAATTAGAAGCATGTCTCGGTAGGATATCTATGCATGGCTTTGGTGGCGTAGTCGGTAGCATGCTGAACTGCTATGCCCAAGTTCGCGGGTTCAAACCCAGTCGAAGTCGTCGGGCCCATGTCATAGATTTAAGGCACGTAAAGGAACTTACAACTACAATTGGCAGTGTGTAGCCAAAATGTGTAGGCTATTGGGTTAGACACGCTCTATCAAGTTCGAACGTACGCCGTTGGGTCTCAGTGACAGTGGCGTCTGGTAGCTAAAATTGTAACTACTTGACATTGAAATTGGGGAACCTACGGGCGTTCATGTGAAATTCCCTGCTACGGCCATTGGCTGAAAATCAAATATAAATATCTATGCATTTTGAAAATTAAGACATACGGTAGGCTAAGTAAACGTAAAAGATGTCATCTCAAACGCCTAGAAAATGGCTTTTTACTAGTCAGAGAGCTGATTTAATGAATAAAGATTTTGTACAATAATATAAACTTATTCTCGAATCCTTTGGAAGCAAGCCAATGTATGTCGCCATGATAATGCTCACAAACTTATATGTGGTACACTGTTTGTTAATTCTCTTATGTAATACCTGGTCTCCCACATGGCTGCTGTGAAGGTACGATACACAATTGTTATTGCCGAAATTTTGTAAAATTGGCATTGCATTATTTTGTCAAATTCAGGAATGAAAGGTTTCAAACCCACAGAAAAAATACGAAGTATCTACAATTGAGCCATTTAAGACCTTAAGATCTTTTTATACTTTTCGTTTCACAAATCAAACTGGTATTTTTACTAATTAACTATAAAATAAACGGAATAACTAGCTTTTGATATGGTTAAGAATTTGATGTTATATTATACCCATACTCACCGCTGGGTCCGTGGTTCAAATCCCGGTCACTCCATGTGAGATCTGTGCTGGACAAAACGGAGGCAGACAGGTTTTTCTCCGGGTACTCCGGTTTTCCCTGTCAAATTTCATTCCAGCAACACTCTCCACTATAATTTCATTTCATATGTCATTCATTTAATCATTGCCCCAGAGGAGTGCGTCAGGCCTCGGCAGCCGGCACAGTTCATATCCTCGCCGCTAGATGGGGGCTTCATTCATTCCATTCCTGACCCGGTCGGTGACTGGAAGCAGGCTGTGGATTTTCATTTTTCATTATACCCATACTATCAACCCGACCAGGCATCGCTTGGTATCTTAAAGGGGTCACTCAGCGTAAGCTTAAAAGGCGCACGGACAGTAGGTCTCTGACGCACTTCAGAAAAGCCGAGGTGAACAGCGAAACTCCAAACACTTATAGTCTACTCTTCTCTGAAGTTTTAACTCGACACGACTCGAAAGTTTATGCTAGCCGAAGCTGGGGTAATGGGCTCGCTCGCTAGCTCGTAAACTCGCTCCGTAGCTAGTAATTTAAATTTCCACTGAATGGAGATTGTTGGAAGAAATTAAAACGTAAAATCACATGGCGATGTATTAAAGATAAAGATATGCTGTCGCGGACTTCCTTGTAGAACTTTTCATGCTGACCAATTCTTGCACTCATAGTATATGGATATTTTTAATGGTTTAGCCAGCGTAAGCTTAAAAGGCGCACGGACGGCAGGTTTTCCTTCGACCCGATTCACTGAAATCGTTACTGCTCGGTTTCCTTTGGTCATAAATGAATGTTTTCCTACAGAATCCTTCTTCGAGAAATTCTTTACTGAATGGTGAAAACCGCATCAAAATCCATTCAGTGGATTTAGACATTATCGTTACATCCAGGAATCATGGACTTGGTTTTATGTAGAGATGCCAGCGACTATCATTAAAACAAATACATGAATTTATAACTAGAATGGGCTATGAATTCTACGTATGACTCATTAAATACGTCATACAACTGTACCTAGGGATACTTGTAGAGGACTGAACTAATAAAAACAAAGCATTCTTTTTATGTTTCGATGAATTAAAAGTGTACAGTATATCAACATTGTGGCTTTTTTCTGTAGCAGTTGGTGATTTAACGTGAATTATGTTTACAATGGAAATAATCACTTAGGTGACTTATAATTCAAAAACCCTTGCAAAAGTGAAATCATATGTCCCGCGAATAACGTGCTCAAGGCAGTTGCCAGCTTGCTGGTCGCCGCGAGCGCTAGTCTCGCTTCACCTACAAAGAGGATGCAATTTCGTAGCGCAGCGAGCTTCGCGACTGTGTATTTTAGACTGTGGTAATACAACTTGGTCCTCCCAGAGGAATTTTCCCTTGCGAAATAACTTATAGCTTTTTTCAAACTGAGACTAGCGCCAAATAATTTTGAATCCCACACAGCAGAACAATATTAGCTTTTTTCTTTTCTTGGCGGGAGAGAAGTTATATGTAAATTATTCTAGTTTTTATTTAAAATACGCGCTTTAATAATGATTTAGAAAATTCTATGGGCACATTAACACTAATTTTGGGATCATTATTAACATCTGGAGCATGAGATAACCGTCATCCGACCAGGGCTAATCTATATATATAAAGCACAAAGTTTGTCTGTTTGTCTGTTATGTATACAAATCTTCACCGTTTCACCGATCTGAACCAAAATTTGTATACTTACCCTTTGGAACCCTGCGAGTACACTATCTGCTTGAAATTGCGAGAGGCTACTCCATTCCCTGCATTTAGGCCCTTTGGCCCAAATCTACACCGTTTCACCGATCTCAACCCAAATTTGTATACTCACCCTTTGGAACACTGCGAGTAACACTGTCTGCTTGAAATTGCGGACAGACCACTCCATTCCCTGTATTTAGGCCCTTTGGCCCAAATCTACACTGTTTCACCGATCTGAACCAAAATTTGTAAGTTAATCTTACCCTTTGGAAGCCTGGGAGTAACACTGTCTGCTTGACATATTGCGGACAGACCACTCCATTCCCTGCATTTCGGCCCTTTGGTCCAAATCTACCCCATTTCACCGATCAGAACCAAAATTCGTATATTTACCCTTTGGTACACTGCGAGTAACACTATCTGCTTGAAATTGCGAGAGGCTACTCCATTCGCTGCATTTAGGCCCTGTGGCACAAATCTACACCGTTTCACCGATCTGAACCAAAATTTGTATACTTACCCTTTAGAACCCTGTGAGTAACACTGCCTGCTTGACATTGCGGACAGACCACCCCATTCTCTGCATTTAGGCCCTTTGGCCCAAATCTACACCGTTTCACCGATCTCAACCAAAATTTGTATACTTACCCTTTGGAATCCTGCGAGTAACACTGTCTGCTTGAAATTGCAGACAGACCACTCCATTGCCTGCATTTAAGCCCTTTGTCCCAAATCTACACCGTTTCACCGATCTCAACCAAAATTTGTATACTTACCCTTTGGGACCCTGCAAGTAACACTGTCTGCTTGAAATTGCGGACTGACCACTCAATTCCCTGCCTTTACGCCCTTTGGTCCAAATCTACACCTTTTCACCGATCTCAACCAAAATTTGTATATTTGCCCTTTGGAACACTGCGACTAACACTGTCTGCTTGAAATTGAGGTGAGGCTACTCCATCCTCTGCATTTAGGCCCTTTGGCACAAATCTATACCGTTTCGCCGATCAGAACCAACGTTTGTATACATACCCTTTGGAACCCTGCGAGTAACACTGTCCACCTAAAATTTCGGACAGACCACCCCAGTCCCGGTATTTATGCCATTTGGCACAAATCTACACCGTTTCACCGATCTGAACCAAAATGTGTATACTTACCCTTTGGAACCCTGCGGGTAACCTTGTCCACTTGAAATTTCGGACAGACCACCCCATTCCCTGCATTTAGGCCCTTTGGCACAAATCTACACCGTTTCACCAAACTGAACCAAAATTTGTATACTTACCCTTTGGAACCCTGCGGGTAACCTTGTCCACTTGAAATTTCGGACAGACCACCCCATTCCCTGCATTTAGGCCCTTTTGCACAAATCTACACCGTTTCACTGATCTGAACCAAAATTTGTATACATACCCTTTGGAACCCTGCGAGTAACTCTGTCCACTTAAAATTTCGGACAGTCCACCCTATTCCCTGCATTTAGGCCCTTTGGTCAATATCTACACCTTTCCACCGATCAGAACCAAAATTCGTATTCTTACCCTTTAGAACCCTGCGAGTAACACTGTCTGCTTAAAATTGCGGACATACCACTCCATTGCCTGCATTTAGGCCCTTTGGCACAAATCTACACCGTTTCACCGATCTTAACAAAAATTTGTATACTTACCCTTTGGAAGCCTGCGAGTAACACTGTCCGCTTGAAATTGCGGACAGTCCACTCCATTCCCCGCATTTAGGCCCTTTGGCACAAATCTACATCGTTCACCGATCGAAAACAAAATGTGTATACTTACCCTTTGGAACCCGATGAGGAACACTGTCCACTTGAAATTTCGGACAGACCACTCCATTCCCTGCATTGAGGCCCTTTGGCACATATCTACATCGTTGCACCGATGTGAACCTAAATTTGTATACTTACCCTTTTGAACCCGACGAGTAACACTGTCCACTTAAACTTTTGGACAGTCCACTCCATTCCCTGCATTTAGGCCCTTTTGCAAAAATCTACCCTGTTTCACCGATCTGAACCAAATTGTACATACCCTTTGGTACCCGACGTGGAACACAGTCTAAATGAAATTTCGGATAGACCATTCCATTTACTGCATTTAGGCTCATTGGCAAAAATCTACATAGTTTCACCCAACTCAACCAATCTTTATGTAATTTACTTACCCTTTGGAACCCGACGAATAACACTGTCTGCTTGAACTTTCGGACTGAGCACTCCATTCCCTGTATTTAGACCCTTTGGCACAAATCTACATCGTTTCACCAATCTTGGCCAAAATTTGTATACTTACTCTTTGGAACCCAACGAGTATCACTGTCCACTTTAAATATCGGACAGACCACCCCTTTCCCTGCATTTAGGCCCTTTGGGACAAATCTCCACCGTTTCACTGATCTGAACCAAATTGTTTATACTTACCCTTTGGAACCTGACGAGTAGCACTGTCGACATAACATTTCGGACAGACCTATCTGTTCCCTGCATTTAGGCCCTTTGGCACAAATCTACACGGTTTCACCTATCTGAACCAAATTTTACATACTTACCATTTGGAACCCGATGAGTAACACTGTCCACTTGAAATTTCTGACATAACACTCCATTCCCTGCATTTAGCTCAGGAATCCCTCGGGGTTGCCAGCTTCCAAACTCACCAGCCATGAACCCTTGAGGGTGTACCAGAAGTGGTGGGGCTACACACGCCCTGCCTCTTTGAGAGCTTTGAGCAGAAGACAGTAGATATTATGAAATGGAAAAGAAGGCAGACCCCTCGAAGAATGAGGGCATCAGGAAAGATGAGAGAACGGCCAATTAAGGCGGGAAATTGAAAGACTCCCCAGCCCCCGTATACCCTAATACAGTCGGAGTCAGAAGAGTACAAGAGTTGACCAAGATAGGCCGACAGGAAAGAGAACTGAAAGGAGCCCGGCACCAGGAAGTAGAAGCGATGCCAGACTCAGCTGGGGTCCCGTGGTCGCTAACCCACGTCCCACAAGTTGTGAGACCCTAGGAGGGGGGTGCAGTTGAGAGAATAGCTTGCTGATTAATCGCGAGGTGACATGAGAGGACTTTTCAGAGCCTGCCGTGTTATCTGCTGTCCATGCTGATGCCAGCACAGGGCCGTTGCTCAAGCCACTGTGGTGTTGCGAAAGAGTGAGTGATTCCTCGGCCAATCTAAATAGGACGGAGGACCCCGAACGTGTGTCATCATATTTCGTCATCATCTGCGATCATCTCATGTTCATGCAGCTTGGACCCATATTCTTTGCCGAGCAGTACGCCATAAGCTCTTTCACTAGACGCATCGAGTACAGGCCTAAGCCAGAAAATAAGGTTGAGACTTTGGAAGACATCGAAGCTAGACATCTGAATTACCTATATCAGTTTTAAAATTACACCATTTTCGATTAGTAGTCATTTTTTCAACCTTATTATTATCATCATAAGTGCAAATGACCTAGATGTTACGCGCATCATACCACTAATCTCCGCTGTATAAAGTCTTTCTCGACTGTGATTTTTAAAATATTTATTTTTATTACAGTACAGTGTGTACATTTTAAGTTGTAGTGTCAATTCAATACCGTTAGTAGTTTCCCTTATCATCCTCATCATAAGGGCAAATGACCTAGATATTACGCCCTCATTGTCTTTGGGGGCAAATGACCTAGAGTTTAAGTCCATTATATTTCTAAGGAGACTTTAAGACATTATCATCATTCCACCGGGCGAAGGCGGGTACTACTGCTAGTTCGAATATAATTCACAGGATCTTGTTGGAAAAACTGAATAAACATGAAAACGAGTACCGCTATTAAATTACTCGTGAACCAATATGATACATCGTGATAGGACATGCCCACTTTTGCTGAGACCTCTGTAAATAATTTCTCTTGTTGAGAGATACGCAGTCTTCATGTTGGTAGCACATATTGAACCCTTTTATCCTCTGTTGGATAAATGATTCTATGTTTCATTTCTCCAATTAATAAATATTTCAACCAGCATCATGAAAGTAGCCAGACGGAGATGAGGAAATTTCAAGCATTGGTTGGAGACAGCGGGGACATACCTGAAGCGGATTGACAATAGGCTAAATACTTTAGCTGTGAAAGGAAATAGCATAGCGATGTGTCAGAAGGACAGGTGGGCCGCCTCAAATAGAAGCGACGCGCAGTGAGACATGATGCTGGTATGTTCATTGTGATATTCGCGCCTAGAAGAAATATGATGCAGTAATGTGAGTGGCTGATGAGCAGGCTGGACACTCCTACGACGCCAAGATCTGCTATGAACCGACAAATTACAGAAAATGTGAGAACCAATGAGAGAAGAATGCCTAGTTAACGCGGCAGGTCTAGCGTGGGTACGCTCGGCTAGCATTCACGCGGGAAATCGCCTAGACAAAATCTCTACGATCGATTCTAGGATTAATGAGCATATTCTTGACCTGGGCAATATTACGAGTTCAGTGATATCTATTTCATGCCTGTACCACAATTATTTCGAGAAATTTTTACATAAATTCCCCCCCCCCCCCCATCGAGACCTAGGGCCAGTTCTTTTATAAGTGGCATGAAGAGCCAAGACATGGACTTCTATTCTGTTCGTCTGAGGACGTAGACTATTATTCTGTGCGTCTACGGGCCTAGTCGTCTTATTACTGTGTTCGTCTGCGGACAGAACGACTTCTATTTTGTGTGTCGTGGACACAGATTGATTATTATTTTGTGTGTCTTGGACACAGAAATTATTGTAAAGTGTTAAATTCAGTGATAGATAGTCACAGTACTATATTGTAGGGGCAGTATCGTCGATAATTCGCCAACGAACTGTGACAGGGAAAGTAGTACCTGAACAGCGAATTTAGTAGTCAGATATCAAGTGTATAATAATCTAATTTTTGAAGCAGCGCCAGAGATGACACCGACGACTACAGAGGAAGTTTGGAATTCTCAACACTCCGTCCAGATGGCTGAGATGAGATAGAACCATTCAGTTGGGAAATGGCAGCAGACGTTCTTTGACGGGTGACTACAAGAGAGATGAGTACAAAATAATATTCTTTATTATTTGATAAATTAACTTATGGTTTATGGGACATAATTTTGTAAATACATTGCTTGTGTGATTAACGTAGTATACTTAGTTTTGGGTCTGACACACTTTTGTATGGAAGCAGCTCGCACGAATGTAGTTAGTGGAAGGTTCTTGTTTTTGTATTGTGTTAACTAACGTAGCTATGTGAACGTCCGTGTTTGCATATGTTACGCAATGCGGTTAAAAACGTCTCTCGGAGATCTGTTGTGTTTCAGAAGTAGGACTGAATTAATGTAATTATACAGTAGATTGGAGGGTAATTAAAATTGTTTAAGATTTATTATTGATCAGATTCAGTGTGACTATTGCCGATTGGAGCAATGTAATTTGTGACGAAGAGTAATCAGCTCTATCGTAGGTTTTAAATATTGTGTTTAATGTTTGTGAGCACTTATTCAGCAGACCTGTGTGAAAAGCGTCATGTCGGTCCCAGATGTGTGTATGTGTGTATTTTTGTGGTATTACAAGCGGGAATTTCAGCTGAGACTGATTTCTGTCAGCTTGGTACCCGGTCCATATTGTATCCTTGCGAGGGCAATTGTGGATATGTGATTATGTCTGACCATATGTTGAGTTGGATGAGATTTTTGTTGGTGTTGATTCCGTGAGGTAACGGAACAGCTGGTCGGCTATTTATATACACTGGACTGGGACACGACAAGTATTTGAGAAAAGGGGGGAGATGTTTCACAAGGCTGTCTGAACGTGCAAAGCATGGTCATTAGTGAGGAGTGCTCGTTGGCTCCCTAATTACTTAAATTACAGATAAGAACTGATCAATGGTAAAAGAATTGTTGAAATAAATGGGAGTTGCCTACGAATCACGATAATCTCCGACGCGTTACCTTAACATGCAGTTTCGTTCATATAAAGTAATCTTAGCCGGTCAGGCTTTTGTTGTTGTTGGTTTATTCCAGGTTTATTTTCATTTCTGTGACCCGTGAGTCATGTGCAATGCTGTCTTTCCTTGTGTGTATTGAGCAATTGGCCAGTTGGTAGCTCATGTTGTTAAGTGCGTTTTCGCGCTAATGAGGATCTCAGAGAGATTCCTGTAAATAATAGATTTGTAGTGTGTGTGTCAGTCATTAGAGTTTTTAAGGGTTTTTATTAATGTCATGCCCATATCCATAAACGTTGATTTACGTGATGATTGTTCGTGAGCACCGTGGCTGTTAACCCGTTGTGAACGAACGGTCATCCAAGTACTCATTTTCTCGTAGTTAGTCATCACGCGCACATAAAACTCAAATGCAAGGTAGTGGAACTAGGATCCACAATTTTATTATAAAGGGGGAGATCCGTTTAACTCCTCAAAGTGTTAGATATTCCTGTCAGGGAAAAATTCAGGGAGGATTTTTTTTTTATTATTGTTTGTTTATTTTCTTTTATGCACAATTAGTTATTAAATCTTGTTATTATCTTACGTCTTGTCTCCTTACTTTCTTAATTACAGTTTTTATCCTATGACCCTTGCCTCAGTAAAGCACGTTGTTTGGCGGACGTAAACACCACACTATGAACTGAGCGCGACCCCTTGATCAAGATTCTTGCATAAAACACTGCTATTCTGAAGGGTTCATAGGTATCAAAATGGCGCGGCCAAGCGTGGGGCCATTTACTGTGGTGTAACGGCGGAGATTACACATGTCAATAGTGGCGTATTTGAGTAAAACTGACATGCCGCAAGTGCAGGCAGATATGACAGTATTTAATCACCGGGAAGTGATATTTTATTAAAAGTTATTGAGGCGAAGTGGATACCCTCAAATGTGTAAAAAAAAAAAAAAAAAAAATCAGGAGTTTGCAAAGTAAAATACGGTTCACGTTTTTGTCTTTTAAATTAGAGTAAAATTAATATGTGATACCGGGCGCCCAATGATAAAATTAAAACTAGATTTGCTTAGAAAGTCAAACTCATGGAAATATTAGGAGGCTGTAGCCTAAAATGACAATTAATACTTTGTTAATTAGTCAGTGTTAATATCAGATCAGGATGACAATTTAATGACTAAATATGTGCTTGGGTTTAAAATTAAATTGAGTAAAACTAGAACCACTCAGAGATGCAATTGACTAGTGGGAGTAAATGTAAAAAATAAATGAACTGAGTTGGATAAAGAAAGTAAATGTGCATTGGATTTTATGTGTGTGTCAAAGGGCATTGCTTTATGCCATTTCCCTTATGTCTCATATAAAGTGTGTATTATGGCAACGGTGGAGCAGATCCAGGAGATCATTGAGAGTGCGGCGAGGAGAACACAGGAATTGTTAAATACTAAACTGTCAGAACAAAGTGAATCGCTAAATACTAAACTGTCAAAACAAAGTGAATCGCTAAATACTAAACTGTCAGAACAAGGTGAATCGCTAAATACTAAACAGTTAGAACAAAGTGAATCATTGCGGACACAATTAAACAATAGTAGGCTAGAACAAAGTGAGTCTATAAACAAATTATCTGAGCAAAGTGAATCATTGCGGACACAATTAAACAATAGTAGGCTAGAACAAAGTGAGTCCATAAACAAATTATCTGAGCAGAGCGAATCGCTAAAAACTAAACTGTCAGAACAAAGTGAATCGCTAAATACTAAACTGTTAGAACAAAGTGAACAATTGCGGACACAATTAAATAACAGTAGAATTGAACAAAATGAATATCAGGCGGAACAAGCTAGGTTATTAAAGAACGAAATTAATGACACTATCAATTCGCAGTTAGAGGCGCAAAATATTAAAAACACGAACCAATTAGCTTCGTTAACCGCAGAAATGAAAGATCACACAAATCAACAGATGGTATTACTGGCCCTAGATGTTAGCAAGAATAATGAGAAACAATTAGAGCAGATTAAAAAAATGGAAGATATTTTTGATCAAAAACTTAGCATTCTGGATGAAACGGTGTTGGCTAAATTAGAACAAATTGAAATAGTATGCACGATGAATACAAGCGAGGTCAAAATAGCTCAGGATAAGTTGGAAGGACGATTTAAGGAGATGGAGAAAAGCGGCAGGGTCATTCAACAACAATTATCAGCAGTAGATGAAAACATATCCGGCATAATTAAAGATATGGACCGTCTCGAGATAAAATCAGCGGAACAATGGGAAAGCCTAAAAACGGAGCAAGAGCAATTTAAGAATACATTAGACGAAAGGCTGAGCCAGATAGAAAGTAATCAGGATGACACAAAAAGCCAGATCGAAGGGCAAGTAAGCACGATTAAAGAACAAATAAGGAAAGATTGGAAGAAAATGAATATTGATTCTAAAGAGGAAAGATCCACCATTCTTAAAACAGTAGGCGAAAATCACACGCGTATTCAAGCTTTGGAGCATGAGGTGAAAAATAAACTTAAGGAGCAGACGGACAGGATCATTAAAGCCGAACTCCGCTCATTAGAACAATCATCTATATTTAGAACGGGAACAGTGAAAGACAAGCCGGATAACTCAAATAGTCCAGAGTCCAGCACAGCAGGAAGTCAGACTCAGGCAGACAGCCCATTAACAACAAACACGGAAGGATTTCGTAAGAATGTAGATAGGAGCTCGACACCACAAGACGGTCATCAGCCCACACAACTTATTCAAGTAATTCGCTCAAATGACTACAAACCGCAGAAATACACGGAGAATTCAGGGGTGACACCTAAAGCCTTTATCAAAGAGATGGAAGACCATTTCAATGACACTGGGGTACCTGAAGCACAAAGATTAAGGATGATGTAGAGATTTTTATCGGGAAATGTCCTCACATGGTTTTTAAGCTTCAAATATACATTTGGAAACATGTCAGATTTCAACTTAGCGTTTCTGCGCAAATACTGGTCGCCCGCCACACAACAGAGTCTAAGGATGGAGCTTTACTCTAGGAAGTACCAAACCACCCAGCAAACAAAATACTCAGATTTCTTTAACATGCAAATGTTAAAATTTCGTGACCTTGATTACCCATTAAATGAAGCAGATCTGGTGATGACTATAGCGAGACAAATGCCAGTAAACGTACAACAAGTACTAGTCGCAGCGAACGTTAGTACGGCCCTACATGCAGAGCAGATACTACGGCAAATAGATGAGACTACATCTCATAGTCATTATAGGGGAGGAAGACAGCTGGAGTTAGTCAATACTACAGAGGTCGTCAAACCAAAACAGGCAAACACCAAAACGCAGGGCACTAACACAAGCACTTCCACACCTAGGCGAAACCAGGAAGAAGGAGAAAACAGACCATATCAGCGTAACGAAAATCATTACAACAATAGGTCATACCAAGGTAACAATAGATACCAACAGAGAGGATATCAGCAATGGCGTGAAAATCGAAGGAATGACAGGCCTTATGGAAGATACGGTGATTACAATGCCAATCAACGATGGAAAGGAAGAAGAGATCAAAATCAAGGAGAGCCACGTAACTATCGAGATGACTGGGATGATAGGCACGCTCAATCGCAAAATTACTTAGAGGAGTTACACGCTAGTCAAGGTGGAGAGATAGGAAGATGGGAAAAGGCCATTGGGAACATGAAGAATCCTGATACACATACTGAGGAAGCTGGAAGTCTACTGAGACAACAGGGATATCAAGGACATGAGCGACAGAAGGATGATGGGAGTCGCAATGGAGCTAAAAAAAATGTTAAATTTGGATAAAGGAGACAGGCTACAAACACAACAGTCGGAAGTTGAGGATGGATGGATAGTAGCGAACATACAAGAATGGATTGCTTTGCCAGAAGACTGCCTGGAGGAGACGGTGAAACCACGGAACGATGAAATTAGGCAGTTACCCATTATTTACGCAAGGATTGGTGGAATTAATATAAGATGTTTATTGGATACGGGGTCACAGATCAGTCTGGTATCGGAGGCCTTGGTTCGAGAGTTGGGACGGAGTCAGAATATTCCTGTAATTCCGGTACCACAGCTCAAAGTGAGGGGTGTTATTCCTGAACGCACCGTCACTTGTAAACGTCAGGCATACTTAGAGCTGAACATATTGGAACACACTTTTGGGCAAACGTTCATTATCATGGCAAAGATGAATTTCAATATAATTCTTGGTGCAAATTTTATTTGTGACTATCAAGCAGTGATAGATTTGCACAAGAATACTGTCAGTTTTAGAGAGTATGATCAGCTGAAAAATGTGGGATTGCATATGGATGAAATCACTACCGGAAGAGATGTAAATTCTTGGGCATTGGAAGCAATATCGGAAGAGACGGAAGAGGAGGTACGAAAGGCAGAAGATAACATCATAGAAGGAGCTGTTGTGGAACTAGATGAGGAGAGTGAATCCCAGGAGATATGGTCTTTATTAACAGAAGGAGATAACAGTGATGCACAGTTTGAAGAGTTACTACAGGAGCGGCTCAATGACATTCAACTTGGGGGTGAACACAGAAAGCAGTTGGAAGAGATATTAAGGAAGCACAAAACAGTATTTGATACAGTACCTGGAAAAATATTAAATTTCAAATATTCTATGCAAGTCGAGGACTGGTCACCTTTCAAAAGCAGATTATACCCAATTCCTGAAAAATATCGTGGTCAAGTTAAGGTCATTATAGATGAGATGTTACAAGCTGGAGTGATAAGGAAGACACCGACACCTTATCTAAATGCGATTTTGGCAGTCACAAAACCAAATGGACCTATTAGACTTTGTTTAGATGCCAGAAATCTCAACAAAAGACTCATTTTTCCTGAGTATGACAGAGCGCCAATCATCAGAGACGTACTAAAAGGCTTTAAAAACAAGAGCATTTATTCATCTGTCGATTTGACGAGTTCGTTCCACCATATTGAATTGGATGAGAAGTCACAGCTTCTAACTGGCTTCTTATTCGATAACCAGACGTTTTGCTTCGTTCGAATGCCCTTTGGAGTCAAAACAGCGGGCTGTGCTTTAATCCGAGCCCTGGACCGGAATTTAACCGAGGAAGTTAAGGAGATGACGGTACGCTACATTGATGACATTTTGCTGGCATCCGACAACATTGAAACTCACATGGAAAATTTAGATAAAGTATTAGGCAACCTGAATGCATCTAATTTCAAAGTAAATCTGAAGAAATCGCATTTCTTCAAGAGCGAGATCTTATATTTGGGTCACGTCATTGACAAGGAGGGAGTGAAACCAAACCCAGCTAAGATCGAAGCGATAAAGAATTTCCCTACACCAACGAGAGTCAAGCACATTCGGGCTTTCTTAGGTGTAACGGGATTCTTTAAGGAAAACTGTCCAGGTTACACGGATACTGTAGCTCCCATGCAGGAAATGCTAAAGAAAAATAATAAATGGTTATGGAATGCGGAGTGTGAGAAGGCATTCCAAGCAACAAAGCAGCTATTGGAAAACTGCATTAAATTAGGATATCCAGATTTCAAGCACAAATTTATAATCCAAGCGGATGCTTCACTAATTGGTACAGGTGCTATGCTTTACCAAGAGGATCCAGCTAACCTGCAGCACAAAACATATTTGGCATTTGTCAGCCGAAAATTGCGTAAGCACGAACGCAATTATACGGTAACAGAACTAGAACTGTTGGCCATACTTCATGCGTTACAACAATGGAAACGAATAATTTACGGCTACCCTATTGTTGTCAGGACCGACCACAAGGCACTAACATTCTTGTTTAAGACTTCGATGGCAAGCGAACGTGTGACACGTTGGTCTATATATATTCAGCAGTTCAGCATTGAGATTGAACATTGCCCAGGGAAGATGAACGTGATACCGGATGCACTCAGCAGGAACCCAGGGCCTGATAATGAAGAAACAGCGATGGTACAACACTTGGAGTTAACACCGAAGGACCGGGAATTCTTGGAGGAGTTACGTGAGATACAGCGAGAACAGGAAGCGGAGCCATGGATGATGCTTTTAATTCATTACTTCAGAAAGCAACTACCTACAGGAACACCTGCATTTCGAGAAGCGAAAGCCAAAGAAGGAAGATATGTTTATGTCAACAATTTGCTGCACAAATGGGTAGATAATGACCACACCAAGTTACGCATATTAGTACCTGCATCGTTACAACGAGGATTGACATGGCATACGCACGAAAGTTACGGTCATGTGGGCGTAGATAAGTGCGAAGCGACTATAGGAGAGACATTTACATGGCCACGTATGAGAACAACTATATGTGACGTCATTACAACTTGTGATCCGTGTCAGAGGACAAAGCCCAATAATTACTTAATGAGGCAGTATCCCAGACCATTGCTACCTCAGAAACCATGTGAGCTACTGGCACTCGACTGTTTCGGTCCAATTCCGAAGGGAAGGCGAGGTTGCCGTCATTTGCTAGTGTGCATTGATGTATTTTCTAAATTCGTAGTACTATGTCCTATTCAGAAAACGACATCGAAGCAGGTACTCAGTCGCATTCGAAATAGAGTTATTCCAATCCTTGGAAAACCAGAGTTTATATTATCAGACCATGGCAGTTATTTCACAAGCGCCGAATTCAAGAAAGGTATGGAGGATATGGGTATAAAACACGTTTTAAGCAGTATCCGACATACCCAAGCAAATCCAAGTGAAAGAGCAATTAAGTGTGTAACTTCATATTTGAGGATCTTCATTCCGAACGAACACCACAAATGGGTCGATAAGATTAAGGATGTAGAGACATGCATGAATTCTACCAGGCACGAGTCAACAGGACAAATCCCTATGGTCCTACACAAGAACGAGTATCCAGTAAGAACGTGGAAAAGCATCATTAACTGTCCACAAGATCCAATGATAGCACCTGACTTGCGAATTGAGAGGACGAGAGCCTACATGAGAAAACAAGCAGACCGCAGATTACGGCGAGTAAGAAATAAGAGGTTTCACAGGGATCTTGAAATCAACCAGCTCGTTTTGGTGAAACGACCTGCTACATCGGACCCAGAAAAGAAAATCTTCAGTAAATTCTGCGAAAAGTTCATAGGACCCTATTCTATCGTAAGAAACCTTGGAAACAATGCTTACAGAGTGAAAGAATTGAGTACAGGAACAATGTCAGTCTACAACGCTGCCAACCTGAAAAAGTATCGTCGAAGTGAGCCATGGGAGCGCCAAAATTAATGATGCAGTTTGAATATATGGACGTCCTATTATCAACAAAGTGCACGAGGAGTAGTTGAGTACGGCACGTAAACGAGGAAGTAGAGTGGTTGTTGACAAACATTAACGAGACGAGCAGAGTGTTGCCTCAGGCACCAGAGCGTCATACAAGCAGACTGAGAGGGGAGATACAAGCAGGAAATGAAAACGAGTAAATGCCATTCAAGACAGGAGCGACTAGACCAGTAATAGAAAAGGGGTGATTCTGAAATAAAACAATTTGGCCTACGGAAGTCTTTTAAAAATTGTCGACTTTATTCCTAAGTTCGAAATTTTGTGAGTGGGAGAGTTGTGAACCCTTTTATCCTCTGTTGGATAAATGATTCTATGTTTTATTTCTCCAATTAATAAATATTTCAACCAGCATCATGAAAGTAGCCAGACGGAGATGAGGAAATTTCAAGCAATGGTTGGAGACAGCGGGGACATACCTGAAGCGGATTGACAATAGGCTAAATACTTTAGCTGTGAAAGGAAATAGCATAGCGATGTGTCAGAAGGACAGGTGGGCCGCCTCAAATAGAAGCGACGCGCAGTGAGACATGATGCTGGTATGTTCATTGTGATATTCGCGCCTAGAAGAAATATGATGCAGTAATGTGAGTGGCTGATGAGCAGGCTGGACACTCCTACGACGCCAAGATCTGCTATGAACCGCCAAATTACAGAAAATGTGAGAACCAATGAGAGAAGAATGCCTAGTTAACGCGGCAGGTCTAGCGTGGGTACGCTCGGCTAGCATTCACGCGGGAAATCGCCTAGACAAAATCTCTACGATCGATTCTAGGATTAATGAGCATATTCTTGACCTGGGCAATATTACGAGTTCAGTGATATCTATTTCATGCCTGTACCACAATTATTTCGAGAAATTTTTACATAAATTCCCCCCCCCCCCCCCATCGAGACCTAGGGCCAGTTCTTTTATAAGTGGCATGAAGAGCCAAGACATGGACTTCTATTCTGTTCGTCTGAGGACGTAGACTATTATTCTGTGCGTCTACGGGCCTAGTCGTCTTATTACTGTGTTCGTCTGCGGACAGAACGACTTCTATTTTGTGTGTCGTGGACACAGATTGATTATTATTTTGTGTGTCTTGGACACAGAAATTATTGTAAAGTGTTAAATTCAGTGATAGATAGTCACAGTACTATATTGTAGGGGCAGTATCGTCGATAATTCGCCAACGAACTGTGACAGGGAAAGTAGTACCTGAACAGCGAATTTAGTAGTCAGATATCAAGTGTATAATAATCTAATTTTTGAAGCAGCGCCAGAGATGACACCGACGACTACAGAGGAAGTTTGGAATTCTCAACACTCCGTCCAGATGGCTGAGATGAGATAGAACCATTCAGTTGGGAAATGGCAGCAGACGTTCTTTGACGGGTGACTACAAGAGAGATGAGTACAAAATAATATTCTTTATTATTTGATAAATTAACTTATGGTTTATGGGACATAATTTTGTAAATACATTGCTTGTGTGATTAACGTAGTATACTTAGTTTTGGGTCTGACACACTTTTGTATGGAAGCAGCTCGCACGAATGTAGTTAGTGGAAGGTTCTTGTTTTTGTATTGTGTTAACTAACGTAGCTATGTGAACGTCCGTGTTTGCATATGTTACGCAATGCGGTTAAAAACGTCTCTCGGAGATCTGTTGTGTTTCAGAAGTAGGACTGAATTAATGTAATTATACAGTAGATTGGAGGGTAATTAAAATTGTTTAAGATTTATTATTGATCAGATTCAGTGTGACTATTGCCGATTGGAGCAATGTAATTTGTGACGAAGAGTAATCAGCTCTATCGTAGGTTTTAAATATTGTGTTTAATGTTTGTGAGCACTTATTCAGCAGACCTGTGTGAAAAGCGTCATGTCGGTCCCAGATGTGTGTATGTGTGTATTTTTGTGGTATTACAAGCGGGAATTTCAGCTGAGACTGATTTCTGTCAGCTTGGTACCCGGTCCATATTGTATCCTTGCGAGGGCAATTGTGGATATGTGATTATGTCTGACCATATGTTGAGTTGGATGAGATTTTTGTTGGTGTTGATTCCGTGAGGTAACGGAACAGCTGGTCGGCTATTTATATACACTGGACTAGGACACGACAAGTATTTGAGAAAAGGGGGGGAGATGTTTCACAAGGCTGTCTGAACGTGCAAAGCATTGTCATTAGTGAGGAGTGCTCGTTGGCTCCCTAATTACTTAAATTACAGATAAGAACTGATCAATGGTAAAAGAATTGTTGAAATAAATGGGAGTTGCCTACGAATCACGATAATCTCTGACGCGTTACCTTAACATGCAGTTTCGTTCATATAAAGTAATCTTAGCCGGTCATGCTTTTGTTCTTGTTGGTTTATTCCAGGTTTATTTTCATTTCTGTGACCCGTGAGTCATGTGCAATGCTGTCTTTCCTTGTGTGTATTGAGCAATTGGCCAGTTGGTAGCTCATGTTGTTAAGTGCGTTTTCGCGCTAATGAGGATCTCAGAGAGATTCCTGTAAATAATAGATTTGTAGTGTGTGTGTCAGTCATTAGAGTTTTTAAGGGTTTTTATTAATGTCATGCCCATATCCATAAACGTTGATTTACGTGATGATTGTTCGTGAGCACCGTGGCTGTTAACCCGTTGTGAACGAACGGTCATCCAAGTACTCATTTTCTCGTAGTTAGTCATCACGCGCACATAAAACTCAAATGCAAGGTAGTGGAACTAGGATCCACAATGTTATTATAAAGGGGGAGATCCGTTTGACTCCTCAAAGTGTTAGATATTCCTGTCAGGGAAAAATTCAGGGAGGATATTTTTTTTTATTATTGTTTGTTTATTTTCTTTTATGCACAATTAGTTATTAAATCTTGTTATTATCTTACGTCTTGTCTCCTTACTTTCTTAATTACAGTTTTTATCCTATGACCCTTGCCTCAGTAAAGCACGTTGTTTGGCGGACGTAAACACCACACTATGAACTGAGCGCGACCCCTTGATCAAGATTCTTGCATAAAACACTGCTATTCTGAAGGGTTCAATATATATTTGAGTTTATTTTGTTCCTGTCAGGGGAACAGGAATGTTCTAGATTTACCATTGAGGTGAGACATTTTAGTCGAAAATTAACTTAATTTTTTAAAGAACTGATTTGTTTTTGTCTTTTGAACATATTGTATTACACGAAAAATTCGGGATCAAAATACATGAAACTTTTCTAGTGTAATAATATCTCATAGAGAAATGGAAATACTTGTAGAGTTGTTGTTAAATCATTTGAGGGGCTTGGACACCTTGGTCATCAGCCCCGTGAAGTTGGGAGTGTGTTGAAGCTGTCTGGCAACCTGTATTGCTGTGATGATTGTAGTTGTGTGTGTAAATGTATCTGGGACAGGGATGGAGTAGACGCTCCGGGACTTGAGCAAGTTATTATCCCGGCAATTTCCTTTAGGGAGTGTGGCAAAACCCTGGGAAAAAACACACTCAGGATAACCGCTGTCATTACCGGGATTCGAACCTACGATAGCCGTACTTACCACAGCTGCCCTCACGGCCATGGTGCACGTTTGACGAGCGCGGCTACGCCGCGAGACGAAATTCTTCTAGAATTTGGCTTGAGTACCTATAACCCCTCCCATTGGCCGATCCTGGCTACGCTACTGGTATTACATTGTTAAACTAATACAATATTCATATATTAAAGTATCTACGTACCTGGTTCTTCTACTGTATATCAATATCGTTCTGTTCTCAGCAGGAACGTAGACATTATGACGCTTATCTACAGTACCTCTCCCTTCATATATATTATCATCGGTTGGAGCAACATATTCTTTACTATCTGAATGATAAAGTCTTGCGCAATAGTATTGCATTTTTCTTCTTGCTCACCAATAACCTTGGTACAGACACTTTTCATGGCTGAATTGTGAGGCCCCTGTCAGAAAGGGCCTGGTTTTGACTCACGACTGAGTCAAGAAATTTGTTGTTGATTGATTAGAGGCTAAGGAGACCTTGGGTATCAGCCTCGTGTATCTGGGCGTGTGTTCAATTTGTCTGATAACCTGTGTCATGTTGGTCGCTGTATCCGTGTGAGTAATTGTAATGATTATGCTCTAGGACTGTGGTAGGTGTCCCGGAAGTTGAACTACTCGTAATACGTACATAAACCTGACATTTGAATGGAGGGAGCGTGAGAAAACGACACTCAGGTTTGTCATGCTTGGTGCCAAACGTCGATCATAGACCAGCTGCAGCCCCCCTCCATCAATGTCAAGGTGTGCGAATTATTGTACACGGCTATGTCACGCGAATGGCCGGCCTTGTGTGTGTATTTGAGTCTTCAGTCTATTGACTGATTTGATGGAGCTTTCTATGACCCCCTGTCCCGAACTAATCGTATCATCTCTACACAGCTACCACACCTTACATCCGAGGCGTTCTGTTTAAGGGACACTGGGACTGAAATTTTAGTGAAATATGTGAAAAATATCGAAATTAGGCTTTTTCCATATTAATAAACCCCTATCCCTTGTGGATCAGATAGCAGTGTTTTTTTAATCCGAATTCCGCCCTTTTTAAAGCCCTAGCGTAGCTTTAAAATGCATGTTGTGTCCTTTAAACGCCCCAGCACAGTAAGTGTCCTGAATGTTCAGAGTCTTGGTACTTCTACAATCGAAGTATCGCAGCTGGTAAAACACCACAGGGTCATGACAAAATGGCTGTAAAGCTTTAAGAACACATATTTGTCAAGATTACGCCTGTTTGTCAAAGGCTGGCAACAGATGAGCTACTATCCAGATGCATCCGGGGTACTACTGAAAATCAGAATGAGTCTCTGCATTCTGTTATCTGGAGGAAGTGCCCAAAAGAGATTTTTATTTCACGGACGAGACTTGAAATTGCTGTTTGTAATTCTGTAGCAGAATTCATCATGGGGTGTAGTGCAACAACAGAGTTGTAATCAGGAATAAGACAAACTTCAGTATCTCTTGTCCCAGCACAAACACTTGAAAGATGTGACAGTCGCAGGAAGTATGTAAGTCCGCGGTCATAATTGGAGAAGCGAAAGGCATGTCGACGGAAGGTGAAACTGACGGAAATGAAGGAGGAGGCTGCAAAACAGAAGGAGGGTGTCACCTATGCTGCAGGACAGTCCTAATGTCCTTGGTAAGCTGAAACCTTGTAAATTTTGCATCATTTTAGAAAATTGCTGTTTTCTCTGATTCACTTTTTCAGGTATTCAAAATGTTACTCTCTTCATAAATCTTGTGATATTGCTTTCAAAATGGGCATTTATTATCTTCATTGCAATGACTATAAACCTGCGGATCGATTTTTAGATTGCACTTTTGGTCTGGCTGCAAAAAAAAATCAATCTGGAAAAATTCGAGATTTTTGGTAGAAAAAACTTGGATATGGAAAAAAAATTCTTGACCCTCATTAATGCAATTCAAAGTCGGATCCGTAGTTTTCTTCCAATTGTTTTAGTGCAATAGAATATTACCTAAAAGTTAAACTATCTTGATTTTATTGACGCGGCTGACCTTTATAAAACTTGAATAATTAGCACAATAAATGTACAAAATAATTAATATCTGAAGAACTAATCAACTTACAATGCTCACGTTTCCCACAGTAGTTAATAATATGACTATTCATATTTTATTTTTTATTTTTTTATTTAGTCAATTTACCCTCTAGGTTGGGGGTTCCCACGGACTCAGCGAGGGAACTCACCACTACCGCCTCTATGGGCAGTGTCCTGGAGCTTGGAACATCTGGTCGGGATGGATACAACTGGAGAGGTGTGATCAGCACTTCACCCAGGCGGCCTCACCTGCAAAGCGAACAGGGGCCTCATGTGGGAGGGGAAGGGATGGAAGATAGGGATGGATAGGCTAGGAAGAGGGAAGGAGGCGGCCGTGGCCTTACAGTAGGTACCATCCCAGCATTTTCCCGAAGACGAAGTGGGAAACCACGGATGGCTGAGGTGGGAATCGATCCCCCTCTACTCATTTGGGCCACCCGAGGCTGAGTAGACCCCGTTCCAGTCCTCATGCCACTTTTCAAATTTCGTGGCAGAGCCGGGAATCGAACCCAGGACCTCCGGGACGGCAGCTAACTATGCTGACCGCTACGCTACGGAGGCGACAGACATGACTATTCATAACCATATAAAATTTCAAATCTGTACCTCAGTTTATATAGAATTTGAAAATTTCAGTCCCAGTGTCCCTTAACATATTTTAACTTTTGTCTACTCCTACAGTTCTTGTCCTCGATTCTTCCATAACTAAGTTTGCTGTTCCTGAGTTGGTGTCTTAGAATGTATTCTACCAACCTATCTTTTCTCTTCATAAACAGTTGTCAGATACATCTCTCCTCTCCCACTAGTTTTAATGTCTCTTTATTTTTTTAAATCTATCTACTCATCTGATCTTAATCATTCTCCTGTAACACCACATTTCAAATGCTTCTATTCTCCTCTTTCTGCTGCGGCAACAGTCCAAGTTTCACTTCCATAGAGTGCCACGCTCCAGGCAAAGGATTTCAAAATGACTTTCTAATACAGAAATATATAATATTTGATGTTAAGATATTTCATTTATGTAGAAATGCTTTACTTGCCTGAGCCTACCTACCGGCATTAGGCAGCGTAAAGCGGGACAACAGCCCCGGGCCCGCAATGACAGTTTTCAAAAAAGAAAATAACAAATATAAAATATATGCCTATTTTTTCGTAGGTTTTAATAACCACAAACTTTGGATATGGACCAATTCATTGTTGCGAGTTGGCGATACCACTCACCAACCAGCTCGCTTTTCAAACCTAGCGGGGCAGTCATGTTTACATTCCATGTCTGCGGGGAGACAGGGATTTCCCAACTTGAGGCACAACGCTGTCAACTCTCCACCACCATAGCAGCAACTCACTTGGTCTCCACGGTCAGGAACAACCATTGGCAATAACCGCAGCAACAGGAGCAAGATGCTTCTAGGTTGGAGGACAGTTGAAATTAAATATGATAGTGGTAAACTAATAATAAGTTAACAGGCTATGGGTAAAAGCTGACCATGACATAGACACGAATGGAGCGCCTTTCCTGGCAGCACCGGGGGTGAAGACAGTCTGAGTTTAGTCTAGTTGGAATAAAATATAAAAAAAAACTTTACGAGCCTTACAGTAGTCACATATGATGTGTAACATCTGAGATAGAAGAAACCTCACATGAAATTGTTGATACACCGGTATTGTGTGTCTACTCCTTATCATTCCCGTTTTCCTGCGGGGTCGGGGATGAAATGCGATGAAAGTATTTGTGGCGGATAGTTTTTACGGCCGGATGCCCTTCCTGACGCCAACCTCACGAGAGGAGTCAATGAGAGTTGAAATAAATGATGGTGAATGAAAGTTGGTAAGGATGTGGAAGGAAGTGGCCGTGGCCTGTCAGAAGGTACCGTCTCAGCATTGTCCTGGAGTTGAAAATGGGAAACTAAGGAAAACCATTTCAAGGACGGCAAATTGTTGATACACCGGTATTTTATAATATTTTTGGCACAAATATTAATCTATTGTAAAAGGGAGTGTTTTACAGATATTGTAGTTTATAATACGGAACTCATTTTATTTGAGGTTTTGTAGCTTCCACCAGTACTAGCCTAAATAAAGAATACGATATGGAACAACTAGATTAATAGACGCGACACCGCTCATAACCTTAAATTCCCTATAAATAGGCCAACTTTCGAGTAAATGGAATGTGCACAGCAGTAGATCATGAAAGGCTTGCCCAGTTCCCGGAACTCTTGATTCACAGGCCAACACGTAATTTCACATAGGGTCTGTTAAAATTAGTCATATTGATATGATAAATATCGTTTAAAACGATAATCTGATAGCGAAATTATCTAACTCGTCCGGGATTCGAACCAGAGATCTCTAGATTCACAGTCAATGACGCTAACCCCAAGGCTATTTCGACCACACGAATATTAGGTACAAGATGGTGACTTATTTTCACGTACCAATAATACTGCATCACGGAATTAAGTTTCATTTATATTTTGCTTGTTTCGATAATGTTCCTGCGTGAAATTGAGTTTAAAATGCCTTATGAATAGGCCCTGTTGAGAGTAAAGAGAATGTGTTCAGCAATAGTCCATGAAGGCTTGCCTAGTTCGCGTATAAACCCAAGGATATATATTATGTTGATGACTGCATTACCGTATTGTGTGTTAATATTTGAATAGCCAATGTGCCGAAACATAATACCGGCAATGCCGACTACTTACAATATTTGATATTAAAGCATTTTATCATTTAAATACTGATACGAAGACTTCGAGCATGTGCCATGTGCTTTATTTCAATCACTTGACACCAGAGTTCGCATGAGCGTTTACCGTCAGAATGAAAGGGTCCAGCAATGTGATCCACTTCCGTCCCATTTTTCAAAATCACTTCCACAAATATCCAGCAACCGAGTGGAAAGATGTTACACATTTAAAAAACAAGAATTTCCGTGACGAACTAAAGAGCCTACTTTTCTTAAAATGTAAGATTGAAGCCAATCTACATAGACCTATCTAGAATAATAACGAAATTAAGTTGGTAATATCGAAATTTATAATTTGTTCGATACATACCTGGTATAATGTAGCCTAATAGAGCACCCCAGTTGGCAGCCCTGGTGACTGAATATATTCTTAGTTCCATCTCGTAAGGTAGAGAATACAAAATTTGGTTGAAGTCCAATGGATAGCATGGACGTTATATGCAGTAAGACATTTGATCTATCAGCACGCGTAAAATCATGTTGGCAACTATGTCATGCATATGTGTTGGTCAGAAATAATCTGAAATTTGACCTATCAGCAGGCTTAGAATCATGTTGGCAGCACTGACGTACATTAGTTACTGCAAATTAATCTAGAATGGCAAGTACTATACGTGTGCAAAGTTTAGAGGTATTGGCTTGCATACTTTCTGATGTAAGTTATTAATATTACAAAAAACAAATAGAGACAGCATTTATTAACAGTCGGCAGCCCTGGTTGCTCCTAAGAATACGCATAGTCATATCTGTTGTGGTACACATTGCACATACGAAATTTGGTTGAAATCCAATTGATAGAATGGAAGTTACATGTATTTAAAAGTTGGTCTTATCAGCAGGCGTAGAATCATGTTGGTAGCACTGACGTATATTACTTACTCCAAATTAATCTAGAATCTCAGGTACTATACGCGTGCATAGTTTAGAGCTTTCGACTTGCATACTTTCTTATATATTGCTATTGAGCATTTATTATCTGTTGGCTGCCCTGGTGGCTCTTAATAATACGCTCAGTCATATGTGATTATGTACACATAGTACATACGAAATTTGGTTGAAATCCAATTGATGGCGTAGAAGTTATAAACATTTGAAAATTGGACTTATCAGCAGGCTTAGAATCATTTTGTCAACACTGTCATATATGGTCTCCTGGAAAATAATCTGAAATATTATTATCTATAGGTGTGCCAATTTTGGAATAGCTCCCATTTATACCCTCCAAGATATCCAACATGGAGCTCAAATTTCAACTGCGGGTTTTCAGCAGATGGTAGCACTGACGTCATTATCAAATATGGCGTTGAGATATTCAGGTATAGGTCCTTACTCATACCAAATTTGGTTTCGATTACTGCAGTCGTTTAGGAGTTGATAGGGGGAGGGGGGGGGTGCACACAGACAGACAGACGGAAGGACAGACAGACAGACAGACGGACATACACACATTTGCCCGGATCGATCTCATAAGTCTACTCTTTCTTCATTTTTTGCGAAATGTTAAAAGTAGGCTAAAAATAATATAGTATGGTGGATCAAACCAAACGGACTAGATTCAGAGGTCATTGCGGCCAGAGCAAAACAACTGACGGTATCTTTTCAAACCACCCGGAACATATTACAAGAAAAGGGTCTTTTCTATAAATACCAAAATTCATCACCACATCACTGTCGACCAGCCGGTATACCTCTATGTGTCAGAATGCCTCTTCCTCCTCAGAAATGTGCGGTTTCTAAGTTAGAGCAAAGAGATAGAAAGATTCTCCACAACATACTTGCTTCAAACTACAAAAACGGGATCTACGTAAGAATATCCAGGCAATAAATCTATTCTAAGACAGAGAATATCACAGACACAATGAGCAAACGCAGGGCTCGCTTCTACGGTCACTTGCTACAGATGGACGACTCTAGATGGACAAGACGTATATTTAACAATTTCGACTCAAAACCAAAAACATCAGTTACCTGGTACGTTAACGTCAAGAAAGACCTCCAAGAAATGGGCCTACGACCAAATGACGCGCTCAAACGAGACCGTTTCCCAACAAGCATCGTGACTTTAGGGACTTTGCGAGGTGAGAAATGAACAACCGGTGCCAAGTGGTCGGATGAACGCTGTGCTCGACACACCAAGCTAATAAAAACTTACTGGATGAATCGTAAATAGAATAAAAGCCAGAATGTACAGTGGAAAGTATCGTGGTCCCTAGTTGGCCGAATAGCGAATAATAAATAAATAAATAAATAAATAAATAAATAAATAACGTATGGCCTCGGTGGCGGGTGCAAGCTTTGTTATTTGATGCCTACAAGGCAGCTTGCATGTCAAATTTTGTCCTTCCTTGAGTACTATGAAAGTCAAGGAGGTTAGATTTAGCCTGCACTCGGAGGCCCCGGGGTCGATTCCCGGCTCCGTCAGGGATTTTATAAACTGACGTGTGGGCCGGAACGGGGTGCACTCAGCCTCGTGAGGATGACTGAGTAGATGTCCGACAATGAGGCAGCGCCCCGATCACAAAAACCAAGATTAACGGCCGAGGGGACTCGAAGCGGTGATCACGCGTCACCCCAATATCTGCAGGCCAAATGGCTGGGCAGCGGTCGTTTAGTAGGCCTAGGTTCTTCAAGGGCTCTAGTGCCAGGGGTTATTAATATTATTATTATTATTATGAAATAATAATAAGTTAGCGGGCTGTGGATAAATGCTAACAAAAGCATGACATAGACACGAGTGCAGAGCCTTTCCTGGCAGCACCGGAGACGAATACAGTCTCTTTCTGTCTGAGTCTATCCTAGCTGATCAGATCAGAGACTGGGTGTGGCATAGACGAGGGGAGGAAGGAAGGCATATCTTTCATCTTTCTTTGTTTTGCTATCTGATAATGTATTAAACATTGCCTTTTTTAAGCATAACAAGTAGTTCCGTTCCGTGATGAACTAAAGAGCCTAATTTTCTTAAAATATAAGAAGAATAGCAATGGTTGATCAACGCGTATGGAGAGCTGCCTAGAATAATAAATTTAACTAGATAATGAAGTTGATAATTCTGGCATTTGTTATTGGCTTCATATGCCCAAGGGGGCGATCGGCCAGTAACCATCCCCAGTTGCATCTGCTGACAAAATGTTCAGCTCCTAGTCACTGTCATTGCGACGGTAGAGGAAGAGTCCGTCGATGAAGCCGAACTGGGAGAATAACAATAAATAAATATATATATACAGTAGGCTTGAGGCCTTAATTTGTAATCATCCCCGAGTTTTATTGTGTACCCGCTTATGCATGTTCGCGATTGTGCAGTATGTTTTCCCCGCGTTAAATGGAATTCACCTGGCGGAGAAATACTGCAATATAAAGTGTACTGTAGTTCTTCATTTCGACACTAGTTGGCAGATGATCATTTCCAAACGGGAAGCGTCGGGTAGACAATGCGCCTCCACGGCAGACTTCACTACTTCGAAGTGAATGCCGTGCTTGTGAATCGTTTCCCATAGCTCTATTAGATGGCGCTCAGGTGCCAACGTGAAACTTCATGCGCATTTGGGGCCGACTGAATGTCATTCTTTATGCCAACGCCATATGGTGCAGTGGGAAGGGAAAATACGTATTTACCGTCAAATGTCATTAATGCCCGAGCATTATATTCCAGTGTACTTGACTAGATATTGAACTGAAAGTACAGAGGTTGGAGGTTCGACCCCGGTGCTAACAGCGGGAATCCTGCGTTCGATATTTCAAATCGTACGTCATCTACCCCAAATCCTGACCTCAATAACAACAGTTACACACAAAACGACATTCACCAAGCGGGTAACTTAGTGCGTTAAGGGAACCGGGTAGTGTGGAATGACCAAAAATAGCATTTATGGTTTTAGGTTCATAAAATGCTCCATTCTTTCCCGATTACACCAACATATAACACATTGGTATATAAACCATATTTGAGGTCATTATTGATATTGCCTACGTCAATAACATGTAGTGAAACAAGATGTTCAGTAAAGAACATATAGCCTACTTTCTCCTAAATGTATGAGTATAGTTATAACTCGTTGTTATTATCAAAGAGTATAATAGAACTATTCTTTGTTGAAGACCTTAGAAACGATTTACCTCTACCAAACGCCACGACCTAGATAAAAACTGCTACCATCATTGAAGAAAGAAAGAAAGAAAGATAAGAATATATCAAGAATGTTATGGATCTGGAGACATAATCGACCGGACTGGCGGCGTGGCTCAGCGGTAACGTTCTCGCTTGCTGGGCCCTAGGTTGCAGGTTCGTATCCTGGCGCAGTCAGCTGGCATTTGAGGGTGCACAAATGCGAGGGAGCCGTGTCAGTACATTTACTGGCACGTTAAAGATCCCCTTCGGGCCAAAATTCCGGCACCCCGGTGTCTCTAAAAGCAGCAGTAGTTAAAAGGGATGTAAAACCAATAACATTATTATTATTATTATTACGACCTGCCGTGGGCAACATCCAACTTTGAGTTGAGGCATGTCTTTACACGTCTGGTTGTGCATGGCTTTCACAACCCTAATTGAATTAACAAATCTTTCCATGACCCTACAGAGACGTGTGTATACAAACTATGTGGATATTTTCGATAATATAATCCTAACAGAGCGAGTGCATTCTAGCGGCCAGAATAAGAAACTTTTCAATAAAATCTGGAAGTTACCTTTTTGGCAGCTAGATGTCTCGAGTAAATCTGCTGGCGAATTATGTTTTAATTAAATATATATTTTACACCATAATGTGGACAATATAACGCTTAATAACATTTTCAAGTAACGCAAAATAGGCTGTTACAAACCCTTTAAAATAAAAAGTTAAAATGTATCGTAGTATCAACTTGTCATTCTTCAAATTCGATGCGCATAGAATGATAATGGTATAGTAATCAATGGATCCCCACGTAGACTAGTCGGGACATCTAGTGGTGAAATATCGAACAATATAATCCTAACAGAGCGAGTGCATTCTAGCGGCCAGAAGAAGAAACTTTTCAATAAAATCTGGAAGTTACCTTTTTGGCAGCTAGATGTCTCGAGTAAATCTGCTGGCGAATTATGTTTTAATTAAATATATATTTTACACCATAATTTGCACAATATAACGCTTAATTTTAAAACATCTGAGTCATTACAAAACAATAAACATATAACATTTCAAGCAAAAAAACTAGCTCTGATCGGGTTTGAACCATAGGAACTGAGCGACAGGCTATCGCTCTACCACTGAGCTAATTGTGTCAACGAATATCGTTCTATTTAAAATGACTTACATAGAACTTGTTAGCAAATAATGATTTATACTAAACGATTTCATCACTGGAGTATATTATTTATATATAAAGCATTTCATACAAAGTTTATTTATTTTTTATCAGTACGCTATATTGCATTCAATACTCAAATTAGTGAAATATAAGTCAGGCACAAGATATCCGCTGCCATCTTGTCTTATTAATGAATCAGCTGAGCTTTTTAAAATCACGTCTGCACTATAGTATTACAAAATAAACTTTTAATTTCGTACGTGCCTCTTCCTTTAGAACAGTTAAAACGATTCTCGGCTCGATAATCGGAACTGGTGGGTCCCATGATATGGATTATAAAGTTTGCATAATTCGCACGGCCGCCATCCTGAAATGGTATGGCGGACGACCTTGTAGTTTGGTCACAAGACGCATCCTATACGAAGGTATGTTGTTACCAAATTTGGTAGAGATTGGATGATTTGGTTAGTCGTTATTTGATTTTACGTTTTGAACGTTTGAGTGGCCGCCATTCAGTTTTAGTAAAGATGGCGGCGATATAAAACATGACACTGAGGTGTCCTTTGCTAGTGCTACCTTTGTACCAAATTTCGTTCAATTCGCATTCACCGTGTTCGAATTGATAGGGGGGGACAGACATTCAGAGTACACACACAGACTCACACACACACATACACACACACAGACTCACACACACACATACACACACACAGACAGACACACAGACAGACACACTTTTTTCGCCCTGTGTTGATCTCATAAGTCTACGGCAAGACCCAGAACCCAAACGAAAGCTTGAATACTTGTATTTGGGAGCGTGTGCCTAAAAGTGTGTTTGTGGGGCTGCATGTATTGAATATCGGGGTATCGGTACAGGCGCGGATTCATGGGGGAGGGGGGTCACGGGGTCATGACCCCCCCCCCAAAAGGAGACCAATTTTTTTTCCAAACTCAAAAAACGAAAACACAATAACCAGACAAATAAAACTTAACGAATTTTAACTGAAAAACAGTTTTTTATTTTATTTTATTCATTACTGAAAATATCTTTATTGCAATTATTATGTTCTGTTACAACTGTACATATTTACAACCTCATACCTGTTATATAAAAACGATTATTTATACAACAAAATCAACTCGTCTATTTTGTTTAGCAAACCTTGTGTTTGCCGAATCGATGTTTATAGTGATGTCACGATGAATGTGCAGCAATGCACGGATAGGAATTTGGGGCTTTTTTTCGCAACAAAAATGTTTGCCAACGTCCAAACTGCAAGCTTGGTTGGCAATTTAAGCTGTGACATTCTCCCTTTGTCGGTACCAACTCGACTTGCCGAAACTGTAACGTACCTTGATACTTTTCTCGAAGCTCGATGTAAAAGTCGCAAAACACGCCGTTGCAAATTGTACGAATCATTTTGGTGCGCTAAACGCATCAAATTTCTATCCATGTAGCTTGCAATAGCTTGCAAAAAAATTGGTCTGCATTTGTACGTTTGGTTGTTTTGTGATTGCGTTTTAGTGATACCATTTTTCTTAACCATTTCGATTCTCTGACCCCTCCCCAAAGCCAAACTCGAGATTCGCGCCTGTATCGGTACTAGATGGAGTTATTAGTTTTAAAGATGAGGAACTGGCACGGATCCGGGTATTAGAGGAAATGGGCATCACTTTGAAGAATTTCTTTGGCGAATCGATCGTGAACCCTCGGAAAACACTTCCAGGATGTCTGAGGTAGGAATCAAATCCGCCTCTTCTCAGTTTTGCCTCACGAGGCTGAGTGGACCCCGTTCCAGCCCTAATGCCAGAATTTTATTTCTTGGCAGAGCTGGGAATAGAACCCGGGCCTCTTCGGAAACAGCCAAAAATGCTAGCCACTTTGCATATATTATACCGACAGAGCAACTGAATATTCATCCAAGGATAACAGAAGACGACTATGAAGAAGAAGACTATTATTGCCCTGGATTATTTAAAATCTTGGGTAAGATCGTACGCAACTTCAACCTCTTTTTTCTCAAAACACAATTCTGTACCTCAAACCCAGACTTACGTAAGTCCAAAAATTACGATTTTCAGGTTATTACATCATTGTAAGTAAAATTTGATTCTACATCAAGCCATAACAACTTAAGTCCAGGGAAACATCGCGTTTTGCATTTACTAAGGGTTGTAAGAACATAAGTTCCAACCTATGATTGAGCCAGACAAACTTAAATCCACTTACGTTATTGTGGTTCTGAGGCTTTAAGAATACATTAACACGCAAGTCCAAAGCTATACTTACGTTAGACTGGCTGGAATATTCATGAGTAACATACTCTCAAGTCCTGATAAGTTCCTTATACGGAAGAAGAAGAGACTAAGCGGCAAAGAGTATATTAAGGGGAGAGTCTGGTGGAAATACCAAAATCTAGACTGCATTAGGTACACACTTGAAACTTTGCACACAATTCAAGTTGGTTTAGCCTACTTACAACACAAAATTTAGAACCAGTATGTTGAATAGTTTTTCAGATAATTTATTTTTCCATCAACATTTTTCACAAAAATGGTAATCTAGTAAAAAAGTTCCTTGTATTATAGTTTTCATTGTAGGCACTTGTTTTTTTTACAAGTTCATCTTGTTATTTGAAATGATTTCAAAGATGATTTTTTTAAATTATACTGATACATACAGAGATATTAATTATTTAGTATGGGTTACTTAATTTTTCACAAAAATTTCAGGTTTATAATTTATGATTAATGAAAATTAGGTCTTGTTTTAGTTTTTGCTTGAAAACTCTCTTTGAATCTTTACATAACCTATCAAGGAGTAACTGTGCAAGTTTACAAGACAATTGGGTAAGAACTGTTCTGCAAGGAGCAATTTAATCACTAAACAACGTTAAAAGAAGTTTTGGAGAAAAAACAGTTTAAAGTTCCAAGGCACTTATAAGCTGCCTAAAACTCTCCTGCACCATATGTGGACCCTACCTTCTTCTTCAGGAACTCTTCTTAAGTTCCAATTTCGTCCTCACTTTTTTGGACTGTTCAGAACACCTAGTTTTGGATAGGTAGATACGTTGCCTCTCTCGTTGTCCACTGATGTTTCTTGCAATGTCACTTATTTCTCCTCCTGAGACAATTTTCCGAGCTTCCAAGCTAATTTCGCACCCCCTGTGTTGAACTGGCTTACAGCTGACACACCAGCATATTCCCAGTCGTTTCTTGGACACACATTTTGTTTTAGGGCATTTTGACCACACTGAGGTACATGGGCACCCGCAGGGAGGGGCAAGGTGGGGCCGTGCCCCCCCCCCCTCCCCCTCCCCCCTGGAGCTCCGAGAATGTTGATATTCGATTGGTCACTGTCACCAGTTTATTTCATAAATTGAAGTTTCTGATAATCAATTGTCAAATGTTACAATAGAACACTTCTTTAATGTTGCTGACATAATATTTAGCCTATTTATAATCAAAAATATATGGTTCTAATGATGTTGTGCACTAGATCACCAATGGAAACATAGCTCCATTTTTCAATATGGTTATGCTTAGTGTAAATACCGAATGTTTACCCAACACTATCAAAAGTGGTTAGTCTGGCTACTACTTTCGCCACCTCACTTTGGCAGTGACGATATGAAAGCACGTTCTGGAGATATTTTTATACATTGCAACACCAATAGCGGATTTCATCCCCTAAAACGAGGTTTTCTTTGCTGACTAGAAAAACACTGGTCCCTTAAGGTCGCGCTTACAATATAGGGTCATTTACTGTATTCAGGCCCGTAATTACGGGGGAACAAACAGGGCAGCTGTCCAGGGCGGCAGGTTTTAGGGGAGGAAAAACATCTTGAAAACTGTACAAAACCGCTTGGGCATTAAACGCCAAGTTATTAAAGATTGACCCCTCCACACACACACACATATATATATATATATATATAGCCTAACGGAAATTATTCATTGTCGCACATTTGCAATGTTGATTATTTAAGGACACTCAAAACGGGATTGTGTTAGTCATCTTGGTGTTTTTGCTTTTTATCTGACTTGAATGTGAAATTGGACTAATGAAATTCTAATCTTGTTTGTAAATGGCAAGGCAGGAAGGAATCCCTTGATATTTAAATAATTGGTGGGTGATTTATTTATTTTTTTCCTTTCTTTACGCTTGGATTTAAGTGCCAGGAGTGTCCGAGGACATGTTCGGCTCGCCAGAGTTTGTAGCTGCTTCTATGTGGACACCCATGGGGTGAGCTACAAGTACCGTCACGTGTGGAGTTTTGTCTGGGGAGGAAAGTGTGAATGTAAGGACGAGGAATTGGAAGGTAGCGGCTGTGGCCTATAGTTGGGGACCAACCCCGGCATTTGCCTGGAAGGAAGATGGGAAACCACAGAAGACCATCTTGAAGGTTGCCGGCGGGGGGATTCGTACCTCCTCTCCTCACGGATGTGAGCGACTGCCTGCAGCCACGTCGTAACGACCACGGCAAACTCATCCGGTTTTTGCCATTGACTGTGTTTGGTATCTTTTAAAATTTAAATATAAATTATTTGTATTAGACTAAATTTTCTTTCAATTTATAATTTTATTAAACGCATATTTATAGTGTTTGCCACTCACAGTTAAATACACGCTCAGTGACGAAACAGACCCATATATTAAGGAGTCTTTAATAAATCTACATATTTTAAGTCGGGGGTAGCAAATATTGTTTTATTTTTATTTCTTTTGCCCGGGGCTTCAGGAGCCCTAAATACGGGCCTGACTGGGTTGTACACTCGTCTAATTTTGCGTCGTTCTGCCTTACTGCGATCGTTATTCGTGCTGCGAAATGCCGTCTATTTTTATACAAGGTGTACCATAGTACTGTGGTCCATTTCCTGAGAACAGAGCAATTATTGCTACAAATGAACAGCAATCTACCATTGTTGTAGATTCTTAACCTGTAGTGTTAAGTCTTCTACGATCGAAGCAATTTACATGCTAATAGTTAAATAGTTCTGCGGTGTTTTTGTGCCGTTATCAAAGCGACGGAGATTCGCACTCTCAATCGAATGTAGACGGTAGATCAGTAGAGACAAAATGGTGAATTCAATACTGATAGACGTCGTAATGTTGTAGGCTATATGATTCCAATGGAATCTTCTTGGTTGGTTAGTTCTTAAGTTTAGGAGCTGCGACAACGCGGTCATGTAGCCCCGTGTACTTTGGTTGTGTGTAGAATCTGTCTGATAACCGGTGTTAATTGTGATGACTGTATTAGTGTGTGTTATCAAATTCAAGTAAGGACTGCAGACTTTTGAATTTTTCGTATAGTTCCTACATTTGCCGCCAAACGTCACCGTCAACGACTACTAGTTCAGAACTTAGCTCCCAGACGCCACCGCAGTCGGCTCTTGGTAACGAACGTCTTATTGCAAGGCAATTTTCGATGCGCAACATGTATCCTACTTATATGAGTGGAGAAGCTAATTTAATCCTAATTTTATTGGTCTCATAGTCGTATTGACCGACTGAAAGTTACAATTCAATATAGATTAATAAGGTGATAAAGCCAAAGTTCAAAGGGGGATTGATAATAATGTGCTTCTGGAAGAAGAAAATTACAGAACAGACATTTGCAGGCTCGTAACTCAAGGAACATTTATGTGACATTCTTAAGTACGAATTTATAATAGTTAAATGATCCTGCGATGTTTGTGTCGTTTTCAAAGCGATTAAGTATGAAGTACATGATTTAGTGAGTTTTATATATTTTACTTAACGGTCAGCAATAATCAAAGGAAATAATTTCTTTCTAAAACAAAAATTTGCTAAAACCTCGGGCGTCACAAGTACGAGTAACGTACAATATAAATGTATCATTTCGCACAAAATTCATTGTGCTAAGAAGAGCAAGGCGAAGGAGAAAAGTGATGGATCCGCTGTAACGGCCAGTAAACTAGATATTTGGAAACAGTGCTATTTGAATTATTAGGCAGATTCATAGCGGTATGTAGGGATATTTCCACAGTTTAATTTAACTCAGTAATTTGGAAATATCTGAAAATATGTCCTCCAGTTACCGTATTTAGAAAATGGCGAACTGGATTTACATTAGCATTTTAATGAACTGCTTGATTTTTATATTATTGTCGATACATGGTGATACCACTATTAGACTACTTTTCACATTTTGCAAAAATGAGGAAAAAGTAGACTTATGTGATCGGGCAAATGTGTGTCTGTCTGTCTGTCTGGCTGTGTGTGTGTCCCCCCTATCAACTCCTAAACGGCTGCAGCAATCGAAACAAAATTTGGTAGGAGTAAATATCTATACCTGAATATCTCACGGCCATATTTGAAAATGATGTCAGTGCTACCAACTGCTGAAAAATCGCAATTGAAATTTGAGCTCCATGTTGGATATCTTGGAAGGTATGAATGGGAGTTATTTCAAAATTGGCACACGTATAGATAGTAATATTGCAGTTTAATTTCTAGCAGGCCATACATGGCAGTGTTGCCAAAATGATTATAAGCCTGCTGATAGGTCAAAATTTTAAATGCATATAACTTCTACACTATCAATTGGATTTCAACCAAATTTCGTATGTGCTATGCGTACATGACTGAGTGTGTTCTTCAGTGCCATCAGGGCTGCCTACTTTTAATAAATGCTCTCAATTGTTTTAAATCCAAATACCCATATATCAGAAAGTATGCAAGCTGACAGCTTTAAACTATGCACACGTATAGTACCTGACATTCTATATTAATTTGGAGTACCGTATATACATCAGTGCTACCAACATGATTCTAAGCCTGCTGAGAGGTCCGACTTTAAATACATGTAACTTCCATACTATCAATTGGATTTCAATCAAATTTCTTATGTGCAATGTGTACCGTAACAGACATTACTATGCGCATTATTAGCCGCAACCAGGGCTGCCAACTGTTAATAAATGGTGTCTCTATTCGTTTTTCTTAATATCAATATATCAGAAAGTATCCAAGCCAACAGCTCTAAACTTTGCACACGTATACCCGACATTCTAGATTAATTTGGAGTAACTTATAAACGTCAGTGCTGCCAACATAATTCTAAACCTGTTGATAGGTCCAATTTTAAAATGCATGTAATCTATACTAACTAATGGATTTCATTAAAAATTGACACAACAATAGATCATATTATTTCAGATTATTTCTGACCAATACATGTATGTCATTGGAGCCAACATGATTTTACGCGCGCTGTTAGATCCAATGTTTAACTGCATGTAACGTCCATGCTATCCATTGGACTTCAACCAAATTTTGTATTCTGTACCTTAAGAGATGGAACTAAGAATATATTCAGTCACCAGGGCTGCCAACTGTAGTTCTCTATTAGGCTACATTATGCAAGGTATACAGTATTTCGAAATAATTCGAAATTTCGATATTACAAACTTAATTTCGTCATTATTCTAGATAGATCCATATAGATTAATCATTGCTATGGATCTTTAATTTTAAGAAAAGTAGGCTCTTTAGTTCGTCACGGAACTTCTTGTTTTTTACTTGTTTTTAAGAACTGAACGTTATGACAATAAATCACAAAAGAAGAAACGCAAACTTCCATGGACAAAAATTGTGAACTAAAAACAAATCATTCCTCCCAATCTTGCAATAAAGCAGCCAACGGTTTCAGACCAGTCAAATAATGAACTTAACGAAGCAAGTGGGGAAAAGGAAGGGAACTTTCCTGAGGATGACTCATCCGATCTAGATTAGTAATTTTGGTTATAATCTGCAGATTTTTCATCCTTTAAAACCATAACACCATACGATATTGGTACACTTTTTGTACAGATTTCTTTCAATATTAAAAATATTGTTACAATGATTGTTGTGTAGTGTTTATTAACACACCTTGTCTTAGTGCTAAGTCCTAAACCTGGTTTTATATGTACAGCCAATATAACACAAGTCCAGTCTTAAGTCCTAAAATGATTTTATACGTACAGCCAAAACACGTAAGTCCAGTCCTGACTGAATATTGCGTTAATTCTAAAGGAAATACCAACAATACCAATATTGTCAGTAGTTTTTTGCTGGCTAATTCAAGTGTTAGCTCTGCAGTCAGATATAGTGTTCATTTTCTACAGTGTTTATGCTGTCCTGAAAAGTTGGCATAATGTGACTGGTTCCGAGGTACAGAATTTATGATAGGTTATGTACCTTTTTCTAGGGAACTACAAACTGCACAATCCTCAAATTTCTACCACATACAGAGCAAGAACCTCTACATGGCCTTTAGCAGAATGGCTTCGAAACCATTAGGAGTTATTGAGATAAGTTATGAAAAATAACCAAATTGTCCATTGCAAAATGCTCAAAAAGTTTGCTCGTGGAGATTTCTTTTTAGAAATCAACCATCAAGCTTTGACGTATACGTACAGTGACAGTTTTGTCATCGCCTTCAATTCTTTTCCTCCACATCGGTTATAGAGAGTCTGGAGCTTTACAAAGTCAACCCTGTTATAGTGTACTTCCTGAAGAGCGTAATGGTTTCATGGGTCACTTTCCTCCTAGTTGCAGTGGGTGACACTCATATAACATCTTCGTTGATACCGATTCGCTGGGGAAATTTCCAAGGAGTCTCGATGAGTCCACTCTTGTTTATGTGGCTTTGAATTTCCTCTCGCAACGTCTCAACAGTAACAGCTGCGGTTTAAGTTGTAAGGGTAATCATGATCAAGCGTACACAATGAACCAACGTCTTTACATGGATGAGATTAAACCGTAATCATCAACTGAAATACACCTGCCATACCTCATCTCTATCACTCAGAGCCTTTCATCAGATATCCATATGGAGTTTGGTTTTAATAAGTGCATAAGAGACTGTTATCAGAGACTCGCACTCTGCACACGGAATGCATGTTGAAGAGAAACAGAGAAGTATTCAGCAGTTTCTGGAAGGTGCATTTTTCAAGTACCTTGTGTTTCCCCGCCTACACGTCTCAGGCATATTGATATCAAGAAGTACATCACTGAGCAGTATACGTCACGACTTCGCAGTGTCCTCTCTTCAAACTGAGCGCTAAACATCTCATTTAAATAGTTAAACACCATTACAATACCTGTAGTCACATACTCATTTAGTATCATCAGATCAAACTGAGCTGCAAGATCTCCAGAGAAGAACATCGGTGATTTTATCACACGATCGTATGCTCCAGCCGAAATGAGCAACAAAATGCCTTAATCTACCTCGGAGGTAGAGGACTGAACCTCCATACAAACAAGTGTCCACTCTGCGATCTATTTTTACACAACAAACGAGAAGCATCGCGATGTATTTTCAGTTGATGATAACTACGCACCGCTGTCATCTTTAGAATCATCAGTTTGTGAAGTGAAAACTATTGAATACAAAATCGTGAATTTGAAAAAGAGGCGCTTCACGAGAAGTTTCCACATAGGTTGGACCTGCCTCAGACCGACAAGTTAGTGTCGCACGCATGGCTGACAGGTCAAGAAAATATTTTGTTGGTGAGAAACGAATTGATCGGAAATGATAGATTGTCGGTTGATACCCACTCGGCCCTCTTTACGAAAACAGAGTAATTATTTTGTTGTAGCTATTCAAGACCAAGTTATTGCTACTCCAAGCTATCCTAACTATTTATCATTGATGATCTGGCAACTGAGAGCGAGAAGTGTCGCCTCTGGCATTTTTAATGAGGCCATCCAACATAATTATATCAGGATGTTCCCACCTTGCCAACACTGAATGCAAACATAATCTCGATCAAGTTACCAACTTTATCCAGCAAAAACTGGCTTTGAAGTACAAAATTCTAGGAAGCTCCTTTCCCTATTGGAAATAAGCACCGTCCGCTTATTATAATTAATATTATTATTATTATTAGCTTGCCACGGTGGGTGAGTGACTATCATGTCGGATTACTAACCCTAAGCTTGCAGGTTCGCTCCTGGCCGTGGTAAGTGGTTTTTGAAAGGCGGCAAAAATGACGACACGCATGTCATACGATATTGGCATGTTAAAGAACCCATTTGAATTCAGTAGGCCGTGTTAATAATAGCAAAATTAATCTCGGGATTTTCCGCCAACACCAAGTTCCTCATTTCTCTACTAGAAAACGCTATAAAGTCAAGGAGTTTAGATATCTAACCTCCTCGATTTTCATAGTCAAGGAACAACGAAATTCGACATGCAAGCTACCCTCTGGGTGTCAAATAACAAACCTTGCACCCGGCACCCGAGGCAATACGATATTATTATTGTTATCATTATTATTGTTAATACCATCCGCAGTACTTGAAAATGCCACTCACAAGCTCTACTGGGACAGACGCGTTGTGACAGATGTATGGTTGGTTCCTTAGTTTAGGGGCTGCGACAACGCGGTCATGTAGCTCCGTGTACTTTGGGTGTGTGTAGAATCTGTCTGATATTCGGTGTTAATTGTGATGACTATATTAGTGTGTCTTATCTGTAATTCAGGTAAGGACTGTAGATTATCAATTTCAAGTATGGCAGTTCCTACTTTTACTGCCAAGTGCTACCGTCAACGACCCTAGCTGTGAACTTGGCTACTAGATGGCACTGCAACCAGCACCTGGCGACAAACGTTGTAACTTAGAGCGTTAATCAAATCTAACTTACAAATTTTAGCTCCAGAAAATTGTAGTTAGTGGAAGTTTCTTTTACATGTCATAAATCTATGATATGGTCCCGTCGGCTTTACTTCACCTCCGAAGTAAGGCATACTGAGGAATTTTTAACGCTCTAAAAATACCTTGACTTCGGCTGGGTTCGACCCCGCGATCTTGGGCATAGAAGCTCAGCATGCTACCAACTACGCCACCGAAGCCGCCTTGTGACAGATTTTTCCGTCAGTAACAACCGGCCAGATATCATTTTCGTCAATAAGAAACAATAAAGGCATTACTGTTATACTTAGGGTCCCAGATTTTTGGTTTTAGCGCTATTCGCGAAATTTTTCAGTGAACATATATATGTTATCACAACTATATATTGACCCCCAATATGTCATTTTTCTCAATTTTGAAGCCACGAAATATCGCGAAATATAATTATATTGCGAAATATTTTATTTTTGCCCTCAAATGCGAAATACGAACGAAATTCTGGAATTAAGAATTTTTGTTTTATATATTTACTTTATTAAAATAGTTTTTCTGTCTGTCGTTGGATAGAAAATAAAATAAACTTAAATCTAGGCCTTAATGTTTCATAAGATACGGGATAACTGTCTTCTCGGGCCTGATTGGATGAAGGGGCAAGCCAATCACGTTCACGAATCGACTCGTGGCATTAATAGCTCGCGTTGTGGACAGAATCGATTTACATTCACCATCGACTGCATAGAACGTTCGGCCAATCGATTTGTTGAACTTTAGTATTATTTGATTCAAGCTTTATAACTGTCGAATACCACGCGTACGCGTTACGCACATTATATCAACAAACTATTATCCCAGAGGAGAGTATCGTCAAATTTCAAGCATAGAGGCTAAATTTAAGCTTTGCCATCTGTATAATGTTCTTACACGTTACGAAAATTCAAACATAACCTCCAATGTTCGGCCATCGAAGTATTTAAACGATCGATACAAATCATGCACCCTGCACTGGAAACCACTTTCGATAATCAGGCACTGCGCACACCAATACGCGCTACCAATCAGACTCTACAGTTTCTCCTCGTTTTTCCATGCGGTGTCGTGCTTTGTTGTTCTGTGTCGTCGTGTTTTAATCGTGCGTGAGATTTTTTTCGTGGTTTGAAATAATGCCCAAAACAAAGTTTGTGTCTGTTTTTACGAGAGCCGAAGAGTACCGGAACGAAGGTTTCTATGTTTTAGATAAATTCTAAATGTGCAAATTCTGCAATGTTAGAATAAATTGGGAGAGAAAAGACACGTGTGAGAAGCATTGCAAAGATTCTGCAGTTCACAAGAAAAGAAAAAAAGAAGATTCCAAAGAGTCACTTAGGAAACAAATCACACTTGTAGAAACTCTGAATGCTGCCAAAAGACTTAGGACAGACAAGGAATAATTCGTACTAAGCACAACAAAGGCCTTTGTGCAAGCTAATATACCATTGGAAAAGCTTGATCATCCTGATATTCGAGAGTGGATGAACAAATATATAAAAGGTAATGTACTGTATTTTATATTATGTAGCCCTACTTAGTTTAGGCTAACAGTTCCTAATTAAAATAACAATATATTAATTGTATCACCTAAACATACAACAGCTCAGTTCTGGTAAGGGATTACATTTCCAGTAGTATCATTTTATAATTTAATTATATTACTTTTAGTTAATATGAATTGAACACAATCAAGGTACGAAGATAGGAAAATCTATAAAAGTACTGGGAGGACTGCAAGGTTCAAACAGTTGCTTCGAATAGATTGACTAGAGTGATCTTATGCGGTCATTAAAGAAGAAATATGAATTAATTACTATTAGCTTGAACAGTAGTTTGTAAAGATATTAGTTGTTGGAACATGAACTAGTGCTTTGCTTTGTAATTGCTTCAGGTGCTGGTGATCTCCCACAAGCTGATACATGCCGAAGGAAGTATGTTCCAGAATTAAAGGAACAATATGAGTTGGATGTTGTGGAAGCCATCAAAGATAAAAAGATTGTTATCCACTGTGATGAAACGACCAACAGGAACGGCAAGGCAGAATTTATAATTCTATTTAGAATACTTCCCAATGGTTTTCAGACAACAAAGTTATTTGTAGTGAGCGTCACTGAACTTGAATCAGCAGATTCACAAACCTGTTGTCAAGGTATCGTAGATGCGATGTTACGATACTGGGTGCAGTATTGTAATGTGGTAGGTGTGGCAACAGACAGTGCAAGGTACATGACCGAGTGTGTCGGTACTTTGAAAGGATTGGTTTCTGGGGATTTGGTTCACATTCAGTGCTGGGCACACAAGTGGGACTTGGTTGCAAAGTTAGTGCCAAATCATCTGCTCAGTCTCAATAAATGTGTGTCCATGGTGAAAGTGGCTTTTAAAAATGCGAGGAAGAGAAAACATCAATATTTAAGTTTTCTGAAGGCTAAGCATAGTGATGAAAAAGTTTAGATGTTTCCCATACCTGTGCTTACTCGCTGGGGCTCGTGGCTGAACTCTGCACTATACGTTGGACAATACCTGGATGACCTAGTCGAATACTTTAGAAAACTGAGTGATTCAAATCCAGCAGTCGGGTACTTCATAGAACTCTCCAGCAATGAGAAAAGATGCAATCAGTTTGAGGCCGCGTTTGATAAGGAACACTGCACCGCAGTTTCTTCAATGATAACTTTCTTGGAAGGTTGCCACTACCCTACTGCTCACAAGCTTGCGCCAAAAGTCCGAGCCCTGGTAGGTGAACTGCAGCTTGTTAAAAACAAAGTATTTGGAGTTGAAACATCATCTGCGTTGGAAAAGTTACAGGGTGAATAGAAACAGAGGGAAGAGCGAAGAGTCGAGAAGCTAACGGGAAACAGCATTGCGAAGCTTGAAAAAATGGTGGAAGAAGATCCGGCGAAGAACATCTTTCAGGCGATTGCCCAGCTTTTCTACCTCCCAAATTTAGTGGTTGCGCCAGTAGACTGATAATGACCTCATCTCGCATGTACAGAAGATTCCTCTTTTGAAACCAGTATCGAAGGAAGATTTTCTTCGAAGTTATCAAGCTCTGCAGAGTTTGGCCAAGTCAAGTACCGGTACCGTAACAGTGGACATAGTTCCAGAACTATTGAAGGGATTAATGGAAGATTATCCTGAATTTCCAGGAGGAGTTTGGAAACTGTATGGTTTCCTACAAGTAACGTGGACAGTGAAAGAGGCTTTTCCGCGTACTCAACTATTCTGTCAGATAGGCGTACAAATCTGCGTCCTGAAAACCTGGAAACAATGCTCTGTTTATACTTTGGGGACAACATAAGTTTCAAGAGTTAATGATAAAAGGACTAAGGTAGTCATGCAGAGTGTTGAAGTAAATGTTAGGTTATGTCTTAGATATACACACATCAAAAAAAGTTTTGCATCACCTCGGTTCCCAGATCTCCGGCATATAGACGTTGACTGTGTATATTGTATCCAAGATACAGTCCCTTTGACTGTTCATAGATGTCACTAAAACTGCTCAAAGATGTAAACAACCATGCATGAGCAGGGCCTATTAGACGGAGGGGGTACGACAGCCGATCAGTTCCAGTCATTCCACCAGGACGAAGGTACGCTGCTCATGTTGTCTGTAGTTCTACCATGCCTAGAAGGTCAATACCGCAGTTCGATCGCGTCCGCATTGTTACTTTGTGTCAAGAAGGGCTCTCAACAAGGGAAGTTTCCAGGCGTCTCAGAGTGAACCAAAGCGATGTTGTTCGGACATGGAGGAGGTACAGAGATACAGGAACTGTCGATGACAGGCCTCGCTCAGGCCGCCCAAGGGCTACTACTGTAGTGGATGACCGCTACTTACGGATTGCCGCTCGGAGGAACCCTGACAGCAATGCCACCATGTTGAATAATGCGTTTCGTTCAGCCACAGGACGTCGTGTTTCAACTCAAACTGTGCGCAATAGGCTGCATGATGCGCAACTTCACTCCCGACGTCCATGGCGAGGTCCAGCTTTGCAACCCCGACACCATGCAGCGCGGTACAGATGGGCCCAACAACATGCTGAATGGACCCCACGGAATTGGCATCACGTTCTCTTCACCGATGAGTGTCGCATATGCCTTCAACCAGACAATCGTCGGAGACGTGTTTGGAGGCACCCTGGTCAGGCTGAACGTCTTAGACACACTGTCCAGCGAGTGCAGCAAGGTGGTGGTTCCCTGATGTTTTGGGGTGGCATTATGTGGGGCCGACGTACGCCACTGGTGGTCATGGAAGGCTCCGAAACGGCTGTACGATACCTGAATGACATCCTCCGACCCATAGTGCAACCATATCGGCAGAATATTGGAGAGGCATTTGTCTTCATGGACGACAATTCTCGACCTCATCGTGCACATCTTGTGAATGCGTTCCTTCAAGATAACGACATCGCTCGACTACAGTGGCCAGCATGTTCGCCAGACATGAACCCTATCGAACATGCCTGGGATATGTTGAAAAGGGCTGTTTATGGACGTCTTGACCCACCAACCACTCTGAGAGATTTACGCCGAATTGTCGTTGAGGAGTGGGACAATTTGGACCAACAGTGTCTTGATGAACTTGTGGATAGTATGCCACGGCGAATACAGGCATGCATCAATGCAAGAGGACGTGCTACTGGGTATTAGAGGTAGTGGTGTGTACTGCAATCTGGACCACAAATGCTGAAAGTCTAGCTGTATGATGGTACAACATGCAATGTGTGGGTCTCATGAGCAATAAAACGAGCTGAAATGTTGTTTGTGTTGATCTCTATTCCCTTTGTATTTAACGGTTCCGGAACTCTTGGAACCGAGGTGATGCAAAACTTTTTTTGATGTGTGTATTTCATTTGTGTTAGAGTTCTATATTTAAAAATAACTATAATACATTGTTTGTAATTCCTTCAAATGTTTTTATAGAGTCCATAATTGAGCAAAACACGTGCACCGTACAAATAGTTATTTAGCACACTCACACCTCACTTTCTTATTTCACCGCTATGGACATTTTATATCACCGCTTTGGACATTTTATATCACCGCTTTGGAGCTTTTTATATTACCATAAATCAGGGCCCTAGTTATACTACATCGCATGTCTTAACACACAGAACATCCAAACAACAGCTGCTACTAAAATATGTAAGTACACAATTGACATAAAGCAGATGTGGAGAGTTGAGTCGGTGACTTCAATGTCGATAGTAGTGTTACTTTTCTGTGAATTGTTGTTGTGCTTGTACTGATGATATACCTAAATCCCTCCACAATGTCAGTATTGAATCTACATCCGCTGATATACATTGCACAACAGTAGTCAGATCTTTTATGAATATGCCATAAGGTGAGGATGTTCCTCGGAGAAAATACTCTGGACCGTCACTCAGCAACACACGAAGTTAATTCAGATGCCAACTTAGCTCATTCAACAAATGAAAGAGACACGTGAAGGCATGAAATGAATGATGTGTGACGTTTATGTACAGTGTATTTTACCTACAATGTATTTCAGTGCACTTGGTTCGTTCGTAAGGCCAAACCAGGCTGCACCTGAAAAGGTAACCGAGCTAATAATAATTACAATAATAATAATAACCTTGACACAGACCATTTCTTGTCGGAAATCAAAGTAAAATTTCAACCGAATCGACAACGACGCATATGTCAAAGGAAAACTAGGATTGACACAGAAATTCTCCAGCAAAACAAAAATATGTACCAGGAAAATCTTTCCAAGTTACAGATGAACAATTGGAAAGAAAGAAATGAAAGAATCGTTAACAAGAGCGGCTGAAAACTTAGGGCAACGGAAACGAAAAAGGAAACACAAATGGTGGAACAAAAGATGCGATGATGCTCTTGATATGAGACTCAAGGCGTGGAAGAGATGGCACTCCAATCGCACAGAACAACATTGGAATATCTTCAAGCAACAAAGGAAAGAAACTGCCAAGATCATCAGAGGAGAAAAGAGACTGTATGACAGAAGCCGGTTGGAAAATATAGAAGAAGATTTTAAGAAAAATAATACCCGGGAATTTTATAAGATATTTAGGGATGAATTACAACAATACCAACCTCCAAATCTTTGCTTTAAAAGAAAGGGCGGTACATTGGCCGTGAGTAACAAGGAGAATTGTTACATTTTGGCTAATTATTTTGAAACACTTCCAAACTGTGAGGAGCCAAGAGAAAGGCTGGATTTCGAGCAGCCAATGAGTATAAATCCACTGTCCAAACCACCGAGCCTCTTAGAAATCAAAAATATCATCAAGGATCTCAAAAACAATAAAGTACCAGGGGAAGATGACATAGTAGCTGAAATGTGGAAAATTTGAGGAGATACGGCTGTGGAGAACTTACAAACAACTGATCCAAACAACTACAGAGGAATTTCCTTGCTAGCGATATCGTTCAAAGTACTATCTAAGGCGCTATTACACCTAGTTGAAGTTCAGGTAGACCCTCAAATAGGCGAATATCAAGGAGGCTTTAGATAGGGCAGATCTTGGGTGGAGCAGATCTTTAGTTTGAAAAGCATCTTGAGAGTAAGAGCTTTACGAAGTAGAAATACGGTAGTTGCGTTTGTTGACTTCAAAAAAGCCTACGACTCCATAGACCGGAAACCCCTATTCAATGTTTTGGAAGAATTTGGAATTGATAGCAAAACAAGGGCGATTATAATTCAAATATTAACAGAAACTGATTCCAAAATTAAATTTCAGGGGGAAATCTCGGAGCCCTTTAAAATTCGGACAGGAGTCAGACAAGGAGATGCTTTCACCGATTCTGTTTAACGTTGTCCTGGAAAAAAATAATGAGAACATGGAGGAATGCCATGAGAGAAGAAGGGATAGGAGGAATATATTTAGGTACAAAGAAGCAAGGTGTGAAGGTTGATTGCTTAGCGTTTGCGGATGATATGTAACCTTACTCCGTATGCCAGCATTGTTAATGCCTAGAATTTGCTAAAGACCAAGGTACTTTTAACTTATTATTATTATTATTATTATTATTATTATTATTATTATGAGTATTATTAATGTTACTTAAATTGTAATGGTATTAAATAACCAAAACAATAGCAATTCACAAAAGAGACTGTAAATGTACTACATATTGAAGACATGCACACCTTCCTGACGGAGATTTGGCATATCAGGGGACATCAGTTAACTGCACATTACATCTCAGACTACTATGGGACAGTCGACACGAGCAGTGTTTAATGCAGACTTGATCAGATAATGGAGATGTCATACTTATGGCGACACATGGCACGTACATCACTGAAATAGGCCATCGTATTAGACAAAGCAAATAAGAAACAAAATAAATCATACTAATATATAAAAATGAGATGGTGTGCATCTGTCTGTCTGTATGTGTGTCTGTCTATTACTCAATTACGCAAGAACCACTGGTCCGATTTAAATGAAATTTTGCATGGATGTATCTGATTTACCAGGCTTACATAATTATAGGCTACTTTTGATTTCGATATTTTGCACTATTGAGAAATGGCGACCTTTTTAGTGACGTCACTACACCCTTTGGTTTCACAATTTCATATTTCCATTTCAAATAAAAAGAGAACGGCAAGAAATAGCAAAAATTCATGGCATATACGAGCTTTAAAATTTAATTATCTATCTAAAGGTCCTTATCACTTTTCGTGTATCTCCAATGGTTATCGAGTAAAACCTATAAAACACGGTCAACGCCGAGCGGTGCAGTATATCTCTTATCATCTCTATATATATAAAAATGAAAGTTTGTCTGTTTTTTTTCCTGAAATTCCACGGAAATTTGCGATATTTGCACGTTTCAGACTGTTTTATGACGGATGCGCGCAAAAATATTTTGTTTGTTTGTCAGTCTGTCTGTCTGTGGACAATTTTTTGTGTCCTTATAACTCGAGAACGGCTGGGTGGATCAACGTAAAATTTGATACAGATATCCATCAGAGGCACGACAACTAATCATTGATGTAACTCTTCTCCGTACCTCTCATAAAAGGGGGCCTGCCCCCTTAAAATACATGCTGATATAGGCGTAGAAGGGTGAGACAAAGCTCATTTTCAGCCCCTCAATGTGAGAAACAAAACTCGTGTGCCCTCGAAAACTACATTTTAAGGGCCTAAAGCCAACAGTTTTTGAGATATTCCCAGAAAACTACTTTCACTTAATAAACTATGAAATAATGCTAGCCGGTAACCATGGCAACACAATCTCAGAAGTACATCTATTGCTGTAAGACGCAATGTCATTCCATTTATTACATTACTGTGAAGGTTTGCAAACGGCTATAAGGTTATAACGGATCCAAATTAAGCTGAAATATTCATCAATACATATAATGCGCTTAAGAGGGTCAAGGGGTACTCTAGAATCTTTTCACGCGATTTGCACGTGCGGATATGGTACGGAAGGTCTATTATATCCCTATCCCTATATTGTTATATTATTATTATTATTATATGTTGGCATGTCAAAGGACCCATTTGAATTCAGTTGGCCATGTTCATAATGGCAAAATTGATCTCGGGAGTTTCCACCAACACAAAATTCCTCAATTCTCTACTAGGAAGCGTATAGTGTTCAAGGAGCTTAGATATCTAACTTCCTTGACTTTCATAGTGATTCAAGGAACAACGAAATTCGACATGCAAGCTACCCTCTGAGTGTCAAATTACAAAAGTTGCACCCGGCACCCGAGGCCATACGATATTATTATTATTATTTGTTATTATTATCATTATTATTATTATTATTATTATTATTATTATTATTATTATTATTATTATTATTATTATTCAAGACATCGACCAGAGGCTGATTTGAGATCCGCTGAGCACCTTGCAGCTAAGAGAACCCTTCGAGATGCCATCAAAAGACGTAAGACTCTGATGTGGCAGTTGTTAGTTAAAGAAGTAGACGTAGATCCTTGGGGATTAGGCTACCGAATTGTCACCAAGAAACTCGGCACTATGTCTAATACCACGATGGATGGACGGACGATGGATGGTATTGTAGACGAGCTATTCCCTACTCACCCTGTGCGAATTGATGTGGGCGACGTAGTTGAGCCGGAATTCATTCCTCTATTTACCATAGGTGAGCTGAAGGAAGCAGTAGGTTCCCTTCGGAATAAGAAGGCTCCAGGCCCTGACGGGATACCCGCGGAAGCAATGAAACTGGCTGTCAAGGTTTGTCCGCAGCTACTGCTTGAAATGTACAACTGTTGTCTGAAAGCAGGTGTCTTTAGTGCCCGTTGGAAAATGGCTCGACTAGTGCTGATTAAAAAAGGCAAGGCAGTTGGGAACGCGCCATCGTCCTTCAGACCACTATGTATTTTGGACATTGCGGGAAAAGTGCTGGAGAAACTATTAAAACCTCGCATACTGTCGTCTATTCAAGCCGCGGGAAATCTGTCTGACAGGCAATTTGGCTTCCGCCGTGGGCGATGTACAATAGATGCAGTACGCCTAGTGGTTGAAGCTGCAAATCAAGGACAGGAAGGTAACCACTATTCTCGGAAAATAACACTTCTGGTAACCTTGGATGTGAAGAACGCCTTCAACTCAGCTAGGTGGATTGATATGGTTGAAGCTCTTCAATTCACATTCCAGTTGCCTGCATATCTCCTGCGTATAATGAAAGATTATTTGAAGGACCGTACCCTGTTATATGACACTGCAGACGGTCAGAGGAGGAGAAAAGTCACGGCAGGAGCAGCACAAGGATCTATCCTGGGTCCGGATTTGTGGAACATGTTGTACGACGGCTTACTGCGCATGGAGATGCCCGAAGATACATTCCTTGTTGGGTACGCTTATGATATTGCAGCGGTGATTGTAGCCCGAGATGCGGTTCTGGCTCAGTGGAAACTCAATCAGGTAATGCGACGGGTGAGTGGTTGGATGAACGCTCATGGTCTGAATTTAGCTATGGCGAAAACTGAAATAGTCATGTTAACTAGGAGGAGAATGGACACTATAATTCCCATGAAGGTTGGAGAGGTGGTCGTTCGAACTGGAGCCACTGCGAAGTACTTTGGGTTTACTCTTGACACGAAACTGACATACTGGTCTCATATACGGAAGGCAGCAGACAAGGTGGAAGTAGTGACAGCTGCAATTAGTAGACTCATGGCTAATGTGCATGGTCATAGATAAAGCAAGCGTCGACTACTGTTGTCCACAGCGCAGTATATTCTCCTGTATGGAGCTGAGATTTGGTCTGATTCGCTGAGGATCGAGAAGTCTAGGAAACGCCTAGCTGCAATTCAGAGGAGAGGAGCTCTGAGGGTGGCGTGTGCTTACCGTACAGTTTCGGAACCTGCAGTTTTGGTTGTCTCAGGTGTTGCGCCAATAGACTTACTCGCGCAAGAACGTAAAGACGTATAATTCCGACGAGTAGAACTGGGCAAGGCTCAAGCCCGAAGGGAAGCCGTAGCACGCAAGATGGAGCTTTGGCAGCAGAGGTGGAATGACGATCTCAGAGGAAGATGGACAGCTCGGCTGATACCGAGTCTGGTCGAGTGGACAAGTAGAAAACATGGAGAAACGAATTACTATCTGAATCAGATGTTGCCAGGTGATGGCTACTTTCGGTGTTACCTTCATCGTATGGCCAAAGTATGGCGTCCAGTATGTATTTACTGCGAGAACGAACGAGATGACGTATATCATACGTTCTTCGTCTGCACTCGTTGGACAGAGGAAAAACAACGACTTGAAGCTGAGGTTGGTCCAATAACGCCGGACAATATAGTTGGAATTATGCTGAGGAACGAGCTCAGCTGGGATACGGTCGCTTTCTTTGTTGAGGTGGTCCTTCGCCAGAAGAAGTCGGATGGGGACTTGCTCGATTTAGTTGATTAAGTCTGCGATCCGCGGACTATGAATTGAGAAGTAAGATGGTGCTTGTGAAGCAAAGAAAATGGCTCCATCCTGAAGTAATACGAAAGTGGTCCAGGGATGGGTTCTGTCAAGAGGACAGGGTGTGGGTTTTTAGTGGGTAAGAATCCCACACTCTTGAGGAGTGCGGACCCTCCTCAAGGTCTTATGCAAGATTTTAACACATCCCTCGTAAAAAAAATATTATTATTATTATTTTTATTATTATTATTATGGCGTGCAACGACGAGAAAATGCTCATTTTCAACCCCTTGGTGTCAGAAACAAAACTCGGGGCCCCTGAAGAGCCGTAAAGGGTCCCCGAAAAATACATTTTAAGGCTCTAAATCCAACAGTTTGTTAGATATTCCCAGAAAACTAATTTAATTTAATAAACTAATAAAGGAATGCAAGCCAGCAACCACGACAACTGTACCTCAAGAGGTGACATCCAACTTTACATCTATTTCTGGAAGAAGTAATGCCACTCCATTTATTACATTTCTGTGAACGTTTGCAAATGGCTATACGGTTATCACGGAACCTACTAAAACTGTAAAATTCGTCTATGCGCTTAAGGGGTTCAAGGAGTACCCTAGATATTTTTCACACAACTTACATGTGTGCTATGTCGTACAGAAGGTCTATTATATCTCCAAACAACAACATTATTTTCAAAAATTCCTGATTTGAAATAGTAGACTATTTTTTGCTGCTGTTAGGAATTAGGGCCATTGGAGGCAATTTTTTTTTTTTCATTTTGTATAAAAGGGGTCTTCCTGTGGTCGGGCACTCGACACAACGGTTAGGGTCAGTTTGTATGTGACGTGTATTGCGATTCGTCTATGCGGTTTTCAATTTTATTTTCACGTCAGGAAGAACACGTTAGGTAAATTCAGTTTGAGAGCACATTTTAACTAATCATTTTTCTTTGTCGACAAACAGGTTCCAAGCCCCTAACCTTTGCAACAGTAGCTCAATAGAAAACGTCTGATTATTAATACCGAAGACCGTTCGAAGAATGGGTACTTCTGCTAGTACTAATATATAAAAAAGAGATGGTGTGTGTCTTTCTGTCGGTCTGTCTGTCTGTGTGCTACTCAATAGCACAAGAAACACTGGTCCGATTTAAATGAAATTTTGCACGGATGTAGCTGATTTACCAGGATTACAAATAGGATACTTTTGATTTCGATATTTTGCACTATTAAAAAATGGCGACCATTTTAGTGACGTCACTCCATCCTTTGGTTTCAAAATTTCATAATTCCATATCAAATAAAAAGAGAACGCTTAGAAAAGGCAAACTTTTGATGGCACAGACGAGCTTTAAAATTTAATTTCCTATTCGAAAGGTCCTTATCACTTTTCGTGTATCTCCAACGGTTAGCGAGTAAAACCTAAATTTGTGCAATGCAACACGGTAAACACCGAGCGGTGCAGTATATCTCTCTATATATAAATGAAAGTTTGTCTGTTCTTTTTATGAATTTATACGGAATGTTGAGTTATTTACGCGTTTCAGACTGTTTTATGATGGATGTGCGCGAAAATATTTGTTGTCTGTCTGTTTGTTTCTCTGTGGACAACTTTGTTATCTTATAACTCGAGAACGGCTGGGTGTATCATCGTAAAATTTGGTACATATATCCATCAGAGGCACAATACTAATCATTGATGTAACTATTCTCCGTACCTCTCATAAAAGTGGGCCTACCCCCTTAAAATACATGCCGAAATAGGCGTAGAAAGACGAGACAAAGCTCATTTTCAGCCCCTCAATGAGAGACACAAAACACATTTTAAGGCCCTAAAATCAACCATTTTTGAGATATTCTCAGAAAACCAATTTCATTTAACAAACTAATGAACGAATGCAAGCCGGTAAATATGGCAAAAGATTCTCAGAGGTCCATCTATTGCTGTAAGACGCAATGCAATTCCATTAATTACATTAGTGTGAAAGTTTGCAAACGGCTAGAAGGTTATCACGGAACCAAATTAAGCTGTAAAATTCATCAATACGTATAATGCGTTTAAGGGGGTCAAGGGGTACTCTAGAATTTTTTCACGCTATTTACACCTGCTGGTGTGGTACGGAAGGTCTATTATATTCATATCCCTACATTATATTATTATTATTATTAGCAGTAGTAGTAGTGGTAGTATTATATTATGACGTACAACTACGAGACAAAGCCCCTCGGTGCCAGAAACAAAACTCGTGGACCCTAAAGGGTCCTCGAAAACTACATTATTTGGCTCTAAATCCAACAGTTTCTGAAATATTCCCAGATAACTAATTTAATTTAATTTAACAAACTAATGTAGGAATGCAAATCGGTAACCATGACAACATTATCTCAAGGGGTGCCTTCCAACTTTCCATCTATTTCTGTAAGAAGCAATGTCGCTCCATTTATTACATTTCTGTGAAAGTTTGCAAATGGCTATAAGGTTATCATGGAACCAACGTAGACAGTATAATTCATCAATGTAATTAAGGGGGTCAAGGGGTAACCCAGAATTTTTTCCTGCAATTTTCACGTGCGACATATAGTACAGAAGGTCTATTATATCTCCAAACACCAACATTATTTTCAAACTTTCCTGAATTGAATCAGCATTCTTTGCGGCTTGTAGGAATTTGGGCCATTTGAGGCTAATGAACCTGAATTTTCATGCACCACAAGCCTTTATAATTTATGAAAGGGTTCTTCCTGTGTATGGGGAGCTAACACAACGTAGAGGGTCAGTTTTTATTTGACGTGTATTGCGTTTCGTCTACAAGGCTTTCAATTCTATTTCTTGTCAGGAAGTACACGTTAGGTGAATTTAGTTTGAGAGCACATTTTAACTAATCTTTTTTTTTTTTGTCGACATGCGGGTTCATCGTAAGGATGATTTTGTTCCATAATGTGTGGTAGATATACCCATTATTTGGATATCTGTGTAATATGTTGTAGACAATAGAATTGTCTGTCTGTATTTCTGTGTATCTTTATGTACGCCTATAACTCGTGTTCGGATGCTTGGTGCATCGTAAAATTAGGTACGGTAGTAACCATGAGAGTCAATACACCAATCAATTATAAAACTCTTCGCCGTACTTTCCATACAGTAGAAGGGTGGATATAGGGACAAACTTCTCAAAATACATGCTAAAATAGGCGAAATATAAAAATTATCCTAGAAGGACGACCAAAACCTACTGTATGTCGCGCTTCCTAATGTGAGACACAAAATTCGGGAGTCTATAAAGGATCTCCGAAAACCACATTTTAAGGCCCTTAAATTAACAGTGGGTGTGATATTCCCAGAAAGCTAACTTCGTTCCGATAAACTTATGAAGGAATGACAAACCGCTAACCATTGCAACAGTAGCTCAATTGATAATATCAGGTAATAACACCGAACACCATTCGAAGAACAGGTACTTCTACTAGTATATATATAAATGAAAGTTTGTCTGTTCATTCTGAATTTCTACAGAAATTTGAGTTATTTACACATTTCAGATTCTTTTATGATGGATGCGCGCGAAAATAAAATTTTTGTCTGTCTGTCTGTTTATGTGTTTGTTTGTGGACAGATTTGTTCCCTTATAACTCGAGAACGGCTGTGTGTATATACTTAAATTTGGTACAGATGTCCATCAGAGGCACGACACTAATCATTGATGTAACTCTTCTCCGTGCCTCTCTTAAAAGGGGGCCTGCCCTCTTAAAATACAGACTGAAATGGGCGTAGAAGGACGAGACAAACCTCATTTTCAGCCCCTAAACGGTCCCCGAAAACCACATTTTAAGGCCCTAAAACCAACCGTTTTTGAGATATTCCCAGAAAACTAATTTCATTTAATAAACTAATGAACGAATGAAAGCCGGTAACCATGGCAACAGAATCGCTGAGGTCCATCTATTGCTGTAAGACGCAATGCAATTCCATTAATTACATTAGTGGGAAAGTTTGCAAACGGCTAGAAGGTTATCACGGAACTAAATTAAGCTGTAAAATTCATCAATACGTATAATGCGCTTAAGGGGGTCAAGGGGTACTCTAGAATTTTTCACGCGATTTAGACCTGCTGGTGTGGTACGGAAGGTCAATTATATTCATATCCCTAAATTATATTATTATTATTATTATTAGCAGTAGTAGTAGTGTTAGTATTATATTATGGCGTACAACGACGAGACAAAGCCCCTCGGTGCCAAAAAAAAAAAAACAAACATGGGGGCCCTAAGGGGGCCTAGAAAACTACATTATTAGGCTCTAAACCAACAGTTTCTGAGATAATCCCAGAAAACTAATTGAAATGAAGGAATGCAATTCGGTAACCGTGACAACATTATCTCAAGGAGTGGCATCCAACTTTCCATCTATTTCTGTAAGAAGCAATGCCACTCAATATATTACATTTCTGTGAAAGTTTGCAAATGTCTATAAGGTTATCATGGAACCCACTTAGACTGTATAATTCTGCAATGCAATTAAGGGGGTCAAGGGGTAACCTAGAATTTTTTCACGCAATTTACACGTGCGACATATAGTACAGAAGGTCTATTCTATCTCCAAACAGCAACATTGTTTCAAAAATTCCTGAATTGGATGAGCATTTTTGCGGCTTTTAGGAATTTGGGCCGTTAGAAGCTTAAGAACCTGAGTTTTCATGCACCACAAGCCTTTATAATTTATGATAGGGGTCTTCCTGTGTATGGGGACCTAACACAACGTAGAGGATCAGTTTTTATGTGCCATGTATTGCGTTTCGTCTACAAGGTTTTCAATTCTATTTCTCGTCAGGAAGTACACGTTAGGTGGATTTAGTTTGAGAGCACATTTTAATCAATCTTTTTTTTTTTTTTGTCGACATAGGGGTTCATCGTAAGGATGATTTTGTTTGATACTGTGTGGTAGATATACCCATATTTGGATATATGGGTGATATGTTGTAGACAATAGAATTGTCTGTCTGTGTTTCTGTGTATCTTTATATACGCCTATAACTCGTGTTCGGATGCTTGGTGCATCGTAAAATTAGGTATGGTATCCATGATAGCCAATACACCAATCATTTATAAAACTCTTCACCGTACTTTTCATACAGCAGAAAGGTGGATATAGGGAAAATCTTCTCAAAATACATGCTAAAATAGGCGAAATATAAAAATTATCCTAGAAGGACGACCAAAGCATATGTTGCACTTCTCAATGTGAGACACAAAATTCGGGAGTCTATAAAGGGTCTCCGAAAACCACATTTTAAGGTCCTTAAATTAACAGTGTGTGTGCTATTCTCAGAAAATTAACTTCGTTCTGATAAACTTATGAAAGAATGGCAAACCGCTAACCATTGCAACAGTAGCTCAATTGATATTGTCTGGTGTTAACACCGAACACCGTTCGAAGAACGGGTACTTCTGCTAGTTATTAATAAAGGGAATACGGCATAAACAAGAGCAACACGAATGTTCGTATTGATTCTATCAACTACGTGCTTTAGTATGAATAAACGCGATGTCAATTGTATCGCCTCATGTATATGGAGTACGGATAAGAAGTCACGCAATTTACCTATATATAGGTACACACACGTGACATTCTACATGAGAAAGAACATCCGGGAATACATATTACGGGACGGTAAATACTTGACAGTGTGTTATAATGTTCGAATATCGGTTATGACACCAAATATTATTTGCAGTACAGTGGGCGAAGCTTTATCAGACTTAGAATATCCATTGCATGTTCCTAATTTTCACTCATATAGATAGGCCTAAATTAATTCTCTAGTTTTCAGGATTACGTCCTCTAGTTACGGAGCAAAATAGACGCCTGTGTAACTATTTTAATAAAGGATTGAGAGAAATCTCCTAAAACTTCAAGTAAGGTATTATCCCGGCATTTGCCAGTAATCAGTGTGGAGAGCAATGGGGAAAACACTCATAATGTCAATGCCAGTATTCAAACTTCTAACCTCCAGACTTCCAATTCCTCATTACAGTCGTGGAGCCTGACTTAACAAACTCGACTACTCTGCTACCGCTTTCCAATTTACACTTGGTATTAGCAACTGTTTGATGGCTAGTCTTATTAACTAGCAATTGCCAAGAATAGAGATTTCCCTGAACTTGTATGATAGCCACAACAAACACTGTAATACACCTAATGATAGTAATAAAAATAATAATAATAATAATACGGAACCATTCTATTGTAACCTTTTTAGAATGGACGAAGAGCGGTCAACCATCAGAATTTTCACCATGCCTGATGGCAGACTTAAAACCTCTGGTAAATGGTTCAGTGAGATCAGGAAGGATCTGAAACAAGATGTTCAGTAAAGAACATATAGCCTAATTTCTCCTAAATGCATGGGTGTTGTTGTAACTGTTTGTCCTTTTCACGGAGTATAATTGAATGTTGGTTGTGGTAGCTTGTTGAAATATAACGTGCTATAGGGATATTAAACAAGAATATGAGGTGACCTTTGCTAGTGCTACCTCTGTAAAAAATTCATTCAATTCGGTTTCACCGTATTTGAATTGATATGGGGAATCGATTTGCACACATATATGGCCGCTATCTGCAAACTATTTTGCTGACGACCTTGTAGTTCAGTCAAAAGGCGCTTCCCCAAAAAAGGTATGTTGTTGAAAAATTTGGTAGAGATCATATGATTAGGTAGGTCGTAATTTAATTTAAGCATTTAACATTTGGGTGGCCGCCATTCCGTTTCCGTCAAGATGGCGGCGATATAAAACATGACACTGAGGTGCCCTTTGCTAGTGCTAACTCAGTATCAAATTTTTCTCAATTCGGTTTTACTATGTTTGAATTGATAGGGGGAATCGATTTGCACACCTACATGGCCGCCATATGCAAACTATTGGACTGATGAGCTTGTAGCTTGGTCTAAGAACGCTTCTCACATGATAGTATTTTGTTGCAATATTTGGTAGAGATCAGATGATTAGGTTGATCGTAATTTGATTTAAGCTTTTCCATTTGGGTGGCCACCATTACGCTTCCGTCAAGATGGCGGCCTTATAAAGCATGACACTGTGGAGCCCTTTGCAAGTGCTACCTCTGTAACAAATTTCGTTCAATTCAGCTTCACTGTGATTGAGAAGATAGGGGAAATCGATTTTCACACATACATTGCCGCCATCCACAAATTATTTGACTGATGACCTTGTAGTTTAGTCAAAAGATTCTTTATACATAAAGGTATAAAGATACAAAATTTGGTAGAGATCAGATGATTAGGTTGGTCGTAATTTGATTCAAGCTTTTAACATTTGGGAGGCCGTCATTACGTTTTAGTCAAGATGGCGGCGATATAAAACGTGACACTAGAGTGCCCCTTTGCTACTACTACCTCTGTACCAAATTTCGTTCAATTCGGTTTGACCGTGTTTGAATTGATATGGGGAATCCATTTGCACACATACATGGCCGCCATCCGCAAATTATTTGGCCGATGACCTTGTAGTTTGGTCATAAGATTCACTATATATAAAGGTATAATGATGCAATATTTGGTAGAGATCAGATGATTAGGTTGGTCGTAATTTGATTCAAGCTTTTAACATTTGGGAGGCCGTCATTACGTTTTAGTCAAGATGGCGGCGATATAAAACGTGACACTGGAGTGCCCCTTGCTACTACTACCTCTGTACCAAATTTCGTTCAATTCGGTTTGACCGTGTTTGAATTGATATGGGGAATCCATTTGCACACATACATGGCCGCCATCCGCAAATTATTTGGCCGATGACCTTGTAGTTTGGTCATAAGATTCACTATATATAAAGGTATAATGATGCAAACTTTGGTAGAGATCGAAGATTAGGTTGGTCGTAATTTGATTCAAGATTTTAACATTTGGGTGGCCGACAATACGTTTTTGTCAAGATGACGGCAATATAAAACATGACACTGGAGTACCCTTTTCTAGTGCTACCTCTGTACCAAATTTCGTTCAAATCGGTTTCACCGTATTTGAATTGATATGGGGAATCGATTTGCACACATACATGGCCGCCATCTGCAAAACTATTAGGCTGATGACCTCGTAGTATAGTCAAAAGACGCTCGCCATATAAGTATATTGTTTTAGATCCCTTAGTTGGGGGTAGTTAGGTCTAAAACATATGTGTTAGTGTATTAATTTGGAAGGTGATTCCTAGAGAGGGCAGCTTCCCGTAGCTGGGTAAGCTTACCAGTGTAGAGTGTTGTGCGATGTTTAAATGCTAGGGGGTGCTCCTATAAAGACGTAAGTGTCGCTTAGGGGATGATCCTCTGGGCGCAGGTTAATGTACTGGCCTCCCAGCTGGTCGGAAGGAATTATATAACAGACCTGCTTGTGTCAGCTATGTCGGCGGCTTGCTGCCAGCGGTCGTGTGCGGGAGACACAATGGAACCTGAGCAGGCGATTACCGGCTACTATTGTCACGCTTACTCGTGACGAGATTCAGGAAGGGTATTAGGATGTAAAGAGGCGTGTAATTACGAATGCAATGTGTAGATTACTGACCAAGTATTTATTGGTCAGTGAGTATGAAATTGTATGTCCCTTTTAGGGGAACGTGAATAATAATGCAAGTTATGTGTACATGTTTGTGGATAGGTTTTACAAAGTATAGGATATCTGAACACTTGCTGACTCACCTGATGATAGCAGCTGTAACAGGGCCTCCAGCTACACACACTGTATGACAGATAATAGAGAGAGAGTGTCCTCATTAAGGCCTTCCTTCTTATAGGTTCTGGCGTTGCTTCGTCGACATTCCATCGATGTAGGTGCCCTAGTTAGCTATTGTGTAGACGTTTATGAGTGTGATGCAAGTGGTTGGCAGGCTTCCCAAGCTGGGCAGCCGCCCTTGCTGTGTAAAAGGTACTGTTCTGGACTTATGATGTTTGCCAGTTAGGGGTGGTTTTAATAGATGATGGAGGGTGGCTTCAGGGGGTGCAGCCCCCTGGGGGCCTGTACAAGTCTCCTTTGATTAGTTCGCGTCCCTGCGAACGGGAACGGAACGTGGAGTTGGGGTGTCGATGTAGTAGGTCGTTGTTGAATCCTCCTTGTATCTCATCTTCGTTTCTTCTGTGTCGTGTAGAGGTAGTGATGTCGTGTTGATGTAGCGATGTCGTGTAGATGTGAGATCAGCTCGTGTTCAGAGGGGTGGGTTTTGGGATATATGCATATACATGTGCTAATTTAAAACAGTTCATAAAAATAAAAATAAAATGCCATTTGCAATATAAAAAGTTCCACAAAAAAATACATGGTTTTGACATTGTATAATATTTTGGTGTTGTGCAGGGAGCAAAAAACCCAGGGCTGGACGGGTGATTGTGCCGTCCGGCGCTGTCCTGGGGAAAAAATTGCTCCCTGCAATGTGAAAGATGGAAGAAATAGAAAAAATAGGTGTTCCAAGGTATAAGTTAAAGGAAATATTTAAAATATGTTTATTGTGTTGGGGTAAAACGGAACACCTTCACAAATTTGGGCGTTAGAAGAAAGAAAATGAAAGAAACAAAAGAATAATCATTGTGTACATGTATACATTGGAAAAAATATATAACAATATTCGCCGTGGCGATGATGGCAATAATGGTGCCGTATACCGGCTGGTGATAGTCCTGTGGTACTTATGGTGGCATTGCATAATGACATTGGTAATCATGATGATGCCGGGCATGACCGGATAATAATAATGATCATGACATTTATAATATTATTATAATTTATAAATAAACATACTAAACATAATAATAATAATAATAACCATAGTAGTAATGATGGTTGCCACGTTGGTACTCTATGTATGGGTATATTATCCAACCATGTGGAACATGTATGTGTATAACCTTGTCATGATGTAACTATGAAATACAAAATAATTTATAACTATTATATATTACCTTATAGAGCTCTTATAAGTGGCCAGTTAATTTATACCTTTTGCGCTGTTAACTCTCTACCTTGCTTCCGAAGCGTCCTTAAGTGGCCGTTCCTGCCAATGTTCAGTGGCTAATCCGCTGTCTCATTTTGTTGTCTCTTATGCCCTAGTGGTTTTCCCACCGTGGTTAGGAATTCCACCTTAGCGTCGAAGGCGCGGCGCTTACAAGCGTTGTGCCGCCCTTAGACACTGAATCCACGCTTCATTTGCGTGCATAATGTGTATTTGTGTTCATTGATACTCAGTATTCCACGGTTACTGTGCATCGTTGACCACTGTGTTGTCACCGTTAAAGGGTGCAACTGAAAGTTTTGGAGAGTGTATATGTTTGTGACAGAGGAGAGTGTGTACAATTTGGTGTTGGAAATATATTTACAAAAGACATGTTTATTGCGTTGTGGACCTGTGGACAAAGTATATTAGTGGATTGCCGCTCGGGTGATCTGTAATAGAGCATAGATATATTATACAAGCCATATATATCATTTATAGGTGCATGCAAATATCGCTTGCCTTTGGCACTCTATATTGCTGTATCTTAACCTATGCCGGCTAGAGTACTATCTTAGCCTACTTACTCTACTTATTGTGTTATATTATCGGGCTTACCCTGGTACCGATTTTTGGTGACCAAGTGCCGAAATATTCTACCTTAATGTAAGTTATCCTAGTATAATCTGACTTAATGTATTATCGGTCTTACCCTGATGACGGGTTTGTTGGTCATCAGGTGCCGAACGGCTTTACCTCAATCTAAAAAAAAATGCCTTAATTTTTAAAAATTGCCTTAAATGTAAAACTATGCTGTATATACATGCCAAGTGGACCTTACTCTAAAGCCGAAATGTGCTGTGCCCTATTTTAGCAACAGCGCTTGTTGAATTTGCTTACATCTAAGTGACCTTAAAAATGGCACTGTGGCTTAAATACTAAAATTTAGATGGAGGCTCGTCCGTCCGATTTCTCTCGCGGGGTGCCCTTGTAGTATATTGTTGACACCGGAACCCAACAATGCCTCGTAGTCCCCTCCGTCTTAATCCTAATTGTCGACATTAATATTAATGCTTACTAACTAGTATTAATAAAGTTCCGGGCGGCTGCGGTGCCAAAATAGCAAACGCCTTGCCCGTTATACTTGCCTGTTCATTGCCGTTGCATTTGCATATGTCGTCATTGATATATTCATTGTTGTTGGGTCTGCCCCCTGTGACCCCTGTGAGTGCTCGCCCTGCTCCTCATTTAATAACTCTGGCTGCCCGATGCGTCACCATTTAAGTGGGCATTGGACATCGTCCGCTAAAATAGTGTCCTCCGGGAATGGTGGCGTCCGGGTCCTCTTCGCCTATATTGGCAGCAATAATATCCTCCGGGAATGGCGGCGTCCGGGGTCCTCTTCGCCTATATTGGCAGTAATAATATCCTCCAGGAATGGCGGCGTCCAGGGTCCTCTTCGCCTATATTGGCAGTGTTGGGTCTAGGGTTGATTTCGGTGAACCCTAAGATGCTGCTTCACTCCTACAAATAGGAGACTAACTTCTCGCTCTAGAATTTCTACTTACCTATATACTAACTAAGAGTCTAGTCCTAATTTGGTCGTCCCTAGGGACATCTCCTGAGTCCGGTGTGGAGCTGGCTATTTCTCCCACCATCCTCAGAAAGTCTCCCCTGCAGGTCTTGGCATCGACGACCGTGGCACATAGTGGGTGTAACATCTCTTTGTCCCGGGAACAGGCTAGGTCCCCTGGGACTCCGAAGTTTGCCCGTGCCAGGCCATGAATGCCTCAACCTTACGTAGTTCGTCTCTTTGGTCTGGGTCAGTGTGTTAACTAGGGTAAGGCTCATCATTGCCTTACCCAGCTTTGCTACTGTGTGGTGCCTCTTCCCTTCCTCTTACGCTGTCATCATCATTCAGCGTGTCACAGATTCCTTTTTATATATAAAAACAATAAGTGTCCTGTGTAAATAATTTATTGTGTAGGAAATGTAAAATTTTTAAGTGTTCTGGGGTTGTAGAATCTTCTAAGTGCATAGACTACTTCAGGTCTACTGTGCTATGTCGGACTTCCAGCTGTAATGCCTTGTTAATTTTCATGGAGGCGTTAGTAGGGTTTATGGCGTTAGGTTTCCTGTTATTAGGATCCGGGGGGTGTTATTTGCTGAATAGGCTTGAAGCATGGTAGGAGGGGGTTGCGCATCTTTGGGCTCCATGTAAATGGTGGCCTGGAGCCGGTGATGCTATCAGGATGCTTCTACAATGAGTGGACGGGGGTAGGTATTTCCCGGGATTGCAAAAATTTTAACAAAGTGTCATGCAGGTTCAATAGTAATAACCCTCGGTATGTGGGCGGGATATTCCATGCATGTATCTGGATATGAGGCGTATCCGCACTCATTTAAGGATAGGTATCGGTCAATGTATAATAATACTATGTTCCTTTTCATGCGGGATTATTTAATAAAAAAGAATTGTTAATATAAATTTGGCCTCATCTCTTTTTCTAGAGATGTGCATTACGCTTGCCATTCTTTCCGACACACCCCTAATACTCAGGTGTTGGCATTGAGAGCCAGGGCGTAGTGAGCCCTCTCTTTAAACGCATGAAGTCTATCAACCCCGATGTAAATTTTGGCGTGTAGTTTAGCTGTTTTTATGTGTTTATGTGTCTGTGTTGGATAATGTTGTAAGTGGGAAGGTTATGGAAGGATGAGGGTGGTACTATGGTAGCCTGTAGGCGGTATATTGGCTATCTGGCTGGCCCTATCCACCTGTGCTCCTGTCATCCTCATCTGGTCAATATCTGTTTTCTATCCGCTCCTTGGGATAGTAACGTGTGGTGACGCTATAACGTCACGACCTAATCTGGTCTCTCAGTTGCAATGTTAATGTAGCAAGTGATCGTAGTGTGACTGGTCATGTCCTGACCGCCTATGATGGTTTTAGGATTTAAAAGTAAGAGGCGAAGTATTTATTGGGGAGGTCTGTTCCCTCGGAGTCCCTGTCTGTATTCGCCCCTGATCAGTGAGCGCGTGTGTGTGACTATGTTCCGTTACACCACGCGGGCGGGTGGGCTGTTATAGCCTAAGTCCTATCGTGTGGCGCGTGCATGGGCAGGAGGTGCGTGCGGCTTGTCAATATCTGTGTAAACATGCTCCTATGGGCCTAAGATAATATGACCCACAGTATCTGCATATTGCTAAATGCCAGGCCTATTGTAACATTGCAGAATTCTGTGCCAATATCCATGTGTATTGTATGTTAGTGTTGTAATGCTTCTAGAATTCGCAAGTCAATATTTTTGCTTGTGTAAGGGAAGGCTCTGACGTCACGTATGTCGGCTGTCGGAACATGCCTTTTTGCGAATGTCGGCATATTGTCATTGTTTGGGATTCCGGGAGTGCCAGTGTGCTAATCTGTCCCGTTTTTGTTAACCGATGTTGTGTACACTGCTTTCAGCAAGACTTCTGCCTTGTGTAACTATGTGTAATCCATGTTTGGGAAGTCTATTGTGATCCCCTTGGAGGCCTAGAATTTTCGGTACGCCCTCTTGTTGGGAATTCCTGGGTCGCCACTGCCGAGGTAGGCTGTTGTAGTGAGTACCCTGGGGCGAATCAATGCTCCATTATGTATGGGAAAAAAGAGAAAAAAACCCTCCTGTGCCTATAGACATGTGTCTGACCCACTTATGTACTTGTCTGGGGCCAGTATCAGTGTGATTGGGCGTCTGGATTTTTTGTTTCCCATGGCGTCCGATTTTTGCTGGGTATTCGGACCCGTGATCATGTAATTCTCCGTGTTCTATGTCTGCGTTGTCTGTTGGGATTTGATTGTCCCCAGTGTGGCTTTTGATTGAGTTTTTCGCGCCAAAAATACCGTTGGTTAGTTAGTTTTTGGCACGAGTGTGTTGTTTGGTCGTGAGTTCGCACCCGCCTGCTTTAAGGCTCTGGTATTACGATATCTGTACCGTATATACTACGGCTTGCGTATCGTGTATTTGAAATGCGCAGATGAAAATACGCATTGGCGTGAAAAGTTTGTGTCTTTCGGAATGGTCCTCGTATTGTAATTTTGGGAGTTATAGGGTTTTGGACCTGGCGTGAATGATGGCGTGTGTTCCGCCTTCAGAGCTGCATGCATGTTAGCTGTCCGTATGTAGTGAAGGTCGCCCAGTCACGAGTGTCTTATCGCTGACGGCGATAGTCTCTAATTTCATTGACGTGTGCGCTCTCTTATTACTTGTTTGACGATGTTCCCGTGTCCGGCACGTGTGTGTGTCTAAGCCTGAGTGCTCTCTCTGTTGTTGCGAGCATGGCTTTCCGTAATAGATAAGAACCTTCCATTAAATACATAAGTGTTCCCACGTTTTGTGGTAATGTAAGCGTGGGTCGAATATGTCCCTGTTAGTGGTACTTGGCTGTGTCTATGCACGAGTGTCTCTGGGCCGCTAGTCACGTGTTTGGTGACTAGGTGTCGGAGGTGATTTGATTGTTTTGTGCGTATGTATATGTGTTAGTGGAACTGTCCTTTATTATTATATCCTCCCATTGGATAATTACCCGCCCTTGCACTCCTGGTATTCAGGAGGTTGCGGGTTCGAGACCGTCTTTAACCAGGGTGATTATTCCTGGTGCCATTCAGGCTTGTGTCTTCTGGACAGTTCTGCCAAGTGTTAGGGTCGTATCCCGGTGCGGTCAGCGAGGTCCGAAGGCTATTTCTTGGCCTTCTTTTCACGCCTTCCAGTGGGATTATTTCCCTTCCTTTTGACAGTGTTCCCGCCTGTATGTGTGGGTGTTGTTTGGCGGGTGTGATACGCCTTCATACGGCGGGCGTGTATGGTGTCTTTGATGAGTTTTCGCCCATGGCGCACGCTGACTATGTAATTTAGGTCAGATACCTTCCTGCAGACTTTGAAGGGACCTGACCAGCGTGGCAGGAGGAACTCGGACACACTTTTCTTACGGGCGGAATTGGAGACCATGACCAATTGCCCGGGTGTATATTCCACGGTCTTTCTCTGCCGATCGTACCGTTCTTTTTGTTTTTTCTGCGCCGCGGCTATGTTCTTTCTAGCGTCCATGCGAGCTATCTGTAAGCTCTCTAGCCGGGCGGCATTGTCCGTGCGAGTGTCCTGTGGGATGCATATATTGTCTATGGGACTTCTGGGCGTGTATCCGTGCAGTAGGAAGTGTGGAGAGTGTTTTGTAGCCGTGGATATGGAAGTGTTGTAACTAAAAGTGATGGGCTGCAGATAATCATCCCAGTCTGTCCCTACGTCCCCTGTGAATTTAGCTAGCGCTATTCCAATTATTTTATTCATACTCTCCGTGAGCCCGTTGGTTTGTGGGAAAGAACTCGTGGTAGTGTATGCCTTTATCCTGAGTATCTCCAAAAACTGTTGGAGCACTCTCGAGGTGAAAATAGTACCTCTATCGGATAGTAAGGTTTGGAATAGGCCATATCGTGTAACTATGTCGAATAAGAATTCGACTATGCTGTTCGTGTCTGCTTTGGGAACAGCCTTCGTAATCATGTATCGGGTGAGATACTCGGTGGCAACCAGTATATATTTATTGCCTTTCTGAGATGTCGTAATAGGGCCTTTAACATCTATTCCGACTCTGTGAAATAGCCCTCCTACGGGAATTGGGTTGAGTAATCCATGAGGCTAGCCAGGCCTTGTTTTGAATCGCTGGCAAGTGTGACATGTCTTTACGAAGGTGTCTATGTCGGCCTTCATGTTTACCCAATAATACTTGTCACGGATTCTAAGGTATGTTTTATGCGTACCCAAATGTGCCCCTGCCAGTGGGCAATTGTGGTGTCCGATCATGATATTCTCTTTCAATGACTCCGGAACCGCTATAGGTGCGTTATCGTGCATGGCTGTGGGCTTAAATTTCAGTACCCCGTCTTTGTCTAGGAAAAATCGCCTAGACAGCCGTGCTGTCTTGGAATCCACCTTATCCAAGTTTTTTAATGCCAATAGAATCTGTTTCAAGTATGGATCACTTTCTTGCTCCTGTTTGATGTTAACCACCGTCAGGGCAAAAGTGGGCATGTCGTCCCATTCGTGGTCCTTACTGTCACCCGGGGGATCGGCTACTGGCAGCCAACCCATCTGCGTCTAGGTGTGTAGCTCCTTTCTTGTGTTTGACCACGAAGTTATATTCATACAGGCGGAATATAAACCTATTGAGCCGCGAATTTGGGTTTTTAAATTTGTCCCAAAAAAGAAAGCTCGCGTGGTCAGTCACTACCGTGAACTGGATACCATAGAGGTATACCCTAAAATAGTTCACTTCCCACGAAAATGCCAGCATTTCCCGCTCTGTGGCAGAGTATCTAGTCTCAACGGCCGTTAGTTTTCTGCTAGCGAAAGCTATGGGCCGTATGCGCCCTTCTGCATCCTCCTGCAATAGGGCCGCCCCCAGCCCGTAGTGGCTGGCATCCACGTGTAAAAAGGTGGGCCTATCACTATGGAAGTGTTGCAGTAATGGTGGTGAGGTCAATAGTTGCTTCAGTGTGTTGAAGGCATCTATGTGTTCCTGTTTATTGCAGAAGGGCGTTTTTTCACGTGTGAGTTCAGTTAGGGGGTGGGCGATGTACGCAAACCTGTAGATATATTTTCTGTAATACGATGCCAGCCCAATAAAACTGCGCAATTGTTTCAAATTTGTGGGCATTGGGATGCCCGTTATTGCGTCAGTTTTCGCTGGGTCGGGAATAATGCCCTCTCTGTTTACAATGTGGCCCAATATGTTAATCTGCTGTCTGGCAAATTGACATTTCGCAGGTTTAAGCCTTAACTTGGCCTCTCTGATCCTTGCGAAAGCCTCCTCCAAATGTACGATATGTTCGTCAAAGGTATGGGAGAAGACCGTTATGTCGTCCACGTAGACTAATACGGAACGCCATTTTAGACCTGAAAATGTCTTATCCACTAGCTTTTGGAAGGTTTGGCTGGCGTTACGGAGGCCCATTGGTAACCTTGTGTAGGTATATAGACCGTTCTCTGTAACGAACGCCAGCTTGTGCCTATCTGGTTCATAGACGGGGATTGAATAGAATCCACTATAACAATCCATCGAACTGAACCAGCTAGCTCCGCCAAGGGCATACAAATAGGTGTCTGCCCTTGGTAGTGGATAACTATCATTTTCGACTAACTTATTGAGCCTACAGTAATCAGTACAAAACCTGTGGGATCAGTCCCGTTTTTTGGTCAGCAAAACTGGAGCGCTGTAACTTGAAATAACGGGGACAATGACCCCTGCCTCGAGCATCTCCGTGATCTGAGCGTCGATGGCGTGTTTCTCCTTCTGGCTCACCCTGAAGGGAGGCTGGTGTACTGGCCGGTCACTGGTGAGTGTGACGTGGTGTTCGATGAGTTCTGTCACTGCGAGATCCTTCATCGAATGGGCAAAAATATCCCTGTTGGTCTCCAGGAGCTCCGTGAGCCTTTTATTTTGCTCCGGAGTCAGGTCCTGTCTGTGGGGGTGTTTGGCCGCCTTATCTGTGTGTGTGTCTGTGTGTTGGCTGATAGTGTGCAGTGCAGAGGCCTGGTGCTCGTGAATTTCTCGCTCCGCTCGAATCCCATCTGTGTTCCTGGTGTATATCATGGAATGTGTGGTGAGCCTCTGGTCGTGCTTTAAAAGCATCTTACCGCTAGCGAAATTTATGCTAGCCTCATACTTAGCGAGGAAATCCATGCCAATTATGGCTGACGCAGAAAGATGTTCTATAACGAACATGGGGTGTGTTGTGGCAAAATGGTCTAGCCTAAGATGAATGTTTGCCACCCCCGTGTATTCTAGCGTCTGAGCACTGGCCGCTACCAGCCGGATGTCACCGGTGACATCGTGTATTTGGCCTTCGGTAACGTGTCTTCTATTTACACAACTTACCGCTGCCCCAGTGTCAAGTAGGGCCTGCACTCTGTGGCCATTTATGTTGGCGTGTATCGTGAGGGCTGATACCTGGAATCCATTGCCCTGCACCGATGTGTTGTGTAGGGTGTATGTTGTTGTTGTTGCTACCGGTGTAACATCTGTACTGGGAAGGCATGGAGCTGGCCGCTTATCGTACCTGGCACGCTTGGCCTCTGGGCTTACTTCCTGTCCCGAATACTTTGGCTCGGTCAGCAAAGTGCGCTCACCAAGTACATTGCCTGCTCTCTTAATCGCCCGCGCTGTGAAAATAGAAGTCTGCTGGCGAACGTTTAATGTACTGACCGTTTCCAGCTTTTGTGTAGGTGTGCTGTTGGTTTCTTCCTCTTGGGAAGGTGTGCCTGCAAATGTGACCCTGAGCTTGCCCTTGTTACCCCGTTTTTTGTTCCAGGCGGTCGCGAGTTCGACTCCTGTTGCTGGCTTCCCAATGCCGAGTGAGCTCGCGTCCTGCGCCTGTGTGGGGTCACTTCCCACCCTGCGTTGTGGTGTAGGGGGTATGGTTTTCTGTTTGGAGGGTGTAGGTTTGCTCTCAGTCTCTTTGTGCGTAATTGTGAGGGGCGTATAATGTCCCGCCTTAGGGTTCCCTGTAAAGAGTATGTGTAGGTCCCTGTCAAATCCCTCAGTAGTAAATAGCGGGGGCGAGTGCACATTAGTATATACGTGGATGTTTGCTTTAAGCACCTTGCCGAGAGCGGTCACCTCTACGGCGCTGGCATAGGTGCCGTCCCTACCCATGTAATTTTTGTAATCCGCCCCGGTCTGGAATGGGTTTTCCCGCTCGTCCGACACAAAATCTCGGTACTCTTTCCAGTTGGCCAGGACATGTTGGACCGTTTTCTGTCTGTAGTCCCCATGATAATCCTCGGTGTTCCGGACTAGGAAGCTCATGGCCCTAAACAGACAGTTGCCGTCTCCTTGTACGGGGTGTGTCTGGAAACGGCCCGGGGGTGGATCGTCAGCCTTAGATTTGGCTGGGTGCTTCTTCCCCTTACTCTTACGAGTTTGCTTGGGGGAAGGGCCTCTCTGGTGTTGTGTTGGGGGAGGAACCTCAGCCGCTTCATCAGCTGGCCGAACCTCCCCGTCTAGGCGTTTTTTTGAAACGTAGGTGTGCGCCTCCCTGTACTGTATGTGCGCCCCCCCTCGGGGTGGCTGCGCCAGCTCCCCGCCTGCGGTGTGTGGCTAGGCGTGGGGAGTATTGCCCCCCTGTCTGTCCGGCGGGGTGCCACATCCCTGAACTCCCTCGGGTGTTCGTCGGGGAGGGGGTAGTGTTCCGGGCCCTTTGTGTATGTATCTGTATTGTCCCGTCCTCTTGTGGGTTTTCTTGCCTGTCGGTTATTGCCCGGTGGTCCGTTTTCCTGTCTCCGCCAGGGTGGGGTGTATGCCTGCTGCTGCGGGGGCGGGTTTTCCCGTCGATTCCCCTTTTCCCTGTACTGGGAGGCTGCATAACCCTGTCTGGTCGGGGGTGGGTTTCCTCGACGGTCCCCATTTCCCCTGTACTGTGGGGGTGCATAGCTTTGCCTGCGTGGGGGCGGGTTCTCCCGATATTCCCCATTTCCCCTGTACTGCGGGGCTGCATAGCCTTGCCTGCTTGGGGGCGAGTTTTCCCGGTACTCCCTGTCTGCCCTGTATTGTGGGGCAGCGTAGGCCTGTCTACTTGGTGGCGGGCTGTTTCGTCGGGGGATGGTGTGCTCGTACTCTTCAGGGTAGTACTCCTGTGTGTACGGGGATGGTGGTCGCCGTGAGAGGTATGTCGGCTCTGTGTCCGTGTACGATACCGGTGAATACCGCGGAGGGTAGTGTGGCCTATCCTGTGCGTGTGGTGTTGTCGGCCGCTGTGGAGGGTAGTAAATTTCCTCCCTCCCGTAGTGTCTCCTCTCAGTGTACCCCTTATCCCTTTCAGGATAATAGCGCTCTTGTGTGTCTACGTGTTCATCCCTTAGCGGTCTCCCGCCTGCTTGGATGGCAGCTATGGTCAATTTCTCCATTCTGTCCACTAATTCATCCATCTTATGATTAGTGTCGTCCTTTTGTGTCTGAAAGTGCTGATCCACGGCTTTCTCCGTAGCTTTTTCCGTGATCTTTTCCCTTTCTCTATGGTCTTTATGTTGTTCAACATGTGTTGGACCGTGGGGTTGTTCATAATACACAACTTGTCCACTATGGATGGTCTGAGGCCCTGCGTTAACAGCTTGACATTCTGCTTGTTCGTCATAGCTGCGTTATATTTATCGCACATTATCAACTTTACGTTGATGTATGCCTGGGCGCTTTCTTTAGGTCCCTGTGACCTCTGTCTAATTTGGTCGTACAGGTCGTCATCATCTGGTATGAGCTGGAATTCACTTTTCAACAACAAGGTGATTTCCTCCCATGTGGCATTTTCTAGGTTGTCCTCATGAAGCTCATACCATGTCATAGCCGCCTTTGTGAGGTATGCAGGAAGGAGCCGTTTTCTAACTTCCTCGCTCCAACCATTGATCCGAGCCGTTCTATTGAAGGCCTTGAGGTATTCCTCGGGATCCTGGCCTTCCCCCGTGAACTTTGTGGGGTGGATCATGGAGTACTCTGCTTGTCTGTTCATCTCGTGTTCAGCTGTCTCTTGTTGGCTGTGTAGTGATTGTGATCTGCCTATGCTGTTCGCACCGCTATCGTGTGCCGAGGTGTCTGGGTTATTCAGAGGGGAATTAGCCTCGCTAATTAGCCGTGTACGACACTTGTGTTACGCTACCAGGTGGCTCGTCACCTGATATGTCGGTACTGATTGATGGCGTGTTGTCGTACTGTGTGGATTTGACTACGTGTACAGTCCTGTCTAAATCCTGTTTCACTGTTTCCAGAATAGTGTGGATGTATAGAACTGCCTCTGTCGTGTGATTATCTGACTTAACAGTGTCTGTCTCTAGTAACTGTGTAATGCGCTCGAGCAGATTATCAGTCTTCTGCTCTGTGATTTGCAGTTGCTGCAACAATAGGGGGTGGAGTGTTGGCAGGCAATCTACTTCACTAGCGCTGGATATTGGTGACTCTTGTCTGTGGTCACTGGCCTGGGATCGTGTAAAATGTATAACTTGTGCTGCCGCTGCAGGGTGTTGAGCGCGGATCTCTGATGTCTTGAATTCGAGGTCCCTAAGAAGTTGTACTGCGGTCTGGTCGGTTATTAAGTCACCGTTCTTAATTTTTAGCTTCGGCAGGAGTGGAGTCGTACTAGCCGACAAATGGTGCGCAAAGTCCCTTAGTGTGGTTCTAAATGTGGACATTTAATTTCCACTGACTTTGCACTATGGGGCGGATGGGGGTGGGTGTAATAATACAAACTCCTATGTAATAGAGAAAAAGTGTGGGACGTAATATCGGATTTAAAAAAAAAATCCCAATCTCGCTTGGCTGTATGCGGTAGGGGTCGTTTCTACTACGAGGGCTCGTTGTACGAGTCCTACCCTTACTGTGCGTAGTAGCGGCGCCTCCACCAAATTATTTTATATCCCTTAGTTGGGGGTTGTTAGGTCTAAAATATATGTGTTAGTGTATTAATTTGGAAGGTGATTCCTGGAGAGGGCAGCTTCCCGTAGCTGGGTAAGCATACCAGTGTAGAGTGTTGTGCGATGTTTAAATGCTAGGGGGTGCTCCTATAAAGACGTAAGTGTCGCTTAGGGGATGATCCTCTGGGCGCAGGTTAATGTACTGGCCTCCCAGCTGGTCGGAAGGAATAATATAACAGACCTGCTTGTGTCAGCTATGCCGGCGGCTTGCTGCCAGCGGTCGTGTGCGGGAGACACAATGGAACCTGAGCAGGCGATTACCGGCTACTATTGTCACGCTTACTCGTGACGAGAGTCAGGAAGGGTATTAGGATGTAAAGAGGCGTGTAATTACGAATGCAATGTGTAGATTACTGACCAAGTATTTATTGGTCAGTGAGTATGAAATTGTATGTCCCTTTTAGGGGAACGTGAATAATAATGCAGGTTATGTGTACAAGTTTGTGGATAGGTTTTATAAAGTGTAGGATATCTGAACACTTGCTGACTCACCTGATGATAGCAGCTGTAACAGGGCCTCCGGCTACACACACTGTATGACAGATAATAGAGAGAGAGTGTCCTCATTAAGGCCTTCCTTCTTATAGGTTCTGGCGTTGCTTCGTCGACATTCCATCGATGTAGGTGCCCTAGTTAGCTATTGTGTAGATGTTTATGAGTGTGATGCAAGTGGTTGGCAAGCTTTCCAAGCTGGGCAGCCGCCCTTGCTGTGTAAAAGGTACTGTTCTGGACTTATGATGTTTGCCAGTTAGGGGTGGTTTTAATAGATGATGGAGGGTGGCTTCAGGGGGTGCAGCCCCCTGGGGGCCTGTACAATATGTTGTTGCAAAATTTAGTAGAGATCAGATTATTAGGTTGGTCTTAATTTGATTTAAGCTATTAAAATTTGGGTGGTCGTTTTGCGTTTCCGTCAAGATGGCGGCAAAATAAAACATGACAATGAGGCGCTCTTTGCTAGTGCTATCTCTGTACCAAATTTTGTTCAATTCGGTTTCATTGTGTTTGAATAGATGGGGGGAATCGATTTGCACAAATACATGGCCGCAATCCGCAAAGTATTCGCTGATGGCGTTGTAGTTTGGTCAAACGAGTTTTCATACATAAAGGTATATTTTTGCAAAGTTTGGTAGAGATTAAATGATTCGGTTGGTCGCAATATGATTTAAACTTCTAACATTTGCGTGGCCTCCATTAAGTTTTCGTCAAGATGGCGGCTATATGATACATGACACTGAGGTGTCCTTTGCTAGTGCTACCTCTGTACCAAATTTCGTTCAATTTGGTTTCACTGTGCTTGAATTGATAAGGGGAATCCATTTGCACACATACATGGCCGCCATCTGCAAACTTTTGGGCTGATGACCTTTTAGGTTAGTCAAAAGACGTTCGCCATATAAGTATATGTTGTTGCAAAATTTGGTAGAGATCGGATTAGGTTAGTCGTAATTTGATTTAAGCTTTGAACATTAGGGTGGCCGCCATTACGATTGCGTCAAGATGGAGGCGATATAAAACATGACACTGAGGTGCCCTTTGCTATTTCTACCTCTGTACCAAATTTCGTTCAATTCGGTTTCACCGTGTTCGAATGGATAGGGGGGGGGAACAGACATTCAGAATACACAGACAGACACACAATGTTTGGCCTTGTGTAAATCTCATAAGTCTACTTTCATTTTTTGCAAAAATCGAAAGTAGGCTAAAAATTGAGTATGAAGTTGGAAGACATCGCTAATAGAATCTAATACCGTTGGCATTTTATCTATAATTTCAAGGGCTTTCACGAAGAAGGCAAGTTGAACAGCGAATGGACAGTGTAATTTGGACGATGATACTGAGCTTCTAAGAATGTATAACAGTAGTTTAACGTGGTATGGCCGTAAACAAAATTTTAAATAATAAAATGCCAAATGGCTGAGGAAATACGGCAAATGTGATGACAGGAAAGGGTTGTGGTGCTGCCCATAGTCATATTTTCTGCCGGCAGCATCCTTAAATCCTTGACTCGCAACCTATAACAATTAGTAATACTTCCCGGTCTACATATCATCATGCGGAAGGTTGTCAACTTGTAGACCTATCCATAAGTTCACTCGTTTCTCAATGTGCCACCCTAAATGAAATTTCCATGCCGTCTTGCAAACAAGCCAATGATATGTTGATTTGTACCCACTGATGTGGTGAAATGGATATGGTATATTAATAAAAATAATAATATTAATAATAATCCTAAAGCAGCGCTGTTCTGGGAAGCTTGCAGTTGCAGTGAGAATAGTGAATGAAGATATCCTTGCTCCTCATCTTGCACGCAACTCAAGCTATTTCAGTGATGTGCAGACCTCGATTTATTCTGGAGCGATCGCTGTGGTAAGAACAGTTGGTGGTAGACTTAAATATGGTCCATATCTTACTAGCAGACAACAGACTAAACCAGCTTGGGAACTACGTTTAGTCAGGTTTGAGTAGCTCCGAAGAAACATTGGAAGATTTCAACAGTATATAGGGGGCAATCGTAGTAACAAAGTCGTTCACTGGGTTGAACTGTTGAGCTTTTCAAAGAAGAAACACGCTAAATATATCCCACCTAATCAGACCCCCCTTGAAATCTTAGACACCTTGAAGCAAGAACTTCAGGCAAAGGCTCAGAATCTTCGTCCGTGTAGATAGTCCAATCGGGGAATACGACAAAATAACTTATTTGCCGCAAATGAGAAATTTTTGGATAGAAACCTTGAAGAAAGTGAAGGTAGGACAGGCCCTTCACCCCTTAAAGAGGAGGTAGAGATCTTCTGGTCTATTGTCTGGTCCGACGCAGGAGCGTACAACAGCAGCGTTCCGTGGCTTACTGAGGAGGAGTAAAGAATGGCAGAAGTTGACACAATGCAGGACTCATCTGTATCCAGAGATACACGAGCTGCAAGTGAGACACAAAATTGGAAAGCCACTGGACAAGAAAATATCAATAACTTCTGGATCAACCGATCAACCGATTCACATGCACACACGAACATCGTGCCTGCCCCTGCAGTAAATTCCTTGCAAATCCACAACTGATACCCTACTACTGTGCCCGTATATTCGAGAAGGGACCTGTCGGAAAATCCAAAGCTGAGCAGGATTGAAAACATTTTGAAAGCATCGGGCTAAATTTACCATCAAAATCTGCTCCAAAAAGGTTTTCGAGAATATACGCAGAAGACTGCAATGATATTATGGATAAACACAAATACACTGGGACTCAGGTGAACACTTACCTTATATCTCCCGAGGCTTAAATGGTTATCAACTTCACACCTGTAAGGGGGCTCCACAATATCATTCCTATGTATCTAAAATAAGTCACTCGAAAAGACGACGTAGAAAATTAACTAAATAAATGTATTAACATTATGTAAACTATAATCCAACAAGTAGTTCCGTGAAGAACTATACAGCTTATTTTCATATATCCTACTCATGTTAATAGCCTCTATCAACACACAAAATTTCACTTATATTGTCGTGATAGATTCGTAGATAATGAGAACCGTCTAAATATTTCAGATGGTCGCCAGTTTGGATTTTTATTTATGTACTATTACATGAAGATGATTGTGTAAGTGTGGTATTCAAACTTTAATCGCATGACTAGGACACAAGAAGTAAAAACGAGATTTTAAAATTTCGCACAGCTGCCATCTTGTGGTTATGAAATCAATTGAAATAAATTAGATGCCAGTGGATTAACATTTGTACAAGCATTTCACGTGCAAAGTTTCACTGCACTCGGATGGTTAAATAGCGACAAAAGTCCATTTAAATATTTATAATTCGCGTCGCCGCCATGTTAGATTTGTGCTCACCGGGTTACTGAAAGTCCTATAGTTGAACTTATGTTCATAGCCTCTATGAACATTAAAAAATTCAGTTCGATTGCCGCAAAAGATTCGTAGATATTGAGATCCGTCAAAATATTTCGGATGCTCGCCATTTTGGATTGTTATATCTACAGGGCATAGGGTTATATACTGTTAAAAGAAAATTATTGCGTAGCTTCATTATTCAAAGTTTCACTTTGATCGCATGATTACGAAACAAGAAATAAAAACTTCATTTTAAAATTTCGCACAGCCGCCATCTTGAGGTTATGTAAACAATTTAACTAAATTAGATACCAGTGCATTACAATATGCATAATCATTTACTGTACCACATTTCACTGCGCACGGATGGTTAAATCACGAGAAAAATCTATTCAAATGTTTCAAATTCGCTTGGCCGCCATGTTCGTTTCGTACTGTTCAGGTTTTTGAAAGTTACATTGATAAACTTGTAACAGTGGTCTTTATCACCGTTAAAAAGTGCAGGGTGATATCTGTAATAGTTTCGGAGATATAGAATGCCAGTGAAATATTTCGCACAGCCGCCATTTTTGCGTTTTGTAAAAAATTGAAATAAATTAGACGCCAGTGCATTACAATGTGCATAAACATTTGCTGTACCAAGTTTCATTACGTTTGGATGGTTAAATCGCGAGTTAAGTCTATTAAAATCTCAACTTCGCTTGGCCGCCATGTTGGTTTTGTAGTTACCAGGTTTTTGAGAGTCACATTGGTGAACGTTTAGTAGTGCCCTTTATCACCGTACATAATTTCAGGGTGATATCAGAAATAGTTTCGGAGATACTGAATGCTGGTGAAATATTTCGCACAGCCGCCATGTTGGATTGGTGAGTGACAATGAAATTTGTAGTGCTCGGTCGGGGTCGGCCTGAATGGCGCTATGATCTTACCAAGTTTCATTGAAATCGCTCCGGCCGTTTATAAGTTATTAGGGACACACACACGCACGCGAATCACACACGCACACACAGACACACGGACAAAAGGTGATCTCATCAGCCTATTTTTTTATAAAATGAAAATAGGCTAAAAACAATAAAAATTCCCAAACTTAAAATTGATTAATAAATTATTCACACACACTCACACCTCTTCACATACACGCTCCTAAAGTCGATATGTCTTCAGTATTACAAAAATCCAATTTAGAAAAGTACCCTCCTTCTACAAGTGTTAAAACAATTAACTAAAATTCCTTGCGTATCTCCCATTCTCTAAGAAGCTATTAGCGTTATTGAGCGCGCGCCACAAGCGTGCCTTTGGTCATATGATACGGTTATACATTCATTGAAATTCTCGCCAGCCGTGAACCTGTTTCATTCATATCGGCTGCGGCGGTAACAACTCTCCCCATTCATATAAAAATGACCTTGAATTTATAACGGAAATTTCTCTGCTCATTTCCACACACGTGATTTTGCACTGCTAGGCGAATGCAACTTGGCACTCCAAATATACACGTTTCAACTGGTCATTCACTCTGAACAAAACTTGCTGTCATTCCATAACCAAATGCCTTGAAACATTCACACCACAATCCTAGCATTCCCTTTTACCATTCTAGAACTGGCAAAGTTGTCCTCATACATACTTAACAATATAAAACATTCATTCCAAAAATATGAACTCTTATATACAGTAAAAGTCAAAAATATACGATCAAATTAGTATTTCTAACACGTTATACCCTTGATTAAATAAATGTGAAAAACTATTTACAGAGTCAGTTGGCGTTATAATTAACGTCCGTTATCATAACGATACACTCGTTATCTTAACAATATAAAACATTCATTCCAAAAATATGAACTCTTATATACAGTACAAGTCAAAAACATACGATCAAATTATTATTTCTAACACGTTATACCCTCGATTAAATAAATCGCAGCCGCAAATTTAATTCCATTTGCACATTCTAAATGTTAGATTCCTTCAAAGAACTCCTTCTCCTCACAAAATACTACTACTTAATGTCATAATCTGTTTTTGTAGTCGTTATAAGTCTCATGCATTCGATCAGAAAACATCAAACTCACATATTTATTCAGATCCGTGTTTAATAAAAAGATTAATAATTAGTATTAAATAATAGCAGTTGACAACACTTTTCTAAAAATTATTTCCGCTCATAATCGCTCTTGTCAACACATCTAAGCCGTGTACACACATATGGGAGTTCGAAACAATTCGATTCCATTGCCATAATGCCAAATTCTTAACAAACATAGTCTTGCCCTTCAACGACTTTTATTAATGCGGAAAACACCTCGCAATTATACAAACATCTCTTTAAAAGCCTCGTATACCCTTGTATACGGAATTATAATCACATTTACTGCTTATTGAACAATCTTATTATGCAGAATAATTGTTACCATAATCTTTTCCACAAAACTAGCATTTTCGTACTGGCATCTACCTCAGCGTTACAAACAATTAATCGCTGGCATCTTAAACAGTTTCATCTGTTATTATACGTTTCCTTGGCTTATAGAAACGACCTTAGGCACAACGTGAATGACCTCCAAGAGTTTACTTTAAAATGTTACTCGGATATTGACTAAACTGTTACATATACATTTAATAAAAATACAATAAAATTCCGCCGTACTCATCTGGTCTCACAGTTACACGGTTTGCAATATTACGTCCACAATATGACGTGACATTACACATTGTGTATAAATAACAACATATGTTATTTGAGTGTCCGATTAAAAATCAATCTCGACTGGGATAGACTAGCTTTGACAACCCTAACGTTGGATAAAAGTATCTCCCATGAAGATATGTCTCTAATAATATTTAAATTGACGGAAGATCCTAGCATTCTCTATTAAAGTAAGGATTGCCAATTTTGGAATGTGTCTCCATTCTATACAAAGAATGTCTATGAGTATATGACTTCCTATCGTAATCATGACGAATGTTTTCTTGTTAGATCGACGTAAAATTCATAATAATTGTGATATTACAATAATATATCACACGTTGTTTTTACTCTTCTCTTGCGGTTTCTTCTCAACAGTTAAGATGCCCAAATTAAATTACTAAAATAATTTAATTGGCATCCTGGACAAAATGTCTGAATCCTTAATTCAAAATACATTGAAAAACATTGAAAATTGAAGTTACTGATCTCCAATAGAAATAACTGGAATACTAACTCCTTAAACAAATTTAAATATCTCAGTTCAGAAACTGAATCGTAGAATCTCTATGTGATAATGACGAAAAACGATCACCTCTCATGATCATGTAGAAAAAATCTTATTACATATATAAAGTACAAATATATATCGAAATATGGATAAAGGTTTTGATCTGAATATCACTATAATGCTCCAACTACAAAATATTTTACACTGCTACCTTGACTGAAGAATTCTCGATGTTCTGGATAAGTATTATAACATACTTAGAAGTTTCCTCCTTCAAGATACTAAGTTGGACCCCAGTCCACTCCCTCGAACCAACGACCTCGGAAAAGGAAGGAATTCCTCTTCGGTAAAATCAAGCTCCATCTGGGATCGAACAGCAACCTCCCGTTCAAAGATCTTCTTGTTTCCGGGTCCACCTCTGGCATCTTGACTTTTCTTATTAATAATCTTCTTTCTCCGTCTTGATAGAGTTCCATATTTATCGAGTAATTTTGTAGATTCAGCTTCATAGTTACAAATAAATTCGTGGTCACAAGACAACGACATGCACATAAACCAGGACAAAAGCAAGATTATGAAGTTCCGCAAGGGAGGGAAACTATCGTCCAAGGACATCTTCACCTGTGGAAATCAAACGTTTGAAATAGTAAACTTGTTCAAATAACTAGGAGTGACTCTACAGGTCTCCGGACTGACTTTCACCAGAAACATAGAGGACAAAACCGTCGCCGCGATAAAGGCCACAATGGAGATCCGAAACTTGAAAACCCTCACCCTTAGAACCGCAATGGCACTATTTAAGCTAAAAGTCGCCCCAGTGGTGTCATATGCCATCGAGATGATATGGCCACACCTAAGTCACAAAAACCTACAGTCTCTCGACAGAGCCAAGGCCAGATACGTAAAGCGAGCTCTGTGCATTTCCAAATTCGCGCCAACCCGACTTGCGTATCAGCTATCAGGTACTAGATCCTTAATTGAAGATGTAATGACTACCCACAACCTGGCATCAACGCCAGCCTCCACAAAATTCCTTGAGGAACAACTCCTGAAAACAGAAGAAATAAACCCGGAGTTCTATCGAACCCCAGATATGATCTACCAAGAATGAAAAGAAGCAAACTTCGAGCTACGCCACGTCTACACGAGAGGCGCAATACATGTGTTTCATCATCGAATCTGGTACAGGAAGGGCTTTCATGAACCATCCATAGACTGTGTGTGTGTAATCTCCGGTCTACACTGCCCACCGTATCACCTGATTGAGTGCACACAGAAAACATTACCTCTGTCCCATTATGCAAAAGACTGAACGGTTGCTGTATTGTGTGACATGATCCTACTTACTGTATGGCCATTGGCTGCAATAAATTATATTACCAAATAAATTAGTAATAGATGTGTTGGACCTCACTCGTTAATAAAATATTCATACAGATGGTCTATGAAGAAGATGTTATGTTCAAGTTCTTGAATACTGTTAATGTACGAGATAGAGTTGTACATAGCGTTTCATGTATACTTGATTCGTAATCATCCAAGAGTAATCTCATTATCGAAGCTCCATGTTGTATCTATTACTCTGTTTCATATATATCCCTGACACATGTAAGTCCTTAGTTCATCATCTCAAACATATTATGTACGTATAATGAATAATGTTTCCACTTGTTGAATATAAACTGTCATAATTCTGTAGCAACAGTATATTTTTCCAATGTTAAAGTCTATCACTTGTAACTCCCGTGACTTCATAAAGTGAATCGGCGTTCGCTGTAGTCTTGTCGAAACAAAAATGCTTTACAGCTATTGAGTCCGTCACTTTTCTTCTTCACTTCTAAAATGGCTATAACTGCGATAATCTTCCTTCGTTGACGTTGAACTTTCGTAATATACTGCAATGCGTTCTGGACTATAATGTGTACTAAATAGATTTATTCTATCTTCAACTAATAGATAGTTATGGCGTTCCTAAGACTCTTCGCAACTTCACGTACAATGAAAGCACGGGCGATATCCACTATCGACCCTCTTTCGTCGCTATCTCCACGAGTGGTTAAAACACCACACTCGGCTGAAACCTTCGGGAATACACTCTCCCGGAATAAACATCTGCATTCTTCGAACTTTTCAGGAATAAGAACCCTAATGCTTGGCGTCTCCCCTCCAAGTCATGCATTTTTGCCGCCATTTCTGATTCCCCCAGAAATTTAGCGCGTACTTGAGAAATGCTTATTACGGCGTAATTCATCCTTTCGTTGCCTTCCCAAGTATCTGTAATATTTTCTCATAATTTTCTTCTTATTACCAATGAATAAAATAACTTTCTTCGGGCCTAAATGTAATTATTCTCCATATAATTTAGTTGAAGGTAATCCCGTCTTCAATAAGACCTCTCCTTATTGACTGTGAGCCTATATCCAATGTTATATTTTATAACAATATTCAGTCATCATCCATAGCAATTCCACTGCTGCTAGGTCATTTTCAAGCTTCTAGAATATTCTATTGCGCAACATATCACGTGATGGGCGTGGTGGCTCAGCGGTCTAGCTGAATGCCTCTCACCAAGGTGGTCCGGGTTCGATTCCCGGTCAATGCATGTGAGATTTTCGAAGTGAAATGCCATGTCCTGTGGTTCGGATTCCACGTAAAAAGGAGGTCCCGTGGCTCATGATCTCGAGATTAACGGTCACGTTAAACTACAAGCTTCCTTTTTTTTCACGTGGTGGGATCTCCCTCCTCCCTCAAAACAGTAACAAGATTCGTCTGTGTCAAGTTCCAGGATATATATTGCCATGTTAAATTTTATCATGGGCTTGAAAAATATTCTCATTTTCATCCCAAATAATTCATTTTTCGGGGGCACAACCTTATGCGAGGGAAGACATACCTACTGCCGAAAAGTGAATGAACTGTAGACCCTGCAAAGTATAGCCCAGTTACTTGCCTATGCATTTTCTATAAACTATTTACATCATGCATTGAACATAAAGTCTACAAGCACTTACATAAAAACAACATATTGGCTGAGGAGCAGAAGGGTTGCGTGAAAATGTCTCAAGGATGCAAAGAACAGCTGGTAATCGATGCCGTGATTATGGAGCAGAGATACAAAATGACGCGTAATCTATGTATGACTTACACTGATTACAGGAATGCATTTGATTCAGTTCCACACTCCTTCTTACTGCGAGTCCTAAAGATCGATTAAGTTGATCCAGAGATAATTACAGAATTGGAAACAATGGTGGCATCTTGGGGGACCAATTTGTACATACAACATGGTGGTACTTCGATCGAGTCAAGATTCATTCCAATCAAGAGAGGTATTTTTCAAGGAGACAGTCTGAGTCCTTTGTGGTTCTGCCTGGCGTGGAAACCGTTATCATCATTGTGGAATACGACACAAAGTGGCTTTTCGGTTAGACACTCTGGCACAGTAAGGCTTGATTCACACTATCGGTACAGTCACGGTACGGTCCCGCTACAGTCACGATCCGGTCACAGGACAGCAGTATTCACACTACAATTGTGACCGTAACGATAGTGTGAATCAGGCTTAATCCATCATGTCTCCCATGTGATGTACATGGATGGCAAAAAACTATACGCACCCTCTGAAAAGCATATAGATAATCTGTTTGTTATCACAGTTTCCTTCTCTACAGACGTCGGTATGTCCTTTCGATAAATTTCGTACTCTTACTCTCCGACAGGGAAAGTTAGAGGCCCCGAGGATTTGTTGTCGAAAATCGATGTCGCATTCAGCCCATGAAAAAAAAACAAGTATCTTGTTCTCCAAGAGTCAAAGAGAATTGATCACAAGAACATTAAGGATCAAACAGTAGCAATGTGAAATCAACGTCTCAACAAGATTTTGAAATCCAAGTTGAATGGAAGGAACATCTTCAAGGCCATCAATATATAATATGCTATTCCAGTACTGGCCTACTACACCTTTGGTATAGTAAAATGGACACAGACAGACCTAGTAAATATACTTATTAAGACACGCACCACCTTAATGAAACACAGATGTCTACACCCCAAGTAAGCAGTTGAAAGACTGACTATGCCACGCCAGAGAGGTGGACGCACGCTTACTGATATTATACACCTACATGCTCAGCAGGTGAAGAATCTTCAGGCCTACGTTTTGAGTAAGACGAACTCTCCCCTGCATCACGCTGTTATTAAGGTGGGTGGCAAGAACTCGCCATTGGGCCTTCTCCAAGTGTGGGATGTGCATTTAGCTACGTAAGAAGAGCACCACCAAACTTGAACAGTGGGCTCGGAAAGCACTGCATGGCCGTCATCCATATGATCACAGTCAAGAATATGTCGACATACGTGCGTAGAACAGCTGGCTGACCCATGCGGATCTATTTCCTGAGAAGGAGGGGTTCATCGTTACGATACATGATCAAGTATTGGCAACAAAGAACTACCTGAAATACATCATTAAGGCAGACATACCAGATGACAAATGTAGAAGATGCCATCGTGAGTCGGAGACCATCCAGCATATCACAGGGGGGCTGTAGAACAATTTCATCTGAAGAGGCATAACCAAGTAGCCAAGATAATCCACCTGAACCCGGCAAGAAAGCACTCATAAAGTAATAATGTTTTGCCTTACTTTCAATATATTCCTGATGCTGTTCTGGAGAACGATATACACAAGCTACTCTGGGGCAGGAGAGTGATCACAGATAGACCTATATCAGCAAACAGGCCAGATATTATTCTTATTGATAAACTGCAAAAAATACTCTTCTAATAGATAACGCCGTCCCTAACTCGCATAATATCCAACACATTTATGCTGAGAAAGTGACGAAATACATGCCTCTGGCTCAAGAGACCCGACAGATGTGGCGATAGGAGTTTGTCACTGTATTGCCTATCTTAATCTCTTCCACAGGGATCATAACGAAATCGCTGAAGGCCAACCTCGATAAACCAGGCCCCAACAAAATCTGCATACCAGTATGCAGAACGTAGTTATTTTAGAGACTTGCTCCATAGTTTGTTCGTAGAAATATTGAAAACTCCACTTCATCTTGCAACAAATGCTGATGAAATGGTTAATTATTGTAACCAATGTCATGGTAAAAAAACATATTAATATCAATAATAATAATAATAATAATAATAATAATAATAATAAGTTTCTTCTGTAAGCCCACCAAAGTTTTGCCAAAGACCACTAGAACTGTGTTAAATGGAAAATTTGTGTTAATCATATTAGTTATATTAACATTATCGGGAAGTTATTTCACCTTTTATTACAACTAAAATATCGTGGAAAGTAATTGTGCTATGACGACGTTTTTTTTTTTGCTTGAGACGTTATGCAGATTATGCATTATCCAATGAGCTCCAACTTACATGATTTTATCATCCGTGTATTACAGTAATTGCGTATAATCATTTCACCAAAATCATTCTCCTGGGCAAGCTAAAGTAATGAAAGTTACCGAAGTTCCACTTCCAACCACCAGGCGGTACCCAGCCCCCATTGATGGAATGGCTGACTATCATAACTACTAATGAGCCAACTACTTGAACGAAAACCTAAGATTGTATTATCATAACAGCAATGAGCTGAGCAACTATTACAGACAGATATCATACGAAATTATCAAAGGCAAATACTCGTTGACATTACGTACCGTATCTGAAATTATGAACTATTGGTACTATACCATTACCCCCAAGCGTTAGTTGCAGTACTGTGATCTGCAGGATTTGTTTTGTAACACAACGCAGCACGTGGCTGGCGAGTTTGAGGCATGACAGCTGACGGGATACCGTTAGGCTGGTCCGAGCCGAGCCGAAGTTTTCCGAAGTTACAGACGCGAGCTGGACACTCAGAACTTGTACACCACGCAGTTCCAAAATAATGATTGAATATTGAAAGATTACTTCATCTATAATAACGAGGAAGAGAAGTTTATTTATGATTTTCAGCAGCTATTTTGATTATGCGCCAACGTTTTGATTTATCGATCTACGCACCGTGAGAGTGGGGGATGTTCACCCTCGTGAATCTGCGGGCAGTTCGAGCAAGACAGATTCTTATATATCTATGCCTAGAGCAGAACGACCTACTAGCGCGATTATTTAACACGTATCGCGAGTGTTGAATCTTGAAACGTGTGCGAGGCCATCGTTGGGAAGTTAGAGTTGTGTGCCGAAAAACTCTAACATAGGCATTTCAGTAGTGAGTGAAATTTTCACGCTGAATATGTGCCATGTAACGTGCAAGCTTAATCATGTCATACATATATTAGGCAAGCTCTATGCAACGAGCAACATTAACTTTGGCAAGTGTACTGTGATACCTGCAGTAGAACATTTACTTCAGAATAGTGCTACTTCAATGGACACAAGTATTGTTATACTTGAGCACTACATGAACTATATTACTCATTCCTCTAATTTTACCGACATGATTATCAACGAGATGTCGGGAGGAAGAGTTTTCATGCACGATTACCTTATAGCTATGGTTGGCTAAACATTTATACATGAATACTGCGGTGTAAGCGACGCATTATGCATTCTACGGAATGGACACTGACTTTTTTTTAAGCGTTATCGCTAGTGCTAAATTTCTTCTACCATGTCAGTCCATCATGATATGATGACATTAAAATGAAATTATCGCTTCGGGCGAATACTACTACTGTGGAGAATGAGTGAAAAGGAGCACAAGGAAACACACAGCTTACTAACATAACGCCATCTTATTTAACTCCAAAGAACTTATGTACAGATATGAACATTTTACACTATATACACAAAGTACAACACACACAAAGATATGTCAGTCCTTCACATCCTCCCCACCCTGGTCGACCTCTAGAGGTATGACCAGCTGAATTGGACGCGTTATCCGGTTCCTGTCTGGCGTGCGAAGGATGACGGTCCTGAGTATTCCGTCTCGTCCAGGTCGTAGTTCCTCGATTACGCCTCTGCCCCATACGTGGCGAGGACGGTTGTCTTCTTGCAGCAGGACCAGGTCACCTACCCGGAAGTTCGGGGTTTTGCCGCATGTCTGTCGTACGTGGTGATGGTTGCGTAGTTCCAGAAGATATTCCTTCATCCAGCGTTTCCGGAAATCTTCTGCCGCTTGTTGCTGGAGCCTGTATTCCCTTTTCAAGTCCTTCTTAATAGCAGGCTCAGGTCCTGTAGGGATTGTCGTCAGCTTGTCGCCGTGGATGAAATGGCTTGGAGTCAAGGCTGTAGTTCCTTCATCCTGAAGGAGAGGACGGGAATTTATGGCGGCTTCAATGCTAACGAGAATGGTGTACAGGGTTTCCTCATTCACTTGCCGCCGGCCCAAAACTTTGCGCAAGCAGCGTTTCGTAGTGCCGACCATTCGTTCCCACCATCCTCCCCACCAAGCCGCCCGTGGTGCGATGAATTTCCAGCGGATGCCATTTGTGGAAAGGTAGCTCGATGCGTCGTGGTCGTGGAAGATCACAGAAAGCTCTCTAATTTCTCTATGAGCTGCGTGAAAGGTGGTGGCATTGTCGGAATATATGGTATGAGGTAGGCCTCGGTGGCTGACGAATCTTTGGAAGGCCATCAGAAACTTATTTACTGTCATATCCGACGCTAGCTCCAAGTGGACAGCTCTGGTAGTAGCACATGTAAGCAAAAGGATGTAACTTTTGCGAACGGTGTTATCGTGGCGGACGTATAGTGGGCCCGCAAAATCGAGTCCTGTTACAGTGAACGGTATGGAGTATCGTACACGATCGGTCGGTAATGGAGCTTCGTTCTCCTGTCCAGGAGGGTTTCGTGATAACTTACAAGGCAGACACGAATTCAATACCTTCCTAATGCTTTGCCTTGCGCGTAGAATCCAAAATTGGCTTCGCAGCTCGGAGAGCACAATCCGTGATCCCAAGTGGTGCAGTCTGATATGGGTATGGCGGATTAGAAGACAAGTGAAGGGATGTCCGCCGTCTAAAATTATTGGGTGGTTTTCGTCATACGACATCGTTGTGAAGTGGAGGCGGCCACCAAGGCGGATCAATGTGTCTTGCAGGAACGGTTGAAAAGAGGCGATCTTCGATGTTTTGGGGATGGGCGTGTTGTGCAACAAAGCTTCGTATTCTGTTCCGAAGGTCTCTCGTTGTACAGAAGCTATCAAATATCGCCGACTTGCTTCGAGTTCCAACACTGTCAAGTCACCAGTTTGCTTATCCGCTGACCGAAGGTTCTTAATGAACCGGAGGATCCAAGCTGTAGTCCGAAGTAATTTGTTGTAGGTGCTGAATCTTGCGAAGTCACAGAGTGCTTCATGTGTGGTAACAACAAGGGCCTGACAGGGTTTCTTCTTAGCTTCTGGAAGTGTTAGATGTTCGGTGCTGTATTTGAGAGGCCAACTTCTTGGAGAATCCCTCCCAGGCCGGCCCGTGCCACCAAATATCTGCTGATTTTAGATCTTCTGCTTGTAGTCCTCGTGATAAAAGATCTGCAGGGTTATCCGTTCCTGGACAATGGAACCATTGTGATGGTGAAGTGCAGCCGGTGATTTCTGTAACACGATTGCAGATGAAAGTTTTCCAGCGGTTCGGGTCGTTTTGTATCCAGCCTAGAGTGATAGCTGAATCTGTCCACAGCATTGCTTTACTGATGTCACAGGATGTAGCACGGCAGAAGTAACGAAGAAGTCTTGTGCCCACGAGTGCAGCGAGTAATTCCAAACGTGGTAGCGTGACCTTCTTTATAGGGGCCAGTCTAGCTTTGCTACATACTAACTGAACGGTAGTGGTATCGTGAGCGTGAGATCGAAGGTATACAGCAGCACCATATGCCCGTTCGGAAGCGTCACAGAATACGTCTAGAGAATAGTTGTCCAAGTCTTTGTTGAGAGCACCTATCCATCGTGGGGTGTGAATGTCCGATACGTATTGAAGATTTGAACACCAAACTAACCACTCGTGCCCAATATCAGAAGGTAAAGTCTCGTGCCATGATATACCTCTGGTCCACGTTTCTTGAAACAACATCTTTCCAATTATTGTCAGGCGGCTTCGGTGGCGTAGTTGGTAGCATGCTGAGCTTCTATGCCCAAGATAGCGGGTTCAAACCCGGCCGAAGCCGTCGGATTTTTTAAGAGCGTTAAAAATCCCTCAGTATGCCTTCCTTCGGAGGGGAAGTAAAGCCGGCGGTCCCATGTCATAGATTTATGGCATGTTAAAGATTTTTCCACTAATTACACCTGTGTGAAACTAAATTGGATAGGTTAAGATTATAAACAACGCTCTTAGGTTGCTACGTTCGTTGCCAAGAGCCGACTGCGGTGGCGTCTAGTAGCTAGTTCTTAACTAGGCCTAGTAGTCGTTGACGGTGGCGTTTGGCGGCAAAAGTAGGAACTATTTGAAAATTCAAAGTTGCAGTCCCTACTTAAATTAAAAAACAGATACACACACTAATACAGTCATCACAATTAACACCGGTTATCAGACAGATTCTACACACACCCAAAGTACACGGGGCTACATGACCGCGTTGTCGCAGCCCCTAAACTAAGGAACCAACCAACCAACCAACCAATTATTGTCACCGGAGAGAACAGTCCGAGAGGATCGTATAGTCGTGATGTTATCTGAAGAACGTGGCGTTTTGTTGCAGTGTCATCTGGAGACATCTTGTAGTCATCGATAGCTGATAGATGCAGTGTGTCATGGCCCGTGTTCCAGTTGATTCCCAAGATCTGCGTAACCTCTTGAATGGATAGATTTTGATTTTGCCACTCGTTTTGCAGTGTGATTGAATTCGTGGCCCACTTCGACATAGGCATGTTGATAATACTCATCAAATCCGTGAGCTGAGAGTATATTGTTTGGAGTTCCTCAACGTCGTTAGTAGATGCTGCAAAATCGTCCATGTACATGTGCTGGTCCACGAGGCTAGCAGCAACTGCGTAGTCATCAATGTGCCTCGTAGCCAATTCTCGCAGGGTAGCTGACAAGAGGAAAGGGCTACTGGTTAGTCCGAAAGGTAATCGGGTGAAGCGGTAGGTGACCACTTCGTCGGTGACGTGGTATTGGCCGTTTTCGTCCTTGATTACTCGAAACTAAAAGAACCGTGTTAGATCCCTGTCGCTGGAGTCAAGTGAGAGCTGCAGAAAGGCTTGCTTTATATCTCCAAGAATAGCATATTGGTACAATCTAAACCGAAGCAGGATACTCATTACGTCGGGGAAAAGAGTAGGTCCGATTTCTAGGACGTCATTCAGCGATAGAGATCCATTTTCATGAGACGAAGCGTCGAATACAACGCGCCACTTAGTTACGTTCTGTTTCGTCTTCTTGACTGCATGATGTGGTAGATAGTACACAGAAGTTGCTCGGTTGTCTGGGTTCAACATCTCTACTTGGCCTTGGATGATGTAGTCGAGCATTCTTTCGTTGTACATGGCGTTATAGTCTCTATTTCGTTGCAGTTTCTTCGTCAAGGCTTGGAATCGTCTCTCAGCGTTAGTGCGATTATCCGATGCAAATTCCTGGTTTTTCTTTGGCGAAGAAACAACTCTCCGTCCATCTTGAATGCATTGAGATTCATGAAAGTTTTTGAGGATATCGAGATCCTTGGAGCTCATCGTGTGGGATCTTGATTCTTCTTCCTTGATTCCAATTGCTTCAAGGTTCCAGAAGTTACGGACTTGGTGCTCGAGAAGTGAAGGGTCATCCTGCAGTGTTATTTTGTTAACGGTTAGCTGGTTGACGGTGACTCCGGATCTATTGCCACTGAGTACCCATCCGAAAAGTGAAGGAATGAGTACCAAAGACGGAGATATGCGAACAGGTTGTGTGTCCTTGATCAACTTCCAGTAGTGATCTCCTCCAACTAGAAGTTCAATTGGGAGATCGTGTAAGTCATCCTTAGGGTCAGCTAGTATTAACTTGCGTACTGACTTCAGGGAAGAGACGTCTTGTGGCACTGTAGGGTGCATTGAGTAAGTGTTTGCACTTTCGAGTGCGGTGATGCCTATTGACGCGTTTGTCTGGGTGCCCTGTAACTGGAAACTAACCAGACGACGCTTTTGAGGGATAGTTGTGTCAGATTCGAACGCTGCTATAGATATGTCTCGTTCCGTGACAGTAGGAAGCTTCAATATGCCTACAAGAGACTTGCTTATGAATGTAGACTGGCTGCCTCCATCGAAGATGCAACGAGTCGTTTTACTTAAGCCAGTTGGTCCAACAATTCGAATACGCGCAGTTTGTAAGTGAGTATAGTCAGGAGTCTGAGAGTGGATTTTGTTGACTGAAGTGGAGGTTACATCATTGCTTAAGCAAATTGAGTAGTGATGGGACTGCTTACATTTTGAACAAGATGCTCTCCCCCGTCTACTGAAATTCTTCGAATTATGCCCTCGATTCAGGCAGAGGAAACAGCGATTATTCGTCTTTAGCTTCTCAATTCGGTCATGAACAGTTTTCACCTTCCTACAATCTTGCGCCCAGTGGCCTCGTTGGTCGCAAAATGCACAGAATGGTTCTGTTTGCTTCTTTGTTTGCAGCAATGGTTTTTTAAACTTAGCGTTTAATTGAAATGCGGCTGTCGTGGGGACGAGACTGGTTGAAAGCACTGGGTCACCTCTGATCTTCTGGGCGACTAGCGCTCCATCGACTTCTTCACCAAGAAATTCCATCAGTTTCAGAATGTCACCTTCCGATATATTATCCCGTTTGGTGTGTATTATCCAGCGTCTACAGATATCGTCAGGGAAGGTTCGGAGTATCTTGGGAGCAAGTACCCGCCCATATGCGTTTACATCTTCGCCTAGGGCCTGTAATGCCTGGATACGGCGGTTGCATTCAATGTATGTCGTGTTTAGCGATTCCGGACAAACAGTGTTGATAGGTCGGATATCTTCTAGATAATCGATATGCGCCTGTATTATCCTATTCCGATCTCCGTATTTGGCCTTTAAAATTTTCTTAATGTCCTCGTAGGTAGAAGCAGTCACGGCAATTCCGTCAACCAGATGTTTCGGTTCACCTTCGAGATATCCGCGTAAAAAGATATGTTTATTTATTGTCGATAGTGACTTGTCTTTATCAATGGATGCTTCAAACTGTTCCCAAAATCTCATCCAGCTTTCGATATTGCCGGAGAATGGTTCCAGTTTCACTGGCGGTAATTTAACAGAATGGGTGAACGTTGAAATGGGAGTGATGGGACTCTCGTTTATGGTCATGTTTGAGGTAGCAGAAGAAAGTTTAATTTCTGCCCCTCGTGTGGCTTTCTGTAAACCACGTTTTGCTTTATCTATGTATTCTTCGCAACTTTGAATATCGGTGTTGTATTCTGTGTCTGGAAGAAGATCGTGAATTGAGTCATCTAATTGGATTAGTCTAGTTAATGTTTCCTGAAGTCGGTCTCCATAATACTTGTAGTCTTCAATACTTGTGTTTTCAGTAAAACTTTCAATAGTGTTTAGAAACCGTGTCGCATTGTTTCTCTCTCTTGTTCGACTTCTTTTCAATTTGTGTAGTCGTGCTGCAAGGTCCTCTTGGGTTGCCATAATGAGGGGGCAATAAATCTTAGGATTAGCTGACAGTCAGGTAGCCTCCCGTCTTGGAGTGTAGGAACGTCTTTCAGTGTAGATATTAGTGTCTTTGGCAGAGTGCGTGTTTAGTCAAGACTCCAAAGTTGGCTAACAGAATGCGCTAGTGGGGTAGTTGAACGTGACAATTTTATAGTTCGGGAAGTAACTGACAGGTGCGCATGCGCTGTGCAGAGGTGCATGCAGTTCCAATGATTGCAGGTAGATCACGCTACTAGTTATGTCAGTAACGTACTTTACAATTATTGGTATTTCTTGAAGTAATTAAAGTAGATCTCATGCAGGTTATAATCACGTGTACTGGAAAATACTCAGATGAAAGATATTTCTGGTGACGTTGAGCGAGGATAAGTGGTGTCCTTTTCTCGCTGACGAATAGAAATTGCAGGGTGCAAGCTTAATTGTTTACAATACGGAGTTCCCTGTTGCTCCGATAGATGGCGGATGCGTCACTTCTGGGGTCGCATTTAATGAAATTAGCCTATCTGTAGGTTTCAAAAGTATTTCCCAGCCGATGTAGAGCATGCATTACTAAAGGATGTCAATTTGTGATGGTTTGACTTATCTGAAGTGGATTAGTTGGCAATGAGAACTCTTGTAGCGTCTTGTCGTTGATTGCGTGGCGTGCTTTAAGCTGACGTGATGTCTTCTCGGTAGTGTATAATGTTCTCGGCGTCGAGTGTCCTTCCGTAGTGAACCCATGTGCCATCGGGTCCATGAAGATCGAATCCATGTATTTGGAGAAGAAATGAAAGAAACGTACAGTTTCTAATGTAACATAGAGAAAGATCAAGCTAGGATGCTAGCCTAAGGTTGTGCAACCAACGAGGACCAGGTGTTCAAGAGATGAGATCACCCCTCTTGACATTCAGAAGGGAGCTAGTCATGAGTATTAATAACCGAGTGGAAATTTCCATACTGTTAGACAAGGAAGCCTGATTCGGAAATCGAGCTTAGCTTGCTGGAAAACGACAACACCGCTTATGCGCCAGAAGAGGAATAATTAAATTTAACCCGTTTACGAGTATAAAAATAAGTAAACAAGTACAGTACGGTGAATCACTTTGAATGAGAGATTTTTTAGTAAAGAAAAACCCTTTAAATATTGCCCAGGAGAAAACTACAAACGCAAGTAGACGTCATCGGGGAATTACCAAGGCTGGTGTAGTGGGGAGAGTACAAAAGAACAGCAACTCCCACACAATTGAGGACGAGAAATTAATTAATATCTCCGAATTGCACGATCGATTCTTAGGCGCAATGAGATTATTTGACATTGAGAATACGAGCTTTCGGAAGGTATAATTTTTATAATTGTGCAACCATCATTTTAGAAGTTGGCCACAGAAAGGGCTAGAGTCTTATCTTTTTGTAGCGAAAAGGTATAAAACTCCTGGCCTCACCAAGCCAATCATGCAGTTATTCTGACAACCCGTGAGGGGTGTTACTACGCATCAGTACAAGCAGGTCCAAATAGCCCAAGGGGGGCGTTGCTACGCATCAGTATTCAGACAGCCGTGTGGGGCGTCACTCTGCGTCACATCGAAGACAGTTACTAGTACTCCTTGAGGGGAGAAACGCTGTATTACACCGCAGAATTAATATCCGATAGCCATAGGCATCGCAGTATTAACAACTTGCTTGCCTCCATAAGGAGTTGTAAAGAAGAAAATTTAAAGTATCGCCGTGTTGAAAAATTAGGAAAATCCTAGTTGCAGGATTTAGGTCCGACAGTACACAAGTTACAGTGAAAAGTTCGTAAAGTATAGTCAGAGCAGGCTGCGAACGTTGGACTTAAGGCGATAGGTCTTTAAATAGACGAACGAATATATCATAACGTACGGAAGTACCGTAACAGAAAGATAAACAGTTATCTAAATTATAGAACCCAAAAAGGGAAGAACAGAGTAAGGTTCGTAACGTATTTCAGAAACGTAGGATTGCTAGAACCGATCTAATAAAGAAGAACGGAGACTATAGACAGTATCTCCAGAAAGCAGACGAACTATTCTAAAGTACTAGATTCGAGAAGTACTAGCTGCTATAAAATAAATCCATCGATCATCGTTAGGTTATCAAGGAGACCTCGATCCGAACAGACTTTCGCTAGGATCGATAAACCAGATCTACAAAGAAGCCGTTCAAGCTAGAGAAATAGCCGGTCATCCAGAATAGGATTCGAAAAATTAGGATTCCAGGGAACAGTAGATGTTTCGAGACTTTCGTATTCTGCAGGATAGGAAGCCGACATTGAATAAATTTCACCCTTGGAAACGGGGAATTAAGAGGTCACGTGTGACAGGCTAAGAAATACGGCCTAGTGATCAAGAATTGTGAAGTGTAAATTTATCAAGATTGTGTGTTAAATTAATATTTTTTAGTGTTTATTGTGTGTTCTAAAGGGACACACCAGTGTATAAAAATGTCGTCAATGTTAAGTGTATTAAATATGTGTCATGAAGTGTTTGTACGTAAGATGAATTTCTATAATATGGAGTAAAATTTTAAAGTGGGCCAAAATGAAACACCGCACAAGAATAAAGGTCATGGGACGACCTTAAACAAACATGTGAGTACTGAATTTCATTATATTTTGGTGTCAGGAGATGATTGTGTACAAATCCACCGGAGTTTTTGAGTAAAAGGGATGTGTTTTAATAAATAAATACTGAATAAACAAGAACGCGGTCTGAACATAAATAGAAGTTTGAAAAATTATAAATAATTATGTAAAGAATAAATCCAGTAAAGGAAATATATAAAATGTTAATGTATTTAACAAATGTCATAAGTGCAAGCGAAATATCAGTGATTATCATGAAAGATATTTAAATAAAGTAAATTTGAGATATGAAAGAAATAGCTTTTGAGCTTGTGTAAAGAATAAAGATATGAAATAATAATAATAATAATCAAGTAAGGAAATATTAAATGAAGATCAAATAAATTGATGTGAGCATAAGAGCGTTATAGCCTTAATAAAAAGTATAGACATGATGTTAAAATACATGTTCTTGAAATAGAGAAAGTTATTGTCAAAAGGAAAAGAATAATATAAAAATTGAAATGTGTATCAATTGTTAATATAATAGTATCAGTTCTTTGGGTGACGCTAGGCTTAAAAATGTATAAGCGCAAAAGGAGCGCAATTAAAGTAAAATGTCACGCTAGGAACGCGTAAAAGTTAATGTACTTGGTAAATTATTTATGAGAGGTAGTTGATTGTAGTGAATTGAGATTTGGTATAAGTCCTCTATTTGTGACGTAGTATCACGAGGCATTGTGTATGTATTGAAAGGGAGCAAATGTATGGTATTGAGCGTAGGTCTATTAGCTATTGGCTGACCCTAAATCGCATTTTGTATAGTCCTCTATAAGGGAAAGGTTCCCGAGGCATGTGAAGAGATTCGAACTCAGAATCCTCTTATTTTGAAAGCCCCTTTATTATTCGTCGTTAATTACTCTTCCACAATCAATGAGGACCTTTCATAATTAATAAACGCCAAGATTAAGAATGTGGTTTTTGAGCCCAATAATATTGTTGTATGTACAAGTAGAATAAAAGGCCAGGTCTCCACCAAGAACTGAGAATGAAAAGTTTGTGTTTTGTAAAGCATTTAAAGAGAGCTCTAGCTCTGGCTAGACGGGACGGACCCCGCATAGTCATAAATAACTATCATGTTTCACGGCCAGACCCTCGGAGTAGGAGGGGTGTCTCGAGGCCGTCTTGTAAAGAGTAATGAATACACCAGGAGTGTTTAAAGTTGTTAACGACCCGGGCGTTGAACAGAGGTCCTTGTAGATTGATATTTCCGCTTGCCTGTTCAGATCGTAGTTTCTTATGTGATAATGGTCTTATAAGACGTAAGAGATAAATAACAATCCCTATTGTAATGTTGGATGGAAGTAGGATTCCACGAGTTATTTGAAGGCAACTAGGTTTCGGGAGTAACTATAGTTTTTTGACTGTGTCAAGTATCTTCATACTCTGGAGTACACAAGTAATTTCCTGATTACCGTAATATATTTGTGAAGCTAGAGAGAGATGATAACAGCTGAAAATGTGTGAACGTGCCCAAAATATTGAGTTAGATAATTAGCATATAATTTTAAATGTAATTATACATTTGTTTTGAAGATTAAGAAAATATAAAAAGTAGTATTTGAGGTGTACAAAGAATGACACCATTATTATGTAAAGCATGGAGCCAAGAGAGCTCGAAGTTATATGAAACTTACAGCTGACGCTTTATGGAAGTAAAACTAATTAGGAATTGTTGGTTTATATGGAAACCATATGTTTTAATACAATATTTGTTTTATTATATTGTGATTCCTTGTTCATTTGGAACAAGTAGATGATTATGGGTCAGTAATTTAATTGTTAAAGTGTTTGTAGCGCCATAATTTTTATTAATTAAATGTGTTAAAATAGGAGTTGATTTTGTTGTTATTTTTGCAAGTGTATCCTCTCATTAATCCAAAATATGTGAGTCACAGAGTGGGGGAACTTACCGCTGCCCCGAAAATCCCGAATTGAGCTACGCTGGTATACTGTGATTTGCATATTTCTTGCTAAAAGGGCACAGTAGTGTAGAAGGCGACAAAATATATACACAACGTACAACACACACAAAGATATGTCAGTCCTTCACAACTACTTTGTGACGAGATTCTTATTCGGAACGATATGGGTAGTACGTGGATTGAAGTAACAACCAGTGTTGTTTGTGTGGCTGTCTGTAACCCGTGCGTTGGTGACTGGCGAACCGGGGTTCGATTCCATCGACATTCCAGGATGACCCAGGGCATTTCTACGTATAAGGAAGACTTGATATGGGAGGCATATCATTGCTTTCGATTCCATCATCGTCTGGTGAGAAGGTACAGCAAATTAACACTCATCAGTAGTAGTAATGCATGAATATTATAATGTTTTAGTAACTGTCATATTTTATTTTCCTTTTTCTTAGTATAGTCGATGGGTAGGATCTAGACTTGATGTCTCATTCATAGCTGGTCCTATTCTCGACTAGATTTTGATTATTTTTAAGAGAATGTATCCATTTTGTAGTGTGTTTTTACACAATTTATGGTAACTTATGGTAATTTATATGGGAACATTCTTGTCGTAGTGAAGAGAAACGACTTATGGGAAGTTTTTATTATAGGTCTTCACTATTTATCATAGTTATTTTGAATTTTCATTGTGGAATATATACTTTCTTTTGCCACGTTTATTCGCATTCGCATTTATCGACGGATCTATTTTATAGAGATCGTTCTCATTGTTGATTGGAGAGTTGTTAATGTTCTTTTGAACATTTTTCTACGTCGTGTTAGATAGTTGCGACTTTATTGAGCACAAACTTGGCCTGATAGGATTCTTTTTAGGTTTTGCTAAGAGATATTTCCAGTTTTAGTGCACTGTGGAGACAGTAGTGTTTTCTAATCGACGATGAAGGTGCTTATCGTTGCGATCACCCTCGTCGATGGTGTAGGGACCTTATATTATTTTCCATAATCCACTTGAGCGGCAATATTTCCTTTTATGCTTGATACATCTTGATCTTATTGAATTTATTGTTTTGACACACGAATGTCAAGTTAATTTTGAGCTGTTGAAAATCCATTTCTTATGGTATTTTTCAGACCTTTCGATGCGAATTATAGTCTATTAAAGACATTCTGAACAGCATTTACAATCTTTTCTTCAACGAGAATCTCAAATAATCGAATGTGGAGGCATGTCCTTTAACAGACGTGTGATTGTAATAAACTATTGTAAAAGCATTAACAAAAACTCCAATAATTATTTGGATACATAAAAGATAACATTTTTAGGTACTCTATATAAAGTATAACGATCCTGTATAAGTCTAGAAACGCAAATATAAAGCAAACAGTAACTATTAAAGTATATTATAGATAAAATCATTCGTATCACCATAGAGGGTGACTTATGATTATACGTGTATAAAAGGCAATTTTGAAACAATTAATACTCAGTGGAGTAGATTTATCATGTGGATAAGACCATGTTCTGGCACCGTTGAATTATAAGAATTAATTAATGCTTAAAATAATTATGATGAAATCCATTGCTGAATGGAAGGTCAATAAATAGTCAGGTGTGACTTAAAGCGATCATAGATGTACAGATATCGAACTAGATTGCGATAATGTGTTATCAGGAAACGTGCACTTCTAGACACGAGCACGTATAATTTAAGTAATGATCTTTATTATCCGATTTCTGGATTTAATTGCAATGTTAATGGCTACATAATCATACCTTTGATGAATTCTAAGATCGATGTTGAATGAATTTGATTTTTGCTTGTTCTCACAAGACATAATTGGGTCCAAGGGACACCAAGCATATATGATATAACTACCACGAAACCACAATTGAATTAAACAAATTACACTCATGGAGGGTGTTCAATCTTCCTCTTTTGCCATAACACTCTGAGAGGTGTTGAAAACCAATTGTATATATGTGTATAAATTCTTTTTAGGGTGATTATTAACATGTGTATCAGGGAAAATTACCTACTGAAACGAGACAGTTCTGAATTCGATCCAATAGAAGTTTGTTTGGATCTATAATTTCTTTTTTTATGGGATTTTACATTCCATTCTTGTGTGTTGAATTTAATCCTTGTTTTGTGTGATTTATTCTTGACCATTTCAAACTTATTAATGTTCATCAGATTATTATTCTGAGGACATAGCACTTCGCTATGCCGTTTTTGTGAATACATGTTTTTGATTCCTTTTAATTCGACAATTGTGGAGATTTATAGAAGTAAGTGGAGGTCACGTTAAAGAAGCCATTACTGGGTATTTCTAGGTGTTTCTACGCCTGAGATTACACCCTTGTGTAGATCTCGTGTTCTTTGAACTGTTGCTTTTAGCGTTTAGCCATGGATTTTTCTTAACGTTGCCTGGTTAGATTTCCCTGTGCCCCTATTATTCTCGTTTCATGTCTCTGGGGGTTTTTAGCCGGGATTTTCCAGGTTCTACGATCCAATGATCTTCGTGTGATTTCAACAAACTGATGGTAGGTAATTTCGGGTACAGTACTGATCCCGAATTTTGCAAGTTAATAATGTTATTATTGTAAGTTTGCTGTATGAAGTTAGCATTGTGTTTTGAGTAGCTGAAACCAAATCAGAAAGGAGTTTTACATGCAAGTCAGACGGGGAGCGACGGCAAAAGGCTTTCCGACAATGGAGAGATGACTAGTTTTATTATAAATAAACAAACTATAGTCGGCTTCCACAAATCAAATAAAAATAAACAAGAAACAACTCTGACACGAGGCGACACGCTTAAATACAGATCAAGCGAAGGGGCAATTTTAATCACGTGGATTAAAACATCCAATGAGAGATTTGGAAAATCAGTAGTTACTTTAATTGGATATATAATAAAAAGCAGAAATTACATAAGAGATTTGAGCCCACAAGATGGTGTAGATAAATTTAAAGAAAATTGTCATGATCCCAGAATGCAATTAAAAGTTGCAGTACGCTTGGCAAAATGAGTATACAATCAGCCGTCAGAGATTCCCGCGAAGTTATTGAAAGGACTCTATCAAGAGAGACTAGGAGGGAGACGAGAGGAGGTCAGTCGAGGTTTCTTTAAAGTTTGAACTGTCGAGATGAATGACGCGTCGTAGTTTCAGGAGAGACATTCAAGAAGAAAAAATCCACAGCCTGCTTCCAGTCTCCGACCGGGTCAGGAATGGAATGAATGAAGCCCCCATCTAGCAGCGAGGATATGAACTGTGCCAGCTGCCGAGTCCTGACGCACTCCTCTGGGGCAATGATTAAATGACAGATGAAATGAAATGATAGTGGAAAGTGTTGCTGGAATGAAATTTTGACAGGGAAAACCGGATTGCCCGGAGAAATACCTGTCTGCCTCCGTTTGGTGCAGCACAGATCTCACATGGAGTGACCGGGATTTGAACCATGGACCCAGCGGTGAGAGGCCGGCGTGCTGCTGCCTAGGCCACGGAGGCTAGACATTCAAGAAGATAAATTCTAAATTTACTTCACCATGACAAATATTTCGAAGTTGAGAGGAATGCATTTAAATCTTGAGAAAGCAGTGGATATGGACGATTAGATCATGACAAGGGGAACTTAACATATGAGAAGCCATGAGGGTACAAATTATGTTAGAAAAATTAAAAACCATGAAAATACGAGGAACAATCCTGACTCAAATAAATTCAAAATTTAAGACGAAAGGAATTCTTAGAATCGACTTTAACGACAAGAGAGAAGTTAACTTCTAGATGCCATGCTTGGAAGAAAAGAAGAAGGCGACTATTCTAGTATGAGAGGATATCCAATTAGAGACCAGGAGGAGAATGGAGAACCAGAGACGCAGTTCGCACGGGAGGACGGAGTTCGATTCTGGCGTAACATCTTGGAGCAGAATTGTGTATCTTCTGGTATATTCTTCAATTTTCATCTATACCCAGCAAAGGTAAAGCAAGATTTACATTATGAGTAGTCATTGGTAGTATTTTGGAGATATGTTGGAGAACCAGTTTCGACATATTTTAGTAGTTTTTGAGAATTAGGGATTTGGATGCGATTTTGGATTTTAGTAGACCGTCATTTTGATATTTAATAGGAGAATTTTGTTGATGAATTTTAGGAATTTTTCAACGTTGATTTTTGAATTTGAGATTTAGGATTTTTGATATTAAGGATGTTTAGGTATTTCGGTTTATGTTATTATGATGGAGATTTTTATAATAACATCAGTTAGAAAAATGAATTTTAGGAACGGAGTTTTGTGGATGTATATTTATAGATTTTTTTAGATTGTGAGAGGAGAATGTTTATCTTATTTTGAAAATGACTTTGATCGTTATTTGAGTAATTTAATTCAAGGAGTGTTATTCAGACAGTAACAGTTGTTCTGAAATTTAGTAGAATTTCTAGAATTCTAGCTAAATTCTGACGGAATATAGACAACGGTTTTGAAGTGAAATTGGAATGTTAAATATGTCAATTGTTGAGACACGATAATTGTTCTAATAACAAGCAGTATCGATAAGAGTGGGGATGACAAGAAAATATATTATTATTAATTGTTAACGGATAGATGTTATTGAAATAGTAACTGAAGGAGTTTGACAAAGTTGTAAGAACATGTATTCAATAGTGAGAGATAATAGTCTGCATTATTGGAATAATCGAAGCACGATATTGTATTGTATGGCACGCTGAAACTGCAAATATGGTTATTGAATTTTAAGAAGAGTTTGTGAGTATTAGAACTGCAGTATTGTTATGAGAAATATATTCGATTGATCAAGACGACTTTTGAATAAAATGCGTTCTCAGAGGTTATCAATTAATATGATAAAATTGGTCCGGTCAACTCAGATATAAAATGCCAGCGTTTCGCCCCAGTGTGCCGTTGGGCTCGTCAGTTGGTACAGACACACCTCACCAATACGCGTGGCTAGCACATACTGAGAAGGCCGTCGCAAGACACAAAATACAAGTAGTATAGACGTCACGAGCGATACCAATGTGCTACGGAAGTCAAGCTCCCTTTCATAAAACAAAAACCTTACCTTGGCAATCCAAATAGGTTATGATTATTTCCGAATGGGAAAATTATGTTATTTCCGTTCAAGCAGATAAATTATCAATTAATATGATAAAATTGGTCCGATCAACTCAAACATAAAAGGGAGCTTGACTTCCGTAGCACATTGGCATCGCTCGTGACGTCAATACTACTTGTATTTTGTGTCTTGCGATGGCCTTCTCAGTATGTGCTAGCCACACGTATTGGTGAGGTGTGTCTACCAACTGACGAGCCCAACGGCACACTGGGGCGAAACGCTGGCATTTTATGTTTGAGTTGACCGGACCAATTGTATCATATTAATTGATAATTTATCTGCTCAAACGGAAATAACATCATATTCCCAGTCGGGAATATTCATAACCTATTCTCAAAGGTTGTTCGTGCTCTCAGCACGACTTGGAGGCGAACTCAATTACAAATGTTATAACAAATTGTTCCGTGAAGAACTAAATAGCCCGGACCCCACAGGAGTAGAGAACTGCGCGTTGCCTTTCTTTTTATGAAGCGCACCAGCGCTTCTTTATTGTAACAGCTACAAGCTCAAGCAACCTTCCTCTTCCTTATAAAAGCTTCCAAAAAGGTGGTATGTTGGCTTTCACGGCCAAGGAATTTAATTCAAAATTTGTTCATGTTTTATAGCCGTGTCTTGTACGGGGTTTCACCTAGGAACACCGTGACAGGTGGTAGATAAGTAGTGCGCAATTCACTACCTATGACGGTCCGAGCCTGGACACCAAGAGCCCGCTGATGAGCCTATCTTGCTTTTCCTAGACGAAACTCCGCACAAGACACGGCAATAAACCGAGAAAATTTGCTGAGAATAATTCATTGGCCTTGGAAGCCAATATACCATCGTTTTGAATAGTTATCGACAGAGAAATGCCACTGGGCCACTTTATATAGCATATACATTGATCTGATTTAAAACGTCATAGGAAAGAACCTAAAACCTAACTTAAAATCCGATATAACAAAAAAGGGTGGTACTCACAACGAAACAATGTATATTAGCAAACATAAAATGTAAGATTGGTTGGTTGGTTCCTTAGTTTAGGGGTTGCGACAACGCGGTCATGTAGCCCCGTGTGTGTAGAATCTCTCTGATAACCGGTGTTAATTGTGATGACTGTATTAGTGTGTGTTATCTGATTTCAATTCAAGTGAGGACTGCAGACATTTAATTTCAAGTAGTTCCTACTTTTGACGCCAAACGACTACTAGGACTAATTCAGAACTTAGCTACTATATGCCACCGCAGTCGGCTCTTGGCAACGAACGTAGCAACCTAAGAGCAAAGATTAACACAAGAGTAAATGAGAATAAAGAGGAAATAACAAGAGATTTATAAACGACTAGCTCTACTCGGCATGCGTTACAATGCCAATCAAAGAAATTTGAAATTTGTTGTAATTTTGTTTATTGAAGTGCTTTTGGATACAATTTTTTTTGTTTTCCATCTGGTGCGTACATAAATAAATCAAAAACTTTCAGTCGTGAGCAGGCCACAAACAGCTGTCCATGTGAGAAGCGTAGATTTTCCAAAAATAAAATTCCATACACTTGTACGGATTGTCCCCGTGATTTGTTGATGGTCATCGCAAATGCGAGTCGCACCGGGAACTGTAAACAATAACACAAATTGACGCTAAACTTTATAAAAAACACTCATTATTTGTAACGACCTACGAACCACCTATTGTACAATGGATTTAGGCCTACTAATTCAGAAACCTTCGCAAGTTTGCACAACACCTTAAAAAAAAGTGTCTTTGTTGATACGACTCACGCGCCTTCTATTGCAAAGTGAATTCTCTAATTCAGAAACCTCCCCGACGAGTGCTCAAAAACCGACCAAAGTTAATACAGTGTGTTAATGATTGCCGTGCCAAAACTCATTTGTTGAAACGACTCGCGTGCCACATATAGTGGAATGGAATTACCAATTATTAAGAAGCATTCGCGGGCGAGCACTGACAACTATCCAAAGTTCATTTGTTGAAACAGTTCTCGCGCGCCAACACTCATTTGTTGAAACGAATCACCAGCCACATATTGTAAAATTGATTTAATAATTTAGAAACCTTTACTGGAGCGTGCATAACAATTCACCAATGTTTCATCGCAATGACACGAATGGTATAAGAACGCATACGGGACTTCATTGAAAGGATTCGTGCGCCTTCACTCATGTGTTGCAACTCCCCGTGCGTCGCCTATTGTAAAATGGATTTACTAATTAAGAAACATTTGCTGGAGTGAAACAACAACACACAAAATTTCATCGCAATCACATGAACTGTAGGCTATATGAACGCAAACAGCAAAAACAAGCATACAATCTATCATGTGACATTCAATTTTATATAGAGAGATAATATTAGGTGGCGCTAATAGTTATAAAAGTACGTAAGAGGGTGCACAAACAAAACGTAGGTACACCCCTATTCTCTGAGTCAATTAACAAAGCAATGCCTTAAGGAATAAAAGCCGCCTCTCGCTGTTGACCAGTCTTCCTCCACACTCGGATGCACATCCAGTAGAGCAGCTCGAAGACACTCAGTATACTGATCCCCATGCCCAGTCCAAATACTCCTCCAATGTTAGCTGAAACAGACAGTACCATATAATAAATGCTTACTTTAACGAGTGACTAACTTCGATAGTTCCTTCAGCTGGAGAACGTTATGAAATATAATTATCAACTCCTACTGAGCCTGTCAATAGATGTTGAAAGTGATTGTTGTTCCTTAAGAACCGGTACATTGAAGTTTTTTACTCCTGCATTCGAGAGAGAGGGAGGTATGTGTTATTAAAAGAGAAAATAGGAGCCACGCTAAGAGGAATAGAAGTACCTCTAGTGATGTTGAATCTCGTATAATCTCTAAGATGATGATCGTAGCTTGTCGTACCATTATTCTATGTACAGTATATTACTTTCTAGGTTGACTTTCACCACACATATTCAATGACAGTTTTTGTTTGATAGTAGAGCGGAAGATTAAAAAGTTTTTAAATAACATAAATCGGGTATAGCCACGAGCTTAATACGCTGTCGTAGCTTGCGCAAAGGTGATGGACTACTCCGACGTGGCGCGTCCCAGGTGGCGGATGGGGGGTTCTCACCGGCTTGCCGGTGGATTTGAACAAAATATAATAGCTCTCGTGTACCAAACAAACTCCACAAATTCATCATTCATCAAATCATACTTCATTAATCACCCTTCCAGATCACATCTGTAATTGTAAACCCTGACCGCGGTCAGAAACGTACTGTTCATTGATCAGCTTAACATGATTAGTCTTCTAACGAAATATCCACCGGTTTCGACGTACAATATCAGAAGGTCTAAACGATGATGATGATGATGATGATGATAATAATAATTCTTGTTTTAAAGGTCCTAACATCTAGGTTATCGGTGCCTAGATCCAAACGAAAACTCCACTCGGTAACGGTGGGATGTCACGTAGAAGATCAAGGCAAATCAGAGTGCCTGGAAGCCCAACATACAATACGCAGACACATCTGATTAAGAAAAGACTCAAATTCATTAAACCAGGAACATTTTGTTTCTTAGATACGTTAAATATAAATTCATTTATGAACGCGGGCAAGTAAAAACACCTCACAGATGTAATGGATCAGCATAAGGTATTAATAACAGCTCATCAGGAATTGCGCCACACAGATCAGGACCCATTCGAGTCAGAAGGATATCGCCTTTATAAAGGTCCTCCAGGAGAGATAGAGTGATGGAAAATGTTCCTCAATTCGGAGTAGGATCCTTGGTCCATACTAGCATCTTCATCATCTTCTTCATTTCCCGGATCTAGTGATCTGGGTCGCGGTGTGAAGTAAGGACCTCCATACTTATCTGTCCCTCCACCACTCTCTTCCCTCTTCCAGTACATCCTCCATACTAGCATATTAGATTCAATTGAGGATTTTTCTTCGACCTCCCACAGAACGGCAATTTTAACACTTAAAGTCAAGAAGAAAACAAACAAATTGACAAATGTCCACGCTCCAACGAATGACAAAAACAAGATGTTCAGTAAAGAACATATAGCCTACTTTCTCCTAAATGCATGGGTATTGTTATAATTCTTTGTCCTTTTCAAGGAGTATGATTGAACGTTGGTTGTAGTAGCTTGTTGAAATACAACGTGCTATAGGGATATTAAACATGAATATGAGGTGCCCTTTGCTAGTGCTACCTCTGTACCAAATTTCGTTCAATTCGGTTTCACCGTGTTTGAATTGATAGGGGGAATCGATTTGCACACATTCTTGGACACCATCTGCAAACTATTGGGCTGATGTTCTAGCAGTTTGGTCAGAATATGTTTCCCACATAAAGATATGGTGTTGCAAAATTTGGTAGAGACTAGATTATTAGGTTGGTCGTAATTACATTTTAGCTTTTAACATTTGGGTGACCGCGATTACGTTTCCGTCAAGATAGCTGTGATATAAAACATGACACTGAGGTGCCATTTGCTAGTGCTACATCTGTACCAAATTTCGTTCCATTCGGTTTCACCGTGTTCGAATTGATAAGGGGAATCGAATTTAACACAAAGATGGCCGCCAACCGCAAAATATTAGGCTAATGACTTATTAGTTTGGTCAAAGGATGCTCACTCCATAAAGGTATGTTGTTGCTAAATTTGCTAGAGATCGGATGATTAGGCTAATCGTAATTTGATTTAAGCTTTGAACATTTGTGTGGCCGCCATTACGTTTCCGTCAAGATGGCGGCAATATAAAAATTGACACTGAGGTGCCCTTTGCTAGTGCTACCTCTGTACCAAATTTCGTTCCATTCGGTTCCACCGTGTTCGAATTAATAGGGGGAATAAAGTTTGACATACAGATGGCCGCCATCCGCAAACTATTAGGCTAATAACCTATTAGATTGGTCAAAGGATGCTCCCTCCATAAAGGTATGTTGCTGCAAAGTTTGGTAGAGATCGGATGGTTATGTTAGTCGTAATTTAACTTAAGCTTTGAACATTTGTGTGGCCGCCATTACGTTTCTGTCAAAATGGCCGCGATATAAAACATGCCACTGAGATGCCCTTTGCTAGTGCTACCTCTGTACCAAATTTCGTTCCATTCGGTTGCACCGTGTTTGTATTAATAGGGGGAATCTATTTTCACACAAAGATGGCCGCCATCCGCAAACTATTACGCTGATGACCAATTAGTTTGGTCAAAGGATGCTCCCCCCATAATGGTATATTGTTGCAAAATTTGGTAGAGATCGGATGGTTAGGTTAATCGCAATTTGAATTAAGCTTTGAACATTTGTGTGGCCGCCATTACGTTTCCGTCAAGATGGCGGCATTATAAAACATGACACTGAGGTGCTTTTTGTTAGTACTACCTCTGTACCAAATTTCGTTCCATTCGGTTGCACCGTGTTCGAATTAATAGGGGGAATCGATTTTCACACAAAGATGGCCGCCATCCGCAAACTATCACGCTGATGGCCTATTGGTTTGGTCTAAGGATGCTTCCCCCATACAGGTATGTTGTTGCAAAATTTGGTAGAGATCGGATGATTAGGTTAGTCGTAATTTGATTTAAGCTTTGAACATTTGTGTGGCCGCCATTACGTTTCCGTCAAGATGGCGGCAATATAAAACATGACACTGAGGTGTCCTTTGCTAGTGCTACCTTTGTACCAAATTTCGTTCAATTCGCATTCACCGTGTTCGAATTGATAGGGGGGGACAGACATTCAGAGTACACACACTCACACACACACAGACACACACACACACACACACAGACTCACACACACACACACACGCACACACACACACACACAGACTCACACACACACATACACACACACAGACAGACACACTTTTTTCGCCCTGTGTTGATCTAATAAGTCTACTTTCATTTTTTGCAAAAATCGAAAGTAGGCTAACAAGATGTTCAGTAAAGAACATATAGTCTACTTTCTCCTAAATGCATGGGTATTGTTATAATTCTTTGTCCTTTTCAAGGAGTATGATTGAATGTTGGTTGTAGTAGCTTGTTGAAATACAACGTGCTATAGGGATATTAAACATGAATATGAGGTGCCCTTTGCTAGTGCTACCTCTGTACCAAATTTCGTTCAATTCGGTTTCACCGTGTTTGAATTGATAGGGGGAATCGATTTGCACACATTCTTGGCCACCATCTGCAAACTATTGGGCTGATGTTCTAGCAGTTTGGTCAGAATATGTTTCCCACATAAAGATATGGTGTTGCAAAATTTGGTAGAGACTAGATTATTAGGTTGGTCGTAATTACATTTTAGCTTTTAATATTTGGGTGGCCGCGATTACGTTTCCGTCAAGATAGCTGTGATATAAAACATGACACTGAGGTGCCATTTGCTAGTGCTACATCTGTACCAAATTTCGTTCCATTCGGTTTCACCGTGTTCGAATTGATAAGGGGAATCGAATTTAACACAAAGATGGCCGCCAACCGCAAAATATTAGGCTAATGACTTATTAGTTTGGTCAAAGGATGCTCACTCCATAAAGGTATGTTGTTGCTAAATTTGCTAGAGATCGGATGATTAGGCTAATCGTAATTTGATTTAAGCTTTGAACATTTGTGTGGCCGCCATTACGTTTCCGTCAAGATGGCGGCAATATGAAACTTGACACTGAGGTGCCCTTTGCTAGTGCTACCTCTGTACCAAATTTCGTTCATTCGGTTCCACCGTGTTCGAATTAATAGGGGGAATCAATTTTGACATAAAGATGGCCGCCATCCGCAAACTATTAGGCTAATGACCTATTAGATTGGTCAAAGGATGCTCCCTCCATAAAGGTATGTTGTTGCAAAGTTTGGTAGAGATCGGATGGTTATGTTAGTCGTAATTTGATTTAAGCTTTAAACATTTGTGTGGCCGCCATTACGTTTCTGTCAATATGGCGGCGATATTAATCATGACAATGAGATGCCCTTTGCTAGTGCTATCTCTGTACCAAATTTCGTTCCATTCGGTTTCACCGTGTTTGAATTAATAGGGGGAATCCATTCAGACAAAAAGATGGCAGCCATCCGCAAACTATTAGGCGAATGACCTATTAGATTGGTCAAAGGATGCTCCCTCCATAAAGGTATGTAGTTGCAAAATTTGGTAGAGATCGGATGATTAGGTTAATCGTAATTTGATTTAAGCTTTGAACATTCGTGTGGCCGCCATTACGTTTCAGTCAAGATGGCGGCGATATAAACAATGACAATGAGGTGCCCTTTGCTAGTGCTACCTCTGTACCAAATTTCGTTCCATTCGGTTCCACCGTGTTCGAATTAATAGGGGGAATAAAGTTTGACATACAGATGGCCGCCATCCGCAAACTATTAGGCTAATAACCTATTAGATTGGTCAAAGGATGCTCCCTCCATAAAGGTATGTTGCTGCAAAGTTTGGTAGAGATCGGATGGTTATGTTAGTCGTAATTTAACTTAAGCTTTGAACATTTGTGTGGCCGCCATTACGTTTCTGTCAAAATGGCCGCGATATAAAACATGCCACTGAGATGCCCTTTGCTAGTGCTACCTCTGTACCAAATTTCGTTCCATTCGGTTTCACCGTGTTTGAATTAATAGGGGGAATTGATTTTCCCACAAAGATGGCCGCCATCCGCAAACTATTAGGCTAATGACCTATTCATTTGGTCAAAGGATGCTTCCTTTATAAAGGTATGTTGTTGCAAAATTTGGTAGAGATCGGATGATTAGGTTAATCGTAATTTAAGCTTTGAACATTTGTGTGGCCGCCATTACGTTTCCGTCAAGATGGCGGCGATATAAAACATGCCACGGAGGTGCCTTTTGTTAGTACTACCTCTGTACCAAATTTCGTTCCATTCGGTTGCACCGTGTTTGTATTAATAGGGGGAATCTATTTTCACACAAAGATGGCCGCCATCCGCAAACTATTACGCTGATGACCAATTAGTTTGGTCAAAGGATGCTCCCCCCATAAAGGTATATTGTTGCAAAATTTGGTAGAGATCGGATGGTTAGGTTAATCGCAATTTGAATTAAGCTTTGAACATTTGTGTGGCCGCCATTACGTTTCCGTCAAGATGGCGGCAATATAAAACATGACACTGAGGTGCTTTTTGTTAGTACTACCTCTGTACCAAATTTCGTTCCATTCGGTTGCACCGTGTTCGAATTAATAGGGGGAATCGATTTTCACACAAAGATGGCCGCCATCCGCAAACTATCACGCTGATGGCCTAATGGTTTGGTCTAAGGATGCTTCCCCCATACAGGTATGTTGTTGCAAAATTTGGTAGAGATCGGATGATTAGGTTAGTCGTAATTTGATTTAAGCTTTGAACATTTGTGTGGCCGCCATTACGTTTCCGTCAAGATGGCGGCAATGTAAAACATGACACTGAGGTGTCCTTTGCTAGTGCTACCTTTGTACCAAATTTCGTTCAATTCGCATTCACCGTGTTCGAATTGATAGGGGGGGACAGACATTCAGAGTACACACACTCACACACACACACACACACACACACACAGACTCACACACACACATACACACACATACACACAGACTCACACACACACATACACACACACAGACAGACACACTTTTTTCGCCCTGTGTTGATCTCATAAGTCTACTTTCATTTTTTGCAAAAATCGAAAGTAGGCTAATAATACCGAAAAGGAAGAAACAGAAAATTTTTAGAAATAATTCGACTAATTGATATCAAACATCGTACATGAATTGACCTCTTGTTAAACACGCGTTGGCAACGCGAGTGTGTTCCAGAGGATTGGAGACAAGGAGTTATCATCAAGATCCCAAAGAAGGGTAACCTCAGTGATTGCAACAACTGGAGAGGTATAACATTACTATTAGTTCCTGGCAAATTATTTTGCCTCTTGTTACTCAGACGATTATAACACCAAATAGATGCACAATTGCGTGAAGAGCAAGCAGGTTTTAGAAAAGGCGCTCTTGCAACGACCAGATCCCGATTCTGAAGAACATCATCGAACAGACCGTAGAATTTCAGAAGCTAATATTGATCAAGTTCATTGATTTTAAAAAGGCATTCGATTCCAATCATCGGCAATCACTATGGAACATCGGAAGGACTTATGGTATTCCTCGACGTTTCATTAACATCTTCAAAAACTTCTACCTGAACTCTAGCTGCTGCGTACGGACTGAATCTGGGAATACAAATTTCTTTAACATCAATACCGGAGTAAGACAAAGGATGTATTTTGTCTTGTTTCTACTGTCTATGGATTTCGCTCTGCGGAGAGCAATGAATAAACCCACCTTTGGCATTCTATGGGGCACAAATCGTTTAACAGATTTAGATTTTGGAGATGATATCGCTTTGCTTGGGGAAACAAAGATGGACTTACAAGAAATGACCACTAGCCTACGTACTGAAGCCAGTAAAATTGGCCTACTTATAGATAATGAAAAGACCGAATAAATGCAGGTTGGTGGAGTCCAGGATAACAAGCCCATAACAGTTTGTGGTCAAGCTATAGAGCACGTGCCACAATTCACATATCTTGGTAGCATTATCTCCATTGATGGAGGCAAAGGAAGGTATATCACCTGTCGAATCGGTATGGCATCAGGCATATTTCAGCGTATGCGCTCTATCCGGTCGACAACAGTCATAAGCGTCGCCAGAAAGAAGAAACTTTTCCAGAGTATTGTCCTACCTACTGCATTATGTGCCTGTGAAACATGGACATTCATGGCTTAGGTAATTAAGCGGTTAGATGTTTTCCAACATCGTTGCCTTAGACGAATTCTTGGAGTCTCTTATCGTGATCATATCACAAATGAAGACGTCTTAAGAAGCTCAGACACAGTACGACTGTCAACGACTGTAACTGAGCGTCGGATGTAACTTGCTGGTCACGTCCTTCGCATTCCCGAATACCATCACCCACGAACTGCACAAAGATGGACACCACTGGGAGGAAAAAGAAACAAGTCCGGCCTCGAAGAACTTGGCGTCAAACAATGAGAGAAGATCTCAGGACCATTGGCATCATCTTGGGATGATGCCGAAGCTGTTGAGATCGACCGACATCGCAGGAGAAGACTTGCTGCTCAATGTGCCTTGTACAGGACCTAATGATGATGATGATATCAATCATATCTGATACACACATTATCATCTTACTTGGGGACTTCAATGATAAAATAGGAAAAGAAAAAAAAATTGTACAGTAATGGGCAAAAAGTCAGCTAAAATTAACAAACAAGAAAGGTGAAAGATGAATTGATCTTTGTTGACATATGGATTAATTTTGGAAATTACAAGGTTTAAAAGAAACCCCCACAAGGTAATGACTTGGATAAATTGGGGGGGTTCCAGATTGATCATTTAGTCATGGACAAGAATTATCACAAAGAAATGTATAATGTTAATGTCTTCCGTGGGATAGAGTTAGATTCCAATCACTATATTTCAAAAATTAAAATGAAGTTAACTCCTCAAAAAAAACACAAACCCTCCAAATCCAATAGGAGGACCCTACTTATCTAATTAATAGTATATATTAATTAATGTATTAATATATTAATTAATTAATAATATATATTTTGAAAGATATAAAACTTCTCTAAGCGACAATTTGGGGACGATAATTAAAAGATTAAAAACCGTAGCTGAAGAAATTTCTCGCGGTAAATATGAAGGAAACGTACGTGTTAGAATGTGGAAGATGACGCCACGATTCAAAAAAGGCACGACAATCACGCAAGGAACTGACTAACGCTAGAAAACAAACGGCCAAAATAAATCTGAAGAGTTGAAATAAATGATCACAAAGAATCATTAAAATTTATAAATGGAGCATTCATTCAGCATAAAACAAGGGATTCTTACAAATCATTTAAACAATACCAATTAAAATATACTCCACCAACACCTATTATGAAAAATACAAATGGAAAACTTGCACATAATAATCAAGATAATGCAGACATTTTAGCTAAATAACTTACAAATTACTTAATAGCAAGGAGCCAACACAATACAAACATTATGAGCTTCATCCAAAAAATAAAACACATTTAGAAAACAGCACATCGAATTACTTGGCCAACATAGAAGATGCATGCAAAATTTCAACATTACTGTTCATTAATTTAACCTGAAGTGACTTACGCTTATGCAACACTATTTAAATGAAACACCAAATCAACGACAGATCAACTGCAGAAGATTGACAGAAGGATAATCAGAACAATCATATAATAAGAAACACCTTGTAGATGGATAATTGATATTGTTGCCTAATGCAGTTGTCTACCGGGAAAGTGATTCAATAATAGACACGAAGACAAAAAAAAAAGAAGAATTTCCCTTTTATGTCCTTTTTCGAGATTACATGATAATAGACTGCTAAAACACTTATTTACTACTTTTGGAAAAGATAAAAAAATGGTTCAAAGAAATTCAATATGATTTAGATAAGTTGAATATCTGATGAAGAAAGGGCTGCCAGGTCAGCCAGAGGCGGCTTCGGTGGCGTAGTCGGTAGCATGCTGAACTTCTATGCCCAAGATAGCGGGTTCAAACTCGGCCGAAGCCGTCGGATTTTTAAGAGCGTTAAAAATCCCTCAGTATGCCTTCCTTCGGAGGGGAAATAAAGCTGGAGGTCCCATGTCATAGATTTATGGCATGTTAAAGAACCTTCCACTAATTGCACCTGTGTAAAGCTAAATTGGATAGGTTAAGAATGTAAACAACGCTCTTAGGTTTCTACGTTCTTTGCCAAGAGCCGACTGCCGTGGCATCTGGTAGCTAAGTTCTGAACTTGGCCTAGTAGTCGTTGATGGTGGCGCTTGGCGGGAAAAGTAGGAACTATTTGAAAAATTCGAGTTGCAGTACTTAAATTAAAAAACAGATAGCACCACTAATACAGTCATCACAATTAACACCGGTTATCAGACAGATCCTACACACACCCGAAGTACACGGGGCTACATGGCCGCGTTGTCGCAGCCCCTAAACTTAAGAACCAACCAACCAAGGTCAGCCAGAGTAAAGAGGTTTTGAGAGAGGAGGTAGATGATGACAGCTGAATTCCCTGTCAGTCCGTAGATGACCTAACTGCATATGGATTGATTTAAGTGCTCCCATGTGGACATAGACTATGGAAAACATACTAATAGGCTATATAAACGTGAGATGGTGTGTGTCTGTCTGTCGTCCTGTCCGTTACTCATTCACGCATGAACCACTGGTCCGATTGAAATGAAATTTTGCATGGATGTAGCTGATTTACCAGATTTACACATAGGCTACCTTTGATTTCGATATTTTGCATTATTTAAAAATGGAGACCATTTTAGTGACGTCACTACAACCGTTGGTTTCAAAATTTCATATTTCAATTTCAAATAAAATGAGAACGGTAAGAAATAGCAAACTTTTGTTGGCAATGAGTTTTGAAATTTAATTGTCTATCCGGAAGGTACTTATCACTTTTCGGGCATCTCTAATGGTTAGCGAGTAAAACCTATAAAACAGGTCAACGCCGAGCGGTGCAGTATCTCTATAAATAATGAAAGTTTGTCTGTTTTTTCTGAATTTCTACGGAAATTTGCGTTATTTACGCGTTTCAGACGGTTTTATGACGGATGCGCGCGAAAATAAATGTTTTGTCTGTCTGTCTGTATGTCTGTCTGTCTGCTGTCTGTCTGTGGACAAAGTGGTTGTTCCCTTATAACTCGAGAACGGCTGGGTGGATCAACGTAAAATTTGGTACAGATATCCTTCAGAGGCACGACACTAATCATTGATGTAACTCTTCTCTGTACCTCTCATAAAAGGGGGCCTACCCCCTTAAAATACTTGCTGACATAGGCGTAGACGGGTGAGACAAAACTCATTTTCAGCCCCTCAATGTGAGAAACGAAACTCGGGGGCCCTTACCACATTTTAAGGTCCTAAAACCAACAGTTTTTGAGATATTTCCAGAAAACTAATTTCATTTAAGACAATAACGAAAGAATGCAAGCCGGTTACCATGGCAACGGAATCTCACAGGTCCATCTATTGCTGTAAGACGCAATACAATTCCATTTATTACATTACTGAGATAGTTTGCAAACGGCTTAAGGTTATAACGGAACCAAATTAAGCTGTAAAATTCATCAATGTCATATAATGCGCTTAAGGGGGTCAAGGTGTACTCTAGATTTTTTTCACGCGATTTACACGTGTGGGTGTGGTACGGAAGGTCTATTATATCCCTATCCCTATATTGTCATATAATTATTATAGTTATTATTATTATACTACGGCCTACAACGACGAGACAAAGCTTATTTTCAGCCCCTTGGTGTCAGAAACAAAACTCGGTGCACCTAAATAGCAGTAAAGGGTCCCCGAAAAGTACATTTTAAGGCTCTAAAACCAACAGTTTCTGAGATAATCCCAGAAAACTAATTTCATTTAATAAACTAACGAAGGAATGCAAGCCAGTAACCATGACAACAATATCTGAAAATGTGACATCCAACTTTCCATCTATTTCTGCGAGAAGTAAATGTGAATGTTTGCAAATGGCTACTAGGTTATTACGGAATCAAATAAAACTGTAAAATTCATCACTGCGTTTAAGGGGGTCAAGGGGTACCCTAGATTTTTTCACACGACTTAAATGTGCGTTATGACGTACAGAAGATCTATTATATCTCCAAACAGAAGCATTATTTTCAAAAATTCCTGAATTGAAATACGGTAGTTTTTTTCCTTTTAGGAATTTGGGCCATTGGAGTCTAAAAAACCTGGATTTTTATGCACCTCAAGCCTTTATAAATATATTAAAGGGGTCTTCCTCTGGATGGGGACATGACACAACAGTGAAGGTCAGTTTTATTTGACGTGTATTGCGTTTCGTCTACGAGGTTTTCATTTTTTTTCACGTCCGGAAGTACACGTTACGTAAATTTAGATTCAGAGCATATTTTCACTAAGCATTTTTCTTTGTCGAGAAACAGGTTCCAAGTCTCTAACCATTGCAACAGTAGCTCAATTGATTACGTCTGGTTATTAATACCTAAGACCGTTGGAAGAATGGGTACTTCTGCTAGTATCTCTATATAAATAAAAATTAAAGTTTGTCTGTTTCTTCTGAATTTCTACGGAAATTTGAGTTATTTACGCATTTCAGACTGTTTTATGATTCATACACGCGAAAATAAATTGTTTGACTGTCTGTTTGTTTTGTCTGTTTGTTTGTCTGTGGACAACTTTGTTCCCTTATAACTCGAGAACGGCTGGGTGTATCAAAGTAAAATTTGGTACACATATCCGTAAGAGACACGACACTAATCATTGATGTAACTCTTCTCCGTACCTCTCATAAAAGGGGGCCTCCCCACTTAAAGTACATGCTGAAATAGGCGTAGAAGGATGGGACAGAGCTCATTTTCAGCCCCTCAATGTGAGAGACCACATTCTACGGCCCTAAAACTAACCGATTTTGAGATATTCCCAGAAAACTAATTTCATTTAAAAAACTACGAAGGAATGCAAGCCGGTAACCATGGCAACAGAATCTCCATCTATTTCTGTAAGACGCATGCAATTCCATTAATTACGGCTAGAAGGTTATCACGGAACCAAATTAAGTTGTAAAATTCATCAATACGTATAATACGCTTAAGGGGTTCAAGGGGTGTGGTACGGCAGGTATATTATATTCCTATCCCTATATTATATTATTATTATTATTATTATTACTAGTATTATATTTTGGCGTACAACGATGAGACAATGCCCCTCGGTGCCAGAAACAAAATTTGAGGGGCCTAAAGGGTCTTCGAAAACTTTTTTTTTTTCAGAAAACTAATGTAATTTAATTTAACAAACTAATGAAGAAATGCAAGTCGGTAACCATGACAATATTATCTCAAGGGGTGACATCCAACTTTCCATCTCTTTCTGTAAGAAGCATTGCCTCTCCATTTATTACATTTCTGTGAATGTTTACAAATGGGTATAAAGTTATCACGGAACCAACTTAGACTGTAAGGCGGGTTCTATTGCACTCGATGACTGGCGTCGCGTCGCGGGGCGTCCATATTAAATTAGTGGACTTCTCGCAAGCCCATGGTCCGATATTGGCATGCGACATGTCGTTGGACTCGGGCTGACGTTCGCTTTCCTATGGATCACTTTTTATATTTTTCAAATTTTTGAAAACATTTGTTTTTGAAAATAGGCAATATTCTCAAAACCAATGATGATAGAACGTTGTGCAATGGTTCACACGAACAGTCTCTATGTCCTTTATAGTTAGAACAAACCTTTATATTTTTTGACATTTTTTGAAAACGCTCAAATTATGAAAGTGTGCTATATTTTGGAAACTGGAAAGTTTACAATTTTTTTTGACATATATCAAAGGTCCTTACCCCTCTACCCGTATACCAAGTCCCAGAGCTCTAGGACAAAAAATAAAATAGTAGGGGGTAAGGAGACTTCTGCTTAGGGTCATGGCTGCCGCGTGAGTCCATGCCGATATCTCTCGAACCCACGGTCGGATTTTAACAAATCAGGTATCGTTGGACTCGTGCTGGCGGGGCTTTGCTATGGACCACTCATTATATTTATTTAAAAAATTTGGAAACTGGATTTTGGGGTAAACAATTGCTTATTGTGATTCTTCCTGATATTTGATGAACCAATAGGGCTAGAGACTTGTATGAGGTGTCCTTTTTTTCGTCGCGTTGCCCTCTTGCCGAGAATAACTGTGTCGAGTAGGATCAAAAACACATTTTGGGGTAAAGATCTGATTTTAGACATTTTGTTATCTCTCGCGAACCAATGCTGCTAGGGACGTGTACGAGGACTTATAGGACTCGGGTTGACGCCCCCTTTCGAATTTGGTAGTTATATTTTCCCCTAAAAACAATTCACAAAGGGCCTAAAGCCATACATGTTGAAAAAAATGTTTTCCTGTTTTTAAAATTTTAAATGAAGCGTGGTTGTCAAGACAGACGGTACCACTGGCTTGTGTGTCAACGAGCCTGTCACTAGCTAAGGTGGAGGTATTCCAATAGAACAATGGATATTTTGGCAGGACTGTGGAACGGTTTACGACGGTTCGTTTTCTGATATTTGTTATGACGAATGGATGAACGCTAATATTGCAAAACGTGTGAAGCGTGCTAAGATTGTTTACCCTAAAGGGGTTCCTTCACCGTTAGTAAACGGTTATCAGTGACACGGCTCTGTGGAATTCATGCATGTTCATAGGCTAACAGACAGTTGTAGGATATGAAGCTATAACGTTCGATTGACCAAGCAATTTGTATGAAGGCAAGACATGAGCGTTAATGCAAATGATAATTCTGTGAAGAGATATATTTAGGATGAATCGTAAGCTTTGAATGGTTAAATGAAATGTATGATTTAACACTTGTAGCTGGTAGCCTGCCATTTTGTTATGTGTTTTGTCACTTAAGGATGTAAAGATCAAACCTGCTCTACTAGCTAGCCGAGCTCCGTTCCCACGTTCAACACTTGATAACGCTATCTCAAGAATGTGCGGACCACACATGGCAACACCGCTGGCTTGCGTTAGAGGGCAGATCAAGGTCAAACAATCTTACAAGTAAGTGACGACAACTCCGCCTCGACCATTTCCACAGCCAATAGCCGGGCAAGAGTGGTAGTAGTAGTTGTGGTGAGTGGGATAGAAAGGGAGGGGCAGGGAGAGTAGGTCAGAGTAATAGAGTGTTGATCATGGTATGGCACATAGTCTGTCATTACTGTCTTGAACTTTGCAGTGCAAACATAGGCTGTGTCTTATCTGTGTAAAAGTAATTGCATGCATGTGCTTAACCTCAGTAAGTCACTATATTGGGTACATTATATATTAGAGGTAAGTTAGAGATTAACACTGTTTAGTTTATTTTAATGTTAATCAATGTTTATATTATTATTGGTTTTCAATTTTATTTATGGAATGTTTTATATTATTTGTTTTAGGTAATCTACATACCTGTTGTGACCAACTAATAAGACTGAAACCCATTCCACTTGAGCCAACGAGAGAAGGCAAACGCTAGGCTTTTATAAAGAGCAAGGTAAGATTTTTTCTTGTTATATATAACCTGTTTTATTTTAATTTTATTTTGTTTATAAAAAGTGCTATTTGAAATAGATATACTCATGGTGGTTTATTTTATTTCTATTTTAGAGTGTTGGGAAAATACCTTGACGCAGTTGAAAACCAGGGACGTGTGTGTTTGGGACCATTGCTGGATAGTCTACGGCTGAAAATTTGCTGAGATTGTTTCTTTTATATAATACTTATCTTTTGCCGTTTCCAATACATTAACTTGGGAGCCCCTCGAATCCTGTTTTAAGAAACATGTCTGCTCTGGCCGCGTGGTGAATGTTAGAGAGAGTTTAATCCCAAAAGAATCTGTTGAATCATGTTTTGAATTTTTTAAAGAACAAATATGTACAGCACAAAGGTTGCATACGGCTTTTAAGGTCAATACACAACTCTTTTGTGATTTCTTATATAAAAAAAGGATGGTGAGCATAAAAAAACATTTTATTTTGGCAGTAAAATGCAAGAGCTTTTGATAGCTGATAATCTCAAAGATTGGTATCAATGCCATGTGGTCAATGCCTTGCTATCAAAATTTGATAACCTGGAACAAGGGCCCAGTGGTTTAGCACTAGACAAAATCCATTACCTACAAATCAACATTTGTCAATTCAACCCGTTGAATGCTGGGTCTAGCTTTATTAAAACACCACCTGCAATAGCTTCGAAAAAGGCTGTGGTCAATATAAAGAATCATGACAATGAAAGATTCCTGTGGCCTGTGGCTGTGTATCTGCAGCCAGTACAACGTGACAGTTACAGACCAGGAATGTAAAAGGGAGCATTTAACCAGTTGTAACAAAATTTAAATTTAACTCGAGTATCGTTCCCTATGGACTTAACAGAGATCCATAGGTTTGAACAAGATAACCATGACTTTTCGTTCATGGTGTATGGCCTTGATGGTGATGAGATTGTGGGTCCCCTTTATGCTACAAATGAACCGAAACGACACCACATTCATCTTTTATATTTGTCTGAGGGAGAGGTGAATCACTATTGCCTAATTAAAATCTTGAGTAGATTGATAAGCAGCCAAATGTCTAAGGAAAAGTGTGCAAAACATATTTGTGATCGTTGTTTGCAATATTTTAAAACCCCTACGCTTTTGGAAGGTCAAAGGGTAGATTGCGTTTCTCAGGATGCGGTAAGACTGATATTGCCTCAAGGAGACCAGGCTGTGTTGAAATTCAACAATATTCACAAGCGTGACACTGTTCCCTATGTGGTGTATGCAAATTTCGAAGCCCTCACCACACCCTTGGCGGGATGTGAAACAGATCTCACCATCAGCTGAACCACACCCATTCAAAAACATGAACTCTTTGCCATAGGATTTAATGTGGTGTGTACCTATGACCCCACGCAATCTTTTTACAAATCCCGCGAGGGTCCAGATTGTGCCAGATGGTTTTTGGATGAACTTGTCAAGTTGGCCGACCATGTACAGGGATTACTGGAACACCCAGTAGACATGAGTCTATCTCTAGAACAGCGGCAGCAATATGAGCATACCACAACATGCCATATCTGCGAAAAGCCGCTGGTCAGTGCTGAAGACACTGTTCGTGATCACACGCACTTTACGGGAGAGTTTCGTATAGCTGCGCACAGTAAATGCAATTTGAACTTTCCAGCTCCACGATTTATCAGTGTCTTTTTCCACAATCTGGAGAATTATGACATTCAGTTTTTTTTCGTGAATTGGGTCATGTCAACAACGGCTCATTTACCATTATCCCCCAAAACCATTACCGTTTTACAGCCTTGACATGGCAGTTGAGCGACTTTAGCATTCGATTTTTGGTTTCCTTTAAGTTTATGGCATCCTCGCTAGATAGTCTTGTGAATGGCTTGAATGAAGAGGAATTAAAAAATACCAGAATGCATTTTAATGATCCTAAGCAATTTCAATTGTGCATTCCCTACGATTTCTGCAACAACTGGGACGTGTTAAAGCAAATCAACTCCCACCACAAGACAAATTTTACTCGAAACTAACACACAGTACCGTTTCCGATGAAGACTATGCACATGCATGCCAAGTTTGACGAGTGTTTGACATTAAGATGCTAAGTGAATATGCTATGCATTACCTAAAACTGGATGTATTGCTGCTCACAGATGTGTTTCAAAAATTCCGTGAGTTGTGTCAACACATTTATGTTATTGACCCGGCTCAATATTATACGAGTCCTGGGCTTTCATTCGATGCCACATTGAAATACACTCAAGTGGAATTGGATTTACTCACTGATGTTGACATGGTTCTATTTTTTGAAAAGGGCATTCGCGGTGGCTTTATGTCGCTTAACCAGCGCCATGCCGAAGCGAACAATATCTACATGCCTGATTATTCACCAGAAAAACCAGAATCGTACTTAATGTACTATGAGGTGAATAATTTGTATGGCTACGCCATAAGTCAGCCTTTGCCTTATGGAGAGTTTGCTTGGCTGACTGGGAAACAAATGTCAGAATTTGATGTGAACAAGGCTAGCCAAAAAAACAGGCCGTGGATATATCCTAGAAGTGGATATTGAATATCCCTCATCCTTGTATGATGAACATGCCGATTTCCCATTCTGCCTAGGGCAAATGGTTCCCCCTGACAGTAAAGTGAAAATTCAAAACCTCATGGGCACACTTTATCACAAAAATCGGTATGAGTTACATATCCAAATGTTGGTTCAATGCCTAGCCCGGGGCTTGGTGTTGAAGAAAATCCATAGGGGTATTTCTTTTGATCAAAAAGCATGGCTCGAGCCATACATACGACTCAACACAGAGCACCGACAAATGGCAACACAACAGTTTGACATTATTTTTTTAAATTAATGAACAACTGCATCTATGGCAAGTCAATGCAAAATGTCCGCAAATACCGTGACATCAAATTGGTCAATGTCTGGGAAGGACGTTACGGTGCCCGGCGGTATATTGCCAAGCCAAATTTGAAATCGATCAAAATTATCGATGAGAATTTGGCCACCAATGAATTTAGTAGGACCAGCGTGACCATGGATAACCCCATTTATTTGGGCCAAGTCATTTTAGACTTTTCCAAATCGGTTATGTATCGATTCCACTCTGAGTTTGCCAAACGCCATTTTGAGGACGTATCTCTTTTTATATGGATACGGACTCATTCATTAATCACATTTGCCACTGCAACCCCTATGAAGTCAGGAGGCAGCATAGTAACTGGTTCGACACCTCTTTTTATAGCGCTGACATTGTGTTTCAGCTGCCCATAAAAATCAAAAAGGAAATGGGTGTTTTAAAAGATGAATGCGGTGATTCCGTCATGACGGAATTCGTAGTTTTGGCCTCGAAAATGTTTGCTTATCGCACATTAGACTGTAAGGAAGCCAGATGAGCAAATGGTGTAGTTAGGGCAGTGGTAAAATCGCTACGTGTAGATGACTACCTGGCGGTTTTACGCACTGGCAAAGCTATGTCCCATACACAGTGCAACCATCATTTGTACCTTGTGGAACAGAGAAAACGCACCCTCGTCTCTATGGATAGCAAGTGAACCCAGAGCAGCCAGACCGGCAAATAATGCAGGTAAAAATCCCGCTCGTTTGGAGACGGGAATCACTCGCCCTTGTTTTGAACCCTGTCGCTGACGTTTTGGAATAACACGTCCCTGTGCTGCTCGAAGGGCTTACCTTATAGCCAACACATTATTTTTTATTATTTTTTACTTCGCAAGGGCTGGCCCACGAATGCCTTAAGCCCAGGCTTTGCCAAAGACAGTGTCTTATTTTTAGTCTTTTTAGTCTTTCTCACCACATATCTTTGTTTCACCACGATGATGATGACCAACAACCTCTTACAAGGAAGTTTAAGTCACAACTAACGTCAGGTTGTTATTTCATGGCTGCATATTCCAACTCCACATAAAGTGGAAATCGTTTATGTTTTTTCCCGCTTGCTTTTCGTCCCATATCAACATGAGATAAAAGATAAATCATCTCATGCATCGACCATTTCATGGTTATGGACCAACATCCTATGACCATTTATCTCTATTTGTAAATGGTTCTCATCAGGCATCGCGTATTTGATGTGAATGGTTCCATCATATTGTAATCGATAGTGGTTTAAACCCGAAGCAAGCACATAGGTCAAGTGCTGGTCATGGACTAGCAGTAACTGGTTTCTGCAACGAGCTTAAACATTGGTTTCTGTCATTGTCAGTTTTTTTCATTTGTCAGATACACTAAAAATACAGATGGGATAAATTTATAAAGCCTTTTCATTTCATAGGTAACGTAACGCTTGGTACAGACATCGTCTTCGTCTTGCGGGTCTTCCACGTGAATAATACGATGGTGATTAGCGGTATAGCCATTCACCGTAAGCTGAGGCACTTTGTCATAAAACTCATACACATTGTTATCCACATCCTTTTTTGTAGTAACGTCTGAAGACACTTGCGAATGTTTCACATGGGTTAACCGATTTCCCTTAAAGTCATAATCTCCCTGTTTTGCGCGTGACACTACTGACCTATCCACATAGTGTTTATTAGTAGGTTCTGTTTCTTGTTTAGGATCATGTATGGGAACAGACCTAGTTTTGGCCATCATCGCACGTCCAAAGACATCCATCGTTAACCTGTAGTACAAGTCTACTGTTACTATGACAAGGCTCGGTACCATGTATATAGACAGCCTGCTAGCCTTTCTAAGCCTTAGTTGAAATGAAGATTGTTAAGCAGCAAGAGTCATTCCCCGTAGGGGACATGGTTTCCCATCTCTGTCCTTCATCACGTTAACAAGGCCATGGTTCACTGTTTCCATCTTCCATTCGCTGCATTATTGTGGGACCTTCCGGCTGTGGGAAGACCGATCTTTTACTAACGCTCATCACAGCGCCCAATGGTCTGCGTTTTCAAAATATTTATATTTTTGCAAAATCTCACTACCAACCCTTCTACGTGTTTCTTGATCAAGTCATGTCTAGATTACAAAATGAGAATATGGGTTATTTCACATTTTCCATGCAGGAAAATATTATTTCACCGGATGAGGTAAAGCCTGATTCACTCATGATTTTCGAGATGTATCCACTGAACGTCAAGGCATCATTCAAAGCTATTTCAGCATGGGTCGTCACAAACACATCGATTGCTTCTATCATGGACAAACGTATTCTAAAATGTCCAAACAGTTGATTCGTGACAATGCCAATTTCATTGTTTTATATCGCCAGGACGACAGGAACAGTCGTCACATTTAGAATGAACATGAGAATCCGGATATGACCTTTCAAATGTTAACTGAATTGTATGCCAAGTGCTGGGACACTCAACGTCATGCCTGTTTGGTCATTGAAAAACAAAGTGAACTCAACCAAGGATGGTGTCGCTTAGGGTTTGATCATTTTATTGCTATTTAAGGCACTGTCTCATTCCCTGTCAAGTCATTTGTCAAGACAACATGGCGTTAGCAGAGAGTCAATTGAAAAAGCATATTATTAGAGAAAAAAATACTATTCTTCAAAAGTTTCGTCAAATTAAACGGTCACGTGCGGATAATGCTTTGTTTATTCAACAACATTTAGCACCTCCGCTAAAAGCCATGTTGAAACCCTCTTTCAAGCCATCTGAAACTCTACCCACCGTTTCACAAGGCACACAGACGCTACACGAGTACCCTGTGAAAGAGGAAGAGGAACAGGAACAGTAAGATTTGACTAGTGTTAGCGAAGTTGAGGATGACGAGGAACAAGTTTTTACGCCTCAAAAAAGTCCTCGCCCCTAGCAGAGTTTTTAAGAAAAAATAAATCCTTGGACATGTTCGAAACATCTTGCCCTTCCAGATCGTCTCCGTTTTCACAACTCTTGGCCACCCCTCAACTTAAAGCTCAGCAGAAAAACAATTTAATAAAATATTATGGACGAAAACTGGAACCTAATTACACCGATCTATTTATTGGAAACACAGATACCACGTATGGTGTTCGCTATGAGGATGATAGTTTTAAAATTGGAGATTCATCCATTAAATTTGCTCGTACTAAAGCTGTCATTAAAAACATCAATTATAAATTAACGCCAGGACTGTTAAAGCTGCTCTTGTCTCGAACACCCTCTTTCCATGATTATACGTCAGAGGACCTTGGCAAATATAAATCCATTTTATTGGACACCCATGCCCACAAAAGACAGTATGATCCCGCTCAACAAGTGAATGCCAATATATCTCAAAAATATAAAACCATCATTGCAGAAATGTTTCCCACCATTCAAAGTGGTCGTCGTAAAGCATCCGCTTCGGGAGTGACATTTAAACCATTAAAACCCCTTGTGGATATTACCTACTGGCACAATCCCAATAAGCTCGTCCAGCGGCCACAGTTGTTGCATGCTTCACGTCAAGCCGGCCATATCGGTCACGATTGGGAAATTGAAGAAATTGAACAAAAACTTCGAAATGCCAAAATTATTGTTTAAGCCGTCACCCATTAAAATCGGCATTGCTCACGAGTTGCATTGCCCAGCTAGGCGTCACTATCCGCGACTCAAGGTGATTTCACGAGGTGTGGATGAACTTTGGCAGGCTGACTTGGTTGAAATGATCACCTATGCTAGTGTTAACGACGGTGTACGCTATATGTTGACTGTCATTGATGTGTATTCCAAAATTGCGTTTGTTGAACCTGTGCGTCGCCAGTCTGGTCCACTAGTCACCAAGGCCTTTCAATACATTATTCAACAATCCAAACGTAACCTCAGTTGCTACAAACCGACGAGGGGAAATAATTTTTCAACAAGGATTTCTCCAGTTTTCTCAAATCTTTGGATATTCACCATTACAAAACGTACAGCCATCTCAAAGCCAGAGTGGTCGAGTGATTTAACCGAACATTGAAAACCCATATGTGCAAAGAGTTTACCGCTCAGGGCACTTATCGCTGGTTGGACATGTTACCTGAGCTAGTGTCACGTTACAATGACACCAAACGTAGAACGATTGGAACCAAGCCACGGCTCGTGACCAAAAATATTCAGCGACCGGATAAACTGTTTAACCTAATAAAAACAGCAGACCCTAAACGTCACCGACTGAAAATTGGGGATTTTGTACGCGTGGGCAAATTTAAGTCTGCTTTCAATAAGGGCTACACCCTCAGTGGGGGACCGAACTATTTCGAATTCGTCAAGTCAACATGGACTGTCCAGTCGCCTATTTACTCGAGGACCTCAACCATCAACCCATAAAAGGTAGATTTTATCTCAATGAACTTCAGAAAAAAGCGTTTCCTAAAGATTATCTTGTGGAAAAGTGTTGAAACAAAAAGGAAATAAACTATATGTAAAATGGTTAGGATTTAACTCTACCTTTAATTCTTGGATCAATGAATTACATGTTGTGTGAAATTGTGTACTTTATATTTATTTATTTATTTATTTATTTATTTATTTATTTATTTATTTATTTATTTATTTATTTATTTATTTATTTATTTATTTATTTATTTATTTATTGAATCATGTTTTACAAGAGCCCTTGTGTACGGCGCTCAACACTTTATGCATGTCCACACATGTTTCTCTTTCCCTGTCTATAACTCTGTCTGACCCTTTACTCCATGTTGACATACAACTCGTTCAGCTATTGTCTGTTATGGGTTCTCCACTCCTCCCCTCAGCTCACCTTTGCCCTCTGGCCCCACCCCTCACCATTCTTGCCCGCAATTGGCTGTGACAATGGTAGGGGGCGAAGTTGTAGTCGCTTACTCCGTTATATCCCTGACATTGTTGTCAGATTGTTTGACCTTCATCTGCCCTCTAACGCAAGCCAGCGGTGTTGCCAAGTGAGGTCCGCACATTCCTGAGATAGCGTTATCAAGTGTTGAACGTGGGAACGGAGCTCGGCTAGCTAGCGAAGCAGGTTTTGTTCTTTTCAGCCTTCAAGTGACAAAACACATGGGGTGCTTGCTAGCAGGCTACCAGCTATAAGTGTTAAATCATACATTTCATTTAAACATTCAAAGCTTACGTTTCAACCTAAATCTATCTCATCACAGAATTGTCAATTGCATTAACGCTCATGTCTTGTCTTCATACGAATTGATTTGTCAATCGAAAGTTATAGCTTCATAACCTACAACTGTCTGTTAGCCTATGAACATGCATGAATTCCACAGGGCCGTGTCACTGATAATCGTTTACTAACGGTGAAGGAACCCCTTTAGGGTAAACAATCCTAGCACAATTCACACGTTTTGGAATATTAACTTTCATCCTTTGTCATAACAAGTATCGGAAAACGAACCGTCGTAAACCGTCCCACCATCCTGCCAAAATATCCATTCTTCTATTGGAATACCTCCACCTTAGCTAGTGACAGGCTCGTTGACACACAAGCCAGTGGTACCGACTGTTTTGACAACCACGCTTCATTTAAAATTAAAAAAGGTAAACATTTATTTCAACATGTATGGCGTTAGGCCCTTTGTGAAATTTTCTTTGAAAAAAAATAACTACCACATTCGAATGGGGCATCACCCCGAGTCCTATGAGTCCTCGTACTCGTCCCTAGCAGCATTGGTTCGCGAGATATAACAAAAAGTATAAAATCAGATTTTTACCCCAAAATGGGTTAATGATCCTACTTAACACAGGCATTATCGGCAAGAGGGCAACGCGATCAAAGAAATGACACCTCATACAAATCTCTAGCTCTATTGGTTCATCAAATATCAGCAAAAATCACAAAAAGCATTTGTTTACCCCAAAAGCTAGTTTCCAATTTTTTTAAATAAATGTAATGAGTGGTCCATAGCAAAGCCCCGTCAGCATGAGTCCAACGACACCTTATTTGTTAAAATGAGACCATGGGTTCGAGAGATATCGGCTTAGACTCACGCGGCAGCCATGACACTAAGCAGAAGTCTCCTTACCCCCTACTAGTTTATTTACGTCCTAGAGCTCTGGGACTTGGTATACGGGTAGAGAGGGTAAGGTTCTTTAATTTATATCAAACTAACGTTCTTGTAAACTTGCTAGTTTCCAAATTATAGCCCACTTTCAAAATTTGAGTGTTTTCAAAAAATGTCAAAAAATATAAAGCTTTGTTCTAACGATAAAGAACATAGAGACTGTTCGTTTGAACCATTGAACAACGTTCTATCATAATTGGGTTTGAGAATATAGCTTGTTTTCAAAAACAAATGTTTTCAAAAAAAAAATGAAAAATACAAAAATTGTCCCATAGGATATAGAACGTCAGCCCGAGTCCAACGACATGTCGCATGCCGATATCGGACCATGGGCTTTCGAGAAATCCACTAATTTAACATGGACGACCCGCGGCGCCAGGCGTCGAGTGTAATAGAACTCGCCTTACCCCCCTACTTCTGTATAATAATTAATCAATGCAATTAAGGGGGTCAAGGGGTAACCTAGAATTTTTTCACGGAATTTTCACGTGAGACATATAGTACAGAAGGTCTATTATATCTCGAAATAACAACATTATTTTCGAAAATTCCTAAATTGAATCATCATTTTTTGCGGCTTTTTGGAATTTGGGCCATTTGAGGCTAAAGAACCTGAATTTTCATATCATCATTTTTGCGGCTTTTAGGAATTTGGGCCATTTGAGGCTAAAGAACCTGAATTTTCCTGCACCATGAGCCTTTATAATTTATGAAAGTGGTCTTCCTGTGTATGGGGACCTAACACAACGTAGAGGGTCAGTTTTTATGTGACGTGTATTGCGTTTCGTCTACAAGGCTTTCAATTCTATTTCACGTCAGGAAGTACACGTTTGGTGAATTTAGTTTGAGAGCACATTTTAACTAATGATTTTTTTTGTCGACATACGGGTTCATCGTAAGGATGCTTATGTTTGATACTGTGTGGTAGATATACCCATATTTGGATATCTGGGTGATATGTTGTAGACAATAAAATTGTCTGTCTGTCTTTCTGTGTATATTTATGTACGCTTATAAATCGTGCTCGGATGCTTGGTGCATCGTTAAATTAGGTATGGTGTCCATGAGAGTCAATACACCAATCATTTATAAATCTCTTCACTGTACTTTTCATACAGTAGAAAAGTGGGTATAGGGAAAAACTTATCAAAATACATGTTAAAATAGGTGATATATGAAAATTATCCTGGAAGGACGACGAAAGCATATGTTGCGCTTCTCAATGTGAGACACAAAATTCGGGAGTAGATAAAGGGTCTCCGAAAACCACATTTTAAGGCCCTTAATTCCCAGAAAACTAGCTTCGTTCTGATAAACTTATGAAGGAATGACTAACCGCTAACCATTGCAACAGTAGCTCAACTGATAATGTCTGGTGTTAATATCGAACACCGTTCGAAGAATGGGTACTTCTGCAAGTAAATTAATAAATAAATAAACAATAAATCGTAATACGAATCCTTTTATTCCACAACAATAAATTGACACTTATACAGTCATCACAATTAACACCGGTTATCAGACAGATTCTACACACACCCAAAGTACACGGGGCTACATGTCCGCGTTGTCGCAACCCCTAAACTAAGGAACCAACCAACCATTAATTAGATTTTTTTCACAGTATTAAGACCGGATATCTCATCATGTCCCAATTATTATGGATCGACGGTAGAAATTCATAAATATTATCTAGGAAATACTGGGAGCTGAACTACACCGGCGATACACCAGAACTTGAGCTAGGAAGCGCTCTGACAGAATGCATCTCGGAGGCCGTGACTTAAATAATTTTGGAACAATTGAATAATTTGATAACATGTTAATTCTGGACTACAAAGTGTTTCAAAATTCATCATTTAATGTTTCAAGATGGAAGAAGGAATTTAAACGCTCCAGAAGGGAGAATAAAATTGGATAGTATTATTTTTACCCATTTATCGAACTCAGGACGGAGGAAGTGTGATCCGAGAGGCTACCCACACTTCATTAGGTCAGTGCCTAAGGCTGATGTGCTGCGGCGAGAGCCAAGTTAATCAATTTATTTAGTCCTTATGCAAAGTAGCACCAATCAATTCTCAATTGTGTAAAATAAGCACGCAGTAAATTGTGTTAAAACGTCGAAGTAAGTATTGTCTATAATTAAAGAAAATGGCAAATTTTCTGTGAGTTTTGGTGATTGAAATATTACATCACATAGCCCACCGCATGGTCGAGTGAAAATTGGTAAAACTAAGAACAGAGAGATATATGAATAATTATGCTACTGTTGTATTCATCCCATTAATGGAACGTGATTGCGGTACATTTTGAATTGAGAAGAGCAACGATTGTTAAGGCTTGAGTGATTTTTTTGTTGAGGATATTGTCACCCGTAAGTTTGTTAAATGTTGGAGCAATTGTAGAATCTGTTATAACGCAGAAATTATATGGACATTTGTTGAGCCAATCTACGAAGTGTAAAGCCAGTGTTGCATTTGAAAAGTACATACTAAATTAAAATCAGTGCGGCGATTAATGCCATCGAACATGACACTTCTGCGAAGCCACATGGCTGTAAACTAAGCTACCTACTGAAGCTGTTACAATAGGTCGTGTATCAAAAGCTAATTAGTACACAACATGGAAAATCCTTTCAATAGGGGTGAGAGTTTTAAATGGAAAAGACCAATAGAATATGTGAAAATAGGCTATTTAGTTCTCCACGGAACTACTTGTTAGGAGTTAGTAGCGAGTATGCTGTGATATTTCTGGAAACAGACTAGGTCATTAGAAATTAAATCCCTTCAGGCCATCTACGTTCTATTTTTTTATCTGCCAATTAATGGAGGAGTCAGTTTGTAAGCCACATCACACGCGGTATCAGCAAGGTATCTTTATTTCATTAATATTAACAAGAGATGTATTCCCACCCTTATTAAATTGCTTGACACCTGTTAATACTCAATATGTTTTCTTTAGTGAAAAATGTTTTTGGTCCATCAGTGGAACCTTCTTCAGCTTGGTTTTTAGCTTAACAGTTCATACGTAAAGAAAGGGAATACAGTGGCGTTTTAAGGATAGATTAGAGGATTTGGTTTTTGCAGATGATGTGTGCATGCTCTCTGAATCATATAGAGACGCCCCATCGAAGTTGGAGGATATTGTCAGAGAAGCAAAGAAGTTTGGACTAACAGTTATAAAGTCAAAGACCAAGACAATGCGGCTAAATTTGAAGAAAAGAGACCCTATTAGGTTGGAAAACGAAGCCTTGGAAGATGTAGGAAGTTTTACCTACCTTGGAAGCGAAGTGACCAAGACCGGCGGAGCTGATGATGATGGAGGGCATCGAATTAGAAAAGCAAATGGTCCTTCGTACACCTGTATCCGATTTGGAAAAGTACAAATCTAACTACAAATACAAAGTTAAATATATTTAGAAGTAATGTCAAGGCAGTATTATTGTTTGGGTCTGAGTCTTGGAAAGTTAGCAACTAAATTACCAGTCGATTACAGGTGTTTGAGAAGGATTATGAATATATATTGGCCTGAGACAATCTCAAATGATGAGCTGTTAGTTCGAACTTCAGAGGAACAGATTCAAATCCAAATAAAAAGAAGGAAATGGAAGTGGATTGGCCACACACTTAGAAAGGCTGATAATGCCATTGAGAAGCAAGTCCTGGATTGGAATCCCCAGGGTAGCACTAGAAGAGGAAGGCCCAAGATTCCTGGAGGCGGACGGTAGAGGCAGAGGGGCGACAACAGGGAAAGACATGGAAAGAGGTGAAGAGGATATCAGCCAACAGAGTGAGATGGCGCAGCTTCGTGGATGCGCTATGTTCCAATGGGAACGGCAGGAAATAAGTCAAGTAAGTCAAGTCATACGTATTAATTGTAAAAATGAACAGAATTACATTAAAATTAGAATCAGTGCGGCGATAAATGCCATCGAACATGACACTTCAGCGAAGCCACATGGATTGCGAAATTGCCACCCTTACATTATCTTATCATATATCTTATCTCTCTCTATATAAAAATTAAAGTTTGTAAGTTTTTTCTGAATTTCTACGGAAATTTGCCTTATCTACGCGTTTCAGACCGTTTTATGACGGACGCTTGCGAAAATAGAATTTCTGGTCTGTCTGTCTGTCTGTCTGTCTGTGCCCTTTAGTACAAGAAATATGCAAATCACTGTCCAGCTGCTCAGTCTTATCTCTTTGGGGCATAGAACGTCCTCCCACTGAGTGATTCACACATTATAGGATCAAGCTTAGGATAACACTTCTATGAAATGAAATTCAAAATCCTACTATAAAACTATTTAATTATCAAAATAGGCGCTACAAATACAAAAAAATAAACTTAATCAGCTCTACACTTGTTCTAATGTACAAGGAACAAATACAACATTAATCAACAAAAATCAATATTTGAGGTTCCACTGAACCCTAAACAAAATTATCAAAACTGCTCTCACTTCAATTTAGCACACTACAAAATTCTCTCAAAACGAGCTCTAAAATACTCGGTAAAAATTATTACATACAATTTTCTGTTTGAAAACACACTAAATATTCTTAACTTGAATATTTTATAAATTTGAGTTATTGTTAATAAAAATAAATGGAGTCAACAATTCCCATTTATTTGGGTACCACATGAAATTCAAACTATATCATCCCTCTCTCCAACACTACCAAATTGTATTTGCTTCGGGAACCACATGCTCCACAAGCTTTGGAAACTACTGATTTACTCAACTGAAAGAAGACTCCCAGCTACCCGATATTTCCAAGAATAACTTGGGAACAATAATATTTATCATGCAACAATACAAAGGGATTTTCATTATTGTCTCAATGACAATCTAATTATTCATGAAGTGCGGATCTATAATGCAACGGCAAGGATAAATAATCATAGCAAAACTCGGTACAGATTACCGGTCCATTAGGAGGTTTATTACAGCAGAACCCAGACGGTGTCTGGCTCTGATACTGACCTACCCCAACAGTGGCCTTCCTTAAGTAAACGTCAAGGCACTTCAGACTTTAAATTTATGACGGCGAGGACAAGTCAATGCTTGCTCCCTCATGGACGGTACTTTGCAACAGCTTTCAAACAAGCGTGACTTTTGAGACTTGGAAAGGCGACACATCACATTCATTTAACAAAACAATCTGAGGTTCTAATGACCTATTTCGGTGGCTCAGGTATAATTATAATTGCGGAGCTTTATCACTGGCAAGTAAGAACTCAATAAAACCAATAATAATTAAGGGGCTTTTGACGTGAGAGAACTCCGGTTCGATTCTCTGGCCAGCCTCTAGGATTTTTCCATTTTTGAGGACTTAGGGCTAACACCTGGAGCGAGGGTATCTGACCACTCGTCCGAATAATAATAGCGACTTTTGGAAAGGTATTCGCACGCAAACCCGCGCTTGACAGTAAACTTTGCACCCTTTAAAGTTTGTCATTACAAACACACACATAATCATTTACTCTATCCAGCTGATCCCCGTAATTATAATCTCCTGGCATTATTTTTCACCGCATTTATAGCGTGACCATTTATAATATAGCCCTCATTGGCGACAATCAATACATTCGTGATGCCTTCCAAAGCCTAATATTTATTCCAACATAATTCATTTCTTCGTCCAAAAATAATAGTTTTGCCCTTAACGTAATCCTGACTTTCCATTTACAAGAACACTACTGGATCAATAATTATCATTATCATTATTATTATTATTATTTCAGCACACAGTGGCTCATATTTGAATACTACTTCAATAATTGGTTTATTCATTACATTATTCTTATCATTTTTAGCACTTAACGGCTCATACTTGAGTATTATTTCAACAAACGTATTTATTCAATACATTAATATTATTATTATTATTATCCTGCTTGCCTTTAAATATCATTTTTCTTTTTCAATTACTGGTATTCCACTGAATACGATTTCTTTTGATTACTCATTTACATTTTAGTAATTTTTACTTTAATTAATAAATCCCACACTTTTCATTATCACACAGTTTTACATCCCTGATTTTCTATGTTGGAGATTACTTTCTCCATGGTTACTATTGCTACACGAGAATCCCGAATCCAAAACACATAATAAAATTTGGTGTTACTTACATGAATTATCCGGCAAAACTCTCCGGATTCCAGTGGAGCGACATTTGGCCCACCCTCAATTTCTCACTCCATGGTGGCATGCATATTATCACTAATTAAATTGCCCTCTAGTTTACACATATTTAAATTAATATGAGGGATTACACTAATTTTCACAACACTAACAAAAGAATCACTAATAATAATAATAATAATATCGTATGGCCTCGGGTGCCTGGTGCAAGCTATGTTAATTGACACCCAGAGGGTAGCTTGCATGTCGAATTTCGTCGTTCCTTTCAACGCTATGAAAGTCAAGGAGGTTAGATATCTAAACTCCTTGGCAATACAGCGCTTTCAAGTAGAGAATGGAGGAACTTTGTATTGGCGGAAAATCCCGAGATTAATTTTGCCATTGAACACGGCCTACTGAATTCAAATGGGTTCTTTAACATGCCAACAACGTATGACATGAGTATCGTGATTTTTGTCGCCTTCAAAAATCACTTACCATGGCCAGGGGCGAACCTTCAATCTTGGGGTTGGTAGTCCGACACTATAACCACTCACCCACCGTGGCAAGCTACTAATATATATATATAAATTTCACTAAAAATATTATTTACACACAGAATTTCACTTTTCTGGCCTCAAACACTGCCTGACACACGTGAAGTCTTTTCGATCCAAATCCTAGGGGTGCAAGTTTCGACCGCTGCCTTCTACTTCCTATTTGGATTATGACAGTCTCGTACGAATTTCCCCTCCTTGGCTACGAATATTCTCCTAATTCTGGTGTTGAATTTATCGGCACTTACAGTACTGCACGATAATATTGTCTCCTCCGGTATGCAACTGTCTATATGGTAAACGGTCTATGGTTTACATTAATCCTGGAGTCACTATACTGCGCTCGACAATTGCCTTTAGTACTTTGCGTCTGAACTGAATCTGACGACTATTGCCTTTTCTTGAAAGAAGAATTCCCTGTAATTCCACGTGGCTACTGATGTCTATTAGTAGACTTCTATTCTATCACCACTTGTCACGCTAATCTCCTCAATTCAGGAAAATTAGGTGTTAGCTATGTTTGACCCTACTGTGGTTATTTTAACGCACAGGGAAAAACGTTTAGAGTATCAACTCTCTGCTGATGTCTCGTATATTTCGAGAAACTACGATGTAACTTCAAATACTTGTGTCTGGGCTTCGACTACCCTCGCCGGCTAACGCATGTTGCTCACAGTTTAAAACTTGGCCTAAAACTGTACACTATTAATTGTCCGAAGTTTTGACGATGCTTTCCTTTTGAAAAGAACTTCAATGGTTTTAAGGCGCGGTGACACTGATGAACGCGTGATAATACTTCACATAAGAGTACTTCCGCGTCGTGATACAGATTCGAGTCCCAACGGACTGAATAAGACTGCCGGTGCTGATGAACAGCACGACCGTACGTGGTCTGATGATTACTGAATGATACAGCCTCTCGCCCCACTGGGCTGACGAAAACTGCATGATTTCCCCTGGGCTCCTGGCCCTTATATTTGATTGTGGTAAAAATAAATAAATTTCTCATCTTCTCCACCACCAATTTCCAAAATAATCGTCGTACGATGTTAAAAATATATCTCTAAAAAACTGAGGTTTTAAACGTCTCAACAATATCTAAGTTTCCAAGAATCGATCGTACAAATCTTTAATATTAATTCAAATGATCTCTTCAATTATGTGGGCGGTGTATTCGTTTTGTCTCCCACCATCAGATCCTGGTTCGGGATCTCACCAACTACGCAATGCTGATTGTGCATTTCTTTCTTGTACAATTACTATTGACTTTATCCACTCTAAAAATCTCTTTCGCTGGATAATTAACATTGCTGAAGTCCTTTCTTTAGTTTAATGCCCACGATTGGCTTAATTTCAATTATTTCTCTGATTTCATGACTCCTCCCTTGAAGCGGCGATGCCATTTAACTGTCGAATAAGGGTTATTTCCGAAACTCCTTCTCTCTCATCTCAATGGAATATGTATGCCTCTCACCAAGGCGGTCCGGGTTCGATTCCCGGTCAATGCATGTGAGATTTTCGAAGTGAAATGCCATGTCCTGTGGTTCGGATTCCACGTAAAAAGGAGGTCCCGTGGCTCATGATCTCAAGATTAACGGTCACGTTAAACTACAAGCTTCCTTCCTTCAATGGATTATTTTCAGAATTATTTATCGAGTGCGTAACCTGGTCTCTGGTGACTGTTTATGACATCACCCTGCAGCTGTGGCCTGGCAATCTGTGGTTGCACAACTTATCCACGCTTCACGCAATATGATGCGGTATTATCCTTCTCAACTAAATTCAGAACTCCGTTCTAACGCCTGCATTAATTATTCCTTTTTGAAGTACAAGGATATGGGTTCGATACTGTACCTCTCCCATGGGTTCAAATCTCCCCTCCTTAGATAAATAAATTTTCATATTGAGGAAATTTATTTAAGTATTTTCCGTAGAAAATTTCCTTCTGTCAGTATAGAAGTCATCACACTATCTCTCAATACCTTCTGGTTTCATTCTTATTAGAATCCCACGATGAATTGGGTTTTCTAATCAAAGTCATATCCGGTAATGGTGTAGGCTGGGCACGCTCTGTCCCTTCCCGTCCTTCCTTCTTCTTTCTTTCTGGACTATATGTCCTCGGAATGCCTTATTCCTTACGGGTGTGGTCTATCCCTACCCGTATCCTTATCTGTTTTCTTCCCTTTTCCTTCAACTCATATCGAGATGGCATTCTTCAAAATTTTCAAATTTTCTCATCTAATGTGTGCATATAGGCTTTACCCGTTAGTGTTCTTTTTCTGGGATACTTTCTCTATCCCTATTCCCAATTTCTGTTTCCTACTCTTCCAATTACTGAGCTCTTCACGGATCTCTCCTTTCTTTTTCTTCCTCAGCTTCCATCCTCCAGACGGGTTCGCATAGGGCGCACCCTTGAATATCTTTTCCTTCCTTTTAGATTCGCGTTGAGCCCGTATTTCCTTAAAGGCATGTTTTTCAGCTTGTTCCTGAAAATCTTCCTTAATTCATTAGTCTTCTTTGCCATTTTCTTTTATCTTAACTTCTAGCTATACCATGCCTTTGGATTATCTCTTATCTTATGATTCTGAGCTGTTTCTGGCCATTTTACACTGCTGATCTGGCTCATGTAATTTTGCGGTTCTTCTAAGGTTAATGGTTCTTTTACTGTTTCTATGTTTCTTTCAGGGAAGTCTCCTCTGTTTCCTTCCTTATCCGTACTTAATTCCTTCAATTCCGTAAGAATTTCTTCACTGAAATTTGTATCTGTGTCAACTTTTCTTTGCTCTTCCTTCTTTCGTTTGCATGCCCTATATCTTGACATCAGTTCCAGAACCTGTGCCTTCAATTGTTCTTCTTCCACTTCAACATCCTCATCCTCATTTTCCTGGATTTGAATTTCACCTTTCTGCTCGGAATTATTTTCAAAATCTATTTCTAGACTTTCCAATTCCATTAAGTCTTCCTCAGACTTATTACTTTCTTGTGGAATTTCTTCGACTTCTTGTAGCGTTACATTTTGGGATTCAAAAAAGCTTTCTGCTATTTCGATTTCCTGATTTACTTCTTCCTTAAAAGGTGTCTCCTCTGATTTCTCTTCATGCTCGTTCTTTGCATAGGAGTGGTCTTCCTTAATATCACATCCATTCGGTGTTTCCATTTCGACTTGCCCTGCCTCCTTGCGTTTCTCCATGTTTGCTTGATATTCCAGTAAGATTTCCATGAGTCTATCTATACATTCGTTATTTATAGACTCCCATCTATCATTACCATTTCCCTGAATTTGCCTTTCATTTTCCTGATTTTTACGCTCGGACTCCTCTTTTCGGAATTCTATTCCTTCTTTAATAATATTTACATTTTCATTATTCTCACCATTGTTTGCCATTTCCTCTGGGCTTCTCATTTCTTCTTCAGATTCTGGAATATTTTCTATTATTAAAAATTCATCATGTTTTTCAAAATTTATTAGCTTGAGATTTTCCTCACTCTCATCTAGCATTCTTTCTTTATCTGGAATTTCACTTTCCTTTTCAATTTCTATTGGATCCTGAATTTCTACTTCCATTCGTGCTTCGACGACACTCTCTATTTGGGTTTCAGTAGTTCTATCAATTTCCATAGGAATTATCATTTGAGTCTCTACGACTTCTACTTCTTTCCCTATTTCCACTATATGAGGACAAGGTTCAGAATCCTCAGGCACCGTTATTTCCTTTTCCTCAATTTCATCTGTGTTATTTTTGATTTGGATAACTACTTCTTTTGATTCGAGGTCCTGCGCTAGTATATATTTATCATACGTTTTCCTAGCAGCCACTAATGTTTATTTATATTCAAGGATTTTAACCTGCCTTATCTCGGCTAATTCCTGTATGGTTATTATCCCACATTCGTCATACATGCTCATTCTGAACTGATGCTTCTCATCCCTTTCTTCTCCTATATATGCCATCTGTTCCTTAAGGTTTTTCCTCCTGTCGTGATCATGGTGACTGATCTTCCACAAAAGGTTAGACCATTTGTCTTTAACTTCCCACAGTTGTCCCCATAATTCATTTATTTCCTCAACGAACTCTTTTATCTGTTCCCAAGTAGCTAATTCTATTTTTCCTTCTTCAACCATGCGTTTCATAAATTTCTTCTCCATTTCTCTCAATGACTTTTTAATACTAGGGATTTTCGCATATGCCTCTTCTAACTCTTGGCTAGATATTCCAGATTGTTTCTGGACTATTTTATCCCTGACCTCATCTATAGCGCCAGTTTCTTTCTGAACCTCCCTCATTAATGCTTTGATTTCCCGACGTTTTTCCGGAAACCCTAATTCCATTTGAAACTTCCGATGTTCATCACTCATTTCCATAGGTTTCATAAGTATTTCTTTTATTAACTCACTATATTCCCATACAACCTTTACGATTATCTTTCTTTTCGCTATCGGCTTCGAATCCTGTTTGAACTTGCGTTTCTACTTGTGACCTAACGCTTCCCTGATAATCGTCAACATTACATTGCACGTATTCCCCTGGAATCTGTTTACATGTTTCATCCTTATTTGTGAGCTCCATAAGCTCAACCATTTCCTTATGTTCCAAAGGCATATTACCATCTCTTCGTGTAACAATGTCTTTGGATTCATATTTATATTTGAGAACACTTTCCTTAGGCTTACATTTATCATTGGCCTTAATATTATCCTCCGACATAAAATCATTTAAGAGCCTTTGCTGCTCGTCACTGAATTCCATATTACACTCTTTATTTAGAGAATATAGTGGGCCACTCTGCCTCATCACTGGTTCACGCATGAGAGATGATACCCTGAATTCATTTTGTGGTCCCTTCTCCAAAATTTATTTCAGTACGGGTGCTCCCCTGAGCCGTACCCGTCTGGTCTATTAACTCATTGACTCATCAAAATAGTTATGGAAGTGATTTTTCTAAAAATTCAAAATTTTGGAAAAAAATCAGTTTTCAAAAATGGAAATTTTGACTTTTCCAAGTAAAACTCAGGTTTTTTCATGAAAAACTCGGCCCCAAAGTTCACGGGCGCCATTTATTTATTAGGGGGTTATCTAGGGCTTGCCGGTACGAGTTATCATGGTCCGAATGCGGTCAGTTAATTTTATGTTGTTATAGCAAGCCTGTCAGTATTTGACTTTGATCTTATTACCGACTTCTAGTGTGCCATAAAGCATTAATCCAGACACATTATTTCTATTCCCCCCATGTGCCCTATTGTACAAGAAATATGCAAATCACTGTCCAACTGCTCAGTCTTATCTCTTTGGGGCATAGAACGTCCTCCCACTGAGTGATTCACACATTATAGGATCAAGCTTAGGATAACACTTCAATGAAATGAAATTCAAATCCTACTATAAAACTATTTAATTATCAAAATAGGCGCTACAAATACACAAAATTAAACTTAATCAGCTTCACACTTGTTCTAATGAACAAGGAACAAATACAACATTAATCAACAAAAATCAATATTTGAGGTTCCACTGAACCCTAAACAAAATTTTCAAAACTGCTCTCCCTTCCATTTAGCACACTACAAAATTCTCTCAAAACAAGCTCTAAAAGTCTCGGTAAAAATTATTACATATAATTTCCTATTTAAAAACACAATAAATATTCTTAACTTGAATATTTTATAAATTTGAGTTAATGTTAATAAAATAAATGGTGTCAACAATTCCCATTTATTTGGATACCACATGAAATTCCAACTATATCATCCCTCTCTCCAACACTACCAAATTGTATTTGTCTTCGGGAACCTCATGCACCACAAGCTTGGGAAACTACCGATTTACTCAACTCAAAGTAGTCTCCCAGCTACTCGATATCTCCAACAATAACTTGGGAACAATAACATTTATCATGCAACAATACAAAGGGATTTTCATTATTGTCTCAATGTCAATCTAACTTTTCATGAAGTGTGGATCTATAATGCAACGGCAAGGATATATAATCATAGCAAAACTCGGTACAGATTACCGGTCCATTAAGAGGTTTATTACAGCAGAATGCAGACGGTGTCTGGCTCTGTTACTGACCTACCCCAACAGTGGCCTTCCTTAAGAAAACGTCAAGGAACTTCAGACTTTAAATGATGGCGAGGACAAGTCAATGCTTGCTCCCTCATGGACGGTACTTTACAACAGCTTTCAAACAAGCGTGACTTTTGAGACCTGGAAAGGCGACATATCACATTCATTTAACAAAATAATCTGAGGTTCTAATGACCTATTTCTGTGGCTCAGGTATAATTATAATTGCGGATCATTATCACTAGCAAGTAAGAACTCAATAAAACCAATAATAATTAAGGGGCTTTTGACGTGAGAGAACTCCGGTTCGATTCTCTGGCCAGTCTCTAGGATAATTCCATTTTTGAGGACTTAGGGCTAACACCTGGAGCGAGGGTATCTGACCACCCGTCCGAATAATAATAGCGAATTTTGGAAAGATATTCGCACGCAATCCCGCGCTTGATAATAAACTTAGCACCCTTCAAAGTTTGTCATTACAAACACACACATAATCATTTAGTATATCCAGTTGATCCCCGTAATTTTAATCTCCTGCCATTATTTTCCACCACATTTATAGCGTGACCATTTATAATATAGCGCTCATTGGCGACAATCAATACATTCGTGATACCTTCCAAAGCCTAATATTTATTCCATCATAATTAATTTCTTCGTCCAAATATAATAGTTTTGCCCTGAACGTAATTCTGACTTTCCTGACTATCCATTTACAAGAATACAACTGGTTCAATAATTATCATTACCATTATTACTATTATTTCAGCACACAACGGCCCATATTTGAATACTACTTCAATAATTGGTTTATTCATTACATTATTCCTATCATTTTTAGCACATAACGGCTCATACTTGAGTATTATATCAACAATCGTATTTATTCAATACATTAATATTATTATTATTATCCTGCTTGCCTTTAAATAACATTTTTCTTTTTCATTTACTGGTATTCCACTGAATACGATTTCTTTTGATTACTCATTTACATTTTAGTAATTATTACTTTAATTATTAAATCCCGCACTTCGCATTATCACACAGTTTTACATCCCTGATTTTCTATGTTGGAGATTACTTTCTCCATGGTTACAATTTCTACACGAGATTCCTGAATCCAAAACACATAATAAAATTTGGTGTTACTTACATGAATTATCCGGCCAAACTGTCCGGATTCCAGTGGAGCGACATTTGGCCCACCCTAAATTTCTCACTCCATGGTGGCACGCATATTATCACTAATTAAATTGCCCTCTAGTTTACACACATTTAAATTAATATGAGGGATTACACTAATTTTCACAACACTAACAAAAGAATCACTAAGAAATATAAATTTCACTAATAATTATATTTACACACAGAATTTCACTTTTCTGGCATCTAACACTGCCTGACAAACGTGAATTCTTTTCGATCCAAATCCTAGGGGTGCAAGTTTCAACCGCTGCCTTCTACTTCCTATTTGGATAATGACAGTCTCGTACGAATTTCCCCTCCTTGACTACGATTATTCTCCTAATTCTGGTGTTGAATGTATCGGCACTTACAGTACTGCACGATAATATTGTCTCCTCCGGTATGCAATTGTCTATATGGTAAACGGTCTATGATTTACATTAATCCTTGAGTCACTATACTGCGCTCGACAATTGCCTTTAGTACTTTGCGTCTGAACTGAATCTGACGACTAATGTTTCTTCTTAATGGAATAATTCCCTGTAATTCCACGTGGCTACTGATGTCTAATAGTAGACTCCTACTCTACCGCCACTTGTCACGCTAATCTCCTCAATTCAGGAAAATTAGGTGTTAGCTATGTTTGACCCTACTGTGGTTGTTTTAACGCGCAGGGAAAAACGTTTAGAGTATCAACTCTCTGCTGATGTCTCGTATATTTCGAGAAACTACGGTGTAACTTCAAATACTAGTGTCTGGGCTTCGACTACCCTCGCCGGCTAACGTATGTTGCTCACAATTAAAACTTGGCCTAAAACTGTAGACTAATAATTGTTCGAAGTTTTGACCATACTTTCCTTTTGAAAAGAACTTCAATGGTTTTAAGGCGCGGTGACACTGATGAACGCTGGATAGTACTTCACATAACAGTACTTCCGCGTCGTGATACAGATTCGAGTCCCAACGGACTGAATAAGACTGCCGGTGCTGATGAACAGCACGACCGTACGTGGTCTGATGATTACTGAATGATACAGCCTCTCGCCCCAATGGGCTGACGAAAACTGCATGATTTCCCTTGGGCTCCTGGCCCTCATATTTGATTGTGGTAAAAATAAATAAATTTCTCATCTTCTCCACCACCAATTTCCAAAATAATCGTCGTACGATGTTAAAAAAATATCTCTAAAAAACTGAGGTTTTAAACGTCTCAACAATATCTGAGTTTCCAAGAATCGATCGTACAAATATTTAATATTAATTCAAATGACCTCTTCAATTATGTGGGCGGTGTATTCGTTTTGTCTCCCACCATCAGATCCTGGTTCGGGAACTCACCAACTACGCAATGCTGATTAGTCATTTCCATCTTGTTCAATTACTATTGACTTTATCCACTCTAAAAATCTCCTTCCCTGGATAATTAACATTGCTGGAGTCCTTTCTTTAGTTTAATACCCGCAAATAGCTTGATTTCAATTATTTCTCTGATTTCATGACTCCTCCCTTGAAGCGGCGATGCCATTTAACTGTCGAATAAGGGCTATTTCCGAAACTCCAACTCACTCATTTCAATGGAATATTTTGAGATCTATATTTATCGAGTGCGTAACCTGGTCTCTGGTGACTGTTCATGACATCACCCTGCAGCTGTGGCATGGCAATCTGTGGTTGCACAACTTATCCACGCTTCACGCCATATGGTGCGGTATTATCCTTCTCAACTAACTTCATAACTCCGTTCTAAAGCCTGCATTAATTATTTCTTCTTGAAGTACAAGGATATTGGTTCGATACTGTACCTCTCCCATGGGTTCAGTATGTCTGTCTGTCTGTTTGTCTGTGGACAACTATGTTCCCTTATAACTTGAGAACGGCTGGGTGGGTCAACGTAAAATTTGGTACAGATATCCTTCAGAGGCACGACACTAATCGTTGATGTAACACTTCTCTGTAGCTCTCATAAAAGGGGGCCTACCTCCTTAAAGCACTTGCTGAATTAGGCGTAGAAGGGCAAGACCAAGCTCATTTTCAGCCCCTCAATGTGTGAAATGAAACTCGGGGGAAACCACCTTTTTAGGCCCTAAAACCAACCGGTTTTGAGATATTCCCAGAAAACTAATTTCATTTAATACAATAATGAAAGAATGCAATCCGGTAACCATGGCAATAGAACCTCACAGGTTCGTCTATTGCTGTAAGACGCTATTCCATTTAATACTTTACTGACATATTTTGCATTGGCTATAAGTTAAAACGGAACCAAATCATGCTGTAAAATTCATCAATACATATAATGCGCTTAAGGGGGTCAAGGGGTACTCTAGAATTTTTCACGTGATTTACACGTGCGGGTCGGGTACGGAAGGTCTATTAAGTCCCTATCTCTATACTGTTATATAATTATTATAATTATTATTATTATACTACGGCCTACAACGACGAGACAAAGCTTATTTTCTGCCCCTTAGTGGCAGAAACAAAACTCGGGGAGGGGGGGGGGACGACTAAATAGCCGTAAAGGGTCCCCGAAAACTACATTTTAAGGCTCTAATACCAACAGATTCTGATATTCCCAGAAAACTAATTTCATTTAATAAACTAATGAAGGAATGCACGCCAGTAGCCATGATAAAAGCATCTCAAAAGGTGACATCCAACTTTCCATCTATTTCTGCAAGAAGTAATACCACTCCGTTTATTAAATTTCTGTGAACGTTTGCAAATGGCTATAAGGTTATCATGGAACCAACTAAAACTGTCAAATTTATCAATGCGCTTAAGGGGGTCAGGTGTTACCATAGATTTTTTTCACACGACTTAAACGTGCGATATGTCGTACAAAAGGTCTATATCTCCAAACAGAAACATTATTTTCAAAAATTTCTGAATTGAAACAGTATTTTATTTCTGGCTTTTAGGAATTTGGGCCAAAGAAAACCTGCATTTTCACGCACCACAAGCCTTTATAATTTATTACAGGGGTCTTCCTCTGGATGGGGACTTGACACAACAGTGAGGGTCAGTTTTTATGTGACGTGTATTGCGTTTCGTCTACGAGGTTTTCAATTTTATTTTCACGTCAGGAATTATACGTTAAGTAAATTTAGTTTCAGAGCATATTTTAACTAATCATACTTCTTTGTCGACAAACAGGTTCCAAGCCTCTAACCATTGCAACAGTAGCTCAATTGATTACGTCTGGCTATTAATAGCCAAGACCGTTCGAAGAATGGGTACTTCTGCTAGTCTTATATATAAAAGTGAAAGTCTGTATATATGTATGTGGGTATATATGTATGTATTGGTTCCGTATACAAATCTACACCGTTCCACAAATGTCAACTATATTTTGCATACCCATAGCTTAGGACCCAGAAGGAACCACTGGCTACATGAATTTTCGATAGTCTTTCCCATTCTTCTGATTTCGGCCCTTTTGCACTCAAGTACAGGCTAATCAAATCATAAAATTAACTCATGAAGGAATGGCAAGGCAGGACGTTTCCATGGCAACATAGATCAAGTCGAGACACGGCCGACTTGATGCGAGTTGAGCTCGCCACTACCGGTATAGAATGAGGTTCTTTACTTGAAATCCCGTTAGTTACTCAACTGCTCACACAGCCCTCTCAGCCCAGGATAGCATAACAAAGACTAGGCACTATTTGTCAATATAATTTCCGCAATATCATAACGCAAATTATATCACAAAATACAGTACCGTGATATTAAATGACAGAAACTAAACCTACCTTTGCACCTTCTGTTAGGTAGTCAGCCCCAATGCTGGTTGGATCCTCAAAAAGTACCGCCGTAAGGTTATGTGGCAGCACTATAGTGAGGCGTACTAGGCAAGATGAGGAGTGAGGTAGTTTGCCATTGCTTTCCTCACTGAGTCAGAACAGCAGTTCTAACCCCACCAGTAGAACCCTTCACAGCATCCAGAGGCACTGACTGTGCCCTGAATGCCATTACTAAGCACCACCCATACGTCAGTAGCTTCCATATAATCACAGCTACGAGTAAGACTGAGACAGCGGTGAAAAGCCACATTTTACTATAGCCTGTGCCAACAGACAAATTAAATGTACTGAATTCATCAAGAGATGGCAAACAGGCCTCTTTGCACCTTATTAAAATATAATTTCATTAGGTACACTAGATATTTATAAAACTTCATGAACTTTCCTACTGAGTGGTTAGTACAGAAGTTATTTGGAAGCGACCGGTATTTCAGCTTCCGCAATAGTATTCGTAATCGGAGTTACCAATTTCTCTACAATGATACTGGCAAGACCGCTGCTGCGGTGAAGTTCATGAGTAGAGAGGATTACAGTTCTGAGGAATGCAATCCAAACATTTCATACAAGAAATTCTTTCCTCTGTTAATACAACTTAAACCAGACTTTCAGTTTTCATTGTCGGAAAAGTGATTGGTGCAATATTGCGGTGGTATTGCTGGAATGATTCTCTTCCAAACTGTAATAATGCCAATAATAATGCCAATAGCTACCTACGGACTCAACATTATATGGGATACTCTTACTGTCACAGAAAACACTAGAAAAAATCAAGGCCCGCTACATGAAAAGAGTGCTGGGAATAGGAATAACAGCACCATCAAGACTGACTCATATTATGATTAGTGAGAACTTCTTCATAGAAGATACGAGGTTGTAGTTGCATCTTCCAAACACAAAGGCATATGAGAAAACCTTTCAAATATTACTTGGAAAAGGGAACAACATTTGGACAGACGTCATACTGACACAAAACTGGAGACAATCCAAATATAAACTGAGACACGCCATCACAAGATTTGTAGTACCCGGGTTTCAGCACAAGCTATGCACCAACAAAAGATTTCATTACCCAAATGAGGACTGTGTGAGTGAATTATGTCATAATGTTCCCGATATCATGCGGATATGTGCAAAAAAAGACTAATATCACTAACGAAACTGTGCAGTGATCAGATATAGGCAAATAATATTATTTTCAGATGTATTGTGTATTTTCTCTAGCTATTTTGCTGCAATAAACATTTCATTCATTCATTCATTGTCGGAAAAGATATTGCTGAAATTGTAATTTGATGATGATAGTTGATGTTAAAGTGCCTAACATGGAGGTCATAGGCCTCTAATTCTTTGGGGTGAACATGAAAAATTATGATAAAATGAACACTAGAACTAAAAATAACTACAACTTACAACCAAATTACGGATTAGGAGAACAAAAGGACAAAATGGAAGGAATAAGGGAAATAAAATGCAGGTAAAAGAAATGCTCTCAACCCCCAAATAATGAGAATGGACGGATTTGGAAAGGTGTGTCATGAAAGGCAGGTAAGAAGGGAGATAGGAGAGAGTCCGCCCCAGAATCACTGGAAAAAGGAAAAAAAAAACAGATCCAGTTCAGGTATACTCCCAAAATCAACAGCCGTGAGCCCTTGAGGGTGTAGCACCTGCAGTGGTGGGACTACACACGCCCTGCCTCCTTTACGATCTTGTGCAGAAGGCAGGAAATATGATGAAAAGACAAACAAGAGATCTGGCCCTTTGAAGGATGAGGGTAACAGGAAAGATGAAACAAGGTCAAATTAAGGCTGGAATTTGAAATACTCCTTAGACCTCGGAGATCCTAATACCTTCAGGGTCAGAAGAGAACTAGAGTTGATCAAGGGAGGCCGACAGTAAATATGCCAGAGAGGACCCCGGCCCATTGAGTGGAAGCAATCGCGAATTCAGCGGGGGTCCCCTCATTGCTAACCATCATCCCACAAGTTGTAAGCCCCTGAATGAGGGGGAGTATCGTAATGTCGTAAGTGAAGGAGAGGTGACCAAGGGTGGTCGACTGGAAAGATGACAGAAGGGAGCCCGGTACAAGTAAGTGGAAGCAATACCGCACTCAGCTGGGGTCCCGTGGTCACCAAACCCACATCCCATTAGTCGTGAGCCCTTGGGGGATGTACTGAAGACTGTTTCAACAGAATCGCAAGAAAACATGATGATATCCATTTTTCAGAAGATAACTTACGGGTATGCACTGGTCGGTTGATTCCGTAGTTAATTGGATATAATCGTAGGTCTCAGTGGCAAAGATGTCCGTATCATGTGCGTTACTAGCAGTGGTCAAGTACTATCCCGGCATTTGCCTGGACAGAGTGTAGAAAAACCACACTCAGGATAGTTTATCGGTGCTGGGTTAAGCAGACGAAGGAGAGTTTTTGTCCGGAACAAAGTTATCGCGGGAAATCACGTTAAGACAATCATCACAACTATCTCTGTCTTACGGAAACTCGGGAAATGAAAGCACAACCCCTAAGCTCCTCCTATTTAAAGTGTAAAATGACAAACAACGGTATGACATACTGGATTTGAGCAGCGGCATTCAAACCATAGTTTAAAATTTTTCCCAGTATTTTACAATTTCATCAGCAAACACCCCAAACAACGTAGGAATTCAGTATATTAACACCGACTACTTACAATAATTGAAACTGAAACAAAACTTCGTTGTTCTAAACGTAACACTGTGAGAAACACATTTAATAAACCTATTGAACAACTGTTTACTAATCGCTCCTATTCTTGGGTGGGAGTGCATTCTATCGGCAACTATAGGAAATATTTCAAATACACGTTATGCATGGGTTCTAATTGGGAGGGAATGGCAAGGCAGGAGCACAGCTCCCATCTATTAGGCCGTGGACGAGACCACCAAGTATCCATCTATCTCTGTAAGTGGCCATGCCATTCCTTATTCTCCACGGCGACAGTAGTTCAAGCTATGACCACCAGGTTTCCATCTATCTATCTAAGAGACCTTGTCACTCTATTTGCTCCATGAAGACAGTACGTCAAGAAATGACCACCAGGTTGTTTCCATCTATCTCTGTAAGAGGCCATGGCACTCCACAGAAACAGTAGTTCAAGCTATGATTACCAGGTTTCCATCTATCTCTGTAAGAGGCCATGATAATCCATTTTCTATTAAGAATCTGAATGCCATAAGAATCAGAATACGTATTATTTTAAATGTTATTAACAGGGTTCACTGTAGGGAATTCAAATTAAAAAAGAAGTACATTGGCTAACCCTACATGTGGCGTAACGATTACAATAGCTGGAGATACCATCACGAAACTTACTATTAAGATTAAATGAGCATAAATGATTATGTTGTTGATTCATTTAGAGACTTTGCTACATCATAATCATATAGCCCCATGTACTTTAGTGTGTATGGAATATTTCTGATAACATGTGCTGCTGTGATGGCTGTAGTAGTGAGTGTATTAGTAATTCAAATGAAGATTGGAAAGGAGGTTGCTGTGGCCTTCAGTTAGGATCTATCGCGGTATTTGCTTCGAGTAGAAGTGGGAACCCACGGAAAACAATTTCCAAGTTATGCCTCGGGAGGTGCAGTGTAGCCCATTCCTACTATCACACCAGAATTAAAATTTCTTGACAAATCCGGGATTCAAACTCAGACTTCCAAGGCGAAAGCCGAAAAAGTTGGCCGCTAATACACGTGGTCATCTAAATGACTTTTGCATTTTATGTATAATAATTGTAGTTAACCTTCAGTCTTTAGGTCACACAAACCTATGTGACATTTTGGGTCTAATTTTATACTCTAATGCCGCTGCTGTTACAGGAGAATTTGAATCTTTACCTTATGACGAAAGGTATAACGCGTAATATAATGTGTGTAATATCTACTAGAATCGAAGTTTTATACTCTCCGTTAAGGTGTGTTTTACCACTGATATGTTGACGTTTATGTTGTATTAATCATAATGTCCTTATACTGCATTTTTTTAATGTTGACAGTTTATGCGTATTACAAATCATTAATACAGTGAATTTTACATGACAATGCAGATTGTTCTATGAATAATATTTCCTTCATTTAATCGGGTTATATTGTAATTGGTAATTCACCTGCTCTATGATTCCGCTAATTTGTAATGGAACAGGATGTTAAATTATGAGTTTAGTTCATAACATGTCAATAACATACGGTAATTGTACAACGAATATATATTATTATTCGATAATTATCTACAAGAACCAAACTGTAAGTAATGATACTTTGCCATAGGAATAGCTGACACCATTAAATCAAAAATAAACACTATCAGGAAAGTAATTGTGAGACTGAGTTCTCGAGGAATTGTGTATATAGTAAATCCCTTTTTACTATTGTTGCATTCTCCGCTACGTTATTTTACTCCACAGTACTGTACCTTTCGAATATTTACAGTGAGTTAATATTGAACTTGAGTAACATCAGAATCGAGTAGAACCATGTTCTAAACTCACTTAAGGAAAAAATGAATACACACTGCGAAATATATAAGCATGTGCGCCGGGTACAATAGCTAGTATATATATAAATAGGAATGTCTGTCTGTTCGTCTTTTATGCGTTCATTTACCATTCATCTGATTGCAATCAAATTTTGATGAGTTGTTGTACACACTTTCGGGATGTTCATAGGCATAATTAATCCATTTCATAATATATAGCGCGCGAGTAATTTAAACAAATGCGTAATGGCGATGCGTTCATATACAATTCATCCGATTGCGATCAAATTTTGCTGAGTTGTTGTGGGCAGTCCCGGAAAAGTTATAGGCTAAGTAAATCCCATTTACAATAGATGGCGCGTGAGTAGCTTCAACAAAAAGCGTGCGTTTGTTTCAAGAAAGTCCCACATGCGTTAATATACCATTCATCACATTGCGATGAAATTTGGGTGAGATGTTCTGTACACTTCAGGTAAGGTTTCTGGCTTAGTAAATCCACTTATCAATAGGTAGCGCACAAATAGATTCAACAAATGCGTGACGACGGGCGAAGCGTTTCAACAAAGTCCTGTATGCGTTCACATACCATTCGTCCGATAGCGATGAAACTTGGGTGAGAGGTTGTGTACACTACAGGCAATGTTTCTGGCTTAGTAAATACATGTTATAATGGGTAACGCACGAGTAGATTCAACAAATGAGCGACGACGCGCGAAGCGTTTCAACAAAGTCCCGTATGCGTTCATATACTATACGTCTGATAGTGATGAAAATTGGGAGAGATGTTGTGTACACTTCAGGGAAGATTTCTGGCTTAGTAAATCCACTTAACAATAGGTAGCGCACGAATAGATTCAACAAATGAGCGACGACGGGCGAAGCGTTTCAACAATGTGCTGTATGCGTTCACATACCATTCGTCCGATAGCGATGAAACTTGGGCGAGAGGTTGTGTACACTACAGGCAAGGTTCCTGGCTTAGTAAATCCATGTTATAATAGGTAGCGCATGAGTAGATTCAACAAATGAGCGACGACGCGCGAAACGTTTCAACAATGTCCCGTATGCGTTCATATACTATTCGTCTGATAGCGATGAAACTTGGGTGAGATGTTGTGTACACTTCAGGGAAGGTTTCTGGCTTAGTACATCCTCTTTACAATTGGTATCGCACAAGTAGATTCAACAAATGGGCGATGGCACGCGAATCGCTTAAAGAAAGTCCCGTATGCTTTCATATACCATTCATCCGATTGCTATGAAACTGTGTTTGAATTGTTGTGCACACTCCAGGAAAGGTTTCTGACTTAGTAAATCCTTTTTACAATAGGTAGCGCATGAGTAGATTCAACAAATGAGTAACGGCACGCGTGTCGTTTAAAAAAAATCCGTATGCGCTCACTTTCTCATTTACTCTCTATTTAGATATCTAAATAACCTCCTTAAGTAACGACTAATTATCTTCATCATCATCTTCATCACCATCATTAGTCTACTTTTTTCAGTAGCCTATTTCCTTTACCTTACTGTAATTTTAAACTTACTCCTAAGTATCTTAGTTATTCACCCTAACAATGCAACAATTTACAGCCTACACCACCAAGCTAATCCAGTTTATATGTATTTTATATTGTATAAATATTGTAAAATTGTTAGATTTAAGTTGTATTTGTATTGTATATGATCAAGCTAATCCATTTCATATGTATTTTATTATCAACATTGTAATATTGTTAGATTTAAGTTGTATTTGTATTGTTCATCATTTATTATTTGTATAATCTGGTTAGATGGAAGAGAGGGCCCAATGGCCCTAATCTTGCCAGTCAAAATAAATCTATCTATCTATCTATCTATACCATTCATGCGATTATAATGAAATTTGGAGAAATATTGTATCCACTCCGGCAAAGATTTCTGATTTAGTAAATCCATTTTACAATTGGTAGCGCATGAGTAGATTCAATTAATGAGCGACCGCGCGTGAATCGTTTCAACCAAGTCGCGTATGCGTTCATATACCATTCATCCGATTATGATAAAACTTTGGGGAATTGAATACAGTCCTGCGAAGGTGTATGGATTAGTAAATCCGTTTTTAATTGGGTGGTGCAAAAGTAGATTAAACAAATGCGTGATGGCGCGCGAATCGTTTAAACAAAAACCCGTATGCATTCATATGCCATTCATTTCAATGCGATGAAACATTGGTGAGTTGTTGAGCACGCTCCCATGATTTTTTTGAGATAGTACATGTATTTTACAAAAGTTTAGAGGTGGTTAACGGAAAAAGAAAAAAAAATTGGGAATCCAAAAGCACTTCAACAAACAAAGTTACAATGCCAACACTTTCTTTGATGGGCATTGCAAAGCATGCCGGGTAGAGCTAGTATATATTGTACAGCCATCAACCCTCGATAAGGGTTGTGTCTATAACCAAGCCTAGCAAATGGAAGTTATAATGGAAGGTATAAGTTGAGCTGTAGAACATACGGACCTGGCAGGCCAACAGCGACCTACATTCGTAAGTACTGCAAGCCGGCAGACTTATGCAATAGTAGTAACACAACGCACATACCGCTGACATGGCCGACCGACTTAAAAGTCTACAAATACAGAGGACGCACACGCGGCGGGCCTCTTGAGCTCTCTCTCGTTCTTACTTCTGGATCCTGAGGACCGACGCCGAGTGTTAGTGCTACGGCAGGCGTCGCCCTCCGGGCGACGAGTTCCAATGCGGCATCATGGACAACCGGCGTCAGTCGTAGGGTGAGTCTTGTTGTGTCTGTCAGATCCCTTTTCCCTTAGCAATCATCCCCCCTTTCATCTAGACCTAAGTGCCACCCATCAGTACAATAAATCCCTCTCTAACAGTCAAAGGCTCTATCTTTTCATTTCACGGAGTTAATAGTAAAACCCCACCCCCTTAGTACGTAGGTAGGCTAAGATCCAGTATTTCCCGCTGCGCCATGCTGTCAGGCAGTACCCGAAGACGACCCGCAGGTGTTTGGCTTGCTAAGGCTCTCCCAGTAAGTCTGGTAAGTATGGGTCAGGATTGTGTGTATGTTCGTCTTTTATGCGTTCATGAACCATTCATCCGATTGCTATCAAATTTTGGTGAGTTGTTGAACACACTTTCGGGATTTTCATAGGCATAGTTAATCCATTTCACAAAAGATAGCGCGCGAGTAGTTTAAACAAATGAGTGATGGCGATGCGTTCATATGCAATTCATTCGATTGCGATCAAATTTTGGTGAGTTGTAGTGCACACTCAGAAATTTATAGGCGTAGTAAATCAAACTTACAATAGATGGCACGCGAGTAGCTTCATCAAAATGGCGAGCGATTCGTTTCAGCAATGTCCCACAAGCATTCATATATCATTCATCCCATTGCGATGAAACTTTGCTGAAATGTTTTGTGCACTCCAGGAAAGGTTTCTAGCAGAGTGAATCTATTTTACAATAGGTAGCGCACGAGTAGATTCAACAAATGAGCGACGAAGTGCGAAGCGTTTCAAAAAAGTCCCGTATGGGTTCATATACCATTCGTCCGATAGCAATGAAACTTGGGCGAGATGTCGTGTACACTTCATGGAAGGTTTCTGGCTGAGTAAATCCACTTAGCGATAGGTAGGGCACGAGTACATACAACAAATGAGCGACGACGCACGAAGCGTTTCAACAAATTACCATATGCGTTCATATACCATTCGTCCGATAGCGATTAAACTTGGATGAGATATTATGTACACTCCAGGGAAGGTTTCAGGCTTAGGAAATCCATTTTACAATAGGTAGCGCACGAGTAAATTCACCAAATGAGTGACGACGCGCGAAGCGTTTCAACAACGTCCCGTATGCGTTCACATACCATTCGTCCGACAGCGATGAAACTTGTATGAGATGTTGTGTACACTCCAGGGACGATTTCTGGCTGAGTACATGCATTTTAAAGTAGGTAGCGCATGAGTAGATTCATCTTCTGAGCGACGGAACGCGAATCGTTTCAATAAGGTCCCGTATGCGTTCATATGCCTTTCAGCAGATTGCGATGAAACTTTGATGAGTTATTGTGTACTCGCCAGGGATGGTTTTCGACTTAGCAAATCCATTTTTAGCCTATTTTCAATTTAGAAAAAATAGGCATATGAGATCACCTTTTGTCCGTGTGTGTGTACGAGCGAGTGCGTGTGTGTGTGTGTGAGGTGTGTGTATGCGCCCCCCATAATAACTTCTAAACGGCTGGAGCGATTTCAATGAAACTCGGTAAGTTCATAGCACTATTCCGGACGACCCCGACCGTGCCCTTCAAATTTTGTTACGTCTCACCAATCCAACATGGAGGCTGTGCGAAATATTTCACTAGCATTCAATATCTCGGAAACTATTACCGACTATCACCCTGCAAGTTTTTATGTTGATAAAGGGTACTACTAGACGTTCACCTATGTGACTTTTGAAAAACTGGTAACTAAACAAGTAGTTCCGTAAAGAACTATACAGCCTATTTTCATATATCCTGCTCGTGTTAATTTCTTCTAACAACATACAAAATTTCAGTTTATTTGCTGTAACAGATTCGTAGATATTGAGAACCGTCTAAATATTTCAGATTGTCGCCAGGTTGGATTTTTATTTTTGTACTATTACATTAAGATTATTGTGTACGTGTGGTATTCAAACTTCAATCGCATGATTAGAACACAAGAAGTAAACACGAGATTTTAAAATTACGCACAGCAGCCATCTTGTGATTATGCAAACAATTGAAATAAATTAGATGCCAGTGGATCAACATTTGTATAAGCATTTAACGTGCAACGTTTCACAGCACTCGGATAGTTAATTCGCGAGAATCGTCCATTTAAATATTTATACTTCGCGTCGCCGCCATGTTGGATTTGTGCTCACCAGGTTAATGAAAGTCCTATAGGTGAACATATGTTCATAGTCTCTATGAACATAAAAAAAATCAGTTTGGTTGCTGTAAAAGATTCATATATATTGAGAACCGTCTAAATATTTCGGAAGCTCGCCATTTAGGATTGTTATATGTATAGGCCATAGAATTATGTACCATTCAAGGACAATTATTGCCTAGGTTCATTATTCAAACTTTCACTTCGATCGCATGATTACGACACAAGAAATAAAAACTTAATTTTAAAATTTCGCACAGCCGCCATATTGAGGTTATGTAAACAATTGATTTAAATTAGATGGCAGTGCATTAAAATCTGCAAAATCATTTACTGTACCACATTTCACTGCGCTCAGAGAGTTAAATCACGAGAAAAGTCTATTAAAATATTTCAAATTCGCTTGGTCGCCATGTTCGTTTTTTACTTTACAAGTTTATGAAATATACATAGATAAACTTGTACCCGTACCCTTTATCACCGTACTAAATTGCAGGGTGATATCTGTAATAGTTTCGGAGATATAGAATGTCAGTGAAATATTTCGCACAGCCGCCATTTTGAAGTTATGTAAACAATTGAACTAAATTAGACTCCAGTGCATTACTATGTGAATAAACACTTGCTGTACCTAGTTTCATTACGTTTGGATGGTTAAATCGTGAGAAAAGTCTATTTAAAAGTCTCAACTTCGCTTGGTCGCCATGTTCGTTTTCTACTTTACAAGTTTATGAAATATACATAGGTAAACTTGTATCAGTACTCTTTATCACCGTACTAAATTGCAGGGTGATATCTGTAATAGTTTCGGAGATATAGAATGTCAGTGAAATAATTCGCACAGCCGCCATTTTGAAGTTATGAAAACAATTGAACTAAATTAGACTCCAGTGCATTACAATGTGTATAAACATTTGCTGTACCAAGTTTCATTACTTGTGGATAGTTAAATCGCGAGAAAAGTCTATTTAAAAGTCTCATCTTCGCTTGACCGCCATGTTGGTTTTGTAGTCACCAGGTTTTTGAAAGTCTCATAGGTGAACTTCTAGTAGTACCCTTTATCACCGGTCACAATTTCAGGGCGATATCGGTAATAGTTTCGGAGATATTGAATGCTAGTGAAATATTTCGCACAGCCGCCATTTTGCATTGGTGAGACGTAACAAAATTTGAAGGACACGGTCGAGGTCGCCGGGAATAGTGCTATGAACATACCGAGTTTCATTGAAATCGCTCCAGCCGTTTAGATTTTATTAGGGGGGGACACACACACGAATCACACACACACACACACACACACACACGCACGCACACACACACGGACAAAAGGTGATCTCATAAGCCTATTTTTTCAAAATTGAAAATAGGCTAAAAACCAACATGGCGGCCAAGCGAATTTGCGACATTTAAATAGACGTTTCTCGCGATTTAACCAACCAAACGCAATAAACCGTGGTACAGTATATGTTTATACACATTGTAATGCACCGACAGCTAACTTCGTTCAATTGTTTTCATAACCACAAGATGGCGGATGTGCGAAATATTTCACCGGCATTCTATATCTCTGAAGCTATTAGCGGTATCACCTTGAAATTTTGTACGGAGATAAAGGGCACTACTGGAAGTTCATCTATAAGACTTTCAAAAACCGGTTAACTACAAAACGAACATGGTGGCCAAGCGAATTTGAAAATTTTAAATAGACCTCGCGATTTAATGTTCCAAACGCAATGAAATCGGGTACAGGAAATTTTTATACACATTGTAATGCACTGGTATCTAAGTTAGTTCAATTGTTTACGCAACCTCAAGATGGCGGCTGTGCGAATTTTAAAATTAAGTTTTTATTTCTTGTATCGTAATCATGCGATCGAAGTGAAAGTTTGAATAATGAACCTACGCAATAATTTTCCTTTAATGGTACATGACTCTATGGCCTATACATTTAACAATCCAACATGGCGACCATCCGAAATATTTAGACGGCTCTGAATATCTACGAATCTATTATAGCAATCAAACTGAATTTTTTTAACGTTCATAGGCGCTATGAATTTAAGTTCACCTATAGCACTTTAAATAACCTGGTTATCACAAATCCAACATGGCGGCGACGCGAATTATAAATATACACATGGACGTTTCTCGCAATTTAACCATCCGAGTGCAGTGACATTTGGTACAGTAAATTCCTATACGAATGTTAATCCACTGGCATCTAATTTATTTCAATTGTTTCCATAACCACAAGATTTCAGCTGTGCGAAATTTTTAAATCTCCTTGTTACTTTTTGTGTCCTAATCATGCGATTGAAGTTTGAATGCTACACGTACACAATAATATTCATGTAAAAGTACATAACTCTAGGACCTACATATATAAAATCCAACATGGCGACCATCCGAAATATTTAGTCGGTTCTCAATATCTACTAATCTATTACAGCAATCAAACTGAAATTTTGTATGTTGATAGTGGTAGTTTAAATAAGTAGGATATATGAAAATAGGCTGTATATTTCTTCACGGAACTACTTGTTTAATATTTTGCAACAAATGTGTAACGAGGTGTGGAGCATTTTAAGAAAATCCTGTATGCGTTCATATACCATCGATTGCGATGAAACTATGATGAGTTATTGTGTGCACTTACGTGTAGGTTTCTAACTTAGTAAATCCTCTTCACAGTAGGTAGCGAACGAGTTGATTCAACAAATGAGTGACAGCACGCGAATCGTATAAATGAAATTTCGTATGTATTCATATGCCTTTCATCTGATTGCAATGAAACTTTGGTGAGTTGTTGTGGACGTTCCCACGAATGTTTCTAAATTAGTGTATCCATTTTACGATAGTTTGGAGGCAGTTAGCGGAAGATGAAAAAAAGAATTGTGCATTCAAAAGCACTTCAAGAAACAAAATTACAACGCCCACACTTTCCTTGATTGGCGTTGCAACGCATGCCGGGATCAGCTAGTATTATATATAAAGGAATGTCTGTTCGTCTTTTATGCTTTCATAAACCATTCATCCGATTGAGATCAAATTTTTGTGAGTTGTTGTACACACCTCCGGGATTTTTATAGGCATAGTTAATCCATTTCACAATAGATAGCGCGCGAGTAGTTTAAACAAATGAGTGATGGTGTTGCGTTGATATACAATTCATCCGATTGCGATCAAGTTTTGGTGAGTAGTAGTGCACACTCCTGAGGAATGTATAGGCGTAGTAAATCCAATTTGCAATAGATGGCACGCGAGTTGCTTCAACAAAATGGCGTTCCTTTGTTTCAAAAAGGTCCCTTATGCGTTCATATACCAATCTTCCCATTGCGATGAAACTTGGGTGAGATGTTGTGTACACTTCAGGGAAGGTTTCTGGCGTAGTAAATCCACTTAACAACAGGTAGCGCACGAGTAGATTCAACAAATGACAGACGACGCGCGAAGCGTTTCAACAAAGTCCCGTATGTGTTCATATACCATTCGTCCGATAGCGATGAAACTTGGGCGAGAGGTTGTGTACACACCAGGCAAGGTTTCTGGCTTAGTAAATCCATGTTACAATAGGTAGCGCACGAGTAGATTCAACAAAAGACAGACAACGCACGAAGCGTTTCAAGAAAGTCCCGTATGCGTTCAAATACTATTTGTCCGTTAGCTATAAAACTTGGTTGAGATGTTGTGTATACATCTGGGAAGGTTTCTGGCTGATTAAATCCACTTTACAATAGGTAGCGCACGAGTAGATTCAACAAATGAGTGACGGCACGCGAATCGTTTCAGCAAAGTCCCTTATAGGTTCATATGCCATTCATCCGATTGCGATGAAACTTTCGTGAATTGTTGTGTACATCCCAGGAGATTTTTATGACTTAGTATATCCATTTTACAATTGGTAGTGCACGAGTAGATTCAACTAATGTGCAACAGCGCGTGAATTGTTTCAACGAAGTCCCGTATGTTCATATACCATTCGTCCGATAGCGATGAAACTTGGGTGAGAGGTTGTGTACACATCCGGGAAGGATTCTGGCATATTAAATCGGCTTTACAATAGGTAGCGCACGAGTAGATTCAACTAATTGGCGACAGCGCGTGAATCGTTTCAACAAAGTCTCGTATGCGTTCATATACCATTCAACCGATTGTGATAATACTTCGGTGAGTTGAGTACAGTCCTGCGAAGGTGTATGTATTATTAAATCCGTTTCCCAATGGGTGGCGCACAAGTAGATTCAACAAATGTGAAGACGCGCGAAGCGTTTAAACAAAATCCCGTATGAGTTCATATGCCATTCATCCGATTGCGATGAAATTTTGATGACTTGTTGTGTATACGCCTGGGAAGGTTTTCGACTTAGTAAATCCACTTTACAGTAGGTAGCGTACGAGTATATTCAACAAATGGGCGACGGCACTCGAATCGTTTCAACAAAGACCCGTATGCGTTCATATACCATTTATTTCATTGCAATGAAACTTTGGTGAGTTGTTGAACACGCTTCCATGAATGTTTCTGAGATAGTAAATCAATTTTATAATAGTTTAGAGAGGTTAACGTGAAAAGAAAAATATATTGGGAATCCAAAAGAAGTTCAACACACAAAGTCACATCGCCAACACTTTCTGTGATTGTATTGCAACGCATGCCGGATACAGCTAGTTAATTATAAAAAATAAATTATAATTATTCAAATCAGAAAGCCAAACTCTAAAGTTATAATTTAATATCTAAATAAATTTAGTATCTTGATTCATTGTAAATCGTAATTTCATTGAGGTGTAGGAAATAAACACGGGATTTAGTAGGTACCAAGTGACATTAACAACAAGAGTTTAGTGCTTTTCAGTCGGTCAACACGAATGTACCCAAAAGAGATGGGTTATGCCCTAATCCTGAAATAAATTACATGAGATCTCATGTAATTTATTTAATTATTTAATTTATTTAATGTAATTTATTTCAGGATTAGGGCATAACCCATCTCTTTTGGGTACATTCGTGTTGACCGACTGAAAAGCACTAAACTCTTGTTTACTAAGGCAACACTGAAAATATGGCTTCAAACACCACAATGACATTAACAAGAAAATTAAACACCTTATCAAATAATAACGTTGGCAGAAGACGTCCAAAGTACAAGGAATTTCACAACAGGGCCAAATTAATATTACCATATCTCAAATCCAGGATTATAAACTAAGCGACTCGAAATTAAATACGGTAAGACTTCCATAATAACAGTTCCAAAACATATTACACTTGACCACCACAGACCCATTTGGAATTATTTTACTGTTGTAAACGGATGAGCACAGGTTATGTTTTGTATATACTGTTGGTTTGTTGGTTCCTCAGTTAAGGGGCTGCGACAACGCAGTCATGTAGCCCCGTGCACTTTGGCTGTGTGTAGAATCTCTCTGATACCCGGTATTAATTGTGTTAGCTGTATTAGTGAGTGTTTTCTGTAATTCTGGTAAGGAGTGCAGACTATCATTTCAAGTAGTTTCTACTTTTGCTGCCAAACGCTACCATCAACGTCATCTGGCTGCGGACTTGGTTACTAGATGCCACCGCAACCGACACCTGGCGATGAACGTTGGAACTTTAGGGCGTTTACAAATCTAACCTACAAAGATGGCTTCACAAAAGTGTAGTTAGTGGAAGGTTCTTTCACATTCCATTAATCTATGACATGGGCCCGCCGGCTTTACTTTGCCTCCGAAGGAGGGCATACTGAGGTATTTTTAACGCTCTTATAAAATCCGACGACTTCAGCTGAGTTTGAACCCGCGATCTGGGCATAGAAGCTCGGCTTGCCACACTAGTGTCCAAAAGTTAAGCATAATCACTAAACGAGGCCATACCCCCTGATACGAATGTCAGACAGATTGCTGAACAAACGGCAGTAGAATCACACATCAAATGTCACACAACTTGTCCAAAAACAGTGCCAGAAAGGATTTGATAGCTAAGGTACGTCTTTGACTACAACTAATAAAACTTAGCAATGTCTTCCACAACAAAATATGCAGTTAATAAGGTGTATGGTTACCCCTAACGGCCACACATGCTTCGCGGCGACGTGGCATGCTCTCTGCCAGATAGTCCAAGATCTCTTGTGGCAGTCGATCCCATTCCTCCGAAAGGGCACTGCGAAGGTCTTAGAGGGTCCTTGTTGGAGACTGACGGGTTGCAATTTGTCTCCCCAATGCACCGCAGGCATGTTCTATAAGATTAAGATCCACAGACCTCGATGACCAGTCCATGAAATGAATGTCTTCCCCAGCCAGAAATGCATCCACCAGAACAGTGCTATGCGGTCGTGCATTATCGATCATTAAGAGAAAGTCTGGACCAAACTACGACTAACATCTTCCGTGTCCCAAAATCGTATCCAAAGCCTGGAAATGACACTTTGTGGCACATTAAAGGATACGGCGACTTCGTTCTGTTTTTTACCTGCTTCCAGCCAGCCGAGTATTGTACGCTGCAAAACGGCGTCCAAATGGGGTCGTTGTGCCATTATATTGTCACGTTCACCTCGAGGCTACACTCCGCAAACTATAACAGGGAAGATACGACTAAGGGAATATTGGCCGCAGGCACTGGCTGTGTTTACCTTGCGGTTACGCCGGCAGTCAAAGCAGGGAATACTCATTTCCTGTACATAGCGAACACGTAAGGCTGTTAGGTGCATATTGAGCCCTTATCCACATGCCAATATTTTGAGTCTAAGGCACATTTCTAAGAAGACGGCAAATTTTTAACACCGTGCAACTTTGTTCCAGAAGGTGATGGAAACTATCAGCGAGGCTTGATGACGAACGCTGCGACAAGAGGCATTATTTTTGGTTTATTCTTGTCCGATGTTTTAGAGACTTTAGAAGTATGTCAAATTACTGGCACTAAGAAAAAAAGAAGAATGTACCATCCCGAAAGAAAACCGGTTCATTAGGAGCCGAGATATTGGCAATTATGTGTTTAAGATTATTCCCGCTGTGACGTAACGTCCTTGTGACGTGCGAGTGGCGTGGAACTCTCTCGAAGCCCTGAGCGGGTATAAATAGGCAGCTCAGCGGAGCTGAGACATCAATCATATTCCGTGCACGGTCACGGAAGTATCTACGTCAATCCCATTCCGTGCATGGTCACGGAGCATCTACGTCACTACGTGCATGGTCACGCCACAATCTTCGTTATTGAGTGTAAATCAGTTATTCTACGCGGAAGTTCCGGAATTTATAATCAGTGTTATCACCGGACGAATTTATGGTCAAGTGATAGAATATTTTCGGGATGCGAGGAACTTAGAATATTTTTGTGAAGCGACTTTGAGTGTTGGGCTTTCTGTACAGTTGACACTTAGTCAAATTTTTCATAATTATTGGACATATGGTAGACTTTGTCTACAAGCCACATTTTACTAATTGGAACTTAGTCGTTTCCAAATTATCAGTAACGAGCTTTTGTCTCGGTAGTTTACCAGATCATCCGCGACCACATTACAATATTCTACGGATACCAGTCTTGCAGTTTGATCAGGTCAAACTAGACGACGATTGGAGATGCATATCTCAAACCTATTTAGGAGCTTAGAGGGGCCCATCTTTACGGATGTGTTTTGGGGATTACCCATAACCCGAACACAGGACTTAGCCAACGATGGGGCCAGCCGTGCCTAACGCGTGTCTGGAAGGTGCATAACCTTACCCGCTAGTTTATATTATGCTAGGAAACTACGGATCTGAATCATTTGCCTTAAGATTAAAAGTGTATCAACTAAATTGAATAGGTCACAGCTGTATCAGAGCTACAACTGATATAAGTACCCATGGATAGACCCCTATTTTTCAAATAGCACCAGTTATAAAGGCATTCAACAGCAACAGTTCAGTGCGAGTGTATTTTGAACCAGCTATAGGACTAGCAGTCATGAGTTAATAAGAAATTTGTGGGTAGGCATGGAAGCGGATACGAGGATTTACGTACGAGTCTGATGGGACGGACGAATAGGGACACTTCTGGAAGCGGAACTTTAACGGAACCGGCCAGGAGGCCTGCCTCTATAAGAACTTCGACAATGTACGCTACATTTATAATTTTCATAGCTTATGGTATTTGGAAATTTTCGTTTTGAAGGATTATCAACACACAAAATTATTTTTAGTTTGCAAACCAGATTAGAATGTTGTAGTGTTCAGGAACGCTAGTTATGCGATTCAAGATGGCAACACCATCGCTTAAGCAAATGAGCAGAGATTGAAGGTCCAATTCTTTTACACTTTGATAACGGAGGGGCGCTTTCATTTTATAGAGCAACATTGTCCCACGAGGGAGCACAGTTTGTTACCAAATGACCGTGATTTTGATCATATTGAGACACAAAATGAAACAAGAAACTGAGGAAACACCAAGGCAGTGGTTTGACATTGTACGAAGTTCATATGGATATGCTGTACAGGTCAAACAAAGTATGATATATTACTATCCTCAACATTTCTCCAAAATATTCAAGAGAAACCCGAGTACTAAAGACACTAAGCATAGTCCGACCGAGGAATTCCTCATATCAGAAAGTAAAGTGATACGAAATTCGGCATCCGACAAAAATAAAATCCATATGAGTAAAACTATGAAAGGTACATATAAGGAGTCTATTTAACATCCAGAGACCCAATACAACTGCACCATGGGCAGACGACCTCGTAGTTCCACCCCTTTAAACAACAATAACTAACTAACTAACAACTGCATCTTTTCCCACTCAACAAAAGTACAACTCACACTTGCCACTGAAAATGGGAAAGCAAAAGGGCTTGCAAAATTTAATGAAGTATATTTCTGAGGAAATTAGGATGTATTACAAAACTCTATTTGCTGGCAGTAACAACCCTGATTCACAGACTGAAGAAGAGACTGAAAGTGAAACAGAATATCTGTATCATGAATCAAGAGTGATGAAAGTATTACTGTAAGTTCATTTCTGCGTTTTGGAATGATTTAGATTAGAGTGGATTTCAGACGCAGGCTGTACTTTTGAAATTTAAATTTAGAAATCTACAATGCTAATTTTCAAGATAAATTTCACTTTCTATCGTTTCAAACCACAGTTATGATACATTAGTACCATATCTGTCATATTTATTGCCTATTTCATAGTTCATATTTCATAAACTCCGGAAGTAAAAAAAAAACCAGCTCCACCACTATTTAATTCAAATTGTAGCATTTAATATTATAAACACTTAGGTTATGAAGTATTTAATTGATAAAGAATATCCTTTTACTTAACATGAGCACATAGAACCATTAGATTTAAGATCAGTAAGGAAGATAATCATTTTTTTCTCTCTCCTGTAAAATTTGGTTTACTGGAGTTAGTGGGTTTTTGATTTCCCTGCCTCAATTATAAACAAATATGGTAATGTCACAATATGACAATTTTTGAACAGGGTAGACACGATATAAAATTATGTGGATTGCTGTGATGGTAAAATTGGTATAAATGAAGCTTCGTGTTTGAAACAAGCCTTGGCTTCAAAAAAGTAATGAATAATAATATAAAAAAGAATATGTTGAAGTTAGAAACGAATGTGTATCATTCAGTCGTTAGATTAAATTGATAACTTATAAAAAAAAACTGAAGAAAAAGGTATATTAATCATACTAATGTCTAAAAATGAGATGGTGTGTGTCTGTCTGTGTGTTACTAAATAACGCAAGAACCACTGGTCTGATTTAAATTAAATATTGCATGGATGTAGCTGATTTGCCAGGTTTACATATAGGATACTGATCCCGTCAGACGAGTTGTTTGGGTTGTCACTAACCGCAATGACTTCCCAGACATCTCACCGTCTGGACGCATATGCCGAAAAGGATTGGATGTACTTCCTATAGGTCAGTGCGCACTAAAGACGCAGCATCCCGGGGCGATCGGGCAGACACGGAGATTAGGTGAGAGCACCAAAGAAGTACACCGCAGAAACACTAGATTACAAAATAATAACATCCAGACTTATGTAAACTCGGGTAAAATTTATTAAAAAATCAACAAACACCTAGCCTAGTTCAGAGGGTTTGTTTCGGGCTAATAAAGAAAGCTAATAAAGAAAATATAAAAGTCGTAGATCCTAAACTGATTGTAAGTTGAAATAAGCCTCGCGAAGGATCTAATTACAAGAAATGCAGAAGCGGCAAGCTAGGGCAGCGGTACGTAAAGTACACCCTACACAAATGAAACGGGTTACTTATTTTTAAACAAGTTAGTAATCTAGCTAAATCCTGACAATTACAACAAAGTATATGGTGACTTACTACCGTAACAATCAAACAATTAAATCAAAAGCTATGTGACAACCAGTTAACAACAAGAAGTTCCGTGACGAACTAAAGAGCCTACTTTTCTTAAAATTTAAGATTCATGCCAATGATTAATCTATATGGATCTATCTAGAAAAATGACGAAATTAAGTTGGTAATATCGAAATTTCTAATTAGTTTGAAATACTGTATACCTGTAATAATGTAGCCTAATAGAGAACTGCAGTTGTCAGCCCTGGTGACTGAATATGTTCTTAGTCCCATCTCTTATGGTACAGAATGTAAAATTTGGTTGAAGTCCAATGGATAGCATGGACGTTACTTGCAGTTAAACATTGGACCTACAGCGCGCGTAAAATCATAATGGCAACAATGACATACATGTATTGGTCAGAAATAATCTGAAATAATATGATCTATTGTTGTGTCAATTTTGAATGAAATACATTAGTTAGTATAGAAGATACATGCATTTTAAAATTGGACCTATCAGCAGGCTTAGAATCATGTTGGCAGCACTGGCGTAGGCCTATATTAGTTACTCCAAATTAATCTAGAATGCCAGGTACTATACGTGTGCAAAGTTTAGAGCTATTGGCTTGCATACTTTCTGATATGTTGATATAAGGGTAACAAAAATAGAGACAGTATTTATTAACAGTTGGCAGCCCTGGTTACTCTTAAGTATCGGCATAGGCATATCTGTTGTGGTACACATAGCACACACGTAATTTTGTTGAAATCCAAATGATAGTATAGAAGTTACAAGTATTTAAAGTTGGACATCTCAGCAGGCCTAGAATCAAGTTGGTAGCACTGACGTGTAAAAGTTACTCCAAATTAATATAAAATGCCAGGTACTATACGTGTGCATAGTTTAATGCTGTAGGCTTGCATACTTTCTGATATATTGGTATTTGGATATAAATAATTGAGAGCATTTATTAACTGTTGGCAGCCCTGGTGGTTCTTAAAAATATACTTGGTCATATCTGTTTATATACACATAGCACATACGAAATTTGGTTCAAATCCAATTGATAGTGTGGAAGTTATATGCATTTAAAATTGGACCTATCAGCAGGCTTATAATCATTTTGGCAACACTGCCATGTATGGCCTCCTGGAAATTAAAATACAATATTATTATCTATACGTGTGCCAATTTTTAAATAGCCCCCATTCATACCTTCCAAGATATCCAACATGGAGCTCAAATTTCAATTGCAATTTTTCAGCAGCTGGTAGCACTGACATAATTTTCAAATATGGCCGTGAGATATTCAGGTACTGATCTTTACTCCTACCAAATTTTGTTTCGATTGCTGCAGCCGTTTAGGAGTTGATAGGTGGGGGACACACACACAGCCAGACAGACAGAAGGACAGACAGACAGACACACATTTGCCCGATCTCATAAGTCTACATTTTCCTCATTTTTGCAAAATGTGAAAAGCAGGCTACTAAAAAAACATTAAAGTCATTCTTACTGGCTAATAGGTACACGGGTAAACATACAAATTTACACAAATGAATAAATAAATAAAACACAGCATTCAGAAATCTTCTCATTAACAACCTGCGTACACGCAAAAACACAGTTTGTATTCTTGGGTCATCTAGTGTATAATTAGGTTGGTAATAGCGCGATCAAAATCACGTCTTACATTACTTGAGTGTCGAGTGCCCCTAGTTGAGAACAAATGGTCCGAGACAGCACCGTCGTCTCAAGATAGTGTTGCAAAGTCTATAAGTTATTTCCCGCTTGGAAATGTGACTAACCCAAAGAGTCGGCCATTTCACATTAAATCGCAAGTCATAGAAATTTTACAATCTTTATGGTCATCTTATTTAAAATAATGAGATATTGTTATTATTAGAAGCATTATTTACAATGTCGCAGATTTATGTAGAATACTGGCTTATTCTCGACGGACACCTAGGCTTATATAGTGTGAAATCTAGCTAAGAACATCACTAAATAGCATCGGCTCACAACTGGCCTGAGAACACAATAACACGAGTTACCATACTCGGTTCACAATTACACTGAAGGGGTACAAAGCTCTCCTACACAGTCTTCAGGTGAAAATCCTGGAAAAATGGTCGCAGATCTAACATCTGTACGACAGCGCAACAAGAGCGCCAAACTCTTACGCAGAAGCCTTCGAAAACGGTGTCAAAGTTACCTAACATAATAGACAATAGCTTCTGTTCATTTCAATGCACTCTCCCAGTGCTCAAACAATCCGCTTCCTAAAGCGTTAAAAATTACAGTAACGTCCAGTGACGTAAGCAAACATATGACTGCTATAAAAAACTCCCTAGCCTTGATCCAGAAATAATCAAGACATTCCACATCGAGAAATACACACGTGCGCATGCGCGTCAAGTCTAACAGTAGTAGTCGTCTCGCTGTGAGCGCTACGGATCCATTACATTTCAAACATTGAACCTTGGCTTGTCAAAGCACACTCTCAACTCATCGCGTCAGGAGATAGATTAAACTCCTCAGGCGTTAATTCAGTCAAAAGATGTCTCTATCTGAATAGCGCTGGCTTATAAACTAAAACAAGTAGTAACCAATGTTTCGTGGCTTCACTACCCGTAAAAATATCAATAATAAACATGGGTAATGTTAACATATTGCAAAGATAATAATCTGAAGATATTTCACTTGGAATAGGTTACTTTGGAGAAGGACAAAGATATTCCACTCCTCAAATATGTACATGTGGGCATTCATATAACTTTCTCGTGTCTAACAACTTGACATTAATCAAAATGATATAACATGTGACAATCCTACAGACTGCTAGGATGTCGGAAACGATACGAAGTGTATATGGGGTTCGATGCTTCGCTGGCATCTTTAATCTAACACCCATATTAGTTCTTACTGGAACTTGTGTGGCTTCTGAGCACACATCGAAGCATAAATGGATTACATTCAAAAGGTAATGACTTCTGCTAGTCATTAAATGATACGGCCATAATAAAGCCCAAAATAAATCATACAGTGGCGTGAAAAAGAGGTTCGCTAAAAGGGGTCACGAAAATATGACTAAGAGATGGTTGTCCATCGCTCAAAACTAAGTTGGCCCATATGAAGGGCTGACAAAATCAAATCCAAACGACTTGTGGTCCTGTCTATCCAAGAAAATTAGGACACAACGTCCTGCGAACACTTTCACGATGCACCAACACATGGTGACTAACTCCACTGTGGAAAAACGAGATTAAACTATCTACAAATCCCTACCTATCTGGTGTCACTAGTTCGGTTAATTTGACTACTATCTACTCCACCACAGATCAACCCGTACAATGATAAACGAACAAACTCACTCAGCATTCACCATATTCGTAGATCCAATAAAATCATGGTGTTACAAAGACCTGGATGGTTGGTAACAATTCCATGTAACAACTCGGGCATCGAGCTTATCCCATTCCATTTTTCTCCTCCTGCTAGTGGTCTCTCGTGCAAAGATCTCGTTCTCATTGTCAGCAATTGGGTTGATGGCTCTTTGGGCTCCAATTCCCGAAGAATAGATGGTTAATTCTCCTGCCATGGTGTAGTTGTGTCCTTGTCGAATATTTCTCACATGATGGAGTTCTTACTCCATTACACTGACTATAATCAGCGTAGCAAGAAATGTGTGCACGTGGTCGACGTTATTATACATTTTTAAATGTTCACACGTGATTTCCACTGACGTTATATTTAGCACAGCATTATCAAGCAAATCACTGGCTTTAATTCGCAGACTGATTATAAATGGCCTTTCCACTGTCTCCTTCACTGAATCTATTCGTCACGTGGTGTCGGCAATCACAGATTCAGATAGTGGTTAACATCCACAAATAGCACACTGATCACACTGATCTGGCGTAAATATTAATGCCAAAGTGCATTGTAAGATGTAATAATATTTAGCACTTGTTCCCAAATGGATGGTTTGCAGATCATAGTTGAAGCACAGAATTTTGTCACCCTCGTGGACATAGAATATGAAGTTCACACGAAGAAATGTGGTGTTACAATCACAAAAATATTCACCAAAAATACGACAAGAATTCCCGCACTTGACATGTGCGTTTGGTGGTTTTGTCACTAATTAGAATTATAACAAGCAATTCTAATTTAGTTGTATTCGATGATAGATGTTCGCTGATTTGCACATCACCTCGTGGGCGAAATATTGTTGTGGTTGTCTCGTGGACGAGAATTACTCACTTTTCACACACAATCAAAAGAATACTTTCACGCAGCGATGCACTGCACACATTTGTGCGAAAGTAATACTGTTTACGACATTACGTCGGATGCACTAATATAATATTTTCCTCGTCTCATAGGACGGACAATGAAACAGCACGTCTACAATCGATGGCTTCTGAACAGGTAGTACTTAGATCTTCCTGCCTCGTGCAGGTCAAAAGTTGAGTCTTTGACGGTCCATTTCCTGCCGCCAATCTGCGGTGTTAATACTTTTGACCTTAAATAGAAAATCAGCAAACATCGTAATGTTTCCTTTAAGCAGATCTACATTACGGAATGATCTGGGACTTTTAATAACAAGAAATGTGATAGTTGGTGCTCGGAATAAATTATCAAGGTGAGTGTCCAGAATCAAGACATCTCCCAGTCTTCCTGCATGCCTCGCGCTGCTACAGGGCGCGTTCAGTTACAATGGCATGACATGTTCCTCATTAATCCCAATGAATATAACCGAGCCATGAGCTCACGAGGGCTCAATACTTCTGATTTCGATAGTTTGCTCTGTTAGAAATGGCGACCATTTTAGTGACGTCTCAACACCCTTTGGTTTCAAAATTTCATATTTCCATTTCAAATAAAAATAGAACGCTATAAAATAGCAAACTTTTGATGGCACATATGACCTTTAAAATATAATTTCCTATCTGAAAGGTCCTTATCAGTTTTCGTGTATCTCCAACGGTAAGCGAGTAAAACCCACATTTATGACGTCACTATACCCTTTGGTTTCAAAATTTCACATTTCCATTTCAAATAAAAAGAGAACGGTAAGAAATACAAACTTCTGATGGCGTACACGAGCCTTAGCATTTGATTTTCTATCCAAAAGCTCCTTAACACTTTTCATGTATCTCCAACGGTTAGCGAGTAAAACCTAAATGTGTGCACTAAAAGGTCAACACCAAGCGGTGCAGTATATCTCTACATATATAAATATGAAAGTTTGTCTGTTTTTTTCTGAATTTTTACGGAAATTTGAGTTATTTACGCGTTTCAGACTATTTTATGATGGATGCGTACGAATTTTTTTTGTCTGCCTGTCTGTTTGTCTATGGACAAATTTGTTCCCTTATAACTCGAGAATGGCTGGGTGTATCAACCTAAAATTTAGTACGGATATCCATCAAAGGCACGACATTAATCATTGATGAAACTCTTCACCGTACCTCTCATAAAAGGGTGCCTACCCCCTTAGTATACACCCTGAAATAGGCGTAGAATGACGAGACAAAGTTCATTTTCATTCCCTCAATGTGAGTGAGAAAACTCGGGGGCCTTTAAGGGTCCCCGAAAACCTTATTTAAGGCCCTAAAACCAATCGTTTATGAGATATTCCCAGAAAACTAATTTCATTTAATTTATAATGAACGAATGCAAGCCGGTAACCATGGCAACAGATTCTCAGAGGTCCATCTATTGCTGTAAGACGCAATGGAATTCCATTAATTACATTAGTGTTAAAGTTTGCAAACGACTAGAAGGTTATCACGGAATCAAATGAAGCTGTAAAATTCATCAATACGTTTAATGCGCTTAAGGGGGTCAAGGGTATTCTAGAATTCTTTCACGCGATTTACACCTGGGGGTGTGGTACGGCAGGTCTATTATATTCCTATCCCTATATTAAATTATTATTTTTAGTATTATATTATGGCGTACAACGACGAGACAAAGCCCCTCGGTGCCAGAAACAAATTCGGGGGCCCTAAAGGGTCCTCGAAAACTACATTATATGGCTCTAAAACCAACATTTTCTGAAATATTGCCAGAAACCTAATTTAATTTAATGTAACAAACTACTGAAGGAATGCTAATCGGTCACCATGACAACATTATCTCAAGGGGTGGCATCCAACTTTCCATCTATTTCTGTAAGAAGCAATGTCACTCTAGTTATTGCATTTCTGTGAAAGTTTGCAAAAGGCTATATGGTTATCACGGAACCAACGTAGACTGTATAATTCATCAATGTAATTAAGGGGGTCAAGTGGTAACCTAGAATTTTTTCATGCAATTTTCACGTGCGTCATTTAGTACAGAAGGTCTATTATATCTCCAAACAGCAACATTATTTTCAAAAATTCCTTAATTGAGTCTGCATTTTTTGCGGCTTTTAGGAATTTGGGCCATTTGAGGATAATGAACCTGAATTTTCATGCACCACAAGCCTTTATAATTTATGAAAGAAGTCTTCCTATGTATAGGGACCTAACACAACGTAGAGGGTCAGTTTTATGTGACTTGTATTGCGTTTCGTCTACAAGGCTTTCAATTATTCTATTTCACGTCAGGAAGTACACGTTAGGTGAATTTAGTTTGAGACCACATTTTAACTAATCTTTTTTTTTTTGTCGACAAACGGGCTCATCGTAAGGATGATTTTTTTATACTGTGTTGTAGATATACCCATATTTGGATATCTGGGTGATATGTTGTAGACAATATAATTGTCTGTCTTTCTGTGTATCTTTATGTGCGCCTATAACTCGTGTTCGGATGCTTGGTGCATCGTAAAATTAGGTATGGTAACAATGAGAGTCAATACACCCATCATTTACAAACTCTTCACCGTACTTCTCATACAGTAGAAGGGTGGATATAGGGAAAAACGTCTCAAAATACATGCTAAAATAGGCGAAATATAAAAATTATCCTAGAAGGTCGACCAAAGCATATGTTGCGCTTCTCAATGTGAGACACACAATTCGGAAGTCTATAAAGGATCTCCGAAAACCATATTTTAAGGCCCTTAAATTAACAGTGTGTGTGATATTCCAAGAAAACTAACTTCGTTCTGATAAACTTATGAAAGAGTGACAAACAGCTAACCATCGCAACAGTAGCTCAATTGATAATGTCTGGTGTTAACACCGAACACCGTTCGAAGAACGGGTACTTCTGCTAGTTATAAATAAAAATCTTGTGAAGTGAAGAACCAAATGATCATTTAAAGCAACCATCACAGATAAATTTCAGTAAAGATTTTCTCGTGCCTCACATAAATTACCCTCTCATTTGTCAAACAGTTTTGGCTTTAAACACAAACTTAGTTTTGACGGTGCCTTACCGTGGTCGATATAAATAAAATCCAAGAGGATTGAACGCATAAATAAAATGGGCATAGGCTAACATTAATATTGAATGAATTGATAAATGACCAGCTATATTTTTGTTTTGAACAAGTTCCATAACTGAATAAATGATTAAGATTTTGTGCAAGTAGAATATTTCGAATTTATATAAAATATAAATAATTCATAAATAATGATAATAATTTTGTTGCTTAATGTTGTATGGGGAAAATATTAATAGATTGATCTTGTCAACGTTGTGAGAATCAAGATAGACAAATATCATAAATGTTTGAATTTATGATGAATATAAATGATTTGGTTAGTTGTTTAATTATTGGATAAACATGATCCATAATTTAAATAAATGGTCTTGTGGATCATATATGTATTTATTGAGTGAAATTTGTGGATCAAGAACAGATGACCTAATAAATTTTCATACGATCAAAGTTCTTTGAATCCTTGTTTGAGTCAGATTGATGAACAGTAATATTTGCTCATATGTCCGACAAATAATTATGTTTCTTTCAATATCTCAAGGAAATGTTAAATCAAACACAGTTTTGGACAATGAATTTATGAATTTTGGAAAGTGAAATAATTTATCAACGAGTGAAAGTATTTAGTGCATAGTCAAAGTAGGCACCAGGATGTACGATTCATTTCGCCCTGAAAGACCTACAATTGTAAATATTACTCACATTTAGGAACGATACCAATGGACTGATAATTTTGGCAATCGATCATTTACAAAGTGCTTTTTCGAGTGTGTTGAAAATTCTATTCTTGTGGTTTACGTATGAGAATTTTTTTCATGCATTAGAGTGATAATTTTGTATCTTAAATTTTAATTATAAATAAAATGGGATTTTTTAGATATTGTGGTATTTTCATTGCTCCTTTCTATCATTATTGTTGCATCGAACCGAGAATCAGTGAAGCAAGTTAGTTTATTACTTTTGTGTTTGTTTATTCGCCCGGTTGGCGCCCTGAGATCTTTTCAGTCTCGTGCTAGCTGATTTTCGGTAACATGCATATGTGGTCGATGGACTTTGTTCTAAACTAGCATATTTAATAAGATGGAGAAATGGCTTGCCGAATGTGCGGGATGATTAGCATTTTGATTTCGAATAATTTATGGGCAAATGGAATATGTCTGGTACGGACAAATAGTTGTTAGGTGACCCAATTATTGGGGACTTTAAAATAGCTTGGATTAGAGTTTATTTTGTTCTAGATTGTTGTACAACGGCTTATCCGCTGAGTCATGTAGATTTTTGTGCTGTTTGGAAGTCTGAAAATACACAATGTCGTAGCGTCCAGATGGAGGATATTTTGAATTTTGCATTTTGATTGTTGTTGTTAGATTATTAAATCGTAGATAATTTTTTTCCATTTCGTCGATATTAGGGCATATCTCATTTTATTTTGAAAATTCCAAATAACAATTCTACCACATGTTACAGTTTTAAGTCTTCGTGTCAGCCGACATTCTACCCCTAACTATATATTATTACTGTGTGCTTATGGATTAGGTGAAGAGGATTCTCACTCGATTGGAGGAGCAATCCCAAAGTATGAAACTAGAAGTAGCAGGGATTGTGGAACATTCCATTAGATTTGAAAATAGATTATCTGAAAACTCAGAGTCATTAAAACACACAAGAGAAAATCAAATGACTGAAAATTCTAGCTCACTAGAAAGTAAATTAACTGAAAATTCCATAACTTAAGAGAAACAATTGTCACAAAATTCCGATTCTCTACAGGAAAGTCTGGAAAACAAAATGTCCAAACTTTTTGAAAAGACACAAGAACTCGACACGACATTAGCAGGTAACGCAAGTTCGATGGAGAGTAAATTTCTTGAAGCTGATCATAAGGATCAATCTCTAGCTGATAGGTTAGAAAGAGGGATCATAAAAGTAGGGGACGATAAGACCAATTTAGAAATTCGAGGTAACAAAGAAACCAGTGGTATGACGACGCAAGTAGTCCAATGCTTGTCGCAAGTATTCCACAAACTGATCGTAGGAGAGCTGAAGGAAGGAGTAATCAAGGAATTAAAAACAGATATCAAAACTGCTGTAATTGAAGAGGTCAAGGAGGCTTTAAAACAAGTAACCGAAGAAGGAATCAAAGAGATTCGGGATACCTTGCCAACGCATGTTCAAGTAATGTCAAAGGACATACAGGCAGCACAGAAATATATAAATAGCATATCCTGTACTATGAAGAATCATGAGGAGGTAATGAGTAAATTATCTTCTGATGTGAAGGAAAACTTCAAAGAAACTGAACATATCAGAAATCGAGCAGAGGAAAATCACAAGAAGATCGAATAAGCTGGAGACAGGCAGAAGAAGCCAGGAAACAGGCAGAAAACTCTCACAACAAAGACACTACTGATGAACTTAAGAAACTGGTAGGAGAGGAAAATGCTGAACTGAAGGAAACTGTAAAGAAGTTAAATAACAAATTTACAGAGTACCAAGCGAAGGCAAAAGGTATTTTAATGTACAAAATAGATCTTCAGTTCCAAATAAAGATTTTCATCTTAAAAAACCGGAGGAGGCAGTCAAAGTAACTGAAACATAGGAAGTGATTCCAGATCTTGCACGATCTACACAAATAGCCGTATACAAAAATGTGGAAGGAAAACAGTAGGAAATATAAGCCGATGCTGGCACAGGGGCTAATACGCAAGATGGCCGCCACGCGCATCCAGCCCTATATTATTATTATGGAGGGGACAGACATAGCTGGCGCAAGGGTCAATGCGCAAGATGGCTGCCACGCCCTAAGACCGTGAATGACATCACAGGGAGAGTTCGGCCGTGTAATTGTTAAATGGAATATTTATTATTATTATTACGTAATTATTGATTGATCATTTACAATCAAGACCAGCCTTATATTGTCCACCTCTTGGTGTAGTGGCTAGCATTCTTGGCTATTACTGTGGAGGCCCGGTTTCGAGTCCTGGCTCTGCCAAGAAATTTAATTCTGGGCTGAGGGTTGGAATGGGGTACAGTCAGTCTTGTGAGGAAAAACTAAGAAGAGGTGGGTTTGATTCCTACCTCAGTGATTCAAGAGCGTTTTCCTGTGGTTTCCCACTTCTACTCCAGGCAAATGCAGGAGTATATCTTAACTTATGGCCACGGCCGCCTCCTTCCAATCCTCATCTAGATTACAAGTACACACACTAATACAGCCAATACAATAGCACAGGTTATCAACGTGTTTTACCATATTCTAACAAAATGAGATAGGTTCCTATAACACATACTAAGACATCTTGGAATAGCAAGCTCAGTTATGGAAGAAAGGGTTGAGGACAAGAACATTAGGGGTAGACCAAGTTTAGAATACGTTAAACTGATTGTTTTTAATGTAGGTTGTGGTAGCTATGTAGAGATGAAACGATTAGCTCAGGACAGGAGGCATGGAGAACGGTGTTAAACCAGTCAAAGCCTGGAGACCCAAACTCACATTAATATTATTATTATTATTATTTATAAGTACAGACAGACACAGACATTGTTATATTTATTTAACTCACGCACGGCGATGTATTTATAAAAATGATTACAATGTACGGTAGGCCTTGCCCGACATTGCTTGATAAGAATACACCGTAGCTTGCAATAAGTGTTACGTTACAATTCTGTCAAAGCAGCAGCTAGCTCTACTGTGAGTGTGTGTATGTATGTGATAAATCTATCGATTTTATTACTCAGACAAACCACACACCAAACTACAGTATACTGGGCTACATGGTCACAATATTGTAAGGCTCTTAAAGAATCAACAACATCAACAACAACAACAACAACAACAGTGACAACGACGACGACGACGACAACAACAACTAATATTCATGAAACATCTCTTGGTGTAAAGGCTAGTATTCTTGTCAGTCACCTATCAAGTCAGGGTTTGATTCCTGGCTCTGCTAACAAATTTAATTCAGGTTTGAAGGCTGCAATGGGGTACACTCAGCCTTATGAGACAAAACTGGGAAGATGTGGGTTTGACTTTTACCTCAACCATCCTGCAACTATTTTATTTTGGGGTTTTACACTTCTACTCCAGGCAAATGCTGGTATATATCTTAACAGAAGGCCTCGGCCGCCTCTTTTAAATCCTCATCAGAATTATAAATACACACACTAATACAGCCATCACAATCATACAGGTTAACAGACAAATTCCACACTCGTCCAAGTACACGGGGCTATATGACCACGATGTCAAAGTCCCCTCAAATGAAACAACAACAACAACTAATGAAATATTAATGTCCACCTCGTGGTGTAGCGGCTAGTAATCTTGGATGCCACCGCTAGGCTTGGATTAATTTCCTGTCTTTGCCAAGAAATTTAATTCAGGTCTGAGTGCTGGAACGGGATACACTCAGTCTTGTGTGAAAAGAGAAGGGTTTGATTCCCACCTTAGTCACCTAGAAGTGGATTTAGGTGGTTTCCACTTGTACTTCAGGTGAATGCTGGGATGTTTCCTAAATTAAGGCCACGGCAGCCTCCTTTTCAATCATCATCTGAATTACAAGTACACACACTCTTACTGCTATTACAATAACACAGGTTCTTAAGTTTTTAGCATATTCTAACAAAACACAAGATATAGGTTGGTAGAACACATACTAAGAAACCCAGGAATAGCAAGCTTAGTTATGGAAGGAAGAGTCGATAACAAGAACTGTAGGGGTAGACCAAGGTTAGAATATGTTAAACAGATTGCTTGAATGTAGGTTGTGGTAGTTATGTAGAGATGAAATGATTAGCTCAGGGAGGTATGGAGTACTGCATCAAACCGTCAAAGACTGAAGACTCAAACAACACTATATAAAATTCTTAACACTTGCCTGTATTGGGATTCTCTTATCCATGGAAGACAACACTAGGTCCTTAGCAAAACCAACAATATTAGGAAAGGCGACGCCTAGAGTGCCAAATTTTAACAACATGTAGGTGACTAACTGCAGAAGATGTAAAAACATTTGTATTCAACACATGGGATGGGGGCTCATGACACAAATGCACCTTAACCTGAATGCTCTTACATAAATGACAGAAATATTTCATTAACTAGCCTGGAATCCTCACAAGACTGAACTGCTGTCTCTACCATGTTCGACATGCACTCTTGATGACTTTGCAGTAATTTGATCTGTTTCCTCTTGTATACATTTTGTTCACATTGACTCTTAGTAGCAGTAACTAAGATACAAGAGAGAAAATGGAACACTTTATGCTGTATTGGTTAACAGTTTAGCCGGCCCCGTGGTGTTAGGGTAGCGCGCTTGCCTCTCACTCAGAGGCCCCGGGTTTGATCCCCCGGCTTTGTGAGGGAGTTTAGAAACTGATGTGAGGGCTTAAATGAGGTACACTCAGCCTTGTGAGGCAAAACAGGGAAGACGTGGGTATAGTTCACACATTAACCAACATGGACGGGTTTTCCTTGGTTTCACACTTTCACTCTAGACAAATACTTGTTATTCCTAGGGCAATACTAGCTCTTTCACAAAAATGACCTAATGAATTATCACTGTAGCCGCATTTGGGGGACTTTCTTTTATCCTGCTCTTGTTTAATGGTAGATGATAAATATTTGAGCCTAACTCATAGATAGCTCTTTACCTGTTACAAGGCACTGTCAATATATTTTAAAATGAATAAAAATTTACCAAAAGGGTCAATGAACTATTTTTCCCTTTTTAAACGAAGTGACACAGAGTCCCCCCTGTAATTAAGCTAGCCGGAGGAGCGCTCGCCCAGACCAATGGATTCCCCGACCCGTTCGCTCCGGCAACATCCCAACCACTATCCCGCGACTATGATTTCCCAAGTTTACTACCAAAACGGGGTTGATGACTGATTTACTGATATATTTTTAGCTTACAACACAGTCAAGTAAATGGGATACGTGGCCATGATATATAACACACTTAAGTACACTGAGCTAACTACCATGATAGCCTAACTTTATATTAAGAATTAAACACTCTCAAGTGTACGGAGCTAATGCCCACGGTATACAACACATTTGACTAGAAGTGACTAAACATATGCACACACACATTAACTACACTGGGACAGATAATTGAGTTTATACAATATACTAACAAGCAAATGATATGCCGGAAACGAAACTACAGTCGCTACCAGCTATTTCTGTAAGAGCTGAAATGTCTGCAGGAATTATTTGAATTTAAAAAAAGTCCTCTCGGCACGCCGGAAGGCGGAGGTAGATTTCACCGGACAAACTTGGGGATAGGCGAAAATAGGCAGAATATGCAGGTTTTCGTAGAAGGATCAGACCTCATTTATTGCGAGAAAGTATTTTATAATTGGAGATTAATTAACTTTGTTTTTCGTCATTTTATGCATATTATAAACATTTTATTGTCTTATGATGACGGTAACCTTCTTGTCATTTGGAGTGCATTTTTATAATTGTGGTCACACTGTCCTTATGCAAAGTTTCGACACTGATGTGTAACTATGTAACGGTCTGTTACTTCTTCACGCAAAATTATATCTCCGGCAGAGATTTTGGTTGGTTCCTCAGTTTAGGGGCTGCGACAACGCGGTCATGTAACCCCGTGTAGTTTGGGTGAGTGTAGAATCTGTTTGATAAACGGTGTGAATTGTGATGGCTGTAAAAGTCTGTAATTCAGGTAAGGACTGCAGACGGTCAATTTCAAGCAGTAGTTCCTAATGTTGCTACCAGATACTACCGTCAACGACACCTAGCTGTGAGCTTGGCTACAGGATACCACCGCAACCAGCAACTCGCAACGAACGTTGGAACTTCCCCTCCAAAGGAAAGCATACTGAGAGATTTTTAGCGCTCTTAGAAAATCCGACGACTTTGGCCGGCTTTGAACCCGCGACCTCGGGCATAGAAGTTCAGCATGCTACCAGTTACGTCACCGAAGCCGCAGCACACTTAGTCAGATGGAAATCTGAATCTGATCTCGTGCAAGTGCGTTGTCATGGCGACGTGTGATGGCTCATCCCTCATCAATTTAGTAGTGTTGCCATGGCAACCACTGATGGCTATTGGCATTTTCTTATAATTTCGAAATCATTTTTCTCATCCCTTGGCGTAATGATGGGTCATATCAAAAATTCTTTCAGACAAAAGTTTTAGGTAATTATTAGGGGAATATTGTCCATTTTGTACGGTTTTGATATTGTGCCTATCAAGAGAGATATGATTAATGTTTCCCGAAAAACCCACTTTTTCCCACCCCTTTGGTCAATGGTTGGTGCTATAAAAAACTCTTCACAAATACATTTTTGGGCTCTATCCGACACATAGTATGAACTTTGAACGGATTCGATATTTCACATATTAAGAGAGTTATAGCAATATTTAACTTTTTCGAAAAAAGACCCCCATTTTGACCCCCTACGAGCGATTTAGTCCAGTAACGAACACGACCTAGATATTATAGGTATACATATTCGGTAAAAAATTCAAAGTGATTGGTGCAAAAATACGGCAGTTTTCGTGTCCACAAGAAACTGATATACATATATATATATATATATATACACATTATATATAAACTTTTGAACTGACGGTGGTTTTGGGGTCTGGGGGATGTGAAACGCGAAGATATGTCGAAATTATCCGGAAGTCGAAACATGGTACCCGTTGCAATAGTTAACTTTCTAATGAAATCTACCTAACAGATAGCACATACTAATACAGCCATTACAATTAACACCGGTTATCAGACAAAATCTACACAACTCAAAGTACACGGGACTACATGACTGCGATGTAACATCCCCTACTTACCCTGTTGTCATTGCTTTGTACCAGCAGTTAATGTCACATTCTTATAACAGTTTTAGACCTACAGTATATGTTTGTGGTTTTCACTATACCTAAGGATTGATGGGCGTTGGTTAGGTTGCTTATCTCTTAACTAGCATAAAGTGTTTGATTTACTCTTGGCTAATGTATTATAGATTTTGAAATTAATTCTTACACTCATAGTACCCAGTATATAGACATTTGTTACTGTCTACCCAGTGTAAGCTTGAAAAGCACCTTGCCGCCAGGCTTTTTTTTATCATGATGAATAAATAATTTTCTATAGAAATTTTGCTTGTGATATCCTATTCATAATGGAGAAAACCTCATTAAAATCCATTCAGTGGTTCTCTAGATTACTTGAAACATTTAAGAATCGGGGACTTCGTTTTATACTAAGTAGAAATTACCCTCAAACCAGTTGACAACAGGAGTAACATTACTGTGGTGCACTAAACATAATGATGTAACACACTTAAGTACATGAGGGTAATGACTATGATATCTAAATATCATGACGGTTATAACGACTATGAAATTGCAAACCATATAATATGATTTATGTACACACAAATACGCGGGGTTAATAATTGAGATGTCTCTAAACCTTGACACAATAGTTTACCGTGAAGTTATTGGGGCTCATGTAATAAATTTATGACATGAAAAAGAACCTACCACTGCAATTGCTAGTGTGTAACCAAATTTGTCAGTTATATTTGATAGGTTACACACACTTTATGCCATTGATACTTTCATATTAACTATGAAGCATAAGTTAATTTTAGTATAGTTCTCTGTTTAGCTGTTAGAGCTGAGAAACGAATTAAGTCTCAAGTGCAGCAGCCTATCAATGTTTGCAACGTGGTGATGTACCTATAAATCTTTTGGATCATGCCTGTAAAGAACAAGACATTTCTTATTACCATAGTAAACCTGAATTAAGACGTGTGGCTAATAAAATATTATTGCAAAGCTAAACAATGTTTGACAGCCTGTGATGCCTTGATGGAGAAAGGTTAGCAGTCCTGATTGTGATTAGTGTTTTTAAAGGAATGTTAATGATGAATAGACATGGATATTTAAAAAAAACTCTTTTTATACTAGTGTAATGGCCTACTTAAAAATTACCATTGATGTCAAACAAGAAAACAAAATCTCAAATTTATAAATTTGCATTTGCAAATTACCATGTTCATTATTTAAAAAATGTAGACAGGCATTTACCACATAGTATATTTAAAATTTCCATTTTCACTTTACATTTTATTTATTTTAAGTTTGCAAAATTTCTTAATGCCAATGCTGAACTATTGCAGTAGCGTAGTCTATTTGTTTCCAAACACGTAGTGGCACATGACACACACTACAGGCAAGACTGTCTTATACATAGAGTATGTTTATCACTACATGTTCATGACATACATATAAAAACACATTTAGTAAAACTTACTATTTAAATTTGCTATAAGCTTTAATTTCTTTTCTCTACCGAGATTGCTATGATCGAACAACAAATGTTAAGTACTCATGTTATCTCTCTCACTCTTTTACACTTTCTTTGGGAAACAAACACAGCCAATATATTCATTGCTAAAGAACATATATTTACATGCATGCAACCCCAAAGAAACTTTTAGGTATGAATTTACAAATAAAACTTTTATGCACGGTGGAAAATATTATTTTCCATTGACCATTTTCAATTTCAGGCACAATGAAAATAAAAAATATATAAAGTTGTACAGAACTTAAAAGAGCAAATGGCATAGTGCCTTTCCTATAGTTTCCATTTTTGTTATTCAGAAAACAAATTATCAAAATTCTATATTTATAAATTACTTTTCATGTCATTGCAAAAACAAAATATCAAAAAGCCTATACATTGTGGTCCACCCGCCCCTTATTATTTAGTTTTATGAAACCCAACTAACACTGCATTTCTCCCGATGGTCGATATTGCTCTGCCCTCTGACTGTGTGACAGCAATGTAATTGGGTCATAGGTCTAGCAAAGAAAAACCGACCTTAAACTTTCACCGCCAAATACTATGGCCCATTCTACTAACATATGACTTATTGCTCCTTGAAATAACACACATACACGTAATACGATCGAATTAATAGCTTACGCCACGTGATCTGTAATAGTAGAAAGTTAAATCAACATCATAAACCGTGATTGAAGACTTTGAGATGAACTTAAACGTTTGAGGTGGGACGGCTACAGTAACAACTGCAAGTGTAGCGCGCGGTGTCTACCATGCATTAGTGGCTGATTTGGTTAAGGCACGGCCACTGCCGGCTGGATCGCAATACTCCTGGTTGCTTTAAACTGCCTGCCCATTCGACACTCACAGGCGTACAAGATATATGCATTAATTCACCGCTAGGTGCAGCACCAAGGCACTGAGATTTCCGCGACTTTTTAAAGGGGAAGATACCTGAAACGAAGTATTGTTATGTTTGGAGGCTTAATATCGAGATTGACGGACATGAAAACATTACACTAAGTTAGTTCCTTTGTTATTCTAACATCTAAAAGTTTTCAGACACATACTTACGGGGAAATTTTCAGTATAAAGGAAAGCAAAAATACATGTGGTGGAGGCGATTGTTTTTTAAAGGGCGAAATGTCTAGCTCATTTTCCCGTAATTATGCAGACGATAGAGAAGCCTCCGTGGCTTAGGCGGCAGCACGCCGGCCTCTCACCGCTGGGTCCGTGGTTCAAATCCCGGTCACTCCATGTGAGATCTGTGCTGGACACAACGGAGGCAGACAGGTTTTTCTCCGGGTACTCCGGTTTTCCCTGTCAAAATTTCATTCCAGGAACACTCTCCACTATCATTTCATTTCATCTGTCATTCATTTAATCATTGCCCCAGAGGAGTGCGTCAGGCCTCGGCAGCCGGCACAGTTCATATCCTCGCCGCTAGATGGGGGCTTCATTCATTCCATTCCTGACCCGGTCGGAGACTGGAAGCAGGCTGTGGATTTTCATTTTCATGCAGACGATAATAAAAATATAACTACTTCTAACTGACTTAAATCTAACTTATATACTTGGCGAGATGAAAAGAAAAGAATAAGGACAATAAAAGACAGGGTAAAGAAATGCCTCCGGCCCCCGAAAAATGGGATGATGATTTATTTAGGGGCTTTGTGACATCGTGGTCATGTAGCCCCATGTACTTGGATGTGAGGTGAATTTGTCTTATAACCGGTCTTATTGTAATGGCTGTATTATACATTTATACATATTTTTTGGACAGATTGTTTATTTTTTTACTTATTTATTTACTTACAAATTTATTTATTTATTTTCTTATTTCTTTACTTATTTGCTTATTTATTGCTTTCTTTATTTATTTACGTATTTATTTACTTATTTGTTTATTTACTTACATGCTTATTTATTTAATTATGTATTTTCTTATTTATTTGCTTATTTATTTACTTAATTATTTACTTACTTATTTATTTACTTACATATTTATGTATTTAATTATTTATTTTCTTATTTATTTGTTTACTTATTTACTTAGTTATTTATTCACGTATATATTTATTTACTCATTTACTTACATATGTATTTATTTAATTATTTATTTACTTATTTTTTATTTACTTATTTATTTACTTACGTATTTATCTATTTAATTATTTATTAACTTATTTATTTTCTTATCTATTGATTTACTTATTTATTTGCTTATTTATTTACTTATTTATTTACTTATTTGTTTATTTACTTACATATTTATTTACTTATTTACTTACACCTTTATTTATTTAATTATTTATTTTATTATTTATTTGTTTACTTATTTATTTAATTATCTATTATATTATTATTTTTTACTTATTTATTTAATTATTTACTTTGTTTAATTATTTATATACTTATTTATTTGCTTATTTATTCCCTTATTTATTTACATATTTATTTACTTATTTACTTACACATTTATTTATTTTATTATTTATTTGTTTACGTATTGATTTAATTATTTATTTTCTTATTTATTTGTTTACTTATTTATTTAATTATTTATTTTCTTATTTATTTGTTTACTTATTTATTTGCTTATTTATTCACGTATTTATTTACTTATTTACTCTCTCTTAATTTAACAGCCCTGGGGCTGGTTTGCAGCAACTCACCAATCTTCTCTATTCTCCGCCATCCTCTTCAATTCACGATATGATTTGGTGTTCGTGTCTGTCATTAACTGTGTGATGTATGCAAGTGGTGGTCTTCCTCTAGTGTTTTCCCTTCTAACATCCCTTCGATGACTCTTGCTGGCAGGCTATTATGTCTGAGAATATGTCCCAACATATTTGCTCTTCTTGTTTTCAGGGTCTTCATAAAGCTTCTACTTTCTCCTGCTTACACATTTATTTATTTAATTATTTATTTTCTTATTTATTTGTTTACTTATTTATTGCTTATTTATTCACTTATGTATTTACTTGCATATTTCTTAAATTATGTATTTACTTACATATTTACCTACTTACATATTTATTTACTTACATATTTACCTACATACATATTTATTTACTTACATATTTATTGTCTCGCGTATTTACTCAATCATTCATTCATGTACCGGTATGTATTTATTTATTTATTTATTTATTTATTTGTTTATTTGCTTCCCCTGCGTCACCTTCTCTGGAAATTGCACGTAACCACATCCCACGCAGTGAATTGTCCGATGGTATCTCATGAAATGAGATACCCCGGTATTCTAACTTGCCCTGTTCTGATTTACAAAAGGGCACGCAGCAGTACAGCATTATAAAATCATTCAGAATACATTCCAAACACAACTGCTCCATTAACATCAATACGAAACTTATGTCTGCCACAGAGCCTTGGTGCTGCTTCCTAGCGCCTTTATTTGGAAACGAGATTCTACGCTCAAACCAATGCTGTAATCGTCGAATGGGCAGGCAGTTTAAAGCAACCAGGAGTGTTGCGATCCAGCCGGCAGTGGGCACGGCCGTAGACGGCGTGCATGAATGGTTAGAATGGTGCATCGAAACCAGTGGTAGGCATACTTTTTTGAATGAAAGCCCACGCTCCATTTTAGTAGGGATGTAACTACATAGCCTCATTCATTCCCTTACGATGTATTTTTTGTGAAGAATAGGTTGAATTTTGCTGATTTATAAAGAGAATACGACCGAATTGATAGCTTTTGCCACGTGACCTGTAGTGGCAGAAAATTAAAACACATTAACATAACATATCGACGTGTCGCTCCGGAGGTCCAGGTACGATTCCCAGTGGGCTGAAATTGGATTCACTCAGCTTCGTGAAGCAAATCTGAGAATAGGTGGGTTCGATTCCCACCTCAGCCACCCTGGAAGTGGTTCTCTGTGGTTTCCCACTTCTGCTCCAGGCTATTGCCGGGACGGTTTCTAACTTAAGGCCCCGGCCGCCTCCTTCGCCATCCTCACCTTAATTGCTAATACAAACATTATACAGACACCGCTATAGACAGGTTATCAGAGGAATTCTACACACACCAAAGTACACGGGGCTAAATGACCGCGATGTTCTAGCCCCTCTAATGAAACAAGATTCTGATCGTCATTGCTAGCATCGAAGTATACGTATTCCTTAAAAGTTCCCGTGGTATTATTTTGTTCGGGGTCTACTCAGCCACGGGTGATCCAAATGAGCATAGAGGGTTCGATTTCCCCTTCAGCCATCCCCGAAGTGGTTTTCCGTGGTTTCCCACTTCGTCTCCAGGCAAATTCCGGGATGCTACCTAACGTAAGACCACGGCCGCCTCCTTCCCTCCTCCTTGTCTATCTCATCCAATCTCCCCACCCCTCATAAGGCCCCTGTTCGCTTTGCAGGTGAGGCTGCTGGTCGAGGTGCTTGTCCCACCTCCTCAGTTGTATTCCCGTTCGATGTTTCATGCTCCAGGACTCTGCCCTGGAGGCGGTAAAGGTGCGATCCCTCAGTGAGTCCGAGGGAAAAGCTAAACCTGGAGGTTAAACCGACTATAAAAATATATTTTGTCATTACATTCTAGCAAGAAGAAGAAAACTATTTGACGTGTACATATTAAGATGTTTCGTGTAACGTTCATGGAATCCAAGCTGAAAATGCATCTGCTCGCTATATTACTAGTGCCCCATCCTCAATAATTAACTGTGACCTCTTGTATCATTTCTGTCGTAAGACATTGGTAAAGTTGTCGACACAGACGATAAAACGTACCGAAAACAAATTATAAATCTTCCCCCTCTACTAAGCATCAAACCCCGAATCCTTGAATCTGGAGTCCAACGCGTTACCCTCTCAGCCACGGTTGCTTACACTACAGGTGGTGCAGAATATACCACAAGGATAGAAAGTGAGAAGTGGGGTGCCACGGGAAACCACTTCCTAGATGATTTAGGTTGGCCTCAAGTAGATGATAAAGATTTGATGATCATTTCCACAAGCATGCCAACATACGTTATTTTGTTTGCACAAAAATAATCCTACCTGAGAGTTAATTCAGCAGGAAATTAAATATTCATAAATACTTGTCGAGTTTCGTTTACTGAACAGTGCGCATTGGACATTTGTATTCTTTCATGGCCTCCTCGAATACGCCTCTATGACACTTCCCAGGCAGTGAAATTTAAAATAGGAGGCCTTGGAAGTCAGTGCATGTGCGATGCGATCCTTACCTAATTGGTCAAACAGCTGTGTCGTAATGAAAATCTTGAGCTCTGATGTTTGGAGAAACTCCATCATAATGAAAATAAGCCTCTTTAAGATGTAGTTTTCTAGCATATCATATTTATATTTCGGCATGGTCGAGTGTCTTAATTACCATTATAGGCGAGTTGCATACGACTGTTTATGTTCGACGATAACTATTATAACTATTGTATGTTCGAACATAAATATTCATAAATATCTGTCGAGATTTCGCCAGTGTTATGTACTGAACAGAGCGCATGTGACGCAGAGAATGCTTTGTATTCGACGATGGCCTCCTCGACACCACACTATGACACTAGGCCAGGCAGTGAAATTTAAATTACAACCTTGGAATTCAGTGCGGGTGCGATGATATCCTTACCTAATTTGTCAAACAACTGTTTCTTGAGCTCTAATTGGTGGGAGAAACAGTTTCATAATGAAAACTTGTACTATAATGAGTCTCATTATAGTACAGTTTTCTGACATACGTATAATATTTACATTTTGACATCGTCGAACATAAAATTAGTTCCAGTATTATCGAGACTCACTCGGCGGAGTGACCTGACCTTGAGTACACTTGGTGGGGGACGATACTGGCCATACGGCAGCTTACGATATCAAACGCAACTGGAACTAATTTTCCCGGCTCCATACACACCTACTTGTAATAGGTCACATCACAGCACGCATTCACTCATGATGTATTCCAGTGACGAGTACGTTGATATGATGCTCATTTATGGAGAAACAAGGAAGAACGCATTGCAGTCTCAACGCCTGTATCACGAGCGCTATCCTGCCAGAAGACTACCGACTGCCAATTCGTTTCGCAATCTTGAACGAAGAGCGCGGTCAACTGGGACACTTGGAAGGGTATCTCCTGTTAGAGATGCTCTTATAACATCTGGTCCAAATGAAGAAGCTGTTTGGGGCACTGTCCTTAATAATCCTCATATTAGTACACGGACACTTGCACAACAAACCAACATCTGCCGGTCATCTCTCATCCGAATATTCCATAACACTAGATTTCACCCTTATCATCTTCAGTTACACCAGCAGCTCCACGAACGTGATTTCGATGCTAGAGTAACATTTTGTCAATGGGCGTTACGCAGTATGACCAATAATGCAGCCTTTCTGTCAAATGTTCTCTTTTCAGACGAATCACGATTTCACAACAAAGGCCCCGTCAACCGGCATAACATGCACTATTGGAGCGTGGAGAATCCCCATTGGATAAGACTGGGCGCATTTCAAGTGCAGTGGGGTTGTAAAAGTATGGTGTGGGATCTTGGGTGACAATCTAATCGGACCATATTTCTACGACGGCCATCTTACGGGAGCACGCTACCTTCATTTTCTGCAAAATGAACTCCCACAGTTGCTGGAGAACGTGCCACTGCGTGAGCGATTGCGAATGTGGTGGCAACAGGATGGGGCCCCACCTCAAGGATCATTAGTCGTCAGGAACCATCTTCATGATACATATCCAAATAAATGGATAGGAAAAGGAGGACCCGTTCACTGGCCTGCCAGATCACCCGATCTTACGCCACTTGACTTCTACCTGTGGGGTCACTTAAAGCAGGTAATATATGCACAGGAGCCTGAAGATCCTGACCACCTTCGGCAACTAATAACCGAGGCATACCAAGCTGTTACACCTCAGATGTTACAGCGTGCAAGACTGTCTGTAATACATCGTGCTGAAATCTGCATCAACCAAGGTGGTCAACATTTCGAACACTTGCTACACCGAATATGCATAGTACCTTGCTTTATTCCTACAAGGGGGTGTGGTGGCGCAGTGGTCAAGCTCTTTGCCTCTCACCAACGCCATGTCCTGTGGTTCGAATACACGTAAAATGGAGATCCCGTGGCTTATGATCGCGAGATTAACGGTCACGCTAAACTACAAGCTTTCTTCCTTTTCTTCCTACAGACCATTATGTGATCGTCTAACTTGCCTACGTAGCATCGAATAAAAACGGTCCTTTTCAGGATCAAATAAAAATTCATTCATTGGAACAGGTAGATATGTGTCCGTAGTGCAGCTACTGTAAACGGCATTAAGCGAAAAAAAAAACTTATTTGACAAGTGATCGAACCTGCTACATTGCAGCATGGCTGACGTTACAGCAGAGAAGCACGATTTAACCATCTTAGCTACCGTGAGCCGTGGCGTGATATTGTCACGTATTGAATCTATTTGTAGTCCTCATAGACACTTCATGTCCTTCGTAAGGCAGTGTTGTTCGGATGTGTCGATTTACACATTCGTTATAGTTGACGGCATTGAAATAACACTGCTGCTAATGATTTCGACTATATTCGCGAGCATGAACTCAACTGTAAAGTTGTACTAGGCCGTAAAGGAGCAAGTACTAATGTTTTTAGGACGACTATGATATACGCGTTAGTTGGGTTGCCTTCCTCCAAAAAAAATAAGGGGCTGGTGGACCACACTGTATACGAGGCACGTCCAGAAAGTAAGTTCCGTTTGGTAATAAAATTAAATTGTGTACAGATACAGAAAAAGTATTTATTGCACAACATTCTACACCTCTTAAACTACTTTTCCACATAACTGCCGAACTTTTGCAGGAATTTGTCATAGCGTGGCACAAGTTTTTGGATACCTTCTTCATAGAAGTTTGCCGCCGACCCGTAAACGAGAGTGAATACCCCTGTAAGATATCCTACCGTTTGGCTACCACTGTTAGGCAAATTGCGTGCTTACCAGGAGAACTGCGTATGTTTAGGAGTTCTCCTGACCACATACGCAATTTGCCTAACAGTAGTGGCCAAACGGTAGAATATCTTACAGGGGAGTCTTCACTCTCGTTTACGGATCGCCGGCAAACTTATATGAAGAAGGTATCCAAAAACTTGTGCCACGCTATGACAAATGCCTGCAAAAGTTCGGCAGTTATGTGGAAAAGTAGTTTAAGAGGTGTAGAATGTTATGCAATAAATAATTGTTCTGTATCTGTACACAATTTAATTTTATAACCAAACGGATCTTACTTTCTGGACGTGCCTCGTATATATAAATAATTAGCATTTGCAAATTGCCATTCACGTTGTTGTTGTGGGTGTGATGGCGAGAAAAAAGAAACAAAAATATCCTCAACAGAGGGAAAAGATCAAAACTATTTACCATTGACTGAAAAGGAGTCGCCAAACCTGTACTGGTCGTGGCGTCATTGACAAAGTGATTCAGTTACTATCCTTTGAAATGCTCTTACCTCATTACAAATACAGTGGTCTTGGAACAAACCTGGAACAATGTTCGCAACATGATGTACCTATAAATATTTTGGATGATGCTTGCCGAGACCATGACATTTCTTATAGTCAACCAAAATTAAGATGTGTGGCTGATAAAGTATTATTTAAATAGCTAAGCAACGTTTAACATTCTGTGATGTCTCTGTGGGAGAGAGGTTGTCAGCCTTTATTGTGATTTGTGCTATAAAAGGAAAGTTAATGATGAATGGACATGAACATTAAAAAATATATTTGTAAACTAGTGTAATGTCCTCTTTGCTATGAAATAAAACCAGTATTGCTCGAGTATGATTTGTTTTTATTTAAAAATGTAGAGAGACATTTCACACATTGTATATTTTAAATTCACGTTTCACATATTGCAAGTATTGAAAATATTAGGTTATAGTGAGTTCAAAGTGGGTGAAAAAGTGGGTGCAACTTAACCTAATCTCAACTAACCTAATCTGACCACACTTTACCTGTCTACTGAACCTTTCCTAATCTAATCCTAGCTATCCTCACCTGACGTGACCATACCTGTTTGTAAGCAACAAGAACACCACACCAAGATTCCATGTGTTCCAGAGTACTTTTAGGATAATTATTGACTCTCAACTCTTATAACTATGTCTATCCCACTCTGTCAAAAACACGGGATGTGGGTTTGGTGACCACAGGACCCCAGCTGAGTGCGGTATTGCTTCCACTTACTTGTACCGGGCTCCCTTCTGTCATCATTCCTGTCGACCACCCTTGGTCACCTCTCCTTCACTAACGACATTATGATACTCACCCTCATTCAGGGGCTTACAACTTGTGGGACGATGGTTAGCAATGAGGGGACCCCAGCTGAATTCGCGATTGCTTCCATTCAATTGTGCCGGGGTCCTGACTGGCATATTTACTGTCGGCCGCCCTTGATCAACTCTAGTTCTCTTCTGACCCTGAAGGTATTAGGATCTCCGAGGTCTAAGGAGTCTTTCAAATTCCAGCCTTAATTTGACTTTGTTTCATCTTTCCTGATACCCTCATTCTTCAAAGGGCCAGATCTCTTGTTTGTCTTTTCATCATATCTCCTGCCTTCTGCACAAGATCGTAAAGATTGTTGTTCTTTCATAGCAATCTCGGTAGAGAAAGAAATTAAAGCTTATAGCAAATTTGTTTGGTTCTTAAGTTTAGGGGCTGCGACAACGCGGTCATGTAGCCCCGTGTACTTTGTGTGTGTGTAGAATCTGTCTGATAACCGGTGTTAATTGTGATGACCGTATTAGTGTGTGTTATCTGTTTTTTTAATTTAAGTACAGACTGCAACTTGGAATTTTTCAAATAGTTCCAACTTTTGCCGCCAAGTGCCACCGTCAACGACTAGTATGCCAAGTTCAGAACTTAGCTAATAGACGCCACCGCAGTCGGCTCTTGGCAACGAACGTAGAAACCTAAGAGCGTTGTGTACATTCTTAACCTATCCAATTTAGCTTCACACAGGTGTAATTAGTGGAAGGTTCTTTAACATGGCATAAATCTATGACATGGGACCGCCGGCTTTACTTCCCCTCCGAAGGAAGGCTTACTGATATAGCAAATTTAAATAGTAAGTTTTACTAAAAGTGTTTTTATATGTAAGTCATGAACATGTAGTGATACGTAGACTCTATGTGTAAGACAGTCTTACCTGTAGTGTGTGTCATGTGCCACTGCGTGTTTGGAAACAAAAAGACTACGCTACTGCAATAGTTCAGCACTGGCATTAAGAAATTTTGCAGAGTTAAAATACACTTTTTAAATATGTAAAGTGGAAATGGAAATTTTAAATATACTATGTGGTAAATGCCTGTCTACATTTAAAAAAAAATGTACATGGTAATTTTCAAATGAAAATTTATACATTTGAGATTTTGTTTTCTTGATGCCTGTCTACATTAAAAAAAATGTACATGGTAATTTGCAAATGAAAATTTATACATTTGAGATTTTGTTTTCTTGATTGACATCAATGGTAATTTTTAAGAAGGGCATTACACTACTATACATTTTTTTAAATATCCAAGTCTATACATCATTAACTTTCCTTTTATAACACTAATGACAATCAGGACTGCTAACCTTTCTCCACCTAGGCATCAGAGTCTGTCAAATGTTGTTTTGCTTTGCAATAATAATCTATATGCCACACATCTTAATTCAGGTTCACTATGGTAATAAGAAATGTCTTGTTCTTTACAAGCATGATCCAAAAGATTTTTAGGTACATTACCACGTTGCAAACATTGATAGGCTGCTGCACTTGAGTCTTACTTCGTTTCCCAGCTCTATCAGCTAAACAGAGAACTATACTAAAAATTAGTTTATGCTTCATAGTTAATATGATAATATCACTGGCATAAAGTGTTTGTAACGAATCAAATATAACGGACAAATTTGGTTACACACTAGCAATTGTAATGGTGAGTTCATTTACATGTCACAAATGTATAACATGAGCCCCAATAACTTCATGGTAACCTATTGTGTCAAGGTTTAGAGACATCTCAATTACTAACCCCGCGTATTTGTGTGTACATAAATCATATTATATGGTTTGCAATTTCATAGTCGTTATAACCGTCATGATATTTAGATATCATAGTCATTACCCTCATGTACTTAAGTGTGTTACATCATTATGTTTAGTGCACCACAGTAATGTTACTCCTGTTGTCAACTGGTTTGGGGATAATCACTACTTAGTATAAAACAAAGTCCCAGATTCTTAAATGTTACAAGTAATCTAGAGAACCATTGAATTGATTTTAATGCGGTTTTCTCCATTCTGAAAAGGATATCTCAAGCAAGGCTTCTATAGGAAATTATTTATTCATCATGATAAAAAAATAGAACGGTTGCAAAGTGCTTTTCAAGCTTACACTAGGTATACAGTAAACATATCTATATACTAGGTACTATGAGTGTAAGAATTAATTTCAAAATCTATAATACATTAGCCAAGAGTAAATCAATCTCTTTATGCTAGTTAAGAGATAAGCAACCAAACCAACGCCCATCAATCCTTAGGTATAGTGAAAACCACAAACATATACTGTAGATCTAAGACTGTTATAAGAATGTGACATTAACTGCTGGTACAAAGCAATGACAACAGGATAAGTAGGGGCTGTTACAACGCAGTCGTATAGCCCCGTGTACTTTGAGTGTGTGTAGATTTTGTCTGATAACCGGTGTTAATTTTAATGGCTGTATAGGTATGTGTTATATTTTTTATTTCAAATAAGGCCTGCAGACATTTCTGCTCTTACAGAAGTAGCTGGTAGCGACTGTAGTTTCGTTTCCGGCATATCATTTGGTTGTTAGTATTGTGCGCGTTTAAACCGAAGTCCGACGACCACATTATGCATTTCACCAAAAATCAGTCAGCTCGAGAATCTACACATACCAGGGTGCCATATGGGTTAAAGTGAAAACAAAACACCATAAAACATTGCTTTACTGACTTCCGGCTCGATGCAACAATAAGGATAGAAGGAGACTCTGGATATAACACAATTCGTAAAATAATCTCATTTTATTAAAATTTTAAAATTGACTTGAAATAATGCCACAATCGCATTATGGATGCATGACGAATCATACATTTAAGTACACAAAATATACTGGGTTACCAACACATGAACACTTAATATTTGAACGAAAGCCAGAATGTCAGTCCTGTTGACTATGTTCAAATTAAATTATTTACAGTCGTAGGTTCTTCAGGGCTAATTAAATTGTCCAGCCTGATTCCTAAATCATAAGCATTCACTTGTTGAAATTAAATGGTTTCACTCGATGTAGAAAAGATACCTTGTTTTTGGTTTCAATTGTTGTAGAAAATAACTATCACTTTCCAGAATAAATTTTCCAAAATTGGTCTCATTTATAAAGTCATAACAATGTGTATAACACAATATCAACTTATGTGGACATCTGAGCATGGATGCGAAGAACTTCGATATTAAACAGAAAAATTATTATACCACCTGTTCTCGATCCAAAATAATTATTCTTAGTGTATCACTCGATTATCAATTTATGGTCAAAAATTATTATTAACAAAACATCAATTCTTTAAATATTAATTTAACTATTCAATCATTCAACTATCCTTTAAAAATATTATTTAGAAAATTGTTACAAAATTGGTAACAAATACTATTATACAATGTTGCAATTCTTTGGCAGAATATGAAAATGTTAATCAATTCATTATTTACATAATATTTATATTTTTAATAGGATCACAAATATCCTTTAAATGGTAGTGGCTGTTCATGAAATAACAGTATTAATTTATATATAGCATCGGCCCATTCTATTTAAATGTGTCAAAAATCACATGATCATAATTAGCATTAGACAACGGTAAAGTCTCCTCATAATGAAAGGTAAATGCTAATTAAAAAATCCGGGTCAACAAGTATTAGGAAATATTTATAGAACTCGTGGATCTACTGTGAATTATTTATGATGGTTCCATAAAATAACCCTTGGTTATAAATTCGTCGAAAGTGTGGCTTGTAACAAAATTTTCAACTCCCAATATATTTGTCCAAGTCATCCAACCTACAATACGGTTGATGTTCCATTTTAACATCATCATTCCAGCGACTTAATTGCACAATCAGAATGGCACATTTAACTATTGCCACACACTATAATTTCTTCCCAAATTGTACATAATAATCAAGACTTTGCTTGTTATTCAAACTGGAAGATTTAGACGATAGTAAGCTCCTCAAATGAGTTTACTGTAATTTCATCATCATATAAAACATTAATAACGTCACAACGAGTCTATTTCTGGTCAATCGTTTTATCAAAAGACGTTACCTAAAAGATTTATATTTATATAAATTCTAGTAAAACCCTGTTTTATACATTATATTTGTTTCCCGTATCATCACTTTCCGTGTCTTCTAAATGATATAACTGCATAATGCAAGTGTAAAAGGCTTCTAATGAATTACTCTGTTAGTATAATGTGGGAGAGCGTTTAACCACTAACCTTCGGAAAAACAAGTAACCGATATAGTAAACTATTTTAAATATCCAATTTATAAATTTACACTACATGATATGATTATTAGAAAATATAAATCATAATTATTATTATCTCAGAAAAAATGAAAATAGTTATTATAATAATTTAATCATTATTATTATTATTTTTAGTATTATTATTATTATTAATAATAATAATTCCACAACTGGATTTAATGATCATAAACTATTCCAGAAAGATCAAACTGGATTTCTTAAGCATGGACAAATATCCATTCCTCTACATGAATTTATTTCTAAATTTACAGTTATGATGGCTGATGACCGCGATTGGAAAAAACACAAAATCAAATAAAATGCTCATGATGCACGTCCATTGATTCAAATCATTGAATCATCATGTCTGAATGTATAAAATACTCAGAACAAGGCTTCCCATGCCTCGCATAAATATTTGCAACAGCAAATTATCTATGAGAAAATATTGTGTTGGTAAGACTGTAGAAAAATGAGAATTCCAGCTAACTAGGCATAAAAATAATGCAAATTGTGACTTACAATCTTGTAGATCACGATGTCGAAGATAATCTAGTTAAAACCAGACCATTCCAGTCTTTAGTTCCCATTTGGACACGTACTTAAATTCTTGTATCTTCCTCCATTGTATACCCGCAATTTGTCTACCATGTCATAGCGGTATTCATATTCGTTGTCTGATAATCTTGGTGAAAACTGTTCAAATTGGCTGCTTCAACAGCTGTAGTTAAATTTTTGACAGGGGTAAGATCTAATCGATCCTTGTTGAAAAATACCAGATGTAACAAGACCCAACAGTGATGCATTCAGTACAGTTTAATACTCTGACAATCTTATTCAGCATTGGTAACAGCTCTGATGTTCAAGTCCCAGGGTAGAGTTATGCACTCTCGAGGCAGCGCTAGGCACAGCTGGTTCCCTATGTCGGCTAAGTGAACTGAACCGTGCAAGACAGGTATTTGAAAAAGTACTGACATATAATCTTGGTTGGTCATTATGTTACCAAGACAAAAGCTTGCTTTTGGCAATTGGATATAAAAATAATGCAATAAAAATATATGTGGTCTGTGGAATATGTATAGACTTAGTCTATCATATGTACGTTAGCAGTTTTATATTTACCAATGTTTCTGCCACAAAATGTCTATCACCTGAGTGATCACTGACGAAAAATCCTAAGTTCCCTGAACTAAATTTCAAACACGTTTGAAGTCCCTGTAACCATGTACTGTTCCGTTGAATCGCACTAAGTCCTAGCAACCATGTGCTAGTTAAAGATATAACGTAGAGTATAGCAACCATGTGCTCGTAGAAATACTTCGTATTAACAGCGATGAACTAGCAACTGAGTGCTGTGATGAAGTAACATAATGAGCCTCGGCCCGCGGCCGTTTTATACTCTCCAGGCGGACTCTTGACGTCACTGCGAGATATCTCCTCAAACCTTAAACTTCTCATATCTCGACTTCCGCTGGTTCGATTTTTTCGAACATAGCACATTCTTTTTCCCGTTTCCGTGCCAGTAATATGGTATTAGTCCCATGTTTCCAATCAATCGGGAAATATTTTATTAAAAAAATAGCCTCGCTTGGGACAACCTGCTACGTCACTTACCGTTCTGTAGGCTGCATAAAGCTTCAAATTCCTTCTTAGAACAATCGGAGCGCGCTATTCAAATCCTCCGCCCGGAACGTAGCATATGGATCTGGGCCCTCAAATTTGGACAACTGGATTTGTGCACAATCACCCCTCACATAGCCAAAAATAAAAATTGATTTTTTTATTATTTTTCCTATATCACACTTCAAATTGTCCGGTTCTTGAATAATACACTTTCAAATTCGGTGAATTGTAGGTTCCCACGATGTTACCAGGTCGTGTGTCCGCTATCTTATAGCTACCATTATTATTGCTTTCCTCAATACGGTAAGGTCCAGAATATAAAGTAGCAAATTTTGAATAGATGCGATTTTGAACATCGGATGGTATTGGTCTCCTCACCCACACGAGTATTCCACGCGCAAGGGTCTGCGAAAGCGTTTCCCTCTGATTCTGCGCTCTCTCTTCAATGCTTGGCTTCTGAATCTGTCCAATTATAGAATCTCTCTCGTTTGACGACTGGGTTCGATCTCTGGTGGAATAGAAATTATCCGATCCCATAGTCTCGTCGGTTTGATTCCATGGTCAAGTTTCCACTGCTCGACTCATCAAATCTGCTCCAATATTCAACTTCCCTGGAGTATGTTCAATAGCTAGGTTGGACTGTTGGATGGAAAAGGACCATCTAGTTATCCTTTCACTGGCAAAGTTAGTCCGAAGAATAAATTCTAGAGCATGGTGATCGGTCCTTATTATCACAGCATGTCCTATCAAAAGCTTTTTCCATGTCTCTAAAGCAAATATACTAGCAAGTGCTTCTAGCTCGGTAGTGTACTAATTCCTCTCCGATGGGCGACGTTTCCTGCTTATGAGAGCCAGGTAGTGTCTCCTGTGATCTTCATCTTCTTGAAGAAGAATAGCTCCAATCCCTACGGTGGATGCATCAGATTCGGTTATGAAGTACTTGGTGAAGTCGGGTTATTCTAATTCGGTGCTGTTAACCAAAAATCTCTTTGCATCTTGGAATGACTGTTCACAAGCTTCGTTCCATTTCCATTTAATACTTTTCTTTAGTAATTCTTGCAGATGTGCAACTGCCTCGGTACAACTAGGACAATGCCCTGCAAAGAATTGGCATGTGCTGAGGAAACTTCGGACATGTTTCACCCTTGTAGGTCTGGGAAAATTCGCTATAGCCTGAATTTTTGTTTCATTTGGACGCTAGCCCTCGCCATCCAAAATGTGTCCCAAGAATGTAATTTCCTTTCGAAAGAATTGACATTTTCGAAGGTTTACTTTGAAATTTGCCTTCCTTAGATCTTCGAACAGCATTCGGAGATGTAGCAGATGTTCTTCTCTAGTCTTGGGTGCAATGAGAATATCGTCTATGTAGCTGATCGCTATCTCCTTAACTTCAGGACTAAAATTCTGTTCCAGCGCTCTTATCAATACAGATACGGATGTTTTAACTCCAAAAGATAGACGTCGAAATACATAGGTTAGTTGGTCAAACATAAACCTGCAAATTCTTTGCGTCTTCACTAAGCCTAATGTGGTGGTAGGACGAAGTGAGATCAATATTTGAAAACCAAATCTTGCCTTGGAATTTTCTAAGTAATTCCCAAATAATGGGCGGACTGTCATACTCGGGTAACAATCTTGCATTCAAATTCCGCACGTCTAGACATAACCTTAGACTGCCATCTGGTTTAGATACAACTGCCAAAGGATTTACATAAGAGGTCGTAAATCTCTCAATGACATTATTCTTCTCCATATCCTGGATAAATATCTTTACCTTCTCTCTATGTTTCTCGGCTACAGGATATAATATTGCATGGAAAGGTGCGTAATCCGTAACTCGAATTTGGTATTCGAAATCTTTAATTTCTCCAGGTCGAATATCAAATATGTCACTATATTCCTCTAGGATATTTTCTAACTCTGGTGAACTCTTAGGCTTGTTGACTTCCTCTTCAGTAGATCCATGAAAAATCAGAGACCATTAAGCATCTTCCTCGGTTTCCTTCCTCTTCATTTCCCTCAAAGTTTATTTCTTCGGTATGCTGAAATCGCATCGTTCTGGTGCTCATGTCAAGAAAGGCTTGATATTTCCGTATGAAATCTGCTCCCAGGATCATATCAAATGCAATATCCTTCATAACAACACACACATGTCGAAAATCATGTCCTCCATTCATACCACATAAATATAACTGAGTTATGCATACTGATGTCTTGTTCGGAATTATCCCTTGAATTTTAATTCCGGACACAGGAATTTCTTCTAGATTCTCAGTGAGTTTCCAAAGATTATACAATTTCTCACTCACAAGACACAGCATTGCACCTGTATCAATCAAAGTATCGACAGGCTTGTCGAATACTTCGCATGATATAATTGGCAATTTATTCCTCGTTCCCATTTCTTTTCGTTCATAATTATTCTGAATTAGGTCATCGTCCTCTGCTTGCCACTTAATGATTCTGGAAGTGAAAGTTTTAATTATCCTATCTGCTATTGGATACTCAAAGTTTTTTCATTAATCTTGGATTGTTGCAACCCTGATATACCAGGTTCACTTTGTTTCAGTTGCTCCATGAATTGTTTATTTTCTTGGTGTCTCTGTTCCAAGTTTTTCCTAGTTTCCTGTTTAAAATCCTCGTTTGATTGTCACGGATTTTCATTTCTTTGGTAGTAGCCATTGTTTCTTCCAAAGTACCTTCTTTCCTGATATCTTCCTTGGTTTTATCTGGGTCTTCTCCACCGACTTCTGAAATTATTCGTACCATCAGGCCTCGTGTATGGTTTATTGTCGTAGGACCTGTAAATATTTTGATTCCAACTTCTTTCCTCTTGATCCTCCCTCGACGTTTTCTCTTCCCGATGATCTCGTGGTGTCTGAGAATATCTGTCAGCCATAAACGCATAAACAGTGTTTTCAATCTTACCACACTTCTGATGGAAGAATTGTGCATTCGTATGGTCGAGTTTCTGAAGAACTTCGTCAAACTGTTCCATGTTGTAGATATCAGCGGATATTAATGTCCGTTGAACCTCAGCATGAAATTGTCTGATCAAGGCAGTAATCAGTTCATTATCTGATATAGGTGGATCTACATGTTGCAGTTTAAATAATTGTCCTGCGAAATATGTTGAATAACGAGTGGGTTGAGATGTGGAGTATCTTGTGGAATAGAGCTCTGCTCTCACCTGTTGTTGAGTTTCTGGTGACCAAAACTTTTTCATCAGTCCTCTATAGAACTCTTCATAATTGTTTAGAGTAGATCTAAATGCCCTAAACCACGTAAGCGCGGGACCATCTAAATTTTTTCCAATTACCCTTATCTCTCTTTCTTTAGCAATTTTGGAATCTCAGGCAAACTCTCATTTCCCTCAGGAATTCAACGGGTGTAACAATCCCTGTACCTGAGATTTTTGAAGGTTTATCTTCAACATTATTGTAGAATGTTATAGGGGTTGATTGAACAAATGTCTTAACATCCTCTTGTTTATGGGAATTATGTACTTTGCTCGCTTCCTCTACGTCCATATCCCTATTAGTAATTACAGATTTGTTTTGAGGTTCGGCAAAGTTTTTCGTCTTCTGCTGATAATCCAGAAAGTTATTATTGAGTTTCCTGATCGTTTCTTTTAATTGAGCATTTTCATCTCCTACTAATTTCTTTAATTCCTCAGTACTACTCTTACTATGTGAACAATCAACCTGTTTCTTATCTTTGACTTGATTTCTTATGTCCTCGATTTCTCGATGGTTTTCCACGGCTTTCTTTCTGATTTGTTCAGTGTCTTTTCTAATTCATTCCGTTTCTTTGAAATTCTCTTTCACATCGGCAGATATTTTGTTCATGATCTCTTCATGATTCTTCAATGAACTTGTCATATCCTCAATGTATTTCTGAGTTGTCTGAATGTCATTGGTTATCACTTGGACATGTGACGTCAAAGTTTCTCTAATCGCTTTGATCCCATCTTGAGTCTCCAGCTTAAGTGCATCCATCACTTCACTGATTACTACTGTCTTTATCTCGGTTGTCAACTCCTTGACTACACCTTCTTTTATTTCTCCTACTAAAAGTTCTTGGAATTGTTCGGTCAGATGTTGAATGACTTGAGTTGCCATATCACTGTTCTCTTTATGGACACGAATTTCCTAATTAACCATATCTTCTCTTACATTTCTAAGACCTCGTTCGATTCTATCGGCTAATGATTGAGCTCATTCGTCAGCATCACGAAATTTATTATCCATAGTACTCGCGTTCATAGCTAATGATGTTTCAAGTTCCTGAGTTTTCTCTAAAAGTTTAGGCATTTTACCCTCTAAAGAACTTTTTAATGAATCAGTGTTTTCTTTTAATTTATTTTCTTACGAAGTAGAATTTTCCTTTAATTTATTCTCTAAAGAAGCTCCTAAAGAGTCTGATTTTTCTCTGATTTTAGCTTTTAAATCCATTGTATTTTCTTTGATTTTATTTTCCATGGAAGTTAGTTTAGTCTCCGAAGAATCTGAATTTTCTTTTAACTTGTTTTCTAATGAATTTTCAAGATTTACTTTTAAAGAAGTAGTCAATCTATTTTCTAGGGAATCTGAGTTTTCAAGTAATGTTTCCCTTAAAGTTTCGGAATTTACTTTGAGTTTAGTTTCCATCTTAATGGTTTTCTCTATAATTTCTTCCATTTGCAGTTCTGTACATTCCTAGTTCTCCTCCAAACGATTTAAGATTTTTATTACCTCCTCCATAATTTTCACTCTGTATATTTGAGTTAGGGGTATAAATGTTGGCAGACACATAGTATTAGAACTATAACATGAATTATGCGTAGCTACTTGCAATTCTTGAAATAAAATGTGATATGCCCTAATGTCGATGAGATGGAAAACAAATTCACTACTCTCAATTAAATTTAAGCAACAATATCAAAAAAATGCAAGTTAAAAATATCCTCCACCTGGATTCTAATAAATTATGTATTTCCAGACTATCGAACGTATTCTACAAAATTTACTTGACACCCTAATGGATAAGCCATTGTATAAAAATAAAATCCACACTAACTATTAACCAAAGTTAATTTTAGTTTTTCCCAATAATTGGGTTTCCTATCAATTTATTTATCCATACCAGACATATTCTAAATCCCAAAATATCTATTTAAAAATCACAATTTAAATCGGCATACGATCGAACGAATCGAGCTCCACGTTCGAAGCCATTTCTCTCTTCTATCTTATTTTTACTGCCCGTTTAGACCGAAGTCCAACGACCACATATGCATTTCACCAAAAATCAGTCAGCACGAGAATCTACACATCCCAGGGCGCCATATGGGTTAAAGTCACAACAAAACACCATAAAAATTGCTTTACTGATTTTAGGCTCGACGCAACAATAAGAAAAGAAGGAGACTCTGAAAATAGCACAATTCGTAAAATATTCTCATTTTATTTAAATTTTAAAATTGACTTGAAATAATGCCACAATCGCATTATGGATGCATGACGAAACATACATTTATATGCACAAAATATACAGGGTTACCAACACATGGACACTTAATATTTGAACGAAAGACAAAATGTCAATCCTGTTGACTTTGTTCAAATTAAATTATTTACAGTCGTAGGTTTTTCAGGGCAAATTAAATTGTCCAGCCTGATTCCTAAATCATAAGCATTCACTTTTTGACATTAAATGGTTTCACTCGATGTAGAAAAATCACTTTGTTTTAAGTTTCAAATGTTTCAGAAATATCTATTACTTTTCAGAATAAATTTTCCAAAATTAGTTTCATTTATAAAGTCTTAACAATGGGTATAACACAATATCAACTTATATGGACATCTGAGCATGGATTCGAAGAACTTCGATATTAAACAGAAAATGTATTATGACATCTGTTCTCGATCCAAAATAATTATTCTGGGTGCATGACTCGATTATCAATTTATGGTCAGAAATTATTATTAACAAAACATCAATTCTTTAAATATTAATTTAACTATCCAATCATTCAAATATCCTTTGAAAAAATTATTTTGAAAATTGTTACAAAATTGGTAGCCAATACTATTATCCAAAGTTGCAATTCATTGACAGAATACGAAAATGTTAATCAATTCATTATTTTACATAATATTTATATTTTTAATAGGATCACAAATATCCTTTAAATGGTAGTGGCTGTTCATGAAATAACAGTATTAATTTATATAAAGCATCGGCCCATTCTACTTAAATGTGTCAAAAATCACATGATCATAATTAGCATTAGACAACGGTAAAGTCTCCTCATAATGAAATGTAAATGTTAATAACAAAATCCGGGTTAACAAGTACTAGGACATATTTATAGAACACGTGGATCTACTGAGAATTAATTATGATGTTTCCGTAAAATAACCCTTGGTTATAAATTCGTCGAAAGTTTGGCTTGTAACAATATTTTCATCTCCCAATATATTTGTCAAAGTCATCAAACCTACAATCCGGTTTATGCTCCATTTTATCATCATCATTCCTGCGACTTAATTGCACAATCAGAATGAACATTTAACTATTTCCACACACTATAATTACTTCCCAAATTATACATAATAATCAGGCCTTTGCTTGTTATTCAAACTGGAAGATTTAGAATCTAGAAAGCTCCTCAAAAGAGTTTACTGTAATTTAATCACCATATTAAACTTTAATTACTTCACATCGTGTCTATATCTGGTCAAACGTTCTAACAAAAGACGTTACTAAAAGAAAATTATTTATATAAACTCTAGTAAAACCCTGTTTTATACATTATATTTGTTTCCCGTATCATCACTTTCCGTATCTTCTACATGATTTGACTGCGTAATGCAAGTGTAAAATGCTTCCAATGAATTACTCTGTTAGTAGAATGTGGGCGTGCGTTTAACCACTAACCTTAGGAAAAACAAGTATCCGATATAGTAAAATGTTTTAAATATCCAATTTATAAATTTACACTACATGATAATTATGATTATTAGAGAATATAAATCATAATTATTATTATCTCAGAAAAATTGAAAAAAGAAATTATTATTATTATTAAATCATCATTATTATTATTATAATTAATAATACCACAACTGGATTTAATATTCATAAACTATTCGAGAAAGATCAAACTCGATTCCTTAAGCATGGAAAAATATCCATTCCTCTACTTAAATTTATTTTTAAATTTACAGTTACGACGGCTGATGACCGCGATTAGAAAAATCACAAAATCAAGTAAATGCTCGTGATGCTCGTCCATTGATTCAAATCATTGACTCATCATGTCTGAATGTAGAAAATACTCAGAACAAGGCTTCCCATGCCTCGCATAAATATTTGCAACAGCAAATTATCAATGAGAAAATTTTGTGTTGGTAAGACTGCAGAAAAATGAGAATTCCAGCTGACTAGGCATACAAATAATGCAAATTGTAAATTACAATCTTGTAGATATTGATGTCGAAGATAATCTGGTTAAAACCAGACCATTCCAGTCTTTAGTCCCCATTTGGACACGTACTTAAATTCTTGTATCGGCCTCCATTGTATAACCGCAATTTGTCTACCAAGACATAGCGGTAATCATATTCGTTGTCTGATAATCTTGATGAAAACTGTTCATATTGGCTGCTTCCACAGCTATAGTTAAATTCTTGACAGGGGTGAGATCTAATTGTCCCATGATGAAAAATACCGGATGTAACAAGACCCAACAGTGATGCATTCAGTACAGTTTAATACTCTGACAATCTTATTCAGCATCGGTAACAGCTCTGATGTTCAAGCCCAGGGTAGAGTTATGCACTCTCCCGACAACGCTAGGCACAGCTGGTTCCCTATGTCGGCTGAGTGAACTGAACCGTGCAAGACAGGTATTTGAAAAAGTACTGACGTATAATCTTGGTTGGTCATTTAGTTACCAAGACAAAAGCTTGCTTCTGGCAATTGGATATAACAATAATCCAATAAAAATATTTGCGGACTGTGGAAAATTTATAGACTAAGTCTATCATATGTCCGTTAGCAGTTTTATATTTACCAATGTTTCTGCCACAAAATGTCTGACACCAGAGTGATCACTGACAAAAAATCCTAAGTTCCCTGAACTAAATTTCAAACACTTTTGAAGTCACAGCAACCATGTACTGTTCCGTTGAATCGCACTAAGTCATAGCAACCATGTGCTAGTTATAGATATAACGTAGATTATAGCAACCATGTGCTCGTAGAAATGCTTCGTAGTAACAGCGATGAACTAGCAACTGAGTGCTGTGATGAAGTAGCATAATGAGCCCCGGTCCGCGGCCGTTTTATACTCTCCTGGCGGACTCCTGACGTCACTGCGAGATATCTCCTCAAACCTAAAACTTCTCATATCTCGGCTTCAGTTGTTTCGATTTTCTTCAAACATAGCACATTCGTCTTCCCTTTTCCGTGCCAGTAATGCGGCATTAGTCCCATGTTTCCAATCAATCGGGAAATATTTTATCAAAAAATAGCTTCGGATGTGACAACCTGCTACGTCACTTACCGTTCTGTAGGCTGCATAAAGCTTCGAATTCCTTCTTAGAACAATCGGAGTGCGCTATTCAAATCCTCCGCTCGGAACTTAGCATATGGGCCTGTGCTCTCAAATCTGGACAACTGGATTTGGGCACAGTATATTGTATAAACTGAATTATCTGTCCCAGTGTAGTTAATGTGTGTGTGCATATGTTTAGTTACATGTAGTCAAATGTGTTGTATACCGTGGGCATTAGCACCGTACACTTGCGAGTGTGTAATTCATAATATAAATTTAGGCTCTCATGGTAATTAGCTCAGTGTACTTAAGCGTGTTACATTATATATCCGTACACTTGCGAATGTTTAATACATAATATGAAGTTAGGCTATCATGGTAATTAGCTCAGTGTACTTAAGTGTGTTACCTATCATGGCCACGTATTCCCATTTACTTGACGGTGTTTTAAGATAAATATATACCAATTAATCACTCATTAATCCCGTTTTGGTAATAAACTTGGGAAATCATAGTCATCAGCCTTGTGTACTCAGATAATTAGTTGCATATTGTTAAGAGACTATAAAATACTTTAGGTCATATCAGTCATCCTGCCTAGAGAATTTAGTTAAATTTTAATTCATTTTAAAATATATTGACAGTGCTTTGTAACAGGTAAAAGCTATCTATATCATTATCAATCAATTAATATCATATTAAAATACCTATGAGTTAGGATCAAATAATTATCATCTACCATTAAACAATAGCAGGATAAAAAATTCCCCCAAATGCGGTTACAGTGATAATTCATTAGGCGAGTTTTGTGAAAGAGCTGGTATTGCCCTAGGAATAACCACAACTATTTGTCTAGAGTAAAAGTGTGAAACCAAAGATAAACCCGTACATGCTTGTTAATGTGTGAACTAAACACACGTCTTCCCTGTTTTGCCTCTCAATGCAGAGTGTACCTCATTTAAGCCCTCACATCAGTTTCTAAAATCCCTCACAAAGCCGGGGGCAAGCGCACTACCCTAACACCACGGGGCCGGCTAAACTGCTAACCAATACAGCATTTGTGTTCTATTTTCTCTCTTGTATCTTAGTTACTGCCGCTAAGAGTCAATGTGAACAATTTGTATACAAGCGGAAACAGATTAAAATACTGCAAAGTTATAACAGTGCATGTCGAACGTGATAGAGACAGCAGTTCAATCTTGTGAGGTTTCCAGGATATTTAATGAAATATTTCTGTCATTTATGTAAGAGCATTCAGGTTAAGGGGCATTTGTGTCATGAGCCCCCACCCCGTGTGATGAATACCAATGTTCTTACATCTTCTGCAGTTAGTCACCTACCGGTACATGTTGTTAAAATTTGGAACTCTAGGCGTCGCCTTTAATAATATTGTTGGTTTTGCTAAAGACCTAGTGTTGTCTTCCATGGATAAGCGAATCCTAATACAGGTGAGTGTTAAGAATTTTAAATAGTGTTGTTTGAGTCTTCAGTCTTTGACGGTTTTGATGCAGTACTCCATACCTCCCTGAGCTAATCGTTTCATCTCTACATAACTACCACAACCTACATTCAAGCAATCTACCCCTACAGTTCTTCTCATCGACCCTTCCTTCCAAAACCAAGCTTACTAATCCTGTGTTTCTCAGTATGTGTTCTACCAACCTATCTCTTGTCCTTTGTTAGAATATGCTAAGCAACTTAATAACCTGAGCTATTGTAATGGAAGTAAGAGTGTGTATACTTGTAATTGAGGTGAGGATTGGAGAGGAGGTTGCCGTGGTCTTAATTTAGGAAACATCCCAGCATTCACCTGAAGTACAAGTGGAAACCACTTAAAACAAATTCTGGGTGATTGAGGTGGGAATCAACCCTTCTCTTTTCACACAAGACTGAGTGTATCCCGTTCCAGCACTCAGGCCTGAATTAAATATATCATTAGTTGCTGTTGTTTCATTTGAGGGGACTTTGACATCGTGGTACTATAGGCCCGTGTACTTGGAGGAGTGTGGAATTTGTCTCATAAACTGTATGAATGTGATGGCTGTATTAGTGTGTTTATTTATAATTCTGATGCGGATTTAATACAGGCGGCCGAGGCCTTCAGTTAAGATATATACCAGCATTTGCCTGGAGTAGAAGTGGAAAATCCCAAAATAAAATATTTGCAGGATGGTTGAGGTAAAAGTCAAACCCACATCTTCCCAGTTTTGTCTCATAAGGCTGAGTGTACCCTATTGCAGCCCTCAAACCTGAATTAAATTTGTTAGCAGAGCCAGGAATCAAACCCTGACTTGATAGGTGACTGACAAGAATACTAGCCTTTACACCAAGAGATGTTTCATGAATATTAGTTGTTGATGTCGTCGTCGTTGTCACTGTTGTTGTTGTTGTTGTTGTTGATGTTGTTGATTCTTTAAGAGCCTTACAATATTGTGACCATGTAGCCCAGTATACTGTACTTTGGTGTGTGGTTTGTCTGAGTAATAAAATCGATAGATTTATCACATACATACACACACTCACAGTAGAGCTAGCTGCTGCTTTGACAGAATTTTAACGTAACACTTATTGCAAGCTACGGTGTATTCTTATCAAGCAATGTCGGGCAAGGCCTACTGTACATTGTAATCATTTTATATATACATCGCCGTGCGTGAGTTAAATAAATATAATAATGTCTGTGTCTGTTTGTACTTATAAATCATAATAATAATAATAATAATAATAATAATAATAATAATAATAATAATAATAATAATAATTATGTGTGTTTGCGTCTCCAGTCTTTGACTGGTTTAACACAGCTCTCCATGCCTCCTGTCCAGAGCTAATCGTTTCATCTCTACATAGCTACCACATCCTACATTGAAAACAATCAATTTAACATATTCTAACCTTGGTCTACCCCTTACAGTTCTTGTCCTCAACCCTTTCTTGCTTAACTGAGCTTGCTATTCCTAGCTTTCTTAGTATGTGTTATACCAACCTATCTCATTTTGTTAGAATATGGTCAAACACGTTGATGGCCTGTGCTCTTGTAATGGCTGTATTAGTGTGTGTACTTTTAATTTAGATGAGTATTGGAAGGAGGCGGCCGTGGCCAAAAGTTAAGATACTGTAAACCCCTGCATTTGCCTGGAGTAGAAGTGGCAAACCGCAGAAAAACTATCTTAGACTGACTGAGGTAGGAATCAAACCCACCTCTTCTTAGTTTTACCTCACAAGGCTGAGTGTACCCCATTCCTAACTTCAGCCCAGAATTAAATTACTTGGCAGAGCCAGGACTCAAACCCGGGCCTCCACAGTAACAGCCAAGAATGCTAGCCACTACACCAAGAGGTGAACAATATAAGGTTGGTCCTGATTTTACATGATCAATCAATAATTCCTAATAATAAATAGAATAATAATAATAATAATAATAATAATAATAAATATTCCATTTAGCAACTACACGGCCGAACTCTCCCTGTGACGTCATTCACGGTCTCAGGGCGTGGAAGCCATCTTGCGCATTAGCCCTTGCGCAAGCTATGTCTGTCACCTCCATAAGAATGACATAGGGCTGGTTGCGCGCGGCGGCCATCTTGCCTCTGTGCCAGGATCAGCTTATATTTCCTACTACAAACCATCCAAATTTTCAGGTTCCGGGACAGTTGCACCAGTCGAATTCCTGAGAGAAGACAAAGAATACTTTAAGGACTCGAAGATTTCTCGGAAAATGGGATATCCGGGTTATAGGTAAATTTTCAGATGGGCCAGCTTTGACTTGGTTCAGGGCGTTTAGATGTAATCTAAACAGTTATGAAGAATTTTCTCAAGCGTTACTAAGAAAATTGTGGTCACCTGAGACACTACAGCAAGTGAGAGCAGAACTCTACTTAAAACGCTACTCCACTTCTCAACCAACCATATATTCTACGTATATTGCTGGGCAGTTGTCTAAGTTACAGCATTTAGAACCACTCATGCCTGATAATGAGTTGATTACAGCACTCATCAGACAATTTCCTACTGAAGCGCAAAGAATCTTAATCGCAGCCGACATATACAATATGGAAGAGTTGGATGAGGTTTTACAGAAATTAGATCATTGTAACGACCAGTTTTTCACCAAAACGGTGGAAGGAATGAGAATCATACTCTTTACACAGTTATGGCTGATCGTTATCCTCAGACATCTTCGCATGGAAAGCAGGAAGAGAAAACACCGAGTGACGATCAAGAAAAGCGAGGATATGGTAAATATAATGACAGGGCGTATCAGAACAAACCGTATATGAGACCTAATGGATCCGACAACCGCTGGAATCGATGGAGGAAACCTGGATGCAACAGAAGGCAGTACCAGGAAAAAAAGGTAATTTGGCAGAAATAACCAAAATATCCAGAGGAACGAGAATTCCGGACAATCGAACGAGAAATTTAAACAGCAGGCAAGACAAAACTTGGAGGAACGACACGAGGAGACCAAACGATATTTTGATAAGTTGAAGCAGAATGAACCGTGTACATTGGGTTTGCAGCAGGCCAAAGATCAAACTAAAGAAACGAAGAGAACTCAATTTGACCAACAGACGAAGAACTCAATACTTTTCGTGAAACAAAGCAAGGAACGAAGAGGTAGAGAGAAACGAAGAATGTAATATCGAGAGAATATATTCAAAATATGCCCGCATATTTTAAGGACCATTTCGAATCGAGGAGAGTTTCGAAAATGGAAGCTACAAAATAGCAGATCTACGAACTGGTAACATCGTGGGAACTTTTAACGTGGCTAGCTTAAAAGTGTACTATTCAAGGGCCAGATAATAACGTGATATTTTAAGCTTGGAACAGAGAAAAAAAATCCATTTTTAGCCTATTTTCAATTTTGAAAAAATAGGCTTATGAGATCACCTTTTGTCCGTGTGTGTGTGCGTGCGTGTGTGTGTGTGTGTGTGTGTGTGCGTGTGTTTGTGATTCGTGTGTGTGTCCCCCCTTAATAAATTCTAAACGGCTGGAGCGATTTCAATGACACTCAGAAAGTTCATAGCACTATTCCCGGCGACCTCGACCGTGCCCTTCAAATTTTGTTACGACTCACCAATTCAACATGGCGGCTGTGCGAAATATTTCACCAGAATTCATTATATCCGAAACTATTACCGATATTACCCTGACATTTTCTATGGTGATAGAGGGAACTACTATAAGTTCACTTATGTGACTTTTTAAAACCTGGTAACAACAAAACCAACATGGCGGCCAAGCGAATTTGCGACTTTTAATAGACGTTTCTCGCAATTTGACCAACCAAACGCAATGAAACTTGGTACAGTATATGTTTATATACATTGTAATGCACCGACATCTAACTTCGTTCAATTGATTACATAATCACAAGATGGCGGATGTGCGAAATATTTCACCGGCATTCTATATCTCTGAAACTATTAGCGGTAAAACCCTGAAATTTTGTACGGAGATAAAGGGCACTACTGGAAGTCCATCTATAAGACTTTCAAAAACCGGTTAACTACAAAACGAACATGGCGGCCATGCGAATTTGAAAATTTTAAATAGACCTTTCTCGCGATTTAATGTTCCAAGCGCATTGAAATCTGGCACAGGAAATATTTATACACATTGTAATCCACTGGTATCTAATTTAGTTCAATTGTTTACATAACCTCAAGATGGCGGCAGTGCGTATTTTAAAATAAAGATTTTATTTATTGTGATGAAGTCATGCGATCGAAGTGAAAGTTTGAATAATGAACCTACGCAATAATTTTCCTTTAATGGTACATGACTCTATGGCCTATACATTTAACAATCCAACATGGCGACCATCCGAAATATTTAGACGATACTGAATATCTACGAATCTATTTTAGCAATCAAACTGCATTTTTTAATGTTCATAGGGGCTATGAACTTATGTTCACCTATAGGACTTTAAATAACCTGGTGATCACAAATCCAACATGGCGGTGACGCGAATTATAAATATTCACATGGACGTTTCTCGCAATTTAACCATCCGCGTGCAGTGAAACTTGGTACAGTAAATCCTTATACGAATGTTAATCCACTGGCATCTAATTTATTTCAATTGTTTCCATAACCTCAAGATGGCAGCTGTGAAAAATTTTAAACTCTCCTTGTTTTTTCTTGTGTCCTAACTATGCGATTGAAGTTTGAGTACTACACGTTCACAATAATCTGCATGCAACAGTACATAACTCTAGGACCTACATATATAAAATCCAACATGGCGACCATCCGAAATATTTAGTCGGTTCTCAATATCTACGAATCTATTACAGCAATCAAACTGAAATTGTGTATGTTGATAGTGGCAATTAACATAAGTAGGATATATGAAAATAGGCTGTATAGTTCTTCACGGAACTACTTGTTTTCTATGTGAGGGTGGATGCGTCCTTATTCACATGCTGATATTTTGGGTCTAAGGCACATTTCTGCGAAGGCGGCAAATTCTGAATACCGCGCGACTTTGTTCCAGAAGGTGATGGAAACTATCAGCGAGGCTTGGTGACGTAGGCTGCGACAAATTGTGGTAATATTAATTTTTGTTTTTGTCTGATATTTTGTGAATTGGGAAGTTTGTCAAATTACTGGCACTAAGAAAAGGAGAAGAATGCACCATCCCGAAAGAAAATCGGTTCATTAGGAGCCGAGATATTGGCAATTATGTGTTTAAGATTATTCCCGCTGTGAAGTAACGTCCTTGCGACGTGCGAGTGGCGTGGAACTCTCTCGAAGCCCTGAGGGGGTATAAATAGGCAGCTCAGTGGAGCTGAGACATCAATCATATTCCGTGCACCGTCACGGAAGTATCTACGTCAATCACATTCCGTGCATGGTCACGGAAGCATCTACGTCACTACGTGCATCGTCACGCCACAATCTTTGTTATTTAGTGTAAATCAGTTATTCTACGCGGAAGTTCCGGAATTTATAGTCAGTGTTATCACTGGACGAATTTATGGTCAAGTGATAGAATATTTTCGCGATGCGAGGAACTTAGAACATTTTTGTGAAGCGACTTTGAGTGTTAGGATTTCTGTACAGATGACACTTAGTAAAATTTTCCATCATTATTGGACATATGGTAGACTTTGTCTACAAGCCACATTTTACTGATTGGAACTTATTCGTTTCCAAATTATCAGTGACGAGCTTCAGTCTCGGTAGATTACAAGATCAGCCACGACCACATTACAATATTCTACGGATACCAGTCTTGCTTTTTGATCAGATCAAACTAGACGATGATTGGAGATGCATATCTCAAAACTATTTAGGAGCTTAGAGGGGCCCATCTTTACGGATGTGTGCTGGGGATTGCCCATTACCCGAACACAGGACTTAGCCGACGATGGGGCCAGCCGTGTCTAACGCGTGTCTGGAATGTGACTAACCTTACCCGCTAGTTTATCTTATGGTAGGCAACTACGGATCTGAATCATTTGCCTTACTATTATAAGAGTATCAACTAAATTGAATAGGTCACAGCTGTATCAGAGCTACAACTGTACCATAAATCCTAAGGATCGACCCCCTATTTTTCAAATAGCACCAGCTGTGATGGCATTAATCAGGAACAGTTCAGTACGAGTGTATTTTGAATCAGCTATAGGACTAGGAGTCATGAGTTACTAAGAAATTTGATGGTAGGCATGGAAGCGGATACGAGGATTTACGTACGAGTCCGATGGGACGGACGAATAGGGATACTTCTTGAAGCGGAACTTTAATGGAACCGGCCAGGAGGCCTGCCTCTACAAGAACTTCGACAATGTACGCTACATTTATAATTTTCATAGCTTATGGTATTTGGAAATTTTCATTTTGAAGGATTATCAACACACAAAATTATTTTCAGTTTGCAAACCATATTAAAATGTTATAGTGTTCAGGAACGCTAGTTATGCGATTCAAGTCTATGGACAGCTTCAGGAACACTTTATTCTGATTTTTAAATTTTTGTCATCACGGTCATCAGCCGTAAGATGGACATATTCTCTTATCCACGGATTCGAGCTTGTTTATTTTCAATTAGTTTTCGTCCATAAATTCCAGTTTGGGATTTGACAATAGTAATAATAATAATAAAATTTTAATAATAATAATAATAATAATAAGCACATTTTTCTGTTTTGAAATAATAATATTTTGGGAGTCATGATTGTAATATTTATGTTTTATAATTGTTTCAATAAGAGTTTAGGAAGTTTGGAACGACTTAATTTGAATTTGGGGATTTATTATCCTATGGTTAGTGGTCTTATGCACGCCATTATCTTGCAAAGATATAATGATTTTTTTCTAAGCGTTTCATAATTGCGTTATTGGATTGGAATGTTTTATGACGTGGAAGGCCATCGAGTGATTACAGAAAGCCTGTATCAAACAGCGTATTCTCGAGTTTATATAATTATGAACAAATATGGTAACGGCACAATATGACAAATTTTGAACAGGGTAGACACGATATAAAAATAATGTGGATTGCTGTGATGGTGAAATTGGTATAAATGAAGTTTCGTGTTTGAAACAGGCTGTGGCTTGTTAAAAAAGTAATGAATAATAATATTTAATAAAAGAATATGTTGAAGTTAGAAACGAATGTGTATCATTCAGTCGTGAGTTAAAATCACGAATATATATGGTGTTATGTGTAGTATCAACCATGATGATGGTTAGATAACTTATTAAAAATATATTGAAAAAAAAGGTATAATAACTATAAATAACAAGAAGTTACGTGACGAACTAAAGAGCCTACTTTTCCTAATATTTAAGTTTCATGCCAATGATTAATCTATATGGATCTATCTAGAATAATGACGAAATTAAGGTGGTAATATCGAAATTTCTGATTAGTTCGAAATACTGTATACCTGGAATAATGTAGCCTAATAGAAAACTACAATTGGCAGCCCTGGTGACTGAATATATTCTTAGATCCATCTCTTAAAGTACAGAATACAAAATTTGGTTGAAGTCCAATGGATAGCATGGACGTTACATGCAGTTTAACATTGGATCTAACAGCGCGCGTAAAATCATGTTGGCAACAATGACATACATGTATTGGTCAGAAATAATCTGAAATAATATGATATATTGTTGTGTCAATTTTGAATGAAATTCATTAGTTAGTATAGAAGTTACGTGCATTTTAAAATTGGACCTATCAGCAGGCTTAGAATCATTTTGGCAGCACTGGCGTAGGCCTATATTAGTTACTCCAAATTAATCTAGAATGCCAGGTACTATACGTGTGCAAAGTTTAGAGCTATTGGCTTGCATATTTTCTGATGTATTGATATTAGGGTAACAAAAATAGAGACAGTATTTATTAACAGTTGGCAGCCCTGGTTACTGTTAAGAAACGGCATAGTCATATCTGTTATGGTACACATAGCACACACGAAATTTGGTTGAAATCCAAATGATAGTATAGAAGTTACATGTATTTAAAGTTGGACCTCTCAGCAGGCTTAGAATCATGTTGGTAGCACTGACGTTTATAAGTTACTCCAAATTAATATAGAATGTCAGGTACTATACGTGTGCATAGTTTAAAGCTGTCGGCTTGCATACTTTCTGATATATTGGTATTTGGATAAAAACAAATTGAGAGCATTTATTATCTGTTTATGTACACATAGCACATACGAAATTTGGTTGAAATCCAATTGAAAGTGTCGATGTTATATGCATTTAAAATTTGGACCTATCAGCAGGCTTATAATCATTTTGGCAACACTGCCATGTATGACCTCCTGGAAATTAAACTGCAATATTTTTATCTATACGTGTGTCAAGTTTAAAATAGCTCCCATTCATACCTTCTATGATATCCAACATGGATCTCAAATTTCAATTGCGATTTTCAGCAGTTGGTAACACTGTCATCATTTTCAACTATGGCCGTGAGATATTCAGGTATAGATCTTTACTCTTACCAAATTTTGTTTCGATTGCTGCAGCCGTTTAGGAGTTGATAGACAGACAGACAGAATGACAGACAGACAGACACACATTTGCCCGATCTCATAAGTCTACTTTTTCCTCATTTTTACAAAATGTGAAAATTAGGCTAAAAATCTTGTGAAGTGAAGAACCAAATTATTATTTAATGCAGCCATCACAGATAAATTTCAGTTGAGATTTTCTCTTGTCTCACATAAATTACCCTCTTATTTGTCAAACCGTTTTGGCTTTAAACACAAACTTAGTTTTGACGATGCCTTACCGTGGTCGATATAAATAAAATCCAAGAGGATTGAACGCATAAATAAAATGGGCATAGGCTAACATTAATATTGACTGAATTGATAAATGACCAGCTATATTTTTGTTTTGAACTGTTCCATAACTGAATAAATGATTAAGATTTTGTGCAAGTGGAATGTTTCGAATTTATATAAAATATAAATAATTCATAAATAATTATAATAATTTTGTTGCTTAATGTTGTATGGGGTAAATATTAATAGATTGATCTTGTCAACGTTGTGAGAATCAAGATAGACAAATATCATAAATGTTTGAATTTATGATGAATATAAATGATTTGGTTAGTTGTTTAATTATTGGATAAACATGATCCATAATTTAAATAAATGGTCTTTTGGATCATATATTTATTTATTGAGTGAAAATTTCGGATCAAGAACAGATGATCAAATACATTTTCATACGATCATAGTTGTTTGAATCCTTGTTTGAAGTCAGATTGATGAACAGTAATATTTGCTCATATGTCCGACAAATATTTAAGATTCTTTCAGTAACTCAAGGAAATGTTAAATCAAACACAGTTTTGGACAGTGAATTTATGAATTTTGGAAAGTGAAATAATTTATCAACGAGTGAAATAGTTTAGTTAACTGATGTACATAGTCAAAGTAGGCACCAGGATGGATGATTCATTTTGCCCTGAATGACCTACAATTGTAAATATCACTCACATTTAGGAACGATGCCAATGGACTGATAATTTTGGCAATCGATCATTTACCAAGTGCTTTTTCGAGTGTGTTGAAAATTCTATTCTTGTGTGTTTGTGTATGAGAATTTTTTTCATGCATTACAGTGCTAATTTTGCATCTTAAATTTTAATGAAACATTTTTAAATTATAAATAAAATTAGATTTTTAGAAATTGTGGTATTTTCATTTCTCCTTTCCATCATTATTGTTGCATCAAACCGAGAATCAGTGAAGCAAGTTAGTTTATTATTTTTGTACTTTTTTCACCCGGTTGGCGCCCTGAGATCTTTTGAGTCTAGTGCTAACTGATTTTCGGTAACATGCATGTGGTCGTTGGACTTTGGTCTAAACGGGCACAATATGTCGTGCGACTTGCGGTCTATTTCCTGTTACACATAGCACATACGAAATTTGGTTGAAATCCAACTGATAGCGTAGAAGTTACATGTATTTAAAAATTGGCTTTGAATCATGTTGGTAGAACTGATGTATATAAGTTACTCCAAATTAATCTAAAATGTCAGATACTATATGAGCACATAGTTTAAAGCTGTCGCCTTGTATACTTTCTGATATATTGGTATATGGATAAAATATATTATTAACAGTTGGCAGTCCTGGTGGCTCTTAAGAATACGCTCAGTCATATATCTTTATGCGCACATATTACATACAAAATTTACCGACAGTAGTGGCTACGCTGGCTAAAGCGCAGCATTAGGTCATGGGGCCAAGCTCTCTGCTGACTCGGTAGACGCGTGGGTTCGAGCCCCACCGTCGGCCGTCCTTGAAATGGTTTTCCGTGGTTTCCCATTTTCAACACCAGGCAAATGCTGGGACGGTACCTTCTGACAGGCCACGGCCGCTTCCTTCCACATCCTTGCCCAGTTTCATTCATCATCATTCATTTCATCTCTCATTAACTCCTCTCAAGAGGTTGGCGTCAGGAAGGGCATTCGGCCGTAAAAACCATCGCCACAAAGACTTCCATCGCATCTCATCCCCGACCCCGTTGGAAAACGGGAATAATAAGGGGTAGACATACATTACATACACAATTTGGTTGAAATCCAATTGATATTGTACAAGTTATATGCATTTAAACAATGGACCTATCAGAAGGCTTAAAATTATTTTTGGAACAGTTTCATGTATGGCCTCCTGAAAATTAAACTGAAGTATGATTATCTCCATGTGTGCCAATTTTGGAATAGCTCCCATGCATACTTTCCAAGATATCCAACATGGAGCTCAAATTTCTAGTGCGTTTTTTTAGCAATTGGTAGCACTGACATCATTTTCAAATATGAGCTTGAGATATTCCCATATACATCTTTACTCATGCTAAATTTGGTTTCGATTGCTGCAGCCGTTTAGGAGTTGATAGGGGGGGGGGGTCACACACACAGCCAGACAGACAGCCAGACAGATGGACGGACAGACAGACAGACAGACAGACAGACAGACAGACAGACAGAAGGACAGACAGACACACCTTTTCCCGGCTCGTTGTCATAAGTCTACTTTTTTCTCTTTTTTGCAAAATATGAAAAGTAGGCTAAAAAATACAAAATGTAACCGTAGTAGTGACTAACAGTTCAGGATGTCCGTTTCATATCGTTCTTGTCCGTGCCATCCGGTTAGGTCACAATGGCCGTTATTGTTTGCTCGTGTATCCATATATTTCCGTAACTTCGTAAGTTTATATCCTTTTAAGAATGTACTGAACAAATAATACATAATATTTAGTATCAAACGGTTTATAAACTAAAAGGAGGGAAGTTTTTGATGTGTAACATCTTTCCGCTCGGTTGCTGGATTTATTTATTTAGTGCCGGGAGTGGATATTTTTGTGGGAGGTATTTCGAAAAAAGGGACGGAAGTGTGATTGACGGAAAAGTGTAACAGGAAACAATGAACGCTCGCGCTGGCGGAGATTAGTATCACGACCTACTATCGCATAGGGTTTACTCCAATATTTGGAGGCCCCATTACAGCTATTCCAACAATAAATCATCTTCAAGTTGTCGTTCTTTGGTGAGAAAATATTCATTACGTTATATCATATTTGCTGAAAACAATTATGATTTATTAAGAGTCTGTTTTTCAATCTCTGGATAAAAGTGATGGGCATCTACTCCCCGAGTAACGTATTTTTCAATACAAAGTTATGCGAACTTTGGTGTCAACTGATTGATCACAAACCACATGGTCCAAGTCTTCGTATCAGTATTTAAATGATGATATGCTTTAATATAGAACATTGTAACTAGTCGGCAATGCCGATATCATGTTTCTGCACAATGGCTATTCAGATATTAACCCACATTGCACGGGAACTGGGCTGGTCTTTCATGGCGATACGTGAAAATAAATAACCGTCATGTAATCTTAATATCTGTGGTTGTATTAGATGCGATGATAACTTCTTGATCTGCAAATCATGAGGTCTCAGGTTCGAACATCAGTCCCGGCAATTATTTTTGCTACCAGATTATCGATTTAAACGATATTTATCATAACATTATGCGTCATTTTAACAGAATCTAAATTAAATTACGATTTATATAACTTTTAAGAGCGTTAAAAATCCCTCAGTATGCCTTGCTCCGGAGGGGAAGTAAAGCCGGCGGTCCCATGTCATAGATTTATGGCAAGTTAAAGAACCTTCCACTAATTACATCTGTGTCAAGCAAAATTAGAGGTTAAACAACGCTCTTAGTTTCCTACGTTCGTCGCCAGTAGCCAACTGCGGTGGCGTCTAGTAGCCAAGTTCTGAACTAGTAGTTGTTGACGGTGGCGTTTGGCGGCAAAAGTAGGAACTACTTGAAATTCAATGTCTGCAGTCTTTAATTGAATTAAAAACAGATAACACACACTAATACAGACATCACAATTAACATCGGTTATCAGACAGTTTCTACACACACCCAAAGTACACGGGGCTACATGACCGCGTTGTCGCAACCCCTAAACTTAGGAGCCAACCAGCCTATATAACATTTATTACAATATTTTGTACTAAGCAGGAGTTGGGAAATTTGATTGTATTGAACATTATTTCTAGTAGTATATACTGTCCCCGCGCCAGCTCTAAGGACGTGGGGTACGAGGTAAGGGGAAGGTAAGGGGAGCGGGAACAATGAGTGAGCGAGGGAATTTCCGGGCCATGCTCATGCTTAGTATAGTCCAGTGCTACGTCATCACTGGCTTACTCACTCCACTCCACATTCCTGCCAGGTTTTCAGAGCTGGCGCGGGGACAGTACAGTAGATAGGCTAGAGACTATGGTTTCATTCCTCCTCTTAATTTACAGTATAATATGTGATGTTTGTTGAAACAAGTGTGCCAGTAGCATATCTCCAATTCATTCTATACATTCATCATACTACCAGTATGGAAACGAAGCGTAAATTAACATTTTAAGAATGTCCAAGCTATGTAGTATACGAGTAGGATAACATGTCAGATGACTTCGTTTCATCTCAATTTCATAGTAGGATAACATGTCCGATGTTACACATCATATGCGACTACTGTAAGGCTCGTATCTTTTTTTGTTTTACGTGACCGTTAATCATGCGATCATGAGTCACGGGACCTCCTTTTTAGCCTACTTTCGATTTTTGCAAAAAATGAAAGTAGACTTATGAGACCAACACAGGGCGAAAAAAGTGTGTCTGTCTGTGTGTGTGTGTGTGTGTGTATGTGTGTGTGTGAGTGTGTGTGTGTGAGTGTGTGTACTCTGAATGTCTGTCCCCGCCCCCTATCAATTCAAACACGGTGACGCGAATTGAACGAACTTTGGTACAAAGGTAGCACTAGCAAAGGACACCTCAGTGCCATGTTTTATATCGCCGCCATCTTGACGGAAACGTAATGGCGACCACACAAATGTTCAAAGCTTAAATCAAATTACGACTAACCTAATCATCCGATCTATACCAAATTTTGCAACAACATACCTTTATGGGGGGAGCATCCTTTGACCAATCTAATAGGTCATCAGCTTAATAGTTTGCGGATGGCGGCCATCTTTGAGTGAAAATCGATTCCTCCTATTAATTCGAACACGGTGAATCCGAATGGAACGAAATTTGGTACAGAGGTAGCACTAGCAAAGGGCATCTCAGTGCCATGTTTTATATCGCCGCCATCTTGACGGAAACGTAATGGCGACCACACAAATGTTCAAAGCTTAAATCAAATTACGACTAACCTAATCATCCGATCTCTACCAAATTTTGCAACAACATACCTTTATGGGGGAGCATCCTTTGACCAGTCTAATAGGTCATCAGCTTAATAGTTTGCGGATGGCGGCCATCTTTGAGTGAAAATCGATTCCCCCTATTAATTCGAACACGGTGAATCCGAATGGAACGAAATTTGGTACAGAGGTAGCACTAGCAAAGGGCACCTCAGTGTCATGTTTTATATCGCCGCCATCTTGACGGAAACGTAATGACGGCCACACATATGTTCAAAGCTTAAATCGAATTACCATTAACCTAATCATCCGATCTCTACCAAATTTTGCAACAACATACCTTTATGGAGGGAGCATCCCTTAGCCAAACTAATAGGTAATTAGCCTAATATTTTGCGGATGGCGGCCATCTTTGTGTGAAAATAGATTCCCCCTATCAATTGGAACACGGTGAAACCGAATGGAACGAAATTTGGTACAGAGGTAGCACTAGCAAAGGGCACCTCAGTGTCATGTTTTATATCACCGCCATCTTGACGGAAACGTAATCGCGGCCACCCAAATATTAAAAGCTAAAATGTAATTATGACCAACATAATAATCTAGTCTCTACCAAATTTTGCAACAACATATCTTTATGTGGGAAGCATATTTTGACCTAACTGCAAGATCATCAGCCCAATAATTTTCAGATGGTGGCCAAGTATGTGTGCAAATCGATTCCCCCTATCAATTCAAACACGGTGAAACCGAATTGAACGAAATTTGGTACAGAGGTAGCACTAGTAAAGGGCACCTCAGTGTCATGTTTTATATCGCCGCCATCTTGACGGAAACGGAATGACGGCCACCCAAATGTCAAAAGCTTAAATCAAATTATGACCATCCTAATAATTTGATCTCTATCAGATTTTGCAACAACATGCCTTTTTGTGGAAAGCATCTTATGACTGACTACAAGGTCATCAGCCCAATAGTTTGCAAATAGCGGCCATGCATGTGTGCAAATCCATTCCCCATATCAATTCAAACACGGTGAAACCGAATTGAATGAAATTTTTTACAGAGGTAGCACTAGCAAAGGGCACCTCATATTCATGTTTAATATCCCTATAGCACGTTGTATTTCAACAAGCTACTACAACCAACATTCAATTATACTCCTTGAAAAGGACAAAGAGTTATAACAATACCCATGCATTTAGGAGAAAGTAGGCTATATGTTCTTTACTTAACATCTTGTTTTTACGTGGGATCCGAACCACAGGACATGGCATTTCACTTCGGAATCAAATGGTTTGTAGTAACGGCAGAAAAATCTAATGAAATCGTTGATTACAAGTCGAAAAGGAAATATCATGGAGTTATACTAAACCAGTTGATAACCAAGTACTAGCGTATGGCATTTGTGGCGTAGTGATAGCGACCAGGACTTATGGTTTGAGGGTTCGTTGATCAAATCCCAGTAGGTTCATTTTTAGCCTACTTTCGATTTTTGCAAAAAATGAAAGTAGACTTATGAGATCACTACAGGGCGAAAAAAGTGTGTCTGTCTGTGTGTGTGTATGTGTGTGTGTGAGTCTGTGTGTGTGTGTGTGAGTGTGTGTACTCTGAATGTCTGTCCCCCCCTATCAATTCGAACACGGTGAAACCGAATTGAACGAAATTTGGTACAGAGGTAGCACTGGCAAAGGGCACCTCAGTGTGATGTTTTATATCGCCGCCATCATTACCAGAACTTAATGGCGGCCACTCAAATGGTCAAAACGTTATAATGCATTACAACCAAACTTATAATCGGATCTGTACCAAATTTGGTAACAACGTTCCTTCATATGAGGCGCGTCTTGTGCCCAAACTACGTGGTCATCAACCGTACCATTTCAGAATGGCGGCCGTGTGAATTATGCAAACTTTATAATCCTTAACATGGGACCCACCAGTTCCGACTATCGAACCAAGAATCGTTTAATCTGTTTGAAACGACGTGGCCCGTTTGAAATTAAAAGTTTATATTTTAATATTATAGTCTAGAAGTGATTTTAAAAAAGCTGAGTCGTCTCGGTTATTTGACAAGATGGCAGCTGATCTCTCGTTCTGACCTATATTTTATTAATTTCAGTATGTTGCATGCAATATAGGCTAGTGGTAACAAATATATGAACTTTCTATGAAATGAACTCGGTTTAAAATATACTCCAGTAAAGAAATCGTTTAGTCCAAGTCATGATTTGCTATAACGTGGTATATGTATTGGTTCCTAACGATCTATTAGAGTCTGCACGATTGGCTGCGTGGTCAGCGCGTTAGGCTTTCACCAGGCTGGCCGTGGTTCAAATCCTATCAGAGTTGGACTTTTTTTCTTGATTTTTTTTATATTTATTATTTCTTGAGTACTGAGACGTTATAAAATAAAGCATTATATGGTGCATTTTGAAATGGAAAATATATATTTAATTAAAACAACATTCACCACCGGAGTGACATCTAAGAGTAATTACTTGAACTATGTTATTGGTAACCACAGCCTTCTAGATACGAGCTATGCTCTCTACTGGCCAGTTAGTGAACCCATGTCTACAGTATAATCAGGACCTTCTATAATACCGGACCTGACACTAGCGGCGGGACAGATGAAAGACGGCTGTCGCTGTTGGTGATTACATGCTTTGTTTATAAGTTGAGTTGTTTTGTTTACGATGTGATAGGGGTGTGAATTTCGGTTAGCAATTGTCTCCTTTGATTATCTGTGCTTATTGATTATTGCTTAATGATATTACACGTTCGTGGAAGTAAATGTCTGCATTAGTGCTTCATAAATACGAGATACCGGTGACTTCTTTTACGCTTGTGATACCATCAATTCTAGTGCCAATCAGAGGGTAAGTTTGGCCTATATATTATTCTGTTTAGGGTTTAAAAATTATTAGTAATGGTAATTCATTATGAGCAAGCATAGTAATAATTAACGCATTCCAATTTAAGGCCTAAGAAGATCTGAAAATTGATTACCGTACGTATGAACATAACCTACTTTTTAAATTGTCTGAGCCGTGTCCGTAGATTTACTGGCACGTTAAAAATCCCCCTCGGGGCAAAATTCCGGCACCCCGGCGTTTCTAAAAGCCAGGGTAGTTAAAAGGGACGTAAAACCAATAACATTATTATTATTATTATTAAATTGTCTGCAGTGTTCTCTCATCCAATTATACGCCTGCTAGCTCAAGGATATCAATCTTATCACGTACTTGGTGTGGATCCCGTTTTAATAAACTACCAGTAGGCTTACTCATGCATAGGCTATGCTAAAATTATGGTGATATGCCTTGAAACTGTTGTGTGACTGGATGCAAATCCAATTATTATAAAGATAAGCCATTGGTGCCTATTTTCTAAATTCCTATCAGGGGAATTCAACACACACCCAACTTCACGGAGCTGATGACCAAGAAGTCACAAGCCCATAAAATGAATTAACAGCAGACAAAATCACGTCATGATGTTAGTTTTTATGTTGGGTTGGATTCTGACACACGTCATGCGTTTGACAGAGTGCTATTTAATCTCATGAATAGGAATGAATGAATACGACTAGCCTACTTGTTGACGGATTTTCAGAAAGCAGTCGTGACCTTATGATAGGAATTACCCAGGCATTTATCTTCAGTATGTGTGGGACCCCTTGGTAAACCACTTGCTGGGTGGCTACGCGGAGAATCGAACCCAACATTTACCGCTTTACCTCAAAGGCTGTGTGTACCCCGTTCTTACCCTTAGACTAGAATTAAGATTTTTTGACAGTCAGGAATCAAACTTGGACCCCAGAAGTGATAACCAAGAACTACACCACCTGGTTGGTCTGTTAGGTAGTCAGCCCGAAGGCTGGTTGGATCCTCAAAAGGCACTGCCATTAGGTTATGTGGGTAGATACCCACAAAAACCCAAGGCAGAGCTATATTGAGGCGTACTAAGCAAGAAGAGGAGTGAGGTAGATTATCATTGCTTTCCTCATTGAGTCAGTATAGCAGTACTAACCCTATGAGTAGAACCTTTCACAGCATCCACAGGCACTTACTGTGCCCTGAATGTCATTACTAAACACCACCCATACCTCAGTAGCTTCCATATAATCACAGCCAAGAGTGAGACTGAGACATCGGTGATACTCTAGCCTGTGCCAACACACACTGACTGTGCCCTGAAAGTCATTACTAAGCACTACCCATATCTCAGTAGCTTCCATACAATCACAGCCATGAGTGAGACTGAGACATTGGTGATACTCTAGCCTGTGCCAACAGACACTGACTGTGCCCTGAATGTCATTACTAAGCACCACCCATACCTCAGTAGTTTCCGTATAATCACAGTCAAGAGTGAGACTGAGACATCGGTGAAAAGCCTCATTTTACTCTAGCCTGTGCCAACAGAAAAATGCAAATGTACTGCATTCATCAAGAGATGGCAAACAGGCCCAGAATAAGAGGTAACTTACTAAAAAGAGATTGAAATTCCTACAGGAACATATACAACTCCCCCCAGGGGCTCACATCTAGTGGGACGTGGGTTGGCGACCACGGGGCCCCAGCTGAGTCCGGCATTGCTTCCACTTACTTTTGCCGGGCTCCTCTCCGTCTTCTTTCCTGTCGACTTCACTTGGTCAACTCTTGCTCTCTCCCGACCCCGACGGTATTAAGGTATCCGCGGCCTAGGGAGTCTCTTCTTTTCCGCCTTAATTGGCTCTTATCTCATCTTTTCTGATACCCTCCTTCTCTGAGGGTCAGCCTTCTTTTTCTCTTCCTGTTATCTCCTGCCTTCTGCTCAAGGCCCTCACGGAGGTAGGGTGTATGTAGCCCCACCACTTCTGGTGCACTCTAGATATTGCTACACCCTCAGGGGATCACGGCTGGTGAGTTCGAGAGTTGGCGACCCCGAGGGATTTCTGAGCTGGGTCCGGTTTTCCCTCTTTTATCCATTACCTGTGGGGCGGACCCTCTCTCTTTCACTTTCCTATCTGCCTTTTATGGCTCTCCTTCCTTCCAAGTCCCTCAATCCGCATTCCTTGAGGGTCGAGGGCATTTCTTTTCCTCCTGTCCTTTATTTGCCTTGTTCTCCTTTTGTTTTCCATTTCTTCTTCTAGCACAGTATATAAGTTAGTAGTTAGTTTTAGTTATAGTTTCCATTTCATTATCAGCTTCACCATCACCCAAACCATTAAGGGACGATAACCTAAATGTTAGGCCCCTTAAGACAACAATTATCATGAACATCATTGTTTACAACTTTCCCTGTTCACTCAGCCAAGATTTTCTACAGATCTCTCCTGTGGGCCTCAACATTATTTTATTTTATTCCTTTCCTGATGGAACTCCGGTAGTACCTTATTTTAACTCCCGGGGCACCTCCCCATGCCTGTCCCTTACACAGCTACACACACTACTACAATAATTACGTAATTGAAGGAATTCAACCCAAACCCAACTGCACGGGGCTGATGACCAAGATATCCCAAGCCCATAAAATGGATTAACAGCAGACAAAATCACGTCATGATGTTATTTTGTGTTGTGTTGGATTCTGACCCACGTCATGCGTTTGAGGTCCGACCACCAACTACGGCGGCCATCTTGGATTGCAGTGTCAGGTCCGGTAGTATAGAAGGTCCTGGTATAATTGCGAAGGTTATTATTTTTGCCGATAGAGGGTACACATCCCCAAGATCAGGCGCGATTATCACGGCATCATCAAGCAGTACCGGTACATTGCCTACGTCACAGAAGGGTTTGGTTTACGCGCCATGGCCTGTCTTTCTCGTTAGCCGGGCGCGATTACAAATTAGCTGTGTAATAGTTATATTAAATATGTTTCTCCCAGTGATACGTTTAGAGCAACTAGTAGAAATTATTGTAAGTAGTCGGTGTTAATAAACTGAATACCTACGTTGTTTGGAGTGTTTACTGATGAAATTGCAAAATGCTGGGGTAAATTATTTGAACGCCACTCCTCAAATCCAGTGTGCCAATTTGCACTTCAAATTGGAAGAAATTAGGAGATGATAAAGACAAAGAGTTATAACTATACCCATACATTTAGGAGAAAGTAGGCTATATGTTCTTTCCTGAACATCTTGTTTACTTCGTTCTTTTTGTATTTATTTGTTTATAACTACCCACACATTATAATGTTAAGCAAATATAGTGTGTATTTGCAATCGAAAATATTTTATATATATGCATATTAAGGCTTTCACGGCCCGGATTATTATATAAACAATTCATGCTTTTGGGCTAATGCCGTGTGTATTTTTAATTTAAACCATACGTTTCGGAGAAACCTTGCCTCCTTTTTCAATGGAAATAAACAATGTGGCCAAAGAAAGTATATCAATGAGATTACAAAAAAATATAGATAAATTCCTCTGTTCGTCACCAGAGAGCAGCTGCCAGAAATTACTGTATGGACCATGGTGGAACGGCGGACAAAGTAGTAAGTAACCAGAAGGTAAAGGGGTCGGTGTGAAAATATAGAAACTCCTCGAAGAATGAGGAGGGGGGGGGGGGGGGTTAGATGGATATAAGGAAACATAAACAAAAGGGAAGTGTATCTGAACAATACCTAACGTCATACAGTCAACGGCGAAAAAACAGATGGAAACTCCTCCAGTGACGAACAAAGGAGATCAAATCCAGGCTCTGAGCCCTAGAGGGAAAATGTACAATTTTAAATATGTGAAGAACAGAGAGACTGAGAGGAACTATCTCCCTAGATCCTTAATAACTGGTAGCCAAGTGTCACTTAGCTGATATCCAGTGTCTCTGTTAAAATTATTGGGATTTTTACGAATTTCAACTGCCTCCCTTATAATTCTAGACCAGTTGTGCTTAACAAGGGCAAGCGCATGAGCATCCTTGAAACATACATCGTGCCCTGAAGACAGGGCATGTTCAGCTATAGCTGATTTGTCAGGTTGGTTTAGACGGATGTTCCTTTGATGCTCTTTGATGCGAGTTGCAATGGAACGTTTTGTTTGTCCAATGTAGACTTTTCCGCAAGTACAAGGGACTTCATACACCCCAGGTTGTAGTAATGGAGACAATTTATCTTTGTTTAATGCTAAACGTTGACCAATTTTCGTCATAGTGCCGAAAACTGTTTTTATCTTGTGCTTGCGGAGAATCTTAGCAACGCGGTCAGTGGTGTTGTGAATATAAGGGAGGTAAGCAGTTCCTCTCACGTCGGAGCTCTGAGAAGGTTGTCTATCCCTCCTTCTGGGATGTAGGGACCTATATATAGTGGATTCATTATAGCCATTACCCTTAAACATGGTTTGTAAGGCATGTAACTCTTCCTGAAGAGTTGATGCCTCACAAATACGTTCCGCTCTTTTGGCTAGAGTTGTTATAATTCCTTGTTTTTGTGCTGGGTGGTGGTGGGAGTCCGCATGTAAATAACGGTTAGTGTGAGTTGGCTTACGGTAGACGCTGTGCCCCATGGAGCCATCCGCTTTCCTCCTCACAAGAACATCCAAAAAAGGTAAGCATCCACCTGACTCTAGCTCCATTGTGAAGTGGATTGAAGGATGCAGCTGATTTAGGTGGTTCAGAAAGTGGTTCAGTTTCTCAGAACCCTCCTCCCACACCACGAACGTATCATCCACATACCTCCACCAAATCACAGGTTTGAAAGACGCCGAAGATATAGCCTCCCCCTCAAAATGTTCCATGAAAAAATTTGCCACGACAGGCGAGAGTGGACTTCCCATGGCCACACCATCAGTCTGCTCGTAATATTTACCATCCCACAAGAAATAACTGGAACACAAGCAGTGGTGGAATAATCGGGCAATGTCCTCAGGAAACAAATCCTTGATGAGTGACATGACCGAGTCCACCGGCACTCTGGTAAACAAGGACTCTACATCAAAACTCACCAAAATAGCATTTGGTTGAACGGCGATGGTTGACAATTTTTCGACGAAATGGGTTGAATCCCTAATGTAGGACTGTGTGCGCCCCAAATGCGGCTGAAGCAACTTGCTGAGATATTGCGCAAGAGCATAAGTTGGAGAACCTATTGTGCTAACAATTGGTCGAAGAGGGACGTCTTGCTTATGGATTTTTGGAAGACCATACAATCTCGGAGGAACAGCATCTCTCGGAATAAGACATCTTCCCTCTTCTTTTGGAATAGATGACAGTTTAACAAGCTTAGCAGTGGCATTGGATACACGAGTGGTTGGATCACGAGTGCACAGTGTGTAGACAGGATCAGATAACAGAATCGAGATTTTACTTTTATATTCAACGGTATCCATCACCACTGTCGCATTTCCCTTGTCAGCATGAAGAATAGAAATGGTGTCATTATTTCTTAGTTCCTTCAATGCCTTTCTTTCACCCCGAGATAAATTGGGTGCGGGTACTTTCGAGGATCTTAATATCCTCACACTTTCTTGTCTAACTTCTTCAGCTTCATCTGGAGGTAAATTGTAGATGGCAGCCTCAACGGATGTGATCAACTCCTCTGTAGGAATTTTGAAGGGGGGTGCGGGTACTTTCGAGGATCTTAATATCCTCACACTTTCTAGTCTAACTTCTTCAGCTTCATCTGGAGGTAAATTGTAGATGGCAGCCTCAACGGATGTGATCAACTCCTCTGTAGGAATTTTGAAGGGCATTAGCCCAAAAGCATGAATTGTTTATATATTATATATATAATTATAACACCACATATTTCAACACTCGACTACAGCGATTAACATTCGTTGTCCTTGATCTGCGGGAGAGTCTATTTTTATTGTTGATTCTTTAGGAGTTTTGCGGCATCATGGTCTTGTAGCCCCGTGTACTTGGGTGTATGTAGACGTTGTCTGATAACCTGCGTCACTGTGATGACTGTAGGCTTACTAGTGTGTGTAGTTTTATACGAGGAAGGATTTGGGTAGGAAGCGGTTGTTGTTGTTGTTGTTGTTTCATTTGAGATTTCATTTTAATCCCGTGTACTTGGGTGAGTGTTGAATTTTATCTGATAACCTCTGTTATTGTAATGGCTGTATTAGTATGTGTATAATTATATAATTCAGGTGAGGATTCAATCAATCAACGTATAATATCCGTATAGAACTTTGTATTTCAATAAACTACTACAACCATCATTCAATTATACTCCGTGAATAGGACAAACTATACCTATGCATTTGACTGAACATCTTGTTTCATAAATGAAAATAGGCTAAAAACTACGCAGGAGGAAATCTCCTGAAAAGGAATCAAGTTTATAACTTACAACATGCCGGTTGTGAAAACGCACGACTGCTGTAACATTGCGTTACAAGGTAACTTTTTAACTGCGGCGGGCGTAATATTACGTTATTCGATTTCTCGCACTTTGTGTTGGAGACGAAGGTAATATGAGGGGTCTAGATGCAAAACCAGCAATCTCCATTTTTTGGTGACGATGAGTTATGGCTGGAAAACCATACTCACGAAACAGTGGAGATTGCCGGTTTTGAGATCTAGACCCCTCATATCACAATTCTAGAACTGCTGTGTGGATGGCAGTGAGCAGAAAGTTGTACAAGTTGTCGCTAGATTGCTTCACATCACTGTTCAGCACAAGGATATCAATATTTATGAAGGGATGAAAACTCATTGGACGTTGGAGTATCATAAAACATAACGATAGTGTATTCTATTAGGCTACTTTATTTAGTTTTAATTAGAAAGTGCATGCAAGTAGTTTTCATGTTTCAATTTCTCATGTCTTTTCTTCGTCAAAAAATTGTGTAATTTTGTGACTTTTTTAAAATAGTTTTTTTTATCCAAACCTGAAACATAATTTATCTGTGGTGTTATAATTCGTAAACCATGTGGACTTCTTAATTTATTTGTAGCTCACACCACATTCATTCTATGCCAATCTGAACATAGTCAACAAATCAGGATATCAGCCAGCACAAGTGTGAGGAGCATCTCAAGGCATCAGCATGGTACATCTACTCACCAAGAAAATCGGTCGTACTATACATCTCTCCCCTCTTTATTGCCGTAAATGTATATCTCTGGAACTTGATGGTTAGCCTTGAATGTCGAGCGTTGGAACTGAAATGAGAAAATCATATTTCAGTATTGAACATTTCTGCTTACCATTCTTAGAAATACATAATGCGAGTCAATAGACCAAGATAAGGGAAATCTCCTTTCACTAACCTAAAATTCACCTCTGATTACTCGGTGGCGTAATCGGTAGCATGCTGAACTGCTATTCCCAAGATCGTGGGTTCAAACCCGGCCGCAATCATTAGATTTTAAGCCCGTTAAAATCCTTCAGTATGCCTTCCATCGGAGGGTGCCCATGTCATATATTTATAGCATGAAAAAGAACCTACAACCACAATTTGTAGGGTGTAGTCAAATTTGTTTGTTATATATATTTGGTTAGAAACGCTTAAACAAGATCTCCTCTAGGTGTCAGTGTCAGTGGCATCTGGTTGCCATTGGCTTATTTACTCGTATCAGGAACAAAAAAATTACAAAATAAATTATGTACAAAATGGGCAACAAAAATGACAAAACTTGAACATTTAAGGTTCTAAATAATGCATGACCAATATTTTTCCATGTCACGTCCATTTGGTGTAGACTTCACCAGATCCTCCAAGGTGCACAGTATAGGACACAGACTGCACTGAAGCAGATGACCCATAGTCTGTTCTTCACCGCATTCACAAAGGATTGAGTCGCAGCAAAAACCCCATTTATGAATGTTGGACTTGGATCTGCCAACACCAGATCGCAATCTGTTGAGAGACTTCCAAGTTGTCCAAGCCTCTGTATGTCCTTCTGGGAGCCTTTCAGATGGAGCCATCCATTGAGTAATGTGCGGGCTTCTGGTCAACCAATATGTAATCCTCAAAACCTGAGGTTTGGCAGTTAGGCACTCAGTAGTGTGATGAAAGCTTCTTCTGGACTTCTGTCGAGAGTGGGCTGGTTGAAGGCTATACAATGGATGTGCTTGTGACACAACAACCCTAGATCTCTCACATTTAGCTGCAACTTCTCTTCTGATATCTGGGGGTGCAATGCCTGCTAAACAATACAGTTTATCACATGGCGTGGGTCTCAGGCAGCCAGTGATGAGTCTACACGTTTCATTTAATGCAGTATCAACCTGCTTGGTATGACACGACGTATACCACACAGGACATGCATATTCTGCTGCAGAGTAACAGAGTGCTAAAGCAGTGGTTCTTATTTTTTGAGCTTGAGTCCCCCAGCTGGTACCAGATAATTTGCGAATGAGGAAGTTTCTTGCGGATACCTTATTTTTGGTGTTTAAACAATGTCTTTCATACGTGAGTGCACGATCCAATGTAATCCCTAAATATTTGGGATTCAACCAGTGATCCAACAGCATGCCTTCCCACGTTACATGCTGTTTCCTCTTTACCTGACTGTTCTTGAGATGGAAAGCGCAGACTTGTGTTTTCAAAGGGTTTGGTTTCAATTGGTTTCCTCTATAATAATCACTTAGTTCCTCTAGAGCTTCAGATAGTCGTCTTTCTACAACTTCAAACTGATCCGCCTGGACGGTAATGGCACGATCATCCGCATAAATCAAGCTTGGCTGCAAATTATATATAATTACTCATAATAGCTCGAAATATGTCATCGCGCACACCCAAGGGCAAACTTTACTTAGTCACCGCTTCCAAAATGACGTCATGCTGTACATGAACCCGTTAGATGAGCGAAAAACCCTACCAGATAAGCTTAATATTTTATTTAAGCGCTGTAATTCAGTTAAAGCACGTTTAAAATAATATTTATAGTCATTCAGGATCTATTGTTTGATTTTGACTTATAACCTCCGGTAGCGAAATGCTCATCTATTCTTCTCTTGGAGGTTAGTTTTTTTTAAGAGCAAATATCGTTATTTATCCATGCTAGAGGAATGAGCAGCAAATGTTATTTTCTTAATTTATTGCTTTCTTCTAAGAACATTGGTTGAAAGTAATTAATTACAGTTTAGATTGAAGCTTTTCACATTGACCATTTGAGATCTTCAGCTATTTGGTTATCCTATAAAGAGCGGACATAGTTCAATTTACTCCCCTCGACACGAGAAACAATACTCAGCAGAAACCCAACAGTTTCACACTGTCATTTAAACTAAAGAAAATTATAATATTCGTCACATGCACGATTCGAACCAGTGACCTTCACCAGGCTTTTGACCAATATATATATTGTCCACGATTGTCAATGGAATCCCAGGGGAAGATGACCTCGCAGTTCCACCCCTTAAAGCAGCAATAACTAACCCAATGGAATCCGCTTACAGACATACTGCATTTGGACGATTTCACTTGCTTGATGTTATACCAGCAGTAGTGCCCGGCTTGGCCCGGTGGATTTATTTGTTTTATGGATCAAAATGAATACTACTACAAAACTGGCAAATGATAATAAAATCAACAGACAAAGAAATATATAACGTTTTGTGGTGGTGGTGGCAGCGGGGGTGATAAGTAGTAGTCTACAGTATAATTGAAGTAACATTCAGGTCATTTTTCTGTAATGATAATAATAATAATAATGAATAGGGAAACGGATATTTACTAACTACTGTACTGACACATGTATTATACAAACGGATTGAAAAATCTGCATAGAAAGAGGAATAAGCCTAGGGGCTAAATCTCATTGGCTGTTACAAAAATAGACACCAATAGTGTCGTCTAATGTCGTATAGCGCCGTGGGAAAATAATCAGAGCACTTCGGAGAACTTCGACTGTCCCAAACTCCTGAGGCAGCAATAGTGTCATTTATCGCCACATACCACTCAAGGATAACGACCGGAATAAATGAAAGTAAATTTGAAAGCACCAACGCTTATTGCAGCTGATTACCTCTATGTACTGCACCAACACCATCGCACTTATACAGAGGCATTCTACTGCAATTTATAAGCAGCTCAAGATGTAAATATTTTCGCAATTCTCCACCAGAACACTGGTAGATGCGACGTGATGCAGCCCGAATTGCCAGCCAACTATAGACGTAATAAAATATTCATACTGGTACAAACTACGAACATGTTATAGGGCCTAGATACGTGGTTTTCAAGTTCATATTGTCTGTTATTCCAATTGTAGGGAATGGAGAGGGTTGTCGAAACTATCAAGTGGACAGTGTTACCAGCAGAGTTGCAAAGGGTAAGTACACGAAATGTGGTTGAGATTGGTGAAACGGTGTAGATTTGTGCAAAAGGGCCAAAATGCAGGAAAAGGAGTGGTCTGTCCGAAACTTCATGTAGACAGTGTTACTCGTAGGGTTCCAATGGGTAAGTATACAAATTTTGGATCAGATCGGTTAAAAGGTGTAGATTTGTATAAAAGGGCCTAAATGCAGGGAATGGAGTGGTCTGCCCGAAATTTCATATAGACAGTGTTACTCGCAGGGTTTCAATAGGTAAGTATACACATTTTGGTTCAGATCAGTTAAACGGTGTAGATTTGTGCCAAAGGGCCTAAATGCAGCCAATGAAGTGGTCTGTCCAAAATGTCATGTAGACAGTGTTACTCGCAGGGTTCCAAAGGGTAAGCATACAAATTTTGGTTCAGATCAGTGAAACGGTGTAGATTTGTGTGAAAGGGCATAATGCAGGGAATGGAGTGGTCAGTAAGAAATTTCATGTTGACAGTGTCACTCGCAGGTTTCCAAAGGGTAAGTATGTAAAATTTGGTTCAGAACGGTGAAACGGTTTAGATTTGTGCCAAAGGGCCTAAATGCAGGGAATGGACTGGTCTGTCCGAAATTCCATATAGAAATTCCATGGGTAGAAAAGGGTAAGTATATAAATTTTGGTTCAGATCGGTGAAACAGTGTAGATTTGTTCCAAAGGTCCTAAATGCACGGAATGGAGTGGTCTCTCCGAAATTTAAAGTTAACAGTGTTACCCGCAGGGTTCCAAAGGGTAAGCATACAACATTTTGTTCAGATCGGTGAAGCGGTAATTAACAGACAGACAGACAGACAGACAGACCAACATTGAGGTTTATACTGTACTAGCAGTAGTGCCCGGCTTCGCCCGGTGGATTTATTTGTTTTATGGATGACTAGCTGAAGTACTCGGCGTTGCTCGTGTTTCATTTTTCCTTGCTGCATATACGTAGTCTAGGTTTTTTTTTATTTTTTTTAAATTTTTGATGTAGAATGTTTCTGCTTGGTCCTCAATTTGTTAGCTCGCGGCTTGGCCGTGCTCTTTACAACGCGCACCACGACCACGCTGCACCAAATCCGGAGATCGTAGGTTCGAATTCCGGTGCTGACAGCGGCTATCCTGAGTATGGTATTCCCCGGGTCCTTCCATACTCTCTACAGGGAAATGCCGCGATAGTACCTTATTTCAAGTCCCGGGGCACCTACGCTATTCCTGCCTTTAAGACCGTTACACACACAACTACAGTCATCACATAAAAATACAGTTATAAGACAAATTCATGACACAGCCAACTACTCGGGGCTGATGACCAAGATGTCCCAGGTCCCTAAAGTGAAATAGCAACGATGCGACGTTTTATATGGATGTTCAGTTCAGATTGCCCTGCATAATGAAATTGTGTCTTAATCTGCTGAGCTACTTCATGGAGTAGTTATATTCCTCTACGTTTTCATCAAACATAGTCATTTGAATCAATTTGGGGGATTGCGTCAATCCCAACAATAATTTAGATCACAGAGATTTTCTATAAATGCTTCGAAGTACAAACGTCCCGGCAGGCTTTCCTCTGAGGCACAGACGTTGCTATGTAAATACAGTTTATAGTAATGTGTTATTGTACACATCCGCTCAGAATTCGCGAGTGACCACAGGTCTCCTGAGTTCTGCTCGTACTAATTACAGCTGTCATAGAATTAATAATAATGTTATTTGTTTTTACATCCCTTTTAACTACTGTGGCTTTTAGAGACGCCGGGGTGCCGGAATTTTGCCCCGAAGGGGATCTTTAAAGTGCCATTAAATCAACTGAAACGGCTCCTTCACATTTGCGCACCCTCAAATGCCAGCTGACTTCACCAGGATTCGATCCTGCAACCTTGGTCACAGCAAGCCACAACGTTACCCCCGCGCCACGCACCCAGCCCTGTCATAGAACTTGGTGTATGAATTATGAGTAATTAGGGGCAGATGACCTCGTAATTCTGCCCCTCAATACAACAAAAACTAACAATTCTGAGTAATGTAAATGGTGGTTTAAGATGCTGACTGAGTCTTTCACATCATTTACAATAATAGACTATTCCAGTGTAGAGTGCCTTCTTTGATTATAGAGAAGAATTTATTGATGAAAAATCCCCTCATGGTACATTATTGCGTTGCAAATGTATTTACTGATGTGGATACTGATAGTAAAGAACTCAGTGTCGGACAACTCTATGGCGTGTTTGCAGATTATTTGAAATTAACTTACTGGTTAACTTACTTGAAACCCGTCAAAACATGACGGACAATGAAAAAAAAATTACTGAAGAAGCTTCTTATATAAGTTACATTCTTTGTACGATTACTTTTTAGCACTATTGCAACTTTAAGGGCGTCAAAAGATAGCACTCTCAACATTGCAACATAATGCTGGTCATGACTGAAAACGTGATGAGGTAAATAGCCCAATACGTTCCAGAGTTTCTCCTTGAGCTTGATTGATTGTGATAAAGTAGGCCGAGCGAATAGGGCATTGTTGCCTATTAAAAGAAAATGTTCTGTACCTGCAAGTGTTTTATCGGAAGGTGTTAAATCAAGTCGTAGAATTTGAGCTCTCTACCTAATATTATTGCACCTATTATATCCGAATCCAAGCAATTTTTTACATATTTCTTACACTTAATATATTTCCATATGTGTGTGTCCTTGGGAAACGTTCATATTTCTAAGGAGCATAACAATGGCTCAAACGTTCGGAGTATGTGGAGGCGAATCACTTAATTCCAAGGAATTGAAGAATTCTATAATAGGGAAATGAATAGCTGGCTTTCATCTTCAGTATCCAATCTGTTAATGCTGATGTATGTGTTTGAACCACAGGATATAAGTTCAATGACATTTAAATTAATATTACATTGTTGCAGCTTGGCAAATATTTTATATTCCAGCAGATCATATTTACCATCACATCAGTAAAGGCCAAAATAACCACGCGTAGATTTTACGCAAGAGAAATACAATGTAGAACAATGTTTACTTTGGATCGTCAAAGACCTTACACTGTACTGCATTATATCTGGAATTGTTTCTGAAATGGCCTATTTATATTGGATTTTAAATGTGGCATCGTATTATTCGATGACACTATAGTGTCCTGCAATAACGTAGCCGCTAAATATTAAATGGCAAATAATACTTCCATTTGCCGAAATCAACTGCGTAGTTTGACTCAGTACTCTAAACAAATAATCATTAAACAATTGTCTTATACAATGACGTTCAACATGACCGTCCAGAGACTTTCATACTCAAGTTGGTTGTTGAGGAGAAAGCGATGAGACTGATCGCTTAAAATAAATTCCTATAATTGTTCCTGCCAGCGAATTTTTTTGCAATAGCATGAAAACGCAGCTCAGAAGGACGTTCTACATTTTGATATAAACAGTACAAAACTGCTCTAAATAAGCAATTTCCATCACCTGTTTTAGGTTATGGCAGTACATTTTGCAGGGGAACATAGAATCACTATGCTCTAATGAGCATAGGCCGATATTCAATACTCACTTCGGCAGTCACCCTAATGAAGGCAGTTCTAGAATTTTATGTCCCGTGCATGTCAAAAATCGTATTAACACATGGGAGCCCACGCATTCTTGGGTATCACCTCGGAGACCCGCGTTACATTTCGTGCTCTGCCAAGAAATTTAATTCTGGTCTGAGGGCAAAAACGGGGCACATTCAGTCTCTTGTGGTATAACTAAGATGAAGGTTTGATTCCCACCTCGACAATCTTGGATGTGGTTTTCCCGGGTTTCCCACTTCCACTCAAGGCAAATACCGGGATGGTTCCTAACTTAAGGTCACGGCCGTCTCCTTGCTATTCCCCACCTTAATTACAAATACACACATTAATGCAGCCATCACAATAACACAGGTTATCAGAGAAAATTTTACACATACACACCAAAGTACACGGGGCTGAGTGACCACGATGTCGGAGCCCTTCAAACGAATTATGTTTGCCAAGTGTCTCTCATGGCGAAAGCAATTGTGGACACGCGCGAGTGCCTGGCAAACTACTTTCTCTTTAATAATTTAAGAGTATATCGACGATGCATAATTATAGTCTAGGACGTTACCAACTTGGGAAGAAATTGCAATATTAAGGTACATAAACAACATAGCCTACACATTCAACTGTCAGTTAATGTTCTTCAACATTTCCCTTCTTAAATATTCCACTCGTTTATAATTCTCATAAATAGGCTAACTATCACGTGAAAACGCCCCATGTCTTGTGTTTTAATTATATCGATGCAATGGTGCTGCCATCCGTTGTCAGTTACTGAAACTATATGGGCGAGGTACTACCATCTGTTGTCAGTTACAGAAACTGATTGCAGATATTCAAACGGTGTATTGAGGACAATAGTTAGCTCTTTTGATCGCATGCTGTAATGCAATGGTAAAACGGAAATAAAATGTATAGAGAGGGAATGTAGAAATATGTATCTTTAACTGACATAAAACGTTACTAATACTCCGTGATAAAACAATATTTAACTATCACGTGAAAACGCGCCATGTCTTGTGTTTTAAATATAGTTAGTTAGTTATTGTTGTTTCAAGGGGCGGAACTACGAGGTCATCTGCCCCTGTTTTAAATATATCGATGCAATGTTGCTGCCATCTGTTGTCAGTTATTGGAACTATATGGTGAGGTACTGCCATCCGTTGTCAGTTACTGGAACTGATTGCAGATATTCTAACGGCGTATTGAGGACAACAGTAGTTGGCTCTTTTGATCACATGCTGTAAAGCAATGGTTAAACGGAAATAAAACGTATTGAGAGGGAATGTAGAAATATGTATCTTGAACTGACATAAAACGTTACTAATACTCCATGAAAAAACGATATTTCAGTAGAAAAAAAAACCGGCGTGAGGTGGGATCGAAAACTTGCTTCTTGGATCCACAGGCAGTCCCCTTAACCAAATAGCTACTCGCGCACTCTCGTTCAGTAGCAGACGCAACCATTCACTAACTTCAAAACCCGCATCTGAAGAATATAATTCATTTCATTAAAGCACAAAAAAAAAAAAAAAACAATGTTGCACATTCGTATATGTTCATACTGTTATTATATTTTTTGTCAGAACTTGGTTAATGTATGTTTTCAATTACATGGAAGCTTATTAAATAACTTACATTTTAATGGAAGTCGCCTCCGTAGCGTAGCGGTCAGCAAGGTTAGCTGCCGCCCCGGAGGTCCTGGGTTCGATTCCCGGCTCTGCCACGAAATATGAAAAGTGGTACGAGGACTGGAACGGGGTCTACTCAGCCTCGGGTGGCCCAAATGAGTAGAGGGGGTTCGATCCCCCCTCAGCCATCCTCGAAGTGGTTTTCCGTGGTTTCCCACTTCGTCTTCGGGCAAATGCCGGGATGGTACCTACTGTAAGGCCACGGCCGCCTCCTTCCCCCTTCCTAGCCTATCCATCCCAATCTTCCATCCGTTCCCATCCCTAATGAGGCCCCTGTTCGCTTTGCAGGTGAGGCCGTCTGGGCGAAGTGCTGATCACATCTCCCCAGTTGTATCCATCCCGACCAGATGTTCCAAGCTCCAGGACACTGCCCATAGAGGTGGTAGTGGTGAGTTCCCTCGCTGAGTCCGTGGGATCCACCAACCTAGAGGGTAAATTGACTAAATAAAAAAAAATTAAAAAATAACATTTTAATGGAGTTCTCACCGCCATTTTGTCATGAGCCAAGGCGGATTGTGCGCATGCGTGAGGGGCAAGAATTCCGCTATTTTCTATATTAATTTAAAAAAATACTGTAACATATTTGTTTATTTTAGAGACACTTTGCAAATCTGCAGGCCAAGAGCTTTCGTTAGCGTGCTCTACGAAGTAAATCGGTTCTGTCATTCTCTCAATCTCGCTGTAACAAAAATCGCCTTAGTGTTTTAAATATATAGATTCATACAGGTACAAACTACGAGCATGTTCTAGGGCCTAGAAACGTGGTTTTCAAGTTCATATTGTCTGTTATTCTAATTGTAGGGAATGGAGAGGTTTGTCGAAACTATCAAGTGGACAGTGTTACCAGCAGAGTTGCAAAGGGTAAGTACACAAAATGTGGTTGAGATCGGTGAAAAGGTGTAGATTTGTGCCAAAGGGCCAAAATGCAGGAAAAGGAGTGGTCTGTCCGAAACTTCATGTAGACAGTGTTACTCGCAGGGTTCCAATGGGTAAGTATACAAATTTTGGATCAGATCGGTTAAACGGTGTAGATTTGTATAAAAGGGCCTAAATGCACGGAATGGAGTAGTCTGTTCGAAATTTAAAGTTAACAGTGTTACCCGCAGGGTTCCAAAGGGTAAGCATACAACATTTTGTTCAGATCGGTGAAGCGGTAAGCAACAGTCAGACAGACCAACATTGAGGTTTATACTGTACTAGCAGTAGTGCCCGGCTTCGCCCGGTGGATTTATTTTATGGATGACTACCTGAAGTACTCGGCGTTGCTCGTGTTTCATTTTTCCTTGCTGCATATACGTAGTCTAGGTTTTTATTTTTATTTTTATTTGTGATGTAGAATGTTTCTGCTTGGTCCTCAATTTGTTAGCTCGCGGCTTGGCCGTGCTCTTTACAATGCGCACCACGACCACGCTGCACCAAATCCGGAGATCGTAAGTTCGAATTCCGGAGCTGACAGCTGCTATCCTGAGTATGGTATTCCCCGGGTCCTTCCATACTCTCTACATGGAATGCCGCGATAGTACCTTATTTCAAGTCCCGGGGCACCTACCCTATTCCTGCCTTTAAGACCGTTACACACGCAACTACAGTCATCTCATAAAAATACAGTTATAAGACAAATTGATGACACAGCCAACTACTCGGGGCTGATGACCAAGATGTCCCAAGTCCCTAAAGTGAAATAGCAACGATGCGACGTTTTATATGGATGTTCAGTTCAGATTGCCCTGCCTAATGAAATTGTGTCTTAATCTGCTGAGCTACTTCATGGAGTAGTTATATTCCTCTACGTTTTCATCAAACATAGTCATTTGAATCAATTTGGGGGATTGCGTCAATCCCAACAATAATTTAGATCACAGAGATTTTCTATAAATGCTTCGAAGTACAAACGTCCTGGCAGGCTTTCCTCTGAGGCACAGACGTTGCTATGTAAATACAGTTTATAGTAATGTGTTATTGTACACATCCGCTCAGAATTCGCGAGTGACCACAGGTCTCCTGAGTTCTGCTCGTACTAATTACAGCTGTCATAGAATTAATAATAATGTTATTTGTTTTTACATCCCTTTTAACTACTGTGGCTTTTAGAGACGCCGGGGTGCCGGAATTTTGCCCCGAAGGGGATCTTTAAAGTGCCATTAAATCAACTGAAACGGCTCCTTCACATTTGCGCACCCTCAAATGCCAGCTGACTTCACCAGGATTCGATCCTGCAACCTTGGTCACAGCAAGCCACAACGTTACCCCCGCGCCACGCACCCAGCCCTGTCATAAAACTTGGTGTATGAATTATGAGTAATTAGGGGCAGATGACCTCGTAATTCTGCCCCTCAATACAACAAAAACTAACAATTCTGAGTAATGTAAATGGTGGTTTAAGATGCTGACTGAGTCTTTCACATCATTTACAATAATAGACTATTCCAGTGTAGAGTGCCTTCTTTGATTATAGAGAAGAATTTATTGATGAAAAATCCCCTCATGGTACATTATTGCGTTGCAAATGTATTTACTGATGTGGATACTGATAGTAAAGAACTCAGTGTCGGACAACTCTATGGCGTGTTTGCAGATTATTTGAAATTAATTTACTGGTTAACTTACTTGAAACCCGTCAAAACATGACGGACAATGAAAAAAAAAATACTGAAGAAGCTTCTTATATAAGTTACATTCTTTGTACGATTACTTTTTAGCACTATTGCAACTTTAAGGGCGTCAAAAGATAGCACTCTCAACATTGCAACATAATGCTGGTCATGACTGAAAACGTGATGAGGTAAATAGCCCAATACGTTCCAGAGTTTCTCCTTGAGCTTGATTGGTTGTGATAAAGTAGGCCGAGCGAATAGGGCATTGTTGCCTATTAAAAGAAAATGTTCTGTACCTGCAAGTGGTTTATCGGAAGGTGTTAAATCAAGTCGTAGAATTTGAGCTCTCTACCTAATATTACTGCACCTATTATATCCGAATCCAAGCAATTTTTTACATATTTCTTACACTTAAAATATTTCCATATGTGTGTGTCCTTGGGAAACGTTCATATTTCTAAGGAGCATAACTATGGCTCAAACGTTCGGAGTATGTGGAGGCGAATCACTTAATTCCAAGGAATTGAAGAATTCTATAATAGGGAAATGAATAGCTGGCTTTCATCTTCAGTATCCAATCTGTTAATGCTGATGTATGTGTTTGAACCACAGGATATAAGTTCAATGACATTTAAATTAATATTACATTGTTGCAGCTTGGCAAATATTTTATATTCCAGCAGATCATATTTACCATCACATCAGTAAAGGCCAAAGTAACCACGCGTAGATTTTACGCAAGAGAAATACAATGTAGAACAATGTTTACATTGGATCGTCAAAGACCTTACACTGTACTGCATTATATCTGGAATTGTTTCTGAAATGGCCTATTTATATTGGATTTTAAATGTGGCATCGTATTATTCGATGACACTATAGTGTCCTGCAATAACGTAGCCGCTAAATATTAAATGGCAAATAATACTTCCATTTGCCGAAATCAACTGCGTAGTTTGACTCAGTACTCTATACAAATAATCATTAAACAATTGTCTTATACAATGACGTTCAACATGACCGTCCAGAGACTTTCATACTCAAGTTGGTTGTTGAGGAGAAAGCGATGAGACTGATCGCTTAAAATAAATTCCTATAATTGTTCCTGCCAGCGAAATTTTTTGCAATAGCATGAAAACGCAGCTCAGAAGGACGTTCTACATTTTGATATAAACAGTACAAAACTGCTCTAAATAAGCAATTTCCATCACCTGTTTTAGGTTATGGCAGTACATTTTGCAGGGGAACATAGAATCACTATGCTCTAATGGGCATAGGCCGATATTCAATACTCACTTCGGCAGTCACCCTAATGAAGGCAGTTCTAGAATTTTATGTCCCGTGCATGTCAAAAATCGTATTAACACATGGAAGCCCATGCATTCTTGGGTATCACCTCGGAGACCCGGGTTACATTTCGTGCTCTGCCAAGAAATTTAATTCTGGTCTGAGGGCAAAAAACGGGGCACATTCAGTCTCTTGAGGTATAACTAAGATGAAGGTTTGATTCCCACCTCGACAATCTTGGATGTGGTTTTCCGGGTTTCCCACTTCCACTCAAAGCAAATACCGGGATGGTTCCTAACTTAAGGCCACGGCCGTCTCCTTGCTATTCCCCACCTTAATTACAAATACACACATTAATGCAGCCATCACAATAACACAGGTTATCAGAGAAAATTTTACACATACACACCAAAGTACACGGGGCTGAGTGACCACGATGTCGGAGCCCTTCAAACGAATTATGTTTGCCAAGTGTCTCTCATGGCGAAAGCAATTGTGGACACGCGCGAGTGCCTGGCAAACTACTTTCTCTTTAATAATTCAAGAGTATATCGACGATGCATAATTATAGTCTAGGACGCTACCAACTTGGGAAGAAATTGCAATATTAAGGTACATAAACAACATAGCCTACACATTCAACTGTCAGTTAATGTTCTTCAACATTTCCCTTCTTAAATATTCCACTCGTTTATAATTCTCATAAATAGGCTAACTATCACGTGAAAACGCCCCATGTCTTGTGTTTTAATTATATCGATGCAATGGTGCTGCCATCCGTTGTCAGTTACTGAAACTATATGGGCGAGGTACTACCATCTGTTGTCAGTTACTGAAACTGATTGCAGATATTCAAACGGCGTATTGAGGACAATAGTTAGCTCTTTTGATCACATGCTGTAATGCAATGGTAAAACGGAAATAAAATGTATAGAGAGGGAATGTAGAAATATGTACCTTTAACTGACATAAAACGTTACTAATACTCCGTGATAAAACAATATTTAACTATCACGTGAAAACGCGCCATGTCTTGTGTTTTAAATATATCGATGCAATGTTGCTGCCATCTGTTGTCAGTTATTGGAACTATATGGTGAGGTACTGCCATCCGTTGTCAGTTACTGGAACTGATTGCAGATATTCTAACGGCGTATTGAGGACAACAGTAGTTGGCTCTCTTGATCACATGCTGTAAAGCAATGGTTAAACGGAAATAAAACGTATTCAGAGGGAATGTAGAAATATGTATCTTGAACTGACATAAAACGTTACTAATACTCCCTGAAAAAACGATATTTCAGTAGAAAAAAAAACCGGCGTGAGGTGGGATCGAAAACTTGCTTCTTGGATCCACAGGCAGTCCCCTTAACCAAATAGCTACTCGCGCACTCTCGTTCAGTAGCAGACGCAACCATTCACTAACTTCAAAACCCGCATCTGAAGAATATAATGCATTTCATTGAAGCACAAAAAAAAAAACAATGTTGCACATTCGTATATGTTCATACTGTTATTATATTTTTTGTCAGAACTTGGTTAATGTATGTTTTCAATTACATGGAAGCTTATTAAATAACTTACATTTTAATGGAAGTCGCCTCCGTAGCGTAGCGGTCAGCAAGGTTAGCTGCCGCCCCGGAGGTCCTGGGTTCGATTCCCGGCTCTGCCACGAAATATGAAAAGTGGTACGAGGACTGGAACGGGGTCTACTCAGCCTCGGGTGGCCCAAATGAGTAGAGGGGGTTCGATTCCTCCTCAGCCATCCTCGAAGTGGTTTTCCGTGGTTTCCCACTTCGTCTTCTTGCAAATGCCGGGATGGTACCTACTGTAAGGCCACGGCCGCCTCCTTCCCTCTTCCTAGCCTATCCATCCCAATCTTCCATCCGTTCCCATCCCTAATGAGGCCCCTGTTCGCTTTGCAGGTGAGGCCGTCTGGGCGAAGTGCTGATCACACCTCCCCAGTTGTATCCATCCCGACCAGATGTTCCAAGCTCCAGGACACTGCCCATAGAGGTGGTAGTGGTGAGTTCCCTCCCTGAGTCCGTGGGATCCACCAACCTAGAGGGTAAATTGACTAAATAAAAAAAAATTAAAAAATAACATTTTAATGGAGTTCTCACCGCCATTTTGTCATGAGCCAAGGCGGATTGTGCGCATACGTGAGGGGAAAGAATTCCGCCATTTTCTATATTAATTTAAAAAAATACTGTAACATATTTGTTTATTTTAGAGACACTCTGCAAATCTGCAGGCCAAGAGCTTTCGTTAGCGTGCTCTACGAAGTAAATCGGTTCTGTCATTCTCTCAATCTCGCTGTAACAAAAATCGCCTTAGTGTTTTAAATATATAGACTAGTTGAAACCCGTCAATACATGACGGCCAATAAGAAAATGTTTACTGAAGAATTTTATTATATACGTTCTTTGTACAATTATTTTTTGGCACTATTGAAACTTAAAGGGCGTCAAAAGATTGCACTCTAGACATTGCAACATACTGCTGGCCATGATTGAAAACTTGATGAGGCAAATTGAGACCTATACGTTCCAGAGTTCCCCCTTGAGCTTTATTGATTGTGATAAAGTATGCCAAGCGAATCGGAAAATGTTGCCTCTTAAAAGAAAATGATTATTTTATCCCGTGGTGTTAAATCAAGTCGAAGGATTAGACCTCTCTGCCTAATTTTAACTGCACTTATTTCCAAATCCAAGCATTTTCATGCATATTTCATATAATGAATATGGAATCAAGTCGGAGGGTTAGATCTCTCCGCCTAATTTTAACTGCACTTATTATTTCCAAATTCAAGCAATTTTCGTACATATTTCTTATAATTAATATGGTAGCATTTAGATGCCCTTAGGAAACTTCAGATTTCTAAGGAGCATATCTATGGGTCAATCGTTTGGAGTATGTGGAAGCAAATCACTTAATTCCAAGGAATTCAAGAATTCTGAGGAGTCTAATATATACAACTGGCCGCAGGAACCGTCGCTTATAATTTTGGAATATACATTAACGAAGAAATGCGATGATGTGCAATCCCATACATTTTAAAACAATATGGACCGTATGCATGTGGCACAGTGACATTGGCACCAAGTGAAACCAAGGACATAGCATTTGTTCTACTGCCGATTATTCTCTCTTAAATTCCTTGATATATCATTTCCAGTGAAAAATTGTTGCAGTCTGTCAAATATTTTATATTTAGTAAGATTAATTTTGCCATTACAACACCAAAGGTCAAAGTATCCAAGCGTAGATTTCTCGCTACAGAAATACAGTGCAGAACAATGATTACATTTGTTCGTCAAGGACCATACACTGTACGGCATAATATCTGGAATTGTCTCTGAAATGGCATTTTTATATTAGATTTTAAAAGTGGCTTCGTATTTTTCTACGATTTCCCACTTTTTTGTGGCTAATGTTCTTTTTCGTCAAATGGGTATATTTATTGCAGCATTTCTCTCCAAATTAACGTCATTTTCAATAACACTATAGTGGCCTGCATCAACGCAGCCAATAAATATGAAATAGAAAATAATACTTCCATTCCCAAAATCAACAGCGTGGTTAGACTCATTGTTATGTACTCTAAACAAATAATCAATAAACAATAATATTCACTTATACAATGAAGTTCGGATACTTTCATTCTCAAGTTTGTTGCTGATGAGAATGCGATGATACTGATCGCCAATAATAAAATCCTTATAATTATTCATGCCAGCAACAATTTTTGCAATTTGCTTGCAATCGCAGCTCAGGATAACGTCCTGCATTTTGGAATAAACAGTACGAAACTACTCTAAATAAGCAATTTCCATCACTTGATGTAGGTACAATCCTTTGCATTTCCATGACAGTAAATTAAGCAAGGGAGCATACTTCTCCAACTACTGGAATGAGCATAGACTCACTTCGACAGCCACCGTAATGGAGGGAGTTTAAGAGTTAGACTATATGTTCAGTGCTTGTCGAAAATCGTATTAACACAGGGAAGCCCAATCTGAAGGCTACATTCTGAGCTATCGCCCTGGATTCCAGGTTCGATCCCTGGTTTGCCAAGAAATTTACTTCTGGTCTGAGGGCTGGAACGGGGCGCACTCTTGAGGCAAAACTCAGGAGAGCAAGGTTAGATTCCTATCTCAACAATCTGGGATGTGGTTTTCCGTGGTTTGCCACGTCCACTGCAGGTAAATACCGGGATAGTTCGTAACTTACAACCTCGGTCGTCAATTCCCCATTCCCCACTTGAATTACAAATGCACACATCAGTACAGCCATCACAATAACACAGGTTATCAGAGAAAATTTTACACACACACACACAGACACCAAAGTAGACGGGGCTGAGTGACCACGATGTCTGAGTCCATCAAATGAATTATATTCGTCAATTGTCTCTCATGGCGAAAGCGATTGTGACCATCTTTTATTTAATAATTTAAAAGTATACTAGTTGAAACCCGTCAATACATGACGGCCAATAAGAAAATATTTACTGAAGAATTTTATTATATACGTTCTTTGTACAATTATTTTTTGGCACTATTGAAACTTAAAGGGCGTCAAAAGATTGCACTCTAGACATTGCAACATACTGCTGGCCATGATTGAAAACTTGATGAGGCAAATTGAGACCTATACGTTCCAGAGTTCCCCCTTGAGCTTTATTGATTGTGATAAAGTATGCCAAGCGAATCGGAAAATGTTGCCTCTTAAAAGAAAATGATTATTTTATCCCGTGGTGTTAAATCAAGTCGAAGGATTAGACCTCTCTGCCTAATTTTAACTGCACTTATTTCCAAATCCAAGCATTTTCATGCATATTTCATATAATGAATATGGAATCAAGTCGGAGGGTTAGATCTCTCCGCCTAATTTTAACTGCACTTATTATTTCCAAATTCAAGCAATTTTCGTACATATTTCTTATAATTAATATGGTAGCATTTAGATGCCCTTAGGAAACTTCAGATTTCTAAGGAGCATATCTATGGGTCAATCGTTTGGAGTATGTGGAAGCAAATCACTTAATTCCAAGGAATTCAAGAATTCTGAGGAGTCTAATATATACAACTGGCCGCAGGAACCGTCGCTTATAATTTTGGAATATACATTAACGAAGAAATGCGATGATGTGCAATCCCATACATTTTAAAACAATATGGACCGTATGCATGTGGCACAGTGACATTGGCACCAAGTGAAACCAAGGACATAGCATTTGTTCTACTGCCGATTATTCTCTCTTAAATTCCTTGATATATCATTTCCAGTGAAAAATTGTTGCAGTCTGTCAAATATTTTATATTTAGTAAGATTAATTTTGCCATTACAACACCAAAGGTCAAAGTATCCAAGCGTAGATTTCTCGCTACAGAAATACAGTGCAGAACAATGATTACATTTGTTCGTCAAGGACCATACACTGTACGGCATAATATCTGGAATTGTCTCTGAAATGGCATTTTTATATTAGATTTTAAAAGTGGCTTCGTATTTTTCTACGATTTCCCACTTTTTTGTGGCTAATGTTCTTTTTCGTCAAATGGGTATATTTATTGCAGCATTTCTCTCCAAATTAACGTCATTTTCAATAACACTATAGTGGCCTGCATCAACGCAGCCAATAAATATGAAATAGAAAATAATACTTCCATTCCCAAAATCAACAGCGTGGTTAGACTCATTGTTATGTACTCTAAACAAATAATCAATAAACAATAATATTCACTTATACAATGAAGTTCGGATACTTTCATTCTCAAGTTTGTTGCTGATGAGAATGCGATGATACTGATCGCCAATAATAAAATCCTTATAATTATTCATGCCAGCAACAATTTTTGCAATTTGCTTGCAATCGCAGCTCAGGATAACGTCCTGCATTTTGGAATAAACAGTACGAAACTACTCTAAATAAGCAATTTCCATCACTTGATGTAGGTACAATCCTTTGCATTTCCATGACAGTAAATTAAGCAAGGGAGCATACTTCTCCAACTACTGGAATGAGCATAGACTCACTTCGACAGCCACCGTAATGGAGGGAGTTTAAGAGTTAGACTATATGTTCAGTGCTTGTCGAAAATCGTATTAACACAGGGAAGCCCAATCTGAAGGCTACATTCTGAGCTATCGCCCTGGATTCCAGGTTCGATCCCTGGTTTGCCAAGAAATTTACTTCTGGTCTGAGGGCTGGAACGGGGCGCACTCTTGAGGCAAAACTCAGGAGAGCAAGGTTAGATTCCTATCTCAACAATCTGGGATGTGGTTTTCCGTGGTTTGCCACGTCCACTGCAGGTAAATACCGGGATAGTTCGTAACTTACAACCTCGGTCGTCAATTCCCCATTCCCCACTTGAATTACAAATGCACACATCAGTACAGCCATCACAATAACACAGGTTATCAGAGAAAATTTTACACACACACACACAGACACCAAAGTAGACGGGGCTGAGTGACCACGATGTCTGAGTCCATCAAATGAATTATATTCGTCAATTGTCTCTCATGGCGAAAGCGATTGTGACCATCTTTTATTTAATAATTTAAAAGTATACTAGTTGAAACCCGTCAAAAATGACGGTCAATAGAAAAATATTTACTGAAGAATTTTCTTATGTAGGCCTACTGTATATTCTTTGTACGATGATTTTTTGGCTCTATTGAAACTATAAGGGCGTCAAAAGATTGCACTCTCAACATTGCAAAATACTGCTGGCCATGACTGAAAAATTGATGAGGCATATTGAGACCTATACGTTCCAGAGTTTTCCCTTGAGCTTCATTGATTGTGACAGAGTATGCCAAATAAATTGGAAAATATTGCCTCTTAAAACAAAATGATAGTGTTTTATCGGATGCTGTTAAATCAAGTAGAAGGATTAGACCTCTCTGCCTAATTTTAACTGCACTTATTATTTCCAAATCCAAGCAATATGGTTGCATTTAGGAGCCCTTGGGAAACGTTCAGATTTCTAAGCAGCATAACGGTTCAAGCGTTTGGAATATGTGGAGGCAAGTCATTTAGTTCCAAGGAATTCAAGAACTCTGAGGAGTCTAATAAAACTGGCCGCAAACCGTCACATATAATTTTGGAATATAACGAAGAAATGCGATGATGTGCACCTCCATACATCTTAAAACAATGTGGACCGTATGGGTGTGGCACAGTAACATTGGCACCAAATGAAACGAAGGACATAGCATTGTACTGCCGATTAGTCTCTCTGAAATTCCTTGAGATATCATCTCCAGTGAAAAATAATTGTTGCAGCATGTCAAATGTTTTATATTTAGTCAGATTAATTTTACATTACAACTGCAAAGGTCAAAGTAACCAAGTGAAGATTTCTCTCAAGAGAAATACAGTGCAGAACAATGTTTAAATTTGTTCGTCAAGGACCCTACACTGTAACGGTATAGTATCTGGAATTGTATCTGAAATGCCGTATTCATATTGGAGTTTAAAAGTGGCTTCGTATTTTTCTCCGATTTCCCACTTGTTTGCGGCTAATGTTCTATTTCGTAAAATGGGTTTATTTATAGCAGCATTTCTCCCCAAATTAACGTCATAGCTTATTAAATAACACTATAGTGGCCTGCATCAACGCAGCTGCCAAATATTAAATAGCAAATAATAACTTACTTCCATTGCCAAAATCAACTGCGTGGTTAGACTCATTGTTATGTACTCTAAAAAAATAATCAATAAACAACAATATTCACTTATACAACTAAGTTCAGAGACTTCCATTCTCAAGTTGGTTGCTGATGAGAATGCGATGAGACTGATCGCCAATAATAAAATCCTTGCAATTTTTGCAATTTGCTTGCAAACGCAACTCAGGATGACGAACTTCATTTTGAAATAAACAGAATGAAACTGCTCTAAATAATCAATTTCCATCACCTGTTGAAGGTACAATACTTTGCATTTCCATGACAGTAAATTATGCAAGGGAGCATAGAATCACTTCGCCACTACTGGAATGAGCATGGACTCACTTCGCCAGCCACCGTAATGGAGGGAGTTTTAGAATTATATGTTCAGTGTTTTTCAAAGATCGTATTAACACAGGGAAGCCCAGTCTTAAGGCTACATTCTGAGCTATCGCCCCAGATTCCAGGTTCGATCCCTGCTCTGCCAATAAATTTAATTCTGGTCTGAGGGCTGGAAAGGGGCGCACTCTTGAGGCAAACCTAAGAAGAGCAAAATTTGATTCCCATCTCAACAACCTTGGATGTGGTTTTCCGTGGTTTCCCACTTCCACTCCAGGCAAATACCGGGATAGTTCCTAACTTAAAGCCTCAGTCGTCAACTCTCCATTCCCCATACTAATTACAAATGCACACATCAATACAGCCATCACATTAACACAGGTTATCAGAGAAAGGTTTACACTCACACACCAAAGTAGACGGGGCTGAGTGACCACGATGTCTGAGTCCATCAAATGAATTATGTTCGACAATTTTCTCTCAAGGCGAAGCGATTGTGCCGATATTTATTTAATAATTTAAAAGTATCTGGGAACGTAAATAATGGAGAATTCCTTACCTTACGGGAATAATAAACGTAGCCTAACATATGTTTAGACAATGTAATACCAATTGCAAGAAAGAATAATTGGGAAATAGAATTACATGTCTGAGGTGGGAATCAAACTCCTTCGACGATGCATAATCAATTTCGTTGTCCACAATGTTAGCCGCTGAGCCACCCAGACAACGAAATTAGAGTGCAATATTAAGAGACGTAAACAACAAACGCACTTAACTGCCAGTTACAGTTCATCAATATTTCCCTTATTTCATGATTCTCAACTCCCTATTCCCCATACTAATTACAAATGCACACATCAATACAGCCATCACATTAACACAGGTTATCAGAGAAAGGTTTACACTCACACATGAAAGTAGACAGGGCTGAGTGACCACGATGTCTGAGTCCATCAAATGAATTATGTTCGACAATTTTCTCTCAAGGCGAAGCGATTGTGCCGATTTTCATTTTCAATTTAAAAGTATCTGGCAACGTAAATCATATAGAATTTCTTACCTTACGGGAATAATAAACGTAACATATGTTTAGACAATGTAATACCAAATGCAAGATAGAATAATTGGGAAATAAAATTACATGTCTGAGGTGGGAATCAAACTCCTTCGACGATGCATAATCAATTTCGTTGTCCACAATGTTAGCCGCTGAGCCACCCAGACAACGAAATTAGAGTGCAATATTAAGTGACGTAAACAACAAACGCACTCAACTGCCAGTTACAGTTCATCAATATTTCCCTTATTTCATGATTCTATTCAAGTATATATCGGGATACAACATAAGCGATATTTCCCTTTTCAATTCTCATAAACAAAGATCACACTACGATACGCCATTTCTCTCATGAAGAAACGCAATTGTGGCAACACGCAATTGCCACATATATTACCTTTTTCTTTAAACATATAAAAATATACCGTAACATATATTTTCCTTTTAAAGACACACTGCAAATCTGCATGCCAAGAGCTTTCGTTAGAATGCCATACGAAGCCAATCGGTTAAGTCGTTTTCAAAATCTCGTGTGTACAAAAAATACCTTAGTGTTTTAAATATATATGGCAACAGAGAATTCTTTACTTTACAGGAATGATAAAAGTGAAATATGTTTCTACACTGTAATACCAATCGTAGGAAGGAAGAAAACAAAAAAAAAAAACATATCCGAGGTGGGAATCGAACCCTCTCGACCATGCAAAGGATGGCAACAGAGAATTCGTTACTTTACGGGAATGAAAAAGTGAAATATATCTCTACAATGTAATACCAATCGTAGGAAGGAAGAAAATGAAAATTAAAAAAACGTATCCGAGGTGGGAATCGAACCCTCTCGACCATGCAAAGGATGGCAACAGAGAATTCGTTACTTTACGGGAATGATAAAAGTGAAATATGTTTCTACAATGTAATACCAATCGTAGGAAGGAAGAAAACGAAAATAAAATAAAACATAACCGAGGTGGGAATCGAACCCTCTCGATGGAAACAGAGAATTCGTTACTTGACGGGAATGATAAAAGTGAAATATGTTTCTACAATGCAATACCAATCGTAGGAAGGAAGAAAACGAAAATAAAAAACTTATCCGAAGTGGGATCGAACCCTCTCGATCATGCATAATACAATTTTCTGGCCAGTAACCTTATCTCCTTGGCCAACCAGACAACTATATGACACTGCAGTATTAAGCTATCTAACCAGTATACACACTCAACCTGCACTTTATGTCCTTCAATTCGTGGTTTATTTAATATAATTCTATTTCAATGCATATTGTAAAAACATAACTAACATTATTGGAGACCCTTTTTAATTCTCATAAACAAAGATCTCAGTTAGACGCGACCGGAATCGCCATTTTCCTTGTTGAGAAAAGCCATTGTGCGCATGCGCGGCAAATATTACATATTTCTTTAACCATTTAAAAATATACCGTAACATATATTTTCCTTTTAAAGAAACTCTGCAAATCTGCATGCCAAGAGCTTTCTACAATGCAATACCAATCGTAGGAAGGAAGAAAATGAAAATAAAAAAACATATCCGAGGTGGGAATCGAACCCTCTCGATTATGCATAATACAAATTTCAGGCCAGTAACCTTATCCCCTTGGCCAACCAGACAACTATGTGACACTGCAGTATTAAGCTATATAACCAGTATACACACTCAACCTGCAGTTTATGTCTTTCAATTCGTGGTTTATTTAATATAATTCTATTTCAATGCACATTGTAAAAACATAACTAACATTATTGGAGATCCTTTTTAGTTCTCATGAACAAAGATCTCAGTTAGACGCGACCGGAATCGCCATTTTGCTTGTTGAGAAAGGCCATTGTGCGCATGCGCGGGAGTGACAACTATTACATATTTCTTTAATCATTTAAAAATATACCGTAACATATATTTTCCTTTTAAAGAAACTCTGCAAATCTGCATGCCAAGAGCTTTCGTTAGAATGTCTTACGAAGCCAATCGGTTAAGTCGTTTTCACAATCTCGTGTGTACAAAAAACAGCTTAGTGTTTTAAATATATAGATTGCAATGTAAATCGTGGAGAATTCCTTACTGTACGGGAATAACGAAAGTAAAATATGTTAAGACAATGAATTACCAATAGCCAGAAAGAATAATTAGGAAATAAAAATACATGTCTGAGGTGAGCCTCCTTCGACTATGCAGAATTCATTCCTGGGTCCGCAATGTTACCCCTGAGCCAGCCAATCAACATACTTTCATAGCTATATTAAGTTACTTAAACAACAAACGAACTCAAACGCCTGTTGAAGTTCTTCAATCCCCTCTTTTTAATTTTCAAAAACAAAGATCACACTACGATACGGTGAATCCTTTATCCGCCATTTCTCTAGAAATGTAATTCTGGTCTCAGGGCTGGAACGGGGCGCACTCTTGAGGCAAAACTAAGAAGGCCAAGGTTCGATTCCCATCTCAACAATCTGGGATTTGGTTTTCCGTGGTTTGCCACTTCCACTGCAGGTGTAATTCTGGTCTGAGGGCTGGAACGGGGCGCACTCTTGAGGCAAAACTAAGTAGGGCAAGGTTCGATTCCCATCTCAACAATCTGGGATGTGGTTTTCCGTGGTTTGCCACTTCCACTGCAGGTAAATACCGGGATAGTTCCTAACTTAAAGCCTCGGTCGCCAATTTCCCATTCCCCACTTTAATTACAAATGCACACATCAGTACAGCCATCACAATAACACAGGTTATCAGAGAAAATTTGACACCCACACCTAAGAAGACGGGGCTGAGTGACCACGATGTCTGAGTCCAACAAATGAATTTTGTTCGTCAATTGTCTCTCATGGCGAAAGCGATTGTGGCCATCTTTTATTTAATAATTTAAAAGTATATGGCAACGTAAATCGTGGAGAATTCCTTACTGTACGGGAATAATAAAAGTAAAATATGTTAAGACAATGTATTACCAATAGGCAGAAAGAATAATTGAGAAATAAAAATATGTGTCGGAGGTGAGATTCGATCTGCTTCCATTGCGCGATGCATAAATTAAGAGTTTTGAGGGCTACCGTCTGAGCTACCGAATCACTGGTGGTAGAGTGCAATATTAAGTTACTTAAACAACATTCACTCTCAACAGTCCGTATAAGTTCTTCTACATTTCCCGTTTTTTTATAATATTCAATTCCTGTTTATATCGTGGAAACTTCATAATCAAATTCCCCTCCTTTATTATAATTCTTATAAATAACGATTACATTAAAACTTCGGTGGACATCCGCCATGTCTCTCATTAACCAAGGTGATTCTGCGCATGCGCTTGAGCCAATAATTTTGCAGTTTTGTTTATAAATTTAAAAATATGTGAAAACATATTTGTTTATTTTAAAGACACTCTGCAAATCTACAGGCCTACAGCTTTCGACAGATTGCTCTACGAAGTGAATCGGTTCTACCGTTCCCTCAATCTCGCGGTAACTAAAATCAGCTTAGTGTTTTAAATATATAGATGGACCGTATGCATGTGGCACAGTGACATTGGCACCAAGTGAAACCAAGGACATAGCATTTGTTCTACTGCCGATTATTCTCTCTTAAATTCCTTGATATATCATTTCCAGTGAAAAATTGTTGCAGTCTGTCAAATATTTTATATTTAGTAAGATTAATTTTGCCATTACAACACCAAAGGTCAAAGTATCCAAGCGTAGATTTCTCGCTACAGAAATACAGTGCAGAACAATGATTACATTTGTTCGTCAAGGACCATACACTGTACGGCATAATATCTGGAATTGTCTCTGAAATGGCATTTTTATATTAGATTTTAAAAGTGGCTTCGTATTTTTCTACGATTTCCCACTTTTTTGTGGCTAATGTTCTTTTTCGTCAAATGGGTATATTTATTGCAGCATTTCTCTCCAAATTAACGTCATTTTCAATAACACTATAGTGGCCTGCATCAACGCAGCCAATAAATATGAAATAGGAAATAATACTTCCATTCCCAAAATCAACAGCGTGGTTAGACTCATTGTTATGTACTCTAAACAAATAATCAATAAACAATAATATTCACTTATACAATGAAGTTCGGATACTTTCATTCTCAAGTTTGTTGCTGATGAGAATGCGATGATACTGATCGCCAATAATAAAATCCTTATAATTATTCATGCCAGCAACAATTTTTGCAATTTGCTTGCAATCGCAGCTCAGGATAACGTCCTGCATTTTGGAATAAACAGTACGAAACTACTCTAAATAAGCAATTTCCATCACTTGATGTAGGTACAATCCTTTGCATTTCCATGACAGTAAATTAAGCAAGGGAGCATACTTCTCCAACTACTGGAATGAGCATAGACTCACTTCGACAGCCACCGTAATGGAGGGAGTTTAAGAGTTAGACTATATGTTCAGTGCTTGTCGAAAATCGTATTAACACAGGGAAGCCCAATCTGAAGGCTACATTCTGAGCTATCGCCCTGGATTCCAGGTTCGATCCCTGGTTTGCCAAGAAATTTACTTCTGGTCTGAGGGCTGGAACGGGGCGCACTCTTGAGGCAAAACTCAGGAGAGCAAGGTTAGATTCCTATCTCAACAATCTGGGATGTGGTTTTCCGTGGTTTGCCACGTCCACTGCAGGTAAATACCGGGATAGTTCGTAACTTACAACCTCGGTCGTCAATTCCCCATTCCCCACTTGAATTACAAATGCACACATCAGTACAGCCATCACAATAACACAGGTTATCAGAGAAAATTTTACACACACACAGACACCAAAGTAGACGGGGCTGAGTGACCACGATGTCTGAGTCCATCAAATGAATTATATTCGTCAATTGTCTCTCATGGTGAAAGCGATTGTGACCATCTTTTATTTAATAATTTAAAAGTATATTGCAATGTAAATCGTGGAGAATTCCTTACTGTACGGGAATAACGAAAGTAAAATATGTTAAGACAATGAATTACCAATAGCCAGAAAGAATAATTAGGAAATAAAAATACATGTCTGAGGTGAGCCTCCTTCGACTATGCAAAATTCATTCCTGGGTCCGCAATGTTACCCCTGAGCCAGCCAATCAACATACTTTCATAGCTATATTAAGTTACTTAAACAACAAACGAACTCAAAAGCCTGTTGAAGTTCTTCAATCCCCTCTTTTTAATTTTCAAAAACAAAGATCACACTACGATACGGTGAATCCTTTATCCGCCATTTCTCTAGAAATGTAATTCTGGTCTCAGGGCTGGAACGGGGCGCACTCTTGAGGCAAAACTAAGAAGGCCAAGGTTCGATTCCCATCTCAACAATCTGGGATTTGGTTTTCCGTGGTTTGCCACTTCCACTGCAGGTGTAATTCTGGTCTGAGGGCTGGAACGGGGCGCACTCTTGAGGCAAAACTAAGTAGGGCAAGGTTCGATTCCCATCTCAACAATCTGGGATGTGGTTTTCCGTGGTTTGCCACTTCCACTGCAGGTAAATACCGGGATAGTTCCTAACTTAAAGCCTCGGTCGCCAATTTCCCATTCCCCACTTTAATTACAAATGCACACATCAGTACAGCCATCACAATAACACAGGTTATCAGAGAAAATTTGACACCCACACCTAAGAAGACGGGGCTGAGTGACCACGATGTCTGAGTCCAACAAATGAATTTTGTTCGTCAATTGTCTCTCATGGCGAAAGCGATTGTGGCCATCTTTTATTTAATAATTTAAAAGTATATGGCAACGTAAATCGTGGAGAATTCCTTACTGTACGGGAATAATAAAAGTAAAATATGTTAAGACAATGTATTACCAATAGGCAGAAAGAATAATTGAGAAATAAAAATATGTGTCGGAGGTGAGATTCGATCTGCTTCCATTGCGCGATGCATAAATTAAGAGTTTTGAAGGCTACCGTCTGAGCTACCGAATCACTGGTGGTAGAGTGCAATATTAAGTTACTTAAACAACATTCACTCTCAACAGTCCGTATAAGTTCTTCTACATTTCCCGTTTTTTTATAATATTCAATTCCTGTTTATATCGTGGAAACTTCATAATCAAATTCCCCTCCTTTATTATAATTCTTATAAATAACGATTACATTAAAACTTCGGTGGACATCCGCCATGTCTGTCATTAACCAAGGTGATTCTGCGCATGCGCTTGAGCCAATAATTTTGCAGTTTTGTTTATAAATTTAAAAATATGTGAAAACATATTTGTTTATTTTAAAGACACTCTGCAAATCTACAGGCCTACAGCTTTCGACAGATTGCTCTACGAAGTGAATCGGTTCTACCGTTCCCTCAATCTCGCGGTAACTAAAATCAGCTTAGTGTTTTAAATATATAGATAGATTCATACAGGTACAAACTACGAACATGTTCTAGGGCCTAGAAACGTGGTTTTCAAGATCATATTGTCTGTTATTATAACTGTAGGGAATGGAGAGGGTTGTCGAAACGATCAAGTGGACAGTGTTACCAGCAGAGTTGCAAAGGGTAAGTACACAAAATGTGGTTGAGATCGGTGAAATGGTGTAGATTTGTGCCAAAGGGCCAAAATGCAGGAAAAGGAGTGGTCTGTCAGAAACTTCATGTAGACAGTGTTACTCGTAGGGTTCCAATGGGTAAGTATACAAATTTTGGATCAGATCGGTTAAACGGTGTAGATTTGTATAAAAGGGCCTAAATGCAGGGAATGGAGTGGTCTGCCCGAAATTTCATGTAGACAGTGTTACTCGCAGGGTTCCAATGGGTAAGTATACACATTTTGGTTCAGATCAGTTAAACGGTGTAGATTTGTGCCAAATGGCCCAAATGCAGGCAATGGAGTGGTCTGTCCAAAATTTCATGTAGGCAGTGTTACTCGCAGGGTTCCAAAGGGTAAGTATACAAATTTTGGTTCAGATCAGTGAAACGGTGCAGATTTGTGTGAAAGGGCCTAAAGGCAGGGAATGGATTGGTCTGTCCGAAATTCCATATAGAAATTCCATGGGTAGAAAAGGGTAAGTATACAAATTTTGGTTCAGATCGGTGAAACGGTGTAGATTTGTTCCAAAGGGCCTAAATGCACGGAATGGAGTAGTCTGTCCGAAATTTAAAGTTAACAGTGTTACCCGCAGGGTTCCAAAGGGTAAGCATACAACATTTTGTTCAGATCGGTGAAGCGGTAAGCAACAGACAGACAGACCAACATTGAGGTTTATACTGTACTAGCAGTAGTGCCCGGCTTCGCCCGGTGGATTTATTTGTTTTATGGATGACTACCTGAAGTACTCGGCGTTGCTCGTGTTTCATTTTTCCTTGCTGCATATACGTAGTCTAGGTTTTTTTAGCCTATTTTCAATTTTGAAAAAATAGGCTTATGAGATCACCTTTTGTCCGTGTGTGTGTGTGTGTGTGTGTGTGTGATTCGTGTGTGTGTCCCCCCCTAATAAAATCTAAACGGCAGGAGCGATTTCAATGAAACTCGGAAAGTTCATAGCACTATTCCCGGCGACCTCGACCGTGCCCTTCAAATGTTGTTACGACTCACCAATCCAACATGGCGGCTGTGCGAAATATTTCACCAGCATCCAATATCTCCGAAACTATTACCGATATTACCCTGACATTTTCTATGGTGATAGAGGGAACTACTATAAGTTCACTTATGTGACTTTTGAAAACCTGGTAACTACAAAACCAACATGGCGGCCAAGCGAATTTGCGACTTTTAAATAGACGTTTCTCGCGATTTGACCAACCAAACGCAATGAAACTTGGTACAGTATATGTTTATATACATTGTAATGCAACGACATCTAACTTCGTTCAATTGTTTACATAATCACAAGATGGCGGATGTGCGAAATATTTCACCGGCATTCTATATCTCTGAAACTATTAGCGGTATCTCCCTAAAATTTTGTACGGAGATAAAGGGCACTACTGGAAGTCCATCTATAAGATTTTCAAAAACCACTTAACTACAAAACGAACATGGCGGCCATGCGAATTTGAACATCTTAAATAGACCTTTCTCGCGATTTAATGTTCCAAGCGCACTGAAACCTGGTACAGGAAATATTTATACACATCTTAATCCACTGGTATCTAATTTTGTTCAATTGTTTACATAACCTCAAGATGGCGGCAGTGCGAATTTTAAAATTAAGATTTATTTCTTGTGATGTAGTCATGCGATCGAAGTGAAAGTTTGAATAATGAACCTACGCAATAATTTTCCTTTAATGGTACATGACTCTATGGCCTATACATTTAACAATCCAACATGGCGACCATCCGAAATATTTAGACGATACTGAATATCTACGAATCTATTTTAGCAATCAAACTGCATTTTTCAATGTTCATAGGGGCTATGAACTTAAGTTCACCTATAGGACTTTAAATAACCTGGTGATCACAAATCCAACATGGCGGTGACGCGAATTATAAATATTCACATGGACGTTTCTCGCAATTTAACCATCCGCGTGCAGTGAAACTTGGTACAGTAAATCTTTATCCGAATGCTAATCCACTGGCATCTAATTTATTTCAATTGTTTCCATAACCACAAGATGGCAGCTGTGAATTTTTTTTAAATCTCCTTGTTTTCTCTTGTGTCCTAATTATGCGATTGAAGTTTGAATACTACACGTTCACAATAATCTGCATGTAACAGTACATAACTCTAGGACCTACATATATAAAATCCAACATGGCGACCATCCGAAATATTTAGTCGGTTCTCAATATCTACGAATCTATTACAGCAATCAAACTGAAATTGTGTATGTTGATAGTGGCAATTAACGTAAGTAGGATATATGAAAATAGGCTGTATAGTTCTTCACGGAACTACTTGTTTTTAATTTTTTTTAATTTTTGATGTAGAATGTTTCTGCTTGGTCCTCAATTTGTTAGCTCGCGGCTTGGCCGTGCTCTTTACAACGCGCACCACGACCACGCTGCACCAAATCCGGAGATCGTAGGTTCGAATTCCGGAGCTGACAGCTGCTATCCTGAGTATGGTATTCCCCGGGTCCTTCCATACTCTCTACATGGAAATGCCGCGATAGTACCTTATTTCAAGTCCCGGAGCACCTACCCTATTCCTGCCTTTAAGACCGTTACACACACAACTACAGTCATCTCATAAAAATACAGTTATAAGACAAATTGATGACACAGCCAACTACACGGGGCTGATGACCAAGATGTCCCAAGTCCCTAAAGTGAAATAGCAACGATGCGACGTTTTATATGGATGTTCAGTTCAGATTGCCCTGCATAATGAAATTGTGTCTTAATCTGCTGAGCTACTTCCTGGAGTAGTTATATTCCTCTACGTTTTCATCAAACATAGTCATTTGAATCAATTTGGGGGATTGCGTCAATCCCAACAATAATTTAGATCACAGAGATTTTCTATAAATGCTTCGAAGTACAAACGTCCCGGCAGGCTTTCCTCTGAGGCACAGACGTTGCTATGTAAATACAGTTTATAGTAATGTGTTATTGTACACATCCGCTCAGAATTCGCGAGTGACCACAGGTCTCCTGAGTTCTGCTCGTACTAATTACAGCTGTCATAGAATTAATAATAATGTTATTTGTTTTTACATCCCTTTTAACTACTGTGGCTTTTAGAGACGCCGGGGTGCCGGAATTTTGCCCCGAAGGGGATCTTTAAAGTGCCATTAAATCAACTGAAACGGCTCCTTCACATTTGCGCACCCTCAAATGCCAGCTGACTTCACCAGGATTCGATCCTGCAACCTTGGTCACAGCAAGCCACAACGTTACCCCCGCGCCACGCACCCAGCCCTGTCATAGAACTTGGTGTATGAATTATGAGTAATTAGGGGCAGATGACCTCGTAATTCCGCCCCTCAATACAACAAAAACTAACAATTCTGAGTAATGTAAATGGTGGTTTAAGATGCTGACTGAGTCTTTCACATCATTTACAATAATAGACTATTCCAGTGTAGAGTGCCTTCTTTGATTATAGAGAAGAATTTATTGATGAAAAATCCCCTCATGGTACATTATTGCGTTGCAAATGTATTTACTGATGTGGATACTGATAGTAAAGAACTCAGTGTCGGACAACTCTATGGCGTGTTTGCAGATTATTTGTAATTAACTTACTGGTGAGAAATCACGTTTCAGGAGATACCCTTTATGTAATAGTGTTTCCTCTAATACAACGTAACTTAACCATTACCGTCTTCAAGAATACACTAAGCCAAGCTGTAACACGTAAGAGTGATTGGAATTTCCGCTCAGCCGAAGATATTAAATAATTTGAGGGGCTTGGGAACAATCTCCGTGTTGAGTTTGTCCTTTGTTTCTGTGAATACTACAGTAATGTGAGTAACTTGATTTTTTTAAAGAATGATTGTGCTAAATGCCCCCGGGACTCGAAAATATATACCATTCAGCAATTTTCTTGGAGAGAATGAGGAATATCCCGGGGAGTAACCACAGTCATTACGGCCATTGTTAGCGGCGGGATTCGAAATTTCCAACTTTGAACTCTTAGCCCCCCTCCCTCTCAGCCGTGATGTACGACTTCATGCGTATGGCTACGCCGCGGGTATGTTATAGGTTAATTGCGCCAAGGTTCAGAGTGTACACACTCTATCAGGTATAATGATGGTCCGATTACATCTTATTGCGACATATGAAAGTAAAGAAATGGTATGCATTGAACGTCCCTGCTACTATTTTGGCAGTAGAATCACAAGTGTTCCGGAATTCCATATTCTAAGGATTTATTACCGTGCCTGTAGAGATACTGATCTGAGATGGTCGCATTTAGTTATATATATTTCCTGAAGGACATCCGCCCGGCATTCCGGGAGACCATAAAGATCCAGAATACAGTGTAGGTACATTGTTGGCTCTACAGTACATAAGTCATTACGATATACCATATAAATGGTTATGTAGCATGTTGAGTGAAGCTCTCAATACGCCCAAGCAGATCTTCTCAAGATCATCCTCGATGATGCCAAGCTTCTTGTGGATATCCACGACGAACTTATAAGATGTTCCACGAGCTCCGAATAGAAGGCCATTCACTTTCCATGCATTTTTAGGTAAGTTATATCTCTCACTCAAGTGAGGTATGCATGGTCGGTAAATAGCCTCTTTCTCCTCGTTGACTCGTACGGCTTGCGGAATGTCCACTTCCATTCGTACCGTGGGGTCCAGGACCAAACCCCTTCCATTCTTCCTGTCAATGGCAACGATATCTGCTCTACGGTGACTACCATTTTCCGAAATGCAGTGCACTTCCTCATAAACTTCCCATTTTAATTTCCTCAGGGAAGTGGCAATTGATGATCGAACTCGGTGATGGCGAGAATTTCGTAACAGTTCTCCTTTAGAATATTGACCCAGGACATATCCTAGCGTCTCTGGTTGGTCACATCCTGGTTGTCGGCATAGGGTTGTGTGCTGACTTCTCCCCGGCACAGCTCTCACCGCTGAGATGTTGCAAGACATTTTGATGGCATTCGTCCATTCAGAGCACGATAAGCCTTTTCTGTTATTTATCCACGAGTTGTTCTTAGGATGTTGTTCATAAACTTCCACTCCTTTACCTTTATGAGGAAGTTTGCACCAAGCTTCAAATGACCGTTTCCGAAGCTCATTTCGTACCCAACGTCCTGATTTTGATTCTGTGCAATCACTAGTCGGAAAATTAAAATATTGAAGAATTTCTTTATTTTCCCCGTCAAGATTTCGACAAATATCTAAATGAACATCTTCCACTCTGAGTAACTTTTGAACTATATTAAAATGCTGTATATATGCTTCCCATTCAACCTTAACTAAACCCAGCCCCCGAACATTCCTGGATGCATACAACATATCATTGGGACAGTCATGTGGTAACCCAATGATTTCTTTGATAGTTGATCGCAAAAGTTTATCAACATCGACCAGAAAACTTGATGGAATTTTATTTAACGGTGTACTCTGTATTGTATAAATCAGACTTGGCCAAATGTATTGATTAATTATGTTTAACTTTTGGTCTGGTTTTAGTAAACAAGAAACTGTGAGAGAATTCAAGTCTTTTTCTAAACTATTTATCAACTTGCTCTTGTCAAATACAATTTCATCTTCAAAAGTTATTCCCAGATATTTTATGGTTTCCCCAGATTTTACACATGTCAAAGCAGTATTTCCTAGTGTCACAGCACTTCTCTGACAAAGGTTCCCTTCTTTAATATTGATCATTCTGCATTTTGAAGGATTCATGGAAAGACCTATAGCAGATAAACTATTAACGGCGGTATTTAAGAGTTCCTGCGCCGAAGCTTCATCTTTCGCCACTAATACAATATCATCCGCAAACGCTAAGGCTGAAACATTTTCAACGTCAGATGACAGCTGATACCCATACTCTTGAATGATCTCCTGATCTGTGAGTTCTTTGATAGTATCATCTATTGCCAGGTTTAATAAAGCAGGTGAGATTGGAGATCCCTGAGCGACGCCTTTCCTAAGCTCTATGCTCACTGTTTTATTAATACCACATTCAACTTTGATACTATTTCCTAAAATAAGGTCGATTACTAAATCTCGCAAGTTGTTTGGCATATTTACTCGATTAATGCACCGCTTAAGATGTTCATGGCCAATATTATCATATGCCTTTGAAACATCCAGGAACACCACACAGCAGCTAGTTTTATTTGTTTAAGCATTCCTGAGGCAACCATTAATAATTGAGGTATTAACATGTGTACCAGGGAGATTAATGAATCCCCTTTGATGTACGGAGAACTCTACGAATGAACGTAGTCGCCTGTCAATCACTTTTTCTATAATACGTCTGATTACTGAATATATGGTGATAGGTCTCCAGTTACTTATTTCTTCAGCACATCCTCCTTTGTGAAGAAGTACTGTTCTTCCTGTTTTGAATATATCGGGGCATTTCCTAAATTTGAGCATAGCGTTTGCAAGGAGACTCAACACTTTTGATGTTTTAAGTTCCTTCACAGCTCTGATAATTACTCGGTCAGGACCAGCTGCTGTATCTGCTCGTACTCTGGCAAGAGCTGAATTAATTTCAGAATCTTCAATTTCAATGTCTTCCTCTGTACACACGGCTTCTGTTGGTTGCAAGTGTGTTAATTCATTCTCTTTTCCAAATAAATCTTGAAAGTGTTCAAAAACTGTGGATACGGGAATTCTACATTCTGTACCATTTTGATTATTCATAATCATGCGTACGACTTTGCACCTTTGATTGAAATACTGATATTGCGCTACTACATATTGATATTTTGTCCTAGTTTTGTCTCTTCTTCGCTTTGTTAACCTTGATGGATTTTTCGTTTTAGAATATGTAGTTGTATGACCCCCCTGTCGTTTTCTCCGCGCATTATAATAGCGAATAGCTGGATTTTTGGGTCCTGAGAGCGAACTGATTGCGTCAGCCAAGAATTCCGTTAGCTCAATACTAACTGTCTCAAAAGCTTGAATATCACCTTTAGTTATGACGTCCGTGAATTTTCGTTCAAATTCCTTTATAGCATCTAATTTGGAATCTAATGCAGCCGCATCTTCGCTATTAGCGCTAGTTGATACATGATCAATTTCTTCATCCAGCAAGTGACTACCACCTCCATCGGATTTATGCAAACTTTGATCTGAGCTCTTATATTTTGACGTTAAACCTCTACGATAAACCTCTGGATGTGCTTTACTTACATGAATTGCAACAGATTTAAACGTCTTCCCACAAATATCACAGGTATTGACTCGTGTAGCACTATTTGGGCGACATGAATCCGAGTTTTGAGTCAGGTTAAATGTGTTTTTGTCTGACATTTCAACATTAAATACTGCTACTCCAGAAATACTATACGGTAATATAATCTTCAATCATCAGTTTTCCGTTCCCTGCGTATATTTATACAGAAAAAGACAAGTCCATATGGATAAAATATCGGTAAATAGCACCTTAATCAGCATCCAATAACCTAGTTGTTTAACCTACAAATCGCAGCCATAACCATAACCTTATATATTTGTCCATTGATTGTCTTCAGGAAAGATCTACCAACATATAGATGCGCGTGGGTACTAGGCATCAGGAGTCTTAGGCATCAAGGTGGCTGTGGAATTTCACGATCATTAACGCTAGGAACTACGAAATATCCAATCAATGTCAAACAACATGGCTGCTATTTGTGATATCGAAACACAAATACAAATTGATTCAACCACCCCAAAAAATAACACCAATCCGCAAGATAACATGCACTATCACAGGAACAAACACCAACAATCCTTGAATACATGCGATGATCCCTAAAAAAGGATACGAAATACCATCAAAAGGCAAATCCGCGGCACCACATTGCAACCTAGGTCTTATCACGGCGGAACAGCGAGGTCATCTGCCTCATGGTCACATTTAATAAATTTCCATTGGACTGAGCCTGAGATTATAAGCATTCGATGATATGTTACTAACGTAATAAGCCCTGAAATATATTGTGCACATATCAAAATATTTTATTTAATATTTTTAGTAATAAAATCATAAGTTGATCATATTATCTATGAAGATTTTAAAGATTGCACTGTAACAATGTCTTCTCTGTAATTGTGTCAGAAAATGTTGCAATCTAATATCCTAATCTTCTTTTACGGGGTCTGGGATGATGTGAACTTCCATGAGGAAAATGTATTTACATGAACACATGCCATCCTTGACACTAAAGTAATAAAAATAGTAATAATAATAAGATACTGCAAAATAGAAATATATACCGAACTTACGCAAATTCATCCACTCTTCTACTGAATGCTTGAAGGATCGAAAGAGATATACAGTAACTTAACGATTATAAAATTATTATTGGGCGCAAGGGTCATAGAACATTGACTGACAGATTTCACCATGGAGGTAGTAATATTAGGCAGAATCTTTTGTCACGGATAGGCCTATACGAAAATTTATAATTCATATAACGTTTTTCAACATTTATAAAATCGCTAGATGGTAGCATAGTTATCAACTCGTGGATTTTTTATTGCTTAGCAAAAGATGTGCTGAATTAGCATCGCTACGCCTGTACAGGCAGCTGCAATAGCATATATAAACTGAAGCCAACTTTTTAAATACATATGAAGTATGGTCGTGGTCTATAATGTTAAGTTGGCATTGCATTCACGGTTGCTGTAATATGCTTCTGTTAGTCTTAAGGCTAAGGCTTTAGTCAAGTTTTATCACAAATACGTTATATGATAATAATTAGTAATTTGGAAGTAGCCATACTTTAGATACAAATCAGTCCTGTTTAGGCACAAAGGCTGCATGATAATGTCTTCAAACATTGCTATAGGAAGTAGCCTATTGAGCCCGTATTCGCTCATGCTTTTTATGAGAACCTTGAATTTTTACTATCTGAGAGATGTAGAACGCGCCCCGGAAGCATGCTCTAGCTTCAGACGCACTCTTGACTTTACTCAGATACTCCAAATATGTTTCCCGTAAGATTAAAAATTGTATCATTAATGTTTAAAATACAACGTATCATCTACAGTTATTCTGCGTTATTTGCCACGATGTGTTGGCCTAATAATTATTTAATTATTATTTGAGACAAAGGTATAACTTCGCAGAGATGCGAACCGGATATAAGTAGTCGCTTCATGACTAAGGGAGTATCGACGCCGGAACGCCAGATTCCGAGAAGAAACATGCCCTCTTGTGCGTTGGTAACGCATAGACGTGTTCGTCTAATGGCCTGGTAGACCAGGGTATTGAAGGATCAAGGAGTCCACTGTCTGTGAATATCCGAGTACATCATGTATATCTTGGCACCTAATGTGCTTGTGCTTTATTAAGTTGCCTATAGTAGCAACGAGTGTATAATATTTCCGAGTGAAATTGTGAAAATTGATATTTTTGCGACCAAGCACATGGTCATTTTTCATGCCACATGGCAGACATGTATTTTTCAACGAAGTTCCAAATCATGGAAAATATCAGTGTTAAACAGTGAATTGTACCATTAAAACGCCAGTACTACCAATTATATTCGAGCCGTGCAAAGGCCGAAATTTCTATTATCAAGATTACTATGATAATTGGCGATTACGATTTTTCATAAAAGTTATAGAATATGTGTTGCAAGATACATAAACTATCATAACTTCAGTGAGCAGACAAATGTTCATTTCTCTATAAGTCTGCACATTGTAGAGGCAGTGTTGCTCAAAGAAAACAACGTTAAAATCAGTTATTAAACACAATTCTTCACCAACCTACACGATGCTGATACTGCACCACGTGATGAGAATCTATTCCCGTTTGACCATGCTGTTCACCAAGGTCTAAGCCATCCTGATCAGGGTGACATCGAACATCTAGCAACATTACGAGGTGGAAGAAGAAGAGAGAATGGCTATGCTCATGGCCGAGGAACGGAGGACTTTGCCAAAGCATATAGGAAATGATCTACCCCTCAGATTTTCCTTCATGGATAGACACCACTTTGGTGATTTTCCAACTTCATGGCTTCCTCACCGTTTGGATTCTAAAGCTCACGGTTAAACACCCATAGTGTGTCTTCGCACACTGGTGCAATATTGTAAAACATGTCATTTCCAACTCATGGAAACCAGAAAGTGTCTTTAAATAAAGAGCAATAATCTCCTTTTATCAGCTCATGCTGAATTTCATGTACCATTTTTGAGCTCCTTTTTTGTAAATTACTAGCACGCCACTGTGAGCGTATCGTTTCCATGAGTAGGTTTACTCATACCACCTTTGTGATTATTGTAAATACTATTTTAAGTGGTTTGAAAGCCACAAGATTCAAGCTGAATCTAATATCTGTGTAATGAGTGCAGCAAGTTGTAGCTCACTGTGATCCCGATTGCACGAGAATACCGTATCATTTAGAATTAACACCAGGGGGATAAGGTGTTGTAAAACATTTATAGTCATTTTCTGTTCCTTGTGTGCACAAGATTGTATAAATTTTATCCACAGAGGTGTGGAACATCTTTCAAAGTGTTTCAGATGGGAGAAATACGGTATCTTCGTTTTTATCTTCTTTGCTTTTGACAAAGCTGTTACATCTTTCTACCTAATTTTGAAAAGTCTACAACATCGCATTATAATCAATTCTATTGTAACATTACTCAAGTGTGTATTAGGGTCACTAGTGAACAGTGATTTTGTGAACCCTACGTGTATTGAAACAGTTTAAGGACTTTGCCTAAGAGCAATTTACTCACATGTTTTGAGGGACGCTAGAACTTTGCCGAAACACACGACAGGTGTTTCCAAGGCCAGACATCCCGTTGCATTATTACCCATAAAACTGGCATGATTTCCAGTGAGACTTCGCCTCTTATCATGACACACTTCCTACACATATTTTTGTAAGGGATTTGCTGATCGAGCCAAGCTTGTAAATGCTCGATGTTTATGTAGGTCAAGTTACAGCAGCTACTAATTGCATTGATACAGGGTAACTCAGAAGTCACGAACTAATATTATATTTTCGCACATGTTGTAAGCGAATGAAGGTTAATTATTCTCATGTTGTTATACGATCAGAGTTTTCATTAGATGAACCAGACATTCATAATTAGGCTATTTTCTCACTTTATGTGAATTGTTATGTCCGTGTGATGACCTGAGAGGAATACTATACTTTGTTTGTGATGGCCAGCAGATCTTAGTTTTGTACTAGACTGACCGAGGTTTTTCTAGTGTGCTCAGGAAGCCTCGTAGATTACTTTTGATTGGTAACAGAGCTATTTCATAGCCCGTAGTGTTATAGTTACTTTGCATGTCACGTGTTTACTTTGTTGTGAGTACCGTTCAGGTATCTCATTTGTTAGAAGCCTTGTGTCATATGGTCATTCGTCATAAATAATGTACTCTTAATCCGACGATTGTAATAATCATTTCCTAAATCATGAAAACTCATTCTTTTAAATCTACAACGTCATGATACTCGTTAAATCTTGATCTGATTGCCTATAGCTGACCGATGCATTGCGCTTGTAAGATATTTTCCTGAAGGATTTGTTTAGAAGCTTAGACTTTTTGACTGACAGAGATCACTGGCAACCAGTAGTATGTAACTCGGGGACTGCAGTGACCTCATGGTGAGACACTGTTTTTACAGTGCATTTATTTGTTTCATTCTTACACATTTAGATGACGGATGGTAGCAAAGAATTATCCATTCAGTTGTAGGCAGGAGAATAAGATTGCTTTTGATCGTTGTATTTTATAATGTGTGTAAACCCATTGTACCCTGCTGTTATATTCTTTAGCGTTTGTGGTACAGCTATTGTTCTAATGCACTTTTTGTAATCAAACGACTGTTATCTTAGCTTTGTTTAGTTTTTGCTTAAACGGGCGCTTCTCGTCGTAGTTTATTATCAGCCAGGATTAGCTAGAATAGGTAATTTAACTGTAAACACGCGAGTGGCACCAGTATAATTTAGCTTTGTTGTCATGATTTTGACATTCTCCTGTTATGATGTCCTCTTTTGTAGAACCATCATTATTTTTGCTTGTATATTCAATCAGGGTTGTTTTTCGTACCACGTCCCAAGCTTTGCCTTGCTTTTCCTTATGTAATTAGGACCTGTCGAGAGGGATAATATCATTCAGTTAGGAGTTGTTTCTCTTTTTTTTTGAGCTTTGCGGACTTGCCGATTTCAAACCCCTCCAATAGTAGGATAGGGGTTTGATTTTTAAATACATAGTTCTACGAATTTTACTTCAGCCTGGATGTTTTCATTTATTGGTTTTGTGTTTTGGGGTGAATTTTTCGGGTGTCTTAGGCATTACTTATGATGGGGACCTGATCCCTTGGGATATTGAGTCTTGTCCCGGCTAGACCTACAAGAAGTGCATCCGATCCTCTTCGGCAATGTGTTTGAAGAATGGGATTATCTGGGAGGCCACGCACGGTTGTTGGTGACCAGATAACCTCCTCTAACCTCTGTATTCTTTACTCACTGTATCTATCTATACTATAACTCTATGAACTCCACCTTCCTCAATGGATCCGAATAAAGCCATGCAGGCAGGGAAACTAACTGTAGTCATGGCAACCGTTAGCCTTAGTCAACACTAATGTCTTTGGATTGTCTCTGCCCGTGGCGGTACTTGGTGTTAAACTGTGCTACTACCGCCACACCGGGCTTGGTGGCAAACTGTGGTACTACCGCCACAGTATCATTATTACTTACTGTTTGGTCTTTATCAGTTGAAATCTAATCACAAATGCAATAATGCTATTCTTAGAACAATCTGCAACAACGCGCAAAAAATACTTTATTGGCTGATTTGTAATGCGAAGGACGGCTGGTAGGGGTACAAATTGTGAACAATAAAACAATGGAACATAAAGACATAATTATAAACGTCAGCACAGCAGTAGTTGTACACACCTTCACGGAGAGCTTAACACTAATGTAGGAGGCATTACATACAATATATTGCACGTGATACCTACCAACATAAGGTAAAGATTGAAAATCTCCCGTAAAATTAGTTCCAAATTACAAATCGGATTTGGTACCCTCAAGGCAATAAAAATTTAATAAATATATGCATGAAATGCATTATCATCTAGACCACTTTGTGGATTAGCGGCTAACATTCTCGGCTGTTGTCTTGGAGGTCCGAGTTTGAATCCCAGCCCTGCCATGAAATTTAATTCTGGTCTGAGGGCTGGAACTGGTTACACTGTACCTCTCGAGCCAAAAAATGGAAGTGGCTTTCCATGGTTTCCCACATCCACTGCAATCAAATGCCATGATAGTTCCTAACTGAAGACCACAGCAGCTTCCTTTCCAATCCTCATCTGAATTACAAATACACACACTACTACAGCCATCAAAGTAACACAAATTATGAGATAAATTCCATACACACTAAAGATCAAGGGGCTACATGGCCATGATGTCGCAAAGCCTCTAAATCAATCAACAACAACAAAAATCATTTGAGCTCAATTAATCATATTACTAAGTTTCATAAAAATATCTCCAGTCGTTGTGACGTTATGCCGCATGCCGTCTTAGCCAATGTGGACGATTTCATTTTTAATTTCAATGCCCTACAACGACCCTTGTTCAAGAAAATACGGCTTATTTTTTATGGCGTTCAGATTCCTAATATATTATCGTGTTTTAGATAATGAATGGAGTGACATGGCCTCTTAGTGACATAGATGGAAACTTCGCGGTCAAGTCGTGAGCTAATGTTGCCAAGGCGATCGCTTTGCTATTCCTTCATCAAATTATTTTCTGATTTAATTAGCCTTTTCTCGTGTGCAAATTGGCCGAAATCAGAAGACTGATAAAGACTATCGAAAATTCATGTATCCAGCGGTTTCTTCTGGGTCCTGCAGTATGTGTATGCAAAATTTGGTTGAGATTTGTGGAACGGTGTAGGTTTGTATGCGGAACAAATATACCCACATACCCACATACAGACTTTCACTTATATATTGAACCCTTATTGATTTGCCGGTCAATAAGTCTTCATGATTTTTATTATTATTATTACTGATGCCCGGCTTAAAATTAGAAAAATTCGCATATTTAGTGAACTCAGTCAAAAGCAGGAAGGTGTTGCCTTACTTTACATTTAATCAACTTCGGTTAATTAAAGTGTTGTTCGTAAATTCTGTTAGTTAGGAATTTAAAAGCAGATCACAAGGGAGTTATTTTGTTGTTTGGAAATAAGAGTCATTATTCAGTAAGATTTTGATTACTGAAAATTTATTTAAATTAGAATCAATGTAATATTTAAATATCAAGACGTGTGTGTGTGTACGACTGAAATCCCATTGCATGACCCTATTTTCTCAGGATATATTTGTGTGTTTTGCGATGGCTAGCATCGAGGAGATTAAAGCGCTGATGGAGCAGATGTCCGCACAGTTGACTGTGCAATTGTCTGCAAAGACGGAGGAACAGTTAAAAAGCATGAAGGAGGAGATAAATGAACATAGTGATAAACAATTACGTGAACAGAGTGAGCATAGTGATAAACAATTACACGAGTTACGTGAACATAGCGATAAACAATCACACGAGTTGCGTGAACACAGTGATAAACAATTACAGGACGTGAACAGTAACATTACGGTCCAATTGCAATTTCAGAAATTGGATACCGACAAACAATTACACGAGTTGCGATAGCATAACGATAAACAGTTAGTCGAACTAAACCATAAGTTATCAGAGCAGGCAAAATTACAAACAGTTCAATTAGAGAGGATCACACTTGAAATAAATCAGAGCACTAAAGTAGAATTGGGGAGAAACTGGCAGGAGAGGTGGCAGAAAATAATTCGAGGCAATTAGGAGAAATTAAGAAACTAGAATCTAAATTCGACGATAAACTAGTACAGTTAGATGGAATGGTAGCCGCCAAACTGAAACAAATCGAGACAGCATGCGTGAACAACACGGCAGGGATAAAAAGCACGCAGGTTGAATTACAGGGGCAATTCAACAGAATAGAGGCGAAAAATGTAAACATACAGGAGCAGATTCATTCAGTCGACAACAATGTGTTAGGATTGATAAAAAAACTCGACAAGCAGGAGATAAAAACGGAAAAAGAAAGGATGCACTTGCGCGAAAACCTGGAAGACCAGTTAACTAAAAACTAAGAGCAAATACGAGGAGAAATAGGAGAACAGTTAAATAAGAACCAGAAAGAAATGGGAGAACAATTAATTAAAACTCAGCAGCTGATACAAGAGCAAATAGGGGAACAGCTTGAGAAGAATCAGGAAAACAATGAAGAAAAAATTAATAATTTGAAAAGTAGGATCCGGAAAGATTGGGAACAGCTGGTGAATGAGACTAAAGGAGATAGGCTGACTATATTAAAGCGGCTAGGCGAGTATAACTCTAGAATGCAGGCTCTGGAGGAAAGAATGAAGTCCAAGCTCCAAGAACACGCGGGCCTCATCGTTAAGAATGAGATAAGATCTTTAGAGAATGCCACTTTATTCTCTTCAGAAAATTCAGTAGGGAAACATGGAAGTATTGGAAGTCCGGAGGGCATGAAGCTAGCTGAGGATACGAGCCGAGGTCAGAGTACAAAGATAACTTGCGACACATTCCAAAATTACAGAGGGGAGACTTCAACTCCACAACCTGGTTTGGCACCTGCCCACGTCATACAAGTAATTAGGGGAAACGATTTTAAACCCGACAAATTAAGGGAAAATACAGGATCTACTCCAAAAGCATTTTTTCTCCTGCTGTATGATTACTTTAATGACCAACCCGTCAGTCCCGCAAAACAGCTGCGTCTAGTGGAATTTTTTTTAGAGGGCCCAAGTTTAATCTGGTTTCAAAGCTTCAAGTATACGTTTAATGACATGGCCCAGTTTAAAGAGGCATTTCTGAGGAAGTTCTGGAGTCCTTCACTGCAGCAGGGGTTAAGGATGGACGTATATACCAGGAAATACCATAGCACACACCCTAAAAGGTTTTCTGAGTTCTTTAGTCAACAGCTAGTAAAATTCCGCGATTTTGACGAGCGGCCTTCTGAAGAAAACATGGTTTTAACTATCGGCAAGCAGCTTCCGATGAACATACAGCAATTTTTAGTGGCAGGAAATATCAAAACCGCAGTTCAGGCCGAGGAGATACTCCGCCACTTGGATGAAACGAGTATGGTTAGTCCGCAGACCGGGAGACGGAATATGGAGTGCGTGAACACTGCAGAAGTAGTTCAAGGGCATCAAAACGGTCCAAGTCAGAACAATCAGACGAAGACACAATCCACCAGCGCACACAATTGACGCCCAGACGGCAGGAGTTCGACGGTCGAAACCAATTTAATAATAATAACAATAGGAACTTCCAGAATCGCCGTGATAATTATAACAATAATCAGAACAACAATCACAATCAGAGGACGTACCAGCGAGAATATACTAACTGGAGAGGACACCAAAGGCATGATAGACCATACCAAAGGGTCGGGGACGGCAGATGAAATAATCAGAGGAATTATCGGCAAGATAACCAGGGAGCTTATCGTGATGAATGGAACAAGCGTTACGCTGAGTCGCAAAAATATCTGGACGAATTAAATGCAGAATAAGAAACAGAGAAAGAGAAGTGGGGTCGAGCCATGAAAAACAGAAGAAATCCCGACAATCAGAGTAATGAGGATGCAGGAAAGGTGACAAGACAGGAGGAGACGCCGAAAAATAGCAGAAGAAATTCGCGGGACGATATTTCAGGCAAGAGTCTGGAAATATGGTAATGAAGACGGTAGCAGAAGAAGAAGACGGTAGCAGAAGAAGAGGGGAGAAGAAGAAGAAGAAGAAGAAGGGAACCATTTGATGTATAATCAGGACAAGGGATGCAGAATAATATTGCAAAAACTAATTTGAGAAACCACACTCAAATGTACGTGGCTACGTGGTACCTGGGGAGAGCGAGCTTTGTTTGTAAACAAGACGGCCGGTCTGGCAGAGGTTGTAATTGTGTCAGTGAGAGAGGGGAGGTCTGGCGAGACGTGTGAATGACATTGCAGCGAGAAGCGCGCACACTATTTGGGACTGTGGAATGTACACCCAGGCAGACGAGTGAGGTACTTAAGTGATGTTATCTATACTACTGTGGATATTATTTTTAAAATCCAAATCAATCACTTGCTTCGAATTTCAAAACCCTGCTGAGGATAAATGAACCCTTATTGATTTGCAGATCATTAAGTCTTCATGATTTTTATTATTATTATTATTACTGATGCCCAGGCAGTACATGTTGGTGGTTGACAAAGGGGAGACAGATAGTGTGTCGCAACGATTACAACAGAAGCAGCGTGGTAGTTATTCCTGACGATGACCGGTTAAGCCGAGTTCAAGGACAAATTCAGTATCAATGCGCATCCGAGTCGGCGTCATTATGGGCGTGCCAGAAGTGAAGTTCCAACCGATACACGATTGAATCAGCAAATCAGGAGAGAGGACGCCTAAGTCACGCGGAGAGTGGCGTACCTTACAAAAAGCGCGCTAAAACACGTGTCTCAAGAACCGCCGATGCGATATAATTCCGCATAAGTCCGTTGAGACGTTTGGATGAAAAGAAGAAGATTGATACTAGTCCCATGGCGGTGAGTTAAAAACTACAGATTATTTTCACAGATTGCCCCCACTCCACCCCGTTCTGTCAGTTTCTTAAAAATTGATCGCTGATGAGCTGTTTGAGACACAACTTTATCGAGCTCTGGTGAGCAACGTGCACGCCAGTCTGAGTCACGATTTGTCAAGCTCTAGTGAGCATACTTCACATCTGTTTGGACAAACATTTTATTCTGAGCTCAAGGGAGCAGAGTTCACGCTTAGCGGAGGGAAGATCTCTAGTCGAGATAAGCGCTACGCGGTAGACATATTTGAGAGACTCGTTAAAAGCCAGTTGCGTGGTGAACGAAGAGTGTAATTTTATGTAAATTTTGTGTTATATTTTGTGTGACGTATATGTGCGTGTGATTAAGCAAGTGCTGAATAGGGCCAGTTCTACGTTGAGTAATCGCCTAGGACTTTATTGTGAGTGAAAGCCAGTAGCTCATAGCGATTCTAGCTAGGCAAACTAATAACTTTGAACATTTCTTTCTAAGAAGCAACACCAAGATGTCTCCTGGAAGGTCGATTGATGGAATGAAGTGCTACGCCTCTACCAATACGTCGACGATGGACGAGTAGATTTCCCGTAGGGAAATGCCTTGGGATGGAGGTTGAGTTCTACGAGCTGGACGGTGTTGTACAAACCATTGATTTTTCAATATGTAGTTAGATTAGACGCGGGAACGTTGTAAATATTTTATTCATTGTTTTTCTTGTATTTAGATTTTTCGTGCGCCGACACTGTTATGTTTAAATGTACGTTGGCACGTGGCCAAGTGTTTGTTTGATTGTATATTTTTCTTATGAGTCATTATTAGTATGCACGGCGTGTGTATTTTGATTTTATCCATGCGAATGCGAAACTCGTCACGGTCGATAAGTGGTGCTTTATTCAAATCCAATTTTAGTAGGAAAAGGGGGTAAGAGTTGTTAGATGTTTTTCGAACAGGTTTTTATTCATACTAGGGTTGCCGAGCGCAACAAATTAAGATGTCACTGTAGAACACCTTAGTTCTATATTTTTGATTTTTTTTTGTCCTTTTCAGGTTCTTGGTCACGGACTAGATCGGGAGCGCAAGTCGGAGGAAAATATTTTATGTCCTTTATTTCAGGTTTCTGTCAAACCCATACGTGTGATTCTGGTGTGTGTATTGTGTCAAAGTGTGTGTATTGATTCGTCGTGATGAGGGGTAGGATGTGCCTACCACCCTCATAATATTGTGGTTGAATTTTATGGAATGGCAGAGCGCTCTCAGAGACTACTGTAGCTTTTCCAGTGCTGATTCTTGGATTTCCTTGGGAAATGCTAAGATATTTTATTTTGACACACACAAACACGTATATTATGTGCTTTTGGGAGCACGTTTCTTCGAGACTCGAACCAGTGCCACGGCAGGTCGAGGTTATTGACACGTGGGTTGGCAGATGTGCAGATTCCACTTTGCGCCCGTCTAGGTCAAGTGATTCATCGTTTAGGCAGTCCAGCTGACCGACTGTCCCCTGTAAGCTATCTGTAGCAAACCTGTTCTTTTAATGGTCATTGGATCATAATTAAATTGGGAGTTCGCCATGTCCGTTACGAATTACCGCATATCATGTGAAATAAAATACTTGTTTTATGATGTAAATGTTGGCTTTGAGCCTAGTGATTTCTATGACTCATTTCATTGGTAGATTTGTCTGTTGTGACACCGTTGGGTGTATTTCGTATTTTTCTTGTAAAAATGGCAAGCGGCCATATGTGTATTTTTTCTTGATTGGTGACGTGTTAATTTACCTGTGTTGATTTGAAAAGTCCTAGTTTTAGGCGTTAATGTTGTTTGCTTCGGCAGTTCTTTGATTCCAATTTCACACGGAAATTATTTTTGTTTTATTTAGTGTAGGAAGTGTCGGATTAGTTTAATTAGTGTTTAGTTGGTTCCTCGTGTCTGTCTAGCTCTAAGACAATGCAGATTCGTCCCCTGAAGGTTTACTGGATGGTAACGGATCTCGCATTAATTTGTACACATCGTAACGCATATAGAACAGCCGCACGCGCACATGTCATTGTAGTAATTTTGGGACATTTGGTCCAGATGTTTACGATCTCTCCTGAGATCGGGCCTAGTTTGGCATTTTAGTAATTCAAGTGGGAGTCATTTGGGAGACCTTGTTTGTTTTGTTTTTGTTGTAAATAGTGTAAATTTGTTGATCTGTTATTAAATTCATATGTTTTAATCCTGGTATTCACTTTATCCTGCATGTTATTTTGTTATATGTTACCCTGCATGTTGTAAGAAGCGCTTAACAGCAACTTTATGAAATGGACTGTTACACCCCCCGAAACTGAGTCTCATATGCTTCTTTGCTAGGGTTCAATATATAAGATAATGAATAATACTACATAACTGGAAAATGATTAAGACTAACAGAAAAAGAAAAATATAACTTTTTGTGGCGGTAGAGGTAGTCGGGGTGATAAGTAGTAGCTTACAGTATAATTGACGTATCATTCAGGTCATTTTCTGTAATGATAATGATAATAATGAATAGGGAAACGGATATTTACTAACTACAGTACTGACACATGTAATTTACAAACGGATTGAAAAATATGCTTAGAAAGAGGAATAAGTGAATAAAAGACACGGCCTAGCGGCTAAATCTCATTGGCTGTTACAAAAATAGACACCAATAGTGTCGTATTATGTCGTATAGCGCCGTAGGAAAATAATCAGAGCACTTTGGAAAATTTTGCCTGTCCCAAGCTCCTGAGGCAGAAATAGTGTCATTCATCGCCGCATAGCACTCAAGTATAAGGAACGGAATAAATGAAAGTCAATTTGAAAGCACCAGGGCTTATTTCAGCGGATAACCTCAATATACTGGACCAACACCATCGCACATATACAGAGGCTTACTATTTTCATAATGATTAACTTACTCTTTTAAGGGGCCTAATAAATCTTTTTGCAATAATTAATCCTCGTGACTGCAATTTATAAGCTGCGCAAGATGTAACTGTTTTCACAATTCTGCACCAGAACACTGGTAGGAGCAACGTGATGCAGCCCGAATTACCAGCCAACAATAGAATTATTAAAATATTCATACGGGTATACTATGGACATATTCTAGGCCCTAAAAACGTGGTTTTCAAGTTCATTTTGTATGTTATTCTAAATGTAGGGAATGGAGAGGGTTGTCGAAAATATCAAGTGGACAGTGTTACCATCAGTGTTTCAAAGGGTAAGTATGTAAAATAAGGTGCAATTAGCTGAACGGTGTGGATTTGTGCCAAAGGGCCTAAATGCAGGGAATGGAGTGGGCTGTCCAAAAATTAATGTGGACAGATTTACCCTCAGGGTTCCAAAGGGTAAGTATACAAAATGTGGTTCAGATCGGTGAAGCGGTGTAGATTTGTACCAAAGGGACTAAATGCAGGGAATGGACTGTTCTGTCCGAGATTTCATGCAGACTCCGTTACCCGCAGGGTTGCATAGGGTATGTATACACAATTTGGTTCAGATCGGTGAAACGGTGTAGATTTGCATCAAAGGGCCAAAATGCAGGGAATAGAGTGGTCTATCCGAAATTTCATGTCGACAGTGTTACTCGCAGGGTTGCAATGGGTAAGTATACACATTTTGGGTCAAATCAGTGATACGGTGTAGATTTGTGCCAAAGGACCTAAATGCAGGGAATGGAGTGGTATGTCTGAGATATCAAGTAGACAGTGTTATTCGTCGGGTTCCAAAGGGTAAGTATACACATTTTGGTTCAGATGAGTGAATCGGTGTAGATTTGTATAAATAACAGACAGAAAAATATTGAACTTTATATATATAGATGATAGAAGGATAGTTATTATTTAGGCTAACATCGCTCGGCGTTGACGGTGTTTTATAGCACAAATTTAGGTTTTACCCGCTAACCGTTGGAGATACATGAAAATTGGTAAGGACCATTCGGATAGAAAATTAAATTTTTAACCTCGTATATGCCATCAAAAGTGTGCTATTTCTTAGCGATCTCTTTTTATTTGAAATGGAAATATGAAATTTGGAACCAAAGGGTGAAGTGACGTCACTAAAATGGTCGCTATCATTAAATAGGGCGAAATATCAAAATCAAAAGTAGCCTGTATGTTTATCAGGTATATCAGCTATATCCATGCAAAATTTCATTTAAATCGGACCAGTGGTTCTTGCGTGATTGAGTAACACACAGACACACACCGTCTCATTTGTATATATTCTGTCTGTTAGGTAGTCAGCCCGAAGGCTGGTTGAATCCTCAAAGAGCACCTCCATTAGGTTATGCGGATAGATACTGAGCACGTATACGCTCATGATGGTGATGAATTTTGTAAGAACCTGGAATGATGTTGTTTCCTCTTTTCTGCTGCACGAATAGTCCAAGTTTCACTTCCTTAGAGTGCCACGCTCCAGACAAAGGTTTTTAAAAAATACTTCCTAATACCTAAATCTATATTCGATGGCAAAAGATTCCTTTTTTTAGAAAGGCATTCCTTGCCGGAGCCAACCTACTTTTTATATCCTCTTTGCTTCGTCCATCACTGGTTATTTTGCTTCCTATGTAACAGAAGTCTCCTATTTCCTTCAGCTTTTCACCTGCCAATTTGATGTCCATAGTGGTTTCTGATTTATTTCGGCTGCATTCCAGTATTCTTTTGAATTATGGAATGCGCCTTGAACGCATGTCACCACTTCAGATGCACTCTGGACTCTGTTCCGAAGGATATAATATGTTTTTGCAGGATTGAAGATTTATTTTTTAATGTGCAACTTTGAACTGCTAATCTACTGTAATTCTGCGTCGTTTGCCCATAGTGTATGGCCTCATATTTGTTTAATTAAGGTATATCATCGCAGAAATGTGAGTGGAATTTTAATAGTTGCTACACGACTCGAGGAGTTATTAACGCCGGAACATAAGGTTCCTGGCCTACCTCACTCCCTACAGTGCGTTTGACATGTAACAACGCACTCGTCTACCAGTCGTGAAGACCTGGGTTGTAAGTCTTATTTGGAAGGCCCCATCAAGTCCAATATCTACGCAAATATCAGCCATTAAGATTGTTTATTGCACTAATGTGCTTGTGGGGTAATAATTACCAATTTTTTTTTACAACGAGTGATAATTATTTTCACGACGGACAGTGAATTTACCATATTTGTGCCAAAGCACATGGTCTACGTCATCGCCACATGGCTGAATGCATGTGCGTGAAAATTCTTCAAAGTGGATAAATACCTGTGTTAAACAGTGTGAAATCAATTTATAACGCCACTACAATCGGTATACATCGTGCCGTGCAAAGGCCGAATTTTAGTGCCAAAAATTACTCTGATATTTTGGCGATTATCAGATTCATCGAGTGTAGAATCTGTCCTGAGAACATTATAATCTGTGCGCAGACACATGGGCATTTTGATAATCAGCCTGCACAAAGTGTAAAGCCAGTTTTTGCAACCACAATCACGCTAGAATCTGTGAATAGTCCCAATTTTCATTATTCTACGCAACCCACCCACACTACGTGATGACCTTTTCTTCAGTCACCATGCTGTCTACTATGGCTTAAGCCATTCTAGGAAGGGGATGTCGAACACCTAACATTGTTACACCATGGAGGCGCACGAGAGGATATCTTGGAATTGGAATTGGAATTATGTCACCCTTACCAAAGCCCTGAAGGAATGGACGAACCCCTCAGAATGTTCCTTTAGAGGACGAGGTGAGCAACATGGTCATCGTGAGTCTTAAATTCTGTTCTCTTGTAAGGTAATGGGTCAGTGGTGTTTTAGTTTAGCAACCGTAACTCGATAACAGTCATTTTGGGCAGGTTTTACACTGTTGTAGATACAACACTTGGTAATTTTCATCTCCGAGGACTTCCACACGCTTTGTGTCATGTCCCAGCTCAGAGTTAGTCACCTTATGAGTGTGTTCACACAGGTGCAATAACACCAATTATGCAAACTTCCACATCATGGAACATGATTATGACTAGGAACAGTAATTTTCACTAACCGGCTCTTAATTGAACAGCTGTTATATTTTGATGCTCGCATACATGTAGGTCTATAATGTGCGTTCGAAAAGTAACGAGCCGGAGGCATAATTACGGAAACCAGTACCTGTATGTTAGAAGTATTTCCCCTGGCTGTTGAGGCACTTGTTCCACAGTGAACCTTGGCGGTGAATTGCTGTCTCATAAAATTCCATTGGCTGCGATGTGAACCAGTTCCGCACGTACAGCTGGACGTCAGCGTCCGAGGTGAATCGTTAACCCCGCAGAGCCCTTTTCAGGGGACCAAACATGGCGTTATCACAGGGAAAGAGGTCTGGACTATATGGAGGGTGGCCGAGAACCTCCCATTTGAATTTCTGCAGGAGTGTCGCGACTGTGTTGGCCGTATCTGGTCGTGCATTGTCGTGGAGCGACCATGGCGGCTATGGCGTTCACTCTCACTCGGCGGTCCTGGGTAATGAGCGCATCAACCTGCTGGACGTTGTCATCGGTAATGCAGGGGGTGTCCCAGACCGGGCATCATCGGTTAACGACACCCGTCCTTCCCAGAAGCGCTTGTGCCACGCCTTGACCCTTGCAAGTGACAAGCAGTGTTCGCCGTACACTTGTGACAATCGGCGATGAATATCCCTTTCCCCTACTCCTTCCGCTGTCAGAAACCGAACAACACCTTTTTCCTCTTCGGTTGACGCCTCCATGTCACTGTTTGCAATGCGAATGGCAGCGTTGGACGATTAATGCATGCTGCTGCTCGCTTTGTATCGTCACGTGACGTGCACGCGTGCCCTCTAGCGACGGGCTGTAACCTTCCACGCTCTTGACGGAACCACACCTCGTTACACACGCCGATGTCGTCAATGGTTTGAGCATTCCAGCTTCCGGCTCGTTACTTTTTGAACGCACCTTATAATTTGCCATTACGCCACTGTCAGTCGTAATGTTTAGGATTGGGAGAGATTTTCCCATCCTAAAATTAGTATTGTAAAAATATTTTTGAAGGTCTTAGAACCTATTGTAAGATTTAAATCGAATTATAAACATGTGTAATGAGTATTGCAGGTTATGAATCACTCAAGTCCCGAATTACACAAGCTACGTATCATTTCAAGTTAACACCATAGGTTAGGTGTTTTATTACGTCATTCAGAACAGTATTTGTGCCAAGAGCACGTTTTTGTGAACTTTCAATTCCGCAGTGGCGTGGAATCTTGTTCCAAAGACAGGGATGTGATAGGAATGTATTTGCTTTGCTACTCTTTGGAATGAGTAACCCAATACATGTCTGTAAATATTTTCTCGAGGCCCACCAAATGCCTCAAACTATGTTATGTTATTATATTGGGTAAAGTGCATTACCATTCTCCTGTGGACTAATTACGGTGAATTCGACGTGTTTTCTGAATGTGATAAATGGCTTTGCTAACTGCATTGACTCACTCTGTGTGAGAAACACAGGTGTCTTATTCAAGGCCAGGTTTTCGTTAGACTACCCACAACGCCCTGCTTGATTCTCAATGCGAGACAGAATGACAAATGAATGACATAGCAATCTATTGATATTTTCTGAAGGGATATTTGCTGACCGAGCTGTTCTCAGATGCTCGATTGTATGTAGGTCAAGTGAACAGCAGTTCACATGTATACGGTGACTGTCAAGTCACGAGCCTATGTTATATTTTCGCAAGTTTGTAAGCGAATGAAAGATGTTTTGATCACTAATGTGATGCTAGTAGAGTTTTTATTTGAATGTACCCGACTTTGTAATGCTATCCTCACCCTAAGGTGATTGATATTGTTCCGTGCATAGACACGATGGGGTTGGTTACCGTCTTGTGATTGCCGGCCTCGTTTCAAAGCTGAACGCTTGACTCGCCAAGGTTTATTATGTGATCCAGGTTACACTCAGACTACTGGTGTATGGTTGAAGGGTCGTCGCGACGTCCGTAGTGTTGTTGTGGATTAATATTTCTTACTGGAGCCACTTTTAGCTCAAGACCTGGATGCTGCCATGCCGATCGCCTTGTAAGCATTTCCTAATGACTTACGATTATAATTAGTTTGTTAAGCACGCATCACTCCTAAATCCACGATAATAATACTAAATTATATTAAATCATGAAAGCTCATTTATAAGTAAACCGACGATGCTAAAACGTCCGTTAATTATTAACAACTATTTAAATCTTGATCTTTGTAACTTTTGAGGTGACCAATGCATCGTGCTAGTCAGTTTTTCATTCCTGAAAGGATGTGTTTAGATAAATACACTTTTTGACTTTGACATGAGATCACAGGCTAACCAGAAGTTCGTAACTTAGGGGCCTAGTTACCTCCCAGGTGAAACACTGTGCTGACAGTGTATTCTTTTCATTTCTCACACGTTAGATGACAAATGGAAACAAACAGTTCTCCATTTTGCCGCAGGCAGGGGAATAATATGCTTTATTATGTGTACTATCGTTTATTGAGTGTATAAATCCCAATTTTACCCTACTGTTATTCTTGTAGTTACTATGTTAGTACAGCTATCTTTGTATGATTTTCAATGTATGAAAATGACTGTTATCAATCTTGTAATTAGATTTTGTTTTCTCGGGAGCTTAGCGTCGATATTTTGTTAAGATAGGATTTGTTTAGCTTAAGTTAATTGTAATTGTAAATACGGGGTGGTGTCAGATTACTTAGATCAGTTGTCAATGTTTTGACTGTTTTCCTCATAATGTTTCTTCATGGAAACATTATCACCCTTGCTTGTAATTCAATTAGGGTGTTTAGCACCACTTCCCAAGTTTTGCATTGATATTTATATTGTAATTAGGACCGATCGAGGGGGCAATTTCCTTAAAGTTAAGGGTTGCTTTTTCCTGTGTGTTTTATTTACCTCTTTGCGGATTTGCTGTTTTAGACCCTCCGATCTTAGGCTAGGGGTCTGCATTTTGAAATAAATTAATTAACGGATTTTACATAAGTCTGGATTTTAATTCTTTAGTTGTTTGATTTTTTCGGGGTGCATTTCTTTGGGTGTCTTTTACATTTGCTTATGATGGGGACCCGATCCTTTGGAAAGTGGAGTCTTGTGCCGGCTAGCCCCATAAGGAATGCATTCTGATCCTCTTCGGTTATGTGCCTTAAGGATGAGGTCATCTGGGAGGCCACACACGGTTGGTGGTGACCAGGTAACCTCCTCTGGCGGGCACATAACACTACTATCTCTTTTTTGGCGCCCAAACAAGTGGCCGATTTTGGACATGGAGGCCATCAGTACCAAGTCGTTTTAAAGAGGAACCCAGTTTATTGGTTATTGAAAAAAATGTCTGGACTATGACGAACTTTAGAGGTCGCGCAACCGTGCAATAAGTCACATGGCAATCTGTTAGACGTTAATTCATGGGGTGAAGTACAATACTATTAAAATTCAGTGTAGGACTTTAACTTTGCTTGTACTTCGTCCTGAGTAAATGTAACTTGTCTTAGCTTGCATGTTAATGTTGTAATGTAAACGTAGAATCACTTTCATCGCCGAATCCAGCAGTATTCGTGAATGTTCATGGAAAAAGTCAGACTTTCCACCCTGACCATTTCCTGTTATAGCGATAAATTAGGATTATACATCTCCTTTTCTCTCAAGAATTGTATTAGTTATTATGGATGAGGAGAGGTTTAGGATAATGATGGACCAGATGTTGGCCCAGATTAATGCAAACTTTGAAGAAAGTATTGCCGTCCTGAGGGGCGATTTCAATGAGAATACCAGAACTTTAAGGGGTGACCTGGACATGGTCCGAGGGGAGGTCACTGACAACACTAATACTCTTAACCGTAGCACCACCGCTTTGAGGGGTAACTTGAACGGAAATGTCGCAGCTTTAAGGGGTGACCTTACTTATGTCAGGGGTGACATGGCTACCAATGTCGCCGCCATTAACGATAATATCACCAATGTCAAAGGTGACTTAACGAATGTCAGGGATGATCTCACAGCAAATGTTGCTGCAATGAATGTTATATTACTAATGCAGGGGAGTGAAATTGATGCTGCTAATGCCAATTTAGTCATTAACACACAATCACTAACCGAGCTTCGGTGAGACATTGAGACCAATCGTGCGGAAGCTAAAAACAATTTATTAGGAGGTTTAGCTGGAGTACGCGCTGACATTACCACCTGTAGGATGGAAATAGAGACGCATCTTGACGCAATCGATCAGAGAATCGAAGAAATTGACGAAATAATGGAAGAGGGCAAAAACGAACTACAGTTGACCATAGCTACTGTTAGGGAACAGTTAGAATTGCGTGTTGCTGCCGTCGAGGGATGAATGGAAGAAAAATGAAGATGTTAGACGAGAAGTTGGATTGGTTAGTGCAAGAATGCGTGCTATGAGGGGAGTTGCCGTCGCGGTGCACAGCAATGTTAAGAACATCTCCAAGGGCATGGTTCGCTTTAGACATGAGCTAATAACTAGCACACAGCTCGTAGCCGAGTTGACTGCAAACGTGGAGGATCTCTCACACCGAATGCATTAAAACCACACAGAACTTGGTAGGCAAGTAAACAATGTCAATAAGGACATGGTCGAACACAAGACCGATCATCAGGGACGTTTAACGGAACAGCAAACCCGTGTTGAAGGGAGCATAGGTGAGGTTAAGACTTGTTTGACGGAACAATAAACTCGTTTGGCAGATTAACAAGCTGAACAGAAAGCCGAAGTTTACTATCTCAGCAAACGAATCGAAGAAATTGCTATTACGGGGAGAGTAGAATCGTCACGCAATGTTAGGAAGATGTCCTGGAAGTGGACGACAATCTTAAGAAGACAATCCAAGAAGTGGATGAGTGTTTTAAGAAGACTGCCTAAGACAGGGACGAACGACTCCTTGGCAAAATTAAACGTCTAGAGCTTCAATTAAACACCTTGAGTGTGTCAGGTGACCAACTGAGGACGCCTGACATACAGCAACTTGAGTGGAGGTTATTGGAAAGACTTGAGGCTCAAACCAAACCTATATCGTTTTCGACCACACCGACTCATGTCCCATTTACATCAACCAGCACACATATGATGTCGACTGCTGAGGCATGTCCTGCCACTACCATGGGGCAGCCCAGTATGTCTACACAGTGGCTAAGTTACTTACCACCTACTTCCGCCGTGGGAACTAACCCGTTCGTTCGACAAAACCAAGCCATGGGAATGCAAACACTCTCGACAACGCCGAACGTGACTATGACTATGGGACAACGTCAACCATCACCAATGGAACAACCTAGTCGGCTCAACTACAACGCACCAGTATTTTCGCCAATGCGAACACTTCACAATCCTAATGTCATGATTATCAGATTACGAGAAGAGCAGCCTGCTCACTTTTCTGGTACTGGAGGTGGCATCACACTGGTAGAATTTTTGAATAATGTAGAATGCTACCTCAGGGATACTATGGTGACCCCGGAACGTGAATTGAGGGTGATAGAACGCTTATTAGTCGGACAAGCCAGTACGTGGTCTAGAGCGTGCGTATACTCCTATCACAGGTACTGCCCCCGTAAATTGAATTATATTGAGACCACGATGGCTGTATTAGCATAAATGAATAAAGTTATGGATGTCATAGTTGTGACGTGTATATTCATGACGTAGGCACGGATGACGTAGAATTCATGCAAGTAGGCTGGTGGAGCTGAGATTCTTGGTGACGTCATGATTTTGTTCGAGAAAGATCTGAGATTTACGACGCAGTCGCAGGAAACAAGGTATTGTGCTAAGGAAGAAGTTACGCTATTGGAGGAGAGACTCGATCCAATGAACGATAGTTTGGAAGGAAGACGGAGATTGCTGAAACTACGATATTTAATTACTTTTGGCATGCAGAATTGTGGAAAACTATTTTCAGCTATGGCATTGATTTGGAATTTTGAAGAAATTAATTTTGAGTTTTTGAAATTTGAAAATCCGTCAAGTATAGCCAAAGTTGAAACTTCTAGCAGATGACGGAGGAACGAACTATGGAAGGGATGGATACGCCCCTTAAGAAGTTGATAAAAGGTCGTGCACAGAAGAGAGGAGCTCTCATACCACTCATATCGTCATATCTGATATCAGATACCGCATATATATTTCAGATGTCATATAGTCATTTTCGCGTGAATAAGTGAAGCAAGTCATCTTTAGCGTGTGGTTAAAGCCCGGCGCATCGAACGAACACGGAGCAGTTCCATTTTACGCTGTTTGAAACTAGGTGAAGTTGAAACGCTCACATTAACGTTTCTACCAGATAAGATATCAAGAGTTAACTTCTGCCTTTATTATAATTCAATTGGGCAGTACAACATTGAGGTGTGTAGAAGATTTGAACAATTTCACGAGTATACTTTGAAAGATATTGGCATTTTAAGACTGCAGACAAAAGTGATTTTCTCGCCACCTGAGAAGCACTTTTAAAATTCCACATTATACACTACGGCTGACACGTATATCGCAACCGTGATATTGGGGAATACGTGTGGTAATACAACGATACATTCTACTATGGAATATTATAATCTTGCAGTGCTTTCAATGATTATAACGGAAGTTGAGATGGAAGGCTAAGGATTTAATGCAATTGGGACATATATCGATGGAGTGAAATAGCAGCATGGAACTTCGTTAATCGTCATTCTACAAAAGCGAGCATGTAGTGAACATCCAACTACACTCATGCATCGTGAATCCATCGCTGAATTATATCAAATGACAGTGGAAATATTTTCATACTCCACGATTATGAATATTTCTGCGGAAATAACTGCAATAAACTTCATGGCGATTTGCGACCAGAACTTCAGGGAACTTTCAAGAGAGGCCAGGGTGGACCCGGCTCACAAAGAAGAGTTTTGCCAGAAGGATGTCTTTCGTATACATGGAGCAGTGCAATTTCCGGAGAAGGAAGCAGTTCGATTCTCCGAGGGCGCTGATTCCAGGTTCGAGGACGGAGCACATCTTCACGCTGGTGAAATGGAACCAACAGCAGTTTTCTTTGAAAACTTTCCTCTAGAACTTCAATCAACAGATAAGGTAGTCGTGAACGTTTCTTGTATTATTTGAGTCATGTAGCGATATCTGAGCAACCATTTTTCCTATATTTTCTGTCCCATTTATTGTGCCCCATTTTCTTGCTTGATATCTCTGTACTCAGTACACTTCGATGATTGATGCCTTTTTCTACGAGTTTTTGAGACATTGTTATGTCATTGGCATAGTTAAATAATTTTGGATCAGTTGAGACTGATAATTCATATTCTTTCAGTAATTTGCATATTTTTGTAGTCACGATTTGACTGTAAAGTTAACGATTTGCTATGGCAGATTTGAATTCAGACAGCGTGTTATTTTATTAAAGTAATTCTATTCAGTAAATTACTTTGACCAATTTTCTGTCATCCTCAAGAAAGAAGAATGATTAAAATATTTTAGAGCGTTAAAATCTATTACGTTATCGACGATCTTTGAAATACTAGTCGTCTTATGAACATGATTGCAACATAGACATTTATCATTGCATTATAGACAATTTTATGAAATATGAACTTTGATTACGATTTATTGAATACACTATAGTAATGAACATTTGATAAGAGTTTTTCTCAATTATAGATTGGAACAATAATGTTTGCATTCCATAATCTAATTGTATTCTATTCGACTATTTATGCAGTTTAGATGAACTTTGATTGAAGATAGTATTTTTATACTGCGTTACTTTGAAGATATTAATCTCAATTTCGATAGACCAGGGAGGAGTGTCTAATCGTATTTTCTATTAAATTTATTTGTGATTGGCAAATTTTTACTTCATATCGATTCATGAATGAAACCCACGAAGGTTAAATAATAACAGTCATTAATACAATTGATGAATATAAGAATTTTTAAAGAGGAACAATGGATGTATAATCGTTAGTTCAGTGGACGTGTAATAGTCGCTGATGAATAATGCCCTTGAATAATGAAGGAGGTTCCCACAGTAATAAATGAAGTTGATGAATTTATAAGTGGAGATTTTTGTATGTAGTGTGGAAGATTTTGATGCCATATATATGAGATATATGATGAATTCTGGGCCAATTTTTATGCAATTTTGTGCGTTTTGAGCGAAGTATTTTTCCGCTGAATGTATTGTCCTGGTTCTTTGAAAGTTATTCATATGAAGATACTGTTAAAATTAACAAGAGTGTTAAATAATTTGAGATGAAGATTTTGAATGGAGGTTACAGTCACAAATATTGTAATAATTATTAAACCTTATTAAACCTGAATTTGACAGTTAAATATAACTAACCTTCATTGGTCGATTATATCAACACGATTTAAGTAATTATCAACCGGATAAACGTGTGGTTTAATGTATTTCTTGTATAAATAATATAAACAATATAATATTGTAAATAATTATGTAAATATCTTTGATAATAATTTGAAATGATAGTGATTAATAGAGGCGTGTATAAAATTTTCAATTGTCATTTGACATTGTTATAAACAATTTATTATTGTTATAAATAATTAATGAACTTTTGTTATTAGCATTAAGAGTTTTGTTTTTATACTCTAAACAACGCTAATTAAACAAGTGGTTTGAACAAATAAATCATGATGTGGGATTATTAGAGTATTCCACTGGTGTTTGAATGGAGCATTTAAAACATTTGCGTGATAATATTTCAGTTGAGATGTGGACATTTAACGTGTTTTGAAAGGAGAGCTAAGCTCTGATGTAACTCGCTTATGCTAGGGTTGAACGGACGGGTGAGTCCACTTTGACGATGCAGGTGCATTGCAGCTGGCCCGGACAACTGTTTGATAGAGGCCAAGGACGTCTCCATAATAGCCTTGTGGCTATAAATAAAATGAGAAATATATAAACACGCAAAACAATTGATATATGTGTCTCGTCCCAAATCCCGTTTCCATTCCAAGTGCATTATTATTTTTACGTTACTTTGAGCTTGAGAAAGCTGAAACATTGTATGTAAAGTATACAAGCCCTACAGGAGGACATGGTTATGTGGACGATGGCTTCTGATTGCCACGTGGATTTTGTTGTTTTATTTTTGTTAAAATCATTCTTTATGTGAAATAAATTATTGTGCAGTTTAAAGTTTCTCGTTTTCGTTATGGTTCATTTTTAAATATCATGGTGGAGGTTATTGTGTGTGCATACTTTAAGTGATCCAGTTGACAACCCAGTCCCCGAGATAAATTTTAGAGGTAAGTAAAGGTAAGTATGAACCCCCGTATATCTTGGTGTGTTCCACAATAATTTCTTGTTAACTATTGTGCTCTAATCTCGATAGTATCTGTCCGTGCCATTTTCATTGATGTAGCTGTGCCGGTGCGTTTGATTATTGGCAATCCGATTGAGGGGGCGGATATCTGACAGCCTACTATCCGGATATCGGGTACAGTAGGATTGGCGACCCTATAACGTGGGGCCCCGTTTGACAACACTGGATTACCAGGTTGAACGCCAGTAGGATTGGCGCAATCAACGTATGGGGCTCGATCGACTGAATAACATTGGATTACCAAGTTATTGCAGTAGAATTGACACCGCAATTTTTGTGGAGTGTTCGAATAACATTGGATTACCAAGTTATCGATGTCAAAGGGATTGTGAAGACTCAAATAAAAAGGTTGATTCTTTGTTAGATGTCTTGGCCAATTGTAGAATTTGAGAGTGTGATTATATAGGAATAAAATGTTGTGTTGTATTAGGAAAATTACACTCAGAAAAGATCAGATCTTATACAACTTGAGAGAGGTTAAATAGGCTGGAAACTTAGAAAAATCGCCTATGATCTGGAATCTTATTTTATTTGACCGGCTTATGACATGTTTAGTCATATTAAAGATAAAATTAAACTATTTGGATTGTAAATGTAAATTATTTGTGTTAGGATATTTTAAAATGAACCAAAGAAGCTTGAACATGTGCTTGAGTTTATTTAAACATGATGTGTCTACGAAGGTTAATTATAAGGTAATTATAAGTTAGATTTAAGACAGAAAATTGCTCAAAACTTATATATGGTGGAAAATGTTGCTCAGATGTTGTTATTTTGCTCTGTTTGATGTATGTCCCTAAAGCAGTTTATTATTGAAATATTATTGAAATGGCAGATGAGAGTCTGAGGAAGATGTTGGAGGAGATGTCCAACAGTTTGTCTGCTAATTTGAAAGCTAGCATGGATGAAAGTGTGAGGGAGATGGAAGCTAGGAATACTAGTCGAATGGAGGAGAATGCTAATACGTCTGCTAGAATGGAGGAGAATATGAAAGTTCTTCAGACCAGTTCTGCAAACCTAGAAAATAATGTGTCGCGTTTACAGATCAATACCCAGGGAATCGAGAATGCTGTAACTGACATGCGCACAGACGTGTCCAATGTGCATAAAGATGTTTCTGAGGTTAAAATTGATGTTTCTAAGGTACAGAAATATCTTACTATGTTGAATCTTGATGTTGCTAATGTCCGGGGTGATATTTCATGTGCTAGAGCTGAAGTAATTGTTGTTAGGAATGATGTTGCTACTGTACAAGACAAAGTAGAGGAAGTTCAAAGAGAGGTTAGAAATGCTCGAACTGATGTGTCAAATGTTCAAGTAGACATCAATAATATTCATTCAGATGTTAATGATATGTAAAGCGATATCAATAAAATACAAGTAGAAGTCAATACTGTTTTTGTAGACATTGCTAAAGTTCAGACTGATGTTAACAAAGTTAGAGAGGAAATTGAAACTTCAAAAACCCTTTGTACTCGTAACATTAGTGCATTAACAACTCGATTAGTTGACGAGTCTGTTAGGACAACAGCTTCTTTAGCTGGTTTAAAATACGATGTAGAGGTCATGAGAACCCAAGTATTAGATCACAATCGTTTACTTAAAGAGGACATCGAAGTAGATATTGCGGAAATGTTAACTGCAAATGTAACGGTTTGGAAAGAGGAATGGAACAGGTCAAGTGGGGAAATTGTAGATCAGATTCAGGAACGAATTGAAAGAAAACTTGCCAGTACACAAGTAGACATTAATAATGAAGTAGTTCATATTAGGAAAGACTTGAATGTAAGGATGGATTCGCTATCCGAAAAGCAGATAGAGGATAGAACTCAGATGGGTCAGGACGTGCAAGCATTAAAAACCGCGTTAGAGGAACAGATTCATAAGGTTGTCTCTGATGTTAATGAAACTACGAGCAAACTGCAGAATTTGAAACTAGGAGAAGCTAGCATGAGGAAACCTATAAGGAAGAGTTGATTAGTAAAGTCATCACGGAAATCACAGACAAGGATACCGAAGGATTGACTGGTGAAGAGGATAGAAATTACGTGAGAAGAGGTAACCTTACTACAGAAGAGAGAGATATTAGTCCTGAGGAACGTATATCCAGATTCAGGGAAGAAGAAGAGGATCGGAATATTGAACCCGAATGGAAGTATCGTGATAGTGGGAAACATTATATGGATTCATATCCGAGAAATGTGACAGTCATCCGGAATTTTGAAGACAAACCTCAAAAATTTAGCAACACTGATAGTCTCACACCGATTGAATATATCAGGAATCTTAAAGACTATTTCATAGAAGCCCACATTCCTAGAGAGAGAGAGATGAGAATCGAAAAAGATTTCTAGCTGGAGGACCCCTTGAATGGTTTAGAGCATTTCGGTACACTTTCAGCAATTTTGACGAATTTGCAGAGGCACTGATAAAACGATTCTGGTCAATAGAAGCTCAGAATTCATTAAGAGCTGAGGTATACTCGAGGAAGTATTCAGGTACTCTTCCAACACGGTACGCTGATTTCTTCACGTGTCAGTTATCACACTTGAGATTTTTGCAACCCCCATTGTCAACAGAGCAGTTGATAGATGCGATTTCACGTATGCTGCCTGTGGAGGTAAGAAGACTGATCATATCGTCAAATATCAGAGATTTGACCAGTATGGACGAATTGTTGAGAAGGCTTGGCTACCCGAGTCCAATGCCAAATTTGGTACAAAAAGGTCAGAGGCACGAATTCAAAGACGTTAATACAGTCTACATGGATCAAGTTCAGCAAACTGATAAGCCTGATGAAGAAAAAACTGAAAATGTAGGTCCTCACAGGAATAATTATTTCCGCAACAACAGATCACAAGGTTACCGTCCATATCTGCAAAGACGAGGCTGGAATAATAATAGAGGGAATTACAACAACGGAAGAGGTAGATACTATAACAATGGTTATAATAGAAACTACAATAGAAATAACCAGGACCAGAATCAGAATCAGAATTCTCAAGGTCAGGTTATGACACCCGACAAGTATCAAGAGAGAGAGAAAGAAAGTCAGCAGTATCTGAAGGAATTACGAGAAAAGGAAGCTGAAAACCAAAAGAAAAGACAGGATGTAGTGATCGATCCTGGTCCTTCTACAAGTCAGCAGAACTTGGAAAACAGGTATTCAGGACAAAAGAGACAGTAGAGAGGAGAGAATGCATTAGCCACACACAAACCAGAGAAGAAGACACTTATGATTAAGGAACATAGTAGAAATATCATACAAGAGTAGAATAATAATTCAATTTCGTGTTCAAGTGAATTGAGATATTTATAACACAGAGTTTAAAAACAATTTGCAACTGTTTTTAAAACGTGGTGAAGGGAGAATGCCCCCGTAAATTGAATTATATTGAGATCACGATGGCTGTATTAGCATAAATGAATAAAGTTATGGATGTCATAGTTGTGACGTGTATATTCATGACGTAGGCACGGATGACGTAGAATTCATGCAAGTAGGCTGGTGGAGCTGAGATTCTTGGTGACGTCATGATTTTGTTCGAGAAAGATCTGAGATTTACGACGCAGTCGCAGGAAACAAGGTATTGTGCTAAGGAAGAAGTTACGCTATTGGAGGAGAGACTCGATCCAATGAACGATAGTTTGAAAGGAAGACGGAGATTGCTCAAACTACGATATTTAATTACTTTTGGCATGCAGAATTGTGGAAAACTATTTTCAGCTATGGCATTGATTTGGAATTTTGAAGAAATTAATTTTGAGTTTTTGAAATTTGAAAATCCGTCAAGTATAGCCAAAGTTGAAACTTCTAGCAGATGACGGAGGAACGAACTATGGAAGGGATGGATACGCCCCTTAAGAAGTTGATAAAAGGTCGTGCACAGAAGAGAGGAGCTCTCATACCGCTCATATCGTCATATCTGATATCAGATACCGCATATATATTTCAGATGTCATATAGTCATTTTCGAGTGAATAAGTGAAGCAAGTCATCTTTAGCGTGTGGTTAAAGCCCGGCGCATCGAACGAACACGGAGCATTTCCATTTTACGCTGTTTGAAACTAGGTGAAGTTGAAACGCTCACATTAACGTTTCTACCAGATAAGATATCAAGAGTTAACTTCTGCCTTTATTATAATTCAATTGGGCAGTACAACATTGAGGTGTGTAGAAGATTTGAACAATTTCACGAGTATACTTTGACAGATATTGGCATTTTAAGACTGCAGACAAAAGTGATTTTCTCGCCACCTGAGGAACACTTTTAAAATTCCACATTATACATTACGGCTGACACGTATATCGCAACCGTGATATTGGAGAATACGTTTGGTAATACAACGATACATTCTACTATGGAATATTATAATCTTGCAGTGCTTTCAATGATTATAACGGAAGTTGAGATGGAAGGCTAAGGCTTTAATGCAATTGGGACATATATCGATGGAGTGAAATAGCAGCATGGAACTTCGTTAATCGTCATTCTACAAAAGCGAGCATGTAGTGAACATCCAACTACACTCATGCATCGTGAATCCATCGCTGAATTATATCAAATGACAGTGGAAATATTTTCATACTCCACGATTATGAATATTTCTGCGGAAATAACTGCAATAAACTTCATGGCGGTTTGCGACCAGAACTTCAGGGAACTTTCAAGAGAGGCCAGGGTGGACCCGGCTCACAAAGAAGAGTTTTGCCAGAAGGATGTCTTTCGTATACATGGAGCAGTGCAATTTCCGGAGAAGGAAGCAGTTCGATTCTCCGAGGGCGCTGATTCCAGGTTCGAGGACGGAGCACATCTTCACGCTGGTGAAATGGAACCAACAGCAGTTTTCTTTGAAAACTTTCCTCTAGAACTTCAATCAACAGATAAGGTAGTCGTGAACGTTTCTTGTATTATTTGAGTCATGTAGCGATATCTGAGCAACCATTTTTCCTATATTTTCTGTCCCATTTATTGTGCCCCATTTTCTTGCTTGATATTTCTGTACTCAGTACACTTCGATGATTGATGCCTTTTTCTACGAGTTTTTGAGACATTGTTATGTCTTTGGCATAGTTAAATAATTTTGGATCAGTTGAGACTGATAATTCATATTCTTTCAGTAATTTGCATATTTTTGTAGTCACGATTTGACTGTAAAGTTAACGATTTGCTATGGCAGATTTGAATTCAGACAGCGTGTTATTTTATTAAAGTAATTCTATTCAGTAAATTACTTTGACCAATTTTCTGTCATCCTCAAGAAAGAAGAATGATTAAAATATTTTAGAGCGTTAAAATCTATTACGTTATCGACGATCTTTGAAATACTAGTCGTCTTATGAACATGATTGCAACATAGACATTTATCATTGCATTATAGACAATTTTATGAAATATGAACTTTGATTACGATTTATTGAATACACTATAGTAATGAACATTTGATAAGAGTTTTTCTCAATTATAGATTGGAACAATAATGTTTGCATTCCATAATCTAATTGTATTCTATTCGACTATTTATGCAGTTTAGATGAACTTTGATTGAAGATAGTATTTTTATACTGCGTTACTTTGAAGATATTAATCTCAATTTCGATAGACCAGGGAGGAGTGTCTAATCGTATTTTCTATTAAATTTATTTGTGATTGGCAAATTTTTACTTCATATCGATTCATGAATGAAACCCACGAAGGTTAAATAATAACAGTCATTAATACAATTGATGAATATAAGAATTTTTAAAGAGGAACAATGGATGTATAATCGTTAGTTCAGTGGACGTGTAATAGTCGCTGATGAATAATGCCCTTGAATAATGAAGGAGGTTCCCACAGTAATAAATGAAGTTGATGAATTTATAAGTGGAGATTTTTGTATGTAGTGTGGAAGATTTTGATGCCATATATATGAGATATATGATGAATTCTGGGCCAATTTTTATGCAATTTTGTGCGTTTTGAGCGAAGTATTTTTCCGCTGAATGTATTGTCCTGGTTCTTTGAAAGTTATTCATATGAAGATACTGTTAAAATTAACAAGAGTGTTAAATAATTTGAGATGAAGATTTTGAATGGAGGTTACAGTCACAAATATTGTAATAATTATTAAACCTTATTAAACCTGAATTTGACAGTTAAATATAACTAACCTTCATTGGTCGATTATATCAACACGATTTAAGTAATTATCAACCGGATAAACGTGTGGTTTAATGTATTTCTTGTATAAATAATATAAACAATATAATATTGTAAATAATTATGTAAATATCTTTGATAATAATTTGAAATGATAGTGATTAATAGAGGCGTGTATAAAATTTTCAATTGTCATTTGACATTGTTATAAACAATTTATTATTGTTATAAATAATTAATGAACTTTTGTTATTAGCATTAAGAGTTTTGTTTTTATACTCTAAACAACGCTAATTAAACAAGTGGTTTGAACAAATAAATCATGATGTGGGATTATTAGAGTATTCCACTGGTGTTTGAATGGAGCATTTAAAACATTTGCGTGATAATATTTCAGTTGAGATGTGGACATTTAACGTGTTTTGAAAGGAGAGCTAAGCTCTGATGTAACTCGCTTATGCTAGGGTTGAACGGACGGGTGAGTCCACTTTGACGATGCAGGTGCATTGCAGCTGGCCCGGACAACTGTTTGATAGAGGCCAAGGACGTCTCCATAATAGCCTTGTGGCTATAAATAAAATGAGAAATATATAAACACGCAAAACAATTGATATATGTGTCTCGTCCCAAATCCCGTTTCCATTCCAAGTGCATTATTATTTTTACGTTACTTTGAGCTTGAGAAAGCTGAAACATTGTATGTAAAGTATACAAGCCCTACAGGAGGACATGGTTATGTGGACGATGGCTTCTGATTGCCACGTGGATTTTGTTGTTTTATTTTTGTTAAAATCATTCTTTATGTGAAATAAATTATTGTGCAGTTTAAAGTTTCTCGTTTTCGTTATGGTTCATTTTTAAATATCATGGTGGAGGTTATTGTGTGTGCATACTTTAAGTGATCCAGTTGACAACCCAGTCCCCGAGATAAATTTTAGAGGTAAGTAAAGGTAAGTATGAACCCCCGTATATCTTGGTGTGTTCCACAATAATTTCTTGTTAACTATTGTGCTCTAATCTCGATAGTATCTGTCCGTGCCATTTTCATTGATGTAGCTGTGCCGGTGCGTTTGATTATTGGCAATCCGATTGAGGGGGCGGATATCTGACAGCCTACTATCCGGATATCGGGTACAGTAGGATTGGCGACCCTATAACGTGGGGCCCCGTTTGACAACACTGGATTACCAGGTTGAACGCCAGTAGGATTGGCGCAATCAACGTATGGGGCTCGATCGACTGAATAACATTGGATTACCAAGTTATTGCAGTAGAATTGACACCGCAATTTTTGTGGAGTGTTCGAATAACATTGGATTACCAAGTTATCGATGTCAAAGGGATTGTGAAGACTCAAATAAAAAGGTTGATTCTTTGTTAGATGTCTTGGCCAATTGTAGAATTTGAGAGTGTGATTATATAGGAATAAAATGTTGTGTTGTATTAGGAAAATTACACTCAGAAAAGATCAGATCTTATACAACTTGAGAGAGGTTAAATAGGCTGGAAACTTAGAAAAATCGCCTATGATCTGGAATCTTATTTTATTTGACCGGCTTATGACATGTTTAGTCATATTAAAGATAAAATTAAACTATTTGGATTGTAAATGTAAATTATTTGTGTTAGGATATTTTAAAATGAACCAAAGAAGCTTGAACATGTGCTTGAGTTTATTTAAACATGATGTGTCTACGAAGGTTAATTATAAGGTAATTATAAGTTAGATTTAAGACAGAAAATTGCTCAAAACTTATATATGGTGGAAAATGTTGCTCAGATGTTGTTATTTTGCTCTGTTTGATGTATGTCCCTAAAGCAGTTTATTATTGAAATATTATTGAAATGGCAGATGAGAGTCTGAGGAAGATGTTGGAGGAGATGTCCAACAGTTTGTCTGCTAATTTGAAAGCTAGCATGGATGAAAGTGTGAGGGAGATGGAAGCTAGGAATACTAGTCGAATGGAGGAGAATGCTAATACGTCTGCTAGAATGGAGGAGAATATGAAAGTTCTTCAGACCAGTTCTGCAAACCTAGAAAATAATGTGTCGCGTTTACAGATCAATACCCAGGGAATCGAGAATGCTGTAACTGACATGCGCACAGACGTGTCCAATGTGCATAAAGATGTTTCTGAGGTTAAAATTGATGTTTCTAAGGTACAGAAATATCTTACTATGTTGAATCTTGATGTTGCTAATGTCCGGGGTGATATTTCATGTGCTAGAGCTGAAGTAATTGTTGTTAGGAATGATGTTGCTACTGTACAAGACAAAGTAGAGGAAGTTCAAAGAGAGGTTAGAAATGCTCGAACTGATGTGTCAAATGTTCAAGTAGACATCAATAATATTCATTCAGATGTTAATGATATGTAAAGCGATATCAATAAAATACAAGTAGAAGTCAATACTGTTTTTGTAGACATTGCTAAAGTTCAGACTGATGTTAACAAAGTTAGAGAGGAAATTGAAACTTCAAAAACCCTTTGTACTCGTAACATTAGTGCATTAACAACTCGATTAGTTGACGAGTCTGTTAGGACAACAGCTTCTTTAGCTGGTTTAAAATACGATGTAGAGGTCATGAGAACCCAAGTATTAGATCACAATCGTTTACTTAAAGAGGACATCGAAGTAGATATTGCGGAAATGTTAACTGCAAATGTAACGGTTTGGAAAGAGGAATGGAACAGGTCAAGTGGGGAAATTGTAGATCAGATTCAGGAACGAATTGAAAGAAAACTTGCCAGTACACAAGTAGACATTAATAATGAAGTAGTTCATATTAGGAAAGACTTGAATGTAAGGATGGATTCGCTATCCGAAAAGCAGATAGAGGATAGAACTCAGATGGGTCAGGACGTGCAAGCATTAAAAACCGCGTTAGAGGAACAGATTCATAAGGTTGTCTCTGATGTTAATGAAACTACGAGCAAACTGCAGAATTTGAAACTAGGAGAAGCTAGCATGAGGAAACCTATAAGGAAGAGTTGATTAGTAAAGTCATCACGGAAATCACAGACAAGGATACCGAAGGATTGACTGGTGAAGAGGATAGAAATTACGTGAGAAGAGGTAACCTTACTACAGAAGAGAGAGATATTAGTCCTGAGGAACGTATATCCAGATTCAGGGAAGAAGAAGAGGATCGGAATATTGAACCCGAATGGAAGTATCGTGATAGTGGGAAACATTATATGGATTCATATCCGAGAAATGTGACAGTCATCCGGAATTTTGAAGACAAACCTCAAAAATTTAGCAACACTGATAGTCTCACACCGATTGAATATATCAGGAATCTTAAAGACTATTTCATAGAAGCCCACATTCCTAGAGAGAGAGAGATGAGAATCGAAAAAGATTTCTAGCTGGAGGACCCCTTGAATGGTTTAGAGCATTTCGGTACACTTTCAGCAATTTTGACGAATTTGCAGAGGCACTGATAAAACGATTCTGGTCAATAGAAGCTCAGAATTCATTAAGAGCTGAGGTATACTCGAGGAAGTATTCAGGTACTCTTCCAACACGGTACGCTGATTTCTTCACGTGTCAGTTATCACACTTGAGATTTTTGCAACCCCCATTGTCAACAGAGCAGTTGATAGATGCGATTTCACGTATGCTGCCTGTGGAGGTAAGAAGACTGATCATATCGTCAAATATCAGAGATTTGACCAGTATGGACGAATTGTTGAGAAGGCTTGGCTACCCGAGTCCAATGCCAAATTTGGTACAAAAAGGTCAGAGGCACGAATTCAAAGACGTTAATACAGTCTACATGGATCAAGTTCAGCAAACTGATAAGCCTGATGAAGAAAAAACTGAAAATGTAGGTCCTCACAGGAATAATTATTTCCGCAACAACAGATCACAAGGTTACCGTCCATATCTGCAAAGACGAGGCTGGAATAATAATAGAGGGAATTACAACAACGGAAGAGGTAGATACTATAACAATGGTTATAATAGAAACTACAATAGAAATAACCAGGACCAGAATCAGAATCAGAATTCTCAAGGTCAGGTTATGACACCCGACAAGTATCAAGAGAGAGAGAAAGAAAGTCAGCAGTATCTGAAGGAATTACGAGAAAAGGAAGCTGAAAACCAAAAGAAAAGACAGGATGTAGTGATCGATCCTGGTCCTTCTACAAGTCAGCAGAACTTGGAAAACAGGTATTCAGGACAAAAGAGACAGTAGAGAGGAGAGAATGCATTAGCCACACACAAACCAGAGAAGAAGACACTTATGATTAAGGAACATAGTAGAAATATCATACAAGAGTAGAATAATAATTCAATTTCGTGTTCAAGTGAATTGAGATATTTATAACACAGAGTTTAAAAACAATTTGCAACTGTTTTTAAAACGTGGTGAAGGGAGAATGCCCCCGTAAATTGAATTATATTGAGATCACGATGGCTGTATTAGCATAAATGAATAAAGTTATGGATGTCATAGTTGTGACGTGTATATTCATGACGTAGGCACGGATGACGTAGAATTCATGCAAGTAGGCTGGTGGAGCTGAGATTCTTGGTGACGTCATGATTTTGTTCGAGAAAGATCTGAGATTTACGACGCAGTCGCAGGAAACAAGGTATTGTGCTAAGGAAGAAGTTACGCTATTGGAGGAGAGACTCGATCCAATGAACGATAGTTTGAAAGGAAGACGGAGATTGCTCAAACTACGATATTTAATTACTTTTGGCATGCAGAATTGTGGAAAACTATTTTCAGCTATGGCATTGATTTGGAATTTTGAAGAAATTAATTTTGAGTTTTTGAAATTTGAAAATCCGTCAAGTATAGCCAAAGTTGAAACTTCTAGCAGATGACGGAGGAACGAACTATGGAAGGGATGGATACGCCCCTTAAGAAGTTGATAAAAGGTCGTGCACAGAAGAGAGGAGCTCTCATACCGCTCATATCGTCATATCTGATATCAGATACCGCATATATATTTCAGATGTCATATAGTCATTTTCGAGTGAATAAGTGAAGCAAGTCATCTTTAGCGTGTGGTTAAAGCCCGGCGCATCGAACGAACACGGAGCATTTCCATTTTACGCTGTTTGAAACTAGGTGAAGTTGAAACGCTCACATTAACGTTTCTACCAGATAAGATATCAAGAGTTAACTTCTGCCTTTATTATAATTCAATTGGGCAGTACAACATTGAGGTGTGTAGAAGATTTGAACAATTTCACGAGTATACTTTGAAAGATATTGGCATTTTAAGACTGCAGACAAAAGTGATTTTCTCGCCACCTGAGGAACACTTTTAAAATTCCACATTATACATTACGGCTGACACGTATATCGCAACCGTGATATTGGAGAATACGTTTGGTAATACAACGATACATTCTACTATGGAATATTATAATCTTGCAGTGCTTTCAATGATTATAACGGAAGTTGAGATGGAAGGCTAAGGCTTTAATGCAATTGGGACATATATCGATGGAGTGAAATAGCAGCATGGAACTTCGTTAATCGTCATTCTACAAAAGCGAGCATGTAGTGAACATCCAACTACACTCATGCATCGTGAATCCATCGCTGAATTATATCAAATGACAGTGGAAATATTTTCATACTCCACGATTATGAATATTTCTGCGGAAATAACTGCAATAAACTTCATGGCGGTTTGCGACCAGAACTTCAGGGAACTTTCAAGAGAGGCCAGGGTGGACCCGGCTCACAAAGAAGAGTTTTGCCAGAAGGATGTCTTTCGTATACATGGAGCAGTGCAATTTCCGGAGAAGGAAGCAGTTCGATTCTCCGAGGGCGCTGATTCCAGGTTCGAGGACGGAGCACATCTTCACGCTGGTGAAATGGAACCAACAGCAGTTTTCTTTGAAAACTTTCCTCTAGAACTTCAATCAACAGATAAGGTAGTCGTGAACGTTTCTTGTATTATTTGAGTCATGTAGCGATATCTGAGCAACCATTTTTCCTATATTTTCTGTCCCATTTATTGTGCCCCATTTTCTTGCTTGATATTTCTGTACTCAGTACACTTCGATGATTGATGCCTTTTTCTACGAGTTTTTGAGACATTGTTATGTCTTTGGCATAGTTAAATAATTTTGGATCAGTTGAGACTGATAATTCATATTCTTTCAGTAATTTGCATATTTTTGTAGTCACGATTTGACTGTAAAGTTAACGATTTGCTATGGCAGATTTGAATTCAGACAGCGTGTTATTTTATTAAAGTAATTCTATTCAGTAAATTACTTTGACCAATTTTCTGTCATCCTCAAGAAAGAAGAATGATTAAAATATTTTAGAGCGTTAAAATCTATTACGTTATCGACGATCTTTGAAATACTAGTCGTCTTATGAACATGATTGCAACATAGACATTTATCATTGCATTATAGACAATTTTATGAAATATGAACTTTGATTACGATTTATTGAATACACTATAGTAATGAACATTTGATAAGAGTTTTTCTCAATTATAGATTGGAACAATAATGTTTGCATTCCACAATCTAATTGTATTCTATTCGACTATTTATGCAGTTTAGATGAACTTTGATTGAAGATAGTATTTTTATACTGCGTTACTTTGAAGATATTAATCTCAATTTTGATAGACCAGGGAGGAGTGTCTAATCGTATTTGCTATTAAATTTATTTGTGATTGGCAAATTTTTACTTCATATCGATTCATGAATGAAACCCACGAAGGTTAAATAATAACAGTCATTAATACAATTGATGAATATAAGAATTTTTAAAGAGGAACAATGGATGTATAATCGTTAGTTCAGTGGACGTGTAATAGTCGCTGATGAATAATGCCCTTGAATAATGAAGGAGGTTCCCACAGTAATAAATGAAGTTGATGCATTTATAAGTGGAGATTTTTGTATGTAGTGTGGAAGATTTTGATGCCATATATATGAGATATATGATGAATTCTGGGCCAATTTTTATGCAATTTTGTGCGTTTTGAGCGAAGTATTTTTCCGCTGAATGTATTGTCCTGGTTCTTTGAAAGTTATTCATATGAAGATACTGTTAAAATTAACAAGAGTGTTAAATAATTTGAGATGAAGATTTTGAATGGAGGTTACCGTCACAAATATTGTAATAATTATTAAACCTTATTAAACCTGAATTTGACAGTTAAATATAACTAACCTTCATTGGTCGATTATATCAACACGATTTAAGTAATTATCAACCGGATAAACGTGTGGTTTAATGTATTTCTTGTATAAATAATATAAACAATATAATATTGTAAATAATTATGTAAATATCTTTGATAATAATTTGAAATGATAGTGATTAATAGAGGCGTGTATAAAATTTTCAATTGTCATTTGACATTGTTATAAACAATTTATTATTGTTATAAATAATTAATGAACTTTTGTTATTAACATTAAGAGTTTTGTTTTTATACTCTAAACAACGCTAATTAAATAAGTGGTTTGAACAAATAAATCATGATGTGGGATTATTAGAGTATTCCACTGGTGTTTGAATGGAGCATTTAAAACATTTGCGTGATAATATTTCAGTTGAGATGTGGACATTTAACGTGTTTTGAAAGGAGAGCTAAGCTCTGATGTAACTCGCTTATGCTAGGGTTGAACGGACGGGTGAGTCCACTTTGACGATGCAGGTGCATTGCAGCTGGCCCGGACAACTGTTTGATAGAGGCCAAGGACGTCTCCTTAATAGCCTTGTGGCTATAAATAAAATGTGAAGTATATAAACACGCAAAACAATTGATATATCCCGTGGCTTATAATCACAAGATTCACGGTCACGTAAAACTACAATCTTCCTTACAATTGATATATGTGTCTCGTCCCAAATCCCGTTTCCATTCCAAGTGCATTATTATTTTTACGTTACTTTGAGCTTGAGAAAGCTGAAACATTGTATGTAGAGTATACAAGCCCTACAGGAGGACATGGTTATGTGGACGATGGCTTCTGATTGCCACGTGGATTTTGTTGTTTTATTTTTGTTAAAATCATTCTTTATGTGAAATAAATTATTGTGCAGTTTAAAGTTTCTCGTTTTCGTTATGGTTCATTTTTAAATATCATGGTGGAGGTTATTGTGTGGGCATACTTTAAGTGATCCAGTTGACAACCCAGTCCCCGAGATAAATTTAAGAGGTAAGTAAAGGTAAGTATGAACCCCCGTATATTTTGGTGTGTTCCACAATAATTTCTTGTTAACTATTGTGCTCTAATCTCGATAGTATCTGTCCGTGCCATTTTCTTTGATGTAGCTGTGCCGGTGCGTTTGATTATTGACAATCCGATTGAGGGGGCGGATATCTGACAGCCTACTATCCGGATATCGGGTACAGTACCAGGACTTTCGTGAAGCGTTATTGAGGACGTATTGGTCCAGCGACATCCAGCAAGGAATCCGTGCTGAGATGTATACTAAACGTTATAGTTCAACTCAACCTACATGCTACGCGAATTATTTCGTAACGCAGCTGGCCAAATTTCGATGCCTTCAACCTCCCTTGGCTGAGGCTGAACTCATACAAATCATAATCCCTCAGTGCCCTGCTGATGTCCAGCGAGTTTTTATAGCTGCAGATGCCACATCGTTCGTACAAAGTTATCAAATTCTTCGCTGGCTGGACTCAAGCAGTGAAGAATTTCCGATTCACAGGCCCAGAGGAGAGTCAAGGAATGAACCCAAACACATAAATTTAACAACGGTTGATAAAGTTAGCCAGACCACACTACCGGTAGCTAACATTGGAGAAAGGTATGAGGGGAATCAGACAGGACCAGACCGGAGAACATGGATCCGACGGCCCTATGATCGTAATCAGCAAGCTTCAAATCAACAATATTTGCGACGTCGTTCGGAGGGGTACAGCAACGATAGGCGTAATCAGACAGAGTTGGGCAAAATACTCCCAAAATATATTTTCGATACAAAATACAAAATACACTTATAAATTCCTGAAAATACAAAATATTATTTTAAAATACAATTCAAATTTCAAAATTCTTTTAGTAAAATATGCTTCTCGTCCATTCAAACTTTTCAAAATAACATTATTATTGATGTGTAACATCTTTCCACTCGGTTACTGGATATTATTGTGGGAGCGATTTTGAAAAATGGGCCGGATGTGGATCGGAACGATTCAGGTGGCACCAACTCGAACTGAAGTGTGCTAGCTGGCAGTGGTGGATCGAACGGAAGTGTAAGAACCACTGCCAACTCGATCGATCGATCCACCTGGCAGTGCTAAGATCCAGATGGCTGTGGTAAGAGAAACAATGAGCGCGTGGTGTCGGAAATTGATACCATGACTTACTCTCGGCCATATGGAATGTATATGACATACTGAACGGTAAACGTTCATGCGAACTCTGGTGTCAAGTGATTGAAACAAAGCTCATGGTACATGTTCGAAGTCTTCGTATCAGTATTTGAATGGTAAAATGCCTTAATATCAAACATCGTAAGTAGTCGGCATTACCGGTATTAGGTTTCTGCACAATGGCTATTCAAATATTAACCCACACAACGGTAATGCAGTCATCAATCTATTATATATAATCCAAAATTGCTCATCAACGCAGGGCTCAAACCAGTAGACCTAGAAAGCTGAAATTTTGCATGTTGGTTGAACCGAGGTTGTAGGGGCTCACTAAGAAACGGTTCTTGAAACTTCAATTTCTAAGTGAGAATTTTCGGACCTTTAACACTGATAATCCAAAATTGACTCATCAACGCAAGGCTCAAACCACTAGACCTAATAAACTGAAAGTTTGCATTTTGGTTGAACCGAAATTGTAGAGGCTCACTAAGAAACGGTTTTTGAAACTTCAATTTGTAATCGAGTTTTTTCGGCCCTATAACACTGAGCTTGGACAAAAGGTACAACGACCGGATTTAGGTTATTTTAAGCCGCCGTATACGAGACACAATACTCGGAGGTCCTGTAGGGACCCCGAAACACACTTTTTAAGGTCCTAAAATGAACGGTTTCTGAGATAATTCCAAAAAACTGCGTTCCCCCTGACAAGCAGATCAACGTTGCTATGGGAACCGCTTCAATTTCACAGACTGGGGATAGTTTTCTGGTAATATCTCGAAAACCGTTCGTTTTAGGGCCATAAATCGCGGGGTTCGGTTCCCACTTCCTAGAAGTGGAAACCTAGAACATTGCATTGATATGCGTAAAATGAGTTATATCCCATTACGAGCAAATCGACTTTGAAAGTCTTATCTATCCAAAATTGACTCATCAACGCAGGGCTCAAAACATTAGACCTAGAAAGCTAAAATTTTGCATGTTGGTTGATCCGAGGTTGTAGAGGCTCAGTATGAAACGTTTTCCGAAAATTCAATTTGTAATTGAGTTTTTTCGGCCCTTTAACACTGACCTTGGACATAAGGAACAACGATCGGATTTAGTTCATTTTAAGCAGCCATATACGAGAAACAATACTCGGAGGTCCTGTAGGGACCCCGAAACACACTTTCCTAAAATGCACGGTTTTGGAGATATTCGCAAAAAAACTGTGTTCTCTCTGAGAAACTGATCAACGTTGCTATGGCAACCGCTGCAATTTCGAAGACCGGGGATAGTTTTCTGGCAATATCTCGAAAACCGTTCGTTTTAGGGCCTTAAAGCGCGGGGTTCGTTTCCGACTTCCTAGAAGTGGAAACCACGAATATTGCTCCTCGCATTGATGCGCGTAAAGTGAGTTATATTCCATATTTCTAAGAGCAAATCCACTTAGAAAGTCTTATCTCTCCAAGATTGACTCATCAACGCAGGGCTCAAACCACTAGACCCAGAAAGATGAAATTGAGCATGTTGGTTGATCCGAGGTTGTAGAGGCTCACTAAGGAACGGTTCTTGAAAATTCAATTTGTAAGTGAGTTTTTTCGTCCCTTTAACTCTGAGCTTGGACAAAAGGTACAACGACCGGATTTAGCTCATTTTAAGCAGCCATATACGAGAAACAATACTCGGAGGTCCTGTAGGGACCCCGAAACACACTTCTTAAAGTCCTAATATAAACGGTTTCGGAGATATTCCCGAAAAACTGTGTTCCCTCTGACAAGCAGATCAACGTTGCTATGGAAACCGCTGCAATTTCGCAGACCGGGAATAGTTTTGTGGTAATATATTGAAAACCGTTCGTTTTAGGGCGTTAAAGCTTGGAGTTTGGTTCCCACTTCCTAGAAGTGGAAACCACGAACATTGGTCCTCGCATTGATACAAGTAAAATGAGTTATATCCCATATTTCTGCGAGCAAATGAACTTTGAAAGTCTTACCTATCCAAGATTGACTCATCAACGCAGGGCTCAAACCAATAGACCTAGAAAGCTGAAAGTTTGCATGTTGGTTGATCCGAGGTTGTAGAGGCTCACTAAGAAATGGTTTTTGAAAATTCAATTTGTAATTGAGTATTTTCGGCCCTTTAACACTGAGCTTGGACAAATGTACAACGACCGGATTTAGCTCATTTTTAGCCGCCATATACGAGAAACAATACTCGGAGGTCCTGTAGGGACTCCAAAACACACCTTTCTAAAGTCCTAAAATGAACGGTTTCGGAGATATTCCCAAAAAACTGTGTTCCCTCTGAGAAACAGATCAACGATGCTATGGCAACCGCTGTAATTTCGCAGACCGGGGATAGTTATTTGGCAATATCTCGAAAACCGCTCGTTTTAGGGCCTCAAAACGTAGGGATCGGTTCCCACTTCATAGACGTGGAAACCACGAACATTGCTCCTAGCAATGATACGCGTAAAATGAGTTATATCCCATATTTCTACGAGCAAATCGACTTGGAAATTCTCATCTATCATACTAATATAAAAAATGAGATGGTGTTTGTCTGTCTGTCTGTCGTCCTGTTACTCAATCACGCAAGAATCGCTGGTCCGATTGAAATGAAATTTTGCATGGATATTGCTGATTTACCAGTTCTACACATAGGCTACTTTTGATTTCGATATTTTGCACGCGTAAAATGAGTTATATCCCATATTTCTACGAGCAAATCGACTTGGAAATTCTCATCTATCATACTAATATAAAAATGAGGTGGTGTTTGTCTGTCTGTCTGTCGTCCTGTTACTCAATCACGCAAAAACCGCTGGTCCGATTGAAATGAAATTTTGCATGGATATAGCTGATTTACCAGTTCTACATGATGATAATTATTGTTTTAAGGGGCCTAACATCTGGGTTATCGCCCCTAACCAGTTCTACACATAGGCTACTTTTGATTTCGATATTTTGCACTATTGTAAAATGGCGACCATTTATGTGACGTCACAACACCCTTTGGTTTCAAAATGTCATATTTCCATTTCAAATATAAAGAGAATGCTAAGAAATAGAAAACTTTTGATGGCACATAGGAACTTGAAATGTAATTTTCTATCTGAAAGGTCCTTATCAATTTTTGTGTGTCTCCAATGGTTAGCGAGTTAATCCTACATTTGTGACGTCACTACACCATTTGGTTTCAAAATTTCATAATTTCATTTCAAATAAAAAGAGAACGCTAAGACATAGCAAACTTTTGATGGCAAGTACAAGCTTTAAAATTTAATTTTCTATCCGAAAGGTACTTACTACTTTTCGTGTATCTCCATCGGTTAGCGAGTAAAACTATGTCATATAAAACACGGTCAACGCCGAGCGATGTTTGTCTATGTTAGTCTCTACATGAACTGTTCTATTTATAGAGGTAGTTTGTGGGGTCCGAAACGAAACGTGATTTTTAGTCTAATTTTATACTCTTTGTGCCGGTTATTTTATGTGAGTATTAAGATCTTTACTCTCCTACACAATGCTGTAGTGTTTTCTACTTTGCAAGTTATTCTTAATCCTTTTTATCGATTTGTTTTTTGTTAACTGAATATTTCGGTTGGCCAATATTTATCTGCTTTTTGTCGTTTTTACCATGATCAGAAATCCAAATTCACAGGCGAATGTGTCGAAGACTACCGACTGTCACATTAGTTTATTTAGTGTTCATATTAATCTCACTGCAGAACCGGGCAAATTTATTTCAATGAAGTTGGTATTTTGCCTTTCACGACCAATAAAAAGAACACACAAAACCCGGCGTAAACCTGGAAAAGTTGCTGAGTTTTAATTGCTTGGCCCTGAAATGCAATATACAATCATTTTGGAAGTCTTTATAGGGAGGTGAAAGACTGTTTTAGCGTTTAGCTCTCGCAGTAGAGTAGCGGAGATGTTCTAAATAAGAATTGACCTATCGCGCAGTTTGCTACTCCTTTGGTAGTCCACAAAGAGACCACAAGAGCCCGCTGATGAACCATCTCGGAGTTACTAGGCGTAATCTCGCACAAGTCAGGGCATAAACTTAGAAAAATTTTCTGTGATTAATTTGTTGTTGTTATGATTACTTGGGATGATTGAAGTTTGTTCCGCTACTGTTACTCTTTATCATGATATGGTACGTAGTTTCCGCAATATTACTTATTGCGGATATTATAATTGCTATCAAGTTTGATGTATTTTTAGCATAATGTTTATATGTTTAAATATAGTATGAAGTCGTTAAACGATAGGTGTTCAATATTTAAGACAGGTTATTTAACTTTTACTACATAGAAGCTGATATTTATTTCCAATATATAAACTCACTTTCTCACCTACAAAGCGGAGGCAGACACGCTTTTCTCCGGGTACTCCGGTTTTCCCTGTCAATATTTCATTCCAGCAACAATCTCCACTATCATTTCATTTCATATGTCATTCATTTAATCATTGCCCCAGGGGAGTGCGACAGGCTTCGGCAGCCGCCACAGTTCATATCCTCGCTGGTAGATGTGGGTTTCATTCATTCCATTCCCTGACACGGTCGGTCGACTGAAAGCAGGCTGTGGATTTTCACTTTCCTACCTCTGATTAATAATTAGGTGAGTGAAAATGCATAGTTTACACGTGTAGTTGGTAACATGGAAATAACATAACTACATTACGAATGTGTGATTACATAATTATATTAATGATTTAGGCCAGCAAGTACTAAAAACGTTCGAGGAACGGGTACTTCAGATAGTAGAGATATAAACTAACTAGCAGAAGTACCCGCTCTTCGAACGGTCTTCGGTATTAATAACCAGACGTTATCAATTGAGATACTGTTCCAATGGTTAGGGGCTTGTCATTCTTTCATACGTTTATCAGAATAAAGTTAGTTTTCTGGGTATATCGCAGACACTGTTAATTTAAGGGCCGTAAAATGCGGTTTTCGGAGACCCTTTTATAGACTCCCTAGTTTTGTGTCACACATTGAGAAGCGCAACATATGCTTTGGTCGTCTTTCTAGGATAATTTTTATTTTTCGCCTATTTTAGCATGTATTTTGAAAAGTTGTTCCTTATACCCACCCTTCTATGAGAAGTACGTTGAAGAGTTTTATAAATGATTGGTGTAATGACTCATGGTTACAATACCTAATTTTACTATGCTCCAAGCACCCGAACATAAATTATAGGCGTACATAAACATAAAGATATATCAACAGCACAGTATCAAACAAAATCATTTTTGCGATGACCTGCTTGTCGACAAAAAATTGTTTACTTAAAATGTGCTCTCAAACTAAATTCACCTAACGTGTACTTCCTGACGTGAAAATAAAATTGAAAACCTCATAGAAGAAACGCAATATATGTCAAATTAAAACTAACCCTCACCGTTATGGAAAGTCCCCATCCCCAGGAAGACCCCCCTTCATAAATTATAAAGGCTTGTGGTGCATGAAAATTCGGGATTTTTAGCCTCCAATGGCCCAAATTCCCAAAAGCTGCAACAAACACTATTCCGATCCAGGATTTTTTAAAATAACGTTGCTGTTTGGAGATATAATATACCTTCTGTACAACATATCGCATATCGCACTTGTAAGTCACGTGTAAAAATTGTACAGTACCCCTTGACCCCCTTAATCGCATTGTTGGATTTTACAGTCTATGTTTGATTCCACGATAGCCTTATAGCCATTTGCAAACCTTCACAGAAATGTAATAAATTGATTGGCATTGCTTCTTACAGAAATAGAGGGAAAGGTGTATGTCACCTCTTGTGATACTGTTGTCATGGTTACCGGCTTGCATTACTTCATTAGTTTCTTCTTGTTGTTCTTCTTCTTCTTTCGGATGTGCCAGCTAAGGACAACGACGTTCAACTTTTAAGCTTGCCCAATATTCGCGCAATCTCTGGCTATGTTTCTCCTTCCTCTCTTTTATCCAGATGATACCGGTTTTCTTACAGGATGGTCTGTCCTGAAAACTCTTCTGTTTAAGTATCTTTCTGAGATGTGATCGGCTTCTAATAACACTTTTCATTATCTTCAGTTCTTGGATATCCTTGTTAACTACTGTTAGCGACGGTTTCACGCTCTTTCTCTTCCCCCAGTAGTTGAGAAGCCGGTTTGTTAGTCTTGTTGGGTTCATCCATGAGTCATGTCCATAGAAAGCCAGACGTCTCTTCCTGGCCACATCTATGATTTGGTCTTCTTCTGTACTCGTCATCTATTTATTAGTTTATAAAATAAAAGAGTGCCATATCCCCTCCAGGGACGTAGGCGACCTGAATAAGAGCCCTTGACTAAGTCTAGGGATCACTAACCAGGCATTCCGAGTCGGAGTTTGCGTGTGGTAGGGTGGCCAGTTCCTTTCCACTCCTCCTCCTACCATAGGATCCGGCAGGTTCCCATTTTGCATCACCATGCTGGGAGACGCCGTACCAGACCACACCAAGACTTTTCAATTCTTGGCAGAGCCAGGGATCAAACCCGGTACCTTGGGGGTGACAGCCAACAATGCTAGCCACTGCTCCACGAGGTGGTCTTTATTAGTTTATTAAATGAAATTAGTTTTCTGGAAATATCTCAGAAACGTGGTTTTAGAGCCTTAAAACGTAGTATCCTCCTAGCCACTGAGGGGCTGAAAATGAGTTTTGCTCGTCCTTGTACGCCATAATATAATAATAATAATCATAATAATAATTTAATAATAGACTATAGGGATAGGGATATAATAGACCTTTAGTAGCCCTTGACCCCCTTAAGCGCATTATATACGTATTGATGAATTTTTCAGCTTAAGTTGGTTCCGTGATAACCTTATAGCCATTTGCGAACGTTCACAGTAATGTAATAAATGGAATGGAATTGCGTCTTACAGAAATAGATGGGATTCTGAGATTGTGTTGCCATGGTTACCGGCTTGCATTCTTTCGATATCTTAATAAGTGAAATTAGTTTTTTGGGTATATCTCAAAAACTGTTGGTTTAAGGACCTTAAAATGTCCCTAGTTTTGTATCACACATTGAGAAGCGCAACATATGCTTTTGTCATCCTTTTAGAAGAATTTTTATTTTCGTCTATTTTAGCATGTATTTTGAAAAGTTGTTCCTTATACCCACCCTTCTATGAGAAGTACGTTGAATAGTTTTCTAAATGATTGGTGTATTGACTCATGGTTACAATACGGTACCTAATTTTACAATGCTCAAAGCACCCGAACATGAATTATAGGCGTACAAAAACATAAATATATATCAACCACACAGTATCAAACAAAATCATCTTTACGATGAACCCGTTTGTATACAAAAATATGATTACTTAAAATGTGCTCTCAAACTAAATTCACCTAACGTGTACTTCCTGACGTGAAAATAATATTGAAAACCTCGTAGAGGAAAGGCAATATATGTCAAATTAAAACTGGCCCTCACCGTTGTGGAAAGTCCCCATCCCCAGGAATACCCCTTTAATAAATTATAAAGGCTCGTGTTGCATTAAATTCGGGATTTTTAGCCTCCAATGGCCCAGATTCCCAAAAGCTGCAAAAAACACTATTCCAATTCAGGAATTTTTGAAAACAATGTTGCTATTTGGAGATATAATAGACCTTCTGTACAACATATTGCATATCGCACGTGTAAGTCTCGTGTAAAAATTGTAGGGTACCCCTTGACCCCCTTAATCGCCTTGTTGAATTTTACAGTCTATGTTTGTTTCGACGATAACCTTATAGCGATTTGCAAACTTGAACAGAAATTTAATAAATTGAGTGGCATTGCTTCTTACAGAAATAGATGGAAAGTTGGATGTTACTTCTTGTGACACTGTTGTCATGGTTACCGGCTTGCATTACTTCATTAGTTTCTTCTAGTTCTTCTTCTTCTTTCGGATGGGCCAGCTAAGGACCACGACGTTCAACTTTTCAGCTTGGCGAGGGACTTGATGTTTGCCCAATATTCGCGCATTCTCCTCTCTTTTGTCCAGATGATGCCGGTTTTATTACAGGGTGATCTGTCCTGAAAACTCTTCTGTTTAAGAATCTTTCTGAGATGTGATCGGCTTAAATATCACTTTTCATTATCTTCAGTTCTTGGATATCCTTGTTAACTACTGTTAGCGACGGTGTCACACTATTTCTGTTCCCCCAGTAGTTGAGAAGCAGGTTTGTAGGGTTCATCCATGAGACATGTCCATAGAAAGCCAGACGTCTCTTCCTGGCCACATCTGTGATTTTCTCAGTATATCTATTTAGTTCCTGATTTGGTCTTCTTCTGTACTCGTCATCTATTTATTAGTTTATTAAATAAAAGAGTGCCATATGCCCTCCAGGGACGTAGGAGACCTGAATAAGAGCCCTTGACTAAGTCAAGGGGTCACTAACCAGGCATCCCCAGCCGGAGTTTGCGTGTGGTAGGGTGGCCAGCTCCTTTCCACACCTTCTCCTACCATAGCATCCGGCAAGTTCCCATTTTGCATCACGAGGCTGGGAGATCCCGTACCAGACCATACCAAGACTTTTAAGTTCTTGGCAGAGCTGGGGATCGAACCCGGTACCTCGGGGTGACAGCCAACAATGCTAGCCACTGCGCCACGAGGTGGACTTTACTAGTTTATTAAATGAAATTGGTTTTCCGGGAATATCTCAGAAACGTGGTTTTAGAGCCTTAAAACTTAGTAGCCTCTAAGCCACTGAGGGGCCGAAAATGAGTTTTGCTCGTCCTTGTACGCCATAATAAAATAATAATAATAATAATTAGAATTTAATAATATAGGGTTAGGGATATAATAGTTCTTTAGCACCCCTTGACCCCCTTAAGCGCGTTATATACGTATTGATTAATTTTACAGCTTAAGTTGGTTCCGTGATAACCGTATAGCCATTTGTGAACGTTCACAGTAATGTAATAAATGGAATGGCATTGCGTCTTACAGAAATAGATGGACTTCTGAGATCGTGTTGTCATGGTTACCGGCCTGCATTCTTTTAATCTCTATATATATACTAGCTGACCCGGCAGACGTTGTCCTGCCAATCAAAGAAAGTGTTGTAACTTTGTTTCTTGAAGTGCTTTTGGATACACAATATTTTTTTCAATTTCTGTTAACTGCCTCTAAACTATCGTGAATTGAATTAACTAATTTAGAAACATTCGTTGGAGCGTGCACAACAACTCTCCAAAGTTTCAACGCAAACGGATAAATGGCATTTAACGCATACGGGATTAGGTTTAATTGATTCGTGCGCTGTCACTCATTTGTTGAATCTACTCGTGCTCTACCAACTGTGAAATGGATTTACTAAGTTAGAAAGCTTCTCGTAAGTGTACACAACAACTCATCAAAGTTTCATCGCAATCGATGATTAGTATATGAACGCATGCAGGATTTTGTTGGAACGCTTCGCGCGTCGTCACTCATTTGTTACATCTACCCGTGCGCTACCAATATTGTAAAACGGATTTACCAAGTTGAACACCTTCCCTGGCGTGTACACAGCAACTCTTCAAAGTTTCATCGGAATCGGATGAATGACATATGAACACATAAGTGATTTTCTTTAAACGATTCGAGTGCCGTCACTCATTTGTTGAATCTACTCATGCGCTACCTATTGTAAAATATATTTACTAAGCCTGAAACCTTCTCTGGCGTGTACTCAATGATTCACCAAGGTTTGATCGCAATCGGATGAATGATATATGACCGCATACTGGACATTTTGGAAACGATTCGCGCGCCGTCGCTCATTTGTTGAATCTACTCGTGCGCTACTTATTAAAAACTGGATTTACTAAGACAGAAACATTTCCTGGATTGTACACAACAATTCACCAAAGTTTCATCGCAATCTGATAAATGTTATATGGCCGCATACGGTACTTTGTTGAATTGATTCGCGTGCCGTCACACATTTGTTGAATCTACTCGTGCGCTACCTATTGTAAAATGGATTTATTAAGCCAGAAACCTTCCGTAGGGTGTACACAACATCTTACCCAAGTTTCATCGTAATCGGACGAATGGTATTTGAACGCATACGGGACCTTATTGAAACGCTTCGTGCGTCGTCGCCCATTTGTTGAATCTACTCGTGCGAAACCTCCTGTGAGATGTATTTACTAAGTTAGAAACCCTCACGTAAGTGTACACAACATCTCACCCAAGTTTCATTGCAATCGGATGAAGGGTATCTGAACGCATACGGGACTTTGATGAAAAGTTCGAGCGTCGTTGCTCATGTGTTGAATCTACTCGTGAGCTACCTATTGTAAAATGGGTTTACTAAGTTAGAAACCCTCACGTAAGTGTACACAACATCTCACCCAAGTTTCATCGCTATCGGACGAATGGTATTTAACGCATACGGGACTTTTTTGAAACGCTTCGCACGTCGCCGCTCATTTGTTGAATCTACTCGTGAGCAACCTCCTGTGAAATGGATTACTAAGTTAGAAGCCTTCACTTAAGTGTACACAACAACTCATCAAAGTTTCATCTCAATCTATGAATGGAATATAAACTTATACGGGATTTTGTTGAAACTCTTCGCGCGTCGTCATTCATTTGTTGAATCTAGTCGTGCGCTACCTAATGTGAAATTGATTTACTAAGCCAGAAGCCTTCCCTGGAGTGTACACAACATCTCACCCAAGTTTCATCGTTATCGGACGAATGGCATTTGAACGCATACGGGACCTTTTTGAAACGCTTCGCGCGTCGTCGCTCATTTGTTGAATCTATTCGTGCGCTGTCTATTGTAAAATGGATTTACTAAGCCAAACACCTTCCCTGGAGCTCACTCAACACATCACCTAAGTTTCATGGCAATCGGATGAACAGTATATGAATGCATAAGGGACTTTGAAACGCTCTAACGTGCAGAGTCAAACAGTAGAATTCGACATCACTGCCACCTTTGGTGTAAAACACAACTTTTCGCCACGGGCGGAGTGTAGGTATGTAATGGCGGTAGTTGCACAGGCTGCGACCAGGTGGCTCTAACGTGCAGAGACAAACCGTCCAAAGACATCAGCTTTCACGAAGGCCAAGGCTAGTGGTTTCCATGACGACTGTTTTTGACTGTATATTGTGGTTCTAAAATTGTGAGTAAATTGTGGTTCTAAAATTGTGTTCATTCCAGTTAGTTAGTTAGTTATTGTTGTTTTAAGGGGCGGAACTACGAGGTCATCTGCCCCTCTTAACACAGATTAAAGAATACAAATTTTGAGTTGAATTTAAAATTTTGAGGTGGACATCTAAATTTAAAAAGACCAAAAATTAATAAAACAAAAAACAAACAATTAAATAAAAAATTATAAAAATAAACAAAAATTACGGAAAAAACAAAACATTATCATTCAAAAACGAACAAGTCGTTGAGTCAATGTTCACTGGAAAAATTTAGATTGCTGGCCCTAACCCACTCTCACTTATAAAGCGGATAACGCGATCAGCAGCCACCGCGTCATCGGCTAATATAAGTTTGAGTGTCGTCTGCAAACCAAGGTTTCTTCGTAACTCAGCAAGATCCACACACTGGGTGAAAATGTGGGCCACGGTGAATACGGCTCCACAGGTACAAAGTGGGGGGTCTTCCCTTCTCATTAGGTATGAGTGGGTGGATCTTGTATGACCTATCCTTAGCCTACACAAAATGACGGACTCTCTCCGGGCCCGGAAGGAGCTCCGCCACACGCGAGTAGTTCCCTTGATCGCTCTCAGTTTACTGGGCAGTGGGTCAGCTAGCCACTGACTCTCCCAAAAAGCCAGAACTTGTAGGCGTAACTGAGAGCGAATATCTCTAGCGGGTACCTCCATTGGTCGAGGTGGTAATGTTCATTCCACCTACCGGGTCAGATTGTGAATCAAAACCATACATGGACCCACCCTAATATACATACCAAATTCCATCAAAATCGGTTCAGTCGTTTAGGAGGAGTTCAGTCACATACACACGTGTCGAAGAATTATATATATAAAGATAAGAATGAAAGTTTGTCTGTTTTTTCTGAATTTCTACTGAAATTTGCGTTATTTACGCGTTTTAGACTGTTTTATGACGGATGCGCGCCAAAAAGAAATTTTTGTCTGTCTGTCTGTTTGTTTGTTTGTCTGTGGACAATTTTTTGTGTCCTTATAACTCGAGAACGGCTGAGTGGATCAACGTAAAATTTGGTACAGATATCCTTCAGAGGCAAGACATCATTCATTGATGTATCTCTTCTCTGTACCTCTCATAAAAGGGGTCCTACCCCTTTAAAATACATGCTGAAATAGGCGTAGAGGGGCGAGACAAAGCTCATTTTACGCCCCTCAATGTGAGAAACGACATTTTAAGGCCCTAAAACCAATAGTTTTTGAGATATTCCCAGAAAATTTATTTCATTTAATTTCAAGATAGAAAGAAGAATTTTAAGAAGGATTTATGGTCCTAGGAAAACACAGGAAGGTTATAGACTGAGATCGAATGCAGAAATTTATAGTAAAATCGACAACCTTGAAGTGATGATCAGAAAACGGCGACTTCAGTTCTACGGACATATGGTCCGCATGGATTGCTCAAGGTTAAACAAACAAATTTTTGATAAAATCTGGAACTATAAAGGACAAGGAGGCTATGTAAAACAAATGAAAGAAGAACTTCAAAAATTCAAAATTACTGAAGAAGATTGTCTAAATCGAATAGAGTACAGAAAAAAAATTTTTGGTCTCAAAATTCTTGTCGGGGAGAAGAAAAATCTCAACAGAGGAGAATGGACTGCTGAAAGAAGAGCTGCACAGTCGACCAGGATGAAAGACTTCTGGAAGAGAAAGAAGGAAACTAGACCTATAAAGAAGTGATATTTGCGTGGTCCTTGTTGGCCTGTCCGCGGTGTATATATATATATAATGAAAGGAAGCTAGCCGGTGACCATGGCAACAGAAATTCACAGGTCCATCTATTGCTGTAATATAAGACGCAATACAATTCCATTTATTACATTACTGAGATAGTTTGCAAACGGCTAGAAGGTTATAACGGAACCAAACTAAGCTGTAAAATTCATCAATACATATAATGCGCTTAAGGGGGTCAAGGGGTACTCTAGAATTTATTCACGCGATTTACATGTGCTGGTGTGCTACGGAAGGTCTATTATATCCCTATCCCTATATTGTTATATTATTATTATAATTAATATTATTATTACACTACGGAAAGGAAGACCCAGAGGACTGGAAAAAGGGAATAATTGTCCCGATCTTCAAGAAAGGTAGTAGAACAGAATGCAGAAACTATCGGGGAATAAAACTGATGAGTCATTGTGCAAAGATGTTTGAGAAAGTTTTGGAAAGGTGAATTGGGACAAGGATAGAGGGAGGGATGAGGGAAGAACAACATGGCTTCAGAGCAGGAAGGTCCACAGTGGATTTGATTTTTGCTGTAAGGCAGTTACAAGAACAGCACTGTGAGTATGGAACAGATCTACTGATGACCTTCCTGGACATTGAGAAAGCATATGACAGTGTATGCAGAAACAAAGTATGGAAGTCCCTGGAGGATAGAGGAGTAGAAAATGGACTATAAGGAGGATAAAGGAGATGTACAAGGGAAGCGTGAGCTGTGTGAAAGTGGGAGGAGAGAGATCGGACTGGGTTGAACAGAGAAACGGCCTGAAACAAGGAAGTGCACTGTCACCGTTACTTTTCATTGTGGTGATAGATGACATAATGACCCGAGTGGCACAAGTAATTGGGGAAGGAAAGATGAAAGCAATGGTGTTTGTTGATGATTTGGGGAAACAAGGAGGAGGAGGTACAGGAACAGTTGGACGTGTGGGAAGGAATAATACAAGGATATGGGATGAAATTTAGCATAAATAAGAGTGAGATGGTGATCACAACAAGGAAGAAGGAAAGAACCACAACGGGAATAACAATTGGTGGGGAACAGCTGAAGAAAGTGGAGAGTTTCAAGTATCTGGGAAGCCTGATACAAGATAACGGAAGAAACTATAGAGAAAAAATTAGCGGGGGAGACAGGCAGAAGCATTCCGGAGGAGTGTGAGAAGCATATTATGGAGCAAGGATGCCCCTCAGAACAGAAAAAAGATCATATATCGGACGTACTATGCCCCTATCCTGACGTATGCCTCGGAGACCTGGGCTATGAAAGGAAGGGAGAAGAGCAAAATACAGGCCAGTGAGATGAGGTTCATGAGAAGCAGTATTGGAGCTACAAAGATGGACAGAATAAGAAATGAGAGGACCAGAGAATTAATAAAGGAGGAACCATTACGGGATGGTATAGAGAAATCTAGACTTAGATGGCATGGACATGTAAAACGAATGGAGGATAAGAGGATACTCAGGAGGATACACGAGACGAAGTGGGAAGGAAAGGGACCGAGAGGAAGACCGAGAGGAAGACCGAGAGACAGGTGACTGAAAGGGATGGAAGAAAGCGTGAAGAAGAGAGGAGAAGATTGGACAGGGGTGGAAGCTGAGAGATGGTGGGAAGACAGAAGATGTTGGAGAGGCCTGTGTTCCAAACAGACCCGGCCAACGGCTGAAAACTGTGCAAGAGGATGATGATGATGATACTACGGCCTACAACGACGAGACAAAGCTCATTTTCAGCCCCTTGGTGTCAGAAAAAAACCTCGGGGCCCCTAAACAGTCGTAAAGGGTCCCCGGAAATTACATTTTAATGCTCTAAAACCAAGATTTTCTGAGATATTCCCAGAAAACTAATTTCATTTAATAAACTAATGTAGGAATGCAAGCCAGTAACCATGACAACAGTGTCTCAAAAAGGTACATCCAAATTTCCATCTATTTCTGCAAGAAGTAATGCCACTCCATTTATTAAATTTCTGTGAAAGTTTGCAAATGGCTATAAGGTTATCACGGAACCAACAAAACCTGTAAAATTCATCAATGCGCTTAAGGGGGTCAAGAGGTACCTTGGATTTTTTCACAAGACTTAATCGTGCGATGTGTCGTACAGATGGTCTCTTATATCTTCAAATAGCAACATTATTTTCAAAAATTCCTGAATTGAAATATTTTATTTTTTTTTTTATTTTTTTTTTTGCTTTTGGGAATTTGGGCCATTGGAGGCTAAAAAACCTGAATTTTCATGCACCACAAGCCTTTATAATTTATTAAAGGGGTCATCCTCTGGATGCGCACTTGACACAACAGTGTGGGTCAGTTTTTATGTGACGTGAATTGCATTTCGTCTACGAGGTTTTCAATTTTATTTTCACGTCAGGAAGTACACGTTAGGTAAATTAGTTTCAGAGCATATTTCAACTAATCATTTATCTTTGTCGACAAACAGGTTCCAAGCCCCTAACCATTGCAACAGTAGCTCAATTGATTACGTCTGGTTATTAATACCGACGACCTTTCGAAGAATGGGTACTTCTGCTAGTCTTATATATAAAAGTGAAAGTCTGTATGTATGTATGTGGATCTGTTCCGTATACAAATCGACACCGTTCAACCAATCTCAACCAAATTTTGCATACACATAGTTTAGGACCCAGAAGGAACCGCTGTCTACATGAATTTTCGATAGTCTTTCTCATTCTTCTGATTTCGGCCCTCTTGCATTCAAGCTCAGGCTAATCAAATCATAAAATATACTCATGAAGGAATGGCAAGGCAGAAACTTTCCATGGCAACATAGCTCAAGTCGAGACACGGCCGACTGGATGCCATTTGCGCTCTGCACTACCGGTATAGAAAATGAGGATCTTTACTTGAAATCCCGTTAGTTACTCAACTACTCACACAGCACTGTCAACCGTGTTTAGCATAACAAAGACTTGACACCATCTTCTACTATATATTTGTCAAATACCACTCACTCATCCATTCATCACGAAATCTCAGAAACCACCGAACGGATTGAAATGAAATTTGGTATGCAGCTTTCTCAAGGGACGCAAATGCCCATTAAGAGAGGATTTTTGCATATTCAGGTTCTAAAGGGGTGTTAAAGGGGTAGACCTGCATTTCATTGAATAGCAATATCTCCCGATTGGTTTCATTGGGGGATGTGATACTCGGCATATAAACTCATCATTATAGATAAGAAGACACGGGTCTGAGGGTTTTTCGATGTGGTGTATATTATGAGGTGAAAGGGGTGAAGAGTGGGGATTGAAAGATTCCTAACGGAGCGTGTACCTCTTAAACGACATAGACGAGGAGTATGAAACTCAGCGAAAAAAATCAACATAAAAAAGAACTAAATATGTGTTTGACCGTTTCTTCATAAATCCAATTTAAGGGGCCCATGGGGAGGGGTGAAATTCTGGGGGGGGGGGGGGGGGAAATAGGAAAGAAAATGTCCTAACTGATTGACTGACTGACTCACTCAACAAACTCAGGGGGAAAAATGCTTTAAAGTAAGTAAATAGCTGTTCGACAGGTTTCTTTGATCGATCAAATTGAAGGGGTTCATCGGGAGGGGTGAAACGCTGAAGAAAAAAAAATGAAAGAAAATGCCCAGACTCATTCACCCACTCATCATCGCCCAGCCAAAAACATTGAAGTTGGAAACATGGCATTTTGGGGATATGTTCGTTGTATGTCAAAACCGTACACTAAGGGAGGATTTTTGGATATTCAGTTTCTAAAGAGGTCATAAGGGGGTTATACCTGCATTTCATTGAATAACAATATCTCACGAGTGATTTCATTTGTGGATGTGATACTCGGCATATAAACTAATCATTAAAAATAAGCAGACATGTGTCTAAGGGTTTTTCGATGTGGTGTATTATTATAAGGTGAAAGGGGTTAAAAGTGGGGGTTGAAGGATTCCTAACGGAGCGTGTTGGCCTATCTATTAAACGACATAGACGAGAAATTTAAAACTCAGCGGGAAAAAATCAGCTAACAAAATAAGTAAATCGGTGTTCGACCGTTTTTTCATAAATTAATTTAAGGGCCCCATGGGATGGGGTGAAATTCTGGGGGAAGAAAGGAGTGAAAATGTCCTTACTGACTGACGAACTCACTCACTCATCAAACTCAGTAGAAAAAGACAGCTTAAAAAATAAGTTAATATGTGTTCAAGCGTTTTATCATCAATCAAATTTAAGGGGCCCATGGGGAGGGGTGAAATTGTGGTAAAAATAATTGAAAGAAAATGTCCTGTCTGACTCACTCACTCACTCATCACGCCCAGCGAAAACTATTAAAGTTGGAAACATGAAATTTTGGGAATATGTTCGTTGTATGTCGAAAACGTCAACTAAGGAATGATTTTTGTTTATTCGGGTTTTAAAGAGATGTTAAGGGGGTAAACGTGCATTTCATTGAATAACGATATCTCATGATTTGTTTCTTTGGGGATGTAATATTCGGTATATAAACTAATCATTAAAAATTATCAGACATATGTCTAAGGGTTTATCGATGTGGTGTATATTATGAGGTGAAAGGGGTGAAAATTGGGGGTTGAGGGATTCTTAACGGAGCGTGTATCTCTTAAACGACATAGGCGAGAAGTTTGAAATTCGGCGGGTAAAGCAGCTTAAAATACAAGTAAATAGGTGTTCGACCGTTTTTTCATAAATCCAATTTAAGGGACCCTTGGAGAGGGGTGAAATTCTGGGGGGAAAAACAGGAAAGAAAGTGTCCTGACAGATTGACTCACTTACTCCCTCATCAAACTCAGGGGGAAGACAGTTTTAAATAAGTAAGTAGATGTTCGAACGTTTGTTTCATAAATCCAATTTAAGAGGTTCATGGGGGGGGGTGAAATTATCAAAAATAAATGAAAGAAAATGTCCTGACTGACTCACTCATCATCGCCCAGCCAAACTTATTGAAGTTAGAAACATGAAATTTTGGGGATATGTTCGTTGTAGGTCGAAAACGTCCACTAAGGAAAGAGTTTTGAATATTCAGGTTCTAAATAGGTGTTAAGGGGGTAAACGTGCATTTCATTGAATAACAATATCTCACGAGTGGTTTCATTTGGGGATGTGATACTTGGCATATATACTAATCATTAAAAATAAGCTGACACATGTCTAATAGATTTTCGATGTAGTGTATATTATGAGGTGAAAGGGATGAAAAGTGGGGGGTTGAAAGATTCTTAACGGAGCGTGTATCTCTTAAACGACATAGGCGAGGAGTTTGAAACTAATCAGATTAAAAATAAATAAATAAATAAAATAAATAGGTGTTCGACCGTTTTTCATAAATCTAATTTAAGGGGCCTATGGGGAGGGGTGAAATTCTGGAAGAAAAACGTCCACTAAGGAAGGATTTTTGGATGTTCACTCTCATCGACTAACCCAAACTATTAAAGTTAGAAGAATGATATTTTGGGGATATGTTAGTTGTGTGTCGAAAAAGTCTACTAAGGAGGGATTTTTGGATATTCAGGTTCTAAAGTGGTGGTAACGGGGTTAAACCTGCATTTCATTGAATAACAATATGACACGACTATGACGCGAGCGAAGCGAGGCAAGAAATGAGATGGTGTGTGTCTGTGTATTACTCAATCACGCAAGTACCACTGGTCCGATTTACATGAATTTTTACATGGAAGTAGCTGATTTAGCTGGTTAACATATAGGTTTCTTTTGATTTCAATAATTTTCCCTATTTAAAGATGGTGACCATTTTAGTGACGTCTCTACACCCTTTGGTTTAAAACTTTCATATTTCCATTTCAAATAAAAAGAGAACGTTAAGAAATAGCAAACTTTTGATGGGATATACGAGGTTTAAAATTACATTTTCTATCCGAAAAGTATCTCCAACGATTAGCGAGTAAAACCTAAATTTGTGCTATAAAACACTGTCAACGCCGAGCGGTGTAGTTGGACAAAATGTTCCATCCTTAATCTCCCTCTGTGCAGCACCTCGTCCATACCCTGTTTTAACACTGTCACCTTCACATTTTAATTTAATTATGACGCGTAGCGAAGCACGGGTACTTCAGCTAGTAGCTTAATAAAAGAAATTAGTTTTCTGGATATATCTCAAAAACTGTTGGTGTTAGGACCTTAAAACGTGGTTTTCGGGGCCCGTAGGGTTCCCGAGTTTTGTTTCTCACATTGAGACGCCGAAAATGAGCTTTGTCACGTTTTTCTACGCCCATTTCAGCATGCATTTTAAGGGGTTGGGCCCTCTTTTATGAGAGGTATGGATAAGAGTTACATCAATGATTACTTTCGTGCCTCTGATGGACTTCTGTACCAAATTTTACGTTGATCCACTCAGCCGTTCTCGAGTGATGCGCGTGCAAAGTTGTACACAGACAAACAAACAAACAAACAGACAGACAGACAAAACATTTGTTTTTGAGCGCAACCGTCATAAACCAGTCTAAAACGCGTTAATAACTCAAAATTCCGTAGTAATTCCGGAAAAACAGACCAACATTCATTTTTATATATAGAGAGAAGATATAGAGATGAACGAATGCCAGCCGGTAAACATGGCAACTTATTCCCCGAGGTCCATCTATTGCTGTAAGACGCAATGCAATTCCATTAATTACAATAGTGTGACCATCTATTGCTGTAAGACGCAATGCAATTCCATTAATTACATTAGTGTGAAAGTTTGCAAACAGCTAGAAGGTTATCACGGAACCAAATTAAGCTGTAAAAATCATCAATGCGTATAAGGGGGCCAAGGGGTACTCAAGAATTTTTTCACGCGATTTACACCTGCGGGTGTGGTACGGCAGGTCTATTATATTTTATTCCTATATTATTATTATTATTAGTATTATATTATGGCGTACAACGACGAGACAAAGCCCCTCGGTGCCACAAACAAAACTCGGGGGTCCTAAAGGGTCCTCGAAAACTACATTATAAGGCTCTAAATCCAACAGTTTCTGAAATATTCCCAGAAAATTAATTTAATTTAATTGAACAAACTAATGAAGGAATGCAAATCGGCAACCATGACAACATTATCACAAGGGGTGGCATCCAACTTTCCATCTATTTATGTAAGAAGCAATGTCACTCCATTTATTACATTTCGGCGAACGTTTGCAAATGGCTATAAGGTTATCACGGAACTAACGTAGACTGTATAATTCATCAATGCAATTAAGGGGGTCAAGGGATAACCTAGAATTAGGTAGATTTCATTAGAAAGCTAACTATTGCAATGGGTCCCATGTTTCGACTTCCGGAAAATTTCGACATATCTTCGCGTTTCACATCCCCCAGACCCCAAAACCACCGTCAGTTCAAAAGTTTATATATAATTTATGTATGTATATATATATGTATATCAGTTTCTTGTGGACACAATAACTGCCGTAATTTTCCACCAATCACTTTGAATTTTTTACCGAATATGTATACCTATAAAATCTCGGTCGAGTTCGTTACTGGGCTAAATCGGTCGAAGGGGGTGCAAATGGGGGGCTTTTTTTTCGAAAAAGTGAAATATTGCTATAACTCTCTTAATATATGACATATCGAATCCGTTCAACGTTCATACTATGTGTCGGATAAAGCCCAAAAATTTATGTTTGAAGAGTTTTTTTTATAGCACCAACCATTGACCAAAGGGGTGGGAAAAAGTGGTTTTTTTCGGGAAACATTAATCATATCTCTCTTAATAGGCACAATATCAAAACCGTACAAAATGGACAATATTCCCCTAATAATTACCTAAAACTTTTGTCTGAAATAATTTTTGATATGACCCACCATTACGCCAAAGGATGAGAAAAATGACTTTGGAATTATAAGAAAATGCCAAGAGCTATCAGTGGTTGCCATAGCAACACTACTAAATTGATGAGGGATGAGCCATCAGACGGTGCAATTGACAACGCACTTGCACGAGATCAGATTCAGTATTTCCATCTAAGTGTGAAGCGGCTTCGGTGACGTAACTGGTAGCATGCTGATCTTCTATGCCCAAGGTCGCGGGTTCAAAGCCGGCCGAAGTCGTCGGATTTTCTAAGAGCGCTAAAATCCTTCAGTATGCTTTCCTTTGGATGGGAAGTTCCAACGTTCGTTGCGAGTTGCTGGTTGGGGTGGCATCTAGTAGCCAAGTTCACAGCTAGGTGTCGTTGACGGTAGTACCAGGTAGCAACATTAGGAACTACTGCTTGCAATTGACCGTCTGCAGTCCTTACCTGAATTAAGACTAATACAGCCATTACAATTCACACCGTTTATCAGACAGATTCTACACTCACCCAAAGTACACAGGGTTAGATGACCGCGTTGTCGCAGCCCCTAAACTGAGGAACCAACCAGAGGTAGATTTCATTAGAAAGCTAACTATTGCAATGGGTACCATGTTTCGACTTCCGGAAAATTTCGTCATATCTTCGCGTTTCACATCCCCCAGACCCCAAATCCACCGTTAGTTCAAAAGTTTATATATAATTTATGTATGTATATATATGTATATATATGTATATCAGTTTCTTGTGGACACGGTAACTGCCGTAATTTTGTACCAATCACTTTGAATTTTTTACCGAATATGTATACCTATAAAACCTCAGTCGATTTCGTTACTGGGCTAAATCGGTCGAAGGGGGTGAAAATGGAGGGCTTTTTTTCGAAAAAGTGAAATATTGCTATAACACTCTTAATATGTGAAATATCGAATCCGTTCAACGTTCATACTATGTGTCGGTTAAAGCCCAAAAATTTATGTCTGAAGAGTTTTTTATAGCACCAACCATTGACCAAAGGGGTGGGAAAAAGTGGGTTTTTCGGGAAACATTGATCATATCTCTCTTAATAGGCACAATATCAAAACCGTACAAAATGGACAATATTCCCCTAATAATTACCTAAAACTTTTGTCTGAAAGAATTTTTGATATGACCCACCATTACGCCAAGGGTTGAGAAAAATGATTTCGGAATTATAAGAAAATGCCAAGAGCTATCAGAGGTTGCCATTGCAACACTACTAAATTGATGAGGGATGAGCCATCAGACGTTGCCATGACAACGCACTTGCACGAGATGAGATTCAGATTTCCATCTGAATAAGTGTGAAGCGGCTTCGGTGACGTAACTGGTAGCATGCTGAACTTCTATGCCCAAGGTCGCGGGTTCAAAGCCGGCCAAAGTCGTCGGATTTTCTAAGAGCGCTAAAATCCCTCAGTATGCTTTCCTTTGGAGAGGAAATTCCAACGTTCATTGCGAGTTTCTGGTTGGGGTGGCATCTAGTAGCCAAGTTCACAGTTAGGTGTCGTTGACGGTAGTACCTAGTAGCAACATTAGGAACTACCGCTTGAAATTGACCGTCTACAGTCCTTACCTGAATTACAGACTAATACAGCCATCCCAAAGTACACGGGGTTACATGACCGCGTTGTCGCAGCCCCTAAACTGAGGAACCAACCAAAATCTCTGCGGAAGATATAATTTTGCGTGAAGAAGTAGCAGACCGTTACATAGTTACACATCAGTGTCGAAACCTTGCATAAGGACAGTGTGACCACAAGTATAAAACTGGACCCCAAATGACAAGAAGGTTACCGTTCCCCTAAGACAATAAAATGTTTAAAATAAGCATAAAATGACGAAAAACAAAGTTAATTAAGCTCCAATTATAAAATACCTTCTCGCAATAAATGAGGTCTGAACCTTATACGAAAACCTGCATATTCTGCCTATTTTCGCCTATCCCCAAGTTTGTCCGGTGAAATCTACCTCTGCCTTCCGGCGTGCCGAGAGGACTTTTTTTTCATGCAATTTTCACGTGCGATTTATAGTACAGAAGTTGTATCATATCTCCAAACAGCAACATTATTTTCAAAAATTCCTGAATTGAATCAGCATGTTTTGCGGCTTTTAGGAATTTGGGCCATTTGAGGCTAAAGAACCTGAATTTTCATGCACCACCAGCCATTACAATTTATGAAAGGGGTCCTCCTGTGTATGGGAACCTAACACAACATAGAGGGTCAGTTTTTATGTGACGTGCATTGCGTTTCGTCTACAAGGCTTTCAATTCTATTTCACGTCAGGAAGTACACGTTAGGTGAATTTAGCTTGAGAGCACATTTTAACTAATCTTTTTTGTCGACATACTGGTTCATGGTAAGGATGATTTTGTTTGATACTGTGTGGTATATATACCCATATCTGGATATCTGGGTGATATGTTGTCTTTACGTGTACCTTTATGTACGCCTATAATTCGTGTTCGGATGCTTGGTGCATTGTAAAATTAGGTATGGTAACCATGAGAGTCAATTCACCAATCATTTATAAAACTTTCACCGTATTTTTCTTACAGTAGAAAGGTGGATATAGGGAAAAACTTCTCAAAATACAGGCTAAAATAGGCGAAGTATAGAAATTATCCTAGAAGGTCGTCCAAAGCATATGTTGCGCTTCTCAATGTGAGACACATAATTCGGGAGTCTATGAAGGGTCTCCGAAAACCAAATTTTAAAGCCCTTAAACTAACAGTGTGTGTGAAATTCCCAGAAAACTAACTTCGTTCTGATAAACTTATGAAGGAATGACAAGCCGCTAACCATTGCAACAGTAGCTCAATTGATATGCCTGGTGTTAACACAGAACATCGTTCGAAGAACGGGTACTTCTGCTAGTATAATATAATCGTTGTGGTTATACGAGAATTGAGCAAGCCTTCATGAACTATTGTTGAATACATTCTCTTTACTCACAGGAGGGCCAGCAAAATATAAATGAACCTTAATTCCGTAATGCAATATTATTGGATCTTGGAAATAAGTCACCATCTTGTGCACAACATTTGCGTAGTCGAAATAGCCGTGGGATTAGTGCCTATGACTGTGAATCTAGAGATCTCGGGTTCGAATCCCGGACGGGGTAGGTATTTTTGCTACAAGATTATCATTTTTAACGATATTTATCATATCAATATGACTCATTTTAACAGAATCCATATGAAATTACGTGTTGGACTGTGAATCAAGAGGACCTGTTTTTAAGGAATTTAAGGTTATGAGCGGTGTCGCGTCTATTAATTTAGTTGATCCATATCGTATTCTTTATTTAGGCTAGTGCTGGTGGAAGCTACAAATCATCTAATGAAATGAGTTCCGTGTTATAAACTACAATATCTGTAAAACATTCCCTTTTAAAATAGATTAATATTTGTGCCAATAATAGTATAAAATACCGGTGTATCAACAATTTCACGTGAGGTTTCTTCTATGTCAGATGTTACACATCATATGCGACTACTGTAAGGCTCATATTATTTTTATTATTATTCATTCATTCATTTCGTATAGGTCATCTATGGACCGCGTCATTCCATCTGTCTCCTACTGGCTTTGATGTTTGCCGAGTACGCCCGCATTCGTTCTCGGTGGACTTCCTTCCGTTCCTGGGTCCAAATCTTTCCCGTTTTCAGCTTCGGTTTTTCTTGGAAACCTTTGCAAGCTTGAAGTTATCTTTTGAGTGGGGCGCGCTCCTGAATGTCTGTTGGTGTAATCCACACTTCTTTCAGATCTTTATCCAGTTCAATGAACCAAGCCCATTTTGTTTTCCTCTCCTGAAAGTAAGTTATGTTGCGGTTGGTCTTTCTCGCTGGGCTCATTCGTTTCACATATCCAAAAATGTTATCCTTCTCTTTCGGATGACGAGTATATAGTTCATAGTTATGCCGTCTTCTGTATTCCCCATTGTCTTTGATGGGACCCAATATAATTTTCCCAATTTTCCTTTCTTTGGCCTCCAGTTTTTCGACCAAGCCTTTTTTGTTCATCGTGAGGCATTCAGAAGTATAAAAGACCTCCGAACGGATGACACTGCAGTAATGTTTTAGTTTTGCGTTGCAGGAGATTGACCTTTTCTTATTGATGTCCTCAGTTAAATGTTAGGCCATTTCCATTTTGCTTATGCGTGATGTGAATGCTTCTTTCTCTGATATATTAGGTGTTATAATTTCTCCCAGGTACTTAACCTTTGCAAGTCGCTAATTATTCCTTGTTCCACAGCAAGGTGTTTGGGCGCCGGTATGATATAAGTTATGAACACAGTCTTCTCAAAGGAGATTTGGATACCTGCCTTCGCTGCTTGTGCACTAAGCTGATTAATCTGTTCCGTGGCTGTCTCTACTGAATCAGAAATGATACAAGATCACCGGCAAAGGCTAGACAGTCAATTGTGATGTTCCGGCTTCTGTATCCCAGTCTAACTCCGCTTGCAACTAATTGTTTATTGAGTTCGTTACGCCACTTTCGGATTGCCTTCTCGAGGACACATTTGAAGAGTATTGGTGAGAGACCATCTCTTTGCCTTACTCTTGTCTTGATTTCAAAGGTGTCAGATATTTCGCCCCTAAACTTCACCTTCGAGGTGGTGTTGGTCAGCGATTGTTGGATGATCGCTCTGGTTTTGTTGTTCAGGCCAAATTCTTTTAGGATTCGGACTAGGGTGTTGTGATCAATATAATCATAGGCCTTCTTGAAGTCTACGAAGGTCACTACAAATTTCTTATTCCTGATCTTCAAATAGGAGAGGGTAGATTTGAGGTTTATAATCTGTTCGACGCGCGATTGCCCTTTCCGGAAACCGGCTTGATATTCTCCCAGTTGTGGATCGAGTTGTTTCTCTGCTCTAGTCAGAAGAGATTTCGAGAGAATCTTATAGGTTATTATTATTATTATTATTATTATTATTATTATTATTATTATTATTATTATTATTATTATTATTATTATTATTATTATATATTATATATTATTATCAGTGATCTGGATGGGTGCGTGCATTAACGTGGAATGCCAAATGGTTCAAATCCCACCGTCATCCTCCATGAAATGTTTTTTTGGGACAGTACTTCCTGATAGGCCTTCGTCGCTTTCTTCCAACCCTTTGCCTTATTGTCATTTCGTTTCCCATTCAGATCTCTGTTGAGGATGGCGTCACAAGGGTCATCCAGCCGTGAAAACCACTGCCACTTAGATATTTACCTCACATCGTCCCCGAACCCTTTAAATGGGAAATATATACGGTATAGAAATTGTTATTGACATATTATTATTAACGTATGACCTAAGCTACCTCGTGGAGTTCTTTTGAGCTGGTAACTTCATCGGTCATGAATCAAACTACCATTAATCCACCAGAGTGGTACAATAATATTTTGTATAAATTTGTGGCTTTCTTTTTATATACGGTATGTTGATTAATTAAGAGGCTTTGCGACGTCGTGGTCACGTAGCCCGTGTGCTTGGGTGTATGTGTGGAATTTGTGTGATAACTTGTGTTACATCAATGGCTATATTAGTGTGTATTTGTAATTCAGATGCCATCCCAGCATTCATTTGGAGTATTATTGGGAAACCACGGCAAACCACTTCCAGGATGGCTGAAATGGAATTCGAACCCACCTCTTCTCGGTTTTGCCTCACGAGGCTGACTGTATCCCGTTCCAGCCCTCAAACCAGAATTAAATTTCTTGCCAGAGTCGGGAGTCGAACCCTGGCATCCGTGGTGACAGCCAAGAGCCCTAGCCACTACACAACGTTATATAAATAGTGTAAACTGTATGTGTACTGTTTACACTGGATGAAACTCTTGAGAGAACGCTATCTTTCAAAGATAATCTAACAGAGACTGCTGACAATCGCAAGACGCGGAATGACATTTTGTGGAAGCTTTGTGGTTCCACTTAGGGTCCAACACCAATACTCGCTGTTGTTCAGCTGTTGACTTCGTATAATCTGTCACTGAATATTCTGCACCAGTGTGGATAAAGAGTTAGTTGTCGTTGCGATATTGTGTTCATGTAGCCCCGTGTACTTGGGCGTGTGTGGAATTTGTCCGATGAATTGTGTTATTGTGATTAGTGTGTGTAGCCTATTTGTATTTCAGATGAGGATTGGGAAGGAGGCGACCATGCCCTTAATTTAGGTACCATCTCGGCATTTTCCGGAAAATTCAGTTACCTCAGACCAGAAATAAATATTTCATGACAGATTCGGGAATCGAAACCGGACCTTAGGAGTGACAGCCAAGAATACTAGCCACTGAACCACGAGGTAGTGGGATAAATAGCTCTCGTGGCAAGATAATATGATAGATGTACAGCTTATAACTAAAGCCCGGAAGATCATGCAAAATCATATTTTTGCATATTTATGCATATTTTGGTTATTTTGGCACAATGCATTATATTTTTCTCCTTTGCCTGTTTAAGTGCATATCTATGCTTGAGAAAGGCGTATATTCTAATTTCCTATTGTTATGAAGTGCAGTTGGTTACTTTATGTTCAGTCGTATATTTCTATTCGGACTCCGAGCGTCTCGTGGCTGGTTAGTCAAAAGCTGAACATTTCCTTTTTAATGATAAAGTTGCTTTCACCTCCCTTGAATCACCCAGATTATTTGTATCATCTGCTAATTGCACTGCCTGTAAGGAAAAATCGGATTCTCCATCAACTGAAATACCTTCCTTCCTTTCACTTTACTACCAGTTCTCAATAAGGGTTCAGCTTATGAATGACCAGGAATTTCCACAAATATTACCTTGACCTATTATATCAAATTCCTTAATTCCAGCCTTCTTTGAAATACCAAGCTGCTTACTGTCAACCACAGCAAGCAAGGAGTTATGACACTAATAAGAGCTAACATCGTTGTTAAGTTGCGAAATTTTATGAAAACATTTGGTAGTGATTTTTTTCTACCGACGATAGTGTCCTTTATTGTAAAATTTGTGAAACAAATGTAGGGAGTTTCTAGAAAGGTTTCAGTGGCACAACATTTGTAAACCGCCAAAAATAAGCGAAATGCCGTAAAAAGAAAAAGAAAAAGCACATCAATTCAGTCCTTGTTAGCAAGAAGAAATTTCTGGATAATACTGAAATTATTTTAATACCTTGTACGTTTCAGTCCCTTTTGCAAGTTAATATCAATTCCTATTTTTATTCAGCATTCACTATGTAAATATTGTAAAATTATTTTCATTTTTTGAAATCAATGGCTATTAAAATTGTATACCTGTTTTACTTCAAAATTAACATAATAAAATAATTATTGATGGTCAACACTGCTTGAAGCTCCATAACATAAATTTCCTACTATTTCGAACTGTTTTTAGTTGGTATTAAAAAAGGAGTAGTTATATGTCCGTCTGTTCATATTTTCTTTATATTCAAATAGAAACGCTAAAGATTGTAGCGTTGTCACGCAAACAGTGAGGCATTCAGACTACTCTCTGAAATCCTAAAATGATGATGTAAGAAATCAGCACCAAGGGACACTACAGTCAATTGACTCCACATGTTTAATTTGTATATTCGGTTATACATTCTCCTTTGTAACTAATACCGTATGCCACAAAAAATTTAAACCAAAAATGAATTAAGTTGTGTCATTTATAATTATTACCACCTACCAACCACGGTAGCAGGGGCCCAATTATCTGTGGTCTCGGTAGACGTGGGTTCGAACCTCACCGCCGGCCGGCCGTGAAATAGTTTTCCATGGTTTCCCATTTGCAACTACAGATAAGTGCTGGGACGGCACCTTCGAATGTGCCACGGCCGCTTCCTTCCAAGTTCATTCACCTTCATTCATATCTCCTCTCATTAACTCCTCTCATGAGGTTGGCGACAGGAAGGGCATCCGACTGTAAAAACTATCCACCATAAGGAGGTGAAAAATATATCATCTCATTTCCGTCCCAGTTGAAACGGGAATAATACGCATTAGAGTTATTATTACCGTATTATTATCATCATCTTATGACTATCGACAGCGGTAGTTACACTCGCTAATGCACAGCGCTAGGCCATGGGGCCAAGCTGCAATACGGACTTGGAGGACATGGGTTTGAATCCCACCGTCGGCTGTCCTTGAAATGGTTTTCCGTAGTTTCCCCACTTTCAACTCTAGGCAAATGCTGGGACGGTACCTTCTGACAGGCCACGGCCGCTTCCTTCCCCATCCTTGTCCAGCTTCATTCATCTAGATCTCTCATTAACTCCTCTCATGTTGGTGTCAGGAAGGGGATCCGGTCGTGAAAACGTCCGCCACATAGCGTTTCATCGCATCTCATCCCCGATCCCGTTAAATTGGTAAAAGTAACGGGCAGACATACAGTACCTACTGAACCCTTATTCTTTATGTCATAGAATAATTGTTCATATTTTATTTTATGTACTGCATTGAGGCCGCAGTCATTTGAAGCAACTTGGGAGCCGTGTGTTGCAATAGGTAGGGCAGTTGAGCGCGCCTGATATATTTAAACATTTTCCTGGAAGTGGAGTCGACGATCGCTGACCTCGCGTCCCCAGTCTTTGTTAGCCATAGCAAGCAGTGATGAAAGTAAGAGAAGGATGCTGGCAAGTGGGGGAAACGACCTACTTTACTCAACGATTTTACGATTGGATGGACGAATCAGGAACACCCAAGCCAAGCTCGGCATCATCGTGGCATACCCCAAGAAAAGCCCGCGAATGCAGTATATAATTAACCATTGATGCGATTTTATTCCGCAAGGCATCGTTTTGACGTTCAGAAGAAATGATGAAGTTTGACACCACCCGCAAGTTTCTACGACGACTGCTTCGAATTATAAAAATACTAGCAGAAGTGCCCGGCTTCGCCCGGTGGATTTATTTGTTTTATGGTTAATAATGAATACTACAGTACTACAGAACTGGCACATGATACTTAACTAACAGAAACCAATATTTTAAGAATATATATTTTTGTGGTGGTGGTGGTGGTTGTAGTGGGGGTGATAAGTATTACAGTATAATGGACGTATCATTCTGGTCAATTTCCCGTAATGATAATTATGAATAGGGAAACAGCTATTTACTAACTACAGCACTGACACATCTAATTTACAAACAAATTTACAAAAAAATAGAAAGAACAGTAAGTGAAACAAAAGACACTGCCTATGGCCTATGTCTCATTGGCTGTTAGAAATGTAGAGACCAATAGTGTCGTATTTTGTCGCATAGCGCCGTAGGAAAATAATCAGAACTCTTTGGCAAACTTCGGCTGTCCCGAGCTACTGAGGTTGCAATAGTATCATTTATCGCCACAAAGCGCTACACGATAAGATTCAGAATAAATAAAGTTAAATTTGAAAGCACCAACGCTTATTGCAGCTGATAACCTCAATGTACTGCACCAACACCATTGCACTTTTACAGAGGCATAATATTTTCAGGATGATAACTGTTTAAAGGAGCCTAAGAAATAATTTTGCACTAATTACCCCCCCCCCCCCTGACTGCAATTTATAAACAGCGCAAAATGCAACTATTTTCGCAATTCTGCACTAGAACACTGGTAGGGGCAACCTGATGCAGCCCGAATTGCCAGTCAGCAATAGACTTATTAAAATATTCTTACAGTTACACTACTACGGACATGAATTGTTCTAGGGCCTTAATACGTGGTTTTCAAGTTCATTTTGTCTGTTATTCTAAATGAAGGGAATGGGGAGCGTTGTCCAAAATATCAAGTGAACACTGTTACCAGCAGGGTTTCAAAGTGTATGTAAAATTTGGTGCAATTAAGAGAAACGGTGTGGATTTGTGATGAAGGTCCTAAATGCAGGGTATGGAGGGGTCTGTCCAAAATTTCATGCAGTCAGAGTTACTCGCAGGGTTCCAAAGGGTAAGTATACAAATTGCCGTTCAGATCGGTGGAACGGTATAGATGTGTGCCAAAGGGCCTAAATGCAGGGATGGAGGGGTCTGTCCAAAATTTCATGCAGTCAGTGTTACTCGCAGGGTTCCAAAGGGTAAGTATACACATTGCCGTTCAGATGGGTGAAACGGTATGGATGTGTGCCAAAGGGCCTAAATGCGGGGAATGGAGTGGTCTGTCCGAAATTTCATGTAAACAGTGTTACTCGTAGGGTTCCAAAGGGTAAGTATACAACTTTTGGTACGGCATGGTGAAAGGGTGTAGATTTGTGCCAAGGGCCTAAATGCAGGAAATGGACTGGTCTGTCATAAATTTCATGTAGGCAGTGTTACTCGCAGGTTTCCAAAGGGTAAGTATACACATTTTGGTTCAGATCGGTGAAAAGGTGTAGATTTGTGTCAAAGGGCCTAAATGCAGGGAATGGAGTGCTCTGTCCGAAATTTCATGCAGGCTCTGTTATTCACAGGGTTCCAAAGGGTAGGAATACACATGTTGGTTCTGATCGGTGAAATGGTGTAGATTTGTGCCAAAGGGCCTAAATGCAAGGAAGGGAGTGTTCTGTCCGAAATTTCATGTAAACAGTGTTACTCGCAGGGTTTCAAAGGGTAAGTATACAAATTTTGGTTGGTTGGTTGGTTCTTAAGTTTAGGGGCTGCAACAACGCGGTCATGTAGCCCCGTGTACTTTGGGTGTGTGTAGAATCTGTCTGATAACCGGTGTTAATTTTGATGAATGTATTAATGTGTGTTATCTGTTTTTTTAATTTAAGTACTGCAACTTAGAATTTTTCAAATAGTTCCTACTTTTGCCGCCAAGCGCCACCGTCAACGACTACTAGGCCAAGTTCAGAACTTAAGCTACCAGACGCCACCGCAGTCGGCTCTTGGCAACGAACGTAGAAACCTAAGAGCGTTGTTTACATTCCTAACCTATCCAATTTAGCTTCACACAGGTGCAATTAGTGGAAGGTCCTTTAACATGCCATAAATCTATGACATGGGACCGCCGGCTTTACTTCCCCTCCGAAGGAAGGCATACTGAGGGATTTTTAACGCTCTTAAAAAATCCGATGGCTTCGGCCGGGTTTGAACCCGCTATCTTGGGCATAGAAGCTCAGCATGCTACCGACTACGCCACCGAAGCCGCCTAAATGCTGGGAATAGAGTGTTCTGTCCGAAATTTCATGCAGACTCTGTTATTCGCCGAGTTCCAAAGGGTAAGAATACACATTTTGGTTCAGATCGGGGAAAAGGTGTAGATTTGAACCAACGGGCCTATATGCAGGAAATGGACTGCTCTGTCATAAATTTCACGTAAACAGTGTTACCATCAGGGTTCCAAAGGGTAAGTATACACATTTTGGTTCAGATAGGTGAAACGGTGTACGTATCACTAACCATAACGCCAGTGCATGCGGATAGAGCTGTTCGGGAGCAAATGTTCTACCGACTTACTGAACAAAAATCAATCATGATGGTCACCTGAGAGGTGTAGCCTAATGCTAAATAGCCTAAACAATTCCTCTTGAATCAGGCTAACATGTAAAAAAATAATTTTTCGTATCGGACGGGTAGTTCTAGAGATTAGCGCGTTTAAACACATCAACACACAAATACACAAACACACAAACTCTTCAGCTTTATTATATTAGTATAGATTAACGTCCCCACTACTACGCATTTGCCCAGATTGTATAAATTAGTTGTCTGTGCTAGCGACCACGTTCTTAATTTCGATGTAGTCGAGGCTGCTACACGTACGTCTGTTCTTATTTTCGATGTAGCCTAGGCTACTACACGTCGCTACTGTTCTTGTTTTGATGTACCTGGGAGGTGCTACACGTACATTTCATATTTTGGTGTAGCCAAGCACTACTAACAATTTAACGTATTTTTGGTCGTCGTTCTCAAGTGAGATGTTTAAAGTTGTGTGGACTCTGTTGAGAGCCGAGTGTAAATATTTGTAAATTTTATAATATGTTTGCGTGTGAATTCAGCCAAGGGAAAATGTCGACGTTTTATTAATTGCCTAGGACAAAGAGTGATTGTGTATCTCTGTTGCAATTATAGCAGGAATAGGAAAGATAATTAATTTTTAACTGTATTTTTTTCTCGCCGAAACCAGCAGCAAGATGATGAACTTTGGGTCGACCGTTGGAGTGATGTACCTGCAACCAACTAAGATGTTTGAGATCGCTGAGTAGATCCATAGTGGGTCATGGCGCAGGATGTCCGCTGAAGTGACAAGTGATTTGGATGAGTACTAATACTGAATTATTCATATTTTAGATATATTGGCATGGGAACAATTTTTGTACATAATTTTTGTGTATATTTTCTTGTTTTAATTTTTGATTTAGATTAAGGTAGTGTACCGACACTCAATTATGTAAATGCGTGAGGATGCGTGAACATTAGTTTGATTCAGTGTATTTGTGTATTTTAATTGTGTAATCGTGTTCGCATATATTTGATTTGGCGTAAACATGGATGCGGCATCGGTGACAAGTGGCGCTGCCGTAATTATAGTTAAAATTAGCAAAGGGGGGAAAACTTGTGTTGTTAGGACTTGGAATGAACAAGTCTGTATTTTTAGTTGCCTGGTTGCAACATGATTTTGTGAAGAACCGTCCGTTCTCTTACTACATTTATGTTTGCTTTTTGAGTAATTAATTCTGTGGTCAGGATACCAGATCAGGCGCGCGTTGGGTGTGGAAAATATATTTATGTACTTTCATTTCAGGTGTTTGTCAAAACCCTAGCACGTGATATTGTGTGTGTCTGTGTGTCTACGTGTATCACATGGTGTGATCTATCTGCGCGGGAGGATAGCTTTGGGCTAGTCCTCTGACTGCTGCAATGTTGTTTTTAGGATGGAGAGTGTTGCCCGCAGGGACCTCTGCCAATCCAATGCTGGTCTCCTAATTCCAAGTGGGATTGATGAGATATTGATTTTGATGAAACACACACATTTGAGCTGTGGTGACAGCTATATTTCTTCGTGGATCTTGGGGACCAAGCAATTAGTGCTGGCTCGGAACATGTTCACGCGGGGGTGATTTTGACATTGATAACGTGTTCCACACTGAGCGATGATCTGAGGTGTATTTCTGGACACCTGTGTGTGTGAGGAAGGGGGAACGGCCTTGCCGTGTCCTACTTATTAAAGAGATAGCTTGCTTGTTCATTTAAAGAGCGATATGGTATTCAGGAATTTAGATCGCCACGCCTGAGCGGTAATACCATGTTTGACGTGCAAATGAAATGTTTTTCTTGTATAGTTAATTGTCGTGCTTTTGAGCATGTGTTTTATTTATTTTAATTTTGATTAATGTAATTTATTGTTGACACCTTGTTGTGTATTTCAGTGTAAGATGTCATGCGGTCATTCTTTGTTGTTGTTGCTTCATGGTCACGTTACTCACTCCTGTGTTTAATTGACAAGTCCTGTGATGAGGCAGTAAAGTTGTGCTGTAGCACGTTTGTCCAGATTTCAACGGAAATCTTTATTTGTTGTAAATAATTAAAGTTAGCGAGTGTCGGCTTAGTGTATTGATCTTATTTAGTAGTGTTTAGTTCCTATCGCTAAGATATCACAGATGCGGATTTGTAGCCATCGGCAGTCGCAGGATGGCAACAAATCGCACATCAAGTACTCTTCCATATCGCATGCTTGTCACATCACACGCACACATGATTTCTTTTAGGATGAACAGGCCGTATTTCGGGACCTGTCTTTTCTTTTGACATCTCTGGTGAGATAAGTTATTTATTTTTGCATTTCATACTGTAATTATGGGTGTAACGTAAGAGGGTGTCCCTCGTGTTGTTTGTTGTGTTTTATATTTATTCCTTATTCTGATAATAAATTTGTTTTTTTATGTTGGCTTCACTTTGTTCTTTCTGTCATACATTTGGACTATGTTACATTGCATCTTGTAGAAGCGTATTTAGCAACGGCGTTATGGACCGTACACTCCCCGAAGAAAAGAGTCTCTTAAAAAGCTTCTAGCATGTGTTCATAGATCTAAAATGTCTGCCCAACGTGGAGTTTGTTGTTGCTTTTGTTTACCTCGTAGTATTTTGTGGAAAACTAATACGAGGCATTGCATATTAATTAGTAGAATCAGTATATTATTATTATCAGTAAATGAGGTGAAGTCTTTCCACCATGTGCATAAGTAAAATCAATGAGTTATTTTAAGGTTAGAAATACGGAACACAGTAGATTTGATATTGTATTGATTTATGACGTGTTCCTGGCGCCCACTTTAAAAAGTAAACTAGTGATTGTTTTGATTCCATGAACTCAGAAATATTTAAATGACAGGAAGGTGTTGCCTTGAAATTTTAATTAACACTGGTTAACTAAAAGTTGTTTATGTAAATTCAGTCAAATTAGGAATTTATTATCAGAATAAAGAAAGGGAAATTACAATTTTAAGTAAATTCAAATACTCATTGATGCTTTGATTGAGGGGTGTGTTTTTAACGTAAAATTAAATGATTTTGTATGAATAATTATGAAATGTCAAAACATGTGTGTGAGTGCGGTGGAGGTTCCTGTTTGCATAGCCCTTTATTCTCCAAGTGATATATTTGTGTTGTGATGGCAACGATTGTCGAAATTAGTGAGTTGTTGGAGAAGTCGGCAGCTAAGATGCTGGAGAGTAGCGAGAAACAATTACTAACATTAAAGAACGAGATGCGGGAGAACAGTAATGAGCAATTGCTCAGAGTAAAGAACGAAATTACTCACAGTAGTAGCGAACAAATACAAACACTTGAATGTACAATGAAAGAGCGTTGTGAGGAACAGGCGATAGCACAGAGTGAAAACTTAAGTAAAATCACACTTGAGATAAACGGAAATATGAAAGTACAATTAGACAAACTGGTAAATGAGATGGAAGGTAATAACACTAATAATTGGGACAGATTAAAGCAATAGAAGCTAAATTTGAATTGAAAATGGTAAAGTTGGACGAGACGGTTACTGCGAAGTTGGAACAAATAGAGCAAGCGTGTATGACTAACACGACAGGAATAAAAACAACGCAGGAGGAATTTAAGAAAATGGAATCCAAGACAGAGAATATACAGGAGCAAATAAAATCAGTAGACAACAATGTATTGGGGTTAATTAAAGAACTCAATCAGTTGGAAATTAAATCTACGGGGAGATGGACACACCTAGAAGCCGACCAACAGCAGATAAAGAAGAATATTGAAATAAATAGGATGCAAATGGACGAGCGTTTGGAAAAAATTGAGATAGGGTAAGATAAGAGTCAAGAACAAATGGAGCAGATAGAAGAACGGATAGATACAAATCTGGAGCAGATAGAAGAAAGGATAGATAAAAATCTGGAGCAGCTAGAAGGAAAGATAGATAAGAATCAGGACCAGACGGAGGAACGTTTCGTAGAGGGATTGTAAACAATGAAAGTCAAGATCTGAAAAGATTGGAAGCAGCAAGTGGGCGAAAATAAAGGAGACAGATTGTCAATTTTGAAGAGATTAGGAGATAACAATTCTCGATTGCAAGCGCTGGATGAATGTATAAAAACTAAATTCCAAAAGCATGCGGATCTAATTGTCAAAAACGAGATTCGGTCACTAGAAAATGCAACTTTATTTACTTCAGAACAAACGACAGGAAAACCTGTTAGTATTGGAAATCCGGAGGCATTTAAATCTACAGGAAGCACGAGGCAGGAAAATAGCGTGAAAGCAGGGGTCGACACGGAAGCGTTTCGTAATTACAGAGGCGAGACATCCACTCCGCAACCTAATGTAACGACACAGCAAGTAATTCAGGTGATTCGAGGGAATGATTTTAAACCATCGAAATTCATAGACGGGCAAGGAATTACGCCGAAAGATTTCCTCCGCGGACTAGACGATTACTACAATGATAATCAGATAAGTTCAATTAAACAGCTCAGAATGGTAGAGAACTTTCTTATGGGATCAAGTCTCGTCTGGTTTCAAAGTTTCAAGTACTCCTTTGAAAATATGGCACAGTTTAAAGAGGCATTTTTGAGAAAATTTTGGAGTCCCGCACTACAACTAGGATTAAAAATGGATCTGAATGCTAGAAAGTACCACAGAACAACCCCAACGAAATTTTCAGAGTTTTTCTCGCAACATATGAAAGATCTGGACGAACCACCTTCAGAGGAAAATTTAGTATTAACAATAGGCAAGCAGTTACCTATGAATATACAACAATTTGTGGTAAGGGCTAACGTAAAGACAGCACTAGAGGCAGAGGAGATTCTTATTCATTTGGATGAAACAAGTATGGTTTCAGCCTAAAGTCGTCAGAGAAACATTGAATGCTTTAATGCCGCAGAAGTAGTTCCGAGCAGTAATAATAATAATAATCAGCATTCGAATACGAGATCACAGGCAAGGAATACACAGTTCACGCAAAGGAGACAAGATCAATATGACAACAGAGGTCGCTATGAGGATCATAATAATAATTACAATCAGCACCCGAATAATAATAATAATAATAATAATAATAACTACAACCAGTACCAGAATCAGAATAATAATAGAAGACCATACCAGCGAGGATATTTTAATTGGAGAGGAAATCAACAGCAGGACAGGCCGTATCAGAGAAATGGTGACACACGCCAATGGAAGAACAGACGGGATAACGTGGAAGAGGATCCAAGGGAGTACCGGAAAAACTGGGATGAACGATACAGAAAATCGCAGAAATATCCACAAGAGTTACATGCTAATGAAGAAACAGAGAAAGAGAAATGGGGGCGAGCTATGGAAAACAGACGAAATCCCGATAATCACGGAGAAGGAGCAGAGAGTCTTCTGAGGCAACAGGAGAGGCAAAATAATGGCAGACGAAATTCACAAGACGGATTTCGGGGCGATAAAAAAAAGCCCAAATTACCAACTATTAGACAGGTTGAAAACGGGAGAGGCTGATGACCGTGAAGTCATTATCGCCAATATTGAAGAATGGATTGCGTTCCCTGATGATTGTCTGGAGGAAGTAGCGAGACCGCATGCGAATGTTATTAGACAATTATCTGTTATCTATGCAAGAATAGGAGGATTAAAGACACGTTGCTTAATGGATACTGGGAGTCAAGTTAGCTTGCTATCAGAACCTCTAATTAAAGAAATAGGAAAGAAGCAGACGGTTCCATTAATACCAGTACCACAACTAAAAGTACGGGAAATCATACCAGAGAAGACGGTAACATGTAAACATCAGGCATATTTCGAACTTCACATTCTGAATCACACATTTGCACAAGATTTTATTGTGATGGCAAAGATGAATTAAAACGTTATTTAGGGAGCAAATTTTATATGTGATTACCATGCATTAATAGATTTGAGAAATAACACGGTCAGTTTCAAGCAAGTTGAAGAATTGAGTCATGTTGGTCTGAACATGTAGGAAACGACTTTGGAACGAGAGGTTGGCACTTGGACAATGGAGGTAATCCCGGATGACGTCACAGACGAGATAAATAAACAAGGGGGAGAAGTAATTAATACAGAACTATTGGAACTTGGATGTCAAGATATCTCGCAGGAATTGTGGACATATTTCGCGGAAGAAGACAACTCTGGCTCAAGGTTTGAAAATCTGATACAGGAGCGGCTGAACGAAGCGAAATTCTGGGACTCTGACAAATTGAAGTTAGAAATTATCTTACGCCGTCATAAGGAAGTATTTGATACCATACCAGGAAAAGTTCTCAATTTCAAGTATGCTATACAAGTGGATGACTGGACGCCCTTTAAAAGTAAACTTTACCCAATCCCGGAGGACCCAATCAGGTGAAGAATATTATTGACAATTTACTCGAAGCTGGATTGATTAAGAAATCACCCACACCATATTTAAATGCTATTTTGGTAGTAGCTAAGCCAAATCTATTGGATCTATTAGACTGAGCCTAGACGCTAGTTTTTTAAATAGCAAGCTTCTTCCCGAGCATGACAAAGCGCCGCTTGTTAAGGATGTACTGAAAGGATTTAGAGGAAAGAGGATCTATAGTAGCGTAGATTTGACCAATAGCTTTCATCATCTGGAGCTAGAGGAAAAATCACAGTTGTTGACGGGATTCTTATTTTATAATCAGACCTTCGTCTGGCAGCGTATGTCATTTGGCGTCAAAACAGCAGGTTGTGCAATAATTAGAGCCCTGGTTAGAAACATAACAGTTGAAGTAAAGGCATTCACTACGAGATATGTTGACGACATTCTTCTCGCTTCACGAACAATGGAAGAACACATGGTAAACCTTAATAAACTTCTGGACAACCTAAGGACCATGAATTTCAAAATTAACCTCAAGAAATCACATTTCTTTCAGAGTGAAATATTATATTTGGGACACATTATTGATTATGAAGGTGTGAAACATAATCCGGCCAAGACAGATGCTATTAAGAAGTTCCCGACACCAACCAGAGTAAAGCATGTAGGAGCATTTTTGGGAGTCACTGGCTTTTTCAAGGAGAACTGTCCAGGCTACACGGAGACAGTCGAGCCAATGCAAGACATGTTGAAGAAAGGAAATAGATGGTCATGGAGTGAGGAGTGCGACTGGTCTTTCAATGCCCCGAAAGAACTGCTCGACAACTGTGTGAAGTTAGGACACCCGGACTTTGGAAAGAAATTTGTAATTCAGGCTGACGCATCATTAATCGGGATTGGTGCAATGTTATACCAAGAGGACACTTCAGATTTAAATCACCGATCATATTTGGCATTTACGAGTCGCAAGCTAAGTAAACACGAAATAAATTATACCGTTACCGAGTTAGAGTTATTGGCTAACTCTATGCACTCATGCAGTGGAGAGAGATTGTTTTCGGGTATTCCATTATTGTGAGAACCGACCACCATGCATTAACATTCCTTTTCAAGTCCGCGATGGTGAGTGAACGAGTGACTCGTTGGTCTATTTACATCCAGCAATTCGACATTACGATTGAGCATTGCCAAGGGAAAATGAACATCATTCCCGACGCTTTGAGCAGAAATCCTGAGCAGGATAACGAGACAGCGGTAGAAGTACATCAGTTGGAGTTAACACCGAAGGATCGAGAGTTTCTGTACAGACTCAAGAATATTCAACAGGAGCAAGAAAGAGATCCGTGGATGCTGATGATGATAAGATAATTCAGAAAAGAGATACAACCTGAACATCGTGAAGCGAGAGCGAGGGAAGCCATGTATCAGTATTTAAATTGCCTTCTACAAAAGTTTGTGGACGAAGAGCATACTAAACTCAGAATTGTAGTTTCAGCTTCTCTTCAGAGGGGATTAAGGTGGCATGTACATGCAAATCTAGGACATGTGGGTATAGACAAGATGGAAGCAACGATTGGAGAAATTTTTACGTGGCCAAGAATCAGATCTACCATTATAGGGGTAATAAAGACTTGTGGCGCACGTCAGCGTACTAAGCCTAATAATTACCTCATGAAACAGTATCCGAAGCCATTATTACCGCAGAAGCCGTGTGAGCTACTGGCGATCGATTGTCTGGGATCTCTGCCCAAATGAAGGCGTGGGTGTAAACATATATTGGTATGCGTGGATGTCTTTTGGGAATTTGTAGTATTATGCCCGATGCAAAAGTCCACGTCAAAACAAGTACTCAGCAGGATCAAAAACAAAGTTATTCCTACCATAGGAAAACCGGAGTACATATTATCAGACCATGGTAGCTCTTTTACCAGTTCTGTGTTCAGGAAAGGAGTTGAAAATCTGGGAATACAGCACATTTTATCCAGCATGAGGCACGCTCAAGATAATCCTAGTGAAAGAGTAGTCCGATGTGTGGACAAGTATTATCGTGTTCTGAACCCTAATGAACATAATAAGTGGGTGGATAAAGTTGGTGACATTGAGCAGTTTATGAATACATCTAAGCATGCATCTTCAGGACAGGTCCCATTGCAAGTGCACCATAACAGAGTACCAGAGAGAACTTGGGACAAGATCATTCCATGTCCTAAGGATCCATTGATAGCACATGAATTAAGAATTAAGAGAACGAAGGAGCATATGAAGAATCAGGCAGAAAGAAGATTACGCAAATACCGAGGGAAGAAATTTCACCGAGAACTTGTTAAAGACGAATTGGTACTCGTACGACGACCACCAATATCCGATCCTAAAAACAAGGTATTCGCAAAATTTAGTAACAAGTACGTGGGACCGTTCCGCATAGTCAAAAATCTGGGAAATAACGCCTACAGGATTGAGGATCTGAATACTGGGACGAAGTCAGTCTTCAATACCGCAAATTTGAAATTGTATTTTAGAAGAGAGCCGTGGGATCAAGTGGAAAATGGAGCAGTTGCAAATTCTGGTGCAAATTAAGAAAACATTCAAACGTACGGGGCTACTGGACGGAAGAATGAATGAGAGAGCATTTGTTTACAAACATGTTGGCAAGTCAGGGAAGTCTACGTGTTGTTATGACAGAGAGGGAGGGACCGGAATATGACAGGTGGTAGACGACTCAGCGAGGCCAAGGTACACTTAGTCATCAGTGGAGAAGCAATTAGTGGGCTGAGAGATGCCAGATAATCAGACTGGAGTGAAAAATTTAAAGAGTATTATGGATAAAGTTGGTGACATTGAGCAGTTTATGAATACATCTAAGCATGCATCTTCAGGACAGGTCCCAATGACAATGTTGATGTTTAAAAATTCAAATCATGTCTTCTTCGAATTTTAAACTGTGCTGGAGGAAAATTAACCCTTATTCTTTATGTCATAGAATAATTGTTCATACTTTATTTTATGTACTGCATTGAGGCCGCAGTCAGTTGAAGCAGCTTGGGAGCCGTGTGTTGCAATAGGTAGGGCAGTTGAGCGCGCCTGATATATTTAAACATATTCCTGGAAGAGGGGTCGACGATCGCTGACCTCGCGTCCCCAGTCTTTGTTAGCCAGAGCAAGCAGTGATGAAAGTAAGAGAAGGATGCTGGCAAGTGGGGGAAAGACCTACTTTACTCAACGATTTTACGTTTGGATGGACGAATCAGGAACACCCAAGCCAAGTTCGGCATCATCGTGACATACCCTAAGAAAAGCCCGCGAATGCAGTATCTAATTAACCATCGATGCGATTTTATTCCACAAGGCATCGTTTTGACGTTCAGAAGAAATGATGAAGTTTGTCACCACCCGCAAGTTTCGACGATGGCTGCTTCGAATTATAAAAAATATTAACGTCCCCACTACTACGTATTTGACCAGATTGTATAAATTAGTTGACTGTGATAGCGACCACGTTCTTATTTCGATGTAGCCGAGGCTGCTACACGTACGCCTGTTCTTATTTTCGATGTAGCCGAGGCTACTACCATGTCGCTACTGTTCTTGTTTGATGTACCTGGGAGGTGCTACACGTACATTTGTTCAAGTTCATATTTTGGTGTAGCCAAGCGCTACTAACATTTTAAAGTACTTTTGGTCGTCGATCTCAAGTGAGCTGTTTAAAGTTGTGTGGACTCTCTTGAGAGCCGAGTGTAAATATTTGTACATTTTATAATATGTTTGCGTGTGAATTCAGCCAAGGGAAAATGTCGACGTTTTATTAATTTCCTAGAACAAAGAGTGATTGTGTAGCTCTGTTGCAATTATAGCAGAAATAGCAAAGATTATTAATATTGAACTGTATATTTTTCATCGCCGAAGCCAGCAGCAAATTGATGAACTTTGTGTCGACCGTTGGAGTGATGTACCTGCAACCAACTAAGATGTTTGAGCTGAGTAGATCCATAGTGGGTCATGGCGCAGGATGTCCGCTGAAGTGACAAGTGATTTGGATGAGTACTTATACTGAATTATTCATATTCTAGATATTTTGGCATGGGAACAATTTTTGTACATAATTTTTGTGTATATTTTCTTGTTTTAATTTTTGATTTAGATTAACGTAGTGTACCGACTCAATTATGTAAATGCGTGAGGATGCGTGACCATTAGTTTGATTCAGTGTATTTGTGTATTTTAATTTTGTATCGTGTTCGCATATTTTTGATTTGTCGTAAACATGGATGCGGCACCGGTGACAAGTGGCGCTGCCGTAATTATAGTTCAAAATAGCAAAGGGGGGAAAACTTGTGTTGTTAGGACTTGGAATGAACAAGTCTGTATTTTTAGTTGCCTGGTTGCAACATGATTTTGTGAAGAACCGTCCGTTCTCTTACTTCATTTATGTTTGCTTTTTGAGTAATTAATTCTGTGGTCAGGATACCAGATCAGGCGCGCGTTGGGTGTGGAAAATATATTTATGTACTTTCATTTCAGGTGTTTGTCAAAACCCTAGCGCGTGATATTGTGTGTGTCTGTGTGTCTACGTGTATCACATGGTGTGATCTATCTGCGCGGGAGGATAGCTTTGGGCTAGTCCTCCGACTGCTGCAATGTTGTTTTTAGGATGGAGAGTGTTGCCCGCAGGGACCTTTACCAATCCAATGCTGGTCTCGTAATTCCAAGTGGGATTGATGAGATATTGATTTTGATGACACACACACATTTGAGCTGCGGTGACAGCTATATTTCTTCGTGGATCTTGGGGACCAAGCAATTAGTGCTGGCTCGGGACATGTTCACGCAGAGGTGATTTTGACATTGATAACGTGTTCCACACTGAGCGCTGATCTGAGGTGTATTTCTGGACACCTGTGTGTGTGAGAAAGGGGGAACGGCCTTGCCGTGTCCTACTTATTAAAGAGATAGCTTGCTTGTTCATTTAAAGAGCGATATGATATTCAGGAATTTAGATCGCCACGCCTGAGCGGTATTACCATGTTTGACGTCCAAATGAAATACTTTTCTTGTATAGTTAATTGTCGTGCTTTTGAGCATGTGTTTTATTTATTTTATTTTTGATAATTGTAATTTTCTTATTGACACCTTGTTGTGCATTTCAGTGTAAGATGACATGCGGTCATTCTTTGTTGTTGTTGCTTCATGGTCACGTTACTCACTCCTGTGTTTAATTGACAAGTCCTGTGATGAGGCAGTAATGTTGTACTGTAGCACGTTTGTCCAGATTTGAACGCAACACTTTTTTTGTTGTAAATAATTAAAGTTAGCGACTGTCGGCTTAGGTTATTGATAGTATTTAGTATTGTTTAGTTCCTATCGCTAAGGTATCACAGATGCGGATTTGTAGCCATCGGCAGTCGCAGGATGGTAACAAATCGCGCATCAAATACTCTTCCATATCGCATGCTTGTCACATCACACGCACACATGATTTTTTTAGGATGGACTGGCCGTATTTCGGGACCTGTCTTTTCTTTTGACATCTCTGGTGAGATAAGTTTTTTTGGCACTTCATACTGTATTAATGGGTGTAACGTAAGAGGGTGTTCCCTCGTGTTGTTTGTTGTGTTTTATGTTCATTCCTTATTCTGATATTATTTTTTTTTGTTTAAGTTGGCTTCACTTTGTTCTTTCTGTCATACATTTGGACTATGTTACCTTGCACCTTGTAGAAGCGTATTTAGCAACGGCGATATGGACCGAACACTCCCCGAAGAAAAGAGTCTCATAAAAAGCTTCTCGCAAGGGTTCAATGCATATATCATTATCGTCGTCAATCCTTAACACAGAGGGCGTGGTGAGCAGCGGTCAAGCTGTTGGCCTCTCACCACGGCGGAGTGGGTTCGATTCCCGGTCAATGCATGTGAAATGCCATGTCCAGTGATTCGGATTCCACGTAAAAAGGAGGTCGTGTGGCTCATGATCTCGAGATTAGCGGTCACGTAAAGCTACAATATTCCTTCTTCCTTCCATCCTTAACGTATGCAACTACTGTACCCAAGACCAATACAGAGATCCAAGTATGTTTTTTCTGGCACTGACAGGGCATCTGCTCAATCCTAAACCATAATAAATACAGCCATGCAATCTACTACAAGAACGACACAAAGGTTATTATACATATTAAACACACACTCAAATACATCGGGCTGATAATCAAGATTAATTAAACGCAACCACCATTGTTATTTTCGTCTGCCTCGTGGTGCAGTGGCTAGCAAACCTGCGAAGAGCGGAAGTGGTTTTCCTCTTTTACTTCAGGGAAATGCCGGGATGGTTCCTAACTTAAGTCCACGGCCGTCTCCTTTCCCAATTTAAATATAAACACGGTACGGTACTACTACGACATTGACCCACAATAAACAATATTATGAATGATATGTATGTATATCAAATACCTTTTTAGGTTATGTGCACGCCCTTTCTCCTTGGAGTAGCTGGTGATTCCTACTTTTTGTATTATCTTTTGTATTGATAGCAAATTTTATATGAAGCTTTTTTCAATAGTTATCCTTTTTTATTATGTCAACGGTATAAGAAGTCTCCCCTATTTTTAGCCAAAGGTCACTTATGGTTGATGGTTGAGCTGTTAGGGTTTAGGGCTCTTTCTATGTCCTAGGAAGGGGTAACCGTTCCTAAAGGCAGAAGATCCTACAGAAGGGCAATGGCATGGAACCTGGACCCCAGGTTGGGGTAGGTGTAGATGGGGCACTTGAAGCTGCAGTGAAAGCAACCTGTCTAGAAGAAGGCCGCTTTGATACCAAACCCGGTGGTCCAGAAACCGTAGGTGGCAACCCCACCACTGGACTCAAGCTCATTAGTCTGATATCCTGATAGTTTTAAATTACACTTATCAAAGAAAGAAATAAAGGAAGATACAGGAATGATCTTAAGGTTGACGACAAAGGCATTATTAAAGGACTGATTGGTTTTCGAATTGGTACATGGAATGTTAGGTCAATCATGACAGGAGGAATGAAGCAGCTGAATCAGTGCCGGGTTACGGGTGTATACTAACAGCAGTCCAAGAGGCAAGAATACGAAAGGGATCATGAACGTTGGAAATCAATATATGATGTTTAATAGTAACGAAGATCGACCTGAATGGACTTCGGGAGTTGGATTTGTTGTACATAATAAGATATCTTCTGCTGTAAGTAAGCGGTTGCCCATAAATGATCGAATTTGTGCACTGATCTTGAAAGCATCCCCATATAAGATATGTGTTGTAAATTGTGATGCGCCATCAGAAGATTCGGAGGAGGAGGCGAAAAACAACTTTTATGCAGAATTGGAATCTACTGTAGATCATTTACCAAAACATGCTATTCATCACATACTGGGTGACTTAAATGCACAAGTTGGACGTGACGACCATCGGACCAGATAGTCTACATGTCAATAGCAATGAAAATGGTATCAAAATGATCACATTTGCATACTTATTTATTTATTTATTTATTACTAGCTGTACCCGGCATGCGTTGCAATGCCAATCAAAGAAAGTGTTGGCATTGTAACTTTGTATGTTGAAGTGCTTTTGGATTCCCAATATTGTTTTTCTTTTTCCGTTAACCACCTCTAAACTATTGAAAATTGATTTAATATCTCAAAAAATCATGGGAACGAGCTCAACAACTCACCAAATTTTCACCGCAATGAAATGAATGGTATATGAACGCATACGGGACTTTGTTGAAACGATTCGAGCGCCGTCATACATTTGCTGAATATACTCGTACGCTACCTATTGTAAAATGGATTTACTAAGTGAAAACCTTCCCTGGCGTGTACACAACAACACATGAAAGTTTCATCGCAATCGGATGAATGGCATATGAACGCATATGGGTTTTTGCTTAAACGATTCGCGCGACGACACTCCTTTGTGGAATCTACTTGTGCGCCACCCACTGAAAAACGGATTTACTAATTGATACACCTTCGAAGGACTGTGCTCAACTCCCCAAAGTTTTATGATAATCGGATGAATTATATATGAACGCATACGGGACTTGGTTGAAACGATTCACGCGCTGTCGCCCATTAATTGAATATAATCGTGCGCTACCAATTGTAAAACGGATTTACTAAATCGGAAATCTTTGCGGGAGTGGAAACAACATTTCACCAAATTTCATTGCAATCGCATGACTGGTATATGAACGCATACGGAACTTTTTTTAAACGATACGCACGCCGTTACTCATTTGTTAAATCTACTTGTGCGATACCTATTGTAAAATGAATGTACTAAGCCAGAAACCTTCTCTGAAATGTATACAACATCTCACCCAAGATTCATCGCTTTCGGACAAATGGTATATGAACGCATACGGGACTTTGATGAAACGCTTCGCGCGCCTTTGCACATATGTTGAATCTACTTGAGCGCTACCCATTGTAAAATGGATTAACTAAGCCTGAAACTTTCCCTGGAGTGTACACAACAACTCACCCAAGTTTAGTCGCTATCAGACGAATGGTGTATGAACGTATACAGAACTATGTAGAAACACTTCACGTGTCGTCGCTCGTTTGTTTAATCAACTTGTGCGATACCTATTGTAAAGTGAATTTACTAACCCAGAAACATTCCCTGATGTGAACACAACATCTCACCCAAGTTTCATCGCTATCAGACGAATAGTATATGAATGCAAACGGGACTTTTTTGAAACGCTTCGAGCATCGTCGCTCATTTGTTGAATCTAGTCGTGCGCTACCTATTGTAAAATGGATTTACTAAGTCAGAAACCTTTCCTGGAGTGTGCACAACAATACAACCAAAGTTTCATATCAATCGGATGAATGGTATATGAACGCATACGGGGCTTTGTTCAAGCGATTCGTGTGCCGTCACTCATTTGTTGAATCTACTCGTGCGCTACCTATTGTTAAGTCGATTTAGTAAACCAGAAACCTTCCCTGAGGTGTACACAACACCTCACCCAAGTTTCATCACTATCAGACGAATAGTATATGAAGGTATACGGGACTTTGTTGAAACGCTTCGCTCGTCGTCGTTCATTTGTTGAATCTACTCGTGCGCTACCTATTATAACATGGATTTACTAAGCCAGACACCTTACCTATAGTGTACACAACCTCTCACCCAAGTTTCATCGCTATCGGACGAATGGTATGTGAACGCATACAGGACTTTGTTTAAACGCTTCAGCCGTCGTCGCTCATTAGTTGAATCTACACGTGCGCTACCTATTGTAAAAAGGATTTACTAAGTCAGAAACCTTTCCTGGAGTGTGCACAACAATACAACCAAAGTTTCATATCAATCGGATGAATGGTATATGAACGCATACGGGGCTTTGTTCAAGCGATTCGCGTGCCGTCACTCATTTGTTGAATCTACTCGTGCGCTACAACTTTCATATATATTCACCTTTTAAACCTTCTCTGGACTTCCACAAATAATTCAAGACCAAAATTAGCCAAATCGGTCCAGCCGTTCTCGAGTTTTAGTGAGACTAACGAACAGCATATCATTTATATATATATATATTTATTTATTATTCCCAACAGCAAAGCCAATATATACATGAAAAATACAACAAGAATGATAACATTAAATAATTAATACATAAAGCTAAGATAGATAAACTAATTAACAACTGAATTAACAATAATCACAAGAAGAAAATAAAAGCTTATAGGTAACGAAAAACAAGAGCAAACTTAAAATAACAACAAATAAGGGTAACAAAAATAACAGTAAATGAAAAACAGAGAAAGCTAATAAATAAGAAGTGAATTTAACAATGAATTAGTTTTAGGAATGGAAGCAAAGGTTAAAGTCGGCGAAAAGTGACAAGATGAGCCAATACTTTATCTTTGAAAACTCTTTGGCTGTCAAAAAAGAAGTCAACCTCAGCCGGTAAAGCATTACCCAGACGGTGAAATCTAGGAACTGGACCATGTTTCAGATAGTTTGTTCTATGGTAGCAATGAGCAAAGAGGTCAGAAGATCTGGAGGCCCCAGGGATCCTATAATTCAGTCTAGATAGAAGGGCAGGGCAATCAATTAAGCCATTAATTAATCTGTACAGGAAGATCAACTCAGCAAGATCACGACGGATTTCAAGAGGACAAAGATCGAATTGACTCATTAAATCATCAACTGGCACATCAAGATACCTAAAACCCAATTTAACACCAAGTAGCCTCACAAATCTTCTTTGAATCATTTCAAGTCTTGAGATGTGAAAATTGTAGAACGGCTTCCAAGCAACCGAAGCGTATTCAAGAATGGGACGGAGCAGGGACTTGTAAAGGATAATTGAGGAGTGAACAGAGAGACCGCTATTAACACCACGCCAAAGAAAGCCCAAAAGTCTACTAGCTCTGCTACAAAGTAATTCAATATGACGGTCAGGCGTAAGAGTGTTGTTAAGATGAACTCCAAGATCCTTTACAACCTCGTAACGTTTTACGGAAGTGCCATTTATAGTATAGTCCACCAGATGGATAGACTGACCACGGTGAAAGGAGAGAACCATACATTTAGAGGCATTGAGTTGCATCCTGTTTTCCGTACACCAGTTGCTAATGTTATCAAGAGAACTTTGAAGAGTGTTACAATTCTCGTTGAGACTGATCTTGTCAAAAAGTTTGATATAATCAGCAAACATCAAGAACTCACAATCGACAGTCTCGCTAATATCATTCATGTAAAGATTAAAAAGGAAGGGTCCGAGGAGCGACCCCTGGGGAACACCCGAGACGACTTCAAAAGGATCAGAACAACCATCCGCAAACCTCACAATCGTGACCCTACCACAAAGATAACTCCTCAACCAAGACAACAAAGGATCAGTGATACTATAAGCTTTCAATTTAGAAATAAGAATGGAATGATTAACTTTATCAAAGGCTTTGCTGCAATCACGAAAAATGGCATCCACCTGAAGACTGTTAGAAAAGGCACACAGTATAAACTCTTCAAACACAACAAGATTAGTAGTCGTTGAACGTCCTGACGTGAACCCATGCTGCTCAGGGTTAAGAACCGATGTGATGAGAGGCTTCAGCTTGTCAAGCACTAAAGCTTCAAAGACTTAAGCTTTTGAAGACTCTTTTGTGATGGGGCGATAATTACTAGCAGTTTCCCGACAACCGTCTTTGAAGATCGGAACAATATAACTTGACTTTAGAAACGAAGGAAAAGTGCCTTCTTGTAGGCTCTTATTAAACAAATCAGCCAAGGTCCCACAAAGAAGATCACAGCAATGCCGCAAAATGGAAGGAGGAATACCATCAGGACCACAGCCCTCATGAATATTCAAGGCATCAATTTTGCTTTTGACCTCATCCGGACTACATTGGATTAGTGATAGAGACAAGTTTCTCTCCTTTAACAGAAAATCAGGTTCAGCCGCCAATGGAACAGAATAGACACTGGAAAACTGACGAGCAAGAAGATTGCACATGTCGTCAGGGGTGCTAACCACATCATCTTCAAGCTTCAACTTCGATGGCCCAACATCCATCCTTTTAAGGTTGTTCATATGACGAAAAAAAATTAGGATTGGATAATATAGTACTATCAACATGAGAAATATAAGCATTATAGCATCCAACGGCAAGAGCCTGACAATCAGATCTAGCTCTAGAGAAAGCCAAATAGTGGCTGTCACATCCAGTAGTCTTGTAAATCCTGTGTAACATTTTCTTATAGATGGTCATCCTTTTTAATTCATTATTAAACCAGCGGGGGAAAGGGGAAGGCCCAACCTTTCTCAGAGATGTATTATCCCTCACTAAGGTCTTGGATGTACTGATTGAGAGATTCGCCTTGGGAAGAGGTAGAAATCTGGACATTTTCATTAAGAACAATCAGGTCATATCTCAGCCCCTCAATATTGCACTTGAAATAATTAGGCACCAACCTGAACTTAGAGGGCAAATGCTGGGAAGCAAAAGTGAGATCAATATCAAGGGCAGGGTGGAGGTTATCCTCCTTAACAATAGGATCCAAAGCACGAGTTACTACACAAGGCAAATCACTGAAAACCAAATCCAACTGAGAGCCCCGCATATTGACTATCCCACTCTGTTGGCACATTCCAAGAGTGTTGGACATGTCATAAAGCAGGTCACAAGAAGACGTAGGGCAAGCAGCACTATTTGAATTAAAATCACCAGCTAGAAGGAGACTGGGCTCATTACCCAATTGAGCACGAAGTTGTTCAATTGAGTCACATAATAATTGATATTTTATAACACACTGATTTGGAGACACATATGCAGCAACAATAATGAGTTGAAAGTGACCAATCTTTACAATCACACCTATAGCTTCAGATTCTTCACTCGCAAAATTAACTAAAGAAGCAATTACTTTGAAGTGAGTAGCAATCATAACACCGCCACCACCTAATTTAGAACTGGTTTTAGTAGATCTATCACATCTATAAATATTGAACTCCTTGAGACCCAGCTCAGCATCAGTAATATCAGGGTTAAGTTTAGTTTCAGTAAACACAATCGCATCAAAATCATTAAGGTTAACATTAATAACTAAGTCAGTAATCATAGATCTAACACCATTTACGTTCTGATAATATAACTTGAAACATGAATTGCCGTTGGGTGAAACTAGTTTTTTTGAGCCTTATCAGATTTAATAACCATAGCGATACTACTTTTATATTTAATGGTAAGATTATTCTCACCATCCGATGATGTACGAGAAACAAGATAAAGACGCAGTTTATTTAGTGATTCTAATTCATTGGGAGTGCGGTCTCTGGAGAGCATGACATCCTGAAAGGAAGGATCAGTAGAACGAAGACCATCAAGTGAAAAATTACTGAGCATCAGGTTCCTATCATGTTCCGTAGGAAAAACAAGTTTGAGAGGTCTAATCTTGGAGGGTTGTTTATTACCAACCCTAAAGAGCTTAATACTATCAGTCTCCACTTACAGAACTGAGCAATTGAGTATTTTAGTAACCATGCCTTTATCGTGTGCTTTCGAATCAACAGCAACGCTGCTTTATAACTCAGGTACAATTAAAACGATGATATTTTTCTTCTTGTAGTTAGGTTCATTTATCTCAGCCATAATATATCCATGTTTAAGCCTCCACCATCAGGCTCACGCTGTTCCAGAGAAGTGACTCTCTTATCAATCTCATCAAGCTTAGGTTCAATGGCTGTGAGCTTGTCCTGAATTGCCTTTATTTCAGATTTTATGATGCGAGTATAGTTTGAGACTTCTTTTAAAGTATTTACTACTGAAGCAAAATCATCTACTTTAGACACCAAAGTGCTCAAGATCGCAGTTATGTTAATAGAAGATGATTTGGGAGTACAGTCAGCCCTGGTGCAGTGCCATTTATTAGCAGAGTTTCCAGCTAGTTTTGAGTATTCAGATTTGGAGACTCCGATACAGGACCTATGAAGCCATCTACTACATGAATCGTCACACTGAAGCCCCACTTCATGATCAAGGACTTTCTTTACGCAAACAGTACAGACGTTATCACCAAGAGACAGCATGAGTGTCAACTTGAATTAATAAGTAGTAGATAACGTTTAGTTGCGTAATAATTGTAAAAAAATAATGATTATATAAATAATCTAACCAAAAACAGTGAAGATTATTTGGACAAAGAAATCGACATTCACTTGTTTCACTACAAACAAGACAGAAGAATGGTCATCAGCAGCACATATTTTCCACGTAAAGAAATACATAAGGCAACATGGATATCACCAGGTGGCGGGACGAGGAAACAGATTGATCACATAATAATAAATGGTACACACCGTGTTTGTGTTGAAAAGTACGAACATTCCGTGGAGCGGATATGAATTCAGATCATATTCTAGTAGTAATGAAATTGCGCCTCAAGCTGTCTACCTAATGGCGAAAGCGAAAGCAGAAATGGTCTTCCCGGACAAAGATAAATTGGCTCTTACGTATGTGAGGGAAGAATATCAAGATAGAATCAAGGAGTGCCTTTCTACACCAAATACATTAATAGATGTGGAAGGACAGTGGTCTATTTTGCGGAGGGCAGTTCTACAAAGTGCAAATGAAGTTTTGGGACAGAGACGAAAACCCAAAAACAAACCCTGGTTTGATAATGAGTGTCAAGTCACAGTGGAAAAGATAACATTTAAAAGATCGCAATGGGTGAAATATCCATCAGAAGAGAATAATGCCGCGTATATGGAAGTGAGACGTATGACAGATCGACTCGACCGACAGAAAAAACGGGATCATGGTAAGGCACTACTGACAGCAATTAAGGAATGTTATAAAAGCAAGCGTAATAATAATAATTATAACAAAGATATTTACATAAAGGTAAATTTGAAATATATGAAAGAAATAGCTTTTGAGCTTTTGTAAGGAATGAAGACATGTTGTGAATAATAATAATTATGACAAGGTAAAGAAATCTAAATAAAGATTAAATTGAATGATATAAAAATATAGAGGGTTGGAGCCTTAACAAATGTATAAGACATGATGTGAATGCATGTTCTTAAAAATGGAGCGATTTATTGTCAACGGAAAAGATAAATATAAAAATTGAGATATGTATCAATTGTTACTATGAAATTTATCAGTTCTTTGGAAGACATTGGGCCGTAAAGTAATGTGTAGCGCAATGGAACGCAATTAAATAAAAAGTCACGCTAGGAATGCGTAGAATTTAAATGTACTTGGTAAATTACTTATGAGGGGTAGTTGATTGTATTGAATTGAGATATGTTGTAAGTCCTCTAATTGTGACGTAGATCACGAGGCCATGTGTGTGTTATTTTATAAAAGGGAGCAAATGTATGTTATTATTTAGCGTATGTCATGTAGGCCACGGCCGACTCTAAATCGCGTCTTGTATAAGTCCTCCAATGTGGAAATGGTTCCCGAGGCATGTTAAGAGATTCGAACTTAGAATCCTTTTGTTGTTGAAGCCCCTTATTATTCGTCGTAGAATGTGTATTACTCTTCCCAATCAACGAGGACCCTTCATAATTAATAAATGCCAAGGTTACGAGAGTGGTTTATGAGCCAAAGAATATTGTTGAAAGTGAGAAGAGAAGTTAAATGCCAGGTCTCTCCATAGAACTGAAAATAAAATGAAGGTTTGTTTTAAAAGCATTGAAGAGAGCTCCAACAGTAGGCTAGACAGGGAGCCGCTCTCCCTGTCATAAATCTCGCTCGAGTATAATGGCCTGACCCTCATAGTATGAGGGTGGGTAAAGACCGTCTTGTAAGAAGTGCTGAATACACCGTGAGTGTTTAAAGTTGTTAATGACCCGGGCGTTGAACCGAGGTCCTTGTAGTTTGATGTTATCGCTTGCCAGTTCAGATCGTAGTTTTCTTATGTGATAATGGTCTTATAAGATAAATGAAATAAATAAAAATCCCTATTGTAATGTTGTTTGGAAATAGGAATCCACGAGTTTTATGAAGGTAACTAGATTTCGGGAGTAATCATGGTTTTTGACTTTGTCAAGTAATCTTTATAACTCAGGAGTACACAGGTAGTTTCCCGATCACCGTAGTGAATTTGCAAAACTTGAGAGAGGTGGTAAATACTGAGAACATGTGAAATGCCCAAATATTGAAGTAGATAATTAACATGTAATTTTAAATGTAATTATATATTTGTTTTGATGATAAGAAAAGATAAAAAGAGTTCTTGAGGTGTACAAAGGTATGACACCATTATTATAGGAAAGTATCGAGCCAAAGAAGCTCGTAGTTATATGGAACTTTAAGATAGGTACTTTATGGAAGTGAAAATAATCATGAATTGTTGGTTTTAAAGAAAACCATGTGTTTAAAGAGAATATTTGTTTTATTCTTATGCTATTCCTTGTTCACTTTGAACAAGTAGAAAGATATTGGTCAGTAGTTTATTTGTTTTATTGTTTGTAGCGCCATAATTTTGATTAATTAAATGTGTTAAAATAGGAGTTGATTTTGTTGTTATTTTTGCAAGTGTATCCTCTATTTAATCCAAAATGTGTAAGTCACAGAGTGGGAGAACTTACCGCAGCCCCGAAAATCCCGAATTGAGCAATGCTGGCATACTGTGATTTGCATATTTCTTGCTGAAAGGGCACATTACATGTAATATTTTCATAATAATATACATATTTAGTGTTGCTAACACGTTACTTTCAAGATTCTGGCTTCTCGGTTACAATACATTTCTCAACTAATTATATACACTGGTTTTCCACATAATCATTCTAACATTCCGTAGTTTTGATATACTGCTTACACATCGTCTTATATAGGTTTCATTACATTGTCGGTATAATACAGTCTACTAATTAAGGTTAACTGTACGTAATTACATAACTTCGGGTTTAATTAAATATAATAATAGTATTATAGACATGAGTAGACAATCGTCCTCAAGTTATATTTCCGCTAAAACCCTCCCGTCAACACAGCTAAATCGTTACTTCACATGAACTGGACTACTTGTATACAACGGTTCTTATCATGATCCATGCCTTCTTATCAAAGAACAATAATACTTTGACTTCCTTTAAAAAGGAGGAACTCCCCTCGCACGATCATTCTTCATAGCTCTACAAATCCTCATATAACAGTATATATGGCATAAACAATTATCATCCACTATGTTAAACAATAACCAAAAACGGATTAATTGTTATTTACATATCTTCTGTAGGAACTTCTCTCAAATAATGGCATGACCCTCAGTATCATTCCACATGACTACTGAACTAAAATTATACATGCTTAAGTTCTTCAAACGAAACTTCCAAGTAATGAACGATATTAGACAGTCGTGATTAACCTCCTAAAGTTTACTCCACAACAAGATAATTAGCTGTTAACTCGTCTGTCGCAAATACATGTAATAAAAATAATACTCCTGTCTCACCTCACTTGTCAAGCTTTAAATTGTTTATCGTTGTAATACCATGTCCATAAATGACGTGATGTTACACAAATAGTATAAAATAACACACATGTTATTTATAGTGTCAGCTAGAATTCAATCTTGACCGGGATAAACTAGCTTTGAATTCCTAGCCAAAGATTTGAATAATTTTCTATCAAAAGGTATTTCCTCTAACATATTAAATGAACAAAGCTCTCAGCTTTACAAATAATAAGAAGGTTTGTCAAGGTCGTAATGTTTTTCCACTCTACACAAAGAATGTTTATAGGGATTAAGACTTCGGTCTTATCAAACGACTAGTATTTCTTAGATCGTCGATAGTTTATGTGCAATAATGATATAACAATATCAATCGGTTTCTTCTGTTCTTGAAGTTAGATGTTGTTACATTAAAGTGCTCAAATTAAATTTAATATGAATTTAATTTGAAGCTATGACACAATGTCAGAATACTTGGTTCAATTAAATTATAAAATTCGAGAGTCGAAACGACTAATCTTCTATGAGGCAATATGATTCCTCAAACAAAATATTTAATGTCAGTTCCACGACTGAACCGTAGAATAAAATTGAAAAATAGATGAAAGGCAATCATCTCCTAAATAATCTTGAAGCGTAAAAATCTTAACACACATCTGAAGTGTAAAATACATGAGAACACAGAAATACATAAAATGTGAAAATATGGAAATATGGAATAAGATCGTTGGCTCAGGATGTCACTAATCAAGCTCTATACTATAAATGAGAGACACTGCTACCTTATTTGGACTAAAACTTGAAGATGTATGTAAGTATTCCCACAATACTTTAGATGTCTCCTCAGTTAAAGATACTGAGATGGATCTGCATTCGAACCTCGGATCTGCGACCTCAGAGATTGGAAACGTCCCTCTCTGGAATTCACCAACATTCCCCTGGGCTCGAACGACATCCTTCTGGCAAATTCTTCTGTGTTGCTGGGCTACCCCTAGCATCTTGACAAATCTCTTCTGTAGAGTCTTCATTCTCCGTCGTAAATATGTATCAGCCTCATCATTGGAATATAATTATAGAAATATTCATATAAATGGCGAATGAAATATTTCCATTGCTAATTGATGTTACATTAGTGTTCGTAGACTGACGAAAATGTACGAGATGGACCGTACACTACGTCTGTATTCAAGAATACGTTGTCTAACGAAGCTCCATCGTTGTATCTTAACTCCTGCTATCGAATATGTCTCTAGCGCATGACTATTTAGTTCATCATATCAACAATGTTAATTATGTTGAATGAAGACACTTGAAGAATAATGATTGTCATTCTGTTAATGTTTATGTGTTGCTCCAATGTTACAAGTTCTCCGCTATTGTTCACTTGAACTGCGTCGCCAACTTCACATTGCAATCTAAAATGATATTCAGCTTTATTTCCAACACATTTGAAAATCTGTCTTAACAGGCTTATATTGTCGAAACGGTAAGTTTTAGAACGCTTAACTTTTCACAGAATGTAGTATTCAACCTGTTCTTTATATATATTCGCTTAGTTAAATTCAGATCTCAATTATATAAGAGATATAAATAATTCAATGTTCCTCACAACTTCACATAAAATGGAAGTGCGGTAATCTCCTACGTTCCACCTTGCTATCCTCGCGTCTCCACAAGTCGACAGTCGTCGCACTCGGACAAAGCCTTGGGATCTCCGTTAACCCAGTAAAAACACTTCCTCACTCTTCAAAGACTGCTGGAATAAGAACCTCGATCCTTGGATCTCCCCCTCCAAGTCGGAATTTTGGCGGCCATATCAATCTTCCACCATAATTTTAGCGCGTAGATTACTAATGCTTATTGATGCGTAGATTAACCGATCTGTGGTTTTTTAAGTATCAGACATAATTTATTTTAATTTTCTCTTCATTACCAAATAAGAAAATCTTCTTCTAAGGGCCTAAATGCATAATTTCATCACATTATGTAGTTGTAGTTGATCCCTTCTTCAGTAAGACCTCTTCTCATTGGCTCTGGGCTGGGATCCAATAGCATATTTTATAACAATATTTGTAATATTAATTTCCAAACTCGCTGTTGCTATGCCAATTTTAGCCTTCCAGAAGCGTCTATTTTGCAATATATCACGTGATCGGGCTCTCCCACAGCCTCGAGCTTGTAACACTACCCTCCTGTGTCACACTTCCATAAATTATATTTGCTGGTTAAATTTTATCATGGGGACGGAAAATACTCTCATTTTGTCCCAAAATAATCAATTTCCGGGGGCAGTACCTGAGCAAATTATTGAAGAGATAAGAGATATTGTGGAAACTCTGAAGCGCCACAAAGCTCCGGGAGGAAGTGTAATTACTGCTGAGATGATTAGGTATGGTGGAGCAGTGATAATGAAAAATCTGCAATAATTAATTTTAATATTTGGAGGAAAGAAGTTATTCCAAGAGAGTGGAAAAGAGCCGTGATATGCCCCATTTATAGGAAAGGTGATGCCACACAACCTTCTAACTACCGAGGGATTGCCTTACTAGAGATAGGATATACAATTTTTACCTCACTGCTTATGAATCGTCTTAAGCCATTTTTGGGAGACATTATAGGCTCATACCAATGTGGTTTTGTATCTGGTCGGTCTACTATCGACCACATCTTTACATTGAGGCAACTCATGGAGAAATTCTACGAATTTGTTAAGGAATTGCATTTAATCTTTATTGATTTTCGTCAGGCCTATGACAGTATAAACAGTATAGTATTATGGACGGCTATGCACGAGATGGGCATTCCAATGAAGTACACCTGTTACTCTGACTCTAGTTGCCAGGTGCGGTTTGCAAATCAAGTATCAGAATCCTTTAGCGTTCAAAGTGGACTAAGACAAGGAAATCCTCTAGCCCCAGTCCTTTTCAATATAGCATTGGAAGATGAAACGTGGAACTGGTTGGAATAGGGAAATGGAGATGGTCGGATCCGACATAATTCTAGCATTTGCTGATGATATGGTGAACATGGGGAACACTTTGGATCAGGTAACGACTGATACATCAAGATTCCTACTGAAAGCAAAGAAAATGGGGTTGGTGGTTAATGAATCGAAAACAAAATACAGGATTATATCACGTCGACCGAATATTCCTATCGCTATCGACGTTGGAATGCATAAATTTGAGACAGTTGAATCACTCAAATATTTAGGATCAATATTGTCAAACAAAAGTGAAATAGAAAAGGAAATAAGACAAAGATTCGCCAACGCTACTCATGTTTCCTATAGCATGAATAGAATTTTCACGTCACGTCTAATATCTCAGGAAAACAAGATCCACCTATACATGGTCCTAGTACGACCTGTTTTAATGTATGGTAGTGAAACGTGGGCGACTCCAAGAAGTTTTGAAGAACGTATATGTGCATTTGAAAGAAAAATGCTGCGGAAAATCTATGGCCCAAAATACTGCCCAGAAACTGACAGTTGGGAAATACGGATTAAAGAGGAGTTATATCGGCGTTATAAAAAGGCAGGCATCAGTAGAGAGATAGAGAGAAGACTATTACATAGGTTAGGACACATTATCAGAGCAGAAGGTACTCTCCCGAACCGTGTGTTCAATTTTCAACCGACGGGAAAACGTCCAAGAGGTCAACCAAGAACAAGATGGAAAGATCGAGTTATGTTGTCACTGAACCAGGTGGATCCAGATGCAAGTATGGAAGATGCCAGGGATAGAAATCGTTGGTCTAATATATGCAACCATTATTTGAGAAGCTGAAATCATTCTTCCTGTTATGAAGTTCAATGTTATATTATGTAATGTATGCAATTTATATTGTAATCGAGAATTGTATACCCTTGTTTTCTTGCTATGGGTCTTAATGGCCTGTCACATGGAATAAACGATGATGATGATGATGATATATAAACTTATACTGTACCCGGGGGTATTATGCTGACTGGTTATAAACCTGGTATTTGGGTTAGCAAATATCAGTCATATGATATCGAAAAATACCGAACCCAGGAGCTCTGAGGAAGAACAGCCGCAAGAAACCCGAGGGATATAGCATATAATAATTACTGAGATAATTACAGGTTAATTCCGAGTCATGGTTCAAATCCCGGTCACTCCATGTGAGATCTGTGCTGGACAAAACGGAGGCAGACAGGTTTTTCTCCGGGTACTCCAGTTTTCCCTGTCAAAATTTAATTCCAGCAACACTCTCCACTATCATTTCATTTCATCTGTCATTCATTTAATCATTGCCCCAGAGGAGTGCGTCAGGCCTCGGCAGCCAGCATAGTTAATATCCTCGCCGCTAGATGGGGGCTTCATTCATTCCATTCCTGACCCGGTCGGAGACTGGAAGCAGGCTGTGGATTTTCAATTCCGAGTCTGTGAAAGGCATTAAACCTATTTATTGGAAGAAAGATTGTATGGTTAGAAGCCTGACATACAGAATCATTGAGCCAAGTTCGAGAAACTGGGCAGTTTGACAGTTAAATAATTAGGCCAGCTCGATGGGAGGAGCATACGGTCGCCACATCAATCACGGGTGAACTTTTTCTAAGCATCTTGTGGGGAGAGGGTGAACATGTGTTCTCGAGAAACCACCGTCGAACAAAGAAAAAGCCCAGTAGAGGGGGAAGGCCCAAAATTGATTATCCGATCACTCGTGAACAGTGTAATCCAGTGGAATAAGATTTACACCAGAGTGAAGGGAATTTCGATGGGCTAATTTACAAGGCATTAAGCATCGAAATCGAAGCCTGGACACCAAGATAGGCGGATGACCACAATTACAGGAGTTCGCATAAGGACACAGGGGATCCACCTCGAGAGTAGCGTGGGGACACCGATCAGGAAGCAATTAATTGTAATTAATTGGCCAAACAAATCCCAAGAACGAAGGCAAAATTGGAACCCCCATGTCAAAATGCACCAGAATAATGCTTTACCAGGACGGTAGCAGCATTCTTAGGGAAAAGGAAGCTCCCGTGAAAGAAAGGGACTGTATTTGGGTATTGATCCCTTATATAGCCCGGGAGGCTGGAGAGCGTCAGTTGTTCGAAGTCATTTCCGAGAGTAAGATGTAGCCGTTCGAAGAGCCGAAGGCACGCGCACAATTTTAGTCAAGTGAAGTATCACTCAGACAATGAAACCGCGCACGCGCATTCTGAAAATGCATGCGCTCAAGTACAGGTTATTTTAAACTAAAGCCACGCACAGTAAGTGACGCGCGTATACAGACTGTATTAATTACACGAAGGTAATGTGCCATATAACGTTAAATTGTGTCATGTCCGGTTGATTGTAAGTGCATTACAATGACAATTTGGAAATATACTATGTATCAGAAAGTTTATATACCTGTTAAATTGTAATAACTGCCAGAATTTATGCGGTGTTCTCAATAGAGAAGGGCCATTAATTAAATGTCAGTGTGATAGAGCCGATATATAGCCATGATTCCAGTAAAATCCGGGAGGTGATAAAGTGTCATGATGAACGGGAGTATTTAATAGCGATTTTTGTTGTGCCGCTATATGCGAGCAGATATAAAGATAGAAGCCAGATCTTTTGCATGTTAAACGCGAGGGACTATTCTTTAGTGTGCCAGTCGGGACGTCTGCTGAGCCATCATCGAGTGTAATTATCGTGCAGCCGTGGGCGTACGGATAACCAATTGGCAGCGATTGGGACATATTAGGTTATAGGCCTAAATGCCCAAAATTAGCATCGTCTTAGCGGCTAAGGATTAACATGTGTCACCTTAGGCCAGTTAATTATTAAAATGAGCACCTCAGAGGAGCGTGACCTCATTTTCGTGCAGGGAAAATGAAGCACCCTACCACATGTAAACGTACCCTGTAGAGGGACAATGCGAGACACCCTACTTCATGGAAACGTGAGCCACAGACGTTCCTCAGGACGACATAGCTAATAGAAGTTCATTCCTCTGCTAAATGATATTTAGAGTGCCATGTGAGGCCAATTCATTAGCCCTAATGATAGGAGTTTAAATAATTTAGATTCTCCCGGTTCATAGCGATGACACAGTACCACATTTTGCCCGTGGATTCATAACATGTGTAAGGTTGAAGGTTTGTTTACCTTCTTAAGTCTGGGTCAACTCTAACACGTGGCTCAGAAAGAGAGAGTTCCGATCCAACTGACAGAGAAGCAGGCAGCCATGACGCTTAGGGGCGGAGTGATCTAGCTATTGTTCGCACGACGTGTGGGTAAAACCAAGGAGAAATAAGGAGAGGCCCTAACGGCAAGGAAGTGAAGCCAGAAGTTACTCCTTCACATGTGCTCAAAACATTGCGGTAGTCCCATAAGAAAAGCATGTAATGGTGTGACGTACGTACATAAAAGTGGTGATATTTCGCATGTGCGACGAAATGTCGATGTGTGGGTCATATGTTTGCACAAACAGAACTCCCACCTGCCAAAGTAATGTCATTTCCCAAGTAAATGCATATTATTGGCCATTTATTGTGTTAAGTTTTCATCATTAGAGTAGCCACCTTACGGTACTGTTCTAGTATCATTCGTTAAATGTTCAAATATTGGCATATGTGTCCACCAATATAAATATTTTGATTGCTAGGAATTAATTACGGATATTTTCCTTCGCTTCTTACTGGAAATAGTTTCTGCTTGTCAATTAATGAACGGTATTACTGTAATCTAATTACCCCAATCTATTTTTAACGTGGCTTGAGCTCTAGATTTATTACTCGTGGGTGTTAGAAGATTGATATGCCATTATTTGCATATTTTAGCGTGTTAATCTCAAGCCTCAGCCTAGACCTTGCTTAGTTTGTTACCGGAACTGAACAAGCCTATTTTTTAAAAACATTGTGCAATAAAAACAATAACGCCACCACCCAATTAGTTCTCATGCCTTAATATTTGAAATTTATTTAATTTATTTAATACACATTCGTGAATATAATGGCAGGCCTACTGGTATCCCGGTAATTATTTGCCTATTATTTGGTAAGTTATAAGTTAAGAACAGTGGTGGGTGTCTGGTTACCTGATATCCCACAATACTACAGGTTATAAGAACTGCATCCCGGTATAATACATCTATCTCCCAAGTACTATACTTTATTTTAGATCGGTGTATTGCTCTAGTTTATATTGTAAAATTTAACGTTTTGCGGCAGTTTACATGATTTTCGAGTGCGGCGAAAAGTGTTGTGACTACCGTACACTTCGCGCTAGCCAGCAAAGATCAACAAATATTTCCTGATTTCCATCGTCATATCCCGGTCGTATACCTTACAACTTCGTACTATACCTGCACACGAATCTTTTACTGGTAATCATACTTAAATCTCACTAATAAATAAGTCCACGGTCGTAAGCTCCATTTACCCCTCGAGCCGGGCAAGTATGGGGGCGTGGTCAGTGCTTCAACTCTCCGCATGCTATAGCGCTGGCAGGGCGTCTCCTTATTACTCCTTGGGTAAAACCGACCGCTTACCCTTACTTTGCTGGTACTGGGAAGTTGTTATATGATAATGTATGCCCTGTAAAAATTAAAAATTGATTGTTATTGTATTATGAATCAATTGTATGCAATATAAAATGAATTAATCTCGAAGAATTTTCGAGATAGCTTGAAAATTGGCCTAGTTAGATTTTGTAATATCTTAACTTCGCGAGGTCCCGTCTGCACTTAATAAGAAATAAAACCCCATATTAAATGGTGTTCTATTCAAACGGGTAGCCTATAATACGACTTGACACAATAATAACGATATCTAACGACTTAATATGACCAAATGTGACATATGGTGGAGCGAATACTAATATTTGTTATAGTAGAATAGAGCAATGGAACTCATGTGAGCGTTTATGACAGGGGGAAAGAATGAAAATGTTATACACATAATCGTAATATTTTATACAGGTGATATGTGTTGTGATATGTGTTGTAAATGCACAGGGGACAGCATGACTGATTCAAAGTAATTGTATTTGAAGTTGCATGAGTGCTTAAGTGAACATATTTGTTTATTAGAATTTTAATTTAATATGAACTTAACTCATTGATTGCTTTAAAATTAAGCAATGTGGAATAATTGTGAACATTTTTATCGATGTTACGAGTGATGTTAGGAGTACAGGTTAATTTTGGATGCAATTGAGGCATCATATCTAAAGACTCACATATAATTAAGGGGAGTTGTTACAGGATGGCCGGTGGGATCATGATAGTTGGTCGAAACTAATCGGTGGATTTGTGTGCCAGTACTGCGGAGCACAGATGATTTAAGCTAGGGTTTGTGATTGTTTAGATCCATCATCTGGGTGCTCACTATTTTGTTTGTGTTGTGATTTTAAATGTAAATGTAATTTTTTTGTTTGTGTTTTAGATGCCATGAATTCTAAATTAAATTCATTATTATAGGAATAGAGTAGTTACCTGGTTGTCATCAAATCCTGAATGTGTGTTCGTATTGTGGGGGAACGTAACATACCTCGGAAGCAGGGCCGTGGAGAGCGGTGACTGGCCCTGCGGCTGGAATCTCCCGGGCCCCCAAGACCAAAAAATTAATCAACAGGAAGTTCAGTTCACTGAACTGCATGTTAAAAGAGGTGGAAGGGGTAAACTGTACTCTGTGCAGTACTACGGCCTCTATGACATGTGGCGTAATCTCTTTCCATAATGAAAACATGATTTTTACACAAAGTCAAGACGTATTCTAAAATACGTTTTACATAGACCATAGGGGTTTTATGTTGACATTCTTAAAACTTGCTGCCCTTGAAGAATCACGCCCTTGGGTCTAAGCCTAAGTACTGATAAGTGTTGTGATTGAACGGCGATCACACATCATTGTACTGTACTTTAAACAAAGCAAAATATATTTTCATAATTAACCACAGGTTTACTCATACTTAAGTCAAGATATTTATTATGTGCTATCAGTAGATTGCACCTCATCAGTGATTGTTTTCACAAAAGAAGAAAATGTGAATTTGAACTATATTTTGTAATTTGCAGTCAGTGGACTTCTTATAATTTAATATTGCTTTGCAGTAAGGAAACCTAGAGCCAGGTTCTCCTAAAACACCCAAATCCTATCTATGACTGGTAACCATCGGGGGCGGATTTAAGCCAAGATTATGGGGGGTGGACACACCGGGGATCTGGGGGTATGGAATATCACCGAGCTCAGAGTGGGGTGCGGAGCCCTCCGGAAATTTTGCAAAAATTAGGTCCAAATTATTGAGTTATAGGACATTTGGGTGATTATTTTTGTGATATTTCTGAGTAAAAGTTTGATGACCATCTATATTTAGTGGCTATATAAAAGACTCTCCGTTATTGAAGTGAAAGCTCTCGCACCTTCAAGTAAGACACCATGGTGTAGTTTACCAATGACCGTGATGGGGGTCTACAGCAAGTCTGCAGATCAGAGGTTTGAATCCCGGAGCTGACAGCGGCTATCCTGAGTGTGGGTTTTCATACTCCCTCCAGACAAATGCCTGGATAGTACCTTATTTCAAGTCCAAAGACACTTACCTACCCTACTCTTAAAACCCTAATAATTACACTAATATTCGCGACGGGCAACGCATTCACACTTTTCCCAGTCGGCAACTAAGAATATGGCATGCGATTGATCATGTCACAGAGGCCACAGCACAGCACAGTGTATACCCTGGTTTTCGTCCAGCAGTGGGTGGTTTTTAGAGGGTCTATGTTTCTACTCTCCAAGACAAATAGTTACAACAATGTTGCCAATACACCTCTCTAATTGTACAACATCCATTAGCCTCCCCTTCAGTGTTTCTTAGTTTTCTATTTTGTTCACTGTTTGAGAACCTTAAAATTTACTTCATTAATATTTGTGAAAACTACTGCTTTAAAGTCAACTTCATTCAATAATGTGCAGGCCTTCAGAAATAAACCGGAAACTTAAAAAGGAAGCTTGTAGTTTAACGTGACCGTTAATCTCGCGATCATAAGCCACGGGACCTCCGTTTTACGTGGAATCCGAACCACAGGACATGGCATTTCACATCGAAAATCTCACATGCATTGACCGGGAATCGAACCCGGTCCGCCTTGGTGAGAGGCCTACAGCTTGACCGCTGAGCCACCACGCCCCCCAAACCGGAAACTTAACGCGTCAGCAAATACTGAATTATATCGACAGTACTAGCTGATGCAAACGATACCCAACCGAGCGCAAAAGGCTCATTGCCCGCCAGACCTACTGGCTACCAAGTACACGGGTTAAATGTCGCAAGCCCCTAAATGAATTAACAACTGTAACGTCAAATAGGCCTATTATTAACTGTTGAGTAAGACTACAAATGATGATGATAATTGTTGTTTTACGGGGCCTAACATCTAGGTTATCGGCCCAAGACTACAAATGACACCGCAGTCGGTAAGCCGAATCCTGCATTCCTGTCGCGGCTTCGTCGGAACCCGGAGTCATTTCTAAGTCGTAAATAAAGAGAGCAACTCATTTTATCATTAACGGTACTGAAACGTTAAGGCGTATAGTGAAAGTGCTTGATTCGTATGGGAAAATATCTCTTCGCGTCCTGAAAATTAAGTGCGTTGCAGATCAATGCTGCTCTTTGGAATAAACGGCGTAGAAATGTCCAATAATAATAACAGTCACTGCTACAGCTCATAACAAAATTGTATTTATATTAATATTCGACAATACTTCATCTTAATTTTCTTCTAAATTAAGCAGAGTTCAATATTTGGTCTTAGAAAAGTCTGCGCGGTTGCCAATATGTAATATATTAATTTCTCCAATGCCATGCACACCAATGACGTTACTTATTGTTGTTTTAAGGGGCGGAACAGCTACGGTAGGTCATCTGTCCTACCACTGACGTCCCATTAGAGGAATTGGAAAACAATGTAGAGTGGTTCAGTGTCCTAGCTTAATTATCATTTTCTCCTGGTTAATTAAACACTTAGTCCAGAAAAATACTGGAATAATACATTAATTTCAGTCTTCGGATACATTTCCCAACTCTAATACCAATAGTAATATAGGTTTTGAATAAATCCCTTAATCAGAAATGATTTGCGCACGAACCCAAGTACCTAGGATTGTTGATCGTCTTGAATGAACCAGTTATAATAATAATTATACTACACCTAAGCATACAGATTATTCAAATGTTAGTATCGTTTTCTCAATTCAGTATAAGAGAAGATGAACAATTTCGCATGCATTTCTTCTATCTACGCTTGACAACAGAATCATCCCACTCTTTCGCAAGATATTTAGCCAGCAATGATATTTTTTCCCATAGTGCGAAAGTGAATTACTAGGGCACGATGACCTCGCTGTTCCGTGCCCTCAAATCCACTATGAAGTGAATTACTGGTTGGACGCTACTTTAAAATGTATTTTACAACCTTCCTGCACGTTATACGATAGTCTAGTTAGACAATATATTCATTTCAGACACTATCACCTCTAAATATCTAAGCTCGACGTGAAGCAGCAAGCTTGAATCCCTTGAGCTTGCTGAACAAACACACCAGGGCAGCCCAAGCTGTCGTGGCCTTGGCAAAAAAGTGAAGGGATGAGAAAGTTATTTGAACGATAAGCCGAATAAGCGAAATTTAAAATAATGGAATGCTCTCTCTATATTCGGGTATATTCTGAGAACCATACATAGCGAAGCCCCGTCGCTGAGTTGACAACTTTGAGACAGTTGTTCTTCCCACAACAATGGACACCAGTCCACAATCATGCGTGACGACAGGTACTCCGTGGGTTATAGAAGAGACCGTGACCCGCGATACCAGACGGATCGGTACTGGAGGGGGCGTGCTCAGAAGAGCCGAAACTATATATGCCAACTCGGCGATCAAGAAATGAGGGACAATGCTCGAACACCGAAGGAACTCCAGAATGTTCTGGATGAAGTACCCCAGAGGATAACCAGCCCTGTACTTCAACCGGAAAATGAGGGGAAAAACGCCTAAATCGCAGTGAGGAATGAGGAGATGGACTCCGGAGTAACTGCTGTCATATTACTCTGGGAGCCACTCCAAGAAGACCTCCTGTATGAACGACAGACAATGAACGACGACCACATCACTCGATTACCACTTACATCAGCCAAGATTAACGACTATCCGGTAACACTTCTGATTGATACTGGGGCCATGATTAGTGTATTATCGGCGGAATTTCATGCCCTTCTGAAAGCCCACACAGAACTCACCGAATTGCCTGTTTCAACGGTGAAAGTTAGGGGAATAATCCCGGATAAAACAGTCAAGTGCAAGATCCAATTATTACGTGCTATAGAAATTGGAGGACATGTCTATCTACACCAATTTCTAGTTTTGAAAGACTTGGGCGCGGACTTTATGAGAAGATACGACGGAGTTATTGACATGGGGGAGAATACGATCTGCTTCAAACCACACGACGCCTTTCCAATGGATTCCAGCGAAGATGAAAAAGACGAGAGCAATGAGATTAATGTCCGAGAGATTATGAAAACTATGGACCAAGAAAACACTAAGGAAGAGTGCAGAGATGATGACCACCACGGAGAAGTCAAGGAGAAGCTCGAGAGGCTACTAGAAGAGTACTAGGGTGATTGTAACTCCACCGAGCATCCAACCGTCTCATGCCAGTCGTATTGAAGCAGCGAGGGATAAGATGAATCGCCAGGCTGAGAAAGGCCTCAGAAGAACTAGGAACAAGAGGATTCGCTAGCCACTCATCGAGGGAGATTTGGTGCTTATAAGACGTTCCGGAATTTCGAATAATCCGGAGAGAGTATATGCAAAATTTACGTCGCTGTATTATGGCCGTAATAGAGCACTAGAAGTACTGAACAACAGCAGTTACGTCATTTGAGACCTGAACACTGGAGAGCAGATTGGTACATTCAATGCCGCAAATCTTAAGAAGTTACACCAGAATTGATTCTAAGTACCTGAGCAAATAACAAGATGTTCAGTAAAGAACATATAGCCTACTTTCCCCTAAAAGCATGGGTATTGTTATAACTCTTTGTCCTTTTCAAGGAGTATATTAGAATGTAGGTTGTAGTAGCTTGTTGAAATACAACGTGCTATACGGATATAAGGGGGGAGGTCCAGCTCAAGACAGGGAAAAAATTTCAATATTCATTCGATTGTTGAACATGCTACAAATATTTTTGACATATGATAATATATATCACAGTAATGGCAAGCTTGTGGCAACCAAAAGCAATTTTTAAAGTGTCAAAATTCTTATCATAAGAATTTTTTAGAGAATTTTCAAAATTTGCCAATTTTTTACCATACATCATCGTTTCCCTTATACATCCCAAGTTTATGAGAAATGTTCTACTTTTCTTTTTTTAAAGTGTGTATTACATCTTCACCTTCAAAATGTACCTCAATCACTAGCATAAACTGTATATTAAGAACTTTTGTTTGATTTTTATTCAGAGCAGCTGAAAATAGTTCTTTTTTTAGAAAACATACAGTATAAAAAACAAATATAAATCCGAATGACCTGAATGAGGTACATATTGTAGTACAACCTTATGGGAGGAAACCCTGAAAAAATCATCATAATCCATGGAATAATAACAGAATTATGGTGAAAACGGTATTAAAAACTATAGTTTTCAGGAAAACAGCTTTAAAAATGTTGCCAAAAAATAATACAACTTTCGGACCCCTCACCATTCAAAACTGTTCTGGTCCATAAGTCACTCCTTCAATATCATGTTTCTTTCCTTCTTCCTGCAATTGGAGCCTCTTTCTGCATCTCCTGGCTTCTTTTGTGGATTCAAGTGCCCTCTTCTCAGCTGACTGAATACTTCTGACATCCTTCTGATTCAGTCCTTGAATGCAGTAAGCTCCTGGGTCCAGTCCCATTTCTTTTACAACCTTCAGTCTTCCGTTCATCCCAACATTGAATGTGATGGCTGCATCCTTTGCTGCTATCAACACAGTTTTTTGGCCACAGAATCCTGTTTTAGGGCATATTTTCCATATTTTGGCATTCAGAGGTTCGTTACAATTCTGTGTGTGACTACCCTCACACCGCTTCAAAAGATAACTGGAGGACAAATCTTTAAAAATGGGTCTAATTTCTTTCATTATTGCCATAGGTATGTTATTCTTGTGATGATATTCTTTCTCCTTGCCATCAGAGACAGCTCTTTGGTAACTACACCAAGAATCAACTCCTTTGGGACAGAAATCATGCATAGGTGTTTCATCAGTTGAGGCTTTGTGATGCCAGATAGCCCTAATGGCTGTTTTCCTTTCTGAAGCTGAAGTGCTATTACTTCTAATGGCATTGCCATAGTACATTGTCAAGGTGTTAATAACAGCATTAGTGAGCCTATTTTTTACCTGACAGCGGTTTGCCATCTTCTAATTTTTTCCCTTTATAATTAGCCTTTAGATTTCTAAGCCGAGTCCCCATGCGTTATTGAACATGGCCTACAAACTCTATTTTATTGACCTTTATGTGAGGCCCATAAGGTTGCATTTCATTGACTGCTCTGTAGCTTTTTGTGTCACCATCCCCAATGTAGTTGACATATTTCAGCCCCCCGCCTCTCTTCTGACCGACTGAATATTCGGTTCATTCCCTCCACCTCCATACTGCCAGCTGTACCTGAGTGATTTTTTCCACATACTTCTGAGTGTATTTCCATGAATTCAGCATATTCTATAGTATTTCCCTTCCCATTCCAGTGTTCACATCCCTTACATACTGATGAAACTTTACCAGTTTTAGCTCCAATAGCAACAGCTACACCATGGTGTGAAGTGTGGCCCCTAGTCAGCCAAGTTCCATCACAAGACACTGATACCTCAGAAGAATTGCTAAGTTCAGATTCTTCTTTTGCAGCCTGCATCATACATTCTTCTGAAACTTTATATGTGGCATCAAGAATATGATCCACAATACGGATCTAGGTACTTCTCTGCACAGGTGGTGGCATGTTCATTATAGCACAAAACACACTTAGGCATTGTAGTCCTTGCCCAATACACCTCATGGCATAAACTGCTCTCCTATATACAGATAGCACATTCTTTGTTTTCCCCAATACTGCACTGTTGTAAAAAGTACCTACTTCAGAACATGATTCACAGTTAACTGTCACTTTACAGCCCAAACCTCCTAAATTGGTTAGGTTAAGTACCACAGGTTCACCACACACACACACCTAAGACATTTCTGTAACCCTCGAAACATAATATTTACATAAAAAATGTAGCAACCCATATCGCCATCACCAACAAATTCAACTCCAACATTTGGAGTAAGCTTCCTGCCTGCTGCACTGAGGGTTGGTGTCGAATTATTATCAGCATCACTCACTGCTTGTTTTCCAGACTTCTTATGTTGATTCCCTATGAAACACGGTTTTTTACTTATATAATGTATCTTTCGAGCACACATACTGCAGTATACCTCACGTTTCACACCGAATCACACAACTGATAGGCCACACCGATGTTGTTTACAAAACAATATTTGCACATGGAATCATGGAAGAATAACACAGAATTTTTCCATGATGGAACTTGTCTCCATGGATATTCTATAACACAGGTGTATAGGACTCCTAGGAAACAAAACAAAAACGTGTCTCGTAAATGTACGTATCGATATTATAAAGGGCGCGCTGTTTAGAGGGTGATACATTTGCATAAGGAACGCAGAACGAAAGTGTACCAGGAAGAAGGCGTGGCAGCACATGTCATCCGGTCACAATATTTTGCATATCTCTGGAACCAGGCCGGATATTCCAATTTTTTTTTGCAAAGTAAACCTAAAACTCGGCTTAAAAATCTATATAATAAAATAAATGCTAATTTTTGACCTGGTAAGCTGGACCTCCCCCCTTATACATGAATATAAATACAATTTAATAGCAGCCGAATGGCCAAAATACAATATTCATGTTGGTTATTTAGTCTATAGATCTTTACTATACTCTAAAACTGATTTTGTCCTATTTTTGCATCGGTTCATGCGATAGCGTTCACATCCTTCACCACACAAAGTACACACACACTCATTTCCTACTACATGGAAATGTGTCGTCGCACATAATTTGTGGTGATATCCATGAACCACTAAACTTGTGATGACATGCCTTAATTCTTGATTTGCCTCCGTCCAGTGTCGGTCCCACATGGCGTCTGTACAATATAATTCAAGCTAAATATCCTCCCTTTTTTCTTCTCTCCTCAAGTACCTTAGCACTGTTTTGAGTGGATGGTAGTAAGAACCTTGCCTTTATGTCATCGACATAGAAAGTCTCTTTGGCCATGAATATGAGGTGCCATTTGCTAGTGCTACCTCTGTAAACAATTTCATTCAATTCGGTTTCCCCGTGTTTGAATTGATTTGGGGAATCGATTTGCACACATACATGGCCGCTATCTGCAGACTATTGGGCTGAAGACCTTGTAGTTCAGTCAAAAGATGCTTCCCACAAAAAGGTATGTTGTTGCACAATTTGGCAGAGAACAAATGATTAGGTTGGTCGTAATTTAATTTAAGCTTTTAAAATTTGGGTGGCCACCATTACGTCTCGGTCAAAATGGCGGCGATATAAAACATGACACCGAGTTGCTCTTTGCTAGTGCTACCTCTGTATCAAATTTCGTTCAATTCAGTTTTACCGTGATTGAATTGATATGGGGAATCGATTTGTACACATACATGGCCGCCATATGCAAACTATTGGACTGATGACCTTGTAGCTTGGTCAAAGAACACTCCTCACTTAAAGGTATGATGTTGCAAAATGTGGTAGAGATCAGATGATTAGGTTGGTCGTAATTGGATTTAGGTTTTTACATTTGGGTGGCCGCCATTACGTTTCCGTCAAGATGGCGGCGATATAAAATATGACACTGAGGTGCCCTTTACAAGTGCAACCTATGTACCAAATTTCGTTCAATTCGGTTTCACCGTGTTTGAAAAGATAGCGTAAATCGATTTTCACACATACATGGCCGCCATCTGCACATGATTGGGCTGATAACATTGTAGTTTGGTCAAAACATTTTTTTTATTCATAAAGGTATAATGTTGCAAAATTTGGTAGAGATCAGATGATTAGATTGCTCGTAATTTGATTCAAGACTTTAACATTTGGGTGGCTGCCATTGCGTTTTTGTCAAGATGGCGGCGATATAAAACATGGCACTGGAGTGCCCATTGCTAGTGCTACCTCTATACCAAATTTCGTTGAATTCGGTTTCACCGTGTTTGAATTGATAAGGGTAATCGATTTGCACACATACATGGCCACCAATTGAAAACTATTGGGCTGATGACCTTGTAGTTTGGTCAAAAGACGCTCGCCATATGACTGTATGTAGTTGCAAAATTTGGTAGATATCGGATGATTAGGTTAGTCGTAAATTGATTTAAGCTTTGAACATTTGGGTGGCCGCCATTACGTTTCCGTCCAGTTGGCGGCAATAGCATTTTTATTTGAAGCGACGTAGAGGTAAATGAGTCCGTATTCGCGCATACTGGTGATGACATTTGTAAGAACCTGGAATTATAATCTATGTAAATTAAGGAACGCGATCTGAACGCATGTCACCGCTTCAGTCGCACTCTTGACACTGTTCCGATGGATATAATATGTTTCTACAGGATTGAAGATTTATTCTTTAATGTGCAACTTTGAACTGCGAATCTACTGTAATTCTGCTTCGTTTGCCAATAGTTTATGGCCTCATATTTGTTTAATTTAGGTATATCATCGCAGAAATGCGAGTGAAATTTAAATAGTTGCTACACGACTCGAGGAGTTATCGACGCCAGAACATAAGGTTCCTGGCCTAGCTCACACCCTACAGTGTGTTTGACATGTAACAACGTACTCGTCTACCGGTAGTGAAGACCTGTGTTGTAAGTCTTATTTGGAAGGACCACCGAGTCCAATATATACTCATCAGTCATCAAGATTGTTTATTGCACTAATGTGCTTGTGCGGTAACAATTACCAATTTTTGTTTTATCAACGAGTGATAATTATTTTCACGACGAACAGTGAATTTACCATTTTTGTGCCAAAGCACATGGTCTACATCATCGCCACAAGGCTGAATGCATGTGCGTGAAAATTCTTCAAAGTGCTTAAATACCTGTGTTAAACAGTTTGAAATCAATTTATAACGCCACTACAATCTCTACAAATCATGCCGTGCAAAGGCCGAATTTTTAGTGCTAAAGATTACTCTGATACTTAGCCGATCATCAGATGCATCGAGTGTGGAATCTGTCCTGAGAAAATTAGAATCTGTGCACAGACACATGGGCATTTTGATAATCAGTGTGCACAAAGTGTAAAGGCTGTTTTTGCAACTACAATCACGCTAGAATCCTTGAATATTCCCAATTTTCACCATTCTACGCAACCCACCAACATGAAGCTACTTCGACACCACGTGATGACCCTTCTTCAGTCACCTTGCTGTCTACTATGGCTTAGGCTATTCTAGGAAGGGGATGTCGAACACCTAACATCTTTACACCATGAAGGCGCACGAGAGGATATCTTGGAATTATGACTAAGGGAAAGAGGACCCTTACCAAATTCCTGAAGGAATGGACGAACCCCTCAGAATGTTCCTTTAGAGGACGAGGTGAGCAACATGGTCATCGTGAGTCTTAAATTCCGTTCTCTTATAAGGTAATGGGTCAGTGGTGGATTAATTTAGCAACCGTAACTCGATAACAGTTATTTTAGGCAGGTTTTTCACTCTTGTAGATACCACTCTTGGTAATTTTCATCTCCGAGGACTTCCGCACGCTTTATGTCAAGTCCCAGCTCATAGTTAGTCACCTCATGTGTGTCTTCACACAGGTGCAATAACACAAATTATGTAAACTTCCACATCATGGACCATGATTATGACTAGGAACAGTAATTTTCACCAACCAGCTCTCACTTGAACAGCTGTTATATTTTGATGCTCCCAAAAAATTTGCCATTACGCCACTGTCGGCCGTATCGTTTAGGATTGGGAGAGGTTTACCCATCCTACAATTATTATTGTAAATATATTTTTGAAGGTCTTAGAACCTATTGTAAGATTCAAGTGGAATCATAAACATGTGTAATGAGTATTGCAGGTTATGAATTACTCAAGTCCCGAATTACACAAGCTACGTATCATTTCAAGTTATCACCATAGGTTAAGGTGTTATATTATGTCATTCAGAGCTGTATTTGTGCCAAGAGCACGTTTTTGTGAACTTTGAATTCCGCAGTGGCGTGGAATCTTGTTCCAAAGACAGTGATGTGATAGGAATGTATTTGCTTTGCTACTCTTTGCAATGAGTAAGCCAATACATGTCTGTAAATATTTTCTCGAGGCCCAGCACAATGCCTCAAGCTATGTTATGCTATTCTTTTGGATATTTATTTATCTATTTATTTATCGTATGGCTTTTAGTGCCGGGAGTGTCCGAGGACATGTTCGGCTCTCCTGAGTCTGTAGCTGCTTCCTGCGGACACCCTAAAAGGTGAGCTACAAGTTCCGTTCAATTTCAAGTAGTTCCAACTTTCGCCACCATATATCAATGATACCTAGTGGTGAACGTTGAAACTTTGATAGAGCGTTCTGACGAAATCTAACCAACAAATTTTGCTTTACACAAGTTTAGTCTGCGAAAGGATCTTTTACATGCCATAAATCTATGACATGGGACCGCCGGCTTTACTTCCCCTCTGAAGGAAGGCATACTGAAGGATTTTTAACGCTCTTAAAAATCCGACGAATTCGACCGGGTTTGAACCCGCTATCTTGGGCATAGCAGTTCAGCATGCTACCGACCACGCCACCGAAGTCGTTTCTATTGGGTAAATGTGCATTACCATTCACATGTGGACTCATTACGGGGAATTCTACGTGTTTTCTGAATGTGATAAATGACTTTGCTAACTGCATTGACTCACTCTGCGCGAGGAACACTCTACAAGGCCAGACACAAATGGCAGGTGTCTTATTCAAAGCCAGGTTTCCGTTAGATTACATACAACGCCCTGCTTGATTCTCAATGCGAGACAAAATGACAAATGAATGACATAGCAATCTATTGATCTTCCTGAAGGGATATTTTCTGACCCTGCTTTTCTCTGATGCTCGATTGTATGTAGGTCAAGTGAACAGCAGTTCACAAGTATAGGGTGACTGTCAAGTCACGAGCCTATGTTATATTTTCGCAAGTTTGTAAGCGAATGAAAGATGTTTTGATCACTAATGTGATGCTAGTAGAGATTTTATTTGAATGTACCCGACTTTGTAATGCTATTCTCACCCTAAGGTGATTGATATTGTTCCGTGCATAGACACGATGGGGTTGGTTATCGTTTTGTGATTGCCGGCCTCGTTTCAAATCTGAGCGCTTGACTCGCCGAGATTTCTGATGTGATCCAGGTGGACACACAGACTACTTGTGTAAGGTTTACGGGCCGTGGCGACGTCCGTAGTGTTGTTGTGGATTAATATTTCATATTGGAGCCATTTTTGAGCTCAAGGCCTGGATGCTGCCATGCCAATCGCCTGGTTAGCATTTCCAGATGACTTACGATTATTATTAGTTTGTTAAGCACGCATCAGATGGTCATTTGACATAAATAAACACTCCTAAATCTACGATAATAATAATAAATTATATTAAATCATGAAAGCTCATTTATAAGTAAACCGACGATGCTAAAACGTCCGTTAATTATTAACAGCTAGTTAAAACTTGATCTTTGTTACTTTTGAGTTGACCGATGCATCGTGCTAGTCAGTTTTTAATTACTGAAGGGACGTGTTTAGATAAATACACATTTTGCCTTTGACATGAGATCACAGGCTAACCAGAAGTTCGTAACTTAGGGGCCGAGTGTCCTCCCAGGTGAAACACTCTGCTGACAGTGTATTATTTTCATTTCACACACGTTAGATGGCAAATGGAAACAGACAATTCTCCATTTTGCCGTAGGCAGGGGAATAACATGCTTTATTATGTGTACTGTCGTTTATTGGGTGTATAAATCCCAATAGTACCCTACTGTTATTCTTGTAGTTACTATGTTAGTACAGCTATCTTTGTATGATTTCACTGTATGAAAGGGACCGTTATCAATCTTGTAATTTGAATTTGTTTACTCTGACGCTTAGCGCTGATGTTTTGTTAAGATAGGATTTGTTTAGCTTAAGTTAATTGTAACTGTAAATACGGGGTGGAACCAGTTTACTTAGATCAGTTGTCAATGTTTTGACTGTTTTTCTCATAATGTTTCTGCCTGGAAACAATATCACCCTTGCTTGTAATTCAATTAGGAGTTTTAGCACCACTTCCCAAGCTATGCTTTGATATTTATATTGTAATAAGGACCGATCGAGGGGGAAATTTCCTAAATGTTAGGGGTTGCTATTTCCTGTGTTTGCTTATTTTAGCTCTTTGCGTATTAGCCGTTTTAGACCCTCCGATCTTAGGCTAAGGGTCTGCATTTTGAAATAAATTATTTAACGAATTTTACGTAAGTCCGGATCTTAATTCTTTAGTAGTTTGATTTTTGGTGGTGCAATTCTTTGGGTGTCTTTAACATTTGCTTATGGTGGGGACCCAATCCAATCCTTAAGAAAGTGGAGTCTTGTGCTGGCTAGCTCCATAAGGAATACATTCTGATCCTCTTCGACTATGTGCCTTAAGGATGTGGTCATCTCGGAGGCCTCACTCGGTTGGAGGTGACCAGATAACCTACTTTGACGGGAACAATACCCACAAAAACCCAAGGCATCCCTATATTGAAGCGTACTAGGCAAGATGAGGATTGAAGTACCGGTAGTTTGCCATTGCTTTCCTCACTGAGTAAGAACAGCAGTACTAACCCTATGAGTGGAACATTTCACTGCATTCACAGGCACTGACTGTGCCCGGAATATCATTATTATTCTCCATCCACACCTCAGTAGCTTCCATATAATCACAGCCATTAGTGAGACGAGACATCGGTGAAATACAACATTTTAATCTAGCCTGTGCCAACGGACAAAGTATGGATATAATAATGAACGTCTGTATGTCCGTAGGCTATGTAAAGGTTCATTAAAAAAATCTGCACCGTATCACCAACCTCAACCAAATTTTGCATAGAGATACTTTAGAACTCAGAATAAATCAGTGACAAAAGTGATCTCAGAATCCAATATTGCACACACGGACAAATGGTGATCTTATAAGCCTATTCTCATTTATGAAACAAGTAGTTCCGCGAAGAACTAAATATCTGTTACGTCACAGTTGAGGAATGTAGTAGCCATGTTTGGGAAGCGCTACTGAACTAGGGAGCACAGTTGATTGCCTATAACTAATGATAGGATTGCCGCACATCTAGTGAGAGGTTAGATCACTTTTGAGAACAACTGTGTTACGCGAATGACTGCATTCATTCAGCATATGAGTAAAAGGTTTATCCCATGATGTAATATTGTATCAGGCTAGCAACTCATGTATTTGTTGTGTCTTAGAACACACTTGCTAGGGAGTATGGAGTCCCATTGCTATTTACGCTGGAGATATTGAGCTTGTGAGCCAGATCGTCCGAGGAATGATATGCGTGCTATTGTGTAAGTCACGCCTGTGTTATTGTTTGAGCCAATTGGTAGCTCAGAGTATTGTTGTGAATATTAGAGTCACGTTTCTTCGAGGTAATCTCTGTTGAGATTTATGGTATTTGCTATGCAGCCTGCGTCTGGTGTCTACAATATAAACTTTATTAGGGAAATTAAACCTACGCTATAAACCTGAACTAAATCATATCTATAATTGATCTAATCCTACGTGCTTAAATATGAAATAACTGAGCATCTAAATCTTGCAACTATTGTCTTGTGAGCTGCTTTGACACCATGTGCTGTTCATTTCCAAGTGGAAGTGATTTTAACTGAGCTGACACTATTTGACTGACAAGAATCGCTGAGCCAAGAGTTTGTAACTGATTGTCCGCGTGTTGCTATGTGATGTTAGACGTAATCTCTATTACGCATTCGCCAAGCTGTCATGCATTTTTGAGATGACGATCGGGGGCAAAGAGCTTTCCCAATCAGCGTAAGCTGGCTTATTAAAATAACATGTGTGTGTGTGTGTTCATTTTCTTTATTTATCAGTGTATAACCTGAATTCTTCCCTGTTAGTTATAAGAGTGTGTTGTACTTTTATGTATATTTTTTTGGATAGACTGTGGTTGCTATCCTTAGATTTTATTTAATGCTTTGATTACTGACGCATCTCGTCGTAATATTTTATTCATGTGAGGATTTAGCTAGTTGATTAAATGTACATGTAAATGTGGGCGTGGTACTACCCCCGAAAATTGAATTATTTAGGAAGTAAAAGAGAGTATTTTCCGAGCACATTTAAACAATTTAACATGCAAATATAAATCCTGGAATTATGACACAAGTCAGTCGTGTTACAAGCTCGAGGCAGTGGGGAGATTCTAGTCACGTGATATGTTGCGCAACAGAAGTTTCTAGAAGGTTGAAATCGACATAGCAAAAGTGAATTAGCTATAAAATATAATAAATATTGTTACAAATTATGCTATTGGATATCAGCCCAGAGCCAATGAGAAGAGGTCTTATTGACGACGGGATTAACTTCAACTATATAACTTGATGAAATTATGCATTTAGGCCTTTAGAGCGAGATTTTCTTAGTTGGCAATGTAAAGAATATTAAAAGAAAATATGTCTGATACTTTAAAATCCGCAGATCGGTTGAACTCCGCAGTAATAAGCATTGTTATTGTGCGCGCTAAAATTATGGTGGGAGACTGATATGGCCGCAAAATTTTCGACTTGAGGAGGGAGACCCAGGCATCGGAATTCTTAATCCTACAGACTTTGAAGAGAGAGGAAGTGCTTCTTGGGATAACTGAGATTCCAAAGCCTTAGTCCGAGTGCGGTGATAGACGACTCGTGGAGACAATACGGTAGCAGGGTCGAATAGTGGAGATCTCCATGCTAGAAATTAGGCGAAGTTGAAAGGAGTTCTGATAATAGGATATCTCATTTATATTTGAGATTATATTTCGGCCGAGTAACCTGTGAAATGAATGCTGTCGAGGCAGGAATTTTTGTTAAATGTTTTTATCACTTACAGCAGGCCTAGCCTTTCAAAATGTTTGTGCTTTTATTTTACAGTTCAGTAAACGCAGTAGTATGTGTGTAGTGGCTGATGTGCGAGTATGAATGTATGGATTATTTTATTAATATTGTTTATTGTTAATTATTGTTTAATGTTAGATATAGTTTACTCATGTTTCAATAAATGTTCACAGTTCGTTGTTCTCGGTCGTCTGCGAGTGATTCATTTTAAATATAAGGAACAAGATATTTTTGATCCCTTTCTCAGGCGAAGCTGAGTACCATACGAGAACCCCGAGAGAAGAGAAAGGTACGTGATCAAGTGAGCCCCGTATATTTTGATGTTATCCACAATATCCTTGCAGCATACTGTATGTAAATTCCTGAAGACCTTGTTGGAGTGATTTCTAATGAAGTAATTAGCCGGTGCTATTAGAAATAGGCAATCCAGCTGGGCTATGGATATTCCGACAGGCAACTTCCCGAATTTACGGGTACAGTACCATCCTAACCCAGGGTTTGTTTTGCTATGATGTTAAATATAGATTCTACCGAGTCATTTGCTTGTGATTTTGTGTTACCGCGTAGAATTGTCTTCATGTGCCACGTGCCTAGTCTTGTTGTTACTTTGTTTTTCATGTATTCGAGGACTTTCGCGAGGGCCAGCTTAACGTCAGTTAGCTTTTGTTCCTTCGTTTCTTTATTGTAATTAGCTTTGCGGATTAGCCGATTTCTTAACCCTCCGAAGTAGGATAGGGGTTTGAATTATTGAATAAGTCTCTCACGAAATTTTACTTTAGCCTGCATCTTTTCATTTGATAGCTTTATGTTTAGGGTGTGCTTCTTTGGGTGTCTATGACATATTCCGTGCAAGGAACCCAATCCTTTGGTACCATGCTTGTCGTGCTACGCCAGCCCTGAAAAGGTGCCTCCGATCCTCTCAGGATGTGAGTTCGAAGGACGGGGTTATTCGAAGTGTCATTTGCCGGTTGATGGTAGCCGGTCAATCTCATCTAACGGGCTCATACCCTACACTGTTTTTTGACGCCCGTTGTGGCCCTCTGCTTCACGTTTTTGAGAGGTTCAAATATTTTATATTTAAAGGCAAATGGACCGAACTGTGACGAATAGAGAGGTCGTACAGCTGTTCCATTATCCGCATGGCATTCATGAGAAGTAGGACCATGGGGTGAAACATAGTTATATTATTTAATTCATGTGAGGTGTTTGATGTTGCCTCTGTTTTGTCCATAGTTAATGTAACTTGTGTTTTGCTGGCTGATGTTTTATTATAAGGTACTGTACTCTCTTTCTCATTACCAGAATGCTTTAGGTAGAAGATAATACGTTCAATTACTTGGGAACAAGGAGAGCGAATCAGGATCGTATGTTTCGCGGCCCACTAGCTGACGATGGAAAGCTGTCAGGCCAAGCGAAGCATGGCGCATGCGTTGCAAGAACTAACGCCACACCTGGTTGGTCAGTGGGATTGTTTTTTTTATCGACCACCACCAAGAGAGAAATTATGCCCATAAAACGGAAATAAAAGCTTGTTACACGTTCTGGTGTATCATGACATGTCTACAATAATAGCAGGTGACGGATTAACAACTACTTTCAAGTAAATGAAATCACAGGAATATGGAATTGAGATATTTGTATATTATGCTTGCCAATGTTGAGCACATGTAGCGTGACGATCGGCGCGACTGGAGACGTTAGGTTAGCTGCTTGACAGAGAAGCCAGAACGGATTGTATCACTCTTGAATATACAGACAGTGCAGTTTGTCAGATCAGACAACTGTTCATTATACGCAAGCTATGCACTGTTCTTGTAAATTTTATACTTGCTTTTACAAGCTTCAAGACATGTTGCAAATGCAGTTACAATTCACCGTATTGGGACTGGCTATTATAAGGCACACATCTTGTGTGTATTGAGAACAAAAAATGCTAGTATTCGAGAAGCATTTTTGTATACAAGTGCATGGATATTGCACCTTCTTCGTTTTTTATAAAGCTTGATTTATGCTTGTTTGACGTCACAATTATGTTGAGTAATTGGATGTCAGGAGGAAAGGCTATCATGTGCATATTAATCTAACCGTGGGCGGTTAGACGCTACAGACATGAGTGTCACTAATCAGGCGAGGCCACGAACATTTTCAATGCAGCCGGCATAGCTGTTCGCGCTTGTGAGTGTCGGCGGACACAGCTGATGCTTTTGAGTACAGTGTGTTACGCAATGACCCGGTTTCGCGAGGCTATTGAACTTACAATTCAAGCCGATATGGACATCGTTGTGCTGCAATTGTTAAGAAGTTATCCTATGATGGAAGGAACTTTCGGGGAGTTAGAGCTGATCATTCTGTCAGGATGGGAAATATCCTGAGGACCAAAGGGAACCAGGAGTGTAAAGTCTGGAGTTCCTGCGTTCAGTGCTTGTTTGACTGGAGAATCGAGACCTCTACTGCATATATGGAAGTAATAGTCGTGGAGAACATGCGAATGTTCTTTAGCGAGCTCCGAGAATCATCTAACGGTACTGAAAAGTCTCATCAATCGTAGTAATGCATGTTTATTCAAACGTTGGCACATTGCCACATTTTATAGGATTTTTATAATATGTCTAAGGGTAGAGTTTAGGCTTGATCTTAGTGCCAAGACTGATTCTATTCTGCACAGGGTTTTGATTCCACTAAAGGATGCACCCATTGTGATCAAATGTATTGTAGTTTAAATTTTATTTTGGTAACTGTAAATTCAAGTTTATTTAATTGGGAATTTATTTAATGTAGAGAAGAGGAATTTTAGGCCAAGATTCGACATTCCACGTGTTGTTTTTAGCCTACTTTCGATTTTTGCAAAAAATGAAAGTAGACTTATGAGATCAACACAGGGCGAAAAAAGTGTGTCTGTCTGTGTGTGTGTGTGTGAGTCTGTGTGTGTGTGTGTATGTGTGTGTGTGAGTCTGTGTGTGTGTGTGTGTCTGTGTGTGTGTGAGTGTGTGTACTCTGAATGTCTGTCCCTCCTATCAATTCGAACACGGTCAATGCGAATTGAACGAAATTTGGTACAAAGGTAGCACTAGCAATGGACACCTCAGTGTCATGTTTTATATCGCCGCCATCTTGACGAAAACGTAATGGCGGCCACACAAATGTTCAAAGCTTAAATCAAATTACGACTAACCTAATCATCCGATCTCTACCAAATTTTACAACAAACATACCTTTAAGGGGGAGCATCCTATGACCAAACCAATAGGTCATCAGCGTAATAGTTTGCGGATGGTGGCCATCTTTGTGTGAAAATCGATTCCCCCTATTAATTCGAACACGGTGCAACCGAATAGAACGAAATTTGGTACAGAGGTAGTACTAACAAAAGGCACCTCAGTGTCATGTTTTATATCGCCGCCATCTTGACGGAAACGTAATGACGGCCACACAAATGTTCAAAGCTTAAATCAAATTACGACTAACCTAATCATCCGATCTCTACCAAATTTTGCAACAACATACCTTTATGGGGGGAGCATCCTTTGACCAAACTAATAGGTCATCAGCGTAATAGTTTGCGGATGGCGGCCATCTTTGTGTGAAAATTGATTCCCCCTATTCATTCGAACACGGTGCAACCGAATGGAACAAAATTTGGTACAGAGGTAGTACTAACAAAAGGCACATCAGTGTCATGTTTAATATCGCCGCCGTCTTGACGGAAACGTAATGGCGGCCACACAAATGTTCAAAGCTTAAATCAAATTACGATTAACCTAATCATCCGATCTCTACCAAATGTTGCAACAGCATACCCTTATAGAGGAAGCATCCTTTGAACAGATGAATAGGTCATTAGCCTAATAGTTTGCGGATGGCGGCCATCTTTGTGTGAAAATCAATTCCCCCTATTAATTCAAACACGGTGAAACCGAATGGAACCAAATTTGGTACAGAGGTAGCACTAGAAAAGGGAACCTCAGTGTCTTGTTTTATATCGCCGCCATGTTGACAGAAACGTAATGGCGGCCACACAAATGTTCAAAGCTTAAGTTAAATTACGACTAACATAACCATCCGATCTATACCAAACTTTGCAACAACATACCTTTATGGAGTGAGCATCCTTTGACCAAACTAATAGGTTATTAGCTTAATAGTTTGCGGATGGCGGCCATCTTTATGTAAAAATTGATTCCCCCTATTAATTCGAACACGGTGGAACCGAATGGAATGGAATTTGGTACAGAGGTAGCCCTAGCAAAGGGCACCTCAGTGTCATGTTTTATATCGCCGCCATCTTGACTGAAACGTGATGGCGGCAACACGAATGTTCAAAGCTTAAATCAAATTACGATTAATCTAATTATCCGATCTCTACCAAATTTTGCAACTACATACCTTTATGGAGGGAGCATCCTTTGACCAATCTAATAGGTCATTAGCCTAATAGTTTGCGGATGGCGGCCATCTTTATGTCAAAATTGATTCCCCCTATTAATTCGAACACGGTTGAACCGTATGAACGAAATTTGGTACAGAGGTAGCACTAGCAAAGGGCACCTCAGTGTCATGTTTTATTTTACCGCTATCTTGACGGAAACGTAATCGCGGCCACCCAAATGTTAAAAGCTAAAATGTAATTACGACCAACCTAATAATCTAGTCTCTACCAAATTTTGCAACACCATATCTTTATGTGGGAAACATATTCTGACCAAACTGCAAGAACATCAGCCCAATAGTTTGCAGATGGTGCCCAAGTATGTGTGCAAATCGATTCCCCCTATCAATTCAAACACGGTGAAACCGAATTGAACGAAATTTGGTACAGAGGTAGCACTAGCAAAGGGCACCTCATATTCATGTTTAATATCCCTATAGCACGTTGTATTTCAACAAGCTACTACAACCAACATTCAATCATACTCCTTGAAAAGGACAAAGAGTTATAAAATTACCCATGCATTTAGGAGAAATTAGGCTATATGTTCTTTACTGAACATCTTGTTTTATATTGTGAATGAACACTCGTTTCATGTCCAGCGAGGACATTACTCACTGTTGGGTAGACTCAATTTGGAGTTTCTACTATAGTGCGACTATAAGAGACTGTTTTCTCTGGAAAGTTGACTTTCAGTATGCAGGTTGATCATGAAATATTGCAGTAAGCTAGTTCATTGAGGAAAGTCGATTCTTTTGCTTTGCTAGGAATTTATATTCTGCTCATTTGACAGATAGAAGCTTTTAGTATTTCTAACCGGTCATTTGGAGCGCTGATTGATATGATCACACAGAACGGTGGTATAGGATACTATTTGTTGCTTTTGACACCATTCGAGTTGATTTATTTCGACCTTTGACTTGATCCAATTTATTTCTTCAGTAATTTTTTGAAATGTTGTACTACGATTGCTTCCTTAGATACGTTTAAAATCGATTGTAGATGGATAATACAGGTGTTTTATACACAGTTTGAAGTTTGAAAATTTTTGCAAACATTCATCCTATTTATTAACGCGAAACCCAGATTAAATTTATGCGGAGGCAGATATATCGCCAGATTTATAAATATAATTAACACTTATTAAAAGCAATGCACATTGGTCGTGATAAATAATAATATAAAAGTAAATGAAAAATAATTAAACAATGATTAATTGAAGTGTAATGAAACTTGTATAATTTTAGCAACAATATTTTATTCTGAATTTTGTCTGTTAAATAAGCCAAGTATAGAATTCTTCGTTCACCAAGGGAGGTGATTGTGTAAGGCACTATGTTATAGTAATGCTATATAAATAATGCTATGAATGCTCAGTGCAGCACGATATTTGACGGTAAAGCCATGTAAAGGATAGTGTCCCTTATTGTTGAAAGGATATTCAATGGAATACTCCGAGTTGTAATAGGAAATTAAATCCACTCAGATGGATTTTGAAAGTAAGAATAATTATGGTTTAAGGCATTGTATGTCAGCATCTTTTCACGTTAATAGTCTGTTGTGAGAATCATGCATTTCAGGCATGTTGAATTAAATTTACTTGATAGATTTTCGAAACTTTGTATCACTACAATGCTCATCAGATGTTATAATTATCGCTAACTCCGCTCTGGTGATGAAAGTTCATTTTAGGTGGATGTAAAATAAATTAAATTCGACTTAGCTTAATTGCTCGGCCAGATGAAAATAAAAAAATAAAAATAGAACAGCAACCATGAATCTAGTAAGACACTGATGGAAGGTGTCATTTCTGAACCCTGCGAAGAACACAAAGAAAGTGTTACAATATGACTGTACATATGTATTATAACTTTAAGTAATTTTTTCAGGGTATGAATTTATGTGTCTTATAAATATGAAATATTCAGGGGCTCAATTTAAATGATTCCATCATTGCTGTAGGACTGTTTATATTGTTCTTGTTTATATTTGGGTAAACATGCAGTCATTTCCAGTGGAGACTGGTGCCTAGCATTTGTCCCCAATGATCATGAAACTTCAGTTTGATGTTGGGCACTTTGCCTCAATTATAATATAGTGGTTCTCACTATATTCTTTATTTCTTATTTAGTCAATTTTTAAAATCTTCGAAGTGTGATACTTTATAGAAACGATAAGAGAACACGTTAAGACGGCCAGTGGTGGGTATTTCAGTGCTTTTCCACAAACCAGAGGTAACGTCTCGTCGTAATTCTTGTGCTTTCAAGTCTCTTTTGGTCGTTTACCATGGTTTTTCTTAACTTAGTCTCAGTTAGGAATTCATGTACCCTTTTCCTCGTCACATGTTTGGTAGAATCTGGGGGGTTTTAGCCGGAGTTTTCACGTTCTACGATCCAGTTACCATCGAGGGATTCCAACATGCTAATGTTAGGTATTTCGGGTACAGCACATTCATGGTAATTCGTCAATCCTGCGGTAATTCTTGATGTTTACTCAATAGGCCAAACTTTCTGCCTGGACAGATTTCCTCGTAATGGTAGTTAGTTGTTTCTGAGGCAATTTTCCTCTACTTCTCATTATTGGTTGTAGTTATGGTGGACAAGGGGACGCTACGTCATATACTAGATGGTATGATGACGAATATACACGCATCATTGAACCAGATTAGAGGTGATCTAGGCAATAATACTGCTACCGTATATCAGATCAGAGGTGATCTCAATGTGGTTAGAATCGACATGGAGGCATATAATGTTACACTTAATGAAGTGAGAGGTGTCTTAGGTAATTATGCAGAAACCCTTGATAATATTAATACCACACTGTTAGCGAACACTGCTACACTTAATGAATTGAGAGGTGACATATACCATATTAGGGATAATGTAGGAGCCAATACTCTAACACTTGTTGGAGTTAGGCGTGATGTCGAAGCTAACACTAATACCTTAGTTCAACTTAGGGGAGATCTCAATCAAGTCCGTGTGGACATGGAGACGAATATAGCTGAGACTAACGCTAATTTGTTAGCAGGATTAGCTGCAGTTAGGGTCGATATGATACGACACCATCAGGAGGCTAATGACCGTTTGGATACTTTGTCGGGCGACCTTGCGACAAACCGTAATGAGGTACAAGGACGGTTGGACACTATTGATGCCAATGTTAAGGCAGTATCAGACGAAATGGTGGATTTGCCCCGTGAATTGACTGCTAATTCAACCAGCGTGACGGAGTTAACTGAGACCGTGTATGGATTAAAATCAAATATTCGAGTGAACAAGGAGGAGTTAGCGATTGACATAGCGATCATCAAGGGAGACGCAACGGAACAAAAGGCCAATTTTGATGCAACGGTATCGAACATTCAAGATGACGTGGATTTTCTCCGGAAGCGAATAGAGGAAGTGGCCTTAACTGGGCGTCTTCGCCTGAGTAACAAAGTTCGCAGATCCGTAAGGAAAATCGATACTACTCTGAGAGGAGAGATTCATAGGTTGCAAGATCAGATGAATAATTTAACTAATTAGTCAGATCTACTTAACATTACCAGGTATTGAGAAACTTGAGCAGAGCTAGCTGGCTAAAATAGAAGCTCAACCGAAGGTGACACCTATGGACACAGCATTATCAACTACATCCATTGTAACACAACTGGGTACCACATATAGTGCTATGCAGACAGGACGAACTGCACCATTGAATTTTGAAGCACCTGTGTTTACTCCGATGAGGACTTTCAATCAGGGCGGTAATGTCATGAATATTCGACAAAGAGAAGAGCAACCAGCTCAGTTTTCAGGGGCTGGAAGTAGTGTTACTCCGGTAGAGTTCCTGCAAAACGTGGAAAGATACTTAAGAGACACGATGGTTACACATGAGAGGGAGCTCAGGGTAATTGAACGTTTATTGACAGGATAAGCTAGTACCTGGGTTCGAGCGTTTAGATACTCGTTCACAGGATTTCTAGACTTTAAGGAAGCACTTCTAAGGACATACCGATCGAATGATGTTCAGCAAAGTATACGGGCAGAAATGTATACGAAGCGATACAGTACGAACCAGCCCACACCTTACGCTAATTATTTTGCAACTCAATTAGCCCGACTGAGATGGTTACAACCGCCATTATCAGAACCCGAACTTATCCAAACCTTTACGCGACAGTACCCCGCTGATGTACACCGCGTATTGATAGCTGCTAGCTCATCAACTTTTTTGGAATGCGATCAGATTTTGCGTAGGATTGATTCCACCAACGATCAGTTCGTCATTCACCGACCCAAAGGGGAGACACGCCATGTGAATCTGACCACTGTTGATAAAGTGGGCCAGACTCCAAAACCAGTTCCTGTTATAAATGAGCCATATCAACGCAATAGCGCATGACCCAACCGTCGTACGTGGAACCGTCGACCGTACGAACGCTCGAGGCAAAAGGACTATCGAGGATATTGGGGGCGGAGATTTGAGAGCAGAAATGAAGAAAATCGTCGACAAGATAACAGGCGAGGAAACCACAACGCACCTCGCAATCAACAATTTGGATCGTGAGGAGAGATTGCCGGTATAGTGGAGGATACCGAAGGGACAGTGATCCACGTTACCAGGTGGACCGTGATTGGAGAGATCCAGCTCAAGAAAGTCAGGAACAAATTCGACAGTTAAGGAATGATGGAGGAGAAGAGCGAAAACAAGCTTCATCGCGGGAACTGCAGGAAGTTCCAGAGGAAGAACCTGAAAATAGCAAACCGGGGACCTCCAAAAGGAAAAAGAAAACTTAAAATTAGAAATGACTGTTAGGGAGATTGACTCCAGGGTAACTGCAACCATACTTCTCTGGGTGCCAATGGCCAGTGACCTACTCGACGAACGACGAATGACAACTGAAGTAGAACTCACTCAACTACCGATGAAATCAGCGAAAATTAATGGGTATCATGTATCTTTACTCTTGGACACTGGGGCCATGATAAGTGTGATTTTAGCAGATCTTTATGCCGCGCTGAAAACATTAACCATGTTGACCGAGTTGCCTGTCTCAACAATCAAAGTAAGGAGGGTAATCGAGCTGTCAAATGTAAAGTGCAGATTTCGTGAGCATTGAAAATAAATTGCTACGTGTACTTACACATATTCTTGGTTCTAAAGGACTTGCGTTATGAGGCCATATTGGTGGCCGATTTCATGCGGAAGTATGACGGTGTGATTCATATGTGTCCAAACACGATAATGTTCAGACTGCATGAAACTATTTCTATGCATATTGGAGGGGGAGATGCAGGATGGATACTTTTGATTATATGGAAATAAATAGTTCGAAAGAAGAATGCGCAAGATTGGAAAATAAGACAGAATTGTTAATGAGCGATGAGACCGAACACGGAAAAACACTTGAAAGAAGCCGCGCGGAATCTAAGAGAAATGGAGGCCGCCAACATTGTTAAAAAGACACCGACATCTTATGTCAACCCTCTGACGACTGTTGTCTAGGTTGATGGTAGCCTTAGGCGGTGCCTAGACGTCAGGGCCTTAAACGACCGTTTAGCCCCAGAGCAGGACCGACCACCTAGAATCAGAGATATTCTAAGTCAATTTAAGGGAAAACGATTTTTGACATCGTTGGACTTGGTCCAGTCCTATTGTCACATCAAGTTGTCTGAGCATACCTAGAAATACACTGGATTTTTGTTTGGGCAGACAACCTATGTATTTTATAAACTACCTTTTAGTATAAAGAACGCGGGAGCCACACTAATACGAGCTCTGAGCGCGAACCTGACGCAAGAATTCAAGGAGAAAATGGTCTGCTATGTTGATGACATAATAATCGCATCAGAGACAGAAGAGGAGCACTATCGAACCCTTCGTCTCATTTTCGAGTCCGTGTAGCCAATTTCAAGGTGAACAGAGAGAAATATAAATTCCTCCAGAGCGAAATTAGATTTGTAGGACACATCACAGTGGAGATGGTTATAGGCCCAACCCATCTAAAATACAAGCTATTTCAGCATTTTCTGTACCGACCAGGGTTGAACATGTAAGGCTATTCTTGGGTGTTATTCAGGTTTTTGCCGCACATTGCCCGACGTATTCGGAGACTGTTGCTCCGTTACAGAACTTTTGCTGAAGAATACGAAATGGGCATGGAATGAAGAATGTACTACCGCATTTGAAGAAGCCAAGAAAATGCTTGTGGATAGCATTACTCTCGAATAAACCGACTATAGTCGTAACTTTATCATGGAGACTGACGCATCCACCGTGGGAATTAGTGCCATCCTGTTGCAGAAGGATGATGACCGTCAACGCCATTACATAGCTTTCCTTAGTAGGCGACTCAGGCCGCATGAGAAGAGCTATTATACCACTGAGATTGAAGCTTTGGCAATTGTATATGCTCTTGAGTACTGGCGTCAGCTGCCATGAGGACATAGAATCGTTATCAGAACTGACCACCGCGCTTTGCCCTTCATCATGAAAACAAGACTGGCGAGTGACAGATGTATTGGTCGCTGTACCTCCAACATTTCGATATCACCTTTGAACATCGACCTGGGAAGGAGAATTATCTGGCTGATATTCTCATTAGGAACCCAGATCTTTTAGTTCACGCCATTGACGTCCAGGGAGACTGTGAGGAACACTTAATCAGACTTCGTTATCTACCCGAAGGCTAGAGACGCGACGAGGAGCTCAGAAGAATTATACGATTCTTGGAATATCGTATGGATGCTCAAGACGACGATTATGCCCGAACTGCCACTATAGCCGATGACTACGTAATATACCGTAGGACAGCGGTTCCCAAACTGGGGGGTCTCGACCCCCAGGGGAGTCGCGGGCCGTTCGGAAAGGGGTCGCGAGATGTATACAAATAATGGTGAACAATGTACTTAAATTTAGATGGCCATCGGGAGTTTTAAATTAAATAACTTTTTACATTTACAAAATATCAATATATCTTACAGATTTTGTCAAAACAAAACAGAAACATTTAATAATTTTGATATGTAATTGTTAATACATTTCTAAGTAAAAAAGACTTCTTTAGTGAGAAACATGGGCCTGTTTTTTGTCAACAAGTTTCTTAAAATTCGGCTTAGTTTTAGATACACATACAATAAGGTCGTCTTCTACGTCCAGTCGATTTCTTTTCTTGGTTTTAATGTTGACCAATGTAGAAAATCTGAGTTCGCAGAGGTAGGATGTTGCAAAGGGCATGATGATTCTCAGATCCACTGATGTTAAGCTTGGATACTCAGCTCTTCTTTGTAGCCAGAACTTGTCAACATTTTGGGTGCTGAAGGACAGTTGCAAAGTCATGTCACAGGATAGCTCGATGAGTTTGTCATGAATCAGTGGGTTTAAGTCTGCCTCGTTCACAGCCTGCTCGTTGAAGGGGTTAAGCACCCAGTTCCAACCTGTGTATTGATCCTCGGGAATGTAGCTAAGGATATGCTCTTGTAGACCTTGCAAGTGAGTAGTAACCAGTTTGGACAGGTTGTCAATGTCGGGATAATATTCAGAGCTTCGATCAAGGGATGTGATAAGCTCATTTGTCAGTTCAAAGTTTTCAAATGTATTCTTCTCAACCCTGGATGACCAAGTGGCTAATTTCTTTAAAAACGAATTGACTTTGTCTTGTGCAAAAAGTATGGTTTTGTCTCTTCCCTGCAAGGAAACGTTGAGATCGATCAGATGATGAAATATGTCCGCTAAATAAGCAAGTTTTAACAGCCATTCATTATCACTCAAAAAACCGGCAAGGTCTTTGTTTGCAACTTGAAAAAATGTCTTAAGCCCAGAGCGCAAAGCGAACACTCGAGAAAACACCTTCCCTCGTGACAGCCACCTTGCCTCTGTGTGAAGCAAGAGGCATTTGTACTTTGCCTCCATTTCTTCGCATAACTGTGATAACAGACGACACTGTAATGGCCGGCTTTTTACAAAATTAACCAACTTAACAGTTTCGTTCAACACTGTTTTTAGCTCAGTTGGCATGACCTTGGTAGCTAATGCCTGGCGATGCAGAAAACAATGAACCCAAGTGGCATGACATTTTTCATCCGTCTCACGAAATCGCTGTCTTTCCCAGTCATTGCTTTGGCACCATCACTGCAGATTGAAATACACTTTTGAAAGTCCATTTGAAGCGAATCGGTTGCAGACATGAACATTTTAAACATTTCCTCACCTGTTGCGTGGTCAGGCAAAGGTTTGCAAAATAAAATGTCTTCTTCCACACTACCGTCACCCTCAAAACGAACAAAGCACATAAACTGCGCCAAACTCGACACGTCCGTAGACTCGTCAACTTGAATGGAAAAGTACTCACTTTTCTGAAACTTTGTTTTCAACTGATCCTTTATGTCTTGAGCCATCTCGGTAATGCGCCTCCCCACCGAGTTGTTCGACAGAGGAATGGTGGAAAGCTTCTTAGCTGCATCTGGGCTGATCATACACACATCAAAAAAAGTTTTGCATCACCTCGGTTCCAAGAGTTCCGGAACCGTTAAATACAAAGGGAATAGAGATCAACAAAAACAACATTTCAGCTCGTTTTATTGCTCATGAGACCCACACATTGCATGTTGTACCATCATACAGCTAGACTTTCAGCATTTGTGGTCCAGATTGCAGTACACACCACTACCTCTAATACCCAGTAGCACGTCCTCTTGCATTGATGCATGCCTGTATTCGCCGTGGCATACTATCCACAAGTTCATCAAGACACTGTTGGTCCAAATTGTCCCACTCCTCAACGACAATTCGGCGTAAATCTCTCAGAGTGGTTGGTGGGTCAAGACGTCCATAAACAGCCCTTTTCAACATATCCCAGGCATGTTCGATAGGGTTCATGTCTGGCGAACATGCTGGCCACTGTAGTCGAGCGATGTCGTTATCTTGAAGAAACGCATTCACAAGATGTGCGCGATGAGGTCGAGAATTGTCGTCCATGAAGACAAATGCCTCTCCAATATTCTGCCGATATGGTTGCACTATGGGTCGGAGGATGTCATTCAGGTATCGTAAAGGCGTTTCGGAGCCTTCCATGACCACCAGTGGCGTACGTCGGCCCCACATAATGCCACCCCAAAACATCAGGGAACCACCACCTTGCTGCACTCGCTGGACAGTGTGTCTAAGACGTTCAGCCTGACCAGGGTGCCTCCAAACACGTCTCCGACGATTGTCTGGTTGAAGGCATATGCGACACTCATCGGTGAAGAGAACGTGATGCCAATTCCGTGGGGTCCATTCAGCATGTTGTTGGGCCCATCTGTACCGCGCTGCATGGTGTCGGGGTTGCAAAGCTGGACCTCGCCATGGACGTCGGGAGTGAAGTTGCGCATCATGCAGCCTATTGCGCACAGTTTGAGTTGAAACACGACGTCCTGTGGCTGAACGAAACGCATTATTCAACATGGTGGCATTGCTGTCAGGGTTCCTCCGAGCGGCAATCCGTAAGTAGCGGTCATCCACTACAGTAGTAGCCCTTGGGCGGCCTGAGCGAGGCCTGTCATCGACAGTTCCTGTATCTCTGTACCTCCTCCATGTCCGAACAACATCGCTTTGGTTCACTCTGAGACGCCTGGAAACTTCCCTTGTTGAGAGCCCTTCTTGACACAAAGTAACAATGCGGACGCGATCGAACTGCGGTATTGACCTTCTAGGCATGGTAGAACTACAGACAACATGAGCAGCGTACCTTCGTCCTGGTGGAATGACTGGAACTGATCGGCTGTCGTACCCCCTCCGTCTAATAGGCCCTGCTCATGCATGGTTGTTTACATCTTTGAGCAGTTTTAGTGACATCTATGAACAGTCAAAGGGACTGTATCTTGGATACAATATACACAGTCAACGTCTATATGCCGGAGATCTGGGAACCGAGGTGATGCAAAACTTTTTTTGATGTGTGTAGTTGAAACCATATCCTGAGCAGCAGGTACAATGAGCTCCTCAGCAATCGTGTGTGGTTTACCTTTCTTTGCTATTCGTAAAGCCACTTGATACGATGCTAGCAAAGCACTTTTGCTCATATTATTTCTACTTAACTGAACTACTGCATTTTCTGGTAATCTAAAGCAGTTAACTTACGTTCAAAAAAATCTGCCGGCTTATCTTTAAAACTGGGATGTTTACTTTCTAAATGGCGAATCATCTTGGAAGGTTTCATACTCTCGGCCGATAACAACTCGCTGCAAATAACACACTGTGGCCGATCTCCGAGCACCGTAAATCCATACTTAATATAACTGTCACTATACTTTCTCACCTTTACCCTCTTCTGTTCATGATCATCATGAGAAGTCGAAGGCCCTGCACGCTTAACAAACTTATCCATAGTTAGAAGAAAATAAAAAAATACGCGAGCGAACAAAACACTAGAGACGTACAGTACAAGCCAGGCAGCTTGAAGCGCGGCTGACGCATGCGCATACGAGCCCTTCTCCCTCCACACGTCACTAACGTCACAACTACAGTCAAGTCAAGACAGTCGAGCTACTAGGTTCCTTTGTGACTATTTAAAAGCATTTATAAAAGTTAATAGCAGGTTATAGGCACTACTACTTTTCGTTTTTAAAATAATACCCTGGTAGTCTAAAAAGAATTACTACCATTTATTTAAATATCATTATACTATTGAACCGCCAAATATTATTTTTTGTGTCACATTATTTTACATTTAAGTTTCTCAGTAAACATCGAACAGGTCAGTAACATCAGAATATGATTAAAATTTTAAAATCTGAACAAAGTAAATAAATAAACATTTAAACGAATAACCTACCGGTCACTTAACTTAAATTCCAAAGTAATTTTATCCCTCCACTTTGTCCCCCTCTCACAGACACCTGCGCTAAAACGGGGGTCGCGGCTGAAACGTATGGGCTAAAATGGGTCACGGAAAGAAAAAGTTTGTGAACCGCTGCCGTAGGATGATGCACCGATCTGTGGATCCAGACCACATACAGCTTCGCGCAGCAGTTCCGCGAAGGTACCAGGACACTGTTATAAACATGGTACACCTTCCTAATCGAGTCCTGGAGGTACTAAACAATAGTAGTTATGTTATTGGAGATCCACGCGCTGGCGAGAGGTTAGGCACCTTCAATGCTGCTAACCTGAAGAAATATTTTCAGAATTAGACAGGAAAGATGTTGACAAATAAAAGTGCAATCCTCACATTTTTATTTGAATTGATGGAGAGGCATATGAGCCCGTTCACGCTCATGTCCGTAATCTTTCTTCAAGAGCATGCTTGCTCATTTGCATAGAACGCACTCAGAAGCTCCTTCCCGATTCAAGCTTTCATTTGACTTTGGAGAGGCCAGTATATTTTATAATTGCTAATGATCTTGTCGACTTCATCGTTATGCTTAGGTCTAACGTTATGCGTTACGGTTACGGCGTGTATGACGTCAACATGTTGTTCAGTGCAAATGCACCGAGTCTGAGTTTACTCCTGGGGTCTGGCGTTATGCGATACGGAGACGGTGAGTGCGTGACGTCAGACAGGAATACAGAATTACTCCTAAAGAAGTGTGCAAGATATCAGACAGGAATACAGGGTGACTTCTAAAGAGATGTACACGATGTCAGATAAGAATACAGGGTGACTCCTAAAGAAATATACAAGATGCCAGATGAGAATAAGGGTGACTCCTATATAGATATACAAGATGCCAGATAAGAATACAAGGTGACTCTTAAAGAGATGTACAAGATGTCACACAAGAATACAGGGTGACTCCTAAAGAGGTGTACACGATGTCAGACAGGAATACAGAGTGACTCCTAAAGAGGCGTAGAAGATGTCACACAAGAATACAGGGTGACTCCTAAAGAGATATACAAGATGCCAGATAAGAATACAAGGTGATTCTTAAAGAGGTGTACAAGATGGCAGAGAAGAATACAGGGTGACTCCTAAAGAGATATACAAGACGTCAGATAAGAATACAGGGTGACTCCTAAAGAGGTGTACAAGATGCCAGATAAGATCACAGGGTGACTCCTAAAGAGATATAGAAGATGCCAGATAAGAATACAAGGTGACTCTTAAAGAGGTGTACAAGATGGCAGAGAAGAATATAGGGTGACTCCTAAAGAGGTGCACAAGATGTTAGACAAGAATACAGGGTGACTCCTAAAGAGGTGTACAAGATGTCGGACAAGAATACAGGGTTACTCCTAAAGAGGTGTACAAGATGTCACACAAGAATACAGGGTGACTTCTAAAGAGATATACAAGATGGTAGATAAGAATACTGGGTGCCTCCTAAGGAGGTGTGCAGGATGTCAGAGCAGAATACAGGGTGACACTTAACGAGGTGTACAGTATGTTAGATTCAATTCAAATACAGGGTGGTCGTTAAAGAGGTTTGCATGATATCAGATTCAAATGATGGGTGACCCTTAAAGAGTTGTAAAAGATGTCAGACTCAAATACAGGGTGACCCTTAAAGAGGTGGGCAAGAAGTCAGATTGAAACCTTTAACCCCTTATTGAATGGAACTAATTGTTGAAATATTTTGTTCTAAGATCGTAATGGTGTATGTTAAAAGAGTCCTGGGGCTTCGAGCGAAGCGAGAAGCCCTCCTTAGCCTTTCTAACATGTGTAGTATTTGTAGCATGCATCATTTGAAATGATATAAAGTCTAGTCTCTCAGACTGACTGTGCCTTTTTTCCTGGATATATTTTAATACATATCTTGCATCTGTATATCACAGGAATTTATCACAAGTAATTCTGTATAAATTACCACTTTATTGTGGCCTTGAATATTACAATTCATCATTTGGTAAAGGTATTTGCACCGCAGATATGGGGTAGGCATGAAAATTAATACTACACGACTAGGAAGTTCCTTGGAACCTAGGACGGAGCTTCCGACCACGCCACACAGTTTTGTGAGTCTGACCAAGACGCACGCGTTTCGTGGGTCCACCGTTACTAGGCGTGATAGCACGTTTTGTGGAAGTCCACAGTGCTGAAGTGAAGTACAAGTATCTCCAGTCATCGAGCTGATTTATTGCAACAAATTGTGTATAATATCATTTGAATGCCGTGTGAGGCGAATGCAGCGAGATTCATCTCCAACTATTTATCGAAAGTGTGAATTGGGAAATTTTTCACCACTTGCACGTTGTCAGCTAACATTGATACCACGTTGCCGACAGCATGGAAAATTTCTGTGTAATAATGCACAGAAATAACCATTTTACGTACCGCATTAATAGCGAGCTAGAAGCCGCAGTGAAAATAACCACGAATAATAGTTTGTGCTTCGAGTATTTCTTTATGATTGCTGTGATATTACGTGATTTTGTGTTTGAAAGTATTAAAGCCTGTGAGATTAGATACCACCTGTTGTATCTGTTAGAGTCTGTGGCAGAGTCTTATAATCATTTTTGAAATATCTGCACCTGTGTTTAAAATCAGTGCTTCATTTTGAATATTGTGAATATCGTAAAAGCTGTGAAAATTGTATATTTCTTCGCAGCATGCATCGTAACGACAACCACGTGTATGACATGTTTCTAGCCGTGCTCATGATGTTCACCATGGTGTAAGCCCAGTCATGGAGGGGATGTCAAGGAAATAACACTGCCACGAGGAGGAAATCAAGAGGAAACCGTACCGGAAGACCACCTGATGAGGAATTTCAAGAGGAGAATGGGCGAGGACTGTGAAGCCTAATTATGGAGCCTTATAATCCCTCCCGTAGAACGGAGTTGTATAACTCCTCTGTTCTAAGAGAACACGAGGTGAACTACAAAACCATGAGTGTCTATCCTCATTACTGTACAGGGTGTGTCCGGGTAGATCCAGTTTAGTAACCGACCTTGATAGCAACCACTCAGGCAGGTGAAGTTATTAGTAATTTATGCCTTTCTTTCTTCTCAACTGGCCAATTTTTGTGAGACACCCAGAACCATGCTTGCATGGGAGTGCACCTGAATTTTTGTGACACATCAATGTATTTCCAATTTATAGAATCCAGCCATGAAGAGCTGCATATTCAGTCAATAGTAATCGACATGATAGGAATGAAGATTCATCTTCAATTTTAGGGTATACCCAGTGTAGGAGCCCACATTCTATTCCATTTACCACTATTTAACGTATCATTTGGTCAGTCGACAGTTACTACCACATTTTGTAAAGCTTTGTTAACATTATTTGTGGATCTTTAATGCCACCAAGTTCCGAGAGGGAACAGTACAAGTGTAATATGAGAATTATCCAGCCTGGTTACGAACCAGAGTACATTTCATCGTATCAGTTTAAACAACACTGAAGTGTGAGGTGTTGTCTGTTATACTCTTTAGTTGTGTCGAGATGACATGAACCGTTTCTAACATTGTTTGTAAATAACAGGAAGTGAGTGGAATATCTTCGAATTTGAATGCAGTTAGGCTGCACATGTTTTTATCTGTCCTACAAGTGTATTTGGTAACTTTATAATGTTATATTTTTTAACAGGGCAGGTTAAGGTATAATACAATCTTATAGTAATGGAGAATGATATCTCAGAGTTGAACGGATCACTTCAGGACTGTAATCAGTGATTTCCGTTATATTCTAGACGCACAGTATGACTGAGTTTTTCAACTTCCACAGTTTTTATCATATCATTACCAAATTTAAACCGCTTGCATAAACAGGCGCTGGCATTTAATTTTCTAATTTATAATTAAATGGCTTTGTTAGTTTTTGAGGTATTGCACTTTTTTGTATTCAAAACGTGGTCACATAAAAAAGTCCCTTGCGACAAAGTTTTGTTCGACCAAGCAGATTTTTTTAAAATGTTGTTAAGATGTATAGAAACAATAATTGTTTTGGGATTTTGTGTTAGATGAATACTGTTCTTTCCAGAAAAGTTTAAACTTTCATTTTATATATTTTTAAAATTTCAGCATTAATAGTTTAAAGTTATCTATCAAAATTCATACTAAAACTCAAAGATGTTCAAAACCAGAAACACGTTTACATTAGTGTACCTTTTGCAACTACTTTACCAAGTTACAACAATATCTGAAAAGAATTGCATCGCAAGGAGCAGTTTGTACACAGAAAAAACATTGGAAAAGAGCAATGCGAGAAAAAGACAAGTTAATATTTACTCACTCAAAACTTCCCTGCCCCATATGTTTCCCCTTCACATCTCCTCGTTCTTTCTTCCTCAGATATCTTCTGCCATTTTACATGCCTCCTAGTCATTTACTCCCGATCACATCCCCCCTTTTGTGCCTGAGTAACACGTCTAACATCTTGTAGTTAGCATAGAGAACTTGAGGTTATAGGGATGGTTGAATTTCTGATGGAATGAAGGGTTTCCAGAGTTTTGTAGTGTCCCATATTGAATTCTGAGACATCCATGAGGATACCAAGTTCCAGTTTTGTCTTGGAAACAAATATCTCCTTAGGGAATTTACTGCACACTATATTATGGAGGGACTCGTTAGCATTCTGAGTCTTCCCCGCTGTACAACGCTGCAATATCTGATCTGATGCTAGTCTCAGATACACAGGTGCTATCTTCTCAAAAACAGAAGGATTCAGCTTACAACTCATTCTACTGTGGCTATCAGTTGGTTTTCCTTCTGCCTGTTGTCGGTTATGGTAGCACCAGGAGTTGATACCCTTAGGACAAGTCAAATGCTGAGCCTTGCGGTCAGTTGACATACAGTGTCTAAGAGCTGCAAAAACTCCCCTCTTCATTTTTCCTACATCTGGAATATTATTGACAATGATATTGACAGAGCAAGACGTACAGTCTACTGATCATGAGGCGCGGAACCCAAGATCCGGCAGGGGAAGAAAGGAGGATTCTCAGGTCGTCATCCATCGAAATCCTCAAAAGAATGAATTGATGAACATTGGAACGTGGAATGTAAGAATCTTCCTAGAGGAAGGAAAACTGGAAGAAGCCAAAAATGTAATGAATGAAAAAACATGGATGTTCTGGGGTTGTGTGAAATCAGATGGCCAGGAAATGGCGATTTCTACAGTGATGATTTCAGAATGATCTACAGTGGCAGCACAAGAGGAGGAAGTAATAGATTAGGACTTCTGCTTAGAAGCAAATGGGCAAGAAATGTGATGAACACCTATCACGTAAATTAAAGGATTTTAGTTGTAAAAATCAAAACAAGCCCCAGTAATATAGTTGTTATTCAAGTGTACTTTCCCACATCGAACAGCTCAGATGAAGAAATTGAAGAAATGTACGAATATATGGACCAAATATGGAATCTGATAAAGGAATCAAATAATGTAATAATTATGGGAGATTTTAACGCTATTGTTGGAAGTCATCCAGATCGGGAAGGAATTGGGAAGTTTGGACTGGGTATCAGGAACAAACGAGGTGAGAGATTACTTGACTTCTGTGATCAGTACAATATGATCGTGACAAACACATTATTTGAAGTACCATTACGGCGAAGATATACCTGGACAGCCCCGGGTGACACTGTTCGTTATCAGAATGATTATATACTTGTCAAGAGAAGATATCGCACTCAAGTTAAATCAAGCCATAGCTACCCTGGAGCAGAGATTGACAGGGATCATCGCCTGGTCATGGCCAAATGCAATATCCAACTGAAAAAGAACCGACATAGAAAAACGAAACCTCTGGATGTGACTTAACTAAAGGACAACAACAATAAAGTGATTTTCGCCCACAAAACGAATGAACTGGCTAGAAGACTTGAAGAATCGAAATGGGAAGATATAAAAGAAGGTTTGATGAATATAGCTCGTGAAACACCGGGAACAAGAATTTTGGAACCAAGGAAACCGTGGATTACAAGAGAAATATTGGATCTGATAGTATAGAGAAACCAACACAGGAGGGAGAATACCATAAGAAGTCAGGAACAATATAGACTTGTTAAAAATCAAATTACAACCCTTTGTAGAAGAGCCAAAGAGGAATGAATGGCTGAGATAGCTAAGAACATTGGAAATGATATTGCTGATGGAAAAACTGACAGGGCTCATAGACACATCAGAGCCTTAAACCAGAAACCGAATGTGAAAAGTTCTATAATAAAGGATAAACATGGGAAAATTTTATTAGATGCGGATGAAGTCAGTATGCGGTGGAAAGAATATCTTGAAGAACTATATGATGGGAATGTATCTAATAAAACATGGTATATCGAACCGGAAGATGATATAGAAGAAAATGATAAGTGCCCTGCTATCACAAGAAGAGAATTTCAATCAGCGCTTGAAAGAATAAGTGACAATAAAGCTTGCGGTCAAGATAACATACCGGGAGAACTACTAAAGAATATGGGTGAGAAAGTGAAAGTCCTACTTTATGATGCAATGTGCAGATGCTATGATAGTGACAAAATTCCTGAAGACTTCGCCAAAAGCAGAACAGTTATGATACCAAAGAGAGGAATTAATGCAGAATGCTCTGAACACAGAACCATAACCACTGCTCTCACATGCATCTAAAAGTTTATTGTCAATACTAAAAGCCAGAATAAATAACAAACTTGATTTCCAAATTGATCCAGATCAGTTTGGTTTCAGAAAAGGAATGGGAACAAGAGAAGCAATCTTGGCTTTACGAACAATATTAGAAAGAAGAATGGAGATAAATAGAAACACATATATAGCATTTGTAGATATTGAAAAGGCCTTTGATAATGTAAGTTGGGACCAACTCTTCAAAATTATTAAATCTTCAGGATTAGACTGGAAGGATAGGAGGCTGATACTACGACTTTATGAAAATCATACCACAACAGTAGACATCAAAGGAAGCAGTCAGGAAATCAGGAAGGGAGTAAGACTGGGTTGCCCCCTTTCCCCGTACCTCTGCAATGTATTAATCGAAAAAGCTATAAATAAGTTCAAAACGAACACAAAAGGAATTAGAATAAATGGACAACAAATCCATTGTATTCGCTTTGCAGATGATATAGCAGTGGTTGCAGACACAGAAAAGGAATTATCCAAGATGCTGAATATACTGTCATCATATTTAGTAGATTTATACCTAAACATTAACGTGAAGTAGACAAAATTATTAGTTGTAAGTAAACATCCTGAGCGAAATCACACCAACATCAGGCTTGCTAACAAAGTAGTGGAACAAGTCACCAGTTTCCTATACCTCGGAAGTTTAATCACAAATGATAACCGCTGCAGCAAAGAGATAAGAAGAAGAATAGCGCTTTCCAAACAAGCATTCAGCAACAAAAGAAAAATTTTGTGATGTCATTTGTGTGGAGCGTACTCTTATATGGATGTGAATCTTGGACAATTCGAGAACAGGATAGGAAACGGCTTGAAGCGTTTGAGATGTAGGTCTGGAGGCGTATGCTAAAGGTCAGTTGGACTGAAAAAAGAACAAACGAAGAGAAATCCAGGGAAGGAAACAGCTGATGGTAACAGTACATAGAAGAACAGCTAAATTCATTGGACACACCGTGCGTCATAATACCTTTCTAACCAATCTACTAGAAGGAAAGGTCTTAGGAAAGAAGGGACGAGGTCGACCTAGGAAGCAATTCCTTCAAGCATTGATACAAAACGTAGGATGTGGTTCCTATTGTGAGATGCAAAGACAAACTGAAGACAGAAGACAATGGTTGAATCGACAAGGCATTGCCTTTAGGCATTGATTGATTGCATGCCTATAATAATGGGTCAATTTAGTTATAGTGCTGTCTTTCAAGTTGCCCTGTTTACGCCCGCCCAGTGTCACACCCTTCGCCCTCCATTCCTTGACAGTGTTACGAAGAGCTGTACCAAGTCGCTTAGAAATATGGTTTATGTATTATTCTTTCTCAATCCTTTGTTCTGGACCGTACACCTCAATCTCATTCAAGCGGGCGTAGGTCTTGGCATCCCCATCTGACAACACCGATGTGTACCGAAAACCATTGTCAATGGATCTCTTCCACAGGATCTCTCCAATGTCTTTTTCCATTGCATTGGAGGACCCATCATAATTTTTCTGGCATTCACCTGATCACTTATGACCCTCCCACCAAATATTATATTCTGCACTATTTTTTCCCATGTCCCTTTCTGCAATAACACACTGATGGCAATACTTTGACAGAACATGGTAGTCTAACACAACTCCAGTCAGAATGTTAATTACGAATCCTGCGCCATAATTTGATGTATGGCCCCGTTTCTGCCTTGTTGCATCATTTGGAACCCCTCCCCATGAACCCCTTAAGTTGGGTATATGAAAAAAACTTTCGAACACCTATTTACTTATTTTTAAGCAGTTTTTCCCCCTGAGTTTGATGAGTGAGTCTGTCAGTCAGTCAGTAAGGACACTTTCTTTCCTGTTTTTTCCCCCCAGAATTTCACCTCTTCCCATGGGCCCCTTAAATTGGATTTATGAAAAAACGGTCAAACACCTATTTACTTATTTTTTAAGCTGATTTTTTTTCGCTGAGTTTCAAACTCCTCGCCTATGTCGTTCAAGAGATACACGCTCCATTAAGAATCCTTCAACCCCCACTTTTCACCCCTTTCACCTCATAATATACACTACATCGAAAAACTCTCAGACATATGTCTTCTTATTTTAATGCTGAGTTTATATGCGGACTATCACATCCCTCAATGAAACCAAGCCGGAGACATGGGGCTAGTCTTATGAGCAATGTGTACTACTTGTGCAGCCATAGAAAGTACTTTTCTTCTCATTAATTTTTCCTCATCTATGAGAATTCTAAGGTGTTTTGCAAAAGGCCTTCGACCTAAAGTGTTCATACCCATACTTATAGAAAATGTCTCCAGCCCACGCTGACCTTTACCTAAACTACTAAATGTCTCAACCATAGCATTGCTCACATGGAAACCAGGTCTTTGAGAATTATCATCTCTGATTCTTGGTGAACTGTAGGTGTTAGCAGAAACATAACCGCATGTTCGGCATAGATCACAGACCCAACACTTTGTTCTGCACTGGCAGAAACAGAAAATACATTTATTTTCCTCTCAGATGTAGACATATCTGCATCAAGTGAGCTACTAGAAACGTCATTCACTTCTTCAATAGACCTAACTGAACTGATTTCTTGTTCTGGTTTCTGACTCTTTCTTTTAGCTATAGCTAATTTGGCAGCCTTACTTTTCTTTGAGGGACGTTTTTTCACTTGTCTATAGCTACACCTAGGACCCTTTTGAATATCCATGGATTCTCACTAATAATAATCACTATTGCATTAGGCCTAGGCCTAACCTAAGAACTATAATTACTACTTATCTAAACACTAAAACGACGCACTAAGAGCTCTACGCTATAAATTATACGACTTCAAAGGAAATAAGACGAAACACATCACTGAATAATCACTAGTTTGGATATGTCATTCGAATACTGAAACCACATGTTACTTCTGCATTACAATAACATAAACAAACAGGGATGCCATGCCTGTACTACTACAGTCAACACAAATACGAAATTCAGAATGTAAATAATACAAATCTATTATGTAAAACAAAGTGTCCTGACTGACTGACTGACTGACTGACTCATCAACGCCCAACCAAAACTATTGAAGTTAGAAACACGACATTTTGGAGATATGTTCGTTGTAAGTCGAAAACGACCACTAAGGAAGGATTTTTGGATATTCAGGTTCTAAAGGGGGGTTAAGGGGGTACACCTGCATTTCATTGAATAACAATATCTCCGGATTGGTTTCATTGAGGGATGTGATACTCGGCATATAAACTCAGCATTAAAAATAAGAAGACATATGTCTGAGGGTTTTTCGATGTGGTGTATATTATGAGGTGAAAGGGGTGAAAAGTGGGGGGTTGAGGGATTCCTAACGGAGCGTGTATCTCTTGAAAGACATAGGCAAGGAGTTTGAAACTCAGCGGAAAAAATCAGCTTAAAAAATAAGTAAATAGGTGATCGAACGTTTTTTCATAAATTCAATTTAAGGGGCCCAGGGGGAGGGATGTTATTCTGGAAGAAAAACGTCCACTAAGGAAGGATTTTTGGATATTCACTCTCATCGACCAACCAAAACTATTAAAGTTAGAAGAATGACATTTTGGAGATATGTTTGTTGTTTGTCGAAAACGCCTACTAAGGAGGGATTTTTGGATATTCAGGTTCTAAAGGGGTGTTAACGGGGTTAAACCTGCATTTCCTTGAATAACAATATGACACGACGATGACGCGAGCGAAGCCGCGGGTGCGTTGTTTAGCAAACTTCCGGGATGGTTATAGGCATAGTTAATCCAACTTTCAATGGGTAGCATGCCAGTAGTTTAAACAAATAAGTGTTGACGATGCATTCATACACAATTCATCCGATTGCGACCAAATTTTAGTGGGTTGTTGTGCACACTCCCGGGAAATTTATAGGCATAATAAATCCAATTTACAGTAGATAGAGCGCGAGTAGCTTCAATAAAATTGCGTGCGATTCGTTTCAACAAAAACCCACAGGCGTTCATATACCATTCATTCCATTGCGATGAAACTTGGGTGATAGGTTGGGTACACACCAAGCAAGGATTCTGGCTTAGTAAATCCATGTTACAATAGGTAGTGCACGAGTAGATTCAACAAATGAGCGACTACGCACGAAGCGTTTCAACCAAGTCCCATATGCGTTCATATGCTATTCGTCCGATAGCGATGAAACTTGGGTGAGATGTTTTGTACACTTCAGGTAAGGTTTCTGCCGTAGTAAATCCACTTTTCCATAGGTTTCGCACAAGTAGAGTAGATTAAACAAATGAGCGACGATGCGCGAAGTGTTTTAACGAAGTCCCATATGCGTTCATATACCATTCGTCCGATAGCGATGAAACTTGGGTGAGTTATTGTGTACACTCCAGGGAAGGTTTCAGGCTTAGTAAATCCATTTTACAATAGGTAGCGCACGAGTAGATTCAGTAAATGGAAGAAGACGCGCGAAGCGTATCAACAAAGTCTCGTATGCGTTCATATATTATTCGTCCGATAGAGATGAAACTTGGGTGAGATATTGTGCACATTTCAGGTAACGTTTCTGGCTTAGTATATCCACTTTTCAATAGTTATCGCATTAGTAGATTAAACAAATGAGCGACGACGCGCGAAGTGTATCAAAAAAGTCCCATTTGCGTGCATATACCATTCGCCCAATAGCGATGAAACTCGGGTGAGTTATTGTGTACACTCCAGGGAAAGTTTCAGGCTTAGTAAATCCATTTTACAATAGGTAGCGCACGAGAAGATTCAACAAATGAGCGAAGACGCGCGAAGCGTTTCAACAAAGTCCCGTATGCGTTCATATATTATTCGTCCGATAGCGATGAAACTTGGGTGAGATGTTGTGTACACTTCAGGTAAGGTTTCTGGCTTAGTGAATCCACTTTTCAATAGTTATCACACAAGTAGATTAAACAAATGAGCGACGACGCGCGAAGTGTATAAACGAAGTCCCATATCCGTCTATATACCATTCGTCCGATAGCGATATGGCTTGGGTGAGTTATACGCTGCCGAAGTCAACGTCACTTCCGCTTCGTTGCTAAGCAACTGGAGCAATACAACATGGCTCCCTTGTAGCTTGCTTCAGTCTTTGAGCCGTCATTATTTCTTATTTGTATCGTATACAACTGTACATGCATGGATGTCCAGAGGCAAGAAAGCATAGAAAAGTATATTTTCCACAGTAATTTAACATAGTTGTCCAGTAAAGTTGTAAAATATTGCGTACGAGTTGCACATTAAGTCTTAGAACATAAGTCGTAGAGATGTGGCCTACAATATTTACCTTAAATTAAGTGAAAACATGAAATTTAACATTTCTGGATAATGTGAATCACGTCCCGTATGAATGACCAATACTACGGGAAATAAAGTACCGTAGGCCCTACCAGTAAGCCTAAGTGACGAATAAAATGAACTTAAGGTCTATCAATGCATAAGGGAACAGTTTAAAATAATTGGATGAGAGTTTAGGCCAAATCTCATCAACAGCTATAGAAGAAACAAAGACTGCATTTCAATACAATTTGTGTGTTTACCACAACGCCGCGTTTGTTTGAAAACGAATCAAATTAACAAAGCCTAACCTGTGTGCTCACTAACAGGTTGGAGAAATCTACAATTAAGGCCTATCGTCCTACCTCATTCTAAATAATGGGACACTTTTCCTATCGTAGCTCTAAATATAGGGCCTAAGGCCACTAAAACTGACAGGAAAATATCCGAGGCTCTCACCCATTAAGTACACCAAGCTGATGACCACATTATCACACTGATTATTGTTACACATTAGCTGATGTGCCACAAAAGAGCTAAATAGAATTAGCTGGTAGGCCTATATAGAGATTTAGTACAAAAAATAGCTACCCTGCATCTTCACGAGCAATCCTAGCAAACATTCACACAATATGTCATGGACAGTCAAAGTGGTACAACTAGCCTACTTGGTATGAAGTGGTCCAAAGATTTGATGTAGGGAAATGGTAGTCCCGGTACCATAACGATGATCCATGTGCTACGGTACTTGATGGCTCACACAGTTTCCAGTTACCAAATTGAATAGGACTTTTAGTAGCAACTTCAAACCTTTCCACAGACCACATATTATGCTCAGTTTGCAGCATAAAACTGGCTCTTTCAACAGTAAGCGGCTGTATTCTGGCGTTAGATTTTACCCTCTCCACCTTATTATACATTAGTAAAATGCATCACATAAAATAATTGATGTATACATGTATGGTACACTCAAGTTAGTACAGCTTGATCAGTGATTGGCCATTTGGAGGGGAGGAGGGGGAATATTTTTCCACCCTTCCACAAAGATTAATCTCCAAGGCTGGAAATTGGTCTGCATAACTATGTTCCAATCCAAACAATGGGAATGAGGGCGTTGGTTCTCATGGTACTGTATAGTGGGAAAAAATAAATAAGTTATTAGCACATGCAGTAAGGAAATAAAAGATATTGGACAATGATATAGAAATTTACACCATTCTTGGTGTTTTTTTTAGCGTATGGCTTTTAGTGCCGGGAGTGTCCGAGGACATGTTCGGCTCGCCAGTTTTGTAGCTGCTTCGAGACGGACACCCAATGGGTGAGCTACAAGTACCGTTGGGGAGGAATGTTGGATGGGAGGGACGAGGAGTTGGAAGGTAGTGGCTGTGGCCTATAGTTAGGGACCAACCCAGGCATTTGCCTGGAAGGAAGATGGGAAACCACAGAAGACCATCTTCAAGGTTGCCGGCGGGGGGATTCGAACCTCCTCACCTCCCGGATGTGAGCGACTGCCAACAGTCATGCCGCAACGACCTCGGCTAACTCACCCGGTATTCTTGGTGTAAAATATGTTCATTACTTACCACAAGCCTCCAATTTAACTAGGTAGCTAACTAACTGTAAAAGTACCACTACAGTGTGATGACAGACTTACTAATGCAGAGGTAGCCATACATACTTTTGGTTTGAGTTAAGAAATTAATTTCATGAGGTAGGCCTATACTAACAAAAACATTATCTAGAAAATATTTATGTTACCCATCCCTTCATGATTCAAATTCATTACTTGACCAACAGAACTAAATAAAATCAGCCTACATTCCTGTTAGGGGCTAATGGCCTCAATAACCACCAACACCACCTACCTGCCATTTGGAACCGGATTATATAATTCACCACAACCTGTGATAAAATAACCTATTACAACTACAATAAACTCAGTTGCTCAGTAACAAAAAAGGCCTATTGTGGGGGGAGAAAAACACATCCACACTTCTGCAGGAGCATGTAAGTTGAATCACAGGGGAGTAGCCTACTTCCCAATAATATACCAGTACTTCCTGATATCTATTAAAGATGTTTGGTATAAACATTGCAGTTGAGTATTAAGGCTCGATATTTTGAATAGCATTGTAGTTTTATTATAACTCATAATAACTTAAATGTACAATACTGTAGCCTAATTTTACTGTCCAGATAAGTAACGCACAAGAAACTTAGTACACACCTAGGTTATTATATTTTCACTTTTATTGATAACTTTATAGCACCACTGACTTTTTCACAAATACTTCATGCTGAAACGATTAAAACATTTTCTAACAATCTTGACATAATGCCATGGTAGCCTGGTTCGCCACTATCCTCATCACCTCATTTCTTGACACCACTGACTTTTTCACCTAAACGGCCCTGACAATCACAACAAGACTTGCCACTCCATCACTTCAGAAATAAGCAGTATTCATTGGCTTGACTGTAACTTTGTTGCAGGGTGTAGGCCTTCATATTAATTGTTTTCTGAAAGTGTAAAAAATAAAATATTTAGGCAGAAATTTTCAGTCTGGGATAGGCCTAGTTGTTATTTGGAAACACAATTCACTGCTTAAATAAATTAAGTGAAAAATCACCACTCAGAGAAGTTGTAGGATAAAAGTTAATGGTGTTAGTGAATCAGCTGTAAGGTTATGTAGGTTGTCGTTTATAATACTTATAGTACAAACCATATTTAATTACAATTACATTCCCCACATGAACCAAAAACCCCTTTATGTGACATATATGTCCTAAATATCTATCTATATTATATATCCTCTACCCACTAAATGATAAATATTTATAATTTGTACTACCCGCCATGCAATTCTTGCCCCAGGAATGAGGTCAACTTTATTCATACTATCTCGCAAAATACTCGTACTTTATCCATAAAATTGTACCTGTATTTTGTAGCTCCAACACTGTAGATGATATTCACGGGAGGCGTTTGCCTAATTTCACGCGTATTACACATTTTTATCCACAAAATTCAAGACGCTGCGCAGCGTTAATGTAGCTTCCTATGTATAAAAAACCTAGCAACCAGTTGTTTGGGTCCAATGTGGCTGCGCCCATGCGGTTGCTAGGCGCGTCACTTCGGCAGCGTATTGTGTACACTCCATGGAAAGTTTCAGGCTTAGTAAATCCATTTGGCAATAGGTAGCGCACGAGTAGATTCAACAAATGAGCGAAGACGCGCGAAGCGTTTCATCAAAGTCCCGTATGCGTTCAAATACCATTCGTCCGATAGCGACGAAACATGGGTGAGATGTTGTGTACATGCCTGGGAAGGTTTTTGACTTAGTAAATCCATTTTACAATAGGTAGCGTACGAGTATATTTAACAAATGTGTGACGGCGCTCGAATCGTTTCAACAAAGATCCGCATGCGTTCATATACCATTCATTTCACGATATTGTAATTTATGTGAACGAGAGTTCATCCCCGGAAAAGAGGAAGTTGCTGGCACAAGCTAGGAGCATCAGAAGAGAGAAAGGGTATGCTTTCTTGTGGGTAAGAAATGGACATATTAAAATACGCAAATCTGAAGGTTCTCGGGTCATCGTAATTCGAAATGATGATGACCTGAACACTCTCTAATGGTATCAACACCTAGATTATCCATTTATTATAAAAATGTAGGAGGAATGAATACAAAATTAGATTTATTCAATGAAAACCTGATCACCAAACAGTATGACTTAATTCTAATTACAGAAACTTGGTTATCTAGTGAAATCGCTGACAGTGAGGTCTGTTCTGGTATATACAGAGTGTACAGGGCTGAGAGGCCTGCCAGAGCAGGGGGTGGGGTGGCTGTCTTGGTCAGGAGCGGATTAACGGTACTCAAGGTCGACAGAATGACTGGCACATTGGAATGTCTATTAGTGAAACTGGTCATTAGGGGAAATATTTGGTACGTCTGTAATATTTACATTCCACCAGCTTCAAAAGTAGAAACATACAGGGAACTATACCGGTGGTTGGAATCCAGAACAGAAATATATGATCAAAATTTAATAATCTTCGGCGATTTCAACATCCCAACGATACAAAGTACACTAATTAAAGACGACAAAATTCAAACAAGAGAACTCGTAAATTTTATTAATTATCTTCAGCTAAAGTCTTATAATTCAGTACTAAACCGTAACGGGAGGACGCTGGACTTAGTTTTATCCAACAAAACCAACATAAATGTAACTGAAAACACTGATCCACTCTTACCGCTAGATCGCCACCACCCTGCCCTGGATGTGGAAATATCTCTAATAATATGTCGACACCAAGTACATATCCAGCCTAATGATACCTTTAACTTCCGGGAAGCCAATTTTGAGCAGCTGTACACTCGGTTGAGGAATGGCGCTTGGGGTCAAATATACGAGTGCACTGATGTAAATACTGCAGTAGACCTGTTTTATCAAATTTTTAACGCAGTACTTGGCGAAACCGTTCCTATATGTAAACGACAAACGGGCAGAAAATATCCTGTCTGGTTTTCTAAGGAAACAAAAAGTAAATTGAAGGAGAAGGAATACCATAGGAAGAGAAAAAATTACTCAGATCATCATAGACTACGTTTTGAAGAATTAAGATCAGAAATTAAAAAGGACATTCAATTATCTTATAAGAAATATATCCGTAACATTGAACAAAACATTAGGCGGGACTCAAATAAATTTTGGACGTTTATTAAAAACAAGAAAAAAAAATAGGAACACATGCGACACCTTTAAATATAATAATCAAGAATTGGACAGGGGTGATTCCATTGTTGAAGGTTTTGCGACATATTTCAAATCAGTTTATGACTCTCAGTCAGCCCAATACAAAGTCCCAGCCTGCAATTAGATTACTCCCAACACCCTTCACATAAAACTTGTCTCGAAGGAAGAGGTTGGAAATGCATTAAAAAATTAAAACCTAAGTCGTCGGCTGGTCCTGATAATATTCCACCGTATGTAGTTAAAGGATGTGCTGAAAGTCTCAGGGACCCGTTACACTTTATATTTAACTTAGCCATACAAACTTCTACGTTCCCTGACGCCTGGAAAATCACTCGCGTCTGCCCTATATTAAAATCGGGAGATCCAACACTAATTAATAACTACCGTCCTATATCTATTTTATCTGCAGTAGCCAAGGTATTTGAATTCATATTGCACGGAAGAATATCAGTATTTCTCAGACCGCTCATAACAGAAAACCAACATGGTTTCCTATCCAGGAAATCTACGGTGACGAATGCAACTAATTTTACTCAAATTATATCTAAAGAGTTAGATAAAGAGGACAAATAGATGTCATATTTACAGATTTTGAGAAAGCGTTCGACACAATAAATCATGATATCCTTCTTAACAAATTGTGTATTTTGGGATTCTCCCACCCATTACTCAAATTATTCATCTCCTACCTCAGAGACAGGAAACAATTTGTTTTGTTCCAGAAAATTGTCTCAAAGGAATACATAGTTCATTCCGGAATACCCCAAAACTCGAACCTTGGACCTCTTATTTTTCTAGCAATGATAAACGATTTGCCACGTTGTATAGTACACTCAAATAGTCTTTTATATGCAGATGGCTTCAAAATTTTTAAATCAATTTCTTCCGCTAATGACTGCACTCTACTACAAATTGACCTAAATAATATACACAAATGGAGTGTAGAAAACAAATTATACTTAAATGTACCGAAGTGTGTTGTAATGACCTTTACACGTAAGAAGAACCCAATCACATTTGTTTATGGAATTGGACCTCAGTCGTTGCAAACAGTAAGCGAGAAGAAAGATCTAGGAATCTTGTTTGACCGAGAGCTTGCTTTCACTTGTCATGTGCAAAAGACATTCGGGGATGCTTACCGCATGTTAGGGTTTATAATAAGAAACACTAAGCCATTCATTAGGACCAGTACCTGCATAAACCTTTATATTGCCATGGTGAGATCCAAGCTCGAGTACGCCAGCCAAGTATGGAGTACCTGGCAGAAAACATGCATTAAATCCATTGAGAAAGTTCAAAAGAAATTCTTCAGATATTTACACCCCAAAATAACGGGCAATTACCCACACATGGTACCCTACGGTGAACTTTTGTTGAATTTCGGCAAGACTAGTTTGGAGTCTCGAAGGCAAGTGAATGATATGAAATTCCTTTATAAAGTTATTAACGGTCAAATTGATAACTCATTTTTCCTATCGCTCCTAAATTTCAACATCCCTCGCTTTACTACAAGATCAACTATAACATTCAAAAATGATATAACCAATACTACTTCACATAATAATTCACCTGTATGGAGGCTTTGCAGTATTTACAACGATGCGGTTCGTGTAAACTGGAAACTAGATTTCTGTCTCTCAATTAGACCGTTCTTGGAAATTATGACCCAGTCACTCTAATTCATACTTGAAATAAAATTATCACACAAAACAGAATCAACAATGTATATATGTGGATAGGCCTGTACCCTAGTTATCAATGTTACCTTTTAGTTTACGATGTAATAATTTCAAAACCTGCTTTTTATATATTTGACATTATGTAAAATTTAGATTTAGTTTTTATATTACCTTTAGATTAAGCTTTTTACTACCATGCATTTCAATCTGTGTTACCTTCCTAGTTTTAATGATTACATTTAGATATTAATACTTAATGTAGAAATATCAGAAAGTGTATTCTACTGTGTAGGTGCATTGTTATTGGGGCGCACACTGAGCCATGTTGTGTACCGTCAATAAATAAATAACTAATTAAATAAATAAATAATTTTCATTGCGATGAAACTTTGTTTTTGAGCACGCTCCCATGAATATTTCTCAGATAGTAAATCAATTATATAATAGTTTAGAGGTGGTTAATGTAAGAAGAAAAAATATTGGGAATTCAAAAGCAGTTCAACAAACAAAGTCACATCGCCAACACCTTCTTTGATTGGCATTGCGACGCATGCCGGGTACAGCTAGTATATATATAATATTAACCATCAAAGTATAGATGTGTGAAAAAAAAATGGAATGCAATTTACAAGAGAGAAATCGTTCTCTAAATTAGATAAAGTTGAACTATTACATGACATAACCTAGTTATATGGACTATGTAGTAAACAAACGACTGTCAGCATGCACAGGTGTGCTTCTACGACACATACGCCGCGGAATACTTGAATAATCGACAAAAAAAAAACCATATATAAAACCATCATTATGCTATTACAGGAAAAGTGGGCGTGGTGGTGGGCTATTAAATGCCATGCGCGCTCATATTAAATGGCCTCTACAAGCTTAAAAATAGCCGGAATTACTAAACTGAGATGATTTTCTGAAAGAGGAAGAATTGGGTTATATTTATATGAATAAAACAAAAATAACGAGTTCTTGCTTGAAAATCCGAAAAAATCAGTCATACCTCTCCTTGAGAGTGAGATTGATACTGCACTCAAATGAACACTGTAAGACATTGTGAGTGGGGCGTGATCCCAAGGTCATGAAGGGACCAGGAACATGTTTTATTACCCAGCATTCTGAGCGAGACAGACGTTTATTGATTAATTCTTACGACAATCTGTTACGTCATAGATATTTGAGTAATGTAGTAGCCATGTTTGGGAAGCGCTACTGAACTAGAGAGCACAGCTGATTGCCTTAACTTATGGTAGGATTGCCGCACATCTAGTGCGAGGTTAGCTCACTTTTAAGAGCAACTGTGTTACGCGAATGACTGCGTTCATTCAGCATATGAGTAAAAGATTTATTCCATGATGTAATTGACCCCGTTATATTGTATCAGGATAGCAACTCATGTATATGTTGTGTCATAGAATACACTTGCTAGGGAGTATGAAGTCCCATTGCTATTTATGCCGGAGATACTGATCTTGTGAGCCAGATCGTCCGAGGAATGATATGCGTGCCATTGTGTAAGTCACGCCTGTGTTATTGGTTGAGCCAATTGGTAGCTCGCAGTATTGTTGTGAATATTAGAGTCACGTTTCTTCGAGGTAAACTCTGTGGATATTTATGGTATTTGCTATGCAGCCTGTGTCTGGTGTCTACAATTGAAACGTTATTAGGGAAATTAAACCTACATTATAAAACTGAACTAAATCATATCTATAATTGATCTAATCTTACGTGCTTGAATATGGAATAACTGAGCATCTTAATCTTTCACCTATTGTCTTGTGAGCTGCTTTGACACCATGTGCTGTTCATTTCCAAGTGGAAGTGATTTTAACTGAGCTGACACTTTTTGACTGACAAGAATCGCTGGAGCCAAGAGTTCGTAACTGATGGTCCGCATGATTCTATGTGATGTTAGACGTAATCTTTCTTACGTATTCGCCAACCTATCTTACATTCTTGAGATGACGACCGGGGGCGAAGAGCTTCCCCAATCAGCGTAAGCAGGCTTATATAAAATAACATGTGTGTGTGTTAATTTTCTTCAATTATCAGTGTACTAGCAGAAGTACCCGTTCTTCCAACGGTGATCGGTGTTAAAACCAGACATTATCAATTGAGCTACTGTTGCTATGATTAGCGGTTTGTCATTACTTCATAAGTTTATCAGAACGAAGTTATTTTTCTGGGAATATCACACACACTGTTAATTTAAGGTCCTTAAAATGTGGTTTTCGGAGACCTTTAATAGACTCCCGAATTTTGTGTCTCACATTGAGAAGCGCAACTTCTGCCTTGGTCGTCCTTCTAGGATAATTTTTATATTTCGCCAATTTTTGCATGTATTTTGAGAAGTATTTCCCTATATCCACCCTTCTACTGTATGAAACGTACGGTGAAGAGTTTTATAATTGATTGGTGTATTGACCCTCATGGTTGCCATACCTAATTTTACGATGCACCAAGCATCCGAACACGAGTTATAGGTGTACATAAAGATATACAGAAAGACAGACAGACAATTCTATTATCTACAACATATCACCCAGATATCCAAATAAGAGTATATCTACCACACAGTATCAAACAAAATCATCTTTACGATGAACCCGTAAGTCACAAAAAAAAGAGAGATTACTTAAAATCTGCTCTCAAACTAAATTCACCTAACGTGTACTTCCTGACGTGAAATAGAATTGAAAGCCTTGTATACGAAACGCAATACACGTCACTTTTCTTATAATTTAAGATTCATGCCAATTATTAATCTATATGGATCTATATAGAATAATGATGAAATTAAGTTGGTAATATCGAAATTTCTAATTAGTTCAAAATACTGTATACCTGGCATAATGTCGCCTAATAGAGCACTAAAGTTGGCAGCGTTGGTGACTGAATATATTCTTAGTTCCATCTTTTAGGGTACAGAATACAATATTTGGTTGAAGTCCAATGGATAGCATGGACGTTACATGCAGTTAAACATTGGATCTAACAGCGAGCGTAAAATCATGTTGGCAACCATGTCATGCATGTATTGGGTCAGAAATAATCTGAAATAATATGATCTATTGTTGTGCCAATTTTCAATGAAATCCATTAGTTAGGTAGTATAGAAGTTACATGCATTTTAAAATTGGACCTATCAGCAGGCTTAGAATCATGTTGGCAGCACTGAGTATATTAGTTACTCCAAATTAATCTAGAATGCCAGGTACTATACGTGTGCCAAGTTTAGAGCTATTGGCTTGCATACTTTCTGATACATTGATATTAGGGTAACAAATAGAGACATCATTTATTAACAATTGGCAGCCCTGGTTGCTCTTAAGAATACGCATAGTCATATCGATTATAGTACACATACCACATACGAAATTTGGTTGAAATCCAAATGATATTGTAGTATAAAAGTTACATTTATTAAAAGTTGGACCTCTCAGCAGGCTTAGAATCATGTTGGTAGAACTGACGTATATAAGTTACTCCAAATTAACATAGAATGTCAGGTACTATACGTGTGCATAGTTTAAAGCTGTCGGCTTGCATACTTTCTGATATATGTGTATTTGGATTTTAAAAAATGAGAGCATTTATTAACAGTTGGCAGCCCTGTAGGCTCTTAACAATACGCTCAGTCATATCTGTTTCCTACAATTAGCACATACGAAATTTGGATGAACTCCAATTGATTGTGTAGAAGTTATATGCATTTAAAAATTGGACCTATCAGAAGGCTTATAATCATTTTGGCAACACTGCCATGTACGGCCTCATGGAAATTAAACTGCGATATTAGTATCTATACGTGTGCCAATTATGAAATAGCTCCCATTCATACCTTCCAAGATAACCAAAATGGAGCTCAAATTTCAATTGCGATTTTTCATTAGTTGTTAGCACTGACATCATTTTGAAATACGGCATTGAGATATTCAGGTACAGATCTTTACTCCTAGCAAATTTTGTTTCGATTGCTGCAGCCGTTTAGGAGTTGATAGGGGGACACACACACACAGCTTGACAGACAGACAGACAGACAGGCGGACAGAAGACAGACAGAAGTACAGACAGACAAACACACATTTGCCCGGATCGATCTCATAAGTCTACTTGTTCCTCATTGTTTTCAAAATGTGAAAAATAGGCTAAAAACTGACCCTCCTCGTTGTGTTAGGTCCCCATTTACAGGAAGACCTCTTTCATAAATTATGAAGGCATGAAAATTCAGGTTCTTTAGCCTCAAATGGCCCAAATTCCTAAAAGCCCCAAAAAATGCTGATTCAATTCAGGAATTTTTGAAAATATTATTGCTGTTTGGAGATATAATAGACCGTCTGTACTATATGTCGCACGTGAAAATTGCATGAAAATATTCTACGTTACCCCTTGACCCCCTTAATTGCATTGATGAATTATACAGTCTACGTTGGTTCCGTGATAACAATATAGCCATTTGCAAACCTTCACAGAAATGTAATAAATGGAGTGAAATTGCTTCTTACAGAAAGAGAAGGAAAGTTGGATGCCACCCCTTGAGGTAATGTTGTCATGGTTACCGATTTGCATTCCTTCATTAGTTTGTTAAATTAAATTAAATTAGTTTTCTGGGAATATTTCAGAAACTGTTGGTATTAGAGCCGTATAATGTAGTTTTCGAGGACCCTTTAGGGCCCCCGACTCTTGTTTCTGGCACCGAGGGGCATTGTCTCGTCGTTGTACGCCATAATATTATACTAATAATAATAATATAATATAGGGATAGAAATATAATAGACCTGCCGTACCACACCCGCAGGTGTAAATCGCGTGAAAGAATTCTAGCCGTTTGCAAACTTTTACACTAATGTAATTAATGGAATTGCATTGCGTCATACAGCAATAGTTGCCATGGTTACCGGATTGCATTCAGTATTAGTTTATTAAATGAAATTACTTTTCTGGGAATATCTCAAAAACGGAGGTTTTTAAGTCCTTGAAATGTTTTGTCTCTCACGTTGAGGGACTGAAAATGAGCTTTGTCTCGTCTTTCTACGCCTATTTCAGCTTGTATTTTAAGGGGATAAGCCCCCTTTTATGAGAGGTACGGGGAAGAGTTACATCAATAATTAGTGTTGTGCCTCTGATGGATATCTGTACCAAATTTTACGTTGATACACCCAGCCGTTCTCGAGTTATAAGGATACAGAATTTGTCCACAGAAAAACAAAGAGACAGACAAAAAATATTTTCGCGCGCATCCATCATAAAACAGTCTGAAACGCGTAAATAACTCAAATTTCCGTAGAAATTAAAAAAACAGACACATTTTCATTTTTATATAAGTAGAGATATACTGCACCGCTAGGTGTTGACCGTGTTTTATTGCACAAATTTAAGTTTTACTCGCTAACCGTTGGAGATACACGAAATGTGATCAGGACCATTTGGATAGAAAATTAAATGTTAAAGCTCGTGTTTGACATCAAAAGTTTGCTGTTTCTTAGCGTTCTCTTTTTATTTGAAATGGAAATTTGACATTTGAAACCAAAGGGTGTAGTGACGTCACTAAAATAGTCGCCATTTCTTGATAGTGCAACATATCGAAATCAATGGTATCCTACATGCAAACCTTGTAAATCAGCTACATTCATGCAAAATTTCATTTAAATCGGACCAGTGATTCTTGCGTCGTTGAGTAACACACAGACAGTCAGAAAGACAGAGAGACACCATCTCATTTTTATATATTAGTATGATAGCCAGAATTGTTTCCTGTTAGTTATAAGAGTGTGTTGTATTTTGATGTATATTTTTTGGATAGACTGTGGTGGCTATCCTTAGATTTCATTTAATGCTTTGATTACTGACGCATCTCGTCGTAATATTTTATTCATGTGAGGAAATAGCTAGTTGATTAAATGTACATGTAAATGTGTACTTGGTACTGTCCCCGTTTACCTGGACAGTAGGCTGTCAGATATCCGCCCCCTCAATCGGATTGCCAATTATCAATCGCACCGGCACAGTTACATCAATGAAAATGGCACTGACAGATACTATCGAGATAAGAGCACAGAAGTTCACAGGAAATCATTGTGGAACACACCAAAATAGACGGGGGTTCATACTTACCGTTACTTACCTCTTAATTATCTCGGGGTTTGAGTTGACAACAGGATCACTAAAGTCTGTTCACACAATAACCTCCACCATGACATTTAAAAATGAACCAAGACGAAGACGAGAACTTTGAACTGTACAAAAGCTTTATTTCTAATAAAGGGTATGATTTTACTAACACAACAAAATCAACGTGGCTATCAGTAGCCCAAGTCAATCTGACTACGTCCTCCAGTAGGACTTGCAAAAAATTATCATACAACATGATATAAAACATATTAGCTCCCAAGAGCTCCAAATAACGTAATATTCATAACACTATTGGATTGGAAAAGGACGTCAGGGTGTGACATATATAAAGCATTTGGTTTCCTTTTAATAAACATGAGAATGGTATTTATAGTCGCAAGGCCAGAGTGTGTACGACCTCACTCTGATAACCAGATGTTGGCCCAGCTGCGAGCTACCCTCCAACCTGTTGCATAGTGGTCGAATGGACTCCCTTCTCACATGCTATGTTACGTAAGAATACAGCCTGCGCTCTCAAGCTTTTAAATGTCTACAAGACAACTCACATTATATTTACGCAAATCTTTCAAGTACTTTGCTCACATCCTATTGGATCATTATGTTAATTCCTTAAACTTGTTAACTTCAATCCAAATGTTTAATTAGCTCTTAAATGTTTATAACAAAATCACACAAGTTATTTATAACAATTAGAAATTGTTTATAATATTTGTCAAAGACAATAAAAATATTATAATCACGCCTTTAACATCACTCTCGTTCCACATTATTTTCAAAAATATTTACAGCAATTATTTACAATATTAACATTTTAAATTGTTTAAATTATTAATTTAATAAATACATTGACCACATGTTCATCCGGTTGATAATTTTCATAATCGTGTTTAATATAATCGACCAATGAAGGTTAGTTATACATGTTAATGTCACAATCTGGTTTAATAAAGGTTTTAATAATGATTTGTGACGGCAACCTTCATTCAAAATCTTATCTCAAATTCTTTCAAAACTCGTGTTAATTCTAACAGTAAATCACTTGATTAATTTTCAACGAACTATGACAATCTTACTCCAGCGGAAAATCCTTCGCTAACAAGATAATGCATAAACTGCATTAAAAATATGCCCAAAATCATCATATATTAATCTATATGGCATTAAACTTCCACATAACTTACAAAACTTCCACAAATAATTCTTTAACATTAATTCCTGTGGGAACTTCCTTCATATTCAAGGGCATTATACCTCAGCGACTTTCAACACGCGCTGCACTAGCGATTATACATTCATAGTTCCACTTAAAAATTCTAATAATCATTAATTGTTTCAAAACTGTTTTTCTATTTAACCTTCGTGGATTTTATTCATGAACCGAAATGAAGTCAAAACTTGCCAATCACAAACAAATTTAATAGTTAATACGCTTATATACGCCTGTCTGGTCTATCAAAATTTAAGATTAACATCTTAAAAGAAATATAGTATAAAAATACTATCTTCAAATAAAGTGCAACTAAAATGCAAAGTAGTCGAATAGAATCCAATTAGACTGGGGAATGCAAACATCGTTCTATAAATCTCTAATTGAGAAAAACTCCTAACAAAAGTTCTTGACTTTAATGCATTCAATAATTCATTATTACAGTTACTCTTTCACAAAAGTGTCTATAATGCAATGTTCATTCATAACTGACGATAAATGTCTGTGTTGCAATCAATTCAAATAACGACTAGTATTTCCAAGATCGTCGACAACGTAATAGATTTTAACGCTCTAAAATCATTTAAATGTTCTTCCTTCTTGATGATGACAGAAAATTGGTCAAAGTAATTAAACTGGGGTTGAATTACTTTAATAAAGTGACACGCTGTCTGAATTTAAATCTGCTATAAAAATCATTAACTTACAGTCAAATCGTGACTACAAAAATATTAATTACTGAAAAATCCAAATATCAGTCTCAACTGATTCAAAATCGTTAACTATGCCCATGACATAACAATGTCTTAATAAATCGTCGAAAAATGCAAAACTCATCAAGGTGTACTGAGAATAAGAATCTCAACAAGAAAATAGGGCAAAAACATGAGGATAAAAATATGGGAAAAATGGTTGCTCAAACATCATTAATAAACTCAAATACAATAAACGTTCACGACTACCTTATCTGCCGATTGACGTTCCAGAGGAAAATTCCCCAAAGAAGACTGCTGATGGATCCATTTCACCACGTTAAAGCTGAGCTCCATCCTCGAAATAGGAAATAGCACCCTCGGAGAATCGAACTGCTTCCTTCTCCGGAAATCGCTCTGCTCCTTGAAGACGAATAGACATCCTTCCGGCAATAATCTTCTTTGTGAGTCGGGACATCCCTGACCTCTCTTGAAAAATTCCCTGAAGCTCCAGTAGACAATCGTCATGAAGTTTTGTAGAAATTTCCGAAGAAATTATTCATATACAGAGTATGAAATTGTTTCTATGGCTGTTCGATGGTATTCAGCCTTTAATTACGAAACATGGGTGTAGATGGTATTCACCGCATGTTCGCTTGTGTGGAATAGCAATTAGCGAAGTTCCATGTCGCTATCTTACTCCGTTGAAATATGTCCCAATTGCAATAAGCCCTTTTAGCCTTCCATCTGCTCTTCGGTTGTAGTGTCAGAAGAACAAACTGCCGTATTCAATTGCTCCATTATACTGTATCGTTCTGTAACCAAGCAATCTGAAGTCTTTCTATTCCACTCGCAGCGTCAGCCGTTGCGTTGATTCTGGCTATACAAAAGTGCTTCTCTTGTGGTGAGATAATCACTTTTGTCAGTCGTATAAAACTGCTAATATCTTTCGAACTAATCGGTCGAAATTGTTCAGCTTTTCTCTATAACTGCATGTAGCACTGCACAATGCAATTAGCTTATCGGAGACCGCTAACTGTTCGAAGCTAAACTTGTAGAAGCTTTCTAAGGTCCGTTTCAACTTCACCTAGTTTGACTTGGAGCTCGTTAATATAGTGGCCTCGCCACGCGTTATAAAGACGATTCTTTTCACTGCTGTTCACTTCGACGTCTCACTATAATGAATGTATAAGAAAAGAACTTTCACAATTATACTTCGATGATCTGACAATGCAATCTGAGAATAATCGGAGAACGAAAAAGACTCCTCTCTTCTGCGTAAGCCCTTTTATTAACTTCACGAGGGGCGTTTCCATCCCTTCCAAAGCGTGATACTGCGTCATCGCTAAAAGTTCCAACTTCGTTAATACATGACGGATTTTCAAAATTCAAAAACTGAAAATAAATTTCACCAAAATTCCAAATCAATGCTTTTACTGCAAATGGATTTCCACAATTCTGCATTCCAAAAGTAATAAAAATACCATAGTTTCAGCAATCTCCGTCTTCCTTTAAACTATCGTTCATTGGTTCATGCCTCTCCTCCAATAGCATAGTTTCTTCCTCAGCAGAATTCCTCGTTTCCTGCGACTGCGTCGTACATCTTGGAACATTCTCGACTAAATACTGACGTCACTGAGAATCTCAGCTCAAGTAGCCTGCTGGCATAACATTTACGTCATCCGTGCTTACGTCATGACTACCCACGTCATAACTATGACAGCCATAACTCTCCTTATAATTTTCAAATATAGCCACCGTGGTCTCTACATAATTCAATTACGGGGGCATTCTCCTCTCACCACGTTTTAAAAACAGTTGCAAATTGTTTTTAAACTCAGTGTTACAAGTATCTCAACTCTCTTGAACACGAAATTGAATTATTACTGGCTTACTCTAGGATAGTATCTTTTTAAATTTCCAGCATTGAACTTGCCGTAAACGACATTATTCTCATCATCGTAGAGTTCGTAACAGTTGTTTCCATAAGCGTTCGTAATCCTAAACGGCCCCAGGAACACTAATCCAAATTTGGGGTATATTTTCTTGGTCATATCAGCCTTGACAGGTCTGCGTAATAATACAAGATTTCCAACTTGAAAGGGTGTACCAAAACGTTTTCCAGCTACTCTCTTCGATCGTTTCTCTGCTGCTTTCTGGAGTTGTTCCTTTGCCTTGTCAATCCTCTGCTGTCTTCCTATGTCGGGATCTCTCGGTATGTGGTTGAAAAGATTATCCCACGGCCTTTCTGGGTTTCTTCCTAGATGAAGTCGCATTGGCACTTCTCCTGTGCTCTCCTGCACTGTAGAGTTCAGACATTCCTCAATAAGGGGTACAAATCTCACCCAACCAGAATGATCATTTGGACAGAAAATTCGACAGAATTTCGAAAATTCAGCCATATATCTTTCTGAGGAATTCGATTCAGGGTAACGCACGCTTGAAAATAAGTGCTTAATGCCAAGCCTTTCCATATCCGCTGCAAATTCCACGGACGTAAACTGCGTTCCATGATCTGACAGTAGATATTCCGGTATACCAGCTTTAGGAAATACAGCATTTTCCAGTCTGCTTACTACGTTCCTCGTGTTAGCTTTCTGCATGGGACTCATTGTAACAAATTTTGAGAAAACATCCACGGTCACCAACAGGTATTGGTTACCCTGGTATCCCTTCGGACAGGGGCCAAATATATCCGTCGCCATAAGTTCGTTTGGCTTAGAAGGAATCATCGCCTTCGGTTTTCCCTTTAGTAAAGCAGAAGCATACTTTGCTCTTTGACATTTGTCACAGGATCTAATGACCTTGGCAATACTGGAACGCATGTTAGTCCATATAAATCTCTCTTTAAGTGTATTAAGAGTTTTATCTAAACCGGCATGTCCAGTTGCGTGATGAGCTACCCACACTAAATTGACAACAAGTTTAGGTGGCACGACTATTCGGAGTTTTGTATGCGCAGGGTCAGCATACTTGCATACAATGTCTCCACTCAAGACAAAGTGTCGTGAATTTCTCCGTGTAGCTTCATAGTCAACATCTGTATTGTCCATGTAACCCTTGAGGAACCTGTACATTTTCCTTATTGGAGCGTGTCTCTTCTGTGACACACCGATTCGGGCTAACCTCCTAACGGTTTCTTCATCTTCTTGCTCCAATTGTACATGGTGTATCTGCACATTTTTAATAGGGTTACGTGATAGAGCATCAGCCAGTAAGTTATCTTTCCCAGGCTGGTGGACGATAGTAGCGTTAAACTGTTGGGTGAACAAAGCCCAACGTGTCAATCTATCACTCGACATGTCAGTTTGCAACATAAACTGTAGTGCTTTATGGTCAGTAATAATGATGACCTTATGTCCCAGCAGGATTTTCTTCCAGGCTTGTAAAGCTGTCACAAAAGCTAACGCTTCAAGCTCTGTCGTGAAGTAGTTTTCCTCGTGCTTTTTCAACTTCCGACTAGTGAACGCAATGTAGTGCTTGTTGCCTGCCTCGTCTTTCTGGTATAAGACTGCACTAATGCCTATTCTTGATGCATCAGACTCAATATAGAACACCTTCTCAAAGTCTGGGTACTCCAGTTTCACATTATTTCTGAGCATCTCTTTTGCTTTCTCAAAAGCCTCGTCTGCAGCGGTACTCCATTTCCATCTGTTGTTCTTCTTGAGTAAGTCATACAGAGGAGCCATAATTTCCGAGTATCTTCGACAGTGGCTGCCAATAAATTGGCATGCACCTACAAATTCTCTGACTTGTTTCACCTTAGTTGGCTTTGGAAATCTCGTGATCGCATCTACTTTTTTCATGTTTGGATGATATCCATCTTTATCAATAGTATGCCCCAAGTAATTTATCTCTTTCTTCAAGAATTGACATTTTCCAAAGTTCACCTTATTATTGGCCTCCCTTAAATTCTCGAACAACTTTCTCAAGTGCACTAAATGTTCTGCAGCGCTGGGTGAAGATACGATTAAATCGTCAATGTAGCAGATTACATTTTCTTTCACTTCGTCAGTGAGCTTACTATCAAGTGCTCGAATAAGTGCTGGTCCACTGTTAACCATTCCAAAAGGCATTCTGGCAAAGACCCATGACGTCTGGTCAAATAGGAATCCAGTGTACTGCATACTATCCTCTTCTAGTTGAACTTGATAAAATGAAGACGTCAAGTCGAGAACGCTGAAACAAGCTCTTCCTTTGAATTTCCGAAGCAGATCTCTAATCTTGGGTGGTCTGTCATTTTCTGGAAGAATCTTCAAGTTGATGGTCCTGGCATCGAGACAAAGACGTATTTGACCATTACTTTTCTTCACTACTGTGATGGGGTTTATATAAGACGACGCCTGTTTTCTAATAATCCCGTCTACCTCCATTTTTCTGATTAACCCTCGTACTTCTTGATAGTATTTCTCAGGAATGGGGTATATTCTTTTCTGGTAAGGGGTTTCATCTGTCAGCCTTATCTTGTACTTATAATCCTTAATCAATCCAGGCTTTTCATCGAAAATATCTTGGAATTCCTTTATCAAATCCTCAAATTCCCCCTGAATTTCTTCAAATCCTTCAGTTTTTCTACTGGGTATTTCTTCTAAATTTTCCACTTCATTAATTATTGTATTCAAAATTTTCTTCCCTAAGGTCTATTTCCAGACTGTTTTTCACGTCCTGTTCTTCTATCTCTTCTGTGATTATGTACCCATCATTAAAGCTAATACTTCTGTTCTTCATGTCAATAATAGCTCCGACCTTCGATATAAAATCGATTCCAAGCACCATATCAAAATTGATCTTGCTCACCACAATGAAGATCTGTTCATAATTCCTTCCATTGATCTCAAAGTTCAATAACACTTGAATCTTGCATTTCACTGCCTTATCTTGGAATATCCCTCTCACTTTGACGGTAGAAACAGGTAGAACTGTCATGTTCTCTCCTCTTAGCAGACTTTGATAACATTCCTCTGAAATGATGGAGATAATAGCACCAGTATCCATCAGGGCTTTGTACTGCTGTCCATCTATCCGTACAGCAATAATAGGTAAGGCACATGGTCTTTCCTCTTTAACAATGCCCCTCTCTTCTAGTAAATCTTCATCGGTAACTTCGTATATCTCATTAATCGTAATCTGGTGTGGTGTGGCAATGTATTTACAGGTTCTCACTGACGTTGAGAAATCGGCGTTTTTTTTTTGTGTTACCGACCTCAAAATTCTGCTGGCTTGTAGAAGGCCCAGGATCGATTACAACATCCTGCCTTTTCTTTTGATTGTCAGCTTCTTTATCCCTTAATTCTTTTAAGTATTGCTGGCTTTCCTTCTCTCTTTGCTGATACTGATCAGGTGTCATAACCTGACCTTGAGTATTCTGGTTTCTATTTTGGTTTTGGTTATTCCTATTATAGTTACGGTTATACCCATTATTGTTGTAATATCTGCCTCTTCCATTGTAGTTTCCTCGGTTGTAGTTCCAACCTCTTCTCTGTTGATACGGTCGGTAACCTTGTGATCTGTAATTTCTAAACTGATTATTCCTGTGAGGACCTACATTGTCATTTTTCTCCTCCTCTGGCTTGTCAGTTTGTTGGACTTGGTCCATGTATACCGTATTGATTTCTTTAAACTCCTGCCTTTGACTTTTCTGAACTACGTTAGGCATTGGACTTGTGTAGTCTAACCTTCTCAGTAATTCATCCATGCTGGATAAATCCCTGATGTTGGACGAAATTATAAGTCTCCTCACCTCAACTGGCAGCATACGAGAAATCGCATCTATTAGTTGCTCCGTGGACAATGGGGGTTGCAAAAATCTCAAGCGGGACAACTGACTCGTAAAGAAATCAGCGTACCTCGTTGGAAGAGTACCTGAGTATTTTCTTGAATACACCTCCGCTCTTAACGAATTCTGCGCTTCTATGGACCAAAATCGTTTGATTAATGCCTCTGCAAACTCGTCAAAGTTGCTGAATGTGTATCTAAATGCGCAAAAACCATTCAAGGGGTCCTCCAATCAGATATCTCTCTACTATCTTCATCTCTCTCTCTCTCTGGGAATGTGAGCTTCGATGAAATAATCTTTGAGATTCCTTACATACTCTATAGGTGTCAAACTATCAGCGTTACTGAATTTTTGTGGTTTGTCTTCGAAATTCCTAATGACCGTCACGTTCCACGGATATGAATCCGGATAGTTTTTCCCACTATCTCTATAATTCCACTCAGGTTCCATATTCCTCTCGTCATCCTCCTCTCTGAATCTGGATACACGTTCTTCAGGAGTCACGTCTCTTTCTTCTGGATCTAGGTTACGTCTTCTAGCATAATTTCTATTCAATTCGCAAGCTAAGCCTTCTGTATCCTTGTCGGTGATTTCTGTTAAGACTTTCTTGATTATCTCTTCTTTGTAGTTTTCCATTAAACTAGCCTCTCCTAACTTCAAATTTTTCAGTTTACTCGTCGTTCCATTTACATCCGAGACAACTTTATGCATCTGTTCCTCTAATGTAGATTTTAAAGTTTGCATATCCTGATCTAGTTGTGTTCTATCGTCAACTTGTTTTTCGGATAGCGAATTTATCCTGACGCTTAAATCTTTCCTAATCTGTACTACTTCATTGTTAATTTCTATCTGCGTACTGGCAAGTTTTCTTTCAATCCTTTCCTGAATTTGGGTTACATGTTCCCCACTTGACTTATTCCACTCGTCTTTCCATACCGCTACGTTTGCTGTTAACATTTCGGCTATGTCTACTTCGATATCCTCTTTTAATACTCTATTGTGGTCTAATACCTGGGTTCTCATGACCTCTACATCATACTTCAACTCTGCTAAAGACGTTGTTGTTCTAACTGATTCATCGACTAACCTAGTCGCTAATGCAGTTATATTACGCGTACAAAGAGTTTTTGAGTTTTCGATTTCTTCCCTGACTTTATTTACATCAGTTTGGACTTTCGTCATATCTACGAAAACTGTGTTGACCTCTACCTGAATCTTAGTTATGTCACTTTGCACCTCAGTTATATCCGCACGAACGTTATTAATGTCTACCTGAACATTGGATACATCAGTTCTAGCTTTTTGAATTTCTTTTTGGACTTCCTCGACCTTGTCTTGGACAGTCGCAACATCATTTTTGACAACAACTACTTCGGCTCTAGCACAAGAAATATCCCCTCGGACATTAGCTACATCTAGATTTAACATTGTAAGGTCTCTCTGTACCTTAGACACATAATTTTTAACATCAGACACATTTGTGCGGATGTCACTTACAGTATTCTCAATTCCTAGGGTATTAATCTGTAAACGCGACATATTATCCTCCAAATTAGCAGCACTAGTATGAAGAACCTTCAAACTTTCACCCATGCTAGCTGTCAAATTAGCAGACAAAGTACTAGCATTCTCCTCCATTCGACTAGTATTCCTAGCTTCCATCTCCTTCATACTACTATTCAAATTACTAGCATTCTCCTCCATTCTTGCATTCAAATTAGCAGACAAATTACTAACATTCTCCTTCATGCTTTCATTCAGCATCTGCTTCATACTATTGTTCATGCTAGCTTTCAAGTTAGCAGACATCTCCTCTAACATTTTCTTCAAACTTTCATCTGCCATTACAATATTATTCAAAAATGGATTGCTGTAGGGACATACATCAAAAGAGCAAAATAACAACATTTGAGCAACACTTTTCACCATATATAAATTTGATCAATTTTCTGTCTTAAATCTAACTTATAACTACCTTATACTTAACCTTCGAATATACTTCATGTTGAAACAAACTCAAGCACATGTACAAATTTCTCTGGCTCATTTTAAAATATCCTAACACAAATAATTTACATTTACAATCCAAATAATTTAATTTTATCTTTGATATGACTAAAATGTCATAAGCCGGTCAAATAAAATAAGATTCCAGATTATAGGCGATTTTTCTAAGTTTCCAGCCTATTTAACCTTTCTCAAGTTGTATAAGATCTGATCTTTTCTGAGTGTAATTTTCCTAACACAATACAACATTTAATTCCTATATAATCACACTCTTAAATTCTACAATTGGCCTAGACATCTAACAAAGAATCAACCTCTTTATTTGAGTCTAATCGAACCCTACGTTTTAGGTTTGCCACTCTTACTGGCGTTCAACCTGGTAATCCAGTTTTGTTGAATCGAACCCCAACGTTTTAGGTGCGCCAATCTTTCTGTTGACTCAGCCCCACGTTCTTGGGTCGCCAATCTTTCTGTCCCCGTTTACCTGGACAGTAGGCTGTCAGATATCCGCCCCCTCAATCGGATTGCCAATTATCAATCGCACCGGCACAGTTACATCAATGAAAATGGCACTGACAGATACTATCGAGATAAGAGCACAGAAGTTCACAGGAAATCATTGTGGAACACACCAAAATAGACGGGGGTTCATACTTACCGTTACTTACCTCTTAATTATCTCGGGGTTTGAGTTGACAACAGGATCACTAAAGTCTGTTCACACAATAACCTCCACCATGACATTTAAAAATGAACCAAGACGAAGACGAGAACTTTGAACTGTACAAAAGCTTTATTTCTAATAAAGGGTATGATTTTACTAACACAACAAAATCAACGTGGCTATCAGTAGCCCAAGTCAATCTGACTACGTCCTCCAGTAGGACTTGCAAAAAATTATCATACAACATGATATAAAACATATTAGCTCCCAAGAGCTCCAAATAACGTAATATTCATAACACTATTGGATTGGAAAAGGACGTCAGGGTGTGACATATATAAAGCATTTGGTTTCCTTTTAATAAACATGAGAATGGTATTTATAGTCGCAAGGCCAGAGTGTGTACGACCTCACTCTGATAACCAGATGTTGGCCCAGCTGCGAGCTACCCTCCAACCTGTTGCATAGTGGTCGAATGGACTCCCTTCTCACATGCTATGTTACGTAAGAATACAGCCTGCGCTCTCAAGCTTTTAAATGTCTACAAGACAACTCACATTATATTTACGCAAATCTTTCAAGTACTTTGCTCACATCCTATTGGATCATTATGTTAATTCCTTAAACTTGTTAACTTCAATCCAAATGTTTAATTAGCTCTTAAATGTTTATAACAAAATCACACAAGTTATTTATAACAATTAGAAATTGTTTATAATATTTGTCAAAGACAATAAAAATATTATAATCACGCCTTTAACATCACTCTCGTTCCACATTATTTTCAAAAATATTTACAGCAATTATTTACAATATTAACATTTTAAATTGTTTAAATTATTAATTTAATAAATACATTGACCACATGTTCATCCGGTTGATAATTTTCATAATCGTGTTTAATATAATCGACCAATGAAGGTTAGTTATACATGTTAATGTCACAATCTGGTTTAATAAAGGTTTTAATAATGATTTGTGACGGCAACCTTCATTCAAAATCTTATCTCAAATTCTTTCAAAACTCGTGTTAATTCTAACAGTAAATCACTTGATTAATTTTCAACGAACTATGACAATCTTACTCCAGCGGAAAATCCTTCGCTAACAAGATAATGCATAAACTGCATTAAAAATATGCCCAAAATCATCATATATTAATCTATATGGCATTAAACTTCCACATAACTTACAAAACTTCCACAAATAATTCTTTAACATTAATTCCTGTGGGAACTTCCTTCATATTCAAGGGCATTATACCTCAGCGACTTTCAACACGCGCTGCACTAGCGATTATACATTCATAGTTCCACTTAAAAATTCTAATAATCATTAATTGTTTCAAAACTGTTTTTCTATTTAACCTTCGTGGATTTTATTCATGAACCGAAATGAAGTCAAAACTTGCCAATCACAAACAAATTTAATAGTTAATACGCTTATATACGCCTGTCTGGTCTATCAAAATTTAAGATTAACATCTTAAAAGAAATATAGTATAAAAATACTATCTTCAAATAAAGTGCAACTAAAATGCAAAGTAGTCGAATAGAATCCAATTAGACTGGGGAATGCAAACATCGTTCTATAAATCTCTAATTGAGAAAAACTCCTAACAAAAGTTCTTGACTTTAATGCATTCAATAATTCATTATTACAGTTACTCTTTCACAAAAGTGTCTATAATGCAATGTTCATTCATAACTGACGATAAATGTCTGTGTTGCAATCAATTCAAATAACGACTAGTATTTCCAAGATCGTCGACAACGTAATAGATTTTAACGCTCTAAAATCATTTAAATGTTCTTCCTTCTTGATGATGACAGAAAATTGGTCAAAGTAATTAAACTGGGGTTGAATTACTTTAATAAAGTGACACGCTGTCTGAATTTAAATCTGCTATAAAAATCATTAACTTACAGTCAAATCGTGACTACAAAAATATTAATTACTGAAAAATCCAAATATCAGTCTCAACTGATTCAAAATCGTTAACTATGCCCATGACATAACAATGTCTTAATAAATCGTCGAAAAATGCAAAACTCATCAAGGTGGACTGAGAATAAGAATCTCAACAAGAAAATAGGGCAAAAACATGAGGATAAAAATATGGGAAAAATGGTTGCTCAAACATCATTAATAAACTCAAATACAATAAACGTTCACGACTACCTTATCTGCCGATTGACGTTCCAGAGGAAAATTCCCCAAAGAAGACTGCTGATGGATCCATTTCACCACGTTAAAGCTGAGCTCCATCCTCGAAATAGGAAATAGCACCCTCGGAGAATCGAACTGCTTCCTTCTCCGGAAATCGCTCTGCTCCTTGAAGACGAATAGACATCCTTCCGGCAATAATCTTCTTTGTGAGTCGGGACATCCCTGACCTCTCTTGAAAAATTCCCTGAAGTTCCAGTAGACAATCGTCATGAAGTTTTGTAGAAATTTCCGAAGAAATTATTCATATACAGAGTATGAAATTGTTTCTATGGCTGTTCGATGGTATTCAGCCTTTAATTACGAAACATGGGTGTAGATGGTATTCACCGCATGTTCGCTTGTGTGGAATAGCAATTAGCGAAGTTCCATGTCGCTATCTTACTCCGTTGAAATATGTCCCAATTGCAATAAGCCCTTTTAGCCTTCCATCTGCTCTTCGGTTGTAGTGTCAGAAGAACAAACTGCCGTATTCAATTGCTCCATTATACTGTATCGTTCTGTAACCAAGCAATCTGAAGTCTTTCTATTCCACTCGCAGCGTCAGCCGTTGCGTTGATTCTGGCTATACAAAAGTGCTTCTCTTGTGGTGAGATAATCACTTTTGTCAGTCGTATAAAACTGCTAATATCTTTCGAAGTAATCGGTCGAAATTGTTCAGCTTTTCTCTATAACTGCATGTAGCACTGCACAATGCAATTAGCTTATCGGAGACCGCTAACTGTTCGAAGCTAAACTTGTAGAAGCTTTCTAAGGTCCGTTTCAACTTCACCTAGTTTGACTTGGATCTCGTTAATATAGTGGCCTCGCCACGCGTTATAAAGACGATTCTTTTCACTGCTGTTCACTTCGACGTCTCACTATAATGAATGTATAAGAAAAGAACTTTCACAATTATACTTCGATGATCTGACAATGCAATCTGAGAATAATCGGAGAACGAAAAAGACTCCTCTCTTCTGCGCAAGCCCTTTTATTAACTTCACGAGGGGCGTTTCCATCCCTTCCAAAGCGTGATACTGCGTCATCGCTAAAAGTTCCAACTTCGTTAATACATGACGGATTTTCAAAATTCAAAAACTGAAAATAAATTTCACCAAAATTCCAAATCAATGCTTTTACTGCAAATGGATTTCCACAATTCTGCATTCCAAAAGTAATAAAAATACCATAGTTTCAGCAATCTCCGTCTTCCTTTAAACTATCGTTCATTGGTTCATGCCTCTCCTCCAATAGCATAGTTTCTTCCTCAGCAGAATTCCTCGTTTCCTGCGACTGCGTCGTACATCTTGGAACATTCTCGACTAAATACTGACGTCACTGAGAATCTCAGCTCAAGTAGCCTGCTGGCATAACATTTACGTCATCCGTGCTTACGTCATGACTACCCACGTCATAACTATGACAGCCATAACTCTCCTTATAATTTTCAAATATAGCCACCGTGGTCTCTACATAATTCAATTACGGGGGCAGTACCATCCTAAACTAGGGTTTGTTTTGCTATGATATTAAATGTAAATTCTACCGAGTCATTTGCTTGTAACGTTGTGCTACCGCGTAGAATTTCTTTCATGTGCCACGTGCCTAGACTTGTTGTTGCTTTATTTTTCATGTATTCAAGGACTTTCGCGAGGGTTAGCTTAACGTCAGTTAGGGTTTGTTCCTTCGTTTCTTTATTGTAATTAGCTTTGCGGATCAGCCGCTTTCTTAACCCTCTCAAGTAGGATAGGGGTTTGAATTATTGAATAATCTTTCATGAAATTATACTTAGGCCTGGATCTTTTTATTTGCTAGCTTTGTGTTTATTGGGAGTTTAACAAAAGAGCCCATCTTCTTTTTGTAGATTTCAACAAGGCATACGATAGTGTCAATAGAAAACAACTGTGGAAATACATGCAGCGTAATGGAATACCGAAAAAATTTATCAGTATGGCAAAACTGTGCACAGAAGGGTCCAAAACAAAATTAGAATCAATAATGAATATACCGAAGAATTTAATGTCAACACTGAAGTAAGACAGGGAGATGGACTCTCGCTTTTATTATTCAATTTTGCTTTAGAAGAAACATTGAAACGAGTAAACCAGCTCCACCCAAGCCTTTAAGTGGGAAACCAAATAAGCTTACTAGTTTATGCTGATGACATAACTCTCATGGCAGAAAACGAAAACTATCTAAAAATACTCACAGAACTCTTATTGAAGGAGCCAAGGAGGCTGGTCTGGTTGGTTGGTTGGTTGGTTCTTAAGTTTAGGGGCTGCAACAACGCGGTCATGTAGCCCCGTGTACTTTGGGTGTGTGTAGAATCTGTCTGATAACGGGTGTTAATTGTGATGGCTGTATTAGTGTGTGTATCTGTTTTTTTAATTTAAGTGCAGACTACAACTTAGAATTTTTCAAATAGTTCCTACTTTTGCCGCCAAACGCCACCGTCATCGACTATTAGGCTTAGTTCAGAACTCAGCTACTAGGCGCCTCCACAGTCGGCTCTTGGCAACGAACATAGAAACCTAAGAGCGTTGTTTACATTCTTAACCTATAGAATTTAGTTTCACACAGGTGTAATTAGTGGAAAGTTCTTTAACATGCCATAAATCTATGACATGGGACCGCCAGCTTTACTTCCCCTCCGAAGGAAGGCACACTGAGGGATTTTTAACGCTCTTAAAAAAATCCGACGGCTTCGGCTGGGTTTGAACCCGCTATCTTGGGCATAGAAGCTCAGCCTGCTACCGACTACGCCACCGAAGCCGCCGGGAGGCAGGTCTAATGATAAATGAACAAAAAAAATATTTAGTAGGAAGGAATTCAGCACAAGATCAAAACCCCTTAACAGTTGCTTCATACGCTTTTCACAGATGTACTGTGCCCTTTCGTAAAAGAAATATGCAAATCACTATCCAGCTGCTCAGTCTTATCTCTTTGGGGGCATAGAACGTCCTCCCACTGAGTGATTCACACATTATAGGATCAAGCTTAGGATAACACATCACAGAAATGAATTTCAAAATCCTACTAATACAACTATTTAATTCTCAAAATTTGGCGCTACAACACACAAATACAACTGAATCAACATCACACTTGTTCTAATGAACAAGGAACAATACACATTACTCAATAAAAATCTATAATTGAGGTTCCATTGAACCCTAAACAAAAATCTCAAAACTAGTTTCACTTCCATTTAGCAACATTAAAACTTTCTCGAAAACGAGCTCTAAAAGTCTCGGCTAATTTTATTACATAATTCTATGTTTAAGAAACATACTAAATATTCCAAATTTGAATATATTAAAATAAATTTGAGTTAATTACAATTCAATGGTATCAACAATTACCATTTATTTGGGTACCACATGACATTCGCAGCATATCATCCCTCTCTTCAACACTACCAAAACTGTATTTGTTTTCGGAAATCTCATGTACCACAAGCGTTAAAGACTACTGATTTATTCAATTCGAAATAGACTCCCAGCTATTCGATATCTTCAACAATTACTTGGGAACAATAACTTTTATCATGCAACAATGCGTAGGGATTTTCATTATTGTCTCAATTGACAATTTAATTATTCATAAAGTGCGGATCTATAATGTAACGGCAAGGATAAATGATCAATATAAAACACGGTACAGATTACCGTTCATTAAAAGGTTTAATACTTCAGAGTGCAGACATGGTCTGTCTCTGTCTTGGACCTACCCCAGCCGACCTCCATTAAGAAAACGTCGAGACACTACGGCTTAATTTATGACATAGGGGAGAAGCCAATGCTCCCTCCTCTTTAAATCAGGACTTCAAAACACCGCTTTCAAACAAGCGTGAACAGAACTTGGAAAGGCTACACGTCACATTAATATAACAACATTATTCTGAGGTTCCACTGACCTATTACTATAGCTCAGGTATGATTATAATTTCGGAGTATTAACACTGGAACGTAAGAATTCAAAACCAATCATAATTAAGGGGCTTCCGACGTGAGAGACATCTGGTTCGATTCTCTGGCCTGCCTCTAGGACACTTCCATTTTCGAGGGCTAGGGCTAATTCCATAGAGCGAGGGTATTTAACCACTCCTCCTAACAATAATAAAAGCAACTTGGGAAAAGGTATTCGCACACAATTCCATGCTTGACAATAATATATAGCACCCTTTTTAAAAGTTTGTCACAGCAAACACATACACAATCAGTTACTTCACCCAGCTGATCCCCGCAATTATAATTCCTGGCATTATCTTCACTGCAATTTTTAGCGTGACCATTTATTATTTAGCTCTCAAAGGCGACAATCAATACATTCGTGATGCCTTCCAAAGTTTAATATTTATTTCAACGTAATTCATTTATATCTTCGTCCATAATTAACAGATTTGCCTTTTACTGAGTCTCGACTTTCATTTCCAAGAACACAACTGGTTCTATTATTATTATTATTATTATTATTATTATTACTATTACTTTAGCACACAACGGCTCATATTTGAATTATTACTCAAAAATTCATTTATTCATTACATTATTCTCATTGTTTTTAGCACACAACGGCTTATACTTAAACTATTTCTTCAATAATTAGTTTTTTCACATCTTTTATGTTACATTTTCCTTTTTATATTATCCTGTTTGCCTTTTAAATAACATTATTCTTTTTATATTCACATATATTCCACTGAATACGATATCATTTGATTAACAATACATTTTAGCAATTTTTATATTAGATCCTGCACTTATTATTTGCACACAGTTTTTCATCCCTGATTTCAATACTGGAGAATACTTTCTCCGTGGTTACCTTTGCTACATGAGACTTCCCAATCAAAAACACATAATAAATTTGGGTGTTACTTACATGGTTTATCCGGCCCCAATGTCCGAATTCCAGTGGTACGACATTCGGCCCACATCAAATTTCTTATTTCATGATGATACACACACTTGCACTTATTAAATTTCCCTCTGGATTACACATTTTTATATTAATATGTGGGTTTACAAACATTTTCACTACACTAAAAAAAAAAGATTATAACTTTCACTTAATATTATATTTACGCATACAGAATTTCACTTTTTGGGTAACAAACACACGTGAATTCTTTCTTTACCAAATCTCAGGGGTGCAAGTACCGACAGTAGTGGCTACGCGGGATAAAGCTCCGCGTTAAGGTCAAGGGGCCAAGCTCTCCGCTGACTCGGTAGACGCGTGGGTTCGAGCCCCACCGTCGGCTGTCCTTGAAATGGTTTTCCGTGGTTTCCCCATTTTCAACACCAGGCAAATGCTGGGACAGTACCTTCTGACAGGCCACGGCCGCTTCCTTCCACATCCTTGCCCAGTTTCATTCATCTTCATCCTTTCCATCTCTCATCCCGACGCGCAGGTCGCCCACGGGCGTCGACTAGAAAGACCTGCACTCGGCCTCTCAGGAGGCTACACGAAAAAAAAAAAGGGGTGCAAGTTTCGACGATGCCTTCTATCTTCTACTCTGATATCGACAGTCTCGTACGAAATGAAACCTCCTTGGATAAAAGTTCCGTCCTAATTCTGGTGTTTAATTTATCGGCATTTACAATACTGCACGATAATGTAGTCTTCTCCGGTTCGCAATTGTCTATCTGGGAAAACGGTATATTTTCACACTTACCCCTGCAGTCGCTATGCTGCGCTTTTACAATTGTTTATATGATAATATGCGTCGGAACTGAATTCGGACGGCTATTGTCTTTTCTCTGTGGAGTACTTCTATGAAACTCCACGTGGCTATGGATATCTCTCTGTAGATTCCTACTTCTATCGCCACTGATTTACCCTAATCTCCTCAATCAGGAAAATTAGGTATTAGGTAATGTTTTTACCCGACCGTGGTTTTACTTAACGCACTGGGAAAAAGTTTTTAGAGTATCTACTCTTTGCTGATGTCTCGTATACTATCGAGATACTATGTTCTCACTTCGAATACTAGTGTCAGGGCTTCAACAACCCTCGCCGGCTAACGTATATTTTCACACACTGTTTATAGCTTGGCCTACCACCATCGACTATTATACTTTTCGAAGTTCTAAATTGTACTTTTCCTTTGAAAAGAACTTCAACGATTTAGAGCGCGGCGACACTGAAGAAAGCTGGACAGTACTTCGACTTAGAGTACTTCCGCGTCGTGATACAGGCTCGAGTCCTCCTGTGCTGACAAGCAGCACGACCAATACGAGGTCTGATGAGTTACTGCATGCGATGTGATGTAGCGTCACGCCCTCTGGACTGACTAAAACTGCATGTTGATGAAACAGCGTGACACCCCTCCTTAGGGATCAACTAGACTGAAATTACTGTTGGTACTTGTCGAACAGTATAACTTTCCCTGAAGCTCGTTGTATGCTGAATGATTGTTGATCCATCGTGCAGCGCCTCTGCACTCACGGAAACTAAATGATTGGCGAAACAGTACGACCCGACCCGCGGTCGCTCAAGACTGAATACTATTGGTTGATCCAGCACGGCCTCTCCCTTAGGTCCACTGTAGATTGAATGATCTTGCTCGAGCTCCTGGCCCTTATATCTGATTCTGGCAAAAATAAATAAATTTCTCTTCTTCCTCACCACCAATTACCAAAATAAACGTCGTACGATGTTAAAAATGTATATCTGGAAAGCTGAGGTTTTAAACGTCTCAACAGTATCTAAGTTTCCAGGAAACGATCGTACAAATCTTTAATATTAATTTATAAGTATTCTTCATATGTGTGAGTAGTATATTCTTCTTGTCTCCCTCCATCAGCTTCTGGTTCGGGGATTCACCAATTACGTAGTGATGAATTTGCATTTGTTTCCTGCATAACTTCTATGATCTTTATCCACTCTAAAATATCTCATTCCCTGGATAATTATCACTGGTGGAATCCTTTCTTTACTTTAATGCCTGCAAATGGCTTAATTTCAATTATTTCTCTTATTTTCCGGCCCCTCTCTTCATGCGACGCTGCCATTTTATTGTCGTATCGGGGCTATTTCCGAAACTCCATCTCTCTCGTCCATGGAAGTTTTCCAGATCTAATTTTACCACGTGCGTAATCAGCTCCCTGGTGACTGTTCAGATGACATCACCGGGCAGCCGTGGCCTGGCAATCTCTGGTTGCACAACATCTCTTTGCCCCACGCAATCTTATGAAGTATCAGCTTCTCAACTAACTTCAGAACTCCCTTCTAAAGCCTGCATTTATTCTGTCTTTTCTCCGAAATACGAGGATATGAGTTCGATACTGAACCTCTCCCATGGGTTCAGTACTGAGTTCAAATATCTGGGGATTATCATAGACCAGAATAATATGGAAGAAACAGAAATAAAATCAAGAATTTTCAGTGGCAACAAAAGCTAGTGGTCTCTGCAAAATCTCTTAAAGAGTAAAATTATATCTAGAAAAACTAAAGTGAGAATTTATAGCTGCATTATACTTCCTGTTGTCACGTACGGCTCAGAAACCTGGGTATAGTCCAAGCAAACTGAAATAAAATTAGTAACTTTTGAAAATAGAATACTACGACGCATTTTCGGTCCGATAGTAGAAAATGGCCAGTGGAGAATTAGAACAAATAAGGAATTGCGGGATCTCAACAAAGAACTGGATGTCGTAGCCCGTGCCAAAAGCCAACGACTGCGCTGGGCCGGTCATGTACATAGAAGAAGTAGAGAATTGAATTTAAGAGCAGTTTTGGCAGGGGTAACCAGAGACAGGCGACCATTGGGACGACCGAGACTTCGCTGGTGGGATCAAGTCCAAAAAGATATGAGAAAAATCGGAGTCACAGAGGACATGATGGATGATCGAGAAAGATGGCGCCATGCTGTTGGTGAGGCCAAAAACCTACTTAGGTTTGAGTTGCCATCTAGGTAAGGTGAGGTAATTGTTTAGGGTGTGCTTCTTGGGGCGTTTATGACATATTCCGTGCAAGGAACCCAATCCTTTGGGACCACGCTTCTCGTGCTTTTGAAGAGGTGCATCCGATACTTTCAGGTTGTGGGTTCGAAGGACGGGGTTATTCCAAGTGCCATTTGCCGGTTAATGGTACCCGGATAATCTCCTCTAACGGGCTCAGTATGTCATAGAGTTATGCTTTATTACATAAAGATTAATGCATAGGTTCATTATTCAAACTTAAATCGCATGATTAGGACACAACAAATAAAAACGAGATTTTAAAAGTTCGCACAACCGCCATCTTGTGGTTATGAAAACAAATGAAATAAATTGGATGTCAGTGGATAGAAACTACAAGCATTTACCGTACCAAATTTCATTGCGCTCGGTAGGTTAAATCGCGAGATAGGTCCAGTTGAATATTTAAATTTCGCGTCACCGCCGTGTTGGATTTGTGCTCACAGGGTTATTGAAAGTCCTATAGGTGAACTGTTATTCATAGCCTTTATCAATATACAAAATGTCAGTTGATTGCTGTCATAGATTAGTAGATATTGAGAGCCGTCTAAATATTTCAGATAGTCGCCATGTTGAACTTTTATATTTATGTAGGACATAGAGTTGTGTACTATTAGATGACTATTATTGCATAGGTTCATTATTCAAACGATGACTTCGAACGCATGATTAGGACACAAGAAATAAAACTTAATTTTAAAATTACGCACAGCCGCCATCATGAGGTTATGTAAACCAATTAGGTGTCAGTGCATTATAATGTGTATAAACATTTGCTGTACCATGTTTTACTGCGCTCGGATGATTAAATCGCGTAAAACGTGTATTTAAATGTTTCAATTCCACTTGGCCGCCATGTTCGTTTTGTGCTTAACACGTTTCTGAAGGTCACCAAGGCGAACGTTTTGTTGTGCCCTTTATCACCGTACAAAATGTCAGGGTGATATCAGTAGTAGTTTCGGAGATATAGAACGCCGGCAAAATATTTCGCACTACCGCCATGTTGGATTGGTGAGACAAAATAAAATTTGACGGGCACGGTTGGTGTCGGACAAAATAGTACTATGACCTTACCGAGTTTCATGGAAATCGCTCCAGTCGTTGAGATTTTAATAGGGTGGGACGCATCATTCCAGCGCTGTTCCGTTCTACGTTTCATTGGAACATGTTTTGAGCCTAGAAACTTGAACGATGCGCAGTGAATCTGGGTGATTGAGAAAACCTGGACAGTACACATAGTAACCGGCTGACTCGAAGAAAAGCTATTCTATTTACAGAGACCCAAAAACAGTAAGTAGTGTAATTAGCTAAACGATAACGTTGAGGCATCTTTGCAGTTAGCCTATCTGCGGTATAAGACGGAACGTTCCGTTAATACATAGCTCGACGCTTGGTATGGTTGGAAGTCAAAATCCTCCTGTACCGTTCTAGCTCTGTACCATTCCGCATTTTTATACCGAGTTCCGACTTACAGTGGGACGGAATAATATCTGAAGCCAGCTTGGGTTGCAGTTTGGAGTAGGCCTACATAACGTAACGTGGAACACAGCGGTACGTAACGCATTTCTATTCTATTTCGGGTTTCTGCTACTGATTGGACATGGCATATTTGTTAGTTTTCACTTTACTTATGAGTACTTACACTTCATTTTCCGGTGTTTTCTTCAGTGTGTGCTGTGATTCGACTACGTACTGTACATCGGAGCAGGAACTAAGGCAGTTGCAATTGGGATTTGAGTCCCCAGATTCCAAGCCATTCTCTATCTCCTTATCAATCAAGTCATCTGAAACGGATGAAACACTTCATTTAAGGAGTTAGCAATCATAGTAGTTGAGGGTTTAGTTAATGGAACATGTGTAGATGTGGAGCTCATACGTGTCATCTCCTTCCTCCAATAGCCAACGAGGGGTTTTTGGGAAGTCCACCACTTCCAATCCTCGATCTTCTGATCAAGGAAGCAAGCTGAGGGACGTGCGGCCGTGGTAATGATTGTCACAAGGTGTGATACATCAAATGATAATAGAAACAAGATGTTCTGTAAAGAACATATAGCCTTCTTTCTCCTAAATGTATGGGTATAGTTATAACTCGTTGTCCTTTTCAAGGAGTGTAATTGAATGCTGGTTGTAGTAGCTTGTTGGAATACAACGTGCTATGCAGATATTAAACGTAGATTGATTGAATCCTCACCTGAATGATATATACACAAACTAATTCAGCCATCACAATAACACAGGTTATCAGACAAAATTCAACACTCACCCAAGTACACGGGTCTAAATGACCATGATGTCCATGCATCTCAAATGAAACAACAACAACAACAGCTTCCTACCCAAATCCTTCCTTGTATAAAAGTACACACACTAGTAAGCCTACAGACATCACAGTGACACAGAATATCAGACGACATCTACACACACCCAAGTAAACGGGGCTACAAGAACATAATGCCGCACAATCCCTAAAGAATCAACAACAACAAAAACAACAACAATGGGCTCTACCGCAGATCAAGGTCAACGAATATTAATCGCTGTATTCGAGTGTTGAAATATGTGGTGTATGAATACAGTAAGCGCCTAAATATACAGTACTGGAAAATTATGTTGCTCTTATTGTTGTTATTTAGTTATCGGGTTGATGATGTAAATGTTCGTGCTCCATTGCGCTGTAGACAGTGTTCATAACGATCACGCATATTTTAAAACTTATTCTAGAACATATGTTGCTGCAGAGTCCTGTAAAACGAGACGATCTTCTGACGCACAGTTTTGGGTGGATCTGGACAGCTGAAGGCTTCCTCCTTAACACTCCCCACAGGTAAGCATCAGGTGGTGTCAGATAGGGGGAATGTGATGGGTAAGGGATCTCAGTCTCATGGAAAATGATTCGTCCTGGGAATGTTACTTGCAGTAAAGCCATAGACTGTCGAGCGATGTTGCAGGTCGCCCTATCTTGTTGGAACCACTGTATATTCATTTGAATGTTCCTGGCACGACAAAACCTACTTAGATCCTGAATAAATGGCCTTACCCCCATGTTCCTATAATGATCCTGGTTACCATCATCCTCAATTTCAGGGCTGTTCTCCGAAGACTTCGCTTTGGTGACTGCAACACCTGATTGAGGACACATCCCTGATATTCATTTGTGGACACAGTTATTGGGTTACCAGACCTTCCCTTCCGTCGACACAATACACTATCCGTACGACGGAATTTGGTAGCAACAGACAGCATAACTGTGTTGCTTGCTGCCGGCTCATTAAAGTGTTCACGATATTGGTCCGCCACTAACTTCGAACTCGGCTGCCTTGGTAACCATTTCCGTACGAGCGAAAATTATACTCCACTATGAACACGTTGTCCTCCGTCGCGAGACGCATTGTCCCTTCCAACCACAGAGCACAACGTTCGTTACACAACTAACAATATCATGGTGGTAGAACAAGACGCAGACGCTCAGGCATGCTCATGCACGCTGCGCAAAAATGAGTACTGTGTATTTTGGCGCAAACTGTACATACGAGGTATTTAATATTTTCGATTGCAAAAACACACTATATAATATATAATGCTTAACATTATAACGTATGAGTAGTTATAAATCAATAAATACCAAAGAAAAAAGATGTAATTTTTTTTTAACCTGCAGGGATTTGAACCACGAACACCAAGACCATGAGCCCGGGTCGTTACTGAACTCGAATTCAGCCCAGCTTAGGACTTTGACTGAGCCGAGGTTCGAATCGACTTGTGAACCATGGGAGTGAAACATTGGAAATTTGGAATTAGGATAATTTAATATTTATATATGCATTTTTGGAAGTGAATGATGCATAATGAAAGTATTTTGGAAAATTTTGGAGCATTTTAAGGAATTATTATTTTGGAAATATTCTGGTAGATGAGATTTTAACCAAGGAAGTGTTGAATCATTCAGGCTGGAAATTGTACAAGGCTTCATGTTAGGCAGCAGAAAACCAGATTTGGTTAGCTAGGCGACAATAACAAAATTATGCACACGACCCATGGATAAGAGACTAGTTCCAGGAGCTTCTATCACGATATTTCAACAGCCGATGAGATGGAAGTACATACATTTTGTGGGAATCGCTTTTATATAAATTTGGCAAATATAACGCGAAATGAACACATCTACAGCTGTAGAATGCAATATGGAATTTATTTGGTTAAATAGAAATATGAATTATTGGTTAGTAGAGAACTATGAGTGTATTTCTATTAAAATGCAGCCGTGCGAGGCTAGGAGGGAAGGCTAGCTTTGGCACGCGCGCTATCGCGGAGAAGGGAGCGAGGACTCTTATCCAGCTACTTGAACCTGACGGACGTGTCAGCCACGCGACGAACAGCAGCAGCAGCAGCAGAGCAGCACTTGTATTCGATAAAGAACTATGGAGCACAGGCGAGGAAGAACCGCCAGGAGATCGACCAATCGCCGAGGAGGATATTAGAGGAGCCGGTGAAGTGCAAATGCGCTAGATATTCAAGAGAACAGCATTTTATTTTGTAACAAAATTATCAGAAGAAGACTTCACTAAAACAGCGTTAGTCTACAGCAAAGCAATAATAATAATAATAATATCGTATGGCCTCGGGTGCCTGGGGCAAGCTTTGTTAATTGACACCCAGAGGCTACAGTATTGCTACAATATCTATTCTACGGTTCAACAATATAGTCAACATGAACGCAACGATCCTGAGTCAGGGAGGACAAACTTTTTCAACGAAAACTGAGAAGATTATTATGAGTAACTAAATCAATGGAAGGAGGTTAGTCTATACCATGGATTGGAAAGTCAGAGTGACTTAGAAGATCGGATACCGATACATCTACAGCTGCTCAACAACTTGCAGTATTCCAAAATGACTTTCTATACTACAAGCGAGATGTCCATTACCATCAGGGGGAGATGTCAACCCAGGAAATTCAGATCTACATTGATGATGCCACTCGGTTATACGGAGATAAGAAGAAGACGAACGCTAGCAGTCTATTGGACCAAAATACGCAGTTCCCAGGTCGCTGACCGTGAAGCTAGAAGACTTGCCGTTAGCCGCCACAGCCGAGCAGGAGTTCAGGTGAACGCATCACGATCTAGACGGGGTAGCGCGCAGCTGTTTCGCACGCAACCGGCAGGAACTGGTTTCCAAGGAAGACGGCGCGCTCATGCAGTCTCAACGGAACATCGAATACATCTTATGGAGGTATTCCCGACACCAGAAGCCATCTCAAATGTAGAAAAACTGAATGCTCTAAAATCGGTAGTTTTGCAGTAGTATTTGAAATCCATTAAGGAGTGACCAACTTCATTGTATATATTCTTATCTTATGTTTATTGTAGCTAAATTTTTGAGATTCATTGTAATTCTTTGATACGTCTTCGTGAGTCGTATATGACGTTATTTCATGCATTTTTGACTTAGATATTTCGTTATATGTATTTTTTTAAGGAATCGTTTTAACATACTCACTTTCGAACGAAACTCGTTTTATAAGGGAATGCTTCGATAGTAACATATTTCGAAGAGATTGCTTCGATAATGACATATTTCATTGAAAATACATTCAAATTGTAAGAACATTTGAACATTAAGATTGTTATTAACAGTTACAAATGCGTAACAGAAATAGAATATAGTTGTATATTTATAATACATTATTATAAAGGAAAGCATTATTGTAAAATGCTGTAACATTGTTTATCACACATAATTATGTCAGAATACAACTCAAACATTTATTTATAACAATATGGATGTTATAAAAATCCAATTGTGGAATACAATTTATTTGACAACGATATAGAGTAGGGGAGCAGTGAGAGTTCTAAATAGTGACACGAGCAGCTCGGCTACGCTGACCTTTTATGTATATTTCGCGAAACCATGGGCATGCGACATATCGTTGGAGTCGGGATGACGTGCTATTTCCTATGGACCATTCGTTATATTTTTTATTTTTTTCTGAAAAAATTTGTTTTTAATAATAGGTGATAGTTTGAAAACCAAACATGATAGAACGTTGTGCCATGATGCAAACGAATGGTCTCTATATCCTTTATATTTTGTAATAAAACTTTTTTATTATTGATGTTTTTTGAAAACAGTCCAATTTTGAAATTCCTATATTTTGGAAACTAGGAATTTTACAAAAAAGTTTGTTTGACGCAAATGAATGGACCCTACCCCCTCTAGTGGTAGTGTGGTACGGGGGTTCTACCCATAATCGCGTGTGTGCTTGAATACGTATGGCTATGTTGGAAAAAGTTGGTGGTGGAGGAGGAATAGGGTCGAGTGAGGGGTCGTTTAGATGGTATTTTTTCCTCTCTATTTAATGGTGAGGTTATTTTTTAAAATGGGTGGAATTTGGAAACGCAATTTGAGGTAAACGTGCGTTTTTGACATTTTGGTGATATTCACTGAGCTTGTAAGGCTAGAACGATGTGTTTAGGAACGGGGTGACGTTCTCTTGGCTGAGCATGTGTGTTGGTATTATTTTTTTAATTTGAAAATGTTTGTTTTTTGGATTGGCACTATATTGGAAACGGTGAATTCGAAAAATAAAGTGTGTTTGACGTTAATGAAAGGTGGGTATGCCCTCTAGGCGGACAGCAAGTATCAAGGGTGTAGGAGGAAAAAAATGATAACCTACTTTCTCGCGAACATTGGTGATCATTGGCGAACGGATGGTCGGATTTTAACAAATGAGGAGTCGTTGGACTCGAGCTGACGTCCTCTTTCCTATAGATCGCTCGTTATTTAAAAAAAATGATTTTTTTTGTTTTTAAAAGTAGTTTGAAAACCAAACATGATAGAACGTTGTTCAATAGTTGAAACCAATGGTCTCTATGACCTTTATTTTTTATAATAAAACTTTTTTTATTTTATTGATTTTTTGAAAACCCTTAAATTTTGAATTTTTACTATTTTGGAAACTAATACGTTGACAAATAACTTTGTTTGACATAAATGAAAGGTCCCTACCCCCTCTACCACGAAAACAAATGTCAAGTCTCTAGGACAAAAAAACTAGGCATTTTAATTTATATTTTTTAATATGAAAGCGTGTTTGTAGACAGAGAGCCGGTAGCGCTTGACGTATGTTACAACGAGGCTATGACTGAGCATGGTGAATACTGGAAATGGCTATTTCGACGGGGACGATGTATGGCAAAACGAGGGATTGCTTTTCGATATTTTTTCCTATGACGAATGAATGAAGGCGAATATTTTGAAATGTGACAGGCATGCTAAGATTTTTTACCCCTGAAGGGGATCTTTAACGTTTTAGTTAACGGTGATGAGCGAGATCGCTCTCTGACACAACAGACGGTTGTAGGATATGGCCAAGTGATTCTTAGACGTTGGCGATCTTGGTGACCGTGCCCGGAAGGAACGAATTGCTATTTGGTGGGATGGCGGGGCAGCTTATGACGGTTGGTTTTGCGATATTTCCTATGACGGATAGAGGCGAATATTTGAAAATGTGTTAAGTGTGCTAGGAATTTATACCCCAGAAGGGGATGTTTAACATGCTAGTAAACGGTAATAAGCGAGACCGCTGTCTGGCACAGTAAATGGTTTTAGAATATGGAAACTTATAACATTTGCTCGACCAAGACATGTGCATGTACGCAAAGAGCCAAAACGGTAAGGTCATTGGCCAGAAATGTTATAAACTAAATATTGAACTGGGTCAAGTCGTATGTTTTAGGGTGAAAGTATGTGGTTAACATGATCATGCATTGAGGATGGCCGCTGGCTAGTAATTATTATTACAGTAAAGTGTTTGATAATAATAATAATAGTAATAATAATAATAATAATAATAATAAGGCACACACATGTTTTGAATGATAAAACGAACACAGTCCACCTCACTGGTGACTGAATATTGTACCTAGCCAGAGGACTCGTGAGAGCTGTTGCTGATGCTGACGAGGCAGGAATGTCTACGTCAGCAGGAAGTGGGATATCAGTTTGGTTGCCTCGTGGTGGCTAGCAGGTGTGCTGTTTAAGCGGAAACCGCCATTTTGGTTCTGAGACTGTAGGACTACCTATGTATAAGAGGCAGCCATTTTGGTTCCTTATTAAAAACATGAAACTAGTATAAGGTACACGAATCTTATTCAGATTGAGGAATGTGAAGAGTAGTGGGAACACGTGTGAAAGAGACAACATTTCAAGGCCAAAACGCTGAGAAAATGCAAATCTCTCTGTTGCTAGGCTAGCTGATAACGATTGCGTTAGTCATGCACTTACCATTTTAGCACACGGACGTATACAGTAGAGCTCTGAACTGAACATTGGAAGAAAAATCCTTTTTTTTTTTTTTTTGTTAAGTACCTATGAATGATTATTTTAATAATGTCATGCTAATGAACCTTAAATTTGTAGTTATTGAATAGGTAATTAATGATTTTTATTTATTTATTTATTTATTTGTTTGCAGATAACAGGTATACCTTACACGTCAGAGATACAAGAAACTATTGCGCTTTTGGGTCCTCTAGAAGGAAACAGTTACAAGCCACTGCAAGTGAAGGTGAGATTTTTTTTTTAAACTAGCATGTTTCATTTTTAGCCTACTTTCGATTTTTGCAAAAAATGAAAGTAGACTTATGAGATCAACACAGGGCGAAAAAAGTGTGTCTGTCTGTGTGTGTGTATGTGTGTGTGTGAGTCTGTGTGTGTGTGTGTCTGTGTGTCTGTGTGTGTGTGAGTGTGTGTACTCTGAATGTCTGTCCCCCCCTATCAATTCGAACACGGTGAATGCGAATTGAACGAAATTTGGTACAAAAGTAGCACTAGCAAAGGACACCTCAGTGTCATGTTTTATATCGCCGCCATCTTGACGGAAACGTAATGGCGGCCACACAAATGTTCAAAGCTTAAATCAAATTACGACTAACCTAATCATCCGATCTCTACCAAATTTTGCAACAACATACCTTTATGGGGGGAGCATCCTTTGACCAAACTAATAAGTCATCAGCGTAATAGTTTGCGGATGGCGGCCATCTTTGTGTGAAAATCGATTCCCCCTATTAATTCGAACACGGTGCAACCGAATGGAACGAAATTTGGTACAGAGGTAGCACTAACAAAAGGCACCTCAGTGTCATGTTTTATATCGCCGCCATCTTGACGGAAACGTAATGGCGGCCACACAAATGTTCAAAGCTTAAATCAAATTACGATTAACCTAATCATCCGATCTCTACCAAATTTTGCAACAACATACCTTTATAAAGGAAGCATCCTTTGAACAAATAACTAGGTCATTAGCCTAATAGTTTGCGGATGGCGGCCATCTTTGTGTGAAAATCAATTCCCCCTATTAATTCAAACACGGTGAAACCAAATGGAACGAAATTTGGTACGGAGGTAGCACTAGCAAAGGGCACCTCAGTGTCATATTTTATATCGCCGCCATCTTGACAGAAACGTAATGGCGGCCACACGAATGTTCAAAGCTTAAATCAAATTACGATTAACCTAATCATCCGATCTCTACCAAATTTTGCAACTACATACCTTTATGGAGGGAGCATCCTTTGACCAATCTAATAGGTCATTCGCCTAACAGTTTGCGGATGGCGGCCATCTTTGTGTCAAAATCGATTCTCCCTATTAATTCAAACACGGTGAAACCGAATGGAACGAAATTTGGTACAGAGATAGCACTAGCAAAGGGCATCTCAGTGTCATGATTTATATCGCCGCCATATTGACAGAAACGTAATGGCGGTCACACAAATGTTCAAAGCTTAAATCAAATTACGATTAGCCTAATCATCCCATCTCTAGCAAATTTAGCAACAACATACCTTTATGGAGGGAGCATCCTTTGACCAAACTAATAGGTCATCAGCCTAATATTTTGCGGATGGCGGCCATCTTTGTGTGAAAATCGATTCCCCTTATCAATTCGAACACGGTGAAACCGAATGGAACGAAATTTGGTACAGAGGTAGCACTAGCAAAGGGCACCTCAGTGTCATGTTTTATATCACCGCTATCTTGACGGAAACGTAATCGCGGCCACCCAAATGTTAAAAGCTAAAATGTAAATACGACCAACCTAATAATGTAGTCTCTACCAAATTTTGCAACACCATATCTTTATGTGGGAAACATATTCAGACCAAACTGCAAGAACATCAGCCCAATAGTTTGCAGAAGGTGGCCAAGTATGTGTGCAAATCGATTCCCCCTATCAATTCAAACACGGTGAAACCGAATTGAACGAAATTTGGTACAGAGGTAGCACTAGCAAAGGGCACCTCATATTCATGTTTAATATCCCTATAGCACGTTGTATTTCAACAAGCTACTACAACCAACATTCAATCATACTCCTTGAAAAGGACAAAGAGTTATAACAATACCCATGCATTTAGGAGAAAGTAGGCTATATGTTCTTTACTGAACATCTTGTTTTTGTTTGATATTATTTTATTTTATTTTATGAAATGTATGTATTAACCTGAATTTAGGTATTTATAGCGATTTATTTTATTTATTTTTTGAAACTTGGAAAGTAAAGTCTTACCACTGTAGCAGTTGCTGATAACCCAAGACGCAGTAGAGTGCAACCATTGTTTCCAGGCAGTGAACTATTGAAAACTCAGGTATGTCTAACTTAAAAATGCTATGCCATTTTACCACTAATGAAAAACCATAGACCAAAGAAATATTCATTACCTGTACACGACTGGTACAATGATTGCTTTCTTGAATAATGGCCATGTATTGACAAACGGTACAAGACTATATTGGTTGTTGACTGGGGAAAGTACAAGGCCATATTGGAGTTTCTAAAAACAAAACAAACAAAAAATAATTTATGGGTGATTCCCTATGGACTCAACAAATATCCACAGGTTTGAACAAGATAATCTGAACAAACTGACATGACATTCATTATTTGTTTATATATTGGTTAAAGGGGGATGTAAATGACTAATGCTTTATAAAAAGAAAATAATTGCATGGGTTACTGTTAGTGCTAACATACAGTTTATTTTTAATGGTGTTTTGATATATTAATGTCAATTAACGTTAAAGTTTAATTACAAGTGTTGATTGATTGATTGATTGAGTGATGGGTTATTTTGTTTGTTTTTAGGTGTGGTATGCGCCATTAACGTAGTGAACAGACAGTGAACAAGCATACATTATGCTTTAAAGTACTCTGTGCTCTTGTGCAACGTTAATAACTTGCAATAAAAAAGTTTTATTATAACACATGGCTTTAGTGCCAAATACAACATGTGAGCAAGTTGGTTTACCACGTGGATTTAATTTAAAATCAGAACATAATCGTTGGTTAACATTTGAAACCTGGCCTGTAGGCTTTTTGTCGACACATGAACTCGCAAAAGCCGTTTTTTTTAATTTGAACCGAGAAGATGTGGTGCGCTGTGTGTTTTGTCGTATTGAACTTTGAACCGTTTTTATCAGATTCATTATTTTTTGTCATGTTATTATTGTTATTATTATTATTATTATTATTATTATTATCATCTATCCTTCATGTCGCATTATTGTGACATACGTTTCTCTGTCACTCCTACTGCGTTCAAACTTAGTAATTCTGCGTATACGTTTCACCAGGTGGTGAAACTTTTCACTCCTACTAACACAATTTTACCATTGGTTGAAGCACTACTTGTTGTAAGGCTTTGCCTTCGCCATTGGACCCCCTCCACCCATGTATACGGAGAGGTGATGTTTGTCGTATCTACGACTTATTTTTCTCGGGCGCGTTACTGCGTTCTTTAAGAGAAGGTTTCTTCCTTCAAATTTCGGCCGTCATGTGAGACGGACGTGTGTGCACGTGTCGGGCTTTTGCCCGCACTCTGAAAGCAACTAAATGTAAGTACGATTCAGTCATTGAATTTATCTAACTTGAGGTCATTTTAAATTTCTGTTTCTCCATATTTTTTCATTTTGTGTCTCCTTTGATTCACTTATAATTTTCCTTTCTTATGATGATGTGAATTCGATCCATGAACCCAAGTCCCTTCGCCTTTGTTTACGTTAGTTTAGCGACGTCTCTGTGTTTATTTGTCTTCCCTCCCTATCATGTAATCGGTTTTATTTTTACGTAAATCTCTCAGGTCTGAAATATCTGCTATTTTTCAACGAAGCTTAATTATGCTCTGTAATGCGTCACCACCTGTTTCGGTTCTTTTGGGACGACCTCCGGTGGATTGTCGCATCAGAGCCTTGTTTTTTGTGGATGGAATCAGAGAAGTTACGGAGCTGAGTCTCACGTCTTCAGCTTGATCCTCCCTCTGTTTTATTGAAATGTATGTGAGCGATGGTCATTTTGCTAATCACTGTCCATGCGCCACATTACTTTCTTTGTTTCATCGTATGTCGTTGTGATTCGGCATTTCTACCTCTGCGTAAGCCTACATCTTCCTACGAAGCATATTTCTTAGCTGACTGATTTTTTTATTTTATTTCCTGTCCCGGTAATGTCAAGTAATTTAATGTAATTTTCATTTCGTTTATTTTTATGTGTTAATTTGGTGTTACTCCCTCTGACTTCGTTATATTACGTAACTCAGTGTCATCCCCCACCCCCCGTTTCCCTACATACACACACCTCCACTCCCCACTCTTTTCCCCTACCCCATGATTTCACAACATCATAAACGCCGTAGTTCTGTTTTTATGCTGGCAGTCAAGATCATGTCATCTCTGTAAGTAGTCGTTCTTGTAATCTATCCCACGAATTTCTTTAATTTCTTTAATCTTGCTTCATCTTTCTTAAGTTTTATTATTGAATCGCGTTTCCAATTAGTTGCTATTATGATTTGAATTTATTTCTAGATGTCTTTTATTTTACATTTAAGTTGCTCGTGTTTTATTTTCATTTCTAATTCGTAATCAGTACACATGTGTTTATTTTATTATTAATATATTTTTATTCAGTCTTATGATTTCTCGTATTTGAGTTCCTCGTTTATCTTTCGATTCGACTTAGTCTTGGCTTCGCACTGTAGCGAAGTTACGACTAACATGGTCTCTGGGACCCTTGCTCTATTACTTAAGTTTAATTTTTCCTTTTGATTTTATCTTAAACATTTGTTCTGGCTTACTTTCTGTGGAAGTCATCTTTCTTTCGATTCGGAATCTTGGGCCCAGCACGCATCGAAAGAAGTATTCCTTCCTCGTTCCCTACGTCATCCTGTTTAGTTTTTGTTGTTTTTGCTTCCACTGTATTCCTCGTACCTCTGCTATTTTGTTTAACGTAAAAGCACAATGCGGTGCAGATGGTATCAGAGCTATGGTTACGCGCGAATTCGTCCCCTTTAGGTTACCAAACTTATATTATTTTTGCAATTATTACAATGTTGTCTTTCTGAGTTTAAGATACCTGTACTGAATTGTTCCCCCATCCCCGAAGAAAGTGTGTAGTGTGAAAGCATTTCTCGAGTGAACAAGACATCCAAAGAATCTAGTTCCGAGGTGAAGAGTGCTACAATTTGTGAGTACTTCACAACGCTGGAATAGGACACATTACGGTATTGTGACCTTTATTTTACTAAGTTAAAGTGTTTTACTTTTCTCCTTGTCTATTTTCATGTCTAAGTCAGAATTCCCACCCGTCAAAAAGGAGTTAAATTTTAGGGGCCTTGAATCCTTAACAATGCCCACGCCACTATTGCAAGATACGACTCAGGACCTGCTAATGATAGACCCTCCCCTTTTAGATTGCTCCATCGCCCCTGTTGGTACTGTTAATAGTGCTCGCCACAACGAAAATGTTGCATCAGTAGTGAGTAGGTGGGGTTTGACGTTTTCCGGAGAAGACAATACCTCATCAGTTTTTTGTTTTATCCAACGTGTGGAGGAATTGTGTTATTGTCACGAAATTCATCCCGACAGTATTGTACGTTGCTTACCTATTTTTTTGTCTGGAAAAGCCCTGATGTGTCATCGCACTTCTCCAAATTTTTATAAGTCATGGGACGAATTTGTTGGTTGCATTAAAGACCGTTTCACGCCACAAGATTTCAATTTCGCTCTCAAAAAATAAATATACTCTCGTACTCAGGCTCCTGGAGAGATGATCGACGATTATGTAACCGCATTCCGTCTGTTAGCAGCGAACCTCCCCCAACACTTTCATCCCAGGGATCTTTTGGAAATTGTATACAGGAATTTAAATCCCACGTATAAATACTTTATTCGCCGTACATCCGTCTTTTCCATCGAGGACATCATATTACAAGGCCGTGAGTATGAATCAAATGCACGAGCCTGTTCGAACTATACTCCACCTCCAAGAGCCGATGATACGATTTTCCCCGAGTTAGCCTACTTCCCCCAGACAACACTGTCTAGCCCAGCTGTCGACCGAACAAATGACAACACCGTACGGTTTAAGCCGTCCGCTCGCCGTGTTGAGCCCCTTTCTAGGAATTCTAATCCAAACTCTTATGTGGCTCGTAATTCATCTGCTGTCTCCCGTGAACAGACTACAAACAACCCAACAGCAGTCACACGTAATGTTTCTTCTGGTCGCATAACTTGTTGGAACTGTAATGAACTTGGACATCATTTTAACATGTGTTCTTTGAAACGTCGAAAATTCTGTTTTGGCTGTGGGATGAACGATGTCACGACTCGTTCCTGTCCGAATTGTAATTCCAACCAGGGAAACTCATAGGGAGGTGTTCCGAGTTCGACTCCCGAAGCAGTCCTCCATTGAAACTTGACAATGCATCTAATTTTAATGTTGTGTTACAACCAGGAGTCTCAGTAAATTTCGATAATGTCTCGGCACCTGCTATTTTGGATACAGACACCACCGGAAGTTTCATCCACCGTTCAGTGGCAGATGGCATTCGTACTTCACAAAAACACCCCATACAGAATAAACGTCAGTTCCTGTCTGCGTGATCGTCAGTTATCGACGTTGCCGAAACTATTTTATGTCGCATTAAAATTCACGGATTTTCTTGGAAACATGTCTTTCATGTGGTCAACAATCTCTCCACTCAATGTATTGTAGGAATTGACTTTATGCATAAAACTGGTATGCAGTTGGATTTTATTAATGATTCATATTGTTTCAAATTTCGCTCAGATAAAATGTTCCCATTTGAAGAATGTACCTTTAACTCCGTTGATGTGTCTCCTGTATTTTCCGTACATCTTCCATTAAGTTTGATGTCCGAGCAACGTGAAGCTCTGAATGATTTAGTTGAGGAATTTTCTGATGTCCTCACAGAAGATTTAGGTTCTACCGTAAATCACGAATGCCTCATTGACTTGAGCGACAATGTACCTGTTCGAAATCCTCCATTTCCTTGTAATCCGCCTAAGCTCTTGGCCATGAAAAAGTATATCAAAGATTTGCAAGATCAGGGAGTAGTGGTTCCTTCCAAATCAGCTTATGGGTCTCCTGCTTCCTTAATTCCCAAGAAAGAAGAGGGCGAGTACCGACTAGTCGTAGACTACCGAAAATTGAACAAGAAGGTAGTCTTTGATAATTTCCCACTGCCTACTATTGAGAGTGCTTTTCAGCATTTCCACGGGGCCAATATGTATTCGATAATTGATCTAAATAGTGCATATTATCAAATTCCTTCGGATGCTGAGAGTCGCGACTTCACTGCTTTTAACACCCCTTTCGGATTATATAATTTCAGGCGTCTCCCGATGGGTATAGCTGTTGGTGCGCAAGTCCTCAGTCGCGTGCTAGACGACATCTTGGGAGACCTGAAGTTCAATTTTGTATTTAATTATCTTGACGATTTAGTCGTATACAGCAGTTCTTTTGAGGAACATGTCGTTCATCTTAGGGAAGTTTTCTCCCGCCTCAGGAAGGCCGGTCTCACTATCAATCCAAAAAAGACCTCTTTAGGCTGCACTCAAATTAAATTTCTGGGCCACATTCTGTCAGCAGATGGTATCCGTGTCATACCCAAGCGCGCAGATTGCATTCAGCAGTTACCTGTACCCACCACAGTTAAGGCCCTGAGAAGAGAAATTGGTATGTTCACGTTCTATTCTCGTTTTATCAAAAACTTCTCTGACTTTTCGGCACCTCTAAATGCTCTCAAAAAGAAGAATGTGAAATTTGTGTGTGTGTGGGGGGGGGGGGGGGGGCAGAACAGGATAAAGCTTTCAATGTTTTGAAAGAAGCCCTTATGTCAGCACGAGTACTGCACACGCCTGATTTCGAATCAGCTTTCTTTTTACATTGTGACGGCAGTGATTTGGCCATTTCTAGTGTTTTGAGCCAGCGTGTGGATGGAAAATTTGCACCAGTGGCCTTCGCGAGTCGTATGTTAAATCAACATGAACGACGTTACTCAATTTTCGAGAAGGAAAGTCTTGCTGTGGTTTTTGGATGTGAAAAATTCAGGACATTTTTGGAACACCGTCACTTTACTGTTTTTACCGACAATGAGGCTTTGAAATGGAGTCTTTCTCACGTGAAAAAGCTTGGACGCATCAACAGGTGGATTTTGAGGTTGTCATCTTTTATGTTTGATATCATACACGTAAAAGGGAACGAGAACCCGGTAGCTGACTGCCTCTCACGCATGTTTGAAGAGACCCCTAGGACTCCAATCGAGAGCGTTTCTATCAGTACACCACTTCAAGAAAATCTTTTCCTATTGCAACATTGTCCTTGGTCTTTTGTGGATATCCGGAAATTCCAGTCTGAGGACCCATTTTGCACTGACCTCCGTGCAAAAATTGCAAATAAGGATCCGGCAGTAAACAACTTTTGTGTTCGAAATGATGTTATTGGCTATGTTCTTCCTAACTCTTCTAAATTTAGAATTTTTGCTCCATTAGCAGTACGTGATATGCTTTTGACATATTATCATGATTCTGCACTGGGAACTCATGCAGGGATGCAGCGCACTTTCCGTAAGATATCCGGTGAATTTTATTGGCCCTCAATTAAGGTAGATGCTTTTGCTCATTTCAGAAGTTGTTTAACCTGCCAGTGTTCTAAACCTGCCCAGAACACTCGTGTAGGCTTCCACCAAGCTGGTATTGTCACTCGTCCCGGCGAACGCCTTTTCATTGATTACTTTGGTCCAGTCGTGAGATCAAAATCTGGCAATCAAGCCATTTTAACTGTCATTGATGGTTTTTCGAAGTTTGTTTGGTTATTTCCAGTAAAGAATATCACTTCTCCGACTACTATCCATTTCTTGTCTAGATATATATTTGGAGTTTTTGGTCCTCCCAAGTAACTTGTGTCAGATAACGCCTCTGTATTCCTTTCCAAAGCCTTTGAAACTATGGTATTTAACTGGGGCATCCAACATATTTTCTTGTCACCGTATCGACCGCAGGGAAATCACGTAGAGCGTTTTCACAAAAACTTGAAGGCTTGTATGTTCGCTTTTCACAATGCCGATCAAACCTCCTGGGATACGAACCTACAGTATTTCAGTCTCGGGTTCAATACCTCTTCCCATTCGTCCGTTCAAACTACTCCAGCTGAATTATTCCTAGGCCGAACGCTTGTCGACCCCTTGCTACTCAAATGGAATATTGAATATCTTTCTGAACCTTCTCGCACTACCTCCGTTGCTCAAAAATGGGCCATCGCTACCGGTCACCTCAAGAAACCAAAGCCAGAGTGGCGAAGCGTTACAACCTAGGCCGTCATGATGTTAAATTCCAAATTGGGGACAAAGTTTTGTGTCGTTTACATCCTTTGAGTGACGCTACCAAACAAATTTCCAGTAAGCTGTGCTTACGTTGGTCAACTCCTAAGACTATTGCACGTTTTTTAAATCCTGTCTCAGTTGAGTTGGTGGACGATCACGATAATTCAGTGACTTCGGCCCACGTAACGCAGTTGAAAAAATTTGTCAAATGATCTTGTGGATTTCACCTCGCTATATTGTTGAATTTTGGTTTTCCTTTTATTATAATTAGATGCCCGAGCTCCTTAATAGACAACCTAGCATGTGTGCCTATTCTGATTTTAATTCGTGTGCTTCTTTTTCTTTTATGCCTGTAACAAGACAGGAGACACCCGTGGCCTTTTTCTTGTACGCGAGTGTGTCGTGAATACTTGACATCTCAGTCGAGCTATATCTTTGCCTGAGGCTGTCAGCATGTACCTGGTCGATCACTATTTGTAACACCCGCACGCCTACTCCTCTTTTGTGCTGCTCCTCGGCTTAACTCTCATTGTTCGGCGACAGACGAGGACCGTTCAACACTTCCTGCTTTACCTTGTAGGAACTTTGGATTTATTTTAAATTTATTGATGTAATTGACTTTTCGTGTCATGGTTTTGAGATATCATGTAATTTTGTGTCATCTTGATTTTGACGTTTACTGTGAGGTCATGTATTTTGTTTTGTTTTAAATTGTCAAGTGTTCTAGGAATGTCGTGTTTTGTCAAGCAACCATCCAGACGGGCAGCGAGTAACAACAAGCAGTCTTTGCGTACATGGGCTAACACGGCTGGGGTCTTCTCGGTACTCGTTTATGGACCAGTCACCCCCACTGGATCTATACACGGCTGTATTTTCAGCTGCTGAAAAGGGGAGTACTTTCCCTTTCGAAGACATTATGACACTATTGCATATTCCTCGTTGACGCAACGAGCGGTCCTATATACAGGGTGTCCCATTTGTATTTTTTTAAATGTGATCACGATCTAACTTTGTCTGTCTTTTCTCATCAGAGACTGGAGAGATTGGCAGTCTTGGGGTAACGTCCATCTTGAAGATTTCGACATCCGCATCATCATGAACTAGCAAGAACAACAATCACTATTACTATATGAACTCACTGTATTTCTTTTTGAACGCAGTACTTTTGACGATAGTGGCTAGTGTTGACGAGCAATGAAGGGGGTACCACCTTCATTTCGCGGTCAGATTAGTCCACTATACATTTTTTTGTATTCTTCTAGAGGTCTTTAGTACCCATTTTTTTAGTATTCAATTTTTCCCCTCTTACAATTTTGTTTGCCTCTCTATATGTACGAAAAAAGAAATTTTCCACGGCCGGGAAAATTCTAATTTTTTGGGAGAGCAGGGGAATTTTGAAGCGTTTTTATCAGGTTCATTATTTTTGTCATGTTATTATTATTATTATTATTATTATTATTATTATTATTATAATAATTATTATTATTATCATCATTTCCTTCATGTCGCATTATTGTGACATACGTTTCTCTGTCACTCCTACTGCGTTCAAACGTAGTAATTCTGCGTAAACGTTTCACCAGATGCTGAAAATTTTCACTCCTACTAACACAATTTTACCATTGGTTGAAGCACTACTTGTTGTAAGGCTTTGCCTTCGCCATTGGACCCCCTCCACCCATGTATACGGAGAGGTGATGTTTGTCGTATCTACGACTTATTTTTCTCGGGCGCGTTACTGCGTTCTTTAAGAGAAGGTTTCTTCCTTCAAATTTCGGCCGTCATGTGAGACGGACGTGTGTGCACGTGTCGGGCTTTTGCCCGCACTCTGAAAGCAACCAAATGTAAGTACGATTCAGTCTTTGAATTTATCTAACTTGAGGTCATTTTAAATTTCTGTTTCTCCATATTTTTCATTTTGTGCCCTTTGATTCACTTATAATTTTCCTTTCTTATGATGATGTGAATTCGATCCATGAACCCAAGTCCCTTCGCCTTTGTTTACGTTAGTTTAGCGACGTCTCTGTGTTTATTTGTCTTCCCTCCCTTTCATGTAATCGGTTTTATTTTTACGTAAATCTCTCAGGTCTGAAATATCTGCTATTTTTCAACGAGGCTTAATTATGCTCTGTATTGCGTCACCATCTGGTTCGGTTCTTTTGAGACGACCTACGGTGGATTGTCGCATCAGAGCCTTGTTTTTTGTGGATGGAATCAGCGAAGTTACGGAGCTGAGTCTCACGTCTTCAGCTTGATCCTCCCTCTGTTTTATTGAAATGTATGTGAGCGATGGTCATTGTGCTAATCACTGTCCATGCGCCACATTACTTTCTTTGTTTCATCGTATGTCGTTGTGATTCGGCATTTCTACCTCTGCGTAAGCCTACATCTTCCTACGAAGCATATTTCTTAGCTGACTGATTTTTTCTTTTATTTCCTCTCCCGGTAATGTCAAGTAATTTAATGTAATTTTCATTTCGTTTATTTTTATGTGTTAATTTTGTGTTACTCTCTCTGACTTCGTTATATTACGTAACTCAGTGTCATCCCCCACCCCCCGTTTCCCTACATACGCACACCTCCACTCCCCACTCTTTTCCCCTACCCCATGATTTCACAACATCATAAACGCCGTAGTTCTGTTTTTATGCTGGCAGTCAAGATCATGTCATCTCTGTAAGTAGTCGTTCTTGTAATCTATCCCACGAATTTCTATAATTTCTTTAATTTTGCTTCATCTTTCTTAAGTTTTATTATTGAATCGCGTTTCCAATTAGTTGCTATTATGATTTGAATTTATTTCTAGATTTCTTTTATTTTACATTTAAGTTGCTCGTGTTTTATTTTCATTTCTAATTCGTAATCAGTACACATGTGTTTATTTCATTATTAATATATTTTTATTCAGTGAGTACAATATTTGCTTCTGTCTTATGATTTCTCTTATTTGAGTTTCTCGTTTGTCTTTCGATTCGACTTAGTCTTGGATTCGCACTGTAGCGAAGTTACGACTAACACGGTCTCTGGGACCCTTGCTCTATTACTTAAGTTTATTTTTTCCTTTTGATTTTATCTTAAACATTTGTTCTGGCTTACTTTCTGTGGAAGTCATCTTTCTTTCGATTCGGAATCTTGGGTCCAGCACGCATCGAAAGAAGTATTCCTTCCTCGTTCCCTACGTGATCCCGTTTAGTTTTTGTTGTTTTTGCTTTCACTGTATTCCTCGTACCTCTGCTATTTTGTTTAACGTAAAACCACAATGCGGTGCAACTTTCACACAGGGAAGAAGGGGATGATCCCTTTAGATACCATTTGCGATGGTCTCCTTGTTGTCCTTACATGCTTGGAAAACAAGTGTGTAACCTACCCCTGTACTCATTTTACCGAACCACAAGACCATTGGCCGCTACTTACGTCGCTGAATCACAAATAAATAATAATAATAATGATGTATTACCAGCCAACAACGGTAGTGTCGATATGTGTGGTCCATATGCCATAGACAGTGTTGAATTGGCATGTGCTTTTGAAAAATTGGGAGTTTGAAAGACTAAAGCACTAGCACACCCAGAGTTGAAAAACGTTTAAAATCTTATAAAAATGTTTGGCCATTAATATTAAAACACCTTACCAAACAGCTAAATGAAGCTGGATTTTTTTATACTGGTGAAGGAAATAAAACAATATGTTTTTATTGTGGATTTGCTTTAAAGGATTGGCAAATGACTGATGGCAATTTTGTGCAACACGCCCGTTTGTTACCTAACTCTAAATACATAGTGTTGCTTATAGGTCAGGAATTTGTGTACACTATTCGTAAAGAAAATGTGATTTCAGCATAAGACATAAAAGTGCCTTTAGAGTTAGAACATTCGGAGCAAATACATGAGGCTGAAAAAAAAGATTTGTCTCACGAACAGATACAAAAGTGTGACCAACAATTATGTAAAATTTGTTATCAAGAAGAACTAGGCGTTGTATTTTTGCCTTGTGGACACATGATAGCCTGTGTCAAGTGTGCATTAGAACTCAGCACTTGTGCTATGTGCAGAAAAGCAGTATCTGCTACAGTTAGGGCATTTCTTGCATAAATACTAAAATTTATCAGCCATGCATAGTGCAAAATCCCTAATTGCCCAATTTTATTAAAGCTGTTTTAGAGTGTAATAGATAGGTTTTCTTTGGTTTATAGACTACTACAATGAATATTTTGAATGCTGTGGGTCAAGCATGTGGCTTAGAGACAAAGAAGCTCAGCGAATTGCCAACGCATATTCCATTCCTCATTATCAAGATTCGGAAATTGAAAACAGCATATGGTGATCGTGTACTTTGTGTATGTGAAAACTTTGAGACATTTCTGCCTACACGGTTTAATGATATGTCGGAGAGTGTTTTTGATGAAGTCAATAATGCTGTACAACCTGTACACTTAATGTATTCATTGTAGTAGTCTATAAACAAAAGAAAAGCATATCTATTACACTCCAAAACAGCTTTAATAATATTGTGTAATTAGGGATTTTGCACTATGCATGGCTGATAAATTTTACTATTTATGCAAGAAATGCCCCACTGTAGCAGATACTGCTTTTCTGCGTATAGCACAAGTGGTGAGTTCTAATGCACACTTGACACAGGCTATCATGTGTCCACAAGGCATAAATACAACACCTAGTTCATCTTGATAACAAATTTTACATAATTGTTGGTCACACTTTTGTATCTGTTCGTGAGACAAGTCTTCATTCATTCGTCATAGGAAAAAATATCGAAAAGCAATCCCTCGTTTTGCCATACATCGCCCCCGTCGAAATAGCCATTTCCAGTATTCACCATGCTCAGTCATAGCCTCGTTGTAACATACGTCAAGCGCTACTGGCTCTCTGTCTACAAACACGCTTTTATTAAAAAAATAAAAAATGCCTAGTTTTTTTGTTCTAGAGACTTGACATTTATTTTCTTGGTAGAGGGGGTAGGGACCTTTCATTTATGTCAAACAAACTTATTTGTCAACGTATTACTTTCCAAAATAGTAAAAATTCAAAATTTAAGGGTTTTCAAAAAATCTCTAAAAATAAAACCTTTTTCTTTATAAAGAATAAAGGTCATAGGGACCTTTGGTTTGAACTATTGAACAACGTTCTATCATGTTTGGTTTTCAAACTATCGCCTACTTTTAAAAACAAAAATTTTCAATTTTTCTTTTTTAAATAAGGAGCGATCTATAGGAAAGAGGACGTCAGCTCGAGTCCAACGACATAATTTCTTTTGTAGTTTTTCTTTTTGTTCTTCAATTGTGTATTCATTTTTCTGTCCTTCCTTCATTGATGCAATTTGTATTTTTGAACTTGATATGTCAAGAAGAAACATAATTGGGCTTATGTCTGTGTACCTTAATATTGTTATGTAAATAAATGAATATACACATACATTAGCATATTTCAATTGCATACTGTACTGTAAAATATTTATTTGTCTGAAGGAGGGTTGGGGGGCTGAGGGGAGTGGGTTAGCAAGCGAGTATACGCTGTCACGCAAGAAAAGTCGAACAACCTGCTGGGTGACGTGGCTTGAGGCTGCACTGTATTATTTTGAACTTCCCCAAATTAAGTAAATAGTAAGTTCTTTGGAGTATAACGATTGAATTAACTCTGGAATCTCAATCAACCAAAGAGGAAATACTTGTGGCCTAAAGACTCTATTCATATCGGGTAATACTTATTGTGGGAGACAAGTGAAGGAGACTTAGCATGTGATGGCAATAATAGTAATTATGTGTGTTTGTTATCACCATCGGCGGTGTGAGTTAGCCGTGGTCGTTACGGCATGACTGCTGGCTGTCGCTCACATCCGGGAGGCGAGGAGGTTCGAATCCCTCCGCCGGCAACCTAGAAGATGGTATTCTGTGGTTTCCCATCTTCCTTCCAGGAAAATGCCGGGGTTGGTCCCTAACTATTGGCCACAGCCGCTACCTTCCAACTCCTCGTCCTTACATTAAAACTTTCCTCCCCAGACAACACCCCACACGCGACGGTACTTGTACCTCACCCATTGGGTGTCCGCCTCGAAGCAGCTACAAAACTGGCGAGCCGAACATGTCCTCGGACACTCCCGGCACTAAAAGCCATACGCTAAAAAACCATCAGCGGTCCAACCACTAACGCGAAGCTCTAGGCCAGGCTCGGGAGCTTTACAGTGCTCATAAAATGACATTCGGTGCTCCCGTCATACGAGCAAAAAAGTGCTCACATTTTGTTGCATGAACGAGAATAATAGGGGTTTCACTAGAAGGTTTGACAGTGAAACATTTTATCTTGTAAAATTGTATTTTTTAATCATCAGTAATCATAATTGGACATCCCTGCTTTATGAGTAACGCGGAAGATGCTGATTCGACTCGACTGTACATACGTAAATGATCTTATCTGCACGAGTCCTGCAATCACTTGCAGCATGCCTGGTGAGCGGTGAATCACTAGATATTTCAGCACTTCAAAGCTCTATACGGACTCGTCGAGTGGTTTAAACCCCACTTACAACGGTCAATAAAATGTTTCCCATTTTAAACTCTAAGGCAAATGCTAATAGGCCACGGATCGCTTCACTCCATCTCTTGGTCCAGTTTCAATCAATCTCTCATTAACGTTTCATTAGCTTGGCATCAGGAAGAGAATTTGGCCCTCCAGTGGTTATGTGGGGTGCTCACAACACCCCAGCATTATTATTTGTTATGTTGTAAAGTTACTAAGTTGGCTATGATGGTGGCGGGCTCAGTAGCTTCTCACCGAACATTGTCATTTGAAGTAAACTCATTGTTGGCCATAAGTAACAAACTGTTTGAATGCTATAAACGATTATTGACACTGGGGTGCTGTATACACCCCACCTAACAACTTGCGTAATATCTTTGTTGGCTAAGTCCTTTTTAGATTATACTCCCAGTTCTGAGTAGAAGCATTGTTTGTCTTCCGATAAGGAACAACAGCATATAAGGAAAATGCTTGAAGAAGAAACTGAAGAAGTCAGACAAGAAAACCACACACTTCTGCTACAGATGTCAAGAGTTCATGTGCCTGAATCATATGGAGAGTACGGTATATGCCGCACGTGCTGCAATGATTCTTCCTCTGATGACACTGATGACTGTTAAGATTTCAGTAATGGTTTCGTGGCATAAGTGTATTAAAAATACAATGTAATATTTACATTAGTGAGTGATTTTTACATGAACTTTGGTACTAAAGATAGAAACTTTCCAATTTTTACTAATGATTATCAGTCTCCTTCTCTTTCAAAATTTCTCATTGTAAAACAGAATATCATTAATTTTGTGTTGTTTTATGGATGTGTGTTATGTTTAGATTAGTAAAACACAAAACGGAACTTTTCTAAGAAATGAGCCAACGCAAAATGGTTGAATTAGCAACATGTAGAATCAAGCAACGAAAAAATGTAGGTATATCTTCCAAAGGCTTTAATTTCTTTAGTGAATTAATTTATTGTTGTAAGGTAATTAAAACTGGCTTAAAAGGATGCAAATAGTATGCGAAATAAGTAAGAAATTTTCTGACAAATTTATGTCCGAGATATCCCAGCATAACTTTGGGGTGATCTCAGCACCCCACCTAACCACTTATGTAATTTTAAACCACCTAACAACTTAAAGGTTAAAACCACCTGTCACATAGAAATTGATTAGTTGCAGCAAGTCGGGAGATCGTAGGTGCAAAACCCGGCGATGACAGCGGCTATCCTGAGTATGGTTTCTCCCCGTGGCTTTTTAACACTCTCTTCACCCTAATGCCGGGATAGGATAGTACCTTACTTCAAGTCCCGGGGTGCCTACCCTGCCCTGTCCCTAATGCAGTTCCACGCACCCCTACAGTCATCATATAAAAGTTCAATTCACACCCAATCACACGGGTGTGATGACCGAGGTGTCCCAAGTCCCTCAAATGAATTAACAACAAAACTTGAACGATAACAGGTAAGATACACACAATGAAGAAAAATGCAAAATCATTCTTTCAAATATTTCTGTCTATAATAAATAGGCTGAAATTCGAGATTTTCTCCAAGGTGAACCCTCCACTAAATCAACCAAATGTAAAACTTTTGTGTATGCCCCTCTTACTTGTTGTGGCACGCTGAGAGACAATAGACGAAGTATGACGCTGTTGCTTCATTTGAGGTACTTCGACATCGTGGTCATTCAGCTCTGTGTACTTGGGAGTGTGTAGAATCTGTCTGATAATCTGTGGTATTGTGGTATTTGTAGTTCAGGTTAAGATTGGGAAGGAGATGGCCGTTGCTTAAGTTAGGAACAGACCTGGCATTTGCCTGGAGGAGAAAGGGAAATTACCGAAAACCACTTCCAGGAAGGCTAAGGTAGGAACCCGCCTCTTCTCAGTTTTGCCTCCCGAGGCTGAGTGTTCCCCGAATTAAGTTCCTATACCTTCTAACGATAGTAGATTTCATAAGTCTACTTAACGAGTACTGTATATGCTGGTTCGAATCCCGTTGCTGACTGTGGCGTTTTCCCCCAAGGTCTTTCCACACACCCTCTCGGCAAATGCCGGAATGGTACTTTATTTCAAGTCTCGGGATACCTTCCCAAATTCTTTACCCATTACAGCTACACAAACACAGGTTATCAGAAAACATCCACCCAAATACACTGGGCTGATGACCAAGATGTCCCCAGCCCTTAAAATAAATATACAAGAAAACAACAACTATAAAATAAGGCAACAACTGAACTATATTGAACAAAAAATACTGAAATTTTTACTTGGCAAAAAAGTATACCCTCATTAGGGGTTCGAACTCGCCACGTAGAGATCCGGAAGCCAGCAACATACCCCGAGACCACATCTTCACTCGTTTAAACGGCTGCTAAGAGATACATAAGATCCCTTTATTGCGCGTCCGTAACTGAGTTAGTTATTGTTGTTTTAAAGGGTGGAACAGCGAAACCACGTCATATTATACTATCGGTTATCTATCTCTCATTAATTATGGCATGTTAAAGATCTTTCCACTAATTACACCTGTGTGAAACTAAATTGGATAGGTTAAGAATATAAACAACGCTCTTAGGTTGCTACGTTCGTTGCCAAGAGCCGACTGCGGTGGCGTCTAGTAGCTAGTTCTGAACTAGGCCTAGTAGTCGTTGACGGTGGCGTTTGGCGGCAAAAGTAGGAACTATTTGAAAATTCAAAGTTGCAGTCCCTATTAAAAAACAGATACACACACTAATACAGTCATCACAATTAACACCGGTTATCAGACAGATTCTACACACACCCAAAGTACACGGGGCTACATGACCGCGTTGTCGCAGCCCCTAAACTAAGGAACCAACCAACCTATCTCTCATTAATTCAAAATAAAATGGATCTGAATGACTTTCTTCTTCCGTTCACAGTACGGCAGCATACAGCATACCGTACTACTGTATTCCTTCTAGGCGCAAGGCCAAGATGCTGCGGAGGGAATTAGGGGATAAATGAGGTCCAGACCATTAGATATTTGTACCATATGTCAGTGTTCACTTTCTGAGGAAATAACAGCCCTTTAGTGACCACATTTTTATCAGATGAATTCTTAGAAATCACACTTCCCTCACACGTGATCACTGCTGCCGCTACTTCATGAAGTGACGGGCTGGACTTCCCGTCAGATGATGTACAAAATGAATTACACCATGTGACGGTGAAATTTAGTCATTTCATGAAACCACGCGTCAGATAGTGCAACTGTAACTTTTTACATCATATGCCGGCTCTTCATGAAGAGCCTAGGATCTTCATGAAATGACGGATTTCACTATCTGACTACGACATATATATTTCAACTATATTTAATTTATCTTATTATTATTAGCACAGATATTCACGTTTCACACACGTATGACTATAATGTAGGGTTTTTGCAGTGTTAACTTCATTTTTGATGATTGAACAGCTGATGTTGATCAGACTGCTTCAGTGACAGAGTCACAGGGTGATTATTAATTGCGTAAACATTTTAATAATTTCTAATATAATTACATTGTTGTAATGATAATGTTTATGGACATTTATTCTACAGAGAGGAGGACTATCTGACGTGTGAGATATTTAATTTTAACTTGCATGTATATTTTTATTTGTGATAAGGAATTTTTGTTTGTGATTTTTTGGTAATAAATCCCAGGCACTATTTTTTGTTTGCCTGTTCGTTTTTTTTTATAAATCTGATCACCTTTTCATTTTGCAATCGACATGCGATAACACTGCGAATTAGTTACTAGAATTCACGTAGTCTCAACTTTCACCGTTCACGCCCGAGATCCGAGATTCTCGTCCTACCATCATGTTATGGGTATTTTATTTCTAGTAAATGTGTAACTAATCGGTAGTGTTGTTGCATGGCCGGTATGTATCGAGAGTTTCCTAGTCATTATCCTAGTAGGGTAGTGTTGGTTAATCTGGCTGGGTATTGACATCCCTTTAATCCTTTTCCATCTCAGCGGATATAGGCTATGACTATGCGGAATTCGGGTGCAGTACCATTACGCCACGGATGCGTTACGATAATACTTGGTAAATAACTGCTTAGTATAACTGTATCATTCTTTGTGTTGAAATCAAGGATTTCATTAGCGTTTTCTGCCGATTTTATAAGCCATTTGATACTATATACAGTATATATTATTTTGTTCAGTACATTCCTAAAAGGATATAAACATACGAAGTTATGGGAATATATGGATTTACTAGGAAATATAGCGGCCATTTTGACAACGGGATGGCATGGCTCCACGATGATATGGCATGGTAAGCCGGTCCTGTTAGTCACTTCTATGGTTACATAAAATATCTGGGAATAACTCTTGAAGATTAAATTGTGTTTGACAAGAGCAAATTGATAAATAGTTTAGACTTGAATTCTCTCACAGTTTTTTGTTTACTAAAACCAGACCAAAAGTTAATCATAATTCATCAATACATTTGGCCAAGTCTGATTTATACAATACAGAGTACACCGTTAAATAAAATTCCATCAAGTTTTCTGGTTTATGTTGATAAACATTTGCGATCAATTATCAAAGAAATCATTGGGTTACCACTTGACTGCCCCAATGATATGTTGTATGCATCCAGGAATGTTCGGGGGCTGGGTTTAGTTAAGGTTGAATGGGAAGCATCTATACAGCATTTTAATATAGTTCAAATGTTACTTAAGGTGGAAGATGTTCATTTAGATATTTGTCGAAATCTTGACGAGGAAAAGAAAGAAATTATTCTATATTAAATTTTCCAACTAGTGATTGCACAGAATCAAAATCAGGACGTTGGGTACGAAATGAGCTTTGGAAACGGTCATTTGAAGCTTGGTGAAAACTTCCTCATAAAGGTAAAGGAGTGGAAGTTTATGAACAACATCCTAAGTACAACTCGTTGATAAATACCGGCAACAGAAAAGGCTTATCGTGCTCTGTATGGACGAATGCCATCAAAATGTCCTGCGGTGAGAGCTGTGCCGGGGAGAAGTCAGCACACAACCCTATGCCGACAACCAGGATGTGACCAACCAGAGAAGCTAGGGCATGTCCTGGGTCAATGTTCTAAAGGGGAGCTATTACGAAATTCCCGCCATCATAGAGTTCGATCATTAATTGCCATTTTCATGAGGAAATTGAAATGGGAAGTTTATGAGGAAGTGCATTGCATTTCGGAAAATGGTAGTCTCCGTAGAGCAGATATCGTTGCCATTGACAGGAATAACGGAAGGGGTTAGGTCTTGGACCCCATGGTACGAATGGAAGTGGACATTCCCCAAGCCGTACGAGTCAACGAGGACAAAGAGGCTATTTACCGACCATGCATACCTCACTTGAGTGAGAGACATAACTTACCTAAAAATGCATGGAGCTTCTATACGGAGCTCGTGGATCATCTTACAAGTTCGTCGTGGATATCCTCAAGAAGCTTGGCATGATCGAGGACGATATTGATACGATCTGCTTGGGCATATTGAGAGCTTCAATACACATGCTACATAACCATTTACATGGTGTATCGTAATGTATACTATGTACCGTAGAGCCAACAATGTACCTATCTTTATATATATAATTCTTCGACACGTGTGTATGTGACTGAACTCCTCCTAAACGACTGAACCGATTTTGATGGAATTTGGTATGTATATTATGGTGGGTCCATGTATGGTTTAGATTCACAATCAGACCCGGTAGGTGGAATGAACACAATTTTAGAACCACAATTTACACACAATTTTAGAACCACAATATAAGTCAAAAACAGTCGTCATGGAAACCACTAGCCTTGGCCTTCGTGAAAGCTGATGTCTTTGGACGATTTGTCTCTGCACGTTAGAGCCACCTGGTCGAAACCTGTGCAACTACCGCCATTACATACACTCCGCCCGTGGCGAAAAGTTGTGTTTTATACCAAAGGTGGCAGTGATGTCGAATTCTACTGTTTGTCTCTGCACGTTGGAACGTTTCAAAGTCACGTATGCGTTCATATACCGTTCATTCGATTGCCATGAAACTTGGGTGATATGTTGAGTGAGCTCCAGGGAAGGTGTTTGGCTTAGTAAATCCATTTTACAATACATAGCGCACGAACAGATTCAACAAATGAGCGACGACGCGCGAAGCGTTTCAAAAAGTTCCCGTATGCGTTCATATACCATTCATCCGATTGCAATGAAACTTGGGTGAGATGTTGTGTACACTTACGTGAGGGTTTCTAACTTAGTAAATACATTTCACAGCAGGTTTCGCACGAGTAGATTCAACAAATGAGCGACGACGCACGAAGCGTTTCAATAAGGTCCCGTATGCGTTCAAATACCATTCGTCCGATTACGATGAAACTTGGGTGAGATGTTGTGTACACTCTACGGAAGGTTCCTGGCTTAAATTTTACAATAGGTAGTGCACGAGTAGATTCAACAAATGTGTGACGGCACGCGAATCAATTCAACATAGTACCGTATGCGGGCATATACCATTTATCAGATTGTGATTAAACTTTGGTGAATTGTTGTGTACACTCCAGGAAATGTTTCTGTCTTAGTAAATCCAGTTTTTAATAAGTAGCGCACGAGTAGATTCAACAAATGGGCAACGGCGCGCGAATCGTTTCCACAATGTCCCGTATGCGGTCATATATCATTCATCCGATTGCGATCAAACCTTGGTGAATCATTGAGTACACGCCAGAGAAGGTTTCAGGCTTAGTAAATCTATTTTACAATAGGTAGCGCATGAGTAGATTCAACAAATGAGTGACGGCACGCGAATCGTTTAAAGAAAATCACTTATGCGTTCATATGTCATTCATCCGATTCCGATGAAACTTTGATGAGTTGGTGTGTACACGCCAGGGAAGGTGTTCAACTTGGTAAATCCATTTTACAATATTGGTAGCGCACGAGTAGATGTAACAAATGAGTGACGACGCGCGAAGCGTTCCAACAAAATCCTGTATGCGTTCATAAACTATTCATCGATTGCGATGAAACTTTGATGAGTTGTGTACACTTACGTGAAGCTTTCTAACTTAGTAAATCCATTTCACAGTTGGTAGAGCACGAGTAGATGCAACAAATGAGTGACAGCGCACGAATCATTTAAACCAAATCCCGTATGCGTTAAATGCCATTTATCCGTTTGCGATGAAACTTTGGAGAGTTGTTGTGTACGTTCCAACGAATGTTTCTAAATTAGATAATTCAATTCACGATAGTTTAGAGGCAGTTAACAGAAATTGAAAAAAATATTGTGATTCCAAAAGCACTCCAAGAAACAAAGTTACAACACTTTCTTTGATTGGCAGGACAGCGTCTGCCGGGTCAGCTTGTACTGTATATTATTCTGGATCTTTATGGTCTCCCGGAATGCCGGACTGATGTCCTTGCTAATATCCTACCGGTCACCTCCTTGAGGACAATTTAAACCTCCATATGTATGACGAACTGAATTGTTGAGGCCAGGCCTTGTTAAATCTTAAGGTACGGTTACGGTTACATGCATGGTTCATACATCTACCACCATGAAACAATTTGGCTGATGAACTTGTGGTTTGGGCAAAAGTCGCTTCCCACATTAAGGTATATTGTTGCAAAATTTGGTAGAGATCGGGTTATTAGGTTAGTCGTAATTTGATTTTAGATTTGGACATTTGGGTGGCCCCCATTACGTTTCCGTCAAGATGGCGGCGATATAGGACATGACATTAAGGTGCCCTTTGCTATTGCTACCTCTATACCAAATTTCGTTCAATTTGGTTTCTTCGTGTTTGAATTGATAGGGGGGGGGGGGGAGGGGGGCGGGCAGACATGCGGATTACACACACATACTGTACACACACACACATACACACATACACACTCACAGACACACAGACTGACACACACTTTTTGGCCCTATGTTGATCTCATAAATCGAAGGTAGGCTAACAAGATGTCCAGTAAAATATATATAGCCTACTATCTACTAAATTTGTAGATATAGTTATAACTCCTTGTCTTTATCAAGGAGTATAATAGAATAATTCCTTGGTTGAAGACCTTAGAAGATATTTACCTCTACCAAACACCAGAGCCTCAAAGAAACTACTACCGTCATTGAAGAAAGGAAGAGAAGACATGTCTCAAGAATTTTATGGAACTGGAGACATGATCGACCGGACGTGGGCAACATCCAACTTTGAGTTCAGTCGGGTGTTAACACATTTGGCTGCCCATGGTTTTAACCACCCTAATTGTTTTAAAAATATTTCCATGACCCTACAGTGACGTGTGTATACCAACTATGTGGACAAGCATATTAACGCTACCACTTAGAGCTCTGTAGTAAAAGAAAACAATCAATTAAAGACTGTGCAATTCAAACCACCAGAGAGCAATTTTAGTGTACATGTTCATCATTTTGATTGCTATTTGGCTCAAATAAAAGTATTAATTAATATCCTGAACTAGCACCAACAGATAGAGTACAGGACTATGAGGGTTCGTTTTGTTCATTAGTTCAAATGACATTTTCAAATAACACATAATAGGCTGTTATAAACGCTTTAAAATAAAAAATTGTCGTATTATCAACTTGTCATTCTTCAAATTCGATGCGTATTGAATGCCACCGTAGGCAAACCAATGGAATCCCACATAGACCAGTCATGACATCTGGTGGAAACATTTTGCCTACGATAATCAAGGCGAGTGCATTCCAGCGGCCATAAAAGGAAACTATTCATATAATGCTGTTCCAACGTGCAGGCCAGTGCGCAGCTCGCAACCGGTTGGCCATTATTGTGACCCTCATTGTTCATATGGTAGCTGTTAGATGTGTCGTGCAGATGCGGTAGCGAATGTTGTTTTAATTAAATATATATTTTCCATTATAATTTGCACAATATAACGCTTAATTTTATAACGTCTGACTAATTATAAAATAATAAATACAAGAAAATGCAAGCAAAAATCTCAACTCTGATAGGTTTTGAACCCGAGTCAAACGGGTGAAAAACTAACCCTTTACCACACAGCCGAACATGTCTACCGAAATCCGTCGTTAGCAATTGACTTACATACAACGTCTTAGCAAATAAGGATTTGGACATAACGATTTCTTCAGTTGTGTATATTTTTATATATAAAGTATTTCATGCAAAGTTTCATTTTATCCATCAGTAGTCTGTATTGCATGCAATACTGAAAATAGTGAAATACTGGTCAGGCACAAGAAATCAGCTGACATCTTGTCTTGTAACCGAGAGAGCTCGGCTTTTTAAAGCCACTGCTACCATGTAATATTATAATATGAACTTAAAATATCGATCGCGCCACGTCCTTTAGGACAGTTGAAACCATTGTCGGTTCGATAATCGGAACAATGGCTTCAAAGTTATAAATTATAATGCTTCTATAAATCACAAAGCCGCCTCCCTGAAATGGTATGGCTGATGGCCTTGTAGTTTGGGCACTAGACGCGTCCCATCTGAAGGTATGTTGTTACCAAATTTGGTAGAGATCGGATGATTAGTAATTTGATTTTTCGTTTTGAACGTTTGAGTGGCCACCATTCAGTTTTGGTAAAGATGGCGGCGATATAAAACATGACACTGAGATGCCCTTTGATTGTGCTACATCTGTACCAAATTTCGTTCAGTTCGGTTTCACCGAGTTTGAATTGATAGGGGGGGGGTGGTCAGACATACCAAATCACTCATACACACTCACAGACACACAGACAGACACACAATGGTTTGGCCATGTGAAGATCTCATAAGTCTACCTTCATTTTTTGCAAAAAAAACAAAAGTAGGCTAATAATGAAAGTGAATACCACTACTACTAATACTATTAATGATAATAATAATAATAATAATAATAAGATAATAATAATAATAATAATAATAATAATTTTTATTATACCAAAAAAACTGATGGAGAATGAAAATTAATGCATTTAAAGCCAGAGAAAAGAAATGTCTTCAAAAAAAACCATTGTCATGCAATTATATTTCTTGAAGAATGTACCTTGGAATGAGATTATTTTGTTAACATTTTAGGATACGGATGCTAAAATGGTTACAAAAGCATACTGCATCAAATTAATAACTTTTTTGATTACAGTTTAACTTCCTAACATTAACAGTAGTCTTTTAATGTAAGGTACACCTTGAAACATCCATCCACATGGAGGGCAACTTTGCATTCGTTTCAAATCTTCTGTAGGGCATTGTTTCTCCAAATAGGCCATATGGGACTCCAGAACCCTTGTTTATTCCAATAACTTTGCTGTGTTGATATCTTTGACTGTGACATCAATAGCTCATCTGAAGTGTCTGGGAACCAGCGAGCATCGTCACCTGACTTTTTTATAGGGTCGTTTTCAATAGAATCAAGGATATTACTCCCATAGTCATTGGTTTACATGCAAATTACGTCCCAAAAAGTGTCAGTAAGGAACTGACTCACTACTTCATATTCTGTAGGATTATCACTCAGACGCTTCCTGGACATAGCATTCAGCTTCCCGGCTACTGCACATGTATTGTCTTTCGGAATATTACTGACCAAATTCCAATTCCAAATGCTCGATGTGGTGAGGTTATGCGCGGAGTTATCTTCAACGTCACTGACGCTTTCGTGAGCGGAGCCACTGATCTCAGAAGCACAATCACTGCTAAAACTAATAAATAATAATAATAATAATAATAATAATAATAATAATAATAATAATCCCCTAAGGGCAATGGCCTCCTGCCTAGGCAGGGATTCTGCTCCATAACACTCATTAGGTCAGTAGTCCTAAAGAGTAGTGTGGCACCTAGTGGTGCACTTTTCTGGCATGTTACTCTCTGTTCTTGAATTGTTCTTATAGCTATTGATATATCTATTCCTCGAATACCACTCAATGACTGACTCACTCACTCATTCATCACGAAATCTCAGAAACAACCGAACGGATTGGAATGAAATTTGGTATCCAGCTTCCTCAAGGGCCGCGAACGCCCACTAAGAAAGGATTTTTGGATATTCAGGTTCTAAAGGGGTGTTAAGGGGGTAGTCCTGCATTTCATTGAATAGCAATATTTCCCGATTGGTTTCATTGGGGGATGTGATACTCGGCATATAAACTCAGCACAAAAAACAAGATGTTCAGTAAAGAACATATAGCCTACTTTCTCCTAAATGCATGGGTATTGTTATAACTCTTTGTCCTTTTCAAGGAGTATAATTGAATTTTGGTTGTAGTAGCTTGTTGAAATACAACGTGCTATAGGGATATTAAACATGAATATGAGGTGCCTTTTGCTTGTGCTACCTCTGTACCAAATTTCGTTCAATTCGGTTTCACCGTGTTTGAATTGATAGGGGGAATCGATTTGCACACATACTTGGCCACCATCTTCAAACTATTTGGCTGATGATCTAGCAGTTTGGTCAGATTATGCTTCTCACATAAAGATTTGTTGTTGCAAAATGTGGTAGAGACTAGATTATTAGGTTGGTCGTAATTACATTTTAGCCTTTAACATTTCGGTGGCCGCGATTACGTTTCCGTCAAGATGGAGGTGATATAGAACATGACACTGAGGTGGCCTTTTCTAGTGCTACCTCTGTACCACATTTCGTTCCATTCGATTTCACCGTGTTCGAATTAATAGGGGGAATCGATTTTCACACAAAGATGGCCGCCATCCGCAAAATATTAGGCTAATGACCTATTAGTTTGGTCAAAGGATGCTCCCTCCATAATGGTATGTTGATGCAAAATTTGGTAGAGATCGGATGATTAGGTTAATCGTAATTTGATTTAAACTTTGAATATTTGTGTCGCCGCCATTATGTTTCCGTCAAGATGGCGGCAATATAAAACATGACACTGAGATGCCCTTTGCTAGTGCTACATCTGTACCGGTACCAAATTTCGTTCAGTTCGGTTTCACCGAGTTTGAATTGATAGGGGGGGGGGGAGGCAGACATACCAAATCACACATACACACTCACAGACACACAGTCAGACACACAATGTTTGGCCCTGTGAAGATCTCATAAGTCTACTTTCATTTTTTGCAAAAAACAGAAGTAGGCTAATAATAAAGTGAATACCACTACTACTACTACTATTAATGATAATAATAATAATATAATAATAATATTTTTTGTTATACCAGAAGAACTGATGGAGAATGAAAATTAATGCATTTAAAGCAAGAGAAAAGAAATGTCTTAAACAAAACCCATTGTCATGCAATTATATTTCTTGAAGTATGTACCTTGGAATGAGATTATTTTTTTACATTTTAGGATGCGGATGCTAAAATGGTTACAAAAGCATACTGCATCAAATGAATAACAATTTTGATTACAGTTTAACTTCCTAACATTAACTGTAGTCTTTTAATGTATGGTACACCTTGAAACATCCATCCACATGGAGGGCAACTTTGCATTCGTTTCAAATCTTCTGTAGGGCATTGTTTCTCCAAATAGGCCATAGGGGACTCCAGAACCCTTGTTTAGTCCAATAACTTTGCTGTGTTGATATCTTTGACTGTGACATCAATAGCTCATCTGAAGTGTCTGGGAACCAGCGAGCATCGTCACCTGACTTTCTTATAGGGTCGTTTTCAATAGAATCAAGTCATTGGTTTACATGCAAAATACGTCCCAAAAAGTGTCAGTAAGGAACTGACTCACAACATCATATTTAGTAGGATTATCACCCAGACGCTTCCTGGCTATAGTATTCAGCTCCCCAGCAACTGCACATGCATTGTCTTTCGGAATATTACTGACCAAATTCCAATTCCAAATGCTCGATGTGGTGAGGTTATGCGCGGAGTTATCTTCAACGTCACTGACGCTTTCGTGAGCGGAGCCACTGATCTCAGAAGCACAATCACTGCTAAAACTAATAAATAATAATAATAATAATAATAATAATAATCCCCTAAGGGCAATGGCCTCCTGCCTAGGCAGGGATTCTGCTCCATAACACTCATTAGGTCAGCAGTCCTAAAGAGTAGTGTGGCACCTAGTGGTGCACTTTTCTGGCATGTTACTCTCTGTTCTTGAATTGTTCTTATAGCTATTGATATATCTATTTCTAACCTAGTGACAGTATTATCTATGTTATGTATTCTTGTTCTTATCTACTATATAAAGCTCGAATACCACTCAATGACTGACTCACTCACTCATTCATCACGAAATCTCAGAAACAACCGAACGGATTGGAATGAAATTTGGTATCCAGCTTCCTCAAGGGCCGCGAACGCCCACTAAGAAAGGATTTTTGGATATTCAGGTTCTAAAGGGGTGTTAAGGGGGTAGTCCTGCATTTCATTGAATAGCAATATTTCCCGATTGGTTTCATTGGGGGATGTGATACTCGGCATATAAACTCAGCACAAAAAACAAGATGTTCAGTAAAGAACATATAGCCTACTTTCTCCTAAATGCATGGGTATTGTTATAACTCTTTGCCCTTTTCAAGGAGTATAATTGAATTTTGGTTGTAGTAGCTTGTTGAAATACAACGTGCTATAGGGATATTAAACATGAATATGAGGTGCCTTTTGCTTGTGCTACCTCTGTACCAAATTTCGTTCAATTCGGTTTCAACGTGTTTGAATTGATAGGGGGAATCGATTTGCACACATACTTGGCCACCATCTGCAAAATATTGGGCTGATGATCTAGCAGTTTGGTCAGATTATGCTTCTCACATAAAGATTTGTTGTTGCAAAATGTGGTAGAGACTAGATTATTAGGTTGGTCGTAATTACATTTTAGCCTTTAACATTTCGGTGGCCGCGATTACGTTTCCGTCAAGATGGAGGTGATATAGAACATGACACTGAGGTGACCTTTTCTAGTGCTACCTCTGTACCACATTTCGTTCCATTCGATTCCACCGTGTTCGAATTAATAGGGGGAATCGATTTTCACACAAAGATGGCCGCCATCCGCAAAATATTAGGCTAATGACCTATTAGTTTGGTCAAAGGATGCTCCCTCCATAATGGTATGTTGATGCAAAATTTGGTAGAGATCGGATGATTAGGTTAATCGTAATTTGATTTAAACTTTGAATATTTGTGTCGCCGCCATTATGTTTACGTCAAGATGGCGGTGTTATAAAACATGACACTGAGGTGCCCTTTGGTAGTGCTACCTCTGTGCCAAATTTCATTCCATTCGGTTTCACCGTGTTCGAATTAATAGGGGTAATCGATTTTGACACAAAGATGGCCGCCATCCGCAAACTATTAGGCTAATGACCTATTAGTTTGGTCAAAGGATGCTTCCTCCATAAAAGTATGTTGTTGCAAAATTTGGTAGAGATCGGATGATTAGGTTAGTCGTAATTTGATTTAAGCTTTGAACATTTTCTTGGCCGCCATTACGTTTCCGTCAAGATGGCGGCAATATAAAACATGACACTGGGGTGCCCTTTGCTAGTACTACCTCTGTACCAAATTTCGTTCCATTCGGTTTCACCGTGTTCGAATTAATAGGGGCAATCGATTTTCACACAAAGATGGCCGCCATCCGCAAACTATTAGGCTGATGACCTATTAGTTTCGTCAAAGGATGCTGCCCCCATAAAGGTATGTTGTTGCAAAATTTTGTAGAGATCGGATGATTAGGTTAGTCGTAATTTGATTCAAGCTTTGAACATTTGTGGGGCCGCCATTACGTTTCCGTCAAGATGACGGCGATATAAAGCATGACACTGAGGTGTCCTTTGCTAGTGCTACCTTTGTACCAAATTTCGTTCAATTTGCGCTTTCCGTGTTCGAATTGATAGGGGGGGGGGGGACAGACATTCCGAGTACACACACACACAGATTCACACACATACACACACACAGACAGACACACTTTTTTTCGCCCTGTAGTGATCTCATAAGTCTACTTTCATTTTTTGCAAAAATCGAATGTAGGCTAATAAGAAGACACATGTCAGAGTTTTTCTACGTGGTGTATATTATGAGGTGAAAGGGGTGAAAAGTGGGGTTTGAAGGATTCCTAACGGAGCGTGTATCTCTTAAACGACATAGGCGAGGAGTTTGGAACTCAGACGAAAAAAATCAGCATAAAAAATAACTAAACAGGTGTTTGACCATTTTTTCATAAATCCAATTTAAGGGGCCCATGGGGAGGGGTGAAATTATGGGGGAGGGGGGGGGGGGTAAACGTAATATGTCTGAGTGTAAAATTATACATGGCCTATGTTGTAGACAATAACACATTACATATTTTTGTCTCTTTCTATTTCATCATACGACGAATACTTAGGGAGTTATTAATGATTTTGTACTTTTTTGCCGGAATTTTCTAAGTCCCAGGAAAGACATAAAAATTGATTCGAATGAAATTTCAAAAAATAGTTTTTTAATACTTTTATTATATTTTTCACGTCTTTTATGGTCCGAAACCAACATGATATTTTGTTGTTTTTTTTTCGTCCCATGAATTTTTGGTTTCAGGTGATAGAATTAATTTCCACTAGGACCGATGCTTATCTACTACTAGCTGAAGTACCCGTGCTTCGTTACGCGTCATAAATAAATTAAAATGTGAAAGTGACAGTTAAAACAGGGGATAGGCGAGGTGCTGCGCAGAGGGAGATTAAGGATGGAACATTTTGTCCAACTACACCGTTCGGCGTTGACCGTGTTTTATAGCACAAATTTAGGTTTTACTCGCTAACCGTTGGAGATACCTTTCGGATAGAAAATGTAATTTTAAACCTCGTATATGCCATCAAAAGTTTGCTATTTCTTTGCATTCACTTTTTATTTGAAATGGAAATATGAAAGTTTGAAACCAAAGGGTGTAGTGACGTCACTAAAATGGTCGCCATAGTGCAAAGTATTGAAATCAAAAGTAGCCTATATGTTAACCAGTTAAATCAGCTACTTTCATGTAAAATTCATGTAAGTCGGACCAGTGGTTCTTGCGTGATTGAGTAATACACAGACACACACCATCTCATTTTTAGCCTCGCTTCGCTCGCGTCATAGTCGTGTCATATTGTTATTCAATGACATGCAGGTTTAATTCCGTTAACACCCCTTTAGAACCTGAATATCCAAAAATCCCTCCTTAGTAGACATTTTCGACATACAACAAACATATCCCCTTCTTCTAACTTCAATAGTTTTGATTGGTCGATGAGAGTGAACATCCAAAAATCCTTCCTTAGTGGACGTTTTTATTCCAGAATTTGACCCCTCCCCATATGCCCCTTAAATTGGATTTATGAAAAAAAAAACGGTCGAACATCTACTTATTTTAATTATTTATTCATTTATTAATTTTTAAGGTGATTGGATCTCGGAGAAAATCAAACTCCTCGTCTATGTCGTTTAAGAGATACACGCTCCGTTCGGAATCTTTCAACCCCCACTTTTCATCCCTTTCACCTCATAATATACACCACATCGAAAAACCATTAGACATGTGTCAGCTTATTTTAAATGATTAGTATATATGCCAAGTACCACATCCCCAAATGAAACCACTCATGAGATATTGTTATTCAATGAAATGCACGTTTACCCCCCTTAACACCTCATTAGAACCTGAGTATCCAAAACTCTTTCCTTAGTGGACGTTTTCGACATACCACGAACTTATCCCCAAAATTTCATGTTTCTAACTTCAATAATTTTTGCTGGGCGATGATGAGTGAGTGAGTCAGTCAGGACATTTTCTTTCATTAATATTTGAGAATTTCACCCCTCCCCAAGAACCCCTTAAATTGGATTTATGAAAAAAAAAACGGTCGAACACCTATTAACTTATTTAAAGCTGTTTTCCCCCTGAGTTTGATAAGTGAGTAAGTAAGTCAATCAGTTAGGACACCTTCTTTCCTGTTCCCCCCCCCCCCCCGAATTTCACTCCTCCCCATGGGCCCCTTAAATTGGATTTATGAAGAAATGGTCGAACACCTATTTACTTATTTTTAAGCTGCTTTTTCCGCTGAATTTCAAACTTATCGCCTATGTTGAATAAGAGATACAGTACACGCTCCGTTAAGAATCCTTCAACCCCCAATTTTCTCCCCTTTCACCTCATAATATACACCATATAGATAAACCCTTAGACATATGTCTGCTTATTTTAAATGATTAGTTTGTATGCCGAATATCACATCCCCATATGAAACAACTCGTGAGATATTGTTATTCAATGAAATGCAAGTTTAACCCCCTTAACACCCCTTCAGAACATGAATATCCAAAATCCATCCTTAGTGTACTTTTTCGACAAACAACGAACATATCCCCAAAATTTCAAGTTTCTAACTGCAATAGGTTTTGCTGGGGGATGATGAGTGAATATCCAAAAATCCTTCCTTAGTGGACTTCTTTCCCCAGAAATTTCATACCTCTCCATGAGCCCCTTAAATTGGATTATGAAAAAACGATCGAACACCTATCTACTACTTTTTCAATCTGATTTTTCCCCCTGAGATTCTTACATTTATTAATTTTTAAGGTGATTGGATCTCGGAGAAAATCAAACTCCTCGTCTTGTCTTTTAAGAGATACTTGCTCCGTTAAGAATCCTTCAACACTCACTTTTCACACATACACCTCATAATATACACCACATCGAAAAACCCTCAGACATGTGTCTTCTTATCCTTAATGATGAGTTTATATGCCTAGTAACCCATCCCAAAGGAAATCATTCGGGAGATATTGTTATTCAATTAAATGCAAGTCTACCCCCTTAACACCCCTTTAGAACCTGAATATCCAAAATTCCTTCCTTAGTGGACGTTTTCAACATACAACGAACATAGCCCCTTAATGTCATGTTTCTAACTTCAATAATTTTGGCTGGGGGATGATGAGTAAGTCAGGACATTTTCTTTCAATTAATTTTCAGAATTTCACCCCTCTCATGAACCCCTTAAATTGGATTTATGAAAAAAAAAACGGTCGAACACCTATTTACTTATTTTTGAGCTGTTCTTCCCCCCTGAGTTTGATGAGTGAGTGAGTTAGGACACTTTCTTTCCTGTTTTCCCCCCAGAATTTCACCTCTCTCCAAGGGCCCCTTAAATTGGATTTTTGAAAAAACGGGTCGAACACCTATTTACTTATATTTTAAGCTGTTTTTTTCCCGCCGAATTTCAAACTTCTCGCCTATGTCGTTTAAGAGATACACGCTCCGTTAAGAATCCCTCAACCCCCAATTTTCACCCCTTTCACCTCGTAATATACACCTCATCGATAAACCCTTAGACATATGTCTGATTCCGTTAATGATTAGCTTATATACCGAATATCACATCCCCAAAGAAACAACTCATGAGATATCGTTATTCAATGAAATGCACGTTTACCCCCTTAACACCTCTTTAAAACCCGAATAACAAAAAGCATTCATTAGTTGACGTTTTCGATATACAGCGAACATATTCCCAAAATTTCATGTTTCTAACTTTAATAGTTTTCGCTGGGCGTGACGAGCTGAGTGAGTTAGACAGGACATTTTCTTTCAATTATTTTTACCAGAATATCACCCCTCCCCATGGGCCCCTTAAATTGGATTGATGAAAAAACGCTTGAACACCTCTTAACTTATTTTTTAAGCTGTCTTTTTCCCCTGAGTTTGATGATTGAGTGAGTTAGTCAGTCAGTTAGGACACTTTCTCTCCTTTTTCCCCCCAGAATTTCACCCCACCCCATTGGCTCCTTAAATTAATTTATGAAAAAACGGTGGAACACCGACTTACTTATTTTTTAAGCTGATTTTTTTCGCCGAGTTTCAAATTTCTCGCCTATGTCGTTTAGGAGATAGGCCTACACGCTTCGTTAGGAATCCTTCAACCCCCAATTTTCACCCCTTTCACCTCATAATAATTACACCACATCGAAAAACCCTTAGACACATGTCTGCTTATTTTTAATGATTAGTTTATATGCCGAGTATCACATCCACAAATGAAACCACTCGTGAGATATTGTTATTCAATAAAATGCAGGTTTAACCCCCTTAAGACCCCTTTAGAGCCTGAATATTCAAAAATCCTCCCTTAGTGTATGGTTTTGACATACAACGAACATATCCCGAAAATGACATGTTTCCAACTTCAATATTTTTGGCTGGGCGATGATGAGTGGGTGAGTGAGTCAGGACATTTTCATTCAATTTTTTTCTTCAGAATTTCACCCCTCCCGATGAACCCCTTAATTTGGTTTATCAAAAAAACTGTCGAACACATATAAGTTTAACTTATTTTTAAGCAGTTTTCCCCCTGAGTTTGAAGAGCGAGTGAGTCAATCGGTTAGGACACTTTCTTTCCTGTTTTTTTTTTACACAGAATTTCACCCCTCGCCATAGGCCCCTTAAATTGGATTTATGAAAAAAAACGGTCAAACACCTATTTACTTATTTTTTATGCTGATTTTTTCCAGCTGAGTTTCAAACTCCTCGCCTATGTCGTTTATGAGATACAGGCTTCGTTAGGAATCTTTCAACCCCCACTTTTCACCCCTTTCACCTCATAATATACACCACATCGAAAAACCCTCAGACACATGTCTTCTTATTTTTAATGATGAGTTTATATGCCGAGTATCACATCCCCCAATGAAACCAATCGGGAGATATTGCTATTCGATGAAATGCAGGTCTACCCCCTTAACACCCCTTGAGAACCTGAATATCCAAAAATCCTTTCTTAGTGGGCGTTTGCGGCCTTTGAGTAAGCTGCATACCAAATTTCATTCCAATCCGTTGGGTGGGTTCTGAGATTTCGTGATGAATGTGTGAGTGAGTGAGTGAGTGAGTGAGTGGTATTTGACAAATATCTAGTAGATAGTGTCAAGTCTTTGTTATGCTATACTCGGTTGACAGTGCTGTGTGAGCAGTTGAGTAACTAACGGGATTTCAAGTAAAGATCCTCATTTTCTATACCGGTAGTGCAGAGCGCAATTGGCATCCAGACGGCCGTGTCTCGACTTGAGCTATGTTGCCATGGAAACTATCTGCCTTGCCATTCCTTCATGAGTATATTTTATGATTTGATTAGCCTGTTTTTGAGTGAAAAAGGGCCGAAATCAGAAGAATGAGAAAGACTATCGAAAATTCATGTAGCCAGCGGTTCCTTCTGGGTCCTAAACTATATATATGCAAAATATGGTTGAGATTGGTGGAACGGTGTAGATTTGTATACGGAACCAACATATATACATACATACATACATACATACATACATACATACAGACTTTCACTTTTATTTATTAGATATAATGCTCGAATACCACTCACTGACTGACTCACTCACTCACTCATTCATCACGAAATCTCAGAAACAACCGAACGGATTGGATTGAAATTTGGTATCCAGCTTCCTCCAGGGCCGCAAACGCCCACTAAGAAAGGATTTTTGGATATTCAGGTTCTAGAGGGGTGTTACGGGGGTAGACCTTCATTTCATTGAATAGCAATATTTCCCGATTGGTTTCATTGGGGGATGTGATACTCGGCATATAAACTCAGCACAAAAAATAAGAAGACACATGCCTGAGGGTTTTCCGATGCGGTCTATATTATGAGGTGAAAGGGGTGAAAAGTGGGGTTTGAAGGATTCCTACCGGAGCGTGTATCTCTTAAACGACATAGGCGAGGAGTTTGGAACTCAGACGAAAAAAATCAGCATAAAAATAACTAAACAGCTGTTTGACCGTTTATTTCATAAAATCAACTTAAGGGGCCCATGGGGAGGGGTGAAATTATGGGGGAGGGGGGGGGGAAGTATTATGTCAGAGTATAAAATTATACATGGCCTATGTCGTAGACAATAACACATTACATATTTTTGTCTCTCTCTATTTCATCATACGACGAATACTTACGGAGTCATTAGTGATTTTGTACTTTTTGGCCGGAATTTCCTAAATCCCAGGAATGACATAAAAATAGATTCGAATGAAATTTCAAAAAATAGTTTTTTTTAATACTTTTATTGTATTTTTCACGTCTTTTAGGGTCCGAAACCAACATGATATTTTGTTGTTTTTTTTCCGTCCCATGCATTTTTGGTTTCAGGTTATAGAAATATTTTCCTCTAGGACCGATGCTTATCTCTTATATATAATCCAAAACTGACTCATCACCGCAGGGCTCAAACCACTAGACCTAGGAAGCAGAAATTTTGCATGTTGTTTGATCCGAGTACGTAGAGGCTCACTAAGAAACGGTTTTTGAAAATTCAATTTGTAAGTGACTTTTTTCGGCCCTTTGGCATTGACAATCGAAAATTGACTCATCGACGCAGGGCTCAAACCACTAGACCTAGAAAGCTGAAATTTTGCATGTTGGTTGATCCGAGTATGTAGAGGCCCAATAAGAAACGGTTTTTGAAAATTCAATTTGTAAGTGACTTTTTTCGGCCCTTTGGCACTGAGCAAGGACAGTCGGTAAAATGTTCGGATTTAGCTCATTTTAAGCCGCCACATACGAGAAACAATACTCGAAGGTCCTGTAGGGAAACCGAAACACACCTTTTAAGTTCCTAAAATGAACGGTTTCGGAGATATTCCCAAATAACTGTGTTCCCTCTGAGAAACAGATCAACGATACAATGGCAACCGATGAAATTTCTTAGACCGGGGATAGTTTTCTGGCAATATCTCGAAAACCGTTCGTTTTAGGGCCTTAAAACGCTGGGTTCGGTTCCCAATTCTTCGAAGTGGAAACCACGAACATTGCTCCTCACATTGATACGCGCAAAAAGAGCTATAATCCATATTTCTACGATCAAATCGGCTCGGAAATTCTCATCTCTTATATATAATCCAAAACTGACTCATCACCGCAGGGCTCAAACCACTAGACCTAGGAAGCTGAAATTTTGTATGTTGGTTGATCCGAGTATGTAGAGGCTCACTAAGAAACGGTTTTTGAAAATTCAATTTGTATGTGACTTTTTTCGGCCCTTTGGCATTGCCAATCCAAAATTGACTCATCGACGCAGGGCTCAAACCACTAGACCTAGAAAGCTGAAATTTTGCATGTTGGTTGATCCGAGTATGTAGAGGCCCAATAAGAAACGGTTTTTGAAAATTCAATTTGTAAGTGACTTTTTTCGGCCCTTTGGAACTGAGCAAGGACAGTCGGTAAAATGTTCGGATTTAGCTCATTTTAAGCCGCCACATACGAGAAACAATACTCGGAGGTCCTGTATGGACCCCGAAACGCACTTTTTAAGTTCCTAAAATGAACGGTTTCGGAGAAATTCCCAAATATCTGTGTTCCCTCTGAGGAACAGATCAACGTTACTATGGCAACCGCTGAAATTTCGCAGACCGGGGATAGTTTTCTGGCAATATCTCGAAAACCGTTCGTTTTAGGGCCTTAAAACGCTGGGTTCGGTTCCCAATTCTTCGAAGTGGAAACCACGAACATTGCTCCTCACATTGATACGCGCAAAAAGAGCTATAATCCATATTTCTACGATCAAATCGACTCGGAAATTCTCATCTCTTATATATAATCCAAAACTGACTCATCACCGCAGGGCTCAAACCACAAGACCTAGGAAGCTGAAATTTTGCATGTTGGTTGATCCGAGTACGTAGAGGCTCACTAAGAAACGGTTTTTGAAAATTCAATTTGTAAGTGACTTTTTTCGGCCCTTTGGCATTGACAATCCAAAATTGACTCATCGACGCAGGGCTCAAACCACTAGACCTAGAAAGCTGGAATTTTGCATATTTGTTGATCCGAGTATGTAGAGGCCCAATAAGAAACGGTTTTTTAAAATTCAATTTGTAAGTGACTTTTTTCGGTCCTTTGGCACTGAGCAAGGACAGTCGGTAAAATGTTCGGATTTAGCTCATTTTAAGCCGACACATACGAGAAACAATACCGGTACTCGGAGGTCCTGTAGGGAACCCGTAACACACTTTTTAAGTTCCTAAAATGAACGGTTTTGGAGATATTCCCAAATAACTGTGTTCCCTCTGAGAAACAGATCAACGTTACTATGGCAACCTCTGAAATTTCGCAGACCGGGGATAGTTTTCTGGCAATATCTCGAAAACCGTTCGTTTTAGGGCCTTAAAACGCTGGGTTCGGTTCCCACCTCTAACCACGAACGATGCTCCTCGCATTGATACGCGTAAAATGAGATATATTTTATATATAGAGGTTGCTTTTGGTGCTCGGATACGATCGTGATTTTGAGTCAAATTTTATACTCTTTCGGCTGGTTGTTGTGAGCGAGCTTTCAGAAGTTTACTCGAATTTTCTATGTTAAGATACTCTCTATTTTGCACGGTATGCTTCCATTTTCTTTATAAATTTGTTTTTTCTTAACTGAATATTTTTGTTTGCCAATTTTGATCTGCTTTTTTTCGTTTTTAACCATGATCTGCGACGTTGATTCACAGTCGAATGTGTCGTATTCTACCGGCTGTCACGTTAATTATTATTGTTTCTTAATTACTCTTACTGAGGAATTGGGCAAACTTTTTTCAATAAAGTTGTTGTTTTGTCTTTCACGGCCATTGAATCCCCGCACAAGGCACGGCTTAAACCTAGAAAAGTTGCTGACTTGTACTAATGGACTAATGGTGCAGCAGAAAAGAGGAGAATTCAAGCTTTTGAAATGTGGTGATAAGGGAGAATGATGATCAGATGGGTAGTTAGGGTAACAAATGAAGAGGTATTAAGACGAGTGGGAGAGGAGAGAGGTTTCTGGCGACTGCTAATGAAGAGAAGAGATAGGAGGGTAGGACACATGTTAGGACACCCAGGAATAGCAAGCTTACTGTCGACCAAAATATTATGTGCACTCGAGTTTGAAGGTTGTTTGTGAAGTAGCCAATAGACCTTCATAAAATCCAATGACATCAACATTTTCGACGTTCTATTTTACGTTAGTTCATGTAGGTTTGGAATTTTTAATTTATATTGTAATATTTTTTATCGCAGTTGAAACACAAAAAGTGCCCCTTTTTAAGCGTGTTTCAACCATGCGTCACATTTAAGAATTATTATCTCACAAACCCGTAATCAGATCGAATCCGAATTTTAACACAATATACATTGGAATGTTGTATAACTGGTTTATTAATTTCAAAATTTTGTGTGTTCAATAACGAATGTTGTTATTATTTTTGTAAGGTAACTTTTTCTCGGCTCGGAGTCGTTGGAAAATGTAGTTCTTGGTTGCGTTGTAATCCTTATACATCAAAACGTTATGCTGTATGACTGTGAAATAGGTAAACTAATTCACTTATTTTATATCGGTTTGTATTTGTACGGAGAATTAAGACATGGTTCACCAGCTAGCTGCTCCGGGAAATGCTATACAGCGTTGCTGATATGGAGCCCATCACTTTCGAGCGAGACGTGCCATGACGCGTGATGTAGCCTATCTTAGCAATGATGTACTGCTTTCACCGGAGCGGCTAACTGGTGAACCATGTCTTAATTCTCCGTACAAATACAAACCGATATACAATAAGTGAATTAATTTACGTATTTCACAATCATGCAGCATACCGTTTTAATGTATAAGGATTACAACGCGACCAAGAACTACATTTTCAAACCATCCCGAGCCGAGGAAAAGTTACCTTACAAAAATAATAACAACTTTGTATCTTGGACACAAAAAATTAATAAACCTGTTATACAACATTCCAGTGTATGTTGTGTTAAAATTTGGATTCGATCTGATGACGGGTTTGTGAGATAATAATTCTTAAATGTGACGCATGGTTGAAAAACGCTTAAAAACAGGCACTTCTTGTGTTCTAACTGTGATAAAAAATATTAAAATATAAATAAAAATTCCAAACCTACATGATCTAACGTAAAATAGAACGACGAAAATGATGATGTTATTGGATTTTATATAGGTCTATCGGTTACTTCACAAACAAACTTCAAACTCGAGTACACATAATAGTTTGGTCGACAGTAGTTATGGATGGGAGGGTCGCAGACTAGAACTGTAGGTGTACACCAGGCTTAAAAAAATTGCCTCGTATGTAGGGTGTGGTGGCTATGTAGAAATGAAACGATTAGCTCAGGAGAGGGATACATGGAAGGCTGCATCAAACCAGTTAAAAAACTGAAGACTCAAACAACAACAATCAGGAATTTTAATTACTTAGAGAGGCATGTGGGGCAAAAGGGTCGTTGGAGAATTTCAATCCCTGGGATGTAACACTGGAAGAGACTGCATAATGTACATCAGCGGCCTAGGTGAGCGATATTTAACTATAGGTCTATTAATAGGGATATGTTTACGTTCAAATCATCAATTAGTATGGCCAAATTACATCCAGAATAGCTTAAGTAAGACTACATTTAATTCCCCATATTCCGATAGATTTGCCATTCCAGTGTGCAAGAGTGCAGTTCCCTCTTCAGACAATATTCGCAATTTATTTAACAAAGCGCAATGACACACACTTAACAGTAGCACGTGTACATTTAGACAAAACAATTTTTTCCCATGGCCAACTGTATGTGGCGTGCTCGCGAGCATCCGGACAACAAAATCGTTATGTCTCAGCAGAAGATGGCAAAACCATAAACGTATTTTTAAAATGTGTTAACATAATGTAACAACGAACCCTGCAGACGTTCACAACTCGATAAAATTCCCACTTTGCTGATCATATCAATATACTGTATGTATCAGAATATTCAGAATTAGAATGGACCTACCTATAGCCGCGATTGCTGTAATAGAATAGACCAATTATCAGCAATAATGCATCGTCCCCATTGTCTTGATCGCGGGCGAAGCCGCGGGTACCTGCTAGTCTACTATATAAAGCTCAAATACCACTCACTGACTGACTCACTCACTCATTCATCACGAAATCTCAGAAACAACCGAACGGATTGGAATGAAATTTGGTATCCAGCTTCCTCAAGGGCCGCAAACGCCCACTAAGAAATGATTTTTGGATATTCAGGTTCTAAAGGGGTGTTAAGGGGATAGTCCTGCATTTCACTGAATAGCAATATTTCCCGATTGGTTTAATTGGGGGATGTGATACTCGGCATATAAACTCAGCACAAAAAATAAGAAGACATATGTCTGAGGGTTTTTCGATGTGGTGTATATTATGAGGTGAAAGGGGGTGAAAAGTGGGGTTTGAAGGATTCCTAACGGAGCGTGTATCCCTTAAACGACATAGGCGAGGAGTTTGAAACTCAGCCGAAAAAATCAGCATAAAAATAACTAAACAGGTGTGGGACCGTTTTTTTCATAAATCCAATTTAAGGGGCCCATGGGGAGGGGTGAAATTATGGGGGAGGGGGGGAAACGTAATATGTCTGAGTGTAAAATTATACATGGCCTATGTTGTAGACAATAACACATTACATATTTTTTGTCTCTTTCTATTTCATCATATGACGAATACTTAGGGAGTTATTAATGATCTTGTACTTTTTGGCCGGAATTTTCTAAGTCCCAGGAAAGACATAAAAATTGATTCGAATGAAATTTCAAAATAATAGTTTCTTTTAATACTTTTATTATATTTTTCACCTCTTTTATGGTCCGAAACCAACATGATTTTTTTTCGTCCCATGTATTTTTGGTTTCAGGTGATAGAATTATTTTCCAATGGGACCCATGTTTATCTATCTATATAACTAATGTTATAACGGGATTCCATATGTTATTGCGGGCAAAGCGCGGGTAACAGCTAGTATCTAATATTTGTAAAATTGTTAATGTTTCTAGCACGTTCATGTTTAGTAGAGTTTTAACTGTCCTCAATACATTATCGCTATTTTATTTAAGGGTTCACTATGTTTCACTGAGTTGCTCCTTGCCTTTCCTCGCATATACTATGTTTCGAAAAGGAGCTTTTCTAGGGTCTTTCACTCTTGTCTATCTCTTGATCTTCTTGTCCATTGTGGTCCGGCAAATTTTTTGAATGTGTCAGCCCAGCGTGTCCTCAGTCTTCCTGCGTTTCTCCTGCTGGTTCTGGGGTCCCACGTCGTTAGTCTTTGCGTCCACCTCCTATGCTCCATCCTCGCTACGTGGCCTCCCCATTTCCATTTTATTCGGTCCGCTGTATTGATGACGTCTTTAATACTGGCTCTTCTGCGTATTTCCTCGTTTTTTATTCTGTCTTTCAGCGTGATATTGAGGATTTTTCGTTCCATCCTGCGTTGGACTATCTGGAGCATTTTTCTTTGCTGTGAAGTGAGTGACCATGTTTGGCATCCATACAGCATTACTGGGATTACACATTTCTCTAGAACTTGTGTTTTCAGACTTAGTTTCTGAAATTTATCTCCTAAAATGAATATCAAGTACCAGATTTTTTTCCATGCTTGCCCAATTCTTCTTTTGATTTCTTTCTCCGTATTGTTATGGAATGATATGTTTTGCCCTAGCTATGTATAGCCCTGGACATACTCCAATGTTTCACCGTCAATGTTTACTGGTTTTTCTGTCGCATTTGTCATCAGTTTCGTTTTCCTGCTAAAACTACTATCAGATAATTCTGAGTTATCTTCACCACAATCAAGAAGAAATTGCCGAATAATTTCCTCTTCCTGTTCGTGATGTTTACATGGAATCTTGTTCAGTAGCATTCATTTCATGAACAAGATGACCATCTTTAGAAGCAAAAAATAGACTACTGAACCCGCTGAGCTAAGGTTCATGTGATATTTTTTATAACAGCACATTTATGATGGGATGTAGTACCTTTGAACACACCCAGAAAGCCACGTGGAGCTGAGAGCTCACGCTATACTCTTTGAAGTAGCGGAGAATCGCAATTTCACTTTGGTGAAGTCTGCTAATTATTTATCCGAGGTCTTATTAATTAATTTTATCTTTCCACGAGACTCAGAATATTCCATTTCGTCATTCAGCATTATTAAAACATTTTGGAGAATGTTATTTTCGCTTAAGGTAAGGTAATACCCTTGCAGATACGCAAACAGGAATGTAAGTAGTCGCTCAACGACTTCGGTTTGACGACCTACTTCCTAGAGTAACCCTGTGCCTTGCACTACGTCTGGAAAATCCGCCCCGTGTAGGCGTGAAATTGCATCCGTCTTGTTAGACGTAGAAAATATCCGCTGTTTAGCGTGGAAGTAATTATCAGGTGCCATCGTGCACGAATATACTGCAAATCACTGTTATTAATGCACAGTGAACAACAAGAAGCATATTGTGAAATAATTGGCAAGTATAGTGAAAATTCTAACATTACCGTAACACCACATTTTTGTACCCATGTGTTTGTGGAGGGCCGAGAGCCTGGTGAAAAATATAGAGGTAAACGTGTTATAACTACTTTAAATAATTGTGATTAAGAATGTACAATAGATTTGAATTGCCACAGTGAATTTTTCAATTACAAAACGACGCACATTCACGGATGCTACGTGATGTAAAAGTGGCGTCAATACACGTGAAGAACCACAGAACAGTGCTTGATCACGCATTATTCGATATCTGTGAAGTAAAGGCTGTGTTATCAATTGAAATTAAAGCCTGTAACATTTTCAACGAACATTGTGATTTTGAAGTGAAAGAATGAACTACTAAACGATTTATTCCACCACCCACGTGATCAAATTATTCTACACCATGTTTGAGACCGACATCATGGGCTAATACCATCATGGTATGAGGGTGATGTATCTATTGGAACCAGCATGATGGTGGAACTTCCAGAACAGCGAACGAGGAGGTAGGAAACCAGGATGCCATTCCCAGGCATGTCCAGTACGTCCATGAAGTTGTCGACAGGGACAGATCGAACCCTGATCTTTGGAAGAGTCCAGATGGGAGTCCTGATGAGGACGATGCCGTTCCGGAAAGCCAGGGATGAATTTGTTCAACCCTTGTCGTTGAACAGAGGGCTGAGTGAGAGCTCCTCCATTTCGTGAGTATTTGTACACCCTTTCTCGTTCTAGTTTCTGGTGGTATAGTAGGTGTAATGTAGTTTGTGAACCAACCTAACTCAGTGTCAGCCATTTTTATAGGTAGGGAATGTAACTAGTCTAATTAGATGTCATTTATTTCAGTTCGAGTGAGACACCTTTGGGTCAGACATTTTGGTCAACCCTGGTGCAGCTTGATGGACGTCGTAGAACGTCAATGCCTATCTTTTGCTAAACGTGACCGTAGTCATTTGAGGCTACTTTATTACCCTTATTTGGGGTGATTTTTCAAGTATTTGCTGACTTTAGTTATGGCAATCAGATGCCATGGTTATATTTCTTTAACTGCATTTTTTGCAACCAGTCTTTGTTACACCCTGACTTCGTTAGAACAGTCGTATCATTTAGGTAATCGACTGTAATTACCAGTTTTGTAACTGCATTATATTGCATTTGATATGTTGCTCAGAAGCCATCTGGTCAAGTGTGGACCTTATCAGTAAAAGGGATGTTTCGTTGTCTAGCATCGAACCCAGTTCCCAACGTATCATTAAGCAGATCCAGAGTGTGGAATCTGCGCCACAATTATTATTCTGTTAGTGTCATGTGAAGACACGTATTTATTTGATGTTGTACAACAACTACTGAAGTATTATATCTTTGAGAGCAAAGAGCTCCGGCAATGTGACATTGCTACCATTTACATGTCTTTGGTTTGAAAGACGGAATTATATTATTGTATTCAGATTTATAGCGTGTTTTTATACACGTATTCTTCGAGGTTTATAACCTATGGTAAAGTTTTTATGATGAGGCGAGTTGTACAGTTTTTTTTTTGCTTAAATCGCCGGCCTTGATAGTTAGTGTGTGTTGTGTCAGACCGCGCAGGAATGTTGTAGCTTGCGGCGACACAAACTGGTTTGGACCCAGTGCCCTTGAGAGCACGCTTGTATTATGAGACAGAATTACTTTGACGAAGGATAGAATGCTTGTTGTATTCGCTTTTCCTTTAATTGGAACTTAGCTCATGGAACCCAGTGTCCAACCTTGTATCTGATCATATGTTTTTATAGATTGTTTTTTTGTTAGTTAAACGCACTTTTGCGTGTACCGTTGTTGACGTGTACAGTTATGTCAGGTTTTCTATAGTACGTTGTAGGCTGCCCTGTTAAAGGAGATATTTCATGTATGAAGGTATTTGTGTGTACCTTGTCCGGGATTGTTCCCGTTGACCAAATGTTATTGGGGGGTGGCTGAGTGTGCAGGCCCATCCCAGAGTTATTGAACGCGAGCTGTGCGCCGCTGGTAACTTGTGTTATTGTGTGTCCGAGTTGTTATTGCTCGTTGATTATATTCCGACTTTTGAGTCGAGGCTTTTGGTGGAGATTGATCTCAGTGGAGACACTCCGTGCCCAGGCTATTGTCAGTATTATTCGCCATAAACCAACGATAAACCTAAACCGACATCTTAATAATAAAACGCATAATTTTGGTAAAACAAAAGCTAACTAACGAATTCTTTCTATCTAACTTTGTTCTTTTGCATTTGGAACCTGCTGACATGGCCGTGCTAATGAAGGCATTTCCTTTTGAGGAAATGACTAGGACAGCTGACACTTTTGAAGCGACCTGAAGCATGCTCGAACCTTGGTTTCGTAGCTTGTGGAGCGCAGGCCATGCGATGTTAGACGTAGTCTTTACTACGCAGTCGTCACCGTAACTACACACATTAGATGACTATGGCCTACAAAGAGTAAACCAAGGTACAGGCAGGCATTTTAATAAAACTGTTGTCTCTTATTAATTATTTATGATGTACAAGTGTGTGAATCCTACATGTTACCCTATTGTGTGCTGTTAGCACGTCGTTCCTAAGAATAATTAAATGTTTTTTTTTACATGGCTGTTCACTTAGATTTGAATGTAATTGTTTTCTATTACGGACGTCATCGCCGTAGATTGTGTTATTAACCGATAGGACTTAGCTAGATGAATTAACGTTAAATGTAAATGTGGAGATGGTATCATCCTAACTTAGATTTGTTTTGCTACCCTGTTAAATGTACATTCTGATATTAGCTTGATCTTGTAACTTGACCTAGGGATTTGCGTCGTACCATTTTCCTAGTGTTGCTGTTGTTGCTTTGTTATTGTGAGATAGATCTTTCGCGAGGGTTTTCCGTAACTTCTCAGGTAGGGACCTGCTCTTTATTTTTGTTTGTTTATTAGCTTGCGGACTAGCCGATTGAAACCCTCCGAACTAGGCTAGGGGCTTGTGAATTTTAACAATAAATTTTCACGGTGTTTTACATAAGTCTGGATGTTTATTTTCTCAGTCTAGTTTTTAAGGTGAACCTTTCCTTAGGCAGTCTATGACCATCGTCACCATGTACCACGATCCCTGTTGACTACAGATTCTCGTGCCGCTTTGGCCAATTTGGAAGTTCACCTGATCCTCACGGCAGTTATGTCCGACGGATGAGATGTTAGGTAAGTCATTGCGGTTGTTGGCTATCCTGACAGCTCCACCGACGGTCTCATAAAATGGCGCCCAACTCATGTGCCGACGTTAACGTGGTGACCGTCAGTTCCATGTTATTTAGGAGGATCTTAATGTCGATTAATGGTAAATTAACAGGACTGGGACGAACTTAGAAAGTCGTACTGCAGATCAATTGACCGCATGGCATTCATGTTTGATAAAGTCCATGGGGTGAAGCTTTGGTGTTGGATAAATGAAGGATAGGATTTTCATTGATGATGCCTCATCCTGAGTAAATGTAATACTTTGCTTTGCTCGCCGTTGTCTTTGTAAATGTAGAAGCACTTAGTTTGCATACTCCAGCTGTACTCGTGATATTTATTTAAATGAAACAAGCTTTATACCACCAAGTAACTAATCATAGCTGTAAGTTCCATTAGGTATTGATCCCTCACTTTCTCATATATATTTCTTGTCAATGGATGAGGAAACTATTCGCCGTGTGTTTGGGGAGATGATGGCAGGTGTTAATGCCAACCTCCAGCAGATTACTGCTGAATTAGGTACTGTAAGGACTGATTTAGGTGATGTAAGAGGTGATTTAGGTGAAGTCCGAGGTGACTTAGGTCAGAATACCCAAGCTGTTAACAATGTTAGACAGGACTTAGAAGTCAACACCCAGTCAATAAACAATGTGAGTGGTCATGTGGACCAAGTTAGGCAGGAAATTAACAATTTCAGACAAGATTTAGAGGTTAACACTCAGTTCATTAACAATGTAAATGGTCATATGGACCAAGTAAAACAAGATTTAGAGGTTAACACCCAGTCAGTTAACAATGTTAGGACTGATTTAACGCAGGTCAGGGCCGACATGGACGCATATAGAGTCGAAGCTAGGAATGACCTTACGGCAGGTTTAGCAGCTGTTAGGGTTGATGTCATACGACACCATCAGGAGGCTAACCAGCGTATAGATTGCTTAGCCGACCAGATGAATTGAGCTAGGGAGGACGTGCAGACCCGATTGGAGGAGCACACAGCTCAAATTCAAACGACAATAAACAGAGTCCAGATAGGTATGAGAGCCGACCTGGAGCACACTCGAGAAGAATTTGGGACTCGATTGACTCACGTCGAGGGATTTATGGACACCGTGAAAAGGATATGACGACCATGAATATTGGATTGATTTTGATGAGAGGTGCGGCGAATGCTGTGAATAACAAAGTCAAGACGATCGTCGACGGCATGATAGAGGTCAAGGACGAATTAAACACCAATAGGAGGAACATTACGGAGTTGACAGAAACCGTAGCAAGCCTACGTGAAACAGTTGACGTTCATCGTGGGGAACGTAAAATCGATCTCATGTTATTGAGGGGTGACCTCAACGAACACAAGACCACAGTGGAGGCTAAGGTAGCCGAGGTCAGAGATGATGTTGGAAAGATCCAAGACAACGTGTCGAAGGTCGAAGGAGAAATCGATTCCTTACAGAGACGATCCGAGGAAGTCGGGGTAACCGAGAGGTTAGACCTTAGCTATAACCTGAGGACGGCAATACGCGAAGTTGACACGAACCTCAAAGGGAAAGTCGATAGGATCGAGCTACAACTTAACGACTTAGGTAATAAAGTCGCAGCTAGAACCATTCCTGGACTCGAGGTTATAGAGAGACGTCTCGACAGACTTGAGACGCTTCCTAGAGAGAGACACTTACCCTCACAGATGGGAGACTCTCAGGCGGCACCAGTATCACAATCCGCAGGGATGATGTCTACTCATTTCCAACCCAGCGCACCCATTGAACCGCAACCATCCCAATTCACTGGTTCAGCGCAAAGTCAAACCTTGAACTTTGACGCCCATCCTTTTCAACCAGCACCCAATCGACTTAGTCATGAAACGAATACACCTACGCATAACTACATGCAGAATTCATTTAGACCCGCGCATACGCACGGAAATGTAACTATTATCCGTTCGATAGAGGAGCAACCAGCTCGCTTCTCTGTCACTGGAAGTGGCATCACTCCAGTTGAATTTCTGGCCAACGTAGAAAGCTACTTGAGAGACACCATGGTAACTCCGGAGAGGGAGCTCCGAGTTATAGAGCGTTTGCTTGAGGGACAAGCCAGCACCTGGTTTAGGGCATTCCGATACTCGTTTGCAGGATACCAGGATTTCTAAGAAGCCTTGTTAAGAACCTACTGGTCGAGCGACATCCAGCAGAGCATCAGAGCTGAGATGTATACTCGCAGATACAGCTCTAATACTCCAACGCGTTATGCGAACTACTTCGCGATCCAGCTTGCGAAACTTCGTTGTCTTCAACCCCCATTGTCTGAACAGGACCTAGTAAACACCATCGTTTGGCAATACCCTGCAGACGTGCAACGTGTATTGATTGCTGCAGGGGCATCCACTTTTCAGCATTGTGACCAAATCCTGCGACGGTTGGATGCAAACACTGAACAGTTCCCGACACACCATCAGCAGAAGGCTGACAGGCGTGAGGAGAGACATGTCAACTTAACTACTGTCGACAAAGTGAGCCTGACGCCACAACAGACGCAAACCCAAGAGAGCTCTGGACAACTTAATAATTATAGCTATGGTAGAAGAGAATGGAACAACACTCCATATGCTCGAGACCAGCGAGATGACCATCGTAGTCACTGGAACCGGGGCTTCGACTGAGGGACGAACGACGACCGTCGTCACGAAAACGACCGCCGAGGGAATAATGGTCGAAACCCACAACACGGAAGTATCCGTAGGGACTACCGTTACAGTAGAGGGTATAACAGAGATCGAGACCCCAGAAACCAGCCAGATAGAGATTGGAGAGGAAGAGCACGGGAGAGCCGTGAGTATCTTCAACAACTTCGAGAACCCCAAATCCGAGAAGAGGGAGAACAGGACCCGACTTCGAGGGAAACAAGGAATTCGGCGCAGGAGACGGAGCAAAACCAGCCCAGTACTTCTCGCCAGGACAGAAAAAAACGTTGAAAAATCAATAGATTCTTGCCCGGTTGAGCACAGAGTAACTGCCACCATATTACTCTGGGAGCCAATCCAGGAAGACCTGTTAGACGAACGACGAACCACAACTACGAATTGACGCGTCTACCGAAGATTGTAGCCACCCTGAATGGATGCAACGTTGTCATTCTCATCGATACTGGGGCGATGATTAGTGTCATTTCCGCCGATTGCCATGCCAGGCTGAAAGCAAACTCTGAGGTGACAGAGCTGCCAGTTTCTGCTGTAAGAGTCAGAGGAGTCATACCTGACCGTGTTGTAACGTGCAAAATCCAGATTCGATGCACACTGAAGATTTCGAGCCACGTGTACTTGCACGAATTTCTTGTGATGAAAGGCTTGCATCATGATGCCATATTAGGTGCAGACTTCATTAGGAAGTATGATGGAATCATTGATATGGGACGTAATACGGTAGAGTTTAAGCCGAACGAACCCATTCAGATGAACTTAGTTGAAGAAGAACCAGAATTCCTATCCGAAGTCGACGTTGTCGAAATATTAAATGGCAAGGAAATTGAGAAGACACAAGATGCCGACGAAGAGGCAAAACCATTATCAGCACCCATACGAGAGAACATTGATGCAATATTGAACGAATACAGGGATATATTCGACACCACACCTGGTGAGATATTGGACTACGAGTACGAACTTGTACTACTGGATGATTCCCCATTCCAGAAGAAGATTTATCCTATCGCAGAGAAACACCGCGAGGAAGCTGCTAAGAAGATCCATGAGATGAAAGCAGCAGCCACAATCAAGTAGTCGTATCCGACAGCCTTTGAACAATGGAAGTTATGTAATTGAAGACATTTGGGCAGGAGAGCGCATTGGAATCTTCAATGCAGCTAATCTAAAAAATATCACTTATGAATGAACTTCAAGTCAAATAAAAATGTCGTCCCAACATTTTATTTGAAACGACAGAGAGGCAGATGAACCCGCTGAGCTAAGGTTCATGTGATATTTTTTATAACAGCACATTTATGATGGGATGTAGTACCTTTGAACACACCCAGAAAGCCACGTGGAGCTGAGAGCTCACGCTATACTCTTTGAAGTAGCGGAGAATCGCACTTTTGACTTAGGTGAAGTCAGCTAATTATTTATCTGAGGTCTTATTAATTAATTTTATCTTTCCACGAGACTCAGAATATTCCATTTCGTCATTCAGCATTATTAAAACATTTTGGAGAATGTTATTTTCGCTTAAGGTAAGGTAATACCCTTGCAGATACGCAAACAGGAATGTAAGTAGTCGCTCAACGACTACGGTTTGACGACCTACTTCCTAGAGTAACCCTGTACCTTGCACTACGTCTGGAGAATCCGCCCTGTGTAGGCGTGAAATTGCATCCGTCTTGTTAGAAGTAGAAAATATCCGCTGTTTAGCGTGGATGTTATTATCAGGTGCCATCGTGCACGAATATACTGCAAATCACTGTTATTTAAGCACAGTGAACAACAAGAAGCATATTGTGAAATAATTGGCAAGTATAGTGAAAATTCTAACATTACCGTAACACCACATTTTTGTACCCATGTGTTTGTGGAGGGCCGAGAGCCTGGTGAAAAATATAGAGGTAAACGTGTTATAACTACTTTAAATAATTGTGATTATGAATGTACAATAGATTTGAATTGCCACAGTGAATTTTTCAATTACAAAACGACGCACATTTCACGGATGCTACGTGATTTAAAAGTGGCGTCAGTACACGAGAAGAACCACAGAACAGTGCTTGATCACGCATTATTCAATATCTGTGAAGTAAAGGCTGTGTTATCAATTGCAATTAAAGCCTGTAACATTTTCAACGAACATTGTGATTTTGAAGTGAAAGAATGAACTACTAAACGATTTATTCCACCACCCACGTGATCAAATTATTCTACACCATGTTTGAGACCGACATCATGGGCTAATACCATCATGGTATGAGGGTGATGTATCTATTGGAACCAGCATGATGGTGGAACTTCCAGAACAGCGAACGAGGAGGAAGGAAACCAGGATGCCATTCCCAGGCATGTCCAGTACGTCCACGAAGTTGTCGACAGGGACAGATCGAACCCTGGTCTTTGGAAGAGTCCAGATGGGAGTCCTGATGAGGACGATGCCGTTCCGGAAAGCCAGGGATGAATTTGTTCAACCATTGTCGTTGAACAGAGGGCTGAGTGAGAGCTCCTCTATTTCGTGAGTTTTTGTACACCCTTTCTCGTTCTAGTTTCTGGTGGTATAGTAGGTGTAATGTAGTTTGTGAACCAACCTAACTCAGTGTCAGCCATTTTTATAGATAGGGAATGTAACTAGTCTAATTAGATGTCATTTATTTCAGTTAGAGTGAGACACCCTTGGGTCAGACATTTTGGTCAACCCTGGTGCAGCTTGATGGACGTCGTAGAACGTCAATGCCTATCTTTTGCTAAACGTGACCGTAGTCATTTGAGGCTACTTTGTTTAACCCTATTTGGGGTGATTTTTCAAGTCTTTGCTGACTTAAGTTATGGCAATCAGATGCCATGGTTATATTTCTTTAACTGCATTTTTTGCAACCAGTCTTTGTTACACCCCTGACTTCGTTAGAACAGTCGTATCAATTAGGTAATCGACTGTAATTACCAGTTTTGTAACTGCATTATATTTCATTTGAGATGTTGCTCAGAAGCCATCTGGTCAAGTGTGGACCTTATCAGTAAAAGGGATGTTTCGTTGTCTAGCATCGAACCCAGTTCCCAACGTATCATTAAGCAGATTCAGAGTGTGGAATCTGCGCCACAATTATTATTTTGTTATTGTCATGTGAAGACACGTATTTATTTGATGTTGTACAAGCAACTACTGAAGTATTATATCTTTGAGAGCAAAGAGCTCCGGCAATGTGACATTGCTACCATTTACTTTTCTTTAGTTTGAAAGACGGAATTATATTATTGTATTCAGATTTATAGCGTGTTTTTATACACGTATTCTTCGAGGTTTATAACCTATGGTAAATTTTTTATGATGAGGCGAGTTGTACAGTTTTTTATTTTTGCTTAAATCGCTGGCCTTGATAGTTTGTGTGTGTTGTGTCAGTCCGCGCAGGAATGTTGTAGCTTGCGGCGACACAAACGGGTTTGTGACCCAGTGCCCTTGAGAGCACGCTTGTATTATGAGACAGAATTACTTTGACGAAGGACAGAATGCTTGTTGTATTCGCTTTTCCTTTCATTGCAACTTAGCTCATGGAACCCAGTGTCCAACCTTGTATCTGATCACATGTTTTTATAGATTGTTTTTTTGTTAGTTAAACGCACTTTTGCGTGTACCGTTGTTGACGTGTACAGTTATGTCAGGTTTTCTATAGTACGTTGTAGGCTGCCCTGTTAAAGGAGATATTTCATGTATGAAGGTATCTGTGTGTACCTTGTCCGGGATTGTTCCCGTTGACCAGATGTTATTGGAGGGTGATTGAGTGTGCAGGCCCATCCCAGAGTTATTGAACGCGAGCTGTGTGCCGCTGGTAACTTGTGTTATTGTGTGTCCGAGTTGTTATTGCTCGTTGATTATATTCCGACTTTTGAGTCGAAGCTTTTGGTGGAGATTGATCTCAGTGGAGACACTCCGTGCCCAGGCTATTGTCGGTATTATTCGCCATAAACCAACGATAAACCTAAACCGACATCTTAATAATAAAACGCATAATTTTGGTAAAACAAAAGCTAACTCACGAATTCTTTCTATCTACCTTTGTTCTTTTGTATTTGGAACCTGCTGACATGGCCGTGCTAATGAAGGTATTTCCTTTTGAGGAAATGACTAGGACAGCTGACACTTTTGAAGCGACCTGAAGCATGCTCGAACCTTGAGTTCGTAGCTTGTGGAGTCCAGGCCATGCGATGTTAGACGTAGTATTTACTTCGCAGTCGTCACCGTAACTACACACATTAGATGACTATGGCTTACAAAGAGTAAACCAAGGTGCAGGCAGGCATTTTAATAAAACTGTTGTCTCTTATTAATTATTTATGATGTACAAGTGTGTGAATCCTACATATTACCCTATTGTGTGCTGTTAGCACGTAGTTCCTAAGAATAATTAAATGTTTTTTTACATGGCTGTTCACTTAGATTTGAATGTAATTGTTTTCTATTACGGACGTCATCGCCGTAAATTTGGTTATTAACTGATAGGACTTAGCTAGATGAAATAACGTTAAATGTAAATGTGGAGATGGTATCATCCTAACTTAGATTTGTTTTGCCACCCTGTTAAATGTAAATTCTGATATTAGCTTGATCTTGTAACTTGACCTAGGGATTTGCGTCGTACCATTTTCCAAGTGTTGCTGATGTTGCTTTGTTATTGTGAGATAGATCTTTCGCGAGGGTTTTCCGTAACTTCTCAGGTAGGGACCTGCTCTTTATTTTTGTTTGTTTATTAGCTTGCGGACTAGCCGATTGAAACCCTCCGAACTAGGCTAGGGGCTTGTGAATTTTAACAATAAATTTTCACGGTGTTTTACATAAGTCTGGATGTTTATTTTCTCAGTCTAGTTTTTAAGGTGAACCTTTCCTTAGGCAGTCTTTGACCATCGTCACCATGTACCACGATCCCTGTTGACTACAGATTCTCGTGCCGCTTTGGCCAATTTGGAAGTTCACCTGATCCTCACGGCAGTTATGTCCGACGGATGAGATGTTAGGGAAGTCATTGCGGTTGTTGGCTATCCGGACAGCTCCACCGACGGTCTCACTACATTGACGAACTGGCTTTCTGGTAATAACATTGATATGTAAACACGCTGCCGTCATCTAGTAACGCAATTCTTAAGTACATCACAATAATAAATCGATGGTCAGACAGACGTATTTCCGACTTTCATACATGGTGACGGTTGTACCCGTCATTGCATGTTAATGAATGCAAAGTTCGTGACGGTTGTACTCGTCATTGGATGTTAATGAATGCAAAGTTCGTGACGGTTGTACCCGTCATTGCATGCTAATGAATGCAAAGTTCGTGACGGTTGTACCCGCCATTGCAGCGGAATGGGTTGAGTGATGATTGAGCGTCTTTAAAAGAAGCAAAGCTATGAAAGGCAGATGGGAACAGAAGAAAGGTAGAATCCACCCCAAAATCATTGGAGAAAGGGACAAAATGGACTACGCTTATAATGCCCACTGGATTTCCAAATCACGAGCTCGCCAGCCATAAGCCCTTGAGGGTGCAGCGCAATCCAGGGTGCACTAGGAACCCCCTTCGGGACCCCTGACGGAAATAGGGTATACAGTGAAATTATAATGTCATTTATTCTATGTCTTTTTTAAATACTATGGCTTTTAGAGACGCCGGGATGCCAGAATTTTGCCCCGAAGGGGATCATTAACGTACCAGTAAATCTACCTCGCATTTGTATACCCTCAAATGCCAGCTGGCTAAGCCAGGATTCGATCCTGCAACATTGGACACAGCAAGCGTGAACACAGTGAAATGAAACGCTAATTCTAACATTGAGGGCAAAATGAAATAAAAGGTTCAAGGATGTCAGTTGTAACTCTTCAGTCAGTCAGCACGAATTTACACAGGCTGGGCGGGATACAATGTATATGGATAATAAATATATAACACTCCTGGAAAATAAAGAATTACACAGTATTAGATGTTATTATCACTAGTATAACGGGGCAATTGCTTGGATCACGCGTTTCGACTTTCAAGCGGTCATAATCAGATTCAGATCCCTGTGTTGAGGTTAAATTTATGTACGATGTCATCTAACTACACAAACTTAGTAGTGGGTTTAATGGCTGTTTAAATTTTCATTCGCAGCTTGAATCTCGTTACATAATGTTAGTTTGCTTTTTATAAGGGTTCGTGAATTACGTACGAATATAATGCACGTGTTTACAAATTAGAACAACAAAATTTAATAAATATATCCAAGATGTTCAGTAAAGAACATATAGCCTACTTTCTCCTGAATGCATTGTTATAGTCATAACTCATTGTGCTCTTCAAGGAGTAAATTGAGTGTACGTTATAGTGGATTGTTGAATAACAATGTGCTATATTATACAGTATATTGGTTGATTGAAAACACAATGAAGTATGGTCTAGCGAGCTAACAATAGCCTCCATTTTGACCCAACGGGATGGCACAGCCCAGCACGATACGGCAAGGTTATCCTGAACTGTTAGTCACTGCTATGATATAATAATTCTATAGTAAGATGTTAATATCCTACGGGTCACCTCCTTGAGGACAGTTTAAACCACCCCTTGTACGATAAACGCATTTGGTGAGGCCGTGCCTTGTTGAATCGTAATGGTAAGGCTATAATACTTGCATGATTTATTGAAATTATTTGGCTGATGACCTAGAAGTTTAGGCAAAGGCCACTTCCCACATAAAGGTACTGCATCCGAATCCCTCAAAAATAGAAAAGGATTGTAGGGAGGTCGATACCCGGCCAGGTTGACCAACACTACCCTACTAGGATAATGACTAGGGAACTCTCGATGCATACCGGTCATGCAATAACACTACCGATTAGTTACACATTTACATAGAAAATAAACTATCCTAAACACAAAATGGTAGGACGAGAATCTCGGCTCTAGGGTGTGAACGGTGAACGTTGAGACCAACTTGAACCCTAGTAACTAATTCGCAGTATTATCGCATGTCGATTGCCAAAATGAAATTATGATCAGATTTATAAAAATGAACAGGCAAACAAAAATTAGTGCCTGGGATTTATTTCCAAACAAATACAAATAAGAGAAAATAAAAATAATCCCTATCACCATGAATAAATAAACATATTAAAATTAACTGTTACACACGTCAAATAGTTCTACTATTTGTAGAATAAGTGTTTCTGAATATTCTCGTTACAGCAATGTAACGATATTAAGTTTCACAAAATGTTGACGTGAATTGACAGTCACCCTGTGGCTGTGTCGTTGAAATACTCTGATTAAAATCAGCTGTTCACTCATGAAAATGAAGTTAACATTACAAATACCCTACATTATACACGGGCGTGCGTAGAATGTAACTATCTACTCTAATAATATTGTTATTAATGATATATGGTTAAAATATTTACATTATTTACAGTTCTCGTGCTTCACTCGGTTTAAAAAATTTACCATTAACACTGTCAGTCACTCTCTGACACCTTCATAGTGTCTCTGTTACATAAACAGTTCAATAACAATGCTTCTACCAACGATCAAATTCTCAGGTACTTCTAGCGGTATGTCATAACAAATAAGCCTGAGCATCAAACAATTAAGTTAAATACAGCTTGGAATGTCGTGTCAATAAATAAAACAATAGGATAAAGATCGATGCGAAACTACTTAAAGACTCTATACATATCGTGGATCAAATACAAATACTCTCAGACATAAACAATTCAAACAATTCAATTCAATTTTTACTCATCCTGTAACAATTCGTTGCTCCACATAGCAATAGCCTATATTCCTTCCTTCTGCAATACAGTGATCAATACTTATCAAAGGCGTTTTACTACGCTCCAAACATGTCATACTTCCTTCCTTTCCTCTCTATAAACAATCTTCACAACTCCGCACGGCATTCCTTCCATAAAAAAACATATTGCAACACACTTGTAGAAGAATTAGTGATCTTACTAGGTAACTACGCTAGAGTATATTACCGTTCACAATGCACTCCTAACTCTCAACTCCTGTCTAAATTATTAAACCTCGTGCATCAAATTACAACAATTACATGTTCGTTCACAATAATACAATTCACAAAGTACTTCTTATTCCTTTCATTAGCGCTATTCGTTCTCTTTGATCCATAACAAACTTGTTCTTCCACGTTACCAAACGTTAACAATGTTAATTTGTAGTTCACTCGTCTTTGAGTTGTTAATAAAATTAAATACATATCCTCACGCTGCTGGTGTACATTTAAATATATGAACTATTCATATTTAAGTTGTTTTTAACATACTAGACCGCAGGTAGACTAACATATCTCCTGGTCTATTCATCTTAGTTGAACAATGTTACTACTTTAATTATTGATAAATATAGGCATCATTTGAACTCAATTGTCACTACCATGATCCTATTTTATAGTGTATATTCGTAGTATAAATAGTTCAAGACTATTTAGTTGTCTAATAAGTTGCATTCCGCTATTGGAATTTTATAAAATTCAAATTGTTATAAATAAATATTTCAGATGTGTATGCTAACATCGTAATGTTTGTTACATTATATTATAGTATCTCACAATAATGCTTTACTTGATAACAATGCAATGCAGTCATATAAATGTATACTTTCGCTGTCACGCATAGAAATTGTTAATAACAATTATAATGTGTAAATGTTCTTACAAATATGTCATTATTTTCGCTCCTCTCTCCAAGATAAAATATATTCGAATAATCGAATAATCTCTTTGAGCTATCAAATAAACAAATAGTCGATTAATCAAATAATCGAATTATCTAAGCATTATCGAAGCATTCCTTTTATAAAACGAGTATCGTTCAAAAGTGAGGGTCATACAAAATTTCCTACAGAAATAAAAATACGAGAAACGCAAATCTACGTTAAATATGCATGAAATAACGTCTTAAACGACGCACGAAGACAAATCAAAAATTACAATGAAACTCTACAAATTTAAGCTATCAAAAGACAAAGAATAAAGATAAGAATTACTACAAATGAAGTTGGTCACTCCAAAAATGGATCTCTACTACTACAGAAAAACTACAGACATTGGATCAAACGGTTGTTCTACCTTGAGACGTCTTCTACTGCCAGGGTATACCTCTATCAGCCGTCCTAGATGTTCCGTTGAAGCTGTCATCGCTCGCCTCCTAGCGAAACCAGTTACTGCCAAGCCCGTGCAAATCAGCTGCGGTCGACCCCAACTCACTCGGCCTGCCATCACCTGTTGTGCTTCACGGCTTGAGCTGCTAAGGGTAGATGTGTCATCTTCGCAGCCAGCGGCCTGGAAACTGCGTTCCTTGGTTCGATCGGCTGCAAACGGTCTTCTGCTTCTTATCTCTGTCCTGCAGAGTGGTCTCGACAATGTAGATCCGCAAGTCCTGAGTTCACGTCTCGTCCTGGTGTTGTTGGACATCTTGCTTGTGGTGTAGAAACTCATATTGGAATACTGCAAGTTGATGCGCAGTTGTAGCTGTGTCGATCCTTGAATTTCCAAGTCACTCTGAACTCCCAATCCATGGTACAGATTAACCTCCTTTCATTTTATTTAGTTCTCCATAATCTTCTCATCAGTAGACGTAGAATAAGCTTCTGCTCCCCGACTTAAGATTGCTGCCATCATGTAGACAGTAATGTAGATTGTGATGAAATACTGCTGAATGTATATAGTTGAAATCGTTGTAGCAATATCGTTGCTTTCAGTAGATAATGCTGTTTGTTATTGCTTCTCTGTTACTTATTTATTTATTTATTTATTTATTTATCGTATGGCTTTTAGTGCCGGGAGTGTGCGAGGACATGTTCGGCTCACCTGAGTCTGTAGCTGCTTCCAGTGGACACCCTAAAGGGTGAGCTACAAGTTCCGTTCAATTTCAAGTAGTTCCAACTTTCACTACCAGATATCAATGATTCCTAGTGATGAACGTTGGAACTTTGATAGAGCGTTCTGACGAAATCTAACCTAACAAATTTTGCTTTACACAAGTTTAGTCTGTGAAAGGATCTTTTACATGCCATAAATCTATGACATGGGACCGCCGGCTTTATTTCCCCTCCGAAGGAAGGCATACTGAAGGATTTTTAACGCTCTGAAAAAATCCGACGACTTCGGCCGGGTTTGAACCCGCTATCTTGGGCATAGCAGTTCAGCATGCTACCGACTACGCCACCGAAACTGCTATTGCTTCTCTGTGACGTGCTGTTTATAATCGAAGTCTCGTTCTAATGCTGTAATACTTTTATAAACGCTGGTCTCTCCAATAATAATGTAAATGCGTTTCGCCGGCTCCTCTTCCCAACTTCCTCGGCGATGCCTAGGTTGTTCGATGGTACAACGGTGCCTATCGACCGGGCTTATGTTGCGTGAAATAACTGCTTCTTTGCTGTGCGCGTGCGTCTGAACGCGTCCGCTCGTGTCCAGTCACTGTGAGAGAGTACCCGCCACGCTTCTTCTCCCCGCGGCGCGTGTCATTGCTGGCCTAGCTTCGCTAGCCTCAAACACATGTATATTAATAGAAATATACTCATATTCGCTCTATTATTCAATAATTTATATTTCTTTTCAACCAAATAAATTTCATATTGCATTCTACACCTGTAGATGTGCTTATTTCTCTTTATATCTGCCAAATTTATATAAAAGCGATTCCCACAAAAATTATGTGATATTATTCGATTGGCTGTTGAAATATTCTGAAAAAGACTCCTGGGTCCAGCCTTTTCTCCACGGGTCGTGTGCATTGCTTTCTTATGATCGCCTTGCTAACCAAAACTGGTTTTCTAGTGCCAAACATGAAGCTTTGTACAATTTCCAGTTCCGAATGATTGAGCTCTTCCTTAGTTAAAATCTCATTCACTAGAGTATTTCCAAATAATAAATTCCTCAAAATGCTTCAAATTTCTCCAAAATACTTTCATCATGCTTCATTTGCATCCCCTAATACATGTATATTTATTAAATTATTTTAATTTCAAATTTCTAATTTTTCCTTCCAATGGTGCACAAGTCGTTCGAACCTCGGCTCGGTCAAAGGTCCTAAGCTGGGCTGAATTCGAGTTCAGTACATTTTTGGAAAATCTGGTAGAGATCGGATTATTAGGTTAGTCTTAATTTTATTTATGCTTTGAACATTCGGGTGGCCGCCATTACGTTTTAGTCAAGATGGTGGCGATATAAAACATGACACTGAGATGATCTTTGCTATTGCTACCTCTGTACCAAATTTTATTCAATTTCGGTTCGTCGTGTTTGAATTGATAGGGAGAACGGGACAGTTGCACACACAGACAGACTGACAACTTTTGGCCCATGTAGATCGCATAAGTCTACTTTAATTTTTTGCTAAAATTGAAAGTAAGTTAACAAGATGTTCAGTAAATAACTATTAGCCTACTTTCTGCTAAATGCATGGGTATAGTTATAACTCTCTTTGCTTTTCAAGGAGTATAATTGAATGCTGGTTGTAGTAGCTTGTTTATATTGCGGATATTATGCAGTATGTTGATTGATTGAATCCTCGCCTGAATTATATATACTCAAATTAATACAGCAATCACAATTACACAGGTTATCAGATGAAACAACAACAACTACAACAACAACAACAGCTTCCTACCAAAATCCCTCCTCGTATAAAAGTGCACATAGTAAGCCTACAGACATCACAGTGACACAGGTTATCAGACAACATCTACACATCCAAGTACACGGGGATACAAGACCATGATGCCGCAAAGCCCCTAATTAACCAACAACAAATACAACAACAACAATAGACTCTACCGAGGACAACGAATTCCAATCGCTGTAGTCAGTGTTGAAATATGTGGTGTTATAAGCATATAATATTTTTGATTGCGTATGCCAACTATAACGTATAACGTGTGAGTAGTTATCAGTCAATAAATACAAAAATAAATCAAGTATGAGAATTTGAACCTGTTTGGATTTGATCCACGAAACTCTAGACTGTGATTCTAGGATGCTACCACTACGCTACACACGACCAATAGTAACAATAGGTTAACAACTGGTTTAGTATATACGCTTAACATATTTTGTCATGGAATGAACGATTACATTAACGTTTTCTGCCGTTTTATGAACCATTTGATACTACATATGTAGTATTTTGTTCGGTACATTCCTTAAAGGATATAAACTTACGAAGGTACTGTAATATGGACTAGTGAGCAAACAATAGCCTCCATTTTGACCCAACGGAACGGCACGGCCCAGCACGATATAGCACGGTCAGCCTGAACTGTAAGTCACTGCTACAGTTACATGTTGTTTTATAAAATGCTAATAGCCTATCGGTCACCACCTTGAGGACAGTTTAAACCTCCCTCTGCACGATGAACGGATTTGGTGAGGCGCGGCCTTAATTAATAGTAAGTTACGGTTAGGCTATAATACTTTCATGATTCATACATCCACCATCTTGAAACGATTTGACTGATGATCTTGTAGTTTGGGCAAAAGACGCTTCGCAAATTAAGGTATATTGTTGTTGGTAGAGATCGGATGATTAGGTTAGTCGTAATTTGATTTAAGCTCATAAAATTTGGGTGGGCGCTATTTCTCTCTTGTTATGATAATAATAATAATAATAATAATAATAATAATAATAATAATAATAATAATAATAATAATAATAATAATAATATCGTATGGCCTCGGGTGCCGGGAGAAAGCATTGTTATTTGACGCACAAAGGCACCTTGCATGTTGAATTTTGTAGTTCCTTGGAACGCTATGAAAGTCAAGGAGGTTAGATATCTAAGCTCTTTGACAATACTGCGCTTTCTAGTAGAGAAAGGAAGAACTTTTGTGATGGTGGAAAATCCCGAGATTAATTTTGCCATTATGAACATGGCCTACTGAATTCAAATGGGTTCTTTAACATGACAACATCCTATGACATTCGTGCTGTGATTTTTGACGCTTTTCAAAAATCACTTACCACGGCCAGGAGCGAACCTTGGGGTTGACATTCAGTTGTTTCTTGATAGTGCTACCTCTGTACCAAAGATGGTTCGAATTGGTTTCGTTGTGTTTGAATTCATTGGGGGGGGGGGGGGGAGGGGTTGGGGGACGGAGTCGATTTGCAGACATAACCGGCCGCCATCTTCAAACTATTTGGCTGATGACCTTGTAGTTTGTTCAAAAGACGCTTGCCAGATGAAGGTATGTTGTTGCAAATTTGGCAGAGATCAGATGATTTAAGCTTTGAACATTTGGGTGGCGACCATTACGTTTCCGTTAAGATGGCGGCGATATGAAACATGACTCTGAGGTGTCTTGTGTTATTGCTACCGCTGTACCAAATTTCGTTCGATTCGTTTTCGTCGTGTTTTTATTGATAGGGGAGGGGGGCAGATATACACACTATCACACACATAGACAGACTGAGAACTTCTGGCCCGTGTAGATCTCATAAGTCTACTGTCATTGTTTGCAAAAATCGGAAGTAGGCTAATAGAGCATGCACTTGAATTCTATTACGTTCAGTATTTGATTACTTATCTCAGCAAAGCCGTTGGTTGTATGAGTTGTTACGTTCTTGCCTACTCCAGACTGTTGATCCGTATTGCTGTAGCGCCTTAATTTGAATATCGTTACGCAAGGCATCTTTTGACGGAAGTTGTAACTAACTGAGGCTGGAATGACTTATACAATGGTGTATGTTATTAATTCTGGACATTTTCTGATTACTATTGTAGGCCACTTAAGCCATTTGCAACAACCCAGAAAACCTTCAATAAATGCTTGCAACTGGTCTATTATAGAATAGAACCCTACAATACTGCCTAATTTCAGGCCTTGGTTTGTAGCACATGGTGCATCTTTCTCCTACAACACATTTCCCAAATTATTCCTTCCCGTATGCATTCATTGTCTCATTTTCCTACGAGTGTGGAATAATATTATTTAGTGGCGCTAAAAATGGTGATCTCTTTAAAACATGACTTGTGTTCGCTCAGATTCGCTGGATTATCTTTCTTGGCTAGGTATATTTCTATGGATTCTGTAATGTTGAGAGCCTGCCCTGTGCTTTGTGGTGTTGAATTTTCAAGTATGTTTCCATGTTAGTGAAACGATGGTTGTTATCATACATGTGTTCGCATATAGCGAAATATATGTTGTGATTGATTGCTTTCTTGTGTTCTTTGTAACGTGTTCTAATCTGTATTTCATTTTCCACGACTTAGCATTACGTCCTTCTTCTTGGCGTGTGAACAAATATACACCTGTATTTGAATGAGGGTTCTTTATTAAGTTGCAATTATGTAGGTATTTTACGAGTGAGTTGTTTGTTCTGAAAGCTAATATAAGTCCTAGTTTCTTGAAGATATTTGTTATTTTGTACATGTTATAGTTCATGATATCGATTGTACATAATTGTTCGGATTTTGGACTGGTGAATTGTCCTAACTTTTAGCCTAATTTCGATTTTTGCAAAAATGAAAGTGGACTTACGAGATCTGCACAGGGCCAAAAAATTGTGTGTGTGAGTGTGTTTATGTGCGTCTATGTCTGCCCCCCCCCCTCCCCCATCCCCCTATCAATTGAAACATGATGAAACCGAATTGAACGAAATTTGGTTCATTCAGGGGTAGCAATAGCGAAAGGCACTTCAATGTCATGTTTAATATTGCCACCATCTTTAACAACACGTAATGGTGGCCCTTCAAATGGTCAAAACTTCGAAATTAAAAGTTTATATTATAATATTAAACTGCTGAAGTGACTTGAAAAAGCTGAGCCGTCTCAGTTAAAAGACAAAATGCCAGCTGATCTCTTGTTCTGACCTATATTTCATTAACTTGAGTATGTTGCATGCAATATAGCTTACAGATAGAAATAATATAAATTTTGTATGAAATGCTTTCTAACAAAAATATACACCACTGACTAAATGGTTTAGTCAAAATCATTATTTGCTAAAACGTCGTATGTAAGAGAATTGATAACGATTAATTTCGGTAGGCATGTTTAGTTAGGTGGTAAAGCGTTAGTACCCTTTCGTGAAACCTGGAGAAGGAAAAGTTTGAAAACTCACCTGTGAGTAGAAATAATTTAATTCCCTAATGAAAAGAGGAAACACAATATGATATGAGGTGTGTACTAGACACCAATGAAGCAGAGTTACTTGTGAAAAACAGTACAAAATTGGGAGGGCATTTCTATAGAGTGTCACCTCATTGAAAAGAACCTAAATAATTTAAATTCACCGTGATGTTTTTAGTTCTTGGAATTGTAGGATTTCCGAGGAGCGACCGAATGCTTCCAGGAAGGGTAGCGATGAAGCAGTTACCGTGCTTTTGAAAACAATTTGATTGATTTTGAAAGATTTTAAATTTTGGTAAGAACACCAATTTTTGCATTCAAGAAAGGCTAAGCTTCTATCCAGCAAAGTGCCGACTAAAAGTTTAGACAAGAAGAAAAACTTAAATTTGGAAAACCAACCATAAGTTATAGAGAAAGTCTCAACAAGCAGGGAGCTGGCGGAGCTAGCTATACTTGCCTTACTGGCTAGTTAGAATTAGCTATAAAAGCTAAGAGCGACTTTGAAAAAGTTTTTGCGGAGAGTTTTTGTTCGGATGCAACAAATAGTGGAACCTTTTTAACTTTGATGATCGAGTTTCTTAAATCGAGAATGAGCTTTCGGATAGAATTAGGGGAGGTAGGATCCAGCCTAATCAATATTTTATAGAAAATGATGAAGCAAAAGGATATAGTTGATTTATTTAACAATACGTAAAAATGTGATAACTTTAACAATGGTAAAATGTACACTTTAAATTTTAAACCAATGAGGTCTCAGACCTCTAAATTTGTTGAAATTTGCACTAGGCGATTAATAAAATTTGGTTTAGAACCTCTTGAAAGCACCAAATCTAAATAAGATTATAAAATAGTGCTGAGATTAGCAAATTTAAAGTTTAACAATAAATCAGGTACGATATATGTGCATTTAGAATTCCTAATGGATGTTCTAAAAGTATGAACAAATGATAAATTTGAAATTATAACAAAAAAGAGAGAGAAATTAAATAGAAGTTTCTATAATTTCTTATATTTATACAGTAATTACGATTATAATTTATACAAATAGGGCAGGTCACTTATTGTGAAACCTGAAGAGAAAAATTAAGAAGAAGTTTCTAGAATTTCTATGTTTAAACAGGATCGCGAGAAAAATGGGGCCAGTTACCCTTTCGTGAAACCTGGAGAAGGAAAAGTTTGAAAACTCACCTGTGAGTAGAAATAATTTAATTCCCTAATGAAAAGAGGAAACACAATATGATATGAGGTGTGTACTAGACACCAATGAAGCAGAGTTACTTGTGAAAAACAGTACAAAATTGGGAGGGCATTTCTATAGAGTGTCACCTCATTGAAAAGAACCTAAATTTTATAATTATTATAATGTGTTAGTAAGGAGTATGAGAGGAGGAAATAGGAGAATCAGGAATAGGTTTGTGACCTTATTTATAGCTTTCGTTCGAACGCGACACGGATGGTCGTTGAATGGACACTGTTATGCACTGTAGTCCGTTGAAAAATTCACTATTGCAACAAGGAAAGTTTATCAGACGAAAAGTTATTGTAATTGTAGAGATCACTATTTGAATTTTAGTTTGAGAAAGTTTATTGCGTTGTCACGTTTATAGATGGTAGTTGAATGCAGCGGAAAATTTTCAACGAAGGAAGACCAATTATATGCTGATCAGAAGTATTTTCAACATAAACTCCTCAGTGAGGAACAAGTATTCCCATATTTAGATGCAAGGCACTTGACGGCATTACTTGCAAAAAGATGATTTGCTGTAGAAAATTCTAGAGTTGAGAACAGTAGAATTGAGCAGAATATCCCGCGGAGGTGAAAGCTAACTTTTTATAGACAGTGGGTCTAATAAGACTCCCACGGTGTGAGAACACATTCCCAGATACTCAGTACAAGAAGTACCTTTGCATTTTAGAAAGCTAGCTGAAGTAGCTACAAATAAATCAAGAAGATCTTTGAAGGCAAATTTTGCATCACATAGCAATCTCACACTGTCTATAGATCAGGTTAAAAACATTTAAAACTTAGTGAAAACCATTGAAGTAGTACTTAGCTCATTTTGAAGAACGATGATGATCTGGATGACGGTTGACGTTAAGATTAGGACATGGCGTCCTGATTTAAAAATGTCTCAAGTAGACAGGAGACCAGCCTGAAGTAGGCTCCAACTGTATAGTTTGACGACTGACCCAGAAGTGAGCGCAGCTCGACGAAGCACGGAGGTACCAAGGAGGGAAGGGGGTGGGGGGAAAAACAAAGGAACATACATATGAAATATCAACTTTAGAAATAAAACTAAAAGTAATCTTCAAGGAGTTGATAGTAGGCGTCAGTAGTGAAGCCTGGTGGAAGGGTGTGTTGTAGAAGTCCTCTTGAGCATGGAGATGTTAGCTACAGATAGCGGCGACATCTTGTGTCGGGGTTAAGAAGGAAGTCCTCTTGAGCATGGAGATGTTCAGGAACTTCAGCAGTTAGCTGCTAGATGCCGCTAGGTAGGTCATGGAAGTTATATCTACAACAAACTTACAAAGAAAGTAAGCAAGGTGCTTAAATAAAAGAAAATGTAAGAAATCACTGTTGGTGTTTGCGAAAAAGGAAGGAATGAATTAAAGCAAAGAGCAGCATAAGCTACCTCTATCTTACCGTGTATTCCAAAGAATACACCAGAGGGCGTGCAACCATGATGATAGTAACTACAGCTGGTATCGGATAAGTAAACCCAAAATTATATTCATAATTTAGTCCGGATTGTTCGGGATTGCAGGCAGATCTGATTGTACATAATTTGTATTTTATTTTGAGTGTGTTAGTCTTTGTGTTATGTCAGTTAGGGTTCGTGAGGTCATCATAGATTTTGTGTGTGTGTCTGTTCTTTTTTGTTGAGTGCACAGAGAATGGACGTCATTATGGGAGATTCGTGTAGCTGCACGATTGTTTGATAATTATAAATTTAGGTAAGCCCGGGAGGAAAGTATTATTTTACGATATAACAAACCAGTATTAGCGGATGCTATTTTTATGCATTTCATTTTTGTGATTGGGGCTGTTGACCACCATGGTAAGTAATGTATTAATGGTGAAATATGCCTTGATATTCTAGTGAGGATGACAGCGACCATACGCAAATGTCCAGGTATGGTGATGGTAAGTGTTGATGCTCCTGGGTCAAGGGCGTGCCGTGTGGGCGTGTGTGGATAGCGGAGGCATTATTCCCGCAAGGTTCTTCGATCATATAAAAATTTATGGATTGGCCATACCTATGGTAAGTTATAATGGTGGATGCATATTCCCACTTATGAGTTCTATGATCGTATACTGGATAAATCATAGGGGTGTTTTGATTGCAGCATGTCATGATTGCGACGAAGCAATCACATTGGATTCCCGATGGTATGTTTACATTTCTACGGTTCTCGTGGGAAGGTTCATTGTGCTCCCTAATGCGACAGTTTGTTGTGACGCACACTGGCCGGACCCACCCAGCTGTTTGTCTTTGTATAGGGGAGACAGGTAGCTTGCCCGCGACGTATGGTTACACTGTCTAAATATTCGGTCTGACTGGTGACAACATTTTGTAGGTACAAGTGTGTTTGGCATTGTAGACTGGTGAGTTATATTAATAGTTTGCAGCCATTCGGGCGTTTCATTTGTTTAATTTATTTTGGAGTCCTTCCGACCTATTTTGGTGTTTTTGCGCTCCAGAGAGCGGAATATATGTTTTGGTGCACACCTATACATATTTGTCAGTTTAATTAGTGTATAACGGGGGCATCGGCCTGCCGTTGATTTGTGTAGGAATGATAACCCACGCACTTGTTTTGTTTTCACGTGATTCTCACGTATTTGTTAATGGTTAGACCCGGAATAGTTTGTGTTCGAATCTAGCTTGTGTTTAGTGCATATCTTGCCTGTTCACCGGATAATGCCTGACCTCAATCATGACCTACCGTATGGACGAAGGGAAATGATTGGGAAAATCGGGTGCATAACTTAAAACCACTATTTCCAATACCACAAAATGAGCTCGCAAGTAATTGAATAGGTTTAAGGTATTATTGGATACCGTTTATGAACAGTGTGGACACATTTGACAGTGATTTTGTTTCTTTCAAAGCAGTTGACAAGCATTTTCTTTTTAATGTGTGAGACACATCATGGTGTGAATTTGAGAGGCCTATTAGCGAGGCCAATGTCATGTTTTGTAGTTTTATAATTTCATTTCATTAATGTCAGGGGATTTTTTTGTGTTGAGTTTATTTTATTTTAAGAGGGGATTAACTTAATTCAGTTAATTTGTCATTCCATTACTTTTTGAATAAATTCATTTTATTTTAAAGATACCTCTGGCATACTAATTTTAGTTGAAGTTCCCGTGATCCTTCATGAACTTCCCAGGATGTTTATGTGTAAAATTTAGCGCCACTCGGACCGACCACCACCTGAGAAGAGAGTCCATCCTGGGAGTCCTTGGATACGGGTACATTACATGTAAGTTGGTGAAGGCAATGGACAGCCAGACGTGTAAACACATGCCTCAACTCAAAGTTGGATGTTGCCACTTCCGGTTATTCATGCCTCCGGTTCCATAAAAATCTTGAGGTATGTATTCTCTTTTCTTCTTCAATGACGTTAGTACTTTGTCCGAGGCTCTGGTATTTCATAGAGGTATATAGTTGCTAAGGTCTTCAACCAAGAAATGATTCTATGATACTCCTTGATGAATACAGAGAGTTGAAACTAGACCCATACATTTAGGGGAAAATAGGTTATATGACCTTTAATGAACATCTTGTTTCTTCCGTTGTTTTACTAGTATCTGGTCGACCGTGTTGGGCAAGAACTTGTTCTCAGTTGCCCCTTGTTTTATCGTTTCAATTTCTTTATTGAAATTTTCGAGTTGACGTAGGTATGCTGATAGCTCTGATGCGGGAGGAGAGCCTGACATGCACATATACACACAGTCACACGGCTTTTCGGCTAGTGTAGATCTGTTTTTTGTTTTTTTTTCAAAAATCGAATTTAGGCTAAACGAACTATTTATGTGATTGAACCACCTGCGCAATGCAATCAGACATGATTAATATTTATATAAGGCTTAAAATACTGGTATCTAATTTAATTCATTTGTTTTGAAAAATTGAACATGGCGACTGTCCGAAAAGTTAAAGATTGTTTTTATTTCGTGTGGCCTCATCAAGCGATCGAAATGACCGTATTAATCTTCATATACTGGCACATAACTCAACAGTTAATATTTCACCTGTTCTCAATATCTATGAATCTATTATATCAATCAAACTGAAATGAGTATGGCGATGGAGGCTATTAAGATTAAGATACGATCACCTATATAAATATCAATAACCTGGCAACATGGCAGGCACGCAAATTTCAAATATATAATAGCACTTTTCTCGGGGTCTAATAATCGGAGCGCAGTGAAACTTGGCACAAGAATTTTTATGCAAATCTGAATTAACTGATGTTTAATTTAATACCGATGTTATGAGCAATTCTAGATAGCGGTGTGTGAATTTTAGAAATCACCCTTATATTGTGTTGAGTCCTATTCAACCGATCGAAGTCAAATTTCGATGTTAGCTGGGATTTGAGGGTGCGCAAATGCGAGGGAGCCGTGTCAGTACATTTACTGGCACGTTAAAGATCCCCTTCGGGGCAAAATTCCGGCACCCCGGCGTCTCTAAAAGCCAGGGTAGTTAAAATGGACGTAAAACCAATAACATTATTATTATTATTATCAAATTTCGTATTAGAACTACCAAAATTATCTTTATCTGCTGGGTATAATTCTGTGGCCTACATATAAAACAATCGAATATGCCAAGCATGAGATACATTTCATACTTTTAATCGATTCATTTCAGTTAACGAATAATCGATCAATAGAAGCATACAATCAATTCATTGCTAGAAATGACGATTAATTAATCTCTCGTTTAATCGATTGGTCGTTTAATGGATTAATCAGTTGGTCAAATTAATTAATTTTTCGTCGATTAATCAATGTGCTTCGCTCCTTTCACTACGCTCTCACATAAGCAAAACACCCAGTTAATTAATTAAAATATATTGTCTCATATATTTTTCAACAATGTACCTTCTTTGTGAAAATTAGGCTAAAACTAAGTAAAACAATAATGTTCCTGTTCTAAATTGTAAACATTGAACGAATTTTAAAACTTTGCTGAAAACTCTTCGTTTTCTTTTTTCAAAACCCTTCACAATTTGATTGATATTTGTCCTTCCACTATCACTGACTCTAATTTGGTAATTGTCAGCATAAACAAGAAAGGACACTTTGTATATTTAGGCAAACCGTAACTTTCATAGATTTCTATACATCATTCCGTAAATAATGTAAGCGATGACCTCTCATTTAAATTTCAATTTTTCTATCTCATGTCTACTAACCAATTAATATATTCTTCGGTTAGCCGATTAATAGATTCTTCGTTTAGCCGATTAATCTATTATTCGGCCAGTCGATTAAATGATCAATCTTTTTCGATTAATTACAAACTATTCGATTGATCGATCAACCAAACATCATTTATTACCAGCTCTCGCGGGTATATAGATTCTTGGGTCAAATTTGTTCCGAAAAGTTTTTGTTCTATTCCATATCATTCCCATTAAATTCCTTTGTCAATATGATTGAGGATTTTTAGATGTTTGAGAAAATAAAATATGTAGAACCTTGTTTAGTGTAACTCGTCAGGTCGCAGTCAGGTTCCAGTAGCTTCTGACCTTCATCGGTGACAGCGTACTACTGTCTATGTTCTCATCATATGATTGGTTGATTGTTGTGGTTTTAAGGGGAGGAACAGTGAGGTCATCTGCCCCTTTTAACGCAGATAAGTTGATACAACTTAAGGTAATTTTAAAATTTCATGGTGGATGCCTATATAGAGTATGAAAAAGACCTGGCCTACGTAAAAGCAAACAAAAAATTGACTAAAATTACTGATTATAACAACAAACAAAAATACGGAAAACAAAAAGAAATTGGAAATTCAAAAAAGAACAAGTTCTTTGAGAAAATAAACACTTGACATTTAGATTGCTGATCCTAACCCACTCTCACTTATAAAACGGATGATGATATCAGCATCCACCACGTCATCAGCTAATATAAGGCTGAGCGTCATCTGCAAACAATGGTTTGCAGCAAGATCCACACACTCAGTTAAAATGTGGGCCACGATGAAAATGGCTCTTTCCTTCTCAGTAAGTACGAGTGGGTGGTTTTTGACCTATCCTTTGTCTACACAAAATGACGGACTCCCTACGTGACCCTAATACCCACTTACTCTTGATTTAAACGTACGGGACTCATACAGGTTATAGCTAAAGACACCTTGCAGTCACAAGACAAATTACCTCTCTTGTCTAAACCAAATATTTGTCAATGTCCAAGGTAAAAGAGAGTACAATATGTCCACAAATTAAATGTTGTTCCACATAGAGGATTGTCATATAAACAGAGAAGAGTTGTCGCCAGAGCAGCTTGTAGACTGTCACAAATCAGATAAGTTACCATAATGAATTTTTCAACACAACATTAGTACATGAATACTGCTTATTTATGCAAACAAGACTGGCTATTTACCACCATGTAACTGCAGTACTCATAGACCTTTACAGTATATTTGTTTACATTTCTAGTTTAGGGCTTATAGCACAGCACATGTGGCTACACCTTTAGTGATTATTTTGTGGAGGGAGGCCATTTTTACGTAGCATTGTGATTTCCCAGGCTTGCAACCTTGTAGATATTAAACTAAATAACCGTTCTTTGATTTCTTAATGCTTTAGTATTTCACAGTAGTATTACTGTAGCTGCACTTTTAACGTTTTGCGTGCCTTTAGGAGGATACTGTTGGAGAGCCTCTACGGTTCGTGGGTGGTTTGGGGGATTTTGATGCATTTTGTAGAGCAATTTTGTTTGCCATATTTAGTTCTGATGATCTTCACTTGATGAGCGAAACATTCGTAGGAAAAGTGCGTTAATAAGTGTATACATTCATGAAAACTTCCTTTCTTATATTAGGGTGTCATAATAACTGTTGCTTCCCGCCCAACATAATTAGGTACACTTGTGTTGACCAACTGAAAGCAAGTCTGATATTAGTATCTACAGGCAATACTGAAAACTTGCTTCTAAAATGTCTACACTGATTTATGTCGTCATGTCATTTGGAGTGACGAACCAACATTCAAGATACGTCAACGGGGACCATTGTTCGTACCGGTACATCAAATATCGTCACATCGATTCTGAAGGAATCTCGTGTAATCCGTGGGTGCTATATTACAGTTTATCATGGAGTCCTGCAAGTGGTGGTAATTTGATGAAACAATACCGTGCAAAAAGTATCTATAAATGTCGTCTACTTGCGTTGTTCTGGGGCTATAAATGAATTTCAACAATACTTTCAAACAATAAGCAATTAAAGGTTGTATTCAACTGGACATGCACATCATTCTAGGCCGCTCTTTGATGTGATCCACTCAATGCTTCTTGAGCATATCTCGAATGAACGTGTTGACTGAATGAAAATATATTAGGCTAATAAATACATTTAATTAGGCAACAATCTACGGAAAGGTAGCGAAACTAATTCATCTTTCTCTTAATCACATCCTATAGACATCCGCAACCAACTACTATCTCTGCCGCCATTATCATCATCTTCCTTCAGTATTCACATGCAATCACGTTCTGCACGTACAGTACTCGAAGTTTGATTTGCTGGAACTCCTTCATCTTTCATTCTCAGACTTTCGCCTTTAGTGGCTTCAGTGGCGTAATTGGTAGCATTTTGAGTTTCTATGCCCGAGTTTGCCGGTTCAAACCTGGCCGAAGTCGTCGGATTTTTTAAGAGCGCTAAAAATCCCTCAGTACGCCTTCCTTCGGAGGGGAAGTAAAGCCGGTTGGCCTATGTCATAGATTTATGGCATGTAAAAGAACCGTCCACTAACTTAACTTGTGTGAAACAAAATTTGTAGGTCAGGTTTGATAAATGCTGTTAAGTTTCAACGTTCGTCACCAGGCGCTGGTTGCGATGGCATCTACTATTATCCAAGTTCACAGCTAGGTGTCGTGGACGGTAGCATTTGGTAGCGAAAGTACGAACTACTTGAAATTATCGCCTGCAGTTCTTACTTGAATTAAAAACAGATAACGCACACTGTCATCACAATTAATGGTGGTTATCAGACATAATCTACACACACCGAAAGTACGCGGGGCTACATGACCGCGTTCTCGCAGCCCCTAAACTAAGGAAACATCCAACAAGACTTTCGCCTGTTTCTTAATTATCAAGCTTTCACATCCACACAATGGTACATTCCAAAAAGTAGTTTTTATCGCTTTTCCTCTCTCCATAAGGTTCTTGCTTAGTTACTAAGATGTCTCTTTCCTTTGGAACCCTGGTTTATGAGACTCTAAACTATCTTAGTTGTTCTGAGAAATTAGATTAACGTTTAGTTGTTCAGATTATGTTTCAAGCTTTAGGCTATACTTGTATGAAATCGTTGGCCGAGTTTACTCATTTCTGACATCCTTGTCTGCCTGCTGTTGATACCTAAAGACTGTACCGTTTGAGTGCAGCTGCCTGTTATCTCGGTATGACTAACGCAATGGTTACAGAAAATCTTGTGAATGACTTGGTTCGTCTTAATTCTCCTGTTTACTCTTCGTCTTCAAAAGATTTTTCCTTCCTTAATTAACATTTCAAACAAGTGCATAAACGTATGGGACATAAATAATGTAGGTGAGCGGGTATTCATCTCAATGATGGAATAATCAAGTAATCCTTACCTGGCAATTGTTTAACGCACAGCATCTTGTTTGGACCACAGATGGGAGTTTCCATAGCTCCTAAAAATAGAGGACAAAATCGTCACTTGTATAAGCTCAAGAATAAATGCATTATGGGATTAAGACATACTAATTATATTACATCTCACCATATACAGTATATACTTTTTCTGTACGTCTGTCCATTGGTTTATTAGTTTATCGGGGATTGGAAACTAGAGGCCTTACTGATCTTCATGAAATTTACAAGGAAGAGACTTAACGATATTGTGCACAGGAGGTTGGGGAGATTTATGCTTCAATGCCTGTCATTAAAATGATCATGAATTGGGACCAACTCGCCATTGCCAACAGTACTGGATCTCACATCTCTAATGACTCCAGCTCCAGGAGTTATGATCCAACATTTGTGACTTTGCAGCTGGAGGTTGAGGCTCACAACTTGTACTTTGCCTCAGCTGCTTTGGAGATCTTCATTGTACTGAACCAGTATTCATAAAGCCCATCGTAAGTCACGAGCTTAATTGTTTGTTGCACAGTACAATGGATTTGACAAGCTTATAGCGATAATACGAGAACAATGTAAAGTGTAATGGGATACATAATATGATCGTAGAGTGAATATGTATCGTTCTGATAACGATAAAATAAATAATACTCTAATAATTTAATATTTAATAATAATAATAATAATAATAATAATAATAATAATAATAATAATAATAATAATAAGTGATGGATTTAAGGATTTTTATTAATGCATAGAATTTTAGGATTAGAAATTAAAGAGATTTATGTATAATTTAGGGAAGTAAATGTAAATAGAGGCAATCGTTCAACGAAGTTTATTTAACGAGAGTGAGTACAGTATGATCAACAAGTGGTTGATGGTTTTAAGGATATTGATAGACGAGGTGTCTAACGATGAGCATTATTTTACTCATTAATGAGGACAGAATTAAGTCCAATTGCCGAAATTCACGGTATATGTATATTTCCTTCTAGGCGAAGTTAGAATGTTTATTTTTCAAGTGAGTGAATAAAAAAAATGTTTTAGTACATTTTTATATTTGTTGTCCTTTCTGAATAAATCTTAGCAGGCACTTTTTAGTTTCCCTGTTCCTTTGATAAAAACTATCGATGTCTTCATTTAATAATTAGCTACGGTTATACTACTAGTTAGATACTGGTGCCCACTTAATTAACCGTTCACCCTCGAGATTCCGAGAGTCTCGTCCTCCAATACTTTGTTGTAGGATTTGTATGTAACTAGGTAGTAGTATGACCGTATTTTAAATATGCCTATCTATGCGCCGAGAGATTCATAACTTGCCATCTGCCAGGGAATCGTTGGTTTTTCTAGCTGGGGATCAGCATCCCTTGCGATCCTTTCCATTCTGGGGATAATAAGTGATGGTTACGTGAATTTCGGGTACATATTAGTTAGTTTATATTTAATTGTCATATATCAAAGTGGGGAGGTCGATGTCATTTGTGGGACGATATAAGTCATTTGTAGGGCTCGATTCGATGTTATATGTGAGACACGAAAGCCGATATATTTCATTGTCTTACCCATCTTGGGGATGTTTGATGTTATTATTTGCCGATCCCATTTTTGAACATGTCGAAGTGTATTGTCATAACCATTTTTAAGAGTACTATAGAGTTGAGAGGCATATTTTATGGTTATTCATAAGAGCTGATGACGAGTTTTGGTCATGTTAATGTAAATTTAAAAGTAATGGATAGTATTGTTGTGATAATAAGTTAACTATGATTATTGAATGAAGATATTTGAATTGGAGTAAGGATCAGTGACTTTGATCACAATAAGGGGGGAATATAGACATAAGGATATGTATAGTTGTAAGTTTAATTTAATTATTATGAAATATTCCACAGGTCAGTAGGGATAAAACAAGAAGTGCCGTGACGAACTAAAGAGCCTACTTTTCTTAAAATTAATATTCATGCGAATGATTAATCTACAGTATATGAACCTTATAATAATGACGAAATTAAGTTGGTAATATCGAAATGTCTAATTAGTTTGAAATATACCTCGTATAATGTAGCCTAATAGAGCACTAAATTTGGCAGCCCTGGTGACTGAATATATTCTTAGTTCCATCTCTTAAGGTACAGAATACAAAATTTGGTCGAAGTCCAATGGACGTTACATGCATTTAGGCATTGGATCTATCAGCACGCGTAAAAGCATGTTGGCAACAATGTCATGCGTGTGCTGGTCAGAAATAATCTGAAATATTATGATATCTTGTTGTGCCAATTTTGGATGAAATCCAGTTGCTAGTATAGAAGTTACATGTATTTGAAAATTGGACCTATCAGCAGGCATAGAATCATGTTGGCAGCACTGCCATATATTTATTACTTCAAATTAATCTAGAATGTCAGGTGCTATACGTGTGCAAATTATCGAGCTGTTGGCTTGCATACTTTCTAATATATTGATATTAGGTTAAAATATATAGACAGTATTTATTAATAGTTGGCAGCCCTGATTGCTCGTAAGAATACTTATAGTCATATCTGTTATATTACACATAGCACATCCGAAATTTGGTTGACATCCAACTGATAGTGTAGAAGTTACATGTATTTAAAACTGGGTCTTATCAGCAGGCTTAGAATCATGTTGGTAGAACTGACGTATATAATTACTCCAAATTAATCTAAAATGTAATGTACTATACCTGTGAATAGTTTAATGCTGTCGGCTTGCATACATTCTGACATATTGGTTTTTGGGTAAAAAAAAATAGACAGAGCAATTATTAACATTTGGCAGCCCTGGTGGTTCATAATAATACGCTCAGTCATATCTGTTTTTGTACACATATTACATACACAATTTGGTTTAAATCCAATTGATAGTGTAGATGTTATATGCATTTAAAAATTGGACCTATCAGAAGGCTTAAAATTATTTTGGCAACACTTTCATATATGGCCTCCTGGAAATTATACTGAAATAGTATTATCTACAAGAGTGCCAATTTTGGAATAGCTCCCATGCATACCTTCCATGATATCCAACATGGAGCTTAAATTTCTAAAGCGTTTTTTCAGCAGCTGGTAGCACTGACATCATTTTCAAATATGGACTTGAGATATTCCGGTGTACATCTTTACTGATACTAAATTTGGTTTTGATTGCTGCAGCCGTTTAGGAGTTGATAGGGGGGAAACACACACACAGCCAGACAAACAGAAGGACAGACAGACACACATTTTCCCGGATCGATCTCGTAAGTCTACATTTTCCTCATTTTAGCAAAATGTGAAAAGTAGGCTAAAAGTTGGTTACTCAGGTTATCCACAATATTGTTGTAGGTGATGTTTCCCTAGCTTCTCCAAGTATATCAAGAATGTCGACATCAGGCATGGAGGCAATAAGGGCATGTTTGCGAGGGTGCAGCAAAACCAGCCTCAGATGACATATGTTCTGGATGCCTTACATAAGATATCCCATTATAACACTAAAAAAATGCAACAGGATTCAATCTGCGGACACAGTAAAAACTAGTTTAAAGGCGGAGTTAGCGCGGGCCCATATCTAATATATAAAAGTGAAAGTCTGTATGTATGTATGTATGTATGTGGTTTGGTTCCGTATACAAATCTACACTTTTCCACCAAACTCAACCATATTTTGCATACACATAGTTTAGGACCCAGAAGGAACCGCTGGCTACATGAATTTTCGATAGTCTTTCTCATTCTTCTGATTTCGGTCCTTTTGTACTCGAGCAAAGGCTAATATAAAGTCATAAAATATACTCATGAAGGAATGGCAAGAATATCATTTCCATGGCAACATAGCTCATGTCGAGACACGGCCGACTGGATGCAAGCTGCGCTCTGCACTACCGGTATAGAAAATGAGGATCTTTACTTGAAATCCCGTTAGTTACTCACCTGCTCACACAGCACTGTCAACCGAGTACAGCATAACAAAGACTTGACACTATCTACTATATATTTGTCAAATACTCCTCACTCACTCACTCACTCATTCATTCATTCATCACGAAATCTCAGAAACCACCGAACGGATTGGAATGACATTTGGTATGCAGCTTCCTCAAGGGCCGCAAACGCTCACTAAGAAAGGATTTTCGGATATTCAGGTTCTAAAGGGATGTTAAGGGGGTAGACCTGCATTTCACTGAATAGCAATATCTCCCGATTGGTTTCATTGGGGATGTGATACTCGGCATATAAACTCATCATTAAAAATAAGAAGGCACATGTCTGAGGGTTTTTCGATGTGGAGTATATTATGAGGTGAAAGGGGTGAAAAGTGGGGGTTGAAAGATTCCTAACGGAGCGTGTATCTCTTAAACAACATAGGCGAGGAGTTTGAAACTCAGCGAAAAAAAAACAGCATAAAAACAAGATGTTCAGTAAAGAACATATAGCCTACTTTCTCCTAAATGTATGAGTATAGTTATAACTCGTTGTTATTATCAAAGAGTATAATAGAACTATTCTTTGTTGAAGACCTTAGAAACGATTTACCTCTACCAAACGCCACGACCTAGATAAAAACTGCTACCATCATTGAAGAAAGAAAGAAAGAAAGATAAGAAGTATATCAAGAATGTTATGGATCTGGAGACATAATCGACCGGACTGGCGGCGTGGCTCAGCGGTAACGTTCTCGCTTGCTGGGCCCTAGGTTGCAGGTTCGTATCCTGGCGCAGTCAGCTGGCATTTGAGGGTGCACAAATGCGAGGGAGCCGTGTCAGTACATTTACTGGCACGTTAAAGATCCCCTTCGGGCCAAAATTCCGGCACCCCGGTGTCTCTAAAAGCAGCAGTAGTTAAAAGGGATGTAAAACCAATAACATTATTATTATTATTATTACGACCTGCCGTGGGCAACATCCAACTTTGAGTTGAGGCATGTCTTTACACGTCTGGTTGTGCATGACTTTCACAACCCTAATTGAATTAACAAATCTTTCCATGACCCTACAGAGACGTGTGTATACAAACTATGTGGATATTTTCGATAATATAATCCTAACAGAGCGAGTGCATTCTAGCGGCCAGAATAAGAAACTTTTCAATAAAATCTGGAAGTTACCTTTTTGGCAGCTAGATGTCTCGAGTAAATCTGCTGGCAAATTATGTTTTAATTAAATATATATTTTACACCATAATGTGGACAATATAACGCTTAATAACATTTTCAAGTAACGCAAAATAGGCTGTTACAAACCCTTTAAAATAAAAAGTTAAAATGTATCGTAGTATCAACTTGTCATTCTTCAAATTCGATGCGCATAGAATGATAATGGTATAGTAATCAATGGATCCCCACGTAGACTAGTCGGGACATCTAGTGGTGAAATATCGAACAATATAATCCTAACAGAGCGAGTGCATTCTAGCGGCCAGAAGAAGAAACTTTTCAATAAAATCTGGAAGTTACCTTTTTGGCAGCTAGATGTCTCGAGTAAATCTGCTGGCGAATTATGTTTTAATTAAATATATATTTTACACCATAATTTGCACAATATAACGCTTAATTTTAAAACATCTGAGTCATTACAAGTAAGTTCATCTATGCTGATGATATCGCGCTGGTAGCTCAGAGCAATAACTTTGAAGATGGCGAACAAATCATTACGGAGGACCTGGAGAAGATGTCAACTTTCTTTAAAACCTGGAGATTGATCCCAAGCACAACAAAAACTGAAGTCTCTTGTTTCCATCTAGCGAATCGTGTCGCAAACTACAAACCTAGAGTCCTGTTCAATGGACAAGAGCTGAGGTACAATCCTTTCCTAAAATATCTCGGAGTCACTTTAGATAGAACCCTGAGCTACAAAGAGCACATCACCAAGCTCTCTCACAAAGTCGCCGCAAGAAACAACATACTGCATAAGCTCAGTGGTACCTCCTGGGGAGCCTCTGCTGACTGTCTACGTTTAACTGGCATCAGTCTTGTTTACTCAGCTGCTGAGTACTGTGCGCCTGTCTGGTTGGGAAGCGTACATGTGAAGAAGATAGACACGAAACTGAACGATACAATGCGTTGCATTACTGGTACCATCAAATCAACTCCATGTCACTGGTTACCCGTGCTGAGCCACATCCCTCCACCTCACTTAAGGCGGAAGCAAGCTCTACTGAGGGAGGCTAAGAAAATCTTTGCATCACCCTCTTTGCCACTGCATCAGGAATTCTGCCATCCGTCACAACAACGACTGCAATCCAGAAGACCGGCAAGTGTCACTGCAAGGCAACTCATCGCGGATGGATTTGACATAAAGGAAAGCTGGAAGCATGAGTGGTCAACAAAAACATTGGGAACAAGTGTCCACCATCTTGATCCCACAAAGAAGCCAAATGGTTTTGACCTACCAAGGAACCTCTGGTGCCGTATCAACAGGTTGAGGACTGGACATGGGTGTTGTAATTATTTCAGGTACAAGTGGGGCTGGATCAGTTCACCAATGTGTGAATGTAACTTAGAAGAACAGACGATTGAACACCTGGTCCTACGCTGTCCTCTTCATTCATACCCTGGAATTCCTGACGACTTGTTTGATCTCACACCTAGTCTAACCGAATGGTTGAAAAGGAAGGACTTTAAAGTTTAATTTTGTCTTATTTGTATTCTGTATTGTATCACCATACGATTAAATAAATAAATTACAAAACAATAAACATATAACATTTCAAGCAAAAAACCTAGCTCTGATCGGGTTTGAACCATAGGCATCTGAGCGACAGGCTATCGCTCTACCACTGAGCTAATTGTGTCAACGAATATCGTTCTATTTAAAATGACTTACATAGAACTTGTTAGCAAATAATGATTTATACTAAACGATTTCATCACTGGAGTATATTATTTATATATAAAGCATTTCATACAAAGTTTATTTATTTTTTATCAGTACGCTATATTGCATTCAATACTCAAATTAGTGAAATATAAGTCAGGCACAAGATATCCGCTGCCATCTTGTCTTATTACTGAATCAGTTCAGCTTTTTAAAATCACGTCTGCACTATAGCATTACAAAATAAACTTTTAATTTCGAACGTGCCTCTTCCTTTAGAACAGTTAAAACGATTCTCGGCTCGATAATCGGAGCTGGTGGGTCCCATGATATGGATTATAAAGTTTGCATAATTCGCACGGCCGCCATCCTGAAATGGTATGGCGGACGACCTTGTAGTTTGGTCACAAGACGCATCCTATACGAAGGTATGTTGTTACCAAATTTGGTAGAGATCGGATGATTTGGTTAGTCGTTATTTGATTTTACGTTTTGAACGTTTGAGTGGCCGCCATTCAGTTTTAGTAAAGATGGCGGCGATATAAAACATGACACTGAGGTGTCCTTTGCTAGTGCTACCTTTGTACCAAATTTCGTTCAATTCGCATTCACCGTGTTCGAATTGATAGGGGGGGACAGACATTCAGAGTACACACACTCACACACACACAGACACACACACACACACACACACACACAGACTCACACACACACATACACACACACACACAGACTCACACACACACATACACACACACAGACAGACACACTTTTTTCGCCCTGTGTTGATCTCATAAGTCTACTTTCATTTTTTGCAAAAATCGAAAGTAGGCTAATAAGTAAATAGGTGTTTGACCGCTTCTTCATACATCCAATTTAAGGGGCCCATGGGGAGGGGTGAAATTCTGGGGGGGGGAAACAGGAAAGAAATTGTCCTAACTGATTGACTGACTGACTCACTCATCAAACTCAGGGGGGGGGGGAACTGCTTTAAAGTAAGTAAATAGCTGTTCGACAGTTTTTTTTTCATAAATTAAATTTAAGGGGTTCACGAGGAGCGCTGAAATTCAGAAAAAAGAAAATTGAAAGAAAATGTCTTGACTCACTCACTTACTCATCATCGCCCAGCCAAAATTATTGTAGTTAGAAACATGACAGTTTGGGAAAATGTTCATTGTATGTCAAAACCGTCTACTAAGGGAGGATTTTCAGATATTCAGGTTCTAAATGGGTCTTAGGGGGGTTAAACCTGCATTTCATTGAATAATAATATCTCCCGATTGGTTTCATTGGGGGATTTGATACACGGCATATAAACTCATCATAAAAAAAGAAAAAGACACGTGTCTGAGGATTTTTCGATGTGGTGTATATTATGAGGTGAAAGGGGTGAAAGACGGATTCCTAACGGAGCGTGTATCTCTTTAACGACATAGGCGAGGAGTTTGAAACTCAGCGAAAAAAAAAAACAGTTTAAAAATAAGTAAATAGGTGTTCGACCGTTTTTTTTTTTTCATAAATCCAATTTAAGGGGCCCATGTGGAGCGATGAAATTCTGGGAGACACAAAAAACAGGAAAGAAAGTGTCCTAACCGATTGACTCACTCACTCTTCAAACTCAGGGGGAAAAACTGCTTAAAAATAAGTAAATATGTGTTCGACAGTTTTTTTTTGATAAATCAAATTTAAGGGGTTCATCGGGAGGGGTGAAAACCTGAAGAAAAAAGAATGAAAGAATATGTCCTGACTCACTCACACACTCATCATCGCCCAGCCAAAAATATTGAAGTTGGAAACATGGCATTTTGGGTATATGTTCGTTGTATGTCAAAACCGTACGCTAAGGGAGGATTTTTGGATATTCAGGTTCTAAGGGGCTCTTAAGGGGCTTAAACCTGCATTTCAATGAATAACAATATCTCACGTGTGGTTTCATTTGTGGATGTTATACTCGGCATATAAACTAATCATTAGAAATAAGCAGACATGTGACTAAGGATTTTTCGATATGGTGTATTATTACGAGGTTAAAGGGGTGAAAAGTGGGGGATTGAAGGATTCCAAACGGAGCGTGTAGGCCTATCTCTTAAACGACATAGGCGAGAAATTTGAAACTCAGCGAAAAAAACTCAGCTTAAAAAATAAGTAAATCGGTGTTCAACCGTTTCTTCATAAATTAATTTAAGGGACCACTGGGTTGTGGTGAAATTCTGGGGGAAAAAAGGACAGAAAGTGTCCTAACTGACTGACTAACTCACTCACTCATCAAACTCAGGGGAAAAAGACAGCTTAAAAAATAACTTAATAGGAGTTCAAGCGATTATTCATCAATCCATTTTAAGGGGCCCATGGGTAGGGGTGAAATTCTGGAAAAAAATAATTAATTGAAAATATCGTGTCTGACTCACTCACACATCATGCCCAGCGAAAACTATTAAAGTTGGAAACATGAAATTTTGGGAATATGTTCACTGTATGTCGAAAACGTCAACTAAGGAATGATTTTTAGCCTATTTTCAATTTTCAAAAATAGGCTTATGGGATCACCTTTTGTCCGTGTGTTTGTGTGCGTGTGTGTTGATGATGATGATGATAATTGTTGTTTTAAGGGGCCTAACATCTAGGTTATCGGCCCCGTGCGTGTGTGTGTGTGTGTGTGTGAGGTGTGTGTGTGTGTGTCCCTAATAAAATCTAAACGGCTGGAGCGATTTCAATGAAACTCGGTATATTCATAGCACTATTCCGGGCGACCCCGACCGTGCCCTTCAAATTTTGTTACGTTTAACCAATCCAACATGGCGGCTGTGCGAAATATTTCACCAGCATCCAATATCTCCGAAACTATTCCCGATATCACCCAGGAATTTATTTCGGTGATAAAGGGAACTACTAGACGTTCACCAATGTAACGTTTGAAAAACTGGTAACCACAAAACCAACATGGCGGCCACGCGAATTTGCGACTTTTAAATAGACGTTTCTCGCGATTTAACCAACCAAACGCAATAAAACTTGGTAGAGTAGATGTTTATACTCATTGTAATGCACCGACATCTAACCTTGTTAAATTTATACATAACCACAAGATGGCGGATGTGGGAAATATTTCACCGGCATTCTATTTCTCTGAAACTATTAGCGGTATCACCCTGAAATTTTGTACGGAGATAAAGGCCACTACTGGAAGTTCATCTATAAGACTTTAAAAAACCGCTTTACTACAAAACGAACATGGCCGCCAAGCGAATTTGAAAAATTAAAATAGACCTTTCTCGCGATTTAATGTTCCAATCATAATGAAATCTGGTACAGGAAATGTTTATACACATTGTAATGCACTGGTCTCTAATTTAGTTCAATTGTTTACATAACCGCAAGATGGTGGCTGTGCGAATTTCGAAAATTAAGTTTTTATTTCTTGTGTCGTAATCATGCGATCGAAGTGAAAGTTAGAATAATAGACCTACGCAATAATTTTCCTTTCATGGTACATGACTCTATGGCCTATATATATTTAACAATCCAACATGGCGACCATCCGAAATATTTAGACGGCTCTGAATATCTACGAATCTATTATAGCAATCGAACTGAATTTTTTTTTGTTCATAGGGGCTATGAACTTAAGTTCGCCTATAAGACTTTAAATAACCTGGTGATTACAAATCCAAGATTGCGGCGACGCGAAGTATAAATATTCACATGAACGTTTCTCGCAATTTAACCATCCGAGTGTAGTGAAACTTGGTACAGTCAATCCTTATACGAATATTAATCCACTGGCATCTAATTTATTTCAATTGTTTCCACAACTACAAGATGGCAGCGGTGCGAAATTTTAAAATCTCGTTTTTACTTCTTGTGTCCTAATCATGCGATTGAAGTTTGAATGGTACACGTACACAATAATCTTCATGTAACTGTACATAACTTTAGGACCTACATATATAAAATCCAACATGGCGACCATCCGAAATATTTAGTCGGTTCTCAATATCTACGAATCTATTACAGCAATCGAACTTAAATTTTGTATGTTGATAGTGGCAGTTAACATAAGTAGGATACATGAAAATAGGCTGTATAGTTCTTCACGGAACTACTTGTTGTTTATTCGGGTGTTAAAAAGGTGTTAAGGGGGTAAACGTGCATTTCATTGAATAACGATATCTCATGAGTTGTTTCTTTGGGGATGTGATATTCGGTATACAAACTAATCATTAAAAATAATCTGACATGTCTAAGGGTTTATCGATGTGGTGTATATTATGAGGTGAAAGGGGTGAAAATTGGGGGTGAGGGATTCTTAACGGAGCGTGTACCTCTTAAACGACATAGGCGAGAAGTTTGATATTCGGTGGGAAAAACAGCATAAGAATATAAGTAAAAAGGTGATCGACCGTTTTTTATAAATCCAATTTAAGGGGCCCTTGGAGAGGGGTGAAAGTCTGGGGGGAAAACAGGAAAGAAAGTGTCCTAACTCACTCATCAAACTCAGGGGGGAAGAACAGCTCAAAAATAAGTAAATAGGTGTTCGACCGCTTTCATTTCATAAATCCAATTTAAGGGGTTCATGAGACGGGTGAAATTCTGAAAAATAAATGAAAGAAAATGTCCTGACTTACTCACTCACTCATCATCGCCCAGCCAAAATTATTGAAGTTAGAAACATGACATTTTAGGGCTATGTTCGTTGTATGTCGAAAACTTCCACTAAGGAAGGATTTTTGGATATTGAGATTCTAAAGGGGTATTAAGGGGGTAGACTTGCATTTAATTGAATAACAATATCTCCCGATTGGTTTCCTTGGGGATGGGATACTCGGCATATAAACTCATCATTAGAAATAAGCAGACATGTGACTAAGGATTTTTCGATATGGTGTATTATTACGAGGTGAAAGGGGTGAAAAGTGGGGGATTGAAGGATTCCAAACGGAGCGTGTAGGCCTATCTCTTAAACGACATAGACGAGAAATTTTAAACTCAGCGAAAAAAACTCAGCTTAAAAAATAAGTAAATCGGTGTTCAACCGTTTCTTCATAAATTAATTTAAGGGGCCACTGGGTTGTGGTGAAATTCTGGGGGAAAAAAGGAGAGAAAGTGCCCTAACTGACTGACTAACTCACCCACTCATCAAACTCAGGGGAAAAAGACAGCTTAAAAAATAACTTAATAGGAGTTCAAGCGATTATTCATCAATCCATTTTAAGGGGCCCATGGGTAGGGGTGAAATTCTGGTAAAAATAATTGAAAGAAAATGTCGTGTCTGACTCACTCACTCATCATGCCCAGCGAAAACTATTAAAGTTGGAAACATGAAATTTTGGGAATATGTTCACTGTATGTCGAAAACGTCAACTAAGGAATGATTTTTGTTTATTCGGGTGTTAAAGAGGTGTTAAGGGGTAAACGTGCATTTCATTGAATAACGATATCTCATGAATTGATTCTTTGGGGATGTGATATTCGGTATATAAACTAATCATTAAAAATAATCAGACATGTCTAAGGGTTTATCGATGTGGTGTATATTATGAGGTGAAAGGGGTGAAAATTGGGGGTTGAGGGATTCTTAACGGAGCGTGTACCTCTTAAACGACATAGGCGAGAAGTTTGATATTCGGCGGAAAAAAACAGCATAAAAAAGTAAAAAGGTGATCGACCGTTTTTTTATAAATCCAATTTAAGGGGCCCTTGGAGAGGGGTGAAATTCTGGGGGGAAAACAGGAAAGAAAGTGTCCTAACTCTCTCATCAAACTCAGGGGGGAAGAACAGCTCAAAAATAAGTAAATAGGTGTTCAACCGCTTTTTTTTTTCATAAATCCAATTTAAGGGGTTCATGAGACGGGTGAAATTCTGAAAAATAAATGAAAGAAAATGTCCTGACTTACTCACTCACTCATCATCGCCCAGCCAAAATTATTGAAGTTAGAAACATGACATTTTGGGGCTATGTTTGTTGTATGTCGAAAACTTCCACTAAGGAAGGATTTTTGGATATTGAGATTCTAAAGGGGTATTAAGGGGATAGACTTGCATTTAATTGAATAACAATATCTCCCGATTGGTTTCCTTGGGGATGGGATACTCGGCATATAAACTCATCATTAAGAATAAGCAGACACATGTCTAAGGGTTTATCGATATGGTGTATATTATGAGGCGTAGTCGGTAGCATGCTGAACTGATGTGCCCAAGATAGCGGGTTCAATCCCGGCCGAAGTCGTCGGTTTTTTAAGAGCGTTAAAATTCCTTCAGTATGCCTTCCTTCGGAGGGGAAGTAAAGCCGGCGGTCCCATGCCATAGATTTATGGCATGCAAAAGATCCTTTCACAGACTGAACTTCTGTAAAGCAAAGTTTGTTAGGTTAGATTTCGTCAGATCGCTCTATCAAAGTTCCAACGTTCACCACTAGGTATCATTGATATCTGGTGGCTAAAGTTGGAACTACTTGAAATTGAACGGAACTTGTAGCTCGCCCTTTATGGTGTCCGGTGGAAGCAGCGACAGACTCAGGCGAGCCGAACATGTCCTCTGACACTCCCGGCACTAAAAGCCATACGATAAATAAATAAATGAGGTGAACGGGGTGAAAAGTGAGGGTTGAAAGATTCCTAACGGAGCGTGTATCTCTTAAACGACATAGGCGAGGAGTTTGAAACTCGGAGGAAACCAATCATCTTAAAAATAAATAAATAAATAAATAAATAAATAAATAAATAAGTAAATAATTAAAATAAATAGGTGTTCGACCGTTTTTTCATAAATCCAATTTGAGGGGCCTATGGGGAGGGGTGAAATTCTGGAAGAAAAACGTCCACTAAGGAAGGATTTTTGGATGTTCACTCTTGACCAACCAAAACTATTAAAGTTAGAAGACTGATATTTTGGGGATATGTTTGTTGTATGTCGAAAACGTTTACTAAGGAGGGATTTTTGGATATTCAGGTTCTAAAGGGGTGTTAACGGGGTTAAACCTGCATTTCATTGAATAAAAATATGACATGACTATGACGCGAGCGATGCGAGACTAAAAATGAGATGGTGTGTGTCTGTGTATTACTCAATCACGCAAGTACCATTGGTCCGATTTACATGAATTTTACATGGAAGTAGCTGATTTACCTGGTTAACATATAGGCTACATTTGATTTCAATACTTTGCACTATTTTAAAATGTCGACCATTTTAGTGACGTCACTAAACCCTTTGGTTTCAAACTTTCATATTTCCATTTCAAATAAAAAGAGAACGCTAAGAAATTGCAAACTTTTGATGGCATATACGAGGTTTAAAATTACATTTTCTATCCGAAAGGTGTCTCCAACTGTTAGCGAGTAAAACCTAAATTTGTGCTATAAAACACGGTCAACGCCGATCGGTGTAGTTGGACAAAATGTTCCATCCTTAATCTCCCTCTGCGCAGCACCTCGCCTATCCCCTATTTTAACTGTCACCTTCACATTTTAATTTATTTATGACGCGTAGCGAAGCACGGGTATTTCAGCTAGTCATATATATAAAAGTGAAAGTCTGTATGTATGTGGGTGGGTGGGTGTGTGGGTCTGTTCCGTATACAAATCTACACCGTTCCACCAATCTCAACCAAATTTTGCATACGCATAGTTCAGGACCCAGAAGGAACCGCTGGCTACATGCATTTTCGATAGTCTTTCTCATTCTTCTGATTTTAGCCCTTTTGCACTCAAGCACAGGCTAATCAAATCATAAAATTAACTCATGAAGGAATGGCAAGGCAGGACGTTTCCATGGCAACATAGCTCAAGTTGAGACTCGGCCGACAGGAAGCGAGTTGCGCTCGCCACTACAGGTAGCCTATATAAAATGAGGTTCTTTACTTCAAATCCCGTTAGTTACTCAACCGCTCACACAGCACTGTGAACGTGTATAGCATAACAAAGATTTGACACTATCTACTATATATTTGTCAAATCCCACTCACTTACTCACTCACTCACTCATTCATTCATCATGAAATCTCAGAAACCACCGAACGGATTGGAATGAAATTTGGTATCCAGCTTCCTCAAGGGCCGCAAACGCCCACTAAGAAAGGATTTTTGGATATTCAGGTTCTAAATGGGTGTTAAGGGGGTAGACCTGCATTTCATTGAATAGCAATATCTCCCGATTGGTTTCATTGGGGGATGTGATACTCGGCATATAAACTCATCATTAAAAATAAGAAGACATGTGTCTGAGGGTTTTCCCATGTGGTGTATATTATGAGGTGAAAGGGGTGAAAAGTGGGAGTTGAAGGATTCCTAACGGAGCGTGTATCTCTTAAACGACATAGGCGATGAGTTTGGAACTCAGCCGAAAAAAATCAGCATTAAAAATAACTAAACAGGTGTTTAACCGTTTTTTTTTCATAAATCCAATTTAAGGGGCCCATGGGGAGGAGTGAAATTATGAGGAGGGGACACGTAATATCTCCCGTGTGTAAAATTATACATGGCCATAAAGCTCAAATACCACTGACTCACTCATTCATTCATCACGAAATCTCAGAAACCACCGAACGGATTGGAATGAAATTTGGTATCCAGCTTCCTCAAGGGCCGCAAACGCCCACTAAGAAAGGATTTTTGTATATTCAGGTTGTAAAGGGATGTTAAGGGGGTTGACCTGCATTTCATTGAATAGCAATATCTCCCGATTGGTTTTATTGGGGGATGTGAAACTCGGCATATGAACTCATCATTAAAAATAAGAAGACACATGTCTGAGGATTTATCGATGTGTGTATATTATGAGGTGAAAGGGGTGAAAAGTGGGAGTTGAAGGATTCCTAACGGAGCGTGTATCTCTTAAACGACATAGGCGATGAGTTTGGAACTCTGCCGATAAAAAATCAGCATTAAAAATAACTAAACAGGTGTTTGACCGTTTTTTCATAAATCCAATTTAAGGGGCCCATGGGGAGGGGTGAAATTATGGGGGGGGGGGAAACGTAATATATCTGAGTGTAAAATTATACATGGCCTAACATCACATCTTTTTTGTCTCTTGCTATTTCATCATACGACGAATACTTACGGAGTTATTAATGATTTTGTACATTTTGGCCGGGACTTAAAAATTGATTCGAATGAAATTTCAAAAAATAGTTTTTTTAAAACTTTTATTATATTTTTCTCGTCTTTAAGGGTCCGAAACCAACATGATATTTTGATGATTTTTTTCGTCCCATGCATTTTTGGTTTCAGGTGATAGAATTATTTTCCACTAGGACCCATGCTTATCCATCTACTATATAAAGTTCAAATACCACTCACTGACTCATTCATTCGTCACGAAATCTCAGAAACCACCGAATGGATTGAAATGAAATTTGGTATCCAGCTTCCTCAAGGGCCGAAAACGCCCGCTAAGAAAGGATTTTTGGACATTCAGGTTCTAAAGGGGTGTTAAGGGGGTAGATCTGCATTTCATTGAATAGCAATATCTCCCGATTGCTTTCATTGGGGGATGTGATACTCGGCATATACACTCATCATTAAAAATAAGAAGACACGTGTCTGAGAGTTTTTCGATGTGGTGTATATTATGAGGTGAAAGGGGTGAAAAGTGGGGGTTGAAGGATTCCTAACGGAGCGTGTATCTCTTAAACGACATAGGCGAGGAGTTTGGAACTGAGCCGAAAAAAATCAGCATAAAATATAACTAAACAGGTGTTTTGACGTTTTTTCATAAATCCAATTTAAGGGGCCCATGGGGAGGGGTGAAATTATGGGGGTGGGGGGAAACGTAATATGTCTGAGTGTAAAATTATACATGGCCTATGTTGTAGACAATAACACATTACATCTTTTTTGTATCCTGCTATTTCATCATACGACGAATACTTAGAATTTTCTAAGTCCCAGGAAAGACATAAAAATTGATTCGAATGAAAATTCAAAAAATAGTTTTTTTTAATACTTTTATTATATTTTTCACGTCTTTTAGGGTCCGAAACCAACATGATATTTTGATGTTTTTTTTTTCGTTCCATGCATTTTTGGTTTCAGGTGATTGAATTATTTTCCACTAGGAACGATGCTTATCTACTACTAGCTGAAGTACCCGTGCTTCGCTACGCGTCATAATTAAATTAAAATGTGAAGGTGAAAGTGTTAAAACAGGGTATATAGGCGAGGTGCTGCGCAGAGGGAGATTAAGGATGGAACATTCTGTCCAATTACACCGCTCGGTGTTGACCGTGTTTTATAGCACAAATTTAGGTTTTACTCGCTAACCGTTGGAGATACCTTTCGGATAGAAAATGTAATTTTAAACCTCGTATATGCTATCAAAAGTTTGCTATTTCTTAGCGTTCTCTTTTTATTTGAAATGGAAATATGAAAGTTTGAAAACAAAGGGTGTAGTGACGTCACTAAAATGGTCGCCATCTTTAAATAGTGCAAAGTATTGAAATCAAAAGTAACCTATATGTTAACCAGGTAAATCAGCTACTCCCATGTAAAATTCATGTAAATCGGACCAGTGGTACTTGCGTGATTGAATAATACACAGACACACACCAACTCATTTTAGCCTCGCTTCGCTCGCGTCATAGTCGTGTCATATTGTTATTCAATGAAATGCAGGTTTAACCCCGTTAACACCCCTTTAGAACCTGAATACCCAAAAATCCCTCCTTAGTAGACGTTTTCGACACACAACAATCATATCCCCAAAATATAATTCTTCTAACATTAATAGCTTTGGTTGGTCGATGCGAGTGAACATCCAAAAATCCTTCCTTAGTGGACGTTTTTCTTCCAGAATTTCACCCCTCCCCATAGGCCCCTTAAAATGCATTTATGAAAAACGGTCGAACACCTGTTTATTTTATTTTCTTTCTTTCTTTCTTTCTTTCTTTCTTTCTTTCTTTCTTTCTTTCTTATAAGCTGACTGATTTCCTCCGAGTTTTAAACTCCTCGCCTATGTCGTTTAAGACATACACGCTCCGTTAGAAATCTTTCAACCCCCACTTTTCATCCCTTTCACCTCATAATATACACTACGTCGAAAAACCATTAGACATGTGTCAGCTTATTTTTAATGACTAATATATTTGCCAAGTATCACATCCCCAAATGAAACCACTTGTTAGATATTGTTATTCAATGAAATGCAGGTTTAACCCCCTTAAGACCCCTTTAGAACCTGAATACCCAAAAAACCTCCCTTAGTGTACGGTTTTGACATACAACGAACATATCCCCGAAATGTCATGTTTCCAACTTCAATATTTTTGGCTGGGCGATGATGAGTGAGTGAATGAGTCAGGACATTTTCTTTCAACTTTTTTCTTCAGAATTTCACCCCTCCCGATGAACCCCTTCAATTTGATTGAAAAAAAAACTGTCGAAAAGCTATTAACTTACTTTAAAGCAGTTTTTTCCCCCTGAGTTTGATGAGTGAGTCAGTCAGTCAATCAGTTAGGACACTTTCTTTCCTGTCCCCCCCCCCAGAATTTCACCACTCCCCATGGGCCCCTTAAATTGGAATTATGAAAAAACGCTCAAACACACATTTACTTATTTTTTATGCTGATTTTTCCGCTGAGTTTCAAACTCCTCGCCTATGTCGTTTAAGAGATACACCATCCGTTAGGAATCTTTCAATCCCCACTTTTCACCCCTTTCACCTCATAATATACACCACATCGAAAAACCCTCAGACACGTGTCTTCTTATTTTTAATGATGAGTTTATATGCCGAATATCACATCCCCCAATGAAACCATTCGGGAGATATTGCTATTAAATGAAATGCAGGTCTACCCACTTAAAACCCCTTTAGAATCTGAATATATAAAAATCCTCTCTTAGTGGACTTTTGCGGCCCTTGAGGAAGCTGCATACCAGATTTCATTCCAATCCGTTCGGTGGTTTCTGAGATTTCGTGATGAATAAATGAATGAGTGAGTGAGTGGTATTTGACAAATATATAGAAGAAAGAAGATAGTGTCAAGTCTTTGTTATGCTAAACTCGGTTGACAGTGCTGTGTGAACAGTTGAGTAAATAACGGGATTTCAAGTAAAGATCCTCATTTTCCATACCGGTTGTGCAGAGCGCCATTGGTTTCCAGTCGGCCGCGTCTCGACTTGAGCTATGTTGCCATGGAAACTATCCGCCTTGCCATTCCTTCATGAGTATATTTTATGATTTGATTAGCCTGTGCTTGAGTGCAAAAGGGCCGAAATCAGAAGAATGAGAAAGACTATGGAAAATTCATGTAGCCAGCGGTTCCTTCTTGGTCCTAAACTATGTGTATGCAAAATATGGTTGAGATTGGTGGAACGGTATAGATTTGTATACGGAACCAACCCACATACATACATACATATATACATACGTACAGACTTTCACTTTTATATCTCTTATATATAATCCAAAACTGACTCATCACCGCAGGGCTCAAACCACTAGACCTAGGAAGCTGAAATTTTGCATGTTGGTTGATTCGAGTATGTAGAGGCTCACTAAGAAACGGTTTTTAAAAATTCTATTTGTAAGTGACTTTTTTCGGCCCTTTGGCATTGACAATCCAAAATTGACTCATCGACGCAGGGCTCAAACCACTAGACCTAGAAAGCTGAAATTTTGGATGTTGGTTGATCCGAGTATGTAGAGTCCCAATAAGAAACGGTTTTTGAAAATTCAATTTGTAAATGACTTTTTTCGGCCCTTTGGCACAGAGCAAGGACAGTCGGTAAAATGTTCGGATTTAGCTCATTTTAAGCCGCCACATACGAGAAACAATAACCGGAGGTCCTGTAGGGACCCCGAAACACACTTTTTAAGTTCCTAAAATGAACGGTTTCGGAGATATTCCCAAATAACTGTGTTCCCTCTGAGAAACAGATCAACGTTACTATGGCAACCGCTGAAACTTCGCAGACCGGGGATAGTTTTCTGGCAATATCTCGAAAACCGTTCGTTTTAGGGCCTTAAAACGCTGGGTTCGGTTCCCACTTCTTTGAAGTGGAAACCACGAACATTGCTCCTCACATTGATACGCGCAAAAAGAGCTATAATCCATATTTCTACGATCAAATCGACTCGGAAAGTCTCATCTCTTATATATAATCCAAAACTGACTCATCACTGCAGGGCTCAAACCACTAGACCTAGGAAGCTGAAACTTTGCATGTTGGTTGATCCGAGTATGTAGAGGCTCACTAAGAAACGGTTTTTGAAAATTCAATTTGTAAGTGACTTTTTTCGGCCCCTTGGCATTGACAATCCAAAATTGACTCATCGACGCAGGGCTCAAACCACTAGACCTAGAAAGCTGAAATTTTGGATGTTGGTTGATCCGAGTATCTAGAGGCTCAATAAGAAACGGTTTTAGAAAATTCAATTTGTAAGTGACTTTTTTCGGCCCTTTGGCACTGAGCAAGGACAGTCGGTAAAATGTTCGGATTTAGCTCCTTTTATGCCGCCACAAACGAGAAACAATACTCGGAGGTCCTGTAGGGACCCCGAAACACACTTTTTAAGTTCCTAAAATGAACGGTTTCGGAGATATTCCCAAATAACTGTGTTCCCTCTGAGAAACAGATCAACGTTACTATGGCAACCGCTGAAATTTCACAGACTGGGGATAGTTTTCTGGCAATATATCGAAAACCGTTCGTTTTAGGGCCTTAAACCGCTGGGTTTGGTTCCCACCTCTAACCACGAACGTTGCTCTTCGCATTGATACGCGTAAAATGAGATATATTTTATATATAGAGGTTGCTTTTGGTGCTCGGATACGATCGTGATTTTGAGTCAAATTTTTTACTCTTTTGGCTGGTTGTTGTAAGCGAGCTTTCAAAAGTTTACTCGAATTTACAATGTTAAGATACTTTCTATTTTGCACGGTATGCTTTCATTTTCTTTATAAATTTGTTTTTTCTTAACTGAATATTTTTGTTTGCCAATTTTGATCTGCTCTTTTTCGTTTTTAACCATGATCTGCAACGTTGATTCACAGTCGAATGTGTCGTATTCTACCGGCTGTCACGTTAATTATTATTGTTTCTTAATTACTCTTACTGAGGAATTGGGCAAACTTATTTCAATAAAGTTGTTGTTTTGTCTTTCACGGCCATTGAATCCCCGCACAAGGCACGGCTTAAACCTAGAAAAGTTGCTGAGTTGTACTAATGGAGTAATGGTGCAGCAGAAAAGAGGAGAATTGAAGCTTTTGAAATGTGGTGATAAGGGAGAATGATGATCAGATGGGTAGTTAGGGTAACAAATGAAGAGGTATTAAGACGAGTGGGAGAGGAGAGAGGTTTCTGGCGACTGCTAATGAAGAGAAGAGATAGCAGGGTAGGACACATATTATGACACCCAGGAATAGCAGGCTTACTGTCGACCAAAATATTATGTGCACTCGAGTTTGAAGGTTGTTTGTGAAGTAGCCAATAGACCTTCATAAAATCCAATGACATCATCATTTTCGACGTTTGATTTTACGTTAGTTCATGTAGGTTTGGAATTTTTAATTTATATTTTAATATTTTTTATCGCAGTTGAAAAACAAAAAGTGCCCCTTTTTAAGCGTGTTTCAACCATGCGTCACATTTAAGAATTATCTCACAAACCCCTAATCAGATCGAATCCGAATTTTAACACAATATACATTGGAATGTTGTATAACTGGTTTATTAATTTCAACATTTTGTGTGTTCAAGAACGAATGTTGTTATTATTTTTGTAAGGTAACTCTTTCTCGGCTCGGGGTCGTTGGAAAATGTAGTTCTTGGTTGCGTTGTAATCCTTATAGATCAAAAAGTTATGCTGTATGACTGTGAATTAGGTAAATTAATTCACTTATTTTATATCGGTTTGTATTTGTACGGAGAATTAAGACATGGTTCACCAGCTAGCCGCTCCGGGAAATGCTATACAGCGTTGCTGATATGGAGGCCATCACTTCCGAGCGAGACGTGCCATGGCGCGTGATGTAGCCCATCTTGGCAATGATGTACTGCTTTCACCGGAGCGGCTAACTGGTGAACCATGTCTTAATTCTCCGTACAAATACAAACCGATATACAATAAGTGAATTAATTTACGTATTTCACAATCATACAGCATACCGTTTTGATGTAAAAGGATTACAACGCGACCAAGAACTACATTTTCAAACCATCCCGAGCCAAGGAAAAGTTACCTTACAAAAATAATAACAACTTTGTATCTTGGACACAAAAAATTAATAAACCTGTTATACAACATTCCAGTGTATGTTGTGTTAAAATTTGGATTCGATCTGATGACGGGTTTGTGAGATAATAATTTCTAAATGTGACGCATGGTTGAAAAACGCTTAAAAACAGGCACTTCTTGTGTTCCAAATGTGATAAAAATATTAAAATATAAATTAAAAATTCCAAACCTACATGATCTAACGTAAAATAGAACGACGAAAATGATGATGTTATTGGATTTTATATAGGTCTATCGGTTACTTCACAAACAAACTTCAAACTCGAGTACACATAATAGTTTGGTCGACAGTAGTTATGGATGGGAGGGTCGCAGACTAGAACTGTAGGGGTAAACCAGGGTTAAACAGATTTGCTCGGATGTAGGGTGTGGTAGCTATTTAGAAATGAAACGATTAGCTCAGGAGAGGGATACATGGAAGGCTGCATCAAACCAGTTAAAAAACTGAAGACTCAAACAACAACAATCAGGAATTTTAATTACTTAGAGAGGCATGTGGGGCAAAAGGGTCGTTGGAGAATTTCAATCCCTGGGATGTAACACTGGAAGAGACTGCATAATGTACATCAGCGGCCAAGGTGAGCGATATTTAACTATAGGTCTATTAATAGGGATATGTTTACGTTCAAATCATCAATTAGTATGGCCAAATAACATCCAGAATAGCTTAAGTAAGAATATATTTAATTCCCCATATTCCGATAGATTTGCCATTCCAGTGTGCAAGAGTGCAGTTCCCTCTTCAAACAATATTCGCAATTTCTTTAACTAAGCGCAATGACACACACTTATCAGTAGCACGTGTACATTTAGACAAACCAATTTTTTCCCATGGCCAACTGTATGTGGCGTGCTCGCGAGCATCCGGACAACACAATCGTTATGTCTCAGCAGAAGATGGCAAAACCATAAACGTAATTTTAAAATGTGTTAACATAATGTAACAACGAACCCTGCAGATGTTCACAACTCGATAAAATTCCCACTTTGCTGATCATATCAATATACTGTATGTATCAGAATATTCAGAATTAGAATGGACACAACTATAGCCGCGATTGCTGTAATAGAATAGACCAATTATCAGCAATAATGCATCGTCCCCATTGTCTTGATCGCGGGCGAAGCCGGGGGAACCTGCTAGTATTAGATATAAAGCTCAAATACCACTCACTGACACATTCATTCATCACGAAATCTCAGAAACCACCGAACGGATTGGAATGAAATTTGGTATCCAGCTTCCTCAAGGGCCGCAAACGCCCGCGAAGAAAGGATTTTTGGATATTCAGGTTCTAAAGGGGTGTGAAGGGGGTAGACCTGCATTTCATTCAATAGCAATATCTCCCGATTGCTTTCATTGGGGGAAATGATACTCGGCATATAAACTCATCATTAAAAATAAGAAGACACGTGTCTGAGGGTTTTTCAATGTGGTGTATATTATAAGGTGAAAGGGGTGAAAAGTGGGGGTTGAGGGATTCCTAACGGAGCGTGTATCTCTTAAACGACATAGGCGAGCAGTTTGGAACTCAGCCGAAAACAATCAGCATAAAAAATAACTAAACAGGTGTATGACGTTTTTTCATAAATCCAATTTAAGGGGCCCTAGGGGAGGGGTGAAATTATGGGGGAGGGGGGAAACGTAATATGTCTGAGTGTAAAATTATGCATGGCCTATGTTGTAGACAATAACACAATACATCTTTTTTGTCTCTTGCTATTTCATCATACGACGAATACTTAGGGATTTATTAATGATTTTGTATTTTTGGCCGGAATTTTCTAAGTCCCAGGAATGACAAAAAAAAATGATTCGAATAAAATTTCAAAAAATAGTTTTTTCTAATACTTTTATTATATTTTTCACGTCTTTTAGGGTCCGAAACCAACATGATATTTTGATGTTTTTTTTTCGTCCCATGCATTTTTGGTTTCAGGTGATAGAATTATTTTCCACTAGGACCCTTGCTTATCTATCTATTTAACTAATGTTATAACAGGAATACAAATGTTATTGCGTGCGAAGCCGCGGGTAACAGCTAGTCTACTATATAAAGCTCAAATACCACTCACTGACTGCCTGACTGACTCAAACATTCATCACGAAATCTCAGGAAGCACCGAACGGATTGGAATGAAATTTGGTATGCTGCTTTCTCAAGGGCAGCACACGCCCACTAAGAAACGATATTTGGATATTCAGGTTCTAAAGGGTTTCATTGAATGGCAATATCTCCCGATTGGTTTCATTGGGGGATGTGATACTCTCCATTTAAACTCATCATTAAAAATAAGAAGACACGTGTCTGAGGGTTTTTCGATGTGGTGTATATTATGAGGTGAAAGGGGTGAAAAGTGGGGGTTGAGGGAATCTTAATAGAGCGTGTACCTCTTAAGGGAACCCGGACCCACCTATACTTAAAATGTTAAATGTAGGGAATATTATCTCCTAAACTATTAATACTAGAAGAACGAAATTTTGACAGTGGTTTATTATACATATTTAACTCCATGTATCATAGGCATATTAATATATGGGTATTTTCTGGGAAGATATTAAATAATTAATTTTTGATTTTTTCAAAATATTTTTGGTTTAATATCAACGCCATAAAATCTGTCATAGATCGTGTATGACAAAAAGGCAATGACAGAAGGTGTAGATTAATATTGTTTACAATGCTTGAAAATTTAAAGTCTCTATCTTTAATAGTTAAGGATAAAATGTTCCTTATATGGCATAAAAATGGAATTGTGAAAAACGAGGTTCAAAGTTGAACTAACTTTCTAATGAAGTCCAGCACCATAAGAGGGGTTATCAGTGTCACTAGACATCTTCTCATCTAGCCTTCTCTTTACAGCTTTCATTCTTTGTCTAGCTTTCCTCTAAGACTCCTTTTCTTTTCTTTCAGCATTCCGTTTTCTCTCATTGTCTATTGGCATCATCGCATTGGCCATGTACTTTCCTGCCGTCTGTCCCATCTTCTGCAGCACATCACAGTTTGTAATGTTTCCATTGTTGTAGGTGGCAATGGCATCATATACTCCAAAGTGAAGAGTATAAATTTCCACAAACACATTTTTTGGGATTCTGGTCCAAATTACATTATTCAGACTCTCATTTTGATTTTGCGTGCGACAATGTAGACATTTTTCATACGTTCAGTTTGAGATAAATCAGTGAAAATCGGCTTAATTTTCGTCATGACAGCTTCTGGTAGACTGTGGAGATGCTTGTATACATGTTCAGATCCCTGATATTTGTTATTCTTGCACCAGGAATTGAGAACTTGAGGGCATAAGCCATTTAGTGGTTTCTCGTCAGTCGATAGGGTGTGGAAGTACAATGCCCAAATTATAGCTTTCAACAATGTGTGATATTGTCATAGTGCCACAACTTCTGTACCTTCCTGTAGGCTTTTCCTTCCTACAAACTCTGTTACTAAATCGAGACATCTTTTGACAGTTACAGTTTCACTAAAGATATGCAGTACAAATCTTGAGCTAGGCCTAGCCACCAAATTACTCAATGCCAACAATAGTAGGCTATCCAAGGAATACAAAACGCAAACAAAACAATTGCCTTCGGAAAATGTAGCCAACAAAAGAAATATGTCCTACATGCATAGGCCTACTATCTCCTTGGAAAGACCGAGAGATTTGAGTATGTTTTCAGTGAGTACGTATCCATGGAAATGAAACGTGGTGACGCGCATTACAGCACATTATTGAAAAATTATTTTTTAATATTTGGAGTTGAGATACAGGGGAGATTAATATGTCATTTTAAAGGAGAAAATCTGTAGTATTTTATTATCTAATAATCTGAAAAACGAAAATTTCATCATTTTTAGAGTCCGGGTTCCCTTAAACGACATAGGCGAGGAGTTTGGAACTCAGCGGAAAAAATCAGCATAAAGAATAAGTTAATAGGTGTTTGACCGTTTTTTCATAAATCCAATTTAAGGGGCCCATGGGGAGGGGTGAAATTCTGGGGGGAAAAGACAGGAAAGAAAGTGTCCTAACTGATTGACTAGTTGACTCACTCATCACGCTCAGGGGGGAATACTGCTTAAAAATATGTAAATAGCTGTTCGACTGTTTTTTCATAAATCAAATTTAAGGGCTTCATGGGGAGGGGTGAAATTCTGAAAAAACAAATTGAAAGAAAATATCCTGACTCACTCATTCATCATCGCCCATTCAAAATCAAATTAAATTTGGTTTGCAGCTTCCTCAAAGGCTTTAAACGGCCTCCGACCGTTTTTTCTTAAACTGCATCTATCTACTATATAAATCTCAAATACCACTCACTGACTGCCAGACTGACTCATCCATTCATCACGAAATCTCAGAAAGCACTGAACGGATTGGAATGAAATTTGGTTAGCGGCTTCCTCAAGGGCCGCACACGCCCACTAAGAAACGATTTTTGGATATTCAGGTTCTAAAGGGATGTTAAGGGGTGATACCTGCATTTCATTGAATGGCAATATCTCCCGATTGGTTTCATTGGGGGATGTGATACTCTCCATTTAAACTCATCATTAAAAATAAGAAGACACGTGTCTGAGGATTTTTCGATGTGGTGTATATTATGAGGTGAAAGGGGTGAAAAGTGGGGGTTGAGGGAATCTTAATGAAGCGTGTATCTCTTAAGGGAACCCGGATCCACCTATACTTGCAATGTTAAATTTAGGGAACATTATCTCCTAAACTATTAAAACTAGAAGAACGAAACTTTGACAGTGGTTATTATACATATTTAACACCATGTATCATAGGCATATTAATATATGGGTATTATCTGGGAAGATATTAATTAATTTTTGAATTTTTCAAAATATTTTTGGCTTAATTTCATCGCCATAAAATCTGTCATAGATCGTGTATGACAAAAAAGGCTATGATGCAAGGTGTAGATTGATATTGTTTACAATGCTTGAAAATTTGAAGCCTCTATCTTTAATAGTTTAGGATAAAATGTTCCTTATCTATATATATAAAGCTCAATGTTTGTCTGTCTGTCTGTCTGTCTGTCTGTCTGTTATGTATACAAATCCACACCGTTTCACCGATCTGAACCAAAATTTGTATACATACCCTTCGGAACCCTGCGGGTAACCCTGTCCACTTGAAATTTCCGACAGACCACCCCATTCCCTGCATTTGGGCCCTTCGGCCCAAATCTACACCGTTTCACCGATCTCAACCAAAATGTGTATACTTACTCTATGTAACCCTGTGAATAACACTGTCCACTTAAAATTTCGGACAGACCACCCCATTTCCTGCATTTAGGCCCTTTGGCAAACTTCTACACCGTTTCACCGATCCGAACCAAAATTTGTATACCTACCCTTTGCAACCCTGCGGGTAAGCCTGTCCACTTGAAATTTCGGACAGACCACCCCATTCTCTGGATTTAGGCCCTTTGGCCCAAATCTACACCGTTTCACCGATCAGAACCAAAATTTGTATACTTACCCTTTGGTACCCTGCGAGTAACAATGTCTGCTTGAAATTGCGGACAGACCACTCCATTCCCTGCATTTAGGCCCTTTGGCCCAAATCTACACCGTTTCACAGATCTCAACCAAAAGTTGTTATTTACCATCTTGAACCCTGCGGGTAACACTGTCTGCTTGAAATTTCGAACAGACCACTCCATTCCCTTCATTTAGGCCCTTTGGCACAAATCTACACCGTTTCACCGATCAGAACCAAAATCTGTATACTTATCCTTTGGTATCCTGCGAGTAACACTGTTTGCTTGAAATTGCGGACAGACCACTCCATTCCCGGAAAGAGGACAGGGTCCGTCCCAAAGGCAATGGAAAAAAAGGGGTAAAACCGAACCCGCTCAGGAAACCCTCAGGGTTGCCAGCTCCCGAACTCACCAGCCATGAACCCTTGAGGATGTAGCACTATCCAGGGTGCACCCGAAGTGGTGGGGCTACACACACCCTGCCTCCTTGAGGGTCTTGAGCAGAAGACATGAGATATTAAGAAAAGAAAAAGAAGGCTGACACCTCGAAGAATGAGGCTATCAGGAATGATTAGACAAGGGCTAATTAAGGCGGGAAAGTGAAAGAGTTGCTAGGCCTCGGATACCCTGATACCAACGGGGTCGGAAGAGAACAAGAGTTTGACCAAGGGAGGCTGACAGGAAAGAGAACTGAAAGGAGCCCGGCACCAGTAAGTAGAAGCAATGACGGACTCAGCTGGGGTCCCGTGGACGCAAACCCACGTCCCACAAGTTGTGAGACATTGGTGGGTGGAGGGGGGAGGGGGGGGCAGGTGTGAGAATAGCTTGCTGATTCATCGCGAGGTGACATGAGAGAAATGTCCAGACCCCGCCGTGTTACCTGGTATTGCTGACTATGCTGATGTTCATATTGCGTCTTTGCTCAAACCAGTGTAGTGTTACGAAAGAATGAGTGATTCACCGGTCAATGTTAATAGTACCGTGAACCCCCTCCCGAACGTCTGTCATCATAATATATCGTCATCATCTGCGATATTCTCAGGTTAGTGCAGCTTGGACCCGAGCAGTACTCGATAAGCTCTTTCACTACACGCATCCAGTATAGGCCTAAGCCAGAAAATAACGTTCAGACATTGGAAGACATCGAAGGTAGAAATCTGAATTACCTATATCAGATTTAAAATTACACCATGTTCGTTTAGTAGTCATTTTTCATTACCTTATTATTATCATAAGGACGGGAAGACTAAAGGTCGGAGCTCACGGGAGCAACTGGAACGAACCTCAGGACATGAGAACCATAACCTACGAGAACCTTTCACCTTGAATGAACTAGAATCTGCCATCTCCACGTTGAAATTGAATAAAGCTGCTGGCATCGATGACATCAGAGTAGAACAGATCAAAAAGTTCGGCCAGACCACCCTACAATGGCTGCTTACGATGATTAATGAGTGTGTATCTAAGCTTTATATCCCCAGGCTCTGGAGGAAAGCCCGAGTGGTTGCACTGCTTAAGCCTGGTAAGGAGCCAAACGATCCTAAAAACTTTCGCCCAATATCCTTATTATGTCACTGTTTCAAGATCTTCGAGCGCCTTATCCTCAACCGAATTAGCGGCATCCTTGAAGATAAGTTCATTCCCCAACAAGCTGGGTTTCGATCTGGAAAGTCATGTTGCAGTCAGATACTGAACCTCACTCAACACATCGAGGATGGGTATGAACAAGGTGAGATAACTGGAGTTGCCTTTGTCGATCTAACAGCTGCTTACGACACTATCAACCACAGAAAGTTGCTGAGGAAAGTGTACCAGACCTCCAACGACTACCAACTAACATCCCTTATTGGCACTCTCCTGCAGAATAGAAGGTTCCAAGTCTTTCTCCATGGTAAAAAGAGCAGATGGCGCATACAAAAGAACGGCTTACCTCAAGGCAGTGTACTCGCTCCTGTGCTATTTAATATTTACACTAACGATCAGCCCATACCAGAACATTCTAGGCTCTTCATCTATGCTGATGATACTGCAGTGGCTGCCCAAGGAAAAACATTTGAAGAGGTGGAGGGAAAGTTGACTTCTGCACTAGATACCCTTGGATCTTACTATGAAGCCAATCATCTTAAGCCAAATCCCAACAAGACTCAAGTATGTGCATTTCACTTAAGGAATAGAGAAGCTCGGCGGGAACTGGATGTTACATGGCAAGGCAAACAACTCCAACATTGTCCAACACCCGTGTATCTAGGTGTTACTCTTGACCGAACACTGTCCTTCAAGAAACATTGCCATAAGACCAGGCTGAAAGTTAGTTCACGGAACAATATTTTGAGGAAGCTCACAGCCACCACCTGGGGGGCAAGTCCTCACGTCCTAAGAACTTCTGCTCTTGCTTTGTGCATGTCTGTTGCAGAGTACGCTTCACCTGTGTGGAGTGCATCCAGTCACACCAAGCAGATTGACATTGCCATCAACGAGACCATACGAATCTTGTCGGGATGTATGAAGCCTACTCCAGTCGACAAACTTTACCCGATTGTTGGGATAGCTCCCCCAACTATCAGAAGGGCTGTTGCTGCTGATGCAGAGAGGGCGAAGCAGATTAATGATCCCCGTCATCCACTGCATAATCATCAGGCTGTTGTCCGTCGACTGAAATCAAGAAAGAGTTTCATCGCCAGGACTCAACCACTGGAGGGAACATCGGAATCTAACCGCATCTCCAGGTGGAAGAGCAAGCTGCCGCCGGATATCCCTGTTAAGGAAGAGCTAGCCCCAGGAAATGACCTGCCTTACCCTGTTTGGAAATCACTTAATCGTCTCAGGGTGGGCGTCCCTCGTTGCAAGACCAACATGCAGAAATGGGGTATCCTTCCAGCTGATGGAGACACGTCCTGCGAGTGTGGAGCAACACAAGACCCAGCCCACCTGCTCATTTGTCCACTACTAGAACAACCCTGCACTATCCAGGACCTGATCGAGGCAAACAACAAGGCCATCGGAGTTGCTACATTCTGGAAATGATCGGACACGGAAATGAATGAATGAATCATAAGGACAAATGACCTAGATGTTACGCCCATTATACCACTAATCACCACACACAATAACTCTTCATCGCCTGTGAATTTTGAAATATTTCTTTCTACCACGGTAGTTTGCAAGTTTCTCCTGTCAATTCAACAGTAGTTTTCATTACCATCCTCATCAAAAGGGCAAATGACCTAGATGTTACGTCCATTATACTACTAAGTAACACCACAGTCTTCATCGCCTGCGATTTTTAAAATGTGTATTTCCATTAGTTTGTAAGTTTGATATACCCGTTCAGTAGTAGTCGTATTGACAGGCTATGCCAAAGGAGAAGATATCTTCATTCCCCGAATTCCTTTGATCCCTACTGATATGCCTTTTGATTTCAAGCTAATGCAGTTCCCTGCATGATCCCCTCTCATGATCAGTTATACGTAGCTTGCTCAAGAGTGGGCACACCTAAACATTTATTTATTTATACACCAGAGGGAAAAACAAGGAATATCGTTTATCCTAACGCACTCCATTAATTTCAATGTTAGCTACAAACATGTTAGTATTTATTAAATAACAACTGCGAAGTGAGATGAAACATTTCTCTGAAGTTCAACCATTACATCGTATATTAGGCCGTGTTACTTTGCGAGTCATCTGTCTAGGATACTATTTAATCTACTGTTACTGTATTCATTTATGCCAATGATCTGGTTCCTCTTCTTGAGAACCTGTACCGAAACATGTAAGCCGGTCACGTAGAAAATTCACAGCGAGTGTTATGGTATATCGTACATCTCTTTTCTATTTTATTCCTTTCATTCCTTTAAAGTATCAATTTTTCCCATTCGTTGATAAGTTATATGTGCCAGTAGTCGCTTCTATGTTCATCATCACTATGTAGAAGATGTTTTGCGTCAGAAGAAAAGACAACTGGATGCTCAGGAACGTTAACGATATATCGACTGAGAAATCTGGAAGCTTCTCTTGGAGGAATTGCTTCAGACATTTATCGTACAGTTTAAACCTTAACAAGACGAAACTTTTAACCAGATAGCGATCTAAGTGGGAGCTCTTTGGCAAAAAATAATCAAGTCTTTCCCGAAATGTGAGTCCTAAAAATAACTTTTTCTATTATTTTCTAAGTTTCATGTCATTTATGTAGTAATTTTCAATATCATCCTGATCAGTAGGGCAAATTACCTAGATGTTACACCCTCAACGTCATTGGGGGTAAATGACATAGATTTTAAGTCCATTATATTTCTAATCACCACCACATATAGTCTTCTACGACTGAGATGTCACAAATTCTGGGACCGCTAACGACATATCTCGACTCGGACTGAAGACAAATATCACGAGAATGATCATTATTTTACAGAGCCTTCCCATAGTGACTTAAGTATACACATTGTCACTGGGTTTGATATTGTAAGAAATGAATACATAAATAAATATAATTTATGACGTTGAGTGTTAAGGAGACTGAAATATTATCATCATTCCACCGGGCGAAGCCGGGTACTACTGCTAGTCTATATATATAGCACAAAGTTTGTCTGTCTGTTTGTCTGTTTGTCTGTTATGTATACAAATCTACACCGTTTCACCAATCTGAACCAAAATTTGTATACTTACCCTTTGGAACCTTGCGGGTAACCCTGTCAATTTTAAATTTCGGACAGACCACCCCATTCCCTGCATTTAGGCCCTTTTGCTAAAATCTACATCGTTTCACCGATCTGAACCAAAATTTGTATACTTACCCTTTGGAACCATGCGGGTAACACTGTTCACTTGAAATTTCGGACAGACCACCCCATTCCCTGCATTTAGGCCCTTTGGTCCAAATCTACACCGTTTCACCGATAAGAACCAAAATTCGTATTTCCACACTTTGGTACTCTGCGAGCAACACTATCTGCTCGAATTTGCGGACAGACCACTCCATTAACTGCATTTAGGCCCTTTGGCACAAATCTACACTGTTTCACCGATCTGAACCAAAATTTGTATACGTACCCTTTGGAACCCTGCGAGTAACACTGTCTGCTTGAAATTGCGGACAGACCACTCCATTCCCTGCATTTAGGCCCTTTGGTCCAAATCTACACAGTTTCACCGATCTCAACCAAAAGTTATATATTTACCCTTTGGAACCCGGCGAGTAACACTGTCCACTTGAAATTTCGGAGAAGCCACCCCACTCCCTGCATTTAGGCCCTTTGGCACAAATCTACACCTTTCACCGATCATAACCAAAATGTGTATACTTACCCTTTAGAACCCTGCGAGTAACACTGTCCTAGGGGCCGATAACCTCGATGATAGGCCCCTTAAAACAACCATTATCATCATCATCGAGTAACACTGTCTACTGACAATTTCGTACACTACCCCATTCCCTGCATTTTGGCCCTTTGGTCCAAATCGACACCGTTTCACCGATCAGAATCAAAATTCGTATTCTTACCGTTTGGTACCCTGCGAGTAACACTGTCCACTTAAAATTTCGGAGAGACCACCCCACTCCCTGCATTTAGGCCCTTTGGCACAAATCTACACCGTTTCACCGATCTCAACCAAATTTGTATACTCACCCTTTGGAAAGCTGCGAGTAACACTGTCCACCTAAAATTTCGGACAGACCACCCCATTCTCTGCATTTAGGCCCTTTGGTCCAAATCTACACTGTTTCACCGATCTGAACCAAAATTTGTATATTTACCCTTTGGAACTTTGCGAGTAACAATGTCCACTTAAAAATTTCAGACAGACCACCCTACTCCCTGCATTTTGGCCCTTTGGCACAAATCTACACCGCTTCACCGATCTGCACCAAAATTTGTATACTTACCCTTTGGAACCCTGCGAGTAACACTGTCTGCTTGATATTGCGGGGAGGCTACTCCATCCCCTGCATTTAGGCCCTTAGGCCCAAATCAACACCGTTTCACCGATCTCAACCAAAATTTGTGTATTTACCCATTGGAACACTGCGACTAAAACTGTCTGCTTGAAATTGCGGAGAGGCCAATCCAACCCTTGCTTTTAGGCCGTTTAGCAAAAATCAACACCTTTTCACCGATCTGACCCAAATTTGACATTCTTACCCTTTGGATCCCGACAAGTAACACTGTTCACTTTAAATTTTGGACAGACCACACTATTCCCTGCTTTTTGGCCCTTTGGCACAAAACTACACAGTTTCACCGATCTCTAATAATTACCCTTTGGAACTCGACGAGTAACAATGTCCACTCAAAATTTCGGACAGACAACTCCATTCCCAGCATTTAGGCCCTTCGGCACATATATTATCTACGTCGTTTCACCGATCTCAACCTAAATTTGTATACTTACCCTTTGGAACCCGACGAGTAACACTGTCCACTTAAAACTTTGGTCAGTCCACTCTATTCCCTGCATTTAGGCCCTTTGGCAAAAATCTACATCGTTTCACTGATCTGAACCAAATTTTGTATACTTACTCTTTGGAACCCAACGAGTATCACTGTCCACTTTAAATTTCGGACAGACCACCCCTTTCCCTGCATTTAGGCCTTTTGGGACAAATCTATACCGTTTCACTGATCCGAACCAAATTGTTTATAATTACCCTTTGGAACCCGACGAGTAGCACTGTCGACATGAAATATCGGACAGACCAATCTATTCCCTGCATTTAGGCCCTTTGGCACAAATCTACACGGTTTCACTGATCGGAACCAAATTTTACATACTTATTCTTTGGAACCCGATGAGTAACACTGTCCACTTGAAATTTCCGACATACCACTCCATTCCCTGCATTTAGCTCAGGAATCCCTCGGGGTTGCCAGCTTCCTAACTCACCAGCCATGAGCCCTTGAGGGTGTACCAGAAGTGGTGGGGCTACACACTCCCTGCCTCTTTGAGGGCCTTGAGCAGAAGACAGGAGATATTATGAAAAGGAAAAGAAGGCAGACCCCTCGAAGAATGACGGCATCAAGAAAGATGAGACGACGGCCAATTAAGGCTGGAAAATGAAAGACTCCCTAGCCCTCGGATACCCTAATACAGTCGGGGTCGGAAGAGAACAAGATTTGACGAAGGGAGGCCGACAGGAAAGAGAACTGAAAGGAGCCCAGCACCAGGAAGTAGAAGCGATGCCAGACTCCGCAGGGGTCCCGTGGTCGCCAACCTACGTCCCACAAGTTGTGAGACCCTCGGGGGGAGGGCAGTTGTGAGAATAGCTTGCTGATTCATCGCGAGGTGACATGAGAGGACTTTCCAGTGCCCGGCGTGTTATCTGCTGTCTATGCTGATGCCAGCACAGGGCCGTTGCTCAAGCCACTGTGGTGTTGCGAAAGAGTGAGTGATTCCCCGGCCTAACTAAATACGGCGGGGAACCCCGAACGTGCGTCATCATATTTCATCATCATCTGCGATCATCTCAAGTTCATGCAGTTTGGACCCATATTCTTTGCCGAGCAGTACGCCATAAGCTCTTTCAATAGACGCATCGAGTACAGGCCTAAGCCAGAAAATAAGGTTGAGTCTTCGGAAGACATCGAAGCTAGACATCTGAATTACCTATACCAGTTTTAAAATTACACCATGTTCGTTTAGTAGTCATTTTTTCATTACCTTATTATTATCATCTTAAGTGCAAATGACCTAGATGTTACGCGCATCATACCACTAAATCACCGCCGCATAAAGTCTTTCTCGACTGTGATTTTTAAAATATTTATTTTTATTACAGTAGCCTACATTGTGTACATTATAAGATGAAGTGTCAATTCCATACGGGTAGTAGTTTCCCCTATCATCCTCATCATAAGAGCAAATGACCTAGATGTTACGCCCATCACACCATTGATTACCACACACAATAAGTCTTCCTCACCTGTGAATTTTGAGATATGTATTTCTATTACGGTAGTTTGTAAGTGTGACGTGTCAATTCAACAGTAGTTTTCATTATCATACTTATCAAAGGGACAAATGACCTAGATATTACACCCTCATTGTCATTGGGGGCAAATGACCTAGATTTTAAATCCATTCTATTTCTAGGATACTTTGAGACATTATCATCATTCCACCGGGCAAAGCCGGGTACAACTGCTAGTATGGCATACAAATGGAATTGTGAAAAACGAGGTTGAAAGTTGAACTAACTTTCTAATGAAGTCCAGCACCATAAGGGGGGTTATCAGTGTCACTAGACATCTCCTAATCTAGCCTTCTTTTTACAGCTTTCATTCTTTGTCTAGCTTTCCTCTCAGACTCCTTTTCTTTTCTTTCAGCATTCCGTTTTCTCTCATTGCCTATTGACATCATCGCATTGACCATGTACTTTCCTGCCGTCTGTCCATTCTTCTGCAGCACATCACAGTTTGTAATGCTTCCATTGTTGTAGGTGGCAATGGCATCGTATACTCCGAAGTGAAGAGTATAAATTTCCACAAACACATTTTTTGGATTCTGGTCCAAATTACATTATTCAGACTCTCATTTTGATTTTGCGTGCGACAATGTAGACATTTTTCATACGTTCAGTTTGAGATAAATCAGTGAAAACTGGCTTAATTTTCGTCATGACAGCTTCTGGTAGACTGTGAAGATGTTTGTATACATGTTCAGATCCTAGATATTTGTTATTCTTGCACCAGGAATTGAGACCTTGAGGGCATAAGCCTTGTAGTGGTTTCTCGTCAGTCGATAGGGTGTGGAAGTACAATGCCCTAATTATAGCTTTCTACAAAGTGTGATATTGTCATAGTGCAACTACTTCTGAACCTTCCTGTAGGCTTTCTCTTCTTACAAACTCTGTTACAAAATCGAGGCATGTTTTGACAGTTACTGTTTCACTAAAGAAATGCAGTACAAATCTTGAACTAGGCCTAACCACCAAATTACTCCATGCCAACAATAGTAGGCTATCCAAGGAATACAAAGCGCAAACAAAACAATTGCCTTCGTAAAATGTAGCAAACACAAGAAATATGTCCTACATGCATAGGCCTACAATCTCCTTGGAAAGACCGAGAGATTTGAGTATGTTTCCAGTGAGTACGTATCCATGGAAATGAAACGTGGTGACGCGCATTACAGCACATTATTGAAAAATTATTTTTTAATATTTGGAGTTGAGATACAGGGGAGATCAATATGTCATTTTAAAGGGGAAAATCTGTAGTATTTTATTATCTTATAATCTGAAAAACGAAAATTTCATAATTTTTAGAGTCCGGGTTCCCTTAAAGGACATAGGCGAGGAGTTTGGAACTAAGCGGAAAAAATCAGCATAAAAGATAAGTAAATAGGTGTTTGACCGATTTGTCATTAATCCTATTTAAGGGGCCCATGGGGAGGGGTGAAATTCTGGGGGGAAAAGACAGGAAAGAAAGTGTCCTAACTGATTGACTGGTTGACTCACTCATCACACTCAGGGGGGAAAACTGCTTAAAAATATGTAAATAGCTGTTCGACTGTTTTTTCATAAATCAAATTTAAGGGCTTCATGGGGTGGGGTGATATTCAGAAAAAAGATATTTAAAGAAAATGTCCTGACTCACTCACTCATCATCGCCCATCCAAAATGGAATGAAATTTGGTATGCAGCTTCCTCAAAGGCCGTTAACACCCTCCGACCGTTTTTCATAAATTTCATCTATCTACTATATAAAGCTCAAACACCACTCACTGATTGACTGACTGCCTCATTCATTCATCACGAAATCTCAGAAACCAACGAACGGATTGGGATGAAATTTGTTATGCAGCTTCCTCAAGGGCCGCAAACGCCCATTAAGAAAGGATTTTTGGATATTCAGGTTCTAAAGGGGTGTTAAGGGGGTAGACTTGCATTACATTGAATAGCAATATCTCCAGATTGGTTTCATTGGGGGATGTGATACTCGGCATATAAACTCATCATTAAAAATAAGAAAACATGTGTCTGAGGGTTTTTCGATGTCGTGTATATTATGAGGTGAAGGGGGTGTAAAGTGGGGGTTGAAGGATTCCTAACGGAGCGTGTATCTCTTAACGACATAGGCGAGGAGTTTGGAACTCAGCGGGAAAAAAATCAGCTTAAAAATAAGTATAAAGGTGTATGACCGTGTTTACATAAAACCAATTTAAGGGGTCCACGGGGAGGGGTGAAATTCTGGAGGGAAAACCAGGAAAGAAAGTGTACTAACTGATTGACTGAGGGACTCAGTCATCAAACTCAGGGGGAAAAACTGCTTAAAAATAAGTAAATAGCTGTTCGACATTTTATTTTTTCATAAATCAAATTTAAGGTGATCGCACGATTGGTTTCATAGGAGGATGTGATACTCGGTATATAGACTCACCATTAAAAATAAGAAGACATGTGTCTCAGGGTTTTTCGATGTGGTGTATATTATGAGGTGAAGGGGGTGAAAAGTGGGGGTTGAAGGAATCCAAACGGAGCGTGTATCTCTTAAACGACATAGGCGAGGAGTTTGAAACTCAGCGGAAAAAATCAGCATAAAGAATAAGTTAATAGGTGTTTGACCGTTTTTTCATAAATCCAATTTAATGAGCCCATGGGGAGGGGTGAAATTCTGGGGGGAAAAGACAGGAAAAAAGTGTCCTAACTGATTGACTGGTTGACTCACTCATCACACTCAGGGGGAAAAACTGCTTAAAAATATGTAAATAGCTGTTCGACTGTTTTTTCATAAATCAAATTTAAGGGCTTCATGGGGAGGGGTGAAATTCTGGAAAAACAAATTGAAAGAAAATGTCCTGACTCACTCATTCATCATCGCCCATTCAAAATCGAATGAAATTTGGTTTGCAGCTTCCTCAAAGGCTTTAAACGGCCTCCGACCGTTTTTTCATAAACTTTATCTATCTACTATATAAAGCTCAAATACCACTACCTGACTGCCTGACTGACTCATTTATTCATCACGAAATCTCAGAACGCACTGAACGGATTGGAATGAAATTTGGTTAGCGGCTTCCTCAAGGGCCGCACACGCCCACTAAGAAACGATTTTTGGATATTCAGGTTCTAAAGGGATGTTAAGGGGTGAGACCTGCATTTCATTGAATGGCAATATCTCCCGATTGGTTTCATTGGGGGATGTGATACTCTCCATTTAAACTCATCATTAAAAACAAGATGTTCAGTAAAGAACATATAGCCTACTTTCTCCTAAACGCATGGGTATTGTTATATCTCTTTGTCCTTTTCAAGGAGTATGATTGAATGTTGGTTGTAGTAGCTTGTTGAAATACAACGTGCTATAGGGATATTAAACATGAATATGAGGTGCCCTTTGCTAGTGCTACCTCTGTACCAAATTTCGTTAAATTCCGTTTTACCGTGTTTGAATTGATAAGGGGAATAGATTTGCACACATACTTGGTCACCATCTGAAAACTATTGGCTGATGTTCTTGCAGTTTGGTCGGAATATGTTTCACACATAAAGATATGGTGTTGCAAAATTTGGTAGAGACTGGATTATTTGGTTGGTCGTAATTACATTTTAGCTTTTAACATTTGGGTGGCCGCGATTACGTTTCCGTCAAGATAGCGGTGATATAAAACATGACACTGAGGTGCCCTTTGCTTGTGCTACCTCTGTACCAAATTTCGTTCATTCGGTTCCACCGTGTTCGAATTAATAGGGGGAATCAATTTTGAAATAAAGATGGCCGCCATCCGCAAACTATTAGGCTAATGACCTATTAGATTGGTCAAAGGATGCTCCCTCCATAAAGGTATGTTGTTGCAAAGTTTGGTAGAGATCGGATGGTTATGTTAGTCGTAATTTGATTTAAGCTTTAATCATTTGTGTGGCCGCCATTACGTTTCTGTCAATATGGCGGCGATATTAGTCATGACACTGAGATGCCCTTTGCTAGTGCCATCTCTGTACCAAATTTCGTTCCATTTGGTTTCACCGTGTTTGAATTAATAGGGGGAATCGATTCTGACACGAAGATGGCCGCTATCCACATACTATTAGGCGAATGACCTATTAGATGGGTCAAAGGATGCTCCCTCCATAAAGGTATGTAGTTGCAAAATTTGGTAGAGATCGGATGATTAGGTTAATCGTAATTTGATTTAAGCTTTGAACATTCGTGTGGCCGCCATTACGTTTCAGTCAAGATGGCGGCGATATAAAACATGACACTGAGGTTCCCCTTGCTAGTGCTACCTCTGTACCAAATTTCGTTCCATTCGGTTTCACCGTGTTTGTGTTAATAGGGGGAATTGATTTTCATACAAAGATGGCCGCCATACGCAAATTATTTGGATAATGACCTATTCATTTGGTCAAAGGATGCTTCATCTATAATGGTATGTTGTTGCAAAATTTGGTAGAGATCGGCTGATTAGGTTAATCGTAATTTGATTTAAGCTTTGAACATTTGTGTGGCCGCCATTACGTTTCCATCAAGAGGACGGCGATATAAAACATGACGCTGAGGTGCCTGTTTTTAGTACTACCTCTGTACCAAATTTCGTTCCGTTTGGTTGCATCGTGTTCGAATTAATAGGGGGAATCGATTTTCACACAAAGATGCCGCCATCCGCAAATTATTACGCTGATGACCTATTAATTTGTTCAAAGGATGCTCTCCCCATATAGGTATGTTGTTGCAAAATTTGGTAGAGATCGGATGATTAGTTTAGTCGTAATTTGATTTAAGCTATGAACATTTGTGTGGCCGCCATTAGGTTTCCCTCAAGATGGCGGCGATATAAATCATGAAACTGAGGTGCCTTTTGTTAGTTCTACTGAACCCAAGGGGGTCATGCTGACTGATATTGAACGTGGATTTCAGAGACTGTGATCTCAGAATAAAGGTTCCACCAGGGAACGAACCCGAGGTCTGTTGAGGGAGATTCATTGTAAAAACCCCTAGAGAAAAGTATATATTTAATCACGGGTGTGATTTCAGTTGATAATGACATTATTTATTAAAATAATGCAGGGAAATTGAGCGGAATACAGCATTATTGGAATACTTGGAGTAGGCTATGATGGACTTGGAGCACAGAAGTGCAGAGTTTGACGTTTTACTAATAGGCCCAGAATAGTAGGAGGAGACTCTTGGAGCCGTGTCAATCTTGCTGACCTAGTTAAGTTGTCTGGAAGAGGTTGGGGGGTTGAATAATGACCCAGTTCTTCCCCGACTGAGAATAGGACTAAGAAGAGTAGGGAGAGATCCCAAGGAAAATCATTGATTACTCGTGATTGGAGTAACGCAATGACATGAGTGTTGCACACAGGTGAATCATTAAGCCAGGAGGCTAATTTTAGAGCCTTTAATCTGCGAAATTGAAGCATATTTAATGGAGTGCGGAAGGACATAGGACTATGGATGTTCGCGGCTGGGTTTGACGATGTCGCCAGGGATTCCCAGTGTACATTTGAGTGAACCATTATATTCACCGCACATCGTAATGCACCAAGTGAGAATATAATAATGTATAGTCAGGAAGTAATAAGAAGTACGGTAATCAACGAACTTTATTGTGTGAAATGTGTATTACCGAAGGCAAGGAAGGAGGCCCGGACTTCGACTGGGGAAGCCATGCAGTAAAACTTTTAGAAAGCTTTTATTAAGGACAGTCGTGCTGCATGTGTAAAGTCAGCAGTACGAACAATGGTTTGTGTTCACATAGGAAGCACCGTGTGATATAAGTTGCAGAATTATTGAAAGAAATAATCTGCGTAAAAATTATGTACAATGTTAAGCGCAGTGTATAATATATTGACTGGTTATACATGTCTTATTACGCTGGAATGCGCTGGGAGAAACTTTACGAAGCATTTGGTAATGTCTTAAGAATACCAAATAGTAACGCTTAGGACGGAAATTAGCATATTTATGCAAAGCAGGAAGTTTACCGTAGGATTATTGATAGACTGTTGGTGAATTCCGGGGGCAGATGAACCAGACTTTCAATCAGAAGTTGGTAGGAGCACGGAAGATGCCTTAGACACCTGCAATTCTGATATTTTTGCCAGGGAATTTCAACCAATGAAAAGTGTAAAAAGTGACGTGTGTTATGTGTAAATAATATGTGAAAAATCTTTTAAATTAATGGTTTAATAAGTGTTATAAAGTGTCATGTGTTGTGGAAGCAATAGCTTCTTTATAGAAATGCAAAGTGCCGTGTGGTTAATGGAAGAGATGTATCATAAAATGTGTGTATTCAAGATGCAAATGTAGCACTAAAATCTAAATATGGCAGGCGACCCGGAAGGATATAGGTGGTTGGAGCCACCATGATGAGCCTATATATGTGAGTACCCTACAAATTATGATTATGTAGAAGTATAGGCCACTGCACGTAATGTGATTTCAGAGTTATAAAGATGCCAGTAAAAATCAGTATTAGGAGATAGACCCTCCAGGTTTAATCATTATTGTGTTGATTTTAATAGAGTTGAGATGTTATTTTGCATCAGTGAGTGGATTAATCGTTACCACTATTATTAAAAATGGCAAATCAGTTATGTAAACGTAACGTGACGAACACGGTTGTTCGGGTTTTAAGATGGTTAAGTTGTGTCGGATTTCGGTAATTTATGTCGGTGAGAATAATAATAATAATAATGAATAATAAAAGGTATGAATGAATGCATCAGGTAAAATGTTGTAAGCAAGAAATATTTACGCTAAAGGGCAAGACTTATCGATCTAAGCAGTAAGATTATACAGTAAGATTACGTTAAGGGATTAAGAAAAGAATTTAATATCAGAATATATTGTATTAATGGGAATATAATTATGCCAGGAAATGGAAGAGCTTTCTAGTGAATTGAATTTGCAGCTTGAGTAAAAGCTTATAGAGTAATTGATAGATTTCTCTTAATAATTATAGGACGAAGGTCATAACATTAGGTCAGGAGCCAGGTAGTCTATTCGACGTATGAAATCTCGTATGCCGTGGGCATTCTGGGATATGTGCTTTGTGCCAGAGTGTAATTAGTGTTTGGACCCTAACTCTGATGATGGATATGGAATGTTCCGGGTTCGAATCCTGGGATAGGTGAGGGGAGAACGTTGGACACCTCTGCACTCTATCGGATCACCCGTGAACTTATTATTGAGTGATTCGGCTCTTGTGAAGCGAATCTTATGACGGCAGCATGTGGGCTGACCGCAGCATTTATTAAGATACCGGTTACCTACTAGACCAATGTTTTATGAATCTCGTACCTTCATGTTCAAATGGACCTATTGGTGCCAGTTATTATTATCCTCAGGGTAGGAATAAATGTTAAAGCTCATCCAGTACCTATTTGCATAATATTCAGTTTAAATCCATTGGGATATGTGTGTCACTGGGACCACGGTATTTGTCTGTTAGAATCTTATACTGCTTAGGGGAGATAAAGCCATGAGGCAGGAAGCGAGGGTCGAGGTAATGTTGGAACCTCACTCCACTCTATTGTATACAGGCCGCTCGGAAGAGGGTTTGAGCCGTCAAGCGAACCGTGAAGGAAAGTTTAACAAAAGGGCAGATTTGAGACCCTAGTTGTAGTGTGAATTGAAACATTGTTATATTGAGTAATGAAGTCATGTGGTTTGAGAACACATTGATAATTATAGATCACCCTGATGGTTCATGATTTTAGCAATCTAACGAATGGTTAGAAGTTGCATTTGTACTGTCACTGACGCCTTTTTCAGAAGTTGGTTACTTGACGCCACAGGCTACGCGCGCAAGGGTAGTTTAATAGTACCGTCCGACACAGCGTTAACTAAAGTTTTAAGATGAAATCAAAACGGCATGCAGTGGAGCTATATAAATAGAGGAAGTGTAGGGGTAGCTTACAGAATTATGGAGTTGCACTTAGACTGCTGTGCAACACCTGAATAGGCTAATGCATGTAAAGCATTTGGTGGGAAAAGAAAGATCAAACACACACGGTACACATAATTGTCAAATTAAGACGAGGTTTAAGGAATAAGTAATTTTGTGAAATTAAAGAAGTCACATTGGATGACAGAAGTATCAAAGTACAGTTTGTATCTGAAGTTGTATGTGCATCAGCGCACTAGAGTATTTTGTGAAGTTGAGATAAGGGTAAAGGTTTGTGTTATGATATGATTTTATTATGATAATATTATGTTAATATTAGTGGATTGTGGAAGTAATTTTTGTTTGATTTTGTTTTTATGTTTGTGGGGATTGTTTTGTTTGTTTGAAGCCATGATTTTATTACTGAATTAAAGTTTTAGAATAGAGTTGTGCCTTATCATTGTAGAGTTGATACCTTTTAGCCTCAAATCCAAAATATGCAACTGCTCAATGGGGGAACGCTACACGCCCGAGTCCTGACGCTAGCTGGAGGCGGAAGCATATTTTCCATCGAGATTACTCGCATGGGTACATGGAAATTGATGTCCTGTACAGTGATTTGAGCTATAGGTACAACTAAAGTCGGTCTAGATTTAGTGCACACAACTCTATTAAAGTAACAATTAACATGAAGTAGGGGATGACCGCGCCTAAGCTCCGATACGAACAATATAAATTTTGATAAACACCTAAACTACCATGATCCAGGTAACTTGAGGCGGTATTATTCTAACGTGGAATCGCCTCAGTAGTGCAATATGTATGTTTTGGGATTGCAAGACCTGATCTTTATTTATCATGGCGAGGACACTCGTACGATGATATTTAATTATCATGGCGCTTGTATGTGGGCCGGTTTTAAATACATGTCACTAGGCACAGAGGTGTATATAATTTTCATGGCGCCCAGGTTCGTGGAGCTTATGGGATTTAGGGAAACCCCATAGATTTTTTATGGTATTTCATGGGGAAAACCATAGGTTTTTTTTTTTTCCTCAAACTGTGTTTGAGTGATTTTTGAGTTCAGTAGGCTTTTGATGTAACGCAGAATCTCTCTATTGAGAAGAGAATTACCCAAGGGTATGAGCGCTACATATCTAATCCACAATTTATCATAAAGTTAACAGGTTTTGTACGATTTTACAATATGTGTACAGTGTTTGGTGTCTCTCTTCAAAACGTATCCACACATATTTCCAGGAAGCCTGCCTGCATATCAAAGTGTATTATTGTAAGAATGGCTGGCACAGAGGAGATTTTGCAGGTTATTGCAGGGTTAAGACTGCATTTTGACGCTGTTAACGAACAAAATAAGCTGGAAGCCAAGGCTTTCCAGAATGAAATAAAATCTCGTTTAGATGCCAATCAGGAGGCAATTAATAATAACCAGAGTGAATTAAGTAACCGTTTAGATGCTAATCAGGTTGAGTTGAGTATCGGTTAGATGCCAATCAGCTGGCAATGAATGCAAATAAGGTTGAATTGAATAATACGTTAGGTCAAATGCAAGAAGTAATTAAGACCGAAGTAACAGAAACTGTTGTAAGCATTGTATCAGAAATGCAGGTTAAGACAGATAAACGTTTCGAGGCTATAGAAGCCAAGCTCGAAAGTAATTTACAAGCGTGTAAGCATGCGCAGGATGAAACCAACAGTAGGTTAGATGCGCTGTCTAATGCCATTAACGATATTCAAATCCAAAATGAGGCGAATCTCGAACGCCAAGTGAAACAGTTTTCAGAATTTACGAGAACGGTAGATCAGAGGTTAGAAGAGAACGACTCTAAATGGGACCAGAAATTGAAAAGCTATGCTAGAGCAATTAACGGTGATCTCAAGAAACAGGATCAGAACATATTAGATCAATGTCAGGAAATAAGCGAGATTAAGGTCATTGCTAATGAAAGTAAAGAGCTGGTAAGCAACGTGAAAGGTCAGATGAGCAAAGTTCATCAAGAACTGGACCAAGTTCAAAGTGACATTGTTGTAGTTAACAAAAGGCAAGAGGAGAATAGAGGGGAGATCATCAAGGTCCGGAATGAATTGTCAAAAGTCAATGGACACATTCAAGAGGAAATTAAAGTGCTGAGAGAAGAACTCGAAGTGAGAGAAGGCCAGAAGACAGAGGCAAGCGACAAGACCCTTGCTCAAATTAAGGAAGATGTAGAGGATGAAATCTCCCATATCAAACAAAGCCTGAAAGAAGACAAGAAGAAAATATTTCAAGTGGCCGAGGAAAATCGAGATAGACTTACCAGAATCGAGAAGGAGGTAATTACTCGACTGGAAAGAGCGGAGATGCGCCACAATCAAATGGAGACTAGGATAATCGCACAGGAGGAAACCCTTATGAAAGATCCTAAGTCAAGTGAAGGCAGCATGGAATATATGAGGAAAACAAGGTGGGCAGACTTAGAAACCCAACCTATAATCAGGAATGCAACAGGCCCAGGCGAAAGTACTTATATGACGCCAGGTGCACCAGTTGCAGCATCAACGCCACATGAAAATGCTATGCACACCCAGGTGATAAACGTAATCAGGGCAAGCGAAGAGTAACCAAGGAAATTCTCAGGTGGCCACTGTAATATGACACCAAAATATTGGTTGAAGGAAGTGTCTGAATATCTGAATGATGCGCGGATACCACAAGAGCGCAGGCTACGAGCCTTTGAGAAACTAACGGAGGGAGAATGTGCATTATGGTTTCGCAGTTTCCGGTATACTTTCGATACTGTTGAGGAGTTTCGAGAGGCATTTTTGAAACGGTACTGGGATCCAGCCACACAGCAAAATTTGAGATTGGATTTATATTCAAAAAGATACAGCACTAACAACCCAACGAAGTATGCAGAATTTTTCATATCACAGATGTGTCGGTTCAAAGAACTTAATCAAAAGCGAGGGAGCTGGAATTATGTATTGCTATCGCCAAGCAGCTTCCATACGAGATCCAAAGACTGCTCATCTCGGCAAATGCGAAAACTGCTATGGAAATGGAGACAGTTCTTAGACAACTGGACCTCACAACAGCCAATACGATGTTCCAGAATCGAACCGTGGAACAGGTACACGTGACCAACACGCAGATTGACCAACATCAAGCTCCAAGGAACAACAAAGCTACTAGCACTGAAACATTAGATTCCAACGGACGTCAATGGGAACAGGAACCCAGAAGATGGCAGCCGAAGTACAAAGGGAATGCTAGTAAAGGAGGAAGAGGCCGAAATTCGTGGAATAAGCAGAATACCGGGGGTAGACCGTACCAAAACAATGGAGGTAACAATGGCCAAGAAGGCAACAATAGAAATTGGAGACCCCAGGAAAGAAGAAGTAACTTCGATGACGAAGTAGAGGAACGATATCACGCTTCATTGCGATACCTCGAGGAAAGGGGAGATGAGCCCCAGAAGTAACGAGTCCGCTGGCAAGAAGTTATGCAGAACAGGACGTCGCCAGACAGATATGGAGATGGAGCTAAGAGTTTGGAGCTACAGCGCAGCGAACAGGAGAGAAGAAATTCTAAGGGGACGGGCGCTGAAGAAAAAAAACGCCAAAATTAGAAGAGTTCGGAAATGATGGATGGAAGTCAGTTAACATCATCAATTGGATAGCCAAACCAGAAGAGCTAATCGAGGATACAGGAGGATCACAGGTCATGGTCAAGAGAGAATTGCCTATTATAATAGTAAGAGTGGCAGGATTGAAAATAAGAAGTCTGTTAGACACGGGTTCAACAGTGTGCCTTATGACACAAGCTTTATATAATGAAATAGCCCAGAGAGAGAATGTTTTGAAAATACCGATCTCTAGTGTCAAAATAAAAGGGGTAATTCCAGACAGAACGATGATATGTAAATATCAGGTATTCCTAGATTTACAGATAGGAGGCTCTATTTTCTCACAGAGTTTTCTATTAGTAAACAAACTGCCTTATAACCTACTTATTGGGGCAGAATTTATAAGGGAATACAGAGTGATAATAGACCTAGCACAGGACAGGTTTATGTTCCATGTGAATGAGGAAGCCGAAGGCTTGGAGGTCGCACTCAATCAGATTGAACCAGGGTCAAGTGAACAAGTATGGCATACATACAGAGACGTGGCTGAGGAAGAAGTGTTAGCTATGGAGCAGTTAGAAGAAGAACTGAAAACACTAGCCACAGACTTGGAAAAAGATCTGGAACCCGAACTGGAAGAATATATTTCGGAAAAACTAGAAGAAGCGAAAATTGGGCTAAAAGAGAAGGAAAATTTAAAGCAATTATTACTGGAAGAGAAGTAAGTCTTTGATTCGAGACCTGGTCGTATAAAGAACTTCACTTATGCTTTTCAAGTCAGTGATTGGACACCATTTAGGCAGAGACCTTACCCTATAGCCGAAAAGCATTATGCCAAGGTGAAAGAGGCAATTCAGGAGATGTTGGAGGCCGGTGTTATTGAGAAGACACCTACGCCTTATGTAAGCCCATTGGTAATCGTACCTAAGACAGACGGGACTGTCAGAGTATGTCTGGACCTGAGACATTTAAATTTGAAGGTTATTCCGGAGTTTGACAAAGTGCCACCTATTAAAGAGATCCTCAGGAAGTTCAAAGGGAAGACCGTATTCACAAACTTGGATATCACTTCCAGTTTCCACCATCTTGAATTAGAGAAGAAAACTAGTCTGTTGACAGGATCTATGTTTGATCAACACACATACACATTTTTAAGGCTACCTTTTGGTTTGAAAACAGCTGGTTCAGCACTGATAAGAGCGTTAGATCGCAATCTATCAGATGATGTGAAAGAGAGTACCATCAGATATGTAGACGACATTCTACTCACATCAGAATCTCTGGAGGAGCACATGAGAGACCTGAAGAAGTTGCTAGATGACCTTCGAGAAGCTAACTTTAAGGTTAATGTCAAGAAATCGCACTTCTGTCAGAGGGAAGTTAAATTCCTAGGGCATGTTATTGATGCGAATGGAGTTAAGCCTAATCCAGATAAATTGGAGGTAATTCGAAATTTCCCTCGACCCACGAAAGTAAAGCACGTCCGACAGTATTTGGGAGTAATTGGATTCTTTTCGAACCACTGCCCAAACTATACTACGACAGTAGCACCCCTGCAGGACCTATTGAAGAAAGGCGGCAGATGGAATTGGACGGAGCAATGTCAGGAAGCATTCATGAGGTTAAAACAAATGCTTTTGGAATATGTGAAACTGGGATACCCGGATTATACCCAGAAATTCATCATACAGACGGATGCGTCACTTATTGGTATAGGAGCGATGCTATTCCAGGAAACTGTTGACCAGCCTGAAAAGAAAGTTTTTATTGCCTTTATAAGTAGGAGGTTGAAAGCCCATGAGAAAAACTACACGATTACAGAGATAGAGTTGCTCGCAATTTTGTACGCGTTGTAATCATGGCATAAACTCGTGTATGGCTTTCAAATAGTCCTCAGAACAGACCATAAAGCTTTAACATTTCTGTTAAAGACGGACTTGTCTAGCCAGAGATTGACAAGATGGTCCCTGTATATTCAGCAATTCAATGTGGAAATAGAATACTGTCCAGGGAAAGAGAATGTAATACCGGACATATTAAGCCGTTACCCTAGAGAGGAAGCGCTAGCTGTCCAGATTGAGAATCGAGATCAGAAGACGTTGGATGACTTGAGGAATCTTACCAACCTACAACGCGAAGACCCGTGGTTGAAGATGATGATCGATTACTTCGAGGGACGCTTAGCAAGGGGAACTGCAATATACAGAGAGGCAGAGGCATTATCAGCAGATTATGTATGGTATAATCAGATACTACACAAGTGGGATGATGTAGATCATACACGTCAAAGGATTGTGATTCCTGCATCTTTGCAGAGGAGATTGGTGTGGCTAGCACACAGAGCATTTGGACATCCCGGAATAGACAAGATTACTGCTCTGTTGAAAGAAGCATTTACTTGGCCAAAGTTGAGAGAAACGGTGAGAAATGCTATTAGGACATGTGATTTGTGCCAAAGGGTAAAGCCAAATCCCTTTTTAATGAGGCAACGACCCATCCCGTTGTTACCGGAGAAGCCAAGGCAGCTAATGAGCATAGATAACTTTGGACCACTGCCTAGAGCACGTAGAGGCAATAGACACATTTTTGTAGCCATGGATGTATTTTCGAAAATGGTGGTATTATGTCCCATACAGAAGACAAGTTCAAAGCAGGTATTGAAACGCCTGAAAGAGAGAGTTATTCCGATTCTTGGGAAGCCGGATAACATCCTCTCGGACCATGGGAGCTGCTTCACTAGTGCTGAATTTCGTCGAGAACTGGAGAACCTAGGAATTAGGCAGATTTTATCTACCATTCGCCATCCTCAGGCAAGTCCAGTTGAAAGAGTAATGAGAGAGATCCAGAAGTACATGAAGATCTACTGCTCCGAAGAGAATTGGCGTTGGATTGAGTTCCTAGAAGTAATTGAATACTGCATAAATAATACTGTACATGAGGCGACAGGTCAGGTTCCCGTGACTCTACATTTGGATCAGAGACCGGAGAGACCGTGGAATGGTGTTATTCCATTACCAGTAGACGCACAGCCAGGACGAGAATTGAGGATCCAACGAACCTTCGAATATCTCCAAGCACAAGCGGAGAGACGCCAGAGAAGAAATCGTGCGAAGAGGTATCACAGACCGCTTCTCGTCGGCGAAAAAGTGTTAGTGCGGAAACCCGCCAGTTCAGATCCAGAAGCACGGAAGTAAAAGAAGTTCATTTTTGCATATCACGGCCCGTTCGAGGTGATTAGAGACCTACAAAACAATGCATACAGGATAAGGCATTTGGAAACAGGAAATGAGGTCGTTATGAATGCAGCCAATTTAAAAATATACTATCCGCCAGAAGAATTTGACGAACAAGAAGAAGTATCAGCAGCGCACACCCAACTGAACGTGGATAGCGAAGTCAGCCAGGAAGTCAGACCTGAAAGTTCGCGCGGCGAGACGGAACGAGAAGAAGACAGCTTGCCCAGTGGAAGGGACAAACAACAAGAATGCCAGTGCCTGCGAGAACTTTACAAAGAAATGGTCGAAGCGGCAAGGGAAGTTGTGGCCATAAATGAAGCCCTCCGTCAAGAGAATGAACAGCTTAGAGCTGAGCGCAGTGCGGAAGGGGGAGCTGAACAAACCTACTCGCAGCCAGACGAGGTGAAGGATCCCTGATGTAAACACAGACAGTGGTAGACAGTCAGCTGGTTACTTAATGAAAGTCACTTGCAATTGACTTCTATTAGTTTTGCAAGGGGAATATGAACCCGAGGGGGTCATGCTGACTGATATTGAACGTGGATCTCAGAGACAGTGATCTCAGAATAAAGGTTCCACCAGGGAACGAACCCGAGGTCTGTTGAGGGAGTTTCATTGTAAAACCCCTAGAGAAAAGTATATATTTAATCACGGGTGTGATTTCAGTTGATAATGACATTATTTATTAAAATAATGCAGGGAAATTGAGCGGAATACAGCATTATTGGAATACTTGGAGTAGGCTATGATGGACTTGGAGCACAGAAGTGCAGAGTTTGACGTTTTACTAATAGGCCCAGAATAGTAGGAGGAGACTCTTGGAGCCGTGTCAATCTTGCTGACCTAGTTAAGTCGTCTGGAAGAGATTGGGGGGTTGAATAATGACCCAGTTCTTCCCCGACTGAGAATAGGACTAAGAAGAGTAGGGAGAGATCCCAAGGAAAATCATTGATTACTCGTGATTGGAGTAACGCAATGACATGAGAGTTGCACACAGGTGAATCATTAAGCCAGGAGGCTAATTTTAGAGCCTTTAATCTGCGAAATTGACGCATATTTAATGCAGTGCGGAAGGACAGAGGACTATGGATGTTCGCGGCTGGGTTTGACGATGTCGCCAGGGATTCCCAGTGTACATTTGAGTGAACCATTATATTCACCGCACATCGTAATGCACCAAGTGAGAAGATAATAATGTATAGTCAGGAAGTAATAAGAAGTACGGTAATCAACGAACTTTATTGTGTGAAATGTGTATTACCGAAGGCAAGGAAGGAGGCCCGGACTTCGACTGGGGAAGCCATGCAGTAAAACTTTTAGAAAGCTTTTATTAAGGACAGTCGTGCTGCATGTGTAAAGTCAGCAGTACGAACAATGGTTTGTGTTCACATAGGAAGCACCGTGTGATATAAGTTGCAGAACTATTGAAAGAAATAATCTGCGTAAAAATTATGTACAATGTTAAGCCCAGTGTATAATATATTGACTGGTTATACATGTCTTATTACGCTGGAATGCACTGGGAGAAACTTTACGAAGCATTTGGTAATGTCTTAAGAATACCAAATAGTAACGCTTAGGACGGAATTTTAGCATATTTATGCAAAGCAGGAAGTTTACCGTAGGATTATTGATAGACTGTTGGTGAATTCCGGGGGCAGATGAACCAGACTTTCAATCAGAAGTTGGTAGGAGAACGGAATATGCCGTAGACACCTGCAATTCTGATATTTTTGCCAGGGAATTTCAACCAATGAAAAGTGTAAAAAGTGACGTGTGTTATGTGTAAATAATATGTGAAAAATCTTTTAAATTAATGGTTTAATAAGTGTTATAAAGTGTCATGTGTTGTGGAAGCAATAGCTTCTTTATAGAAATGCAAAGTGCCGTGTGGTTAATGGAAGAGATGTATCATAAAATGTGTGTATTCAAGATGCAAATGTAGCACTAAAATCTAAATATGGCAGGCGACCCGGAAGGATATAGGTGGTTGGAGCCACCATGATGAGCCTATATATGTGAGTACCCTACAAATTATGATTATGTAGAAGTATAGGCCACTGCATGTAATGTGATTTCAGAGTTATAAAGATGCCAGTAAAAATCAGTATTAGGAGATAGACCCTCCAGGTTTAATCATTATTGTGTTGATTTTAATAGAGTTGAGATGTTATTTTGCATCAGTGAGTGGATTAATCGTTACCACTATTATTAAAAATGGCAAATCAGTTATGTAAACGTAACGTGACGAACACGGTTGTTCGGGTTTTAAGATGGTTAAGTTGTGTCGGATTTCGGTAATTTATGTCGGTGAGAATAATAATAATAATACTGAATAATAAAAGGTATGAATGAATGCATCAGGTAAAATGTTGTAAGCAAGAAATATTTACGCTAAAGGGCAAGACTTATCGATCTAAGCAGTAAGATTATACAGTAAGATTACGTTAAGGGATTAAGAAAAGAATTTAATATCAGAATATATTGTATTAATGGGAATATAATTATGCCAGGAAATGGAAGAGCTTTCTAGTGAATTGAATTTGCAGCTTGAGTAAAAGCTTATAAAGTAATTGATAGATTTCTCTTAATAATTATAGGACGAAGGTCATAACATTAGGTCATGAGCCAGGTAGTCTATTCGACGTATGAAATCTCGTATGCCGTGGGCATTCTGGGATATGTGCTTTGTGCCAGAGTGTAATTAGTGTTTGGACCCTAACTCTGATGATGGATATGGAATGTTCCGGGTTCGAATCCTGGGATAGGTGAGGGGAGAACGTTGGACACCTCTGCACTCTATCGGATCACCCGTGAACTTATTATTGAGTGATTCGGCTCTTGTGAAGCGAATCTTATGACGGCAGCATGTGGGCTGACCGCAGCATTTATTAAGATACCGGTTACCTACTAGACCAATGTTTTATGAATTTCGTACCTTCATGTTGAAATGGACCTATTGGTGCCAGTTATTATTATCCTCAGGGTATGAATAAATGTTAAAGCTCATCCAGTACCTATTTGCATAATATTCAGTTTAAATCCATTGGGATATGTGTGTCACTGGGACCACGGTATTTGTCTGTTAGAATTTTATACTGCTTAGGGGAGATAAAGCCATGAGGCAGGAAGCGAGGGTCGAGGTAATGTTGGAACCTCACTCCTCTCTATTGTATACAGGCCGCTCGGAAGAGAGTTTGAGCCGTCAAGCGAACCGTGAAGGAAAGTTTAACAAAAGGGCAGATTTGAGACCCTAGTTGTAGTGTGAATTGAAACATTGTTATATTGAGTAATGAAGTCATGTGGTTTGAGATCACATTGATAATTATAGATCACCCTGATGGTTCAAGATTTAAGCAATCTAACGAATGGTTAGAAGTTGCATTTGTACTGTCACTGACGCCTTTTTCAGAAGTTGGTTACTTGACGCCACAGGCTACGCGCGCAAGGGTAGTTTAATAGTACCGTCCGACACAGCGTTAACTAAAGTTTTAAGATGAAATCACAACGGCATGCAGTGGAGCTATATAAGAGGAAGTGTAGGGGTAGCTTACAGAATTATGGAGTTGCACGTAGACTGCTGTGCAACACCTGAATAGGCAAATGCATATAAAGCATTTGGTGGGAAAAGAAAGATCAAACACACGCGGTACACATAATTGTCAAATTATGACGAGGTTTAAGGAATAAGTAATTTTGTGAAATTAAAGAAGTCACATTGGATGACAGAAGTATCAATGTACAGTTATGTTTCTGAAGTTGTATGTGCATCAGCGCACTAGAGTGTTTTGTGAAGTTGAGATAAGGGTAAAGGTTTGTGTTATGATATGATTTTATTATGATAATATTATGTTAATATTAGTGGATTGTGGAAGTAATTTTTGTTTGATTTTGTTTTTATGTTTGTGGGGATTGTTTTGTTTGTTTGAAGCCATGATTTTATTACTGAATTAAAGTTTAAGAATAGAGTTGTGCCTTATCATTTTAGAGTTGATACCTTTTAGCCTCAAATCCAAAATATGCAACTGCTCAATGGGGGAACGCTACACGCCCGAGCCCTGACGCTAGCTGGAGGCGGAAGCATATTTTCCATCGAGATTACTCACATGGGTACATTACCTCTGTACCAAATTTCGTTCCATTCGGTTGCACCGTGTTCGAATTAATAGGGGGAATCCATTTTCACTCAAAGATGGCCGCCATCCGCAAACTATTACGCTGACGACCTATTAGTTTGGTCAAAGGATGCTCCCTCCATAAAGGTATGTAGTTGCAAAATTTGGTAGAGATCGGATGATTAGGTTAATCGTAATTTGATTTAAGCTTTGAACATTCGTGTGGCAGCCCTTACGTTTCAGTCAAGATGGCGGCGATATAAAATATGACACTGAGGTGCCCTTTACTAGTGCTACCTCCGCACCAAATTTCGTTCCATTCGGTTCCACCGTGTTCGAATTAATAGGGGGAATCAATTTTGACATAAAGGTGGCCGCCATCCGCAAACTATTAGGCTAACAACCTATTAGATTGGTCGAAGGATGCTCCCTCCATAAAGGTATGTTATCGCAAAGTTTGGTAGAGATCGGGAAGTTATGTTAGTCGTAATTTAACTTAAGCTTTGAACATTTGTGTGGCCGCCATTACGTTTCTGTCAATATGGCGGCGATATAAAACATGACACTGAGATGTCCTTTGCTAGTACTACCTGTGTACCAAATTTCGTTCCATTCGGTTTCACCGTGTTTGAATTAATAGGGGGAATTGATTTTCACACAAAGATGGCCGCCATCCGCAAACTATTAGGCTAATGACCTATTCGTTTGGTCTAAGAATGCTTCCTCTATAAGGGTATGTTGTTGAAAAATTTGGTAGAGATCGGATGATTAGGTTAATCGTAATTTGATTTAAGCTTTGAACATTTGTGTGGCCGCCATTACGTTTCCGTCAAGATGGCGGCGATATAACACTTGACACTGAGGTGCCTTTTGTTAGTACTACATTTGTAACAAATTTCGTTCCATTCGGTTTCACCGTGTTCGAATTAATAGGGGGAATCGATTTTCACACAAAGATGGCCGCCATCCGCAAACTATTAGGCTGATGACCTATTAGTTTGGTCAAAGGATGCTCCCCCCATAAAGGTATGTTATTGCAAAATTTGGTAGAGATCTGTTGATTAGGTTAGTCGTAATTTGATTTAAGCTTTGAACATTTGTGTTGCCGCCATTACGTTTCCGTGAAGATGGCGGCGATATAAAACATGACACTGAGGTGTCCTTTGCTAGTGCTACCTTTGTACCAAATTTCGTTCAATTCGCATTCACTGTGTTCGAATTGATAGGGGTGGGGCAGACATTCAGAGTGCACACACTCACACACACACAGACACACACACACACAGACACACACACAGACTCACACACACACATACACACACACACAGACTCACACACTCACATACACACACACAGCAGACACACTTTTTTCGCCCTGTGTTGATCTCACAAGTCTACCTTCATTTTTTGCAAAAATCGAAAGTAGACTAATAAGAAGACACGTTTCTGAGGGTTTATCGATGTGGTGTATATTATGAGGTGAAAGGGGTGAAAAGTGGGGGTTGAGGGAATCTTAATGGAGCGTGAATCTCTTAAGGGAACCCGGACCCACCTATACTTGCAATGTTAAATGTAGGGAACATTATCTCCTAAACTGTTAATACTAGAAGAACGAAACTTTGACAGTGGTTTATTATACATATTTAACACAATGTGTCATAGGCATATTAATATATGGGTATTATCTGGGAAGATATTAATTAATTAATTTTATGATTTTTTCAAAATATTTTTGGCTTAATTTCATCGCCATAAAATCTGTCATAGATCGTGTATGACAAAAAGGCTATGATAGAAGGTGTAGATTGATATTGTTTACAATGCTTGAAAATTTGAAGTCTCTATCTTTAATAGTTTAGGATAAAATGTTCCTTATCTCTCTATATAAAGCACAATGTTTGTCTGTCTGTTTGTCTGTTTGTCTGTTTGTCTGTTATGTATACAAATCCACACCGTTTCACCGATCGGAACCAAAATTTGCATACTTACCCTTTGGAACGTTGCGGGTAACCCTGTCAACTTTAAATTTCGGACAGACCACCCTATTCCCTGCATTTAGGCCCTCTTTCTAAAATCTACATCTTTTCACCGATCTGAACCAAAATTTGTATACTTACCCTTTGGAACCATGCGGGTAACACTGTTCACTTAAAATTTCGGACAGACCACCCCATTCCCTGCATTTAGGCCCTTTGGTCCAAATCCACACCGTTTCACCGATCAGAACCAAAATTCGTATTTCCACACTTTGGTACTCTGCGAGTACCACTATCTGCTCGAAATTGCGGACAGACCACTCGATTAACTGCATTTAGGCCCTTTGGCACAAATCTACACCGTTTCACCGATCATAACCAAAATGTGTATACTTGCCCTTTGGAACCCTGCGAGTAACACTGTCCTAGGGGCCGATAACCTCGATGATAGGACCCTTAAAACAACCATTATCATCATCGAGTAACACTGTCTACTGACAATTTCGTACACTACCCCATTCCCTGCATTTTGGCCCTTTGGTCCAAATCGACACCGTTTCACCGATCAGAATCAAAATTCGTATTCTTACCGTTTGGTACCCTGCGAGTAACGCTGTCCACTTAAAATTTCGGAGAGACCACCCCACTCCCTGCATTTAGGCCCTTTGGCACAAATCTACACCGTTTCACCGATCACAACCAAATTTGTATACTCACCCTTTGGAACCCTGCGAGTAACACTGTCCACCTAAAATTTCGGACAGACCACCCCATTCTCTGCATTTAGGCCCTTTGGTCCAAATCTACACTGTTTCACCGATCTGAACCAAAATTTGTATATTTACCCTTTGGAACTTTGCGAGTATCAATGTCCACTTAAAAATTTCAGACAGACCACCCCACTCCCTGCATTTAGGCCCTTTGGCACAAATCTACACCGTTTCACCGAACTGGACCAGAATTTGTATACTTACCCTTTGGAACCCTGCGAGTAACACTGTCTGCTTGATATTGCGGAGAGGCTACTCCATCCCCTGCATTTAGGCCCTTTGGCCCAAATCAACACCGTTTCACCGATCTCAACCAAAATTTGTGTATTTACCCATTGGAACACTGCGACTAACACTGGGTGCTTGAAATTGCGGAGAGGCCACTCCAACCCTTGCTTTTAGGCCGTTTAGCACAAATCTACACCTTTTCACCGATCTGACCCAAATTTGACATTCTTACCCTTTGGATCCCGACAAATAACACTGTTCACTTTAAATTTTGGACAGACCACACTATTCCCTGCTTTTTGGCCTTTTGGCACAAAACTACTCAGTTTCACCGATCTCAAATAATTACCCTTTGGAACTCGACGAGTAACAATATCCACTTGAAATTTCGGACAGACCACTCCATTCGCTGCATCTAGGCCCTTTGGCACATAAATTATCTACGTCGTTTCACCGATCTCAACCTAAATTTGTATACTTACCCTTTGGAACCCGACGAGTAACACTGTCCACTTAAAACTTTGGTCAGTCCAATCCATTCCCTGCATTTAGGCCCCTTGGCAAAAATCTACCCTGTTTCACTGATCTGAACCAAATTTTACATGCTTACACTTTGGAACCCGACGTGTAACACTGGCTAAATGAAATTTCGGATAGACCATTCCATTTACTGCATTTAGGCTCTTTGGCAAAAATCAACATACTTTCACCCATCTCAACCAATCTTTATGTAAGTTACTTACCCTTTGGAACCCGATGAGTAATACTGTCTGCTTGAACTTTCGGACAGAGCACTCCATTCCCTGTATTTAAACCCTTTGGCACAAATCTACATCGTTTCACCAATCTGGACCAAATTTTGTATACTTACTCTTTGGAACCCAACGAGTATCACTGTCTACTTTAAATTTCGGACAGACCACCCCTTATCCTGCATTTAGGCCTTTTGGGACAAATTTATACCGTTTCACTGATCCGATCCAAATTGTTTATAATTACCCTTTGGAACCCGACGAGTAGCACTGTCGACATGAAATTTCGGACAGACCAATCTATTCCCTGCATTTAGGCCCTTTGGCACAAATCTACACGGTTTCACCGATCGGAACCAAATTTTACATACTTATTCTTTGGAACCCGATGAGTAACACTGTCCACTTGAAATTTCTGACATACCACTCCATTCCCGGCATTTAGCTCAGGAATCCCTCGGGGTTGCCAGCTTCCTAACTCACTAGCCATGAGCCCTTGAGGGTGTACCAGAAGTGGTGGGGCTACACACTCCCTGCCTCTTTGAGGGCCTTGAGCAGAAGACAGGAGATATTATGAAAAGGAAAAGAAGGCAGACCCCTCGAAGAATGAGGGCATCAGGAAAGATGAGACGACGGCCAATTAAGGCTGGAAATTGAAAGACTCCCTAGCCCTCGGATACCCTAATACAGTCGGGGTCGGAAGAGAACACGAGTTGACGAAGGGAGGCCGACAGGAAAGAGAACTGAAAGGAGCCCAACACCAGGAAGTAGAAGCGATGCCAGACTCAGCAGGGGTCCCGTGGTCGCCAACCCACGTCCCACAAGTTGTGAGACCCGGGGAGTGGCAATTGTGAGAATAGCTTGCTGATTCATCGCGAGCTGACATGAGAGGACTTTCCAGTGCCCGGCGTGTTACCTGCTGTCTATGCTGATGCCAGCACAGGGCCGTTGCTCATGCCACTGTGGTGTTGCGAAAGAGTGAGTGATTCCCCGGCCAAACTAAATACGGCGGGGAACCCCGAACGTGTGTCATCATATTTCATCATCATCTGCGATCATCTCTGGTCCATGCAGCTTGGAACCATATTCTTTGCCGAGCAGTACGCCATAAGCTCTTTCAATAGACGCATCAAGTACAGGCCTAAGCCAGAAAATAAGGTTGAGACTTTGGAAGACAACGAAGCTAGACATATGAATTACCTACATCAGTTTTAAAATTACACCATGTTCGTTTAGTAGTCATTTTTTCATTACCTTATTATTATCATCTTAAGTGCAAATGACCTAGATGTTACGCGCATCATACCACTAAATCACCGCCGCATAAAGTCTTTGTCGACTGTGATTATTAAAATATTTATTTTTATTACAGTAGCCTACATTGTGTACAATATACGTTGAAGTGTCAATTCCATACAGGTAGTAGTTTCCCTTATCATCCTCATCATAAGGGCAAATGACCTAGATGTTACGCCCATTACACCATTGATTACCACACACAATAAGTCTTCCTCACCTGTGAATTTTGAGATATGTATTTCTATTACGGTAGTTTGTAAGTTTGACGAGTCAATTCAACAGTAGTTTTCATTATCATACTTATCAAAGGGGCAAATGACCTAGATATTACACCCTCATTGTCTTTGGGGGCAAATGACCTAGATTTTAAGTCCATTCTATTTCTAGGATACTTTGAGACATTATCATCATCCCACCGGGCAAAGCCGGGTACTACTGCTAGTATGGCATAAAAATGGAATTGTGAAAAACGAGGTTGAAAGTTGAAGTAACTTTTTAATGAAGTCCAGCATCATAAGAGGGGTTATCAGTGTCACTAGACATCTCCTCATCTAGCCTTTTATTTACAGCTTTCATTCTTTGTCTAGCTTTCCTCTCAGACTCCTTTTCTTTTCTTTAAGCATTCCGTTTTCTCTCATTTTCTATTGACATCATTGACCATGAACTTTCCTGCCGACTGTCCCATCTTCTGTAGCACATCACAGTTTGTAATGTTTCCATTGTTGTAGGTGGCAATGGCATCATATACTCCAAAGTGAAGAGTATAAATTTCCACAAACACATCTTTTGGGATTCTGGTCCAAATTATATTATTCAGACTCTCATTTTGATTTTGCGTGCGACAATGTAGACATTTTTCATACGTTCAGTTTGAGATAAATCAGTGAAAATTGGCTTAATTTTCGTCATGACAGCTTCTGGTAGACTGTGAAGATGCTTGTATACATGTTCAGATCCCTGATATTTGTTATTCTTGCACCAGGAATTGAGACCGTGAGGGCATAAGCCATGTAGTGGTTTCTCGTCAGTCGATAGGGTGTGGAAGTACAATGCCATAATTATAGCTTTCAACAATGCGTGATATTGTCATAGTGCCACTACTTCTGTACCTTCTGTAGGCTTTTTCTTCTTACAAACTCTGTTACTAAATCGAGGCTTGTTTTGACAGTTACAATTTCACTAAAGAAATGCAGTACAAATCTTGAGCTAGGCCCAACCACCAAATTACTCAATGCCAACAATAGTAGGCTATCCAAGGAATACAAAACGCAAACAAAACAATTGCCTTCGGAAAATGTAGCCAACACAAGAAATATGTCCTACATGCATAGGCCTACTATCTCCTTGGAAAGACCGAGAGATTTAAGTATGTTTTCAGTGAGTACGTATCCATGGAAATGAAATGTGGTGACGCGCATTACAGCACATTATTGAAAAATTAATTTTTAATATTTGGAGTTGAGATACAGGGGAGATTAATATGTCATTTTAAAGGGGAAAATCTGTAGTATTTTATTTTCTATTAATCTGAAAAACGAAAATTTCATCATTTTTAGAGTCCGGGTTCCCTTAAACGACATACGCGAGGAGTTTGGAACTAAGCGGAAAAAATCCGCATAAAAAATAAGTAAATAGGTGTTTGATCGTTTTGTCATAAATCCAATTTAAGGGGCCCACGGGGATGGTTAAAATTCTGGGGGAAAAAAATAGGAAAGAAAGTGTCCTAACTAATTGACTGACTGACTCACTCATCACACTCACGGGGGAAAACAGCTTAAATATATATAAATAGCAGTTCGACAGTTTTTTCATAAATCAAATTTAAGGGCTTCATGGGGAGGGGAGAAATTCTGAAAAACGAAATTGAAAGAAAATATCCTGACTCACTCACTCATCATAGCCCATCCAAAATGGAATGAAAGTTGGTTTGCAGCTTCCTCAAAGGCCGCAAAGGCCCTCCGACCGTTTTTCATAAATTTCATCTTTCTATTATATAAAGCTCAAATACCACTCACTGACTGACTGACTGACTGACTCATTCAATCATCACGAAATCTCAGAAACCACCGAACGGAATGGAATGAAATTTGGTATGCAGCTTCCTCAAGGGCCGCAAACGCCCACTAAGGAAGGACTTTTGAATTTTCAGGTTCTCTTGGGGTGTTAAGGAGGTAGACCTGCATTTCATAGAATGGCAATATCTCCCGATTGGTTTCGTTGTGGGATGAGATACTCGGCATATACACTCATCATTAAAAATAAGAAGACACGTGTCTGAGGGGTTTTCGATGTGGTGTATATTATGAGGTGAAAGGGGTGAAAAGTGGGGGTTGAAGGATTCCTAACGGAGCGTGTATCTCTTAAACGACATAGGCGAGGAATTTGGAACTCAGAGGGAAAAAATCAGAATAAAATTAAGTAAATAGGTGTTTGACCGTTTGTTTTCATAAATCCAATTTAAGGGGCCCACGGGTATGGGTGAAATTCTGGAGAGAAAATCAGAAAGAAAGTGTCCTAACTGATTGACTGACTGACTCAGTCATCAATCTCTGGGGAAAACTGCTTAAAAATACGTAAATAGCTGTTCGACATTTTCTTTTTTCATAAATCAAAACTAAGGTGATCGCACGATTGGTTTCATTGGGGGATGTGATACTCGGTACATAAACTCATCATTAAAAACAAGAAGACACATGTCTCAGGGTTTTTCGATGTGGTGTATATTATGAGGTGAAAGGGGTGAAAAATGGGGGTTGAAGGAATCCAAACGGAGCGTGTATCTCTTAAACAACATAGGTGAGGAATTTGAAACTCAGCGGAAAAAATCTGCATAAAGAATAAGTTTGACTGTTTTTTCCAAAAAAACAATTTAAGGGGCCCATGGGGGCGGGGGGGGGGTGAAATTCTGAGGTGAAAAGACAGGAAAGAAAGTGTCCTAACTGATTGACTGACTGACTCACTCATCAAACTCAGGGGGGAAAATTGCTTAAAAATATGTAAATAGCCGTTCGACAGTTTTTTCATAAATCAAATTTAACGGCTTCATGGTGAGGGGTGAAATTCTGAAAAAACAATTTGAAAGAAAATGTCCTGACTCACTCATTCATCATCGCCCATTCAAAATCCAATTAAATTTGGTTTGCAGCTTCCACAAAGGCTTTAAAGGGCCTCCGACCGTGTTTTCATAAACTTCATCTATCTACTATATAATGCTCAAATACCACACACTGACTGCCTGACTGACTCATTCATTCATCACGAAATCTCAGAAACCACCGAACGGATTGGAATGAAATTTGGTATGCAGCTTCCTCAAGGGCCGCACACGCCCACTAAGAAACGATATTTGGACAATCAGGTTCTAAATGGATGTTAAGGGATGAGACCTGCATTTCATTGAATGGCAATATCTCCCGATTGGTTTCATTGGGGGATGTGATATTCTCCATTTAAACTCATCATTAAAAACAAGTAGTTCCGTGAAGAACTATACAGCCTATTTTCATATATCCTGCTCATGTTAATTGCCTCTATCAACATACACAATTTCAGTTTAATTGCTGTAACAGATTCGTAGATATTGAGAACCGTCCAAATATTTCAAATGGTCGCCAGTTTGGATTTTTAATTTTGTACTATTACATTAAGATTACTGTGTACGTGTGGTATTCAAACTTCAATCGCATGATTAGAACACAAGAAGTAAAAACGAGATTTTAAAATTACGCACAGCAGCCATCTTGTGATTATGCAAAGAATTGAAATAAATTAGATGCCAGTGGATCAACATTTGTATAAGCATTTAATGTGCAACGTTTCACGGCACTCGGTTAGTTAATTCGCGAGAAACGTCCATTTAAATATTTATATTTCGCTTCGCCGCCATGTTGGATTTGTGCTTACCAGGTTAATGAAAGTCCTATAGGTTAACATATGTTCATAGTCTCTATGAACATAAAATAATTCAGTTTGGTTGCTGTAAAAGATTCATAGATATTGAGAACCGTCTAAATATTTCGGAAGCTCGCCATTTAGGATTGTTATATGTATAGGCCATATAGTTATGTACCATTCAAGGACATTTATTGCCTAGGTTCATTATTCAAACTTTCACTTCGATCGCATGATTACGACACAAGAAATAACAACATAATTTTAAAATTTCGCACAGCCGCCTTCTTGAGGTAATGTAGACAATTGAATGAAATTAGATGGCAGTGCATTACAATCTGCAAAATCATTTACTGTACCACATTTCACTGCGCTCAGAGTTAAATCACGAGAAACGTATATTAAAATATATCAAATTCGCTTGGTCGCCATGTCCGTTTTGTACTTTACAGGTTTATGAAATATGTGTTTGGTGTATATTATGAGGTGAAAGGGGTGAAACGTGGGGGTTGAAGGATTTGTAACGGAGCGTGTATCTCTTAAACTACATAGGCGAGGAGTTTGAACTCTGCGGGAAAAAATCAGCTTAAAAATAAGTAAATAGGTGTTTGACCGTTTTTTTTTCATAAATCCAATTTAAGGGGCCAACGGGGATGGGTGAAATTCTGGGGAGAAAAACAGGAAAGAAATTGTCCTAACTGATTGACTGACTGACTCAGTCATTAATCTCAGGGTGAAAAACTGCTTAAAAATAAGTAAATAGCTGTTCGACAGTTTTATTCATTAAGCACATTTAAGGGGATCTCACGATTGGTTTCATTGGGGGATGTGATACTCGACATATAAACTCATCATTAAAAATAAGAAGACGCGTGTCTGAGGGTGTTTCGATGTGGTGTATATTATGAGGTGAAAGTGGTGAAACGTGGGGGTTGAAGGATTCCTAACGGAGCGTGTATCTCTTAAACGACATAGGCGATGAGTTTGGAACTCAGCGAAAAAAAATCAGCATAAAAATAAGTAAATAAGTGTTTGACCGTTTTGTTTCAAAAATCCAATTTAAGGGGCCTACGGGGATGGGTGAAATTCTGGGGAGATAATCAGGAAGGAAATTGTCCTAACTGATTGGCTGACTGACTTAGTCATCAATCTCAGGGGGAAAAACTGCTTAAAAATAAGTAAATAGCTGTTCGACATTTTCTTTTTTCATAAATCAAATTTAAGGGGATCTCACGATTGGTTTCATAGGAGGATGTGATACTCGGTATATAAACTCATCATTAAAAATAAGAAGACATGTGTCTCAGGGTTTTTCTATGTGGTGTATATTATGAAGTGAAAGGGGTGAAAAGTGGGGGTTGAAGGAATCCCAACGAAGCGTGTATCTCTTAAACGACATAGGCGAGGAGTTTGAAACTCAGCGGAAACAAGTAGTTCCGTGAAGAACTATACAGCCTATTTTCATATATCCTACTCATGTTAATTGCCTCTATCAACATACAAAATTTCAGTTTGAAGAGTGTGATAGATTCGTAGATATTGAGAACCGTCTAAATATTTCCGATGGTCGCCAGGTTGGATTTTTATTTTTGTACTATTACATTAAGATTATTGTGTACGTGTGGTATTCAAACTTCAATCGCATGATTAGAACACAAGAAGTAAAAACGAGGTTTTAAAATTACGCTCAGCAGCCATCTTGTGATTATGAAAACAATTGAAATAAATTAGATGCCAGTGGATCAACATTTGTATAAGCATTTAACGTGCAAAGTTTCACGGCACTCGGATAGTTAATTCGCGAGAAACGTCCATTTAAATATTTATACTTCGCGTCGCCGCCATGTTGGATTTGTGCTCACCAGGTTACTGAAAGTCCTATAGGTGAACATATGTTCATAGTCTCTATGAACATAAAAAATTTCAGTTTGGTGGCTGTAAAAGATTCATAGATATTGAGAACCGTCTAAATATTTCGGAAGCTCGCCATTTAGGATTGTTATATGTATAGGCCATAGAGTTATGACCCATTCAAGGACACTTATTGCCTTGGTTCATTATTCAAACTTTCACTTCGATCGCATGATTACGACACAAGAAATAAAAACTTAATTTTAAAATTTCGCACAGCCGCCATCTTGAGGTTATGTAAACAATTGAATTAAATTAGATGGCAGTGCATTACAATCTCAAAATCATTTACTGTACCACATTTCACTGCGCTCAGAGAGTTAAATCACGAGAAAAGTCTATTAAATTATTTCAAATTCGCTTGGTCGCCATGTTCGTTTTGTACTTTACAGGTTTATGAAATATACATAGGTAAACTTGTATCAGTACCATTTATCACGGTACAAAATTGCAGGGTGATATCTGTAATAGTTTCGGAGATATAGAATGTCAGTGAAATATTTCGCACAGCAGCCATTTTGGGGTTATGTAAACAATTGAACTAAATTAGACTCCAGTGCATTATAATGTGTATAAACAATTGCTGTACCAAGTTTCATTACGTTTGGATAGTTAAATCGCGAGAAAAGTCTATTTAAAATTCTAAAATTCGCTTGGCCGCCATGTCGGTTTTGTAGTCACCAGGTTTCTGAAAGTCTCATAGGTGAATTTCTAGTAGTGCCCTTTATCACCGTACACAATTTCAGGGCGATATCGGTAATAGTTTCGGAGATATTGAATGCTAGTGAAATATTCCGCACAGCCGCCATGTTGGATTGGTGAGACGTAACAAAATTTGAAGGGCACGGTCGAGGTCGCCGGGAATAGCGCTATGAACTTACCGAGTTTCATTGAAATCGCTCCAGCCGTTTAGATTGTATTAGGGGGACACACACACACACACACACGCACACGCACACACACACGGCCAAAAGGTGATCTCATAAGCCTATTTTTTCAAAATTGAAAATAGGCTAAAAAATCAGCATAAAAATAAGTTAATAGGTGTTTGACCGTTTTTAGCCTACTTTCGATTTTTGCAAAAAATGAAAGTAGACTTATGAGATCACTACAGGGCGAAAAAAAGTGTGTCTGTGTGTGTATGTGTGTGAGTCTGTGTGTGTGTGTGTGTGAGTGTGTGGACTCTGAATGTCTGTCCCCCCTATCAATTCGAACACTGTGAGCGCAAATTGAACGAAATTTGGTACAATGGTAGCACTAGCAAAGGACACCTCAGTGTCATGTTTTATATCGCCGCCATCTTGACGGAAACGTAATGGCGGCCACACAAATATTCAAAGCTTAAATCAAATTACGACTAACCTAATCATCCGATCTCTACCAAATTTTGCAACAACGTACCTTTTTGGGGGCAGCATCATTTGACCAAACTAACTGGTCATCAGCCTAATAGTTTGCGGATGGCGGCCATCTTTGTGTGAAAATCGATTGCCCCTATTAATTCGAACACGGTGAAACCGAATGGAACGAAATTTGGTACAGAGGTAGTACTAGCAAAGGGCACCCCAGTGTCATGTTTTATATCGCCGCCATATTGACAGAAACGTAATGGCGGCCACACAAATGTTCAAAGCTTAAGTTAAATTACGACTAACATAACCATCCGATCTCTACCAAACTTTGCAACAACATACTTTTATGGAGGGAGCATCCTTCGACCAATCTAATAGGTTGTTAGCCTAATAGTTTGCGGATGGCGGCCATCTTTGTGTCAAAATCGATTACCCCTATTAATTCGAAAACGGTGAAACCGAATGGAATGAAATTTGGCAGAGAGGTAGCACTAGCAAAGGGCACCTCAGTGTCATGTTTTATATCACCGCCATCTTGACGGAAACGTAATGGTGGCCACACAAATGTTAAAAGTTTAAATCAAATTACGACTAACCTAATCATCTGATCTCTAGAAAATTTTGCAACAACATACCTTTATAGAGGAAGCATCCTTTGACAAATCTAATAGGTCATTAGCCTAATAGTTTGCGGATGGCGGCCATCTTTGTGTCAAAATTGATTACCCCTATTAATTCGAACACGGTGAAATCGAATGGAATGAAATTTGGTACAGAGGGAGCACTAGCAAAGGGTACCTCAGTGTCATGTTTTATATCGCCGCCATCTTGACGGAAACGTAATGGCGGCCACACAAATATTCAAAGCTTAAATCAAATTACGATTAACCTAATCATCCGATCTCTACCTAATTTTGCATCAACATACCATTATGGTGGGAGCATCCTTTGACCAAACTAATAGGTCATTAGCCTAATATTTTGCGGATGGCGGCCATCTTTGTGTGAAAATCGATTCCCCCTATTAATTCGAACACGGTGAAACCGAATGGAACGAAATTTGGTACAGAGGTAGCACTAGAAAAGGCCACCTCAGTGTCATGTTTTTTTATCACCGCCATCTTGACGGAAACATAATCGCGGCCACCCAAATGTTAAAGGCTAAAATGTAATTACAACCAACCTAATAATCTAGTCTCTACCAGATTTTGCAACAACAAATCCTTATGCGGGAAGCATATTCTGACCAAACTGCTAGATCATCAGCCCAATAGTTTGCAGATGGTGGCCAAGTATGTGTGCAAATCGATTCCCCCTATCAATTCAAACACGGTGAAACCGAATTGAACGAAATTTGGTACAGAGGTAGCACTAGCAAAAGGCACCTCAGTGTCATGTTTTATATCGCCGCCATCTTGACGGAAACGGAATGACGGCCACCCAAATGTTAAAAGCTTAAATCAAATTTCGACCATCCTAATAATTTGATCTCTACCGGATTTTGCAACAACATGCCTTTTTGTGGAAAGCATCTTATGACTGACTACAAGGTCATCAGCCCAATAGTTTGCTAATAGCGGCCATGTATGTGTGCAAATCCATTCCCCAGATCAATTCAAACACGGTGAAACCGAATTTAATGAATTTTTTTACAGAGGTAGCACTAGCAAAGGGCACCTCATATTCATGTTTAATATCCCTATAGCACGTTGTATTTCAACAAGCTACTACTACCAACATTCAATTATACTCCTTGAAAAGGACAAAGAGTTATAAAAATACCCATGCATTTAGGAGAAAGTAGGCTATATGTTCTTTACTGAACATCTTGTTTCATAAATCAAATTTAAGTGGCCCTTGGGGAGGGGTGAAATTCTGGGCGGAATAGACATTAAAGAAAGTGTTCTAACTGATTGACTGACTGACTCACTCATCAAACTCAGGGGGGAAAACTGCTTAAAAATATGTAAATAGCTGTTTGACAGTTTTTCATAAATCAAATTTAAGGGCTTCATGGGGAGGGGTGAAATTCTGAAAAAAGAAATTGAAAGAATATGTCCTGACTCACTCACTCATCATCGCCCATTCAAAATCGAATGAAATTAGGTTTGCAGCTTCCTCAAAGCTGCAAACGGCCTCCGACTGTTTTTTTCATAAACTTCATCTATCTACTATATAAAGCTCAAATACCACTCACTGACTGCCTGAGTGACTCATTCATTCATCACGAAATCACAGAAACCACCGAACGGATAGGAATGAAATTTGGTATGCAGCTTCCTCAATGGCCACAAACGACCATTAAGAAACGATTTGTGGATATTCAGGTTCTAAAGGGGTGTTAAGGGGTGATACCTGCATTTCATTAAATGGCAATATCTCCCGATTGGTTTCATTGGAGGATGTGATACTCGGCATTTAAACTCATCATTAAAAATAAGAAGACATTTGTCTGAGGGTTTTTCGATATGGTGTATATTATGAGGTGAAAGGGGTGAAAAGTGGGGGTTGAAGTATTCCTAACGGAGAGAGTATCTCTTGAACGACATAGGCGAGGAATTTGGAACTTAGCGGGAAAAAATCAGCATAAAAAATAAGTAAATAGGTGTTTGACCGTTTTTTCATAAACCCAATTTAAGGGGCCCACGGGGAGGGGTGAAATTCTGGGAGGAAACAGGAAAGAAAGAGTCCTAACTGATTGACTGACTGGCTCAGTCATCAAACTCAGTGGGAAAAACTGCTTAAAAATAAGTAAATAGCTGTTCGACAGTTTTTTTATAAATCAAATTTAAGGGCTTCATAGGTAGGGGTGAAATTCTGAAGAAAGAAATTGAAAAAAAATGTCCTGACTCACTCACTTTTCATCGCCCATCCAAAATGGAATGAAATTTGGTATGCAGCTTCCTCAAAGGCCGCAAAACTCCCTCCGACCATTTTTTCATAAATTTCATCTCTCTACTCTACAGTGTGCTCCACCCGCCCCTTATTATTTAGTTTTATGAAACCCATCTAACATCTCAATTCTCCCGATGGTCGATATTGCTCTGCGCTCTGACTGTGTGACAGCAATGTAATTGGGTCATGGGTCTGGCAAAGAAAAACCGACCTTAACCTTTTCCCCGCCAAATACTATGGCCCATTCTACTATGACTTATTGCTCCTTGAAATAACACACATACACGTAATACGATCGAAATAATAGCTTTACGCCACTTGATCTGTAATAGTAGAAAGTTATATCAAGACCATAAACCGTGATTGTAGACTATGAGATGGACTTAAATGTTTGAGGTGGGACGGCTACAGTAACAACTGCAAGTGCAGCGCGCTTTGTCTACCATGCATTAGTGGCTGATTCGGTCAAAGCACTTCCGTAGACGGCGGGCGAGAATGGGTAGAATAGTGCATCGAATCCAGTGGTAGGCTTATTTTTTTATCAAAGCCCACGCTCCATTTTAGTAGGGTTGTAACTACATAGTTACGGCTACAGTAACAACTGCAAGTGCAGGGCGCTTTTTCTGCCATGCATTGGTGGCTGATTCGGTTAAGACACTTCCGTAGATGGCGGGCGAGAATGGGTAGAATAGTGCATCGAATCCAGTGGTAGGCTTATTTTTTTTATCAAAGCCCACGCTCCATTTTAGTAGGGATGTAACTACATAGCCACATTCCTTACCTTACGATGTATTTTTGTGAAGTGGTTTGTGCAGATTTATAAAGAGAATACGACCGAATTGATAGCTTTTTCCACATGACCTGTAATGGCAGAAAATTTAAAAACTGTCACGGATATTAATATAACATATCGACGTGTCGCTCCGGAGGTCCAGGTTCGATTCCCAGTTCTGCCAAGAAATGAAATACTGGTCTGAGGGCTGAAGTTGGATAAACTCAGCTTCGTGAAGAAAATCTCAGAAGAGGTGGGTTCAATTTCCCCCTCAGCCACCCTGGAAGTGGTTCTCTCTGGTTTCCCACTTCTGCTCCAGGCTATTGCCTGGACGGTTTCTAACTTAAGGCCCCCTGGCGCAGGCAGCTGGCATTTGAGGGTGCACAAATGCGAGGGAGCCGTGTCAGTAGATTTACTGGCACGTTTAAGATCCCCTTCGGGGCAAAATTCCGGCACCTCGGTGTCTCTAAAAGCCAGAGTAGTTAAAATGGACGTAATACCAATAACATTATTATAACTTAAGGCCCCGGCTGCCTCCTTCCGCATCCTCACCTTAATTGCTAATACATACAATATACAGACACCGCTATAGACAGGTTATCAGGGGAATTCTACACACACGCAAGTACACGGGGCTAAATTACCGCGATGTTCTAGCCCCTCTAATGAAACAAGATTCTGATCGCCAATGCTAGCATCGAAGTATACGTATTCCTTAAAATTTCCCGTGGTATTATTTTGTTCGGGGTCTACTCAGCCACGGGTGATCCAAATGAGCATAGAGGGTTCGATTTCCCCTTCAGCCATCCTCGAAGTGGTTTACCGTGGTTTCTCACTTCGTCTCCAGGCAAATGCCGGGATGAAAACTAACGTAAGGCCACGGCCGCCTCCTTCCCTCCTCCTAGTCTATCCCTCCCAATTTCACCATCCCTCATAAGGCCCCTGTTCGCTTTGCAGGTGAGGCCGCCTGGTCGAGGTGCTCGTCCCACCTCCCCAGTTGTATCCCCCGACCTATTTTTCAAGCTCCAGGGCTCTGCCCTGGAGGCGGTAAAGGTGCGATCCCTCAGAGAGTCCGAGGGAAAAGCCAACCATGGAGGGTAAACCGACTAAAAAAATATATTTTGTCATTAAAATCTAGCAAGAAGAAGAAAACTCTATTTGACGTGTACATATTAAGATGTTTCGTGTAATACCGAATCCAAACACTACGTAACGTTCATGGAATCCAACCTAAAATGCATCTGCTCGCTATATTACTAGTGCCCCATCTTCAATAATTAACTGTGACGTCTTGTATCATTTCTGTCTAAGACATTGGTAAAGTTGTCGACACAGACGATAAATTTACCGAAAAAAAAATTATAAATCTTCCCCCTCAACTAAGTATCGAACCCCGAATCATTCAATCCTCAGTCCAACGCGTTACCCTTTCAGCAACGGTTGCTTACACTACAGGTGGTGCAGAATACACCACAATGATAGAAAGTGAGAAGTGGGATGCCACGGGTAGATGATAAAGATTTGATAATCAATTCCACAAGCATGCCAACACACGTTATTTTGTTTGCACAAAAATAATCCTACCTGAGAGTTAATTCAGCAGAAAATTAAATATTCATAAATAACTGTCGAGTTTCGTTTACTGAACAGTGCGCATTGGACGCTTGTATTCATTCATGGCCTCCTCGAATACGCCACTATGACACTTCCCAGACAGTGAAATTTAAAATAGGAGGCCTTGGAAGTCAGTGCATGTGCGATGCGATCCTTACCTAAATGGTCAGACAGCTGTATCTTAATGAAAATCTTGAGCTCTGATTTTGGAGAACCTCTATCATAATGAAACTTGAACAATAATGAGTCACATAAAGATGCAGTTTTCTAGCATATCATATTTATATTTCGGCATGGTCGAACACAATAGTGCATTATGCAACGAGCTTATAATGGCAATAATGAAGACACGAGTATGTTTATAAAACGAGCGTAAGCGAGTTTTATAATTTCCATACGAGTGTCTTAATTACCATTATAGGCGAGTTGCACACGACTGTTTATGTTCGACGATAGTTATTATAACTATTTTATGTTCGAACATAAGTATTCATAAATATCTGTCGAGATTTCGCCAGTTTTATGTACTGAACAGAGTGCATGTGACCCAGAGAATGCTTTGTATTCGACCATGGCTTCCTCGACACCCCACTATGACACTAGGCCAGGCAGTGAAATTTAAATTACAATGCCTTGGAACTCAGTGCAGGTGAGATGATATCCTTATCTAATTTGTCAAACAACTGTTTCTTGAGCTCTGATGCTGAAATTTGCATCAACCAAGGTGGTCAACATTTCGAACACTTGCTACACTGAATATGCAGAGTACTTTGCTTTATTCCTACAGGGGGGGGGGCGGGGTGGCGCAGCGGTCAAGCTCTTTGCCTCTCACCAACGCCATGTCCTGTGGTTCGAATTGACGTAAAATGGAGATACCGTGGCTTATGATCGCGAGATTAACGGTCACACTAAACTACAAGCTTTCTTCCTTTTCTTCCTACAGACCATTATGTCATCGTCTAACGTGCCTACATAGCATCGAATAACAAGATGTTCAGGAAAGAACATATAGCCTACTTTCTCCTAAATGTATGGGTATAGTTATAACTCTTTGTCTTTATCATCTCCTAATTTCTTCCAATTCGAAGTGCAAATTGGCACACTGGATTTGAGGAGTGGCGTTCAAATAATTTACCCCAGAATTTTGCAATTTCATCAGTAAACACTCCAAACAACGTAGGTATTCAGTTTATTAACACCGACTACTTACAATAATTTAAACTTCGTTGCTCTAAACGTATCACTGGGAGAAACATATTTAATATAACTATTACACAGCTAATTTGTAATCGCGCACGGCTAACGAGAAAGACAGGCCATGGCGCGTAAACCAAACCCTTCTGTGACGTAGGCAATGTACCGGTACTGCTTGATGATGCTTGTACGTTTAAGTCGAGAGCAATTCATAAGCAGCAGAAATGCAATATTTTATATCAATCTTCATAAAATGGACGCAGTTTAGATGTTCCGTGTGTTTTCAAACACGATAAATTATACTGTATAGGTTTGCAAAACTACGCCTATTGAAGTTACTCCTTACAAAAATCCACGCGAACTAGGATTCAAGGGTTCGTTGTGTCTTTAATAGCAGCAACGAACAGGCTACAGTAAGTCGAGTTGTAGATTCTGTGACCTTCAGTGTGAGTTAAATTATGTGCACATTAGTATAATTAGATCAAAGAATCTTGCAGCACAGTATAGATATCATTAACTTATTGTTGTTTCAAGGGGCGGAACATAAATTAATTCGTTTATAGAAGAGATCTGCGGAATACACTACCCACCGACTAACGACTTGTATCAATACCTTCTATGAAGACAAGTGATAAATGAATACCAACGTTTATACAGGTTCAGTGATGTAGACAAGATGACTAGGTACCACACCGGCAGTAAAACGAAGACCAGGCAGTGGTGCAACAGAACTACATTGCTGACGTCACGAAAACTCACCAGAGCCAGTCATTCTCGTTGGCAGTGATAATCGCGCCTTATCTTGGGGATGTGTACCCTCTAACGGCAAAACTAATAACCTTCGCAATTATACCGTAGACATGGGTTCACTAACTGGCCGGTAGAGAGCATAGCTCGCATCTAGTTACATAGTTCAAGTAATTACCCTTAGATGTCACTCCGGTGGTGAATGTTGTTTTAATTAAATATATATTTTCCATTTCAAAATGCACCATATAATGCTTTATTTTATAACGTCTCAGTACTCAAGAAATAATAAATATAAAAAAATCAAGAAAAGAAGACCAACTCTGATAGGATTTGAACCACGGCCAGCCTGATAAAAGACTAACACGCTGACCACTCAGCCAATCGTGCACACTCTAATAGATCGTTAGTAACCAATACATATACCACGTTATAGCAAATCATGACTTGGATTAAACGTTTTCATTACTGGAGTATATTTTAAACCGAGTTCATTTCATAGAAAGTTCATATATTTGTTACCACTAGCCTATATTGCATGCAACATACTGAAATTAATAAAATATAGGTCAGAACGAGAGATCAGCTGCCATCTTGTCAAATAACCGAGACGACTCAGCTTTTTAAAATCACTTCTAGACTATAATATTACAATATAAACTTTTAATTTCAAACGGGCCACGTCGTTTCAAACAGATTAAACGATTCTTGGTTCGATAGTCGGAACTGGTGGGTCCCATGTTATGGATTATAAAGTTTGCATAATTCACACGGCCGCCATTCTGAAATGGTACGGTTGATGACCTCGTAGTTTGAGCACAAGACGCGCCTCATATGAAGGAACGTTGTTACCAAATTTGGTAAATATCCGATTATTAGTTTGGTTGTAATGCATTATTACGTTTTGACCATTTGAGTGGCCGCCATTAAGTTTTGGTAAAGATGGCGGCAATATAAAACATGACACTGAGGTGCCCTTTGCCAGTGCTACCTCTGTACCAAATTTCGTTCAATTCGGTTTCACCGTGTTCGAATTGATAGGGGGGGACAGACATTCAGAGTACACACACACACACAGACTCACACACACACATACACACACAGACACACAATTTTTGGCCCTGTAGTGATCTCATAAGTCTACTTTCATTTTTTGCAAAAATCGAAAGTAGGCTAAAAACGGCCCTTTTCAGGACCAAATAAAAATTCATTCATTGGTACAGGTAACCTGCTACATTGCAGCATGGCCGACGTTACATCAGACCAGCACGATTTAACCATATTAGCAACCGTGAGCCGTGGTGGGATACTGTCACGTATTGAGTCTATTTGTAAATCTCATAGACACTTCATGTCCTTCGTAAGGCAGTGATGTTCGGATGTGTCGATTTACACATTCGTTATAGTTGATGGCATTGAAATAACACTGCTGCCAATGATTTCGACTACATTCGCGAGCATGAACTCAACCTGTAAAGTTGTACTAGGCCGTAAAGGAGCAAGTACTAATGTTTATAGGACGACTATGATATACGCGTTAGTTGGGTTGCCTTCCTCCAAAAAAAAAAAAAAAAAAAAAAAAGGGGGGGCTGGCGGACCACACTGTATAAAACTCAAATACCACTCACTGACTAACTGACTGACTGACTCATTCATTCATCACGGAATCTCAGAAACCACCGAACGGATTGGAATGAAATTTGGTACGCCGTTTCATCAATGGCAGCAAACGCCCACTAATAAAGGATTTTTGGATATTCAGGTTCTAAAGGGGTGTTAAGGGGGTAGACCTGCATTTCATTGAATAGCAATATCTGCTGATTGGTTCCATTGGGGGATGTGATACTCGGCATATAAACTCATCATTAAAAACAAGATGTTCAGTAAAGAACATATAGCCTACTTTCTCCTAAGTGTATGTGTATAGTTATAACTCGTTGTTTTTATCAAAGAGTATAATAGAATCATTTCTTGGTTGAAGACCTTAAAAACTATTTACCTCTACCAAACACCACAACCTCGAAAACAACTGCTACCATCATTGATGAAAGAAAGATAAGAAATATCTAAAGAATGTTATGGATCTGGAGACATAATCGACCGGACTGGCTGCGTGGCTCAGCGGTAACGTTCTCGCTTGCTGGGCCCTATGTTGCAGGTTCGTATCCTGGCGCAGTCAGCTGGCATTGGAGGGTGCACAAATTCGAGGGAGCCGTGTTAGTAGATTTACTGGCACATTAAAGATCCCCTTCGGGGCAAAATTCCGGCACCCCGGCGTCTCTAAATGCTGCAGTAGTTAATAGTAACTTAAAATCAATAACATTATTATTATTATTATTATCACATAATCGGCCTGACGCGGGCAACATCCAGCTTTGAGTTTTTACACGTCTGGCTGTGCATGGCTTTCACAACCCTAATTGAATTAACAAATCTTTCCATGATCATACAGAGACGTGTGTGTACCAACTATGTGAATATTTTCGATTGCTATTTGGCTACAATAAAAGTATTAATTAATATCCTGAACTAGCACCAACGGCTAGAGTTCAGATACCATGTGAAATCGTTTTGTTCTTTACTTCAATTAACATTTTCAAATAACGCACAATAGGCTGTTACAAACCCTTTAAAATAAAAAGTAAAAATGTATCGTAGTATCATCTTGTCATTCTTCAAATTCGATGCGCATAGAATGCCGATTGTATACTAATAAATGGATTCCCTTGTAGACCAGTCGTGACATCTTATGGAGAAGTATCGAACAAGATAATCCTAACAGGGGGAGTGCATTCTAGCGGCGATAAACATAAACTTTTCAATAAAATATGTAAGTTAATCTGTTAGTCGGCGTGCAGTTCGCCATGATTCTTTTTCTTTTCTTCTTTTCTTAGTCGTTTACCCTCCAGGATGGTGGAACCCACGGACTCAGCAAGGGAACTCACCACTACCGCCTTTACGGGCAGTGTCCTAGAGCTGGGAACATCGAATCGGAGTGGATACAACTGGTGAGGTGTGATTGGCACCTTGCCCAGGCGGCCTCACCTGCAAAGCGAACAGGGGCCTCATGAGGGAAGGTAATGGATGGTCAGGATGGATAGGCAAGGAAGAGGGAAGGAGGTGGCCGTGGCCTTGAAGAAGGTACCATCCCGGCATTTGCCTGAAGACGAAGTGGGAAACCACGGAAAACCACTTCGAGGATGGCTGAGGTGAGAATCGAAACCCCTCTACTCATTTGGAACACCCGAGGCTGAGTAGACCCCGTTCCAGTCTTCATACCACTTTTCAAATTTCGTGGCAGAGCCGGGAATCGAACCCAGGACCTCCGGGGCGGCAGCTAACCGTGCTGACCGCTACGCTACGGAGGCGACTAGTTCGCCATGATAATTCACTTTTTTGTTCCTAGATGTCTCGTGCGAATTTTGTTTTAATTATATATTTTCCATCGTACTATGCACAATATAACGATTAATTTTAAAACGTCTGAGTCATTACAAAACAATAAATATAAATAAATGCAAGTAAAAAAAACTAACGCTGATAGGGTTTGAACCATAGCCAAAAGATTGATAGGCTACCGCTTTACCACGGAGCCAAACGTGCGAACGGACATTAACCGATATCAAATGAGTTACTTAGAACGTGTTAGCAATTAATGATTTACACTAAACGATTTCATCAGTGTAGTATATTATTTATATATGAAGCATTTCAGTCGCCTCCGTAGCGTAGCGGTCAGCATGGTTAGCTGCCGCCCCGGAGGTCCTGGGTTCGATTCCCGGCTCTGCCACGAAATTTGAAAAGTGGTATGAGGACTGGAACGGGGTCTACTCAGCCTCGGGTGGTCCAAATGAGTAGAGGGGGTTCGATTCCCACCTCAGCCATCCTCGAAGTGGTTTTCCGTGGTTTCCCACTTCGTCTTCGGGCAAATGTCGGGATGGTACCTACTTTAAGGCCACGGCCGCCTCCTTCCCTCTTCCTAGCCTATCCATCCCCATCTTCCATCCCTTCCCATCCCTCATAAGGCCTCTTTTCGCTTTGCAGGTGAGGCTGCCTGGGCGAAGTGCTGATCACACCTTCCCAGTGGTATCCATTCCGACCAGATGTTCCAAGCTCCAGGACACTGCCCACAGAGGCAGTAGTGGTGAGTTCCCTCGCTGAGTCCGTGGGAGCCACCAACCTAGAGGGTAAATTGACTAAAAAAAATGAAGCATTTCATACAAAGTTTATTTATTTTGTATCAGTACGCTATATTGCATGCAATACTCAAATTAGTGAAATATAAGTCAGGCACAAGATATCCGCTGCCATCTTGCCTTGTACTGAGACGGCTCAGTTTTTAGCCTACTTTCGATTTTTGCAAAAAATGAAAGTAAACTTATGAGATCAACACAGGGCGAAAAAAGTGTGTCTGTGGGTGTGTGTATGTGTGTGTGTGAGTGAGTGTACGCTGAATGTCTGCCCCCCCCCCCCCTATCAATTCGAACACGGTAAACGCGAATTGAACTAAATTTGGTACAAAGGTAGCACTAGCAAAGGACACCTCAGTATCATGTTTTATATCGCCGCCATCTTGACGGAAACTTAATGGCGGCCACACAAATCCTCAAAGCTCAAATCAAATTACGACTAACCTAATCATCCGATCCCTACCAAATTTAGCAAGAACATACCTTTATGGGGGAAGCATCCTTTGACCAATCTAATAGGTCATCAGCCTAATAGTTTGCGGATGGCGGCCATCTTAGTGTGAAAATCGATTCCCCCTATTAATTCGAACACGGTGAAACCGAATGGAACGAAATTTGGTACAGAGGTAGTACTAGCAAAGGGAACTTCAGTGTCATGTTTTATATTGCCACCATCTTGATGGAAACGTAATGGCGGCCACATAAATGTTCAAAGCTTAAATAAAATTACGACTAACATAATCATCCGATCTCTACCAAGTTTTACAACAACATACCTTCAAGGAGGGAGCATCCTTTGACCAATCAAATAGGTCATTAGCCTAATAGTTTGCGGATGGCGGCCGTCTTTGTGTCAAAATCGATTCCCCCTATTAACTCGAACACGGTGAAACCGAATGGAACGAAATTTGGTACAGAGGTAGCACTAGCAAAGAGCACCTCAGCGTCATGTTTTATATTGCAGCCTTCTTTCCGGAAACGTAATGGCGGCCACACAAATGTTCAAAGCTTAAATCAAATTACGATTAACCTAATCATCCGATCTCAACCAAATTTAGCATCAACATACCTTTATGGAGGGAGCATCCTTTGACCAAACTAATAGGTTATTAGCCTAATATTATGCAGATAGCGGCCATCTTTGTGTCAAAATCGATTCCCCCTATTAATTCGAACACGGTGAAACCGAATGGAACGAAATTTGGTACAGAGGTAGCACTAGCAAATGGCGCCTCATATTCATGTTTAATAAACCTATAGCACGTTGTATATCAACAAGCTACTACAACCAACATTCAATTATACTCCTTGAAAAGGACAAAGTGTTATAACAATATCCATGCATTTAGGAGAAAGTAGGCTAGATGTTCTTTACTGAACATCCTGTTTAAAATCACTTCTGCACTACAGTATTACAAAATAAACTTTTAATTTCGAACGTGCCTCTTTCTTTAGAACAGTTAAAACGATTCTCGGCTCGATAATCGGAACTGGTGCGTCCCATGATAAGGATTATAAAGTTTGCATAATTCGCACGGCCGCCATCCTGAAATGGTATGGCGGACGACCTTGTAGTTTGGTCACAAGACGCATCCTATACGAAGGTATGTTGTTACCAAATTTGATAGAGATCGGATGATTTGGTTAGTCGTTATTTGATTTTACGTTTTGAATGTTTGAGTGGCCGCCATTCAGTTTTAGTAAAGATGGCGGCGATATAAAACATGACACTGAGGTGTCCTTTGCTAGTGCTACCTTTGTACCAAATTTCGTTCAATTCGCATTCACCGTGTTCGAATTGATAGGGGGGGACAGACATTCAGAGTACACACACTCACACACACACAGACACACACACACACAGACTCACACACACATACACATACACACACACACACAGACTCTCACACACACATACCCACACACAGACAGACACACTTTTTTCGCCCTGTGTTGATCTCATAAGTCTACTTTCATTTTTTGCAAAAATCGAAAGTAGGCTAAAAATACAGTCTTTAGAATGACTTAGAAAGATGTAAGAAGTAGGCTGTTATAACGTGGCGCAAAAATAGGTGACCACGAGTCATGCGGACGTGAGACATGCTTGACGCATCGATAAAGAGCTGGCTCATGATTATTAATAGAACGATAAAAACTGTCCACAGCGAGTAAGAGAGAAGAGGTTTCGGAAATAGACCTTACTCAGCTATAAAATGACAACATCGCAATTGGGCAAGAAGAGAAATAATTAGAAATAAGCCATTTGCGAGCATTTAATTAATGAACGAAACTCATCTTTGTGGGTCATTCTGGAATAGAGATTTTTGTGTGGGGAAAAAGTTTATAATATTTGCACAGGAAAGAAGTGCAGACGCAGCATGACGTAATTAGAAATTCCCCGAGACCAGAGTTGGTAGGGATGGAAATATAAACCGCAACACCCACGTATCTGAAGTGCAAAATTATATAATATCTTGGAATTGTGCGATCGATTTTCATGATCAAAGAAACCAGTTTACGTTTAGAACAAGAGCTTTCCAGAGGTATATTTTTCAAAATTATACGACTATTACTACAAAAGTTAGTGTTGAAGAAGAAGCGGATTTTGTCTTTTGCCGCCGATTTGTATAAAAACCCTGGACGTGCCAGGAGGAGCATTCAGTTTACCAGAGACGCCGGAGAGCGTGGTACTGTTTCAAAGTACATGCAGTTTTCAGACAGCCCGAGGGGCGTCGCTGTATCACAACAATCCAGTTTCGTGAGCGTAGAGACGCTGCACGATGAAGCATTGAATACAAGATAAGCTACAAGTAAACTCCTAGTGCAGGAGGGCTGCATCAAAGTATATTCAGTTATTAAGGATGCCCGAGAGCGTAATACTGTGTCGCAAAGTATAACAAGTTATTTTAGTGAGCGCGTAGACGCTGCAATCAGAAACAATTATCGATAAAGTTCATTAGTACGGTCAAAGTCAGGCTGTGGACTTGAAGAAATAACAGGCGATAGGTACTCGAATAATAGTTCAGTTAAAGAACCAACGCATCATAATGTTTCGAAGTACCCAAGGAAAGTGAAATAAACAGTTCTATTGACGTTAAGGAACCCGATCAGGGTAGAACGAAATAAATAACGCCTAGTGTTCCGGAAAGGTAGGGACTAGAGCGCAGGACGATAAAGATTAGGAATTGTAGTTCCAGGCTTTGTCTAGGTAGACAACTGAACAGTAAACATTGGGGAGGACTCCAATAAGCTACGAATTAAAGTAATAGCAATTAATGCAAGGAAATTACTAGGTCACCGATAAACTATTCGAGCGGCCGTAATAGTAATACATTAAGGACAGACTTTTACCTAGACGAACCAGTTAGCGTCTAGCAAGAAACGACATCGTGCATTAAAGTTATAAAAGCCGATAGTCAAACCCCGGATTTGAAGATCAGCCGTTCCAGTGAGGTGTAGTTCGATCGAGACTTTCCATCATCTCGTCAGATTAGGAAGCCGACGTTCTATAAGTGCCACCCTTGGAAACGGGAAAGAAAAGAAATCACGTGTGTAAGGCGAATAATTAACGCCCAAGTGATACAATTGTTATGTAATGTAAATATAGTGAAATTTTTTGAATGTAATATTTGCAGTGAATTGTATTGTGTTAAGTGAAACGAATGCAAAATGATATTCATTATATTCCAAGTGATTAAGGTAAATATTTTATGTGCTATGGAAGAAGTGTCATTGAGTGTAAGTGTAACCATGGAAATGGATTAAAAGCGGGGAGTGGGCAAAAATGTTCCATCGCTGGAGGATTCGGTCGCTGACCGTACAGTCATTTGAGTAACTATTTCATTCTGATATGTGTTTGGGAGGATTTGCGTATAATCCTCATGAGAAAGAGAGAGAAGGGATGTTGAATAACAGGTAAAAGAATGATTGCGCGATCTGAACAATTAATTTGAGAAAAATATAATAAACATGTGAAATGTAAATGAATCCCTTGGGGAATGTATTCAGTAAAATATCAGAGTAATTGATAAATGATATAAATATGAGGAAGCAAGCGTAATAATAATAATAATAATTATGTAAATGAATGAAGATAAATGAATGAATATGATGATGAATTATATATGAAAAGTAGTAACTTCCGAGCTCCTTTAAATGAATTAATACATGTTATGAATACATGTTTTTATGGTAAAAATGATTATTGTTAAGGGAGGGAGAGTAGTATATATTTGAGATAAAGATGAAACGTTGATTTTGAATTTATTAGTTCTTGGAAGGCAACTTGGCTAATTAATGTATAAGCGCCATGTAGCGCATTGAAGTAATTTGTCACGCTAGGAATGCGTTGAAATGCTCGGTAAAACTAATTATGAAGGACAGTTGGTCGTGGTAATTGAACTGTGATAAGTCCTCAAAAGTTGTGATAGTGATCACGAGGCATTGTGTGTTGTATATTAAAAAGGGTGCTAGTTATGTTGTATTATGATCGCTGGTATAAGGCGAGGCCTGCCCTAAGTCGCAAATGTTATAAGTCCTCCAATTTGGGATATTGCTCCCGAGGCATTTGAAAGGATCGAACTCAGAGTCGTCCGTGTTGAAGCTCCTTAAATATTGGTTATATTATTGAATTTTCTTACCCGCCAATGAGGACACTTCATAATTATTATATACCGAAGCCAAGAGAATAGGTCTGTTGAGCCTAAATATGTTGTTTTAATAATCTGTATTAAAAGCCTTGTCATTCGGAGAATTGCATTTGAAACAGCTGTATGAAAGCTGATGGTTGCCAGTCTCTTGTAGAAGCGAGACTGTGAACTCTCTGTCTCCCTGCAATAAATCACGCTAAGTAGTTAAGGCTAGACCCTCACCCTCGATGTATTGCGGTAGGTCGGGGAACGGTCTGTTTGAGTTATAATACACAGGAGTGTTTAAAGATTGTTTAAACGACCCGGTTTTTGAACCGAGGTCCCTTTTTAAATAATTATCGCTTATGTCTTTTAAGACAAAAATGATAAATCCCTAACTTTATGATTATATGATTCAGTGATTCACGAGTTCTATTGAAGACATTAGATTCCGGGGGTGATCATAATTTTGACTTGTTCAGTAGTCTTCTGTATCTCGGGAGTACGCAAATTTTTCCCAATCACAGTTGTGAGCTGTTAACTTGAGAGAGAGGGATGGTAACATATGAGCATTGTGAAAGCCCAAAATTAAGTGATGATTAACAATACTTTGGTAAATTTTGATATTTATGATTAAAAGATATACTCATATTGTAACGTGTTTTTCGAGGGTTTTTTATGCAACTGGCATAAGTCAGTAGGAAGCCATTCTATATTTATTTACGCGGCAAATTGTTCAGCCAAGAGAATATTTCATGTTAATTTATTATTATTATTATTATTAATTTATTATAATAATTATTATTAAGGTATGTTCGGAGCATTTTATAAAAATTATTAGCATTCAGATAGGTTTTCTATGTCTTAGAAAACGCTATCAAGCAAATTATTACGAACGACAATATCATAGAAAATTATGTGATTGCGGAATTTTACGGAGTTTTCGTCAGTTAGGGTATATCGAGAGACGTGACTCACTGGGAATTCAAGTACACGCTTAATCTTGTCGGAAAGCATGACGCAATCCTGGGTCGCAGCGTCCAGGAAAGGCGAATAGTTGGAACGGAAATCGACTTCATCATCGCCGCGCCGTGTGTAATGACCCGGAGGAGGGGAAGATCGCGTGGTGGGTCAGCCAATCAGTGAGAACCACGCAAGCTACAAGTCGGATGAAGAGTGGGGGAGCCGACAGGTGCATATATCGTTCGACGCGCCGTGGAAGGAGGACAATCTGTGAAATACTTGACGAGTATGGGTGCGCGTGCGAGTGGCTCCGATGTTCGGTGGAGTTAGCGACTATCTGTGTAGAACTTAACGAGTACGGTTGTACGCGGGAATCGCTCCGATGTTCCGTGGATTGGAGGACTAACTTTTGTAAAACTTAACCAGTGCGGTTGTACGAGTGTTTGGGTCCGAGGTACGGACCATAGAATTATCTAATCTACCAGAATCTCATCAAATATCGACGAAGATGTCGACGTCCAGGAGACTGTGGGAAGCTCACAGCATCATCCAGTACGAGGGAAATGTTTCGGCAATTTCCAGTGGTAAGCGCGGATGACGCAGAAATACGCAATCTCTCATTTCTCTTGGTTTTATATTTCATATTTCAGTAACTTCATAGCTTGGGAATAAGAGTAAAATCAATAATTTATCAGACTCCGTTTTCACGTAATTTTCTATCGGTAATATTAAAATCACAACGCTCCTATTTAAATTTTAAACTTATTATTATTATTAATTTTGCTATATTTGTTTTATATAATAAATTCATTTCTTTTACAATGCAATCTTTGCTTCCAGTAGGTAGCATTCGATATAGACAAATTCCTTCTCCTGATACAATTGTTTGTTGGGTTAATGATCAAATCATACCACGATCTGAGTGAATAGAGTCTTGAAGGTGTTCAGCCAGAGATAGACGTTGTTAAATACAAATTTCGATTTCAACATTGCATTGAGGTCTTGGCGCCCATTAAAACAACATAGCTTAGGCAAAGGTAAACAGTTACATTTATCACCCAACAGTAAGGGGGCTAGCAATTCTGCTACATTTGTACGCTCAACGTGGAGCAAAGTAAATACCGTTTCACTTGTCATCCCAGCCTAAGCGAACCTGCTACACTTGTCGCCTACAACTTGGGGCTGAAAACCTAATAACATTTGTGGAAGGAGAAGGGTATATATTTCTGTGCCTGTATTTTGGGGGTTATTTGTCTGTATCAGTGTATATCATTATGGGGGATGAGAAAGAAAGACAGATGAGGTTGCGTAGTGGTCATCAACGGGAGAGTGATGATACGAGCAGTATGTCGAGTGATGGTAGTACCGGGGTAGCGGAGGTAAATCCCGATACTGAAACAGGGAGTGTAGGCGGCCAACCAGAATTAAAAACTTTACTAAACTTCTCGAGTTCATGTATCAGAACAAAGTTAGTAGTGATGCCTTAAATGCAAGGTTAGAACAGAATAACGCTAAACTAGAACAAAACAGTAGGGAAAATAAAGAAAGTACAGACGCTTTAAATGCAAAGTTAGAACAGAATAACGCTAAACTAGAACAAAACAGTAGGGAAAATAAAGAGAGTAATAGGGAATTGAGCGATAGTTTAAACGCCAGATTAGAACAAAACAGTAAGGAAAATAGAGAGAGTACTGAAACTTTAAATGCTAAATTAGAACAAAACAGTAGGGAAATGAGTGACAAATTCGAACTGATTAGAGGTGAGATCAGGGGGGTGATGGAAGAAAAGGCTAAAGAGATTATTGCAGATGTAGACAGAAAATTAGGAAAAGTACAGGAGGAGTTGGAAATTAGAATCAGTACACAGGCTGAAAATTTAAAAGAACTATTGCAACTGGAAACACAGCAGGTCAAAAAGCAATTGGGGGGAGAAATTGACAAAATTCAGGTAGCTACTAGAGAGGTTAAGGAACAGCTGGGGGGTAGAATTGAGAAAGTCCACTCACAAATAGTTGCAGAAGTAAATGATTTAAGAGAGAGTAATAAAGAGAGCATTAGCAAGATTGAGGAGAAACAAGCAAAGCTATATGATAAAGTAGAAGAATCAGAAGGAAACATTAAATTAACAGTAAACAGTATTGAGAGGAAGGCTGAGGAGAAAATCGCAGAATTAGAGTTAAAATTAAAAGCTAGGATCAGGCAAGAAAATAGTCAGAATAGGCCAGTTTTTGTGAGTAGCACACACAGGCAGGTAGAACTGGGTAAGTTCAGCAATCGACAAGGGTGCCCAATGGAGTTCATGAACACTATAGAAAATAAATTCGGGGAGAGGTTGGAAAATGGTAGTATTGAGTGGTGCCAGGTAGTTGAAATTTTAGAACAAGTGTTTGTGGGGGAAACGAGGAATTGGTTTGCTGTCTACAGAGACAAGTTTACTGATATGAATGATTTTAAAATGAAATTCTGTGAAAAGTTCTGGAATGAGGTTATTCAGTCGCAGCATCGTGAGGGAGTAGTGTGTGGTAAGTATAACCCTAAAGGAAGCTCCACCATGACCGAATACTTTTTAGGGCAGGTATCAGTGTGTAAATATCTGGATGGGTTGAAGGAGGAAAGTGATGTGGTAAGGTTGCTACTTAGGCACTTTCCCTATAGGATCAAGGAGGCTGCTTGTATCCAGAATGTAAAGACAATATCACAAGTAGAAAATTTGTTAAGCACATTTGATGCACTAGGGAGAGGGGGTTATGAGGACAATTTCAATAGGAACCAGGGTAATAATAATAATAGACCTAATGAAGTCAGGCATCAGGAAGTTCAAGGGAACGGTGGCGAAGGAGCCAACGCTCAAAATAGAAATAATAATAATCAGCTAAATCAGAACAGAGGAAATGGCTATGGTAATCAGTATCAAGGGAGGAACAATGATTTCAGGGGAAATCAAGGAAGGAACAATGATTACAGGGGAAATCAAGGGAGAAACAATGATTTCAGGGGAAATCAAGGGTGAATTATTACATGAACTAAATGATGAAGGTATTATTCAGGAAGTGGTTAGTAAGAGCCCCATAGTTAAATTTAACGTGTCCGAGGCGTACACAGATGTTTTAATTGATAGTGGTTGTATGAAGAGTTGCATAAGTAGTGCATTTTATGATAAAATGAAAGGAACTGGAGTACATTTTGAGGAGATGCCAATTAAAAGCACTTTTGTTATCACAGCTGTTGGGAAGAGGTCTAAAGTAATTTCTAAGCAAGTTTTAGTAGACATTAAAATTAATAATCATGTAGAGAAGCAGATTTGCCTTGTAATTCCAAATTTAGTATTCAGTGTTATCTTGGGTTCAGAGTGGCTAAGTAGAGTGTCTGGTAACTTATGTTATGATGTAGGGAGTTTGAAATTTAAATGGGGAGATTCTGAAGTAGAAGTAGCGTTCAATGACCATATTCAGAGGAGTAGTATTGTAGCTGTGATTTGTACTTTAAATGAGATATCGCCAGCCGTAGAGCGGGGTTCTCCATGTTTTGTGGGCAGTGTGATTAAGAACGGAAGTAGAGGACTCGTTACGTGATGCTGCATTTCAGGGTAATATAGAGGTGGAACAATGTGTTCGGCTCTATGATGTGTTATTGTGTAATAGGAGAGTTTTTGAGGGTCGCATTGGTATGGCCAATTGCTATACACATTCATTGAACGTTATTGATAGGTCAGTATTCACAGGACATAGATATCCTGTACCTTTCGCTTATCAGAGTGCAGTTGAGGCACAAATTAATCATATGCTTGAAGATGGGATCATTGAGCACTCTAACAGTCCATATGTTAATTCTTTGATCACGGTATCCAAGACCGACGGCACAGTTCGTATTTGTTTAGACGCTCGTTTGGTTAACAGTAGAATTAGTTCAGATCAGCTGAAATCTATGTCAATAGAGGAATTAATGCAAACATTTGAGGGGAAGAAGTACTTCACTTGTGTAGATTTGAGTTCCAGTTTTTGGCAAGTGCCACTTATGTACGAAGATAGACCATTTACAGCTTTTAGTCATAAATATAACCTTTATAAATTTTGTAGAACACCTTATGGGTTAAAGAGTAGTTCAGCAGCTTTAATTAGGGCTTTAAACATCGCATTAGGGGATGACACAGGAGAGTTTGTAACCATTTACATAGATGATATGGTAATTAGTTCACGCAGTTTTGAGGAGCATCTACGTCATTTAAATATAGTTTTTCAGAAGTTAGATCAGGCAGGGTTCACTTTGAAGCTGTCTAAGTCGTCATTCTGTCAGTCAGAAGTGACATTTTTAGGTCATAGAGTGTCGAGTAGAGGTGTAACACCAGAAGAAAGTAGGGTTAATAAGATACTTAACGCAGAGGTGCCACAGAATGTTAAACAGTTAAAAACCTACCTGGGAATTTGCAACTTTTTCAGGAGGTTCGTTCTTAAATACTCAGGGTTGGTAGAACCATTCAGGGAATTGCTTAAAAGTGGGACTCGGTGGAGATGGGAGTCCAAACATGGTCAGGCTTTTAGAGCACTGAAGGAAGGTTTTGAGAAAGCTGTAGTGCTGAAATATCCGTTAAAAGATAAGGAATATGTGGTTATGACAGATGCTTCACATATAGGCATTGCTGGAGTATTATGTCAGAAAGATGATGAGGGTAATCTGTGCATTGTATCTTTAGCCTCGCGAGGACTGACAGCAGCAGAGAAAAGATACACGATTACTGAGTTAGAGCTTTTAGGTATTGTTTTCAGTTTAGGGAAATTTAGAATGTATTTAGTAGGGGGGAAATTTGAGATCCACACAGATCACCATGCATTACTGTATATGAGAACTTGTAAACTCAGTTCTAACAGAGTTAGTAGGTGGATTCTTGCTCTGCAGGAATGCGAATTCACAGTAAAATATATTAAAGGTAAAGATAACATTCTTGCAGACATGCTATCGAGGGACACTAATTTATGGAGGGATTATCCTGTGGTTAAAGCAGAGGACGGTATTTTAATATGTGCATGTGTGGACAGTAGCAACAGGGCATCGTTACAGACACTGAGAAATATGCTAGGTATAGCAACGTGATGACGTTCATTTAAGGGAGCCACTTGCAAGGTTGGAAGCAGGTGACACAGAAACATTTATAGTTTCCAAACGTATTGGAAAAACAGCATATGTGCTGGAGGATAGTAAGGGAAACAGATTATACGGGACGTATAATATACATAGTCTACGAAAATATGTGTCATAAAGTGAGTGTGTTTAGCTGGCGAGCCAGCCTATCAAATGAGTAAGTGTGGTATTTGGTGCGTGGAAGATCTGGTCTTCAAGGCAGGCGTATCAGAAGTCACACAGGGGGGTAGTATGTAAGTAAATGAGAGTTTTTAAGGTACAGGGAAATATGACGGGATTGTCGGATGCTCTTGAGCACTAAAATGTCTCGATACACCAAGGCCAGAATTTGGTAGCGCTGGTGAATTCCCATTTGCCTCCATGAGATGGGTGAGCGCTTGAACAGGGTATTTTTGCTTAAGGCGCCTACGAGGCAAAAGATGGGCCATCAGAAGGCGAGACAGTCCTTCATGAAACTCATACATATCAGCACACGTGATTTCTGTTTACGGCCTCGCCATGTAAGATTTGTAAGTGTGTAATTTAAGGTAATTTGTACAAAGGTATTATTTGTGTGAGGAGAAATGGTCTGTGTTGAGAACTAGTATTAATTAGAATATGGTCTACGGGAACTTAACAAGACAGGGCGATTACGGCACAGAAATATTTGGTGTTATATGTAATGCGCATTTACTGTTTTTTTTTTTCAGAAGTCAATATTAATTTAATCTACTTTAAAGAGAGATTAAGTATTATGGTCACGAGGCGCTGCCACAATAGTGTGATCGTGTGCTCAGTGATAAGTGAGATTAAATTTCACCATAAGGAAGGGACCTCCAGTGAAATTAGGAAGTTCTATGGTGATATAAATATATCAGAACACCTTCAATGCGTGTGATATGACATCATAAATACATAGTGCTCACACATTAATTATGTCTATTTCTCCAACATAGAGAAATTTGAGAGGCGGAAATATCCGTGGAACACTATTCTATATGTGAAACATTGGACTGGTTGCAAAGTGCACTCCATAGTGACAACAAACTTTGACGCAAAGTGCGTGAAGAAAAATTATGAGTGTATATATCTGTAATTTAGGGTGATTTCATTTATGTAATATGTATTTTGGATGGGGTTTATTAACGTGTCTGGGATAATCGGATAATGGACCGTCGTCACGGTAAATCATCCGATGATCCGAGGCGAATATGTAACGAGTTTTTCGAGGGTTTTTTATGCAACTGGCATAAGTCAGTAGGAAGCCATTCTATATTTATTTACGCGGCAAATTGTTCAGCCAAGAGAATTTTTCATGTTAATTTATTATTATTATTATTATTAATTTATTATAATTATTACTAAGGTATTTTCGGAGCATTTTATAAAAATTATTAGCATTCAGATAGGTTTTCTATGTCCTAGAAAACGCTATCAAGCAAATTATTACGAACGACAATATCATAGAAAATTATGTGATTGCGGAATTTTACGGAGTTTTCGTCAGTTAGGGTATATCGAGAGACGTGACTCACTGGGAATTCAAGTACACGCTTAATCTTGTCGGAAAGCATGACGCAATCCTGGGTCGCAGCGTCCAGGAAAGGCGAATAGTTGGAACGGAAATCGACTTCATCATCGCCGCGCCGTGTGTAATGACCCGGAGGAGGGGAAGATCGCGTGGTGGGTCAGCCAATCAGTGAGGACCACGCAAGCTACAAGTCGGATGAAGAGTGGGGGAGCCGACAGGTGCATATATCGTTCGACGCGCCGTGGAAGGAGGACTATCTGTGAAATACTTGACGAGTATGGGTGCGCGTGCGAGTGGCTCCGATGTTCTGTGGAGTTAGCGACTATCTGTGTAGAACTTAACGAGTACGGTTGTACGCGGGAATCGCTCCGATGTTCCGTGGATTGGAGGACTAACTTTTGTAAAACTTAACCAGTGCGGTTGTACGAGTGTTTGGGTCCGAGGTACGGACCATAGAATTATCTAATCTACCAGAATCTCATCAAATATCGACGAAGATGTCGACGTCCAGGAGACTGTGGGAAGCTCACAGCATCATCCAGTACGAGGGAAATGTTTCGGCAATTTCCAGTGGTAAGCGCGGATGACGCAGAAATACGCAATCTCTCATTTCTCTTGGTTTTATATTTCATATTTCAGTAACTTCATAGCTTGGGAATAAGAGTAAAATCAATAATTTATCAGACTCCGTTTTCACGTAATTTTCTATCGGTAATATTAAAATCACAACGCTCCTATTTAAATTTTAAACTTATTATTATTATTAATTTTGCTATTCTTGTTTTATATAATAAATTCATTTCTTTTACAATGCAATCTTTGCTTTCAGTAGGTAGCATTAGATATAGACCAATTCCTTCTCCTGATACAATTGTTTGTTGGGTTAATGATCAAATCATACCACGATCTGAGTGAATAGAGTCTTGAAGGTGTTCTGCCAGAGCTGGACGTTGTTAAATACAAATTTAGATTTCAACATTGCATTGAGGTCTTGGCGCCCATTAAAACAACATAGCTTAGGCAAAGGTAAACAGTTACATTATCACCCAACAGTAAGGGGGCTAGCAATTCTGCTACATTTGTACGCTCAACGTGGAGCAAAGTAAATACCGTTTCACATGTCATCCCAGCCTAAGCGAACCTGCTACAATATGATAGTAAGTGATGTGTATTAAATTGATAACACAGTGTAGATAAACATTACCGAGCCGTTTGGAGCTCTTATTTTAAAGAATTTGAAGTGACACTATATGGAAGTGAAACTTAGTAGAAGTTTGTTGGTGTTTGGAAGACCAGTCATTATGATTTTATAATTGTTTAATATGAATTCCTTGTTCAGCTTTGAACAAGTATGAAGTGAAGTGTCAGTATTTTTTTTTGTAGCGCCATGTATTTGGATAATTAAAGTTTTTAATAGTAGGAGTTGATTTTTGTTGATTTTTGGAAGTGTATCCTCTGTTTAATCCAAAGTGTGCAAGTCACAGAGTGGGAGAACAAACCATGAACCACGATACTCCCGATTGAGCATTGCTGGCAAACTGTGATTTGCATATTTCCTTGTTGAATGGGCACAGTAAATCCATGTTATAATAGGTAGTGCACGAGTAGATTCAACAAATGAGCGACGACGCGCAAATCCTTTCAACAAAGTCCCGTTTGCGTTCATATGCCATTCCTCTGATAGCGATGAAACTTGTGTAAGAAGTTGTCTACACTACAGGGAAGGTTTCTGGCTTAGTAAATCCACTTAACGATAGGTACCGTACAAGTAGATTCAACAAATGAGCGACGACGGGCGAAGTGCTTTAACAAAGACCAGTATGCGTTCACATACCATTCGTCCGATAGCGATGAAACCTGGGTGAGAGGTTGTGTACACTACAGGCAAGGTTTCTGACTTAGTAATGTACCCTTTTGAACATAGGACCTTCAGGACAGGTTTCTATTCTCGGGGGTGGTGCGTTCCTACTTGAAGCTAACAACTGTCCTGGGATGCATCATTTGGAAGATCAATAGGACTGATTAATAAATCATCACACACAGGATTCAAAACCAAAAGAAAAACAACTTTATTAACACTGGTAAATAAATACAAAAATGATCGAAAAGGAAGCAAAAACCAAAAATATGAACTCAGGAAAATCAAAATTTAGAATAAGAAACTATTCAAAATTGAACCAATCTCCAAACAACTTAGCGAATTACAAATTTTGAAATAAATCCAAAGAAATCAAGATAACGAAAAAATAATATAATCAATCCAAAAGATTTGAAAATAAATACAAAAATAAAAAAGTCAAAAACTCACAAAAATAGTAATTAAATTCCAATTAAATTAATCAACCTCAATTAAATTAATTACATTTCAATTAATCAACCATAATTAAATTAATTACACTTTAATTAAATCAATTTCAATTAAATTAATTATCAATCCAAATAAATCAACATTAATTAAATTAATCATCAATTCAAATAGAATTACCTCAATTAAATTAATCATCGATTCAAATAAAATCAACCCTAATTAAACTAATCACCAATTCCAATAAAATCAACCCTAATTAAATTAATCACCAATTCAACCCTAATTAAATTAATCACCAATTCAAATCACTCAGTGAATCAAATAATATTCAAATTAAATCAATTAAACTTTAATTGAACTGTGAATCCCATCATTTATCAATAATCGATTATCATTCAAATAATCCAATCTCTCAATCAAACAAACAACTAATCATTGATCATATGCCAAGATGAAAATCAATCTGATCTGACCATAATTAATATTCACTGTAATACATTCCACACCTCTGAATTCAATATTCAAAATACCATGGCATCTTGCCGCTGTGTGTCAATTAATTAATACAACAAACATCAAGCCATTGGCATATCCACCATTAATTTAGGGCTTCCATAATTATAATAGTCTGAGGTAATCATTTTGTGACATGATCTGGCAACATTGCCCATGTGATCCCCTTTGGGGGATTAAGACACTTTCACCAAATCACAATACTCATGTATCCATTATTCACAACTACAAAATTCGCCCTTCAAATGAATATGAAATTTGGCACACTTATACCTTTGAGCCTTTAAGCATGCATCAATGCGTACTTATTAATACCAACTGGAAAATTTACACTCATACAACCTCAATGAGATTTGAGTTTGAGATGTGCTACACTGATACCTAAAATAAACACAAAATACCCTTGAAATATGATCATCCAAGGATTGAACTCAGGACTCGTAACAAAATGATCCGGGTCCCGGATTCAATATCGTCTGTCAAAGTCTCATGGGCGTGTGCTTAACTATACGCATAAATACAACTCGAGATGCTTACGAGTACCATGGCAAAAACAATAGCTTACCGTAAGGCAAGAAAATAAGGAAACCAAAATGAATACCAACTGTATGCAGAAAATTTGCATATTCCAGATACATAAAAAAACATCCTATGCTCGCATACCGCACCGAACGACAAAAATTAAACAACGGTGTGTGTATCTTGTCAACGATGCCTGCGACCCTGCAATAAATATCATAATATAAATATGTATTTACAAGTTGAAACGCTAACTGGAAAAATATATACACTCGTAGGCTTCGAAGCAAGGACTCTCACCTACCATTTTCAGAGCATTGCACGTTCACAGACGCTTGCTACTATCCGAGAGAGCAATTAACTTCACGAAAAGGAAAATCAATCACCAAACGGATCCCTTTATAATAAAAGTCACCATTATTATATTTATTATTATTATTATTATTATTATTTTTATTATCATTGCTATTAATGCTATCAATATGATTATCACCTTTAATTATTACCGTCGTAATGGAATCAACTATCCAAAGGTTGCTGGGTATCAGTACCCTAAAATAAATTCGGTCTTGAAATCCATGAATTATTATTATGATTATTATTATTATTATTAATATCCATCTGGTTATTAATCTATTTGAATAAAATTCCGCCGAAATGCCAGGACACAAAAGGTTATTGGATTAAAGTACCCTTTACATAAGTTTATCCTCAACTCGATAACAGATTATTATTATTATTATTATTATAATTAACATAAATATTATCATAATTAATACCTTTATAATAGACTTGGATCACAAGGTTAGTGTAATACAGTACCATATGTAAATCTCAATCATGAATTAATTTTGGAAATGAATCTGAATATTATATAAGTTTCTCTGACTTGGTAGTCAGCTGTCCACATGACCGTCAAACTTAGCCTCATTTGATCACAAAGGGTCCCGTTATGGAGAAGGGCGGGGAGTGTACGACCTTGGCGAGTGCTCCGCAGCTCAGACACTAAATGCTGTGGGCTGCCAAACAGCACTCTTAGTAAACTACACAGGCATAATGGAAACACAAGGAGAAATGACCTCACCATCTATATAGTCTTTGGTTCGACCTGAGTGGAACCTTGTCTTGGAGCAATTTCATTATCGTGGTCCTATTTATCACACAAAACCTGTACGCATAGTTTGGTCTTACCTGTTTCACAGGGTATGCCCAATACACCTCACTTACCTTTATTTTCCTTTTCTGTTGGCAGTCGAGTGACATATGGCTGTGTCACCTGCAACATCTTATACCTTTTCAATATTATTATACCATTTTATTTATTCTTCGTTGAACCCCCGGGGCCTCACGGAACCTCCAGGTATCACTTTTGGCATACATTCAACTATGTTCTCATTAGCATACCACGATTAAGCCGATGTTCAGCTTGCTCCCCCAATACACTCAAATGGATACCATAAATACTTCTCCCACTCAATACCACACTTACCTGCGTTAATCTAAGAGAAAGGACGCGTCAAATCATCCCTGACACAGTTCAGAGTGCATCCGTATGAATAATTACCACCACACGCGTCGGAATAAGGGCATTAACATTAAACTTCCTCCCCTTCTATCCGTACCTGATATCATTATTACTCTTGATATTGTTATTATTACCCCTAGTTGACGTCATGCTTATTATTATTATTATGATTATCAATAACCTGCGTCATTAGTGCGTCTATGCATTTTTCATTCTTTAAATCTCTCTCTCTCTTTCTAAATCTACGTGCCTTTGCTCTTTCCGGCAACTTCATCCTGGGGCTGAAATACATACAACATAATGGGGTGAACACATGCATCCCTATAAATGTACAATTTGGCGCGGTTTGCGAACAAACATCATCGCTAAGCATCTCCTGAACTAAACAAATAGCGTTCCGTCGTCACGGATACACATAACATACGACAAATGATACTTAAACTAAAAAAAAATAAAAATCTAATATTGCACTAAGACGAATATCTATTCCTGTATCGAACTATAATAAACACGACCCATAAAACTATGAAATATATAATTAATGGAAAGTAATACTCATCATATTTCCAACGTTGGCCGTCATCCTCCCCAGCAATAGATATCAGAAACCCCTAGCCATGTGCCTCTCACACCACACCGGCACTACACATATTCACATTCAATGCACTACTCCACTGAGTGATTGATAATCATTGTTAGCACTAAATCTCACCTTATTCTTACAAAAAATAACACTACTGGTACATTTGTTGTACTCCAGTACCTTATCCAACACGCGTACGTTGCATGACAATACACTTTTCACATCAAAATCGGGCTAGTATTATGCAACACTCGTTAAATCATGCACCAATTCTTCTGTTATTCCGCTCTTCATACGTGTCGGACTGGCAACCTCGATGCGTTTTCTCTTCCCACTGTTCATTCACGGAACTGTCCTTGTTCCAGCAGCGAGGGTTCGAGTCTCGGGCGATCAACTGCGCACCTCCCAACTTCTGCGACTGACAGTACTGTTTCTACAGCTATACAAACTGTGTTAACTTGTAACACTGCAAGCTCTCCCTGCACACATATGGTATTTACTAAAGCTACGACTGCTTCTCTGAAATGTTCAACCTGCAGCCTTGAGTCGTACTGACCATTTACATACAACTGAGTGTCATTGTCTGTAGCGTGAAAACTGCATGACGACTGACTGTAAACTGACTTATCGCGAGTGCTTGTAACTATTTGTCGAAAACGTGTCGAACTGCACAATAGCACATTGCGAACACCCTAACAGTCTCGAGCGGGCACGCCAAACTATGCATCAACTAACATTCACTCGCGCGCCAACTGCGTGACAACCAAACTGCGGAAGACTAACAGCTCTCCGTGTGGTCTGCTGGAAAACTAACTAAGTTGGACTGCGCAGGGGTGCAAAATATCTAAAACATGGCGACAGAGCACCTGAAGATTGTCCCACAAGCAAGAGCTCCATACTCCAACACATCTATTTCAAGACACTGTGTACACATTATTCGTGATAGTTAGGTCCGTCGAATCATAGGGTTATCATCGATAATCAATCGTAATTTTAGGGGATATCAACACTGCGTCCTCCGGACTATTTATGGCGAAATAGACGCCATCCCTAATCTCACAACAAACTCTTCAACCCAGACGGATCCGCGGAAGGATCTCAGTTCTAGACCACTGATTTATTAATTTCTTGATGACTTAATTATTCTGTTCATCTGCAAAAAATCTCAGGATTACTTCCGGCTTATTGTAGTCAATGGTTCGATCCGGGGTGCTGCCGTATCGTAGAAATAAATTAATTTCGCTACTTAGGGGCGTGGTGAAACCAGAATAAGACGTACTACAGAACATTCCAGAACGTAATCTGATGCAAGCCCCTCCGAAAGTCCTTGAGCGTACACCTGCGTGGTAAATGCGCGTTATAGAAGTATGTTCTCGACTAGTCTTTGTCTGTGAGTTCCGTGCGACGTACCTTTGTTTCGTCAAGTGGCCAGTTGCATGACTCGCCCTAATAACACTGCGGCAGGAGCTTAACATGATTAAAATATCGCTAAATCAGACTTCCTTTTCCCTGTAAATCGAGGCTCATTTAAACGCTGTTTCTAGCATTACTAAAAACCATGCGAACTTAGCCTATGACCGTAGGATAAGGGCGCAGTAAATCCATGTTATAATAGGTAGCGCACGAGTATATTCAACAAATGAGCGACGACGCGCGAAGCGTTTCAACAAAGTCCCGGATGCGTTCATATACTATTCTTCTGTCTAAGATGTTGTGTACACTTCAGGGAAGGTTTCTGGGTTAGTAAATCCAATTAACAAAAGGTATCGCACAAGTAGATTAATCAAATGAGCGACGACCCACAAAGTGTTTCAACATACTCCCGTATGCGTTCATATACCATTCGTCCGATAGCGACTAAACTTGGGTGAGTTGTTGTGTACACTCCAAGGAAAGTTTTAGTCTTAGTAAATCCATTTTTAAATAGGTAGCGCACAAGTAGATTGAACAAATGGGAGAAGTTGCGCGAAGCGTTTCGAGGAAGTCCCGTATACGTTTAGATACCATTCATCCGATTGCTATGAAACTTTGGTGAGTTGTTGTGAACACTTCCGAAATCATTATAGGCATAGTCAATCCAATTTACAATGGACAGCGCGCGAGTATTTTAAACAAATGAGTGTTGGCGATGCGATCGTATAGCCTATAATTCATCCGATTGCGACCAAATTTTGGTGCGTTGTTTGGCACACTTCCGAGATCGTTATAGGCGTAGTTAATCCAATTAACAGTAGCTAGCGCACCAGTAGTTTAAACAAATGAGTGTTGGTGATGCGTTCATATACAATTCATCCGATTGCAATCAAATTTCGGTGAGTTGTTGTGCATACGCCAGGAAAAGTTATAGGCATAGTAGATCCAATTAACAATAAATGGCGCACGAGTAACTTCAACAAAATGGCGTGCGTTTGTTTCAACAAAGTCCCACATGCGTTCACATACCATTCACCTCAATGCGATGAAACTTGGGTGAGATGTTGTATACACTCAGGGAAGGTTTCTGGCTTAGTAAGTCCACTTAACAATAGGCAGCGCACGAGTAGATTCAACAAATGAGCGACGACGCGCGAATTGTTTCAACAAAGTCCCGTATGCGTTCAATTACCATTTGTCCGATAGCGATGAAACGTGGGTGATATGTTGTGTACACTTCATGGAAGATTTCTAGCACAGTAAATCCATGTTACAATAGGTAGCGCACGAATGGATTCAACAAATGAGCGACGATTCGTGAAGTGTTTCGACAAAGACCCGTATGCGTTCATATACAATCGTCCGATAGAGATGAAACTTTGGTGAGTTGTTGTGTACACTCCAGGGAAGGTTTCTGATTTAGTAAATCCAATTTACAATTGGTAGCAAACGGGTGGATTTTAACTAATAACGACAGCGCGTGAATCGTTTCAATAAAGTCCCGTCTGCGATCATATGCCATTCATCCGAGTGTGATACAACTTTGGAGAGCTGTGTACAGTCCTGCGAAGGTTCATGATTTAGTAATCCGTTTTTCAATGGGTAGCGCACGAGAAGATTCAACAAATGAGTGACGGCGCGAATCGTTTAAATAAAATCCCGTATGCGTTCATATGCCATTCATCCGATTGCGATGAAACTTTGATGAGTTGTTGTGTACACGCCAGGAAAGGTTTTGGAGTTATTAAATCCATTTTACAATAGGTAGCGTTCGAGTGTATTCAACGAATGGTTGACGGCGCTCGAATCTTTTCAACAAAGTCCCGTATGCGTTCATATACCATTTATTTCATTGCGATGAAACTTTGGCGAGTTGTTGAGCACGCTCCCATGATTTATATTGAGATAGTAAATCAATTTTACAATAGATAGAGGTGGTTAACGGAAATTAAATAAATATTGGGAATCCAAAAGCACTTCAACAAAAAAAGTTACAACGTCAACACTTTCTTTGGTTGGCATTGTACCGCATGCCGGGTACAGCTAGTACATATATATATAAAGGAATGTCTGTGTGTTCGTCTTTTATGCGTTCATAAACCATTCATCCGATTGCGATCAAATTTTGGTGAGTTGTTGTAAACACTTCCGGGATGATCATAGGCATAGTTAATCCATTTCACAATAGATAGCGCGCGAGTAGTTTAAATAAATGCGTAATGGCGATGCGTTCTTATACAAATCGTTCGATTGCGATCAAATTTTGGTAAGTTGTTGTGCACAGTCACGGAAAAGTTATAGGCGTAGTAAATCCAATTTACAATAGATGGCGCGCGAGTAGCTTCAACAAAATGGCGTGCGTTTGTTTCAAGAAAGTCCCACATGCGTTCATATACCATTCATCCCATTGCGATGAAACTTGGGTGAGATGTTCTGTACACTTCAGGTAAGGTTTTAGCTTAGTAAATCCACTTAACAATAGGTAGCGTACGAGTAGATTCAACAAATGAACGACGACGGGCGAAACGTTTCAACAAAGTCCTGTATGCGTTCACATACCATTCGTCCGATAGCGATGAAACTTGGGTGGGAGGTTGTGTATACTACAGGCAAGGTTTCTGATTTAGTAAATCCATGTTATAATAGATAGCGCACGAGTAGATTCAACAAATGAGCGACGACGCGCGAAGCGTTTCCACCAAGTCCCGTATGCGTTCATATACAATTTATCCGATTGCTATGAAATTTTGGTGAGTTGTTGTGAACACTTCCGAAATCATTATAGGCATAGTCAATCCAATTTACAATGGACAGTGCGCGAGAAACAAATGAGTGCTGGCGATGCGTTCATATAACATACAATTAATCCGATTGCGACCAAATTTTGGTGGGTTGTTTGGCACACTTCCGGGATGGTTATAGGCATTGTTAATCTAATTAACAATAGATAGCGTACCAGTAGTTTACACAAATGAGTGTTGGTGATGCGTTCATATCCAATCAGCATAAAAATAAGTAAATAGGTGTTTGACCGTTTTTTCATAAATCCAATTAAAGGGGCCCATGGTGAGGGGTGAAATTCTGGGGAAAAAACACGAAAGAAAGTGTCTTAACTGATTGACTCACTTACTCACTCATCAAACTCAGGGGAAAAACAGCTTAAAATAATTAAATAGGTGTTCGACCGTTCTTTTTTCATAAATCCAATTTATGGGGTTCATGGGGAGGGGTGACTGACTCACTACTCATCATCGCCCATCATCACCCCCCCAGAATTTCACCCCTCCCCATGGGCCCCTTAAATTGGATTATGAAAAAACGGTCAAACACCTATTTACTTATTTTTATGCTGATTTTTTCCCGCTGAGTTTCAAACTCCTCGCCTATGTCGTTTAAGAGATACATGCTCCGTTAGGAATCCTTCAACCCCACTTTTCACCCCTTTCACCTCATAATATACACCACATCGAAAAACCCTCAGACACATGTCTTATTTTTAATGATGAGTTTGTATGCCGAGTATCACATCCCCCAATGAAACCAATTGGGAGATATTGCTATTCAATGAAATGCAGGTCTACCCCCGTAACACCCCTTTAGAACCTGAATATCCAAAAATCCTTCCTTAGTGGGATTTTGTAGCTCTTGAGTAAGCTGCATACCAAATTTAATTCAATTTTGGTTGGGCGATGATGAGTGAGTGAGTGAGTGAGTGAGTCAGGACATTTTTTTTCAATTTTCTTTTTTCAGAATTTCACCCCTCCCTATGAACCCCTTAAATTTGTTTGATGAAAAAAACTGTCGAACAGATATTTTCTTATTTTTAAGCAGTTTATTTCCTCTGAGTTTGATGAGTGAGTCAGTCAGTCAATCAGTTAGGACACTTTCTTTCCTGTTTCCCCCCCACCTCAGAATTTCACCCCTCACCATGGCCCCTTTAATTGGATTTATGAAGAAACGGTCAAACACCTATTTGCTTATTTTTATGCTGATTTTTTTCCGCTGAGTTTCAAACTCCTCGCCTATGTCGTTTAAGAGATACACGCTTCGTTAGGAATCCTTCAACCCCACGTTTCACCCCTTTCACCTCATAATATACACCACATCGAAAGACCCCCTGACACGTGTCTTCTTATTTTTAATGATGAGTTTATATGCCGAGTATCACATCCCCCAATGAAACCAATCGGGGATATTGCTATTCAATGAATTGCAGGTGTACCCCCCTAACACCCCTTTAGAACCTGAATATCCAAAAAACCTTTCTTAGTTGGCGTTTGCGGCCCTTGAGGAAGCTGTAGACCAAATTTCATTCCAATCTGTCCGGTGGTTTCTGAGTTTTCGTGATGAATGAATGAATGAGTCAGTCAGTGAGTGGTATTTGAGCTTTATGCTGATGTTTCCTCAGTCAAAGTAGATCTAGGCACATTAACAGCTAATGATACTAGAAAGGCAGTAGAGGCCCATGTTAAATTAGAGAATAAGCAGAGTCTAAGAAAACTAGAAGATAACCTTAAACATGATTACAAGGTTACACAGACAAATTTATATCACCTCACAGAATCATACGATACACTTAATGCTAAGTTCAATAATTTAAGTGGTATTGTTGATGATCTACAAAGTAATATGGCCGAGCATAAAAATGGCTGTTCGAGGAGGGTATGAACGTAGACATGACAGAATGCCTTGTGAAAACTGTAACTGACTTAAAACTGCGGTACTGAAATGCAATCGGGAATACATAACGGAGATACATTCCAAAATTTTAAATGACGTTAGCAAAATAGGGTATAATTCAAATGTTAATATTGCCAACTTAGGGGAAGAATTAAACAGAAGAATCGATGATGTACAGCAGTCGAGATTTGTCACAATGTCTGAGCTTGTAAATAAACCGGAATCGGATAAGACGGGGGAATTGGAAAGAATTAGAAATGCAGTCGATAATGTAACGTCAGGATTAGATAAAATAAAGTCTAGTCAGGAGTCGGAAATGTCCGCACTTAATGCTAAATTACAAACTATGAGTATTAAGGAATCCAGACTATGAAGATCTTGGAAGATTCTATGAACCAGGAATAGACAGGGCAGGCGTTCAAAATGTAATTTTCATTAAGAATATAGATGACAAGCCATTTCGTTTTACTGGAGTTGGAAATATACCGCAGTTGTATTCCTAAGAGAAATACGCTGTTATCTAGATGATAATAGGATCCCAAGAGACAGACAGATGCGCGTGGTGGAGAAATTTCGAGACCAAGAGGCATTAATATGGCACAGAAAGTTCCGATACACTTACCATAGGTTCGAGGAATTCGCAGATGCATTACAAAAGAGATTCTGGAGCATTGAAATACAGCAGGAAATTTGTGCTGAAATATACTCAATGAAATACTCATATTCAGCACCAACGTGTTATAGGAGTTACTTAACAAGCCAACTGGCAAAGTTACAATACTTACAACCTACACTAGCTGAGAGAGAATTAGTACAGGCCATTTCACGCAGTAAATGTAAAAAAAAGACGAGCCTTACTGTAGTCGCATATGATGTGTAACATCTGACATGTTATCCCACTCGAATACTACACAGCTTGGACATTCTTAAAATGTTAATTTACACTCCATTTTCATACTGGTACTATGATGAATGTATAGATTGAATTGGAGATATGCTACTGTCACATTTGTGGCGCAGCGGTCAAACTGTTAGTCTCTCATCAAGGTAGACCGGGTTTGATTCCCGGTCAATACATGTGAGATTTTTCGAATTGAAATGCCATGTCCTGTGGTTCGCATTCCACGTAAAAGGGAGGTACCGTGGATCATGATCGTGAGATTAACGGACACGCAAAACTACAAGCTTCCTTCCTTCCTTTTATATTAATATTTCATAAGAACAAAGTGACACACAACGTCGACAGTACTCTCAAATGCTGTGAACACATTCCTCAGTAACTATAACTTTCATTATTCTCAAGGCTCTCATACAGTTCGTTGTAAACAATCAAAACATGGCTTACTACAATCATGAAATGACCTAGTCTCACATAAGGTGAAAATACAGCTTTTATTCCACTCATATAACAACATTCTGTTTTGCATTTAATATTTGACTACTCACCCACAGCTTGACATTAATGCCGCTTACTTAAATGTCATTTGTCGTCTTTGTCCTACCCCATGTGATATTCAACCTTGAACGCGAAGCTTCATAAACTGCTCAATGACAAATGAAAGTCGGTTAAACATTTGCCACTGTGCTCGTCAAACCAGTGCCTGCTAAATGCACTGCCTACTGTATTGCCATAACATTCTCGCGCTACAGATCACACACTGCCTAGTTTCCTATACACACATTTTCAATTGTACATCCAGCTGGCAGTGCGTCTTCACTTCCGTCCGATCCACTTCCGTTTGATCCACTTCCGCCCGATTCACTTCCGTCCCATTTTTCTGGCAGTGCGTCTTCACTTCCGTCCGATCAACTTCCGTTCGATCCACTTCCGCCCGATTCACTTCCGTCCCCAATTTTCAAAATCACTCCCACAAAACTATCCAGCAACCGAGCGGAAAGGTATTACACATCAAAAATATTAGAAGCTAAGGCAGAAATTTTGAGACGTTTAGACCATACAAGCGCAGTGACGAGCACGCCAAATAGGAGTGGTAGGCAAGAAAATCGCGACATCCATACAGTATTAGTTGACCAAACACAACAGACGGAAAGAGAAGCGGACAGAGTAGGTTCAACGAGGACGTCCTATTTTCAGCAAAACCGTTATGATCCAGGTTATAGAAGGCAGAGAGAAGGGACACCATGTCAAAACAGATAATGGAACAATGGTCAACGAAGGACAGGTTTCCACCGTAACAATGAATATAGAAGGAATAGTTATTATACCAGAGACAATAGGCAGAATGGAGAAGGCTATCGTCGATATTAAAATTGGAATGACGATAAATTTCAAGAGAGCAACAACAACAACAAGAACAATCGCGAAATCAAAAATGGAGAAATAACGACCAGGTCAGGTAATTTTAGATCAAAGATAGAGGGGAAATCAAGAATATCAAAGGAATCAAAGCCAAAGAGAAGAAGAAAACACTCAGATTGAGGCGAATAATCAGATTTCGGAACTGCAACCCTCGACGAGTCGGCAGAGTCAGAGCCAAGACTCGAACAGGGCACAAAGAAGAACGCCGATTCCAAAAAGATCATAGAGAGGGGAATGATCACATTACTCACGCATGAAATAACGACCAATGAGATATATCAAGCCACCGATCTTGACCTAGTGTATGAAAGAGAGGAGCCAGAGATTGGTAGAATAGCAAGATTGCTTATTATTCAAATAGAAACGGAAAGAGAGAATATATGAACGTTACTAGATACAGGGGCAACGGCATGTATACTGTCCGAAGTATGTTATAATTGCCTTAAGAATGGAAAGTCGATTATAGCGATGCCAGTTTCAGCTATCAAAGTCAGAGGTATCTTTATTGACAAGACCATAAAATGCAAAGTACAAGTGTTGATGGAATTTATGATAAATTACTACAGATACGAGCAGATTTTTATAGTCCCTGGGAAGGTAAATTTTGACGTAATATTGGGAAATGACTTCATAACAAAAACAGGTGCCGTTATCGACCTACGGCTGGTGACCATAAAATTTAATGAAAAGAGTAAGACTCAGAAGAAAAGGATTTTGAAAACCTTATAGAAAATGAAATTTCAGAAGAAAATTTGGAAAACATGGTACATGAAATTGAAACTGAAAAGGAAGCCCAGTATGGATTGAAAATTGAAGGTTATGAAGATTACCAGGAGAAATTGGAAAGATTAATCAAGGAGTATGCCGATGTGTTCGATGACAAATCAGGATTAATAAAAGGATTTAAATATCAGATCAGGTTGATTGATAATTTTCCATTTCAGAAGAAGATATATCCTACCCCAGAAAAATACCAGGCAGAGGTAGCCGAACTGATAAAAGGCATGGAACGGGGATGGTATCATTAGAAAGCAACTTCGAAGTCAGTTTTAAAACATCTGTAGAAGAACATCATTCCGAAGTTAAGAAAACCTGAAAGGCTACTAACAGGTCATGGAACTCAGTACACCTCAGTTGATTTCAAGACGCAATGGAAAATCGAAATAATGCAAATATTCAGTTCTGTTATAAATCCGGAATCGAATCCCACGGAAAGTTTAATGTCAGAGACGGCCTAGTATATAAAATTGTATAGCTCCGACAACCATCAGAATTGGGTGAAGGTGGTTCCATTCATTGAATTCTGTATGAATTATACTCGACATTAGAGCTCAAACGAGATACCAGTAACGCTTCATTTCGGTGAAAGACCTATAAGACCATGGGTCGAAATTTTTTCCATTCCGGAAGACAAAGAACCATCAATGAACAGAAGAATTGAGTCCGCGAGGGATCATTTGAATAAACAAGCGGATAAGAGGTTGAAGAGAGTGCAGGGAAAACACTACAGTCTACCACTGAAGGTGAACGAACTTTTTCTCGTTCGCAAGCCGATGAAAGCAGACGTGTCGAAGAAAGTATTTACAAAATTTGCTAGTCAGTGCCTGGGACCGTTCAAAGTAGCAAGAGTATACGGATATAACTGCTACAGACGACAATCAGCTTATAGGAAATTCAACCACTCAGGCTCCATTATTAGAAGAGGAAGGAAGAGTTTGTAAATGTATATTTTACTATGGTTATAAATGTGATTTTGGTCGAGCTGGAAAGATGACAATATCAACTTTTAGTGAGGAGTTGTAAGAAGGAACCGGTTTTCGACCAGTCAGGTGGGCAAGGAACTTAGCCACGAGTCGGCACGTGTCTGTGCACGCGCGAACGAAGCCGACCTCGGCGACTAAGTAATCACCTGACAGACCTACAACCAATCAGAATATTAGTAATCGATGACGAGCTATTCTATTATAATTACTTTGGAGTATATTTGAAAGTGATTAGAGTACATGAATATAAATGGGATTAAAAATAAACATATCGCAATGATGGGAATGTTGAGTTGAAATCAGATGACGGAGATATTTGATTATAAAGTGAACCTTTGATTTTTCGCCGCCAATTCACGAGAGAGACGCCATTAATTTTGATAAGGAAGGGATAGACGCGTCCTTAGCCAGGAGCTTCTATCACGAGCATATTTGAATATTTGAGGCCTTGAATAAATAGTATTTTTACGCCGAAGTGAAGTACACTTATGCGTGTGATAAAACGAAGTCCATGAATAGTGACACGATCCACAGTGAACAATAACCAAAATTTATAAACTACGTGTGTTAGTGCAGACGTGCTAGTCTGAAGAGAAATTTAATGCGAGGAAAGAAGGGTTGGATTGAAGGGAGGTCCGCAGCCACCTACGGTCAAGCTGAGAAGAAACTACGGCGAATTAACATTGCAGAGGTAAAATAACTTAGAATATTTGAGGCCTTGAATAAATAGCATTTTTACGACGAAGTGAAGTACACATATGCATGTGATAAAACGAAGTCTATGAATAGTTACGCGATCCACAGTGAACAATAACCAAAATTTATAAACTACGTGAGTTATTGGAAAACATAGCAACGATAATTATGCGGTGAACAACAGATCATTTTGATATTTACTACAGCGAACTTGAAACATTTTCAAATGGTTTTTCCAATTGAGTCGACGAGGATGTTTCTTGTGAACTTCTTGACAGCATTCACTATGGTACACTAAGCATCTAAAGGGAAACTAGCCTATTACAATATGTGGATTCCCAGGGTAACATAGAGCGCCGAGAAACACAGAAAATGTTACTGTGGAATTTCAACATCTATAATCCACCAGAATCACTACATAAACGACAAAGAAATGAATTTTGAACACTATGATGGAAATTTCATTGATATAACGACGATCATCTACATCTACCAGAGAACGTCAAGAGAGGAGACGTATGAAGCATGAACAACAGAACCATCTGGTTCAAGAAGCGAACGGGTTATGACAGGTCCAGATCCAGGAGGGTTACGAGAGGCGAGATCCTTTGACTTCAGGCGAGGCAGAGCCAGGTGCATCGGAGAGCGAGAATCAGCTGTTTGCCGCAAGCACGCCGGATCAGCTGTTTCGATCGAGAGCCGAAGCTGTACATTGTTCCAGAGTTCATAAAGATCCAGGTTATGAAAAGGATGGTTCGAGCTGAAGGTAGATACAGCGACCTGAATTATATTTCTTAGCATGTTTGACAGTAGTGTGGATATTAGACCTGACCATTTTTAATAACTATTTGACGATGCTTAATATTTAATGTTTAATATTTAATGTTTGATAGTCCAGTTTAGTTAAACTTATTTCAGTAATTTCATCTTATTGTTTTAAACGTCATCGTTTTTCGATTTTGACGTAGCGGAATCATAATTCTTCAACGCATTTTTGGTATTATTTAGTTCTTCGATTTTTATGCAAATCCGTATTTCTGGAATGTGGAATATTTCTGAATATTTATACATTTATTTCGTAATTGTTTCGTAATATTTTATTTGGAGACATATTATGATATTTTGTCATAATGTTAATTATTTAAATCTTTGGATATAAAATAAATATTGATTTGGTTCAATGTTGAACGTCAATATGTTAAACTTGACTGAAGCAACGCATTGTTGATTGAGAGGATTTATAGTTAGTTATGCAAAGCAGAACTCTTGACAACACTATAAGCGATAAGTAAAAGGAATACGAAAATGTAATTGGAATGTGTCATCGCATATTTGTGATAGAAATAATATGAAGGAATTATTATTCCATAAATTGTAACATTGAATGTATAGGAAATGAAACTTATTGTTATTAATATGATATTTATATACAGACGATTATCCTAAACTAAATCCAGCGAGATAGTGGTTATTTAAAATAATAATATTGTACTGTTATATTGGACTCGATTAGTTGAAATGAATCGCTAATAAAATGTATTGAAGATGAGGTATTTAACAAGCATTGTGGAATAGAAAACATAACAAGTCAGAAATAATTCGAGCACGATGAATTGTATAATAATGTATAATCGATAGGAGGATTATTGTGGAATTAAGTAAGAGGAATGAAGAGGAAGTTATTATTGTTGTGAAGAGTAAAGAAGTTACGTAAACGTGTGTGATACGTAGAGGTATTTGACTTCTGTGCAATATTTAAGTTGGAGAGGACAGAAATGTCAGTAGGAGGATTTATGCGTGTAGTATATCGACATATAAGACTTGTTTAAGGTAATGTAAATAAATATGGATATTTCAGCGAGATTTTAATGAATGATAGCGATATATTAATGGTAATTATCGACAGTGTTGTCGATCAACACGATATAATATGTAAGGATTAAATATGGATGTAAACAGGAATATTTAAAACCACTATTTAAATATAATTGGAGAGCCATGAAGATAGTCTGATATAATATCATCTTTATCGTAATTTATCAAGATTAAGACTTCTATGGAACTGTAATTAGCTTAATTGTTCGTTGCACAGTTCAATGGATTTGACAAGTTTATAGCGATAATACGAGAACAATGTAAAGAGTAATGGGATACATAATATGATCGTGGAGTGAAGATGTATCGTTCTGATAACGATAAAATAAATAATACTGTAAATATTTAATATAATAATAATAATAATAATAATAATAATAATAATAATAATAATAATAATAATAATAATAATAATAATAATAATAAGTGATGGATTTAAGGATTTTTATTAATGCATAGAATTTATAGTATTAGGAATTAAGGAGATTTATGCACGAATTAGGGAAGGAAATGTAAATACAGTGGAACGTGGCTAATTCAAACTTCTAGAATTCGAAATCCCCTTTAATTCGAATTTTTCTCTTGGTCCCTAGCATTTTATATACAATCAATGCTAAAAAATCGTGGTTAATTCGAATTATATTTTGGATAATTCGAAGTTTTTAGAGTAAAAAGCCGATCGGAAGCCAAATAGTTGGGTCAGTTCCCGAAAAAACTGGTCGGAGTGCAGCCCAAGCAGCAAACTTAGGCGTTTTTTTCTTTTAAATAGAAATGACGTAAGTGGTTCTGTTTACCGTTCCTTAAATTTGTTTGATTCTTTTGTGATGGCTGAGAGACTTAATTATAGGAAACAGGTAAAAATCTCAAACTATTTTGAAAAACAGTAGATTTCTCTATGACTTAACTAGATTGCTGGATTACTACTGTCGTTAAATAGGTGAATAGTACATTTTAGTTTTATTTTCCGTTTGAAACTTTTGAGGTTATTCACGATACAGTCTCTATAAAGTACCGTTGTCTGTTAATATGCTTTGTTGAATGTAAATCATTTTGTAAACGTAATACAATATCTTTTCTCTACCCTTTTCAAAGAACTTTCTTAATTCGAATGTTTGGATAATTCGAATTTTTGTACTGGTCCCTTGAGGTTCGAATTATCCAAGTTCCACTGTAGAGGCAAACGTTCTACAGAGTTTATTTAACGAGAGTGAGTACAGTATAATCAATAAGTGGTTGATGGTTTTAAGGATATTGATAGATGAGGGGTCTAACGATGAGCATTATTTTACTCATTAATGAGGACAGAGTTAAGTCCAATTGCCGAAATTCACGGTATATATTTGCTTCTAGGCGAAGTTACATTTTTATTTGAAGTTAGAATGTTTAATTTTCAAGAGAGTGATTTAAAAAAATGTTTTAGGACATGCTGATATTTGTTGTCCTTTCTGAATAAATCTTAGCAGGCACTTTTTAGTTTCCCTGTTCCTTTTATAGAAACTATCGATGTCTTCATTTATTAATTAGCTACGGTGATACTACTAGTTAGATACTGGTGCCCACTGTGGGGATTGAAGCAATTTTTCAGTGTTGCCTTAGTGAACAAACGTTTGGTAATTTTCAGTCGGTCAACACGAATGTACCCAAAAGAGCTGGGTTATGCCCTAATCCTCAAAAAACGTACATGAGATTAACAAATACAACAAAATTTGCGAGCTTCAACTATGTGAATGAGAACACATATGAAATCACTAATCTATTCAAAAATCAAGGCATAAAAATAGTATTCACAACGAACAACACAACGGGTAGGCACCTACAAAATAGTAATCTAAAAAAGCATGACCCTTATTCAAAGTTATGGGTATATTCTATTACGTGCCAAGACACAGGTTGCCAAGCTAATAACATCGGACAAAGTGGAAGACGAGTAGATACACGTTACAATGAACATAGGAACGCGATACAATACGGAACACATTCAACCGTATGTGTGTGACGCAGGGGACAACTTCACCAACATTGAAACGGACCTAAAAATAATTCACCACGAATAGATAGGCAGAGCTCTTGACATAAAGGAAACAATCGAGATACACCTAGCCAAAAGAAACAATCCCAACAATCTAAATGAACACACTTTTATGGAGAGCTCACTCCTCTTCACTCTGATAAACAACACACCCTGTCGGAAACAAGACACAACCTAGCGATACACCCAAGCTAGATAAAAAAGGGAGGGGTAGGATAAGTGGCCTTTAATAGGTAAATGTTATCTGGATCAGGCGTACAAAGTATTTTTTCTGCAACAAACCGAGGCCCGCATTCGCGGCAATATTAAAGGTGCCGGGACAACCTCAAAGACCGGGCAGCACTTAGTGTGAATGGCTAATAGGCTACGCGTGACGAAGACTGATCCACGGCCTTTAATATTTGTAGACCATCCTTGATTCAATAACATGCATCTTATCTAGATTTGGCAACATCCCACAAATTCACATGCACTGACTTAAGCCAGCACATAGGAATACCAGGCGAGAGGAAGGGTGAAATCAGTTCGTTAACATTCTAATTCAGTCGACCGCAGCTGTTGTAAGAGTGTAGTCTAAACTGCTCGTAGCTCCAGCGAGGAAGACAACCAGATAAGTAGTAGCCTAACTATACCGTATAACCATAGTTGACTTTTTACAACCATATAGTCACTCCAAACAGACAAACTCCGTATTTCTATCACCATTTTAGCATTTCACCTAATATCAGATATACTGCAATTAGCATACACTGATAGTTGCATTACCAATACTGCAACTAGATAATTGTACATATTGTAAATATTTTCACCTGTATTTTCAAACATAAACTTTATAGCCTAAGTGTAATGGATCTGATGATGATCGGTTGACGATCGAAACTGGTCATTCAAGTGTATTTGTTATTCTCATGTAATTTTTTTCAGGATTAGGGCATAACCCAGCTTTGTGGGTACATTCATGTTGACCGACTGAAAAGCACCAAACGTTTGTTTACTGGTGCCCACTTAATTATCCCTTCACCCTCGAGATTCCGAGAGTCTCATCCTCCAATACTTTGTTGTAGGATTCGTATGTAACCAGGTAGTAGTACGATGGTATTTTAAATATCTATGCGCCGAGAGATCCATAACTTGCCATCTAGCAGGGAATCGTTGGTTTTTCTAACTGGGGATCAGCGTCCCTTGCGATTCTTTCCATTCTTCGGATAATAGGTGGTGGTTACGTGAATTTTGGGTACTGTACCATTCACAGAAAGGGAACTGGGCAATGCACTTTCACTGTTCCCTTCACCAGATAACATCCACACTATTTTTTTCATGTTTGCCGTAACAATCTTATAATGCAGCGAATGTTGGAACTTCTAGTGGTGTTGTGCAAAGCCATGTGAAAAGCTTCCACTAGAATCACCTTTCTGTGTCTACCAAACTACATGGAAATTGCGGGAAATGAGTTAGCGGACCAAGCTGCTAATTAGGCTGTATCACAACCACCTTGACCAATGGAGGTACCAGCTAAATATATGTGTTCTCAGTCACCCTGACAAGTACTGGAATTCTAGGAAACTCAGTTGCTGTAGGCCCAGGGCAATTATGGTCACTACTCGCGTTGGGAAGATGGTATTCACTGTGGTCCATGCTTTAACCGAGCGTGTGGTATCGGTGATCATCGAAGAAACCTTGGTCTGCAGAACGAACTCTATCACATTTTAGCCGATGATACGGTGGCTTCATAAAAGAGACTTTTTAAGCCCAGCAATCTACATTTTCAAGTGTTATTTGACTCAAAAACCTGCTGTTTTCTTGAATTGAAAATCTCATTTTAGTATTCCGTATATTCTTGTTTTTTTTATTATGATTATAACCTTTATTTTTTGTTTTATCAATTATAATGTTTTCATGTTTATACATCTACTTGTAATTTTTGAATAAGCTTAATTTGTAATTTTAGAACGAGTAATGAGGGGCACCTTAAAGCAACAATCATTAATCATGGTCAGTAGTTGTCGTGCCCCGACCGTCGCCGTTATCATAATATACCGCCAATAACAAACATCATCTCAGTCAAGGAAACTTCAGTCAATAATTGTTTAAATTCCCTCTGTAACCAGAATACGGTTCGTATTAATGTAGTGTACGGTGCAGTGTTAGAACTTAATCTTGTGTTGTCCCTGTTCATTGCTTTAATAGCGGAAGTCAACAGTTGTCTCGCTTCCAACTGTACAAACGTACGTGCTTCTACGTTCTCTCAAACACCTTCATCCTGCTTATATCACTTAGTTTGTTACTTCTGGTAATCAATGCATCAGTGTCGTGCTGATGTGCACTACGAGCTTTCTGGAGCTTCAGCATGTTTTAAACTTCTTTTAACTCTTAGATTATTCTTACATTCGTTTTTGCCATATCTAATAATACATGTGAGATTTTCGAAGTGAAATACCATTTCCTGTGGTTCAGATTCCACGTGTTCTTGTTTTGGCTCCTTACACATATAAATATTGAACCCTTATTCATACTATCGTAGAATAATGGTTCATATTTTAATTTTATGTACTGCATTATGCCCCCAGTCAGTTGAAGCAACTTGCGAGCTTAGTGTTGCAAGAGTTAGGCCAGTTGAGCACGCCTGATAAATTTTAACATTTTCCTGGAAGCGAGGTCGTTCAACGCTGACCTAGCGTCCCGAGTCTTTGTTCACCAGGCCAAAGAGAGACGAAAGTGTGAGACAGAGATACTTTTGAGGACGACAGGTGAGAGAAGTGACGTGCTCTACTCAACGATTTTGCATATAAATTGACGAATCACGAAGACCCAAGCCAGTTTCAGTGCAACGAGAGCGTGCCATGGAAAAGCGCGGCAAAGCTGTATCTAATTATTCATCGATGCGATTTGATTCCGCGGGGCAGCGTTGGAATGTTCATGAAAAATAATGATCTTTGAGACCTACCGCAAGATTCTACGAAAACTCCTTCGAATTATAAAAAATTACAGTCCCCTCTACCGACCATTTGACCAGATCTGCATAAATTAGGTGTCTGTGCTAACGAACATGTTCTTCTTTTCAAGTAGCTGGGAGCTACTACACCTTCTGCTTTTTTAGTAGCTGGGGGCTACTACACGGGTGCTTCATTTTGAGTAGCTGGGAGCTACTAAACGTACCCATATTTTTGAGTAGCTGGGAGCTACCACAAGTATTGTTCATATTTCGCCGTAGCCGAGCGCTACTAACATTTTGTAAAGTACTTTTGACTTCGATCTCAAGTGAGATGCATATCATTTTGAGGACTCTGTTGAGAACCGATTATAAGATACATTGATATTTTATAATTGTCTTTTGCGTGTGAATTTAGCCAAGTGCATAGTTAGGGAAAGTGTCGACGTGTTTAGTATTTGCCTAGGACTAAGTGTGAATGTGTAGCTCTGTTGCAATTATAGTAGGTAGAAATAATATTAATTCTGAACTGTATTTTCACCTTTGAAAAAGGCATCAAGATGACGAACATTGGGTCAACCGCTGAGATGATGAACATGCAACCTACGCAGATGTTCGTGATGGCAGTGTAAATTCCTAGTGGGCCATAGAAAGTGACGTCCACTGACGTGACGTGCTGATATGGCTGTGTACTAATATTGTTTTATTCATATTATAGATATTTTGGCATGGGAACATTTTGTGTAAATAATGATTCTTGTGATTTTTGGATTGTTTCATTTTTTGATAGATGAACGTAGTGTCCCGACACTCAGATATGTAAATGAGTGAGGACGCGTGGCCATCAGTTTGATTTGTTTTATTTTGTGTAATTTTTAATTCGTGTACTCGTGTACATGCATGTATTTGATTTGGCGGAAGCATGGATGCGGCCCAGATGATAAGTGGTGCTGGTTAATTAACAGTAAAAATAGCAAGGGGGGGAAATAGCCTTTGCTAGGATCTTGAATGAACAAGGGTTTTATTGTGAATTGCCTTGTTGTGACATTGATTTTTAAAGAACCGTCCGTTCTTTTATATCATTTAATTTTGATTTTTGATTAATTAATTCTTCGGTCAGAATGCTAGTTCAGGCGCGCGCTATGTGTGGAAAAAATTTGTGTAATTTTATTTCAGTGTTTGTCAAAACGCTAGCATGTGATTGTGTGTATCTGTGTGTCTATGTGTGAATTATTTGCGCGGGAGGATGGCTTAAGGCCAGTCCTATGCCTGCTGCAATGTTTTTAAGGATGGTGAGTGATGCCCGCAGGGACCTCAGCCAGTCCAATGCTGATCTTGTAATTCCAGGGGAATTAATGAGATATTTTGTTGACACACATACTATATTTGAGCTGAATTGACAGCTGTTTTTAGTGATCTTGTTTTTCCAAGTGGAATTGATGAGATATATTTAGATGACACACACACATTTGAGCTGTTCGTGACAGCTATTCTTCGGTGATCTTGGAACCTGAGCAATTATTGCTGGTCCGGGACATGGTTCACGCAAGGGGTGATTTGCCATTTGATAACGAGTTCCACACTGCGCTGATCTGAGGTATTTTCTGGACACCTGTTTGGGAAGGGGGAAACGGCCTCGCCGTGACCTAGTTTTAAATATGCTTGCTTGTTCATTTAAAGAGCGATATATCATTCAGGGTCGAGATCACCACGCTTGAGCGGTGTTCCCATGTGCGACGTGCAAATGAAATGTTTTCTTGTGTATTCATTGCATAGATGTTTAGCATCTGTTTTATTAATTTTCTTTGTATGTAAATTCTTATTGGCACCTTGTTTTGTACTTCAGTGTAAGATGATATGTGGTCATTTGTTCTTGTTCTTGTTGTTGTTGTTGTTGTTGTATCGTGGTTACGCTACTCATTCTTGTGTTTATTTGATGAAGTCCTGTGTTTGAGGCAGTTGGTTGTGCTGTGGCCCGTTGATCCAGACCTCAACGGAAATATTTGTTGTAGTAAACATTTAAAGCTAGCGAGTGTCGGTATTGTATATATAGTTATTAGTAGCGTTTAGTTCCCATTGCTATTCTATCTCAGATGCGGATTTGTAGCCTGACGGCATTCGCAGGATGGCAACACATCACGTATCATGTACTCTTCCATATCGCATGCTTGGTCACATCACACACACACATGATTTGTAGATAAGAAGGCCATATTTTGAGACCTGTTATCTGTGTTCACATCTCTGCTCAGGTAATTTTAATTGCATTCACACTTTATTTGGGCGTAAAGTTAAGAGTGTGTTCCCTCGTGTTGTTTGTTGTGTTTATTTTTATTCTGAAATTACATTTGTTTTTATTTGTTTGGCTTAACTTTTCTTCTTTTCTGTCATATATTTTGGACTATCTTACCTTGCACCTTGAAGAGGCATAAATTTAACAACTTCGTTGTGGACCGTACACTACCCGAAGAAAGAGTCTCATAAAAAGCTTCTCGCAAGGGTTCAGTATAGAGAGTGAACATTCGGAATGTGCCCATTTGGAAGTGAACACTGGACCATTTATATAAAATAAGTTAGAGTTTAATAGAAGCAGTAAAGAACCAAGAGGAAGTACTCATTGTGAAACCGGCTTGAGAAACACTGCAAGAATTGCAGGTGGCTTATTGAACATATAAATTCCCATTAGTCCTGACAGTTTAAGAGAAAAATGTCATTAGAAAAGCCATTAACGAAGCAATGAATTGTAGAGATGAGGGGTCGTAATTAACACTCAACATTCCACGAGTGAGTGATCCAACGGAAAGTTATTACCATTCAAGTGTGATATCTACGAGAGATCTATTTTCTGAAGGGCAAACTTGAGACGAGGCCCCAAAGTACGATGAGCCAGTGAGAAATCGAGCATGCAAACGAGGAACTCCCCACTATAAAACTTGACAAAATACATTCACAGGTTAACAAGATTTGAAAGTTAAGGCCTTGGTAGGGAAAGCATAAATCGGAAAGTCGGTAGGCCTGAAATAGGTACTTGAGAAAATGCCGAGCTCAGATATCATCATCGGAATGCAGGACGGAGTGCTACGAAGGGTTACAGAGGTAATCAGTTCGGCCCCGGAGAGTGCATATCAACTATTTTAATTAATTAAAAATAAACCTGTGAACGAATCCCGTTCCGCCAACAGGCAATCATCAAATTTTTACAGATTACATCTGGAAACAAATATAAACCAGATTGGTGCCAGGAATTAGAAGATGATCTGCCGAGGTTTTCAGGGGCTAATTACTGCGCCAACGCGAATAAATAGGGCTTGGAGCTCAAGCCAAATCATCAGTAAGTTTTGATCAGTCTACGAGGAGCCTCGATGGGGGGGGGGCCTCGTTACGCACACATTCATCAGTTCGATAACAGTTCAGTCAAGTTGATCAGTTAGATCCAAGCCTCAGTAGAAATGCTACGTTATATCAAGCACGTCATGCACGTTGAGTCAGTCAGTTAGTTGATTGAACACCTTGGTGAGGTGTTACGCTATACGTTGCAGCAATAGTTCAATTCCAGACCAAAGCGTTGGTCTTGATATTCAGGAAAGCTTAAGGAAGCAAGACAGAGTTAGGGACTCTGAGCGAAAGCAAATAGGCTAACGAACATTTATAACAGAGGACTGCAGAGTAAGGAATAATAGGAATCGAAAAGAAACAGTAAATTTATAGAGCGGAGCCAGGTAACTTCACGCCAAAGTAAAGACAGTACAAACATTAAACTCCCCGAGGGGACGTCAAAAGAACTTTGTAAAGTAAAAATAGCACAGTACAGAAACGCTATAAGAAACACGAGTTTAAAGAAACGAAAAAGCAGTTAGAATATAAAAGTAGAAAGTCTACGGTCATCGAACTGGAAGCCAAAATAGAGTTGCGAAAGTTGTGATAAGTAGAGACAGGGAATGAATTGGCAGCAAGCATCATAAACATTTCGCCTTGAGCAAATAGGCACCATTTAAGGAAGCCACGCACAATAGACAAACTCCAAAGAGACTAGGAAAGAAGGACTTACCAAGAAGTAGGAGATTTGAAGGAGCAAACACACGTTCAATGAAGAATAGGGAGATTATCTCAGGATCACCAGCGCCGTGATGTTATCACCGCAGTAGGCTGATATAGGGTTCGTGTGCAGTGTAAATAATTAATTAAGTGAAATTTGTAGTGAAATAAGTGTCTATGAAAGAGCAGAGTAATAATGTATCAAGTTATGTACGAGTGTAAAATTGAAGACCAGGATATGACGATGGTCTATTCTGGTGTAAATAAGTGTTACTAATGCAATTAGATGGGTGAAGGCATCCAAAAGCCAGGTCATGAGCCGAAGAACAGAACGGGAGAGTAAGAAATGTTTATTAAAATAAATTATTGTGTCATGTGCTAATCAGTGAATTTGAAAATGTATAAAATAACCAATAAATGCACTAGTGAATGAACAAGTAACGTTAAATTGTATTGGAAAAACCGCGAATATGGTTTGCAAAAATGTAAAAAGATAATTATTGGAGTGCAAAAATGACAACATTTATAATAATGGAAACCCGTAAAAATGAATAATTTACAATGAAAAGTGAAATCTGATAGGAGAAATCGAATATAATAATGTTATTGGCAAGTAAATTACGCCATATAAGTGAATGGTAAAAGTAAAATGAAACAAGCACTATAATAATAATAATAATAATAATAATAAACATTGAGTTTTTATACTCCGAAAAATAATACGTTTTGAGTTTTTATACTCCGAAATAATAAGTGATAAAATGAATAATTGCATTCCGTAAGTAAATAATGAAGCGATAAGTATTAATGAGAATGATAATAATAAACTCGAGTTGGAATAATTGACTAATTGAAGGATCTTTGGGATACTTTAAAAATAATGAAGGATTATCGCTATTCAGCTAATAAATGTAATGAATTAAAATAATTGGTTATAAACGAGCACCTTGGAAATGCATAGTGAGGTTATAGGCCATAGGCCATGTTGAAGTAAAAATGCCGAAATAAAGACCAGTAAAAGTAATGCCGCGATACGAGTAAAGTTGAGGTGTCGAAGATATTTGTAGTATGCGATGAGAGTCCAAGTTATTAAAAGTTGTGTTGGCAAAATTGCGCCTATAAATAATGAATAAAAAGTAGTATCAAGCTAGGAAATATATATCCTGTAACATGCGTATTTTGAGAGATCAAAAAAGGTATTAAGTGTCGGAAATCGCCGTCGTTGTAAAGGGTTGCAATCATGGGATAACTAAAGGGTTTTCTCCAGTCAGCATAAAATGGTATATATGTTTAGTGACCAAAGCGGAAGATACATTCCTGCTAGAACAGCTTTTTTATGGTAATTTGCAGTGTATCCGACAGTAAAAGTATGTGAAATGAAATGATAGGACAGAAGCAAGGAATGCTAGGGATATCTTGCTGTCTACCTATAAAAAGGACGGAGGCAAGGTATGATCGTGATCTCCTGTTGTCTGCCTAATAAGTATATGAATCCTCGTGATCTCTAAATATGGCATTGGTTATAAGGAAGTGAAATGAATGATAAGTAAAGTAGGGAATAAATAATAGAAATAATGCGTTAACTTGAATGATCATACGCCCTTTAAGGAAAGACGTTTTAAACAGTAAAATTCGCGAAGGAATGAATGAATGATTGAATGGGAGGCAATACGAGGTCATAAATCACGAGCTAAGTAAGACGTGTGAGAGGGAGTCAGGCGAGCCGACCAACCTTCACCGACCGCAAGGGAAACGAATACAATGGACGCTTTGTGTACAGAAGTTGTAAGAGCTGAATAGGCATTAGTAATTGAACGGAAAATATGCAAATTTGTTAAATCAAGGTGCTACAAGCATATAAAGTAGATTGTTGTACTGGTGGGTCTTTGACAATGGTCCCCAAACTAAGTTTGAAGACATTCTATAATATTTGACCATAGAAGTCAAGGAATAAGTTTGTTAATAAATAATCGATTCCTGCCTCGAGACATTTAGTGAATAAGACGGGTAATAAAATGATTGAGTTTGAAAGTAAACCAAGTAATGAAAAAATGATAGCACAATATGATACATCGTTAATGTACGCCCCTTGAGCATGAGAAATAAGTTGGACGTATATGAGTTCGAGTCATGGCATGTTGAAAATTGTTGATTTGTTGTGTAAATGTTTAAACCTAAGGCTTAACTGGAAGAGTTAATATAGTTTGAAAGTGACTGAAAATAATGTAAACAATGAAAATAAAGGTAAAATAAAGCCCTGAATGGACTATGATATACGGTACATGTCCGTAAAGCCTTAGTGTATTTTTCATAACATGAGAGGCACGCTCGTTGTCTTAATGAGCAGAAATGAGGTGTTGTTAGAAAGAAAATTTGTATTGACATTAAAGAATAGATGTCAACTAACCAAGATAAAGCTATAATGTAGAGTTGTATAATTTTTAAAAATTTATGGATTTTGAGATTTTTATTTGGATTCTTTCCAAAATATTGATGTTTAGGCTATGTGTATTTGTATTTGTTCCTAGTGAGTTTCAGTAAATAAACTCATATTAATTGTAACATGTTTAGTTTTCAATGTAGTCTTGTAGATCCTAGAGTGCTTTCATATCTGAATTGGAGATCATATAGTGGGCTGAACGGTACACGCCTCGATGCCGCAGTAGCAAGCCAGGTGATGATCAATCATTCTCCATGTGACATGGGTACAGGGGAAACGTATGGAATGAACTAAGATATGAGCACTGGTACACAAGATAGAAAGTCGACCAATATTAAGTATAGGAGTAACGTTCAGTGATAGGAATAAAGGAACCGCAACCCGCACACTCACAATATACATTTTATTTAAAGATAACCCCTGATATCTTTAAAAAATTCCTCTCGGCTCGCCGGAAGGCGGAGGTAGATTTCACCGGGCAAACAAGAAGTTCCGTTAAGAACTATACAGCCTACTTTTCATGCCAATGATTATTCTACAGAATATGAATCTATCTAGAATAATGACGAAATTAAGTTGGTAATATCGAAATATCTAATTAGTTCAAAATATACCTGGTATAATGTAGCCTAATAGAACACTACAGTTGGCAGCCCTGGTGACTGAATATATTCTTAGTTCCATCTCTTAAGGTACAGAATACAAAATTTGGTTGAAGTCCAATGGACGTTACTTGCAGTTAGACACTGGATCTATCAGCACGCGTAAAAGCATGTTGCCAACAATACCATGCGTGTGCTGGTCAGAAATAATCTGAAATATAATGATATCTTGTTGTGCCAATTTTGGATGAAATCCATTTGTTAGTATAGAAGTTATATGTATTTTAAAATTGGACATATCAGCAGGCATAGAATCATGTTGTCAGCACTGCCTTGTATTAATTACTCCAAATTAATCTAGAATATCAGGTGCTATACGTGTGCAAAGTATAGAGCTGTTGGCTTGCATACTTTCTGATATATTGATATTAGGGTAAAAAATATAGACAGCATTTATTAACAGTTGGCAGCCCTGATTGCACTGAAGAATACTTATAGTCATATCTGATATGTTACACATAGCACATGCGAAATTTGGATGAAATCCTACTGATAGTATAGACGTTACATGCATTTAAAAATTGGCCCTATCAGCAGGCTTAGAATCATGTTGGTAGAACTGACGTATATAAGTTACTCCAAAATTAATCAAACATGTCAGGTACTATACGTGTGCATAGTTTAAAGCTGTCGGCTTGCACACATTCTGATATATTGGTATTTGGATAAAAAAAATAGAGAGAGCAATTATTAACAGTTGTCAGCCCTGGTGGCTCTTAAGAATACGCTCAGTCATATCTGTTTATGTACAGATATTACATACAAAATTTGGTTGAAATCCAGTTGATAGTGTAGAAATTATATGCATTTAAACATTGGACCTATCAGAAGGCTTAACATTATTTTGGCAACACTGTCATGGTTGGCCTCCTGGAAATTAAACTGAAATAGTATTATCTACATGTGTGCCAATTTTGGAATAGCTCCTATGCATACCTTGCAGGATATCCAACATGGAGCTCAAATTTCTAGTGCGTTTTTTCAGCAGTTGGTAGCACTGACATCATTTTCAAATATGGACGTGAGCTATTCCGGTGCACATCTTTACTCATACTAAATTTGGTTTTGATTGCTGCAGCCGTTTAGGAGTTGATAGGGGGGGGGACACACACACAGCCAGACAGACAGACAGACAGAAGGACAGACAGACAGACAGACAGACAGACACACATTTGCCCGATCTCATAAGACTACTTTTTCCTCATTTTTGCAAAATGTGAAAAGTAGGCTAACAATGGGATAGCCTATAATAGGCAAAATATGCAGGTTTTCGTAGCATGATCAGACCTCATTTATTGCAAGAAAGTATTTTATAATTGGAGGTTAATTACATTTTTTTTCGTTTTTGTATGCATATTTTTATCATTTTAATGTCTTATGGGGAAGTAACCTTCTTGTCATTTGGGGTTCATTTTTATACTTGTGATCACACTGTCTTTATGCAAGGTTTGGAACTGATGTGTAACTATCTGACAGTCTGTTACTTCTTCATGCAAAAATTTTTCTCCCGCAGAGATTTTTGTTGGTTCCTCAGTTTAGGGGCTGCGACAACGTGGTCATGTAACCCCGTGTACATAGGGTGTGTGTAGTATCTGATAAACGGTGTTAATTGTGATGACTGTATTAGTCTGTAATTCAGGTAAGATCTGCAGACGGTCAATTTTAAGTAGTAGTTCCAAATTTTGTACCATATAATAACGTCAGCGACACCTAGCTTTGAACTTGGCTACAAGATGCCAACGCAACCAGCAACTTGCAACGAACGTTGGAACTTCCTCTCCAAAGGAAAGCATGCTGAGGGATTTTTAGCGTTCTTAGAAAATCCGACGACTTTCGCCGGATTTGAACCAGCGACCTTGGGCATATATGTTCAGCATGCTACCAGTTAGCCGCTTCCCACAGAGTCAGATGGAAAAATGAATGTGATCTCGTGCAATGGCGTTGTCTTGGCAACCTCTGATAGCACATCCCTCATCAATTTAGAGGCGTTGCCATGGTAACCTCTGATGGAACTTGGCATTTTCTTTAATTCTGAAATCATTTTTCTCATCCCTTGGCGTAATGGTAGGTCAGATCAAAAATTCTTTCAGACAAAGTTTTAGGTAATTATTAGGGGAATATTTTTCATTTTGTACGGGTTTGATATTGTGCCCATTAAGAGAGATATGAATAATGTTTCCCGAAAAACCCAATTTTTCCACCCCTTTGGTCAATGTTTGGTGCTATCAAAAACTTTTCAAACATACATTTTTGGCACTTATCCGACACATATTATAAACTTTGAATGGAATTGATATTTCACGTATTAAGAGAGTTATAGCGATATTTCAACTTTTCGAGAAAATAGCCCCCCATTTTCACCCCCTTCAACCAATTTTGCCCATTAACGAACTCGACCGACATTTTAAGGGGATACATATTATGTAAAACATTCAAAGTAATTGGTGCAAAATTACGGCAGTTATCGTGTCCACAAGAAACTGATATATATGCATATATATACACACATATATATATATATATATAAACTTTTGAACTGACGGTGGTTTGGGAGTCTGGGGGATATGTCGAAATTTTCCGGAAGTCGAAATATGGCACCCATTGCAATAGTCAGCTTTCTGATGAAATCTACCTAAAATAGGCTACGTATTTAAAAATACTACCATCAACGACACCTAGCTGTGAACTTGGCTACTAGGGGCCACCGGAACCATCAACTCGCAACGAACGTTGGAACTTTCCCTCCGAAGGACAGCATACTCAGTTTTTTAGCGCTCTTAGTAAATCCGACGACTTCAGCCGTGTTTGAACCCGCGACCTTGGGCATAGAAGTTCAGCATGCTACCAGTTCCGATACCGAAGTCGCTTCCCACAGACAGATGGAAAACTGAATGTGATCTCGAGCAGTGGCGTTGTCATAGCAACTGCTGATGGCTCATCCCTTATCAATTAAAAGTAAAGTTGTCATGGCAACCTGTCTTGGCACTTGGCATTTTCTTATAATTTAAATAATTTTGCTCACCTCGTGGCGTAATTGTGGGTCATATAAAAAATTCTTTCAGACAAACGTTTTAGGCAATTATAGGGGGAATATTGTCCATTTTGTACGGTTTTGATATTGTGCCTATTAACAGAGATATGATTAATGTTTCCCGAAAAACCCACTTTTTTCCACCCCTTTGGTCAATGTTTGGTGCTATCAAAAACATTTCAAACATAAATTTTAGGGCCTTATCCGACATATAGTATGAAATTTGAATGGATTCAATATTTCACATATTAAGAGAGTTATTGCGATATTTCAATTTTTCGGAAAAAAAACCCTCATTTTCACCCCCTTTGACCGATTTCGCCTATTAACGATCTCGACCGATATTTTAAGGGTATACATATTATGTAAGAAATTCAAAGTGATTGGTGCAAAATTACGGCAGTTATCGCGACCACAAGAAACTGATATCTATACATATATATACATTTATACATACATAAATTATGTATAAACTTTTGAATTGACGGTGGTTTTGGGGTCTGGGGGATGTGAAACGCGAAGATATGTCGAAATTTTCCGGAAGTCAAAACATGGCACCCATTGCAATAGTTAGCTTTCTAATGAAATCTACCTAATGGTTTAATCCCAACGTGGGGATGGTTATCTTTAAAATGGCGCACAGGTACGTGAGGAGGTTTTTCCTTAAGTAAAACCAGAAAAAACTCGAGTTTTCAAAAAAATGGAAAAACTCGAAAATTTTGAATTTTCTCAAATTTGATACCTTGCTTAGAGTTCTGAAGGAGGGAGGTGCGAAACGGGTTAGTACGCGTACGTACCCATTCGCAACTTCAATTCAAGGATTGAAAACACAACATTTTTACATGCCAATCGAACGTCACAATATCTCATGTGCATGACTAGTTTTTTGATGTTAGTAGCCCATCTTTTCTCAAATTGTATTTGGAAAGAGAACTGCTATGAGCGAGGAGATGAAGGCGCTCCTGGAAGCGATAGAAAATAAGATTCAGGACAGTCAAAAAGCTGTTCAGGAGAGCATTAATGAAAACATTAACAGTAAGATTCAGGAAGTCAAAAAGCTGTTCAGGAGAGCATGGACCTGAAATTTCAGGAAAACAAAGAGGACAGTAAGAAACAATTAGATATTGTTCAAGAAAGTATTAACAAGGGTAGTTTAGAATGTAAACACAATTTTGAAATTCTAAACACTGAAATCAGTAATGTAAACAATAAAATTGACAATGTGAACAGTCAGATGGACACGAAGCTTGGTGAAATAAATGCTAAAATGGACACCAAGCTAGGTGATATACATGTTCAATTAAGTGAAATAGAAAAGAAATTTCATGCATAAATAGAGCCAATAAAACTTAGTATGAGTGTTATAGAAACCAATGTAAACCATATCTCAGACGAGCAAGCGAGAGCAAACACACGCTTAGATGGGATTGATGAAGAGATTAACAATATAAATAGGGAAAAGAAAGAGCTTATTGACGATAAATTCGAAAAAATAAATGAGTCTCACGAAAACATTAGCTGAGAAATTAGCCGGTGTGAATGAAAATTTTGAGGGATTAAAAACACAGGTTAATTCACAGATAGAAAGCAACAGGGAACAATGCGATGAATCCAAGCGGGATCTAGATGAAACATTAGGTGAATTGTCAAATAAGGTGCAGGGATTTGAGGATCAAAGGCAAAAGATGTAGCAAGGATGGACACGCAAATACAGAATATATCGTTAAACATAGAGCAAAGGCTAAATGATAATGTTAAGATATGCGAAAATCGAACAGAGGAAGCTATAAAACACATTAGGGCGGAAATAAAAGCACATGGTCAAACAATTACAAAACATGATGAACAAATCTAAGGACACACATCTCAATTAGAAGGCAATAAGGAAGGATTAGCTCCATTAAAAAGTAGCATAGGAGAAACCCACAAGAAGATAGAGTAAAAACAAGGAGATTTAGCTCGCCTGAAGAAAATGCAAGAGGCATACCAAGGGGACCTGAAAATTCTAAAAAAGGATACTAAAGAAATAATGAAGAGCCTTCATAAAGACATAGAAAACCTTAAGGAAGAGGTAGAGGAAAATATAAAGGTGAAAATCGAGGTTATGGAACAGCAAATCCTCGACACTAAGAAAGAGGTGAATGGCGAGATAACCAAATTCCAAGAAATCTGGATACAACAACAAGATGAAATAGGCAGACGAACAGAAAATAATGAGGATCGACCCGAAAAGGTCCAACAAGTATCCTTCGCAAGAATGGAAAGAATGGAGGGAAGAATGAATCAGAGCAATACCCGTATGATTGCCATAGAGGGAGCAAGCCTAAGAAACAATCAATCAAATAGAGGGAGTATGGAGGAGTTGAGAAACAACTGGGAAGAAACAGGAACCCAGCACATGTTCAGAAATGTCCAGGAAGAAGAAAGCCCATATAACCTACCAGGGCCACCTTTACACACATCAACTCCAGACAATAACAATAACAATTTGCAAAATCAAGTGATTACTCTTATTAGACCCGAGTCAGATAAACCGAAGAAATTCTCGGGAAATATATCTTCAATTAACCCCGAAATACTGGCTCAAAGAAGTATTTGAGTATCTTAGAGATACTAGGGTCGCACCCGAACGTCAGATACGGTCGATAGTGAAGCTCATGGATGTTGATTCAGGAGCTTCCGATACACTTTCGATACCGTAGAGGAGTTCAGAGAATCGTTTCTTAAAAGATACTGGGCACATAGAAAACCCCTGGAGAGCGTTTCTAACTTTAAATATCTAGGCGTGACACTTCAGACAACGGGCAACGTCTTTACGCTTCACGTTAACGATAGGATCTGTGCGGCTACGAGGGCCATAAATGATATCAGACAGTTGAGAAAACTCTCCGTCAAAACAGCCTTGAAACTCTTCCAGCTCAAGGTTACACCCGTTGTAACATATGGATTAGAGAATATCTGGACACATCTCAAATTGAAACACCTGGAAAAGTTGGAGAAACTAAAAGCGACTTTCTTAAAGAAGGTTCTGTGTTTCAAAATACACGCCTTCAAGACTAGTCTATGAATTAACACGTGAATTATATTATGTGGAAGAGCTCCGCCTCCAACTGTCGCTACCGTCTACACCAGCATACGTGCAACTCATGGAGAACCTGAAATCGAAGAAGAGAGACATATGGTGGGATTTCTACATCACTGTCGCAATGACCTGCAATGATTGGAAACGGGGAGGCTACGAACTAAGACATACTGTTACACGCTTTGCCATACATGGCTTTCACCATAAGCTGTGCAAGTTAAAGAAGTTTCACCAGCCAGACGCAGACTGTGTATGTGAACGTTGCGGCAAATGTTGCGAAAGATATCATGCGATGTACTGTACATATAGACTTGAATCTCTGACGTCCTTCTGTTGTAATGAATAGTTTATTCCTATGTATGTTTCATTTTGTCTGTATCATTCCTTTGGCTATTAGCTGCAATAAATATTTTATTAAAAGATACTGGGCGTCCGATGTACAACAAAATCTCAGATTAGATTTATACTCAAAGAAGTACAGCACAAATACACCTACACGTTATTCCGAGTATTTCACGGCTCAACTCTGTAAATTCCGAGAGTTAGATTACGAACCATCAGAAAATGATCTGTGCCTTGCTATCATTAACAGCTACCATTTGAAATTCAGAGAATCTTAATTTCATCAAAGGCCAAGACTGCGTTAGAGGTATAGATTATCCTAGGTCAGCTAGATAATACGACACATCACATGTCACCTAGACATCATAGGAACGTGGAACATGCCCACGTCACGAAAGCGCATATTGAGACTGCTAAAGAACCGAGTATGGACAAAGCAACCAGTACCGAAGATAGAAGAATGGGACAGAATGATCCAAGAAATGGAACCCAAGAATGGAATCCACAATATCGAGGGAATACTAGAGGAAATTTCAGAGGAAATAGCAACAGATGATACGGAGGAAGATATCAAAATCCAGATCACGGTTATCAAGGAAATAACACGTCAAGATCATGGAATCAGAGGGGATCAGGTAATAGAGGACCACCCAGCGGAAGGCTTTATCAGGGCAGGAACTGGAAACAGAACTGCCCAAGGAATAATCAGCCACCTAATGAAAATATAGACTACCAGGCTGAAATCGAGGAACGTCGTGTAATCAAACTACGTTTCTACGATGAGGGAGGGGAAGAGTACGATAGGCAACCTAAAGTTAAATGGATGGATGCCATGAATGAGAGGACATCCCCAGATATTCATGATACAGAAGGTGCTCAAAGCCTAGAATTACAGGAGCACAATAGAAGAGAGGATCAGAATTTTAAAAAACACCAAAAATTGAAGGGCTAGGGAAAGAAGAGATCAGAGGATGGAAAACAGTACAGGTTGTAAACTGGTTTGCAAAACCAGAAGAGTTAATAGAGGAGATAATAGAAGGACCGGTCGTTGTAAAGAGAGAATTGTGCCAATCATCATAACCAGAATAGAAAGAACTCTAGTTAGAAGTTTATTGGACACAGGGTCAACAGTTAATATGGTAACCCAAGCTCTGGTTAACGAACTAGAAAGAAAAGTGCGAGTTTTGAGGATCCTGAAATCAGCGGTGAAAATAAAAGGAATCATTCCAGAGAAAAGTTTGGCCTGTAAATATCAAGTATTTTTGGAATTACAGATTGGAGAATTAATGTTATCCCAAAGCTTTTTACTAGTTAGTAAACTGCCTTGTAACATTATACTGGGTATAGACGTCATCAAAGAGCACAAGGTGGTTATAGATCTATCCCAAAATTGTATCAAATTTCGAAATGAAGGTCATGGTTCAGAAGTAGATATTTCGTCAAAGACAGTATAACAGGTAAAGGGCGAATATGTATGGCACATGGAAGAAGAAACTTGTCATAATGTAACAGAAGAAGAAGTGCTAATTTTAGAAAAAGAATTAAGTACACTTGCTGCAGATTTAGAAAAGGAAGCAGAAGTCGAATTTGAAGGATGCTTAGAAGAAAAGCTTAAAGAAGCCAAGATATCATTGGAAGACGAAGAGATTTTGAAGGAAATAGTTTTGAAGCAGAGAAACTTATTTGATTCGAAGCCAGGGAGAATCAAAATTTTAAATATGCCTTCCAGGTGAATGATTGGACACCGTTCCGTCAGAAACCATATCCACTTGCGGAAAAGCACTACAAGCAAACTAAAGAAGCTTTAGAGAAAATATGGAACACCATATGTTAGTCAGTTGGTGGTAGTCAACGAGCCAGATGGTTCAGTGCGAGTATGTTTAAATGCCAGAAATATTATTCAAAGAATTATTCCAGAAAATGACTCGGTACCTCCAATCAAAGAAATTTTAAGCAAATTTAAAGGAAAGAAGATATTCACGAATATAGATTTCACGAGTTCTTACCACCATCTGGAATTGGAAGCAAGGACCAGTCTAATGACAGGATTCCAATTTGGTCAGCAGACAATGTGCTTCAGAAGATTACCTTTTGGGTTAAAACAGCAGGATCAAGGCTCATAAGGGCCTTCGACAGGAATCTTTCAGAGGAAATGAAAGCCTGTACTATCAGATATGTGGACGATATTTTATTAACGTCAAAAACGATACCGGAACACTTAGAGAATTTGAGGAAACTGCTCAAAGATTTGCAACAAGCGAACTTCAAAATCAACCTTAAGAAATCAAATTTTTGCCAAAGGCAAGTGACATTTTTAGCCTACTTTCGATTTTTGCAAAAAATGAAAGTAGACTTATGAGATCAACACAGGGCGAAAAAAGTGTGTCTGTCTGTGTGTGTGTATGTGTGTGTGTGAGTCTGTGTGTGTGTGTGTGTATGTGTGTGTGAGAGTCTGTGTGTGTGTGTGTGTGTGTCTGTGTGTGTGTGAGTGTGTGTACTCTGAATGTCTGTCCCCCCTATCAATTCGAACACGGTGAATGCGAATTGAACGAAATTTGATACAAAGGTAGCACTAGCAAAGGACACCTCAGAGTCATGTTTTATATCGCCGCCATCTTGACGGAAACGTAATGGCGGCCACACAAATGTGCAAAGCTTAAATCAAATTACGACTAACCTAATCATCCGATCTCTATCAAATTTTGCAACAACATACCTTTATGGGGGGAGCATCCCTTGACGAAATCAATAGGCCATCAGCGTAATAGTTTGCGGATGGCGGCCATCTTTGTGAGAAAATCGATTCCCCCTATTAATTCGAACACGGTGCAACCGAATGGAACGAAATTTGGTACGGAGGTAGTACTAACAAAAGGCACCTCAGTGTCATGTTTTATATCGCCGCCATCTTGACGGAAACGTAATGGCGGCCACACAAATGTTCAAAGCTTAAATCAAATTACGATTAACCTAATCATCCGATCTCTACCAAACTTTGCAACAACATACCTTTATAGAGGAAGCATCCTTTGACCAAATGAATAGGTCATTAGCCTAATAGTTTGCGGATGGCGGCCATCTTTGTGTGAAAATAAATTCCCCCTATTAATTCAAACACGGTGAAACCGAATTGAACGAAATTTGGTACAGAGGTAGCACTAGCAAAGGGCATCTCAGTGTCATGTTTTATATCGCCGCCATATTGACAGAAACGTAATGGCGGCCACACAAATGTTCAAAGCATAAGTTAAATTACGACTAACATAACCATCCGATCTCTACCAAACTTTGCAACAACATACCTTTATGGAGGAAGCATCCTTTGACCAATCTAATAGGTTATTAGCCTAATAGTTTGCGGATGGCGGCCAACTTTATGTCAAAATTGATTCCCCCTATTAATTCGAGCTCGGTGGAACCGAATGGAACGAAATTTGGTACAGAGGTAGCACTAGCAAAGGGCATCTCAGTGTCATGTTTTATATCGCCGCCATATTGACAGAAACGTAATGGCGGCCACACGAATGTTCAAAGCTTAAATCAAATTACGATTAACCTAATCATCCGATCTCTACCAAATTTTGCAACTACATACCTCTATGGAGGGAGCATCCTTTGACCAATCTAATAGGTCATTCGCCTAATAATTTGCGGATGGCGGCCATCTTTGTGTCAGAATCGATTCCCCCTATTAATTCAAACACGGTGAAACCGAATGGAACGATATTTGGTGCACAGATAGCACTAGCAAAGGGCATCTCAGTGCCATGATTAATATTGCCGCCATATTGACAGAAACGTAATGGCGGCCACACAAATGTTTAAAGCTTAAATCAAATTACGACTAACATAACCATCCGATCTCTACCAAACTTTGCAACAACATACCTTTATGGAGGGAGCATCCTTTGACCAATCTAATAGGTCATTAGCCTAATAGTTTGCGGATGGCGGGATCTTTATGTCAAAATTGATTCCCCCTATTAATTCGAACACGGTGGAACCGAATGAACGAAATTTGGTACAGAGGTAGCACTAGCAAAGGGCACCTCAGTGTCATGTTTTATATCGCCGCCATCTTGGCCGAAACGTAATGGCGGCCACACAAATGTTCAAAACTTAAATCAAATTACGATTAGCCTAATCATCCGATCTCTAGCAAATTTAGCAACAACATACCTTTATGGAGGTAGCATCCTTTGACCAATCTAATAGGTCATTAGCCTAATAGTTTGCGGATGGCGGGATCTTTATGTCAAAATTGATTCCCCCTATTAATTCGAACACGGTGGAACCGAATGAACGAAATTTGGTACAGAGGTAGCACTAGCAAAGGGCACCTCAGTGTCATGTTTTATATCGCCGCCATCTTGGCCCAAACGTAATGGCGGCCACACAAATGTTCAAAACTTAAATCAAATTACGATTAGCCTAATCATCCGATCTCTAGCAAATTTAGCAACAACATACCTTTATGGAGGTAGCATCCTTTGACCAAACTAATAGGTCATTAGCCTAATATTTTGCGTATGGCGGCCATCTTTGTGTGAAAATCGATTCCCCTTATCAATTCGAACACGGTGAAACCGAATGGAACGAAATTTTGTACAGATGTAGCACTAGCAAAGGGCTTCTCAGTGTCATGTTTTATATCACCGCTATCTTGACGGAAACGTAATCGCGGCCACCCAAATGTTAAAAGCTAAAATGTAATTACGTCCAACCTAATAATCTAGTCTTTACCAAATTTTGCAACACCATATCTTTATGTGGGAGACATATTCTGACCAAACTGCAAGAACATCAGCCCAATAGTTTGCAGATGGTGGCCATGTATGTGTGCAAATCGATTCCCCCTATCAATTCAAACACGGTGAAACCGAATTGAACGAAATTTGGTACAGAGGTAGCACTAGCAAAGGGCACCTCATATTCATGTTTAATATCCCTATAGCACGTTGTATTTCAACAAGCTACTACAACCAAACTTCAATCATACTCCTTGAAAAGGACAAAGAGTTATAACATTACCCATGCATTTAGGAGAAAGTAGGCTATATGTTCTTTACTGAACATCTTGTTGGGTCATGTCATAGACCAACATGGAGTTCAACCTAACCTATGCAAGTTGGAGTCTATTAAGAATTTTCCGAGACCATTGGAAGTCAAGAATGTTAGACAATTTTTAGGACTTATAGGATTTTGCAGCAGTCATTGTCCTTACACAAGTACCGTTTCACCCTTACAAGATTTACCCAAGAAGGGGGAAAATGGAAACGGACAGAGGAATGCGAGAGGGCATTCATAAATCGAGCGATATTGTATGCATTACAATATTGGCGTAGGATAGTTTATGGATTTCCGATCATCTTAAGAACAGATCACAAGGCGTTGACTCTCTTAATGAAAACTGACTTGTCCAGTCAACGATTAATGCGAAGGGCATTGTACATCCAGCAGTACGATGTTGAAATAGAGTACTGCCCTGGAAAGGAAAACATTGTACCGGACTTTCTGAGTCGAAATCTGGGAACAGAAGAAGAGGCACTTGCAATTCAAATAGATAACAAAGATCAAGGAACTATTGAGGAACTAAGAAGAGTTGGAGAAAAACAAAAGCAAGACCCATGGGGGATGTTTATCGACTTCTTCGAGGGAAAGCTTGATTGAGCTTCACCCGCATTTATTGAAGAAGATTGCAAGGGATTATAGCTATTTCAATGGACTTTTACATAAATTTGCAGAAAGTGTTCACACTAGACTAAGGATTGTCGTTCCAGCAGAGATGCAAAGGAAGTTAGTATGGTTATAACACAGAACGTTTGGACATATGGGGGTAGACAAAACAGTTAGCATGTTGCAAGAAGCATTTATATGGCCCAGGTTAAGAGATACGGTAAGATAATAACCTGTGACATATGCCAAAGAAGTAAACCGAATTCTTTTCTAATGAGAAAAAAGCCTATACCACTTTTACCAGAAAAGCCTTTCCAGATTTTATCAATAGACAACTTTGGTCCATTACCCAAAGCTAGAAGGAGTAATAAACACATAATGGTATCAATGGATGTGTTTACCAAAATGGTAGTGTTATGTCCTATCCAAAAGACATCAACCAAACAGTTCGTAAAGAGATTGAAAGAAAGAGTAATTCCAGTCCTAGAAAAGCCAGAGAACTTACTTTCCTATCACAGAAGTTGCATCACAAGTATCGAGTTCCGAAGAGAATTGGAAAATTTGGGAATCAAACAAATTTTATCCAGCATTAAGCATCCTGAGGCAAATCCTGTTGAGAGGGTTATGAATGAAGTGCAAAAATATTGCAAAATCTACTGTTCCGAAGAAAATTGGAAGTGGATTGACAATTTGCCCACTATCGAATTTTGTATAAAAACACCGTTCACGGAGCGACAGGAGAGATACCTGATAAGTTACATTTAGACAAGCAACCAGAAAGGCCATGGGATCAGATATTACCCGCAATTACTGATGCCCAGATAGGAAGAGAGTTAAGAATTAGAAGGACGTATGAGCACTTGAAAGCTCAGGCTGAAAAAAGACAAAGAAGGAATCATCATAAACGATATCATAGACCACTAGGGGAACTAGTGCTCGTGAAACGACCAGCGATTTCAGACCTAGAAAATCGCGTCTGTAAGAAATTTTGCAAAAACTATCACGGACCTGACAGAATAATCAAAGATCTCAAGAATAATGCGTATAAAGTACAACATTTAGTAACAGATTACAAGATGATCATGAACGCCGCGAATTTGAAACTTTACCATCCTCCAGAAGATTATGAACAACATGTTCAAACCCTAGTAGCCCAGGTGGAAAATGAAGAAAAAATTGAAGTGGAGAAAGAGAAGAAATGGGAAGAATTAGCTTGTGAATGTAGCCTAAAGAATTGCTATGATGAACTAAAGGAATTAGCAAAACAAATTGATAAAGAAAATGATGAAATAAGAGAGGAAAATGATAGACTCAGAAATTGGAAAGAAATTATACATTTAGAGTGAGACGGGTAGGAGCAAGCTTAACCCATATGATAAATTGATGCTTTTTGTAGAAATTGAGGTGAGATGATGATGAAAAATGAAAATTGATTGAATAGTTGAAACGGGCAAGGACAGATCAAATTCTTGCAATGAATTAAGTAAAGCTAGCATGAAGCGTTCGAGAACTAAATGAAACATACTCTTGGATAAATAAATTTTCTCAGGTTTCTGGACCATTTATTTATCTTTGAAGGAGGGAATTGTGCCCATTTGGATGTTGGCACAAGTGAAGCCTGGACCATTTATATAAAATATGTTAGAGATGAATAGAAGCAGTAAGGAACAAAGAGTAAGAACTCGTTGTGAAACAAGCTTGAGAAACACTGCAAGACTTGCAGTTGGCTTATTGAACACATAAATTCCCATTAGTCCTGACAGTTTAAGTGAAAAAGGTCATTAGAAAAGCCATTAAAGAAGAAAGGAAATGTAGAGGTGAAGGGTCGTAATTAACACTCAATATTCCACGAGTAAGCGATCCAACGGAAAGTTATTACCGTGCAAGTGCGACATTTACGAGAGATCTATTTTCTTAGTTAGTTAGTTATTGTTGTTTTAAGGGGCGGAACTACGAGGTCATCTGCCCCTAATCTATTTTCTTAAGGGCATACTTGAGACGAGGCCCCAAAGTACGATGAGCCTGCGAGAAATGGAGCATACAAACGAGGAACTCCCCACTATAAATCTTGACAAAATAAATTCACCAGGTTAACCAGATTAGAAAGTAGAGGCCGTAGTAGGGAGAGCATAAATCGGAAAGTTGGTAGGCCTGTGAAATAGGTACTTGAGAAAATGCCGAGCTCAGATATCGTCATCGGAATGCAGGGCGGAGTGCTACGAAGGGTTACATAGGTAATCAGTTTGGCCCCGCAGAGTGCATATCAACTATTTTAATTAATTAAAAATAAACCTGTGAACGAATCCCGTTCCGCCAACAGGCAATCGTCAAACTATTACAGATTACATCTGGAAACAAAATATTTAACCAGATTGGAGCCAGGAATCAGATGTTGAACTCCGGAGGGTTTCATGGACTAATTTCTGCACCAAAGCGAATAAATAGGGCTTAGAGCTCAAGCCAAATCATCAGTAAGTTTTAAGTTTTGATCAGTCTACGAGGAGCCTCGATGGGGGGGGGGGGGGGGGGGGGCACGTTACTCACAAATTCATCAGTTCGATAATATTTCAGTCAAGTTGATCAGTTAGATCCAAGCCTCGGTAGAAGTGCTACGTTATATCAAGCACGTCAGGCACGTTAAGTCAGTCAGTTAGTTGATTGAACACCTTGGTGAGGTGTTACGCTATACGTTGCAGCAATAGTTCGATTCCAGACCAAAGTGTTGGTCTTGATATTCAGGAAAGCTTAAGGAAGCAAGACAGAGTTAGGGACTCAGAGCGAAAGCGAATAGACTAACGAACATTTATAACAGAGGACTGCAGATTAAAGAATAATAGGAATCGAAAAGAAACAATACATTTATAGAGCGGAGACAGGTAACTTCACGCCAAAGTAAAGACAGTACAAACATTAAACTCCCAGAGGGGACGTCAAAAGAACTTTGTAAAGTAAAAATAGCACAGTACAGAAACGCTATAAGAAACACGAGTTTAAAGAAACGAAAAAGCAGTTAGAATATAAAAGTAGAAAGTCTACGGTCATCGAACTGGAAGCCAAAATAGAGTTGCGAAAGTTGTGATAAGTAGAGACAGGGAATGAATTGGCAGCAAGCATCATAAACATTTCGCCTTGAGCAAATAGGCATCATTTAAGGAAGCCACGCACAATAGACAAACTCCAAAGAGACTAGGAAAGAAGGACTTACCAAGAAGTAGGAGATTTGTAGGAGCAAACACACGTTCAATGCAGAATAGGGAGATCATCTCAGGATCACCAGCGCCGTGATGTTATCACCACAGTAGCCTGATATATGGTTCGTGTGCAGTGTAAATAATTAATTACGTGAAATTTGTAGTGAAATAAGTGTCTATGAAAAAGCAGAGTAATAATGTACCAAGTTATGTACGAGTGTAAAATTGAAGACCAGGAAATGAAGATGGTCTATTCTGGTGTAAATAAGTGTTACTAATGCAATTAGATGGGTGAAGGCATCCAAAAGCCAGGTCATGAGCCGAAGAACGGAAGGGGCGAGTAAGAAATGTTTATTATACTAAATGAGTGTGTTATGTGCTAATCAGTGAATTTGAAAATGTATAAAATAACCAATAAATGCACTAGTGAATGAACAAGTAACGTTAAAAGTTATTGAAAAAACCGCAAATATGGTTTGCAAAAATGTAAAAAGATAATTATTGGAGTGCAAAAATGACAATATTAATAATAATGGAAACCCGTAAAAATGAATAATTAACAATGAAAAGTGAAATCTGAAAGGAGAAATCGAATATATTAATGTTATTGGCAAGTAAATTACGCCATATAAGTGAGTGGGAAAAGTAAAATGAAACAAGCACCATAATAATAATAATAAATATTGAGTTTTTATACTCCGAAATATAATAAGTTTTAAGTTCTTATACTTTGAAATAATAAGTGTTAATTTGAATAATTGCATTCCGTAAGTAAATAATGAACCGATAAGTATTAATGAGAATGATAATAATAAACTGGAGTTGAAATAATAGAATAATTGAAGGATCTTTGGGATACTTTAAAAATAATGAAGTAATAATGCTATTCAGCTAATAAATGTAATGATTTAAAGTAATTGGTGATAAACGAACACCTTGGAAATGTATTGTTAAGTTATTGGCCATAGGCCATGTTGAAGGAAAAATGCTGAAATAAGGACCAGTGTAAGTAATGCCGCGATACTAGTAAAGTTGAGTTGTCGAAGATATTTGTAGTATGCGATGAGAGTCCAAGTTATTAAAAGTTGTGTTGCCAAAATTGGGCTTATAAATAATGACTAAAAGGTAGTATCAAGCTAGCAAATATATATCCTGTAACATGCATATTTTGAGAGATCAAAAGAGGTATTAAGTGTCGGAATCGTCTTCGTTGATAAGGGTTGCACCCATGGGAAAAATAAAGGGTTTTCGCCAGTCAGCATAAAATGGTATATGGTTAGCGACCTAAGCGGAAGATACATTTCTGCTGGAACAGCTTTTTTTATGGTAATTTGCAGTGTATCCGACAATAAAAGTATATGAAATGAAATGATAGGACAGAAGCAAGGAATGATAGGGATCTCTTGCTGTCTACCTATAAAAAGGACGGAGGCAAGGTATGATCGTGATCTCCTGTTGTCTGCCTAATAAGTATATGAATCCTCGTGATCTCTAAATATGTCATTGGTTATAAGGAAGTGAAATGAATGATAAGTAAAGTAGGGAATACATAATAGAAATAATGCGTTAACTTGAATGATCATACGCCCTTTAAGAAAAGATGTTTTAAACAGTAAAAGTCGCGAAGCAATGAATGAATGGGAGGCGATACGAGGTCATAAATCACGAGCTAAGTAAGTGGTCTGAGGGGGAGTCAGGCGAGCCGACCAACCTTCACCGACCGCAAGGGAAACGAATACAATGGACGCTTTGTGTACAGAAGTTGTAAGAGCTGAATAGGCATTAGTAATTGAACGGAAAATATGCAAATTTGTTAAATCAAGGTGCTACAAGCATATAAAGTAGATTGTTGTACTGGTGGGTCTTTGACAATTGTCCCCAAACTAAGTTTGAAGGCATTCTATAATATTTGACCATAGAAGTCAAGGAATAAGTTTGTTAATAAATAATCGATTCCTGCCTCGAGACATTTAGTGAGTAAGACGGGTAATAATATGATTGAGTTTGAAAGTAAACCAAGTAATGGAAAAATGATAGCACATGATACATCATTAATGTATGCCCCTTGAGCATGAGAAATAAGTTGTAAGGATATGAGTTCGAGTCATGGCATGTTGAAAATTGTTGATTTGTTGTGTAAATGTTTAAACCTAAGGCTTAACTGGAAGAGTTAATATAGTTTGAAAGTGACTGAAAATAAAGTAAACAATGAAAATAAAGGTAAACAAAGCACTGAAGGGACCATGATGATACGGTAAATGTCCGTAAAGCCTTAGTGTATTTTTCATAAAATGATAGGCACGCTCGTTGTCTTAATGAGTAGAAATGAGGTGTTGCTAGAAAGAAAATTTGTATTGACATTAAAGAATAGATATCAGCTAAGCAAGATAAAGCTATAATGTAGAGTTGTAAGATTTTTAAGAATTTAAGGATTTTTTGTTTTTATATGGATTCTTTCCTAAATATTGATGTTTATGTGTATTTGTGTTTGTTACTGGGAGTTTTAGAAAATAAACTCATATTAATTGTAACATGTTTAATTTTCAATGTAGTCTTGTAGATCCTAGAGTGCTTTCATATCTGACTGTGAGATCATTTGTTGGCTGAACGGTACACGCCTCGAAGCCGCAATAGCAAGCCAGTTGATGATCAATCATTCTCCATGTGACATGGGTACAGTGTTTGAGTCTTCAGTATTTTGACTGGTTTGATGCAGCACTCCATGCCTCCCTGTCCTGAGCTAATCGTTTCATCTCTACATAACTACCACACCCTACATCTGAGGCAATCTGTTTAACATATTCTAACCTTGGTCTACCCCTACAGTTCTTGTCCTCGACCCTTCCTTCCATAACTAAGCTTGCTATTCCTGGGTGTCTTAGTATGTGTCCTACCAACCTATCTCTTCTCTTCATTAGCAGTCGCCAGAAACATCTCTCCTGTCCCACTCGTCTTAATACCTCTATGTTTGTAACCCTATCTACCCATCTGATCTTCAACATTCTCCTGTAACACCACATTTCAAATGCTTCTATTCTCCTCTTTTCTGCTGCACCAATAGTCCAAGTTTCACTTCCATAGAGCGCCACGCTCCAGACAAAGGCTTTCAAAAATGACTTCCTAATACCTAAATCTATATTCGATGTCAGCAGATTCCTTTTTTGTAGAAAAGCTTTCTTTGCCTGAGCCAACCTACTTTTTATATCCTCTTTGCTTCGTCCATCACTGGTTATTCTACTTCCTAAGTAACAGAAGTTTTCTACTTCCTTCAGCTTTTCACCTGTCAATTTGATCTCCATAGAGGTTTCTGATTTATTTCGGCTGCATTCCAGTATTTTTGTTTTACATTTATTAATTTTCATCATGAATTCTTTCTGTAAGACGGAGTCCATACCATTCAAAAACTCATTCAAATCCTCAGGCTTGTCGGCCAAGATGACGATGTCATCAGCAAATCTCAGAGTTGAAATTATTTCTCCTTGAATCTTCACTCCCACTTTAAATTTTTCTCTAATTTCCTTCATTGCTTGTTCAATGTAAAGATTGAAAAGTATGGGTGATAAGTTGCAGCCTTGCCTTACACCTTTCTGAATACCAGCTTCTCTCTCATGTCCTTCAACTCGAATGACTGCTGTCTGGTTTCTGTATAGATTGTATATCACCCTCCTATCTCTGTACTTTATTCCAATCGATTTCAAAATGTCAAACAATTTAGTCCAATCAACGTTATCAAAAGCCTTTTCTAAGTCTACAAAAGCCATGAACGTTCTCTTATCTTTCCTTATTCTACCTTCCAAAATCAGCCTAAGACTTAGTACAGCTTCCCTTGTTCCTACATTTCTCCTGAAACCAAACTGGTCTTCACCCAACTCCGTTTCTATCTGGCTTTCAATCCTCTTGTAAATTATTCTAGACAGGATCTTTGAAGCATGAGTAATCAAGCTGATTGTACGGTAATCTTCACATCTGACAACTCCCACTTTCTTTGGTATAGGGATGATTACATTCTTCTTGAAATCAGGGGGTACCTCACCTGTCTCATAAATCCTACACACCAAGTGAAATAACCTGATCAGACCTTCATCTCCTATGCAGCGTAGCAACTCAATCGGTATATCATCTATGCCTGGTGCTTTGTTCCTGCTTAAGTCTTCCAAAGCTCTATCAAATTCTGATCTCAATATTAAATCTCCTTTCGCATCCTCATCAATTTCCTCCTCCCTTTCCATTACATGATTCTCAATCTCCTTTCCCTTATACAAACTCTCTATGTAAGCTTTCCATCTCTCAACCTTTTCTTCCCTATCTGTTAGAGGCTTTCCATTTGTGTCCTTAATATTACAGCACTTGGTCTTCTTTTCCCCAAAAGTATTCTTAATCCTTCGATAAGCTGTGTCTACTTTACCTAATTTCAGACAATTTTCTATACCTGCACATTTCTCTTTCAACCATTCTTCTTTCGCTTCCTTGCACTTCTTGTTAACCTCATTTCTCAGACGTCTGTATTCTGCTTTCCCCTTCTCATCTCTTACATTCTTGTGTTTCCGCCTTTCATCCATCAATTCTAGTATATCCTGAGTGATCCACGGTTTTCTACCTATTCTTTCTTTCCTACCAATGTTTTCTTCTGCGGATTTTGTTATTTCATTCTTCAAAAGTGCCCATTCGTCTGCAATTGAAGTTTGTTTAGGGTTTTTCATTAGTCCTTCCTTTATACTCTTCTTGAATCTTTCGTTTACATCCTTCTCTTTCAGTCTGTCTATTGCCTACCTTTTTGGCTTTTGACTTTTCTTCAGTTTCTTCAACTTTAATCTGCATTTCATTACGACCAGATTGTGGTCAGAGTTTATGTCAGCACCAGGATATGCTTTACAATCCAAAATCTGGTTTCGAAACCTCTGCTTGACCATAATGAAGTCGATTTGGTAACGCCCTGTATCTCCTGGTCTCATCCATGTGTATATTCTTCTATTGTGGTTATTGAATAAGGTGTTAGCTATGACCAACTCATGCTCGGTGCAGAATTCTACCAGCCTGCTTCCTCGATCATTCCTTTCACCTAATCCGAAATCTCCTACTATTTTCCCTTCTCTCCCTTTTCCTACCACAGCATTCCAATCTCCCATTACTATAACATTTTCATCACCCTTGATATACCTCAAAATTTCGTCTATTTCTTCGTAGACCTTTTCAACATCCTCATCATCAGCTTGACTGGTAGGCATATAGACTTGTACCACTGTGGTGCAGGTAGGTTTAGTATTGATTTTTGCTACAATAATCCGTTCACTATATTGTTCATAATATTCCACCCGCTGTCCAAGTTTCCTACTCAATATGAGGCCAACCCCTGCTTGGCCATTGTTTGATTTAGTGCTAATGACCCTATAGTCTCCTGACCAAAAGTCCTGTTCTTCCTGCCAGCGCATTTCACTAATCCCAACCAAATCCAACCTCAACCTATCCATTTCCCTTTCTAAGTTTTCTAACTTTCCACTTCCTAGCAGACTTCTAACATTCCACGCTCCGATCCGTATAATGTCAGATTTCCTCTTTGTCACTTCTGTGATGTTAACCCCCTCTCGAGTAGTCCCCACCCGGAGATCCGAACGGGGGACTAGTTTACCTCCGGATTGAAATTTTACAAGGGAGGAGGCCATCATCACATGTAATTATGCATAGAGAGGTGCATATCCTCGGGAATAGCATACGGCTGTAGTTTCCCGTTGCTTTCAGCCGTGCAGCAGGACGCAGTGTAGCCATTATTTGGCTTATATTATCAATATCTTAACCGTCTATAAGACTAGTAAAGAATTGATTTATTCTGAAAGGCTGCTACTCCCTTTCAGAATAAGTAAAGAGCAATTCTACTAAACAAAAATACTAACCTTCTACCGTACTAACAATTAAATACCAAAATTCTACTAACGAAAAAAATACTAAAGTTCCACCAACAACAAATACTACCACTAAAACAGTCTGTCACCAGGCACACTCACATGCACCCTCACAGTCTACTGAAACAATGAACTAGAACTAATAAACAATGCAACTGATACCAGACACACTCACACACCACAGTTTAATAGAACAATGACACATATCTAATAGACAAACTAACTACCTACTTACAACTAAAACTAACTACATACGTACTGTACTGTTATTTGAATTGACAATATTTACAGTAATAATAATAATAATATTATTATTAAATTTTAATAAACACTTTATATTGTTTGAGATCCGAGTTATTGGTATGTAGTTGTCTAGATCATCACGTGCTCCCTTCTTGTACAATAATATTATCGTACTTAGCAGCCACTGGTTAGGTATGTTTTCTGTATCTATTATCTTGTTGAATATCCCGAAATAAATTTATTTTGCGAAATATGCTATTTCCTCCCTAAAATGTCAAATGCCAACGAAACGCTGGTAATAAGATAATTTTTTTAATTTTTTACTTTAAATTTCATCGAAATAGTCCCTTCATAGAAAATAAGAAACCTAAAAATATAAACGTTTCATACGATGCGGGATAACGAAGTCCCTTCTCAGACTTGATTGGTTGAAGTCCTGAAAACATGGAAACAATGCTCTGCTTATATTTTGGGGACAACATACTGGTACGTTTCACGGGTTAGTGAGAAAAGGACTATGGTAGTCATGGAGAAGTGAATGTTAGGTTAGGTATTGAACACAAATTCATTTGAGGTTTAGTTCTTTGAAAAAAAAAGTAGAATAAATGGTTTGTTATTCCGCCAAATGTTTGTATAGTGTTCATTATTTAAGCAAATCCGTGCACCGTACACATAGTTATTAAGAACACTCACAGCTCGCTTTTGTTATTTCACCGCTTTGAAGCCTTTTATATTACCATAAATCAGTGTCCCTAATTATAGATAAATAGGGCTCGGATTTTTAGTTAACTAAATATTTATTTATTTAACATTTTGTCCATAAATACATAAATTCCTCCTTTTCACTTATTAGAACTTAAAAGACATAATATTTACTTTTTTTTTCCAGTATGCTAGATCTCTCAGTTTCTTGCATTTTTGTTCCGTGTTACATCAACAGGGAAGAATCTGTGAGCTACCTAATCATTGTGCACAGCGTATGTCAGCTTGTAGCTGTGTTTTTCTGATCTTGTCGCCCCGTTCCACTCACTGTGTAAGCCGGAGAATTCCATGCTGGAACTAATGTCACTCACATGCAGTTCATTTCTAGCACTGTTTCTAGTTCTACGATGCCTGAAGTAAAAGCAACTACAAGTTATCGTCTGCAGCAGTATGTTGCAGAATTTAAGGAAAATTTTACTTCTGATGGGGGCGTTCTGTTCTGCCAATCATGTGGGAAAGCAATCAAGGCTGAACGTCGATCTCAAATACACCACACCTCGAGCGCAAGAAACATGTTGCCGCAGTTTCGCGCCATCAGAAGAAGTGTTTCGCGATAATCGTCGGTCATTTGTGATGGACAACCTGAAGATGTATCTCGTTGTGTATTGTAATGCTTCAGCAGTCAGTGAGACAAAGCATAAATTTCCTCTATAGGTCTTTTTAACCACTCTATCACCTGCCATTCTCTCCACATGTCCCAGCCATCTTAGCCTATCACTCTTTACTTCCGAAACTATATCAGGATGCCCATATAATTCCTCCAATTCTTTGTTTTCCCGTATTCTCCATCTTCCTGCCTCATTCACTGCTCCATAAATCTTCCTCTGTATTTTCCTTTCCCATCTTCTCAAAATCTCCTCTTCTGCCACAGTCAAAATCCATGTTTCCGAGCCGTACATTACCACTGGTCTTATAACTGTTCGGTACACTGTCACCTTTGATCATCTACTGAGGATGTGCGCTTTGAGGATTTTTATCAGTGCCCAATAAGCTCTATTACTGGCTGCAATTCTTGCTTTTATTTCTTCTCTTGTGCTATTATCTTCAGTAACCAGTACTCCCAAATACTTGAAACTTTTACACCTTGTTTAAAAGCACTTTATAAACAAACACATAAATATATTTCCGTTGACTTTTCAAGAAATGCAAGATTTTTCCTGTACTATTGAGACGATTTGGAAGATTTTGGTACAAACCACACCTTCTAACTCCCTCTGGTTTAGGAGCTTGAGTTTTGTGAAACATACACCTTAGCATATTATAAATAGTTTCGTACATTTGAACTCACGTATTCTGAAAATATCTCTCAGTAATGGAACTGCAGGTCCGTTCTTTTGCCAAGGAAAATTCGTACCTGATAAGCCTCGGTCCCTGGGTACAGTAAGTGTAGTAAAATATTTTTGTCGTTTTTTTCGAGGTATTCATTGAACTGAAACAATATTACGTTTCTGATATTGGAGAGGTTTCATTATTTTTCCGCCTTTCTGAGCTCTTCTTTCCCTTTAATCCAACGCACACTTTAATCAAGGAGTCGGAAATTCGTATTCCCTAGTTGTTATTTTCTTTATTGGATATACTTTTCCTTTGAGGGGCACAACCACTTCATGTTCGTAATCAGTAACAGGCTATGCTATAGATGTAATATCCCTTTACTGGAATATCGGCCACCAATTGCACGAGGTTAAATTGCTGCATTAAATTTTATATTTCATTCTTCCTCCTCTTCTTATTTTTCACGTTTATATTTTATCCTAAGTTTTGAATGTGGCGTATTTTTTGAGATGTATTTTACTTTGTCTTGTTTTTATTGATTTCGGTCAAGTTTTCGATAGTACCAAGCTGCATTGTGGAAAATAATGCAAGAGATATACATTACACCAGTTCTCTTCAACATCGCCCTGGAGAGTGTGAGGCGTGCATTCGGACGTCACTGGGAAATTGAGTTGATTAGCTCTCACACGACTCTAGAATTTGCAGATGATATCGTGATTATGTGAGTAACCCTGGATCAGGTGATACAGGACACTACTAGATTTCTCACAGAAGCAGGGAACGTGGGTCTGGTAGTCCATGACTGAAAAACAAAATATCTGAGGGTGTCTCGTTGGCCGAACAATCTTAATAGCATTAATATTGATGGGCATAATTTTGAGATGGTAGAGGATTTCTAATATTTAGAATCGGTCTTTTCGAACAGGAATGAGATAGCAAAGGACGTACAGCAAAGGATAACTACAGCGAATCGTGTTTTCTATAGCTTGAACAATCTTTTCAAATCACGTTTGATTTCACAAGGAAAATAAAGTACATATCTACGTGACCTTGGTGAGACCTGTGGTCCTATATGGTTGTGAGACATGGGCCACGCCTTAGACGCTTGAAGTACGTCTCTACGTTTTTGAAAGGAAAGTCTGTTGGAAAATATGTGGTCCAATATATAATGCAGAAACAGAAAGGTTGGAAAGAAGATCTCACAAAGACCTTTATCAACGCTTTGGGAAGGGGGGCATGATCCGGATTCTGGAGAGGAGGAGGTTACAATGGTTGGCACATGTCATTCAAACTGAGGATTCGATATCCAATCGTGTTTTCAGCTTGAAACCAACTTGGAGTCGCCTGAGAGGCCGCCCGAGAACAAGATTGAAGGATCGAGCGAAAATGTCACTTGTAAAGGTGGCACACACAGCAACGGTGGAGGTTGCAAGGGACAGAGAAAGGTGGAAGACCATCTGCGACCGATACTTGTAAAGAGTCTCAGTCCCTCCTGTTGTAATGCCTGTGTTGTTTTGTATATGCGTTTTTGTTTAATGCTCTTATTGTCTGCCCTGGGTCTTAAAGGGCTGTTGTGTTCAAACATAATTCCTTATACTGTAAATAAGTAGAAAATAACTCATTCCCCTCCCGGAAGAACCCAACAGCTTGAATTTGGTACCGTTGTACAAAAAAGAGAAACAAGACGTTCAGCAAAGAATATATAGCGTACTTTCTCCCAAATGTATGGGTATACTTATAACTCTTTGTCCTCACCCCTAAAACAATCACTTCCACCAGTATGTATTGTTGTTTTCTTTTATACCTTGTGATAATTGAATATTAAAGCTACTAAATTACTGTAATGCATTCACGTCCTTTAATCACGATCTTAAGCCTCCAAACGGAAAAATCCTTCGTTTTGGGGGGTGGCGATCACAGTAGTTTGGTGCTAGAACCTAGCAGTGAACTAATATATATCTTGTACGCCTCTGAGTTTTGAATGGGCAGGCAGTTTAAAGCAACCAGAGGGATCGGATCAAGCTGGTAGTGCTTAAAGGTAATCGGAGCGCGGTCGTGGCTAGAACTTGAACTATTACAAAATTCCCATATTTTAGGAGGACAAGGATTTACAAAGCGAAATGTTTGCAACAATTACCCACAAGAGGACAGCACCGTACAGAGGCATTGAGAAGGCTGTGGTTGATGACAACGTGTATCATGTACTTAGGTTATATTCTCCTTTTTCGAATATATTCTATTTTGTGCGATGCTGTAAAGATCTCACAAAGACCTTTATCAACGCTTTGGGAAGACGAGCATGAACCGGATTCTGGAGAGGAGGAGTTTACAATGGTTGATACATGTCATTCAAGCTGAGGATTAAATAATAAACGGGTGTATACATTATTCCCTCCTTTAAGATAAATGGTATTTTATTTAGTATATGTGTAAAGAGCTCGTCAACATGATAATAATTCAGGTAAACGAAAGTTAACTCTCGTAGTATTCGATCACGAGTCAACCGCATGAGAGACTAACGCTCTAGCCCAGAGACAACCATGTTCCTAACACTTGAGTGTTATTAACTGACTTAGATACAACGTGTTAGCAAATGATGTCTTGAAATAAACGATTTCTTCACTACAGAACTGAATCCAAATTCAGCCCAGCATCAGCCATTGATTGAGCCGAGGATCGAACCGACTTGCGAACCTTTTGATTTAAGAAGTGGAAATTGGAAATAGAAATTTATTTTATTCACAGATATGTTGTAAGAAGTGAATAAAAGCATTTTGACCAGTTTTCGGAAAATTTTGGATTATTTGGAAATATATAAATTTGTGAATATTTCAGTGAATGATAATTTAACCAAGGGAGAGTCAGATCATTCGATGCTGGAATATGACCAAGGCTTCAAGTTAGCACGCTCAAGACCGGTTTTGGTTAGCTGAGTTGACAACAACAAAATTATGCACACGACCCACTGATAAGAGGCTAGGACAGGGAAGTTCTTGATGATAAACCAACAGCCAATCAGATTGGATCAGATAATTTTTGTGGGAATTGCTATTATATCAAATTTGCTTATATAAAGCGAGATTAGCATTTCTACATATCCAGAAGAGTAAACGAAATTAATTTGGAAGAATAGAATTATATATTTATGTACAGAAGAGGAGATAATAGCGAAATTCTGTATAAAAAGACTCGACGCGAGGCTAGAACCCAGTCTAGACTGCTACGCGCGCGATTGTCAGAAGGGGAGAGGTCATTCCTACTGATATTCTTGAAGCGACCGGACCTGTTTGTCACGGCGTCCCGAGCTAGCGCTATAGTAATTGAAAGTGCGACCAGGAGATTCCACTGGACTGCAAGGAGACGATGCGACTGCCGAGGAAGATAACGAGATCCAGGTGAAACAGCAAAAGCATTATTTGACTGTTGAAAGAAGTAACTTTGAAACATAACGCGTCGAAAGAAGACTTCGCTTTTACAAGTTATATACTACGATAGAACAAGCAGCTTTACCATTAACAAACTACAGCAATACTACAGAATATATCCTGAAACTTGTTCATCTAATATTCACCATGATGGCATTCTCATGTCAGGGGGGATATTCGCATTCTACGATTATTAAGAAGATTACGATGAACTACTAAATCAAGGAAGAAGATTAATCTACATTATGGAAAGGGGAATTCAGATTTGATCTAGAAGACCATGGATCGTTGTCACCGCTACTGCACATACAACTTGCAGTATTCTGAATACACCGTCAATTCTACTCAAATGACCACTACAAACATGAAGAGATATCAACCATGGACGCTCAAAGTTACTTTGATGACGAGATGCCACATGAAGAAGAGGGATGGAAGATTTCATTGTTCCGGGTTCCAGTGTCTAGACCACAGGTCAAGAAGATACTAGAATCAGTTTGCTGCGAGACGGAGAACCAGGTGTTCGCAGGCCAAGCAGAGGGGAGGCAGTCAGCTGAGTGCCACGCTTCAAGCTGTAACACGATTCAGGCGGGCGACCAGCGTATGGCAGCCCGAGGGAGAAACAACGAACCTATCAGATGAGGTATTTCAGAGGCAGCTCGACGGAAAGGTACAGAATTGACTGTTCCACTATCTATGTAGTTTGAAGTAGTATTTACATGTATTTCAAGGGTGACCAATTCATATTTTAGAAGATTTTCTTTCGCATAACTCATGCTATTATAATGTCTATTTTATAGATTCCTTTGTAAATTTTAATATACAGTACGTCAACGTGTGTCGTTTTAGACGTAATTTTACTAGTATTCGAACTTAGATATTCCGTTTTAGTATTTCTTTAGGAATGTTTTAATATACTCACTTTTAAGGAAAACTGTTCTATGAAAGGGAATGCTTTGATCGATACACTTGCGTGATAAGCCATTTAATTGCGTAAATATTGCTAGAATACATCGTTATTCAAACAAAGCATCAATGAAAAATGCTATAACATTGTTAATAACACTTTAATATGTCAGAATTTATTTGCAATATTTTTAAATATTATAAACAATAACATTGTTCAAGAAAAATTCCAATTGTGGAATGTTAACATTATATGACGTGAATTAAGTCATGGACAATTGATATAACAATAATACATGTGAGATAGGATCATATTGTTGACAATGGAAGTCCAGTGATGCCTATGATTAGCAACAATTATTCTGTAATAATTTTCTATAACGAAACAATAGACCAGGAGATTTGCAGATCTACCTGAAGCCTAATATGTATTGAAACAAGTTTAAATATGAATATTTGATTCATAAATGTTTACCAGGAGCGGAAGGACGAGTACTATTGTTATTATTTAGGTAAAGACTAGCGGACTACCGTGTATTGAAGTTAACACTCTATTGTAACGTGGAAATACAGTATGTTGAAAAGGTTTATAAACGAAACGTATTAATGAAAATTACGTGGAATATTATACAAGGTGTACAGTTGTAAACAAGGATATTATTGATGTTTAGAGCACGATGATATTTAACTTAGAGATGAGGTTGTTAGGAGTGCATCATGAACCGTATTACACCGTTAGTGTTTACGTAGTAGGATCACTGATTCTTCTACACGTCTGTAGCAAGATGGGATTTGTATTTATGGAATGCCGTGCAGTATTAATGTAATGATCATTGTTAAGAGGAAAGGAAGGATGTATGTCAGGTTTGGAGAGCGTAGTTGACGCTAATATAAGACGTTGTTCACGTTTATGAAAAGAAAATGAGTATTGCCGTTGGAGCAAAGTATTACTACAAAGTGTTGGAAAAGTAACTGACATTAGGATCGTATTTGTGTGGTGTTCTTGTCAGTCAGAGTTATTATCAAATCCACGACGTCTATTATGTAACCGGGTAGTTCCGACTCGATCTTAAAAGTTATTATTATTATTATTCCTTGCTGTGACAATCTAGAACTATAATTAACTTAACCGTTTGTTAAGAATAGTTCAACTGTATTTGATTGAAACTCAAGTGATACTAGAATTTCATTATTTTGTGAACCAGTGTTGGAAAGTATTGTTTGTAAGTCAGGGGCGCTTTTAGATTGACAGATCCCATCAGAACTAATACAGTTTTTTTAATACCGTGCTGGACATGGTTATTTCATTTATGTAAATATGTTACTATTCTAATAATTGTTATTTTATTCATTTTATATTCACGTGTGCAACAGATAGATGTATATAGTAGGGCTATGTAATGTAAAAATAACTTTACTTGAAGAACAGCTGATGTCAGATCAGGCTGCATATTGTAAACGAGTCACAGGGTGACTATTAAGTTTAACCATTCGATATTTATTTTTGAATTTTAACTTTTTGCAACCCAATTCTTATTGAAACTGCATTTCGAAGGGTAGTGAGTTTATCTACCAGCTTAAATATTTTAAATTTCGTTTTTAATTAATTTATTGATGATATGGATTCTTTTTGTTTGTACATTTTGTGTAAATAAATCAAAGGCACTATTTTTGGTCTGCCTGCTTAATTTTATAGAAACTGACCATCTTTTCATTTCGCAATCGACGTGCGATAATACGGCCAGTTACTAGAATTCTCAACCCTCACCATTCACGCTCGAGATTCGAGATTCTCGTACTACCATCTTGTTGTGGAATTTGATTTGCTAGTAAATGTGGAACTGATTCGTAGTGTTATTGCATGACCGGTATGCGTCAAGGGTTTCCTAGTCATTCACCCAGTAGGGAAGTGTTGATATATCTGGCTGGGTATCGAAGTCCTTACAATCCTTTTCCATCTCAGCGGATATGGGTGGTGGCTAATGCGAGATTCGGACGCAGTACATCTTCATTATAAATAATTTCTTACAACGTTTAAATTATTTCTGTCCGTCGGATATATCGCATGCAACATACTAAAACTACTGAACATAGGACAGGCACAAGAGGTCATTGGCCATCTTGTCATGTGAAAGAGACGGCCAGCTCTTTTAAGTCAATATAATATAATATTATATTATAATATTATAATATTAAACTATAATAAATAACGGATCACGTCCTTTAGGATAGCTTAGACTACCCTTGGCTCGATAATCGGAATTGGTAGGTCTTACGCCATTGATTATAATGGTTGCATAACTCACACGGCCACCATCCTCAAATGGCACGGATTATGACCTTGTAGTTTTGGCGCAAGACCCGTCCTGTATAAAGGTTTGTTGTTACCAAATTTGGTAGAGATCGGATAATTCGTTTAGCTGTAATTTGATCATACGTTTTGAACGTTTGAGAGGCCGCAACTCAGTATTGGTAAAGATGGCGGTGATATAAAGCATGACACTGAGGTGCCCTTTGCTAATGCTATCTTTGTACCAAAGTTCGTTCAATTCGGTGTCACTGTGTTTTAATTGACAGGGGGGGGGGGGGCAGACATTCAGAGTACACACACACACACACACAAACACACACACACACTGTAACCCAATGTGGTTACATAGTTTTAGGTTAGAAAGATGGCGCTTGTTAGGAGTGTTATATAGGAGTGTCATACAGTATCCTATTTTAAGATCTCCATGTATTTTTATATTCCTTTTATGATGCTGTTTTGTATTTTATATATATTATTCTTGAATTTTATATAACATAGTGTTAGGTCTGATGATTGTTATGTGTTTGGTAAAAGTAGTAAGGGGATGATATATAAAAAGAATGAGGTTCTTATTTTTAGTAAGAAAATGCAATAGGTTGAATGTTCGGGATGAATATTGAATTCTTGGTACATAGAGAAGAAATAAAAGAGGAAATACTTTGCAGACGAATGAAACAGATATTAGATTGGAGAACTAGATTAACATTAAAAAGAAGAGAGAGCTAGATGTGGAGTATATATCAAACTGTAAGTAAGTGTATGGAAGGTCTAATGTCATCGAAAGGTCCTTAGTGTGAATTAACACACACGCCCCAACCACCCTATAGAGATTGTACGGTTACAACACACACAGACACACAATTTTTGGCCCTGTTGTAGATCTCGTAAGTCTACTTTCAGTTTTTGCCAAAATAGAAAATAGGCTAAAAATAAAGTTAAACCCTTTTGGGAGGTCTGGGGGACTTAGTCACATCACTTATAGGTATGGTCGTTTCCATTACAAACAAACTATATCATTTAAACTTTCCATGAAACGTAGCGATCACGAGACCATTATAATGTGAATACAAGAATCTAGGAGGAAAATAACTCAATCTTTTCTAGTTGACTCACTTCCGAATAGTTATAAGTTTAAATTCTAGTGTGTATTAATATATTTTAAGAGTGAGGATCTAAAAAATATATAAATATTTTTTAAAAAAGTACTGGTAGATGCCGCATTCAATCACTACTTCATGCAGATCAATTTTGATAGATAAAAGAATAACTATTTTACAGGCAAAAACCTAATACATTACGAATTAGCGAATATGGTAGTTTTTGATCCTTAATAACCAAAGACCATTTATAATAAAATTGTCATCCTGCCTGCTGGTTAACACCTTCTCTTTATTCAAGGATTAGTAAGATGATCAACTGTAGCTCATTATATTCATTCAACATCGTTCAAAAGTGAAGAAAAAGGAAGTTCTTAGAACGAAAACATTATATCTGTTCTTTTCAATGGGTTGTATCTTATTAAATATAAATGAACTATCAAGTCGATTTCACGACCACTCTTTTATGTAAACAATAATGGGTCGAACCATTGTTTACGATTCTTGTTACAAAGTAAGTGTAAGTTATTAACCCGCCGTCGGTCGCGCTGCATCCAGAAGGCCCCAGCGCTACTTTTTCGTGCCCTGGTCTGGGCACAATCTGGTGAACATTCACTCACAGTATCTTCAGAGCTGCCAGTGTCTTACTGAACAGTTGAGAAGTTATCATTGATGATAACACTAGTGTTGGGATACTGAAGGTTGGTGTCTACCGGATGCCACGCGACCTATACCGTCAGCGTATTTAGTATGTCCGGTAACCGTCCGTTTTTAGATTTAAACAATCTTAATGACTTGAAGTTAGTGCACAGTTTACTTACTGATGACAATTTTAACGACGAGCAACAGAATGAAGAGGACAGTGGTACTGATGCTGAAGATATTCAGGCTGAGAGCAGAGAAGACAACTGTGATACTAAGGAAAGTGGAGCAGAAGATGAACCTCTTCTCAGGGACATCATGTTTTATGCAGGGCAGGATGGAAGCACAAAATGGGGTAAGCACCCTGAATCTAATCGTAGGAAGAAAACACCCCCCACATAATTTGCTTACTAGACTGCCAGGAGTTATTGGTGATGCACGCCACGTGAAAGATGTAGGTGAGTGATGGAAATTGTTTATAACTGACGAAATGTTACATAATGACGTTCGATATACAAATCAGTATATAGAACACGTAAGAGGACACTTTCAAAGGTAAAGAGGTGCAAAAGTGACTGATATTAAAGAAATAAATGCATTCTTAGGACGTTCATATTTGGCTGGTATTTTACATGTCAACAAAATAATGCTGAGGACTTGTGGGGCACAGATTGCATTGGTGTGAAAAATTCCGCCTTGTTATGAATTTGAGGCGTTTTGAATTTTTTCTTCGTTGCTTTCGCTTTGACGACAGGGTTACAGGAGAGAGCGTAAAAGTTAGACAACTTGGCAGCTATTTGGGAAGTATTTCAATCATTTATTGACAACTGTAAGAAGACCTATTCCCTTGGGGTGTTCGTAATAAATGATGATAAGCTTGAAGGTTTTGGTGGAAGATGCCGGTTTATGCAGTACATCCCATCAAAACCAGCCAAATTCGGGTTCAAAATATAAACACTAGTGGATGCAAAAACTTTCTATTGTAATGATTTGGAAATTTCTCCAGGGAAACAACCAGAGGGGCCGTTTTTCATCAGAAATAAACCATGAGATGTTGTTGAGCGATTGGCACAACCTAACTATAACACATTTCACAACATTACGGCGGATAATTGGGTCAGAGACATGGACATGATAGTTTTTTTTTGTAGAAAAGAAGAAGATATTATCTTATGTCGGCACCATTAGAAAGAATAAAAGGTGTCTGCCTGCGGAGCTTATGAATGTACAACAAAGGACAGTAAAGTCATCAATATTTGGTTTCAATGAACAAGCAACTTTAGTCTCCTATGTTCCTCAGAAAAACAGAATTGATCTGCTCGTTTCCAGTCATCAGTTAGATGACGACTCGATTGATGATGAAACTGGAGAATATGCCAAACTTACAATTATGACATGCTACAACGGGACAAAGATGTCGTAGATAAAATGATGATGATGATAATTGTTGTTTTAAGGGGCCTAACATCTAGGTTATCGGCCCAGATAAAATGTGTGGGAGTTACAACGTACCCCGGAATATCACACGTTGGCCACTTGTTATTTCCTTTGCTATGTTGAATGTAGCTGGCATAAATGCTCAACTAATGGCTATTGGGAACGGAATGAATGTCGGTAGTAGGGGACTGTTTCTGAGAACACTATCTGAGTAGTTGGTGTCCGAAGAGATTAGGCGAAGGAGCATGAATCCAACAGGTCTCCATTTGCCCAACTTGAAAAGTACCGACCTGCGGAGCAAGACAAAGAAGCAATAGCCAATAGAACCTCCCTTCCTTTAATTGCTGAAAAGAAACTATGTGACACTTGCAAGCTTGCTAAATCGAAGAGGATCACTAGAATGACAAGGCACAGCTGCAAGAAGTGTAAGAAACATTTCTGCCTGGAACACGGAAGAATGATTTGCCATGAACGCTTCGAAAATCAGGACTTGGTAAAATAAAAGTCAATATGAACAGTTCGCTGTGTATTTTTCTTTGATTTTGTAATACTCGTATATTGCATACTTCTCTGATTTTAAGATTTTCGAAGTGAAATGCCATGTCCTGTGGTTCGGATTCCACGTAAAAAGGAGGTCCCGTGGCTCATGATCTCAAGATTAACGGTCACGTTAAACTACAAGCTTCCTTCCTTTCTCTGATTTTACATTACTGTGCCCGTTTCTCCAATGGGACAGGCGATCACCCGGCCAACATCCCGGCCCCATCGGAAGAAACGGCCAAGGGAGTGGGTAAGAATGCTAGGGCGTGAAATTTGGTTCAAACAAACGAAGAATTAAAAGAAATGCTCAAGCGAGCCAGAGACAAAGTATCTCGGGTCGTTTACGGGTTGGGATGGCAAATAAACTGAACCAAGATTCAAAGGCAAACACCCTAACTTGAATTAACAAAACGAAAAGAAAGCCCTTCGTAAAATCACTCTGCCCCTTCATTGGCCAAAGGGTAAACAAACATGCTACCTGCCTAACACGCACGAGTGTCAAAGTTAGGGTGGGACAAAGTCCGAAATAAAAAGGTAAAGTTCATAGACCCTAAACAAAAAAATTAACACTTGCTCCAACTCGTGTGTGTCCTACTTAGAAATTCGACCAGGAGACTGCCTAGTCAAAATTAACACAACCATTATTCCATTAGTGCACACGCACAATAATAATATTACAAATTACTGGCCACTTATCCCAAAGTTCACCTGTGGCATGAGCTCAGAAAAAAACATATCATAACATGAAAATCTACCTTTATTCATCGACTAGCAGAAGTACCCGCTCTTCGAACGGTCTTCGGTATTAATAACCAGACGTTATCAATTGAGCTACTGTTGCAATGGTTAGGGGCTTGTTATTCCTTCATATGTTTATCACAGCGAAGTTAGTATTCTAGGAATATCACACACACTGTTAATTTAAGTGCCTTAAAATGTGGTTTTCGGAGACTCTTTATAGACTCCCGAATTTTGTGTCTCACATTGAGAAGTGCAACATATGCTTTGATCGTCCTTCTAGGACAGGCTGTTCCAGGCGAGCAGCTCGCCAGTTACCAGTCGATTACTCGCCACCTTGCGTGAGTAAACCTGCAACATGCAATACAGCTCTGCCGTGTGGGCTGCCGTCACTGCGCGGTGAATACTTCAAGACTGGCAGGAAGCGCATGCACTTGTGTTATGACCTTCGCCCAGTGACGTATTGGCTATCACCCACCAGTCCCTCCCAAGCCGTGCTCTGAGCATCACTGCTGAGTACTCGCGTGTACGCATACTCAAACTCGTGGATTTGGAACAGCCTGTTCTAGGATAATTTTTATATTTCGCCCATTTTAGCATGTATTTTGAAAAGTTTCTTCCTATACCAATCCTTCTATGAGAAGTACGGTGAAGAGTTTTATAAATGATTGGTGTATTGACTCTCATGGATACCTAATTTTACGATGCTACAAACATTCGAACACGAGTTATAGGCGTACATAAAGATACACAGAAAGGCCGAAAATCCCTAAATATGCCTTACTTCGGTGGGGAAGTAAAGCCGGCGGTCCCATGTCATAGATTTATGGCATGTAATAGAACCTTGCACTAACTACAATTGTGTGAAGCTAAATTTGTAGGTTAGATCTTATTAAAGCTCTAATAGTTCCAATGTTTGCTGGTTGCGGTGGCATCTAGTAGCCAAGTCACAGCTAGGTGTCGTTGACGGTAGCATTTGGTAGCAAAAGTAGGAACTACTGGAAATTGATCGTCTGCAGTCCTTACCTGAAATACAGATAACACACACTAATACAGCCATAACAATTAACACCGATTAGCAGACAGATTCTACACGCACGAGGCTACGTGAACGCGTTGTTGCAGCTTCTAAACTGAGGAACCAACCAACCAACCTACAACATATCACCCAGAAGTCCGATTATGGATATATCAACCACACAGTTTCAAACAAAATCATCCTTACGATGAAGCCGTTTGTCGAAAAAAAAAGTTAGAATGTGCTCAATATAAATTCACCTAACGTGTACTTCCTGACGTGAAAATAAAATTGAAAACCTCGTAGACGAAACCCAATACACCTCACTTAAAGACTGACCCTCACCGTTGTGTAAAGTCCCCATCCACAGGAAGACACCTTTAACAAATTATCAAGGCTTGTGGTGCATGGATATAAGGTTTTTTAGCCTCCAATGGCCCAAATCCCTAATAGCCGCAATAAATACTATTTCAATTGAGTATTTTTTGAAAATAATGTTGCCGTTTGGAGATACAATTCTTTACGACATATCACACGTGTAAATCACGTGAAAAAATTCTAGGGTACCCCTTGACCCCCTTATGCGCATTGATGAATTTTACAGTCTAAGTCGGTTCCGTGATAATCTTATAGCCATTTGCAAACTTTCACAGAAATGTAATAAATGGAGTGGCATTGATTTTTACAGAAATAGATGGAACGTTGATGTCTTCTCTTGAGAACCTGTTGTCATGGTTGCCGGCTTGCATTCCTTCATTAGTTTATTAAATTAAATTAGTTTTCTGGGAGTATCTCAGAAACTGATAGTTTTAGAGCCTTAAAATGTAGTTTTCGGGAACCCTTGTGTTTTGTTTCTGCCACCGAGGGGCTAATAATGAGCTTTGTCTCGTCGTTGTATGCCAAAATATAATAATACTAATAATAATAATAATAATGATAATATAATAAATACAATATAAGGATAGGGATATGAAAGACCTTCCGTACCACACACGCACGTGAAAATCGCGTGACAAAATTCTAGTGTACCCCTTGACCCCCTTAAGCTCATTATACGTATTGATGAATTTTACAGCTTAATTTGGTTCCGTGATAACCTTATAGACGTTTGCAAACTTCACAGTAATGTAATAAATGGAATTGCATTGCGTCTTACAGAAATAGATGGTCCTCTGAGATTTAGTTGCCATGGTTACCAGCTTGCATTCTTTCATTAGATTATTAAATGAAATTAGTTTTCTGGGAATATCTAAAAAACTGTTGGTTTTAGGGCCTTAAAATGTGATTTTCGGGGGCCCTCCCCCGAGTTTTTTTTCTCACATCGAGGGGTTGATAATAAGCTTTATCTCGTCCTTCTACGCCTATTTCAGCATGTATTTTAAGGGGGTAGGCCCCCTTTTATGAGAGGTGCGGAGATGAGTTACATCAATGATTAGTGAGGTGCTTCTGATGGATATCTGTATCAAATATTACGTTGATCCACCCAGCCGTTCTCAAGTTTTAAGGACACAAAATTGTCCACAAATAGACAGACCGACAGACAGACAGACACATTATTTTTGCACGCATCTGTCATAAAACAGTCTGAAACGCGCAAATAATGCAAATTTCCTTGGAAATTCAGAGAAAACAGACAAACTTTCATATTTATATATAGAGAGATGGACACGCCTCCTGTATCGAACTGAAATTTACCACCTAAAGAGCATCAAACAGAATCACATCATAAATTTTCCCAACCGCAAATGGACGTCACCTAATGTGGAATTCGGTAACCAACCGAAATATAAATTATTTACATTTACAACTAGTGTTTAACAAGAAGTTCCGTGACGAACTTAAGAGCCTACTTTTCTTAAAATTTAAGATTCATGCCAATCTATATAGACCTATCGAGAATAATGACGAAATTAAGTTGGTAATATCGAAATTTCTAATTAGTTCGAAACTTACCTGGTATAATGTAACCTAATAGAGCACTACAGTTGGCAGCTCTGGTGACTGAATATATTGTTAGTTCCATCTCTTAAGTTACGGAATACACAATTTGGTAGAAGTCCAATGGATAGCATGGACGTTACATGCAATTAGACATTGGATCTAACAGCGCGCGTAAAATCATGTTGGCAACAATGACATACATGTATTGGTCAGCAATAATCTGAAATAATATGATCTATTGTTGTGTCAATTTTGAATGAATTCCATTAGTTAGTACAGACGTTACATGCATTTGAAAACTGGACCAATCAGCAGGCTTAGAATCATGTTGGCAGCACTGGCGTAGGCCTACATTAGTTACTCCAAATTAATCTGGAATGCCAGGTACTATACGTGTGCAAATTTTAGAGCTATTGGCTTGCATACTTTCTGATATATTGAAATTAGGGTAACAAAATAGGGACAGTATTCATTAACAGTTGGCAGCCTTGGTTATTGTTAAGAATCGGCATAGTCATATCTGTTATGGTACACATAGCACACACGAAATTTGGTTGAAATCCAATTGATAGTGTAGATGTTATATGCATTTAAAATTTGGAATTATCAGCAGGCTTATAATCATTTTGGCAGCACTGCCATGTATGGCCTCCTGGAAATTAAACTGCAATGTTATTATCTATACGTGTGTCAATTTTGAAATAGCTCCCATTCATACCTTCCATGATATCCAGCATGGAGCTCAAATTTCAATTGCGATTTTTCAGCAGTTGGTAACACTGACATCATTTTCAAATATGGCCGTGAGATATTCAGGTACAGATCTTTACTCCTACCAAATTTTGTTTTGATTGCTGCAGCCGTTTAGGAGTTGATAGGGGGGGACACACACACAGCCAGACAGACAGACAGACAGAAGGACAGACAGACAGACACACATTTTCCCGATCTCATAAGTCTACTCTTTCCTCATTTTTGCAAAATGTGAAAAGTAGGCTAAAAAATTTACACAGCACATTCTTATTGTTCTATCTGGTCTATAGGCATGACCGTCCCAATTACCTTTATGCTCATAAATATATCCACTTGCATAAGTAAGTTACCGGTATGTCATCATATGCTGACGTCTAGAAATGGTTCACAACTTTCATAATAGGGTACCTCAGTGTGTTTCATTTTCGTGGCAAAAATTTAATCATAGCCATTCAGTCAACCACTATGTGTGAGGATCTGAGTAACCTTACTGCAGAGCGTACCCTCAAGTACATCATTGCTCTTTTCAACACTCAACCCTATGAGGAAATGAAGCACATCCATCCATCTAGAGTGAGGAATCTGTCCTTACAATTACAAATTTTCAGGGTCATACATAGCCCCCTGAATAACCTTGTTACACACAACTGAATATCACCGCATTAATCTACGTCGTCACACATGACAGAATACCATATTAATCTCATCACAAAATTGCGCTTAATAGGATACCTCGAACCCACACTTAACACAGTAATTCAACCTTATCTCGACAATGAAGTCGTACGATAACATGAAACCTTGTCCAAGGAACCATATCATACCAGACGACAATTAACCAAATCCAGCGTCTTAATTCATATCACATTTCTGGATTTCGTAAGTGGCCCTTTAGGAATAAAATTGTTCCATGATTTTCATGCCCAATTATCTCGAACGATATTTCTGTTTCATGGCCATGCGTGATTATCTCCAACTATATTTTCGGTACTGATTATAGCAGTATTAATCAACCTTTAACTAAGATACCTCAAAAATGCAATGTCAACAATCTTTAATCAAAATGGACAACTCGTATCCTCGTTACTCGCACCCCAAAAATGTATTATTATTATATAATTACTAGCTGAAGCCAAGCCTCCGTGGCTTAGGCGGCAGCACGCCGGCCTCTCACCGCTGGGTCCGTGGTTCAAATCCCGGTCACTCCATGTGAGATCTGTGCTGGACAAAACGGAGGCAGACAGGTTTTTCTCCGGGTACTCCGGTTTTCCCTGTCAAAAATTTCATTCCAGCAACACTCTCCACTATCATTTCATTTCATCTGTCATTCATTTAATCATTGCCCCAGAGGAGTGCGTCAGGCCTCGGCAGCCGGCACATTCCATATCCTCGCCGCTAGATAGGGGATTCATTCATTCCATTCCTGACCCGGTCGGAGACTGGAAGCAGGCTGTGGATTTTCATTTTTCACTAGCTGAAGCATCCGTGCTTCGCTACGCGTCATAAATAAAATAAAATCTGAAGGTGACAGTTAAAACAGGGGATAGGCGAGGTGCTGCGCCGAGTGAGATTAAGGATGGAACATTTTGTCCAACTACACCGCTCGGCAATGACCGTGTTTTATAGCACAAATTTAGGTTTTACTCGCTAGCCGTTGGAGATACCTTTCGGATAGAAAATGTAATTTTAAACCTCGTATATGCCATCAAAAGTTTGCTATTTCTTAGCGTTTTCTTTTTATTTGAAATGGAAATATGAAAGTTTGAAACCAAAGGGTGTAGTGACGTCACTAAAATGGTCGCCATCTTTAAATAGTGCAAAGTATTGAAATCAAAAGCAACCTATATGTTAACCAGGTAAATCAGCTCCTTCCATGTAAAATTCATGTAAATCGGACCAGTGGTACTTGGGTGATTGAGTAATACACAGACACACACCATCTCATTTATAGCCTCGCTTCGCCCGCGTCATAGTCGTGTCATATTGTTATTCAATGAAATGCAGATTTAACCACGTTAACACCCCTTTAGAACCTGAATACCCAAAAATCCCTCCTTAGTAGACGTTTTCGACGGACAACAAACATATCCCCAAAATATCATTCTTTTAACTTTAATAGTTTTGGTTGGTCGATGAGAGTGAACATCCAAAAATCCTTCCTTAGTGGACGTTTTTCTTCCAGAATTTCACCCCTCCCCATAGGCCCCTTAAATTGCGTTTATGAAAAAAAAACGGTCGAACACCTATTTATTTTAGTTATTTATTTTTAAGCTGAAGGATTTCCTCCGAGATTCAAACTCCTCGCCTATGTCTTTTAAGAGATACACGCTCCGTAAGGAATCTTTCAACCCCCACTTTTCATCCCTCTCACCTCATTATATACACAACATCGAAAAACCATTAGACATTTGTCAGCTTATTTTTAATGATTAATATATGTGCCAAGTATCACATCCCCAAATGAAACCACTCGTCAAAAAGTCAACCCCTGGCACTATCCAGCCAATGACGGGCTAAGGCCGACCAAGCGACCGCTGCCCAGCCATTTGGCCTGCAGATATTGGGGTGACGCGTGATCAGCGCGTCGGGTCCCCTCGGCCATTAATCTTGGTATTCGTGATCGGGGCGCTGTCTCACTGTCAGACAGCTACTCAATTGTCCTCACGAGGCTGAGTGCACCCCGTTCCAACCCTCACGTCAGTTTTAAAATCCCTGACGGAGCCGGGGATCGAACCCGGGGCCTCCGGGTGAGAGGGAAACCACTCGTGAGATATTGTTATTCAATGAAACGCACGATTACCCCCTTAACACCTCTTTAGAACCTGAATATCCAAAACTCTTTCCTTAGTAGACGTTTTCGACATACAACGAACATATCCCCAAAAAAAATTTCATGTTTCTAACTTCAATAATTTTGGCTGGGCGATGATGAGTGAGTGAGTCAGTCAGGACATTTTCTTTCATTTATTTTTGATAATTTCACCCCTCCCCATGAACCCCTTAAATTGGATTTATGAAACAAACGGTCGAACACATATTTACGGTAGGCCCCCAGGGGCTCACATCTTGTGGGCGTGGGATGGCGACCACGGGGCCCCAGCTGAGTCCGGCATTGCTTCCACTTACTTGTGCCGGGCTCCTCTCTGTCTTCTTTCCTGTCGACCTCACTTGGTCAACTCTTGTTCTCTTCTGACCCCGACGGTATTAGGGTATCCGAGGCCTAGGGAGTCTCTTCCTTTCCCGCCTTAATTGGCCCTTGTCTCACCTTTTCTGATACCCTCCTTCTGCGAGGGGTCAGCCTTCTTTTTCTCTTCCTTTTACCTCCTGCCTTGTGCTCTAGGCCCTTAAGGAGGCAGGGTGTATGTAGCCCCACCACTTTTGGTGCACCCTAGATAATGCTCCACCCTCAGGGGCTCACGGCTGGTGAGTTCGGGAGTTGGCGACCCCGAGGGATTCCTGAGCTGGGTCCGTTTTCCCTTTTTGTCCCTTACCTTGGGGCGGACCCTCTCCTCTTTCACTTTCCTATCTGCCTTTCATGGCTCTCATTCCTTCCAAGTCCCTCAATCCGCCTTCTTCGAGGGTTGAGGGCATTTTTTACTCCTGTCCTTTATTTGCCTTATTCTCCTTTAGTTTTCCATTTCTTTTTCTATTTCTTCTTCTAGTATGTAGGTTAGTAGTTAGTTTTAGTTTTAAGTTCGCATTTCATTTTCATCTTCACGATCACCCAAACCGTCAGGGGCCGATAACCTAGATGTTAGGCCCCTTAAAACAACAATTATCATCATCATCATCATATTTACTTATTTAAAGATGTTTCCCCCTGAGTTTGATGAGTGAGAAAGAGAGTCAATCAGTTAGGACACTTTCTTTCCTGTTTTTTTTCCCCCAGAATTTCACCCCTATCCAATGGTCCCTTAAATTGGATTTATGAAAAAAACGGTCGAACACCTATTTACTTGTATTTTAAGCTGTTTTTTCCGCCGAATTTCAAACTTCTCGCCTATGTCGTTTCAGAGATACACGCTCCGTTACGAATCCCTCAACCCCCAATTTTCACCCCTTTCACCTCATAATATACACCACAGCGATAAACCCTTAGATATATGTCTGATTATTAGCCTACTTTCGATTTTTGCAAAAAATGAAAGTAGACTTATGAGATCAACACAGGGCGAAAAAAGTGTGTCTGTCTGTGTGTGTGTATGTGTGTGAGTCTGTGTGTGTGTGTGTATGTGTGTGTGTGAGTCTGTGTGTGTGTGTGTGTGTCTGTGTGTGTGAGTGTGTGTACTCTGAATGTCTGTCCCCCCCTATCAATTAGAACACGGTGAATGCGAATTGAACGAAATTTGGTACAAAGGTAGCACTAGCAAAGGACACCTCAGTGTCATGTTTTATATCGCCGCCATCTTGACGGAAACGTAATGGCGGCCACACAAATGTTCAAAGCTTAAATCAAATTACGACTAACCTAATCATCCGATCTCTACCAAGTTTTGCAACAACATACCTTTATGGGGGGAGCATCTTTTGACCAAATGAATAGGTCATTAGCCTAATAGTTTGTGGATGGCGGCCATCTTTGTGTGAAAATCAATTCCCCCTATTAATTCAAACACGGTGAAACCGAATGGAACGAAATTTGTTACAGAAGTAGCACTAGCAAAGGGCATCTCAGTGTCATGTTTTATATCGCCGCCATATTGACAGAAACGTAATGGCGGCCACACAAATGTTCAAAGCTTAAGTTAAATTACGACTAACATAACCATCCGATCTCTACCAAACTTTGCAACAACATACCTTTATAGAGGGAGCATCCTTTGACCAATCTCATAGGTTATTAGCCTAATAGTTTGCGGATGGCGGCCATCTTTATGTCAAAATTGATTCCCCCTATTAATTCGAACACGGTGAAACCGAATGGAACGAAATTTGGTACTGAGATAGCACTAGCAAAGGGCATCTCAGTGTCATGATTAATATCGCCGCCATATTGACAGAAACGTAATGGCGGCCACACACATGTTTAAAGCTTAAATCAAATTACGACTAACATAACCATCCGAGCTCTACCAAACTCTGCAAGAACATACCTTTATGGAGGGAGCATCCTCTGACCAATCTAATAGGTCATTAGCCTAATAGTTTGCGGATGGCGGCCATCTTTATGTCAAAATTGATTCCCCCTATTAAATCGAACACGGTGAAACCGAATGAACGAAATTTGGTACAGAGGGAGCACTAGCAAAGGGCACCTCAGTGTCATGTTTTATATCGCCGCCATCTTGACGGAAATGTAATGGCGGCCACACAAATGTTCAAAGCTTATATCAAATTACGATTAGCCTAATCATCCGATCTCTAGCAAATTTAGCAACAACATACCTTTATGGAGGGAGCATCCTTTGACCAAACTAATAGGTCATTAGCCTAATATTTTGCGGTTGGCGGCCATCTTTGTGTGAAATTCGATTCCCCTTATCAATTCGAACACGGTGAAACCGAATGGAACGAAATTTGGTACAGAGGTAGCACTAGCAAAGGGCACCTCAGTGTCATGTTTTATATCACCGCTATCTTGACGGAAACGTAATCGCGGTCACCCAAATGTTAAAAGCTAAAATGTAATTACGACCAACCTAATAATCTAGTCTCTACCAAATTTTGCAACACCATATCTTTATGTGGGAAACATATTCTGACCAAACTGCTAGAACATCAGCCCAATAGTTTTCAGATGGTGGCCAAGTATGTGTGCAAATCGATTCCCCCTATCAATTCAAACACGGTGAAACCGAATTGAACGAAATTTGGTACAGAGGTAGCACTAGCAAAGGGCACCTCATATTCATGTTTAATATCCCTATATCACGTTGTATTTCAACAAGCTACTACAACCAACATTCAATCATACTCCTTGAAAAGGACAGAGAGTTATAACAATACCCATGCATTTAGGAGAAAGTAGGCTATATGTTCTTTACTGAACATCTTGTTTTTAATGATAAGTTTATATACCGAATAGCACATCCCCAAAGAAACAACTCATGAGATATCGTTATTCAATGAAATGCACGTTTACCCCTTTAACACCTCTTTAAAACCCGAATAAACAAAAATCATTCCTTAGTTGACGTTTTCGACATACAGCGAACATATTCCCAAAATTTCATGTTTCCAACTTTAATAGTATTCGCTGGGCGTGAAGAGTGAGTGAGTCAGACAGGACATTTTCTTTCAATTATTTTACCAGAATTTCACCCCTCCCCATGCACCCCTTAATTGAATTGATGAAAAAAACGCTTGAACACCTATTAACTTATTTTTCAAGCTGTCTTGTTTCCCTGAGTTTGATGAGTGAGTGAGTGAGTTAGTCAGTCAGTTAGGATACTTTTTCTCCATTTTCCCCCCAGAATTTCACCCCACCCCATTGGCCCCTTAAATTAATTTATAAATAACGGTCGAACACCGATTGACTTACTTTTTAAGCTGATTTCTTTTTCGCTGAGTTTCAAATTTCTCGCCTATGTCGTTTAAGAGATAGGCCTACACGCTCCGTTAGGAAACCATCAACCCCCACTTTTCACCCTTTTCACCTCATAATAATACACCACATCGAAAAACCCTTAGACACATGTCTGCTTATTTTTAATGATTAGTCTATATGCCAAGTATCACATCCACAAATGAAACCACTCGTGAGATATTGTTATTCAATGAAATGCAGGTTTAACCCCCTTAAGACCCCTTTAGAACTTGAATATCCTAAAATCCTTCATTAGTGTATGGTTTTGACATACAGCGAACATATCACAGAAATGCCATGTTTCCAAATTCAATATTTTTGGCTGGGCGATGATGAGTGAGTGAATGAGTCAGGGCAATTTCTTTCATTTTTTTTTCTTCAGAATTTCACCCCTCCCGATGAACCCCTTCAATTTGATTGATCAAAAAAACTGTCGAAAAGCTATTTACTTACTTTAAAGCAGTTTTTTCCCTCTGAGTTTGATGAGTGAGACAGTCAGTCAATCAGTTAGGACACTTTCTTTCCTGTTTCCCCCTCCCCCCAAGAATTTCACCCCTCCCCATGGGCCCCTTAAATTGGATTTATGAAAAAACTGTGAAATACATATTTACTTAATTTTTATGCTGTTTTATTCCCGCTGACTTTCAAACTCCTCGCCTATGTCGTTTAAGAGATACACGCTCCGTTAGGAATCTTTCAATCCCCGCTTTTCACCCCTTTCACCTCATAATATCATAATATACACCACATCGAAAATCCCTCAGACACGTGTCTTCTTACTTTTTAATGATGAGTTTATATGTCGTGTATCACATCCCAGAATGAAACCAATCGGGAGATATTGTTATTTAATGAAATGCAGGTTTAACCCCCTTAAAACCCCTTTACAACCTGAATATCCGAAAATCCTCCCTTAGTAGACGGTTTTGACATACAATGAACATATCCCCAAACTGTCATGTTTCTAACTTCAATAATTTTGGCTGGGCGATGATGAGTGAGTGAGTGAGTGAGTCAGGACATTTCCTTTCAATTACCTTTTTTCAGAAATTCACCCTTCCCCATGAACCCCTTAAATTTGATTTATGAAAAAAATTGTCGAACAGCTATTTACTTACTTTAAAGCAGTTTTTTCCCCCTTGAGTTTGATGAGTGAGTCTGTCAGTCAATCAGTTAGGACACTTTCTTTCCTGTTCCCCCCCCCAGAATTTCCCCCCCCCCATGGGCCCCTTAAATTGAATTTATGAAAAAACGGTCAAACACATATTTACATCTCTTTTATGTTGATTTTTTTTCGCTGAGTTTCAAACTCATCGCCTATGTCGTTTAAGAGATACACGCTCCGTTAGGATTCTTTCAATCCCCGCTTTTCACCCCTTTCAACTCATAATATACCCCACATCGAAAAACCCTCAGACACGTGTCTTCTTATTTTTAAAGATGAGTTTATATGCCGAGTATCACAACCGCCAATGAAACCAATCGGCAGATATTGCTATTCAATGAAATGCAGGCCTACCCCCTTAACACCCCTTTAGAACCTGAATATCCAAAGTTACTCTCTTAGCGGGCATTTGCGGCCCTTGAGGAAGCTGCATGCCAAATTTCATTCCATACCGTTCGGTGGTTTCTGAGATTTTGTGATGACTGAATGAATGAGTGAGTGAGTGAGTGAGTGGTATTAGACAAATATGTAGATAGATAGTGTCAAGTCTTTGTTATGCTAAACTCGGTTGACAGTGTTTTGTGAGCAGTTGAGTAACTAACGGGATTTCAAGTAAAGATCCTCATTTTCTATACCGGTAGTGCAGAGCACAACTGGCATCCAGTCGGCCGTATCTCGACTGGAGCTATGTTGCCATGGAAACTATCTGCCTTGCCATTCCCTCATGAGTATATTTTATGATTTGATTAGCCTGTGCTTGAGTGCAAAAGGACCGAAATCAGCAGAATGATAAAGACTATCAAAAATTCATGTAGCCAGCGGTTCCTTCTGGGTCCTAAACTATGTGTGTGCGAAGTTTGGTTGAGATTGGTGGAACGGTGTAGATTTGTATACGGTACAGACTCACCCACCCACATACATACATACAGACTTTCACTTTTATATATAAGATATTTCAAAGCATCTATATACACACATCAAAAAAAGTTTTGCATCACCTCGGTTCCAAGAGTTCCGGAACCGTTAAATACAAAGGAAATAGAGATCAACACAAACAACATTTCAGCTCGTTTTATTGCTCATGAGACCCACACATTGCATGTTGTACCATCATACAGCTAGACTTTCAGCATTTGTGGTCCAGATTGCAGTACACACCACTACCTCTAATACCCAGTAGCACGTCCTCTTGCATTGATGCATGCCTGTATTCGCCGTGGCATACTATCCACAAGTTCATCAAGACACTGTTGGTTCAAATTGTCCCACTCTTCAACGACAATTCGGCGTAAATCTCTCAGAGTGGTTGGTGGGTCAAGACGTCCATAAACAGCCCTTTTCAACATATCCCAGGCATGTTCGATAGGGTTCATGTCTGGCGAACATGCTGGCCACTGTAGTCGAGCGATGTCGTTATCTTGAAGGAACGCATTCACAAGATGTGCCCGATGAGGTCGAGAATTGTCGTCCATGAAGACAAATGCCTCTCCAATATTCTGCCGATATGGTTGCACTATGGGTCGGAGGATGTCATTCAGGTATCGTAAAGCCGTTTCGGAGCCTTCCATGACCACCAGTGGCGTACGTCGGCCCCACATAATGCCACCCCAAAACATCAGGGAACCACCACCTTGCTGCACTCGCTGGACAGTGTGTCTGAGACGTTCAGCCTGACCAGGGTGCCTCCAAACACGTCTCCGACGATTGTCTGGTTGAAGGCATATGCGACACTCATCGGTGAAGAGAACGTGATGCCAATTCCGTGGGGTCCATTCAGCATGTTGTTGGGCCCATCTGTACCGCGCTGCATGGTGTCGGGGTTGCAAAGCTGGACCTCGCCATGGACGTCGGGAGTGAAGTTGCGCATCATGCAGCCTATTGCGCACAGTTTGAGTTGAAACACGACGTCCTGTGGCTGAACGAAACGCATTATTCAACATGGTGGCATTGCTGTCAGGGTTCCTCCGAGCGGCAATCCGTAAGTAGCGGTCATCCACTACAGTAGTAGCCCTTGGGCGGCCTGAGCGAGGCCTGTCATCGACAGTTCCTGTATCTCTGTACCTCCTCCATGTCCGAACAACATCGCTTTGGTTCACTCTGAGACGCCTGGAAACTTCCCTTGTTGAGAGCCCTTCTTGACACAAAGTAACAATGCGGACGCGATCGAACTGCGGTATTGACCTTCTAGGCATGGTAGAACTACAGACAACATGAGCAGCGTACCTTCGTCCTGGTGGAATGACTGGAACTGATCGGCTGTCGTACCCCCTCCGTCTAATAGGCCCTGCTCATGCATGGTTGTTTACATCTTTGAGCAGTTTTAGTGACATCTATGAACAGTCAAAGGGACTGTATCTTGGATACAATATACACAGTCAACATCTATATGCCGGAGATCTGGGAACCGAGGATATGCAAAACTTTTTTTGATGTGTGTATTTAAAACAGTAAGGTGATTTTTGTTACCACGAGATCTTGGCCTCTAGATTTGCAGAGTGTCTCTAAAATAAACAAATATATTACGGTATATTTTGGAATTAATATAGAAAATAGCAGAATTCAGGTCCCTCACGCATGCGCACAATCCGACTGGGGTCATGACAAAATGGCGGTGAGAAGTCCATTAAAATATAAGTTATTTAATAAGCTTCCATGTAATTGAAAACATACATTAACCAAGTTCTGACACTAAAATATAATAACAGTATGAACGTTTACGAATGTGCAACATTGATTTATTTGGATAATGAAATGGATTATTTCCTTCTGACAGCGGCTTTTGAAGATAATGAACGGCTGCGTCTGCTGTTAAGAAGAGTGCGCGAGTAGCTATGTGGTTAAGGCGGCTGACTGTGGGCTTAAGGTAAACCGGTTCGATCCCAGCCCTCCCCAATATTTTTTTACCGCTGAAATATTGTTTAATCAAGGAGTATTTGTAAGGTTTTATGTCTGTTAAAGATACATATTTCTACATTCCCTCTCAATACGTTTTATTTCCGTTTTACCATTGCATTACAGCATGTGATCAAAAGAGCAAACTGTTGTCCTCAGTACGCCGTTTAAATATCTGCAATCAGTTCCTATAACTGACAACAGATGGCAGTACATCGCCCATATAGTTCCATTAACTGACAGCAGATGGCAGCACCAATGCATAGATATATTTTAAACACAAGTCATGGCACGTTTTCACGTGACGGAGAACTATAAAGGAGGAGAATATTTAAGAAGGGAAATTTTGAGGAACATTAACCGACAGTTGAATGTGTAGGCTATGTTGTTTATGTACCTTAATATTGCAATTTCTTCCCAATGCTTCGGTGGTCAAGTTATTAGCGTCCTAGACTAAAAGTTATAATTATGCATCGTCGATATACTCTTAAATTATTAAAAAAAAAGTAGTTTTCCAGGCACTCGCGCGTGTCCACAATTGCTTTCGCCATGAGAGACACTTGGCAAACATAATTCATTTGAAGGGCTCCGACATCGTGGTCACTCAGCCCCGTGTACTTGGGTGTGTATGTGTGAAATTTTCTCTCATAACCTGTGTTATTGTGATGGCTGCATTACTGTGTGTATTTGTAATTAAGGTGGTAAATGGCCAGGAGACGGCCAAGGCCTTAAGTTAGGAACCATCCCGGTATTTGCCTTAAGTGGAAGTGGGAAACCACGGAAAACCACATCCAAGATTGTCGAGATGGGAATTAAACCTTCCTCTTCTTAGTTATACCTCAAGAGACTGAATGTGCCCCGTTTTTGCCCTCAGACCAGAATTAAATTTCTTGGCAGAGCAGGAAATATAACCCGGGTCTCCGGGGCGATAGACAAGAATAGGTGGGACTCCATGTGTTAATACGATTTTTGACATGCACAGGACATAGAATTCAAAAACTGCCTCCATTAGGGTGACTGCCGAAGTGAGTATTGAGTATAGGCCTATGGTCGGTCCAGTAATTGGCGAAGTGATTCTATGTTCCCCTGCAAAATGTACTGCCATAACCTATAACAGGTGATGGAAATTGCTTATTTAGAGCAGTTTCGTTCTGCTTATAACAAAATGAAGAACGTCGTTCTGAGCTGCGTTTTCAAGCTATTGCAAAAAATTTCGCTGGCAGGAACAATTATAAGGAATTTATTTTAAGCGATCAGTCTCATCGCATTCTCCTCACCAACCAACTTGAGTATGAAAGTCTCTGGACGGTCATGTTGAACTTCATTGTATAAGTCAATTGTTTAATGATTATTTGTTTGGAGTACTGAGTCTAACTACGCAGTTGATTTCGGCAATGGAAGTATTATTTGCCATTTAATATTTAGCAGCTCCGTTATTGCAGGACACTATAGTGTTATCGAATAATACGAAGCCACATTTAAAATCCAATATAAATAGGCCATTTCAGAAACAATTCCAGATATTATGCAGTACAGTGTACTGTAAGGTCTTTGACGATCAAATGTAAACATTGTTCTACATTGTATTTCTCTTGCGTAAAATCTATGCGTGGTTACTTTGGTCTTTACTGTTGTGAGGGTAAAATTGATCTGCTGGAATATAAAATATTTGCCAAGCTGCAACAATGTAATGATATTAATTTAAAAGTCATTGAACTTGTATCCAGTAGTTCAAACACATTCATCAGCGTTAACAGATTGGATACTGAAGATGAAAGCCAGCTACTTCATTTCCCTATTATTGAATGTTTCAATTCCTTGGAATTAAGTGATTCGCCTCCACATACTCCGAACGTTTGAGCCATAGTTATGCTCCTTAGAAATCTGAACGTTTCCCAAGGACTCATATATGGTAATATATTAACTGTAAGAAATATGTAAGAAATTGCTTGGATTCGGATATAATAGGTGCAGTAATATTAGGCAGAGAGCTCAAATCCTACGACTTGATTTAACACCTTCCGATAAAACACTTGCAGGTACAGTACATTTTCTTTTAATAGGCAACAATGTCCTATTCGCTCGGCCTACTTTATCACAATCAATCAAGCTCAAGGAGAAACTCTTGAACGTATTGGGCTATTTACCTCATCACGTTTTAAGTCATGACCAGCAGTATAGTGAAGGTACAAAAAAGGTCCTGTATGGGATGGTAATGAATAAGAGGCGGAAGGATCCTAAGGATTATGTTAGAATGGTGAACAAAAGGGGACAAGAGATAGAAAATAGGGAAGAACTGAAGAAAATGTGGAAAGAATATTTTGAAGAACTCCTGAACCCAAATGGAAACCACGGCGGGGAGGAAGAAATCGGGGAAGAGGTACAGTAGATGAACTGCAAACAGAAAAGGACTTAACATGGAAAGAAGTGGAAGATGCAGTGAGGAAGATGAAAGGAGGGAAGGCACCGGGTGTGGATGAGTTGAGTGTGGAGATGGTGAGAGCAGCAGGAGAGGTGGGGATACAATGGTTGTACCGAGTGATGAAGACAGCATGGAGGGAAAGGAAGACCCCAGAGGACTGGAAAAAGGGAATAATTGTCCCAATCTTCAAGAAAGGTAGTAGAACAGAATGCAGAAACTATCGGGGAATAACACTGATGAGTCATTGTGCAAAGATGTTTGAGAAAGTTTTGGAAAGGAGAATTAGAACAAGGATAGCAGGAGGGATGAGGGAAGAACAACATGGCTTCAGAGCAGGAAGGTCCACAGTGGATTTGATTTTTGCTGTAAGGCAGTTACAAGAACAGCACTATGAGTATGGAACAGATGTACTGATGGCCTTCCTGGACATTGAGAAAGCATATGACAGTGTATGCAGAAACAAAGTATGGAAGTCCCTGGCGGATAGAGGAATAGAAAAATGGACTATAAGGAGGATAAAGGAGATATACAAGGGAAGCGTGAGCTGTGTGAAAGTGGGAGGAGAGAGATCGGACTGGTTGGAACAGAGAAACGGCCTGAAACAAGGAAGTGCACTGTCACCGTTACTTTTCATTGTGGTGATGGATGACATAATGACCCGAGTGGCACAAGTAATTGGGGATGGAAAGATGAAAGCAATGGTGCTTGCAGATGATTTGATGATTTGGGGAAACATGGAGGAGGAGGTACAGGAACAGTTGGACGTGTGGGAAGGAATAATACAAGGTTATGGGATGAAATTTAGCATAAATAAGAGTGAGTTGGTGATCACAACAAGGAAGAAGGAAAGAACCACAACAGGAATAACAATTGGTGGGGAACAGCTGAAGAAAGTGGAGAGTTTCAAGTATCTGGGAAGCCTGATACAAGAGAATGGAAGAAACGATAGAGAAATAAATGAGCGGGGGAGACAGGCAGAAGCATTCCGGAGGAGTGTGAGAGCTGTTATGGAGAAAGATGTCCCTCAGAACAGCAAAAAATCATATATCGGACGTACTACGTCCCTATCCTGACGTATGCCTTGGAGACCTGGGTTATGAAAGGAAGGGAGAAGAGCAAAATACAGGCCAGTGAGATGAGGTTCTTGAGAAGCAGTATTGGAGCTACAAAGAGGGACAGAATAAGAAATGAGGGGACCAGAGAATTAATGAAGGAGGAACCATTACAGGATGGTATAGAGAAATCTAGACCTAGATGGTATGGACATGTAAAACGAATGGAGGAGAAGAGGATACCCAGGAGGATACACGAGATGAAGTGGTAAGGAAAGAGACCAAGAGGGAGACCGAGAGACAGGTGGCTGAAGTGGGTGGAAGAAAGTGTGAAGAAGAGAGGAGAAGACTGGACTAGGGTGGAGGCTGAGAGATGGTGGGAAGACAGGAGGCGTTGGAGAGGCTTGTGTTCCAAACAGACCCGGCCAGTGGCTGGAAACTGTGCAAGATGATGATGACCTCATCACGTTTTCAGTCATGACCAGCAATATGTTGCAATGTTGAGAGTGCTATCTTTTGACGCCCTTAAAGTTGCAATAGTGCTAAAAAGTAATCGTACAAAGAATGTAACTTATATAAGAAGCTTCTTCAGTAAATTTGTTTTCCATTGTCCGTCATGTTTTGATGGGTTTCATCTAGTAACTATTTATCTTCCTCCTGACATTGATGCTGTTTATGGTAAAAGTCAAAACGACTCGAAGTTAAAGAATCTCTGCACAACCTTAGGAAAACGAAAATGATGCTCTTATTTAACCTAGAATCATTGATTGTTAGTAGTGTTAAACTAAGTGAATGGGATTAAGTTACACGACCCCAAGTCATCTTATGTCATAGCTACTCGAAATGGATATTCTGTTCTTCACGATGAACGGGAGTGAGAAAAAGATATCTTACTTTGGATCCGGCGTCGTGATGAATCCTGGTCCTTGGGAATAAGAGATGTCGATGTTTACTGGTCATGCGTACAGCGTCATTCTACCCGCGTCTCCCGGCGCTCCCGTGTATGCATGCGTCCCCAACATCTCTTAATCTCCAGGCGACGACCAGGACCGCCCCGGACTGCACCTCTCCACCAACGGCGTCGGCGTGGGCGTCTCTTATCATCTCGTTCCATGTCCACGCGTCCATTTCCTCGCGACCGTTCTCCCCCTGGCAAACCCTAATGGGTTTACTGCAACATACTGTGGGTATTGAGGTCCGTGTAGATACCCAACATGTCCGAGTCTGCGTTCATATTGTTTACATTGATGTGTGACCACATTATATTCCACTACGCCGTAACACTTTCACATCCAGACGCTACAATATCCGGTTCTTAGTTCATTCAACTTGACCTGCTCACGTTCCACACTCTATGTTTAGACTGTTCGCCTCGCCTGCACAACCTGCAACCGTCAACGCAAGCTTAAAGCAGGTCCTTTCCTTATGCTCACACCGCACAGTGGGTCAAAATCAAAATCTAGGGGGACAAAATTATTTTTACGTTTTAATCATGAAATTAGAGTGAAAGCAAGGTATATAATTCGTTTAATTCATAATAATCATCAGTTAAGCCCTTTTTAAGCTACATCTACGTGTACACATGCAAGAAATTGTCTATGACTAGGAGTTGGATAGAGACTAAACTACAATAGATTGTACTCAGTTTACCTTTAATTTGGAAGACTGCAGTAGTGGATAATTGCAGACAGCACTTCAGTCACTATCACTAATCACACGATGACCCTGACCTTGATGACTCATCACATGTGTCATCTGAAGCATCATCGTCACTCACTGCCTTATGCTGTTCATGATGAGCCGGTACATCTGGCTCTTTCACCAAGATCTGGAGGCGTCGGAAATTCGAATGATGGCCGCTTTTTTTTTTTTTTTTTTGAGGATCCAGTCTTATCCAAAATTACGGGTATAAATGAAGAGCTATGTTATTTTGGTTTTATGAGATATTACGGGGTCCGAAGATACCAGAAGCATATGTAATATGTCCTCATTTGTATGTTTTCGTGAGAATTTCCTAGAATGTCCAAATCTGTATTTTCTCAAATCTTTGTTACGTGATTCTTGGGCTTCTTCTGACAATTGCCCGATAGGTATAATACAAAAATCATTTATATCTGCACCATGCATTAATACTTTATGCACAGTGACTGGCTTATAATACCATGGATATAGATTTAGACACAATTTTGCTGTATCCTGGGTGTAGGTTTTGAAAGCGGGTGTATTTATAGGGAACTGACAAGAAAGAGCACACAAAATTGTAGAAAAACGTCTGATTAGCTCTTCATTTATACCCGTAATTTTGGATAAGACTGGATCCTCAAAAAAAAAAGCGGCCATCATTCGAATTTCCGACGCCTCCAGATCTTGGTTTGTCAACATGCAGACCCATTTCTGATCGAAATTCATTTTGTATTACTTTCTTTCTTTTTTCTCTTATCTTCATCCCCTCTTGCTTGCCATTTCTTCATTTCTATTTTGTAAGATATATGTAGCAGGCGGATCCAACAATGGAGGGTAGATAATCCAAATTTATAGCTCTCCTCAGGACAAACTGTTTTTGGGAGTGTGTTATTCATATCTCTGGGACCAGAACCACACACATAACACCTCCGTGCTGATGAACCTGTAATAGAATTGCAGACTTTTCCATCCACCTTGGTCAGCAATAGAGTTTGATTGATCACCAAGTTCTATTTTACTTGGTTGGAGGGACATTATTTCAGTTTCAACTAATTGAACCTCTCGCCTAGTCAATTCGACAGTCTCCTTTTCAAACAATAATTTAAGAGGTCTGCAAAATCGTGTCGAAGATGGTCGTGGGTTCTACCATAGAATTTTCTTTTCATTGTTGCTTTCTACATTTAAAGAATACATTTGTAATGGAACAACTGAAACTACAAAAATATCAAGAGTCCCTGCCGTCATCATCTGTAAATTTCTGCTTATACTGACTATGTCCGCTTGAACCATCACACCCCCATTTTAATATAATATGAACTGTATCATTGCTAGAGATAGACTGCTTCAAAACATCTTCTTGAACTACTGCAAGGCGCTGAATTGTATGGTCGACCAGTGATTGCAATGTTATTGTGGCTGATGTTTCCGTTATTGTTATTGATTCACTTGGTGGATAGCTTTTCTGTTTTGTTTCTCTAATGATGTGGTAAGGTGGGAAAATATTACAGTTCCTATTTTTGCATTCAAGTCGCATATTCATATATTGGCTTTTGCTGTAATAGTTATTGACGCGTTTTAATTTCCCTGATGTGAACATTCTCCGGGCTAATATGTAACCAAGTTGGTCTAGCTATTGTGATTGTGCTTGAGATAAACAGACTTGCCACGCTACCTGTTGAGCTCGACTAGAAACTCGTTTGTCGCCGTACGATGCTGTCATCTGACGGAGAATATTAGTACTACTCCTATTGGATTTGCTACTTGGAGCGCTGTACACTCTATCTACGATTTCTTCCGATGGCTGCCGAACTCAACAAAAGGCTGTTTCCTTGGATACAGTAATAATAAGTAAGATCATTCTCTATTGGAATCCTTACTAGCAAGATGCAAAATTTATAACTCCGATATTAAACCGGGCTGGTTAGCCCTGAAGGCTAACATAGCCTCTATTCTGGAATATGTTCATAATTCCACTTGACTAGGAAGTACTTCCGACATATCCCTGAAGATATTTTGACTTGATGTAATAATATTTTGGACTTCTCAACCAGTATGTTTTAGAAAAGGTTTGTAAATATTGTGAGATATTTTGGAAGCTGTTTTATTTCTATCGATATGTTTTTATCTTGGATGTATTGTAAATTCTTTACTTGTGTTATTTTATGTTGGCGGACTGTTGTTCTCTCTCGTGTTTTGGCCTAGCCTCGTGGTCGAAGTACGGTAAAGTATCTGTCGATATATTTAAAATAGTTTCCAATTATCTAATATATTCTATGTACCTTTTGGGGGAATGTGGTTATTTATTTTATTTCTGAGCTACAAACCATGTAGAATTCAGTCTTCATTTTGGTCAAGTGCAAGGACTTTCTTAACCTAATTATCTTACGTAAATTTTTCTTTTCTCCTTGTATCTTGGTAGTATGCCTCATATAGGCACTGTAACTTGTGTCGCTGATTATGGCACTTATTTTATTCTGTGTAATGGGTTGCCTGGTGACAACCGAAGGGATTGTTATCGTTTCTTCCTTGCAGTAAAAAAAACAATAGTTTTTGTTTTCGTGTCGATAAAAGAGAGATGTTTTTGAGGATTTGATTACGATCAGACGTATCTTGAATTCGCTCCTGTTAATAAAACTAACTTAATTGATTGTATTGAGTTGACACCGTATTTGAACTTAAACTGTTTCGGTTCATACTTTGAGTATCCTTTAAAGGTAATTTATCTGTTTATTTAACGTTGGATTTTTTGGTTGGTCTTAGACTTTTCATTTGCTCACTTAATATAATTAGTTCAACGCTTTTCCTCCTCAATCGATGGGATTCCTTGCTTGTATTTTCATTAGCTGTTTATACTAAGAACTAATTTATTTTAAAATATTATTTCCTTCTTTAAATGCATGTAATATTATTGATTGTCAATTATATATATATATCAAAAGTGACCTCTGTGTTCTTGTATTATAGTTTGTCATTCTCTTATGTTCATACTATTTAACAGCCTGGGTAAATGGTTTTGTTCAATACCTTCCACTTTCATCTCTGGTAAATTTGGGGGTCTTTCTTATTTTAATTCTAAAATAGTTCGCTCTCTCCACTACCAGTTGTGTCATTGGTAGCAGATCGTATGTTATTGTTTTCACGGACATTATAATAAATTTAAAAAAAAATTTAATCAATTAGATTCTTGAACACAAAGGTCGCTTAAAGCTTGGGTATTATTAATCTAATCCTTGTGGAAATTTCTGTTTCATGTCCCATTGCATACACAAAATGGAACCGAGGAATACATTATCAGCCTTCTACAACCTAAGGAAAGAGGAAATTGAATATGAATTGTTCATTAGAAAAATTCCTTCTAATAACAATCGTGAAAAGGATTTGTTACGTCTGAAGGATGCGAAAGATGTGCCTATTATAATTCCTGACTTGGAAAGTTACCATCAAACGTTTGGTGAGTCTAATAACATTGTACCTGCTGTAACAAATTTAATTAATTTATCTATTTATTTGATAGGTGCTAGTAACCCTTCTACATCTCAATTAGGGAGATTTAAAACTCAAGCATGCCATTGGTTTTATAGACTTGGTGATCTCATTTATATTTGGGAACTCGAGGATTCTAATTTCGGTTCGGAATTAATGTCATTTCAAAGTAAGCTTCTTGATGCTTTTTTAAAATTATTTCCTTCTGAGTGTGGTGATATTCAGGGTTGCGTCAATGGTGTTAATGATAATCCGTGTGAAATTATGGTGCCAAATACGAGTAACTCAAGTGTGATTATAGAATCTGAAGGTGCCGCTGACAATTTACCTAATAATCTTGAAAGTTTATCCTTAACTGATCATAACGCAAGCATGGAGAGCAGAATTACTTTGAATAAGAGCTTACAAGAGAGGTCATCAAGGATTTCTCAACCGACCTTATTAAACTCTAATAATATAAGTGTTAATGAGCATGGGGAAATTGATAATACAATACCTTGTCCCTTGCCAAATATTTCTTCGTCTGGCGCTTCAAATGATTTTCCTAATGATAACTCTGCAAATTCTAGGTTATTACCTAGAAAGGAAAGCCAATTTGGGTTACCCTGTACTAATGTTGTCACCGATTTTCCATCACGTTTGTTGCATAACGCTAATATTGGGGGAAATATGTCATCGATGCCTAACTGTGAAAACAGTTTAAGATTTAACGGTATTCCTCATCCAGTAACCTCTTGTGTTCAGAATTTACAGATGTGTTCGGGTAATGACACTATGGAGTTGACAAAATTTTTGAAACAACTAGTTGAATTAATGGACTATTCCATTGTTTTTGGTTTATCAGATACTATGATTTTCCAATTAATTTTTCCTTTCACCTGTGGCCTGTTGCGTGATAAGTTGATCAGCGCTATGTCATCTCACTCTTCGTTATCTGAGTTTCATGTCGAAGTAATTGATTATTTTATTCCTGAACGTGCAATGAGTTTACTGAAACATAATTGTTACTATCGCGGTCAGAGGGTAGATGAATCTTTGAATGATTATATTAAAGAAATTAGGTGCTACGCTAGGGTTTTGAATTTAAATTTGAGTGAATCCGCAATTGTTACTACTATAGTAGAAGGTATTAATCCAGAATATAGGTTATGTATGGCTATGGAAGGTAAACCTAAGAGTATTCTTGAATTAAATGATATAATTAAATCTGCTGAAAATGTCAAAAGCATTAACGCTGTAAGAGTGATTAACTCTCCGCCTCCCTTGGTTAATATCCCTGTTAATCCTAATAATCATTTACAACAGACTTCCTTCCAAAGAAGGAGATTCAATTACACCGAAAATACTCGAACTGGTAAACGTTGTGATAGGTGCGGGTCTTATGATCACATAGCCAAGTGGTGTGATAGAAGATTTAATCGTAGGCAATGACTAGATGATAGGAAGATCTTGTCGGATTATCAAAAATCTGATGGTATTGCAGCTAACCGTAAAACAGATTTTGATAAGGATCTTAAGACAAATCGTAAAATATATGACAAATTTTCTCGAATTGGTAAAGCTAATTATGAAACATGTAACCGTATCACTGATGCGACAAAAAATAATTGCCCATACATTGATGTTTGTATAAATAATGAACCCGTCTCCGCTCTTATTGATTCGGGCAGTGTTAATTCATTTCTTGATAGTAAATGGTTCAGGACGATGTCTTCTGTTTGTAAATTTGGCAATTTGGTAAAGGAACCACATAACTTTATAGCAGCCAATTCTTCTTCACTCAGTATTTTAGGATATGTAAAGGTTAAGGTCAGCATATTTAACTTTTCTTGGGTGTTTAGATTCTGGGTGGTCGACAATTTGTCGTACCAAGTGATTATCGGGTCGGATTTCATAACTCATGTTGGGTTATTGTTAGATTTAAATTCTAAATCCTTTTGGTTTCATTTCAAACCCAATCTCATATGGAAATTCAATCATTCGGAGTGTATAAGTGGAGTCAACTCAACTCAGGAAGAAAAAAGGGTTATAACCATTGAAGATTTAGAGTTCGATAACTTAAGCGAAGATCAAGCTAAACAGATTAAAGACCTGTGTTATGAATTTCCTGAGGTTCTAACTGACAAATTAGGTGTTACTAATTTTATAGAATATGAAATTGAGCTTTCCGACGACATTCCTGTTCGTGCGTCTCCTTATAGATTGGCTCCTCCTAAGATGAAAATTTTAAAAGGTATTGTGGACGAGATGCTTGAGGAGGGAATTATTCGTAAATCTACTTCAGCATATTCTTCTCCTATATTTCTAGTTCCTAAACCCAATGGTCAATTCAGACCCGTGATCGATTACAGAGCATTAAATAAGAAAGTCATCTTACAATCGATTCCTCTTCCGGACCTTCAGTCCTGCTTTTCGTGGTTCAAAGGAGCGTCCTATTTTACGATATTAGATTTAAATTCTGCCTATTTCCAAATTCCCCTGGCGGAGAAGTCCAAGAGTGTGACGGCTTTTGCCACAGATTGGAATTTATTTGAATTCGAACGTTTACCTTTTGGGTTGTCGACCGGTGCTGCTGTCTTGAGCAGATTGCTATATAACGTATTTGACGGAATTAAGTTTAAATTCGTTTACCATTATTTAGATGACGTAGTCATCTTTAGTAAAAGCTTTGAAGATCATGTCCAACATGTTCGTGAGGTGTTGTCTCGATTAAAGAATAGTGGTCTTACGGTCAAGTTATCTAAGGTCTCTTTTGCTAAACCCCAAATATCATTCTTGGGACATGTGATATCGTCATCCGGTGTCTCGGTAGACCAAAACAGAACCCAATCTATTAGGGAATTCAAACAACCTAAAACGCCTAAAGAAATAGCACGTTTTATTGGGATGATTAACTACTTTCGTAAATTTATTCCTAATTTTGCTCACCGTGCAGCTCCTCTTAACATGCTTCGAAAGAAAGGTACTGTATTTTCGTGGGGTCCGTCGCAAGAATCATCTTTTCTTGACCTTAAGTTGGCATTAACCAATCCACCGATATTGGCTATTCCTGATTTTGGGAAAAGGTTTATCGTCCAAACCGATGCATCTAACAAGGCTGTTGGTGCGGTATTGTTACAAGAGTACGATGAAGGAAGGTTACCTGTGGCTTATGCTTCGAGAACATTAAACGATGCTGAGATAAAGTATTCTGTGTATGAGTTAGAAGCGCTAGCAGTTATGTTTGCTCTCGAAAAATTTAAAATATATATCGAGCACGTTTCCTTTGATCTCGAGACCGATAACCAGGCATTGAGTTGGGTATTGGGAAAACCCAGGAAAACTGGAAGGATAGCTCGTTGGGCCACCCGTATTTTAGCCTTTCAATTCAGCGTTCGTCATATTAAGGGCACGGACAATGTCATTGCTGATTGCCTTAGTAGAATGTACGGTGATGAGAAAATAGAGGATAAGGGCGAAGATAAGTTTGATGAGAGTAACAAGGTGAACACTATCCTGTCTAATTATCCTAAATTGTTTAGGGAGGTATCCGAATATCAAAGAGAGGACCCTGGCTTGAATGAAATCATTGAGAAATTAGAAAAGGGAGAAAATTTGAAGCCGTATTCGATGAAGAACAGCACATTATGTTGTTCTGCTAGGTACGATAGGTTGTCTAAAATTGTACTACCTTCTCTTCTTATATCGGAGATTTTTAAGTATTTCCATGAGTCACCAATTGGTGGACATCTTGGGGTATTTAAGACAAGGCAGAAAATTAGACAGAATTTCATCTGGAAAATATGGATAAAGACATCAGGAAATTGGTGAACGGATGTAACGCTTGCAACTTAGCTAAACCTACTAACAATTCTAAAATTGGGCTGTTATCCTCGGAAATCGCTACTAAACCTATGGAGAGATTGTTCGTCGATTTCGTAGGCCCTCTGCCCTTGTCAAAGCATGGAAATCGGTTTGTATTTGTTTGCACGGACGGTTTTTCCCGTTTTAGTTGGATCATTCCTACTCGTATGGCAAACACTCAAACCGTTATTAAATGTTTAAATCAAATATTTGCTTCTTTTGGCCCTTGTCAGTTTCTGGTGTCAGATAACGCCAAATGCTTTTCATCTAATGTATTTCGAAATTATTTATTCGAATTTTCTATCTCTCATGTCACGAGCACCCCATACTACCCTAAAGGATCATATGCCGAAAGGGTGAATAGGAATTTACGGGCAGCACTTATTGCGTATCACCACAATGATCACAAGGGTTGGGACAGTTGCCTACATTTGATAACTTATGCTTTCAACACGGCTATACATGAATCTCACCGAAACACTCCTTTTAATCTGATGTTTTCATATTCGCCTAATTCTCCGATATCAAATTTATGGTCTCTCAACGATCTATTGCCTGAGAACATTTCTAACTTGGATGTTCAGGCGGTTTGGAAGAAAGCTAGGGAAAACATGAAGATTGCTCATGAAAAGCTGCAGAGAAGGTATAACGTGGGTCGTAAACGGTGTTCATTAAAGGTTGGTGATGAGGTTTATGTTCGAAACTTCTCGCTAAAAGAAGCTGGTCCCAAAGAATCCGGGAAATTACTTGTTAGATTTAAAGGCCCATGCAAAATTCTTAGTTTCATCACTCCAGTGACTATGCTAGTGAGTGATCCTCAGAAAAAACGTATTTTCAGGGTGCATTTATCACAAGTGAAGAAAAATTGTGATATTTCTGAGTAATGTTTTATTTGGTTGTAATTTCTTCTTTTTGCTGTTTATTGGTAGATGTTTTGGTTTTTCCTTCCTGTTGTGATTCACTCACCGTAAGTATTATACTTAGCTTGTAATTCTTCTAAATTGTGTATGAAAAACTGTGTGTATCTAGAATGGTTGTGCTTAGTGTGATTGCGGTAATTTAGATTTGTATTAAGGGGTGGGAAATTGTTGTTTTGTTGTTCAAAATAAGGTTAGGTTTGCGCTAGTCAAAATGTTCATTGTTGATTGTATAATACCGAGTATGTAAATAAATATTTCGTTGAAAAATATTGCTACTTCAGTGCACTAGGTAGTGATTTGAATGATTGCGTTGTTGAATGAGGACAGTTTCCTATTTCGATTCTTGTTATGTCTGGTATGGAACTGGTATAATTAAGATGAAGGAAGAGGATCTTTGGTATGAAAGGTAAGCATTCCTTACAAAAGATCCCAAGTTGATCCAAGTTGGTGTACATTATGTCGCCTTATTTGCTTGTTTCATCAGGGATGTAAAACGTATTGAATGTTATGTTTTGGCTGGTAGTCGTTGAAAAGGTAAGTAAGTAATGCTATAAGGAAAATACCCGTATTGTTCTTCCGAGATGCGTTCCTTGGGTTCGTTAACTGTCAGTCTGAGCAGGGTAAGCATTGAGTGAAGTATGATATTGAATAATTGTAATTGTGAAAGTGATATGCTAAAAGGGCTCAATAGGTTCATGCCATGTGCATTCTGTGTACGTTTCATTTATTGTGTATGTTCCGAGTCCGCATACATGTGAGTGAGTGTTATGGTGGGTAAGTATGTTGTATAATTGGGTTTTCACGAACATTTATTTATATACTGGTAGATATTTTGGGGCATTTACCTTGCGGGTGGTAAATAGTAATCAGTAATTGTGGGAATTTTGCGGTTATGTACGAGTGTGTGAAAGATTTTGTGTATTTCTGTTTTTCTGCACGTGTGATCTGATACTAAATATTTTCTGGTTTTCCTTGTTATTTTTTGGGTATTTGCTTTGCCTCTCCCCTTTTGAACTTTGTTGGTACTTACCTATTTTTTTCTCTCGTTTCTGAGGTTCTGATAGCATGAGACTCGCTCATGATTTTTCCTTCCTTGTTTTCGTATTTCGTGTTGCTTCATCGGGTATTTGTAAGGGATTCTTGTGCGATGTTAGCGTCTGGTTCACTCTTAGTTTTTTCTCGTTTTGCTCGCTTGTAACTTTCTTGGACCCCCTTTATTTATGAAGTCTATAAAACTTAATGGTAATCTTCATTTATTTACGATGGTACAATGTTAGACTTAACCTACGTCATTTTCATTTTTTGTGATCTTCGGTTGGCTGATAATTGTTTCAAGGTCCGTTTGTTCTTATTTTATCTTTTCTTTTGAAATAGCTGTGGAATTAGATCCCACAAAGTTATTATTTAATTAATAATACTCACATAAAATATAATTCTGTAAAAGATGTGAACCGTATGGTTATTGGATGACATAACTTATGTTCCTATTTTGTAAAAGCAAGGAATCTTTGAGATGGGGGGAATTTTTTTTTTGGGTCATTTGGAAAATGATACTCGGTTGATCATTTATTACTTATTTGGATGATTGTGAACTGGTTGTAAGGACGCATTATCTTAATATGTCATGAAGAAAGAACATGGACCTTGCTGTCGGAGTACAATTTGGTTTCAGATCAAGAGCTGATATTGTCATCCTGGTTGGCGAGTTGGCGACTGTGGCGAATGTTCCGGGCCCGGACTTCGTCGAGTAAAGCCGTGTCCTCTACGTTGAGATGGAGTGTGTCTTCATCAGCCAAGAAACTTCCAATTTGTATTTAATGTTACAAAAAAAGAAAAACTGTTTTGTTACCAAGTAAGGAATTGAAACTCTAAGCATGTTGGAAAAGGTTTGATGAATGAACGCTTTGGTGCGTGCCTATTTTGAAGATGGTAAGAAAGGCGAACCTTGGACTATTATGAAAGAACGAACTGGTATTCATATGCAGCTCTATTTACTCCCTCTCTCTCTCAACACATAGTCTTGGTGTACATTTGTGTCCTATCGTCCTGTATAGTGGGGAGGAGAGATGACGCGTTTTAATTTCCCTGATGTGAACATTCTCCGGGCTAATATGTAACCAAGTTGGTCTAGCTATTGTGATTGTGCTTGAGATAAACAGACTTGCCACGCTACCTGTTGAGCTCGACTAGAAACTCGTTTGTCGCCGTACGATGCTGTCATCTGACGGAGAATATTAGTACTACTCCTATTGGATTTGCTACTTGGAGCGCTGTACACTCTATCTACGATTTCTTCCGATGGCTGCCGAACTCAACAAAAGGCTGTTTCCTTGGATACAGTAATAATAAATAAGATCATTCTCTATTGGAATCCTTACTAGCAAGATGCAAAATTTATAACTCCGATATTAAACCGGGCTGGTTAGCCCTGAAGGCTAACATAGCCTCTATTCTGGAATATGTTCATAATTCCACTTGACTAGGAAGTACTTCCGACATATCCCTGAAGATATTTTGACTTGATGTAATAATATTTTGGACTTCTCAACCAGTATGTTTTAGAAAAGGTTTGTAAATATTGTGAGATATTTTGGAAGCTGTTTTATTTCTATCGATATGTTTTTATCTTGGATGTATTGTAAATTCTTTACTTGTGTTATTTTATGTTGGCGGACTGTTGTTCTCTCTCGTGTTTTGGCCTAGCCTCGTGGTCGAAGTACGGTAAAGTATCTGTCGATATATTTAAAATAGTTTCCAATTATCTAATATATTCTATGTACCTTTTGGGGGAATGTGGTTATTTATTTTATTTCTGAGCTACAAACCATGTAGAATTCAGTCTTCATTTTGGTCAAGTGCAAGGACTTTCTTAACCTAATTATCTTACGTAAATTTTTCTTTTCTCCTTGTATCTTGGTAGTATGCCTCATATAGGCACTGTAACTTGTGTCGCTGATTATGGCACTTATTTTATTCTGTGTAATGGGTTGCCTGGTGACAACCGAAGGGATTGTTATCGTTTCTTCCTTGCAGTAAAAAAACAATAGTTTTTGTTTTCGTGTCGATAAAAGAGAGATGTTTTTGAGGATTTGATTGCGATCAGACGTATCTTGAATTCGCTCCTGTTAATAAAACTAACTTAATTGATTGTATTGAGTTGACACCGTATTTGAACTTAAACTGTTTCGGTTCATACTTTGAGTATCCTTTAAAGGTAATTTATCTGTTTATTTAACGTTGGATTTTTTGGTTGGTCTTAGACTTTTCATTTGCTCACTTAATATAATTAGTTCAACCCTTTTCCTCCTCAATCGATGGGATTCCTTGCTTGTATTTTCATTAGCTGTTTATACTAAGAACTAATTTATTTTAAAATATTATTTCCTTCTTTAAATGCATGTAATATTATTGATTGTCAATTATATATATATATCAAAAGTGACCTCTGTGTTCTTGTATTATAGTTTGTCATTCTCTTATGTTCATACTATTTAACTGCCTGGTTAAATGGTTTTGTTCAATACCTTCCACTTTCATCTCTGGTAAATTTGGGGGTCTTTCTTATTTTAATTCTAAAATAGTTAGCTCTCTCCACTACCAGTTGTGTCAGTTATCTACAAGGAATGATAGAGCCTCTTCACCGGTAAGTGGTACAGGTTTTACAGCTGTTGATATATAGGATTTTTTAATTTTAGTAGCTCTATGTGGGGACTTAAGAGTTTCTTTAACCATTTTTGCAGCATCTTGTTTTCCAGACATGTGCAATGATACTTGTGTGGTATGATAAGTTCTTGTTCTGAATGTGCAGAGAGTAGCGGTTCAATTTTTCGTTTCTTTGATTTTTCACTACTTTCATGAAGAAGCTTTCTAGGCCTTCCGACTTTCGATGTGGATGGAGTAGGATGATAGAATTTTTCTGTTAATTAAAATCATACACAATTTTCAAAAAAGTTATCTCCTCTTTTAACCAATCAGAATATTTTGAAATGAATTTTGCTTTACTTCTATGAACCTGCTTCCACCGCTTGGTAAAATTATCAACAAAATGCTTTAAATCTCCTTGTAGGCATTCAGTTATTTCTTCAGAACAATTTTCTACCCCTAATTTACTTTTAACAAACTCACAAAGTTCCACTTTTGATACAATCTTCGAACCCAGTGCTTCAAACAGTTGTAAACGTGTGAGAACTGGTTGCGCGGCATCTCCTAAAACGTAAAATAACTAAGTAAGTTGCAAGAAGATGCAAAAAAACTTATAACAGGCGTAAACTACAAGACTTTATCTACTTTTTAACATTAAGCAAAATCTAAGTGAAAATATAATTTTAAAAATAATAGTTAAATATTATATAATACAATTAGTGCTAAAATTACGGAACAATTACGCCTATTAATAACTGAAACACGTTACAAATGTAAAGATCATACCTTCAGCTGCATGCTCCATCTTAAAGCATCACTCTAACCACATAGACAACCAAACTACAGCCACTTACATTCACCCTCCAATTCAGACTGCGAGATAACGCAAGCTCAGCGCAGGAGATAAGATTAGATTCCAGCTCGAACAGTGGTGTCAGATTTACACTAAGATGCGTTTATATCCCGGAATAGTGAGCGGCAATCATATGAGAATGCTATAGAAGTAATCAATTTTGATTTTTTAATTATGAAAATAAATAATTTTGTCCTCCTAGATTTCGATTTTGACCCACTGTGCACCGTGTCTCTGAAATGCCAGCTTGGCTGTTCATCTTTAAATTACATAACTGGTCGGCGTTATAATTCCGGTTTCTCTTCCGGCCTTCGCTCAAATGTCCAGATGTTCAAATGTTTAGGCGCACACAACTTTATCAGATTATTGCTACAGTACATTCCTTCAGCGTTTTTCTGTCCGTTAGCTGACCCGGACCACGTGCGTAAACCTTCATAATACAAAGAACGGCGAAGAATTCTGTGATATTACACGCACTCAGCATAACCCAATCGCGGCGCTAGCATAAACTACACATATCTCCGTCAATTAGTTGTGGTTCTTCCCTCGCGTGCCGGCGTGTCCGATACATGGATATCGCGATGGCGACACTTGACCCAAACACAACTCTACCGCGCTTGCCAAATGATTTCTTTCAACATGCGGTGACGAGTATTAACCATGCACATAAAGAAAACTCTCCAGTGACCGATGCGGAATTTAACTCACGTGGCTTACATCTCTGACCACTGCATCACTCACTCGTCCTAGCCGTGTCGCGTAAACAACTTCTTCTTCGGGCCACACCGTATCACTGAACCTTCCGGAACCGTGTTGACCTACTCTCGAGAAAAGGGTCGGAGGGGTCGGAATCTTCTGGAGCATTCCCCTACTCTAGTGGTTACCTCGCTGCGTCACGCCATGACGTCATACTGACCCTCCGGTCTCGTCATATCTCCAATCATTCGGGGCCGGTAATTGACCCTGACTGGATCGGTCACATCACTATCTCAAATTCTGAGAACAAGGTTACGGTATATCATGCTATAGTTCTTATTGTTGGGTACTGCTCGAGTCTAAGCTGCGTGGACCTGAGAGGAATATGCATCGCAGACTATCAGTAGTAGTGGTGACGAGTGATACGGTTTCTCGGTCCTTGAGTAGTAACAGAAGCAAATACATTAGTCGGTGACTCAGTCACTCATTCCCAACGCCACAATGGTTTCAGAAAAGACCCATGTTAGCAGTATTGGAATAGACGAGAATGTCAGGTAACACGGCGGGCTGTCGACAGGCTTCTCAATTCTCGCCTGCTCCTACCCTGCCTCTGCTCTTCATCCCGCAAGTTCACAGAGCTTGGAACCGAGCAGTATATTTATTGTTGTTTGTGAAATAAAGACTATTTAAGAGATATGACACTGAGTATTCTTATAATTTTTGAAACGGGATAAAACAATCTGCAGGACCTTATTGTTGCTGTTAACAATGCAAATAAGAGTAAAAGGAATGTCAACATTATTTAACTCAATTATATCCTAACATGTCCGCAGGTAATGTGTTTTTTATACTAAGAACACAATGGCGCCTCCATGATGGCGCGCAACTTATCGTATCGAAATTAGGCCGTGACCGACGGAGGGCTAAATCCAGTCCTCTACATCTTGTGATGATGTTGGAACTACGGTACTACTCAACTATAATAGCAACTAAGGAACATTCCATTATGACAGACAACAACACCTCTCAGTAAAATTATAAACATGCCATAGAAAAAAGTACGAAAACTGAGCTATTGTAGTTATTAACGCACAAGAAAATGTGATATACTTTTATGAATGATACATGCCACCATAATGCATTTTTAAATTTATTAAATTTAACTTACATGAATTCCACGCTGGTAAATTTATATATTTTTTATTTTTTTTATTTTGTTAGCGTATGGCTTTTGGTAGCCGGCCTCGTGGTGTTGGGGTAGCGCGTCTGCCTCTCACCCGGAGGCCCCGGGTTCGATCCCCGGCTCCGTCAGGGATTTTAAAACTGACGTGAGGGTTGGAACGGGGTGCACTCAGCCTCGTGAGGACAATTGAGTAGCTGTCTGACGGTGAGACAGTGCCCCGGTGACGAAAACCAAGATTAACGGCCGAGGGGACCCGACGCGCTGACCACGCGTCACCCCAAAATCTGCAGGCCAATTGGCTGGGCAGCGGTCGCTTGGTAGGCCTAGGCCCTTCAGGAGCTGTAGTGCCACGGGGTTAGTTAGGTTAGGTTAGTTTATGGCTTTTGGTACCGGGAGTGTCCGAGGACATGTTCGGCTCGCCATTATTTTGTAGCTGCTTCGTGGCGGACACCCTATGGGTGAACTACACGTACCTTCGCGTGTGGAGTGTTGTCTGGGGAGGATAGTTTGAATGTAAGGACAAGGATTTGGAAGGTAGCGGCTGTGGCCTATAGTTAGGGACCAACCGCGGCAGTTGCCAGGAAGGAAGATGGGAAACCACAGAAGAACATCTTCAAGGTTGCCGGCGGGGGGATTCGAACCTCCTCGCCTCCCAGATATGAGCGACTGCCAGCAGTCATGCCGTAACGACCACGGCCATCATTTTTTCAATGATTGGTCAGGACAAGCTTAGGAACTCCTTGAAGATGAGATCACCAGAGTGACGATTAAATTTGTAAAATTTGAAAAAAGAAAGGAAGCTGGTAGTTTTACGTGACCGTTAATCTCGCATTCATGAGCCACGGCTCCTCCAATTTTACGTGGAATACGAACCACAGGGCGTAGATTTCACTTCGAAGGCCTCAAAAGCATTGACCGCGAATCAAACTACGGCCACCTTGGTAAGAGGCAAGCAGATTGACCATTGTGCTGTCATGCTTTCTTTTAGAATTAGGCACCGGTTCATGTTAGTTTCGTGCATTTCATAGTTTCCCAAGTCACATTCGTGGCCTTACTTCATAAGGCTTTCGCAATTATCCCAGTTATATTGTCATTGTAATAGTTTAGCAGTTTCTGAGGCATTGAAAAATCATGAACTGTTACTAAGACTTGTACACATATTTGCAATGAATTGTAGAGAGTTAATTGAAAAGTAAGTACCTTTTTCTACTTAACATAACATACCGAAAAAATGAAAATGAAAATGTCGCACTCTCCTAATGAATGACAGATGAAATGAAATGATAGTCGAGAGTGTTCCTGGAATGAAATTGTGACAGGGAAAACCGGAGTATCCGTAGATAAACCTGTCTGCCTCCGCTTTGTCCAGGACAAATCACATGTGGAGTGACCGGGATTTGAACCACGGACCCAGCAGTGAGAGGCCGGCGTGCTGTCACCTAAGCCACGGAGGCTTTACCGATAAAATGATAAAGAATAAATTGGACAATAATACATTGAATTATTTCAGTCTGTAACTATATTATTTACGCATTAATAAGCAGTATGCAGCAGGATTTCGATCGTTCAAACCTTTCGAATATTATTATTAATTTTTCCAAAAATTGAGTTACAATTTATGGATGGCAGATAGAGAAAGGGTAATCCCCACATACACAGCAGCGTCACTATCTCCGTTCATTAAATCTATACAATCCTAAATATGTTACATATAGGCTATATATTGAACCCTTAAAAATAAACGCATATTTAAGTCTTCGAGTATTAGCCTACTTTCGATTTTTGAAAAAAATGAAAGTAGACTTATGAGATCACTACAGGGCGAAAAAAGTGTGTCTGTCTGTGTGTGTGCATGTGTGTGTGTGAGTCTGTGTGTGTGTGTGTGAGTGTGTGTACTCTGAATGTCGGTCCCCCCCCCCTATCAATTCGAACACGGTGAGCTCAAATTGAACGAAATTTGGTACAAAGGTAGCACTAGCAAGGACACCTCAGTGTCATGTTTTATATCGCCGCCATCTTGACGGAAACGTAATGGCGGCCACACAAATGTTCAAAGCTTAAATCAAATTACGACTAACCTAATCATCCGATCTCTACCAAATTTTGCAACATCATACCTTTATGGGGGCAGCATTTTTGACCAAACTAATAGGTCATCAGCCTAATAGTTTGCGGATGGCGGCCATCTTTGTGTGAAAATCGATTGCCCCTATTAATTCGAACACGGTGAAACCGAATGGAAAGAAACTTGGTACAGAGGTAGTACTAGCAAAGGGCACCCCAGTGTCATGTTTTATATCGCCGCCATCTTGACGGAAACGTAAAGGCGGCCACACAAATGTTCAAAGCTTAAATCAAATTACGATTAACCTAATCATCCGATCTCTACCAAATTTTGCAACAACATACCTTTATGGAGGGAACATCCTTTGACAAATCTAATAGGTCATTAGCCTAATAGTTTGCGGATGGCGGCTATCTTTGTGTCAAAATCGATTATCCCTATTAATTCGAACACGGTGAAACCGAATGGAATGAAATTTGGTACAGAAGTAGCACTAGCAAAGGGCTCCTCAGTGTCATGTTTTATATCGCCTCCATCTTGACGGAAACGTAATGGCGGCCACACAAATATTCAAAGCTTAAATCAAATTACGATTAACCTAATCATCCGATCTCTACCAAATTTTGCATCAACATACCATTATGGAGGGAGCATCCTTTGACCAATCTAATAGGTCATTAGCCTAATATTTTGCGGATGGCGGCCATCTTTTTGTGAAAATCGATTCCCCCTATTAATTCGAACACGGTGAAACCGAATGGAACGAAATTTGGTACAGAGGTAGCACTAGAAAAGGCCACCTCAGTGTCATGTTTTATATCACCGCCATCTTGACGGAAGCCTAATCGCGGCCACCCAAATGTTAAAGGCTAAAATGTAATTACGACCAACCTAATAATCTAGTCTCTACCAAATTTTGCAACAGCAAATCTTTATGTGGGAAGCATATTCTGACCAAACTGCTAGATCCTCAGCCCAATAGTTTGCAGATGGTGGCCAAGTATGTGTGCAAATCGATTCCCCCTATCAATTCAAACACGGTGAAACCGAATTGAACGAAATTTGGTACAGAGGTAGCACTAGCAAAAGGCACCTCAGTGTCATGTTTTATATCGCCGCCACCTTGACGGAAACGGAATGACGGCCGCCCAAATGTTAAAAGCTTAAATGAAATTTCGACCATCCTAATAATTTGATCTCTACCGGATTTTGCAACAACATGCCTTTTTGTGGAAAGCATCTTATGACTGACTACAAGGTCATCAGCCCAATAGTTTGCAAATAGCGGCCATATATGTGTGTGCAAATCCATTCCCCATATCAATTCAAACACGGTGAAACCGAATTGAATGAATTGTTTTGCAGAGGTAGCACTAGCAAAGGGCACCTCATATTCATATTTAATATCCGTATAGCACGTTGTATTTCAACATGCTACTACAACCAACATTCAATTATACTCCTTGAAAGGACAAAGAGTTATAACAATACCCATGCATTTAGGAGAAAGTAGGCTATATGTTCTTTACTGAACATCTTGTTTTATTTCTTCAGCTCTGATTTAGTCTAGTTGAGGGAACTGATGGTTATATTTCGTAAGAATAGTCTGTCTGGATGAACAAAGCATCTTTTCAATGTCGCCAGCAAGAACAACGGCCAGGCTAAATTTAACCAATTCTAAAAAAGGGGGAAGGCTTGCGAGATGAAAGTCCGTTGCTTATTTCAAACGGGAGGTCAGTTGATTTTCCCTATCTTGAAGACGAAAGAGAGAGAGCGCAGAGTCCAGGTAAGGACAGAGATTATGACCGACGTCAAGTAGTGGGAGGAGTTCACCAACTAAGTGTTTCAAATTATTTGAATGAACATCCAATAACATTATGATGCTATTTTTCGGCGGTAAGGATTTTTGCCCACGAAATCAAGAAATGTGTGTTGCCACGATGCGAATTTCTGCGCGCGAGTGTCTTTGGAAAGTGCTAATTTTACGAGTTGATTGAAATGTGTCTGAAGTCTGTATGACAATTATTAAGAATTATTACGGAGCGATGTTCCCCTTCCACCATGTTTTGTGATAAAACATATAAATACTACGGTCTGTGAACAGACACAACCTTGATTTTTAGATCTGAAGACGTTTATAGGGTGAAGCTCTGTCCGAGTACGAGGCACTCTGATACTTAAACATTTTGCGAGTGCGATGACAGCACTTAGGATTTGGAAATTTAATTGTGTTGTGTGTCGTGCAACATGAATTGTGGTAATTACTGTGTGTTAGGTGGACACAATTCCACAGTTTTACGGAAAGTTTCGCCGGTACTGCATTGAACTGTATGAGTGAATTAAGTGGCTTATTACACAGTCTAGCTAGTTGGCTGATTAATAATAATAATAATAGTATTTCCTGCAGCAAGATGTTCGCCCACGAGATGGAAGACCTGGACAATGTTGTTTCATCTGCCATGATGAATATTATGATGGGCTAAGTCATCGGATGGACGATGACGGGGGTGTCGTCAGGCACTGGGCAAAGATGAAAAAAATGAGTACATAATTACATTGATTTAATTTTGAACGAGGCGGGATCACGCGCAATGTTGGGAAATTTGTTTGTAAATAATTTTTGATTTGCTGTGTTTTAAATGTAAATTCATTCGCTGAGATAATTATTTTACTAGCGTCACGTGGCAATTTGTTGTAAATATTTGATTTGTGCGTGTTTCTCGTGGCTCTGACCCTTCGCTTTAATTAGAGTGCTTGCTCTCATGTCGCCTCGACGCATGAATGCATAGTACTAGTGAGATTATTTACGGCTGAAATGTTAGATAGTGGTGACAAATGAATATTTATTAACTGTAATGTTAGACTGGGGGGGGGGGGAATTCCCGTCTTTTTGATTATGATTGATCAGGCAAATGCTTGTTTATTTTTGTTTTGCTTGGTACAACTTTGGTTGCCATGGAAGGCCGTCTGCCTTACTGTATTCTGGTCGTTATTCTTGTGTTGTAATCTATTCTTAGTCTGAAGTACGAATAGGGGGTCATTTGGTCAAGCCGTGGTAGTTATGTGTGCTGTGTGTGAATTCATCGATAGTGAGCAGGTATGGACTGTGGATCCAGTACCGTTGCTACTATATTTTCCAGCTTACGTGACCTTCGGGGCGTACTTGCTCGTAGTTGAATCTTGATATTCCAAAGGGAATTTTTCAAGAATATGATTGTATTGATTTGTTATGTCTCGCGATTTCAGGGAGACAAGTGAGGCTATCTTCGAGAATCCAGGCTAGAGGCTGGGGTATTTTGTCTGCACACACTAAAAGCACATTCGGGAGAGCTTGAGTGACCACAGTACTCAGATCTGAATGTTGATAAGCAGTAGCGTGCGCGCTATGCATTTTTCGTGATAATTAGTTAAATGTCTTGCCTGAAAAATTATAATATTTTGATTAATTGGGAAGCTATTCATGCCACTAATCTAACTATTTTCCGACCGTATTTATCGAAGTGTAATATATTGTTTTATTCGCCTGCTGAGGCATGTTCTTATTTTGCTGTTGTTGATTGGTTGGTTTCTGTCAAGACTTGTAAATGTCACTTTAAGGTTGCATACGGTGAACCATATCTTATTGCATGTCACGTGATTGCCTTGTGTTGATTTGTAGGGCTTAAGACCGCTTGGTGCGGCTGCTATTAATTGTAAATATACAATTCGTGCATTATTGATTGTTTATAAAAGGGTTAGACTATGTCAGTGTGTTTATTTTAATATTAGCCATTTGTGTGTATTCCCATTATTGTCGTGTTTTCTAACCCGCAGAACGGGAATTCATGACTTAATAGAATGGTCGAACGGGAATGAATTCTCGTCTAGTACTCATTTACTTTATTTGTCCGACCGCACACACAACGCATAGACATGTTTTCTTTGTATTTTTGTTGTATTCTGTATTTTTATTCAGAGTAAATTTCTCTTGAGGTGACATTTTGGTTCACCTTGTGTTTTATAGCTGTTTAAGCTGATTTGTTTTGAGTTAGCTATTTTAGGGGACTGATGTTTTGAGTCAGTCATTTGTTTTGAAGGCTAACACGGTTTGAGGGCACTCCGGTGGCAAATATCGGAGGGAATTTTCGGGTCCCTGGCTGTTTTGATTACATAGTGTCGGATACCTGGAAGTCGCATGTGGGATACTGGGTTGCTTGCGGGTCACTTGTGGCGGGCAAATGACTCATAGTTACACATTAGGTTGGAATTAATGTATTGTCTTGTCAGATGATTCCGAATTAAATTGTTATTTGTTTAAAACCTGTCATTTAAATTATTTGTAATTTTAAGTTACCCTATGAATCCTGGAAAATGTAAGTAGCACGTTTCTCCTCATACTACTCTTTACGGACTGATCATGACCCCGAATCTAAGTCTTGTGTAGTGCTTCTTTTTCTAAGGGTACAATATACATATAAAATTTGCAATTTTACATTGCTATTAACACATAATCCGATGTATATGATATCTATGATATCCTAAATAAAAGGGAAGATACACACACGCACACACACTCACTCATATACACACATGCACACATACATAAACACGCCCACTCACGCATGCATGCACACACACATACACACATACCCGCACGCACACATTCCCACTCACTCACAAAGTTACATTGTAGTTCAATTCAATTTACATGGGGTTTTAGTCCCTTTAGAGCCTACACTTTTCTGCAAAATTGTTGTGGAGGAAGATCGTTTATTACAAGAGCAGGACATTTCGGAGTCGAGCAGAGTGATTGTAGAACCCAGATTGATAATCTATTTTCTTAGCGAATAGAGGAACGAGGGTGACACCCTTTGCTCTACTGACTGAGCGATATGATAGCTGAAAGCGGTGAAATGGGGACATTTCAACGGTGCCAGCTAGAGATTTTCGAAGAAAGGTGAGATTTATTTGGTTACTTATGCCATTAATGAATGTTAATGGTTTTGTCAAAACTTTATTGCCCTGTTTGTAAATGAGTCGCTCTGCTCGACGTTGGGCTGCACTTAACTTCCTCATGTTTTCCTCGGTAGTGGGATGCCAGGCAAGAAGTCCATATAGAAGAATGGAGAGATACACCGCTCAGAGTGCATGGCTTCTGAATCCCAGAAGACTTCGTCTTGCAAAACCCAGGATTTTTAGCCTACTTTTCACATTTTGCAAAAATGAGGAAAAAGTAGACTTATGAGATCGATCCGGGAAAATATGTGTCTGTCCTTCTGTCTGTCTGTCTGTCTGTCCTTCTGTCTGTCTGGCTGTGTGTGTGTGTCCCCCCCCCCCTATCAACTCTTAAACGGTTGAAGAAATCAGAACCAAATTTAGTATGAGTAAAGATGTATACCGGAATATCTCACGTCCATATTTGAAAATGATGTCGGTGCTACCAACTGCTGAAAAAACGCACTAGAAATTTGAGCTCCATGTTGGATATCTTGGAAGGTATGCGTGGGAGCTATTCCAAAATTGGCGCACATGTAGATAACACTATTTGAGTTTAATTTCCAGGAGGCCATACATGACAGTGTTGCCAAAATAATTTTAAGCCTTCTGATAGGCCCAATTTTTAAATGCCTATAAGTTATACACTATCAATTGGATTTCAACCAAATTTTTTATGTAATATGTGTACATAAACAGATATGACTGAGCGTATTCTTAAGAGCCACCAGGGCTGCCAACTGTTAATAATTGCTCTCTCTATTCTTTAATCCAAATACCAATATGTCAGAAAGTATGCAAGCCGACAGTTTTAAACTATGCACACGTATAGTACCTGACATTTTAGATTAATTTTGGAGTAACTTATATACTTCAGTTCTACCAACATGATTCTAAGCCTGCTGATAGGGCCAATTTTTAAATACATGTAACTTCTATACTATCAGTTGGATTTCAACCAAATTTCGTATGTTCTATGTGTAACATAACAGATGTGAATATAAGTATTCTTAAGAGCAATCAGGGCTGCCAACTGTTAATAAATGCTGTCTATATTTTTTTAACCTAATATCAATATATCAGGAAGTATGCAAGCCAACAGCCCTATACTTTGCACACGTATAGCACCTGACATTCTAGATTAATTTGGAATAATTAATATAAGTCAGTGCTGCCAACATGATTCTATGCCTGCCAATATGTCCGATTTTAAAATACATGTACTTTCTACACTAACAAATGGATTTCGTCCAAAATTGGCACAACAAGATATCATAATATTGTGGTGTTTGAAGCCATATTTTCAGTGTTGCCTTAGTAAACAAGAGTTTAGTGCTTTTCAGTCGGTCAACACGAATGTACCCAAAAGAGATGGGTTATGCCCATTTCAGGATTAGGGCATAACCCATCTCTTTTGGGTACATTCGTGTTGACCGACTGAAAAGCACTAAACTCTTGTCTTATATCATAATATTTCAGAATAGGCTATTTCTGACCAGCACTCGCATGACATTGTTACCAACATGCTTTTACGCGTGCTGATAGATCCAATGTCAAACTGCATGTAACGTCCATTGGACTTCAACCAATTATTTTTTCTGTACCTTAAGAGATGGAAATAAGAATATATTCTGTCACCAAGGTTGCCAACTGTAATGCTCTATTAGGCTTTATTATACCAGGTATATTTCGAACTAATTAGACATTTCGATATTACCAACTTAAATTCGTCATTATTCTAGATAGGTTCATATACTGTAGAATAATCATTGGCATGAAAATTAGGCTGTTTAGTTCGCCACGGAACTTCTTGTTAATGCTTTACACGTAGTTTCCTCCACGTGTACATTCCACTCCAAATTGGAAATGTGTATTCCCAGCATTCGCAGTGAATTATACATGGGAAGAATTTGGCCGCTCAGTGAAATGCTATGTCAAACCTCAATATAGAGAGTTTTTATAATAAACAAGATGTTTCGTGATGAACTAAAGAGCCTACTTTTCTTAAAATTTAAGATTCATGCCAAAGATTAATTTATATGGATATATCTAGAATAATGACGAAATTAAGTTGGTAATATCGAAATTTCTAATTAGTTCAAAATACTGTATACATGGAATAATGCAGCCTAATAGAGAACTAGAGTTGGCAGCCCTGGTGACTGAATATATTCTTAGTTCCATCTCTTAAGGTACATCATACAAAATTTGGTTGAAGTCCAATGGATAGCATGGACGTTACATGCAGTTAAACATTGGATCTAACAGCGCGCGTAAAATCATGTTGGCAACAATGAGATTCATGTATTGCTCAGAAATAATCTGTAATAATATGATCTATTGTTGTGTCAATTTTTAATGAAATCCATTAGTTAGTGTAGAAGTTGCCTGCATTTTAAAATTGAACCTATCAGCAGGCTTAGAATCATGTTGGTAGCACTGGCGTAGGTCAATTTTAGTTACTCCAAATTAATCTAGATTGCCAGGTACTATACCTGTGCAAAGTTTATAGCTATTGGCTTGCATACTTTCTGATATATTGATATTAGGGTAACAAAAATAGAGACAGCATTTATTAACAGTTGGCAGCCCTGGTTACTCTTAAGAATCGGCATAGTCTTATCTCTTATGGTACACATAGCACACATGAAATTTGGTTGAAATCCAAATGATAGTATAGAAGTTAAATGTATTTAAATTTGGACCTCTCAGTGGGCTTAGAATCATGTTGGTAGCACTGACGTATATAAGTTACTCCAAATTAATATAGAATGTCAGGTACTATACATGTGCATAGTTTAAAGCTGTCGGCTTGCTTACTTTCTGATATATGAGTATTTGGATTAAAAAAATTGAGAGCATTTACTAACAGTTGGCAGCCCTGGAGGCTCTTACGAATACGCTCAGTCATATCTGTTTATATACACATAGCACATACGAAATTTGGTTGAATTCCAAATGATAGTGTAGAAGATATATGCATTTAAAATTGGACCTATCTGCAGGCTTGTAATCATTTTGGCAACACTGCCATGTATGGCCTCCTGGAAATTAAACGGCAATATTATTATCTATACGTGTGCCAATTTTGAAATAGCTCCCATTCATACCTTCCAAGATATCCAACTTGGAGCTCAAATTTCAATTGCGATTTTTCAGCATTTGGTAGCACTGACATCATTTTCAAATATGGCCGTGAGATATTCAGGTATAGATCTTTACTCCTACCAAATTTTGTTTCGATTGCTGCAGCCGTTTAGGAGTTGATAAGGGGACACACACACACAGCCAGACAGACAGACAGACAGACAGAAGGACAGACAGACAGACAGACAGAAGGACGGACTGACAGACAGACACACATTTGCCCGATCTCATATGTCTACTTTTCCTCATTTTTGCAAAATGTGAAAAGTAGGCTAAAAATGTTATTTTATGTAATTACATGACATAACATAAATACTGTAACTAACATAACTCAAGTGTTCTCTTTACGGATTATTATCTTCGTTATAAAAATGTTCACATTAATTTAATGGGAAACGTCCTTTACAATGCTGGAAGGTCGGATAAGTCCAGCTTAGCATCGTGTTCAATGTGTAAATTTCTGTTATTATAATGAACAGAATAGAAATTACTTTCAATAAGTGAGGATGTTTCACGCCTTGTAGATACATAAGAACAAATTTGAACGGACCACTATTTCAGTTACCCTACCTCTAAGGAATGCTACGGATCAGTTAGAGATTTATATTCACTATCCATTATTTTATACGTTTCATCTCAATGAAAATACATACAGAAACAATATAATGTTGGACGATATTCCAGGGTTCATTTAACATAAATCTTAATGTAAACCCCAACATTTTCATTTTTCACCACCCTGAACATACCAACGATTGATTCTTTGGTCATACTTCATTATCTCTTTCTCCCCTTTCTCTTCTCAATGCTCAAGCCTAGGCTACATCACGCCTCCCGTCACGTGATACATTTCCATTCCTATCTTAATTTCTCCTACTTCCTTCTCAGCTTGCAGGCCTGAATGTTGCCACAGACATTTCTTCTTTATTCTTGAAACAACAATTCTTGACAGTTAGATTTTGTGTTAAGCTGATGAAGGTCAAACATAGTCGGAAAGTAGTGGAATAGTGCCGATTCCAACGCACTTCAGAACATACATGTCATTACTACTAAGCCTAAGCCATGTTAAATATCTCTCGAACCCATGGTCGGATGTTGACATATGAGGTGTCGTTGAACTCGAGCTGACGTCCTCTTTTCTATTGACCATGTATTATATTTTTCAAAAATTCTTTGAATTTTTTTGTTTTCGAAAGTTGATGATAGTTTGAAAACCAAAGATGATAGAACGTTATGCCATGGCCCAAACGAATGGTCTTTATGACCTTTATTTTCTATAATGAAACTTTTTTACTTTTTATGTTTTTTTGAAAACACTCGAATTTTGAAAATTCTATAGTTTGGAAACTAGGAACTCTACAAAAAAAATTGTTTGACATAAATGAAAGGTCCCTATGCCCTCTACCCCCCAAATAAATGTCAAGTCTCTAGGATGAAAACCTGTAGTAGTGGGGTAACACGGGAGCTGCGCCACTTCTTATTGAGCCACCCTCGTATTTGCCCCGAACCTGATATCTCGCTAACCAATGGTCGGATTTGAACATACAGGGTGTCCTAGCACTCGTAGTGATGCCCCCTACTTTCCTATAGGCTCTTTATTTGATTAAAAGACCAAAACTAAAAGGTCATGTGCTTTTAATATTTCGCGAACCAATCATGCTAGAGGCATGTTCGACAGGTCCAAGGACTCGGGGTCACGTCCTCTCTGCTATGGACCACTCGTTATAATTTTTAATAAAATTGGAAACTCGATTTTGGGGTAAACACGTGTTTTTGCGATTTTGCCGATATCTCACGAAGCAATAACGCTAGAGGCATGTACGATGGGTCCAAGGATTCGGGCAGACGTCCTCTTTGCTATAGATCACTCGTTGTAATTTTTTAAAATTTTGGAAACGCGATTTTGGGGTAAACACGTGTTTTTTGTGATTTTTGCCGATATTTCACGAACCAATAACGCTAGAGATGTGTACGAGGTGTCCTAGGACTCGGGCTAACGCCCCCTTTCAAATGTGGTAGATTTTTTTTTTTTCAAAAAAATAATTCACAAAGGGCCTAACGCCATACATGTTGAGAAAAAAATTCTTTACCGTTACCTGTTTATAATGTTTATGAAGCGTGGTGGTTGAGAGAGACGATACGGCTGTGTGTGTGTGTGTTTCAACGAACCTGTCGCTGACCAAGGTGGCTGTGTTCAATAGATCAATCGCTATTTCGACGAGTCGGTGTATGACAGAGCGAGGGTGCGTTTTTCTGATATTTTACCTTTGACGTGTAAACGGTGATGAGAACTTGATTCTATGTTGGTCGAAGCGAGTACAGAAAACACACTTGCCGAGGAGCAGGAGGTGAATGTCATTTGAGCTTATTGGAAGGCGTTGATCTGACTTGACAACAGGTGCAATGGAAAAATTGACAATGACGCTTCAAGGTGAAATAATCTGACCATTGTGGTGGCAGGGGAGTGCGAAAGGCATGTGAACACATGTGTGAAACCACAGGCAAGCTAAACCAGTGACATCCTGTCTCGCTTCGTACGTGACAAAATGCAAGTCCATGTGAAATTTGATCTACCGCAGGTGTTCACCTGGGGCGTTATCTGTCCACGTGCGCGATAACTGTTAACAAGTTACATCCTGTTTTGCTTCGTACGTGACAAAATGCAAGTTCATGTGAAATTTGATCCGGCACAGGTGTTCGCCTGGGACGTTAGCTGTCCACGTGCACGATAAGAGAATGATCAAAGCGTGGGAATTGCTGAATCAGTAAAAAGTATGATGCAACTTGTCGGAATGATGTCACAACCAATAGATAGGCAAGAGCTGCGAAAACAGCAGTGGTGGGAGGTGGAGGGGGGGGGGAGAGGGGGAGGGGTAATGTAAGAGAGAACACAGGTGGAAAGAGAAAGAAATATGTGGAGCTGAGGACTGTACACATAGAGCTATAGGTGGTGTACAACATGTGTGAATAAATAAATTAAAAATTGCACAGGTTCACACAACATAGACTGTATTATTGCCGTGGCCAAGCACTCACATTAAGATCATTTACAAAATCATAAAATGAAAAATAAAAAATCTTGTTTTGGAAATATCGTTTTTCAACATACACAAAATAAATATATAAAAAATTTGTAAACAACAAAATGGAAAATCCATGGTCAAGCACTCACATTAATATTATTTACAAAATCATAAAATGAAAAATAGAAAATCTTGTTTTGAAAATATCGATTTTCTTTCAACATACACAAAATAAATATATAAAAAATTTGTAAACAGCGAAATGGAAAATCCATGTTTCCATATAGACAAAATTTTAAAAACCTTAAACGGACATTTAAGAAAATATATGCAAATGGGAAAATTGACAAATGTGTAAATATGAAAATGGAAAAATCCATGTTTCCATATCATGAAATTGAAAAACATTAAACTGTCATTTAAAAAAAATGCAAATGGAAAATTGACAAATTGCAATGTGTGAAATGTGAAATTGAACAAATGGCTATCATTATTTAAAAAAAGAAAAGAACATAGTGCTCTATGGTTAAAGTGTGAATCAAACCCTCTCTACTTATTTGGACCACCCGAGACTGAGTAGACTAGTTTTAGTTATCATACCACTTTTAAAAGTTTGTGTTAAATCTAGGAATTGAACCCAAGAGCTTGTAGGGGAGATCCAAGGTTATAATATGTTAAACAGATAGCCTTGAATGTAGTGTGTGGTAGCTATATAAAAATGAGACGTTTCGCTCGGGGCAGGGAGGCATAGAGATCTGCATCAAACCAGTCAAAAGACTGACGACTCAAACAACAACATGTAGAGCTCACCAAAATAATGTTGTGTAACGGTAAATGTTAGTCAACGAACAGTAATGCATTACTAAAACCCATGACACGATACCTAAGAGCTTTTCTAAAATTATTTTAAAATGCCTTTAACCCTATATTAAACACCCAGTTCACAAGACTCATAACTGCAATGTTATGGTCAAACAAAACAAAATCTATATTTCAAAACAAACAAGTGGTTTAGTCAATGTATACTGGAAAAAGTTTTATAAACACTCAAGTCCACAAAAATAATTAAATTAGTAACAGTCAGGTTGACCGAGTGGTTATGGTGTTTGACTTAAGTTCAAATTTTCTGTACAAGAAAGCAAGGGTTCGAATCCCTTACCTGATATAACTATTGCCTCAACATGGCTTGACCACACTGTATTATTGTGTACTCGGTACACAAACCATAAATAGAGTGTATTGTTTAAGGTCACTCTCTTTGCGAACATAGTCAGAGAATGTTGATGGTTAACAATTGCATTAATAGTGGGACATAGGGATAGCAATTAAGAAAAACAGACAATACCCATACACTATTTTTATTTATTTAATGTAAGTACTTGTACAATAGTTATATACAAACTACAACTCTCTTTTGTCTATTACTATCTAGTCCTTTTCGATCCACTTGCATATCAAGGGCAGATGACTTTGTAGTTCAGCCCCTTTAAACAACAACACTACTTTTTGCATAGTCTGTGATGTTGATGACTCTTGATGCGTGGAAGATGGATACAACATAACTTTTACAACAGGGGTTAAACGTTGCTCAACAAACAATGCACTATTTTGAGTAGCAACATTTTTCTCTTGTACTAACTTTTTAGCATTCTGATGATTTTTTGTCAATACCATCAGTGTTTTGTCTGGAGCACTACATTGATGATCACTCACACTTAAAACCAGACTATTTCTACTTTTCATATTGCCTCGACATGTTGTTGACCTCTGTTTCGAGCATTGCTAGAATATTATTCCTTTTACATTTTGTCGTCTATAGTTATAAGAGTAGCCTTTATAGAGTACACGTTGTTTACCTCGGTTAGTTGGAGTAAGTTCCATAGTAGTAACTAACCTGTTAGTATGATTTGCACGCTACAAAGGTTATCTCGGTTCTGGTAATAGAATTATTTAGCGTTGGCTTTTATATTTAATATGTACAGTTTAAAGTGATAGAAAAGTGGTAGAAACGTGGTAGCAAAGTGGTAGACAATTGGTAACATAGTGGTAGAAAAGTGGTAGCAAAGTGGTAGAAAAGTGGTAGAAAAGTGGCAGAAAAGTAGTAGAATAGTGGTAGCAAAGTGGTACAAAAGTGGTAGAAACCTGGCAGAAAAGTAGTAGAAAAGTGGTAGCAAAGTGGTAGAAAATATTACATGTATTGTTAAGAAATAGTTTAAGCGGTTACATGGATTCATTACACTATAATTTTAGCATCACGAAGCTCATTTTCTATATCCAAAAGTTCTTCCTCATATTTAGTATGACCAGCCTGTTTACAGGTATGCAAGTACTGAAGCCGCTGGATTAGCTTACTGGGATTGTTCCAGTAAACAAATTTAACAAATGATTTTTTGGGTGTAAACCATTATCATCATCATCATCATCATCATCATCATTATCATCATAATCATCATCATCATCATCATGGTTATCATCATCAATATAATTATCATCAATATAATCATCATCACTATTACTATCTAATCCTTTTTGTTCATCTTGCAATGCAAAAACCTTTGGCATAGTTTGTGTTGTCTTTGATAGTGTTAGAGGTTTCTTAGACGTTAACGACTGTCCTAACATGTCTTTTTCAGGAGATAATAAATGCTCTTTAACAAACAAAGCACTATCTTGAGCCACACTATTTTTTTCTTGGTCTTGCTTTTTTACCTTGGTTAGAGTATTTTGTCCATTTAAATGAGTATTATTTTGAGATTTACAATGATGATCGATTGAAATAAGTATGTTGGAGCCTTTTGTCTTAATCATTCCTCGACACTTTTTAGATCGTTGTTTCGAACAGCACCAAATAACAGTTCTATTTTTATTGGTTCGTTTCACAATATATGAATATCCTTTATAGTATGCGTAAGGCTTACCATACCTAGTCACTGATACTTCCATGTCAACTGTCAAGCATAGACTAAGCTCTAGTAAAGTCAACTTGGTAATAAGAATACTAGTTTAATGTGAGAGCAAATATGGATCCAAAGAGTTCAGGTAAAAGTGGAAGCAAATAAGCAAATATTAGAACCAAGAGTGGGGTTAAAAGTGGTCGCAAAGTGGTAGACCCATTACACAATAATTTCAGCATGACGAAGCTCTTGTTCAATTTCTTTGATTTCCCAATCGTGACCGATATGCCCAGCTTGTCGTAAAGCATGCAATTGTCGAAGCCGTTGAATTAGCTTACTGGGTTTGTTCCAGTATACAAATTTAACAAATGGATTTTTAGGTGTAAACAAAGCACTACCATTATCATGATCATTATCATCATCATCATCATTATCATCATCATAATCACCATTATCATCATGACCATCATCACTGTTACTATATAGTCCTTTTTGATCCTCTTGCAATACCATTTTATTTATAGTCTGAGTTGATTTTGATAGTGTTGAAGGTTTCTTGGAAGTAGTAAGTGTTTGTTAGACTCTAAATATTGCATCATCATGACCAGAAATTGCGTAATCCTGATGACGTCATGGGATGACGTCATGGGTCCTTAGAGCGAGCACGTGGTCCAGGAGCGAGCATGTGCAGTGCACGTGTTAGCGTGGGAAGAGGTTGACCCTTTGGCTTGTTTGTGCGATGGTGATAAAAAGTTAATGGGTGTTGACGTCATGGAGGATGTTTATTAGGATGCTAACTGTCATCTGACACCCATGCGAGTGTGAGCACCAAAAACAAAAGGTTATTCGCGGGTAGTGGGGTAGTGTATGTTCTCTTGCAAGTCGCGTGTGTGCTTGAATACGTATGGCTATGTTGGGAAATGTTTGGTGGCGGGCGAGGACTAGGGTTGAGTGAGGGTTCGTTTAAATGCTATTTTTCCCGCTCTATTTGATGGTGAGGTAATTTTTTAAAATGGGTGGAATTTGGAAACGCAATTTGAGGTAAACGTGCTTTTTTGACATTTTGGCGAATTTAATGAGCTTGTAAGGCTAGAACGATGCATATAGGGTGTCGTAGGACTTGTGGTGAACCACCCCTTGCTATGGACGGGAGTATATCCCCCCCAAAATAAATCTACCCTTACCCGGAGGTTAAGTAGTGGTTATTTTTGTATGCATGCGCACTTGAGGGCTTTTGTAAGAGAGCGGAATTTTTAAAAGATTCTTTATAGATGAGGCTTTTTAAAAAATTTATTAAAAAAACAAAAAACTAATAGGTCATTCGATTTTTAGTATCTCGCTAACCAATAATGCGATGTAAACATATGGGGTGTCATAGGACTCGTAGTGAATTCTCCTTTTGTATGAATGAGGTATGTCAACCCCCAAAATAAAAACTACCCTTACCTGGGGTGAAAGAGCAATTTTTGTATGTATGCACACCGGTGGCTTTTGTCAAAAGGGTCTAACTACACATTTGTTAATATTTTCTGAACCCAGGATGGGATTTTCCCATAGGCAGTATCCTAGCACTTGGGGTGACACCTCGTTTTTGAAAGTATCATTCATTTATTTTCTTGTCAAAAGGGCCTAACTACACTTTTGTTAATATCTCGTGAACCAATCATGCTAGGGACTTGTATGAGGGGTCCTAGCACTTGGGGCGACGTCCCCCTTTATGGGGTGAAACTACCCCCCCAAAATTGAAAACTCAATATCTTTGAAACTATGAACTCTAAAATTAGGCGTTATAGCTTTAAAAATAGGTGATGACATAGGCTTTTACCTGGATTGGTCATTTCACCCCTAAAACAGTAAATAGTCATGTTATGGGGAAAAAACGTGTTAAACACCTAAAAATGATAAATGAACCTAAGATCTTTTGTTTTTGATGAAAAATAGCAGGGGGGTGAAAACTACCCCCAAATTGAAAAATCGATACCTTGGAAACTAAGAACCGTAAAATTATGTGTAATAGCTTAAAAAATTCGTTGTGACATAGGCTTTTACCCGGATAGATGATGTCACCCCTAAAACAGTAAATAGTGATTTTACAGTGGGGAAAAAGGTCTTAAACGGGTAAAAATGATAATTGAACCTAAGATCTTTTGTTTTTGATGAAAAATAGCAGGGGGGTGAAAACTACCCCCAAATTGAAAAATCGATACCTTGGAAACTAAGAACCGTAAAATTATGTGTAATAGCTTAAAAAATTCGTTGTGACATAGGCTTTTACCCGGATAGATGATGTCACCCCTAAAACAGTAAATAGTGATTTTACAGTGGGGAAAAAGGTCTTAAACGGGTAAAAATGATAATTGAACCTAAGATCATTTGTTTTTGATGAAAAATAGCAGGGGGGTGAAAACTACCCCCAAATTGAAAAATCGATACCTTGGAAACTAAGAACCGTAAAATTATGTGTAATAGCTTAAAAAATTCGTTGTGACATAGGCTTTTACCCGGATAGATGATGTCACCCCTAAAACAGTAAATAGTGATTTTACAGTGGGGAAAAAGGTTTTAAACGGGTAAAAATGATAATTGAACCTAAGATCTTTTGTTTTTGATGAAAAATAGCAGGGGGGTGAAAACTACCCCCAAATTGAAAAATCGATACCTTGGAAACTAAGAACCGTAAAATTATGTGTAATAGCTTAAAAAATTCGTTGTGACATAGGCTTTTACCCGGATAGATGATGTCACCCCTAAAACAGTAAATAGTGATTTTACAGTGGGGAAAAAGGTTTTAAACGGGTAAAAATGATAATTGAACCTAAGATCTTTTGTTTTTGATGAAAAATAGCAGGGGGGTGAAAACTACCCCAAAATTGAAAAATCGATACCTTGGAAACTAAGAACCGTAAAATTATGTGTAATAGCTTAAAAAATTCGTTGTGACATAGGCTTTTACCCGGATAGATGATGTAACCCCTAAAACAGTAAATAGTGATTTTACAGTGGGGAAAAAGGTTTTAAACGGGTAAAAATGATAATTGAACCTAAGATCTTTTGTTTTTGATGAAAAATAGCAGGGGGGTGAAAACTACCCCCAAATTGAAAAATCGATACCTTGGAAACTAAGAACCGTAAAATTATGTGTAATAGCTTAAAAAATTCGTTGTGACATAGGCTTTTACCCGGATAGATGATGTCATCCCTAAAACAGTAAATAGTGATTTTACAGTGGGGAAAAAGGTCTTAAACGGGTAAAAATGATAATTGAACCTAAGATCTTTTGTTTTTGATGAAAAATAGCAGGGGGGTGAAAACTACCCCGTATATGAAAGGAGTGTAGACTTATTGATGTTGCAGATTGGAAACAGTGAAAGTTATCACTTTTGTTTAATTAGAAATCTTGCTCGCCTTGTGCGTTCAAGCATCACTAGCACTCAGAGAAGGATTTATATATGTAGACGTTGTTTGTCATATTATCTTCTTGAGGATGAGTTAAATGTTCACTTTGCAGACTGTAAACAGTTTCCTGTTGCAAAAAGCATAATGCCGACTGATGAACAAAGATTTGTTAATTTTACAGAATTCCGAGTTAAAGATACAGTTCCATTTATAATATATGCAGACACTGAATGCGTTTTGTCTCCAATTTCCTCCTGTTTTCCAAATAGTGACATTCATAACTCTACTTTAACACATAAACATATTCCTTACAGCATTTCTTTATACCTTCATTGTAATTTCGATAGTGAATTGTGCAGTTTCAAGCTCTTTAGGGGAAATAATTGCATTGAATTGTTTGTAAAGGAACTTTATAGTATTGTGGATAAACTTCAAACATATTACTTATCGGTTAAGCCAATGTTAAAGATGACCGAAAATGAAGAAAGATTATTTTTGTCAAGTAAAATGTGTCACATTTGCGAGAAACCGATTGCAGTTAATGAACTCAAAGTACGCGATCATTGTCACTTAACTGGAAAATATAGAGGAAGCGCACACAATAGTTGTAATTTAAATTACAAAGTAACAAAGGTTTTGCCTATAGCATTTCATAATCTAACCGCCTATGATGGACATTTTATAATTAAAGAAATTTGCGAGAAACGTGATGGAGAGGTGTTACATAATCCTGGTCATATAAAATTGTTAGCGATGAATATGGAACGTTACAAAGGGTTTACAAAGTATGTACGGGCTAAGAATGGATTCATTCAGTTAAGATTTTTCGATACATATAATTTCTTGTCCTGTTCACTAGATCAATGTTCATCTTCGTTAAGCGAAGATTCAAAGCAAATAACACGACGTTATTTTAATGATGATGCACAGTTTCGACTTACTGCGAGAAAAGGTGTGTTTCCCTATGAATACGTCACGAGTATGGATGTTCTTAACGAAACTAAATTACCTGAAATATCCAAGTTTTATAGCAGCCTTAATGATCAAACAATATCGAATGAAGAGTATGAGTTTGCTCAATCGGTGTGGGAAACGTTTTCCTGTCAAACATTAGGAGAATACGCAGATTTGTATTTAAAAGTTGACACACTTCTTTTGGCGGATGTCTTTGAAAATTTTAGATCGAATGGCATGGAAACTTATGGCATTGATGCAGCTCATTTTTACACTGCTCCATCTATGTCTTGGTGTGCTATGAAAAAGATAACCAACGTTCAACTTGAATTGCTTCAAGATATTGATATGTTACACTTTTTTGAACGATCTATTCGAGGAGGAAATGTTCAGTGTATAACACGACATGCGATTGCTAATAATAAGTATATGAAAACTTATGATGAGAAAAAGCAAGAGTCCTACATAATGTACTTTGACGTTAATAATTTGTATGGATATGCGATGATGGAATATCTTCCAACGGGTGGCTTTAAATGGATTGCAAATGTTGAAGGCTTTGATGTTTTAACTATTGATGATACTTCAGAAATTTGATATATTTTGGAAGTAGATTTGACTTATCCTCAAGAGTTACATGACAAACATTCAGATTACCCTCTATGTCCAGAAAAGTTGACAAAGCTAATGGCTACCCTAGATAATAAAGAACGTTATGTTTTGCATTATAGATTGTTAAAGCAATGTATTCAACTAGGAATGAAATTAGATCGTATTCACAGAATAATTGAATTCAATCAGAGCCAATGGCTAAAACCATATATTGATGTGAACACAGAGAAACGAAAACAAGCCAAAAATGATTTTGAAAAGAATTTTTATAAATTGATGAATAATGCAATTTTTGGTCGTTCACTGATGAATGTGAGGAAGTTAAGGGACATCAAATGGGTCACCAAATGGCATGGAGCTCGTGGTGGTAGGTCTTTAATAGCTAAGGCTAATTTTAAACATAGAATTATATTCGATGAACAATGTATGGTCATCGAGATGAGTAGACTAAAGATTTTTCACAATCAACCAGTATATGTTGGTGCATCTATATTAGATTTGTCTAAATGTAAAATGAATGACTTTCATTACAATGTTATTTTAGCAAATCCTGAATCAAATGTGAGGTTGTTATACACAGACACCGATAGTTTTATGTATATATTCTATTATGATATTTATGAGTTCATGAAACAACATTCAAATTTGTTTGATACTGGAAACTATGAAACAAACAATCCTTTTGGCATTGTGAGACAAAATAAAGGTGAAATTGGTTTAATGAAAGATGAAAATGCTGGAAGGATTGTTGAAGAATTTGTGGGGTTACGACCCAAAATGTATGCAATAAAATTGTGTGATGAAATGAATAGCTTGTGTAAGGCTAAAGGCATTAAGAAGAGTGTGAGTAAAAGTATGAATATTGATGAGTATCGAAAGTGTCTTTATAACAGAGAAAAAGTCAACAAAGTTCAAGTTTGTATAATTTCAAAATCTCATTCTGTATTTACTGTTCGGCAAAATAAGTTGGCAATTTCATCAAACGAAGATAAAAGACACATAGCTGAAAACGGGATTGATACTTTACCGTTTGGTCATTTTTCTCTGAAAAATGATTAGAAACAAATTGAGATTAAAGCAGTTCATCTCACTTACTTTATTTCTTTCACACACACACTTTTATGCTGGTAATAATACTAATTTTTGTGTGTTCCTTTGCTTATGAAATCCTAGACTAGGAGTTCCACATTCGACATGATAGCGGAGTTTCATCTCCCATAAACTCGTCTCTGAGGTGGGTGCCAGAAAAGGCATCCAGCTGTAAAAACCACACCCTCACATAGACTTTCATAACTTCTTACGTTGAGGTTCATAACACTACGTTGATTGATTTATCGGTTTCCTTTTCACAATTCCTGTCTATACATTCCTCTTGAAGGTTGCAAGATGCTTGCAAGGTTCCTAAAATGCAATTAAATTTAATAAATACCTTAAGATGGTTTGATTTGTTTAATGATATGGTGTTAATAGTATTTTTAGGTTTTGACTGGCTTTGCATTAAGAATTGACTAACCAAACATGAGTTACCTATCAGGGAAACATTTTGGCCACTATGTAGGCTATTGACCAGTGAGTTTAGCTGTTTATCATTTTTTTAAATCATAAACAACAGAGGGTTAAACGTATAGATAAACCGTGTGACCATGTTTGTTAAACAAGACATTATACCAGAGACAATTAGAATACTTATGTAGAGTTTACCAAAAATAATGTTGTGTAACAGTAAATGCTAGTCAACAGTTATACACTTCTAAAAAAATCATCATACAATACCTGAGAGCTCTTCTAAAATTATTGATGTGTAACATGATTCCACTAACTTGCTATGTATTTTTTGGCTTGGGGGTGATTTTCAAGAAATGCAAATGGAACTGAAATGCAATACAAACAATGAGCGTGCCTGGTGGCTGAGATTGATACCACGACGTACTGTCGGTTATGTAGCTATGTGGAATGTATATCAAATATGGTTTACTTCAAGGTCTGGAGATCCCTACAATTCCTACAATAAATGATCTTGAAATGGTCATCCTATGGTGTGAAAATATTTATTAGGTATATATATTTACTGAAAACAATTATGATTTATTAAATGTTTATATGTTTACAGTATTGTTATTTAATGTAAGCACTTGAGGCACTACCGACCAATGGGAAGCAAAAAGTGGGAGCATATATGGGATGAAATGTGGGAGCAAAGCAAATATAAAAAGTGGGAGCAAATATGCTAACAAATATGTCAACAAATATGCCGGCAAAAGTATATACACAATTCAAGATAGTTGAAAGTAAAGTATATACACAATTCAAGTTAGCATATTTGCTCCCACTTTTTATATTTGCTTTGCTCCCACATTTCATCCCATATATGCTCCCACTTTTTGCTTCCCATTGGTCGGTAGTGCCTCAAGTGCTTACATTAAATAACAATACTGTAAACATATAAACATTTAATAAATCATAATTGTTTTCAGTAAATATATATACCTAATAAATATTTTCACACCATAGGATGACCATTTCAAGATCATTTATTGTAGGAATTGTAGGGATCTCCAGACCTTGAAGTAAACCATATTTGATATACATTCCACATAGCTACATAACCGACAGTACGTCGTGGTATCAATCTCAGCCACCAGGCACGCTCATTGTTTGTATTGCATTTCAGTTCCATTTGCATTTCTTGAAAATCACCCCCAAGCCAAAAAATACATAGCAAGTTAGTGGAATCATGTTACACATCAATAATTTTAGAAGAGCTCTCAGGTATTGTATGATGATTTTTTTAGAAGTGTATAACTGTTGACTAGCATTTACTGTTACACAACATTATTTTTGGTAAACTCTACATAAGTATTCTAATTGTCTCTGGTATAATGTCTTGTTTAACAAACATGGTCACACGGTTTATCTATACGTTTAACCCTCTGTTGTTTATGATTTAAAAAAATGATAAACAGCTAAACTCACTGGTCAATAGCCAACATAGTGGCCAAAATGTTTCCCTGATAGGTAACTCATGTTTGGTTAGTCAATTCTTAATGCAAAGCCAGTCAAAACCTAAAAATACTATTAACACCATATCATTAAACAAATCAAACCATCTTAAGGTATTTATTAAATTTAATTGCATTTTAGGAACCTTGCAAGCATCTTGCAACCTTCAAGAGGAATGTATAGACAGGAATTGTGAAAAGGAAACCGATAAATCAATCAACGTAGTGTTATGAACCTCAACGTAAGAAGTTATGAAAGTCTATGTGAGGGTGTGGTTTTTACAGCTGGATGCCTTTTCTGGCACCCACCTCAGAGACGAGTTTATGGGAGATGAAACTCCGCTATCATGTCGAATGTGGAACTCCTAGTCTAGGATTTCATAAGCAAAGGAACACACAAAAATTAGTATTATTACCAGCATAAAAGTGTGTGTGTGAAAGAAATAAAGTAAGTGAGATGAACTGCTTTAATCTCAATTTGTTTCTAATCATTTTTCAGAGAAAAATGACCAAACGGTAAAGTATCAATCCCGTTTTCAGTTATGTGTCTTTTATCTTCGTTTGATGAAATTGCCAACTTATTTTGCCGAACAGTAAATACAGAATGAGATTTTGAAATTATACAAACTTGAACTTTGTTGACTTTTTCTCTGTTATAAAGACACTTTCGATACTCATCAATATTCATACTTTTACTCACACTCTTCTTAATGCCTTTAGCCTTACACAAGCTATTCATTTCATCACACAATTTTATTGCATACATTTTGGGTCGTAACCCCACAAATTCTTCAACAATCCTTCCAGCATTTTCATCTTTCATTAAACCAATTTCACCTTTATTTTGTCTCACAATGCCAAAAGGATTGTTTGTTTCATAGTTTCCAGTATCAAACAAATTTGAATGTTGTTTCATGAACTCATAAATATCATAATAGAATATATACATAAAACTATCGGTGTCTGTGTATAACAACCTCACATTTGATTCAGGATTTGCTAAAATAACATTGTAATGAAAGTCATTCATTTTACATTTAGACAAATCTAATATAGATGCACCAACATATACTGGTTGATTGTGAAAAATCTTTAGTCTACTCATCTCGATGACCATACATTGTTCATCGAATATAATTCTATGTTTAAAATTAGCCTTAGCTATTAAAGACCTACCACCACGAGCTCCATGCCATTTGGTGACCCATTTGATGTCCCTTAACTTCCTCACATTCATCAGTGAACGACCAAAAATTGCATTATTCATCAATTTATAAAAATTCTTTTCAAAATCATTTTTGGCTTGTTTTCGTTTCTCTGTGTTCACATCAATATATGGTTTTAGCCATTGGCTCTGATTGAATTCAATTATTCTGTGAATACGATCTAATTTCATTCCTAGTTGAATACATTGCTTTAACAATCTATAATGCAAAACATAACGTTCTTTATTATCTAGGGTAGCCATTAGCTTTGTCAACTTTTCTGGACATAGAGGGTAATCTGAATGTTTGTCATGTAACTCTTGAGGATAAGTCAAATCTACTTCCAAAATATATCCAATTTCTGAAGTATCATCAATAGTTAAAACATCAAAGCCTTCAACATTTGCAATCCATTTAAAGCCACCCGTTGGAAGATATTCCATCATCGCATATCCATACAAATTATTAACGTCAAAGTACATTATGTAGGACTCTTGCTTTTTCTCATCATAAGTTTTCATATACTTATTATTAGCAATCGCATGTCGTGTTATACACTGAACATTTCCTCCTCGAATAGATCGTTCAAAAAAGTGTAACATATCAATATCTTGAAGCAATTCAAGTTGAACGTTGGTTATCTTTTTCATAGCACACCAAGACATAGATGGAGCAGTGTAAAAATGAGCTGCATCAATGCCATAAGTTTCCATGCCATTCGATCTAAAATTTTCAAAGACATCCGCCAAAAGAAGTGTGTCAACTTTTAAATACAAATCTGCGTATTCTCCTAATGTTTGACAGGAAAACGTTTCCCACACCGATTGAGCAAACTCATACTCTTCATTCGATATTGTTTGATCATTAAGGCTGCTATAAAACTTGGATATTTCAGGTAATTTAGTTTCGTTAAGAACATCCATACTCGTGACGTATTCATAGGGAAACACACCTTTTCTCGCAGTAAGTCGAAACTGTGCATCATCATTAAAATAACGTCGTGTTATTTGCTTTGAATCTTCGCTTAACGAAGATGAACATTGATCTAGTGAACAGGACAAGAAATTATATGTATCGAAAAATCTTAACTGAATGAATCCATTCTTAGCCCGTACATACTTTGTAAACCCTTTGTAACGTTCCATATTCATCGCTAACAATTTTATATGACCAGGATTATGTAACACCTCTCCATCACGTTTCTCGCAAATTTCTTTAATTATAAAATGTCCATCATAGGCGGTTAGATTATGAAATGCTATAGGCAAAACCTTTGTTACTTTGTAATTTAAATTACAACTATTGTGTGCGCTTCCTCTATATTTTCCAGTTAAGTGACAATGATCGCGTACTTTGAGTTCATTAACTGCAATCGGTTTCTCGCAAATGTGACACATTTTACTTGACAAAAATAATCTTTCTTCATTTTCGGTCATCTTTAACATTGGCTTAACCGATAAGTAATATGTTTGAAGTTTATCCACAATACTATAAAGTTCCTTTACAAACAATTCAATGCAATTATTTCCCCTAAAGAGCTTGAAACTGCACAATTCACTATCGAAATTACAATGAAGGTATAAAGAAATGCTGTAAGGAATATGTTTATGTGTTAAAGTAGAGTTATGAATGTCACTATTTGGAAAACAGGAGGAAATTGGAGACAAAACGCATTCAGTGTCTGCATATATTATAAATGGAACTGTATCTTTAACTCGGAATTCTGTAAAATTAACAAATCTTTGTTCATCAGTCGGCATTATGCTTTTTGCAACAGGAAACTGTTTACAGTCTGCAAAGTGAACATTTAACTCATCCTCAAGAAGATAATATGACAAACAACGTCTACATATATAAATCCTTCTCTGAGTGCTAGTGATGCTTGAACGCACAAGGCGAGCAAGATTTCTAATTAAACAAAAGTGATAACTTTCACTGTTTCCAATCTGCAACATCAATAAGTCTACACTCCTTTCATATACGGGGTAGTTTTCACCCCCCTGCTATTTTTCATCAAAAACAAAAGATCTTAGGTTCAATTATCATTTTTACCCGTTTAAGACCTTTTTCCCCACTGTAAAATCACTATTTACTGTTTTAGGGGTGACATCATCTATCCGGGTAAAAGCCTATGTCACAACGAATTTTTTAAGCTATTACACATAATTTTACGGTTCTTAGTTTCCAAGGTATCGATTTTTCAATTTGGGGGTAGTTTTCACCCCCCTGCTATTTTTCATCAAAAACAAAAGATCTTAGGTTCAATTATCATTTTTACCCGTTTAAAACCTTTTTCCCCACTGTAAAATCACTATTTACTGTTTTAGGGGTTACATCATCTATCCGGGTAAAAGCCTATGTCACAACGAATTTTTTAAGCTATTACACATAATTTTACGGTTCTTAGTTTCCAAGGTATCGATTTTTCAATTTTGGGGTAGTTTTCACCCCCCTGCTATTTTTCATCAAAAACAAAAGATCTTAGGTTCAATTATCATTTTTACCCGTTTAAAACCTTTTTCCCCACTGTAAAATCACTATTTACTGTTTTAGGGGTGACATCATCTATCCGGGTAAAAGCCTATGTCACAACGAATTTTTTAAGCTATTACACATAATTTTACGGTTCTTAGTTTCCAAGGTATCGATTTTTCAATTTGGGGGTAGTTTTCACCCCCCTGCTATTTTTCATCAAAAACAAAAGATCTTAGGTTCAATTATCATTTTTACCCGTTTAAAACCTTTTTCCCCACTGTAAAATCACTATTTACTGTTTTAGGGGTGACATCATCTATCCGGGTAAAAGCCTATGTCACAACGAATTTTTTAAGCTATTACACATAATTTTACGGTTCTTAGTTTCCAAGGTATCGATTTTTCAATTTGGGGGTAGTTTTCACCCCCCTGCTATTTTTCATCAAAAACAAAAGATCTTAGGTTCAATTATCATTTTTACCCGTTTAAGACCTTTTTCCCCACTGTAAAATCACTATTTACTGTTTTAGGGGTGACATCATCTATCCGGGTAAAAGCCTATGTCACAACGAATTTTTTAAGCTATTACACATAATTTTACGGTTCTTAGTTTCCAAGGTATCGATTTTTCAATTTGGGGGTAGTTTTCACCCCCCTGCTATTTTTCATCAAAAACAAAAGATCTTAGGTTCAATTATCATTTTTACCCGTTTAAGACCTTTTTCCCCACTGTAAAATCACTATTTACTGTTTTAGGGGTGACATCATCTATCCGGGTAAAAGCCTATGTCACAACGAATTTTTTAAGCTATTACACATAATTTTACGGTTCTTAGTTTCCAAGGTATCGATTTTTCAATTTGGGGGTAGTTTTCACCCCCCTGCTATTTTTCATCAAAAACAAAAGATCTTAGGTTCATTTATCATTTTTAGGTGTTTAACACGTTTTTTCCCCATAACATGACTATTTACTGTTTTAGGGGTGAAATGACCAATCCAGGTAAAAGCCTATGTCATCACCTATTTTTAAAGCTATAACGCCTAATTTTAGGGTTCATAGTTTCAAAGATATTGAGTTTTCAATTTTGGGGGGGTAGTTTCACCCCATAAAGGGGGACGTCGCCCCAAGTGCTAGGACCCCTCATACAAGTCCCTAGCATGATTGGTTCACGAGATATTAACAAAAGTGTAGTTAGGCCCTTTTGACAAGAAAATAAATGAATGATACTTTCAAAAACGAGGTGTCACCCCAAGTGCTAGGATACTGCCTATGGGAAAATCCCATCCTGGGTTCAGAAAATATTAACAAATGTGTAGTTAGACCCTTTTGACAAAAGCCACCGGTGTGCATACATACAAAAATTGCTCTTTCACCCCAGGTAAGGGTAGTTTTTATTTTGGGGGTTGACATACCTCATTCATACAAAAGGAGAATTCACTACGAGTCCTATGACACCCCATATGTTTACATCGCATTATTGGTTAGCGAGATACTAAAAATCGAATGACCTATTAGTTTTTTGTTTTTTTAATAAATTTTTTAAAAAGCCTCATCTATAAAGAATCTTTTAAAAATTCCGCTCTCTTACAAAAGCCCTCAAGTGCGCATGCATACAAAAATAACCACTACTTAACCTCCGGGTAAGGGTAGATTTATTTTGGGGGGGATATACTCCCGTCCATAGCAAGGGGTGGTTCACCACAAGTCCTACGACACCCTATATGCATCGTTCTAGCCTTACAAGCTCATTAAATTCGCCAAAATGTCAAAAAAGCACGTTTACCTCAAATTGCGTTTCCAAATTCCACCCATTTTAAAAAATTACCTCACCATCAAATAGAGCGGGAAAAATAGCATTTAAACGAACCCTCACTCAACCCTAGTCCTCGCCCGCCACCAAACATTTCCCAACATAGCCATACGTATTCAAGCACACACGCGACTTGCAAGAGAACATACACTACCCCACTACCCGCGAATAACCTTTTGTTTTTGGTGCTCACACTCGCATGGGTGTCAGATGACAGTTAGCATCCTAATAAACATCCTCCATGACGTCAACACCCATTAACTTTTTATCACCATCGCACAAACAAGCCAAAGGGTCAACCTCTTCCCACGCTAACACGTGCACTGCACATGCTCGCTCCTGGACCACGTGCTCGCTCTAAGGACCCATGACGTCATCCCATGACGTCATCAGGATTACGCAATTTCTGGTCATGATGATGCAATATTTAGAGTCTAACAAACACTTACTACTCTTGGACGTTGACAATTGTCCTAACATGACGTTTTGAGGACATGATAAGTCCTTTTGAACAAACACTGCACTATCTTTAGCCGCAATATCGTTTTCTTGAACTTGCTTTTTAGCATTTTGATAATTGTTTGTAAACAGTAAGCGTGGTTCGTTTCGAGCACTACATTGATGAACAGTCACACTTAAAACCTTTCCATTTTTACTTTTCAGATTGCCTCGACATTTTGTTGACCTCTCTTTTGAGCATCGCCAGAATATTATTCCATTCACATTCTGGCGATTATAGTTATAGGAGTAGCCTTGATAGAGTGCACGTAGCCTACCTTTGTTGGTTGTAATAAGTTCCATAGTAGTAACTGACCTGTCAGTACGATATTCACACTACAAAGATTACAATTGTTTTGCTGATGGAGTGACCTACCATAAGCTTATATATTGGCTTATGTGTTGGCTTTTTGTGTTGGCTTTTTGTGTTGGCTTTTCGTGTTGGCTTTTGTGTTGGCTTTTCGTGTTGGCTTTTTGTGTTGGCTTTTCATGTTGGCATTTCGTGTTGGCTTTTGTGTTGGCTTTTCGTGTTGGCTTTTTGTGTTGGCTTTTCATGTTGGCATTTCGTGTTGGCTTTTGTGTTGGCTTTTCGTGTTGGCTTTTTGTGTTGGCTTTTCGTGTTGGCATTTCGTGTTGGCTTTTCGTGTTGGCTTTTTGTATTGGCCTTTCATGTTGGCTTTTTGTATTGGCTTTTCGTGTTGGCTTTTTGTGTGGGCTTTTTGTGTTGGCTTTAGTATTGGCTTTTGTATTGGCTTATTTGACAAGTTATTTGTGTCAATGTATTTAGTGGATTTTTTTGTTGGTGTTGGAAAGTAGTTGAATGAGAGGGAATATTTAAAGACTTAACCTCAGCTCACTAACCTAACCTAACCTAACCTAACTTTACCTAACCTAACCTAACCTTTCAACTCTCAGATATTAATTAAATTCTGTGCATAGTCGAGTTGGAACCCAAGACCTCAGGGGTAAAAAAAACAATTATTTTTGACGGCTTATTTTGGTAACTTATTTTAATGGCTAACCTAACTTTACCTAACCTAACCTAACCTCAGCTCACTTTGGATGTTACTAGTAAGTGTTCATATCCTCTGCTAGGTAGCATGCTAGTAGTACAGGTAGTGCTCATATTTACCGCTAGGTAGCGGAAACATACTTTGCATGTTGCATGTGACACTTGTGAAGTTTAACCACATGCAAGACGTGCTTGTATAAGTTCTCTATTTAAACTCAATATACAATTAACCACTAAATGTTCAGAACTAACATTTATAGCCATGTTTAGGGTATATAGGAGACCCTTAGCAAGAAAGGCTGTCTAACCCACGAGTGTACAGCCTTGTCATACGCAGTAAGCACCAGTTGGCAGAAAACAACAACAACAACAATTTGAGAAAGCCAACAGGTGCTTACTGCGTATGACAAGGCTGTACACTCGTGGGTTAGACAGCCTTTCTTGCTAAGGGTCTCCTATATACCCTAAACATGGCTATACATGTTAGTTCTGAACATTTAGTGGTTAATTGTATATTGAGTTTAAATAGAGAACTTATACAAGCACGTCTTGCATGTGGTTAAACTTCACAAGTGTCACATGCAACATGCAAAGTATGTTTCCGCTACCTAGCGGTAAATATGAGCACTACCTGTACTACTAGCATGCTACCTAGCAGAGGATATGAACACTTACTAGTAACATCCAAAGTGAGCTGAGGTTAGGTTAGGTTAGGTAAAGTTAGGTTAGCCATTAAAATAAGTTACCAAAATAAGCCGTCAAAAATAATTGTTTTTTTTACCCCTGAGGTCTTGGGTTCCAACTCGACTATGCACAGAATTTAATTAATATCTGAGAGTTGAAAGGTTAGGTTAGGTTAGGTAAAGTTAGGTTAGGTTAGGTTAGGTTAGTGAGCTGAGGTTAAGTCTTTAAATATTCCCTCTCATTCAACTACTTTCCAACACCAACAAAAAAATCCACTAAATACATTGACACAAATAACTTGTCAAATAAGCCAATACAAAAGCCAATACTAAAGCCAACACAAAAAGCCCACACAAAAAGCCAACACGAAAAGCCAATACAAAAAGCCAACATGAAAGGCCAATACAAAAAGCCAACACGAAAAGCCAACACGAAATGCCAACACGGAAAGCCAACACAAAAAGCCAACACGAAAAGCCAACACAAAAGCCAACACGAAATGCCAACATGAAAAGCCAACACAAAAAGCCAACACGAAAAGCCAACACAAAAGCCAACACGAAATGCCAACATGAAAAGCCAACACAAAAAGCCAACACGAAAAGCCAACACAAAAGCCAACACGAAAAGCCAACACAAAAAGCCAACACAAAAAGCCAACACATAAGCCAATATATAAGCTTATGGTAGGTCACTCCATCAGCAAAACAATTGTAATCTTTGTAGTGTGAACATCGTACTGACAGGTCAGTTACTACTATGGAACTTATTACAACCAACAAAGGTAGGCTACGTGCACTCTATCAAGGCTACTCCTATAACTATAATCGCCAGAATGTGAATGGAATAATATTCTGGCGATGCTCAAAAGAGAGGTCAACAAAATGTCGAGGCAATCTGAAAAGTAAAAATGGAAAGGTTTTAAGTGTGAGTGTTCATCAATGTAGTGCTCGAAACGAACCACGCTTACTGTTTACAAACAATTATCAAAATGCTGAAAAGCAAGTTCAAGAAAACGATATTGCGGCTAAAGATAGTGCAGTGTTTGTTCAAAAGGACTTATCATGTCCTCAAAACGTCATGTTAGGACAATTGTCAACGTCCAAGAAACCTTCAACACTATCAAAATCAACTCAGACTATAAATAAAATGGTATTGCAAGAGGATCAAAAAGGACTATATAGTAACAGTGATGATGGTCATGATGATAATGGTGATTATGATGATGATAATGATGATGATGATAATGATCATGATAATGGTAGTGCTTTGTTTACACCTAAAAATCAATTTGTTAAATTTGTATACTGGAACAAACCCAGTAAGCTAATTCAACGGCTTCGACAATTGCATGCTTTACGACAAGCTGGGCATATCGGTCACGATTGGGAAATCAAAGAAATTGAACAAGAGCTTCGTCATGCTGAAATTATTGTGTAATGGGTCTACCACTTTGCGACCACTTTTAACCCCACTCTTGGTTCTAATATTTGCTTATTTGCTTCCACTTTTACCTGAACTCTTTGGATCCATATTTGCTCTCACATTAAACTAGTATTCTTATTACCAAGTTGACTTTACTAGAGCTTAGTCTATGCTTGACAGTTGACATGGAAGTATCAGTGACTAGGTATGGTAAGCCTTACGCATACTATAAAGGATATTCATATATTGTGAAACGAACCAATAAAAATGGAACTGTTATTTGGTGCTGTTCGAAACAACGATCTAAAAAGTGTCGAGGAATGATTAAGACAAAAGGCTCCAACATACTTATTTCAATCGATCATCATTGTAAATCTCAAAATAATACTCATTTAAATGGACAAAATACTCTAACCAAGGTAAAAAAGCAAGACCAAGAAAAAATAGTGTGGCTCAAGATAGTGCTTTGTTTGTTAAAGAGCATTTATTATCTCCTGAAAAAGACATGTTAGGACAGTCGTTAACGTCTAAGAAACCTCTGACACTATCAAAGACAACACAAACTATGCCAAAGGTTTTTGCATTGCAAGATGAACAAAAAGGATTAGATAGTAATAGTGATGATGATTATATTGATGATAATTATATTGATGATGATAACCATGATGATGATGATGATGATTATGATGATAATGATGATGATGATGATGATGATGATAATGGTTTACACCAAAAAAATCATTTGTTAAATTTGTTTACTGGAACAATCCCAGTAAGCTAATCCAGCGGCTTCAGTACTTGCATACCTGTAAACAGGCTGGTCATACTAAATATGAGGAAGAACTTTTGGATATAGAAAATGAGCTTCGTAATGCTAAAATTATATTGTGTTGAATCCATGTAACCGCTTAAACTATTTCTTAACAATACATGTAATATTTTCTACCACTTTGCTACCACTTTTCTACTACTTTTCTGCCAGTTTTCTACCACTTTTCTACCACTTTGCTACCACTATTCTACTACTTTTCTGCCACTTTTCTACCACTTTTCTACCACTTTGCTACCACTTTTCTACCACTATGTTACCAATTGTCTACCACTTTGCTACCACGTTTCTACCACTTTTCTATCACTTTAAACTGTACATATTAAATATAAAAGCCAACGCTAAATAATTCTATTACCAGAACCGAGATAACCTTTGTAGCGTGCAAATCATACTAACAGGTTAGTTACTACTATGGAACTTACTCCAACTAACCGAGGTAAACAACGTGTACTCTATAAAGGCTACTCTTATAACTATAGACGACAAAATGTAAAAGGAATAATATTCTAGCAATGCTCGAAACAGAGGTCAACAGCATGTCGAGGCAATATGAAAAGTAGAAATAGTCTGGTTTTAAGTGTGAGTGATCATCAATGTAGTGCTCCAGACAAAACACTGATGGTATTGACAAAAAATCATCAGAATGCTAAAAAGTTAGTACAAGAGAAAAATGTTGCTACTCAAAATAGTGCATTGTTTGTTGAGCAACGTTTAACCCCTGTTGTAAAAGTTATGTTGTATCCATCTTCCACGCATCAAGAGTCATCAACATCACAGACTATGCAAAAAGTAGTGTTGTTGTTTAAAGGGGCTGAACTACAAAGTCATCTGCCCTTGATATGCAAGTGGATCGAAAAGGACTAGATAGTAATAGACAAAAGAGAGTTGTAGTTTGTATATAACTATTGTACAAGTACTTACATTAAATAAATAAAAATAGTGTATGGGTATTGTCTGTTTTTCTTAATTGCTATCCCTATGTCCCACTATTAATGCAATTGTTAACCATCAACATTATCTGACTATGTTCGCAAAGAGAGTGACCTTAAACAATACACTCTATTTATGGTTTGTGTACCGAGTACACAATAATACAGTGTGGTCAAGCCATGTTGAGGCAATAGTTATATCAGGTAAGGGATTCGAACCCTTGCTTTCTTGTACAGAAAATTTGAACTTAAGTCAAACACCATAACCACTCGGTCAACCTGACTGTTACTAATTTAATTATTTTTGTGGACTTGAGTGTTTATAAAACTTTTTCCAGTATACATTGACTAAACCACTTGTTTGTTTTGAAATATAGATTTTGTTTTGTTTGACCATAACATTGCAGTTATGAGTCTTGTGAACTGGGTGTTTAATATAGGGTTAAAGGCATTTTAAAATAATTTTAGAAAAGCTCTTAGGTATCGTGTCATGGGTTTTAGTAATGCATTACTGTTCGTTGACTAACATTTACCGTTACACAACATTATTTTGGTGAGCTCTACATGTTGTTGTTTGAGTCGTCAGTCTTTTGACTGGTTTGATGCAGATCTCTATGCCTCCCTGCCCCGAGCGAAACGTCTCATTTTTATATAGCTACCACACACTACATTCAAGGCTATCTGTTTAACATATTATAACCTTGGATCTCCCCTACAAGCTCTTGGGTTCAATTCCTAGATTTAACACAAACTTTTAAAAGTGGTATGATAACTAAAACTAGTCTACTCAGTCTCGGGTGGTCCAAATAAGTAGAGAGGGTTTGATTCACACTTTAACCATAGAGCACTATGTTCTTTTCTTTTTTTAAATAATGATAGCCATTTGTTCAATTTCACATTTCACACATTGCAATTTGTCAATTTTCCATTTGCATTTTTTTAAATGACAGCTAAATGTTTTTCAATTTCATGATATGGAAACATGGATTTTTCCATTTTCATATTTACACATTTGTCAATTTTCCCATTTGCATATATTTTCTTAAATGTCCGTTTAAGGTTTTTAAAATTTTGTCTATATGGAAACATGGATTTTCCATTTTGCTGTTTACAAATTTTTTATATATTTATTTTGTGTATGTTGAAAAAAATCGATATTTTCAAAACAAGATTTTCTATTTTTCATTTTATGATTTTGTAAATAATATTAATGTGAGTGCTTGACCATGGATTTTCCATTTTGTTGTTTACAAATTTTTTATATATTTATTTTGTGTATGTTGAAAAACGATATTTCCAAAACAAGATTTTTTATTTTTCATTTTATGATTTTGTAAATGATCTTAATGTGAGTGCTTGGCCACGGCAATAATACAGTCTATGTTGTGTGAACCTGTGCAATTTTTAATTTATTTATTCACACATGTTGTACACCACCTATAGCTCTATGTGTACAGTCCTCAGCTCCACATATTTCTTTCTCTTTCCACCTGTGTTCTCTCTTACATTACCCCTCCCCCTCTCCCCCCCCCCCCCCCCTCCACCTCCCACCACTGCTGTTTTCGCAGCTCTTGCCTATCTATTGGTTGTGACATCATTCCGACAAGTTGCATCATACTTTTTACTGATTCAGCAATTCCCACGCTTTGAACATTCTCTTATCGTGCACGTGGACAGCTAACGTCCCAGGCGAACACCTGTGCCGGATCAAATTTCACATGAACTTGCATTTTGTCACGTACGAAGCAAAACAGGATGTAACTTGTTAACAGTTATCGCGCACGTGGACAGATAACGCCCCAGGTGAACACCTGCGGTAGATCAAATTTCACATGGACTTGCATTTTGTCACGTACGAAGCGAGACAGGATGTCACTGGTTTAGCTTGCCTGTGGTTTCACACATGTGTTCACATGCCTTTCGCACTCCCCTGCCACCACAATGGTCAGATTATTTCACCTTGAAGCGTCATTGTCATTTTTTCCATTGCACCTGTTGTCAAGTCAGATCAACGCCTTCCAATAAGCTCAAATGACATTCACCTCCTGCTCCTCGGCAAGTGTGTTTTCTGTACTCGCTTCGACCAACATAGAATCAAGTTCTCATCACCGTTTACACGTCAAAGGTAAAATATCAGAAAAACGCACCCTCGCTCTGTCATACACCGACTCGTCGAAATAGCGATTGATCTATTGAACACAGCCACCTTGGTCAGCGACAGGTTCGTTGAAACACACACACACACAGCCGTATCGTCTCTCTCAACCACCACGCTTCATAAACATTATAAACAGGTAACGGTAAAGAATTTTTTTCTCAACATGTATGGCGTTAGGCCCTTTGTGAATTATTTTTTTGAAAAAAAAAATCTACCACATTTGAAAGGGGGCGTTAGCCCGAGTCCTAGGACACCTCGTACACATCTCTAGCGTTATTGGTTCGTGAAATATCGGCAAAAATCACAAAAAACACGTGTTTACCCCAAAATCGCGTTTCCAAAATTTTAAAAAATTACAACGAGTGGTCTATAGCAAAGAGGACGTCTGCCCGAATCTTTGGACCCATCGTACATGCCTCTAGCGTCATTGCTTCGTGAGATATCGGCAAAATCACAAAAACACGTGTTTACCCCAAAATCGAGTTTCCAATTTTATTAAAAATTATAACGAGTGGTCCATAGCAGAGAGGACGTCACCCCGAGTCCTTGAACCTGTCGAACATGCCTCTAGCATGATTGGTTCGCGAAATATTAAAAGCACATGACCTTTTAGTTTTGGTCTTTTAATCAAATAAAGAGCCTATAGGAAAGTAGGGGGCATCACTACGAGTGCTAGGACACCCTGTATGTTCAAATCCGACCATTGGTTAGCGAGATATCAGGTTCGGGGCAAATACGAGGGTGGCTCAATAAGAAGTGGCGCAGCTCCCGTGTTACCCCACTACTACAGGTTTTCATCCTAGAGACTTGACATTTATTTGGGGGGTAGAGGGCATAGGGACCTTTCATTTATGTCAAACAATTTTTTTTGTAGAGTTCCTAGTTTCCAAAATATAGAATTTTCAAAATTCGAGTGTTTTCAAAAAAACATAAAAAGTAAAAAAGTTTCATTATAGAAAATAAAGGTCATAAAGACCATTCGTTTGGGCCATGGCATAACGTTCTATCATCTTTGGTTTTCAAACTATCATCAACTTTCGAAAACAAAAAAATTCAAAGAATTTTTGAAAAATATAATACATGGTCAATAGAAAAGAGGACGTCAGCTCGAGTTCAACGACACCTCATATGTCAACATCCGACCATGGGTTCGAGAGATATTTAACATGGCTTAGGCTTAGTAGTAATGACATGTATGTTCTGAAGTGCGTTGGAATCGGCACTACTCCAGTACTTCGGAAACATTTACGGTAAACTGTGAGTAAACTGTAGTTCGGATATATTTATAAGGCGGGAAATATCCTCTCTTATTGTAAGTAATTCCCATAACGAATTAGTCAATACGGAACTGATCGTTGATTAAGAAGCTTCATGTCATGATAGTGTTGTGTATACCCAACATGTAGGCCTACAAACAGAAAATGTATAATTTTCAGAGTTTTTAAATAACGAGCCAAAATGTATAGGGCTCGTAGTTTGCACCACATTGTATTTTTTTTAAGTAGTATATCAATGTCATTCACGATCTAGAAGATATACAGTATGAGGTGAACATCCAAGGTGCCTGACCCTGTATAAGCATCAAAAGATTCACTTACTAGGCATGTGGAAGGCCACACAACCACACTTCTTCAAAGTGTAGTTTGCAAGACACTCGATATTACAGTTCCTCATGGTGTAGAACTGGAAGAATCGTAGGTGTCTCTCGTGAGAGAAGTAGCATTCTCGTCTCTCAGGAGAATAGCTAAGTAGCTCAGGACTCGTAAAAGTCACTGACGGCATGTACCTCACAATCGCACTCTCTGACTTATCTAATGTGAAGTAGTTCTCCTTAATCTGCGGCAAGTCAGCGGGGTTGTGCAGCAAAACCTAAAACAAGCGTTAGATGTCAATACGAGCTGAGTTGAGTAGTAGTAGTATTTGTAATGAGCTTTTAAACCTTACTTACCAGCGCCATTCAAGTTAGTCGGGTATTTGTGTGTTTACTCAGTCTAATTCCCTATGCTGCTGAGTTCTAGTATGATGTTCGTTGTACCGCTATTGCTTAATTTAGAGGCATGAGATACCGTACTTTGGTCATCAGCCGTAGTTACTTGAACGTGTGAGGACTTCTTCTGACATCCCGTACAACCAGGCTAGTGTGAATACATCTAATAGAAACATTGGAGACTAGAGTTTCAGTTGGTGCTCAGGAACTTGATATATGGTACCGGTAGTCTACCATCCCGACATTTTACCTGGAGGGAATGTGGACACTCATGATGACCACTGTTAGCACCATACTGCCAGGTGCCAAGAAAGTTTCTCGCTCAGTTGATTTCGAACCATTCCGCATCGATCCTTGGAATTTTCCAACAACCAGCTAAGTGATCTGCCTTAGTACTTAAAATCAACTTGTTTTTAAGTCTTAACAACATAACTAACATTATTAACACAACTGCAATAGTTGAGCGAGTCTTATCAGTTTGTCCCGCGGATTAGCCCTGCTCGTTAAATCGTGCACCACGGCTGCGAGGGCAGCTGCAGCAAGTCCGGAGATCGTAAGTCCGAATTCCGCCACTGACAGCGGCTATTCTTAGTTTCGTTTTAGCTCCTTTTTTTCCACTCTCCCTCCAGGAAAATGCCAGGAAAAGAGTTATGAACTTACCTCAGTTACACACATTACTACAATCATCATTATAAAAGAAATTAAAAAACTAAACAGTTGTATATAAGATGTTCTCACCGTGTTATTTATATATGTCAAATCCAGGAACAATTTCTGTGATCAAGATCTAATGAAATTCGCTTGACAAACAAATAACTCCCGTTCGATAGGAATAATCTATATGTATTGTTTTCTGTGTTGGAACGTGGGAGTAGATATTTTTTACCTCTGCTCAATTCAATTGAGCACATTACAGTGTTGACTAACTGAAAATCAATTCCTTAATTAAACGACTCTTTGTTGTGTTTGATAATATAGCATACGACAGACATACACTGTCCTCCGAAAGAAAGAATTAAAGAATTCTTATTATCCTGTATTGTAGCTTTCAGGCTCGAACGCACACGTATGCGATAAGGGACATATTAGGTAAACATTGAGCAAGATAATAACATTCTAAGTTTTTTCTCTCAGTAGACTACGTACAAACACTAAAAGTAAGCATTGAGGGACAGGGTGAACAAAATATAAAATTTAGACAGAATTCTGAGCTTTTGATTCGGAAAGAGCTTGATCATATAAGTGATAAATAAGCAACAGGTAAAAGACGGATAGAGTTATGAATTTATATAATTTAATACCTTTATTTATTACTAGAAGACCCGTGCTGCTCCGCAGCATTCACTTCAACAATCCTACAGCACTTCTGTCCATATGACATTTGCATGTCTTCATGCTAGTGACCTGAACAGACATTTCCGGTACCGTCGCTTTCGGGTAAATGATGAAGTAGAATTATGAGATCAAATGTGTGGGTGTCTGCCTGTTCTCTGTGTGTGTGTGTCCCACTATTTACCCTGCGTAAGCTTAAAAGGCGCACGGACGTCAGGCCGAGGTGAACAGCTAACTCCAAACACATAAGCTATACTCTTCTCTGAAGAATTAACTCTACACGACTCGGCAGTTTGATGCTGGCTGAAGCTAGGGTGATAGGTCGCTCACAAGCTCGTAAACTCACTCTGAAGCTAGTAATTTAAATTTCCACTGAATGGAGATTGCTGGAAGATATGAAAACGTAAAAAACAATTACAGTGGTCGATGTGCGAGCAGTCGCGGACTTTCTTGCAGAACTTTTTATGCTGAACAATTCTCAGAGAATATCGATGTTTTTTAAAAGACACATGGACGTTAGTTTTTTTTACCCAATTCACTGAAATCGTAAATGCTCGGCTTCTTTTGGCCATAAATAAATAAACAAATAAATGTCCTTCATCGAGAAATCCTTTACAGAATGGTGAAAACCGCATCAAAATCCATGAAGTTGCTCTCGAGATTACCCGTTACATCCAAGAATTGGGAACTTAGTTTTATACTAAGTAGATAGAGATATCCACACAATTTAAGGCTACAGCGATACAATTTGGTGTTTTGTCTACTTATGAACAATGGTATAAATTTAAAATAAAAGATGGGTCTCTTATATTTGAATTTAGAGATGTAACTCTTGGGTAACATAGAGAGGTGTGCAAATTGAAAATGAAAATTCACAGCCTGCTTCCAGTCTCCGACCGGGTCAGGAATGGAATGAATGAAGCCCCCATCTAGCGGCGAGGATATGAACTGTGCCGGCTGCCGAGGCCTGTCGCACTCCTCTGGGGCAATGATTAAATGAATGACAGATGAAATGAAATGATAGTGGAGAGTGTTGCTGGAATGAAACTGTGACAGGGAAAACCGGAGTACCCGGAGAAAAACCTGACTGCCTCCGTTTTGTCCAGCACAGATCTCACATGGAGTGACCGGGATTTGAACCATGGACCCAGCGGTGAGAGGCCGGCGTGCTGCCGCCTAAGCCACGGAGGCTCATGTGTGCAAATTAATAGAATTAAATAAATAATTTTAATTAGTCGTAATTACCTTTATTCAAAATCATTTTATTGGCCAAATTCTTTTGTTATCCTACTTAGTAGTGTTTCCTCTCCCGTGGAATTACACCTTTTCCCATAAGGAATTGCGTCTGAAAACTTTCAGATTGTTGGATTTCGAGGGATATCTGAGCTGGGACCATTTTTAATTTTTCATTGACTGGAGAATTCAAGTCAGGTGATTTCAATGAAAAGTTCATGAATCATTGAATAGTTCAATAGCGTTCATCAGTTAAAAGACCCCAAATCCCTCCGCTCTAAATTCCCACGCAAAGTAGAGTGAAGTAATAAAAACGAAACGTGTGGCATTTTGCATTTGCGAGGCTCCTCCGTTAGTAGAAATTCTAAAATTCTAAATTGTAAACATACTTAGTGCATTAAACCGTGAAAAGTAAAAATGCAATTTTGGAAAACAGACATCGAATCTAATAATTTTCACACCTATGTAAAGACAGCTATCGCCTCCACCCCTAGGGATAGAATAGTAAGTAAAGCGATTGATGAGAAATGAAAAGATAACTCACACAGAAGGAATTAATATTCATTAAGCATTAAATTTGATTGAGTATATCATTGTTATAGAACTGAGAGAATGAAATAACAGGATGTAGGATAGTAATCACCGATGTAGGACAATAGTATTTTTTTTACCCTTACCACAGGACAGTTATCATATTAGGGATGGGGACGTCCTTGTATAATTGTTATTTAATCTGTAACCCGTTTGCTGAGGTCTGTGCTCCTCCGCAACATTCGTTTCAAAATTCTAATAGTACTTCCTTCCATTCGACAATTGCTGTTCGCTTGCCTTTTGGTTCTATTTGAACTTTGACTTCATGAAAGGATTTTGCTCTCAATAGTGCGGCATACAGTAAAGTTGTCCGTGGCTAAACACTTGTTGAGGTAAATAAATGCCAACTTGATCTAGTGTTTGACCTTGAGCTTTATTGATAGTTATACAAAAAGCCAAACGTACTGCAAACTGCCTCCTTTTGAAGGAAAATGGCATAGAAGTATCTGATGGCGTAAGGTGAAGGCGAGGGAGTAGGATATTGTTTCCAACATTTACGCCAGTAATAATTTCCAGGAGTAAGCAATTGTCATGCATCTTCCAAACCAACAGTCTAGTACCGTTCAACAGACCTTGGATAACATTAATATTTCTCAACAAAATCATAATTGAGCCTTCTTTTAGTCGAAGGATATGAGGTGGCAATCCACGTATGCCTATGCTGTCTAAAAATTATATTAGGAATTGTAGAAGTTCACTCTCATCCTCAGTAATCAAATTATTCACACTGATGTAAGTTCTCGATGATCCTGGGATTAGGTCTAAAACTTTATCATTGATTTCTTTACAATGTTTTTTTTAGGTGCTAAAATCTCAATTTTTGAAAAGCGTGAAACCTTTTTCAGCGAGGGACTATTTCTGAATTTTCTCCATCGACGTGAGGGTATTCACCGTTACCAATTTGTATGAAGAAGTTTGCAAAGTCACGTTGAGCTGTATCCGCTCACATATTTTTGTTGAGTTTAATCATTTTGAATAATGGCCACAAAGGAGAGAACCTTACTGACATTAGTACTGATGCTGCTTTAGATGCGTGAGGCACAACAGGCAATACCTGCCTAAAATCTCCACCTAAGATGATAATTCTTCCTCCGAAAGGCACGTCGTTATTCATGATGTCCTTGAGCAACCGATTTGCACACATCAACGCGTGCTGAACGAATATAAAAAGCATCCTTGCTGTTAACTTTTATTCCTGATACATAACTTTCATGTAAATGTAGAGGTAACTTGAACTGGCTGTGTACAGTGCGCCCCTGAGGTAGTAACATTGCTGCAATACCAGTCCATGCAACAGAAACTACATTTAACCCCAAATGTGTGCAACTGTGAATCAAGCATTGGTAAAGAAATGTTTTCCCGGTGCCTCCTGGACCCTCAATATAATATGCATTACTCATCCTTTCATTGCTGCTTTGTACTAACCCCAAAATGTCTGTAATTATAGCCGTTTGGTTTCCATTTGCTTGGTTTATCATCCGACTTAATTGATCCTCATTAAGTTTTGGATAATTCATTGGTAAATTTGTCTGAGGGAAATTATCAATAATAGCTGGCAATTCGAGAGAAGTAATGCGAAGACCATGGAGCTTTAATGTATTAGAAATATGTATAAGAGTGAACTGATATGCAATGTTAGGTTCGTGAAACTGCAGATAATCTTCTGATAATGAATTCTTGAAAATGTCCCATAACTACCTTACATTTGAATGGGTCTGAATGATACATATGTAAGAAAACAGCTGTCATAATTGAGAAGGCATCTGAAATTGTGACGCTTCTGCCAAACAGTGCTGCCATTCAGAATCGTCAATCAGCAAACCTCGCTCCTTAGCTGTTTCCTTAAAAGTAGAATAGACAACTGCTTTGTATGTTCGTAGATCCTGGAAGCTGGTAGCACCTATGACGTGAAGCAATAACAGGCGTAAATAATACCTTTCTGTTTCTGTAGGCGAAACATTATACATTCTGCCTATAATTTTTGAAATATTTTTTCTTTTTTTGCCACTGGCAGTTGCTCTTATTCCAGACGTAATGTACTGGTGTTTCAGGATATATATATATACGGACTTCTGGCTTGCGAATCTTGATTTAATTTGAACCACGCTTGTAATTCCGTGTTGCGCAACTGTGCTTGAAGTAAAATATCAGGAGCATTATCATTTTTAGCCTATTTTCAATTTTGAAAAAATAGGCTTATGAGATCACCTTTTGTCCGTGTGTGTGTGCGTGTGTGTGTGTGTGTGTGTGTGTGTGTGTGATTCGTGTGTGTGTGTCCCCCTAATAAAATCTAAACGGCTGGAGCGATTTCAATGAAACTCGGTATTTTCATAGCACTATTCCCGGCGACCTCGACCGTGCCCTTCAAATTTTGTTACGTCTCACCAATGCAAAATGGCGGCTGTGCGAAATATTTCACTGGCATTCAATATCTCCGAAACTATTACCGATATCGGCCTGAAATTGTGTACGGTGATAAAGGGTACTACTAGACGTTCACCTATGAGACTTTCAAAAACCTGGTGAATACAAAACCAACATGGCGGTCAAGCGAAGTTGAGACTTTTAAATAGACTTTTCTCGCGATTTAACTATCCACACGTAATGAAACTTGGTACAGCAAATGTTTATACACATTGTAATGCACTGGAGTCTAATTTAGTTCAATTGTTTATATAACTTCAAAATGGCGGCTGTGCGAAATATTTCACTGACATTCTATATCTCCGAAACTATTACAGATATCACCCTGCAATTTAGTACGGTGATAAAAGGTACTAATACAAGTTTACCTATGTATATTTCATAAACTTGTAAGGTAGAAAACGAACATGGCGACCAAGCGAAGTTGAGACTTTTAAATAGACTTTTCTCACGATTTAACCATCCAAACGTAATGAAACTAGGTACAGCAAGTGTTTATACACATAGTAATGCACTGTAGTCTAATTTAGTTCAATTGTTTACATAACCTCAAAATGGCGGCTGTGCGAAATATTTAACTGACATTCTATATCTCCGAAACTGTTACAGATATTACCCTGCAATTTTGTACGGTGATAAAGGGTACTGGTAAAAGTTTATCTATGTATACTTCATAAACTTGTAAAGTAAAAAACGAACATGGCGACCAAGCGAATTTGAAATATTTTAATAGACTTTTCTCGTGATTTAACTCTCTGAGCGCAGTGAAATGTGGTACAGTAAATGATTTTGCAGATTGTAATGCACTGCCATCTAATTTAAATCAATTGTTTACATAACCTCAATATGGCGGCTGTGCGAAATTTATAAATTAAGTTTTTATTTCTTGTGTCGTAATCATGCGATCGAAGTGAAAGTTTGAATAATGAACCTAGGCAATAATTGTCCTTGAATGGTACATAATTCTATGGCCTATACATATAACAATCCTAAATGGCGAGCTTCCGAAATATTTAGACGGTTCTCAATATCTATGAATCTTTTACAGAAACCAAACTGAATTTTTTTATGTTCATAGAGAATATGAACATATGTTCACCTATAGGACTTTCATTAACCTGGTGAGCACAAATCCAACATGGCGGCGACGCGAATTATAAATATTTAAATGGACGATTCTCGCGAATTAACTATCCGAGTGCTGTGAAACGTTGCACGTTAAATGCTTATACAAATGTTGATCCACTGGCATCTAATTTATTTCAATTGTTTGCATAATCACAAGATGGCTGCTGTGCGTAATTTTAAAATCTCGTTTTTACTTCTTGTGTTCTAATCATGCGATTGAAGTTTGAATACCACACGTACACAATAATCTTAATGTAATAGTACAAAAATAAAAATCCAACCTGGCGGCAATCTGAAATATTTAGACGGTTCTCAATATCTACGAATCTGTTACAGCAATTAAACTGAAATTTTGTATGTTGTTAGAAGAAATTACCATGAGCAGGATATATGAAAATAGGCTGTATAGTTCTTTACGGAACTACTTGTTAAAATAGATATTTTGCAAGTTTGGCAAGTGAACTGGTAATCGCACGATAGAATGTGACTGTTCATGCATGTGAAATGAAAATATCCTGAATGCGGCTTCTGGTGGACCAACATATCTCGCATTTAGGGAAGAAGTAATTTCATCGTAGTTCACCGTTTTGCCTTCAGGACATATTTTAACAATGCAGCAGTCATGACCTTTATACACATACTTGTGGATATTAATATATAAGATATTTTTGGATGTATTTAACCCTTAGCTACACGCATCTCTTTCACTAACATTCGTACACGCTAGCGGCACTCTATGCTGCAATATATTTTTTCATTCTCTTTCGTAATTTAGTGAGTTGCTAAACTGCTAAAATTGATTTGTTTGGAGAATTATACAGAACCTATGAGAATACATTGAAAAAAATCTTATCAGTATGTATGAAATTCTTATTAATAAAATATATTATTGGGAGGGATGGAATACAGACATATTTACTATTCATACTTAATGTAATTAAAAATTCTTATAAGCATTTATTGGACAACGAAGAAAAAATATTTTTCACACACAAAATAGATATTGAAAATTATTGGATTGAGATTGCCCTCTTTTCAGGCTCATATTACAAGACATTGTACCCGATACACTAGAGTAAAGGAAAAACTGTTTGTCAGAATCATGTAGGCCTATACACTTAGAGTCTTGGCTTGGAAAAGGACACTTTCTGCTAATTTACAGTACTAAATAATATAGGCCTACAGTGCCTATATACACAAAATAACTCTGCACTAGGACTTAAAAATCGAATAGATCCTCTTCTTCCAGTGATCCTTCTTGCTCATCAAGTACTAGGAGCAACTTCACAATCTCCTGTTGTTGACAGCCATGTCGACACCTATAAACTGAAGGCAAGCGTGCAGACTATGTGCTGACATCGATAACAATTGTAACAGTAGCCCCATCCCCCCTTACCCTGTTTATTAGCCAAAATGATAATAATAATAATAATATTAGCATATCAAAATAAATGATCACATGACATTACCACACCCAGAATTAATAATAAAAAACACATGAAAGGCCTAATTTAATTACTCGCTAGGCCAGCTGAGTTCACAGCAAAAAAACCTAGGAGCGAATGTTCCGATTTGCTTGGTTTTCAAGAACACCCTCATCGATTTAGAAAAGAGAGAACAGGCGGGACGAAACCAATGTCAAGACCAGCTTGTTGGGGGGAACGCTGAATGCGTACCTCAGCAGGCCGTATTAAATTGACCCTGCCAAAGATGAAGAATGAAAAGGGGAATAATCTTCCTAGTGACTTCATGCAATAAATAATATGACAAATCGAAATAAGCTAACATGTATTGAGCAGTAAAATAAAACAATTACAAGAGACGGCCTTCCACCACTTAATTAACTAATTGACAAATATGATCTAATTAAACACAAATGAATGACTTAATTTAAACAAACCAGACACTTGCCCGTTTGGCAAGGTTTGACACATCTACATTTGTGATAGAAACGAATTTATCAGGAATGATTCCCCTGACGTCAAAACTAATGGAATAATAACATGAAGTTAGACTCTGTGCCACTTCCAAAGCAAGGTTACATAAGTAATTTAAGAGCCGTTTAATACGACTAAGGCGGTCCGAAAGCCTGCTTCTGATTTAACGTCTTCAGCAGCCTTTCTGACCAAAGTTAAAACCACGAGGGTCCCATCCAGCTAACCGGAAATAGGATAATAATAATCCACTCCGCGGTAATTACATATAAAGGTACCACACAAATCGTACCAACCCTTCCAAAATATTACATACTAAAAATAATAATGTCAGTCCGCTCGAAATACGGTCCATCGCCACATGGCCTTAACGACATAGCAAAACGACACAGTTTAGTGTTCCACCGAAAGGTTGCCCCTTCTAACCAAAAGTTTATACCACCTTCTTTATTACAGCCCTCCGGAGGAACTGGCTGTTAGTTCCCCCGGAGGCGATCGCTTTTAAGTCCTTCCGTCACCAACCTTCGTCTCGTACTGTTCTCTTGAGTCACCGATTCCACCCTTGTATATCAGCGTATCCCCACCACATCCCTCCAGTAGTACCAACTGCGACTAGTTGCACAACCGGCCAAAACAAAAGCCAGAGTTCAAGGTCTTGAGTGGGTACTATAGAATATCAGCTCATGCAGGTTACTGCGTAGAAACCTTCTAGGAGTCGAGGTGTTACACAATGTCCTTTGTAAGATCTTTCTCAGAATAAGAGCTTGGCGAATGCAGCTGACAGTAAATGTTCGCTTTTCCAAAGTTTGCAGACACAAAGCTCGATTTTCTCTCTTGACGAGTGTCTATCACGATAAGCCAATAAGTGACAGCACACACAAAGGCACAAATCCTGGCAGGAGATCCCATTTCAGCAGTAGCCAGGTGCCAATTTGGTGAATGGAATTCTCAGAAGGGGGCTGGTGTATTTTCTCATGAGAATCTGCCCAGACCTGGAGCTCCAGCTGCGTCTCGAAGATAAGATGAACATGTACCGATTTGCAAAATTGGTACATCCTCCTCCTCCAAAGGAAGACGATGGGGAGATGACGAACAGGGTGATGGTGTCCAGCTGGTCTCTTGGCAGCTGAAGAGGCTACTCCAATCTCCGCCAGCGGACCTTGAAGTAGATCTCCTCGGGTAGAATGATGCCATGGGACCTAGATGGTACCTCCAAACTGGGCCCAGATTGGTAGTACACGTCCCACATAGTGACCACTGAAACACACATCAGAACAGCAGCGTATGGTCCAAATACAGTTCCCTTAGAGGGAACAATCGTTCCAGGCCAGTCAACCAGCCCAAACAGCCGAAGTTATCCCAGGAAGGATAAAAGAAAACATTACACGAAGCATTAGTGTCCCATCGAAATTCACTTAAGAGTCCTTCATGTCACAAGGGATACTTGAGGCTTCAAACAAGGTTCTACGCAAGGAGATAGTGTTCAGGGCATAATTAAAGGTCCACTGAAGTATTAAAATCACACGAAAGGGGCAACCAACCACACGATATGACTGACGTTAACAAGCTTAATTGAAAGTTCACTACAATACTTAGCAAGAATAACTAAATCAACTTATATCAATCAATTTTTGACTAAAGCATCCAGAAACCATAATATTTACAAAATTTCAGATATTTTCCCACCGAAATTCCCTGAAATTTTATGGGCAACACCATAAAAATAGAAACAATGCAAGGGGGAACTCACTGGTACCCTTCCAAAACAGTTAAACATACTCAAAAATGAATTTACATTTACTTTGATGGCCTCACGCAGTACCGTAGGAAAACAGAACACATTTAGGAAACACCAAAACATTTTAAAACAAACACAACATACCATAATCAAACCATATGGATCGTCTCAGGTATGTGACACATATAAAAACATAATGAATATCAAAAGCCACTGTCTCATTTCACCAGTCGCTGCCCCTAACCGTCCATGGTGGCCATCCGACGAACGACAGAAAACAGCAACTACCTTCCACAAGAACAATAACCAAATGGGGAGACCACCCTAAACAATAGACATCACGATCCAACCAATTCATATACAAGCACCTAACCAAATTTCACCAAATAACTTCATCGCTACTCGCCAACGCATCCTAACAGTCTACAAACTCCCAAGAGTTCCTGTAGGATGACCAACCGAACTCAGGACACCAAGGTGATCACACCTATCCTGAGAACCAACTTACCACAGTTACACCAAGTGTTCAAAATTAAAACATCTTCTCAAAATCAAGATGCCATCTTCTAGGCACGGAACCCAACCAATATCAAACCAACAACAACTACGAGCCCGGTGCAGAGGCTACACTAATTCTACACCCAAAGCACATAGCTCAGCAGAATTAGACACAAATTCAAGTTGGTACCAACCAATTTTCAAGACATACCTAAACGAACGTGGCTCCACCATTAAAAAAAACACACAAATTACTTATAACGTTTACTCCCACACAGACAACAAACCACTTCCATGGTTCCATACACAGATCTACCTCACTACAATGAACACCCATAGGTGTCATGTGACACATTTCTACAAGCACAAGGTGATTAATATCCTCAAAACTTCAGATTCTCTAACCTAGCGGTCCTCGACATGCCACAGCATGCTCAAAATACAGAATTACAGGATCACAGATGTGATGGCATGATAATTTTTTTTTTTTAAATGCACGGGGCGGTTACTCCCCCCCCCCCCAAATTCACATGTTCTCCACCTTTAACATCTCGCACACACTGCATCATGTTCCACACACAGAATTACAAGGTCACTGAGGTGACAAAAATGATAAATTTTCAAAATGCACGGGGTGGTTAATAGTCCCCAAAGAAAATGCACCTTACACAGAACGAGAGTTAGCTCACCAACTAACAGATACCTCAAATTTCTCCAGAACAGGTACGACATCTCCAGTGCAACACTATCTCGATGCATAGAACAACTGACTAACGCTATAGCCTGGCTACCAGCTCGAAGCTGATGCTAATCGAACTTAATTTTTTTTCTTTTCACACCCAAGTATACGGGGATACATGAACTATGATTCCAACTACAATCACATGAACGTTGTGACAATACCAGCAAGTCAGCAGTCTAACAGTATATACCGCAGATTACAAGTAACCTACTGACTAACCTAACCAGATACGTTTTCAACCGACAAGAGATTGCAATTCGAAGATTTTCCAGATCACTGATAGAATTTCTAAAGCCCTCACGTCAGCAGCTGAACAACACAGCGAAATGAGCATCACTCTGAAGCATTACACCTTATTTCCACATAAAATCGAAATTTCACTACCAACCTAACAAAATTATCACTAAATTATCCAAAAAATTTACCCCAAAATATCAACCACGAATACGATGAACAAAACTCAGCTAACAGAAGCAGATCACGGCCTTTCTTGAGGATTACTAAAAATGATATAAGAGATTTGACTTCAGCGGAACAACTAGACCATCTCCCATCGCTCTGAACTTCATATCATCGCATTCACAGGAAATAGAACATCATAATTTCACCCTTTACACATCTCGAGTTTCTCGTTCACTAGCAGGTTTACAATTCGATATATGAGTCCTAAAAACACGGTTCCTAGACAGATCCTCTAATAACAATGTTACTTCAGAAGGAAAGGACAGAATCTCATAGGGGCCCTCATATTTTGGCTGCAGCTTACCTGATACCTGACGACCTGGGGCCTTAGCCCAGAAGTTTTTTGCATAGACAAAATCTCCGACAGAATATCCACCCTGTTTTCGGCCCAAATTATATCTCTCAGCCAGCTTATCATGCGAGATCTTTATAGCAGCTTTGGCCTCCTTCCAGATTTCCCTGACACGATCAGAAGAGGGTTGGTCAGGAAGCAGATCATGAAGTGACCACAGATTCGTTAGAGGGGAATTTGGGACGAACGCATACATAAGTGAGAACGGCGTTTTCCCATGGGATTCATGCTCAGCAGTATTAAAAGCGTAGGGTAACCAATGTAATGACGAATCCCACTTGGCATGATTGTCTCGATGATATGCGATAAGTGCAGCTCTCAAATTTCGGTTAACTCTCTCTGCCAAACTAGGGTTGGGGTAATAGGGTGTCGTGGTGACATGAGAAATAGCATAATCAAAACAAAATTTTCTAAACTGATGAGAAACAAAGGCCTTGGCATTATCTGACACCAAGTATTGACTAGGACCAAAGGAAGAGAAAACAGACTTTAAACATCTTATGACAGTAGCAGAGTCACAATTTCTAGTGGGAAAAATCCATGAAAAGCGAGAGAAACCATCGACACAAACAAAAGCAAAACGGTTACCCAGTTTAGACCTCGGCATGGGTCCAACGAAATCCACATACAAGCGTTCCATGGGCCTAGACGCAGATTCAGAAGCTAACTTACCAACCTTACCACTGACGGTAGGCTTACTTACTTTACAATCATGACACCCCAGCACAAACTTTCTCACATCCTTATCGAGACCCTTCCAAACAAAAGACTGCCTTATTTTCTGTCGAGTTTTGAAAATTCCTAGGTGGCCTCCAGCGGGTGACTCGTGAAAATACATTAGCATGCCATTTATCAGCTGAGTAGGCAAAACAACCTTAGGCTTTCTATCACGCCTAGTTACTCAACATAACACACCAGACTTTAAAATATAAGGCTTTATCTCTTCTCCAGAAACTAATCGAGCAATTAAATCACACAACACGGGATCTTCCTTCTGATGGTTAGCAATGTCTCCAAACAATAACGGTGAATTTACTAACATGTGTTGAGCTGAATTAGCCCCAACGACAACAGGTTCCTCTAAAGAGGGAGTTTCACACCCGTCAGGAATTTCTCCATAGAGACGCTTAAGTGACACAGCACAAATATTTTCATGATTTTCCTCGGGAACGAGATTCTTACATTTATTAGGAACTTCTTCATACATGCGGCTAAGGGAGTCGGCTATGACATTTTCACAACCCTTTATATGACGAACGGTGAACTGAAATGATGAAATACGGGTTGCCCACCTGGCGATTCGCCCAGTGGTTCGAGGTCTAGCCAGGACCCAGCTCAGGGCCTGGTTATCGGTTTCAAGTTCGAAAGGAACATGTTCGACATACATTCGGAATTTCTCCAGTCCAAACATCACTGCGAGCCCCTCAAGCTCATACACGGAATAATTTATTTCAGCAGGGGACAGAGTTCGAGAAGCAAAACCAATAGGTCGTCTACCTAACTCACTTTCTTGTAACAACACAGCAGCTACAGCACCGAGCGACGCATCAGTCTGGATTATAAACTTCTTACTGAAATCAGGGACAGCGAGGACAGGAGCGCTACACAGTGCCTCCTTCAAATCGTCAAAAGCCGCTTGCTGCGACGGACCCCACTCAAATTTCACGTCAGACCTTCGCAGATGATTAAGTGGCAACGCCCGCTGTGCAAAATTGGGTATAAATTTCCGCAGAAAACCAACCATTCCCACGAATCGGGCTACTCCTTTCACATTTTTAGGGGGTGCAAAATCTCTAATTCCCTGGGTTCGGGAGTCATCGACCGAAACACCTTCAGCAGAAACAACATGACCAAGAAAGGCAATTTTAGGTTTAGCAAGGGACACTTTAGACAACTTTACGGTTAGACCAGCAGATTTTAACCTCTCAAATACTTCACGAAGATGGCGCACGTGGTCTTCGAACGTCTCGCTATAAACAACAACATCGTCCAGGTAGTGATACAAATAATCAAATTTGATGCCAGAAAACACGTGATCAAGAAGCCTACTAAGCACAGCGCCCCCTGTAGAGATACCAAAAGGTAATCTGCAATACTCATAGAGATTCCAATCAGTGGCGAATGCAGTCAGATGCTTAGATTCTTCAGCTAACGGAATTTGGAAATATGCCTGCGTCAGGTCAATGAGGCTATAATAAGAGGCGTTTTTGAACCAGGAAAAACAGCTATGTAAGTCAGGAAGAGGGATGGATTCTAAAACAATCTTTTTGTTTAACCTACGATAATCTACGACCGGCCGAAAACCACCATTTGGCTTAGGTACTAAGAACACAGGTGAGGAATATGCTGATGTGGAGGGTCGAATCACTCCATCTAGTAACATCTGATCGATTAATTTCTTTAATTCCAACATTTTGGGTGGACTCAAACGGTAGGGAGGATGCCTGACCGGTATAGTATCCGTTACTTCAATTTTATACTCCAGGACCTTAGTCATTCCTAATTCGTCAGTGAACACCTCGGGAAAATACCCACACAAATCCCGAATCTCTTTAGCTTGAGCGTCAGATAAATTACTTAAATCCAAGGATTCAACCCCGGTGGACAAGACGGGTTCAGCATCACGGTTGGCAACATGAGCACTCGCGCTAGGGACAGCAGTAGAAAAGAATTTAAATTTTACCTCTGAACAAAACCTGAACCAGAATGATTCGGGTTGCATATCTAGCAGTAAGCCAGTATGAGCAAAAAAATTAGCGCCCAGAATAATAGGACATGACAAATTCTTAATGACCCAAAAGGAAAATTTCCAACAAAATTTATGAATCCGAACCTTAAATTTCACAGAACCAAGAACGTTCAATTGAGCACCGTTGGCAGAAACCAACTTAACATCTACATTCGACAGGTTACTGAATTTACAAATGAGTTTCATAGACAAATACCAATTTTCGCTAACCAATGAAGCAGCGCTTCCCGAGTCTAACAAAGCTATTACACAAGCGTCATTAATTGCAATTTCAACCATAGGAGAGGGTAGAACTAGATCAGAAACTTTAGAACAGACACCATTTGCTCCGATAACTTTGGCATCATCCCTCGTCACCTTATTTCCCAATGCACATCGCTGATCCTTGGCAAGGAGGATTTCAGGATGCTTGTCTCGGAATAGTCAATTTCTTTTTACCGGACAGTTCCACGCTATGTGGCCCTGCTGCCCACAGTTGAAGCACGTCACAGGACGATTACTATTATTCCTAGGCGAATTATGGGAAGGACGACCGGCCCCAGGTGGTGGTCGGACCGAGGGAGGTCGAACAAACGGAACACGGTTAATGAAAGGAGGGGGCATGCTAGTTGCATACCTTATGATATCAACCGAACGCACGGATTCGGCTTGAATAGCGGCTTCACGTAGTTCCTTAATCGTACTTGGATTAGTTCCAACACACAGGCAATTCCGAAATTCCGGCGTAGCACCGGCCAAAATAAGCCTTACCACTTCTGGCTCTGGCATATCTACTCTAAAGACTTTTACGAACCTGGATATGTCCACAATGTACGAATTTAACGGCTCGTTAATACCCTGTGCTCGGTACAGGTAACGTCCCTTCACAGTATCGAGCGACCTGATGGGCACAAATACTCGCAACACCTCGGACATAAAATTCTCCACACTCCAACCTTCACACATGGCACTAGTCACATAGGCCCCCAATGTATCGGACACATGGGAGGATATTAATTGAAATACCACTTGGTCGCTGACACCGAATTGGATAGCACACTCATGAATATCGACCAATATTCTCAAAAAATCAACAACGCCTTCAACCGTGTCCATACTTTTACCCGATAACTTTGAAACAAAACCCAAAATGGGGTGACTGACAGAACCAAAGCTGGCCTTAGAAAAAACAGAATAATTAGAATGCTCGACATTGGACACGTCACGCCCCGGCATTTCGGCACAGGGATTTCCTTGCACATAATTTTGGTTTCCGGAACAAGATAAAGGAACGAGGTTACGCCCTGAATTTGAAACACTCCCCTGAGAGTCTCGATAAACAGAATGTAAATCCCTAACCGGTTCGGAAGGAGAATTTTGTGTCACTGTAGGCCCCTGATGACCTGAGTTACCCGGCACTTTAAATGATGAAACAGACCCGGAATTATCTCTAGAATTTATTTCTCGAGCCCCGACACTAACAGGATTACAACTAGATGAGGGGATATTTAAGACAGACTGGGATTCGATTACCGACCTCCTTACACGAGGCGAGCCGACAACAGCAGAGAAGGAGTTACAAGTTACACAGTTACAACTACAAGTACAATTTTCGCGTCCGGGGAGGCTGAAGGTTACGTTGCTGGTATTATTTGGCACAGAACTCATCACAGCATTAGGGTTAATGGTATTCGAAACTGGTATCACCGTATCAGGACCTAACGGAGCCTGGCCGAACCCAGAATTTGTTGTCACAGTTTCATGATTAGAAATACGGTTACCCACAATAGGAAAAATCTCTCGACTCTCACAGCTGTCGGGTAGGCGAGCTATTCCATTGCCACGGGGCGCGGCAGGTTCAGTGACAGGATTACCAACTTGGCCAGTGGCATTTTCAGCCAGACTGGCGCCTAGATTTGTCGAGACATTACGGCTACATGCAGGAGTCGAATTCAATAAATCCCCACCTCCACTAACACGATTAACAGTGTCCAAAGTCTGAGCACATTCCACTAAATTAACTTCGGCCTCTAATAGACCTTTCAAATCGGCGATGGGACGTTCTTCATCAGATTGTAACAAATCCCCACATCGGAGATATAGGTAATCAATTCTGGCTTTCAATTTGGTGAGATCAACAGGGCTACATTCTACTTCACTGAAACAATACTTAATTACATTACAAATTTCCCTAATTGCATCACATAACTTTGACTCACCTAGTTTGAATTCAGCAGTTGACAGCTTTGGAAGGGTTGCCGCAAAATTGACGGCATACTCTAGACTCTGGCGCGCTTGTTCTGCGTCCCTGGGCACTTCAAGGTTACGTAACAGCAATTCGTAGGTTACCTCTTCATCCGATAAGTATTTCACGATGATTTTGCGGGAAGCCATCGTACATAAATTTCATGTAACAGAACACAAATTAATCATTACACAGAGTTTAAATCAATCCTACCTATGTGGAGAAAAGATTAATAAGGAGGGCCCAATCTACATTAATTAAGTTACTGAATTTAATTTTAATAATTAAGTTACTGAATTTAATTTTTAATTAATTACTGCAATCAGTCAGCAGGAAGGATTATATGCTAATGGCAAGATCACAGAGCAAAACCATGCTCATGGCTACCATTGTAACAGTAGCCCCATCCCCCCTTACCCTGTTTATTAGCCAAAATGATAATAATAATAATAATATTAGCATATCAAAATAAATGATCACATGACATTACCACACCCAGAATTAATAATAAAAAACACATGAAAGGCCTAATTTAATTACTCGCTAGGCCAGCTGAGTTCACAGCAAAAAAAACCTAGGAGCGAATGTTCCGATTTGCTTGGTTTTCAAGAACACCCTCATCGATTTAGAAAAGAGAGAACAGGCGGGACGAAACCAATGTCAAGACCAGCTTGTTGGGTGGAACGCTGAATGCGTACCTCAGCAGGCCGTATTAAATTGACCCTGCCAAAGATGAAGAATGAAAAGGGGAATAATCTTCCTAGTGACTTCATGCAATAAATAATATGACAAATCGAAATAAGCTAACATGTATTGAGCAGTAAAATAAAACAATTACAAGAGACGGCCTTCCACCACTTAATTAACTAATTGACAAATATGATCTAATTAAACACAAATGAATGACTTAATTTAAACAAACCAGACACTTGCCCGTTTGGCAAGGTTTGACACATCTACATTTGTGATAGAAACGAATTTATCAGGAATGATTCCCCTGACGTCAAAACTAATGGAATAATAACATGAAGTTAGACTCTGTGCCACTTCCAAAGCAAGGTTACATAAGTAATTTAAGAGCCGTTTAATACGACTAAGGCGGTCCGAAAGCCTGCTTCTGATTTAACGTCTTCGGCAGCCTTTCTGACCAAAGTTAAAACCACGAGGGTCCCATCCAGCTAACCGGAAATAGGATAATAATAATCCACTCCGCGGTAATTACATATAAAGGTACCACACAAATCGTACCAACCCTTCCAAAATATTACATACTAAAAATAATAATGTCAGTCCGCTCGAAATACGGTCCATCGCCACATGGCCTTAACGACATAGCAAAACGACACAGTTTAGTGTTCCACCGAAAGGTTGCCCCTTCTAACCAAAAGTTTATACCACCTTCTTTATTACAGCCCTCCGGAGGAACTGGCTGTTAGTTCCCCCGGAGGCGATCGCTTTTAAGTCCTTCCGTCACCAACCTTCGTCTCGTACTGTTCTCTTGAGTCACCGATTCCACCCTTGTATATCAGCGTATCCCCACCACATCCCTCCAGTAGTACCAACTGCGACTAGTTGCACAACCGGCCAAAACAAAAGCCAGAGTTCAAGGTCTTGAGTGGGTACTATAGAATATCAGCTCATGCAGGTTACTGCGTAGAAACCTTCTAGGAGTCGAGGTGTTACACAATGTCCTTTGTAAGATCTTTCTCAGAATAAGAGCTTGGCGAATGCAGCTGACAGTAAATGTTCGCTTTTCCAAAGTTTGCAGACACAAAGCTCGATTTTCTCTCTTGACGAGTGTCTATCACGATAAGCCAATAAGTGACAGCACACACAAAGGCACAAATCCTGGCAGGAGATCCCATTTCAGCAGTAGCCAGGTGCCAATTTGGTGAATGGAATTCTCAGAAGGGGGCTGGTGTATTTTCTCATGAGAATCTGCCCAGACCTGGAGCTCCAGCTGCGTCTCGAAGATAAGATGAACATGTACCGATTTGCAAAATTGGTACAACAATGATAGAAGCATAGAAAGAAACAACAAAGGTAAAATAAGTTAAATACTTATATTATTTCACAACGCCGATTCCAGCCAGTTGTTACACGCTAGCGGTACGGAATGCCGCATTCGCGCACCTCGCAACTTTGACAACCTGTCTCAGACTGACTGGGAGCCAGACAGGCTCAGAACCTAACCCCTCCCCTGCAGCACATGTCGAACAAGGGATATAGCGGGCGATCTCACAGAACTCGTAAGTGTTTACCACGTCAAACAAAAGTTTGCTAAAAAGCGGCACCCAGTGCCGCTTAGCGTGTATCTAAGGGTTAACATCCCGAACACTTTAGCTTATATCAACATTAATATGAGCTTGCACGCAAAGTAAAAGAAATGGATTGTAGGGAACAATGAATCGACTATCGACTTCAATGTCAATGCCTCGAATTGTTTTTATAATAATCCGTCCATTATTTCTTCTCCTATACGAAGGATAACCATTGGCATTATCTTTGGTCTCTTCCTGAAACTGTTTAGGGAAATCTTTCTTACGCCTACGCCATCTTTCATACAGACTGAAGCAGGATTCTAAGATCCGCGAGGACCATGTACCATATGACGCCTTACCAACTCGTATAGCGCTTCATCCTCGAGATCTGGTATTTCGGCTGACACCACACTGTCAATGTCAAAATTTCTCGAAACTTACAATCTTCAGTTAATGATAAGAGTAAATGGATGTGCGGGAGACCTCGTTCTCAAAATTCCACGGCATATAGATATGCTTTTACCGAAAAATACCTTAACATTAATCAATCAATTAATTAATCAATTTACTTTGCAGTGAAAAACTCTCACTTCAATATCAGGCCTATTATTAGCCGTTTCCCAGAGATGAAAGCTGTTAAGTATCTCTGGCCAGCCCGCATTATAGGTGAACGTAATGAATAAATCTGGCTTTCCAAACATCCTCACTATCGCCATCGTATCCTGATAATTTTGCAATATTTTCCTTGGGCTACCTGTAAAAGAAAATGGCAAAACTACAATACGACCGACTCTGAGATTTTCATTTTCTGCTCGTACATGCAAGGCGTCTGCTAAACCGGCATATGTATCAACTCGTAACTATGTTTGTTGATGACGTATATATTTTAACCCGTCATCTTCCATACGAGAGTAGTAATCCACGAATAAATATCCATTTTGCAAACTCGAGCAGCGACAATTAACTCAACATGACCTCCATGAACACCATTCATAGACATAAACATTTTGTAATCATCGCTCTTATTGATAGCAGTTTCGTACATATCGCTGTTGCCAACAATAAAGGAAGAATAATTATTCCACTTGCCTGTAACTTGTTTTTCAATTCGCTTTCTAACATGTGTAAATAAACTCTGATTGTTGTACTTACAATATGCCAATGACCTGAACAGACAATTACCGTCACCTTTAATCTTTATAACATTTGTAATTGAGTGTCGCCTCTCATTCATCATAATATGATTAATTGTATTGATTGAGCACACAACCTATAAGGACGAATGATGAAACGAAAAGAAGACAGTTTGTAGCTGGTGAGACCAAAGACTATAGAACAGAATGATCGTATACTCAATACAAAATGGCGCTTCCAACATTCGACTGTAGCGGCATCTTCGTGAAATTAGTTGTCTTTCGTATACAGTATTTGTTGTCATTCAAACAGACAGTGTCATTAGCAAAATGACTGCTGATTGTGCATGAGCATTTCAGTCTCAAAGTAATCAATTCTTTGAGAAGTTGTAATAAAATTATGTGCACAGAATCCCCTTCTACTTATTGTATTGATACATGCGACAATAGCACCCGAGTGAAACAGGTAGTAGTTAACGATATCATGTATGGATACATGCGACATTAGCGCCCGAGTGGAGCAGGTAGAAGTTAACAATATCACGACGTAATTAGGGAACTCTCTGTTAATATCAAGTTTGATTTATTATTGGGGCGGCTTTGAATAATGTCATGATAAAGTGTTAGTCGTTGTCGCCTAGCGACAATATGTCCGTCAAGTCATTCGATATTATATTTTCGTGAGACCTTGAAGGAAGAAATATTCGCAATTATTTTAATACTCGAATGATATGATCAATTAAGGTGGATATCAATCGACGGTGCTTGACGGGCATTACATTTTAAGACAACAAACGTCGTCGTAGCGCAAATACTTCCCGAGATATTTCAGTTTTAGTAAAGGGTGACATTTTTGAAAACTATTTTAATACCGGTATATAAGATAATACAAGTTTATTTAACCATAAGTCAATATATGTAGCACATTAAAACCGTACCTTCCTCAGCGTCCTCAGCGTAATTATGTAAATGTGCAAGAACATACGCTTAAGATAAATTTTGCCATAACAGAGGATTCAAAAAATATTCTTGTTCCAAAAGCTCACAGATTAAAATAAAAACAAAACAGATCTGTTACAAAATGTGTTAAGAAACACATTCAAAAGTCTTTATAAAAGCGGCGTGAATATAAGATATCTAAGAAGAAGAAATTGAAATGAGAAACAAAAACTTCAAAACAGAACGGAAAAGGATATAAAAAGGCAGATTCGCCCCTGGCCGTGGTAAGTGATTTTTGAAAAGCGACAAAAATCACGACATGAATATCATACGTTGTTGGCATGTTAAAGAACCCATTGATTTCAGTAGGCCGTGTTCAATGGCAAAATTAATCTCGGGATTTTCCGCCAACACTAAGTTCCTCCATTCTCTACTAGCAAGCGCTGTAGTGTCAACGGCTTAGATAACTAACCTCCTTGACTTTCATAGCGTTCAAAGGAACGACGAAATTCGACATGCAAGCTGCCCTCTGGGTGCCAATTAACAAAGCTTGCACCCAGCACCCGAGGCCATATGATATTATTATTATCATTATTATTATTATTATTACTGGTAGTTTGTTATGTATTTGTCAGGTACAGAAATCTGTATAGAGAGAACTAACAATATAAGTAGGCTTGTATATTGAAATTAATGTATTAGAATATTAAATCATGAGAGATAAAACATATTGACTTATGGTTCTATATAAACTTTTATTATAATTACATCGTCAATAAGGAATTGGGCTATCATTTTGATGTCATTTTATTTTTATTTATTACTTCAATTACAGAGTCTGAGCCCAGGGTGTACATTGTGCAGCCCACACAGTAAATACAGGGTTCAGGTGGAATAAATACTACACAAGGCAAGGACTTGGTGCCAGATTTGACACATATGACTGCTGTGGACAAATTGATAGTGCGATGAAGTTAGAGCAGGTACCTGAGACAAACAAGTTACCGTTAAATGATCTCTTAAACAATGTGAATGATTTGAAATGGGCAAGCAAAACGGGTGAGGTGAAGGAAATGGTAAGACAACAGTTGGTTGGTTCCTTAGTTTAAGGGCTGCGACAACGCGGTAATGTAATTTTGATGGCTGTATTAGTGTTTGTTATCTGTTTTAATTCAAGTAAGGACTCCAGACGATAATTTCATGAATGTTTCTACTTTTGCTACCAAATGCTACCGTCCACGACACCTAGCTTGCGGACTTGGCTACTAAATGCCATCGCAGTCAGCACCTGGCGGCGAACGTTGGAACTAATATAGCGTTATCAATTCTAACCTACAAATTTTGGCTTCACACAAGTATAGTTAGTTGAAGGTTCTTTTACATGCCATAAATCTAAAACATGGCCGCCGGCTTTTTTTTCCTCCGAAGGACGGAATACTGAGGGATTTTAACGCTCTTTAAAATCTGACTTCGCCCGGGTTTGAACCTGCGACCTTGGGCATAGAAGCTCAGCATGCTACCAACTACGCCACCGAAGCTGTCGTACGAAACAGGAAGAAGAACTGCACAAGAGAATGATGTATGGACACTTCGATGTACAGATATTGTACTAATTATTGCTGGTAATGTAGGAGAGATTTTATGGTGTTATTGTTGTAATTGTTGCCGCAATTGTCTAAATTAGGCTTCCCAGCCAAGAGATGGTTTGGTGATGCAAGGGCGGAGTGACCAAATATTATTAGGCGAACAGTGATTACGAAGAGAGGAAACGCAAGAACTTCAGAAGAGGACTAAACAATATTACAACGTTCTAGGCAGATTCGAGGACGCTGGTAGATGAGTGTGGAATTTCTGGAATTGCACTCTAGACCGCCTAAGAGAGCTATAGAAGCAGTAGAACTAGACACTAATGTTAATCAACTTGTACAACAGTCTTCTCCCTGAATGCAAAATTGTAGACCAATATGATTCGACAGCAACAGAGGGAGGTGTCATAACTGTGAGCATCCCCTGAACTCAGGACAGTGGTTCATCAGGAACCACATTAGCTTTTCTAACGAAATATAACCTACTAAATTGGCTACACACTACCAATTGTAGTGGTAGGTGCTTTTACATGCCATAAATCTATGACATGGGCCCGCCGGCTTTACTTCCCCTCCAAAGGAAGGCATACTGAAGGATTTTAACGCTCTTAAAAAATCCGACGACATCAGCTGGGTTTGAACCCACGATCTTCGGCATAGCAGTTCTGCATGCTACCGACTACGCCACGGAAGCCGCTGATTATTATTATTGGTAATAAGTATTAATAAGTTATTTTTGTAAGCTTGGGAAATCGAAACATGCAACTCATGACAGAAGATTTACACATACTTTGTAATGTTGACAGTGGCTCAAGATCCAGTTCACCCACGAACTATGCACTGTTTGTACGATGAAACAGAACAATATGTGAGCCAATCACTTGAGGCTCCAATTAGGTGAATGTTAACGTAGTAAGCCACCACTGGCTAGTGGAGAGCAGCTTCTACTTTGCAGTTGAAACTGATATCGCTGCAGAACCCAGTAGTGGGGAGATGGACTCAGGTCTACTTCCAGTTTCATATAACTAAGTCCAACATAACGCTAGGAGGATTCTGCCTCTAGCACCCGTCTTGAAAGCGTGTCAGGGTTCAGCCCCGTGGGGACCTATTAGACTTCACGAAGTTGTAAGACATAATAGTGTCCCCGATATGACATGCGTCATGTTGACATAACGGACCCCAAAAGCTATTGGTGGACTGATGACACGTATAAGAGTTGTTACGTCACTGCTATGAAATCTCAAAATTTCAGACATCTGAATACGCTGAATAACCTTATTAAGAAAGTTGGATTAACTAAGGAAAAAATGGCTCATGATAATGATTTGCTTGAGAATTTGTGAAGAGTGTCACTGGTATCGTGGCGACGTGAAAAGAAACAGAGGATGAAGTAGACCACCTGACGAGGTACTGCCCCCGAAAATTGAATTATTTTGGGACAAAATGAGAGTATTTTTCCGTACCCATGATAAAATTTAACCAGCAAATATAAATCCTGGGTGTGTGACACAAGAGAGTCGTGTTACAAGCTCGAGGCAGTGGGAGAACCCGATCACGTGATATATTGCACAATAGACGCTTCTAGAAGTCTGAAATCGGCATAGTAACAGTGATTTAGCCATGAAATATAATAAATCATACTAATATATAAAAATGAGATGGTGTGTGTCTGTCTGTCTGTCTGTTACTCAATAACGCAAGAACCACTGGTCCGATTTAAATGAAATTTTGCATGGATGTAGCTGATTTACCATTTTTACATATAGGATACTTTTAATTTCGATATTTTGTACTATTAAGAAATGGCGACCATTTTAGTGACGTCACTACACCCTTAGGTGTCAAAATTTCATATTTCCATATCAAATAAAAAGAGAACGCTAAGAAATAGCAAACTTTTGATGCATACACGAGATTTATCATTTAAGTTTCTATCCAAAAGGTCCTGATCACTTTTCGTGTATCTCCAACTGTTAGCGAGTAAAACCTAAATTTGTGCAATAAAACACGGTCAACACCGAGCGGGGCAGTATATCTCTACATACATAAAAATTAAAGTTTGTATGTTTTTTTCGCAATTTCTACGAAAATTTGAGTTATTTACGCGTTTCAGACTGTTTTATTATGGATGCGCGCGAAAATAATTTTTTGGTCTGTCTGTTTGTTTGTCTGTGGACAAATTTGTTCCCTTATAACTCGAGAACGGCTGGGTGTATGAACGTAAAATTTGGTACAGATATCCATCAGAGGCACGACACTAATCATTGATGTAACGCTTCTCCGTACCTCTCATAAAAGTGGGCCTACCCCCTTAAAATACATGCTGAAATAGGAGTAGAAGGACGAGGCAAAGATCATTTTCAGCCCCTCAATGTGAGAGACAAAACTCGGGGGCCCTAAAGGGTCCCCGAAATCCACATTTTAAGGCCCTAAAACCAACCATTTTTGAGATATTCCCAGAAAACTTATTTCATTTAATAAACTAATGAACGAATACAAGCCGGTAACCATGGCAACAGATTCTCAGAGGTCCATCTATTGCTGTAAGGCGCAATGCAATTCCATTAATTACATTGGTGTGAAAGTTTGCAAACGGCTAGAAGGTTATCACGGAACCAAATTAAGCTGTAAAATTCATCAATAAGTATAATGCACTTAAGGGGGTCAAGGGGTACACTAGATTTTTTTCACGCGATTTACACCTGCGGGTGTGGTACGCCATGTCTATTATAATCCTATCCCTATATTATATTATTATTATTAGTATTATAGTATGGCGTACAACGAGGAGACAAAGCCCCTCGGAGCCAGAAACAAAACTTGGGGGCCTCGAAAACTATATTATAAGGCACTAAAAACAACAGTATCTGAAATATTCCCAGAAAACTAATTTAATTTAATTTAACAAACTAATGAAGGAATGGAAATCGGTATCCATGACAACGTTATTTCAAGGGGTGGCATCCAACTTTCCATCTATTTCTGTAAGAAGCAATATCACTCCATTTCTACCTTGCCACGGTGGGTGAGTGGATAGCGTGTCGGTCTACTAACCCCAAGATTGCAGGTTCACTCCTGGCCGTGGTACAGGCCGGTCGTTTGTTTTAGACGAGTGAAAAATCTTAATGGAAGTCTGGAGGCGAGTTACTACAGTACCTGTGTTGTTATCAGCTGCCCCAAACGCTCCGATGATTGATAAAGCTGTTTTACACTATTGCTGAAGTATAGTCACTGGCAAATATAATGACGTTCTGTTCGTAACTACGCAACGTGTACTTCCGTGTCACACAATACTTCGACGTGGACTGTACTGTCTGCTCAATTCTGGAATTCCATTACATCAGATCGGTGGTGACAAATGTGAAGTGATAGGGTGAGAGAGTGACTGTGTACAGGCTCACCCGCAGGCTTCAAGGTCAAGGGCAATCGTCTAAAACAAACGTCCGGCCTGTACGTGATATTTGAAAGGCGGCAAAAATACGACTCGCACGTCATACGATGTTGGCATGTCAAAGAACCCATTTGAATTCAGTAGGCCGTGTTCATAATGGCAAAATTAACCTCAGGAGTTTCCGCCAACACAAAGTTCCTCATTTCTCTACTAGGAAGCGCTATAGTGTTCAAGGAGCTTAGATATCTACCGTCTTTGACTTTCATAGTGATTCAAGGAACAACGAAATTTCGACATGCAAGCTACCCTCTGGGTGTCAAATTACGAAGCTTGCACCCGGCACCCGAGGCCATACGATATTATTATTACTAGGCTACTCCATTTATTACATTTCTGTGAAAGTTTGCAAATGGCTATAAGGTTATCACGGAACCAATGTAGACTGTATAATTCGTCAATGCAATTAAGGGAGTCAAGGGTTAACCTAGAATTTTTTCATGCAATTTCACGTGCGACATATAGTACAGAAAGTCTATTATATCTACAAACAGAAACATTATTTTCAAAAATTCCTGAATTGAATAGCATTTTTTGCGGCTTTTAGGAATTTGGGCCATTTGAGGCAAAAGAACCTGAATTTTCATGCACCACAAGCCTTTATAATTTATGAAAGAGGTCTTCCTGTGTATGGGGACCTAACACAACGTAGAGGGTCATTTTTTATGTGGGGTGTATTGCGTTTCGTCTACAAGGCTTTCAAATCTATTTCACGTCAGGAAGTATACGTTAGGTGAATTTAGTTTGAGAGCACATTTTAACTAATCCTTTTTTTTTTCGTCGACATACGGGTTCATCGTAAGGATGATTTTGTTTGATACGTAAGGTTGGATATCTGGGTGATATGTTGTAGACAATAGAATTGTCTGTCTGTCTTTCTGTGTATCTTTATGTACGCCTATAAATCGTCTTCGGATGCTTGGTGCATCGTAAAATTAGGTATGGTAAACAGAAGTCAATACACCAATCAATTATAAAACTCCTCACCGTACTGTTCATACAGTAGAAGGGTGGATATAGGGAAAACTTCTCAAAATACATGCTAAAATAGGCGAAATATAAAAATTATCCTAGAAGGACGATCAAAGCATACAGTATGTTGCGCTTCTCATTGTGAGACACAAAATTCGCAAGTCTATAAGGGGTCTCCGAAAACCACATTTTAAGGCCCTTAAATTAACAGTGTGTGTGATATTCCCAGAAAACTAACTTCGTTCTGATAAACTTATGAAGGAATGACAAACCGCTAACCATTGCAACAGTAGCTCAATTGATAATGTCTGGTGTTAATATAAAACACCGTTCGAAGAACGGGTACTTCTGCTAGTATTGTTATAAATTAGAAGATGTCTTATTGATGACGGGATTAACTTCAACTAAATAATTTGGTGAAATTATGCATTGAGGCCCTTAGAAGAAGATTTTCTTAATTGGTAATGAAGAGAAAATTAAAAGAAAATACTTTAAAAACCGCAGATCGGTTAATCTATGCAGTAATAAGCATTCGTAATCTACGCGCTAAAATTATGGTGGGAGATTGATATGGCCGCCAAATTTCGACTTGGAGAGGGAGATCCAAGGATCGAGGTTCTTATTCCAGCAGTCTTTGAAGAGTGAGGAAGTGATTTTATTGGGTTAACGGAGATCTCAAAGCTTTGTCCGAGTGCGGTGGTTGTCGACTCGTGGTGACGCTAGGTTAGCAGGGTAGAACATTGGAGATTAGTTAGTTATTGTTGTTTTATGGGGCGGAACTAACATTGGAGATTACCGCACTGGCATTGTAAGCGAAGTTGAGAGGAGTATTGAAAGTAGAATATCTCATATATATTTGAGACTAAACTTCAGCCAAGTGAATATATAGAAAGTACAGGTCGAATACTACATTCTATTGAAAGTCGAGCGTTCTAAGTCACTCCATTTCGACGAAATAAGCCTATTAAGACAGTTTTTCAAAAGTGTTGGAAATATAAGCTGAATAGCATTTTAGTTGCAACGTGAAGTTGGCGAACGCAGTTCAAGTGAACAGTAGAGTGGAGAACTTCAACATTGGCGCAGCAAATAAATATTATCATAATGACTATCATTATTCTTCGATTATTTTCATTCGACATTGTTAACATTGTTGAAATGATGAACTAAATAGTCATGCGCCAGAGACATATTTAATGCAGAGTTAAGATACAACAATGGAGCTTCGATAGACAACGTATTGCAGAATACAGACGTAGTGTACGATCCACGTTTTACATTTTCGTCAGTCTACGAACACTAATGTAACATCAATCAGCAATAGAAATAATTCGCATATTAAGGCTTTCACGGCCCGGATTATTATATAAACAATTCATGCTTTTGGGCTAATGCCGTGTGTATTTTTAATTTAAACCATACGTTTCGGAGAAACCTTGCCTCCTTTTTCAATGGAAATAAACAATGTGGCCAAAGAAAGTATATCAATGAGATTACAAAAAAAAAAAAAAAGAGATAAATTCCTCTGTTCGTCACCAGAGAGCAGCTGCCAGAAATTACTGTATGGACCATGGTGGAACGGCGGACAAAGTAGTAAGTAACCAGAAGGAAAAGGGGTCGGTGTGAAAATATAGAAACTCCTCGAAGAATGAGGAGGGGGGGGGGGGAGGTGGGGGGGTTAGAAGGATATAAGGAAACATAAACAAAAGGGAAGTGTATCTGAACAATACCTAACGTCATACAGTCAACGGCGAAAAAACAGATGGAAACTCCTCCAGTGACGAACAAAGGAGATCAAATCCAGGCTCTGAGCCCTAGAGGGAAAATGTACAATTTTAAATATGTGAAGAACAGAGAGACTGAGAGGAACTATCTCCCTAGATCCTTAATAACTGGTAGCCAAGTGTCACTTAGCTGATATCCAGTGTCTCTGTTAAAATTATTGGGATTTTTACGAATTTCAACTGCCTCCCTTATAATTCTAGACCAGTTGTGCTTAACAAGGGCAAGCGCATGAGCATCCTTGAAACATACATCGTGCCCTGAAGACAGGGCAATGTTCAGCTATAGCTGATTTGTCAGGTTGGTTTTAGACGGATGTTCCTTTGATGCTCTTTGATGCGAGTTGCAATGGAACGTTTTGTTTGTCCAATGTAGACTTTTCCGCAAGTACAAGGGACTTCATACACCCCAGGTTGTAGTAATGGAGACAATTTATCTTTGTTTAATGCTAAACGTTGACCAATTTTTCGTCATAGTGCCGAAAACTGTTTTTATCTTGTGCTTGCGGAGAATCTTAGCAACGCGGTCAGTGGTGTTGTGAATATAAGGGAGGTAAGCAGTTCCTCTCACGTCGGAGCTCTGAGAAGGTTGTCTATCCCTCCTTCTGGGATGTAGGGGACCTATATATAGTGGATTCATTATAGCCATTACCCTTAAACATGGTTTGTAAGGCATGTAACTCTTCCTGAAGAGTTGATGCCTCACAAATACGTTCCGCTCTTTTGGCTAGAGTTGTTATAATTCCTTGTTTTTGTGCTGGGTGGTGGTGGGAGTCCGCATGTAAATAACGGTTAGTGTGAGTTGGCTTACGGTAGACGCTGTGCCCCATGGAGCCATCCGCTTTCCTCCTAACAAGAACATCCAAAAAAGGTAAGCATCCACCTGACTCTAGCTCCATTGTGAAGTGGATTGAAGGATGCAGCTGATTTAGGTGGTTCAGTTTCTCAGAACCCTCCTCCCACACCACGAACGTATCATCCACATACCTCCACCAAATCACAGGTTTGAAAGACGCCGAAGATATAGCCTCCCCCTCAAAATGTTCCATGAAAAAATTTTGCCACGACAGGCGAGAGTGGACTTCCCATGGCCACACCATCAGTCTGCTCGTAATATTTACCATCCCACAAGAAATAACTGGAACACAAGCAGTGGTGGAATAATCGGGCAATGTCCTCAGGAAACAAATCCTTGATGAGTGACATGACCGAGTCCACCGGCACTCTGGTAAACAACGACTCTACATCAAAACTCACCAAAATAGCATTTGGTTGAACGGCGATGGTTGACAATTTTTCGACGAAATGGGTTGAATCCCTAATGTAGGACTGTGTGCGCCCCAAATGCGGCTGAAGCAACTTGCTGAGATATTGCGCAAGAGCATAAGTTGGAGAACCTATTGTGCTAACAATTGGTCGAAGAGGGACGTCTTGCTTATGGATTTTTGGAAGACCATACAATCTCGGAGGAACAGCATCTCTCGGAATAAGACATCTTCCCTCTTCTTTTGGAATAGATGACAGTTTAACAAGCTTAGCAGTGGCATTGGATACACGAGTGGTTGGATCACGAGTGCACAGTGTGTAGACAGGATCAGATAACAGAATCGAGATTTTACTTTTATATTCAACGGTATCCATCACCACTGTCGCATTTCCCTTGTCAGCATGAAGAATAGAAATGGTGTCATTATTTCTTAGTTCCTTCAATGCCTTTCTTTCACCCCGAGTTAAATTGGGTGCGGGTACTTTCGAGGATCTTAATATCCTCACACTTTCTTGTCTAACTTCTTCAGCTTCATCTGGAGGTAAATTGTAGATGGCAGCCTCAACGGATGTGATCAACTCCTCTGTAGGAATTTTGAAGGGTGCGAGAGCAAAGTTGAGACCTCTGCTTAGTAAAGTTGTTTGATAGTCATCTAAAGGGGTATTAGAAAGATTGACTACAACTTTACTAGTATCAAGAACCGTACGAGGAGCTGTTTGTCTCGAGGACAATCGAAGGAACTTAGCTCTTTGTCTATCTACAGCCCGACAAAAATTATTCTCGGCCTGAATAGCGGAGATACGTTCAAAGAACAGCCACAATTCCTCTGAGAGAATGCTACTAAGAAGCAGATGTAAGTGTAATAACTCACGGGAAACTGCGTCCAATTCAGTACGAGAGTTCTGGATCCTCTCGATAACGAGTGCCTTGCTAGCGCGCTGTTGCTTCAATTTTACACAGTTGGGAATGATGTTATGATCCCTGCATCTAAGAAAGAAGGACAACGATGAAAGGAGAGAGCTCCTTCTTCGCCTCAACTTACTAAATTTAGATGATTGTCGAACAACTTCCTCCCCATAGAGGTTTCTAATTTGCATATTAAGGCTTTCACGGCCCGGATTATTATATAAACAATTCATGCTTTTGGGCTAATGCCGTGTGTATTTTTAATTTAAACCATACGTTTCGGAGAAACCTTGCCTCCTTTTTCAATGGAAATAAACAATGTGGCCAAAGAAAGTATATCAATGAGATTACAAAAAAAAAAAAAAGATAAATTCCTCTGTTCGTCACCAGAGAGCAGCTGCCAGAAATTACTGTATGGACCATGGTGGAACGGCGGACAAAGTAGTAAGTAACCAGAAGGAAAAGGGGTCGGTGTGAAAATATAGAAACTCCTCGAAGAATGAGGAGGGGGGGGAGGTGGGGGGGGTTAGATGGATATAAGGAAACATAAACAAAAGGGAAGTGTATCTGAACAATACCTAACGTCATACAGTCAACGGCGAAAAAACAGATGGAAACTCCTCCAGTGACGAACAAAGGAGATCAAATCCAGGCTGTGAGCCCTAGAGGGAAAATGTACAATTTTAAATATGTGAAGAACAGAGAGACTGAGAGGAACTATCTCCCTAGATCCTTAATAACTGGTAGCCAAGTGTCACTTAGCTGATATCCAGTGTCTCTGTTAAAATTATTGGGATTTTTACGAATTTCAACTGCCTCCCTTATAATTCTAGACCAGTTGTGCTTAACAAGGGCAAGCGCATGAGCATCCTTGAAACATACATCGTGCCCTGAAGACAGGGCATGTTCAGCTATGGCTGATTTGTCAGGTTGGTTTAGACGGATGTTCCTTTGATGCTCTTTGATGCGAGTTGCAATGGAACGTTTTGTTTGTCCAATGTAGACTTTTCCGCAAGTACAAGGGACTTCATACACCCCAGGTTGTAGTAATGGAGACAATTTATCTTTGATTAATGCTAAACGTTGACCAATTTTCGTCATAGTGCCGAAAACTGTTTTTATCTTGTGCTTGCGGAGAATCTTTGCAACGCGGTCAGTGGTGTTGTGAATATAAGGGAGGTAAGCAGTTCCTCTCACGTCGGAGCTCTGAGAAGGTTGTCTATCCCTCCTTCTGGGATGTAGGGACCTATATATAGTGGATTCATTATAGCCATTACCCTTAAACATGGTTTGTAAGGCATGTAACTCTTCCTGAAGAGTTGATGCCTCACAAATACGTTCCGCTCTTTTGGCTAGGGTTGTTATAATTCCTTGTTTTTGTGCTGGGTGGTGGTGGGAGTCCGCATGTAAATAACGGTTAGTGTGAGTTGGCTTACGGTAGACGCTTCGGCGTCTTTCAAACCTGTGATTTGGTGGAGGTATGTGGATGATACGTTCGTGGTGTGGGAGGAGGGTTCTGAGAAACTGAACCACCTAAATCAGCTGCATCCTTCAATCCACTTCACAATGGAGCTAGAGTCAGGTGGATGCTTACCTTTTTTGGATGTTCTTGTGAGGAGGAAAGCGGATGGCTCCATGGGGCACAGCGTCTACCGTAAGCCAACTCACACTAACCGTTATTTACATGCGGACTCCCACCACCACCCAGCACAAAAACAAGGAATTATAACAACTCTAGCCAAAAGAGCGGAACGTATTTGTGAGGCATCAACTCTTCAGGAAGAGTTACATGCCTTACAAACCATGTTTAAGGGTAATGGCTATAATGAATCCACTATATATAGGTCCCTACATCCCAGAAGGAGGGATAGACAACCTTCTCAGAGCTCCGACGTGAGAGGAACTGCTTACCTCCCTTATATTCACAACACCACTGACCGCGTTGCTAAGATTCTCCGCAAGCACAAGATAAAAACAGTTTTCGGCACTATGACGAAAATTGGTCAACGTTTAGCATTAAACAAAGATAAATTGTCTCCATTACTACAACCTGGGGTGTATGAAGTCCCTTGTACTTGCGGAAAAGTCTACATTGGACAAACAAAACGTTCCATTGCAACTCGCATCAAAGAGCATCAAAGGAACATCCGTCTAAACCAACCTGACAAATCAGCTATAGCTGAACATGCCCTGTCTTCAGGGCACGATGTATGTTTCAAGGATGCTCATGCGCTTGCCCTTGTTAAGCACAACTGGTCTAGAATTATAAGGGAGGCAGTTGAAATTCGTACAAATCCCAATAATTTTAACAGAGACACTGGATATCAGCTAAGTGACACTTGGCTACCAGTTATTAAGGATCTAGGGAGATAGTTCCTCTCAGTCTCTCTGTTCTTCACATATTTAAAATTGTACATTTTCCCTCTAGGGCTCAGAGCCTGGATTTGATCTCCTTTGTTCGTCACTGGAGGAGTTTCCATCTGTTTTTTCGCCGTTGACTGTATGACGTTAGGTATTGTTCAGATACACTTCCCTTTTGTTTATGTTTCCTTATATCCATCTAACCCCCCCCCCCCCTCCCCCCCCCCCTCCTCATTCTTCGAGGAGTTTCTATATTTTCACACCGACCCCTTTTCCTTCTGGTTACTTACTACTTTGTCCGCCGTCCCACCATGGTCCATACAGTAATTTCTGGCAGCTGCTCTCTGGTGACGAACAGAGGAATTTATCTTTTTTTTTTTTTTTTGTAATCTCATTGATATACTTTCTTTGGCCACATTGTTTATTTCCATTGAAAAAGGAGGCAAGGTTTCTCCGAAACGTATGGTTTAAATTAAAAATACACACGGCATTAGCCCAAAAGCATGAATTGTTTATATAATAATACGGGCCGTGAAAGCCTTAATATGCAAATTAGAAACCTCTATGGGGTGGAAGTTGTTCGACAATCATCTAAATTTAGTAAGTTGAGGCGAAGAAGGAGCTCTCTCCTTTCATCGTTGTCCTTCTTTCTTAGATGCAGGGATCATAACATCATTCCCAACTGTGTAAAATTGAAGCAACAGCGCGCTAGCAAGGCACTCGTTATCGAGAGGATCCAGAACTCTCGTACTGAATTGGACGCAGTTTCCCGTGAGTTATTACACTTACATCTGCTTCTTAGTAGCATTCTCTCAGAGGAATTGTGGCTGTTCTTTGAACGTATCTCCGCTATTCAGGCCGAGAATAATTTTTGTCGGGCTGTAGATAGACAAAGAGCTAAGTTCCTTCGATTGTCCTCGAGACAAACAGCTCCTCGTACGGTTCTTGATACTAGTAAAGTTGTAGTCAATCTTTCTAATACCCCTTTAGATGACTATCAAACAACTTTACTAAGCAGAGGTCTCAACTTTGCTCTCGCACCCTTCAAAATTCCTACAGAGGAGTTGATCACATCCGTTGAGGCTGCCATCTACAATTTACCTCCAGATGAAGCTGAAGAAGTTAGACAAGAAAGTGTGAGGATATTAAGATCCTCGAAAGTACCCGCACCCAATTTAACTCGGGGTGAAAGAAAGGCATTGAAGGAACTAAGAAATAATGACACCATTTCTATTCTTCATGCTGACAAGGGAAATGCGACAGTGGTGATGGATACCGTTGAATATAAAAGTAAAATCTCGATTCTGTTATCTGATCCTGTCTACACACTGTGCACTCGTGATCCAACCACTCGTGTATCCAATGCCACTGCTAAGCTTGTTAAACTGTCATCTATTCCAAAAGAAGAGGGAAGATGTCTTATTCCGAGAGATGCTGTTCCTCCGAGATTGTATGGTCTTCCAAAAATCCATAAGCAAGACGTCCCTCTTCGACCAATTGTTAGCACAATAGGTTCTCCAACTTATGCTCTTGCGCAATATCTCAGCAAGTTGCTTCAGCCGCATTTGCGGCGCACACAGTCCTACATTAGGGATTCAACCCATTTCGTCGAAAAATTGTCAACCATCGCCGTTCAACCAAATGCTATTTTGGTGAGTTTTGATGTAGAGTCGTTGTTTACCAGAGTGCCGGTGGACTCGGTCATGTCACTCATCAAGGATTTGTTTCCTGAGGACATTGCCCGATTATTCCACCACTGCTTGTGTTCCAGTTATTTCTTGTGGGATGGTAAATATTACGAGCAGACTGATGGTGTGGCCATGGGAAGTCCACTCTCGCCTGTCGTGGCAAAAATTTTTCATGGAACATTTTGAGGGGGAGGCTATATCTTCGGCGTCTTTCAAACCTGTGATTTGGTGGAGGTATGTGGATGATACGTTCGTGGTGTGGGAGGAGGGTTCTGAGAAACTGAACCACCTAAATCAGCTGCATCCTTCAATCCACTTCACAATGGAGCTAGAGTCAGGTGGATGCTTACCTTTTTTGGATGTTCTTGTGAGGAGGAAAGCGGATGGCTCCATGGGGCACATCGTCTACCGTAAGCCAACTCACACTAACCGTTATTTACATGCGGACTCCCACCACCACCCAGCACAAAAACAAGGAATTATAACAACTCTAGCCAAAAGAGCGGAACGTATTTGTGAGGCATCAACTCTTCAGGAAGAGTTACATGCCTTACAAACCATGTTTAAGGGTAATGGCTATAATGAATCCACTATATATAGGTCCCTACATCCCAGAAGGAGGGATAGACAACCTTCTCAGAGCTCCGACGTGAGAGGAACTGCTTACCTCCCTTATATTCACAACACCACTGACCGCGTTGCTAAGATTCTCCGCAAGCACAAGATAAAAACAGTTTTCGGCACTATGACGAAAATTGGTCAACGTTTAGCATTAAACAAAGATAAATTGTCTCCATTACTACAACCTGGGGTGTATGAATTCCCTTGTACTTGCGGAAAAGTCTACATTGGACAAACAAAACTTTCCATTGCAACTCGCATCAAAGAGCATCAAAGGAACATCCGTCTAAACCAACCTGACAAATCAGCTATAGCTGAACATGCCCTGTCTTCAGGGCACGATGTATGTTTCAAGGATGCTCATGCGCTTGCCCTTGTTAAGCACAACTGGTCTAGAATTATAAGGGAGGCAGTTGAAATTCGTAAAAAATCCCAATAATTTTAACAGAGACACTGGATATCAGCTAAGTGACACTTGGCTACCAGTTATTAAGGATCTAGGGAGATAGTTCCTCTCAGTCTCTCTGTTCTTCACATATTTAAAATTGTACATTTTCCCTCTTGGGCTCAGAGCCTGGATTTGATCTCCTTTGTTCGTCACTGGAGGAGTTTCCATCTGTTTTTTCGCCGTTGACTGTATGACGTTAGGTATTGTTCAGATACACTTCCCTTTTGTTTATGTTTCCTTATATCCATCTAACCCCCCCCCCCCTCCCCCCCCCCCTCCTCATTCTTCGAGGAGTTTCTATATTTTCACACCGACCCCTTTTCCTTCTGGTTACTTACTACTTTGTCCGCCGTTCCACCATGGTCCATACAGTAATTTCTGGCAGCTGCTCTCTGGTGACGAACAGAGGAATTTATCTTTTTTTTTTTTTAATCTCATTGATATACTTTCTTTGGCCACATTGTATATTTCCATTGGAAAAGGAGGCAAGGTTTCTCCGAAACGTATGGTTTAAATTAAAAATACACACGGCATTAGCCCAAAAGCATGAATTGTTTATATAGAAATAATTCTTTCACCATCTACATGAATATTTCTATACATTATTATTCAGCGATAATACTGATATATTTGTGACGGAGATTGAAGATTCCACAGAAGATGATTGTCAAGATGCTAGGGTATCCCAGCAACAACAGAAGAATTTGCCAGAAGGATATCATTCGAGTCCAGACGGAGGTTAGTGAATTCCGGAGAGGGAACGTTTTCCTATCTCTGAGGTCGCAGGCCCGAGGTTCGAATGGAGATCCATCTCAGTATCTTGAACTGAGGAAACACCTATTGTGTAAATACTTACCCAGATCTTCAAGATATCGTCCAAATGAGGTAGCAGTGTCATTTAATTTTATTATAGAGCTTGATTAGTGACATTCTGAGCCGACGTTCTTACCCCATATTTCATATTCTATGTATTTTAGTGTTCTCATATATTTTGCACTTCAGATGTGTGTTAAGATTTTTATGCTTCACGATATTTAGAGATGACTGCCTTTCATCTATTTTCCAATTTTATTCAACGCATCAGTTGTTGAATTGACATTAGTATTTTGTTTGAGGAATCATATTGCCTCATAGAAGACGAGTCGTTTCGACTATCGAATTTTAATAATTTTATTTGAACCAAGAATACAGACATTGTGTCATAGTTGCAAATTATTTTTTAAAATTTAATTTGAGCGCTTTAATGCAACAACTTCAACTTTAAGAGCTGAAGAAACATCGAATGATATTGTCATATCATTATTGTACATAAACTTTCGGCGATCTAGGAAATACTAGTCGTTTGATAAGACTGAAGTCTTAATCCCTATAGACATTATTTGTGTAGAGTAGAAAGACATTACGAAATTGACAAACCTTTTCATTATTTGTAAAGCTGAAAGCTTTGTTCATTTACTGTTGGAGGAAATATCTTTGGCTAGGAATTCAAAGCTAGTTTATCCCGGTCAAGATTGAATTCTATTTGACACTATCAATACCACGTGTGTTATTTTACACTATTTGTGTAATATCGCGTCATAATGTAGACCTTATATTGCAACGACATGCAATTTAAAGCTTGATAAGTGAGGTGAGACAGAAGTTATTATTTTTATTACATGTATTTGTGACAGACGAGTTAAACAGTTAATAATCTTTTTATGTAGTAAACTTTAGGAGGTCAATCACGACAGTCTAATATCGTTCATTATTATTGGAAGTTTCGTTTGAAGAACTCAAGGATATATAATAGTAGATCAGTAGTCATGTGTAACGACACTGAGGGTCATGCCGTTATTTGAGAGAAGTTCCTACAGAAGAAATGTTAATTACAATTAATCTGTTTTTGGTTATTGTTTAACATAGTGGATAATAATTGTTTATGCCATATATACTGTTATATGAGGATTTGTTGAGCTATGGTGAGCTCGTGCGAAGAAGGTTCCGCATTTTAAGGGAAGGCAATGAAATTATTGTTCTTTGATTTAAAAAAAGGCATGGGTCATGATAAGAGCCGTTGTATGCAAGAAGTCCAGTTCATGTGAAGTAACGTTTTAGCTGTGATGACAGAAGGGTTTAAGCGGAAAGCATTTAGAGAACGATTGTCTACTCATGTCATTGATACTATTATTAAACTTTATTAAACCCGGAATTGTATAAATACGTACAGTTAACCTTTGTCAGTCGACTGTATTAGATCGATAATGTAATGAAACCTATATAAGACTATGTGTGAGCAGTATATGAAAGCTAAAGATTATTAGCAATTGTTTATGTGGAGAAACATAGTAAATAACTAATTGCAAGTTGTATAGTAACAGAGAATCCAGAATCTCGAAGGTAACGTGTTAGCAACGTTAAATATTGTCAATTATGATGAACAAATTACAGTACTTTTAAATATTTTCCGTAATGATTTAATAATTTAAATAATTTTAATAGCATTAATTAACAGAATGTTTTTGGAATAGAGTGCTTTTGTGAGCGAATGTTTTTGTATGGATGGTTGCCACCTGTTAACAGTGACTGTTCAACCTAGTCGGTCTAGAAACGACTACGGAGTATGAATGAAACTGTGTATTAAAATTTCAGTATGATTGGTAGATAATTTTTTAAGTTATGAGCGGTTTTGTAATGGCAGAATGTAACTTTTGTTCGAGGCATTTATACGTGAGCCAGACAGCATTTTTACAAGCAAAAGTGGACAGAAAGATGAACCGTTAGCAGTCGAGGTCATGATATTATATAATGTGTAGCCAGGTGGCCAGCCACTGCCTTGTAAATCGATCAGTTTCATAGCGCAGCACTTTCCTAGCGTTCATTGATGAATCAGGCCAATGCAGGTGCATTTCTGGACGCGTGGCGGAAGAGGTAACTAGTTGTAAGGAATGTTATGAAGGCAGGAGCCTCTGTTAAACGTTTTCTTCACGTACAGTAGGCCTAGTTATGTCAAAATTTGTATGCTTGTAATTTATACACAGTAATTGCAGTAAGATGTGTAGTGGAAGAGAAGTGTGTATGATTGTATGGTAATTTTTGTTGTTGTTAGAATAGTTTATTGTTATTTTTGTTTATGTTAGATTAGTTTACACTTGTTAATAAATTTACACAGTTCGTTGTCTTTCATCGATGACGTGGATTCATTATACATTTAAGGATTAAAGTATTGTGGATGCATTGTAGGCGAAGCTGAGTTCCCATTCCCCGAGACAAGTAAGTAAAGGTAAGTGTGCCCCGTGTAGTTTGTTGTTTATCCACAATATTCTTGTAACTGCTGTATGTAAATCCCTAAAGACCATGTTGGAGCGATTTCTAATGAAGTAATTTGCCGGTGCTGTTAGAAATAGGCAATACAGCTGGGGCTATGGATATTTCAGCAGGCTACTTTCCGGATTTACGGATACAGTAGGGATGGCGCCCTAAATTTAGTGCTACGAAATTAGCTTCGTAGACCCTCTAAAAGAAGTTGGTTTGAACATTTCTAGTGAAAGAAATAATTGCCTGTCTTGTGGGATGTCTTGTCCAATTTTGAATGGATGTGAGTGTAATTACATAGGCATATTTTAAATTGATATTAGGACGGTTACACTCTGATAAACATCAGAACTTAGAAAACCTGAGAGAGGTGTAATAGGTAGACAGTTTTGAAAAACGACCTATGATATTGATGTTCATTTTATTTCACCGGTTCATGGCGACTGCTAGGTCATGTTAAATATAAAGCTACCTTGTTTTAATGATTGTAAAGGTAGAATTTTCTTTGTGGTAGTATATTTAAAGTGAGTCACAGGAGAACGAACAATTTGCGTAAGTTTGTTTAACATAGGGTATACTATAAGTTAATGCAAAGGTAATTATTAGTTAAATTTTAGACATTAAGGTGTTCAAAAATTACATGGAGGAGGACGTTGCTCAGATGTTGTTATCTTTCTCTGTTATTGAATAAGTCTCTACAGCAGTGTGGAAATTGTTGTTGTAAAGGCAACCGAGGATGTCAGGAGAATGTTGGAGGAGATGCACGAAAAGCTGCAGGGCAGTTTGAATGCTGTCGAAGGTAAGATAAAGGAGAATTTATCTGTTAATATGAGAGATATGCAAGGTAAATTTCAGGAGGCGAAGCAGGACCTATAAAAGCTGATCATGACACAGTGATTGTTAAATTTGTTGATTCTATAACAGATAAAGTCTCAGAAAGTGTCAAAGAAAGTTTCAAAGATCAAATTCAAGGAGTTCAGACTTATTTAGAGGGTTTACAGACTAGTGCCTCTAAAATGGTTGTAAATGTAACGCGTTTACAGGCCAGTTCACAGCAGATACAGGACGATGTAAGTGGTGTTCGGACAGATGTCGGAGATGTTCGAAATGATGTGTCCAATGTACAGTCAAAAATAGATTCAGTCCAAACTGATGTTAGTAATGTTAGGTCAGATTATCCACTGTACAAAGTAAAGTAGATACAGTCCATGTAGATGTATCCACAGTCCAATCCAAAGTAGACATAGTCCAGTCCGATATTAGTAATGTTAAGTTAGAGGTGTCCACTGTCCAATTTAAGGTAGATTCAGTCCAAGCCGATGTCACTAATGTTCGGTTTGACATAAATAATATGCAATCAGATGTCAGTGATGTACAGTCCGACATAGGAAAAATACAAACAGGGGTTAATACGGTATTTGTGGATGTAGCCAAAGTCCAAGGGGACATTAACATAATTAGGCAAGAGGTGGAAGCTTAAAAAACATTGTATACTCAAAATATAAGTGCTTTAACGACACGTTAGGTCAGATGTATCCACTGTACAAAGTAAAGTAGATACAGTCCATGTAGATGTATCCACAGTCCAATCCAAAGTAGACATAGTCCAGTCCGATATTAGTAATGTTAAGTTAGAGGTGTCCACTGTCCAATTTAAGGTAGATTCAGTCCAAGCCGATGTCACTAATGTTCGGTTTGACATAAATAATATGCAATCATATGTCAGTGATGTACAGTCCGACATAGGAAAAATACAAACAGAGGTTAATACGGTATTTGTGGATGTAGCCAAAGTCCAAGGGGACATTAACATAATTAGGCAAGAGGTGGAAGCTTAAAAAACATTGTATACTCAAAATATAAGTGCTTTAACGACACGTTTTGTAAACAATGCGTTAAAAACCACGGCTTCTCTGGCCGAATTGAGAGGTCATGTAGAAACCTTACGAACGTAGGTTAATGATCATAATAGAATTCTTCAAGCGGATATTGAGGAAGACATAGCTGAAATGTTAAAATCTAGTATAGTTGATGGAAAGATGAGTGGAACAAATCCATTGGGGGAACATGTTAAGCAAATCCAAGATAACATAGAAAAAAAATAGCCAGTACTCAAGAAGAAATTAATCGAGAGTTTATTGTAGTAAGAAAGGATTTAGGTAAAAGGATTGATACGCTTACTGAAAAGCAAGTAGAAGATAGAACTCAATCTAGTCAGGATGTGCAAGCTTTGAAAGAATCGTTAGAGAGTAAGACTGAAACTATAGAGGAACGGTTAGGCAAGGTTGTCACTGACGTTAATGCTATGAGTGAGGAGAAAAAAAATTAATTAGAAGAATACGTAACCAGGAAACTACAAAGTCTTAATCTAGGAGATGTTGCCAGTCTTGAGACTTATAAGGAAGATTTAAAGACCGAAGTAGGCCAACAGGTGAGGAAGATTATCACTGAGATAGAAGAAAAGGAAAGGGAGAAGATAGATTTCGAAGATTCAAGGAATCATACTAGAAGAAGTAGCCTAGAAGTGGAAGAAAGGGAAATAAGGCCGGAAGAAAGATTATTCAGGTTTACGGAAGGTTTAGAGGAGAGGAGTAAAGAGCCCGAAAGTCACAATAGAGATTTTCGACCAAACCTTCAGGATTCATATCCGAGAAACGTGACGGTCATGAGAACCTTTGAGGACAAACCGCGTAAGTTCAGCAACCTAGATAGTTTCACACCGATAGAGTTCATCAGGAATCTCAAAGACTACTTTATCGAAGCGCATATTCCAGGAGAGAGGGAAATGAAGATCGTAGAGCGATATCTTTCTGAAGGGCCCCTTGAATGGTTTCGCACATTTTGATACACCTTCATGAACTACGATGAATTCGCAGAAGCACTGATAAAGCGTTTCTGGAGTATTGAAGGTCGAAATTCCCTACGCGCAGAAGGATACTCACGAATGAATTCAGGTACTCTTCCCAAACGATACGCAGACTTCCTCACAAGTCAACTCGCCCGACTCAGATTTCTTCAACCTACCTTATCTACAGGATAGACGCGATAGCCAGGATGCTCCCTGTTGATGTCAGACGTCTAATTATCTCGTCAGGGATCAATGGTCTAGCGAGCATGGACGAACTGCTCCGAAAACTCGATTATACGAGCCCGATGCCGAACGTTGTTGCGAAGAACCAAAGGAAAGAGTACAAAGACATCAATACAGTATATCTTGACCAATCACAACATACAGAAAATCCGAAAGAACAAGAAAAGGGAAATATAGGTCCTGAAAGGAATACGTATTTCCGTGATCATAGACCAGAACCCAGATACAAGAGATTCCGTGGAGGTCGTCCATATCAGCAACAGCAAGGACTTAATAACGATAATAGTAATGGAAACCGTAGAAGTGGTTATTATCACAATAATAATAACTACAGATACAATAATAATGGTTATTATAATAGGAATAACAACCGGAATAACCAAAATTATAATCGTAACAGGAACTCCCAAGATGAAATTATGTCGAAGGAGAAGTATGATGAACGTCATAAGGAAGGAAAAGAGTATCTCAAGGAATTGAGAGACAAAGAGAATGGTAATGGAAGGGAAAATAAAAGCTTGGGTATAGATCCCGGTACATCTACTAGTCAGAAGGGAAACCATGAGAATGAGTCTCAAGGACAAAAAAAAAACAATTCTGAAACGGAATTAGAGGAGATAGGATATACTGCCACACAAAACCAGATTATGATAAACGAAATTTGTGAGGTAACAGACGAAGACCTACTCTTCGAGAAGGAAATTGTTAGAGAAGAAAGACCATTCGAGTTACCGATTATATGTATTAATGTTGATGGACAAATATGCAAGTTATTAATGGATACTGGTGCCATTATGTCTATCATGTCAGATGATTGTTATCAGAGATTATCTAAGGGCAATAAGATGACAGTTTTACCCGCATCTGCAGTTAAAGTGCGTGGTATTTTTCAGGACAAAGCGGCAAAATGCAAAACCCAAGTTTTATTAAACTTTGAGATAAATGGAAGCACATATGAACACATTTTCATTGTGGTGAGCAAAATCAAATTTGATATCGTGCTAGGCATTGATTTCATTGCTAAAGTTGGAGCAGTAATTGATATATGAAAACCGAGTCATAAAATTTATCGAAGGGTTAATAAACACAGAAGAGTTAGAAGAGCAGGATTCGAATGACAGTCTAGATATAGATCCTAGGGAAGAAATTATTAACAACATTATTGAAGACGTAGAAAATGGAAAAGAAATACCTACTCTCCAAGCAGAAGGGTTTGACGAAATTCAGGATGAATTTGAGGAATTGATCATGGAGTTTAAAGATATTTTTGATGACAAGCCTGGATTGATAAAGAACTACAAGTATAAGATTAGGCTTACAGATGAAACCCCTTACCAGAAGAGGATTTACCCGATACCAGAAAAGTACCATGAAGAAGTACGAGGGATAATCAAGAGAATGGAAGCTGACGGAATTATAAAGAAACAGGCGTCTTCTTACATCAACCCTATAACAGTAGTAAAGAAAAAATAATTGTCAATTACGCCTTTGTCTCGACGCCAGAACAATTAACTTAAAAATTTTGCCCGAGGCAGACCGACCGCCTAAAATACGAGATTTGCTAAGAAAGTTCAAAGGAAGAGCTTGTTTTACCGTCCTAGACATGACTGCTTCATTTTACCAGATTAAGCTTGAAGAAGAAAGCAAATAATGCACAGGGTTTCTGTTTGACCAGACGTCCTGGGTTTTTCAGAGAATTCCCTTTTGGCTTGGTCAACATTGGTCCAGCCCTGATTAGAGACCTTGATAGCAAACTCACCGATGAAGTTAAAAAGAACGTGCTTTGTTACATAGATGATTTAATCATATCTTCACCAAATATCCAGGAACATCTAATACACTTGCGTAAATTTTTGAAAACCTGAGGGACGCAAATATAAAGGAAAGAGAAAATTAATTTTCTCGGACACACCATTGACCAGCCTGGATATCACCCGAACTTGCAGAAAGTGGAAGCTGTTATGAGGTTCCCAAAGCCCACCAAGGTCAAACAAGTGAGAGAATTTGTAGGTGCGTGCCAATTCATTAGCAGTCATTGTCCAAAACATTCGGGGTTAACGGAGATACCAAAGCAACGGAGAAGCTCTTGAAACAAGTTGCAGGAAAACGTTTCGGTACGCCGTTAGAAATTGGAAATATGGTTTTATAGCGAAGACCAGTGAAAACGGACGTGAGCAATAAGATATACCCCCAAGTTCGGAGATATCTTCATTGGCCGGTTTCGCATAATAAGACCTCTTCTCATTGGCTCTAGGCTGGGATCCAATAGCATAATTTATAACAATATGTATTATATTTCATGGCTAAATCACTGTTGCTATGGCGATTTCAGCCTTCTAGAAGCGTCTATTGTGCAATATATCACGTGATCGGGCTCTCCCACTGCCTCGAGCTTGTAACACGACTCTCTTGTGCCACACTTGCAGGATTTATATTTGCTGATTAAATTTTATCATGGGGACGGAAAAATACTCTCATTTTGTCCCAGAATAATTCAATTTTCGTGGGCATTTCCCCTCAATCTCAAGTTAAAAATAGTTGCTAAATTGTGTTTAGTCATTCTAATTCAAGATTTTTGATATGTCACTTGAACCCGAATATTGATTTATCCTACTATATTATGATAGTTTTTTAAATCCTTAGCGTTGAATTTTCCTAGAATAGCGTTATTTTCTTCGTCTAACAACTCATAACAGTTATTCCCATAAGCATTATTTAATTCGGAGATTATGGCACCTCTCTATGACCTATTAAAGAAAAATAACCGATGGAAGTGGAGCAGTACCGCTGACTACGCGTTTGAGAAAGCTTAGGATTGTAAAATTGATTTTCACAATTGAAGACCTTCCCCGGCGTGTACACAATATCTCATCAAAGTTTCATCGGAATCGGATGAATGGCATATGAACGCATACGAGATTTTCTTTAAACGATTCGCGTTCCGTCACTCATTTGTTGAATCTACTCATGCGCTACCTATTGTAAGATGAATTTACTAAGCCTGAACCCTTTCCTGGAGTGTACACAACATCTCACCCAAGTTTCAATGCTATCGGACGAATGGTACTTGATCGCATACGGGACCTTGTTGAACGCTTCGCGCGTCGTCGCTCATTTGTTGAATCTATTCGTGCGCAACCTGCTGTGAAATGGATTTACTAAGTTTGAATCCTTCACGTAAGTGTACACAACATCTCACCCAAGTTTCATCGCTATCGGACGATTGGTATATGAACGCATACGGGACGTTTTTGAAATGTTTCGTGCGTCGTCGCCCATTTGTTGAATCTACTCGTGCGCTATGTATTGTAAAACCTTCCCTGGAGTGCAGTCAACATCTCATCCTAGTTTCATCGCAATCGGATCAATGGTATATGAACGCATACGGAACTTTTTGAAACGCTCTAACGTGCAGAGACAAAGAGAAGAATTCGACATCACCTCAACCTATGGTACAAAACATAACTTTCCGCTCCGGGCGGAGTGTAAGTTATGGCGGTAGTTGTACAGGTTGCGACCAGGTGGCTCTATCGTGCAGAGACAAACCGTCCAAAGACGTCAGCTTTCACCAAGGCTAGTGGTTTCCATGACGACTGGTTTTGACTGTATCAACGTAAAAATTGGTACAGATGTCCATCAGAGGTACGAAAGTAATCATTGATATAACTCTTCTTCATACCTCTCATTAAAGAGGGCCTACCCCCCATAAAATGCATGCTGAAATGGGCGTAGAAAGACGAGAAAAATCTCATTTTCAGCTTCTCAATGTGAGAAACAAAACTCGGGAGCCCTACGTGCCCCGAAAACCACATTGTAAGGTCCTAAAGCCAACAGTTTTTGAGATATACCCATAAAACTAATTTCATTTATTAAGCTATTTAAAGAATGCAAGCCGGTAACCATGGCAACAACATCTTAGAAGTCCATATATTTCAGTAAGACGTAATGCCATTCCATTTATTGCATTATTGTGAACGTTCGCAAACGGCTATAAGGTTATCACGAAACCAACTTAAGCTGTAAAATTCATCAATACGTATATAATGCTCTTAAGGGGGTCAAGGGGTACTCTTGAATTTTTTCACGTGATTTACACGGCCGGGTGTGAACTAAAGGTGTATTATATCGCTATCCCTATATTATTTCAATATTATTATGATTATTATTATATTATGGCATACAAGGACAAGACAAACTCATTTTCAGCCCCTCGGTGGCTCGAAGGCTACTATATTTTGAGGCTCGAAAACCACGTTTCTAATGTATTCCCAGAAAACTAATTTCATTTAATAAACTAATAAATAGAAGTACAGAAGAAGTCCAAATCATGAGCTATATAGATATACTGAGAAAATCACAAGACTAACCAACCGGCTTCTCAACTACTGCGGGAATAGAAAGAGCTTGACACCGTCGCTAACATTAGTTAACAAGGATATCCAAGAACTGAAGATAATGAAAAGTGATATTGGAAGTCGATCACATCTCAGAAAGATACTTAAATAATTTTATTAATGCTGCCAATGGCCATGTACCTTTCTTTTCAGGACGGGTCAGGGGAGGGTTATTGGAAGGAAATCTGCCGTTGACCTTTTGAAAGGAACCGTCCCGGCATTTGCCTGGTGGTGAAAATGGGAAACCACGAAAACCATTTTCAGGACGGCCGAGGTGGGAATCGAACCCACGCTCTCCCGATGCCAGCGAGGGACGAGGTAGCGCTTTAGCGCTCTCGGCCGCCGCGTATGCGACTTGGGCTCGTGAGGTTCGAGGTTGAGTCCAGGGCCTATCCATCATCTCTTTCTGTTCTCTCTCTTCTCCTTTCAGATGGAAGCAGAATGTTAGTTGACATTAAGATCGTTTTGTATTACTAATGTGATCGGAAGCGTTCGGGAATTTTACACTGGAATCGATAGGATGGGGCAAAAGTAGTCTTTCGAAAAAAACTGCTGTACTAGATAACAACGGTTTGATAGTTCTCAGCCGCACAGTTCAATACAGTACTACAAATGATCCGCTTTACATTCCATGAGCTTGCAGACATGCACCTTTGTTATGGTGCTGCAAATTCGAACGCACTTGCTGCAAGGCGGCTGTACCAACAACGATTTCCCCAACGCGTTCTGCCTTCTCACGTGACCCTCAGCCGTTTGTGGGTTGTAATGCTTAACAGCTAGAAATTTCGGTGATACATGCGCAAAAATAAAAGTGATGCTTCCATTTGAAAGGCGAAGAGAGAGAAAAATATGATGATGGATAGGGCTCGGAATTTAACCTCGAAACCAACGCACACGCAGACACGGAGCCAGAGTGATATGACATTCAACGTTTGCTTTGGATGCTTTGGTGTGCATAAGAATGCACGGACCTGACCGCTCGAGCTGAGCCATCACATGATGACGTCATATGTTTAACAGTTGTGGTTCACTTTTATGGTATTTCCGGACACTTGCGACCCTAACTGTCCTATATCAAATTGCTTGTCTCAATGCCATCTACGTCGCTACAGAGAGTTTAAAACGTTAATAAGACTCACCCTGTATAAAGATATGACACGAGGAGATTTGGTCCCAATTAAATTAATTCATTTATTTTCTGGTTTCATTGCTCTTCAAGACTTAAATTAGTTAATCTCCGACTGTAGGGGTAAGATAATTTACTTCTATCATTTGTACCAGTGCATCCCTGAATAAAATGTGGAGTTTTGTCTTAATTGTGTACTCTTTTTCAAGGCTTTCTCAACGGAACGTGGATGGTTGGAGATGACTTAAGGAGGTCTGAACCCTAGTCCCTATTCACGCCCTGAGGTCACTTAGATCTCGTCTGCTCGGATTTTCATCGTATCTTCGTGCCTGAGTATATCTGATCATCCTTGGTTATTTTTTTCTTTAAAATGATGTACCGAGTTTCAACGGAGGATTGTGATGAGTCGTGCTACGCAATCTAAGGATGGAATATTCAGCAAAGCAAAATGGCGCCAGCAACGTGATTGGCTCGAGTAAATTGGGGCATAATTAAACTGGATTACCTGTGTTTAACGGGTATACGTTCTAGCATATGGCTCAGATAAAATTAGGGAAATAAAACCAATTGATAGCTGGTACCCACCTTTATTGTTCAACATGATTGTAACGTTGGTTTTCTTTGCGTATGCGAAAATTGTGGGATAAGGCAGTTCACTTCATCTAATTTTTCACTGGTGTTCTAGTGCATTAAACTCATATATCTGCGATCTGAAAACTGCTATGTACTCTGTCTAGTATCAGAATTCATATTAATTCATTGCTTACGTCTTAATTTAAAAAACCGAAAAGTTGCTGTTTGTTTTTCAAATATCTGATTAAAATTCGAAAGAAAACGGGTAATACGAAATTTGAGTTGTACTCACTGATTCCAAAGCCGCGTCGAAAACCTAAATCGGTTGAATAGAATCGTCAGATCACGTTGGGACGCTTGTGAATAAAAGTGTTACTGTATTTGCAACAAGGCGCGGCAGTAGAACAAGGTCATGGAGAGCGGGTTGGCGAAGGGTTAGAGGGAGGGGAGGGGAGCGACAACCTTGCCCGACGGTATGGAATTCCCGAGCATCTAGTCCAATGTTGTGATTGAATGTGCTGGTTAGTTCTGAATTATTGTCAAGGTCTAGATATTTCTGAGTAATCCTTTGATATTTTACCAGTTCCTAGTTACGACTTTGTTTTTAGTTCATCGATCTCATTAATTACTTTTTGTTTAATTTATTTTACCTGTAACAGTATTATTTTTTAATGCCCGTTAGGTGTTCTATTTTTGGCACTTTATTTTTCGGACAGTATTATTCTGGTAGAATAGACACATGTACATATAGGTAGGCTACGACTGGTGGAGAGCATTACGGTCATCATGTGGAGTTATTTTTTCGTTTTTGTTAATAAATGGAGCCACCACCAAAACCGATTCAGGGGCGTTCCACTAAATCCCTATATTTGAAATTATATACTTCTTTACGCTTGCATTTGGGAATCTGTAATACACTGAGCAGTTATGATTTCACTTATATTTTACCTGTAGCCTACAAGTAGGATGACTAAACCTCACCCCACAATCTGCAGGCAACATGGTTGAACAGCGCAGCGGTTGCTTGGTCGGCCTAGGCCCTTCAAGGGCTGTTGCACCACGGGTGTAGTTTGTTTTTTACTTCTAATACATAAGTGTGGTAGTACAAAATCACGAACTATTCAGTGTCAACTTTTTACAGAGAAGCAAGTTCGACTGCAAATGAAAACTGTAACGTGCAAAGGCCCGTCCCAACGTTTTTAAAATGCATCTCCCCTATATGTATGGATTATCTTCCGTTAAAGCGCCCGCCTTGATGGTTTGGTTTCGCTTATGAACTAGAGGTGGCAGCATCTATCGGTCACTAGCCGGGGTTGTATCTTCCACCGCTAGAATGTGTGAGTGGTGTCTTCTGATCTCATCTAATCGAAACATATTTGAAGGATGTTGTTTAATACGTCATTAAACAAAAGACTATATATATATCATGCCGCCAAAATAATTATATAATCTGCACATTGTTACTTGATGTGTCAATATGTGATTGGACAATTACAATTAACATTAATGCACTGCGACTTTTGACTTTGGAGTCTCCGCCATCTTGGCATCTTGACAGTCTGTCGTCAAGAAAGGAACAAGCTAGTTGGTGGTGAAAGAGTGTCTCTCCGCTGCTGGGGGCCTGGCTCCTAGCCTCCACGAAATATGGATATATAAAAAAAAAGGAAATGCCTATGCTCCTAGGCTATAATTTCATAACTTGCCTTGAAGATGACGTGTGATCTGTTTATTTTACTGGCTACAAGAAGAAAGCCTCGTGGGTGATCGAAGCGGGATGTGTGTGCTACCGCAGCCATGATTGGGGCAGTTCATATCTTTTACATTATTTAAAATGTGTTAGTTTTTTTTGTTTCCTTGTGTCTCCATTGAGGAAGGATTTTAAGGTACGTTATTATTTAATATATATATATATATATTGTTATGAGAGCTCCGTTATTGGCCATATATTAATGTTTTTATTCTGTATTTTATTTCGTGTTCCAGGCCTAATATTTCTTTTTTTTGTGCCTTCCGGATATATGCACCTAGTTATCGTACCTGGTAAAATATTTTTTTTTATTTGGTAATCTTAGCGATTGCTCTATTATTAATTTGATTTACGATCCGTTGCAGCCTAAATTGCCTCGTGTCAATAGTGTTAAGGCGTAATTCTTTCCTCCCTTTCTGTTCTCTCTGGTGACATTTTATTTTAAAAAGTAATTGTTTGCCGTGATTCGACTGAACATGCAAGCATCTGTTTCGTGGCCATGTTTGTTTTTTGTTTTGCCCTAGTGCATTCTGGTCTCGAGTGTTGTTCGCTTGGCTTCGAGCGGGACACTCAAACGTGTTGTGGCGTGAGACTAAATAATTTTGTTAACCTCGTTGTTTTTCCTTTGTGGTTTTTGTGAGTGTTCCTGAGTTTTCTCTCGTCATGAAAGTTTTAGTTTTGGTGAATTAATTTTATTTGATTAAATATTGTTTAACTGTTCGTTTATCCTCGTGGCCTTGATGTCTGCATGTCGGGTCGGTATTGCGTACCTTAGTAAATTATCAAGCCCTTTCTCATTCGGTAATACCTGTATTCTGGTTTTCTATCTTTTGGGCTTTATTGTTTTAATTTTAAATTAAAACTTTTCGTTTTTTGCTTTGCAAGCAAGCATGTTAAGCCGTCTCTTGCCTACTTATGTAATTTAATTATGTTGGCCTTAAGCCATGTGCATCACCAGAGAGAGGTTGTTGTGACAATAGAGTTTCCTTTTTATGATTTTGTTAAATTATATTTTTCTTGCCCCTTTGTTTGCTGAGTAAATATTCTTTTAAATATTAAGCAACTGTTGTGGCATCATTTCGTCGGTAGCAGTTCTGTTAGTTATCGGACTGTGTCTGTGGACGAGCCTGTGCGTTTCCCCTTCTCCACCTTCTTCCACCCTTTTAGGTGTTCTTCTGTTGGGGCATGTCATCTGGCGGTGATTGTGCAGATGGCGATGCGGACCTCCAAAAAAGGTAAGTTGGCCAATCCATTCCATTCCAGGGTGTAGCAGTGGTAGCAGACCGAGCTCGTGTGTTGCTTCTGCAGCTATCCCCACCCTCATACCCGCAGGCTCGTTTTATGTACCCTTCTGATGCTGATAGAGCGGTTGCTGATGGGATGTGTCATGTCAGTGCACTTGATGTTATGTTTTGCTAATCCTTGTCGTTTGTTTGATTTCATGTTTGCCTCTGAATATCCATGTGGTGATATGTAAGTGACCTGTTCCAAGCGAGGGTTCTCTGCTGAGTTATATCCTGTTTGTGATGCAGCATTCCCAGTGAAGAAAAGGCTTGGTGAGTGACTGGCATGTGTTCTTGGCATGGGAAATGTGGGGTTAGCTCATTTTCTCATAGCCTACATGCTGCGAGCGAAGGCATCGAGGAGCCCTGTATGAAGCTGTTCGCCCTGTGATTTGTAGCCATTTGTGTAATTTAGCTTCCTGTTCTCGAGCCAAGCAAGCGATGATGTCTGCAGTTCTGGGCAGCATTGTGCATGATTTGTGTAGTATTGTGGCAGTGTTCGAGTGTCAACCTAATCTTTGGTGTTGGTAATTGGTAGTTTATGGTAATGTTGTGAAATTGTAAACTGTCCTCGTAATTCCTAAAATTTGTTTCTTTCTGCATTGTCTGCCTGCATTCTGTGTTTTTCAAAATGGCCGACAAAAATAGTGCTTTTGATTTGATTGACTTAAGGGATAACCTTGTGAATTTGGAGCGTTCTCCTGGGGTTGAACGTGAATCAGCTCTGTTTACTAGGTCTGAGGTTTTGGGATCGATTACTGGTAGTGGTTTGCCTGCCCCTCTATTGCCTGGTTCTGGCTCATCCAGACCACTTACCCCTGGATACGGTCATTCTTCTCATGTTAGGTCACCTAATGATTTCCTGGGTCCCGCACACCCATTGCATCCCAGTTTTTTCTCTGGCAATGTAAATGTTTTGTCTCCTGTAGAGGGTGTGCGAGCGAGCTACCCTGGTAATAATGTCTCTTTTCCAAATGCTACGTACTCGCCTACCGTTAGTTATGGGTCGATTCCTCACCCTATTTCTAGTTTCTTAACTAAGTTGAAGTAGTTCAACTTCGATGACGTTACCCAGGTGGTCCTATTTTTAAAGCAAGTAGTCGAATTGGGTAACCATGCCTCGATTTTTGGAATGTCGGAAAGTCAGATTTTCCAACTGTTGTATCCTGTTGCATCCGGTATGCTGCGTGACAAGCTGATTGAAGCTATCCACCTCCGCATGTCCTTAGCCATGTTCATTAGGGAAGTGTTGTGGTTTTTTGTCCCTGCGAGTGCCCTTAGTACTCTCGAGCGAAAGTTCTTATATCGTGTCCAAAGGTTGGACGAGTCACTTAGCGACTATGTCAGTGACATTAAGGTAAATGCCCAGGTATTTGCATCCCCTTTAACTGAACGACAATTGGTGTCGTCTATTGTAAATGGGTTTTCGCCTCAATATAGGTCATACATGACTATGTGTTCCAGGCCTTCGTCATTTGTCGAGCTGAAACAGGTCGTTATAGAGGCTATGGCTGTGAAACATGCAGATTCCCTTCGTGTAGCTAATGTTCCTCCTCCTTCCTTGATGTCTCGTCCCCCTCCTTCCTTGATGTCTCGTCCCCCTCCTAAGGTTATGTTTCATCCTAGACCCAATGTTAAGTGCCACACGTGCGGTGGCGTGGGATATGTTAAGAAGGTGTGTCCGAATAACCAAGTTGTGTATCGCCAATGACGGGATATTTTGGAGACCAATTCGGATGTTACTTCTAAGGATATTTCTGTGCATGAGAATTTGGGAAAACCGTGTGAAGTTTCTGGTCGCCCTACTAATGAAATTCTTGATAACTCTTTGAAAACAAAATCATCACGTGCTAATTCTGCTTATGTCTCTGACCTACCTAACCTGTCGGTGAGCAATGTCGTGGCAAGTCAGCCTAATTCTAAACATAATGTGAAACCTGTGGTGTGGGTGAACTCGTCATCTAATTGTAATCGTTTTAGAGTGAATTATGATATCGGAATTTCTCCTGTGGCTAAAGGAATATCCCCGTTTATTGAAATTTGTGTTAATGACGAGCCCGTTTCTGCATTGCTTGATTCTGGTAGTGTCGCTTCCTTTATAAGCGAGGTCTGGTTTTTATCTATGAAGAGTGTTTGCAATCTACCTGAGTTAGAGCCTAACAATGAATCTTTTATTTCGGCAAATTGTTCAAACTTAAATATTTTGGGTAGTATGACAGTCAAAATCCATATTCTAAATTTTTCTTGGAAGTTTAAATTTTTTGTTGCCAGAAATCTTTCTTGTTCTGTGGTCATTGGAGCTAATTTCATGTCCCACTTTGGTATGCTTCTTGATTTTGGTGCTCGCAACTTATGGTTTAAGTTTAATCCACAAATTAAATTATCGTTTATCTTCTCCTGCTGTCAAGTCAGTTAGTGAACCTGTGGCTATTGAGGATCTCGATCTGAAAAATTCAACGAGTCCTCAAAAGGATGCCATTAAGAGGTTATGTCAGGAGTATGGTGATGTATTTACTGACAAGTTGGGTGTAACCCATTTGATGGAATACAAGATTGAGCTAACCGATTCTGTGCCGGTGGTTTCCAGGCCGTATCGCCTTGCCCTGCCCAGGATGGCTGAACTTCGGAAGATTATTGACAAGATGTTGGAAGAAAGTGTAATCCAACCCTCTATCTCTGCCTACTCATCCCCTGTATTCCTTGTGCCAAAACCTAACGGTGGTTTTCGGCCGGTGGTCGACTATAGGGCTCTTAATCAAAAAGTGGTTTTACAATCCATCCCTTTGCCGGACCTTCATACATGCTTTCGTTGGTTTCGCAACGCGAAGGTGTTCACGATCCTCGATTTGAAGTCTTCTTACTTCCAAATTCCCCTCTCTCTGGAATCCAGGCATGTTACTGCTTTTCCCACTGACTGGAACCTCTTTGAGTATGCCCGTGTCCCGATTGGCCTATCCACCGGAGCCGCTGTGTTGAGCAGACTTCTGGACAAGGTGTTTTCAGAAATTAAATTCAAATTTGTGTACCACTATCTTGATGATGTGGTGATCTATTCAGAGTCCTTCGAGGAACACGTTGATCATCTGAAGGTTGTACTTGATCGGTTGCGTGACGCTGGCCTTACCGTCAAATTGTCCAAGGTTTCCTTTGCCAAGCCCAAAATTTTCTTCTTGGGACATATTGTTTCCGAACCTGGTATCTCCGTGGACCAGTCTCGTACTCAGGCCATCAGAGATTTTAAACCGCCCAAGAACGCCAAGGGTGTTGCTCGTTATATTGGTATGTTGAACTTCTTTCGTAAGTTCATCAGTTACTTTGCCGATCGAGCTGCTCCTCTAAATCAATTACGCAAAAAGGCTGTGAAGTTTGAGTGGGTTCCCTCTCAACAGGCAGCCTTCGAAGATCTAAAGCTTGCGCTCTCTAACGCCCCTGTATTAGCCATTCCGGATCTTGGGAAGCAGTTCATTTTGCAGACTGATGCGTCTGGTCGTTGTGTTGGTTGTGTCCTACTGCAAGAGTCTGATCTGGGTAGGCAACCCATTGCATACGCTTCTCGTACTTTAACGGACGCAGAGAGGAAGTATTCCATATACGAACTTGAGGGTTTAGCAGTGTTGTTCGCCCTGGAAAAATTCCGCATGTATCTTGAGCACACTAAGTTTCTCATCGAGACCGATAACCACGCCTTGAGCTGGGTGTTAGGAAAACCCCGTAAAACTGGTAGGATTGCCAGATGGGCAACTAGGATCCTGTCATTCCAATTCACCGTCAACCATATTCGTGGGTCTGAAAATGCGGTAGCTGATTCATTAAGCCGCATGTATGAGGAAACGTCCATAGAGGATATTCAAGGATTTGAACCCGTAAACCTTGTATCACCTGTAAATTATGTCAATGTCGTTCTCAGCAATTCCCCTGTGCTTTTTGAAGATGTGAGGCGATTCCAGAAAGAAGATCCCTCCTTATCTAGCCTAATTGACCGAATCATTTCTGGTGAAGTGATCAAGCTCTACTCTCTAAAGGATGGTGTATTGTGCTGTTCGTCTCGCCATGACCGTCTGCCTAAAATTGTGCTCCCGTCGGTCTTCATTCCGGAAATCTTTCGTTACTATCACGAATCTCCTATTGGTGGCCACCTAGGAGTATTCAAGACCCAAGCTAAAATCAGATAGTTCTTCATTTGGCAAAGTATGGATGGCGACATCAGGAGGCTCATTAGAAATTGTGCTTCATGTAATATTAGCAAACCTCCGGTTTCTACTAAGGTTGGTCTGTTGTCAACTGAACCGGCATCTAGACCCATGGAGAGGCTTTTTATCGACCATGTTGACCCGTTCCCTCGTTCTGGTCGGGGAAACCAATTTGCGCTTGTTTGCACTGACGGTTTCACCCGGTTTAGTTGGATATTCCCCACCAGACAGTCTACGACCAGTTCCGTCATACAGTGTCTTAATTCCATCTTTTCATCTTTAGGGCCATGTCAGTTCCTGGTGTCAGATAATGCCAAGAGCTTTGTATCACATCAGTTCCGTCAATTCTTATTTGATTATGCTATTTCGCATGTAACCACCACTCCCTATTTTCATAACCCGTCTCTCGCTGAGCGAGTCAATCGTAATCTCCGTTCTGCTCTGATTGCTTTCCACCACGACGACCATTCCAAGTGGGATTCTAATTTGCATTGGCTCAATTTTGCTTTCAACACCGCCGTGCATGAGAGCACGCAAGCCACCCCTTTTTCGTTAATGTTTTCGTTTATGGCTAATTCTCCGTTGTCTAATCTGTGGAACCTGCACGATCTCCTTCCAGACAGTTTCACCCCCGAGGATATGAGGGCGAAATTCGACAAGGCTAGAGAGTGTATTAAGGTATCACATGACCAACTTGCCAAGCGATACAGCGCCTGTCGCAAGCCAACTGATTTGGAAATTGGGGATGTTGTGTACGTCCGCAATTTCGAGCCCAAGGGCGTCAGTAATCTAGTTTCTAGCAAGTTGACCCCTCGCTTCAAAGGCCCCTGTTATGTAGAGGCATTCTTGACTCCCGTTACTCTTCTTATTCGAAACCCTAAGGCCAACAAAATATCCAGAGTGCATCTGTCGCACATAAAACGTGGTGGAGAGATTTGTAATGAGGAAATGCTACCATAGAATTTGTAAACTGATTTTTGTATAATGTAGAGTATCCCTAACCTTCATTGAAGCCTTCAGGCATCTGTTACTTCAGGAATTTTGAATTGGATTTGCAAACTCTAGTGGGATACAGCTTGTAACCGATGGGTAATTCCCATTTAATGATAAAATGTTAAAATCGTGTAATAGCCTACCTTTGTAAAATTGGAACTAATTTTGATGTTCTCGTAGAAGATGCTAGCATGTAAGTAGGACTCGGTGGGAGACCTAACTCATGGTGATCTTGTATACCTGTTTCCTTGGGAATTTGAGTGGTCATTCCTCTACCGTAGCTCCTTCTAAATGTATAGTAGTTCAACGCGTGTATTATGGAAAAGCACTACTAGTCTGTAAAAAGGTAACCTTGTTAATGAAATATTGTAAGCACGGATCTAGGGCATGGTCAGAATTTTCTTTCTTCATTTAAATTCAACCTTGTTTCTCATTTGTAAAATGTATTAAGAATCAGTAATATCTGTAAACTTTTATCTTTGAAATAAGATTAACTTCTGTTTTGTAAATGGCTGCCCACTCGTCGCGTGATATCTGGCACATTGCATCCATCTACTTCGTCTAAAGCTAACTACATTGGACCTTTTGAAAATGTACCTAACGCGTCTCGGACTCTGAAAGCACTGCAGGTGCTGGAGTAATGCGTTTCTGAGGACGTATAGACACAGTGAAGCTGTTAACTAAGTGGTTTGCGAGGTGATCAATTATCCCTTCACTGATAATCTGACCCTGCACGCTTCCTAACCAAAACGATGCGGTTTGATCCATCAATTGGAGTTAACTCGTGAACATTATTCTTCTGGAAACATGCCTCGTGAATCGACTAGTTATGGAGTACTACCAATGCCTAGGCATATTCGTGAACGGTGTTCACGCTTAAGGGGGGGGGGGGGAGACTGTTACGTGCAAAGGCCCGTCCCAACGTTTTTAAAATGCATCTCCCCTATATGTATGGATTATCTTCCTTTAAAGCGCCCGCCTTGATGGTTTGGTTTCGCTTATGAACTAGATGTGGCAGCATCTATCGGTCTCTAGCCGGGGTTGTATCTTCGACCGCTAGAGTGTGTGAGTGGTGTCTTCTGATCTCATCTAATCGAAACATATTTGAAGGATGTTGTTTAATACGTCATTAAACAAAAGACTATATATACATCATGCCGCCAAAATAATTATATAATCTGCACATTGTTACTTGATGTGTCAATCTGTGATTGGACAATTACAATTAGCATTAATACACTGCGACTTTTGACTTTGGAGTCTCCGCCATCTTGGCATCTTGACAGTATGTCGTCAAGAAAGGAACAAGCTAGTTGATGGTGAAAGAGTGTCTCTCCGCTGCTGGGGGTCTGGCCCCTAGCCTCTACGAAATATGGATATATTAAAAAAAAGGAAATGCCTATGCTCCTAGGCTATAATTTCATAACTTGCCTTGAAGATGACGTGTGATCTGTTTATTTTACTGGCTACAAGAAGAAAGCCTCGTGGGTGATCGAAGCGGGATGTGTGTGCTACCGCAGCCATGATTGGGGCAGTTCATATCTTTTACATTATTTAAAATGTGTTAGTTTTTTTTGTTTCCTTGTGTCTCCGTTGAGGAAGGACTTTAAGGTACGTTATTATTTAATATATATATATATATTGTTATGAGAGCTCCGTTATTGGCCATATATTAATGTTTTTATTCTGTATTTTATTTCGTGTTCCAGGCCTAATATTTCTTTTTTTTGTGCCTTCTGGAGACACGTACCTAGTTATCATACCTGGTAAAATATTTTTTTTATTTGGTAATCTTAGCGATTGCTCTCTATTAATTTGATTTACGATCCGTTGCAGCCTAAATTGCCTCGTGTCAATAGTGTTAAGGCGTAATTCCTTCCTCCCTTTCTGTTCTCTCTGGTGACATTTTATTTTAAAAAGTAATTGTTTGCCGTGATTCGACTGAACATGCAAGCATCTGTTTCGTGGCCATGTTTGTTTTTTGTTTTGCCCTAGTGCATTCTGGTCTCGAGTGTTGTTCGCTTGGCTTCGAGCGGGACACTCAAACGTGTTGTGGCGTGAGACTAAATAATTTTGTTAACCTCGTTGTTTTTCCTTTGTGGTTTTTGTGAGTGTTCCTGAGTTTTCTTTCGTCATGAAAGTTTTAGTTTTGGTGAATGAATTTTATTTTATTAAATATTGTTTAACTGTTCGTTTATCTTCGTGGCCTTGATGTCTGCATGTCGGGTCGGTATTGCGTACCTTAGTAAATTATCAAGCCCTTTCTCATTCGGTAATACCTGTATTCTGGTTTTCTATCTTTTGGGCTTTCATCATCATCATCTTGAGCAGTTTCCAACCGCTGGTCGGGTCTGCTTGGAACATATGCCTCTCCCTCGTTTCCTGTCCATCCACCATCTCTCGTCATTTACTGTTTCCCAGCCCACTCCTCTTTCCTCCACACTTTTCTTAACTCCTTTTGTCCATCTGTCCCTTGGTCTTCCCCTTGGCCTCCTTCCCGTCATTTCCATTCCAAACATCTTCTTCGGTACCCTCTCCTCTTGCATCCTCCTCACATGTCCATACCATTGTAGCCTAGATTGCTCGATTCTATTTTGCAATGGTTCCTCTCTTACCATCTCCCTGACTCTCTCATTCCTTACTCTGTCCATTCTTGTCACTCCTACCCTACTCCTCTGGAACTTCATCTCCACTGCTCGTATTTTATTCTTGTCCCTTTCCTTCATCACCCATGTTTCTGAACCATATGTCAAAATTGGCACAAAGTAGGTCTTGTAGATGATTCATGTACATTTTTGTGGTACATCTTTATTCCAAATCATCCCCCTAACACTCTTGAAAAATCCATCTGCGCACCTTCCCCTTTCATTTATTTCCATCCTATTGCCTCCCTTTTCTTCAATTATGCTTCCCAAGTACTTGAAGCATTCTACTTTCTGCAACTGCTGTCCTCCAAGTGTTATGCCCATATCCAGTATGTTCTTCGTCCTCGTTGTGATGACCACTTCACTCTTTTGTGCTGAGAACTTCATCCCATATGATAACACTACCTTCTCCCACTCATCTAATTGCTCTTGTACTACTTCCTCATCCTCTCCCCATACCAGAAGGTCATCAGCAAACAACATTGCCTTCATTTTCCTTTCCCCAATGCTATTTACCATTTTTCGTATGATTTCATCCATCACCACTATAAATAACAGGGGTGAGAGGGCACTTCCCTGTATCAGACCTCTCTCCAGTTGAAACCATTCCGTTCTCTCTCTTCCCACCTTTACACAGCTTTTGCTTCCCTTGGGCTTTATTGTTTTAATTTTAAATTAAAACTTTTCGTTTTTTGCTTTGCAAGCAAGCATGTTAAGCCGTCTCTTGCCTACTTATGTAATTTAATTATGTTGGCCTTAAGCCATGTGCATCACCAGAGAGAGGTTGTTGTGACAATAGAGTTTCCTTTTTATGATTTTGTTAAATTATATTTTTCTTGCCCCTTTGTTTGCTGAGTAAATATTCTTTTAAATATTAAGCAACTGTTGTGGCATCATTTCGTCGGTAGCAGTTCTGTTAGTTATCGGACTGAGTCTGTGGACGAGCCTGTGCGTTTCCCCTTCTCCACCTTCTTTCACCCTTTTAGGTGTTCTTCTGTTGGGGCATGTCATCTGGCGGTGATTGTGCAGATAGCGATGCGGACCTCCAAAAAATGGTTAAGTTGGCCCATCCATTCCATTCCATTCCATTCCAGGGTGTAGCAAAAACAATGGGTTGTGTGGAAAATTAAAGGCGTTGCGATTGTCAAAATGGAAAATTGCTTTCGGGAAATACTGGATTGGATTGGGAACCATAAAGACTGCAAACAGTACTTTTGTACTACCAGCGGGTAAGGTGAAGACAAACAGCTAACTGAAACCAAACATAAGCGTGTTGCTTGCAGCCCCTAATTGCAAAAAGTTCCCAGCTAGTATCAAACACCACCAGCAATGCTGCCGAAAATTATATATCCCTTGATGCAATATTCATGGGAGATAAGCAGATCAATCGAGGGATACGAGGTTCCTTCACTCATAGAACCAAAGCTGCCAAGCTGTTCTTTCAGTTTGGGCCATCCTGGCAGTGAAAATATATATAATTTAGAAAAAAATACTGCCTCAATAGCGAAGGACCCTGCACTCAGCAGAAAGAGAAGAAGTGCAGCTTTCCGAAAAAGTTTATTTGCGTCGCGAGAAGGGAAAAGAATGTCCCGACAACAGTCTAATGAAATGAAACGTACTGTCTCACGTGATTATGGAAACCGATCAACGCAGTTGGATTTCGATGAGGTACTGTTGAGAGAGTTTAGTGATGAGAAGATCAAGCAACTAACGCTTAGTGAAGCCCATATAAAAAGGAAAAGGAAACAAGGGGAGTAGGGGAGTAGTAGGGGTTCTAACAGTTTCTTGGCCGCCGCGTGAGTCCAAGCCAATATCTCGTGAACCCAAGGTCGAATGTTGACAAATGAGGTGTCGTTGGACTCTGGCTGACGTCTTATTTCCTATGGAACACGTATTATATTTTTCAAAAAAAAATTGAAAATTTTTGTTTTAGAAAGTAGTCGATAGTTTGAAAACCAAACATAATAGAACGTTGTGCCATGGTTCAAACGAATGGTCTTTATGTCCTTTATTTTTTATAATAAAACTTTTTTACTTATTATGTATTTTTGAAAACATTCCAATTTTGAAATTCCTATATTTTGGAAACTAGGAACTTAACAAAAAATTTGTTTGACATAAATGAATGGCCCTGACCTCCTCTACCCGCAAAATAAATTTCAAGCCTCTAGGACTAAATCTGTGCAGTAGTGGGATGACGGGAGTTCTGCCTCACCCCCCTACTTTCATATAAACTTTGGGCGATATCTCGCGAACGCGTGGTCGGATTTTAACGAACGTGGTATTGTTGGCTTTGGGATGACGTCACCTTGGCTAAGCATGACTGTTGGTATTTAAAAAAAAATTGAAAATTCTTGTTTTTGGATTGGCACTATTTTGGAAACGGTGAACTGAAAAAAAGTTCGTTTGACGTTAATGAAAGGTGGGTATGCCCTCTAGGTGGGCAGCAAGTTTCAAAGGTGTAGGAGGGAAAAAAATGATAGCCTACTTTCTCGCGAACATTGGTGATCAAGGGCGAACGGATGGTCGGATTTTAACAAATAAGGTGTCGTTGGACTCGAGCTGACGTTCTCTTTCCTATAGACCACTCGTTATATTTTTGAAAAAATGTTTGAAAAATTTTGTTTTATAAAGTAGGCCATAGTTTGAAAACCAAACATGACAGAATGTTGTACCATACTTCAAACCAATGGGCTCTATGACCTTAATTGTTTTATAATAAAACTTTTTTCTATTGTTTAGTTTTTTGAAAACACATAAATGTTTTTTTATTTTATTTTGGAAACTAACACGTTGACAAATACGTTTGTTTGACATAAATGAAAGTTCCCTACCCCATCTACCATGAAAATAAATGTCAAGTCTCTAGGACAAAAAATACTAGGCATTTTTTTTATAAAAGCGTGTTTGTAGACAGAGAGCCGGTAGCACTTGATGTATGTTACAACGAGGCTATGACTGAGCATGGTGGATACTGGAAATGGCTATTTCGACGGGGGCGATGTATGGCAAACTTGCTGCCCACCTAGAGGGCATACCCACCTTTCATTAACGTTAAACGTACTTTTTGTTCCATTCACCGTTTCCAAAATAGTGCCAATCCAAGAAACAAGAATTTTAATTTTTAAATAACACACACATGCTTGGCCAAGAGGACGTCATCCCAACGTCAACAATACCACGTTCGTTAAAATCCAACCTAGCGTTCGCGAGATATCGCCCAAAGTTTATATGAAAGTAGGGGGTGAGGCAGAACCCCCTTCATCCCACTACTGCACAGTTTTAGACCTAGAGGCTTGAAATTTATTTTGCTGGTAGAGGGGGTCAGGGCCATTCATTTATGTCAAACATTTTTTTTGTCAAGTTCCCAGTTTCCAAAATATAGGAATTTCAAAATTGGACTGTTTTCAAAAAAACATAAAAAATAAAAAAGTTTTATTATAAAAAATAAAGGACATAAATACCATTCGTTTGAACCATGGCACAACGTTCTATCATGTTTGGTTTTCAAACTATCGCCTACTTTCTAAAACAAAAATTTTCAAAATTTTTTGAAAAATATAATACGTGTTCCATAGGAAAGAGGACGTCAGCCTGAGTCCAACGACACCTCATTTGTCAACATTCGACCTTGGGTTCACGAGATATCGGCTTGGACTCACGCGGCGGCCATGACACTGATTAGAACCCCTACTACTCCCTTACTAAGGGGCCAAAGGGAAAGCGAAAAGTGGCACAGAGCTAGAAAGGACAGACTTACGGCATCCAATTTTGGGTATGTATGCAAGAGGAAACCTACTTTGAAATGGATTCCAGTAGCAAAAAACCCTCTGTACGGCGAATTTAACTCAAAAGTAATGCAGTATGACCGAGATAATGAGCGTATTACAAAACGTAATTTAGAGGAGAAATCGGTAGAAAAGTCGACGAATGTGGTCTTTTCGTACATAAAACTTATGGGATTTTAGGTGCTTCCCCAGACGGAATAATAGGAGACGACGCTATAGTCGATGTCAAGTGCCCTTATTCTGCACCGAATATGACCATACTGGAAGCCTGCAAAACGCTAAAGGGATTTTGTTTGGCAGAAAGTAAGCGATATAGAAAGCCTAGAGAATGTCAAGAACTGTGCCGTTCAGTAGAGAACAGATTAACAACTCTCTAACACTCACATAAGTTTTATTTCCCGAACCAGGGCCAGTTGGAAATAACATAGCGGGAAATATATTATTTTGTGGTATGGACATTCACATAGAAACAATAAAGAGGGACGAAAAGATCTGGAGACAAAAAATGCTCATGTAACTGACATTCTGCTACGAGAAAATCTTGTTGCCTGAGATCATTGATCCCAGGATGACCAGATCAATGGATATAAGAGAACCTGAGGTGAAGTAAAATACTGAGTGTTTGTAAATCATAAAACGTCATCTTTGATATGGAAAAAATATAAGCACTGATATCAAGAACAGGAAATAATTAGGTATAATATTTTTGTTTGTTTATAGTACGCAGTACTAGTGCCTGTGCTAACAATAGGCAGATGAGAATATCTTAGGAACTTTACTTCTATATATGTACATAATGATTTTGCTCTTGGTATGCATTTTAATAATTTGTTTATTGTAATAAAATGTCCTATATAAATGAACTTTTATTATTACTTACATGAAAATTGAAGAAAGTTATAGTGATTGGTCTCCCGGAGTCGTTTCAGATCTCACGAAAAAAATGAGGAATTAGTCAAAGAACCATACGAATCACCAAAATAAATATATATATGTATGTATGTATGTATGTATGTACAGTATGTATGTATGTATGTAGGTCTATGTGAGTGCGCATTTGCCCTTTTATAAATCGATAATAGATGGGCTCCATTGATTAGAATTTTTCACGGTTTGTGGTCTTGTTTGTTACGTCTAAAAGACGATACCTAGAGTTGGACGTCCGCATCGGATGGATTTTAGAATAGATTGAGGGGTCTAGATGCAAAACTCACCGTCTCCACTTTTTCTAATTTTACAGGAAATAAAAAAAAACTTCTGTATGTATGTAACTAATGGAATCTCTAAGAGACTTTGCTTTTGTTGAAGGCTGTACTTAATTACACCCTATTGTATAAACTACATTTCATTATTTATATTAATTTTTCTTAAAAATAGGTTTCATTTTGGAGAATGTGACTTTTGCATCCAAACATCGGAGACTGTGAGTTTTGTGTCTGAACAAGTTAGAGAATGTTACTTTTGACACTAAACAAAATAATTACTTCAGACAAAACAATAGACAAGTGAAATATTTAGACAAATGAAACCAATTGCATTGTTGGAATGGACGTATTATTTATTTATTATGTAGAGGTTACGAGATGATCAGACAATAATAGTATTGCCTTGCAGCTGTAGAAAGTCACATGACCAGAAGCTGTCTTGTGACTGGCCAACAGGGAGAATGTGCTCTGTGCAACTAAACAGTGGAGAATGACCCAAATTTAGTTTTTGGCATTTGAAAATCACTGGATATTGTGAGTTTGGCTTTTCAGTGCTAAGATAGTCGTGTGCAGTTTGGAACGAAGAATAAGAATGCCTTGCTAACTCAATTTCGAACAAGAGTGGAGAATGTGAGTTTTGCATATATATTCCCAATACACCTGAACATGGACATATCTTGTCGATCCTTTTTCTAAAATATCAAGAACGTGCTAACTACAAACCAGTCATATCCTTCTATACAGTATTCAATTCGCATCGAGTGAAACAAGTCACTGCTCTGTGCGGTAAGAATTATGCCCTAAAAAGTATTACTAATATCGGAACAATATGTTTTTTGTTCGGGAGTTCATCCTAAAATAACTCTAAAACGGTTACCTAGAAGGGAATCCAGCACTGTCAGCATCTATCCTGAGTGTGTTTTCACCGGTTTTTCCACAACCCCTCCAGGTAAATGCCGATATAGTACCGTACGTGAAGTTTCAGGGCACCTGCCCAATCCCTGACTCCAATACAGTTACACACATAATCAACTACATGGGACTGATGATGATGATTTAATTTAATTTAATTTAATTTATTTATTAAATACTATTTATGTTACATTATTGTTATATGTCTCACGAATCTGATGGCAGTACAGATTATCTGTGAGACATATTAATTATTATTTACAACATATATACAGATTATATTTCAATACAAGAGTGCATGCATTTTTTGTAATGATAATGATAATGGTGATAATGATAAAAATATGAATGTAAATAATTAAAGACACAATAAGTTACACTATAGTAGTTATATTAATAAATGTATGTTATGAGTTAATGTTTAGTTAAGTAATATTTTTAATGCGACGTATAGCTAGTTGTTTGCTGTTAATCAAATACAAGGCGTCTTACCAAATAGAGAAGCTAAATGTAGAAAACAGGTACTATTTGAATTTAACATTGCTGACAGAAAATATGAACAAATCTTTATTGCACTCAAAGACATCAAGTTCAGTATGATATTAGGAGCTGAGTTCATTACTGAGCACGGACTGATAATTGATTTAAACGGCAGAGAGGATTAGGGCTGAATTAGGAATATATTAGAAGATTTTCACCCACGAGAGACATGACCGATAACCGCAATGGAGTCTTACTTCAATACAACCATGCATGAGAGTACTCAGCAGATAACCCAGGTCCTACATTTTAACACTATGTCGTGTAGACCATGGGATCGTGTTTTGGATAAATCATCGGATGCTGTACCAAGCCACTACGTCAGAATTCAGAGGGCGCACGAACGACTTAATGCTCAAGCTGAGAGGAGAGCAAGAAGAGGCAGGAACAAACCCTATGATCAGCCACTGAACGAGGGACAGTTATTGTTGCTCAAGATGCCCACGTCATCAAATTTACAGGCAAAGGTATACAGCAAATTCTCTAGGGTTTTCGCGGGCCCCTATAAGATTGGACGTAACTATGGCAACAATAGTTATAAAGTAGTTGACATTGTCACTGACAGAATAATCGGCAAATACAACGCTATTACAGGAGGCAGTAAGATACATGCCATAAGGTGAGCATGATTGTCTTCTGATTGAAATTATATGGTATTAATAATCGGATCGCCGATCGATTATTACTCACTGGTTGAGAGGAATATATCAGTAGTAAGTGTTTGTTAGACTCTAAATATTGCATCATCATGACCAGAAATTGCGTAATCCTGATGAAGTCATGGGATGACGTCATGGGTCCTTAGAGCGAGCACGTGGTCCAGGAGCGAGCATGTGCAGTGCACGTGTTAGCGTGGGAAGAGGTTGACCCTTTGGCTTGTTTGTGCGATGGTGATAAAAAGTTAATGGGTGTTGACGTCATGGAGGATGTTTATTAGGATGCTAACTGTCATCTGACACCCATGCGAGTGTGAGCACCAAAAACAAAAGGTTATTCGCGGGTAGTGGGGTAGTGTATGTTCTCTTGCAAGTCGCGTGTGTGCTTGAATACGTATGGCTATGTTGGGAAATGTTTGGTGGCGGGCGAGGACTAGGGTTGAGTGAGGGTTCGTTTAAATGCTATTTTTCCCGCTCTATTTGATGGTGAGGTAATTTTTTAAAATGGGTGGAATTTGGAAACGCAATTTGAGGTAAACGTGCTTTTTTGACATTTTGGCGAATTTAATGAGCTTGTAAGGCTAGAACGATGCATATAGGGTGTCGTAGGACTTGTGGTGAACCACCCCTTGCTATGGACGGGAGTATATCCCCCCCAAAATAAATCTACCCTTACCCGGAGGTTAAGTAGTGGTTATTTTTGTATGCATGCGCACTTGAGGGCTTTTGTAAGAGAGCGGAATTTTTAAAAGATTCTTTATAGATGAGGCTTTTTAAAAAATTTATTAAAAAAACAAAAAACTAATAGGTCATTCGATTTTTAGTATCTCGCTAACCAATAATGCGATGTAAACATATGGGGTGTCATAGGACTCGTAGTGAATTCTCCTTTTGTATGAATGAGGTATGTCAACCCCCAAAATAAAAACTACCCTTACCTGGGGTGAAAGAGCAATTTTTGTATGTATGCACACCGGTGGCTTTTGTCAAAAGGGTCTAACTACACATTTGTTAATATTTTCTGAACCCAGGATGGGATTTTCCCATAGGCAGTATCCTAGCACTTGGGGTGACACCTCGTTTTTGAAAGTATCATTCATTTATTTTCTTGTCAAAAGGGCCTAACTACACTTTTGTTAATATCTCGTGAACCAATCATGCTAGGGACTTGTATGAGGGGTCCTAGCACTTGGGGCGACGTCCCCCTTTATGGGGTGAAACTACCCCCCCAAAATTGAAAACTCAATATCTTTGAAACTATGAACCCTAAAATTAGGCGTTATAGCTTTAAAAATAGGTGATGACATAGGCTTTTACCTGGATTGGTCATTTCACCCCTAAAACAGTAAATAGTCATGTTATGGGGAAAAAACGTGTTAAACACCTAAAAATGATAAATGAACCTAAGATCTTTTGTTTTTGATGAAAAATAGCAGGGGGGTGAAAACTACCCCCAAATTGAAAAATCGATACCTTGGAAACTAAGAACCGTAAAATTATGTGTAATAGCTTAAAAAATTCGTTGTGACATAGGCTTTTACCCGGATAGATGATGTCACCCCTAAAACAGTAAATAGTGATTTTACAGTGGGGAAAAAGGTCTTAAACGGGTAAAAATGATAATTGAACCTAAGATCTTTTGTTTTTGATGAAAAATAGCAGGGGGGTGAAAACTACCCCCAAATTGAAAAATCGATACCTTGGAAACTAAGAACCGTAAAATTATGTGTAATAGCTTAAAAAATTCGTTGTGACATAGGCTTTTACCCGGATAGATGATGTCACCCCTAAAACAGTAAATAGTGATTTTACAGTGGGGAAAAAGGTCTTAAACGGGTAAAAATGATAATTGAACCTAAGATCTTTTGTTTTTGATGAAAAATAGCAGGGAGGTGAAAACTACCCCCAAATTGAAAAATCGATACCTTGGAAACTAAGAACCGTAAAATTATGTGTAATAGCTTAAAAAAATCGTTGTGACATAGGCTTTTACCCGGATAGATGATGTCACCCCTAAAACAGTAAATAGTGATTTTACAGTGGGGAAAAAGGTTTTAAACGGGTAAAAATGATAATTGAACCTAAGATCTTTTGTTTTTGATGAAAAATAGCAGGGGGGTGAAAACTACCCCCAAATTGAAAAATCGATACCTTGGAAACTAAGAACCGTAAAATTATGTGTAATAGCTTAAAAAATTCGTTGTGACATAGGCTTTTACCCGGATAGATGATGTCACCCCTAAAACAGTAAATAGTGATTTTACAGTGGGGAAAAAGGTTTTAAACGGGTAAAAATGATAATTGAACCTAAGATCTTTTGTTTTTGATGAAAAATAGCAGGGGGGTGAAAACTACCCCAAAATTGAAAAATCGATACCTTGGAAACTAAGAACCGTAAAATTATGTGTAATAGCTTAAAAAATTCGTTGTGACATAGGCTTTTACCCGGATAGATGATGTAACCCCTAAAACAGTAAATAGTGATTTTACAGTGGGGAAAAAGGTTTTAAACGGGTAAAAATGATAATTGAACCTAAGATCTTTTGTTTTTGATGAAAAATAGCAGGGGGGTGAAAACTACCCCCAAATTGAAAAATCGATACCTTGGAAACTAAGAACCGTAAAATTATGTGTAATAGCTTAAAAAATTCGTTGTGACATAGGCTTTTACCCGGATAGATGATGTCACCCCTAAAACAGTAAATAGTGATTTTACAGTGGGGAAAAAGGTCTTAAACGGGTAAAAATGATAATTGAACCTAAGATCTTTTGTTTTTGATGAAAAATAGCAGGGGGGTGAAAACTACCCCGTATATGAAAGGAGTGTAGACTTATTGATGTTGCAGATTGGAAACAGTGAAAGTTATCACTTTTGTTTAATTAGAAATCTTGCTCGCCTTGTGCGTTCAAGCATCACTAGCACTCAGAGAAGGATTTATATATGTAGACGTTGTTTGTCATATTATCTTCTTGAGGATGAGTTAAATGTTCACTTTGCAGACTGTAAACAGTTTCCTGTTGCAAAAAGCATAATGCCGACTGATGAACAAAGATTTGTTAATTTTACAGAATTCCGAGTTAAAGATACAGTTCCATTTATAATATATGCAGACACTGAATGCGTTTTGTCTCCAATTTCCTCCTGTTTTCCAAATAGTGACATTCATAACTCTACTTTAACACATAAACATATTCCTTACAGCATTTCTTTATACCTTCATTGTAATTTCGATAGTGAATTGTGCAGTTTCAAGCTCTTTAGGGGAAATAATTGCATTGAATTGTTTGTAAAGGAACTTTATAGTATTGTGGATAAACTTCAAACATATTACTTATCGGTTAAGCCAATGTTAAAGATGACCGAAAATGAAGAAAGATTATTTTTGTCAAGTAAAATGTGTCACATTTGCGAGAAACCGATTGCAGTTAATGAACTCAAAGTACGCGATCATTGTCACTTAACTGGAAAATATAGAGGAAGCGCACACAATAGTTGTAATTTAAATTACAAAGTAACAAAGGTTTTGCCTATAGCATTTCATAATCTAACCGCCTATGATGGACATTTTATAATTAAAGAAATTTGCGAGAAACGTGATGGAGAGGTGTTACATAATCCTGGTCATATAAAATTGTTAGCGATGAATATGGAACGTTACAAAGGGTTTACAAAGTATGTACGGGCTAAGAATGGATTCATTCAGTTAAGATTTTTCGATACATATAATTTCTTGTCCTGTTCACTAGATCAATGTTCATCTTCGTTAAGCGAAGATTCAAAGCAAATAACACGACGTTATTTTAATGATGATGCACAGTTTCGACTTACTGCGAGAAAAGGTGTGTTTCCCTATGAATACGTCACGAGTATGGATGTTCTTAACGAAACTAAATTACCTGAAATATCCAAGTTTTATAGCAGCCTTAATGATCAAACAATATCGAATGAAGAGTATGAGTTTGCTCAATCGGTGTGGGAAACGTTTTCCTGTCAAACATTAGGAGAATACGCAGATTTGTATTTAAAAGTTGACACACTTCTTTTGGCGGATGTCTTTGAAAATTTTAGATCGAATGGCATGGAAACTTATGGCATTGATGCAGCTCATTTTTACACTGCTCCATCTATGTCTTGGTGTGCTATGAAAAAGATAACCAACGTTCAACTTGAATTGCTTCAAGATATTGATATGTTACACTTTTTTGAACGATCTATTCGAGGAGGAAATGTTCAGTGTATAACACGACATGCGATTGCTAATAATAAGTATATGAAAACTTATGATGAGAAAAAGCAAGAGTCCTACATAATGTACTTTGACGTTAATAATTTGTATGGATATGCGATGATGGAATATCTTCCAACGGGTGGCTTTAAATGGATTGCAAATGTTGAAGGCTTTGATGTTTTAACTATTGATGATACTTCAGAAATTGGATATATTTTGGAAGTAGATTTGACTTATCCTCAAGAGTTACATGACAAACATTCAGATTACCCTCTATGTCCAGAAAAGTTGACAAAGCTAATGGCTACCCTAGATAATAAAGAACGTTATGTTTTGCATTATAGATTGTTAAAGCAATGTATTCAACTAGGAATGAAATTAGATCGTATTCACAGAATAATTGAATTCAATCAGAGCCAATGGCTAAAACCATATATTGATGTGAACACAGAGAAACGAAAACAAGCCAAAAATGATTTTGAAAAGAATTTTTATAAATTGATGAATAATGCAATTTTTGGTCGTTCACTGATGAATGTGAGGAAGTTAAGGGACATCAAATGGGTCACCAAATGGCATGGAGCTCGTGGTGGTAGGTCTTTAATAGCTAAGGCTAATTTTAAACATAGAATTATATTCGATGAACAATGTATGGTCATCGAGATGAGTAGACTAAAGATTTTTCACAATCAACCAGTATATGTTGGTGCATCTATATTAGATTTGTCTAAATGTAAAATGAATGACTTTCATTACAATGTTATTTTAGCAAATCCTGAATCAAATGTGAGGTTGTTATACACAGACACCGATAGTTTTATGTATATATTCTATTATGATATTTATGAGTTCATGAAACAACATTCAAATTTGTTTGATACTGGAAACTATGAAACAAACAATCCTTTTGGCATTGTGAGACAAAATAAAGGTGAAATTGGTTTAATGAAAGATGAAAATGCTGGAAGGATTGTTGAAGAATTTGTGGGGTTACGACCCAAAATGTATGCAATAAAATTGTGTGATGAAATGAATAGCTTGTGTAAGGCTAAAGGCATTAAGAAGAGTGTGAGTAAAAGTATGAATATTGATGAGTATCGAAAGTGTCTTTATAACAGAGAAAAAGTCAACAAAGTTCAAGTTTGTATAATTTCAAAATCTCATTCTGTATTTACTGTTCGGCAAAATAAGTTGGCAATTTCATCAAACGAAGATAAAAGACACATAGCTGAAAACGGGATTGATACTTTACCGTTTGGTCATTTTTCTCTGAAAAATGATTAGAAACAAATTGAGATTAAAGCAGTTCATCTCACTTACTTTATTTCTTTCACACACACACTTTTATGCTGGTAATAATACTAATTTTTGTGTGTTCCTTTGCTTATGAAATCCTAGACTAGGAGTTCCACATTCGACATGATAGCGGAGTTTCATCTCCCATAAACTCGTCTCTGAGGTGGGTGCCAGAAAAGGCATCCAGCTGTAAAAACCACACCCTCACATAGACTTTCATAACTTCTTACGTTGAGGTTCATAACACTACGTTGATTGATTTATCGGTTTCCTTTTCACAATTCCTGTCTATACATTCCTCTTGAAGGTTGCAAGATGCTTGCAAGGTTCCTAAAATGCAATTAAATTTAATAAATACCTTAAGATGGTTTGATTTGTTTAATGATATGGTGTTAATAGTATTTTTAGGTTTTGACTGGCTTTGCATTAAGAATTGACTAACCAAACATGAGTTACCTATCAGGGAAACATTTTGGCCACTATGTTGGCTATTGACCAGTGAGTTTAGCTGTTTATCATTTTTTTAAATCATAAACAACAGAGGGTTAAACGTATAGATAAACCGTGTGACCATGTTTGTTAAACAAGACATTATACCAGAGACAATTAGAATACTTATGTAGAGTTTACCAAAAATAATGTTGTGTAACAGTAAATGCTAGTCAACAGTTATACACTTCTAAAAAAATCATCATACAATACCTGAGAGCTCTTCTAAAATTATTGATGTGTAACATGATTCCACTAACTTGCTATGTATTTTTTGGCTTGGGGGTGATTTTCAAGAAATGCAAATGGAACTGAAATGCAATACAAACAATGAGCGTGCCTGGTGGCTGAGATTGATACCACGACGTACTGTCGGTTATGTAGCTATGTGGAATGTATATCAAATATGGTTTACTTCAAGGTCTGGAGATCCCTACAATTCCTACAATAAATGATCTTGAAATGGTCATCCTATGGTGTGAAAATATTTATTAGGTATATATATTTACTGAAAACAATTATGATTTATTAAATGTTTATATGTTTACAGTATTGTTATTTAATGTAAGCACTTGAGGCACTACCGACCAATGGGAAGCAAAAAGTGGGAGCATATATGGGATGAAATGTGGGAGCAAAGCAAATATAAAAAGTGGGAGCAAATATGCTAACAAATATGTCAACAAATATGCCGGCAAAAGTATATACACAATTCAAGATAGTTGAAAGTAAAGTATATACACAATTCAAGTTAGCATATTTGCTCCCACTTTTTATATTTGCTTTGCTCCCACATTTCATCCCATATATGCTCCCACTTTTTGCTTCCCATTGGTCGGTAGTGCCTCAAGTGCTTACATTAAATAACAATACTGTAAACATATAAACATTTAATAAATCATAATTGTTTTCAGTAAATATATATACCTAATAAATATTTTCACACCATAGGATGACCATTTCAAGATCATTTATTGTAGGAATTGTAGGGATCTCCAGACCTTGAAGTAAACCATATTTGATATACATTCCACATAGCTACATAACCGACAGTACGTCGTGGTATCAATCTCAGCCACCAGGCACGCTCATTGTTTGTATTGCATTTCAGTTCCATTTGCATTTCTTGAAAATCACCCCCAAGCCAAAAAATACATAGCAAGTTAGTGGAATCATGTTACACATCAATAATTTTAGAAGAGCTCTCAGGTATTGTATGATGATTTTTTTAGAAGTGTATAACTGTTGACTAGCATTTACTGTTACACAACATTATTTTTGGTAAACTCTACATAAGTATTCTAATTGTCTCTGGTATAATGTCTTGTTTAACAAACATGGTCACACGGTTTATCTATACGTTTAACCCTCTGTTGTTTATGATTTTAAAAAATGATAAACAGCTAAACTCACTGGTCAATAGCCAACATAGTGGCCAAAATGTTTCCCTGATAGGTAACTCATGTTTGGTTAGTCAATTCTTAATGCAAAGCCAGTCAAAACCTAAAAATACTATTAACACCATATCATTAAACAAATCAAACCATCTTAAGGTATTTATTAAATTTAATTGCATTTTAGGAACCTTGCAAGCATCTTGCAACCTTCAAGAGGAATGTATAGACAGGAATTGTGAAAAGGAAACCGATAAATCAATCAACGTAGTGTTATGAACCTCAACGTAAGAAGTTATGAAAGTCTATGTGAGGGTGTGGTTTTTACAGCTGGATGCCTTTTCTGGCACCCACCTCAGAGACGAGTTTATGGGAGATGAAACTCCGCTATCATGTCGAATGTGGAACTCCTAGTCTAGGATTTCATAAGCAAAGGAACACACAAAAATTAGTATTATTATTACCAGCATAAAAGTGTGTGTGTGAAAGAAATAAAGTAAGTGAGATGAACTGCTTTAATCTCAATTTGTTTCTAATCATTTTTCAGAGAAAAATGACCAAACGGTAAAGTATCAATCCCGTTTTCAGTTATGTGTCTTTTATCTTCGTTTGATGAAATTGCCAACTTATTTTGCCGAACAGTAAATACAGAATGAGATTTTGAAATTATACAAACTTGAACTTTGTTGACTTTTTCTCTGTTATAAAGACACTTTCGATACTCATCAATATTCATACTTTTACTCACACTCTTCTTAATGCCTTTAGCCTTACACAAGCTATTCATTTCATCACACAATTTTATTGCATACATTTTGGGTCGTAACCCCACAAATTCTTCAACAATCCTTCCAGCATTTTCATCTTTCATTAAACCAATTTCACCTTTATTTTGTCTCACAATGCCAAAAGGATTGTTTGTTTCATAGTTTCCAGTATCAAACAAATTTGAATGTTGTTTCATGAACTCATAAATATCATAATAGAATATATACATAAAACTATCGGTGTCTGTGTATAACAACCTCACATTTGATTCAGGATTTGCTAAAATAACATTGTAATGAAAGTCATTCATTTTACATTTAGACAAATCTAATATAGATGCACCAACATATACTGGTTGATTGTGAAAAATCTTTAGTCTACTCATCTCGATGACCATACATTGTTCATCGAATATAATTCTATGTTTAAAATTAGCCTTAGCTATTAAAGACCTACCACCACGAGCTCCATGCCATTTGGTGACCCATTTGATGTCCCTTAACTTCCTCACATTCATCAGTGAACGACCAAAAATTGCATTATTCATCAATTTATAAAAATTCTTTTCAAAATCATTTTTGGCTTGTTTTCGTTTCTCTGTGTTCACATCAATATATGGTTTTAGCCATTGGCTCTGATTGAATTCAATTATTCTGTGAATACGATCTAATTTCATTCCTAGTTGAATACATTGCTTTAACAATCTATAATGCAAAACATAACGTTCTTTATTATCTAGGGTAGCCATTAGCTTTGTCAACTTTTCTGGACATAGAGGGTAATCTGAATGTTTGTCATGTAACTCTTGAGGATAAGTCAAATCTACTTCCAAAATATATCAAATTTCTGAAGTATCATCAATAGTTAAAACATCAAAGCCTTCAACATTTGCAATCCATTTAAAGCCACCCGTTGGAAGATATTCCATCATCGCATATCCATACAAATTATTAACGTCAAAGTACATTATGTAGGACTCTTGCTTTTTCTCATCATAAGTTTTCATATACTTATTATTAGCAATCGCATGTCGTGTTATACACTGAACATTTCCTCCTCGAATAGATCGTTCAAAAAAGTGTAACATATCAATATCTTGAAGCAATTCAAGTTGAACGTTGGTTATCTTTTTCATAGCACACCAAGACATAGATGGAGCAGTGTAAAAATGAGCTGCATCAATGCCATAAGTTTCCATGCCATTCGATCTAAAATTTTCAAAGACATCCGCCAAAAGAAGTGTGTCAACTTTTAAATACAAATCTGCGTATTCTCCTAATGTTTGACAGGAAAACGTTTCCCACACCGATTGAGCAAACTCATACTCTTCATTCGATATTGTTTGATCATTAAGGCTGCTATAAAACTTGGATATTTCAGGTAATTTAGTTTCGTTAAGAACATCCATACTCGTGACGTATTCATAGGGAAACACACCTTTTCTCGCAGTAAGTCGAAACTGTGCATCATCATTAAAATAACGTCGTGTTATTTGCTTTGAATCTTCGCTTAACGAAGATGAACATTGATCTAGTGAACAGGACAAGAAATTATATGTATCGAAAAATCTTAACTGAATGAATCCATTCTTAGCCCGTACATACTTTGTAAACCCTTTGTAACGTTCCATATTCATCGCTAACAATTTTATATGACCAGGATTATGTAACACCTCTCCATTACGTTTCTCGCAAATTTCTTTAATTATAAAATGTCCATCATAGGCGGTTAGATTATGAAATGCTATAGGCAAAACCTTTGTTACTTTGTAATTTAAATTACAACTATTGTGTGCGCTTCCTCTATATTTTCCAGTTAAGTGACAATGATCGCGTACTTTGAGTTCATTAACTGCAATCGGTTTCTCGCAAATGTGACACATTTTACTTGACAAAAATAATCTTTCTTCATTTTCGGTCATCTTTAACATTGGCTTAACCGATAAGTAATATGTTTGAAGTTTATCCACAATACTATAAAGTTCCTTTACAAACAATTCAATGCAATTATTTCCCCTAAAGAGCTTGAAACTGCACAATTCACTATCGAAATTACAATGAAGGTATAAAGAAATGCTGTAAGGAATATGTTTATGTGTTAAAGTAGAGTTATGAATGTCACTATTTGGAAAACAGGAGGAAATTGGAGACAAAACGCATTCAGTGTCTGCATATATTATAAATGGAACTGTATCTTTAACTCGGAATTCTGTAAAATTAACAAATCTTTGTTCATCAGTCGGCATTATGCTTTTTGCAACAGGAAACTGTTTACAGTCTGCAAAGTGAACATTTAACTCATCCTCAAGAAGATAATATGACAAACAACGTCTACATATATAAATCCTTCTCTGAGTGCTAGTGATGCTTGAACGCACAAGGCGAGCAAGATTTCTAATTAAACAAAAGTGATAACTTTCACTGTTTCCAATCTGCAACATCAATAAGTCTACACTCCTTTCATATACGGGGTAGTTTTCACCCCCCTGCTATTTTTCATCAAAAACAAAAGATCTTAGGTTCAATTATCATTTTTACCCGTTTAAGACCTTTTTCCCCACTGTAAAATCACTATTTACTGTTTTAGGGGTGACATCATCTATCCGGGTAAAAGCCTATGTCACAACGAATTTTTTAAGCTATTACACATAATTTTACGGTTCTTAGTTTCCAAGGTATCGATTTTTCAATTTGGGGGTAGTTTTCACCCCCCTGCTATTTTTCATCAAAAACAAAAGATCTTAGGTTCAATTATCATTTTTACCCGTTTAAAACCTTTTTCCCCACTGTAAAATCACTATTTACTGTTTTAGGGGTTACATCATCTATCCGGGTAAAAGCCTATGTCACAACGAATTTTTTAAGCTATTACACATAATTTTACGGTTCTTAGTTTCCAAGGTATCGATTTTTCAATTTTGGGGTAGTTTTCACCCCCCTGCTATTTTTCATCAAAAACAAAAGATCTTAGGTTCAATTATCATTTTTACCCGTTTAAAACCTTTTTCCCCACTGTAAAATCACTATTTACTGTTTTAGGGGTGACATCATCTATCCGGGTAAAAGCCTATGTCACAACGAATTTTTTAAGCTATTACACATAATTTTACGGTTCTTAGTTTCCAAGGTATCGATTTTTCAATTTGGGGGTAGTTTTCACCCCCCTGCTATTTTTCATCAAAAACAAAAGATCTTAGGTTCAATTATCATTTTTACCCGTTTAAAACCTTTTTCCCCACTGTAAAATCACTATTTACTGTTTTAGGGGTGACATCATCTATCCGGGTAAAAGCCTATGTCACAACGAATTTTTTAAGCTATTACACATAATTTTACGGTTCTTAGTTTCCAAGGTATCGATTTTTCAATTTGGGGGTAGTTTTCACCCCCCTGCTATTTTTCATCAAAAACAAAAGATCTTAGGTTCAATTATCATTTTTACCCGTTTAAGACCTTTTTCCCCACTGTAAAATCACTATTTACTGTTTTAGGGGTGACATCATCTATCCGGGTAAAAGCCTATGTCACAACGAATTTTTTAAGCTATTACACATAATTTTACGGTTCTTAGTTTCCAAGGTATCGATTTTTCAATTTGGGGGTAGTTTTCACCCCCCTGCTATTTTTCATCAAAAACAAAAGATCTTAGGTTCAATTATCATTTTTACCCGTTTAAGACCTTTTTCCCCACTGTAAAATCACTATTTACTGTTTTAGGGGTGACATCATCTATCCGGGTAAAAGCCTATGTCACAACGAATTTTTTAAGCTATTACACATAATTTTACGGTTCTTAGTTTCCAAGGTATCGATTTTTCAATTTGGGGGTAGTTTTCACCCCCCTGCTATTTTTCATCAAAAACAAAAGATCTTAGGTTCATTTATCATTTTTAGGTGTTTAACACGTTTTTTCCCCATAACATGACTATTTACTGTTTTAGGGGTGAAATGACCAATCCAGGTAAAAGCCTATGTCATCACCTATTTTTAAAGCTATAACGCCTAATTTTAGGGTTCATAGTTTCAAAGATATTGAGTTTTCAATTTTGGGGGGGTAGTTTCACCCCATAAAGGGGGACGTCGCCCCAAGTGCTAGGACCCCTCATACAAGTCCCTAGCATGATTGGTTCACGAGATATTAACAAAAGTGTAGTTAGGCCCTTTTGACAAGAAAATAAATGAATGATACTTTCAAAAACGAGGTGTCACCCCAAGTGCTAGGATACTGCCTATGGGAAAATCCCATCCTGGGTTCAGAAAATATTAACAAATGTGTAGTTAGACCCTTTTGACAAAAGCCACCGGTGTGCATACATACAAAAATTGCTCTTTCACCCCAGGTAAGGGTAGTTTTTATTTTGGGGGTTGACATACCTCATTCATACAAAAGGAGAATTCACTACGAGTCCTATGACACCCCATATGTTTACATCGCATTATTGGTTAGCGAGATACTAAAAATCGAATGACCTATTAGTTTTTTGTTTTTTTAATAAATTTTTTAAAAAGCCTCATCTATAAAGAATCTTTTAAAAATTCCGCTCTCTTACAAAAGCCCTCAAGTGCGCATGCATACAAAAATAACCACTACTTAACCTCCGGGTAAGGGTAGATTTATTTTGGGGGGGATATACTCCCGTCCATAGCAAGGGGTGGTTCACCACAAGTCCTACGACACCCTATATGCATCGTTCTAGCCTTACAAGCTCATTAAATTCGCCAAAATGTCAAAAAAGCACGTTTACCTCAAATTGCGTTTCCAAATTCCACCCATTTTAAAAAATTACCTCACCATCAAATAGAGCGGGAAAAATAGCATTTAAACGAACCCTCACTCAACCCTAGTCCTCGCCCGCCACCAAACATTTCCCAACATAGCCATACGTATTCAAGCACACACGCGACTTGCAAGAGAACATACACTACCCCACTACCCGCGAATAACCTTTTGTTTTTGGTGCTCACACTCGCATGGGTGTCAGATGACAGTTAGCATCCTAATAAACATCCTCCATGACGTCAACACCCATTAACTTTTTATCACCATCGCACAAACAAGCCAAAGGGTCAACCTCTTCCCACGCTAACACGTGCACTGCACATGCTCGCTCCTGGACCACGTGCTCGCTCTAAGGACCCATGACGTCATCCCATGACGTCATCAGGATTACGCAATTTCTGGTCATGATGATGCAATATTTAGAGTCTAACAAACACTTACTACTTATATCCCCGATCTGACATGCGTCATGTTGACAGAACGCACCCCATAAGTTAATGGAGGACTAATGACACGTATAAGAGTTGTTAGGTTACTGCTATGAGATCTCAAAATTTATGACTTCTGAATACGCTGAATAACCTTATTAAGAAAGTAGGATTATCAAAGGAAAAATGGCTCAATATGATATTGATTTGCTTGAGAATTTGAGGAGAGTGTCACTGATATCGTGTAAAGGAAGAGGGGAGAAAGTAGACCACCTGACGAGGTACGACTTTACAGAGTGCTCTGCGGTCACGAATGCGAGGTTTGAAGGTGAGCCGATTACTGCATGAAGGCCACTTACTTGTTATACAACGACCGGTGACGGTAACTTCAGGATTGGACAGATACCCAAACGCAGTTTTCTAGTGAGAAACGTATTGAATTACAGTGCCATCATGGCAGAAGTTTAAAGTGAATCTTATAATATGTTGAACTGACTAACAGTACGCGATATTTACGCCGTATGATAATGTTCTACTGTTCTTAAAGCAGAAAGAACGTGTACGGTGATAGCCACGAGATTTTCTAGGAAGTTATGCACGTGTAGAATGTATAAATTGTATCGCACAGGACACTGAAATATTAATCTAATAAGTAACCAGACAGTGGACATTTACTGGCATGTAATCACGGGAAGTCAACAGAGCCAAGCAGGTATTATGTGTCAATGCCAGCCAGTTGTGACGTGTCTACCTGGCAGCTGTGACTCAAGGCTAAATTTCTTACAGTCAAGAGGCATTGGACATTACGGAGTATTTCGTGCTAATATCGCTTTAGAGAAACGGCCAAGAGATCGCGAATCGATAACTTTATCAAAGTGCGGGTTGCGCGAATAAGTTCCGAGAATCATGGACTACCATATTACACGGACAGAAAATTCGTGAAATTTTGATCTTCATGGTCAGCAGCCGTAGTGACAATTTGTGTCTTGAAATGAACTTCCACAAACGCAAGATTTGTCACTAAAAAGCAGGCGGCATGTGGGGTTTCGGAGACAGCTGACCTTTTGGAGACGAGGAAGGAGGCTTACAACCGAACGGGAGTCCACCAAGGGACCTGGAGATGGGTGAGGTTCAGACAAAAATGCATGGACGGAGGAGACGCCGTCTTCTTTACAGTCGCCCTAGGTATCGTCAAGATGGATTCGAAGGTACAGACAACGCCATAATAACACGTAGAACCTAGTTATGTAGTGAACTAGATTTTAGGGGTTTGGAAATCCTACATCAAATTCTATTGCGATAATCTTGAGAGACCCCATAGTCATGAAATTTAGAGGAACGTTCATCTATGACTTGTTGATGCATAACGAAGTAATCATAAGACCGTGGATGTAATTTCAGTTAGTTAACGGTATAAATAATTATTATAAAAAGCAATAAACCATTGAAACATGGAGAGGACGCTGTAAATAATTCAGTTTCTGATACACCGTAGCATTTCATGAATCCACTGGAAACACTTGTCAGATGAAAAGTCATTTAAACTAAGGCCGCATAATGGGATTAACCAAATCCTACAGAGTGAACCCTTAATACACACTATTAAGTTGTTTAAAATTATTTAAAAACACAGTAAAAGATAGAATGATTGAGCTAAGCATGAAAGGTTATGATAAGGCTTCGATGAAATAATTAAAATATAAAATGTGTTAAATGATATATTGGAAGTTAACTACATGGTCAATGGGATCATGGATGTACGGAGAAATGTAAAGTAATTATGTGGTTAAAGAACCATTGACGAAACGACAACCACCTAAGATTTAAAAAACACATACAACATTCTTTATCCAAAGCCATGAAATTCCTTGGCATACTCTACCGCTTCTCAGACACATCAAATCCCGCAGCTCTTCGCCTCTATTACCTCTCGATAATCCAGCCCATTGCAAACTACTGCTCTCCCATTTGGACAAATTCTTGCCCGTCAAACATAGCTAAATTAAACAGAATTCAATCCTCTTATGCTGCCATTGTAAGGAACAGAATGCCAAGGTTTAGACACTTCACCACTCAGCAGGTACTTTCAGCCATAAACATCCCTCTCCTCAACACGACAAGACAGGTAACTGACCTGTCCTTCCTACATTCTATTTTAAATGGCCATTACTGTTCGGACCACCTGCTGTCACTATTCAAACTAAGAGCCCCCTCCAGTTTTACCAGGCTCAAAGATATTCTGCACATTCCACACACTAAATATTCCATAATCCAAAGGTCCTTCCAAAACCGCATATCATCCCTGTACAATAGCATTGCAAGTAAACGCGAGTTGGATATATCCACAAACAAGAGGACGTTCCTGAAGCAGGCGAATGAGATTTAAGCTCTATTTAGAACTGTCATCTTGGCCATTGACGACAAGGCTACGAGCAAGGACATTCTACCGGCTCTTGATCTGGACTTGTTTTGTTTGGTGATTTGTTAAATTTTATCTTATATTTTATTTTAAATTGTTATTTGGTAGATATTTTTACCAGCGTAGTTTGTGCTTTGATAAATAAATAAATAAATAAATAATTAGGCATCCAGTTAAGTGGAAATATGCGAAGTATTAATGTATTGAATGAAGGTATGCCTACGAACATTCCAAAGTGAAGCCAGGAGGGCTCTTTAATAACTGTAAATAAGATTAAATAGAATCCATAGCATCGAGGATTAAATTCATGGCTTTTATAAGTGTTTAATCTGATAATTTTGTTAAGCAAGTATGTGTTAGCTGAAGCATAAGCATCTAGTGAAATATTACAGGAAACAGTATTTTGTCACGATCTATGAGCTAATGTGATTTTCAATGCAGCATGTAAAAAAGTAGGGATTTTAGCAATGTCATGAGAGCACAATGATTAGAATGAATTTATGGTTAAGGATGTCGTTGCAACTAGGACGTGAACAGTCACGAGATTGTAAATATTGTACATTAATTCTAGGATAAGCATGGACATCCACGATGCACAAATAACGTATTATTTAGAAGGAGAGTGGATGAAACAATTTTATTAATTTCTTTTGAGTGTTTAATAAAGCCTGTAACTATGTGAACCATCCAAAAATGAACTTCAGATTAAGTGATGGATGAAATATAATCGTGTGTGTAAAATTCAGTTCCTTGGAGTAAATGAAGGCTGGATCTCCGCCAGTTTATTTATATCAAAGATATGACACGAGGAGATTTGGTCCCAATTAAATTAATTCATTTATTTTCTGGTTCCATTGCACTTCAAGACTTAAATAAGTTAATCTCCGAATGTAGGGGTAGGAGAATTTAAATCCGGAATGTAGCATGTCGGAATATCCATAGCCCCAGCTAAATTGCCTATTTCTAACTGCACCGTCTAAATTACATCATTAGAAATCGCTCCAACAAGGTCTTTAGGGATTTACATACAGCAGTTGCAAGAATATTGTGGATAAAAACAAAATCAACGGGGCACACCTACCTTTACTTACGTGTCTCGGGGAATGGGACTTCAGCTTCGCCTAAAATGGATCCACAACATTATTTACCTTATATTTAAATTTATAAAGAATCACTCGTCAACGACCAAGAACAACGAACTGTGAAAATTTATTTAACATGTGTAAACTAAATCTAATATAAACAATAAATAACAATATAGCTTGCCACGGTGGGTGAGTGGATAGCGTGTCGGTCTACTAACCCCAAGATTGCAGGTTCGCCCCTGACCGTGGTAAGTGATTTTTGAAAGGCGGCAAAAATACGATACGCATGTCATACGATGTTGGCATGTCAAAGAACCCATTTGAATTCAGTAGGCCGAGTTCATAATGGCAAAATTAATCTCGGGAGTTTCCGCCAGCACAAAGTTCCTCATTTCTCTACTAGAAAGCGCTATTGTGTTCAAGGAGATTAGATATCTAACATCTAACCTCCTTGACTTTCATTGTCAAGGAACTACGAAATTCGACATGCAAGCTACCCTCTGGGTGTCAAATAGCAAAGCTTGCACCAGGCACCCGAGGCCATACGATATTATTATTATTATTATTATTATTATTAATAACAATATACTATTCTAATAAAAAATAACCACACACTCATACTGGCTTCTTCTCCACTACACATCCTACTTCATTTACTGGGTTATAAATTACATGCACAAAAATTTTGAACTGCCTAGGCCTACTGTACGTGATGAAAACTTTTAACAGAGACTCCTGCATTGATAACATTCCTTACAACAGGTTACTTCCGCTGCCACGCGTCTCTAAATGCACCTGCATGGTCTGATTCATTTATAGATGCCAACAATTTGTTGCGCTATGAAACTGTTTTCATTTACAAGGCCGTGACTCGCCATCTGGCTACACATTATATAATAAAGTGGCCTCGATTCCTAACGGTTCATCTTTCTCTTCACACTTGCTTGTATTAACACTGTCTGGCGTGCGTATAAAATCCTTGTATAAAAGATACATTCTGACATTATAAAAATGCTCATAACTTAAGCAATTCTCTATCAATCATACTGAAATTTTAATACACTCTTTCATTCTCACTCCATAATCGTTCTAGACCGATTAGGTTGATCAATCACTCTTAACAGCTGGTAATCATCCATAATAAAAACATTCGCTCACATAATCACACTATTTCAAAAACATACTACTAATTAATCCTAATAAAAATTATTTAAATAATTTAATCAATACGGAAATATATTTACAAGTAATCGGGTCGTTATAATAGACAATATTTAACGTTGTTAACACGTTACCTTTGAGAATCTTGGTTCTCTGTTACTATACAACTTGAAATTAGTTATTTACAAAGTTTCTCAACACATACATTTTCCAACACTCCTTAGCGTTGAAAAAACTGAACTCACATTGTCTTATATAGGTTTCTTTACATTATCAATCAAATACAATCAACTGGCAAAGGTCAACTGTACGTATTCATACAACTCCGGGTTTAACAAGGTTTAATAATGGTATAAATGACATGAGTAGACTATCGTTTTCTAATTGATTTCCACTCAAACTCTCCTGTCATCACAGCTAAAACGTTACTTCACATGAACTGTAATTCTTGTATACGACGACTCTATCATGATCCATGCCTTGTTCTTATCAAAGAACTATATTTCGTTGACTTCACTTAAAATGCGGAAACTCCTTCGCAAGAGCTCACCATAGCTCTACAACTCCTCATATATCACTTTATATGGCATAAAAATTAGGATCCACTATGTTAAACAATAACCAAAAACGGATTAATTGTTACTAACATTTCTTCTGTAGAAACCTCCTTCAATTAACGGCATGACTATCAGTGTCGTCAAACTCGACTACTGATCTAAAATTATAAATCCTTTAGTTCTTAAAATGAAACTTCCAACAATAACGAACGATATTAGACTGTCGTGAATGACCTCCTCGAGTTTACTTCACAAAAGATAATTAATTGATAACTTGTCTGTCACAAATACATGTAATAAAAGTAATAATTTGGTTTCACCTCACTTGTCAATCGTTAAATTGCACGTCGTTGCAATATCGGGTCTATATTATGACGTGATATTACACAAATCTTATATATAAAAGTGAAAGTCTGTATGTATGTATGTATGTGGGTGGGTCTGTTCCGTTTACAAATCTACACCGTTCCACCAATCTCAACCAAATTTTGCATACACATAGTGTAGGACCCAGAAGGAACCGCTGGCTACATGAATTTTCGATAGTCTTTCTCATTCTTCTGATTTCGGCCCTTTTGCACTCCAGCACAGGCTAATCAAATCATAAAATATACTCATGAAGGAATGGCAAGGCAGATAGTTTCCATGGCAACATAGCTCAAGTCGAGACACGGCCGACTGAATACAAGTTGCGCTCTGCACTACCGGCATAGAAAATGAGGATCTTTACTTGAAATCCCGTTAGTTACTCAACTGCTCACACAGCACTGTCAATCGAGTTTAGCATAACAAAGACTTGACACTATCTAGAATATATCTGTCAAATACCACTCACTCACTCATTCACTCATCGCGAAATCTCAAAACCCACCCAACGGATGAGAATGAAATTTGGCATGCAGCTTTCTCAAGGGCCGCAAATGCCCACTAAGAGAGGATTTGTGGATATTCAAGTTCTTAAGGAGTGTTAAGGGGGTAGGCCTGCATTTCATTGAATAGCAATATCTCCCGATTGGTTTCATTGGGGGATGTGATACTCGGCACATAAACTCATCATTAAAAATAAGAAGACACGTGTCTGAGGGTTTTTCGATGTGGTGTATATTATGAGGTGAAAGGGGGGAAAAGTGGGGATTGAAAGATTCTTAACGGAGCGTGTATCTCTTAAACGACATAGGCGAGGAGTTTGAAACTCAGCGAAAAAATTAACATAAAAAATAAGAAAATATGTGTTTGACCTTTTTATCATAAATCCAATTTAAGGGGCCCTTGGGGAGGGGTGAAATTGTGGGGGGGGGAACAGGAAAGAAAGTGTCCTAACTGATTGACTGACTGACTCACTCATCAAACTCAGGGAAAAAACTGCTTTAAAGTAAGCAAATAGCTGTTCGACAGTTTTTTTCATAAATCAAATTTACGGGGTTCATGGGGTGGGGTGAAATTCTGAAAAAAGAAAATTGAAAGAAAATGTCCTGACTCACTCACTCACTCATCATCGCCCAGCCAAAATTATTGAAGTTAGAAACATGACATTTTGGGGTATGTTCATTGTATGTCAAAACCGTCTATTAAGGGAGGATTTTCGGATATTCAGGTTCTAAAGGGGTCTTAAAGGGTTTAAACCTGCATTTCATTGAATATCAATACCTCCCGATTCGTATCATTGGGGGATGTGATACACGGCATATAAACTCATCATTAAAAAGTAAGAAGACACGTGTCTGAGGGGTTTTCGATGTGGTGTATATAATGAGGTGAAAGGGTTGAAAAGTGGGGATTGAAAGATTCCTAACGGAGCGTGAATCTCTTAAGCGACAGAGGCGAGGAGCTTGAAACTCAGCGGAAAAAAATCAGCATAAAACATAAGTAAATATGTGTTTGACCGTTTTTCATAAATCCAATTTATGGGGCCCATGGGAGGGGTGAAATTCTGGGGGAAAAAACAGGAAAGAAAGTGTCCTAACTGACTGACTGACTTACTCACTCATCAAACTCAGGGGAAAACTGCTTTAAAGTAGGTAAATAGATTTTCGACAGTTTTTTTTATCAATCAAATTGAAGGGGTTCATCGGGAGGGGTGAAATTTTGAAGAAGAAGAAAATTGAAATATAATGTCCTGACTCATTCACTCACTCATCATCGCCCAGCCAAAAATATTGCAGTTGGAAACATGGCATTTCGGGGATATGTTCGTGTTATGTCCAAACCGTACACTAAGGGAGGATTCTTGGATATTCAGGTTCTAAAGGGGTCTTAAGGAGGTTAAACCTGCATTTCATTGAATAACAATATCTCACGAGTGGTTTCATTTGTGGATGTGATACTCGGCATATAAACTAATCATTAAAAATAAGCAGACATGTGTCTAAGGGTTTTTCGATGTGGTGTATAATTATGAGGTGAAAGGGGTGAAAAGTGGGGGTTGAAGGATTCCTAACGGAGCGTGTAGGCCTATCTCTTAAACGACATAGGCGAGAAATTTGTAACTCAGCGGAAAAAAATCAGCTTAAAAAGTAAGTAAATCGGTGTTCGACCGTTTTTTCATAAATTAATTTAAGGGGCCAATGGAGGGGGTGAAATTATGGGGGGAAAAGGATAGAAAGTGTCCTAACTGACTGACTAACTCACTCACTCACTCATCAAAGTCAGGGGAAAAAGACAGCTTAAAAATAAGTTAATAGGTGTTCAAGCGTTTTTTCATCAATACAATTTAAGGGGCCCGTGGGAAGGGATGAATTTCTGGTAGAAATAATTGAAAGAAAATGTCCTGTCTGACTCACTCACTCATCACGCCCAGCGAAAACTATTAAAGTTAGAAACATGGTATTTTGGGAATATGTTCGCTGTATGTCGAAATCGTCAACTAAGGAATGATTTTTGTTTATTCGGGTTTTAAAGAGTTGTTAAGGGGGTAAACGTGCATTTTATTGAATAACGATATCTCATGAGTTGTTTCTTTGGGGATGTGATATTCGGTATATAAACTAATCTTTAAAATAATCAGACATATGTCTAAGGGTTTATCGATGTGGTCTATATTATGAAGTGAAAGGGGTGAAAATTGGGGGTTGAGGGATTCTTAACGGAGCATGTATCTCTGAAACGACATAGGCGAGAAGTTTGAAATTCGGCGGGGAAAAACAGCTTAAAATACAAGTAAATAGGTGTTCGACCGTTTTTCCATAAATCCAATTTAAGGGACCCTTGGAGAGGGGTGAAATTCTGGGGGGAAAAACAGGAAAGAAAGTGTCCTAGCTGATTGACTCACTCACTCATCAAACTCAGGGGGAAAGCAGCTTTAAATAAGTAAATAGGTGTTCGACCGTTTGTTTCATAAATCCAATTTAAGGGGTTCATGGGGAGGGTTGAAAATATCAAAAATAAATGAAAGAAAATGTCCTGAATGACTCACTCACTCATCATCGCCCGGCCAAAATTATTGAAGTTAGAAACATGAAATTTTGGGGATATGTTCGTTGTATGTCGAAAACGACCACTAAGGAAAGAGGTTTGGATATTCAGGTTCTAAAGAGGTGTTATGGGGGTAAACGTGCATTTCATTTAATAACAATATCTCACGAGTGGTTTCATTTGGGAATGTGATATTTGGCATATATACTAATCATTAAAAATAAGCTGACGCATGACAAATGGTTTTTCGATGTAGTGTATGTTATGAGGTGAAAGGGATGAAAAGTGGGGGTTGAAAGATTCCTAACGGAGCGTGTATCTCGTAAACGGCATAGGCGAGGAATTTGAAACTCGGAGGAAATCAATCAGCTTAAAAATAAATAAATAAATAAATAAAATAAATAGGTGTTCGACCGATTTTTCATAAATGCAATTTAAGGGGCTTATGGGCAGAAGTGAAATTCTGGAAGAAAAACGTCCACTAAGGAAGAATTTTTGGATGTTCACTCTCATCGACCAACCAAAACTATTGAAGTTAGAAGAATGATATTTTGGGGATATGTTTGTTGTGTGTCGAAAACGTCTACTAAGGAGGGATTTTTCGATATTCAGGTTCTAAAGGGGTGTTAACGGGGTTAAACCTGCATTTCATTGAATAACAATATGACACGACTATGACGCGAGCGAAGCGAAGCTAAAAATGAGCTGTTGTGTGTCTGTGTATTACTCAATCACGCAAGTACCACTGGTCCGATTTACATGAATTTTACATGGAAGTAGCTGATTTACCTGGTTAACTTATAGGTTACTTTTGATTTCAATACTTTGCACTATTTAAATATGGCGACCATTTTAGTGACGTCACTACACCCTTTGGTTTCAAACTTTCATATTTCCATTTCAAATAAAAAGAGAACGCTAAGAAATGTCAAACTTTTGATGGCATATACGAGGTTTCAAATTGCATTTGCTATCCGAAAGGTATCTCCAACGGTTAGCGGGTAAAACCTAAATTTTTGCTATAAAACACGGGTTACGCCGAGCGGTGTAGTTGGACAAAATGTTCCATCCTTAATCTCCTTCTGCGCAGCACCTCGCCTATCCCCTGTTTTAACTGTCACCTTCACATTTTAATTTATTTATGACGCGTAGCGAAGCATGGGTACTTCAGCTAGTAGTGTATAACTAACCCCATGTTATTTATAGTGTCAAATAGAATTCAATCTTGACTGGGATAAACTAGCTTTGAATTCCTAGCCAAAGATTTAAATAATCTTCTATCAAAAGATATTTCCTCTAACAATTAATTGAATAAAGCTTTCAGCTTTACAAATAATGTAAGGTTTGTTAATTTCGTAATGTCTTTCCACTCTACACGAAGAATGTCTATAGGTTTAAGACCAGTCTTATCAAACGACTAGTATCCCCTAGATCGCCGAAAGTTTATATACAATAATGATAAGACAATAACATTCGATGTATCTTCTGCTCTTGAAGTTGACATTGATATATTCAAGTCCCCAAATTAAATTTATTAGAAATTTAATTTGCAACTATGACACAGTATCTGAATCCGTGGTTCATATAAAAAATTGAAATTCGATAGTCGAAATGACTAGTCTTCTATAAGTAAGTCTAATTCCTCAAATAAAATTTTAATGTCAGTTCAACAACTGACCCGTAGACTAAAATTTAAAACAAGTAGTTCCGTGAAGAACTATACAGCCTATTTTCATATATCCTACTAATGATAATTGCCTCTATCAACATACTAAATTTCACTTTGATTGCTGTATTAGATTCGTAGATATTGCGAACCGTCTAAATATTTCGGATGGTCGCCATGTTGGACCTTTATATATGTAGGGCTTAGAGTTATGTACTGTTACATGAAGATTATTGTGTACGTGTAGTACTCAAACTTCAATCACATGATTAGGACACAAGAAGTAAAAACGAGATTTTAAAATTTCGCACAGCTGCCATCTTGTGATTATGGAAAAAATTGAAATAAATTAGATGCCAGTGGATTAACATTTGCATAAGGATTTACCGTACCAAGTTTCACTGCACTTGGATGGTTAAATTGCGAGAAACGACCATGTGAATATTTATACTTCGCGTCGCCGCCATGTTGGATTTGTGACCACCAGGTTATTGATAGTCCTATAGTTGAACTTATGTTCATAACATTAAAAAATCAGTTTGATTGCTGTAGTAGATTCGTAGATATTGAGAACCGTCTAAATATTCCGGATGGTCGCCATGTTGGATTGTTTTATGTATAGGCCATAGAGTCCTGTACCTTTAAAGGAAAATTATTGCTAAGGTTCATTATTCATACTTTCACTTCGATGGCATGATTACGACACAGGAAACAAAAACTTAATTTAAAAATTTGCACAGCCGCCATCTTGAGGTTATGTAAACAATTGAACTAAATTAGATACCATTGCATTACAATGTGTATAAACATTTGTTGTACCAAGTTTCATTGCGTTTGGATCATTAAATCGCGAGAAAGGTCTAATTAAATCTTTCAACTTCGCTTGGCCGCCATGTTCGTTTTGTAGTTAACCGGTTTTTGAAAGTCTCATAAATAAATTTCCATGAGTGCCCTTTATCTCCGTACAAAATTTCAGGGTGATACCGATAATAGTTTCAGAGATATAGAATGCCGGTGAAATATTTCGCACAGCCGCCATATTGAGGTTATGTAAACAATTGTACGAAGTTAGATGTCGGTGCATTACAATGTATATACACATATACTGTACCATGTTTCATTGCGTTTGGTTGGATAAATCGCGAGAAACGTCTATTTAAAAGTCGCAATTTCGCTTGGCCGCCATGTTGGTTTTGTAGTTACCAGTTTTCAGAGGTCATACAAGTGAACTTCTAGTCGTTCCCTTTATCACCATACAAAACTCCAGGGTGATATCGGTAATAGTTTCGGAGATATTGAATGCTGGTGAAGTATTTCGCACTGCCGCCATGTTGGATTGGTGAGACATAACAAAATTTGAAGGGCACGATCGGGGTCGCCCGGAATAGTGCTATGAACTTACCGAGTTTCATTGAAATCGCTCCAGCCGTTTAGATTTTATTAGGGGACACACACACACACCCCACACACACACACACACACACACACGGACAAAAGGTGATCTCATAAGCCTATTTTTTCAAAATTGAAAATAGGCTAAAAATAGACGAAAAACAATCATCTCTAGTAATCTTGAAGCATAAATTCTTAACACACATCTGAAGTGTAAACACTGAAATACATAAAATATGGAGTAAGTACGTTGGTTGAGAATGTCACTAATCAAGCTCTATACTACAAGTAAATGACACGGCTACCTTGTTTGGACGATATTTTGAAGATCTGGGTAAGTATTTACTCAATACTTTAGGTGTTTCCTCAGTCCAATATACTGAGCTGGACCTCCATTCGAACCTCGGACCTGCGACCTCCGAGATGAGAAACCATTCCGTCTCCGGAAATCACCAACCTCCGTCTGGGATCGAACGACATCCTTCTGGCATATTCTTCTATTATTGCTGGGATACCCTAGCATCTGGACAATCATCTTCTGTAGAATCTTCATTCTCCGTCGCAAATATATCAGCATCATCGTTGAGTAATAATTTATAGAAATATTCATGTAGGTGGTGAATGAATTATTTCTATTGCTAATTGTTGTTACATTAGTGTTCGTAGACTGACGAAAATGTACAAGATGTAACGTACACAACGTCTGTATTCTGCAATACGTTGTCTATCGAAGCTCCATTGCTGTATCTTAACTCTGCATCAAATATGTCCCTGGCGCATGACTACTTAGTCCACCATCTCAACAATGTTAATAAAGTTGAATGAATCTAATCGAAGAATATTAATAGTCATTATAATAATGTTTGTTTGCTGCGCCAATATTAATGTTCTCCACTGCTGTTCACTTGAACTATGTTCGCTAACTTCACGTTGCTACTAAAGTGTTATTCAGCTTCTATTTCCGACACATTTGAAAAATTGTCTTTACTGGCTTATTTCGTCGAAATGGTTTGACTTAAAACGCTCGACTTTCAATAGAATATAGTATTCGACCTGTACTTTCTATTTATTCACTTGGCTGAAGTCTATTCTCAAATATAATTATGATATATCCCAATTTCAATACTCCTCTCAACTTCGCCTATAATGCTAGCACGGGAATCTCCACTGTTCCACCCTGCTAACGTAGCGTCTCCTCGAGTCAACAATCTCCGCACTCGGACTAAAGCTTTGGGATCTCCGTTAACCCAAGAAAACACTTCCTCTCTCTTCAAAGACTGCTTGAATAAGAACCTCGACCCTTGGATCACCCTCTCCATGTGGAAATTTTGGCGGCCATATAAATATCGCACCATAATTTTAGCGCGTACGTTAATAATGCTTATTACTGCGTAGATTAACCGTTCTGCGGTTTTAGGTAGATTTCTTTAGAAAGCTAACTATTGCAATGGGTCCCATGTTTCGACTTACGGAAAATTTCGACATATCTTCACGTTTCACATCCCCCAGACCCCAAAACCACCGTCAGTTCAAAAGTTTATATATAATTTATGTATATATGTATCTATCTATATATATATATATATATATATATCAGTTTCTTGTGGACACGATAACAGCCGTAATTTTGCACCAATCACTTTGAATTTTTTACATAATATGTATCCCTATAAAATCTCGGTCGAGTTCGTTAATGGGCAAAATCGGTCAAAGGGGGTAAAAATGGGGGGCTTTTATTTCGAAAAAGTGAAATATCGCTATAACTCTCTCGCTGCAAATGGCGGAATAGTTGCAACGTGAGTTAGCCACTCCAGTGTTACCTTGACTGTGTAGGTGTTCAAAGAAGGTGAAGAGTGAAGAATTTGTGCTGATCCATCTTGTATAACAACAGCTAACGTGAGTTACCTTCGATATACGTAGATAGTTTGTGCACCTTTAAGTTTTTAGGTCGTAAAAATACAAAGCATTCTACAAGATCATGGGTAGGAAACAGAAACAAATGAAGGCCGCCAAGCGAAATGCAGAATCTGTGCGCAGTGCTACCAACAAAGACAATGGTTCAGATGGTGAGCAGCAGCGCAGCCCAGGCGAAAAAGCAGGAACTACCCCGACTGCTCGTAGTACAAGGTCGGCCGTCGCGAAGAGCTCAAGGCCCGAGTGAGGTGAAATGCGATGCTCCCCGGTAGATAGCCCCACTGCACCCTTCAGAAAGGAAATTGTCCAACCTAGTCATGCTACAGACGTTGACCCCAGTGGAAGCTCATCAAGCGCTAGTGTTGGAGGACAGACTGACCCGCAACGTGATCTATTAGAGTGTACGACAACTACCCCGAGCACTCAACTTGGTGCATATAATCTGGACTCCACAGTGTCGCGATCACTAGTCAATATGTTAAGTAACAACGATCTCCTAAACGACCTTGTAGAACGTGTAGCAACCAAGGTCATTGAAAAGCTGAAGGAGAGCATTGACTTTAATACGGACATCATAAGGGAACTAAAAACCGAACTCGCACAACGGGATGAGGCAATAGCTGACCTCGAGCAGCAATTACACGGAAAAACGGATAGTATTGAAATGTACCAGAGGCGGAACAGCTTGAGGATTTTCGGGATACCAGAAATTCCCGGCGAGGATACAGATCAATGTGTTCTAGATGTCGCTAGGAAAATTAACGTCCCACTCGAGCTATCCAAGATTGATAGGTCCCATCGTGTAGGCTTCCGAGGAAGTAATAAAAGGAGACCTATTATTGTAAAATTCGTGTCCTATGCTGATCGTAATGCTTTCTTCAAATCGAAGAAATTTCTGAAGAACACCGGCATAACGGTGCGGGAAGATTTAACGAAGACCCGCACTGACCTACTTAAACAGACTGTCGGTCATTTTGGCCTAAATTACACGTGGAGCATTGATGGTGTTATCATGGTACGTGTGGGTGATAAAAAACACAGACTGACAACAGCTCGAGACCTAGAGGCGTTGAAGAAGCGGTACCCAACCCCCTTGAAGTAAGGGCCCCTTGGAGAACCGTGCAGCTGATGGTAACTCAACTCTTCAACTCTTCAGCATAAATATGGAACCTGGAGAGGCTATTTGGAAATAAGGAAGATCAAAATACTTTTCTTTCTTCCTTACTGAAATTTATGTTATTAATTAATTAATTAGAATTAGATTCATTGCTCTAGCATAGAATTAATTATTTTCTTTCTCTTTTCTCTTTGTCTAGCATTGTAGGTATTAATATCAACTTCAAAATTAATCTAGTACTGTATACTCGATATCTCACTAGACTTTATTTTATTTTTAGCGTATATTAGGCTATTCATTGTTTTTGATAGGTCATTTTATCGTTTGTTTTATTATTTTTACAATAGTGATCTCAGGTTTGCAAAACAGTTTATAGTATATATTGTGTCTATATGTTCTTAATTCTGTAATTAAGAGTGTATTCGTTGCTTTTATGTCTCATGATGAACATGTATTGGCTGAACTACTATCAAACATTAGCTTGAGAAACTCAAACAGGCTTAAAGTGGCACACATCAACGCACAATCTCTAGTTGACTCCTCCCACATTTCTGAATTCCGTCATACTTTTGGTAACAGTTCTTTTGACATAATAGCAGTCAGTGAAACATTTCTTAAGCCCTCAATAGGGGATGCTTCAATTTATCTCAGTGGATACAACGTCTTTCGTAATGATAGACTTGGCAAAGGTTCAGGTGGCGTTGCCGTTTATGTCAAGGACACTATAAAATGCAACATCCTTAGCAAATCTCCGGGTGAATACAGTAAGAAACCGGAATATTTGATACTTGAAATGATCCTGCCAGACTTAAAGATACTCTTTTCTTGTGTATACCGTCCACCAAAAGCTGGCTATTTAGACTCATTCTTGAACGATATGTACACGCATTTACTGAATTACAAATATATTTTCGTTGTTGGAGACATAAATGCTAGATTTGGCAGTGGTACGTTTGAAACAGAAAGTATTCGTGAGATGTTGAACGCCTGCAACCTTGAATGTTTGCCATTCACTGAAACCTTCCACACTGCTACCTGCGATAGCATTCTCGATATAATATCTTCCAACTGCAATGATCTTCTTATAGAATATGGACAGGAGCCTGCTCCTGGATTCTCAGCTCATGACCTCTTGTACGCTGTATTTTCCTTATCTGCTCCTAAAGCAAAACCCAAGACATACCTAGTGCGTGACTTTAGTAAATTTAATTCAAGTGATTTTAGTGCGGATGCAGAATTACTCCCTTGGGAGCAGTTTTATAAAACAAACAACGTAGACGAAAAGCTCAGTCTCTTTAACCAAAACATCTACTTTCTGTATGACAAACATGCCCCTCAAAAGATAGTAAACGTTAAACACCATTCAACTCCATGGTTTAACAGAACAATTAAAGACTTGATAAAGATTCGCGACAGAGCCCGCAAGGAATTTTTAAAGACAAAACTTCCGGATGACTATGAAAAATTCAGAATTCTACGGAATAACACAAAACAAGCGATCAGAAATGCTAAAGTTAAGTACACATATAACCTCTTCAGACACTGTGAGAATTCTGCAGCATCCTGGAGAGCTGCAAAATCCCTTGGAATAGGTGCCAGCCCCCCACCTGATATCCAAATGCCAGTTTCCCCCTCCGAGCTGAGCGATCATTACTTAAACGTAGTTCCCAACAGTAACACAACAAGAATATCCCAGACCGCAGAGCATTATAGACTTCTTCCGCCGCCAAACCATGAAAAATTCTACTTCAAATACGTATACCCAGAACAAATAGTGAAAGCGATTAGGTCTATTCGTACTAAAGCTAAAGGGCCGGATAACATTCCAATCTCCCTTCTCTCAAATTGTCTCGATATATTCCTGCCGGCCATTTTACACTTGTTCAATTTCTGTTTACAAAACGGAGTATACCCGACGCTCTGGAAGTGTGCGAATATACGCCCAGTGCCTAAGAAGAGAATACCTGCGTCTTGCAGTGATTTCAGGCCCATCAGCATACTTTGTGCTCTAAGCAAAGTTCTAGAAAGAATAGTTCATGAACAAATGTGTGAATATTTGACCGAGTTCCACATCCTAAATCCTCATCAATCCGGATTTAAGAAAGGTCATAGCACAACTACCACGCTCTTAAAAATAACGGACGACATACGCTCAGCAATTGACCAAAGACAGCTTACAATTCTATGCCTCTTTGATCTCAGTAAGGCCTTCGATTGCGTAAGCCATGAGTTGCTCCTTGCGAAGCTACACTCCATTGGCTTATCGCGGAATGCATTGTCTTGGTTTGAATCGTATCTAGCAGGTCGGCAACAGAGAGTGGTCTTCTTTGATGGCTCCTCATCGAATTGGCAATCAGTAAAAAGTGGTGTACCCCAAGGGTCAGTTCTTGGGCCACTGTGCTTCTCGCTTTATATAAATGATATGTCCAGTGTATTCAAAAACAGTCTCTGTCATATGTACGCTGATGACGTACAGGCCTACTTCCATTTCAGTCCCTCTGATGCACCTCACAATATAGAACTATTCAACGAAGATATCGCTCACCTCCATCAGTGGACCCTAAACCATAACCTCCAGTTAAACATTTCTAAGACTCAACTTATATGCATTGGCTATACTAAACTTCTTAACTCTGTTGATCTTAACTCACTACCACCAATAAAATTACTAGACAATGATATCCCCTACAGCAACTCTGTGAACAACCTAGGAGTAATTTTTGATAGAACCTTATCTTGGGGAGAGCATACCGCTGCTGTAATAAAGAAAGCTATATCATCAATGCATATCTTGAAGCGGAATATCCCTTACACGCCGTCAAAAATGCGCAAGCTTCTAATCCAAACTTTGATACTTCCTATCATCGAATATGGATCAGTAGTGTATAACGACTTATCAGAAACACTTAACATAAAATTACAGAGAGTTCAAAATGCATGCGTTCGTTACATTTTAGACGTCAGGCGTGATGTACACATTACACCTTATTATGTGCAAATGCAGTGGTTGAAACTTCGTGAACGTAGGCAGCTGTCAATTGCGATCCTAACCCAGAAAATATTGTGTACAAAAACTCCTGGTTATCTCTATAATGTGTTTAAACCAATGAAGTCCGTCCACCACAGAGAAAATAAATTTACTGATTCCACTCTACAGATTCCTGTCCACCGTACAACTAAATACAATAAATCATTCCTTTGCACAGCTTCACGGCTCTTTAATACATTCCACCTTCACTCATTTACAAACTCTGTTAACACTACGCAACTCAAGAAATACCTAATATCAAGATTCCTGAAGGAATACGAATCAAAAATATAAATATTCCATACAAAATTTTTGAAATATATCCGTGCCATACAGCTTTCTATAATATTTTTAGTATCCAAGATACAACTTCCGTGGAATTGATAGTAGTTCTAGTAATCATGTCACTCATGTAATTGTCTTAATAATAGATCATATTATACTTACATAAACATTGTACCCTATGTTATCGTACTATGATTTGTTTTCTTTTAATAGATATATTACATTATTTGGTAGGTTCTTTATTTAATTATTCTATATTCTAATTTGTATAATTCATTTTGTATGAAGTGTCAGGTAATGGGCTCGTTTAGTTATAAGTATATTTTATATTTAGTTTTTATTAGTTGTTAAGCTAGGTTTATTTTGTATTTTTATTTTTTTTATTACATAACTTCAAGCCAGAACATTGTATACGCTACATAAAGGGGCTCTTTAGCCTCAGTGGCAGTTATTTATGAATAAATTCAATTCAATTCAAATACATGAAATATCGAATCCCTTCAAAGTTCATAATATGTGTCGGATAAGTGCCAAAAATTTATGTCAAATAAGTTTTTTGATAGCACCAACCATTGACCAATGGGGTGGGAAAAAGTGGGTTTTTCGGGAAACATTAATCATATCTCTGTTAATAGGCACAATATCAAAACCGCACAAAATGGACAATATTCCTCCAATAATTACCTAAAACTTTTGTCTGAAAGAATTTTTGATATGACCCACCATTACGCCACGGGGTGAACAAAATGATTTAAATTATAAGAAAATGCCAAGTGCCAAGAGAGGTTGCCATGACAACTTTACTTTTAATTGATAAGGGATGACCATCAGCAGTTGCTATGACAACGCCACTGCACGAGATCACATTCAGTTTTCATATGTCAGTGGGAAGCGACTTCGGTATCGGAACAGGTAGCATGCTGAACTTCTATGCCCAAGGTCGCGGGTTCAAACCCGGCTGAAGTCGTCGGATTTACTAAGAGCGCTAAAAAACCTGAGTTTGCTTACCTTCGGAGGGGAAGTTCCAACGTTCGTTGCGAGTTGCTGATTGAGATGGCATCTAGTAGCCAAGTTCACAGCTAGGTGTCGTTGACGGCAGTATTTTAGGTAGATTTTATTAGAAAGCTAACTATTGCAATGGGTACCATGTTTCGATTTCCGGAAAATTTCGACATATCTTCGCGTTTCACATCCCCCAGACCCCAAAACCACCGTCAGTTCAAAAGTTTATATATAATTTATGTAATATATGTATATACTAGCTGAAGTACCCGTGCTTCGCTACGCGTCATAAATAAATTAAAATGTGAAAGTGACAGTTAAAACAGGGGATAGGCGAGGTGCTGCGCAGAGGGAGATTAAGGATGGAACATTTTGTCCAACTACACCGTTCGGCGTTGACCGTGTTTTATAGCACAAATTTAGGTTTTACTCGCTAACCGTTGGAGATACCTTTCGGATAGAAAATGTAATTTTAAACCTCGTATATGCCATCAAAAGTTTGCTATTTCTTAGCGTTCACTTTTTATTTGAAATGGAAATATGAAAGTTTGAAACCAAAGGGTGTAGTGACGTCACTAAAATGGTCGCCATCTTTAAATAGTGCAAAGTATTGAAATCAAAAGTAGCCTATATGTTAACCAGTTAAATCAGCTACTTTCATGTAAAATTCATGTAAGTCGGACCAGTGGTTCTTGCGTGATTGAGTAATACACAGACACACACCATCTCATTTTTAGCCTCGCTTCGCTCGCGTCATAGTCGTGTCATATTGTTATTCAATGACATGCAGGTTTAACCCCGTTAACACCCCTTTAGAACCTGAATATCCAAAAATCCCTCCTTAGTAGACATTTTCGACACACAACAAACATATCCCCATCTTCTAACTTCAATAGTTTTGATTGGTCGATGAGAGTGAACATCCAAAAATCCTTCCTTAGTGGACGTTTTTATTCCAGAATTTCACCCCTCCCCATATGCCCCTTAAATTGGATTTATGAAAAAAAAAACGGTCGAACATCTACTTATTTTAATTATTTATTTATTTATTAATTTTTAAGGTGATTGGAACTCGGAGAAAATCAAACTCCTCGTCTATGTCGTTTAAGAGATACACGCTCCGTTTGGAATCTTTCAACCCCCACTTTTCATCCCTTTCACCTCATAATATACACCACATCGAAAAACCATTAGACATGTGTCAGCTTATTTTAAATGATTAGTATATATGCCAAGTATCACATCCCCAAATGAAACCACTCATGAGATATTGTTATTCAATGAAATGCACGTTTACCCCCTTAACACCTCATTAGAACCTCAATATCCAAAACTCTTTCCTTAGTGGATGTTTTCGACATACCACGAACTTATCCCCAAAATTTCATGTTTCTAACTTCAATAATTTTTGCTGGGCGATGATGAGTGAGTGAGTCAGTCAGAACATTTTCTTTCATTAATATTTGAGAATTTCACCCCTCCCCAAGAACCCCTTAAATTGGATTTATGAAAAAAAAACGGTCGAACACCTATTTACTTATTTAAAGCTGTTTTCCCCCTGAGTTTGATAAGTGAGTAAGTAAGTCAATCAGTTAGGACACCTTCTTTCCTGTTTCCCCCCCGAATTTTACTCCTCCCCATGGGCCCCTTAAATTGGATTTATGAAGAAATGGTCGAACACCTATTTACTTATTTTTAAGCTGCTTTTTCTGCTGAATTTCAAACTTATCGCCTATGTTGTATAAGAGATACAGTACAGGCTCCGTTAAGAATCCTTCAACCCCCAATTTTCTCCCCTTTCACCTCATAATATACACCATATCGATAAACCCTTAGACATATGTCTGCTTATTTTAAATGATTAGTTTGTATGCCGAATATCACATCCCCAAATGAAACAACTCGTGAGATATTGTTATTCAATGAAGTGCAAGTTTAACCCCCTTAACACCCCTTCAGAACATGAATATCCAAAAATCCATCCTTAGTGGACTTTTTCGACAAACAACGAACATATCCCCAAAATTTCAAGTTTCTAACTGCAATAGGTTTGCTGGGGGATGATGAGTGAATATCCAAAAATCCTTCCTTTGTGGACTTCTTTCCCCAGAATTTCATCCCTCTCCATGAGCCCCTTAAATTGGATTATGAAAAAACGATCGAACACCTATCTACTACTTTTTCAATCTGATTTTTCTCCCTGAGATTCTTACTTTTTGCCTCTGTCTTTTAAGAGATACTTGCTCCGTTAAGAATCCTTCAACACTCACTTTTCACACATACACCTCATAATATACACCACATCGAAAAACCCTCAGACATGTGTCTTCTTATTCTTAATGATGAGTTTATATGCCTAGTATCCCATCCCAAAGGAAATCATTCGGGAGATATTGTTATTCAATTAAATGCAAGTCTACCCCCTTAACACCCCTTTAGAACCTGAATATCCAAAATTCCTTCCTTAGTGGACGTTTTCAACATACAACGAACATAGCCCCTTAATGTCATGTTTCTAACTTCAATAATTTTGGCTGGGGGATGATGAGTGAGTAAGTCAGGACATTTTCTTTCAATTATTTTTCAGAATTTCACCCCTCTCATGAACCCCTTAAATTGGATTTATGAAAAAAAAACGGTCGAACACCTATTTACTTATTTTTCAGCTGTTCTTCCCCCCTGAGTTTGATGAGTGAGTGAGATAGGACACTTTCTTTCCTGTTTTCCCCCCAAGAATTTCACCTCTCTCCAAGGGCCCCTTAAATTGGATTGATGAAAAAACGCTTGAACACCTATTAACTTATTTTTTAAGCTGTCTTTTTCCCCTGAGTTTGATGATTGAGTGAACTAGTCAGTCAGTTAGGACACTTTCTCTCCTTTTTCCCCCCAGAATTTCACCCCACCCCATTGGCTCCTTAAATTAATTTATGAAAAAACGGTGGAACACCGACTTACTTATTTTTTAAGCTGATTTCTTTTCGCCGAGTTTCAAATTTCTCGCCTATGTCGTTTAGGAGATAGGCCTACACGCTTCGTTAGGAATCCTTCAACCCCCAATTTTCACCCCTTTCACCTCATAATAATACACCACATCGAAAAACCCTTAGACACATGTCTGCTTATTTTTAATGATTAGTTTATATGCCGAGTATCACATCCACAAATGAAACCACTCGTGAGATATTGTTATTCAATAAAATGCTGGTTTAACCCCCTTAAGACCCCTTTAGAGCCTGAATATTCAAAAATCCTCCCTTAGTGTATGGTTTTGACATACAACGAACATATCCCGAAAATGACATGTTGCCAACTTCAATATTTTTGGCTGGGCGATGATGAGTGGATGAGTGAGTCAGGACATTGTCTTTCAATTTTTTTCTTCAGAATTTCACCCCTCCCGATGAACCCCTTAATTTGGTTTATCAAAAAAACTGTCGAACTCATATAAGTTATACTTATTTTTAAGCAGTTTTTCCCCCTGAGTTTGAAGAGCGAGTGAGTCAATCGGTTAGGACACTTTCTTTCCTGTTTTTTTTTTTACACAGAATTTCACCCCTCGCCATAGGCCCCTTAAATTGGATTTATGAAAAAAAAAACGGTCAAACACCTATTTACTTATTTTTTATGCTGAGTTTTTCCCGCTGAGTTTCAAACTCCTCGCCTATGTCGTTTATGAGATGCAGGCTCCGTTAGGAATCTTTCAACCCCCACTTTTCACCCCTTTCACCTCATAATATACACCACATCGAAAAACCCTCAGACACATGCCTTCTTATTTTTAATGATGAGTATATATGCCGAGTATCACATCCCCCAGTGAAACCAATCGGGAGATATTGCTATTCGATGAAATGCAGGTCTATCCCCTTAACACCCCTTTAGAACCTGAATATCCAAAAATCCTTTCTTAGTGGGCGTTTGCGGCCCTTGAGTAAGCTGCATACCAAATTTCATTCCAATCCGTTGGGTGGGTTCTGAGATTTCGTGATGAATGTGTGAGTGAGTGAGTGAGTGAGTGAGTGAGTGGTACCTGTATTTGACAAATATCTAGTAGATAGTGTCAAGTCTTTGTTATGCTATACTCGGTTGACAGTGCTGTGTGAGCAGTTGAGTAACTAACGGGATTTCAAGTAAAGATCCTCATTTTCTATACCGGTAGTGCAGAGCGCAATTGGCATCCAGACGGCCGTGTCTCGACTTGAGCTATGTTGCCATGGAAACTATCTTCCTTCATGAGTATATTTTATGATTTGATTAGCCTGTTTTTGAGTGAAAAAGGGCCGAAATCAGAAGAATGAGAAAGACTATCGAAAATTCATGTAGCCAGCGGTTCCTTCTGGGTCCTAAACTATGTGTATGCAAAATATGGTTGAGATTGGTGGAACGGTGTAGATTTGTATACGGAACCAACATATATACATACATACATACAGACTTTCACTTTTATATATTAGATATGTATATCAGTTTCTTGTGGATACGATAACTGCCGTAATTTTGCACCAATCACTTTGAATTTTTTACCGAATATGTATACCCATAAAATCTCGGACGAGTTCGTTACTGGGCTAAATCGGTCGAAGGGGATGAAAATGGGGGACTTTTTTTTTTCGAAAAAAAATGAAATATTGCTATAACTCTCTTAATATGTGAAATATCGAATCCGTTCAAAGTTCATACTATGTGTCGGATAAAGCTCAGAAATTTATGTTTGAAACGATTTTTTGATAGCACCAACCATTGACCAAAGGGGTGGGAAAAAGTGTTTTTTTCGGGAAACATTAATCATATCTCTGTTAATAGGCACAATATCAAAACCGTACAAAATGGACAATATTCCCCTAATAATTACCTAAAACGTTTGTCTGAAAGAATTTTTGATATGAGCCACCATTGCGCCAAGGGATGAGATAAATGATTTCGGAATTATAAGAAAATGCCAAGAGCTATCAGTGGTTGACATGGCAACACTACTAAATTGATGAGGGATGAGCCATCAGACGTTGCCATAACAACGCACTTGCGCGAGATCAGATTCAGATTTCCATCTGACTAAGTGTGAAGCGGCTTCGGTGACGTAACTGGTAGCATGCTGAACTTCTATGCCCAAGGTCGCGGGTTCAAAGCCGGCCAAAGTCGTCGGATTTTCTAAGAGCGCTAAAAATCCCTCAGTAAGCTTTCCTTTGGAGGGGAAGTTCCAACGTTCGTTGCGAGTTGCTGATTGAGGTGGCATCTAGTAGCCAAGTTCACAGCTGGGTGGCGTTGACGTTAGTATCTGGTAGCAACATTAGGAACTACTGCTTGAAATTTAGCGTCTGCATTCCTTACCTGAATTACAGACTAATACCGCCATCACAATTCACACCGTTTATCAGACAGATTCTACACTCACCCAAAGTACACGGGGTTATATGACCGCGTTGTCGCAGCCCCTAAACTGAGGAACCAACCAACATCTCTGCGGGAGATATAATTTTGCGTGAAGAAGTAACAGACCGTTTCATAGTTACACATCAGTGTCGAAACCTTGCATAAGGACAGTGTGACCACAAGTATAACAAGTAGTTCCGTGAAGAACTGTACAGCCTATTTTCATATATCCTGCTCATGTTAATTGCCTCTATCAACATACAAAATTTCAGTTTAATTGCTGTATCAGATTCGTAGATATTGAGAACCGTCTAAATATTTCAGATGGTCGCCAGGTTGGATTTTTATTTTTGTACTATTATATTAAGATTAGTGTGTAAGTGTGGTATTCAAACTTCAATCGCATGATTAGAACACAAGAAGTAAAAACGAGATTTTAAAATTACGCACAGCAGCCATCTTGTGATTATGCAAACAATTGAAATAAATTAGATGCCAGTGGATCAACATTTGTGTAAGCATTTAAAACGTGCAACGTTTCACGGCACTCGGATAGTTAATTCGCGAGAAACGTCCATTTAAATATTTATACTTCGCGTCGCCGCCATGTTGGATTCGTGCTCACCAGGTTACTGAAAGTCCTATAGGTGAACATATGTTCATAGTCTCCATGAACATAAACATTTCAGTTTGGTTGCTGTAAAAGATTCATATATATTGAGAACCGTCTAAATATTACGGAAGCTTGCCATTTAGGATTGTTATATGTATAGGCCATAGAGTTATGTACCATTCAAGGTCACTTATTGCCTAGGTTCAATATTCAAACTTTCACTTCGATCGCATGATTACGACACAAGAAATAAAAACTTAATTTTAAAATTTCGCACAGCCGCCATTTTGAGGTTATGTAAACAATTGAATTAAATTAGATGGCAGTACATTACAATCTGCAAAATCATTTACTGTACCACATTTCACTGCGCTCAGAGAGTTAACTCACGAGAAAAGTCTATTAAAATATTTCAAATTCGCTTGGTCGCCATGTTCGTTTTGTACTTTACAGGTTTATGAATTATACATAGGTAAACTTGTATCAGTACCCTTTATCACCGTACAAAATTGCAGGGTGATATCTGTAATAGTTTCGGGGATATAGAATGTCAGTGAAATATTTCGCACAGCCGCCATTTTGAGGTTATGTAAACAATTGAACTAAATTAGACTCCAGTGCGTTGCAATGTGTATAAATATTTGCTGTACCAAGTTTCATTACGTTTGGATAGTTAAATCGCGAGAAAAGTCTATTTAAAAGTCTCCACTTCGCTTGGTCGCCATGTTGGTTATGTAGTAACCAGGTATTTGAAAGTTTCATAGGTGAACTTCTAGTAGTACCCTTTATCACCGTACACAATTTCAGGGCGATATCCGTTATAGTTTCGGTGATACTGAATGCTAGTGAAATATTTCGCACAGCCGCCATGTTGGATTGGTGAGACGTAACAAAATTCGATGGGCACGGTCGACGTCGCCGGGAATAGTGCTATGAACTTACCGAGTTTCACTGAAATCACTCCAGCCGTTTAGATTTTATTAGGGGGGGGACACACACACACCTCACACACACACACACACACACACACACACACACGGAAAAAAGGTGATCTCATAAGCCTATTTTTTCAAAATTGAAAATAGGCTAAAAATGGACTCCAAATGACAAGAAGGTTACCGTCCCCGTAAGACAATAAAATGTTTAAAATATGTTAAAAATGAAGAAAAACAAAGTTAATTAATCTCCAATTATAAAATACTTTCACGCGATAAATGAGGTCTGATCCTTCTAGGAAAACCTGCATATTCTGCCTATTTTCGCCTATCTCCAAGTTTGTCCGGTGAAATCTACCTCCGCCTTCCGGCGTGCCGAGAGGACTTTTTTAAAGTATCAGACATATTTTCATTTAATTTTCATTTCATTACCAATTAAGAAAATCTCCTTCTAAGGGCCTAAATGCATAATTTCATCAAACTATATAGTTGAAGTTAATCCCGTCTTCAATAAAACCTCATCTCATTGGCTCTGGGCTGGTATCCAATAGCATAATTTATAACAATATTTATTATATTTTATAGCTAAATCACTGTTGCTATGCCGATTTCAACCTTCTAGAAACTTCCGTTGCGCAACATATCACGTGATCGGACTTTCCCACTTCCTCGAGTTTGTAACACGACTCACTTGTGTCACAATTCCAGGATTTATATTTGTTGGTTAAATTTTATCATGGGGACGGAAAATACTCTCATTTTGTCCCAAAATAAATCAATTTTCGGGGGCAGTATCAGTGCATCCCTGAATAAAATGTGGAGTTTTATCTTAATTGTGTCCTTTTTCATGGAATTCGCCACGTAACGTGGATGGTTGGAGATTACTTAAAGAGCTTTGAACCCTAGTCCCTATTCACGCCCGGAGGTTACTTAGATCTCGTCCACTCGGATTTTCATCGTATGTTCGTGCCAGAGTATATCTGATCATCCATGTTTTTAGCCTACTTTCGATTTTTGCAAAAAATGAAAGTAGACTTATGAGATCAACACAGGGCGAAAAAAGTGTGTCTGTCTGTGTGTGTGTGTATGTGTGTGTGTGAGTCTGTGTGTGTGTGTGTGTGTGAGTGTGTGTACTCTGAATGTCTGCCCCCCCCCCCCCCCCCCTATCAATTCGAACACGGTGAATGCGAATTGAACGAAATTTGGTTCAAAGGTAGCACTAGCAAAGGACACCTCAGTGTCATGTTTTATATCGCCGCCATCTTGACGAAAACGTAATGGCGGCCACACAAATGTTCAAAACTTTATCAAATTATGATTAACCTAATCATCCGATCTCTACCAAATTTTGCAACAACATACCTTTATAGAGGAAGCATCCTTTGACCAAATGAGTAGGTCATTAGCTTAATAGTTTGCGGATGGCGGCCATCTTTGTGTCAAAATTAATTCCCCCTATTAATTCAAACACGGTGAATCCGAATGGAACGAAATTTGGTACAGAGATTGCAATAGCAAAGGGCATCTCAGTGTCATGTTTTATATCGCCGCCATATTGACAGAAACGTTATGGCGGCCACACAAATGTTCAAAGCTTAAGTTAAATTACGACTAACATAATCATCCGATCTCTACCAAACTTTGCGACAACATACCTTTATGGAGGGAGCATCCTTGGACCAATCTAATAGGTTATTAGCCTAATAGTTTGCGGATGGCGGCCATCTTTATGTCAAAATTGATTCCCCCTATTAATTCGAACACGGTGGAACCGAATGGAACGAAATTTGGTACAGAGGGAGCACTAGCAAAGGGCACCTCAGTGTCATGTTTTATATCACCGCCATCTTGACTGAAACGTAATGGCGGCCATACAAATGTTCAAAGCTTAAATCAAATTACGATTAACCTAATCATCCGATCTCTACCGAAATTTGCAACAACATACCTTTATGGAGGGAGCATCCTTTGACCAATCTAATAGGTCATTAGCCTAATAGATTGCGGATGGCGGTCATATTTATGTCAAAATTGATTTCCCCTATTAATTCGAACACGGTGGAACCGAATGGAACGAAATATGGTACAGAGGTAGCACTAGCAAAGGGCACCTCAGTGTCATGTTTTATATCGCCGCCATCTTGACGGAAACGTAATCACGGCCACCCAAATGTTAAAAGCTAAAATGAAATTACGACCAACCTAATAATCTAGTCTCTACCAAATTTTGCAACACCATATCTTTATGTGGGAAACATATTCTGACCAAACTGCAAGAACATCAGCCCAATAGTTTGCAGATGGTGGCCAAGTATGTGTGCAAATCGATTTCCCCTATCAATTCAAACACGGTGAAACCGAATTGAACGAAATTTGGTACAGAGGTAGCACTAGCAAAGGGCACCTCATATTCATGTTTAATATCCCTATAGCACGTTGTATTTCAACAAGCTACTGCAACCAACATTCAATCATACTCCTTGAAAAGGACAACGTGTTATAACAATACCCATGCATTTAGGAGAAAGTAAGCTCTAATATTAAACAAGTATTTCCGTGCAGAAATAAAGCCTATTTTCATATATCTTACTCATGTTAATTGCTTCTATCAACATACAACATTTCAGTTTGATTGCTGTAAAAGATTCGTAGATATTGAGAACCGTCTGAATATTTCGGATGGTCGGCATGTTTGGATTGTTATACTCGTATGTATAGGCCATAGAGTTATATGCCATTAAATGAGAATCATAGCGTGGGATTATTATTCAAAGTTTCCCTTCAATCGGATGATTACGACACAAGAAATGGAAACTAAATTTTAAAATTTCGCAGAGCCGCCATCGTGAGGTTATGTATAAACATTTACTGTACCACATGTTACTGCGACCCGATGTATAAATCGCCAGAAAAATATTTTAAAATGTTTTTACTTCGCCTGGCTGCCATGTTCGCTTTGTGCCTAACAGGATTTTTATTCATGTACTATTACATGAAGATTATTGTGTGGGCGTTGTATTCAAACTTCAATCGCATGATTAGGACACAAGAAGTTAAAAAGAGATTTCAAAATTTCGCACAGCTGACATCTTGTGGTTATGAAAACAATTGAAATTAATTATATGCCAGTGGATTAACATTTGTATAAGCATTTAACTTCCCAATTCTAACTGCACTCGGATGGTTAAATCGCGAGAAATGTCCATTTAAATATTTAAATTTCGCGTCGCCGCCATGTTGAATTCGTATTCACCAGGTTACTGTAGGTCCTATAGATGAACTTACGTTCATAGCCTCTATGAACATAAAAGGATTCTGTTTGATTGCTCTAAAAGATTCGTAGATATTGAGAACCGTCTAAATATTTCGCATGGTCGCCATTTTAGATTGTTATATGTATAGACGTTATATATATGTACCATTAAAGGAAAATAATTGCGTAGCTTCATTATTAAAACTTCCACTTCGATCGCATGATTATGTCTCAGGATATAAAAACTTAATTTTAAAATTTCGCACAGTCGCCATCTGTAGGTTATGAAAAGAATTGAACTTAAGTAGATGCCAGTGCATTACAATATGTATAATCATTTACTGTAGGCTACCACATTTCACTGCGCTCATATGGTTATATATGCGAAAAAAACGTCTATTAAAATGTTTCAAATTTGCTTGGCCGCCATGTTCGTTTTGTATTTAAGAGGATTTTGAATGTTGCATACATAAATTGTAGCAGTGCCCTTTATCACCGTACAAAATTTCAGGTGTCAGTAATAGTTTCAGAGATATAGAATGCCAGTGAAATATTTCGCACATCCGCCATTTTGTGGTTATGAAACAATTGAAGTAAATTAGACGCCAGTGCATTAAAATGTGAATAAACATTCGCTGTACCAAGTTTCATTACGTTTGGATGGTTAAATCGAGAGAGAAGTCTATTTAAATGTCTCAACTTTGCTTTGACGCCATGTTGGTTTTGTAGTTATCAGGTTTATGGAAAGCCTCACAGGTGAACTTCTAGTAGTGCCCTTTATCATTACAAAATTTCAGGTTGATATCGGTGATAGTTTCGGAGATATTGAAATCTGGTGAAATATTTCGCACAGCCGCCATGTTGGATTGGTGAGACGTAATAAAATTGAAGGGCACGGTCGGTGTCGGCCGGAAGGTTGCTATGACGTTACCGAGTTTCATTGAAATGGCTCCAGCTGATTAGAATTTATTAGGGGGAGGGACACACACACATCACACACACACACATACGCACACACATACACACACAAGGACAAAAAGTGATCTCATAAGCCTATTAGCCTACTTTTGATTTTTGCAAAAAATGAAAGTAGACTTATGAGATCAACACAAGACGAAAAATTGTGTGTCTGTCTGTCTGTGTGTCTGTGAGTGTGTGTACTCTGAATGTCTGCCCCTCCCCCCTATCAATTCTAACACGGTGAAACAGAATTGAACGAAATTTGGTACAGAGTTTGCACTAGCAAAGGGCACCTCAGTGTCAAGTTTTATATCACCCCCATCTTGACGGAAACGTAATGGCGGCCACCCAAATGTTCAAAGCTTAAATCAAATTACGACTAACCTAATCATCTGATCGCTACCAAACATTGCAACAATATATATTTGTATGGCGAGCGTCTCCTCACTAAACTACAAGATCATCAGCCCAATAGTTTGCAGATGGCGGTCATGTACTGTATGTGTGCAAATCAATTCCACCTATCAATTCAAACACGGTAAAACCGAATTGAACAAAATTTGGTACAGAGGTAGCACTAGCAAAGAGCATCTCAGTGCCATGTTTCATATCGCCGCCATATTGACGAAAACGTAATGGCGGCCACCCATATTTCATAAGCTTAAATCAAATTACGACCAACCTAATCATCTGAACTCTACCAATTTTTGCAATATTATACCTTTATGTATGAAGAATCTTTTGACAAAACTACAAGGTCATCATCCCAATTACTTGCGGATGGTGGCATGTATATGTGCAAATCGATTCCCCCTATCTATTCAAACACGGTGAAACCGAATTGAACGAAATTTGGTACAGAGTTAGCACTCGCAAAAGGTATCTCAGTGTCATTTTTTGTATCGCCGCCCTCTTGACGGAAACGTAATGGCGGCTACCCAAATGTTAAAAGCTTAAATCAAATTAGGACCAACCTAATCATCTGATGTCTACTAAATTTTGCAACAACATACCTTTGTATGGTAAGCATCTTTTGACCAAACTACAAGGTCATCAGACCAATAGAGTGCAGATAGCAGCCATGTATGTGTGCAAATCGATTCCCCCTATCAATTCAAACACGGTGAAAGTGAATTGAACAAAATTTGGTACAGAGGTAGCACTCGTAAAATGCATCTCAGTGTCATGATTTATATCACGGCCATCTTGACGAAAACGTAATGGCGGCCACCCGAATGTCATAAGCTTAAATCAAATTAAGACCAACCTAATCATCTGAGCTCTACTAAATTTTGCAACAACATACCCTTATGTGAGGTGCGTTCTTTGACCAAGCTATAAGGTCATCAGTCTAATAGTTTGCATATGGCGGCCATGCATGTGTGCAAATCCATTCCCCCTATCAATTCACACACGGTAAAACTGAATTGAACGAAATTTGGTACAGAGGTAACACTAGCAAAGGGCACCTCAGTGTCATGTTTTATATCGCCGCCATCTTGACGGAAACGGAATGGCGGCCACCCAAATGTTAAAAGCTTAAATCAAGTTACGACCAACCTAATAATTTGATCCCTACCAAATTTGTCAACTACGTACCCTTTTGTGGGAAGCATCCTTTGACTGACCTGCAAGGTCATCTGCGCAATATTTTGCAGATAGTGCCCATGTATGTGGGCAAGTCGATTCACCATATCAATTCAAACACGGTGAAAGCGAATTATATGAAATTTTGTAGAGAGTTAGCCCTAGCAAAGGACAACTCACATTCATGTTTAATATCCTTATAACACGTTTTATTTCAACAAACTATTACAACCAACATTCAATTATACTCCTTGGAAAGGACAAAGAGTGATAACAATACCCAAGAATTTAGGAGAAAGTAGGCTATGTGTTCTTTACTGAACATCTTGTTTTAGGTAGATTTCATTAGAAAGCTAACTATTGCAATGGGTACCATGTTTCGACTTCCGGAAAATTTCGACATATCTTCGCGTTTCACATCCCGCAGACCCCAAAACCACCGTCAGTTCAAACGTTTATATATAATTTATGTATATATACATATATATATATATATATATATATATATATATATATCAGTTTCTTGTGGACACGATAAAATCTCGGTCGAGTTCGTTAATGGGCAAAATCGGTCGAAGGGGGGTGAAAATGGGGGGCTTTTTTCGAAAAAGTGAAATTTCGCTATAACTCTCTTAATACGTGAAATATCGAATCCATTCAAAGTTCATAATATGTGTTGGAGAAGTGCCAAAATGTATGCCAAATATGTTTTTTGATAGCACCAACCATTGACCAAAGGGGTGGAAAAAAGTGGGTTTTTCGGGAAACATTAATCATATCTCTCTCTCTCTTAATAGGCACAATAGCAAAACCGTACCAAATGGAAAATATTCCCCTAATGATTACCTAAAACTATTGTCTGAAATAATTTTTGATATGACCCACCATTACGCCAAGGGATGAGAAAAATGATTTCGGAATTTTAAACAAGTAGTTCCGTGAAGAACTATACAGCCTATTTTCATATATCCTACTTATGTTAATTGCCACTATTTAACATACACAATTTCAGTTTGATTGCTGTAATAGATTCGTAGATATTGAGAACCGACTAAATATTTCGGATGGTCGCCATGTTGGATTTTATATATGTAGGTCCTAGAGTTATGTACTGTTACATGCAGATTATTGTGAACGTGTAGTATTCAAACTTCAATCGCATAATTAGGACACAAGAAAAAACAAGGAGATAAAAAAATTTCACAGCTGCCATCTTGAGGTTATGGAAACAATTGAAATAAATTAGATGCCAGTGGATTAACATTCGGATAAAGATTTACTGTACCAAGTTTCACTGCACGCGGATGGTTAAATTGCGAGAAACGTCCATGTGAATATTTATAATTCGCGTCACCGCCATGTTGGATTTGTGATCACCAGGTTATTTAAAGTCCTATAGGTGAACTTAAGTTCATAGCCCCTATGAACATTAAAAAATGCAGTTTGATTGCTAAAATAGATTCGTAGATATTCAGTATCGTCTAAATATTTCGGATGGTCGCCATGTTGGATTGTTAAATGTATAGGCCATAGAGTCATGTACCATTAAAGGAAAATTATTGCGTAGGCTCATTATTCAAACTTTCACGTCGATCGCATGATTACATCACAATAAATAAAAACTTAATTTTAAAATTCGCACTGCCGCCATCTTGAGGTTATGTAAACAATTGAACTAAATTAGATACCAGTGGATTACAATGTGTATAAATATTTCCTGTACCAGGTTTCAGTGCGCTTGGAACATTAAATCGCGAGAAAGGTCTATTTAAAATGTTCAAATTCGCTTGGCCGCCAAGTTCGTTTTGTAGTTAACCGGTTTTTGAAAATCTTATAGGTGGACTTCTAGTAGTGCCCTTTATCTCAGTACAAAATTTTAGGGAGATACCGCTAATAGTTTCAGAGATATAGAATGCCGGTGAAATATTTCGCACATCCGCCATCTTGTGATTATGTAAACAATTGAACGAAGTTAGATGTCGGTGCATTACAATGTATATAAACATATACTGTACCAAGTTTCATTGCGTTTGGTTGGTCAAATCGCGAGAAACGTCTATTTAAAAGTCGCAAATTCGCTTGGCCGCCATGTTCGTTTTGTAGTTACCAGGTTTTCAAAAGTCACATGAGTGAACGTATAGTAGTTCCCTCTATCACCATAGAAAATGTCAGGGTAATATCGGTAATAGTTTCGGAGATATTGAATGCTGGTGAAATATTTCGCACAGCCGCCATGTTGGATTGGTGAGTCGTAACAAAATTTGAAGGGCACGGTCGAGGTCGCCGGGAATAGTGCAATGAACTTTCCGAGTTTCATTGAAATCGCTCCTGACGTTTAGATTTTATTAGGGGGGGGGGGACACACACACGAATCACACACACACACACACACGCACACACACACGGACAAAAGGTGATCTCATAAGCCTATTTTTTCAAAATTGAAAATAGGCTAAAAATGTCAAGTGCCATCAGAGGTTACCATAACAACGCTTTTAAATTGATGAGGGATGATCTATCAGAGGTTGCCAAGACAACGCCATTGACGAGATCACATTCATTTTAGACTACTTTTCACACTTTTCAAAAATGAGGAAAGAGTAGACTTATGAGATATATCCGGGAAAATGTGTCTGTCCTTCTGTCTGTCTGTCTGTCTTCCTGTCTGTCCTTCTGTCTGGCTGTGTGTGTGTGTCCCCCCATATCAACTCCTAAACGGCTGCAGCAATCGAAACCAAATTTTGTATGAGTAAAGATGTATACCGGAATATCTCAGGCCCATATTTGAAAAAGATGCCAGTGCTACCAACTGCTAAAAAAACGCACTAGGAATTTGAGCTCCATGTTGGATATCTTGGAAGGTATACATGGGAGCTATTCTAAAATTGGTACACATGTAGATAATACTATTTCAGTTTAATTTCCAGCTGGCCACACATGGCAGCGTTGCCAAAATAATTTTAAGCCTTCTAATAAGTCCAATTTTTAAATGCATATAACGTCTACACTATCAATTGGATTTCAACCAAATTTTGTATGAAATATGTGTACATAAACAGATATGACTGATTGTATTCTTAAGAGCCACCAGGGCAGCCAACTGTTAATAATTGCTTTCTATTTTGTATCCAAATATATCAGAAAGTATGCATGCCGACAACTTTAAAGTATGCACACGTAAATTACCTGACATTTTACATTAATTTGGAGTAACTTATATACGTCAGTTCTACCAACATGATTCTAAGCCTGCTGATAGGACCAATTTTTAAATACATGTAACTTCTATACCAACAAATGGATTTCATCCAAAATTGGCACAAAAAGATATAATATTTCAGGAATCAACCTGGGGAGGTCTATAAATATGTAGACCTGGACAAAGGGAGTGTGATGTGATGATACTAACCAACAAAATCAGTAATACTAGGATTCAGCAGAAGAGAATCCTCATAACCTCTCCACTCCAACTCCCAACACTGACCTGTACGTGGTGTCCCCTGCTAAGCTGAGCAACCCAGTGGAAGGTTGGGTAATCAATCCCAGCGGGAAACTGGGTCAGTGAACAGACTAGTGTTGGGGGGGGGGGGGGACTGAGAATTCTTTTCTCAGTTCTTTCACCTTTCTGAATAACATTCAGGATTGTAATTCGAGGATTTATCCTCCCCTCAAGGTGTAACCTTAGATGGTCGACCATGAAAAGTCATTTGAAGAATAATTCCGCCGTCTGTAATGATAGATTACAGAAAAGACAGCATTCGGATACGGTGGGCTGTCATGCGGAAGATAATGACGAATCGGAGCGTCTGAAAACTCATCAAGTAGCAACCAAACAAATACTATGGAAAATCAAACCTAAACAAGTCTCATTCTTTTCTACACATAATGTTAACTCTCTGGTTCAAACTGGAAAATTGAAGATCATCACGGATATCATGAGAAGTCATAAAATTCTAATTATGGCCCTTCAGGAAATTAGAAATAGTGATCAAGACCATCTGGAATCACAAGGATACAGACTATATAAAGGAATTCCAGGGAAACGAGTTATGAAAAATTGTCCACAATTTGGTAAGGGATTCTTAATAGATCTCAGAATCATTGACTCGATAACAGAATTTAAATCTCAATCCTCCAGACTTACGACCCTAACTTTGAAATCGGCAAATAAAACATATACAATTATTAATGCACATGCTCCTACTAATCAAAAAAACAACACCATTAAGGACAGAGAAGAAGTACAAAAATTCTGGGATCTTTTGGATCAAAATTTAATAAACATCCCTTCATCAAACATCAAAATTCTCCTTGGTGATTTCAATGCGCAACTCGGACAAGAAAGAAGATATAGAGATATCATTGGAAAATGGACAGCACATAAACGAACCAATAAAAATGGTCAAAGATTAGTCGAAATTTGTAGAAACCACAAATTAATCTCTAAATCAACATGTTTTAAAAGACAGCCCCATAAATTGAAAACTTGGAAACATCCTGACTTCAGAAGGGGTGAATGGCAGTTGGATCATGTCTGCATGGATAAATTTCACCATCGCGAAATTCACAATGTCAAGGATCTAAGGGGAGTTGACTCAGGATCAGACCACTATGTGGTAAAGATAAAAATAAAATTAACTCCAATGGCCAAGAAAAAACCTAATAATAACAATAGGAGGAAATTTGATCCATTTACCTTAATACAAAATATAGAGTACTGTGAAAGAAGAGGAGAAGAATCTCTCAACACTAAAACATTGGACGAATTAATCACTAAATTAAAATCAATAGCAGAGGAGTTAGCACCAATAAATCCAAGGAAAAAACATGAATGGTGGAATGTAGATTGTGATCAAGCAATAGAGAAAAGACACCAAGCATGGATAAAACATCAAGCTCTAAAGTCAGAAGAATCAAATTTAGAACTAACTATACAAAGAAAATTAACCCATAAAATCATCAGACAAACGAAACGTAATCATCTTAAGAATACACTGGAAATGATAGAAGACGATTTCAAGAAAAAACAATCTCGAGATTATTACAAAACATTTGGTAAATATCTTAAAAAATTTGAAGCTCCAACATTAATGTTGAAAAATCAAACGGGAAAGTTAGCACATTCTAACCAAGAAAATACAGAGATCCTTGCAGAAGCATTCGAGAAACTGTTAAATTGTGATGATCCACTGGAAACCCTGCAAGTAAACACTGATACACCTATTTTAACTTCACCTGATTTAATAAATCCTCCAAACATTAATGAAGTAGAACTCGCAATTAAAGAACAAAAAAATTACAAAACTTGTGGCGAAGACTTAGTCTTTGCTGAAATCTGGAAAAATGCTGGTAAACCTGCGATTATAAATCTTCATCAACATCTAGTTAAAATGTGGATTACTGAAGAAATTCCTGCACACTGGACCATAGGAATAATCCATCCATTATTTAAGAAAGGAGACAAAACGAACCCAGATAACTACAGAGGAATTACCCTTCTGGACTGCACATATAAAATTTTCTCTCGCATAATTTACAACAGGATCAAAAACATTCTGGAACCACAACTTGGAGAATATCAAGGAGGATTTCGCCCTTACAGAAGTTGTCCAGACCAAATCCTTAGCCTGAAATTAATAATGGAATATTACAAAAACAGAAATAAGCAACTCTTTATCTCTTTTATAGATTTCAAAAAAGCCTATGATAGTATTCATAGACTGACACTGCTAAAAATCCTCAGATCATATGGTCTCCATCCTAAATTGATAAAAATCATTCAATTAACATTAACAAACACAAATTCGAAAGTTAAATTTAGGGGAGAAATATCAACAGCTTTCTCAGTAAAAACTGGTCTCAGACAAGGTGATGGATTATCCCCTCTGCTTTTCAATGTGGCTCTTGATTATATCATGAAGGTTTGGCAAAAGGAAAACCCTCCTAACATCAAAATTGGAACAAAACCATCAATAAAAATAAACTGCTTAGGATTTGCAGATGATTTGGCTCTTTTAGCACTAGACAAGGAAGAGGTTTGTACTCAGATCACTAGTCTCCAAGAAATTGCTCAAGGGATAGGATTACAGATATCCTTTGAAAAAACTGAGATCATGCCTAGAAACCCTTAGATATAAATGAAGTCTATATAAATGATCATAAAATTAACCTAGTTCCTCAATTTAAGTATCTTGGAGAAATTATAACACATAACTTAAACGAAAAAGTAACTTTGATAAATAGAACAAATAAAATGAAAAAGGCACAATCTCTAACCTGGTCAACATATAATAAAAAATGCCTATCAATAGCTACTAAGATCCAACATTATAAAACTGTAACTCTCCCAGAAGCCACTTATGCTTGTGAAACACTGTTCCAAATTAAAAATGAACAAAGAACTGATCAGCTCCTCAAAACGGAAAGAAGAATCATTAGAACGTGCATAAATAAAAAGTATCAGGTTGAGGGAGTCTGGAGGATTCTCCCAAATGAAACTGTCTATCGTGAGATTGATCCAATCACCAGCACAACGAAGAAGAAAAGAATTTCATATTTTTTTCACATCTTACGGCTTCCAGAAAACAGAATTGTACGCCAACTGGTGATGAGAAATCTAGGAAAGAAAACTGGAGGAAAATGGATCCAAGAAATCCAACAAGATCTCAAAGCAGTTGGACTTAAGATAACAGATGCCGAGGAGAAAAATAAAATTAACACCATTCTTAAAACTCACAAATTTTCTGCAGAAATGACACATAGAAAGCCTATGGAGATTTCAGATGAGTTGAGAAAATCCCGATCTGAAAGAATGAAAAAGTACTGGAAAGAGCGCAAGAACCAAGCAGTACTACCTTCAAAGAAGAAGTGATTGTGGATCGACTCAAGTGGTCCAATGTGACCAATCAAGTTAATAATAATAATAATAATTTCAGATTATTTCTGACCAGCACTCGCATGACATTGTTGCCAACATGCTTTTACGTGTACTAATAGATCCATTGTCTAAATCCATGTAACGTCCTTTGGACTCAACCACATTTTGTATTCTGCACCTTAGGAGATGGAAGTAAGAATATATTCAGTCACCAGAGCTGCCAACTGTATTGCTCTATTAGGCTACATTATGCCTAGTATACCTTATTTCGAACTAATTAAGACATTTCGATATTACCCACTTAATTTCGTCATTATTCTCGATAGGTTCATATACTGTAGATTAATCTATGGCATGAATCTTAATTTTAAGAAAAGTAGGCTCTTTATTTCGTCACGGAACTTCTTGTTCCATCTGACAATGAGGGAAGCGGCTAACTGGTAGCATGCTGAACTTCTATGCCAAAGGTCGCTGGTTCAAAGCCGGCCAAAGTCGCCGGATTTTCTAAGAGCGCTAAAAATCCGTCAGCATGATTTCCTTCGGAGGGGAAGTTACAACGTTCGTTGCAAGTTGCTGGTTGCGGTGGCATCTAGCAGCCAAGTTCACAGCTAGGTGTCGTTGTCGTTAGTATTTGGTACAAAATTAGGTACTACTACTTAAAATTGACCGTCTGCAGACCTTACCTGAATTACAGACTAATACAGTCATCACAAATAACACCGTTTATCAGACAGATTCAACACACACCCATGTACACGGGGTTACATGACCACCTTGTCGCAGCCCCTAAACTGAGGAACCAACCAACATCTCTGCGGGAGATAAAATTTTGCGTGAAGAAGTAACAGACTGTTAGATAGTTACACATTAGTTCCAAACCTTGCATAAGGACAGTGTGACCACAAGTATAAAAATGAACCCCGAATGACAAGAAGGTTACCATCCCCATAAGACAGTAAAATGTTAACAAGAAGTTCCGTGACGAACTAAAGAGCCTACTTTTCATGCCAATGATTATTTTACAGTATATGAACCTATCTAGAATAATGACGAAATTAAGTTGCTAATATCGAAATTACTAATTAGTTCGAAATACTGTATACCTGGCATAATGTAGCCTAATAGGGCACCACAGTTGGCAGCCCTGATGACTGAATATATTCTTAGTTCCATCTCTTAAGGTACAGAATACAAAATTTGGTTGAAGTCCAATGAATAGCATGGACGTTACATGCAGTTAAACATTGGATCTAACTGCGCGCGTAAAATCATGTTGGCAACAATGTCAAGCATGTATTGGTCAGAAATAATCTGAAATAATATGATCTATTGTTGTGCCAATTTTAAATGGAATCCATTAGTTAGTATAGAAGTTACATGCATTTTAAAATTGGACCTATCAGCAGGCTTAGAATCATGTTGGCAGCACTGACGTATATTAGTTACTCCAAATTCATCTAGAATGCCAGGTACTATACGTGTGCAAAGTTTAGAGCTATTGGCTTACATACTTTCTGATATATTGATATTAGGGTAACAAAAATAGAGACAGTACATATTAATAGTTGGCAGCCCTGGTTGCTCTTAAGAATACGCATAGTCATATCTGTTATGGTACACATAGCACATACGAAATTTGGTTCAAATCCAAATGATAGTATGGAAGTTGCATGTATTAAAATTGGACCTGTCAGCAGGCTTAGAATCATGTTGGTAGCACTGACGTATATAAGTTACTCCAAATTAATATAGAATGTCAGGTACTATACGTGTGCATAGTTTAAAGCTGTTGGCTTGCATACTTTCTGATATATTTGTATTTGGGTGAAATAAATTAGGGGCATTTATTAACAGTTGGCAGCCCTGTTGGGTCGTAAGAATACGCTCAGTCATATCTGGTTATGTACACATACAACATACGAAATGTGGTTGAATTCCAATTGATACTGTAGAAGTTATATGCATTTAAAAATTGGACCTATCAGCAGGCTTATAATCATTTTGGCAACACTGCCATGTATGGACTCCTGGAAATTAAACTGAAATATTATTATCTATACGTGTGCCAATTTTGAAATAGCTCCCATTCATACCTTCCAAGATATACATCATGGAGCTCAAATTTCAATAGCGATTTTTTTGCAGTTGGTAGCACTGACATCATTTTCAAATATGGCCATGAGATATTCAGGTATGGATCTTTAATCCTACCAAATTTTGTTTCGATTACTCCAGCAGTTTAGGAGTTGATAGGGGGGGGGGAACCCACACACAGCCAGACAGACAGAAGGACAGACAGACAGACAGAATTTGAATTTGAATTTGAATTTATTCATAAATAACTGCCACTGAGGCTAAAGAGCCCCTTTATGTAGCGTATACAATGTTCTGGCTTGAAGTTATGTAATAAAAAAATAAAAATACAAAATAAACCTAGCTTAACAACTAAGAAAAACTAAATATAAAATATACTTATAACTAAACGAGCCAATTACCAGACACTTCATACAAAATGAATTATACAAATTAGAATATAGAATAATTAAATAAAGAACCTACCTCATGGTCTGGGGAAACAAGGAGGAGGAAATTCAGGAGCAACTGAAGGCTTGGGAAGAAACAGTGGGAGAGTACGGATGGAAGTTCAACATCAGTAAATGTGAGATCCTGTTAACGACCAGGAAAAAGGACAGACCAATGAGTGGGATAACACTTGGAGGTGGACAGCTGAAGAAGGTGGAAAGTCTCAAGTACTTGGGAAGTATAGTGGAGGAAAATGGGAGAAATGACAGAGAGATTACGGAACGTGGCAGACAGGCAGAAGCATTTCTGAGAAGCATTAGGAGCTTAGTGTGGAATAAGGATGTCCCACAAAAAAGCAAGGAAGTGTTATACAGAAGCTACTATATCCCGATACTGACCTATGCTTCAGAAACGTGGACAATGAAGAAAAGAGACATAAGCAGAATACAGGCAGGTGAAATGAAGTTCCTGCGAAGTAGGATCGGAGTAACAAGAAGAGACAGGGTGAGGAATGAAAAGGTCAGGGAAATGGTGAAAGAGGAGCCCTTGCAGGGTAGGATTGAGATATCAAGACTGAGGTGGTATGGACACTTAAAGAGAATGGATGAGAAGAAGATTCCCAAGAGGATACATGAGATGCAGATACAGAAGAAACGACCAAGGGGAAGACCAAGAGATAGATGGCTGAAAGGAGTGGAGGAATGTGTCAAGAAGAGAGGCGAGGACTGGACCAGAGTGACAGCGGAGAGGTGGTGGGAAGAAAGAACTAAGTGGCGAGGCTTATGTTCCAAACAGACCCAGCCTGGGGCTGGAAACTGTACAAGATGATGATGATGAAATAAAGAACCTACCTAATAATGTATTATATCTATTAAAAGAAAACAAATTATAGTACAGTAACAAAGGGTACAATTTTGATGTAAGTATAATATGATCTATTATTAAAACAATTACATGAGTGACATGATTACTAGAACTACTATCAATTCCACGAAAGTTGTATCTTGGATACTAAAAATATTATAGAAAGCTGTATGGTACGGATATATTTCAAAAGTTTTGTATGGAATATTTATATTTTTGATTCGTATTCCTTCAGGAATCTTGATATTAGGTATTTCTTGAGTTGTGTAGTGTTAACAGAGTTTGTAAATGAGTGAAGGTGGAATGTATTAAAGAAAAAAGGAAGGAAGATTGTAGTTTTACGTGACCGTGAATCTTGTGATTATGAGCCACGGGACCTCCTTTTTACGTGGAATCCGAACCACAGGACATGGCATTTCACTTCGAAAATCTCACATGCATTGTATTAAAGAGCCGTGAAGCTGTGCAAAGGAATGATTTATTGTATTTAGTTGTACGGTGGACAGGAATCTGTAGAGTGGAATCAGTAAATCTATTTTCTCTGTGGTGGACGGAGTTCATTGGTTTAAACACATTATAGAGATAACCAGGAGTTTTTGTACACAGTATTTTCTGGGTGAGGAGCGCAATTGACAGCTGCCTACGTTCACGAAGTTTCAACCACTGCATTTCCACATAATAAGGTGTAATGTGTACATCACGCCTGACGACTAAAATGTAACGAACGCATGCATTTTGAACTCTCTGTAATTTTATGTTAAGTGTTTCTGATAAGTCGTTATACACTACTGATCCATATTCGATGATAGGAAGTATCAAAGTTCGGATTAGAAGCTTGCGCATTTTTGACGGCGTGTAAGGGATATTCCGCTTCAAGATATGCATTGATGATATAGCTTTCTTTATTACAGCAGCGGTATGCTCTCCCCAAGATAAGGTTCTATCAAAAATTACTCCTAGGTTGTTCACAGAGTTGCTGTAGGGGATATCATTGTCTAGTAATTTTATTGGTGGTAGTGAGTTAAGATCAACAGAGTTAAGAAGTTTAGTATAGCCAATGCATATAAGTTGAGTCTTAGAAATGTTTAACTGGAGGTTATGGTTTAGGGTCCACTGATGGAGGTGAGCGATATCTTCGTAGACAGACAGACAAAAGGACAGACAGACAGACACACATTTGCCCGATCTCATAAGTCTACTTTTTCCTTTTTTGCAAAATGTGAAAAGTAGGCTAAAAATATGCATAGAAAGACGAAAAAATGTTAACTAACCTCCAATTGTAAAATACTTTCTCGCAATAAATGAGGTCTGATCCTGCTACGAAAACCTGCATATTTTGCCTATTATAGCCTATCCCCTAGTTTGCCCGGTGAAATCTACCTCCGCCTTCCGGCGTGCCGAGAGGAATTTTTAGCCTACTTTTCACATTTTGCAAAAATGAGGAAAAAGTAGACTTATGAGATCGGGCAAATGTGTGTCTGTCTGTCTGTCCTTCTGTCTGTCTGCCTGGCTGTGTGTGTGTCCCCCCTATCAACTCCTAAACGGCTGCAGCAATCGAAACAAAATTTGGTAGGAGTAAAGATCTATACCTGAATATCTCACGCCCATATTTGAAAATGATGTCAGTGCTACAAACTGCTGAAAAATCGCAATTGAAATTTGAGCTCCATGTTGGATATCATGGAAAGTATGAATAGGAGCTATTTCAAAATTGGCACACGTATAGATAATAATGTTGCAGTTTAATTTTTAGGAGGCCATACATGGCAGTGTTGCCAAAATGAATATACGCCTGCTGATAGGTCCAAAATTTAAATGCATATAACTTCTACACTATCAATTGGATTTCAACCAAATTTCGTATGTGCTATGTGTACATAAACACATATGACTGAACGTATTCTTAAAATCCAAGAGGGCTACCAACTGCTAATAAATGCTCTTAATTTATTTTATCCAAATACCAATATATCAGAAAGTATTCAAGCCGACAGCTTTAAACTATGCACGCGTATAGTACCTGACATTCTACATTAATTTGGAGTAACTTATATACATCAGTGCTACCAACATGATTATAAGCCTGCTGAGAAGTCCAACTTTAAATACATGTAACTTATATACTATCGTTTGGATTTCAACCAAATTTCGTGTGTGCTATGTGTACCGTAACAGATATGTATATGCCGATTCTTAAGAGTAACCAGGGCTGCCAACTGTTAATAAATACTGTCTCTATTTTTGTTATCCTAATATCAATATATCAGAAAGTATGCAAGCCAATAACTCTAAACTTTGCACACGTATAGTACCTGGCATTCTAGATTAATTTGGAGTAACTAATATACGTCAGTGCTGCCAACATGATTCTAAGCCTGCAGATAGATCCAATTTTAAAATGCATGTAACTTCTATACTAACTAATGGATTTAATTCAAAATTGACACAACAATAGATCATATTATTTCAGATTATTTCTGACCAATACATGTCTGTCATTGTTGCCAACATGATTTTATTCGCGCTGTTAGATCCAATGTTTAACTGCATGTAACGTCTATGCTATCCATTGGACTTCAACCAAATTTTGTTATCTGTACCTTAAGAGATGGAACTAAGAATATATTCAGTCACCAGGGCTGCCAACTGTAGTTCTCTATTAGGCTACATTATGCCACGTATACAGTATTTCGAACTAATAAAAAATTTCGAACTAATTAGAAATTTCGATTTTACCAACTTAATTTCGGCATTATTCCAGATAGATCCATATAGATTAATCATTGGCATAGATCTTAAATTTTAAGAAAAGTAGGCTCTTTAGTTCGTCACGGAACTTCTTGTTTTTAATGAAAATTGGCTAAAAAAGGGAGCAGTAGTTAATTGGGCACGGATTCCTTTTTGCCTATTTTCATCATATGAGAAGCCTCCGTGGCTTAGGCGGCAGCACGCCGGCCTCTCACCGCTGGGTCCGTGGTTCAAATCCCGGTCACTCCATGTGAGTTCTGTGCTGGACAAAACGGAGGCAGACAGGTTTTTCTCCGGGTACTCCGGTTTTCCCTGTCAAAATTTCATTCCAGCAACACTCTCCACTATCCTTTCATTTCATCTGTCATTCATTTAATCATTGCCCCAGAGGAGTGCGTCAGGCTTCGGCAGCCGGCACAGTTCATTTCCTCGCCGCTAGATGGGGGCTTCATTCATTCCATTCCTGACCCGGTCGGAGACTGGAAGCAGGCTGTGGATTTTCATTTTCATCATATGAAACAAGTAGTTCCGTGAAGAACTATACAGCCTATTTTCATATATCCCACTTATGTTAATTTCACCTATGTGACTTTCATGGCGACGATGTGAAATTCAATATTTAAATAGATTTTTCTCGCGATTTACTTATCCGAGCCCTTTGAAACTTGGCACGTTATATTTTTATACATATCGTATCCTAATACATAGACATCTAATTTAATTCCATATATGAGAACTAGAAAATGGTGGCTGTGAGAATTTTTATAATTTCATTTTATTTCTCGTGTGCTTATCACGCAATAGAAGCGTAGGTCGGTATAATGGACTATCATTATAATATTCGTCTGCTGACATATAATTCTATAACCAACAATCACACGTGGCGTCCATACAATATATTACACTGGTACACAATACTCCAAAACTGCAATCAAACTGATTTTTTGTGGTGAAAGAGGACTGATGCGTCCGACCTTTGTAGACCATGTGTTATGCTATGATCTAGGCCCGGTGGACCAATTGTTGATGTTTAACTACCGATATGACCACAAGCTCCATAAGTTGCTAACTCAGATCCGGCCCGGGAACCAATGGTATGCATTCTTCCGTGGGGGACCTTCTGTTGCGATGTGTGTGTAGATCTAGGCCAGGAGAGACCACTGTTACGATCCTGCCCATGAGGACCTAACTAGTAGCGGTCCGACACCGTTAATGACAGTAAGATCCATAGGCAACTACAATCATATCCGGGTCCAGAGAATTGGAGAGAGATGGTGGAAAGAGAACTGTATTTACTTATGGTCATTGTGGCATAATATATACCTCATCCTAGGAGTATACATATCTGTTAGAGCTGCTAAATATGTAGTAAGGCTTGGCTTAGGAGAAGCATTTGTCTGTGCTCAACTTGGGGAGCATTCGTACTACGTAAATAAAGTAGATCATGTTTATAAAAGGAAGAACTCATACCATATTTATTGTTCAATGTAATACTCCTCACCTGTACCTGGTACTTGGGTGCTGAAGGTAGGTTTATCTTGCGTAGTAGCAAGTACGAAGTACGAGAACATTTACCGTTCACTAGATGAATGCAGGCAGTCAATTGCATGTATGACAGTAGAAGGTCATATTCAAGCAACACTGAACACATTTCTGATACAATTGAGTCACATGTATAGCTTGTTAGAATTCTGGATTGAACCGTACGAATGCGTGAGAATATACTACATTAGGGCAGGTTTTATGTTGGGCGATTCCTCCTCTGATCTAGGAAGCCATGTCTATTTCTACAACAATACTCAATTATATCACCCTGTATTGTAATACCTAATTGTGTCTCTTCCACAGCCTCCCAGATTCTCGCCACATTGGCCTGTTTGAGAACCAGGAGTGCTGCCATCTTGCGGCTAATGTTATGATTAGCCTTCTGGCCTGCACAAAGTAATGTAACTTACACTCAAAGCATGAACAGCTGGCTAGGCCATATGTGTCGCAGGTCACATATAGTATTGAGGGTGGAGCCATGCCTTCTAGTCGCAGACAAGGACTATTAACTAAGTACATAAATGGGACATTGAAAATACTGAGAAACACAAAAGCAACATGGCGGCCAAGTGATTTTCAAATATTCCAAATGAATATTCTGGCGATCTAATCACCTGAGAGCAATGATCCTAAGAACAGCGATTGTTTATTCAGAGCTTAGTATAGAGAGATGTCATATTCAACTGTTTTCGTAAATTCAAAATGGCATCAGTTGGAAATGTTAATACCATTCTCTTCTCGTACCCTATTCAAGCGATTGAAGAGAAGATTCGTATCATAGGATATTATAATAATCAAAATATAACGTTACTAAATTTTGTAGCTTACTTTTGCATTTAACTTTTCTTAAATTAAACTCCACTGACTAGTTATAGGAAAGATGCCATCTCACGGCAGGAGTCTTAATCACTGATACTGAAAGTTACATATTGTGGCACATTATTTCTAAATGTAATGTTGTTTTGTGGAGACATGCAGGTCGTAAACTAGAAGCTATTTAGTATATATCGCATGTAAAATCTTTTTAATAGCCGGGAGATTCTTTAATAGAAAAGACCAGTAGGAAATATGAAAATAGGCTTTTAATTCATCACGACACTTCTTGTTATATACAGAGATACAAACTTTCGCCACGTACTGCACCCGAAATTTTGATCACGTGATTTGTGACGCCCGATGGATCATTTCAAGGTTAAAAACTGCATAGCAACGAGAGTTTTAACGCAGATTGGAGCCAAAAATTATAAATTATATAATTGGATATAAGCTGACAGCCAATGAGAGGAGGTTTTATGGAAGAAAATATTACCAATACCTAATTAATATCATTAATTACTCCAGTTATGCCCTAAGTATGACTTTTTATTGTTTGAAATACTGAAGAAAATTTACGACAAGATATTATCAGTACTTTAAAAGTCGCTGAAAGAAAGTAGTACACTGTAATTTGCTTTTATTCAGGTACGCGCTGTTTATTTAGTGGGAACTAAAATGACGCTGAAAATAGTTCGATTTGGAGAAGGGGAACTCAGAAGATGCATTCTTAAGTCTAGAGAAGTCGTCGGAGTCAGACGTGATTCCGGGAGTGTTCAAACCAGGGAAGTCAAACCAAGTGCGGTGATAAACACTAAAGACTACAGTGCCGATTCGGGCTAAGTTAAGGTAAGAAAGACCCGTCTAGGGGCGAAAAAATGAAAAAAATATTTTTTTGGCGTTTTTAGTTATATACGATGTAGAGAACAGGAATTTGTGAAGAAAGTCCAAAAAATATGAAAAATTGTCATTTTATAAGATATAAATGACTATGTTGCACCATGAATGACAACGCCCACTTTTACAGAGAATTATGTTTGTGCATATAACTTCTGAACTATTATAGATAGATTTCTGATCTCACTTCCTGTCTGCTCTGTTGAGCGCAGACTTTGTGTTGGTATCAATGACAACATCATGCATTGTTTATATTACTAGTGGTTAAAGATCATCCTCATAATATTATAATCACTGTGATGCTGCACTGATCTGTTGAAGAAATATTGTTTAAGGGGCGGGACAGCGAGATAATCTGCCCCAATTATTAATAATTGAATCGTTGATTTGAAGAGGGGAAACAAGTCCAGTTATTTGCAAACAGATAAGTTGAAATACGCATTACTTTATTTTTTATTTTATATTGTTTTATTTACTTATTTATTTATTCATTTATTTATTTATTTATTTATTTAAAAGCTAAAGGAAGTAGGAGAAGCAAAACAACCAGTGATGGACGAAATAATGCAAGTTATGGGGCAGGAATGTTCTAAGAATTGTCAGAGTTAACAAAATGTAATTAAAAACTTCAACCTCATTTTTCACAGTTTAACATTTGTCACTACTTTGGTACTGAATCCGAAATTTGAATGATACATGATGAAAATGATGATATTTTTCGAGCCCCATGGTAAAATTTAACATTGCAATATATAGCCTGGAAGTTGGCTCAAGAGAGCTTTGTTAGCGAACGCAGACAGTGGGAGAAACCAGTCACGTGATCAGAGACGCCCCAGAATATTCTCGATCATTGGAAAGTGCCTAGCAACGAGGCATTACCGCGCAATATTATCAGTTAATTGTTATAAAATATATCATTGGATATATGATCACAGCCAATGAGAGAAGGGTTTATGGAAGCAGATATTGATTTTTACCTAGTTAATGTGATTAACTGTTCCATTTAAGCCCTATGTAACAATTATATTCTATTAAAATTATCAAGAAAATTAAGAGAAGATTTTAGGACAACTTTAAATGTCGCAAAAGGGAAGAAATTCACTGTAATAAGCTTTATTACAAGTGCGCGCCAATAACTACGCGCGACCAACAATGGTGCCGAATTTCAGGCAAGGAAGAGGGGACGGCTTGTAGAACCGTTCTTCTCTCGACAGACTTTGAAGGTACAAGACGTGTTACCCGCGGTAGTTCATTCCCGTAGACAATATACCGAGTGTGGTCTTACGCTACTCGAGGGACGGTGCCGAGCGCGGCCGGTATTTAGACATGGTCTCGCTGAAACTAGGTGAAGTTTAGCGAAGGATTACAAGTCAATAACGAACAAGTGTTCGACTTTTCTAAAAGCAAATTGTATACAGTATATTCATCCAGTTATAAGGCTTCAATATAAGAAGATTTTCAGAAAATTCATCGAGAAATTCGACAGTTATAGGACAATTTGTATTGCAAAAGGAAGTTGCGTATCTCAACGCAGAGAGAGAAACATTTTAGTGCAGCGACACTTCAACATAGTCCAGTCCACGCTGCAGATATAAGTGAGTAAAGTGAAATTTTATGAACATTGAGACTTTGTTTAACTGGAACACTATGATGGCTACAAACATTTATAAAGTGGAATTGGTTTATAATACTTTGAGTATGAGTGAGAGGATCGATTAAAACTATTACGCGATTGGGATATGTCGATTCAGACTTGTGATTAGCAACATGGAACAACGTTAAGGAACAACGAGAATATGTATAACATATAGAATTATACAATGCCGAGACACCATCAGACATTATGTACACTTCCATCCAGTAGATTTAATGTACATTCATGTACATTAATTCTCGACTATGAGCAGATATAAACTTTCATTGACCAGCCAAATGAACATTAACATCTACGATAGTGAATCGATGTACAACCTACACATTTATTTGTAACGATGGAACTATTACGAATATATTGCTCGATAATGATGGAGGACTTTCGAGTGATGTCGGCGATTGAAGAATCATCAACAGGAAGACATAACACAAAAGCTACGAGACCCGATGATTCATCGAGATGGAATCCATGTTCGATGAACGACGTTCGACGTCCGGAGGAGACGAATATGCCGGGAAGAAAATATTTCTGTTCCCGAGGTCGCAGTTCTTGTCCACTGGCGTTGAGTGGATTTGGTTTCAACAATTCATGCCTGGGGGATGATCCAACCAGGTATTTTCGAATACCTGATGATGAACTTCAGTTGTCTACAATACTAAGGTAGAAATGTTTTGCATTATCTAGTAGTTTGAGTATTTATGACGGCATTTGTGAACAACAATTCTCTATATTTAATTCATGTACTTTCACTCGATGTTTCTTGAGTTTTATTCTACAAGATCATATAAGATGATGGTCATTGGTCATCTATACGTGGACACTTTGATTCAGTTTTTGAACAGAAGTCAGTTGTTCGAGAAATTTATTTTCCTTGAGAAAATCTTTAAAGAAGTTTGTATTCGACGATTTTCGATTTTTAATCAAGAATCCAGACATTTTCCTTTTTATATTTTTAGTAAATTCATTTTGTTTAATATGAATTGGGAAATCTTAATGCAGGAAGAATTCATGATTAGAAGAAGAGATCTACGCGTGATATATTGTGAAATATCACCAAATACTATAAACATTTCATCAATCCGGCAAGTTATATTCGTTATGATTACGGCGTGAAATTAAACATTTATTAACATTCTTTGTGTAGAATGAAGTTACATTCAAACCTATTATGAGTTGAAGGAAGGCTTCGCCATTCATTAAATATAAATTATTTGAGACATATCTTTTGAAAGATAATTCATCCGACTATAGGAAAGTTAGATAAAATCTCATCCGGTCGTGATTGAGCCTTATTGAACGATGAAATAACACGAGTCCTTATAAATACACAAATGTAACACTATGTTATTTGTCAATGTAGTATTGTAGGCGTGCGTATTTATGGAAATGACCAGTATGAAGAAACATGTAATTATTTTTATTAAAGGTATAAAGACATGGTATTTTATATCGTAGTAACTTCGATTAGTAAACCTTAGAGAACTAACATTATAATCGTTCGGGAACGATAAGTTGTATTAGTAGAACAGATATTGCTGATCATGTATAAGCAATGGATTGTAAAATCGATAATATCAATGCTAGAAGGAAGTTATGCAAGTACTGTGGAACAATTGTTGAGACCAATTGTGATGATATCATTTAAGTTATGTAATGTGATATACGAAGATTTCTTGCCGTATATGGATGTTTGTGAAATACGAGGGTTATCCGTATTAATTGTATTGAAGTTCTGCAGTGGGAGTGATGAAAGCATTGATGTATATTAGTAGAGTTTTAGAAGACTATTAAATGTGAGTAGGTCCAGGGCCGGATTTAGGTTTTATGCGCTCAAAGGCCCGTAGGTTTTTGCTGCCGTCTCTTCATACCATCGTGAAGGAGGGAGAATTTAGACCTCAGAAAGATTTTTATGAAGGTAATTATTATTTTATATTAATGTAGGCTATCGTGAAGTAAAATCAATGAATTAAATTAAAATAATGAGAGAATCAACTGTTTCTAAATTTGTATAGGCTAGATAAACTATAAAAAAACAGGCCAACAAGATATAAAAATATGTTTAAATCATTTAAGACTCATTATACAGTTAAATATATTCAGATAGGATATACATATACACTATATCATACAACCTACAACTATGCATAATGAATTATTCAAACTAAACTGATATTAAAATTCAAGACAAAAATTTTCTCCTAATAAATCGTAAAACATTCCTGTTCTAAAGCTGAAATCAAAAACTCTGCCGTTGCAAAACATTTCTTGCAAAATGTTGGCCACAATATACATTGGAGTCTGTTTAATCTATTTTTGAACTGTAAAAAGAACTTTTTAAGTGCAACAAGATTAAAAAGGAGCGTATAAAAACAATTTACGGAAAACCACTTGTTAAAAAAGAAGTATTTAGTTCTTTTATAAGTGATGCGAGACAATTTTACTTCAACGTCAGTTTATAGATCCCTCCTTCTTGCTTCTTTTTGAGCGAATGTGACTAGCATGTAATCATAAGGCACCACTTGTGTCAGCCTCCCCTCGATGTTGAGCGGGGCTAATGATGTCAATCTATCATGGCTGGTTGAAGCTCTTAAGTAGTTTTTCACACGACGAAGGGCAGAGATGGATCTTTCTGGTGTAGAGTTTGTTGCTGGTGCACTAAGGACCATTCTTAAGGCAATGTCAATGTTTGGGTAGATTTCAACTGCATCAAAATGACGCAAAACCTTGGGAGTATTTTCCACCAAAAAGGGTTTCAAATGTAACACTCGTCAGCAAAAACTGGCTCTAGATCTTCGGGGTACAATCTCAATAGTTTTCCTGCATGTTTGGTGATTTCTGAGGCTTCTAGTCCTTTAACAACTTTAAAAAATCCAAACTTGTTGTATAGTTGAGTGTATTTATTTTCTCGTCTCTTGAATTCGGAATGTAAGCTATCTAATATGACATTGAAAGTGTTCACACGAAAGTTATCAGAACCTGTGAATTCAACATCAATGCTTTGTCCACTATAACCATCAAACTTGGTAGATATTTTCCTTTTGCGTCGGTTGTCTGCTACTTACTCCTTCCTGCCACATTTGGCTCTTGCTGCTTTGTCTATGCTATCGGAGGTTTCTCTTACTTTTTGAAGAAAACCACAAAGAGGTCCATAGTAAGTAATAATCATCCCTAGCTCTGTAGTTTCATACTGAAATTTTATGTTCACCTTGTTAAACCTTTCCAATATGGTACTCCATAAAATTGGCATGAATGTTGTCTCCATAGAGTTCAACTTTTCTATCAAAGCATTGGCTTCATTCCTTGTTGAAGGTTTCTCATCACTGTTAGTAGAAATTTCATTCAATATTTCCAAAACCTTCTCTGTTTTCACTTACAACTCGTCATGCGTCGTGACGAGCAGACCATAGAGTCTTAGATAGGCTTTGTAACTTAAGGGTACATTTTTTCTGTAGGATAGCCCATCTGTGGGTTGAGGCACTGAAAAAATTGAGAAGTGACTGCAGCAATCCAAAAAACGAAATAGCCTATGTACATGATTCTGTTGCACAAGGACCTATTAAATTTACAGAATGTGCTGATCATGGCACATACTCCGCTAGAGGATTAAGTGCCTTGATACGAGCCTGAACGCCGGTATACACGTCAGACATATTTGAAGCGTTGTCGTATGACTGTGCTCTGAAATTAGAAATGTCCAAATCGAGTTTTCCAAAGAGTTCTAGAACTGCTTTTACGATTTCCTCAGCTTTATGGCCCATATTTGGCACAAAATAAATAAACCTTTCAATTGGAACGCCTTCACTGGCAACATATCTGAGTACTAATTTTAGTGCATTTTAGTCTAAAAATCGTCAAAACCTAGAAAAAAATCATGTAAAGCTAATTTTCTCAGAATTTGATAATTTGACCCTGGGGAACATTATACTAAAATTCTCCAAGCTTCCGATGCCGGCTTCCTTGTTTTCCAGCCCTGAAAACCTGGAATTACAGGATATTCCTGGAGGGCCCACAAAAACCGAATCGTTTATCCAAAATTGACAAAGTATGGTATCAAATGAAAGAAGAAAACATGCAGATTCTAAAAAACGCAAGAAAAACAACATTCGTTCACTTCCGGTCGAATAAAAAACAAAAAAACGCGCAAAATTCATTTTTTTAATATTTTTTTCAATCAACGCGCTTTTAAGTGACCAACACATGGGGTTAAAGGAAAATAAGATAAATAGAACGAAAGAGCATGTTTTTGGATTTCCATAACTGTCTTTTGTTTGTACGTCTAATAGAGTACGAGATACAGCCAGAATAAGTTGAACACCAAATTAAGTTGGTAGCGCCGTCGCGTCGTGTACATTGTTGAGTCGAATGCTCGTTGCTGCTCCTGGGCTGCGGCTTACGCTGTGCAAGGGAAGGCTTGTTGATGCTATTGTGTTGCTGTTGAGTTTAACGTTTATTGGTGGTTTATTTTATCATATACCACCGTGTTCGCCTTAACGAAACCTATGCAATGGTAAAGGTTTTTGAAAAAAGTAAATCCGTTAGCTATTTTTTTACATTAGAAATTGGGATACCGTCCAAAGCTTTTGTACAGCTTACTTCTTACAGTTTTTACAGCTTTTTGAGCATGTTAGCAACGTTTTTAGTCGAAGTAGGGCTTAATGAAGTTTAATTTAGGAAAACTGACCAGGAGTTTGTTTTGATCTTAAAAACTCTGCTTCAAAGTTGGTTATTTAGATCTAACTGAGGGCCCACTTTCTCGTAGTAGAACCAGGTAAATATTTAACTAATTTTACTTATTTTATTTTTAGGATCGCTTACACGCGGCCTGGTTCGATAAAGGCATCTCTAGATAAAAGGTCTTAAGGAGAATTATCCAATGAGGAAACGCTCTTAAAACCTACTCTTCGTTCTTCTGTTGACCCTTTCAATATAAAAGAAGATAGTGTGTTCTGTGGCAAAGAGGCCTCGTCTCGGAAGGAGTCGAAAAAGGAAGTTAAGTGCAGTCGTATTATCCACGAGATCCGAACGATTCCGGTTATTACAGGCATCCGACTCCGAGCAATCGAACGTGGCGATGAATGGAGACGTACTGTATGTGCTCGTGTGGACAGCATAATAGACCTTGTTGCTGCCGAGGCCAAATATCTTCGGGAATGTCATCTACGATTTGAATCTAGAGGCGTTTTGGAGGGTGATGGTAGCAGCCTCAAGACTGGCCGTGGCCGTTCTACGGACCCCGAAAAACAGGACGCTTTTGAAAACCTTGTACGTTTTTGGAGACCAATGAAGATTCCCAGTTCGCGCTTGGTGATCTTCATGACTACCTTGAGAAAGTATGTAAAGAAATGGAATGTAGCCCATACGCGCAAAAGTATCTCAAAGAAAAACTACTTAGCCACTATGGACAGCGAATCTTCATCACCGAGCTGCCAGGTCGAAACTGCATTGTAAATATGAAAGAAACGGCAGAAAACATCTTGCACGACAAATGGTACGAGGAACGTGGGAAGTCCGAGGCCGATGAACGTCGGCGAATCGTAGAAAAGGCCGCTCAAATTATATAAGAAGAGCTTCGGACGCGTGCATATAAACTGGAGGAATATCCGTCCACAGAAGAGCAAACGTTAGATGCCGACGTTCTACCGAATACTCTAGCTCTGTTTCTTGATCGGATCATCACGACCAAGTTAGAGGGCGCAACCGGCAAATCCGCCAAGAAAAAAGCCATTGGGCAGGCAATTATTTCAGCTTTTCGTCCGAAGTCCTTTTTATCTCCTATCCTGTTGGCAGTTGGCGTGTATGTCCACCGATACTACGGGTCGCGGCAGCTTGTAGATCATCTTCTTAACATGGGATTCTCCGTGTCCTACAACGAAGTTCATTGTTACGAGAATAACTTAATAGCTTTCAAGACCAGTGAAAATGACACAGACGAAGAACAGCTTGGCGAAGCAGAGCCGAACAAAAAATTTGTTCAATATTCCTTTGATAACACTGACGTTAATGTGCGCACGGGACGTTTCACAACATGGGTGGTGTTATGATGTCTACACCAGCTCCTACTTTGCCTCGGAAAGCAGTACCACGGCAACGAAATATATCAGCTGCTGCTGTAATATTTAGTTTATAGATTTAATGTTTCAACTTGCTTTTATTTGTCTATAAGCCTAGGACTTATTTATATTGTTATACATATTTCTGGCATTGTGATCATTCGAACGATTTCACGAAAAAGAGCTATTAATTTTCTTTTTACTTTCCAGGAGGAGGCCGTGCCAGCCATAGACACCGACGTAGGACATTAGTCGACCCAACATGTACAATATTGCACCAAATATTTTTTTAATTTCACAAATGTTTCGTTGTTTTTATAATTGTCGCTGTTAAAACCTCAAACCAAATGTTTATTAAAACGCATGTTATCAACTGTGCATGTGAGTGTGTTTTTTGTCGGTCTATGTTATACATTTAGCAAATCTTGCGTCGTTTTATGATTTTTACATGGGCGTCGCGTAACCAACTCAACGTGGCGTTCAACTTATTCTGGCTGTAGCTCTTGCATTATTAGACGTACGAACAAAATAAAAGACTTCTGGAAAGATAAAATCATGCCCTTTCGTTCTGTTTAGCTTATTTTCCTTTAACACCATGATTTGGTCACTTAAAACCACGCTGATTGAAAACAAAATTTAAAAAAATGAATTTCGCGCGTTTTTTTTTTGTTTTTTTTTATCGACCGGAAGTGACCGAATGTTGCTTTATTACTTTTATAGAACCTGAATGTTCTCCTCTTTCATTTGATACCATACTTTGTCAATTTTGTATAAACGATTCGGTTTTTACGGGTGCTCCAGGAATATACTGGAATTCCAGGTTTCTAGGCCTGGAAAACAAGGAAGCTGGCATCGGAAGCTTGGAGAATTTTAGTATGTTGTTCCCCAGGGTCAAATTGACAAATTCTGAGAAAATTAGCTTAACATGATTTTTTTCAACCATAAATCCTAAAATGCTATGGGCTATAAGGTAAGTTGATCAACATGTGATATGTAAGGCGTGGAGTCTAGTACTGTACCAAAGTATTTAGCTTCTTTAACTTCTTTTCTAATTTTGTCTGTAACTTTGTCTGGCATAATAGCAATACGTTCTTCACATATTATCTTAGAAATATAAGATGTGGTTTCGGAACCTTTATCACCATACTGCCTTAAATGTTCCGCCAAGAAAGGGTCAAATTCAGCTAAGAATTGCAACAGTGCAAGGATATTCCCACTGTGAAGATTTCTCAGGTGTTCATGAGTATCACGTAATGCCAGACCCTGAGCAGATAAATATTTAACTGCCGCCACTACTCGCTGTAGTACCTCCCACCAATAATGGATCTCTAGTTAGAGAGCCTCAGTAAGCTGGCTGTCAACACGGCCTTCTAAACTACCTCTAAGTTTTAGTTTCTCTAAGTTATCTTTATGATTGAAAATATTTTCATGTTCTAAAACTCGTCGATTAGCATTTTTCCTGCCATTGTATCCACTATGAAATGCGCCCGCCGTATCAGAGTGTCCAAATAGCATACATGGAACGTAGAAAACACATCCTTTTGATGGTGAATAAACCATCCATGTTCTGTTTATTGTTTCACCATTTTGGAGTTTTTTGAAAAATAAGCTCTTGGACAGACAACGAACTTTGTCAGAATATTGTCTTTTAGATCGATTAAAGTCTGAATGCGAATTTTGTACCACACCATTAGTACATATATAATCTCGTAGTTCTTCATTTACATTCCATAAGGCAGGATCCGAATCAATCACAAAATCAGCTTCCCCACTTTCTAAAGCAATTTCTCTTTCAGTTTGCTTTTCAAACATAACCCTTTGCAAATCAGTTCCACAAGTGAATGAAGCGACATGGTCCATATCCCCGAACTCAGTTTCACAAGCAGAAGATACTGACGGTAAACTCTCATTGCTTTTAAAATTATTAACACTAACATTTCCACACTCCGTATTGCGTGAAAAAAATGTTGTTATTTTAGGAACCTACTTTATGATTGTTTCATTTCTTCCGTCTTTTTCTTCTCGCTGTTTTCTAAACTGTGCCCCACTAAGTTTTAGTTTATTACTCATAGTAGACACACAACACATACGGTATTAATACAAAATGTTAATAAACTCACGTCTAGCACAATAAAATATACAACATTGCAACACTACGCGACATTGATGACAACGCTACAGACGACCATCGATCAGGGCACGTCTCGTGGTTGTGAGAGAGGCGCCAGTGAGCGGGTGACTTGTAAACAATGACATCGTCCATGCGCTGCGGCTCGACCTAGCCAAAGCCAGCAGAGACACACTGACAGTCAAGCGTAAGATTTGCCCGTCCAGCGTCACCTATACAAGGCAGGAGAACGGGTCTTTGATTCGTGGAGAGCATGAAGATGTAGACGTATATTGTAGTCTATAACATTTTATGGAAATTTTCTGACAAAAAAATTGCGGATTAATTATGCGCCCTTCAGCATGGTGCGCCCATAGGCCGGGGCCTATGGGGCCTATTGGTAAATGCAGGGCTGATTAGATCTGCGAAACGAAAGTCGTTAGAAGGCGGACATTTGTTGGGAAAAGATATATTATCCTTGTCTATTATACTATTATTAAATTTATATTAAACCTGGAAATGTAACAACAATATGAACTAATCTTTACTGATCGGTTATATTTTTACCGATGATGACTATTAACATGATTTTGACATTAATTGGTATATCATTTGTAAATGAAAAAGTATAGCAGAAGATAGCTAAACTAGAGAATGCGTTAATAATTATATTAAGAAAGTCATATCGTTAAAGAATGATACTTTTGAAACGATAGACGTGTACATAGCGTATATAAATATTTCAATTTGTTTAAATTGAGGGTTTTTATTATTTATAATATATAATATTTTAAATATTTTTGAGATTTATAATATTGTTACGGCTGTGAGTTTGTATCATCACTCGCCGCATGAGTCACAACTGCCCCAGGGCTGGGCTGTGGCCTGCCTCCTGTATTGCGTGTGCCTTATGCAACAGGGCTACTAGGACAAAGGGGTAGTCCAGAATATTCGTGACTGGACCAGCGATGGAAACCTCGAGAAGCCGTGAACCCTGGATGGATCTAGAAGCATTTATTGAGTCACCGGCCTGCTATATAAGTGCGACCTGTCTAGCAGTTGTTGTTGTTGTGTTTTACGAGCTAGTGTGAGCGATTATTCTGAGCGACAGAAGTGTGGTGACTTGCGAAACCCCTAGTGAAGCTGATTCTCTTGACACCGAGGAAGTGATTGTGGTGCTTGTGAAACAGTGTATAGTACAGTGACAGACCTAGTGCAGCTATTTCCAGCGAGCGTACGGGAGCGGACTCATTAGTGAAGAGGATTAACTGTGGTCTGTTGACAAGTGAAAGGGAAAGTATTCTCGACGTGAGGAAACTGGAGTAAGGTAATGATTGCTGTTGAGTAGTATATTTTTCTGGCTGCAATAAAATTAACAATTTCTTTAAGCAGTAATTGGTGTTGTGCTTTATACCCACCGTAATCCAGTTAACAAAGGTGCCACTAGGGGGTGGCACGTAACAACTGGTGTCAGAAGTGGGATTGACGATGGTCCTCGATGCTCCCGTGTCGATCAGCATGGGCCAGCTCACTCCGTTGATGACTCCGTCGACCATCAGGCTGCTATTGTCCCTCCGTAACTTCGTCACACGCACCTGGACTGCCGGGGCTTGACGACTGTCACAAGCCAACCTTTGCCCCCCAAGGCTGGCTAATACTCGTTTCCCTGGGCCGCGCGGTTTTCAGACGACTGATTTCCCGTCGGATACCCTCGGCGGCGGCGATCACCGCAGTCCTTGCTCAGGTGGCCTTTCTTACCGCAGGCCCAGCAGGTCGGTAGTCCTCTTCCGGGCCGCCTCTCCGGTTGTCTTCCGGCTGTGTCGTTGCTGGTGGTGCCGCGACTATCGAAGAAACGGCTTAGCGCCTCCATCAATTCGTCGGCCAGGGGCTTGGTCTCGTTGGTTTTTGCTGGTTCGTCGACGTCCACTTGACTCACCCGCGCGTGCATTCTGGATGCCTGTTTTGCCGTCTCGAATTCAAGTGCGTGGCTCAGCGCATCTGCCAGGGTCTTATTGCGCGCGAGTCACAGCGCCGGTTGAGTGTCCGAGTCCCGTAGCCCGTCGGTGAAAGTCTGCGTCGCTATCTGCTCCAGAAAGTCGGCCGGCGCTGTTGGGTAGGCGAGCCTTACGAGGCGTGCGATGTCCATCTCGAACTCCTGCAGGGTTTCCGCGTTCTTCTGTACCCGGGTCCGGAGCTGCATCTGGTAGGCCTGCTGAAGATGGCTATCTCCATATCGGGACTCCATATGGGCGATCAGTGCAGCGTAGTCCTGGGATCCAGTCGGGATGGCCTGAAGGACGTTAAGGGCGTCGCCTCTCAGCGCTACAATGAGAGCTGTAGCCTTTTCTGTGTTGAATCTCAAAGTTGTACTGTTGAAGCCTCTCTAACCACCGCGCGAGTTGACCCTCGGGCTGCTTGAAGTTCAGGAGCCACCGCAGGGATGCATGGTCGGTCCTGATGAGAAATTCTTGCCCGTACAGGTACTTGTGGAAGTGTTCAATGGTCTTCACGATAGCGAGCAGCTCCTTCCTGGTGACGCAGTAGTTCCTTTCTGGCTTTGACAAGGCCTTGCTGAAGTAGGCCACTACTCTCTCCTCGCCGTCCACTACCTGCGACAAGATTCCCCCTATGCCAAAGTCGCTGGCATCGGTATCGACGATGAACCTTGTTCAGGGTCTGCGGTAGGCCAGAATAGGCGCGGTGCACAGAGCCTGCTTGAGTTGTTCGACGGCACTGTGGCATTCTGCTGTCCACGTGAAGAGTTGGTCCTTCTCAGTCAGTCGATGTAAAGGTTTGGCGATGTCGGCGAATCCCCTCACGAAGCGACGGTAATAAGTGCAGAGTCCCAGGAAGCTTCGTAGTTGGGACTTGTCCTTAGGAACTGGCCACTCCCTCACAGCTGCGGTCTTCTCTAGGTCGGTGCGCACCCCTTCCTCGGAGACGATATGCCCAAGGTACTGGACCCGCTTCTGGAAGAGCTGACACTTCTTGGGGCTCAACTTCAGCTGGGCAGCGAGGAGAGAGTAGTGGCCTACTTCAGCAAGGCCTTGTCAAAGCCATAAAGGAACTACTGCGTCACCAGGAAGGAGCTGCTCGCCATCGTTAAGACCATTGAACACTTCCACAAGTACCTGTACGGGCAAGAATTTCTCATCAGGACCGACCATGCATCCCTGCGGTGGCTCCTGAACTTCAAGCAGCCCAAGGGTCAACTCGCGCGGTGGTTAGAGAGGCTTCAACAGTACAACTTTGAGATTCAGCACAGGAAAGGCCAACTGCATTCTAACGCCGACGCCCTGTCACGAAGACCGTGCCCCGAAGACTGCACCTTCTGTGCCCGAAGGGAGGAGAACACCGGGATACTGTGCCGACGGACTACTGTGGAACTTCAAGGGAACTGGAGCCGCGAATCTTTCACGCGGGCACAAGCAGAAGATGATGAGCTGGGACTGATAGCCGAATGGAAGAGGGCCTGTGTCCCCAGACCCGTGTGGAACATTGTGAGTGACTGCAGCCCAAAGTTTAAGTCCTACTGGGCACAGTGGGACTCGCTGATTGTAAGGGATGGCCTCATCTGCCATACCTGGGAGAGCACCGACGGGAAGACATCTCGGGAACAAGTCGTCGTTCCAAAGGCTATGACGGAGGAAGTCCTGAAGGAAGTTCATGGAGGATCATCTGGTGGACACCTAGGGATAAAGAAGACCCTGGAGAAGCTGAGAGAGCGGTTCTACTGGATCGGATGCCGAACAGACGTGGAGAACTACTGCGCGAGGTGCCACGATTGCGCAGCCAGCAAGGGCCCTGGACGAAGACGACGGGGTCCACTGAAGACCTACAACTTGGGCAGCCCCATGGAGAGAGTGGCCATCGATGTTGCTGGGCCATTCCTGTTAAGCGAGGCAGGGAACCGCTACATATTAGTCGTCAGCGACTACTTTACCAAATGGCCGGAGGCGTATGCGCTCCCTAACCAAGAAGCCGCGACGATTGCAGAGACCCTGGTGAAGGAATTCGTCAGCCGGTACGGAGTACCCCTGGAGCTGCACTCCGATCAAGGGAAGAACTTCGAGTCGCAGGTGTTCCAGAACCTATGCCAGCTGCTGGGAATCTGGAAGACAAGGACAACGCCGCTACACCCTTAGTCCGACGGGATGGTAGAGCGATTCAATCGCACCATCGAGAACCATCTCTGAATAGTCGTCAGCGAGCACCAGAGGGATTGGGACAAACATCTTCCACTATTTCTCCTGGCCCACCGCGCCGCCGTGCATGAAGCCACCGGGTGCACACCAGCCCGGGCCATGTTTGGGAGGGAGCTCCGTCTACCTGTCGATCTTGCCTTCGGCCGACCTGGGAATGATCCGATCACGGTAAGCCAGTATTGTCAAGAACTGGTCGACCAACTGGAGGACGTACACGCGTTCACGAGGAGGAAACTACGGATCGAGACCGACCGAATGAAGACCCGATACGACCAGCAGACGGATGCCGGCGGATTCCACGAGGACGACCGGGTCTGGCTCTTCAACCCATTACGGAAGAAAGGCCTGTCACCCAAACTGCAGAAGTCCTGGTAGGGCCCGTACCGAGTCGTGAAACGGATCAACGATGTCGTCTACAGGATCCAGCGGAGCCCGAGGACAAAGATGAAGATCGTGCACCGAGATCGCCTGGCAGCCTACGGAGGGACACAGACGGACCAATGATTGATCGGGACGATCAGCCTTTTTAGGAAGGGGGTGGTGTTACGGCTGTGAGTTTGTGTCATCACTCGCCGCATGAGTCACAACTGTCCCAGGGCTGGGCTGTGGCCTACCTCCTGTATTGCGTGTGCCTTATGCAACAGGGCTACTAGGACAAAGGGGTAGTCCAGAATATTCGTGACTGGACCAGCGATGGAAACCTCGAGAAGCCGTGAACCCTGGATGGATCTAGAAGCATTTATTGAGTCACCGGCCTGCTATATAAGTGCGACCTGTCTAGCAGTTGTTGTTGTTGTGTTTTACGAGCTAGTGTGAGCGATTATTCTGAGCGACAGAAGTGTGGTGACTTGCGAAACCCCTAGTGAAGCTGATTCTCTTGACACCGAGGAAGTGATTGTGGTGCTTGTGAAACAGTGTATAGTACAGTGACAGACCTAGTGCAGATATTTCCAGTGAGCGTACGGGAGCGGACTCATTAGCGAACAGGATTAACTGTGGTCTGTTGACAAGTGAAAGGGAAAGTATTCTCGACGTGAGGAAACTGGAGTAAGGTAATGATTGCTGTTGAGTAGTGTATTTTTCTGGCTGCAATGAAATTAATTATTTCTTTAAGCAGTAATTGGTTTTGTGCTTTATACCCACCGTAATCCAGTTAACAAAGGTGCCACTAGGGGGTGGCACGTAACAATAGTTTGAAAGAGATAATATTTTTGATGAGTGTTGGAAGTGAGCTAAATTTTTTGTATGTATGGAAGCTTCGTCGGTCATGAACGACGAACGCAAGTGTTAGCAAGAATGTTGTGTAGTATGGATGTGTTTAATTGAGAAATGGCCTTAATAGAGGAAGTGTTGTAAATGTTATTGTTTGAAATACGAGATGCTTTAACGCATTTCACTTTTACGTATTCTGTATGTCAAGAGGGTAGTCCATGCCAGGTGGCAGACAGGCTCGCCCCGTTATAAGCAAGGCTGAGCAACAGATGAGCCGAGATATTGCAGGTGTGTGAGTAGAAGAATCTGACAGCTGAGTCACAGATATTATTTAATAACCAGTTCAGATATGAGGAAGGAACGCGCCTGAGAAATGTAAACATTTGAAACGGAAAGCCTGACTCAATGCAGAGCCAGTAGAATGATTAGATTACTTTATAATTTTTGCAGGAGACAGAATCTTTTTATCTTTTAACCAGTTAAGTTAGCGTGTGTGTAAGGAGTTTTGTCAGCAGCAGTGGCGTGATTGAATGTATATATTAGGGTGTTATTTTGTTAGTAAGTGTTATTTAGTTTTATTAATAAATTTATATTTTTATACGCCTTGTCTCGTGTACCTTGATTATTTTATAAATGGAGACGTGTTATGGAACACCCTGAAATAGATAGGATGTCTATTTATTTCCACCATAGCCCTGAGATATTAAGGTAAGTTTTGGACTCTACCGTAGAAAGCTAGTTCGTTCTTATCCATAACAAGTTCCAAGCCTACTGTGTATAATCCTGAAGAACTCGTTGGCGTGATTGCGATAGTTCGTTAGCCGGGACTTTCGCCTTTTATAATCCAGCTTTGCTTTGGATTGACCAGCGGGTACCTTCTCGATTTTTACGGGTACAGTAGTAGAACATGGTTGCCCAACGTTTAGGCGTCAAAATGCCTGTGAAAGAGCATTCGATGAACCATTCATAGGCAATAAATTGGTACCCTACGTGTTAGCTTCGAAAAACGTGTGGATGGGTGTATGTAGAGCCTATATGAAGGTGAATAGAGCAAGGCCAATAGAGGTGATAATTGAGTGCGATAACATAGGTGGTCTTAAGTTGTTTTTAATAATGTTGCACTCGAATACAGATCAGATCTTATGGAAAACCTGAGATAGGTATAAATAGGTTTGAATTCTTACTATCTGAATTATTTTTATTTCAGACCGGCTCATGGCCTTTGATAGCCATGTTCAGTGTCAAGTTAACTTGTTTTAACGTTGGTAAATTTAAATGTTAAATATGGATAATTTAGGACACGATCAAGCGGAACGAAACTGTAAGTTAATTAATTTAAGAGTGTACTTGTTATGTTAATTTTAAGACTTAAGGTAGACATTAAGAATGCCCAATTAAATGGATGAAATTGTTGTTCAAAATGTTGTTATCATACTCTGTTTTGACATGTCCCTGCAGCGATTTGTGTATTGGTATCTTTGCAATGGCAACGATGGGTAAGGAAGAGGTTCAGAGGATGCTGAACGAGAATTTTCAGACTAATTTGAAGGAGAAATTGACGGAGAAATGGAAAACTGTACAATGTAATTTGCAGGAAAAACTGAAGCAGAATTTGCAGGAGAGATTAGATACTGTACAAGGTAATTTACAGGAAAATTTGAAGCAGGAGATGACCGAGAATTTAAAGATAAATTTTCAGAGTTTGAATGGCAAATTTCAGGAAACGAAGTAGGATCTGGAGCAGGTTAAGAGAGAGAGAAAGGAGGATATTGACACTGTAGTTGTAAAAGTTGTGGAGAATATTGTAGAAATTATAACAGGTCGTGTTACAGAGAGTGTTAAGGAAAGTGCCAAAGAGGAAATACAGGACAATCATCCTTAGAAAGATTGCAGACAAGTGCGACTGCAACAAATGATAATATGTCGCGATTGTAGGTCAGTTCCAAGGAGATCCAGACAAAGTTTGACAATGTTCAGGGTAAAGTTGACACTGTTCAAACTAAAGTTGACACTGTACAGGGCGATGTAACTGATGTTAGAACTAAAGTTGATACTGTACAGGATGATGTGAGATGTTAGAAATAGAGTTGATACTGTTCAAACTAATGTTGACACTGTTCAAACTTAAGTTGACTCTGTACAGGGTGATGAGTGTGATGTTAGAAATATTGTTCACACTGTTCAAACTAAAGTTGACACTGTACAGGGTGATGTGAGTGATGTTAGAAATAGGGTTGATAATATTCAAACCGATGTTAAGAATGTACAGATCGATTTAAATGGTATTCAAACACACGTTAACAAAATGGAAACGGAAGTCAATAATCTGTTTATAGATGTAAATAGTGTTAGGGGAGATATTGACAAAGTTAATGCTAATGTTAATGGCATCCAGTCTAAACTTAACAATATTGAAACTAGTAATGTCACTTTTCAAAACGATATTAGGAGAGAGTTAGAGGTGTCCAAGACACAGTGCAAAGAGAACATAGGTGCGGTACAGTCACAAGTAGGTGTTCTTAAGGGGAATGTGGATTCTTTGCGGTCCCAAGTAATAGATCATAATAAGATTTTGAAGGACGATATAGAGCTAGATATAGGTGAAATCTTAAAAGCTCATGTTGTAGTGTGGAAAGAGTAGTGGAATAAGACCAGTAAGGAACACATTAAGGAGATTCAGGAGTACATAGAAAATAAATTTGCTAGTACTCAATTAGAACTAAGTAAAGAGGTAACAATCGTGCGAACTGATCTCAATAAGCGGTTGGATCAGCTTCAGCAAATATAGGTCGACAATAAGGATCAATTAACGCAGAAAATTAAGGCATTAAAAGATCAGATTAGTAAGGTTGTCTCTGACGTGAATAAAATTAATGAAATTAATGAGGGAAAGTTTACCGAACTGGAGAAGTACATAACTAGGATACTTAAGAGTTTGAACGTAGGAGACACCGCTGGTTTGGAAACGTATAAAGAAGATTTGAAGAAAGAAGTGGGAAAGCAGTTGAAAGATATTAATAGCGATTTGGAAGAGAAAGAAAAAGAGGAGATAGGTGAATGGGAAAGTCATACTAGAAGAAATAGTATAGATCACGAAGAAAGAGAATTCAGACCGAAAGTAAGGGTACTCCGATCGATAGAAAGACCCGAATTCAGAAATTAGGAGTCCGAAAGAGAAACGAGGGATCACAGAACTAGTAGCCATAATACCCAACCGTGGAATATAACGGTAATACGCAACATTGAAGATAAACCTCGTCAGTTTAATAACCAGGACGGATTCACTCCCATCGAGTTCATTCGAAATCTGAGAGATTACATTATCGAAGCTCAGGTTCCGAGGGATAGGGAGATGAAAATAGTGGAACGCTATTTAGCATTTGGTCCGTTAGAGTGGTTCAAAGCCTTCAGGTATACGTTCATTGATTTTGAAGAATTCGCTGAGTCCTTTATCAAGAGATTTTGGTCAATTGAAGCGCAGAACAGTTTACGCGCAGAAGTATACTCGAGGCAGTATTCGAGTACTCTGCCAACGCACTACGCTGACTTCTTCACGAGTCAGTTAGCTCAACTGAGGTTCCTTCAGACCCCGTAATCAACAGGAGAACTGATCGAAGTTATATCGAGACAGCTTCCAGTGGAAGTGAGGAGACTGATTATCTCGTCTCAAATCAAAGATTTGGCTAGCTTGGATGAACTTCTGAGAAAATAAGACTACACTAGTCCAAAGTCTAATGTAACGTCCAGGAGCAATAGACAAGACCACAGGGACATTAACACCATTTATATTGATAAAACGCAACAGACAGAGCGCCCTAAAGAGCGAGATAAAAAATAGTATTGGTCCAGAAAGGAACAACTATTTTAGAGACAGGAGACCCGTACCAAAGTATCGTAGATTCCGTGGAGGAAGACCTTACCAGCAACAACAGGGAAGACACAACGATAATACTCGCAGAAACGGTTATTATCATATCAATTACAATTACCGGTTCAATAACAACAACAACAATAGTTATAACCGGAACAATAGATATAACCAGGGGTATAACCGAAACAGGAATTATAGAGAAAACGCGTTCACAAAGGAACAATATGAAGGAAGACAAAAAGAAGGAAAAGAATACTCAAAGGACTTAAGACAAAACGAAGAGAATGGAATAGGAGTGGAGAAAAACCCGAGAGTCGATCCCAAGCCGAGTACAAGTCAGCAGGGAAATAACACTCAGGGACAAAAAACTCCATTTCCAAAACAGAGGTAGGAGTTTAGAAAATGCTATACCATTACACCAGATTACAATTAACGAGATATATGAAGTAACAGATGAAGATTTACTGTTTGAGAAAGAAGTAATTAAAGGGGAGAGACCATATGAACAGCCTATAATAAGTATAAATATCGATGGACAAATATGTAAGTCTCTTATGGACATTGGTACAGTTATTTCCCTACTGTCAGATGAGTGTTACCAGAAACTGTTAAAAGGTGACAGAATGACTGTTTTACCCGAATCAGCAGTCAAAGTGCGTGGTGTAATCCAAGACAAGTCAGTAAAATGTAAAGTTCAGGTGTTGTTAAATTTCGAGATTAATGGTCGCACTTATGAGCACATCTTCATCGTCGTGGGCAAGATAAATTTTGACATCGTGCTAGGTATTGATTTCATTACCAAAGCCGGAGCAGTAATTGACATGAAAAACCGTCTTATTAAATTTAGCGAAGATTCGATAAACACAGAAGAGTTAAAAAGATGGATTTTGATAACAATCCAGATATGGATCCTAGGGAAGACATCATTAACAATATCATTGAGGAAGCCGAGAATGAAAGGGGATCATGGATTTGTAAAGAAGAGGGATTTTACGAAATTAGAGATGAAATTGAAGGGTTAATAATAGACTTTCAAGATATTTTCGACAATAAGCCCAGATTAATCAAGGACTATACGTACAGTATCCGATTAACCGATGATACTCAATATAAGAGGAGGATTTACCCCATTCCAGAAAATTACTACGAGGAAGCACGAGGGATTATCAAGAAGATGGGAGCCGATGGTATTATAAAAAAACAGGCGTCATCTTACCTCAATCCAATTACTGTGGTGAAGAAGAATAATGGTCAATTACGCCTATACGTCGATGCACGGAAAATTAACCTATTCATTTCACCTAAAATAGACCGACCACCAAAGATTCGTGATTTGCTTAGGAAGTTCAAGGGAAAGGCTTGTTTCTCTGTCCTTGATCTTACTGCGTCCTTCTTTCAAATTGAGTTTGAGGAGGAAAGTAAGCAGTATACAGGGTTCTTATTTTACTGGACTACCTGGGGTTTTTCAGCGTATGCCCTTTGGGATCGTAAACAGTGGTCCGGCACTAATCCGAGCCCTCGACAGCAAGCTCATAGATGTGGTTAAAAGAACGTGCTATGCTACATTGATGATCTGATTATTTATTCCGAGAACGTACAGGAACATCTGGTGCAATTAAGCAAACTTTTTTGAATTTCAGAGAGGCAAATATTAAGATAAATTTCGATAAATCCCACTTCCTACAGGAGAAATTTCATTTCTTAGGACATACTATCGACCAGCATGGTTATCACCCGAACTTAGAAAAAGTAGAGGCAATTATGAGATTTCCAAAGCCTAGTAGGGTCAGACAAGTTCGTGAGTTCGTGGTTGCGTGCCAATTTATAAGTAGTCACTGCCCTAAATACTCAGAAATTATGGCTCCTCTCTACGACTTGTTGAAAAAGAACAATCGTTGGAAATGGACAACTACAACTGAAGCCGCATTCGAGAAGGCAAAAGTATTGTTAAAGAACAATGTAAAATTAGAATACCCGGATTTCGACCGTACATTTTTCATTGAGTCCGATGCTTCACGTGTAGGCATAAGTGCCGTCTAATATCAGAAAGACGAAGAGGGAAATAAACACTGCATTGCATTTACCGGAAGGAAATTTAAAAGGCATGAAGAAAATTACTTCACGACCGAGTTAGAGGCGTTAGCTTTCGTAACGGCCCTACAAGGATGGAAGAAAATTCTACTTGGTCATAAGGTAATAATGGTCACCGATCATAAAGCCTTGCAATTCATGCTGCAGACAGATTTGTCGAGGGATAGGTTGACTAGATGGGCCCTGTTTATGCAGCAATTCAATGCAACCATAATCCACCAACCAGGTAAAGATAATCTGTTGGCTGACGCTTTGTCTAGAAACCCCGTCAGGAATGTGCAGGTTAACCATGTGCAGCTAGAAGATCTTGAGACCGTGAGGAGGTTGGAACGCATTGGAGTTTCGCAGAAAAGACACGCTCCCATACGGAAGAAGTACATTTTTCTGAAGGGGAATATGGATGTTGCAGATGAGGAGTATGCAAGTACCCAGAGACGCTCGCAACACTCTATACCTAGCAGAGATCTGGTATGCAAATACGCATACCCCGAGCACACTAAGTTCCGTATAGTTGTGACCCTTAATTTTGTATCAAAATTAGTGTGGCTGGCGCATCATTCTATTGGACATGGAGGTCTAGATAAGACTCTTAATGTTCTCAAAGAGAGGTTTATCTGGACTAACATGATGTCATCTATAGCGGGAATTATAAGAACTTGTGATCGATGCCAGCGTGGGAAATTTTCATCTGAATTGCTGAAGGGAAGACCCAGAGTTATTTTTCCTTCTGAACCAATGGAACTGATGGCCCTGGACATTTTGGCCCCTGCCCGAAGGGATATCAGGGTAATCAGTTTTATTAGTGACGGTGGATGTGTTCACTAAATTCGTCACCGTGAACCCCATGCAGAAAGCGAACACCAGGAACGTTGTCAGCAGGTTAGAGAATGCTGTGTTTCCTAAAGCGGGGAAACCGTAGTATCTATTGTCAGATCATGGTACTCAGTTTACCTCAGCTGAATTTGAAGCGGACGCGGAAATGTTTGGTATTCGACACATATTTCCGAGTGTAGGATATACCGAGTCGAATTCTAGTGAACGATATATGGGAGATTTTTCTCAGTTCTGTCGTATATACTGCCCAGACGATCATCCTAGTTGGGTTAAGTATGTGCCTATGATAGAGGACTGCTTAAACTCTACAGTTCAAGAAAGCACGGCGAAAGTTCAGATGTTGCTACACTTAGAGCCGAATCCAGAAAGACCGTGGGATAACGTGTTCAACTTCATTCCTAGAAATCGTGATGTAGGAAGACAAGATATGATAGATAGATCTAAGGAGAAACTTACATAGGCAGCAGAAAAGCGATGGAAGAGAGTCGAAGGAAAACGATTCAGCACACCGTTGGAAATTGGAGACTTAGTTTTGGAAAGTGCCTAGAAACAAGGTATTACCGCGCAATATTATCAGGAAGATATACCCTAAGTTCAGTTCGATGTATAATGGCCCCTATCTCATAGAGAATGCCTTTGGAAACAACTGTTATGAACTATTCGATGAAGAAAACAATCTTATATTGGGAAAGTACAACGCGAAAAGTTTGAGGAAATATCTTAAGAAAGTAGGTTGAATTAGCATTCAAAATTTGAGTTCAGTGACCTACCTAACGTCCTGAATTGAGGCGATTAAAAACAATTTGAGAACTGTTTCTTACCTCAGCTGAGAGGAGAATGCACCCGAAATTTGAATGATACATGATGAAAATGATGATATTTTTCGAGCCCCATGATAAAATTTTACTTTGCAATATAAATCCTGGAAGTTGGCTCAAGAGAGCTTTGTTAGCGAACGCAGACTGTGCGAGAAACCAGTCACGTGATCAGAGACGCCCCACAATATTCTCGATCATTGGAAAGTGCCTAGAAACAAGGTATTACCGCGCAATATTATCAGTTAATAGTTATAAAATATATCATTGGATATATGATCACAGCAAATGAGAGGAAGGTTTATGGAAGCAGGTTTGTTTACCTAGTTAATGTGACTAACTATTCCATTTAGGCCCTATGTAACAATTTTATTCATTGAAATTATCAAGAAAATGAAGAGAAGATATTAGAACACTTTAAATGTCGCAAAAGGGAAGACATTCACTGTAATAAACTTTACTACAAGTGCGCGCCAATAACTACGCGCGACCAACAATGGTGCCGAATTTCAGGCAAGGAAGAGAGGGGACGGCTTGTAGAACCGTTCTTCTCTCGACAGACTTTGAAGGTACAAGACGTGTTACCCGGGGTAGTTCATTCCCGTAGACACTATACTGAGTGTGGTCGTACTCTCTCGAGGGACGGTGCCGAGCGCGCCCGATTTTTAGTCAGAGCCTCGCTGAAACTAGACGAAGTTTAGCGAAGGATTACAAATCAATAGCGAACAAGTGTTCGACTTTTCTAAAAGCGAATTGTATACAGTATATTCATCCAGTTATAAGGCTTCAATATAAGAAGATTTTCAGAAAATTCATCGAGAAATCCGACAGTTATAGGAAAATTTGTATTGCAAAAGAAAGTTGCGTATCTCAACGCCGAGAGAGAAATATCTTAGTGCAAAGAGCCTTCAACATAGTCCAGTCCACGCTGCAAAATAAGTGAGTATAGTGTCATTGGGTGAATATTGAGACTTTGTTAATTGGAACACTATGATGGCTACAAACATTTGAGTAGCCCAGATGCAAAGGCCACTAAGTGCACTTTTTGTCGATTTTGAGTTGAGCATACCGTCACGTTCGTCTTTTAACTGGCTACATGATGGAATAAGTTTCAGGGTGCATACCCCGCTCAAAACCGTTGAAAATGGCCAACATAAATCGCATTCGTTTGCGTAAACCGCTAAATGCATGTTGGCTACGGTTGCAAAGCCAGTTTAATGATCCACGTGTCCAAAGACCGCAAAGTTCCATAAGTATGGCGTCTGCCTTGCCACATACGGCTGCAAAACCCGCTAACTGGTACAAGAACTGCCAATATTCCTCCCACAGAATTTCCTTACAATAAATAATTATTTATTTCGATCGGAAAGGATAGTTTCGTGTGTCAGATTTGAGTTTGCTGCACTATCGAGGAAGCGTACGCAACAATGACATGCTGCCTTGTCGAAATACACCGTTTAAATGCACACTTGATCGACAGGTTGTTTCTTGGTTGTGTGCACTTCATGCCAGAAAAATGAGTGATCTTGTTGATTTAAGTGAAGCAGTTATTGCATTTGTGGACTGTAATACTATTGTGGACGTTCCAAGTACGGATGGAAGAACAGAAACGGCAGAAGTACCGGTAGTGGGAGAAATAGTGCAAGTTGAAGTAGTTTAACCAGTTGATATTGGTGTTCAGAACAACTTCTTACGTCTGGTTAGAACATCGACACACCAGAGGATCAAACCAAATAGCGTCGACACTTCTTCACAAACTGACCAGCATAAATGTTTAAGGTTCAAAATATTTCGGTTATTCTCTGATGGCTGCGGGGGTCAGAACAAAAACAAGAATATGATCAGCGTGCTATCTCTCTGGTTACTACTAGCAGCTCCCGCAAGTCTAGAGGAAATACAGCTATGGTTCCCAATTGTGGGCCGCTCATTTATCTCACCTGACAGAGTTTTTGGAAATATTGAACGGCAACTTCGCAAAGTGAGTGTCTTTGAAAATCATTGCGGATACATCAAGCACATTGAGAAATTTGCGACAGTAAGTTCGCCTGGAACAAGGTGAATGTCCTGTTAGGGATTAGAAAGCGTATGTGGATGGCACGGTAAAAAAATCCGGGTAGTGAACAATTCCAATTCCAAAAAGCGAAGAAAATCGTGTTCAGAATTGGCAAAACAAAAAAATAACATGTCTGGTACGAGGGGAGCCGGTCTACAATTTTGAGGTTGGTGAGGGAAAGAGCAGCATGAAAATTGGAACGAATATTAACAAATATCTGGGTCCCTCACCAATTCAAGTAGGTGTTGCACTCAAAGAAACTTAACTACAAGACGTCTGACGGCTTTTAGAGCTGTATTTCGGTGAAAACTGGCCAGCGAATGGCAACCTAAAATTCTTCAGTGAGGTCTTCCAGGAGCAAGAAGCCATTCGCAACAATATCGTCCGACCACAAGCGGAAGAAGACGAAGAACCAGAAGATTTTGAGCTTATGGACGGTGTCGAGGATGACCTGACCTAACTTAAGTGCCATTTTTCTTGTTATGTGCACTTTCTTAATTTGTAAATTTTTATGCTGTATAAATGACGTTGCAGGGTGTTTAAGATGTATTTTTTTAAAATAATTTTCCTTTTATCGCACCCGACGTGGTCTATTTATTCAAAATATATTTTTCCTAATAAACCAAATTGAAACTAAAATAGTTCTTTATTAAAAATCTCATCCAAATGGCATTCGTAAAAAAAATTGCGGGTTTTGCAACCTAAGTTTCATTAACGACTCACGGGTGCAAATGTCCTTAACTGCACAATACTTGTGCATAAACCGGTAAGTCAATATTTTAATTTATGTTTTAGGACAGAAGATCCAACCGTAGATTTCACAGATTTTAACTAAATACTAAATGTTTTTATGTTGATTTTCAGGAGTAAGAAATATGGTATTAGCTTAATTAGTTTGGTCGTAGCAGTTTATCGTCATTTACTGGGTTTCATTTTTAATGCACTTAGCAGCCTTTGCAAACGGACTACCCATTTATAAAGTGGAATTTATTTATAATAATACTTTGGGTATGAGTGAGAGGATGGATTAAAACTATTACGCGATTGGGATATGTCGATTCAGAGTTGTGATTAGCAACATGGAACAACGTTAAGGAACAACGAGAATATGTATAACATCTAGAATTATACAATGCCGAGACACCATCAGACATTATGCACACTTCCACCCTGTACATTTAATGTACATTCATGTACATTAATTCTGGACTATGAGCAGATATAAACTTTCATTGACTAACCAAATGAACATTAACATCTACGATAGTGATTCGATGTACAACTTACAAATTTATTTGTAACGATGGAACTATTATGAATATATTGCTCGATAATAATGGAGGACTTTTGAGTGATGGCGATGGTCATTGGTTATCTATAATTAGAAATTTTGATTCAGATTTTGAACTGAAGTCAGTTGTTTGAGAAATTTATTTTCCTTTGGGAGAATCTTTAAAGAAGTTTTTATTCGACGATTTTCGATTTTTATTTCAAGATTCCAGACATATTGTCTTTGATATTGTTAGTAAATTCATTTTGTTTAAGATGAATTGGGCAATCTTTATGTAACGAGAATTCATGGTTAGGAGAAGAGATCTACGCGTGATATATTGTGAAATATCACCAAATACTATAAACATTTCATCGATCCGGCAAGTTATATTCTTTAAGATTACGACGTGAAGTTTAACATTTATGAACATTCTTTGTCTAGAATGAAGTACATTCAAACTTCTTATGAGTTGAACGAAGGCTTAGCCATTCATTAAATATAAATTATTTGAGACATATCTTTCGAAAGATAATTCATCCGACTATAGGAAAGTTAGATAAAATCTCATCCGGTCGTGATTGAGCCTTATTGAACGATGAAATAACACGAGTTGTTATAAATACACTAATGTAACACTACGTTATCTGTCAATGTAGTATTGCAGCCGTGTGTATTTATAGAAATGACCCGTATGAAGAAACATGTAATAATTTTTATTAAATATCTAAAGACATGGTATTTATACAGTAGTAACTTCGATTAGTAAACCTTAGAGATCTAACTTTATAATCGTTTGGGAACGATAAGTTGTATTAGTAGAACAGATATTGCTGATCATGTATAAGCAATGGATTCTAACATCGATAATATCAATGCTAGAAGGAAGTTATGCAAGTACTGTGGAACAATTGCTGAGAACATTTGTAAAGATAACATTTAAGTTATGTAATGTGATATACGAAGGTTTCTTGCCGTATATGGATGTTTGTGAATTACGAGGGTGATTCTGTATTAATTGTGTTGAAGTACTGCATTAGGAGTGATGAAAACATTGTTGTATATTTGTACAGTTTTGGAAGACTCTTAAATGTGATTAGATCTGCGACACGAAATTCGTTAGAAGGCGGAAATTTGTTGGGAAAACATATACTATCCTTGTCTATTATACAATTATTACAGTTATATTAAACCTGGAACTGTAACAACAATATGAACTGATCTTTGCTGATCGGTCATATTTATACTGATGATGACTATTAACATGATTTTGACATTAATTGGTACTGTACTCGATAATCCGGAAAGGATCCTCTTGGAATATCCATTGCCCCCGCTGGATTGCCTATTTCTAACAGCACCGGCAAATACTACAATAGAAATCGCTTCCAACATGGTCTTTAGGGATTTACAGACAGCAGTTACCAGAATATTGTGGATCAACAACCAACTACACGGGGCACTCACCTTTACTTACCTCGAGGACTGGGACTTCAGCTTCGCCTACACTACATCCACAATACTCTGCTCCTTATATTTAAAATGAATCACTCCAACAACAATGGAAAACAATCTGAACAAATTTATTAACAAAAAGGTAAACTATTCTTCTATAAACAAATAACAATAAACGAATTTAATAATAGACATTAAAATTAAAAACACGCAATCTTTCACACTTCCTTTCAATTCTACATCTTACTACAATGCTGTATTAAAAATTATGAGTATAAAACTTGGCTTGGTTTTAGGCCGACACTGCGTAAAAATAAAAACGTTTAGTGAAGCCTCTTAATGGCATTCCAGACACATGGTTTCATTCACAAGCCTGCGTTGTAGAACGCACGTGCCGTGGCTTTGTTTCATCAATGAAATATCGGCTCCACGCCGAACTCGAAACTGGTTTATACAATAAATACAAGGTTCTGAGTCTACACCTGTTAATATTATGTCATCGCTCTCCAATGCTAACGGTGAATCATGCTCGCTAGTCCACAGAGAGACTGCTTGTGTGTGCATATATAAAACACGTAAATATTAACATTTAGATCTTACAAAAGTTAACATAACTACTTTGTTTCTTAAACAATCATTCTAAAAATTTTATACACTCTTTCATTCGCACTCCGTAATCGTTCTAGACCAATACGGTTCCACATCTTCTCTTAACAATGAATAATCGTTCACACCAAAAACATCCGCTCATAGTCACACACTATTCCAAAAATTGATGAATAAATCCTACTAAATTATTGAACTAATTAAATCTTTTCCACAAAAATTATTTACAAGTAATATGTTTATAATAATACCCATTATCTAGTGTTGCTAACGCGACACTTTCGAGATTCTAACTTTTCGGTTAGAATATAATTCTTAACTAAATATATACACTGGTTTTTCAAATAACCATCCTTCTCTAACGTTCTGAAGTTTTAATATACTGCTTACACCTCATCTTATATAGGTTTCGTTACATTATCGGTATAATACAGTCGACTAATTAAGGTAAACTGTACGTAATTACATCACTTCGGGTTTAATAAAATTTAATAATTGTATTATAGACGTGAGTAGACGATCTTTCTCAAGTTGTATTTCCGCTGAAACCCTCCTGTTAATACAGCTAAATCGTTAATTCACAAGAACTGGACTACTTGTATACAACGGCTCTTATCATGATACATGCCTTTTTATCAAAGAACAACAATATTTTGACTTCCTTAAAATGCGAAATTCCCTCGCACGAGCACTTCATAGCTCTACAAATCCTCATATAACAGTATATATGGCATAAACAACTATCATCTATTATGTTAAACAATAACCAAAAGGGATTAATTGTTATTAACATATCTTATGTAGGTATTTCTCTCAAATAATGTCATGACCCTCAGTATCATTGCACATGACTACTGGACTACAATTATACATACGTAAGTTCTTCAAACGAAACTTCCAATTGTAATGAACGATATTAGACAGTCGTGATTAACCTCCTAAAGTTTACTCCACAACAAGATAATTAACTGTTAACTCGTCTGTCGCAAATACATGTAATAAAATAATACTCCTGTTTCATCTCACTTGTCAAGCTTTAAATTGTTTATCGTTGTAATATCATGTCCACAAATGACGTGATGTTACACAAATAGAATAAAATACACACATGTTATTTATAGTGTCAGATAGAATTCAATCTTGACCGGGATAAACTAGCTTTGAATTCCTAGCCAAAGATTTGAATAATCTTCTATCAAAAGGTATTTCCTCTAACATATTAAATGAACAAAGCTCTTAGCTTTACAGATAATAAGAAAGGTTTGTCAATGTCGTAATGTTTTTCCACTCTACACAAAGAATGTTCATAGGAATGAAGACTTCGGTCTTATCAAACGACTAGTATTTCTTAGATCGTCGATAGTTTATGTACAATAATGATATAACAATATCATTCGATGTTTCTTCTGTTCTTGCAGTTATATGTTGTTACATTAAAGTGCTCAAATTAAATTTAATAAGAATTTAATTTGAAGCTATGACACAATGTCAAATTACTTGGTTTAAATGAAATTATTAAAATTCGAGAGTCGAAACGACTAGTCCCTTATGAGGCAATATGATTCCTCAAACAAAATTTTTAATGTCAGTTCCACAACTGATCCGTAGAATAAAATTGAAAAATAGATGAAATGCAATCATCTTCTAAATAATCTTGAAGTATAAAAATCTCAACACACATCTGAAGTGTAAACTACATAATAGCACTGAAATACATGAAATGTGAAAATATAGAAATTACGGAATAAGATCGCCGAAAATATGGAATAAGATCGCAGGCTCAGAATGTTACTAATCAAGCTCTATATAACAATGAGATACACTAATACCTTATTTGGACGAAAACTTGAAGATCAATGTAAGTATTCCCACAATACTTTAGATGTTTCCTCAGTACAAGACACTGATATGGATCTGCATTCGAACCACAGATCTGCGACCTGAGAGATAAGAAAAGTCTCTCTCTGGAATTCACCAACATTCGCCTGGGCTCGAACGACATCCTTCTGGCAAATTCTTCTGTGTTGCTGGGCTACCCTAGCATCTTGACAAATCTCTTCTGTAAAGTCTTCATTCTCCGTCGTAAATATGTATCAGCTTCATCATTGGAATATAATTATGGAAATATTCATATAAATGGTGAATGAAATGTTTCCATTGCTAATTGATGTTATATTAGTGTTCGTAGACTGACGAAAATGCACAAGATGGACCGTACACTACGTCTGTATTCAAGAATACGTTGTCTAAAGAAGCTCCATCGTTGTATCTTAACTCCTTTTATCTAATATGTCTCTGGCGCATGACTGTTTAGTTCATCATATCAACAATATTAATTATGCTGAATGATAATGTTTGAAGAATAATAATAGTCATTCTGTTAATGTTTATGTGTTGCGCCAATATTAAAAGTTCTCCGCCACTGTTCACTTGAACTGCGTTTGTCAACTTCACGTTGCAATTTATAATGATATTCAGCTTTGTTTCCAACACAATTGGAAATCTATCTTGACAGGCTTATATTGTCGAGACGGTGAATATTAAAACGCTCGACTTTTCACAATATAAAGTAAGCGACCTGTTCCTAATATATATTCGCTTATTTAACTTCAGATCTCAATTATATAAGAGATATAATCAATAAAATGTTCCTCGCAACTTCACGTAGAATGGAAGTGCGGTGATCTCTAACGCTCCACCTAGCTATCCTCGCGTCTCCACAAGTCGACAGTCACCGCACTCGGACTAAGCCTTGGGATCTCCGTTAACCCAGTAAAAACACTTCCTCACTCTTCAAAGTCTGCTGGAATAAGAACCTCTATCTTTGGATCTCCCCCTCCAAGTCGAATTTTTGGCGGCCATATCAATCTCCCATCATAATTTTAGCGCGTAGATTACTAATGCTTATTGCTGCGTAGATTAACCGATCTGTGGTTTTTAAAGTATCAGACATAATTTCTCTTAATATTCTCTTCATTACCAAATAAGAAAATCTTCTTCTAAGGGCCTAAATGCATAATTTCATCATATTATGTAATTCAAGTTGATCCCGTCTTCAATAAAACCTGTTCTCATTGGCTCTGGACTGGGATCCAATAGCATAATTTATAACAATATTTATAATATTAATTTCCAAACTCACTGTAGCTATGCTAAATATAGCCTTCTAGAAGCGTCCATTGTGCAACATATCACGTGATCGTGCTTTCCCACAATCTCGAGCTTGTAACACTACACTCTTGTGTCACACTTCCAGAAATTATATTTGCTACTTAAATTTTATCATTGGGACGGAAAATACTCTCATTTTGTCCTTAAATAATTCAATTTACGGGGGCATTCCTCCGTCATCTCAAGTTAAAAACAGTTGCAAATTGTTTTAATCATACTAATTCAAGACTTTTGATATGTCACTTGAACTCGTATATTGAATTATTTTAGCCTATTTTCTTATGATACTTTTTCAAATTTTTAGCGTTGAATTTTCCTAAAATAACGTTGTTTTCATCATCAAACAACTCATAACAGTTATTTCCATAAACATTAGTTATGCGGAACGGGCCAATAAATATAACTCTGAACTTGGGGTATATCTTTTTGCTCACGTCCGCTTTCTCTGGTCTGCGCAATAAGACCTTCTTTCCAATTTCCAACGGCGTACCAAAACGTTTTCCTGCAACTCCTTTCAAGCGTTTCGCTGCTGCTTTCTGAAGTCTTTCTTTCGCCATATCGATCCTCGCTTGTCTTCCTAGATCAGGATCTCTGGGAATGAAATCAAATACATTGTCCCATGGCCTTTCAGGATTCCTTCCTAAGTGAAGAATCATAGGAACTTCTGCCGTGCTTTCTTGAACTGTGGAGTTCAAACAATCCTCAAACATTGGCACGTATTTTACCCAACTGGGGTGATCATTTGGGCAGAAAATTCTGCAGAATTTGCTAAATTCTGCCATATAGGGTTCGCTTGAATTTGACTCTGGATACCGCACGCTTGAAAAGATGCGATTAATTCCCAACCTTTCCACGTCTGCTGCGAATTCGGCTGAAGTGAACTGCGCTCCATGGTCCGATAAGAGATATTCTGGTTTCCCAGCCTTCGGAAACACAGCATTCTCTAATCTGCTCACAACATTTCTGGTATTGGCTTTTTGCATAGGGTTCATGGTAACGAATTTAGTGAAGACATCAACAGTCAATAACAGGAACTGATTACCCAGATATCCCTTCGGACAAGGACCAAAAATGTCCGTGTCCATCAGCTCACGTGGTTTAGAAGGTATCGTAGCTCTGGGTCTTCCTTTCAACAATTCTGATGCGAATTTTCCTCTCTGGCATTTATGACAAGATCTTATAATCTTCGCTATAGTGGATCTCATGTTGGTCCAGACAAACCTCTCTTTATTAGTACTGAGGGTTTTATCTAAACCTCCATGTCCGATAGAGTGGTGTTCCCACCACACTAACTTTCTGGCAAGATTAGGGGGCACGACTATATGAATCTTGGTGTGCTCGGAGTCCGCGTACTTACACACAAGATCTCCGCTCAATACATAGTGTCGTGATTGCCTTTGAGTAGCAGCATAATATAGATCTGCTGTGTCCATGTAACCCTTAAGGAACCTGTACATTTTCCTAATTGGAGCGTGTCTCTTCTGTGACACACCGATTCGGGCTAATCTCCTAACGGTTTCTTGATCTTCTTCCTCCAATTGTACATGGATAATCTGCAAATTTCTAACTGGGTTACGTGGTAATGCGTCGGCCAGCAAATTGTCCTTACCTGGCTGATGGACTATTGTAGCATTAAACTGTTGAGTGAAAAGGGCCCATCGAGTTAATCTATCACTCGACATATCGGTTTGAAGCATAAAAATATTGCCTTATGGTCGGTGATAATTATAATCTGATGTCCGATTAAAATCTTCTACCACCCTTTAAGAGCTGCCACGAAAGCAAACGCCTCTAGTTCTGTCGTGAATTAGTTATCTTCGTGTTTCTTAAGCTTTCTTCCGGTGAACGCAATGTAGTGCTTATTTGCTTCTTCGTCCTTTTGGTATAAGAATGCACTAATGCCTACCCGTGAAGCATCGGATTCTATGTTGAATATTCGTTCAAAATCCGGATATTCTAATTTCACCTTATTTTTCAACATCTCTTTAGCTTTCTCAAACGCGTCGTCAGCGGTACTACTCCATTTCCAACGGTTATTTTTCTTTAGCAAGTCATAGAGAGGTGCCATAATTTCTGAATACTTTGGACAATGACTGCTAATGAATTGGCACAAACCTACAAATTCTCGCACTTGTTTGACCTTAGTGGGCTTTGGAAACCTCATAATAGCTTCCACTTTCTGTAAGTACGGGTGATATCCATGCTGGTCAATAGTGTGTCCGAGAAAATTAATTTCTTCTCTCATGAAACGGCATTTATCGAAGTTTACCTTTATATTTGCGTCTCTCAGGTTTTCAAAAAGCTTACGCAAGTGTATAAGATGTTCCTGGATATTTGGTGAAGATATGATTAAATCATCTATATAACAAATCACGTTCCTTTTAACTTCATCGGTGAGTTTGTTATCAAGAGCTCTAATCAAGGCTGGACCACTGTTGACCATGCCAAAGGGAATTCTCTGAAATACTCAGGACGTCTGGTCAAACAAAAACCATGTGCATTATTTGCTTTCTTCTTCAAGCTTAATCTGGTAAAATGAAGCAGACATGTCTAGGACGGTAAAACAAGCTCTTCCTCTGAACTTTCTTAGCAAATCTCGTATTTTAGGCGGTCGGTCTGCCTCGGGCAAAATTTTTAAGTTAATTGTTCTGGCGTCGAGACAAAGGCGTAATTGACAATAATTTTTTCTTGACTACTGTTATAGGGTTGATGTAAGGCGACGCCTCCTTCTTTATAATTCCATCAGCTTCCATTTTCTTGATAATCCCTCGTACTTCTTCATAGCACTTTTCAGGTATCGGGTAAATCCTCTTCTGATAAGGAGTTTCATCCGTAAGCCTAATCTTATAGTTGTAGTCCTTTATCAATCCGGGATTATCATCGAAAATGTCTTTAAACTCCATGATTAATTCCTCAAATTCATCCTGAATTTCGTCAAACCCTTCTGCTAGGAGAGTAAGCATTTCCCTTCCATTTTCTACCTCTTCAATAATGTTGTTAATAATTTCTTCCCTAGGATCTTTATCTAGACTGTCATTCGAATCCTGTTCTTCTAACTCTTCTGTGTTTATTAACCCTTCACTAAATTTTATGACTCGGTTTTTCATATATCAATTACTGCTCCAACTTTAGTAATGAAATCAATGCCTAGCACGATATCAAATTTGATTTTGCTCGCCACAATGAAAATGTGTTCATATGTGCTTCCATTTATCTCAAAGTTTAATAAAACTTGGGTTTTGCATTTTACCGCTTTGTCCTGAAAAATACCACGCACTTTAACTGCAGATGTGGGTAAAACTGTCATCTTATTGCCCTTAGATAATCTCTGATAACAATCATCTGACATGATAGACATAATGGCACCAGTATCCATTAAGACTTGCATATTTGTCCATCAACATTAATACATATAATCGGTAACTCGAATGGTCTTTCTTCTCTAACAATTTCCTTCTCGAAGAGTAGGTCTTCGTCTGTTACCTCACAAATTCCGTTTATCATAATCTGGTTTTGTGTGGCAGTATATCCTGTCTCGTCTAATTCCGTTTCAGAATTGTTTTTATTTGTCCTTGAGACTCATTCTCATGGTTTTCCTTCTGACTAGTAGAAGTACCGGGATCTATACCCAAGCTTTTATTTTCCCTTCCATTACCATTCTCTTTGTCTCTCAATTCCTTGAGATACTCTTTTCCTTCCTTATGACGTTCATCATACTTCTCCTTCGTCATAATTTCATCTTGGGAGTTCCTGTTACGATTATAATTTTGGTTATTCCGGTTGTTATTCCTATTATAATAACCATTATTATTGTATCTGTAGTTATTATTTTTGTGATAATAACCACATTTACGGTTTCCATTACTATTATCGTTATTAAGTCCTTGCTGTTGCTGGTATGGACGATCTCCACGGAATCTCCTGTATCTGGGTTCTGGTCTACGATCCCGGAAATAATTATTCCTTTCAGAACCAACATTTCCCTTTTCTGGTTCTTTCGGATTGTCAGTCTGTTGTGTTTGGTCAAGATATACTGTGTTAATGTCTTTGTACTCTTGCCTTTGGTTGTTCGCAATAACGTTTGGCATAGGGCTGGTGTAATCCAGTTTTCTGAGCAATTCGTCCATACTTGCTAGATCGTTGATCCCTGACGAGATAATTAGACGTCTGACCACAACAGGGAGCATCCTGGCTATCGCGTCTATCATCTGAGCTGTAGATAACGGGGGTTGAAGAAATCTGAGCCTGGCTAACTGACTTGTGAAGAAGTCTGCGTAGCGTGTAGGAAGAGTTCCTGAATATTTTCGTGAGTATACTCCTGCGCGTAGGGAATTTTGTGCTTCAATAGACCAAAAACGCTTTATTAGTGCTTCTGCGAATTCATCGAAGTTCATCAAGGTATATCTAAAGGCTCTAAACCATTCAAGGGGCCCATCTGATTAAAAGCGTTCCACGATCTTCATTTCCCTCTCTCTTGGAATATGCGCTTCGATGAAGTAATCTTTGAGATTTCTGATGTACTCTATCGGTGAAACTATCTAGGTTGCTGAACTTGCGCGGTTTGTTTTCAAATTTCCTTATGACCGTCACGTTTCTCGGATATGAATCCTGAAGGTTTTGTCGAAAATCTCTATTGTAACTTTCGGGCTCTTTACTCCTCTCCTCTAAACCTTCCGTAAACCTGAATAATCTTTCTTCCGGCCTAATTTCCCTTTCTTCCACTTCTAGGCTATTTCTTCTAGTCTGATTCCTCGAATCTTCAAAATCTATCTTCTCTCTTTCCTTTTCTTCTATCTCAGAGATAATCTTCTTCAGCTGTTGGCCAACTTCAGTCTTTAAATCTTCCTTATACGTCTCAAGCTTTGCAACATCTCTTAGATTAAGGTTTAGTAACTTCTTGGATACGTATTCTTCTAGTTCATTAGTTTTCCCCTCACTCATGCCATTAACGTTAGTGACAACCTTGTTTAATCGTTCCTCTATCGTTTTAGTCTTACTTTCTAACGATTCTTTCAAAGCTTGCACATCCTGACTAGACTGAGTTCTATCCTCTACTTGCTTTTCAGTGAGCGTATCAATCCGTTTACCTAGATCTGTTCTTACTTCAATAACCTCTCTATTAATTTCTACATGGGTACTGGCTAATTTCTTTTCTAGGTTATCTTGGATTTACTTAACATGTTCCCCACTAGATTTGTTCCACTCGTCTTTCCATAGCACTACATTAGCTTTTAACATTGCAGCTATGTCCTCCTCAATATCTGCCTTAAGAATTTTATTATGGTCAATAACCTGTGTTCGTAAAGTTTCTACGTTTCCTTTTAATTCGACCAGAGAAGCTGTAGTTTTTATCGCATCGTTAACAAAACGTGTCGTTAAAGCAGTTATATTCTGTGTACACAATTCTTTAGACGCCTCTACCTCTTGTCTAATCTTATTGATGTCCACCTGGAGTTACATCTACAAATACCGTATTGACTTCTGTCTGTATTTTACCTATGTCAGACTGTTCATCTGTGACATCTGACTGCATATTATTTATGTCAACCTGAACATTGGTGACATCGGCTTGGACTGTATCTACTTTAGATTGGACATTGGATACCTCCAACCGCACATTACCAATATCGGACTGTACATTAGACACATCCGCTTGCACTAAGTCTACCTTGGATTGGAATGTTTCTACTTTACTTTGAACATGGGATACATCTACTTGGACTGTATCGACTTTACTTTGAACAGTACTGACCTCTGTTCATACACAACTTACATCGTCCTGTATCTGCTTTGAGCTGGCTTGTAATCGCGTGACATTTGCAACCATTTTAGATGCACTAGTATGTAAACACTCTAAAGAAGTCTGAACTTTCTGAATTTCAGTTTTGAAACTCTCTTTGACACTTTCTGCAACTTTATATGTAAGAGAATCAACAAATTTAACAATCACTGGTCTTCCTTTCGTTCCCGCTTCAGTTGTTCAAGGTCCTGCTTCGCTTCCTGAAATTTACCTTCCATATCTACCATATTCGCAGATAAATTCTCCTTTATCTCTCCTATGACAACATTTAAACGGCTCTGCAGTTGCTCCTTCAAATTCTGCTTCATACTTTCTTGCAGCTTCCTCTGCATCTCCTCTATCATTTTCCTTTCATCCTCACTTGCAATTGCAATAACCCATTATATAATGCTGTAGAGACATAAACAATAACAGAGCAAAATAACAACATCTGAGCAACGTCCTATACCATATATATTTTTGAGCACAATAATGTCTAAAAGTAACTTAAAATTTCCTTAGCGTTAACTTAAAGTACACCCTATGTTGAATAAACCTACTCATCATGTTCGTTCTCCTGTGATTCACTTTAAATATACTACCACAAAGAAAAATTCTACAATTACAATCATCAAAACAAGTTAGCTTTAGTTTACACATGACCATAGCAATCGACATGTACCGGTAAAATAAAATAGATATTCAGATCGTAGGTCGTTTTTCGAAACTGTCTACCTAGTACACCACTCTCAGGTTTCTAAGATCTAATCTTCATCTGAGTGTAACCTTCCTAATATTAATTTAAATTAAGACTATATAATTACACTCACATCCATCCGAAATGGATAAGACATCCCTCAAGTCTGGTAATTATTTCTTTCACTAGAAATGTTCAAACCAACTTCCTTTAGGGACACTACGAACCTAATTTCATAGCCCCAAAGTTCATAGGGCGCCATTCCTACTGTACCCGTTAATCCGGAAAGGATCCTGTTGGAATATCCATTGCCCCCGCCGGATTGCCTATTTCTAACAGCACCGGCAAATACTACATTAGAAATCGCTTCCAACATGGTCTTTAGGGATTTACAGACAGCAGACACCAGAATATTGTGGATCAACAACCAACTACATGGGGCACTCACTTTTACTTACCTCGGGGACTGGGACTTCAGCTTCGCCTACACTACATCCACAATACTCTGCAACTTATATTTAAAATGAATCACTCCAACAACAATGGAAAACAATCAGAACAAATTTATAACCAAAAGGTAAACTAATCTACTATAAACAAATAACAATAAACGAATTTAACAATAGACATTAAAATTAAAAACACGCAATCATTCACACCTCCTTTCAATTCTACATCTTACTACAATGCTGTATTACAAATTATGAGTATAAAACTTGGCTTGGTTTTAGGCCGACACTGCGTAAAAATAAAAACGTTTAGTGAAGCCTCTTAATGGTATTCCAGACACATGGTTTCATTCACAAGCCTGCGTTGTAGAACGCACGTGCCGTGGCTTTGTTTCATCAATGAAATATCGGCACCAAATACCAAATAAGGAAATCTTCTTCTAAGGACCTAAATGCATAATTTCATAATATTATGTAATTAAAGTTGATCCCGTCTTCAATAAGACCTGTTCTCATTGGCTCTGGACTGGGATCCAATAGCATAATTTATAACAATATTTATAATATTAATTTCCAAACTTGCTGTTGCTATGCTAAATATAGCCTTCTAGAAGCGTCCATTGAGCAACATATCACGTGATCGGGCTCTCCCACAGTCTCGAGCTTGTAACACTGCACTCTTGTGTCACACTTCCAGAAATTATATTTGCTAGATAAATTTTATCATGGGGACGGAAAATACTCTCATTTGGTCCTTAAATAATTCAATTAACGGGGGCAGTACCGTATAGCATTTGTAAATGGAAAAGTATAGCAGAAGATAAATATAATAGAGAAAGCATTAATAATTATATTAACGAAGCCATATCGTTAAAGAATTATACTTTTGAAACAATAGTCGTGTAAATCTATTATATATAATCCAAAATTGGCTCATCAACGAAGGGGTCAAACCACTAGACGTAGAAAGCTGCAATTTTGCATGTTGGTTGATCCGAGGTTGTAGAGGCTCTCAAAAAACGGTTTTTGAAAATTCAATTTGTAAGTGAGTTTTTTCGGCCCGTTAACACTGATAATCCAAAATTGACTCATCAACGCAGGGCTCAAACCACTAGACCTAGAACGCTGCACGTTTGTACGTTTGTTGATCCGAGGTTGAAGGGGCTCACTAAGAAACGGTTTTTGAAAATTCAATTTGTAATTGAGTTTTTTCGGCCCATTAACACTGAGCTTGGACAAAAGGTACAACGACCGGATTTAGCTCATTTTAAGCCACCATATACCAGAAACAATGGGCCTCAAAACACAATTTTTAAGGTCCGAAAATGATCGGTTTCGGAGATATTCCCAAGAAACTGTGTTCCCTCTGAGAAACATATCAACGTTGCTATGGCAACCGCTGCAATTTCGCAGACCGGGGATAGTTTTCTGGCAATTCCTCGAAAACCTTTCGTATTAGGGCCATAAAACGCGGGGTTCAGTTCCCACTTCATGGAAGTGGAAACCACGAACATTGCTCCTCGCATTGATACGCGTAAAATGATTGTTATCCCATATTTTTTGCCTACTTTTCTCATTTTGCAAAAATGAGGAAAAAGTAGATTCATGAGATCGATCCGGGAAAATGTCTGTCTGTCTATCAGTCTGTCCTTCTGTCTGTCTGTCGTCTGTCTGTCTGTCTGTCTGTCTGTGTGTGTGTGTGTGTCCCCTATCAACTCCTAAACGGCTGCTGTAATTGAAACCAAATTTGGTATGAATGAAGATCTATACCGGGACATCTCTATGTTACACTTGAAAATAATGTCAGTGCTACCAACTGCTGAAAAATCACAATTGAAATTTGAGCTCCATGTTGGATATCTTGGAATGTATACATGGGAACTATTCCAAAATTGGCACACATAGAGATATTAATACTTCAGTTTAATTTTTAGGAGACCATACATGACAGTGTTGCCAAAATGATTCTAAGCCTACTGATAGGTCCCATTTTTAAATTCATATAACTTGTACACTATCAATTGGATTTCAGCCAAATTGCGTATATACTATGTGTACATAAACAGATATGACTGATCGTATTATTAGGAGCCACCAGGGCTGCCAACTGTCAATAAATACTTTCTCTATTTTTTATCCAAATACCAAAATATCAGGAATTATGCGAGCCAACAGCTTTAAACCTTGCACACGTATAGTGCCTGACATTCTACGTCAATTTGGAGTAACTAATGTATGTCAGTGCTACCAACATGATTCTAAGCCTGCTGATAGGACCAATTTGTAAATAAATGTAACTTCTATACTATGAATTGGATTTCAACCGAATTTCGTATGTGCTATGTGTACCATAACAGATATGACTATACGTATTCTTAAGAGCAATTAGGGATGCCAACTGTTAACAAATGCTGTTTATATTTTTTACCCTAATATCAATATATCAGAAAGTATGCAAGCCAACAGCTCTAAATTTTCCGCACGAACAGTACCTGACATGCTAGATTAATTTGGATAATAAACGTCAGTGCTGCCAACATGACTCTAGCCTGCTGATAGGTCCAAATTTAAAATACCAGTAACTTCTATACTAACAAAAGGATTTCTCAAAAATAGGTACAACAATAGATTATAATATTTCAGATTATTTCTGTTCAACACATGCATGACGTTCCTGCCAACATGATTTTAAGCGCGGTGAAATATCCAATGTCTAACTGCATGTAACGTCTATGCTATCCATTGGAGTTCAACCAAATTTTGTAATCTGTACCTTAAGAGATGGAACTAAAAATATAGTCTGTCAGCAGGGCTGCCAACTGTAATGCTCTATTAGGCTACATTATGCCAAGTATATTTCGAACTAATTGGAAATTTCGATATTACCAACTTAATTTCGTCATTATTATAGGTAGGTCCATATAGATTAATCATTGGCATGAATCTTAAATTTAAGAAATGCGGGCTCTTTAGTTCGTCACGGAACTTCTTGTTTACGAACAAATCGACTTGGAAAATCTCATCTATTATATAAAACTAAGTGTCCTGACTGACTGACTGACTCACTCACTGACTCATCATCGCCCAGCCAAAGCTATTCAAGTTAGAAACTTGGAATTTTGAGGATATGTTCGCTGTAAGTCGAAAACGCCCACCAAGGAACGATTTTTGGATATTCAGGTTCTAAAGGGGTGTTAAGGGGGTAGACCTGCATTTCATTGAATAACAATATCTTCCGATTGGTTTCATTGGGGGATGTGATACTCGGCATATTAACTCATCTTTAAACAAAGATGATGATGATGATGATAATTGTTGTTTTAAGGGGCCTAACATCTAGGTTATCGGCCCATAAAAATAAGAAGACCCGTGTCCAAGAGTTTTTCGATGTGGTGTATATTATGAGGTGAAAGGGTTGAAAAGTTGGGGTTGAAGGATTCTTAAACGACATAGGTGAGATGTTTGAAAGTCACCGGAAAAAATCAGCTTAAAAAATAAGGTAATAGGTGTTCGACCGTTTTTACAAAAATTCAAGTAAGGGGCCCATGGGGAGGGGTGAAATTCGAGAAGAAAATAAAGGGAAATAAAGTATTCTAACTGACTGAGTGACTCACTCACTCATCAAACTCAGGGGGAAATATAGCTTAAAAATAAGTAAATAGGTGTTGGACTGTTTTTTTTTTTTTCACAAATGCAATTTAAGGGGCCAATGGCGAGGGGTGAAATTCTGAAAGAAGAAATATGAAAGAAAATGACCTGACTGTCTCATTATCGTCTAGCCAAAACTAATGAAGTTATAAACATGAAATGTTGGGAATATGTTCGCTGTAAGTCGAAAACGCCCACTAAGCAAGGATTTATGGATATTCAGGTTCTAAAGGGGTTTTAAGGTGGTAGAACTGCATTTAATTTAATAACAATATATCTCGATTGATTTCAATGGGGGATATGATACTCGGACGATATAGGAGAGAAGTTTGAAAGTCAGCGGGAAAAAAATCAGCTTGAAAATAAGTAAATAGGCCTAGGTGTTCGCCCGTTTTTTCATTAATTTATTTTAAGGGGCCCATTGGGAGGGGTGAAATTCTGGGGGAAAAATGGAAAGAAAGTGTTCTAACTGATTGACTGGCTCACTCAATCATCAAACTCAGGGGGAAAAAGAGCTTAGTAATAAGTACAGTAAATAGGTCTTCGACTGTTTTTTTTCTTCATAAATCCAATTTAAGGGGCGCATGTGGAGGGGAGAAATTCTGGAGAAAAAAAGTCAAAGAAAATGTCCTGGCTCTCTCACTCACTCATCATCGCCCATCCAAAACTATTGAAGTTAGAAACTTGACATTTTTGGGATATGTTCGTTGTATGTCATGAACGTCCACTAAGGAAGATTTTTGGATATTCAGTTTCTAAAGGGGTGTTAAGGGTGTTAAACATGCATTTCATTGAATAGCAAGGTCTCGCGAGTGGTTTCATTTGGGGTTGTAGTACTCGGCATATTAACTAATTATTTAAAAAAATAAGCAGACACGTGCCTAAGGGTTTTGCGATGTGGATATATTATGAAGTGAAAGGGGGAAATTTGGGCGTTGAGGTTTCTTAGTTGTGGAATGATGTGTACTGTTTATCATAGGAATTTAAATAAGCGGATTTTGTTTTTAGTCAGTGTGTTTAATATGCTGTATCTCATTTATTTCCTATTTACGTTTGTGGTCGGAAACCGTGTTGTGATTTTCAGTCGAATCTTATACATGCGATGCGACGTGACGTTGGGGAGATTTTGATATTGATGTGCAATTGTTGTGCTATAATGTCTTTATTGTGTGATTGTTTACGGTCTTTACCAAATTATTATCAATATTATTCAAAAATCAATCAGAGCATTCATGATCGAGACGTTGTTATGTGTACTCTTCACAACTATAATATTCGCGGGCGAATACGCGACGGGTAAAGCTATATTATTATATTTGCATTTTGATATCACGAGGAATTTTAAATTTCATTTAAAAGCGAACTCGGAATAATAATCGGTTTAAATAGAATATCTCTTTTTGATATAAGTGTTACATAACACGTGAAACTTTTCAATTCCGCGGCCAAAGTCGGACAGGAAAGCACATAATTTACGTACACGTCTTACAATTCTGACGAAAGTCGATGAACATCTAACGATTGGTTCGGTGGTATTCAAAAGAAAATGGGAAATAACAAAATATATAATGGGACTTAACTCAAATATGACGCGATTGAAGCCGCGGGTACCTGCTAGTCTATTATATAATCCAATATAGACTCATCAACGCAGGGCTCAAACCACTAGAACTAGAAAGCTGAAAGATTGCATGTTTGTTGAACCGAAATTGTAGAGGCTCACTAAGAAAACATTTTTGAAAATTAAATTTGTAATTGAGTTTTTTCGGCCCTTTAACACTGAGCTTGGACAAAAGGTACAACGACTGGATTTAGCTCATTATAAGCCGCCATATACGAGAAACAATACTCGGAGCTCCTGTAGGGACTTCGAAACACCTTTTTTAAGGTCCTAAAATGAACGGTTTCGGAGATAATCCCAAAAAACTGTGTTCCCTCTGAGAAACCGCAACAGCTGCAATATCACAGACCGGGGATAGTTTTCTGGCAATTTCTCGAAAACCCTTCGTTTTACGGCCTTAAAACGCAGGGTTCGGTTCCCACCTCCTAGTAGTAGAAACCACGAACATTGCTCCTCGCATTGATATGCGTAAAATAAGTTATATCCCATATTTCTACGAGAAAATCGGCTTGGAAAGTCTCTTCTATTATATATAATCCAAAATTGACTCATCATCGCAGGGCTCAAACCACTAGATTAGAAAGCTGAAAGTTTGCATGTTTGTTGATCCGAGGAAGTAGAGGCTCACTAAGAAACGGTTTTTGAAAATTCAATTTGTAATTGATTTTTTTCGGCCCTTTAACACTGATCTTGGACAAAAGGTGCAACGACCGGATTTAGCTCATTATAACCCGCCATATACCAAAAATAATATTGGAGTTCCCAAAACACACTTTTTAAGGTCCCAAAATGAACGTTTTCGGAGATATTCCCAAAAAAACTGTGAACCCTCTGAGATACACGTCAACGTTGCTATGGCAACCGCAGCAATTTCACGGACCGGGGATAGTTTTCTGGCAATATCTCGAAAACCGTTCGTTTTAGGGCCTTCAAACGCGGGGTTCGGTTCCCATACGAATATTGCTCCTCGCATTGATACGAGTAAAATGAGTTATATCCTATATTTTTACGAGAAAATCGACTTGGAAAGTCTCATCTATTATATACTAGCAGAAGTACCCGTTCTTCGAACGGCGTTCGTTGTTAACACAATACATTATCAATTGAGCTACTGTTGCAATGGTTAGCGGTTTGTCATTCCTTCAAGTTTATCAGAACGAAGTTAGTTTACTGGGATAGCACACACACTGTTAATTTAAGGCCCTTAAAATGTAGTTTTCGGAGACCCTTTATAGATTCCCGAATTTTGTGTCTCACATTGAGAAGCGCAACATATGCTTTGGTTTGTAACTTTTTACCAGCCCTTCTTGGGCGACTGATTTAAAACTTCCCAAAATCATCCTCCTATTTTTGATCGGAAGTACTTCATCATATACCACACAATTGAAATGGCAGGGTCGTGGAGTGTTGGACACACATTTGGTCAACCTAACTGGTATCATTTGGGCGTTCAACTATTAGGTGTAATTCCCTATAAAGAAAACTAATTATAACCTTCAAAATATGTGTATTAATATCAACTTTAAACATATGGCGGGGACTCTCGTCGAACAGACTATGGTTTACTATCTTCTCTCCTCGGCAATGACGAAAACATGTGACCCAAAATGAATGTTGGAATATAAAGATGTTTGTTACTCACTCATCGACGATCTAGCAGATAATCTACGAGACATGCTCGATAGATCAGTTCTCCCCAGCATTTCTAAGATTTTCCACACGTGGTTTGAGGTTAGAGATGTTTACTAGTTTACATAGCCACATCTCTGCGAGAGAAATGAATGTGCTTCCGTACCCAACTTGAATTGTGCTAACAGAGATAACATCGTTGTGATATGTAGCCGTTTCGAGTACATTCACAAGCCATGCTTTCAACAAAACTGTTTCTCCAAATAGGCCTACGCCAAATTACGAGAACGCGACCTTTCCAATCAGACGCTACAATAGAAGTGAAGCCTCGCTTGACGAAAAACCCACCGCTCATCTTGTAAACACATGTTTTCGTCTTTCTCCGCCAGGGTCATGATACCCTCCAACCCATACAAAATACACCAATAATCTCGAACCCATGTATATTTCTTACAACTCGTGGCGCGAAACTCTTCTCTGACGTCAGAACCTTACACAATTTACACAAAGCTTTCTTCAAGACAAGGGAAGTTATTCTCGGCCCAATCTAAATTTGGCCTAGAGTTTCCTGCTGTTGCAACATCTTGTAGCTTACCTACACAATCCGCTGTCTTGTATACTGACATCTCCCATACAAATTAAATGAAATATTCCTGACTGAGTCCCCGAGATACACAAGATATATATACACTAAGAAAATGAAATTCTACAACCTAAATGATGATGATGAACAAGAAAAGAAATGGTATGAACAAATTACCCTAACCTGACTTCTCTTGCAGTCAACCAAATAAGGGTTTGGGAACATTGTGACCGGAACAGTCACAATACGCCCCCATGTGATTCACACGGGTGAAACAAGTGTGGATCACAAACACTCAAACAAGCAACGCACTGAAAACACAAAGAATTACACTATTACATAAATAAACCCTGGAAGACATATATACATACACACTTGTCATATTTTCACACATTCTCACTCTCTCGAATGTCTTATTGTGTCCATTTCCTAGCCTCACTGATTTCTCTCAAGTGTCTTAGGTCTACCACTTCATTTTCTTCGTCTCATCATGAGACCCTATCGCTTCACAAGCCATGGTATTTGCCAGCACAGGCCTTATCATACCATCTATCCATCTAACACTCGATGAAGGTCGACTGATATCCTGATTCAGCATAATGCCTATTTCTTTCTCCTCTGGCTCACCTGTACTCTTTCGTTGCCACTTTCCTGACGCCCCCCACCCCTCTGATAGTTTTCCTGTGCTGATATTATCCTTATCCTGTTTCTTTCTACTTCTATAATTCCTTATTTCCACCTCCCGTTTATTCTGTCTACTAGAATCTCCCTGCTGACTTTCACCTAACATCACCTCCAAATGTTGTTCACTCTCAATTAACGTCTCCTCCCACTGCCGTTCACTCTCCTCTAAGTTACTATCACCTACTATCCCTTTCAACTGCTGTTCACTCTCGTCTACGCTACTATCACCTACCGTCCCTTTCAACTGCTGTTCACTCTCGTCTACGCTACTATCACCTACCGTCCCTTTCAACTGCTGTTCACTCTCGTCTAGGCTACTATCACCTACCGTCCCTTTCAACTGCTGTTCTCTCTCGTCTACGCTACTATCACCTACCGTCCCTTTCAACTGCTGTTCACTCTCGTCTACGCTACTATCACCTACCGTCCCTTTCAACTGCTGTTCACTCTCGTCTACGCTACTATCACCTACCGTCCCTTTCAACTGCTGCTTCTCTGCTGCTTCGTCCACACACAACTTCACAGATTCTACCTGCCTGCCTACCTCCTTTCTAATAGCCTCTCCTTGCTGCCTAACTTCTCTTACCTCCTTACTTACAGGATCTTTCACTTCTCTTTCCTGCTTGTTCACTGCCTCTATACCGGACTCTAACTTCTCTGTACTAGACTCTACCTGCTTGCTCCACTTATCCACACTAGGCTCAAACGTCTCACTCACGGACTCTCCCAGCTTGTCCAACTCTTCCCTACTGGACTTACACGTCTCACTCACAGACTCTACCAGAGATTCTAACTCCTTACTGACAAATACTCCTAAATATGTTACTTCCTTACTTACAGATTCCTTCCAAGACTCTATCTCCTTGGTCACTGACTCTACCTTCTCATTTACAGAGCCTACCTGCTCCTTAATTTCCTTACTCATAGATTCTCCTTGCTTCTTAATCTCTTTTATTTCACTCAGTAGCATTTGGATCAAACTATCGTTCATAACCCCCCCATTTACATTTAAGTTACTACCTTCAGCGATCAGCTGCGACTCAGTAGTAACAATGGTAACATATGTTCCCACTGTCTTTTCCACATCTTCCTCACTGCCACTTCCCCCAGTTTCCTGATTACCTGACATTTTACTGTTTGATTTACACACAACCCTTGACCTTAATTCTAAATTGTCTGATGTGGACATACCCCTTAAAACAAAACAAATTACTGTGAACCCTAATACTCCTAAGGTGTCTATCGGCTGTGTGCATATGTGCCCTAATGATACCTGCTAGGTTTCCCTACTCTTGCCCCACGTTGAGGTGCTATGTTGTAACTTTTTACCAGCCCTTCTTGGGCGACTGATTTAAAACTTCCCAAAATCATCCTCCTATTTTTGATCGGAAGTACTTCATCATATACCACACAATTGAAATGGCAGGGTCGTGGAGTGTTGGACACACATTTGGTCAACCTAACTGGTATCATTTGGGCGTTCAACTATTAGGTGTAATTCTCTATAAAGAAAACTAATTATAACCTTCAAAATATGTGTATTAATATCAACTTTAAACATATGGCGGGGACTCTCGTCGAACAGACTATGGTTTACTATCTTCTCTCCTCGGCAATGACGAAAACATGTGACCCAAAATGAATGTTGGAATATAAAGATGTTTGTTACTCACTCATCGACGATCTAGCAGATAATCTACGAGACATGCTCGATAGATCAGTTCTCCCCAGCATTTCTAAGATTTTCCACACGTGGTTTGAGGTTAGAGATGTTTACTAGTTTACATAGCCACATCTCTGCGAGAGAAATGAATGTGCTTCCGTACCCAACTTGAATTGTGCTAACAGAGATAACATCGTTGTGATATGTAGCCGTTTCGAGTACATTCACAAGCCATGCTTTCAACAAAACTGTTTCTCCAAATAGGCCTACGCCAAATTACGAGAACGCGACCTTTCCAATCAGACGCTACAATAGAAGTGAAGCCTCGCTTGACGAAAAACCCACCGCTCATCTTGTAAACACATGTTTTCGTCTTTCTCCGCCAGGGTCATGATACCCTCCAACCCATACAAAATACACCAATAATCTCGAACCCATGTATATTTCTTACAACTCGTGGCGCGAAACTCTTCTCTGACGTCAGAACCTTACACAATTTACACAAAGCTTTCTTCAAGACAAGGGAAGTTATTCTCGGCCCAATCTAAATTTGGCCTAGAGTTTCCTGCTGTTGCAACATCTTGTAGCTTACCTACACAATCCGCTGTCTTGTATACTGACATCTCCCATACAAATTAAATGAAATATTCCTGACTGAGTCCCCGAGATACACAAGATATATATACAATAAGAAAATGAAATTCTACAACCTAAATGATGATGATGAACAAGAAAAGAAATGGTATGAACAAATTACCCTAACCTGACTTCTCTTGCAGTCAACCAAATAAGGGTTTGGGAACATTGTGACCGGAACAGTCACAGGTTGTCCTTCTAGGATAATTTTTATATTTCGCCTATTTTAGCATATATTGAGGAGTTTTTCTCTATATCCACCCTTCTACTGTATGAAAAGTACGGTGAAGAGTTTTATAAATGATTGGTGTATTGACTCTCATGGTTACCATACCTAATTTTACGATGCACCAAGCATCCGAACACGAGGTATAGGCGTACATAAAGATACACAGAAAGACAGACAGACAATTCTATTGCCTGCAGCATATTACCCAGATATCCAAATATGGGTATATCTACCACACAGTATCAAATAAAATCATCCTTACGCTGAACCCGTATGTCGACAAAAAAAAAGTTAAAATGTGCTCTCAGACTAAATTCACCTAACGTGTACTTCCTGACGTGAAATACAATTGAAAGCTTTGTAGACGAAACGCAATACACGTCACATAAAAACTGACCCTCTACGTTGTGCTAGGTTCCCATACACAGGAAGACCCCTTTCATAAATTATAAAGGCTTGTGATGCATGAAAATTCAGGTTCTTTAGCCTCAAATTTCCCAAATTCCTAAAAACCGCAAAAAATGCTGGTTCAATTCAGGAATTTTTGAAAATATTGTTGCTGTTTGGAGATATAATAGACCTTCTGTACTATATGTCGAACGTGAAAATTGCATGAAAATATTCTAGGTTACCCCTTCAGCCCCTTAATTGCATTTATGAATTATACGGTCTACGTTAGTTCCGTGATAACCTTATAGCCATTTGCAAACTTTCACAGAAATGTAATAAATGGAGTGACATTGCTTCTTACAGAAATAGATGGAAAGTTGTATGCCACCCCTTGAGATAATGTTCTCATGGTTACCGATTTGCATTCCTTCATTAGTTTGTTAAATTAAATTAAATTAGTTTTCTGGGAATATTTCAGAAACTGTTGGATTTAGAGCCTTATAGTGTAGTTTTCGAGGACCCTTTAGGGCCCCCGAGGTTTGTTGCTGTCACCGAGGGGATTTGTCTCGTCGTTGTACGGCATAATATAATACTAATAATAATATAATATAGGGAAAAATTATAACACCTATTTTTTAAATTATTTTTAATTCAGCCAATGGCCATGTACTTTTCTTTTCAGGACGGGTCAGGGAAGGGATATTATCAGAGAAAGAAGCATTCACATCACGCATGAGCAAAATGGAAATGGCCTACCATTTAACTAAGGACATCTATAAGAAAAGGTCAATATCCTTCAACGCAAAACTAAAACATTACTGCAGTGTCATCCGTCCGGAGGTCTTGCATGCCTCTGAATGCCTCACGATGAACAAAAAAGGCTTGGTCGAGAAACTGGAGGCCAAAGAAAGGAACATTTTGAGAAAGATATTGGGTACCATCAAAGACAATGGGGAATACAGAAGACGGCATAACCATGACCTATATACTCATGTGGAGAAGATAAGCAACGTCATCCGGAAGAGAAGGTTACCATTTTTTGGGCATGTGAAACGAATGAGCCCAGCGAGACTGACCAACCGCAACATCACTTACTTTCAGGAGAGGAAAACAAAATGGGCTTGGTTCATTGAAGTGGATAAAGATCTGAACGAAGTGGAGATTACACCAACAGACATTCAGGAGCGCGCCCCACTCAAAGGGAAACTTCGAGCTTGTAAAGGTTTCCAAGAAAAACCGAAGCTGAAAACGGGAAAGATTTGGACCCAGGAACGGAAGGAAGTCCACCGAGAACGAATACGGGCGTACAGGACAAACATCAAAGCCAGTAGGAGACGGTTGGAATGACGCGGTCCATAGATAGCCTATACGAAATGAATGAATGAATGAATGAATAATAAGGGGATAGGAATATAATAGACCTGCCGTACCACACCCGCAGGTGTAAATCGCGTGAAAAAATTCTAGAGTACCCCTTGATCCCCTTAAGCGCATTATACGTATGGATGAATTTTACGGCTTAATTTCGTTCGGTGATAACCTTCTAGCCGTTTGGAAACTTTTACACTAATGTAATTAATGGAATTGCATTGCGTCTTACAGCAATAGATGGACCTCTGAGAATCCGTTGCCATGGTTACTGGCTTGCGATCGTTCATTAGTTTATTAAATTAAATTAGTTTTCTGGGAATATCTCAAAAACGGTTGGTCTTCGGTCCTTAAAATGAGGTTTTCGGGGACCCGAGTTTTGTCTCTCACATTGAGGGGCTGAAAATGAGTTTTGTCTCGTCCTTCTACGCCTATTTCAGCATGTATTTTTAGGGGGTAGGCCCCCTTTTATGAGAGGTACGGAGAATAGTTATATCAATGATTAGTGTCGTGCCTCTGATGGAAATCTGTACCAAATTTTACGTTGATACACCCAGCCGTTCTCGAGTTATAAGTGAACAAATTTGTCCACAGACAAACAAACACACAGACAGACAAACAAATTATTTTCGCGCAAATCCATCATAAAACAGTCTGAAACGGGTAAATAACTCAAATTTCCGTAGAAATTCAGAGAAAAACACACAAATTTTCATTTTTATATATAGAGAGATATACTGCACCGCTCGGTGTTGACCGTGTTTTATTGCACAGATTTTGGTTTTACTCGCTAACCGTTGGAGATATACGAAAATTGATAAGGACCTTTCGGATAGAAAATTAAATGTTAAAGCTCATGTATACCATCAAACGTTTGCTAGTTCTTAGCGTTCTCTTTTTATTTGAAAAGGAATTATGAAATTTTGAAACCAAAGGGTGTAGTGACGTCACAAATGTCGGTTTTACTCGCTAACTGTTGGAGATACACGAAAAGTGATAAGGACCTTTCGGATAGGAAATTAACTTTCAAAGCTCATATGTGCCATCAAAAGTTTGCTATTTCCTACCGTTCTCATTTTATTTGATATGGAAATATGAAATTTTGAAACAAATGGGTCTAATGACGTCACTAAAATGGTCGCCATTTCTTAATAGAGCAAAATTTCGAAATCAAACGTATCCTATATGTAAACCTGGTAAATCAGCTACATCCATGCAAAATTTCATTTAAATCGTACCAGTGGTTCTTTAGTTATTGAGTAACAGACAGACAGACAGACACACACCATCTCATTTTTATATATTAGTATAATAATCCATAATTGACTCATCAACGCATGGCTCAAACCACTAGACCTAGAAAGCTGAAATTTTGCATGTTGGTTAATCCCAGATTATAGAGGCTCACTAATAAACGGTTTTTGAAAATTCGATTTGTAAGTGAGTTTTTTCGGCCCTTTAACACTGATAATCCAAATTGACTCATCAACGCAGTGCTCAAACCACTAGACCTAGAAAGCTGAAAGTTTGCATGTTTGTTGATCCGAGGGTGTAGACGCTCACTAAGGAACAGGTTTTGAAAATTCAATTTGTAATTGAGTTTTTTCGGCCCTTTAACCCTGAGCTTGGACAAAAGATACAACGGCCAGATTTAGCCCATTTTAAGCCGTCATATACGAGAAACAATACTCGGTTTTCCTGAGAGGACCACAAAACACACTTTTTAAGGTCCTACAATGAACGGTTTCGGAGATATTCCCAAAAAACTGTGTTCCCTCTGAGAAACAGATCAACCTTGTTATGGCAACCGCTGCAATTTTTCGGACCGGGGATAGTTTTCTGGCAATATCTCGAAAACCGTTCGGTTTAGGGCCTTAAAACGCTGGGTTCGATTCCCACTTCGTAGAAGTGGAAACCACGAACTTTGCTCCTCGCATTGATACGCGTAAAATGACTTGTATCCCATATTTCTACGAGCAAATCGACTGGGGAAATCTCATCTATCTATGATATATGGATGGTCACATGCCAAATCGATCCAAGCGCCAAAATCGGATATTTTCCTAAACTGGTATAAAATGATTATAGATAGTAATATCTTTCTTGTGCCAAAGCGGTCTAAAGTTTCCATGAACCTGGAGGAAGTGACATCACAAAGTTGTTGTGGCATAAGGTTGGTTATACTGATTTCATCCTGCCAGAGTGAACCAAACACCGAAAGAAGATGGCTTCCGATGGATATGGTCCATGAGCTAAGCATTTCATTTCATCCAGAAACATCGCAGAAATAGCAGCAGTTATCCAGAGTGACTTCAGTTCTGGCTCCTCAGACCTCTTTGACCCTGAGGAATGGGAAGAATCTACGAGTGGAGGCAAGTATTGCAATATATTTTACAGTAAATATGTTTATTTTATTTTGGGGTTATGAAGATCAGATATTCTTTAGCCAAAACGGACTATGCTTTTCCCGCCTTGATAATCAAGAGTCAAGGCTTTATGTTGTTCTGAGAGCCAGTGTTACCATACTCGATTCATTCTATCCAATGAATAAATAGTTTAGTTTCATTAGTTGCGCGAGTTCAATAATAGAAGTCGTAAATGTACTGTCTTAGGAGTTGGTTCATTTTGGCATATGTTACCAATGGTCGCTGTGGTGTTGTATTTGGAGTTGGTCCGCTTTGGCAAAACTGTCCGATGCAAAATTGTATCGCTCACAGATATATTTCTATAACCTTTTCAGCGCCAAATACGGATACAGAACAACAATGTAGCACATACAAAAAAAAAGGAAGTTAGCCATCAGAAAAGGGGAAAATCGAACAGAAAATGAAGGACAAACGGGAGAAGAGAATGAAGCACCCACATGCAGTCCTATTAAAAAGAAGAAAGGGGACCCTACAAATTTGAAAAAAAAACGTTAGGAAGTTCAACAGAACCAGAGGAAAGGCATACACAACTGTGAGAGAAGGCTAGTTCCTGATAAACACTTCAAGGATTATGAGTGTAAATGTTTAAAGAAGTGGCTTACTTAAGTGTCGAAAGACGATAGGAGAGCATTTTTTTAATCAATTTTACAATTCGTGAGGTGAGAACCAGAGGGTTCTATCTACACTTTTTGAGGATTTTGATTTTTTCGTTGTAAATGGTACTCCGAGATATGTACTATCGTTATCCATGACGGTAACATCCGTAACATTTACCATTCCCAGTCAATAAGCAGGTAAATTTGGTTCTATCTGCAAAAGTTTGCAAGGCTGAGAACCAGATGGTTCTATCTGCAGAATGTTCGTAGACAATACACACTGGATCAGCTGTTTGGAGTTGCTCACTTCTATCTCATCTCATCTGTTTGGCTATAACTCGTAAGAAGTGAAGGAAGAGAAAGCATAACCCTCAACAATGGAAAAGAATATTCAAAAGAGACTGCGACAAACTGGTGGCTGCGAAAGAAGCAAAACACGAAGACAGTAAGTGCAAATTTAAGTGTTATCATAAGATTTTTAAAGATCGGAATTCCATAATGATTTAATTTTATTCACTGCAAGATATGAGAGAAACATTATATTTTACAAAACTCGAGTGTAAATCGTCTCCGAGGACCATGAAAGTTGACCCTTGGAAACGTGTCTTTCTCTTAGTTTTTATAAGTGACTGGCACGCATGTAAGAGTATGCAAGATACCTAGTTGATCAGTCAAAAAGTAATATACAATGTGCATTTTAGCAAAGATAAAACATCCGGGACTCCAAAATCCAATGAGAGAGGAAAGAAAAGAGAGGATTTCCAAAAATTGTAAAGATTTTGTTAGGAAGCACATTGAATCATTTCCAAGGGCAGAGTCGCATTACTCCAGGGCTATGACACAAAATGAATACTTAAGTCCTGATTTAAATGTAACTAGAATGTATGAGATGTATAAAAAGTTTCCTTACAGAATTGCTATAAATCGGTAACACTGTCAAAGTACTTGTCAGTATTTAACACTGAATATAATCTGGACTTCTTAGCACCAAAATCCGATTGGTGTGACCTTTGTGAGGAGTTTATCATGGCGAAAAGGGAAAGTTTGTCAACGAAGTTTGATGACCATTTAGAAGAGAAATCTTCATGCTACGGAAAAGGGAACATGACAGACGAAGTGTTGCTATGGTGATTTGCTTTGATCTACAAAATGTGATGTGCAAATGTTAGTTGCTTCTTTTATAAAATAAAGCTGATCGCTTGCAATCTTACTGATCATGTATCTAGGAATAAACATGGCTATTGTACTGTTTGGCATGAAGCACTGTGCGGCAGATCTGGAAATGGCATTGCAAGTGCTGTAATTTAAGTATTAAAAGATGTTTCAACAGGAAGTTAAGGAATATATTATTCTTTGGAGTGATAGCTGTGTTCCTCAGAATAGGAACTCACTCATTTCTTTTGATTTGGCTAGCTTTCTTCAAGAAAATATCCACATAAGGGAAATCCCATTCAGGAGGTTGACAACATCCATTCAAACATAGAGAAGTCTTTGTGGTTATCAGAGGTATGGTCTCCAGATTTACTAATAAGAACTCTTCTTTCTTGCAACAGGTCAGCATACCATGTACTTTAGATGAGAGCATCCGATTTCCGTGACTACCAGATTCAAACGAAACTGTTTCAGTATAGTAAATTACCGTATCTGCAGGTATCGCAGCCGAAAGTTTGTGCAGACCTGTTCAGTGTGTACTTTCAGACAAGTCACGGTACTCAGGAGTGGAATAAAGTCAGGATACCGAAGAGTAGAACCAATGGTACTGATAACAATCAGCAACAGAACATAGTACCAGTCCGACTTCCAGAAGCAAGAGTTTCTATATCGTGGAGGAAGATTTCCAAGGAGAAGACTACAGGTATCCATTCCATGATGAAATTGATGCACTCTTTAGATGTAGAGTTCTACAAAGCAATTTTGTAATGAAGAACCTTATGACTCCAACATCTTATACAAATTTTAGAGCCAAAAGGTTCTATCTGCATGCACACTTTCAAATAAGTCATTAAAATACCTATGTTCTCTATGTAATTGTTAAATATGGTGTTAATTCATTAAAGTAGAGCCTTGTATCATCATTTTGAAATACTTCGCAAAGAGCTAGGCTTCAATACTACATACTTTATGCAATTCCAAACTTCAAACACCTCTCCTGAAAAATTAACCTAAAGTCAGATAGAACTCTCTGGTTCTCACCTCACGAATTGTGTTTCCTGGGATACACAAACAGCACTGATTATTGGCTCTATAAATTGCCAAGGTGTCAGTCGCAGGCGAGTGAAAAATGTAGGCATTTCGTCAAGAAATATCAGCCGAAAATACTTCATACGTTCTTCTGCAGATGGTACGGTAATGTCTTTACCTTGCTTAACCACTAACGAAGTGTACCACAAAGGACAGGTTTCTTGTTTCAATGTAGGAATCCAAGATTATTGCTCTAATAATGACAGAATGCATCTTTGGAATGAGAGAGTGGCATCCAGAGGTGCATGGTGTATTCTTTGGAATACACGGTAAGATAGAGAAAACTTTTACTGCTCTTTGCTATAGTTCATTCCTTCCTTCTTCTCAAACACCAACAGTGATCTTCCAATTTCTCCTTGCTGTTTATGGTTCTCATGTTACTTGTGAGACTGTTCTAGATATATATCTTCCATGACCCACCTAGCGTCATCTAGCAGCCGAATCTCTGAAGTTCCTCAATTCTTCCCTGTTCAAGAGGACTTCCTTATCAATCTGGCCACCAGATCTCGTCGCCATCTCCAGCTATCATCTCCGTGATCAAGAGAACTTCGTCTACTTTTTCACCCACCAGGCTGCTCTAGTGTTGCCTACTATCAACTCATTGAAGGCCATTTCGTCAAGAAAAAAAAAATATTTGTTGTTAAGTTGTCTATTCTGATATATATTCCTTTTGTTTCCCACCCCCACTCTTTTCCCTTCCCTGGTCCCTCTGTGCTTCGCTGAGCGTGTCTCACTTGTACGCCGGCAGTCGACTCAGTCAGTTGAAGCTCAACTCGAGCTCGCCTCCTCCACTCAAGAGGCAATCTTTTAATTCCACGCCATTTTGGAACTTTAATCTCATCCGTCAAAGGGAACTTCACCTTCGCCATGAAGCCAAGCTAAGCACTACTTCTACGTTCTTCAACTAATTTTAATGGATTTTAAATAGCTACATACTTTTATTGATCATTTTATAGGCGGTGTGAGATTACTATATTTGGGGCAATAATCATCCTTCGCGGGATTTTCCATGTTGGGCTTTTGTTTGTCTAAGCCAATCTTAATAGGAAGCAGCATTTATTATGCTTATTAAATGAGAGATACCATTGCATTACCCACTGTCTATAAAATACTTAGCTCGTTCCACCGCTGGAATAACTTTTGCCCTATTCTTCAATCAGGATTGTTCTGGAACCTTCCAGAATCTGCACTCTATCTACCAGATCAAGTCTTCCTTGACCCTTCCCACTTAATGCAAATGAATCTATTGATAGGGCTTTCACCACTTGTTGCATTTGAGCAAGAACTCTTAGTTGACAACTTGGTAAAGTCTCTCCTAGTTTTAATAGCAAATTTTAACTGGCCAGTAAGGCAAGCATAGCTCGCTACGCCAGCTTCCTGCTTGTGGAGATTCTCTCCAACACTTATGGTTGGTTTTTCAAAATATAAGTGTTTCTCCTTGCCTAAACCTTTAGTCGGCTCCTTGCTGGGTAAAAGCTTAGTCATTTCCAAATGCAACTATTGGTTTACTTACCAAAATTATTTCCAAAGGTATAATTGCTTTATCACTATCCTTTCTGGAAGCATTTGGTCGCTCTTTAGGAATTCTACAATTTTGAAAATTAAATATCTAAACCGATTCAAATTATTGGCGTTCTTCAAATTATTTGTTTAAAAACAAACTCCTTTGAACAGATATACAATAAATCTGTTACTCTTTGTCTTGCTAGACCATCACCCTTCCCCAAAGTAGGCATATGTATGCTTGAGAGGGAATACTCTAATGCCACTCTCTTGCAAACCGCCCAAGTTCTAGCTGCGTTTCCCGTTAGCTTTCCCCAGGTCCCTACCCACTTTAGGTATCGAAGAGCGGATTTGCTGTGGCAACCGCCTTTGAGTACATTTAAAGATTAACTTATAACTTTTGTAGGACTCTCCTCCTATTTCTCCATCCTTTTTCTCCAGTCCGAAACCCATCTCCTTCTCTTTATCATCTTCCCTTGGGGGTTAGGATATTCCCAAGCTAATAATCTACCCAAAATTTGGTCCCAGAAACCCGGGAGAGTCCATTCGTGACATTTTCTATTTTTTTCAAGGGTTATTTGACAATATTTTGAAAATCATTATTATCTTCTTTGAATCTTTCAGTTATAACTACATAGTGCAAAGCCTGTGAAGTGGATAGAGGCCGCTCCTGTCTCCTTTGGTGTGTCCCTTTCTTTCAACTTATTTGCTGCTGCCAGCCAGACAGCATTTCCAAGGTTCCACAGTTTCGTAAGTTATACTTTAATTTACCTACTTTGTCATGGCTCCTACTGAAAAGGATAAGGATGAAAAACTTACTTCTAAACGAGCATCCTATAAAGGGCAATTTACCCAATTCAGAAAATACATCAAATAGCTAGATCCCTCAGAAGATCAATTAGATTTGTTAAAACATCGTGTAAGGCATTTTGAACGTACATATGAAAATTATTGTAACATCCAAACTGAAATAGAAACTTGTATGCTCAATGAAACCGAAGATCGAGTCGAAGTAGAAAACCAATATTACGAAGGTATATGTTCTGCTTTCAAAATAATACGCCAACTCGAAGAAGAACAGGAAATGGATGGTTTTGTTCTTGGTTCCCTTCACGAACAACCAGCCTCTTTTCGCGATGGTACTCACAAGCCCAAACCAATTCCACCTAAGATTGATTTACCCCACTTCTCTGGAGACGAATCTACTTGGGATTCTTTCCATGAATTATTTTGCTTTCTTGTTCATGACAATGAAGACATTCAAGTCATCTACAAGTTTCATTACTTGAGATCTATCCTCCGAGATAAAGCTCTGCAGTTAGTTGAAGCACTCATTTTAAGTGCCGAAAATTACCCCATTGCCTTTCACTTATTGAAAGAAAGATACGGAAATTTACGGTTTCGTCTTCAACGACATATGAAGGCTCTATTTAACTTGCCTGCGTCACAGCACAATGACGACACTAGTTTTCGTACTCTCATTGATACTACACAACTTTACGTTAAAGCTCTGTCCCAATTAGATCAACACACTGAACACTGGGACACTTTCTTAATACATTTAGTGGTTTCTAAAGTTGATGTTGCCACCCTCAAAGCTTGGGAGATTGAACTTTCTAGAGAAGACGATTACTCTTACGAGAATTTAGTCACTATTATAAATGCTAGATGCCAACTGGTGTATTCTTTGAATACACGATAAGATAGAGTATACTTTTACTGCTCTGTGCTTGTTCATTCCCTCCCTTTTCTCAAACACCAACAGTGATCTTCTAATTTCTCTTCTTTGGTCATGTCTCTTATGTTATTCGTGAGTCTGTTCTAGATATATATCTTCCATGACCCACCTAGCGTCATCTAGCAGCGAATCTCTGAAGTTCCTCAATTCTTCCCTGTGCAAGAGGACTTCCTTTTCAATCTGGCCACCAGATCTCGTCGCTATCGCCAGCTATCATCTCCGTGATCAAGAGAACTTCGTCTACTTTTTCACCCACCAGGCTGCGATAGTGTCGCCTACTATCAACTCTTTGAAGACCATCACATCAAGAGAAATTAACTTTTCAATGTTGGTTATGCTTATATGTTTTCCTTTTGTCTCCTACCCCCACTCTTTCCCCTTCCCTGGTCCCTCTGTGCTTCGCTGAGTGTGTCTCACTTGTACGTCGGCAGTCGAGTTAGTCAGTTGAAGTTCTACTAGAGCTAGCCTCTTCAACTAAAGAGGCCTTCTTCTAATTCCACGCCATGTTGTAACTTTAATGTAAACCGTCCAAGGGAACTTCACCTTCGCCATGAAGCAAAGATAAGTACTGACTTCAGGTTTTAACCTCATTCTCATCGTCTTTTAATAACTACATGCTTTTAATGATCATTTTATAGGCAGTGTGAGATTACTATATTTGGGGCAATAATCATCCTTCGCGGGATTTCCTATGTGGGGCTTTTGTCTGTCTAAGCCAATCTTAATAGAAAGCAGCATTTCTTATGCTCATTAAATGAGAGATATTCTCACAACGTGGGATACTAATGAATACCCACTGTCTATAAAATACTTAGTTCGTTCCACCGCTGGAATAACTTTTGCCCTATTCTTCAGTCAGGATTGCTCTGGAACCTTAGAGAATCTGTACTCTATCTACCAGTCATACCGTCATGTATTTTCCACTCACATGTGGGAATACTATTTCTAATTAAGGAATCTTCTTTGAATTACTGATCAATAGCTAATTTTTCTTCCTCCGTTGGAATTTTCTCTGGCGCATTTTACGATAATCTACAACTTTCTCAAGCAATAGACTCTCGCCCATCTAGTGTCGCCTATCTAGTGTAACGAGTTATTTTCCATAATTGCAATAACTTTCTTTGCCATAAACGTTTGTGCTACTACAGTGAACTTTTCATCTATTCCAACAGACTATAGTGAAAAATAGTGTTTATTCAATATTTCTTCCGCGTCGCGCTCGTCCGACGATTATACATACGGCCATGAACATTTATCCTCAATCCCATTTGATCTTTCCCAAACCTCTTACTAACAAATCATAATAATAAAATTGTTACTTTAGGTCTTTTTCAATGAGGTGTCGCTCAAAAGACGTGCCCTCCCTGTTTACTTGTATATCATTAATTAATGTCTGCATAACTACGTGTCTGGTACACGTCTCAAATTATCTTGTTTCTCCCTTCTAATTAGGGAATGCAATTCTTTTAACTCATAAGTGAGTTATTTCTAGGTTTCACGAAAAGGGTAACTTGCCCCATTTGTCTCGTGATTCCTTCTTAAACATAAGAAGTCTAGAAACTTCCTTTCGACTTTCTCTTCAGGTTTCACAGTAAGTGACCTGCCCTATTTGTATAACTAAAAAAAGAAGTAATTCAGCTTTAATATAAGAAGTTATAGGAACTGCTCTTTTATTCTACTTTTTGTTTTTGTTACTTTCGAAGTTGTTACTCTTTCCAAGATATTGATCTAGAATTTCTTAAAGTACCCACCTTGTACTCGATTTATAGTCTTACTTTAATCACTTTAATTGTCTTTAAATTTGTTATTTTATCTTCGCCTTTGCAAAATCTTGCGAGTATTTTAAACCATATAAAGGTTTGAAACCAGAAGAATTGTTAATTGCCTGGCGCAAACTTTAGATGTTTTTCGGAGGTCTGTGACCCCATTTGTTAACAAAATTGAAATTATATATTTGTTAAAAAACCACTACCCAACATTGTTAAATTCATTACACTCTCTTGCATTGTTAAATAAATTAAAAGTTTCTTTTTTGACTCATCATTTCTCTAACATAACGGTTAGGCAAGATCCTGTCTTCCTTGACTCTTCCTACTTAATGCAAATAAATCTCTTGATAGCGTTTTCACCACTTGTTTCATTTGAGCAAGAACTCTTAGTTGACAACTTGGTAAAGTCTCTCTTAGCTTTAATAGCTAATTCTAACTGGCCAGTAAGGCAAGCATAGCTCGCTACGCCAGCTTCCTGCTTGTAGAGATTCTCTCCAAAACTTATGGTTGGTTTTTCAAAATATAAGTGTTTCTCCTTGCCTAAACTTTTAGTCGGCTCCTTGCTGGGTAAAAGCTTAGCCATTTCCAAGTGCAACTATTGGTGCACTTACCAAAATTATTCCCAAAGGTATAATTGTTTTATCTCCATCCTTCTTGGAAGCACTTGGTCGCTTTTTAGGAACTCTACAATTCCGAAAACTAGAAATATCGAAACCGATCCAAATTATTGGCATTCTTCGAATTACTTGTTCAAAAACAAATTCCTTTGAACAGATATACAATAAATCTGTTACTCTTTGTCTTGCCAGACCATCACCCTTCCCCATAGTAGGCAGATGTATGCTTGAGAGGGAACACTCTAAAGCCACTCTCTTGCAAACTGCCCAAGTTCTAGCTGCGTCTCCCGTTAGCTTTGCCCAGGTCCCCTACCCACTTAGGTATCGGAGAGAGGATTTGCAATGGCAACCGCCTTTGAGTACATTTAAAGGTAAATTTATAACTTCTGTGGGACCCTCCCCCCATTTCTCCATCCTTTTTCTCCAGTCCGAAACCCAATTACTTTTCTTTATCATCTTCCCTTGGTGGTTAGGTTATTCCTCAGCCAATAATCTACCCAAAATTTGGTGCCGAAACCCGGGAGAGTCCATTTGTCATTTTCTATTCTCTTTCATAGGTTATTTGACAATATTTTGCAAATCATTAATATCTGCTTTGAATCTTTCAGCTATAACTACATTGTGCAAAGCCTGTGAAGTGGAAAGAGGCCGCTCCTGTCTCCTTTGGTGTGTCCCTTTCTTTCAACTTATTTGCTGCTGCCAGCCTGACAGCATTTCCAAGGTTCCACAGTTTCGTAAGTTATACTTCAATCTATCTACCTTGTCATTGCTCCTACTAAAAAGGATGAGGATGAGAAACTTACATCTAAGCGAGCATCCTATAAAGGACAAATTACCCGATTCAGAAAATACATCTTAGAGCTAGATCCATCAGAAACTCAATTAGACTTGTTAAAACATCGTGTAAGGGATTTTGAACGTTCATATGAAAATTATCGTAACATCCAAACTGAAATAGAAACTTGTATGCTCAATCAAACCGAAGATCGAGTCGAAGTAGAAAACCAACATTACGAAGGTATAGGTTCTGCTTTCAAAATAATTCGCAAACTTGAAGAAGAACAGAAAAAAGACGCTTCTGATCTTGGTTCCCTTCACGAACAACAAACCTCTTTTCGCGATGGAACTCACAAGCCCAAACCAATTCTACTTAAGATTAATTTACCCCACTTCTCTGGAGACGAATCTACTTGGGATTCTTTCTATGAATTATTTTGCTCTTGTTCATGACAATGAAGACATTCAAGTCATCTACAAATTTCATTACTTGAGATCAATCCTCCGAGGTCAAGCTCTGCAGTTAGTTGAAGAACTCCCTTTAAGTGCCGAAAACTACCCCATTGACTTTAACTTATTGAAAGAAAGATACGGAAATTTACGGTTACGTATTCAACGCCATATGAAGGCTCTATTTAACCTACCTGCGTCACAGCACAATGACGTCACTAGTTTGCGTACTCTCATTGATACTACACAACTTCACGTTAAAGCTCTGTCCCAATTAGATCAACCCACTGAACACTGGGACACTTTCCTAATACATTTAGTGGTTTCTAAAATTGATGCTGCTACCCTCAAAGCTTGGCAGATTGAAATTTCTAGAGAAGACGATTACTCTTACGAGCATTTAGTCACCTTCATAAATGCTAGATGCCAACTCTTAACCGCTTTAGCTAATCAAAGTGAACCCTCATCCCCGAGTTCTAAATTTGAATTAATGTCTCTTAAACCCAAAAGCGAACGCTTAGCATCTAGTACTCAAAAACCTGGGTCCAGCTCATCTAAATTTAAGTCAAACACTACTGGTTACCCAACTAGGTCTAGTGAACGCCGTATTGCTAGCTCTTGTGTTTTAAACACCCAAAGCGAATCCCGCAAGATTTTAAATGAACCTTTAAAGTGCATACTTTGTACAGATTCCCACGCCTTATATCTATGTAAATCATTTAAAGAACTGTCAGTCGAAGACAGAAGAAAATTAGTCTCTCAGAACAAACATTGCTTCAACTGCCTAGCGCCCACACATTCTGCTTCAAATTGCAAGTCCACAAGACTTTGCTTCCATTGTGTAAAAGCTCATCACACTTTACTACATCGTCATGATCAGGCAAGGACATCGACAGCATCTACTTCTCAGAAAAGTGATAATGCTAACAGTTCCATTGCTTCATCGTACATTCAAAATGCCAAGTCCATTCGTAGTGCCCAAGTATTATTGTCTACTGTCCAAATCGAAGTTCAGGATAACTTTGGCAATTGGGTCCGTGCAGGCGGTCTTCTTGATTCAGCGGCAACTCAAGATTTTGTGTCGAATCCTTTGATTAGAAAACTAGGCCTACCGGTAAACCCTACTTCTATTAACGTATCGGGCATTAATAGCTCAAAATCGCAAGCTTTACAGTTCTCAAAGCTAACCATAAGAGACATTTGTCACAGAAACAACTTTCTCAAACTTAATTGTCTCATTCTCAATAGCATTGGAGAAGACACTCCAAGTCACTCTGGGGATATTTCAGGGTTAAACATTCCCTCGCATTGAGGCTAGCCGATCCTTTGTTCAACATATAAAACCCCATTGACATACTCTTTAGCGCCAATGTTTTCTGGAATTACCTTCTTAAACAGGTTCGCAAGTTATCCTCAATCGTGGTCGCCAGAGACACTAATTTTGGATGGATCGTCACCGGTCAACTTCCCCATTATTCTCCCCAACCCGCATCGCAATGTTACTTGGCCAATACTGATCTGGAACAGTTTTGGAGGCTCGAAAGCGTTGATCCTCCTAACGTGACCTCTTCAGAAAATGAATTCTGTGAGCAACTTTTCCTGAACACCACCACTCGCTCTTCTGATGGTCGGTTCATTGTTCAAATGCCAAGATTACATAATCCCCATAAACTTATTAACTCTCAAACCAAAGCTCGAAAAGCTCTCTTTGCTATCGAGAGCAAATTCAAGAAAGAACCTCTCGTTAAACAGCAGTACGCTGATTTCATGGATGAGTATGAAAGCTTAGATCATATGGAAGTTGTTAACAAATCTGATGATGAATTGCACCCCCCAATTGAAACGGTTTTCTGAAATCATCATCCCGTGTGGATAAACCCTCTCGTAAAGGATAAAATCCGAGTTGTTTTTAATGGTTCATCACCTGACGTTAATGGCAACAGCCTTAACGATACTCTTTACTCTGGTCCTGCTATTCAGTCAGATCTATCTGCTATACTCTTAAACTTTCGTTTATTTCCCATAGCTGTTATAGCAGATATAAAACAGATGTACCGTCAAGTTTTAATTCATTCTGAACAACGAGATCTCCAAAGAAACTTGTGGCGCGACGAAATCAGTAGGCCCATTAAGGTATTTCGTTTAAAAACGGTTACTTATGGCTTAAAACCTTCCGCTTTCCTTGCTATCCGATCACTACACTTGTTAGCTTCTCAAGACGGGCATTTATTTGATTCTAAAGCTTCTGAAACACGAACTACATCATTCTATGTTGACGATTATTTGCAGTCCTTCCCCACTCTGGAGGAAGCTTCTTTCGTGTCCTTAGAACTTCAGGCATTGCTAAGGAATGGAGGTTTCCCACTTCATAAGTGGAATTCCAACTCCCCTGAGTTTCTCGCTCAGTTTCCTATTGAAGACGTAGATCCCTCCTCCGTCGAAATTTGTGGAAATTCCGAATCCATAAAAACGCTTGGAGTTCATTGGTGCACTAGCACTGACACTCTCATCTACAAGGTTTCGCTCGCAGAAGAGCTCCCTAACACAAAAAGACAAATTCTCTCAGAAATTGCAAAAATTTTTGATCCGCTTCAATTCCTTGCCCCAGTTATCGTTATAGCCAAACTTTTCATGCAAGAGCTGTGGTCGCTCAAATGTGAATGAGACGACACTGTTCCCCTTTCTTTTCTTAACAGATGGCTCTCCTTTCGCAGCAATTCGCTTGATCTTCCCTCATTGAAATTCCCAGGAATTTAATTAACGCTCATTCTAATGCATCTTTTTTCCTTCATGTGTTCGCGGACAGTTCCGAAAAAGCTTACGGTTGCTGTGCATATTTGGTTTATCGCGGTTCATTAAATGGATCTTCAGTTTCTAACCTGGTTTGTGCCAAATCGAAGGTGGCTCCTCTTAAAACTATCACTTTGCCTAGGCATGAATTGTGTGCTGCACTCATGGCTGCAGAACTCGTTACGAAATTACGGGAAGTATTAAAATCGAATTCTCGCAAATCTATCTCTGGAGCGATTCCATGATCACACTTTCTTGGATCGCCAAGAATCCCGCTCACTGGCAAACTTTTAATGCAAATAGGGTTTCCAAAATTCAAACTCTTTCTTCGGGAGGTCAATGGAGGCATGTGCCCAGCGCTGACAACCCAGACGACATTATCTCTCGTGGATGTTTACCCTCTCAATTGGCAGCTTCCCAGTTGTACTGGCGTGGGCCCTCGTGGTTAATCGAAGACTCTTCTTGTTGGCCTTCTAAACCTCCAGCTACAAACTCGAACTTGCCTGACGCTAATGTATCTATATCTATTGCTTCGTGTCTTGTTTCCAACGTTTCTTTTCCCTTGTTGTCGCGCTATTCTTCCTTTCATAAATTATTTCGAATTGTCGCCTATCTTCTTAGATGGAAATATCTTGTGGTTGACCAACCTCTTCTCCCCAAACCACACCTTACCAATCATGAATTGAATCTCGCTACCATTAAGGTTTTACAACTGACACAGCAAGAAGACTTTTCTTCTGAATTGTCTTTACTTTCTTCTAAAAGGAATCTTCCCAAATCCAGCCGTCTCCGTGCTTTGGCCCCGTTCCTTGATGACAATGGGTTACTCAGGGTAGGTGGTAGGCTCTCGCAATCTTTGCTTTCGAAGGACAAAAAGCACCCCGTTATTTTGCCTTCTAAACATCACGTAACTTCCTTAATTATACGTGACTTTCATTATCGCAATCTGCATGTTGGTACACGCACTCTGCATTGCCTCTTAAGGGAAAAGTACTGGATTATAAATGGAATTCACGAAGTTTCCTCTGAAATTCACAAGTGCATTCCTTGCTTCAAAGCGAAACCTAAAGTCAATACTCAATTAATGAGCGATCTGCCCTCCTTTCGCTCTTCTCCTATACGTCCATTTGCTCTAACTGGTGTGGACTATATGGGTCCGTTCCAATATCAACGAAATTCCCCTGAAGCTAAACGCAAATTGTTTGGTAAGCTCTATGTTTCTCTCTTTGTTTGCATGGTTACTAGCGCAATCCATTTGGAACTAGTAACGAATGCCTCTACTTCTTACTTTTTATCAGCCGTCTCTCGCTTCGCTGCTAGGCGTAGTGTTCCTTCAGAGATGTTCTCTGATAACGCTTCCACTTTTCAGGGCGCAGCTTCCTTGTGGAAGAAAGCTCTCACTTCTTCTCCTGCCATGGAACAGATTTCTAATTTTTCCTACTCAAAGGGTTTCAAATGGTGTTTTATACCCCCCTACGCTCCTCATCACGGTGGTAGGTGGGAATCCAGCGTAAAGCTCACTATACGTCATTTAAGAAAGGTTTTAGGGGTAATCGCATTCTGACTTATGAAGAATTTAATTCACTGTCCGTTCTGATTGAAGGTGTTGTTAATACTCGCCCTTTAACTCCGCTTTCCAATGACCCTGATGACCTGCTTCCACTCACACCTGGTCACTTCCTTATAGGCACTTCTCTTTCTGCCCCTCCACCCCGTCCCAATTCTTATAGGGATTCTAATTTACCTATTGTTTGGCGTAAACTTGAAGCCCTCCGCAATTCTTTCTGGAAAAGGTGGAACTTGGAATATTTAATTTCCTTTCAACGGAGACAGAAGTGGTTTCTTTCCAGTCCCTACATCAGGGTGGGGGACTTGGTCCTGGTTAGGGATGTTTCTCCTCCCCTGGTCTGGATTTCTGGTAGAGTGACCGAGTGTTATCCAGGAAGGGATGAAAGAGTCAGGGTGGCCAGAATCTTGACCACTTACGGTCACATCACAAGACCACTGTCTTTAATTGCTCCATTACCTTTAAATGTTTAATTGTTTTCCTGCTCTCTGTTGGTGTTTGTGTTAAGCCTCCCAGCTTGGTGTATTCTTGGAATACACGGTAAGATAAAGTATACTTTTACTGCTCTGTGCTTGTTCATTCCCTCCCTTTTCTCAAACACCAAGAGTGATCTTCTAATTTCTCTTTGTTGGTCGTGTGCCTTATGTTATTCGTGAGTCTGTTCTATATATATATATATATCTTCCATGACCCACCTAGCGTCATCTAGCAGCGAATCTCTGAAGTTCCTCAATTCTTCCCTGTGCAAGAGGACTTCCTTTTCAATCTGGTCACCAGATCTCGTCGCCATCGCCAGCTATCATCTCCGTGATCAAGAGAACTTCGTCTACCTTTTCACCCACCAGGCTGCGATAGTGTCGCCTACTATCAACTCTTTGATGACCATCTAATCAAGAGAAATTAACTTTTTAATGTTGGTTATGCTTATATGTTTTCCTTTTGTCTCCTACCCCCACTCTTTTCCCTTCCCTGGTCCCTCTGTGCTTTGCTGAGTGTGTCTCACTTGTACGTCGGCAGTCGAGTTAGTCAGTTGAAGCTCTACTAGAGCTAGCCTCTTCAACTAAAGAGGCCTTCTTCTAATTCCACGCCATGTTGGAACTTTAAGGTAAACCGTCAAAGGGAACTTCACCTTCGCCATGAAGCAAAGATAAGTACTGACTTCAGGTTTTAACCTCATTCTCATCGTCTTTTAATAACTACATGCTATTAATGATCATTTTATAGGCAGTGTGAGATTACTATATTTGGGGCAATAATCATCCTTCGCGGGATTTCCTATGTGGGGCTTTTGTCTGTCTAAGCCAATCTTAATAGAAAGCAGCATTTCTTATGCTCATTAAATGAGAGATCTTCTCACAACGTGGGATACTAATGAATACCCACTGTCTATAAAATACTTAGTTCGTTCCACCGCTGGAATAACTTTTGCCCTATTCTTCAGTCAGGATTGCTCTGGAACCTTCCAGAATCTGTACTCTATCTACCAGTCATACCGTCATGTATTTTCCTCTCACATGTGGGAATACTATTTCCAACTAAGGAATCTTCTTTGAATTACTGATCAATAGCTAATTTTTCTTCCTCCGTTGGAATTTTCTCTGGCGCATTTTACGATGATCTACAACTTTCTCAAGCAATAGACTCTCGCCCATCTAGTGTCGCCTATCTAGTGTAACGAGTTATTTTCCATAATTGCAATAACTTTCTTTGCCATAAACGTTTGTGCTACTACAGTGAACTTTTCATCTATTCCAACAGACTATAGTGAAAAATAGTGTTTATTCAATATTTCTTCCGCGTCGCGCTCGTCCGATGATTATACATACGGCCATGAACATTTATCCTCAATCCCATTTGATCTTTCCCAAACCTCTTACTAACAAATCATAATAATAAAATTGTTAATTTAGTTCTTTTTCAATGAGGTGTCGCTCTAAAGACGTGCCCTCCCGTTTTGCTTGTATATCATTAATTAATGTCTGCATAACTACGTGTCTGGTACACGTCTCAAATTATCTTGTTTCTCCCTTCTAATTAGGGAATACAATTCTCTCAACCCATAAGTGAGTTATTTCTACGTTTCACGAAAAGGGTAACTTGCCCCATTTGTCTCGTGATTCCTACTTAAACATAGGAAGTCTAGAAACTTCCCTTCGACTTTCTCTTCAGGTTTCACAGTAAGTGACCTGCCCTATTTGTATAACTACAAAAAAAGTAATTCAGCTTTAATATAAGAAGTTAAAGGAACTTCTCTTTTATTCTTCCTACTTTTTGTTTTTGTTACTTTCGAAGTTGTTACTCTTTCCAAGATATTTATCTAGAATTTCTTAAAGTACCCACCTTGTACTCGTTTTATTGTCTAACTTTAATCACTTTAATTGTCTTTAAATTTGTTATTTTATCTTCGCCTTTTCAAAATCTTGCGAGGATTTTAAAACATATAAAGGTTTGAAACCAAAAGAATTGTTAATTGCCTGGCGCAAACTTTAGATGTTTTTCGGAGGTCTGTGACCCCACTTGTTAACAAAATTGAAATTATATATTTGTTAAAAAACCACTACCCAACATTGTTAAATTCATTACACTCTTTTGCATTGATAAATAAATTAAAAGTTTCATTTTTGACTCATCATTTCTCTAACATAACGGTTAGGCAAGATCTTGTCTTCCTTGACTCTTCATACTTAATGCAAATAAATCTCTTGATAGGGTTTTCACCACTTGTTGCATTTGAGCAAGAACTCTTAGTTGACAACTTGGTAAAGGCTCTCTTAGCTTTAATAGCTAATTCTAACTGGCCAGTAAGGCAAGCATAGCTCGCTACGCCAGCTTCCTGCTTGTAGAGATTCTCTCCAACACTTATGGTTGGTTTTTCAATATATAAGTGTTTCTCCTTGCCTAAACTTTTAGTCGGCTCCTTGCTGGGTAAAAGCTTAGCCATTTCCAAGTGCAACTATTGGTGCACTTACCAAAATTATTCCCAAAGGTATAATTGTTTTATCTCCATCCTTCTTGGAAGCACTTGGTCGCTTTTTAGGAACTCTACAATTCCGAAAACTAGAAATATCGAAACCGAGCCAAATTATTGGCATTCTTCGAATTACTTGATCAAAAACAAATTCCTTTGAACAGATATACAATAAATCTTTTACTCTTTGTCTTGCCAGACCATCACCCTTCCCCATAGTAGGCAGATGTATGCTTGAGAGGGAACACTCTAAAGCCACTCTCTTGCAAACTGCCCAAGTTCTAGCTGCGTCTCCCGTTAGCTTTGCCCAGGTCCCCTACCCACTTAGGTATCGGAGAGAGGATTTGCAATGGCAACCGCCTTTGAGTACATTTAAAGGTAAATTTATTACTTTTATGGGACTCTCCTCCTATTTCTCCATCCTTTTTCTCCAGTCCGAAACCCATCTCCTTCTCTTTATCATCTTCCCTTGGGGTTTAGGTTATTCCCAAGCTAATAATCTACCCAAAATTTGGTCCCAGAAACCCGGGAGAGTCCATTCGTGACATTTTCTATTTTTTTCAAGGGTTATTTGACAATATTTTGCAAATCATTAATATCTTCTTTGAATCTTTCAGCTATAACTACATCGTGCAAAGCCTGTGTAGTGAATAGAGGCCGCTCCTGTCTCCATTGGTGTGTCCCTTTCTTTCAACTTATTTGCTGCTGCCAGCCAGACAGCATTTCCAAGGTTCCACAGTTTCGTAAGTTATACTTTAATTTACCTACTTTGTCATGGCTCCTACTGAAAAGGATAAGGATGAAAAACTTACTTCTAAACGAGCATCCTATAAAGGGCATATTACCCGATTCAGAAAATACATCAAAGAGCTAGATCCCTCAGAAGCCCAATTAGATTTGTTAAAACATCGTGTAAGGCATTTTGAACGTTCATATGAAAATTATTGTAACATCCAAACTGAAATAGAAACTTGTATGCTCTATCAAACCGAAGATCGAGTCGAAGTAGAAAACCAATATTACGAAGGTATAGGTTCTGCTTTCAAAATAATACGCCAACTTGAAGAAGAACAGAAAAAAGCCGCTTCTCTTCTTGGTTCCCTTCACGAACAACAAACCTCTTTTCGCGATGGAACTCACAAGCCCAAACCAATTCTACCTAAGATTAATTAACCCCACTTCTCTGGAGACGAATCTACTTGGGATTCTTTCTATGAATTATTTTGCTCTTGTTCATGACAATGAAGACATTCAAGTCATCTACAAGTTTCATTACTTGAGATCAATCCTCCGAGGTCAAGCTCTGCAGTTAGTTGAAGCACTCCCTTTAAGTGCCGAAAACTACCCCATTGACTTTAACTTATTGAAAGAAAGATACGGAAATTTACGGTTACGTGTGCAACGCCTTATGAAGGCTCTATTTAAACTACCTGCGTCACAGCACAATGACGTCACTAGTTTGCGTACTCTCATTGATACTACACAACTTCACGTTAAGCTCTGTCCCAATTAGATCAACCCACTGAACACTGGGACACTTTCCTAATACATTTAGTGGTTTCTAAAATTGATGCTGCTACCCTCAATGCTTGGGAGATTGAAATTTCTAGAGAAGACGATTACTCTTACGAGCATTTAGTCACCTTCATAAATGCTAGATGCCAACTCTTAACCGCTTTAGCTATTCAAAGTGAACCCTCATCCCCGAGTTCTAAATTTGAATTAATGTCTCTTAAACCCAAAAGCGAACGCTTAGCATCTAGTACTCAAAAACCTGGGTCCAGCTCATCTAAATTTAAGTCAAACATTACTGGTTACCCAACTAGGTCTAGTGAACACCGTATTGCTAGCTCTCTTGTTTTAAACACCCAAAGCGAATCCCGCAAGATTTTAAATGAACCTTTAAAGTGCATACTTTGTAAAGATTCCCACGCCTTATATCTATGTAAATCCTTTAAAGAACTGTCAGTCGAAGACAGAAGAAAATTAGTCTCTCAGAACAAACATTGCTTCAACTGCCTAGCGTCCACACATTCTGCTTCAAATTGCAAGTCCACAAGACTTTGCTTCCATTGTGTAAAAGCTCATCACACTTTACTACATCGTCATGATCAGGCAAGGACATCGACAGCATCTACTTCTCAGAAAAGTGATAATGCTAACAGTTCCATTGCTTCATCGTACATTCAAAATGCCAAGTCCATTCGTAGTGCCCAAGTATTATTGTCTACTGTCCAAATCGAAGTTCAGGATAACTTTGGCAATTGGGTCCGTGCAGGCGGTCTTCTTGATTCAGCGGCAACTCATGATTTTGTGTCGAATCCTTTGATTAGAAAACTAGGCCTACCGGTAAACCCTACTTCTATTAACGTATCGGGCATTAATAGCTCAAAATCGCAAGCTTTACAGTTCTCAAAGCTAACCATAAGAGACATTTGTCACAGAAACAACTTTCTCAAACTTAATTGTCTCATTCTCAATAGCATTGGAGAAGACACTCCAAGTCACTCTGGGGATATTTCAGGGTTAAACATTCCCTCGCATTTAAGGCTAGCCAATCCTTTGTTCAACATACATAACCCCATTGACATACTCTTTAGCGCCAATGTTTTCTGGAATTACCTTCTTAAACAGGTTCGCAAGTTATCCTCAATCGTGGTCGCCAGAGACACTAATTTTGGATGGATCGTCACCGGTCAACTTCCCCATTATTCTCCCCAACCCGCATCGCAATGTTACTTCGCCAATACTGATCTGGAACAGTTTTGGAGGTTCGAAAGCGTTGATTCTCCTAACGTGACCTCTTCAGAAAATGAATTCTGTGAGCAACTTTTACTGAACACCACCAGTCGCTCTTCTGATGGTCGGTTCATTGTTCAAATGCCAAGATTACATAATCCCCCTAAACTTATTAACTCTCAACCCAAAGCTCGGAAAGCTCTCTTTGCTATCGAGAGCAAATTCAAGAAAGAACCTCTCGTTAAACAGCAGTATACTGATTTCATGGATGAGTATGAAAGCTTAGATCATATGGAAGTCGTTAACAAATCTGATGAAGAATTGCACCCCCCAATTGAAACGGTTTTCTGAAATCATCATCCCGTGTGGAAAAACCCTCTCGTAAAGGATAAAATCCGAGTTGTTTTCAATGGTTCATCACCTGACGTTAATGGCAACAGTCTTAACGATACTCTTTACTCTGGTCCTGCTATTCAGTCAGATCTATCTGCTATACTCTTAAACTTTCGATTATTTCCATAGCTGTTATAGCGGATATAAAACAGATGTACCGTCAAGTTTTAATTCAGCCAGAACAACGAGATCTCCAAAGAATCTTGTGGCGTGACGAAATCAGTACGCCCATTAAGGTATTTCGTTTAAAAACGGTTACTTATGGCTTAAAACCTTCCGCTTTCCTTGCTATCCGATCCCTACACTTTTTAGCCTCTCAAGATGGTCATTTACTTGATTCTAAAGCTTCTGAAGCACTACTACGTCATTCTATATTGACGATTATTTGCAGTCCTTCCCCACTCTGGAGGAAGCTTCTTTTGTGTCATTAGAACTTCAGGCATTGCTAAAGAATGGAGGTTTCCCACTTCATAAGTGGAATTCCAACTCCCATGAGTTTCTCGCCCGGTTTCCTATTGAAGACGTAGATCCCTCCTCCGTCGAAATTTGTGGAAATTCCGAATCCATAAAAACTCTTGGACTTCATTGGTGCACTAGCACTGACACTCTCATCTATAAAGTTTCGCTCGTAGAAGAGCTCCCTAACACAAAAAGACAAATTCTCTCTGAAATTGCAAAATTTTTTGATCCGCTTCAATTCCTTGCCCCAGATATCTTTATAGCCAAACTTTTCATGCAAGAGCTATGGTCGCTCAAATGTGAATGGGACGACACTGTTCCCCTTTCTTTTCTTTACAGATGGCTCTCTTTTCGCAGTAATTTGCTTGATTTTTCCCTCATTGAAATTCCCAGGAATTTAATTAACGCTCATCCTAATGCATCTTTTTTCCTTCATGTGTCGCGGACAGTTCCGAAAAAGCTTACGCTTGCTGTGCATATTTGGTTTATCGCGGTTCTTTAAATGGATCCTCAGTTTCCGACCTTGTTTGTGCCAAATCGAAGGTGGCTCCTCTTAAAACTATCACTTTGCCTAGGCTTGAATTGTGTGCTGCACTCATGGCTGCAGAACTTGTTAAGAAATTACGGGAAGTTTTAAAAGTCGAATTCTCGCAAATCTATCTTTGGAGCGATTCCATGATCACCCTTTCTTGGATCGCTAAAAACCCCTCTCATTGGCAAACATTTGTTGCAAACAGGGTTTCCAAAATTCAAACTCTTTGCCGGGATGTCAATGGAGGCATGTTCCCAGCACTGACAACCCTGCCGACATTATTTCTCGTGGATGTTTGCCCTCTCAATTGGCAACTTACCAGTTGTACTGGCATGGGCCCTCGTGGTTAATTGAAGACTCTTCTTGTTGGCCTTCGAAACCTCCAGCTACAAACTCGAACTTGCCTGACGCTAAAGTATCTATATCTATTGCTTCGTGTCTTGTTTCCAACGTTTCTCATCCCTTGTTGTCCCGCTATTCTTCCTTTCATAAATTAATTCGAATTGTCGCCTATCTTCTTAAATGGAAATATCTTGTGGTACACCAACCTCTTCTCCCCAAACCACACCTTACCAATCATGAATTGAATCTCGCTACCATTAAGATTTTGCAACTAACACAGCAAGAAGCCTTTTCTTCTGAATTGTCTATACCTTCTTCTAAATGAGATCTTCCCAAATCCAGTCGTCTTCGTGCTTTAGCCCCGTTCCTTGATGACAATAGGTTACTCAGGGTAGGTGAGAGGCTTTCGCAATCTTTGCTTTCTGAGGAAAAAAGCATCCTGTTATTTTGCCTTCTAAACATCACGTAACTTCCTTAATTATACGTGACTTTCATTATCGCAATCTGCATGTTGGTACACGTACACTGCTTTGCCTCTTAAGGGAAAAGTACTGGATTATAAATGGAATTCATGAAGTTTCCTCTGTAATTCACAAGTGCATTCCTTGCTTCAAAGCGAAACCTAGAGTCAATACTCAATTAATGAGCAATCTGCCCTCCTTTCGCTCTTCTCCTATACGTCCATTTGCTCTAACTGGTGTGGACTATATGGGTCCGTTCCAATATCAACGCAATTCCCCTGAAGCTAAACGCAAATTGTTTGGTAAGATCTATGTTTCTCTCTTTGTTTGCATGGTTACTGGCGCAATCCATTTGGAACTAGTAACGAACGCCTCTACTTCTTACTTTTTATCAGCTGTCTCTCGCTTCGCTGCTAGGCGTGGTGATCCTTCGGAAATGTTCTCTGATAACGCTTCCACTATTCAAGGCGCAGCTTCCTTGTGGGAGAAAGCTCTCACATCTTTTCCTGCCATGGAACAGATTTCTAATTTTTCCTATTCAAAGGGTTTCAAATGGCATTTTATACCTCCCTACGCTCGTCATCACGGTGGTTGGTGGGAATCCTGCGTAAAGCTCACTAAACGTCATTTAAGAAAGATTTTATGTAATCGCACTCTGACTTTAATTTAACTGAATTTAATTCACTGTCCGTTCTGATTGAAGGTGTTGTTAAATTCTCGCCCTTTAACTCCTCTTTCCCATGACCCTGATGACCTGCTTCCACTCTCACCTGGTCACTTCCTTATAGGCATTTCTCTTTCTGCCCCTCCTCCCCTTCCCAATTCTTATAGGGATTCTAATTTACCTATTGTTTGGCGTAAACTTGAAGCCCTCTGCAATTATTTCTGGAAGAGGTGGAACTTGGAATACTTAACTTCCATGCAACGGAGACAGAAGTGGTTTCTTTCCAATCCCGACATCAAAGTGGGGGACTTGGTCCTGGTTAGGGAATTTTTTCCTCCCCTGGTCTGGATTTCTGGTAGAGTGACCGAGTGTTATCCTGGAAGGGATGGGAGAGTCAGGGTAGCCAGAATCTTGACCACTAACGGTCACATCATAAGACCACTGTCTTTAATTGCTCCATTACCTTTACATTTTTAATTGTTTATCTCGTTCTCTGTTGGTGATTTCTCCCCTCCCCCTTTGGTGTATTCTTTGGAATACACGGTAAGAGTAAACTTTTACTGCTCTTTGCTATAATTCATTCCTTCCTTTTTCTCAATCACTAACAGTGATCTTCCAATTTCCCCTTGCTGTTTATGGTTCTCATGGTACTTGTGAGTCTGTTCTAGATATATATCTTCCATGACCCACCTAGCGTCATCTAGCAGCGAATCTCTGAAGTTCCTCAATTCATCCCTGTTCAAGAGGACTTCCTTATCAATCTGGCCACCAGATCTCGTCGCCATCGCCAGCTATCATCTCCGTGATCAAGAGAACTTCGTCTACTTTTTCACCCACCAGGCTGCTCTAGTGACGCCTACTATCAACTCTTTGGAGACCATTTCGTCAAGAAAAAGATATTTTTTGTTAAGTTGTCTATTCTGATATGTTTTCCTTTTGTTTCCTACCCGCACTCTTTTCCCTTCCCTGATCCATCTGTGCTTCGCTGAGCGTGACTCACTTGTACGCCGGCAGTCGACACAGTCAGTTGAAGCTCAACTAGAGCTCGCCTCCTCCACTCAAGAGGCAATCTTTTAATTCCACGCCATGTTGGAACTTTAATCTCAACCGTCAAAGGGAACTTCACCTTCGCAATGAAGCCAAGCTAAGTACTACTTCTACGTTCTTCAACTAATGTTAAAGGATTTTAAATAGCTACATGCCTTTAATGATCATTTTATAGGCAGTGTGAGATTACTATATTTGGGGCAATAATCATCCTTCGCGGGATTTTCCATGTTGGGATTTTGTTTGTCTAAGCCTATCTTAATAGGAAGCAGCATTTATTATGCTTATTAAATGTGAGATCTTCTCACAACGTGGGATACCATTGCATTACCCACTGTCTATAAAATACTTAGCTCGTTCCACCGCTGGAATAACTTTTGCCCTATTCTTCAGTCAGGATTGCTCTGGAACCTTCCAGAATCTGCACTCTATCTACCAGTTATACCGTCATGTATTTTCCACTCGCATGTGGGAATACCTTTTCTAACTAAGCAATCTTCCTTATGAATTACTGATCAATAGCTAATTTTTCTTCCTCCGTTGGGATTTTCTCTGGCGCATTTAACTGTAATCTACAACTTTCTCAACCAATAGACTCTCGTAAATCTAGTGTAACTAGTTATTTTCCATAATTGCAATAACTTTCTTTGCCATAAACCTTTTGTGCTACTACAGTGAACTTTTCATCTATTTCAACAGACTATAGTGAAAAACAGTGTTTGTTCAATATTTCATCCGCGTCGCGTTCGACCGATTATTATAAATACGGCCATGAACACTTATCCTCAATTCCCTTTGATCTTTCCCAAACCTCTTACTAAAAAACCATAATAATAAAATTGTTATTTAGGTCTTTTCCAATGAGGTGTCACTCTCAATAAGTGCCCTCCCTCTCTTGATTTATTTAAAACGAATTTATGTCAGCAATACTACGTGTCTGGTACACGTCTCAAATTATCTTGTTTCTCCCTTCTAATTAGGGAATACAATTCTTTCAACTCATAAGTGAGTTATTTCTAGGTTTCACGAAAGGGAAACTTGCCCCATTTGTCTCGTGATTCCTTCTTAAACATAAGAAGTCTAGAAACTTCCTTTCGATTTTTCTCTTCAGGTTTCACAATAAGTGACCTGCCCTATTTGCACAATCCAACCAAGTAATTCAGCATTAATATAAGAAGTTATAGAAACTTCTATTTTATCCTTCCTGTTTTTTGTTCTTGCTATTTCCGAAGTTGTTACTCTTTCTAGGATATTTACTTAGAAATTCCTTAAAGTACACACCTTGTACTTGATTTATTGTCTAACTTTAATCACTTTAATTATCTTTAAATTTTTCATTTTATCTTCGCCATTTCAAAATCTTCCGAAGATTTTAAAACATATAAAGGTTTGAAACCAAAGAATTGTTAATCGCCTGGCGCAAGCTTTAAATGTTTTCGGAGTTCTGCGACCCCAAATTGTTAACGAAATTGAAATTATATATTTGTTAAATTCATTACACTCTTTTGCATTGTTAAATAAATTCAAGAGTTCTTTTTCGCTTTATCTTTTCTCTAGCATAACGGTTATGCAAGATCCTGTCTTCCTTGACTCTTCCCACTTAATGCAAATGAATCTTTTGATAGGGCTTTCACCACTTGTTGCATTTGAGCAAGAACTCTTAGTTGACAACTTGGTAAAGTCTCTCTTAGCTTTAATAGCTAATTCTAACTGGCCAGTAAGGCAAGCGTAGCTCGCTACGCCAGCTTCCTGCTTGTGGAGATTCTCTCCAACACTTATGGTTGGTTTTTCAAAATATAAGTGTTTCTCCTTGCCTAAACTTTTAGTCGGCTCCTTGCTGGGTAAAAGCTTAGTCATTTCCAAATGCAACTATTGGTTTACTTACCAAAATTATTTCCAAAGGTATAATTGCTTTATCACTATCCTTTTTGGAAGCATTTGGTCGCTCTTTAGGAATTCTACAATTTCGAAAACTAAAATATCTAAACCGATTCAAATTATTAGCGTTCTTCAAATTATTTGTTTAAAAACAAACTCCTTTGAACAGATATACCATAAATCTGTTACTCTTTGTCTTGCCAGACCATCACCCTTCCCCATAGTAGGCATATGTATGCTTGAGAGGGAATACTCTAAAGCCACTCTCTTGCAAACCGCCCAAGTTCTAGCTGCGTTTCCCGTTAGCATTGCCCAGGTCCCTACCCACTTTAATATCGGAGAGCGGATTTGCAGTGGCAACCGCCCTTGGGTACATTTAAAGTTAAACTTATAGCTTTTGTAGGACTCTCCTCCTATTTCTCCATCCTTTTTCTCCTGTCCGAAACCCATCTCCTACTCTTTATCATCTTCCCTTGGGGGTTAGGTTATTCCCAAGCTAATAATCTACCCAGTGCACAAGAGATAGGATCTTGCATCTTAAAATACCTGATGAGTGTTGGAACTAAAGAGGCGCTAATAGCATGGTCTGAACAAAACATCACTACTTTTGAACTTGACTTCTCTGACAATACCTGTGAGAAAATTGGTACTGATTGTGCATGAAGTATGATTTTCAAGGGTATCCATATGCAATTTAATTTAAAAGGGTACTGGTACACGGATTTTATTTTACCAGGCATATCAGTTGTTGTATTTTGTTCATTTTTAGCCCATTTTCAATTTTGAAGAAATAGGCTTATAGGATCACCTTACGTCCGTGTGTGTGTGCGTGTGTGTGTGTGTGTGAGGAGTGTGCATGTGTCCCCCTAATAACTTCTAAACGGCTCGAGCGATTTCAATCAAACTCGGTAAGTTCATAGCACTATTCCAAACGACCCTGACCGTGCCCTTCAAATTTTGTTACGTCTCACCAATCCAACATGGCGGCTGTGCAAAATATTTCACCAGCATTCAATATCTCCGAAATTATTCCCGATATCACCCTGGAATTTTTTACAGTGATAAAGAGAACTACTAGAAGTTCACCTATGTGACTTTTGAAAGACAGGTAACTACAAAACCAACATGGCAGCCACGCGAATTAGCGTCTTTTAAATAGACGTTTCTCGCGATTTAACCAACCAAAGGCATTAAAGCTTGGTACTGTATATGTTTATACACATTGTAATCCACCGACATCTAACTTGGTTCAATTGTTTACATAAGCACAAGATGGCGGATGTGCGAAATATTTCACCGGCATTCTATATGAAAATTAAAATCCACAGCCTGCTTCCAGTCTCCGACCGGGTCAGGAATGGAATGAATGAAGCCCCCAACTAGCGGCGAGGATATGAAATGTGCCGGCTGCCGAGGTCTGACGCACTCCTCTGGGGCAATGATTAAATGAATGACAGATGAAATGAAATGATAGTGGAGAGTGTTGCTGGAATGAAATTTTGACAGGGAAAACCAGAGTACCCGGAGAAAAACCTGTCTGCCTCCGTTTTGTCCAGCACAGATCTCACATGGAGTGCCCGGGATTTGAACCACGGACCCAGCGGTGAGAGGCCGGCGTGCTGCCGCCTAAGCCACGAAGGCGGCATTCTATATCTCTGAAACTATTAGAGGTATCTCCCTGAAATTTTGTACGGAGATAAAGGGCACTACTGGATGTTCATCTATAAGACTTTCAAAAACCGTTTAACTACAAATCGAACATGGCGGCCAAGCGAATTTGAAAATTTTAAATAGACCTTTCTTACGATTTAATGTTCCAACCGCAATTAAATCTGGTACAGGAAATGTTTATACCCATTGTAATACACTGGTATCTAATTTAGTTCAATTGTTTACATAATCTCAAGATGGCGGCTTTGCGAATTTTAAAATTAAGTTTTTATTTCTTGTGTCGTAATCATGCGATCGAAGTGAAAGTTTGAATAATGAACCTACGTAATAATTTTCCATTCATGATATATGACTCTATGGCCTATACATTTAACAATCCAACATTGCGAAATATTTAGACGGCTCTGAATATCTACGAATCTATTATAGCCGTTGAATTTTTAAGAGCGTTAAAAATTCCTCAGTATGCCTTCCTTCGGAGGGGAAGTAAAGCCGGCGGCCCCATGTCATAGATTTATGGCATGTTAAAGAACCTTACACTAATTACACCTGTGTGAAGCTAAATTGGATAGTTTAAGAATGTATACAACGCTCTTAGGTTTCTACGTTCGTTGCCAAGAGCCGACTGCGGTGGCGTCTAGTAGCTAAGTTCTGAACTTTGCCTAGTAGTCGTTGACGGTGGCGCTTGGCGGCAAAAGTAGGAACTATTTGAAAAATTCTAAGTTGCAGTCTGTACTTAAATTAAAAAACAGATAACACACATTAATACAGTCATCACAATTAACACCGGTTATCATACAGATTCTACACACACCCAAAGTACACGGGGCTACATGACCGCGTTGTTGCAGCCCCTAAACATAAGAACCAACCAACCAGTCTATTATAGCAATCAAAATGAATATTTTTATGTCCATAGGGGCTATGAGCTTAAGTTCACCTATAGGACTATAAATAACCTGGTGATCACAAATCCAACATGGCAGCGACGCGAAGTATAAATATTCACATGGACGTTTCTCGCAATTTAACCACCCGAGTGCAGTGACACTTGGTACAGTAAATCCTTATGAAAATGAAAATCCACAGCCTGCTTCCAGTCTCCGACCGGGTCAGGAATGGAATGAATGAAGCCCACATCTAGCGGCGAGGATATGGACTGTGCCGGCTGCCGGGGCCTGACGCACTCCTCTGGGGCAATGATTAAATGAATGACAGATGAAATGAAATGACAGTGGAGAGTGTTGCTGGAATGAAATTTTGACAGGGAAAACCGGAGTACCCGGAGAAAAACCTGTCTGCCTCCGTTTTGTCCAGCATAGATCTCACATGGAGTGACCGGGATTTGAAACACGGACCCAGCGGTGAGAGGCAGACGTCCTGACGCCTAAACCACGGAGGCTTTGTACAGTAAATCCACTTACGAATGTTAATCTACTGGCATCTAATTTATTTTAATTGTTTCCATAACCACAAGATGGCAGCTGTGCGAAATTTTAAAATCTCCTTGTAACTTCTTGTGTCCTATTCATACTATTGAAGTTTATATGCTACACGTACACAATAATCTTCATGTAACAGTACATAACTCTAGGACCTACATATATAAAATCAAACATGGCGACCATCCGAAATATTTAGTCGGTTCTCAATATCTACGAATCTATTACAGCAATCAAACTGAAATTTTGTATGTATATAGAGGCAATTAACATAAGTAGGATATATGAAAATAGGCTGTATAGTTCTTCACGGAACTACTTGTTATTTGTTCATTCATCTTTGTTTGTAATGTATTTAAGAATAAAGCAAAGTATTTTGTATGCCAAAATCGACCATATCCCAAAAAATTGGAAAAAGTAATAAAATTCAGCATGGAAATAGGCTATGCTGCATGGTTCCCGAAAGTATGGACAGAAAAGTATAACTATGTAAATTGTCGGTAAAAAATATTAGAAACCACAGCCAACTGCAAATTTTTAAATTTAACTTTAACTTTCAGTTTTAATTTCTCAGAATATTCCTTTTGGCACTTAGTTCGATTTGGCATATGACCATCCATATAATCCAAATTTGACTCATCAACGCAGGGCTCAAACCACTAGACCTAGAAAGCTGAAATTTTGCATGTTGGTTAATCCGAGGTTGTAGAGGCTCACTACGGAACGGTTTTTGAAAATTCAATTTATAAGTGAGTTTCACTGCCCTTTAACACTGATAATCCAAAATTGACTCATCAACGCAGGGCTCAAACCACTAGACCTATAAAGCTGAATGTTTGCATGTTTGTTGATCCAAGGTTGTAGAGGCTCACTAAGAAATGGTTTATGATAATTCAATTTGTAATTGAGTTTTTTGGCCCTTTAACACTGAGCTTCGACAAAAGGTACAACGACCGTATTTGGCTCATTTTAAGCCGCCATATACGAGAATCAATACTCGGTGGTCCTGCGAGGACCACGAAACACACTTTTTAAGGTCCAAAAATGAACGGTTTCCAAGATATTCCCAAAAAACTGTGTTCCCTCTAAGAAACAGATCAAACTTGCTATGGCAACCGCTGCAATTTTTCAGACCGGGGATAGATTCCTGGCAATATCTCGAAAACCGTTCGTTTTAGGGCCTTAAAACGCGGGGTTCGGTTTCACCACGATCATTGCTCCTCGCATTGATTCGCGTAAAATGAGTTATATCCCATATTTCTACGAGCAATTCGACCTGGAAAGTCTCATCTGTCTATTATATAATCCAAAATTGACTCATCATCGGAGGGCTGAAACCACTAGACCTAGAAAGCTGAAATTTTGCATGTTGGTTGATCTGAGTTTGTAGAGGCTAGCTAAGAAACGGTCTTTGAAAATTCAATTTGTAAGTGAGTTTTTTCGGCCCCTTTAACACTGATAATCCAAAACTGACCTATCAACGCAGGGCTCAAACCACTAGACCTAGAAAGCTGAAAGTTTGCATGTTTGTTGATCCGAGGTTGTGGAGGCTCACTAAGACATGTTTTTTAAAATTCAATTTGTAATTGAGTATATTCGGCCCTTTAACACTGAGCTTGGACAAAAGGTCCAACGACCAGATTTAGCTCATTTTAAGCCGCCATATACGAGAAACAATACTCCTCGAAACACATTTTTAAGGTCCTAAAATGAACGGTTTCGGAGATATTCCCATAAAACGGTGTTCCCTCTGAGAAACAGATCAATGTTGCTATGGCAACCACTGCAATTTCGCAAACCGGGGATAGTTTTCTGGCAATTTCTCCACAACCGTTCGTTTTAGGGCTTTAAAACGCGGGGTTCGGTTCCCACTTCCTAGTAGTGTATTTAAATATATCCATTTGTTTAAATTGAGGGTTTTTCTTATTTAAAATATTCAATTTTTATATATTTTTGAGATAGATAATAGTTTGAAAGAGATAATATTTTGATATGAGTGTTTGAAGTTGGCTATGGTTGTTGTATATATGGAAGCTTCGTCGGTCATGAACGACGAAAGCAAGTGTTAGCAAGAATGTTGTGCAGTATGGATGTGTTTAATTGAGAAATAGCCTTAATAGAGGTAGTTTTGTAAATGTTATTGTTTGTAATACGAGATACTTTAACGCATTTCATTTTTACGTATTCTGTATGACAAGAGGTCCATGCGAAGTGGCAGACAAGTTCGCCCCGTTATAAGCAAGGCCGAGCAACAAATGAGCCGAGATATTGCAGGTGTGTGAGTAGAAGAATCTGACAGCTGAGTCACAGCTATTATTTAATAACCAGTTTAGATATGCGGAAGGCACGCGCCTGAGATAAGTAAACGTTTGAAACGGAATGCCTGTCTCAATGCAGAGCCAGTAGTTAAATATTTTTGGAGATAATTTTGGATTAAAATATAGTATTTAAACAAAAATTCATATTGGCAAAAGTTTATAGTTTTTGACAATAATCCCTCTTATTATTGCAGAAAATGATCCAAATATTAATGCCTGAAAGTTTTAATTGGCTAACCCAAACAGATTTTGAGTAAAGTGTACCAAAAATTTGAAAATTTAACATGGGCGAGATAGGTAAGTCTTTCTTACCTAAATGTACGGCCTTTCTTATATGAAACTAGTACAAGTTGAGCCGATACATAATTATACGTTTCTGAACTATTCTACAAGGTCATTATTACAAAAGTGAATTCAAGATATATTATTGAGTATATATAAACATTTTAAAACGTTTTAACTTTCCAGATTCGAAGAATAAGACTGTTTATAGACAGTTTATTTCTACTGCAGAAAAGTTACGCATTTCGTGAAGCGAAGCATTTTAGTTCAGCAAGATAGCAGCGAACGCTAGTTCATTCCACAAGACAACGTGAGTAACAGTGTGTTGTATGAACATTGAAGCCTTTAACTATTTGAACCCTCTTATGACTGCCAATATGAAAAGAGATGAAATGTTATTTCACATCCTTAAGATGATTGTGATTAAGGAGTAGAAACTTTATGCGATTGGGGTATATTAAAGCAGAGTTGTGATTAGACCGCGTGGCGCAACTTTAGTTAACTACAAATCTAACCAACATCAACAATGTCTTCAATGTCAAGTACACATGAAACATTATGTACATCTTTATCTCGTACAATTAAAGTATAATCATGTACATGTACTTTCTGACTACGAGCAATTACTATAATTCATTGACCAACTACATGAACATTACTAACTACGATTGTGATTCGATCTACAATTCACAAATTTCATTTGTAACAATGGACTTAAATCGACAATATTGTTCAAATATAATCTGGGAGTTCGAATGGAGTCGGCGATTGAAGATTCATCATCAGGAAGAGAGAAGGCTCCTTGGTAAGGCCCGAAAACTGCTTGAAACTTGGTATGCATGAACGAGAGATGGACGCAGTTCGATTTCCGGTGGAGATGGGTGTTTTCCGGAGAGGAATTCCTTCCTTATCCGAGGTCGCTGTTTCGCTGGAGCGGATTTGGTTTCAACATTGTCCTCTTGGGAAGATGGAACGTCTAGGTATTTTCCTAATACCTGATATGAGGTTCAAGATTCTTCAGACAAGGTAGAAGTGACCAGAATTATTATCTAGTTAGAGTATTTTGATGGCATTTGAGCAACTTATTTCTCCCTATTTTCGTTATGTACTGTATTTTCACTTCGATGATTAATTAGTTTATTCTACAAGAGTATGTGGGATTAATGTCTTTATTCACATATTTTGAAATTTTTATGATATTAGTTTTCGACGATTTTCGATTTCTGAGATTGGATTTCAGACAATTTTTGTCTTGGATGTCTATTAAATTCATTTTGGGTAAAATGAGTTGGGCATCTAACTGTAAGAAGAAACTACTTGTATAGGGGAAGCAAACTACGTGTGGTATATTGTGAAATATCATCAATATTATAAACATTCGTCGATCTTGCAAGTAGTATTCGTCATGATTAAGCTATGAAGTCATGTACTCATGGATATTGTTAGTATAGAATGGAGTTACATTCAGGAGTTGACAAACAATTTATTTGAAGGAAAGTATTGTACTTTCATTAAATGAAACTTTATTTCAGTCATATCTTCTTAGAAGATAATTTTATCCGACAGCAGGGAAGTCAGATGTAGTCTATTCCAGTCGTGATTGATTTTTATTGGACACTTAAATAACACTTGTCGTTATTGATACACAAAATGTAATGTTACGTTATATTGTGAACGTAATATTGCAAACGTGTAACTTTGAAGTTAAGATCAGTTTGGTGAAACGCATTAATGTATTTTATTACATGGTAACAAAGTAACTGTATAAAATAAACCTACGGAGATCTTTCATTAGCAACTTCTATGATCGTTTTGAGAACGAATGAAAAATAATAAGAAGAGGTATTGCTGTTGACAATGTAAGCATTTGTTTGGAGCAACGCTATAGTGATTGCAAGTTGAATTAATGCAAGTACTGCAGAAGAATTGTTAGGAACTATTGTATTGAGGTTAGAAGAATTGTTTAATGAGAATACGAGGAGGGTTAATGCCGTATACAGAAGTATCGGAGACTGCGAATATATGTTGAAATACGAAGATGTTTGCCGTATTGATGGAATTATTGCATTGTAGTATTGTTGTGTGAAGATTGAAGCATTGTTATATTGAGTAGAGTTAATGCGAACTCTGACGTGTAAGTATATTCACGATATAGAGGGAAAGATAGTATAGGAGTAGGCGGAAATGTATTTGGGAAACGGAATTAATCTTTGTTCACTAAACTATTATTAAAATTTTATTAAACCTAGAGTTGAGTAATAATCATATTACCGGTATCTTATCTTAATTGATTTGTCATATTGGACCGATAATGACTTTGAAACCTAATACAGACTAAATGGTATAGTATTCTTAAAGAAAGTAGAAGAGGGAACATTAATATGTAGCTAACGTTAATAATAACGAGTCGAGTACACTAAGCAAGTAAACTTGATATGATAGACAAGTATAAATAATGTATATAAACAATTAATAATAATTTAGTTAAGGGATTTATACTTTATAATAACAATTATTTGTTTCTTATGTTTAAAATGTTTAGAGCGTTTGGGAACGAATGCTTTTGAGATGAGAGTGTGAGTTACTGAAGAGAGACGTGAATGAATGGATTTTCGTCACTTGCAAACGACGCAAGTAGTGTGAGGAATAGAATGGTATTGTATGAGTGTATTTAATAAACAAGCAACGGATTTATGAAGGTTTTTGTTATGTGTGAATGAATGAGAATGGCAACTGTCTCTGAGACAGCAATGTTACTGTATTTTCCGTGCTATAAGGAAACGGGATTTTGAAAACAGGAGGAAAACGAGTAAGTGGCCAGTTATATCTCAAGCTCGCTTACTTAATGGTAAGGAAGCGCGCAGGTGTGGATTTAGCGTGGGGAAATCTGAATGAATCGTGTCACAACAACGAGACAGCAAACAGGTGCAGTTCTCGACACGCCTAGCTATGTTAAACTTTTATAATAGAATGTCAGGCTCTCTGTAACTTTGTCGCTAATTGTTTTATTGATCTGTAAATGGCAGAGGCCTCTCAAAATGCAACCAAAACATGTAGAAATTCGTGTGGACTTCAGTGTCATGAAAGGAGGAGGTATATGTGTGTTAATTATTATTATTATAGGGATTTTTTAATTTATTTATATTTTAGGATTTTTTTTTCACGCGAATTGACCACTTAGGATCACGCAACAACTTTATTCCTTTTTCTTATTCTTTGCCTGAAGTTTCCTCTGTCTCCAATATTCCTTCATGCGTTCACTGGCATTTTTTCTTTGGTCTTCTGTCCAAGTTCGTCCACTTCTCTTAGGTCTTCCTTCATCTTGAAACCCTTCCAGATTGTTCACTTTGCTCTTAAATACATTTCTTTCTAGCATTTGAGATTCTGTGATGTTTACCTTTTCTAAATCTTTCCTAACTTCCTTAATCCATGTTTTGGTGGTCTTTTTCTTCCAGAGATAGTCGAATATTTTTATTAATAAACTTATTTCGTTTCGTTTTCTAAGTTCAGTGTTGAGTGACTTATTTTAACTATAAGCAGAGATGGTAGTAAGGGAGCAAGGGGACTTTAAATACCTACCCACCACCTCTCCCTCTGACGTCACATACTAACCCGCAATACATTCAGCGGCAAAGCTGATATCTTGCGAACCCATGGTTCGATTTTGGCATGTGACATATCGTTGGACTGGAGCTGACGCCCCCTTTGCCATGGACCACTTGCTATATTTTTTTTATTTTTTTTTGAAAAGTTTTGTTTTTCAAAGTAGGCGATAGTTTCAAAACCAAACATGATAGAACGTTGTGCTATGGTGCAAACGAAACGTCTCTATGACCTTTATTTTTTGTAATAAAACTTCTTATTTTTTTATGTTTTTTGAAAACACTGAAATTTTGAAATTCAAATAGTTTGGAAACTAGGAATTCTACATAAAAGTTTGTTTGACATAAATAAAAATTCCCTACCCCCTTTACCCCCAAAATAAATTTCAAGTCTCTCGGATAAAAATTTTTAGAGTAGTGTTGTAGTGGGGAAGCCTACTATCCTAAGAACTTTGCCGATATCTCCCGAATCCATGATCGGATTTTAACGAACGAGGTGTTGTTGGCATTGGGGTGACGTAGTCTTTGCAATGAATGAGCGTTGATATTTAAAAAAATGCTTTTGAAAATTTTTGTTTTTTGGATTGGCGCTATTTTGGAAACGGTGAATTTTAGAAAAAAGTTTGTTTGACGTTAATGAAAGGACCCTAGGCCCTCCAGCTGGACAGCATAGTTTCAAGTGTGTCGGACAAAACAAATGATAGCCTACTTTCTCGGGAACATTGGTGATAATTCGCGAACGCCTGATCGGATTTTAACAAATGAGGTGTCGTTGGACTCCAACTGACTGGCGCTTTGCTCTGGACCACGTATTTTATATATATATATTTTTAAAAATGTTTGTTTTTGAAAGAAGGCGATAGTTTGAAAACCAAATTTGATAGAACGTTGTCCAATAGTTCAAACGAATAGTCTCTATAACCTTTATTTTTTATAAAACTTTTTCATGTTTTTTTAAACAGTACAAGTTTGAAATTTTTATATTTTGGAAACTGATGAGTTTACAAAAAAAATTGTTTGACATAAATGCAAGGTCCCTACCCCTTTTACCCCCACAAAAGAAAATGTTAAGTCTCTAGGAAAAATCTATGCATTTTAAATGTTTTACATTAAAAATAAATAAAGAGTGTTTCTAGACAGAGAGCCGGTATCGCTGGGCGTGTGTTACAACGAGGCTATCACTGGCCATTCTGAATACAGCGAATGCCTATTTCAAGGGGCAGCAGGGCGAAGGGTCGCTTTCCGATATTTTTGCTATGACAAACGAATAAAGGTGAATATTTCAAAAATCTCTTATGACAATCTTTAAACATGTTAGTAATAAGGTAATTGACAAAATTAATAATAATAATAATGGAATGAAGTGAATGAAAGCGGGAAACGTTTGATAGTCGACAACAACAGAAATTGCTTTTTGTATGTAAGTCTGACTGGCAGTCAAGAAACAGAAATTCGACTCGAGGGGCCTGCTTGGAGCCTGGCTGGCTGGGAGCTGGCTAGGAGAATGGAATGTGGGTAAGAGCTAACAACACTGTTGGGTAGCGATAACAGGTGGAACAATGGGGCAACTCTGTAATGGATATATAATTTCACATCCTGTCAGCCAGGCCCCGAGCAGAAGCGGGTGAGAGGGGAGAGGTAGGAAACCTCTACACAACAGGAAATCACTTGACCACTGCAGAGCGGTCAGGGGCGGGGTCAGAGGGCTGGAGAGAGGTGAGGGGAGGATTGGAGAACCCATGACAGCCAATAGCTGAACGAGTTGTATGTCAACATGGAGTTGAGGAGTGAGATACAGGTGAGAGAGAAAGACGTGTTGCTGATAACATGTGTGGACATGAAAAAGTGTTGAGCCCCATACACAGGGGCTCTTGTACAACATGATTCAATAAAATAAATAAATAAATAAATAAATAAAAAGTACACAGGTTCACACAACATGTAATTTATTGATCCAAGAATTAAAGGTGGAGTTACATCCTAACCATTTTACATATAGTTTATTTCCTTCTTGTTTCAACATTTTTTCAACAAGGTAATGTTTAGGAAACGCTGTTTTCTGAAGTTCATGGAGATAAAATCTACCTTTTATAGGTTGATGGTTGAGGTCCTGGAGTAAATAGGTCACTGGACTGTCCAGGTTAACTTGACGATATCGAAATAGTTCATTCCCCCACTGAGGCTTGTAGCCCTTACTGAAGGCAGACTTAAATTTGCTCACACGAACAAAATCCCCAATTTTCAGTCGGTGACGTGTAGGTTCTGCTGTTTTTATGGGGTTGAACAGTTTATCTAATCGCTGAGTATGTTTGATCACGAGGCGTGGCTTGGTCCCAATCGTTCTATGTTTGGTGTCGTTGTAACGTGACACTAGCTTTAGTAACATGTCCAACCAGCGATAAGTGCACTGAGCGTAAACGCTTTCCACGTATGCGTTTTCAATGTTCGGTTAAACCGCTCAACCACGCTGGCTTTGAATTTGCTGTACGTGGTTTGATGGTGAATATCCTTAGATTTGAGTAAACTGGAGAAATCCTTGTCGAAAAATTATTTTCAATGGTCGGTTTGTAGTAACTGAGGTTGACGTTTGGAGTGTTGAATAATATGTTGAAAGGCCTTGGAGACAAGTGGACCAGACTTGCGACGTACAGGTTCATCAAAGGCCATTTTGGAATACAAATCAATGACGGGCAACATATAGCGTACACCGTTTTTAACGCTAACATAGGGTATGATTTCAACCAAGTCTGCTTGCCAAAGTTCATCCATACCTCGTGAACTCACCATGAGTCGCGGATAGTGCTAGCTGGGCGATGCAACTCGTGAGCAATACCCATTTTAATGGGTGAGGGCTTAAACAATAATTTTGCATTTCGAAGGTCTTGTTCAATTTCTTGAATTTCCCAATCGTGACCGGTATGGCAGGCTTGAGGTGAAGCATGCAACAACTGTAGCCGCTGTACAAGCTTATTCTGATTGTGCCAGTAGGAAACATCCACAAGGGGTTTTAATGGTTTAAATGTCACTCCCGAAGCGGACGCTTTACGACGACCACTTTGACTGGAGGGAAACATTTTTGCAATGATGGTTTTATATTTTTTATATATATTGACATTCACTTGTTGAGTGGGATCATACTGTTTTTTTGTGGGCATGGGTGTCCAATAAAATAGATTTATATTTGCCAAGGTCCTCTGGTGAATAATCATGGAAAGAGGGCGTTCGAGAAAATAGGAGCTTTAACAGTCCTGACGTTAACTTATAATTGATGTTTTAATGACAGATTTAGTACGAGCGAATATAATGGACGAATCCCCTATTTTAAAACTATCATCCACATAGCGAACACCATAGGTGGTATCTGTGTTTCCAATAAATAGATCGGTGAAATAGGGTTCTAGTGTCGATCCAAAATATTTTATTAAAAAGTTCTTGTGTTGAGCTTTATGTTGAGGGGTGGCCAAGAGTTGTGAAAACGGAGACGATCTGGAAGGGCAAGGTGTTTCGACCATGATCAAGGATTTCTTTTTTCTTAAAACCTCTGCAAGGGTTGAGGACTTTTTTTGAGTCGTAAACACTTGTATCTCGTCATCCTCAACCTCGCTAACGCTAGTCAAATCTTCCTGTTCCTCTTCTTCTGCCACAGGGTCCTCGTGTAGCGTCTGTGTGGCTTGTCAAAAGGTGGGTAGCGTTTCAGATGGCTTGAAATAGGGTTTCAACATGGCTTTAATCGGAGGTGTTAAATGTTGTTGAATAAACAAAGCATGATCTGCACGTGATCGTTTCAATTGACGAAACTTTTGGCTAATAGTATTTTTGCTCTAATAATATGCTTTTTCAATTGACTCTCCTCTAACGCCATGGTGTCTTGACAAATGACTTGAGAGGGAATGAGACAGTGCCTTATATAGCAATAAAATGATCAAACCCTAAGCGAATACGTCCTTGGTTGAGTTCACTTTGTTTGTCAATGACCAAACAGGCATGACGTTGAGTGTCCCAGCACCTGGCACACAATTCAGTAAAAATTTGAAAGGTCATATCCGAATTTACATGTTCATTATAAATGTGACGACCGTTCCTCTCGTCCTGGCGAAGTAAAACAATGGCATTTGCAATGTCACGAATCAACTGTTTGGACATTTTAGAATACCTTTGTCCAAGATAGAAGCAATTGATATGTTTGTGACGACTCATGCTGAAATGGTTTTGAATGATGCCTTGTCGTTCAGTGGATACATCATCGAAAATCATGATTGAATCAGGCTTTACCTCATCCGGTGAAATAATATTTTCTTGCATGGAAAATGTGAAATAACCCATATTCTCATTTTGTAATCCAGACATAACTTGATCCAGAAAGACGTAGAGGGTTTGATAGAGAGAATTTGCAAAAATATCAATATTTTGAAAACGCAGATCTTTGGGCGCTGTGATGAGTGTTAGCACACGATTGGTCTTTCCACAGCCGGAAGGTCCCACAATGATGCACCGAATGGAAGATGGAAACAGTGAACCGTGGCGTTGTTCACGTGATGTGTGACAGAGATGGGAAACCATGTCCCCCACGGGGAATGACTCTTGCTGCTTAATAATCTTCATTCCAACTAAGGCTTAGACAGGCTAACAGGCTGTCTATATATGGATAGATGGCACCGAGCCTTTTTATAGAAACAGTAGACTCGTACTACAGGTTGACGATGGATGTCCTTGGACGTGCGTTGATGGCCAACGCTTGGTCTGTCCCCGTACATGATCCTAAACAAGAAACAGATCCTGCTAATAAACACTATGTGGATAGGTCAGTAGTGCCACGCACGAAGCAAGGATATTATGACTTTAAGGGAAAGCTGTTAACCCATGAAAACATTCTCAAGTGTCTACAGACGTTACTACAAAAAGTATGTGGATAACAAAGTGTATGAGTTTTATGACAAAGTGACTCAACTTACGGTGAATGGCTATACCGCTAATCACCATCGTATTATTCACGTGGAAGACCCTCAAGACGAAGACGATGTCCATACCAAGCGTTACGTGACTTATGAAATGAAAAGGCTTTATAAATGTATCCCATCTGTATTTTTAGTGTATCTGACAAATGAAAAACCTGTGAATGACAGAAACCATTAACCGCTAGTCCATGACCAGCACCTGACCTATGTGCTTGCTTCGGGTTTAAGCTACTATCGATTGCACTATGATGGAACCATTAACATGAAATACGCCATGCCTGATGAGAACCACTTACAAATAGAGATAAATGGTCGTAGGATATTGGTTCATAACCATGAAATGGACAATGCAGTTGACGAATTATCCTCTCATCTCATGTTGACATGGGATAAAAAGCAAGCGGGAAAAACTATAAAATAATTCCCACTTTATGTGGAATTGGAATATACAGCCATGAAATAATCTGACGTTAGTCGGGACTTAAACTTTCTTGGGAAAGGTTGTTGGTCATCATCATCATAGTGAAACAAAGATTTGTGGTTAGAAAGTCTAAAAAGGCTAAAAATAAGACCCTGTCATTGTAAAAGCATGAACTTAAGACATTCGTGGACAGGCCATTGCGAAAGAAAAAAAGAAAAAATAATGTGATGACCATTAGGAAATCCCTTCGAGCAGCACAGAGACGTGTTATTCCAAAACGTCAGGGGACAGGGCTCAAACCAAGGGCGAGTGATTCCCGTCCCCAAACGAGCTGGATTTTTACCTGCATTATTTGCAGTTTGGCTGCTCTGGGTTCACTTTTGGGCGGTGCCAGTGCGGTGGCGAAAACCATTATAGCCGCGATGCAGGGCAAACAAAAACAAAAAGAAAGTCAGCGACACAATGAAACGATGGAATCAATTGTTATGGGGGCTAGAAATGCCAGTTTAAAGCCAGCTTTTTATCAACAAGGATTTGGGATTTCACCAATTGGAAATATAAAAAATAATAACCTCAGCCAAAGCAAGACATGCCCTGACGCATCAACAAGTGGAAAGCTATGCTAAACAACTAAAGCTTTCTCATTTTCGAGGTGTGTTTATGCGGAACCAATTACCCCCACGACCCTGCAAAAAGGAATGTGCTGTTGTCTATTTGGATGATCACCGAGGACCAGGAACGCATTATGAAGCGTATGTCAAAGAGGGATCAACCGTATGGTACTTTGACAGTTTTGGAATTTGCCCCCGCCCATGGAACTAGTGACCTAACATGGAAACAGGATCAAGATATATTATAATGTGAAACGTGAGCAAACGTTTAACAGCCAACATTGCGGACGTTTGTGTTAATTTTTGAAGTGTAACATCTTTCCGCTCGGTTGCTGGATAGATTTGTGGGAGTGATTTTGAAAATTGGGGACGGAAGTGAATCGGGCGGAAGTGGATCGAATGGAAGTGGATCGGACGGAAGTGGATCGGATGGAAGTGAAGACGCACTGCCATGAAAATGGGACGGAAGTGAATCGGGCGGAAGTGAAGACGCACTGCCAGCTGGATGTACAATTGAAAATGTGTGTATTGGAAACAAGGCAGTGTGTGCTCTGTAGCGCGAGAAAGTTATGGCAATACAGTAGGCAATGCATTTAGCAGGCACTGGTTTGACGAGCCCAGTGGCAAATGTTTCACTGACATTCATTTGTCATTGAGCAGTTTATGAAGCTTCACGTTCATGGTTGATTGTCACATGGGGTAGGACAAAGATGACAAATGACATTTAAGTAAGCGGCATTATTTTTAAGATGTGGGTGAGTAGTCAAATATTAAATGCATAACAGAATGTTGTAATATGAGTGGAATAAAAGCTGTATTTTCATCATATGTGAGACTAGGTCATTTCGTGATTGTAGGAAACCATGTTTTGATTGTTTACGATGAACTGTATGAGAGCCTTGAGAATTATGATTGTTATAGTTACTAAGGAATGTGCTCACAATATTTGAGAATACTGACGACGTTGTGTGTCACTTTGTTATTATGAATTATTAATGTAAAAGGAAGGAAGGAAGCTTGTAGTTTTGCGTGTCCGTTAATCTCACGATCATGATCCACGGTACCTCCCTTTTACGTGGAATGCGAACCACAGGACATGGCATTTCAATTCGAAAATCTCACATGTATTGACCGGGAATCAAACCCGGTCTACCTTGGTGTGAGACTAACAGCTTGACCGCTGCGCCACAAATGTGACAGTAGCATATCTCCAATTCAATCTATACATTCGTCATAGAACCAGTATGAAAATGGAGTGTAAATTAACATTTTAAGAATGTCCAATCTGTGTAGTATAAGAGTAGAATAACATGTCTGATGTTACACATCATATGCGACTACTGCAAGGCTCGTAACTTTTTTATATAAGACACAGCATAAGCAAACTCGTCCACAGTATGTCGGCAGAAAGTAAAACCTTTACATTGCATGGACTTGGACCTGAAGTCAGCGTAGACTTTTTCGCGCCTATCGAAATGAGTGAATGACCTTATGGTTTAGGACTTGTTTCACTTGAAACGTACAATCGAATGTACAACACACGTGAAAATGTGAACAACAAGTTTTACTATGATGACTCTGTGCTCACCCTGAACTCTCGTGGATACACGATAGATGACATTTATGAACACATTTATGTGGTGTTGATCAATGAATTTATTATTATTTATTTATTATTTATCGTATGATGATACAGAGTTAAAATAAAAGTTCATACACTACATATCAAGTTATATGTACAGTTATATACAAAGTCATAAACACAAGTTCTTGGTTTAAACTTCTTTGTCCAGGCCATCAATCCACTGAAGTGCCTCAGAAGATGCATGATGAATGTCACCTACTGATCCTTGGAACGCTCGTTGCGGACATTCACCAACAATATGTCCGATGGTTTGCAAGGTAGCTCCACAATCGCAGTTAGCAGAAGTAACCCAACCCCATTTGTGAAGCAGGAATCCACATTTGCCTTGTCCTGTACGGATCCGGTTAATAATTCTCCATTGGCGTCTGGGGAGTTTGAAACCTTCTACCCGGTTGGAAGGGCTTTCAATCAGATGTGCATTGAATACTGATGATTCTTCCCACATAGTTTTCCATGCTTCTGAGATGTTAAATGAAGAGTCTTCAAGGAGTACTGCAGAGCGCCAAGGTGGTTTTCTTGACTTCAACCGTTGATTGCCTGCTTTTGCTACATCAGTATGTATGGGTAGCTGGGGGTTCTTCTGAATGGTTTTCCAGATCTTCAGGAGAGCCTCTGATCTTCGAAGAGCTGGAGGTTGGATGTTACTTAGAACAGGTAACCATATAGTGGGTGTGCTACGTATACAGCCCGTAATCAGTCGCATTGTCTGGTTAAGTTGCACATCTATCTTCTTGGAGTGGACACTGTTTAGCCAAGATGGGCAGCAGTATTCAGCAACGGAGTATGACAGTGCCAGAGCAGTTGATCGTAAAGTTTGAGCGCTGGAACCCCAGGAGGTACCAACAAGCTTCTGAATGATGCTATTACGGGTCTTCACCTTTGCGGCCACGTTCGTGAGATGTTGTTTGAAGGTCAAGGACCTATCAAGTGTTATCCCAAGGTACTTAGGCATGCTGCAGAACTGCAAAGTTTGTCCTCTGAATTTGACTTCTGGTTTGTAATTAGAGAACCTATTGCGTAAGTGAAATGCGGATACAACAGTTTTCTGATAATTTAGGCGTAGGCACCATTTCTTGAAATATGTGTCCAAGACTTCCAAGTCAGCAGTTAGTGTATTTTCAACATCGGTGAAATTGGAGTTCTGGGTTACCAAACAGATGTCATCAGCATATATGAATTTCCTTGAAGAAGTTTCTTGCAGGTCGTATATGTACAAGCTGAAAAGGAGAGGAGCTAGGACAGATCCTTGGGGTAATCCGTCATTTAATTTGAAGAACTTGCTTCTATCATTGCCAGAGTAAACCTGGAAAAGTCTTTTGCACAGCATGTTGTTAATTAGGTTTGTGAGTTTGAGACACGGAATGATGCTCACAAATTTCAGAAGGAGGCCTTCTCGCCATACTGTATCATAAGCGGCAGATAGATCCAAGAAAGCAGCTAGGCTTACAGATTTCTCCTCGTACCCATTTTAAATATGAGTTGTTAATGCAAACACTTGATCATTACAGCTTCTGCCAGGTCTGAATCCAGCTTGTTCTATGGAGATGTGGTTGTTAATAGTATCAAAAATTCTGTTGTAGATGAGTCGCTCAAGTAGTTTGTAAGTGACACTTAGTAGAGCTATGGGGCGATAACTTTCGACTTTTGTCGGATCTTTGTTCGGTTTGAGGATCGCTAATATTTTTGTTTTCTTGAATAATACAGGGAGATTTCCAGTATTAAGGATATCTGAAAAGAAGTTAGTAAGCCATTTAATTGTAGCTGGTCCACAGTGAGCGAGGAATTCAGGATAGATTCCGTCGAATCCAGCTGCTTTCCCAAGTTTCATGTTTGTGATGGCGACTCTGACTTCCTCTACAGTGAATAGAGTGGAAAGTTTTGAAGAATTCTGGGCTGCTCTTTTCTTGATTTTCAGCTGAGATTTGATTTCCCTTCTTGTCTGCTTATCTTTTGGGCTCATGGAATTTGAGATTAGATGATTGGCAAAGTCATTTAGCTTAATGGCAGTTTTCGATCTGATTGGTGTTGAATTTGTTGGGTCTAGTTTTCTAATAACAGACCAAGCTTTCCGACTCGAGTGTGTATGGTCGAATGATTCCACAGTTTCATGCCAGATCTTTTTTCTATTCTCATCTAGTGAATGTAGGAGGCCAGTAGCATTATCAGCAGATGGATTTGCTTCATATTTTTTCAGTAAGCTTTCACTATCCTCACTCCAACCGGGTGTGTATTCTTTACGATAACCTCTAGGAATACATCGTCTAGCTGCTCCTTTAATTATGCCGATAAATCGTGTGTAATTACTACATGTTGGCTTGATCCATCTGATGTTGGAGTCTGTTTGCTTTGCAAATTCAGACCAGTTTGCCTTCTTAAAGTTCCACCTTGGTTTTGGATGGGACTGTACAATTGGCACACATATCCCAGTCTCTAAAATAATAGGTCTGTGCTGACTGTGGGGGAAATCATTAAGTACCGAACGGCGTATCTGGCTATAGGAGTTTTGAAGCTGAGTTGTGAAACACAGATCAGGAGTATATCCTCTGTTCCAGCGACCTGAATGAAAAGTGGGTAAACTTTTACCATCAAAAATTAATTTTAGGTTTTCAGTTTCCATCCAATCACAGAGAGCTTCGCCATTACTGTCACTCTCGCAGTATCCCCAGAGACTATGATGGCTATTGAAATCACCCAGGAATAGAGTTGGGTGTTGCTGAGATGGAAAAGGAGGGGTTGGCCAGTTTACTTCAGGAGGCTTGTATACATTTACTATTGTTACACTATCAATTTTTGTTATAATTGTAAATATATTATTTTCACTGCTCCCTGAAAGTACCTGATGATTTTTTATGTTATGCTTGACGTAAGTCGCTAGGCCGTACTTTTCATGGTTGTTCGAGGCTATTAATGTATATCAATGAATATGGTTTATCGATGGAATGTGCAAGTTTGAACTTGTAGGAAATACCATCAGTCATCGCTGCAGTATTTCCTCTACATTCAAAATTGACTATAAAACACGCACCGATTCCATTGGACCATTACCAGGATTTAAACCACGCGTGTTGGAGCCCCCCCCCCCCCAAAAAAAGACATGAATCAGACCATGAAGTGAAATTCATTGAGGACCATCAAGTTTCGGTGACTTGTAATATTATTAGCAAAGTGTACACCAATCAAGAACCATCATATTCGCTTTATGACTTTATTGTGACATCGCCCAATGGCTATATTATTAGTGAAAACCTTCCAGTGGTGCTCTTTCATTCTGTGGCAGTCGATGGTATTACTAATATAATATTAAGACTCGTTAATAGAGATCAACAACTCATTCAACTAGATTCTACCACACCAGTGACTTACAAGTTGGTGCCAAAGCCACTATGAAGTTGGTGAATACAACAACACCGTCTAGGAATGGTGTTAGTTATTTGCCACGAGAATACACGTTAACATCTAAGGACAAGCAGATTTTACAGCATTGAGGTTACCACGTCAACCCCCATGATGAATTCTATCCTAGAGGTAGCAAACCTCACCGAGGAGCAACCAGGAATGGTAATAATTGATCTTCATTCCTATCAAGCTCAAACACCTGGATTCATTAACAATGATTAAATTCAATTTGTTATCAACAACCAAGATATTTACACCATACCGCATGAATGTGTCATTCAGATTGAAGGTCGGCTCACCAAAGCCGATGGCTCTACACCCACCACATCCAAGTTAGCCAAACATGCTTTTGCCTTTCTGTTTTCTGAAGTGCGTTATGTGTTTAACGGTATCGTGGTGGATAGCACCCGAAATGTGGGTATTTTCAGTGTCATGAAACTATATCCCTCTTATCGTGAGGAAGAAGGTAAAACATTTTGCATGGCAGGTTGGTGTCCTGACTCGATCAATGACTGGATGGTACACACCGATTGCACATTTACTGGATATTTACCTCTTAAACTGATTTTAGGCTTTGCCGAAGATCACCAGGGAATTGTGGTTAACGCAAGGCAAGTGCTTAATTTGGTGATAGACAGGAGTGATAATAATGCACTCAAGGGAGCCGAAATTCACCCATAGATTCAAAAATTCAACTACAACGCATGCTATGGAAAGTGCTCCATGTGACCCTTGACGATAGCAAAAAAAAACTGGACATACTCAAGATGGTAAAAAGAGATATGCCTTTACCCATGAATTTAGAAGCTGGGCACTCCATGAGTACGCACTAATGCCCACCACCAACACACACAGTTGGTCTGTAAAAAAACTCGCTATTCAGAGAGACCTCTCTACATGATCGTGGGTTTACAAACGAATTGCAAGTATCAAAAAACCAAAGATGCCACACAATTTGATCACATGCAATTGATAAATGCACGTTTTTTCCTCAACGGAGCTGTGTTTCCCTATAAAGGACTGGATATGGACTTTCGAAAAAAAAAAGTTTTGTCCCCTGTACGACTTGTTTTCTAAATTTCGATGGTCGTATTATCAAAAAGAGAACAGTCCCATGCTGCTACCCCAAGCGTTTAAGGCAAGGGCGCCACTGATTGTCTTTGACTGCTCTAACCTGGAAGAGTCTGTCAAGCCATCCAATATTGACATTCGACTAGATTTTGAAACGCATGATAATGTACCAGCCAATGCAACGGTCTACTGTTTGATTATTCATCATAAACAAATCAACTATTATCCACTGTCCAACCAAGTGACGAGTGTATAAATAACAGGACAACCCACGTCAAGCCGCTCAGTCATGTCTCGCTTTAAAGCATCAAGAGACGTCACATCCATGAATTTAAACTCTGAAGAACAACGTTTCAAGACCTTTGCGACGTGTCCGGTGCCTTTCATAAACCCTCAAGCCTTGGCGGCAGCCGGATTCTATTATTTAAAAACAAGAGATGAAGTGAAATGTGGCTTTTGTGCCATCACCGTAGACCAATGGGAAAAGAGCGTTGAACCCATGCAGGAACATCAGCGCTGATTTGGTAGATTATTAGCTTGGGAATAATCATACCCCCAAGGGAAGATGATGAAAAAAAGGAAGTGGGTTTCGGACTGGAGAAAAAGGATGGATAGATAGGACGAGAGTCCAACAAAATTGTAAAAATAAATTTAAAGAGTAATTGTTAACAAGCGTCACCGCAAAGCCCGTGAAATCACCAAAGTGAGTGGGGACCTGAGCGCAGCTAACGGGAAACGCAGCTGGAGCTTGGGCTATTTGCAGGCGAGAGGTGATAGTACCTTCCCTTCCACGCCAAGATTTGGCTACCATGGGGAAGGGTGTGGTCTGGCAAGGAAAGAAATGATGAGTTTACTATGTATCCCTTCAAAGGAGTTTGGTGTAAACAAATATTTTGAAGAACGCAAATAATTTGTATTAGCCGTGCTATTTTAGTTCTTGAAACTGTAGGATCTCCAACGAGAGACCGACTGTTTGCAGGAATAGTAGCAATGAAGCAATTATACCTTTGGGAATAATTTTGGTAAGAGCATTGCATAGTTGCATTTAAGAATGGTAAGCTTTTACCCAGAAAAGCGCTGACTAAATGTTTAGACAATGAGAAAACCTTAAATTTTGAAAACGAACCGCAAGTTTAGAGACAATCTCAACAAGCAGGAAGCTTGCAGAGCTAGCTTTACTTGCCTTGCTGGCTCATTAGAATTAGCTATTAAAGCTTAGAGAGGCTTTAATAAGTTTGTGACTAAGAGTTCTTGCTCAAATGCAACAAATAGTGGAACCGTTCTTAATTTGATTTGTGAGTTTTTTAAAGAGGGCATAAGCCTAATCGTTATTCTGGTGTGAAGTAGAAATCGAAAAATATAAATTTATTTTATTTAACAATGAGTGGAGATATAATTTTTGGTAACATAAAAAAGTACAATTTGAATGTTTAACTTTTGAAGTCTCAGACCTCTAGAATGTGGAAGTTTGCACTTGGAAATTAACAATTTTTTTGGTTTGGAACCTTTTATAACCACTAAAATCTGCATACGATTTTAAAATGGTGCTAAGATTAACAAATTGAAAATTTAGAGACAATTAATGCAATTAAAGTTTAACAAATAGGGCAGGTACAGTATGTGTACTTTAAGAATTCCTATATGGGAATCTTAAGAGCATGAAAAAATAACAACTTCGAAATTATAACAAAAAAGAGAGAGAAATTAAATAGAAGTTTCTATAACTTCTTATATTTATACAGTAACTAGCAGAAGTACCCATTCTTCGAACGGTCGTCGGTATTAATAACCAAACGTAATCAATTGAGCTACTGTTGCAATGGTTAGTGGCTTGGAACCTGTTTGTCGACAAAGATAAATGATTAGTTGAAATATGTTCTGAAACTAATTTACCTAACGTGTACTTCCTGACGTGAAAATAAAATTGAAAACCTCGTAGACGAAATGCAATTCACGTCACATAAAAACTGACCCACACTGTTGTGTCAAGTGCACATCCAGAGGAAGACCTCTTTAATAAATTAAAAAGGCTTTTGGTGCATGAAAATTCAGGTTTTTTAGCCTCCAATGGCCCAAATTCCTAAAAGCAAAAAAATAAAATAAAAAATAAACTATTTCAATTCAGGAATTTTTGAAAATAATGTTGCTGTTTGAAGATATAATAGACCTTCTGTACGACACATCGCACGTTTAAGTCTTGTGAAAAAATGCAGGGTACCTCTTGACCCCCTTAAGCGCATTGATGAATTTTACAGTTTTTGTTGGTTCCGTGATAATCTTATAGCCATTTGCAAACTTTCACAGAAATTTAATAAATGGAGTGGCATTACTTCTTGCAGAAATAGATGGAAAGTTGGATGTACCTTTTTGAGACACTGTTGTCATGGTTACTGGCTTGCATTCCTACATTAATTTATTAAATGAAATTAGTTTTCTGGGATTATCTCAGAAACTCTTGGTTTTAGAGCATTAAAATGTAGTTTCCGGGGACCCTTTACGACTGTTTAGGGGCCCCGAGGTTTTTTCTGACACCAATGGGCTGAATATGAGCTTTGTCTCGTCGTTGTAGGCCGTAGTATCATCATCATCATCCTCTTGCACAGTTTCCAGCCGTTGGCCGGGTCTGTTTGGAACACAGGCCACTCCAACGTTTTCTGTCTTCCCACCATCTCTCAGCTTCCACCACTGTCCAGTCTTCTCCTCTCTTCTTCACGCTTTCTTCCATCCCTTTCAGCCACCTGTCTCTCGGTGTTCCTCTCGGTCTTCCTCTCGGTCTCTTTCCTTCCCACTTCGTCTCGTGTATCCTCCTGGGTATCCTCTTATCCTCCATTCGTTTTACATGTCCATGCCATCTAAGTCTAGATTTCTCTATACTATCCCGTAATGGTTCCTCCTTTATTAATTCTTTGGTCCTCTCATTTCTTATTCTGTCCATCATTGTAACTCCAATACTGCTTCTCAAGAAGCTCATCTCACTGGCCTGTATTTTGCTCTTCTCCCTTCCTTTCATAGCCCAGGTCTCCGAGGCATACGTCAGGATAGGGGGATAGTACGTCCGACATATGATCTTTTTTCTGTTCTGAGGGACATCCTTGCTCCATAACATGCTTCTCACACTCCTCCGGAATGCTTCTGCCTGTCTCCCCCGCTCATTTTTTCTCTATAGTTTCTTCCATTATCTTGTATCAGGCTTCCCAGATACTTGAAACTCTCCACTTTCTTCAGCTGTTCCCCACCAATTGTTATTCCCGTTGTGGTTCTTTCCTTCTTCCTTGTTGTGATCACTATCTCACTCTTATTTATGCTAAATGTCATCCCATATCCTAGTATTATTCCTTCCTACACGTCCAACTGTTCCTGTACCTCTTCCTCCTTGTTCCCCCAAATCATCAAATCATCCGCTAACACCATTGCTTTCATATTTCCTTCACCAATTACTTGTGCCACTCGGGTCATTATGTCGTCCATCACCACAATGAAAAGTAACGGTGCCAGTGCACTTCCTTGTTTCAGGCCGTTTCTCTGTTCCACCCAGTCCGATCTCTCTCCTCCCACTTTCACTCAGCTCACGCTTCCCTTGTACATCTCCTTTATCCTCCTTATAGTCCATTTTTCTCCTCCTCTATCCTCCAGGGACTTCCATACTTTGTTTCTGCATACACTGTCATATGCTTTCTCAATGTCCAGGAAGGCCATCAGTAGATCTGTTCCATACTCACAGTGCTGTTCTTGTAACTGCCTTACAGCAAAAATCAAATCCACTGTGGACCTTCCTGCTCTGAAGCCATGTTGTTCTTCCCTCATCCCTCCTTCTATCCTTGTCCTAATTATCCTTTCCAAAACTTTCTCAAACATCTTTGGACAATGACTCATCAGTTTTATTCCCAGATAGTTTCTGCATTCTGTTCTACTACCTTTGTTGAAGATCGGGACAATTATTCCCTTTTTCCAGTCCTCTGGGGTCTTCCTTTCCGTAGTGTAATAATAATATTAATTATAATAATAATATAACAATATAGGGATAGGGCTATAATAGACCTTCCGTAGCACACCAGCACGTGTAAATCGCGTGAAAAAATTCTAAAGTACCCTTTGACCCCCTTAAACGCATTATATGTATTGATGAATTTTACAGCTTAGTTTGGTTCCGTTATAACCTTCTAGCCGTTTGAAAACTATTCCAGTAATGTAATAAATGGAATTGTATTGCGTCTTATATTACAGCAATAGATGAACCTGTGAATTTCTGTTGCCATGGTTACCGGCTAGCTTCCTTTCATTATTGTATTAAATGTCGAGTTTCATTTCTCACATTGAGGGGCTGAAAATGAGCTTTGTCTCGCCCTTCTACGCCTATTTCAGCATGTATTTTAAGGGGGTAGGCCCCCTTTTATGAGAGGTACAGAGAAGAGTTACATCAATGATTGGTGTCTTGCCTCTGAAGGATATCTGTACCAAATTTTACGTTGATCCACTCAGCCGTTCTCGAGTTATAAGGACACAAAAAAATGTCCACAGACAAACAAACAAACAAACAGACAGACAGACAGACAAAAATTTCATTTTCGCGCGCATCCGTCTTAAAACAGTCTAAAACGCGTAAATAACGCAAATTTCCGTAGAAATTCAGAAAAAACAGACAAACTTTCATTCTTATATATATAGAGATTACGATTATAATTTATACAAATAGGGCAGGTCACATATTATGAAACCTGAAGAGAAAAATTAAGAAGAAGTTTCTAGGATTTCTATATTTAAACAGGATCACGAGGAAAAATAGGGCAAATTACCCTTTCGTGAAACTTAAAGCGAAAAGTTAAGCCACTCACGTGTGAGTAGAAATAATTGGATTCCCCAGTTACAATGGGAGAAACAATATACTATAAAATGTGTACTAGACACAAAATTTTACAGGAGTTAAGTTATGATAAATGGAAAAAAGATGGGAGGGCACTTGTTATCAAATGACACCTCATTCCAACAAGCCTAAATTTAAGAATTAACCTAATTTGTTAGTAAAGGGTGGTTGTGGAAGTGGATACAGGAAATTTTTGGAGAAAGTTCTTGGCCGTATTTATTTTTCTCGGACGAGCGCGACGCGGATGAAAAGTTGAACGAGCACTGTTTTCACTATAGTCTATTGACGTGATTGAAAAGTTCACTATTGTAGCACAGAAAGTTTATAGAAAGGAAAGTGGTTACAGTTATGTGAATAACTAGTTGAATTTTGGTTTGAGAGAGTCTATTGCGTTGAAAAATTTGTAGGTTACAGTTGAATGCAGCGGACAATTTCCCACGAGGGAGGATAAATTAGGTGTTGATCAGCGGTTCATAAAGAAAATTCCTTAGTTCGAAAAAGGATTTCCATGTGTGAGTGGAAAATACTCGAAGGTTTAGTTTATAGATGAATTGTTGGGCGTGGACAATTCCAGAACAATAATAACGGTTGAATTGGGCAAATAAAGTCCAGCGGTGGAAAAAGCTAAGCTTTCTATAGACAGTGGGTAATTTAATGATGTCCCAAGTTTTGAGAAAATATCTCGGTTAATATGGACAAGGAATGCTGCTTCATTTTAAGATTAGCTTAGATAGACAAATCCCAACATCGAAAATCCCGCGAAGATGGTTATTGCCCCACATTTCGCAATTTCACACTGTCTATAAAATGATGGATAAAAAGCATATAGCTATTTAAAAGCAATTAATATGTGTTGAAGAACGTTGAAGTAGTACTTAGCTCATTTCTGTTGACCGGCGATTCTCCTGGTGACCGTTGGTCTGGAATTTACAACATGGCGACTAATTTAAAATATGTCTCTCTAGGAGAGGAGACGAGCCTTAGTTAGGCTCCAATTGTAATCTTTGACGTCCGAAGCACTAGTGAGGACCGCTCAGCGAAGCGCGGAGGGTTCAAGGAGGAAAACGAGTGGGGGTAGGAGACAAAGGCATATACATAAGAATGACAAACATTACAAAAATTAAGTATCTTGATGAAATGGTCTTCAAAGAGTTGATAGCAGGCGTCACTTGCGAAGCATGGAGGATGACTTTGTAGACGAAGTCCTCTTCAGCATGGAGATGTTATTTTGCGATAACGACGAACCCTGGTGGTTTGACTTGTAAAGAGGTCCTTTTGAGAGTGAAAATGTTGAGGGACTTCATTGATTAGCTGCTAGATGCCACTAGGTTGATCATGGAAGTTATATATACAACAAACTTACAAAGAAAGATGTGACCATGACATGGACTTACCTGCCATGCTAGTTTCAAAAAAATTGAGGTTAGGGTAGGACAGGAGGACATCAAAAATAATATTAACAACCACAAAATACTTTTTTATTACACAATTTTATTATCATAACACGTCTTACAGGCCTTAGTCATTAGAGATGCTCAAATAAAAAATGAAAGAAATCACTGTTGGTGTTTGAGAAAAAGGGAAGAAATAAGTTAAGCAAAGAGAAGCGAAGGCTAACTCTGTCTTATCGTGTATTCCAAAGAATACACCACTGTTCACCCGCCTGCCCCTACCTGTACAGAATGGAGGAGGGAAATATACCCTATCATTCAAGCTACCCATCACTCGTACCTCTGAGTGATGAAAAAACAAGATACGATACGTGTGTACTGTATGGTATCCATGGTGCTTCGGCGAGCAGCTCACCGTCAAAAATGCATAGCCTAGAGACATTGCGACATCATCGGTGTTATGGACGTTATAACCACAAAAGACTGTATTGTTGTATGAGTTGGTATCATCCCTATCCCAAAATGACTAAGGCCTATAAGACGTGTTATGATAATAAAATTGTGTAATAAAAAAATATTTTGTGGTTGTTAATATTATTTTTGATGTCCTCCTGTCCTACCCTAACCTCAATTTTTTTGAAACTAGCATGGCAGGTAAGTCCATGTCATGGTCACACCGTTGTCATTGATCGCCAGCCAGTCGTCAGTTGTACTTGGGCCAGGCAAGCGTCAAGATGTTGCGCACACTCATTGTGGATTGCCAAGGGTTTAAAATTGGTGACAATAAATTTATATTTAATCAAGTGGCCATAAACGATTGTACCACCTTTTGGATATCGCAAGCTACACATTTGGTATTTAAACCGCCCCATGCTATTGATTTGTTGTGTGAAAAAGATCGTAAATAAACCCAGAGGATTGAAAATCATAGGCAACTAGACTAGAATCAAGGAAGCATTTCCTATAAATCTTTGGACGTGGTCATGAAAGCACACTTGTCCTCGGCCAATGTGGTATTTGTGAAAGGTAATGAAAAACGTGAATGGTTGCAACCATTTTAGCACTGTCAATGTATCGACCTCATGGATTTAGGCTGCCCATCCCTGCAAACGCTCATGGATACTTGTCCCTGCGGCAACATTACCCATACAGCCCTAGCACATGTGTGGCATCTCTTTCATTCGTTAACCATCAATGCCTGCTGGGATTTGTTGAACAAAATTAAAACTCAAGATTTACCTGTGAATGACGCCAGTGAGATTTCTACAAGCAATGTGTAAACATCTACAGCACGTGATACCATGGAGAAAGGCAATGCTACGGACAAAGCCATCGGCAAGTTCCTTGTGTGCAAAAAAAAAACACTAGACAGTTTTACCAGAGGAACTATTGGCGCTCCCCAAGTCGTTCATTTATTATGTGGCCGCCAATGCGGTGAAAGAAATCTGGCAACATGTACCAAAATCATGGACTCAAGACCCTGTGTTGAGAGAATTGCAACCCTGTACGGATTACGATCACCACAAGCAAGTGGCCATGGCAAAAAATACCCTCTATCCGTCAGTGCTCGACTTGCCAGCTGGTGAAACTGTATCACGGTCATAAAAGTCCGTGTAAAGATTTTGTTGAATCATTCCACGGGTGGCATGGCGAGAAAAATCAACAACAACAACAACAAACACAAACATCGTCCACAGAGGAGGAGGAAGGCCAAACCTTTTCACCATCGATGGAAAAGGGTATGCCAGACCTGTACTGGCAATGGCGTCATTGACAAAGTGATTCAATACTTACCTTTCGAAATCCATCTTCCAGGTTATCGTTTTTGTGGCCCTGGAACTCATCTTGAAAAACGTTTGCAGCGCGGTGATGTACCCATTAACCTTTTAGATCAAGCATGCAAAGAACATGACCTTTCTTATCGCCATAGTCATCCTGGTTTAAGAAATGTTGCAGTTAAATTGTTATTGGCAATACTAAACAACCTTTCACATCCTATGATGGGTCAGTGGTTGAGAGGATGGCAGCCCTGATTGTGATGAGTGCTATGAAAGGAAAGTTGATGATGCGTGGACATAAACAATGAGGAATTGAGGAGTGAGGATTTGGGATGTGTTTTATTCTCTTTTCTTTTGGCAATCCCTATGGTTCTAAAATAAAAACAAAGGTTTACCAGTGCACGATGTTTTTATTAAATTTTTATTTTAAAAATCATGATGTTGATGGGCTGATTTTCTATTTTCACATTTTCAAAAATTGCCATTTGCCAATTTCCAATTTACAGTATTTTAAAAAATGACCGTTTGAAGTTTTGAGTTTTTGATAATATGGATTTTCCACTTTGAAGTTTACACTTTTTCTTTAATGTCCGTTTGAAGTATTTTCTGAATTTTTGTATTTGACTCATGGCCATTTCCAGTTTTTAAAACACAGTTTTAGGTTTTAGATTTTTTTGATATCTAAACATGGATATTCCATTGTATTGTTTACACATTTTCCATTTGGTGTAAGTCAAAGTTTGAGATTTGTCAATGATGTTGATGCGAGTGCTCGACTAGGATGATGATGATGCAGTGCGTTTATGAGTTTGCGGAAACGTGCAGGTCTACGACTACTGTAGGTAAGACTGTTTTTACAAAAATAATGTTTATTGACCGCTACATTTCGAAGAAAAAACAAAACATTTGACAAAACAAAATGACTATATAAGTGAAAATTTCCCCCTCCCCACCCACCTACTCTACCTCACCGTATTTACTCTGGTCATACATACACACCAGCTTTCTTTCTCTACTGATACATTCACACCTGTCTTTGGGAGCAAACACAACCACTTTATTTATTTCCAAAAGTACATTCTCGACATGTACACTCATCCCAAAAGAACTTTTTTTAGTTTACCATCTATTATTTACATTAAAAAAATACTACTCATTGAAGTTACTTAAAAATAAATATTACTCATTTCATATTTACAAAAAAAACACTCTTGTACAGCTTAAAAAAATTCAAACTATTTACCATTTACCACGAGGGTTTTTCAAGTTCCTAACCCAATCAAAAATTTAAAAACATAAGGTTGCACAGAATATTTTTAAAGAGCAAAAGGCCTAAATGGGTTCCCTCTATTTACAAAATCGACTATTTACAATGTCAAAAACCAATATTTACAAAATACTAAATCTACGAGTTACACAAAAAAGCCATGTCCCTGAACAAACAAACAGAAAAATCACACCTCCTCCTCCTTACGATCATAACCCCAGGGCAGGCTGGAGAGAAGATCATCAGCCCACACACGTTTTGTATCCATGGAGGCGAGGGTGCGTATTCGCTGTTCTACAAGATGCAAATGATGGTTGCTGGATTATATCCTGCACTGTGTATGGGACATAGCTTTGCCAATGCGTAAAACCGCCAGGTAGTCATCTACACGTTGCGATTTTACCACTGCCCTACCTACACCTTTTGCTCTTTTGGCTTCCTTACAGTCTAGTGTGCGATAGGCATACATTTTCGAGGCCAAACCCACGAATCCCTTCATAACAGAATCACCGCATTCATCTTCTAAAACACCCATTTCCTTCTTCTTTTTATGGGCAGCTCTAACACGTTGTCAGCTCCATAGGAAGAAGTGTCGAACTAGTCACTATACTGCCTCATGACGTCATAGGTGTTGCAGTGGAGAATGTGGTAAATGAATGAGTCCGTATCCATATACAAAAGAGAGACGTCCTCAAAATTGCATTTGGCAAACTCGTAGTTGAATCGACACACGACCGATTTAGAAAAGTCTAAAATGACTTGGCCCAAGTAAATGGGCTTATCCATGGTCACTCTGGTCTTACTCAATTCAATAGTAGCCAAATCCTCATCGATAATGTTGATCGATTTCAAATTTGGCTTGGCAATGTACCGCCGGGCACCGTAACGTCCTTCCCAGACATTGACCAATTTGATGGCACGGTATTTCCGGAAATTTTCCATGGACTTGCCGTACATGCAGTTTTTCATTAATTTAAATAAATAATTTCAAACTGTTGTGTTGCCATTTGTCGGTGCTCTGTGTTGAGTCGCATGTATGGCTCAAGCCATGCTTTTTGAGAAAAAGAAATACCCCTACGAATTTTCTTAAACACCAGGCCTTGGGCTAGGCATTGCACCAACATTTGGATTTTTGTTGTAAAGTGTGCCCATGAGTTTTTGAATTTTCACTTTACTCTCAGGGGGAACCATTTGCTCTAGGCAGAATGGGAAATCGGCATGTTCATCATACAAGGATGATGGATATTCAATATCCACTTCTAAGACATATCCACGGCCTGTTTCTTGGCTAGCCTTGATCACATTAAATTCTGGCACTTGTTTCTCTGTCAGCCAAGCAATATGCGCATAAGGCAAAGGCTGACTCATGGCGTAGTCATACAAATTATTCACTTCGTAGTACTTTAAGTACGATTCTGGTTTGCCTGGTGAATATATGGCATGTAGACAATGTTCGCTTCAGCATGGGGCTGGTTAGGCGACACAAAGCCCCCGCGAATGCCCTTTCCAAAAAATTAAACCATGTCTACATCAGTGAGTAAAACCAATTCTACTTGAGTGTATTTCAAAGCAGCATCGAAAGAGAGCCCAGGACTCGTATAATAGTGAACTGGGTCAAAACCATAAATGTGTTGACACAACTCGCAGAATTTTTGAAACACATCGGTGTGCAACAATACATCCAGTTTTAGGTAATGCATAGCATATTCACTTAGCGTCTTAATGTCAAACACTCGCCAAACTTGACATGCATGTGCATAGTCTTCATCGGAAACAGTACGGCGTGTTAGTTTCGAGTAAAATTTGTCTTGCGGCGGGAGTTTTGTTTGCTTTAACACTTCCCAGCTGTTGCAGAAATCGTAGGGAAATGTACCTTTCGGAATGCACAATTGAAATCACTCAGATTCAAAAAATGCATACTGGTGTTTTAATTCCCCCTCATCCAAGCCATTCCCAAGACGATCTAGCGAGTATGCCATAAACTTAATGGAATCCAAAAATCGAATGCTAAAGTCGCTCAACCGCAATGTCAAGGCTATATAACGCTCATGGTTTTGGGGGATAATGGTAAACGAGCCCTTGTTGACATGACCGAATTCACGAATCAAAAACTGAATGTCATAATTCGCCAGATTGTGGAAAAAGACACTGATAAAACAAGGAGCCGGAAAGTTCAAATTGCATTTGCTCTGCGAGGCTCCACGAAACTCTCCCGTAAAGTGCGAGCCTAAAATAGGCTTTTTGCAAATATGGCATGTCGTAACATGCACATACCGCTGCTGCTGTTCTGGAGATAGGCTCATGTGTACTGGGTGGTCCAGTAATCCCTGTACATGGTCGGCCAACTTTACAAGTACATCCAAAAACCATCTGGAACGATCTGGCCCCCCACGGGATGAATAAAAGGATTGTGTGGTGTCATAGGCGCACACCACATTAAATCCTATGGCAAAGGGTTCATGTTTTTGAATTGGTGTGGTTGAGCTCTTGGTGGGATCTGGTTCACATCCCGCCATGAGTGTGGTGAGGGTTCCGAAATCTGCATACACCAAATAGGGGACAGTGTCACGCTTATGAATGTCCTTAAACTTTAACACAGCCTTGTCCCCTTGTGGCAATATCAAGCTCACCGCTTCCTGAGGAACACAATCTACCTTATGACGTTCTAAAAGCGTATGGTTTCCAAAATATTGCAAGCAACGATCACAAATATGTTCTTGAGGATGATGTTTGGACATATTCCTGCTTAGCAATCTACTCAGACTTTTAATGAGGCAATAGTGATTCACCTCTCCGTAAGACAGACATAAAAGATGAATGTGGTATCGTTTCGGTTCTTTTGTAGCATAAAGAGGACCCACAATCTCGTCACCATTAAGGCCATACACCATGAACGAAAAGTCATGGATTTCTTTTTCGAACCTATGGATCTCGGTTAAGTCCATAGGGAACGATACTCGACTTAAATTTAAATTTTGTTTCAAATAAGAAAATGCACCCTTATACATTCCCAGTCTGTGACAGGCACCTTGTGCTGGCTGCAAATACGCGGCCAGAGACCACAGGAAGCAATCATCGTCAAAATTTTCAATATTCACCACCGCTCTCCGGCATGCAATCGCTGGTGGTGTTTTAATATAGCTAGAAGCAGCATTCAACGGGTTGAAATGCAAATGTTGGTTTGCCGGTAATGGATTTTGTGTAATGCTAAACCACTGGGTCCTTGTTGGAGTTTATCAAATTTTGATAGCAAGACATTTATCACGTAGGATTGATACCACTCTTTCAGATTATCAGTTATCAAATGCGCTCGCATTTTACTGCCAATATAAAATGTTTTTTATGCTCACCGTCCTTGTTTTTATTTATGAAATCGCACAAGAGTTGTGTATTGACCTTTAAAACCGTATGCAACCTTTGCGCTGTACAAATTTGATATTGAAAAATTTCGAAACAAGATTCGACATAGTCTTTTGGGATTAAACTCTTACTAACATTGACTACGCGACCAGAGCAGACATGCTTTTTGAGACAGGACTCAATGGGTTCCCAAGTTAAGCTATCTGCAGTGGCAAAAGACATGATTTTTATAAAAAATACGTCTGACCAGAGTTTTCAGCCGTAGATTTTCCAGTAATGGTCCCAATCACACACGTTCTCGGTTATTTTTCAGCAGTGGTCAAGCGTTTTCCAACATTCTAAAAAAAGAAATAATATAAACCATCATGAGTATATCCATTCCAAATAGCATCTTTCATAAACAAAAATAAATAAAATAAAGAACATGTTTTTAATTATAATTTTAAAAAATCTTACCTGGTTTTTGTAAAAAGCTCTGCTTTTTCCTTTTCCTAGGCTCGAGTGGAATGGTTTGTCTCTGTCTGACTGCCCGTCTCGTCCTCTTTTACCCCAACAGGTATGCAGATTATCTAAAACAAAAATAACAATCCATGAATAAAATAACAAACCAATACTAATTTAACCGTTCATTAGCATTAACATAAACTAAACAGTGTTAATCCTACTCTTACCTGTAAATATATAATGTATCCAATGGGGTCACTAATTAGAGTTGAGCACACGAATGCAATTAGTTTTATACACATAAGGCTCAGCCTATATTTACACTGCAAAATTGAAAACAGTAATGACTGACTGTGTGTCATAACATGGTCAACACTCTAATACCCCTGCCCTCCTCTCCCAGCCCTCTCCCTGTGTCCCTCTTACCACAGCTGTTAACATCGCTCTTGCCTGGCAATTGGCTATGGCAAGGGTAGGGGAGGGGTTATACTCGCTTACAGCATTATTTCTCTGACGTAATTGTGATATTGTTTGAACTTCAAGTCACCCCTACGTCACTGTAATTTTCCATTGGCCTGTTGTTAGCTCTCGATCACATTCCTGAAACGTAATAAGAGGACACATGCTGTCACCCAGCCAGCCAGGCTCTAAGCAGGCCCCTCGAGTAGAATATCTGTTTCTTGACTGCCAGTCAGGCATTCATACAAAAAGCAAGTTCTGTTGTTGTCGACTCTAAAACGTTTCCCTCTTTCATTCACTTCATACCATTATTATTATTATTATTATTATTTGTCAATTACCTTATTACTAACATGCTTAAAGATTGTCATAAGGGATTTTTGAAATATTCACCATTATTCGTTTGTCATAGCAAAAATATCGGAAAGCGGCCCCTCGCCCTGCTGCCCCTCGAAATAGGCATTTGCTTTATTCACCATGGCCAGTGATAGCCTCGTTGTAACACATGTCCAGCGCTGCCGGCTCTCAGTCTACAAACTCTCCTTATAAAAAAAAGTTTTAAAATGCATATTTTTTATCCTAGAGACTTGACATTTTCTTTTGTGGGGGGTAACGGGGGTAGGGACCTTTCATTTATGTCAAACAAATTTCTTTGTAAACTCTTTAGTTTCCAAAATATAAAAATTTCAAAATTGTACCGATTTAAAAAGTAAAAAATGAAAAAGTTTTATAAAAATATAGGTCATAGAGACCATTCGTTTGAACTATTGGACAACGTTCTATCAAGTTTGGTTTTCAAACTATCACCTACTTTCAAAATCAAATATTTTCAAAAAAATAGATATATAATACGTGGTTCAGAGCAAAGTGCCCGTCAGCTCGAGTCCAACGACACCTCATTTGTTAAAATCCGATCAGTCGTTCGCGAATTATCGCCAATGTTCGCGAGAAAGTAGGCTATCATTTGTTTTTTCCTACACACTTGAAACTTTGCTGTCCAGCTAGAGGGCCTAGGGTCTTTTCATTAATGTCAAACAAACTTTTTTCTAAAATTCACCGTTTCCAAAATAGCGCTAATCCAAAAGCAAACAATTTCATTTTTTTAAATATCAATACACATTCTTAGCAAAGAGGACGTCACCCCAACGCCAACAACACCTCGTTCGTTAAAATCCGATCATGCGTTCGGTAGATATCGGCAAAGTTCGTAGGGAAGTAGGCTGTGGCTCAGCTTCCCCACTACCACACTACTCTTACAAGATTTTATCCTAGAGACTTGAAATTTATTTTTGGGGTAAAAGGGTTAGGGACCATTCATTTATGTCAAACAAACTTTTATGTAGAATTCCTAGTTTCCAAACTATAAGAATTTCAAAATTTCAGTTCTTTTTTAAACATAAAAAATTGAAAAGTTTTACTATAATTATTAAAGGTTATAGAGACCTTTCTGTTGCACCATAGCACGACGTTCTATCGTGTTGGTTTTCAAACTCTCGCCTTCTTTGAAAAACAATTTTTTTAAATATAACAAGTGCACCATAGCAAAGGGGGCGTCAGCTCGAGTAGAACGATATGCCACATGCCAAAATCGAACCATGGGTTCGCAGGATATCAGCTTTGCCCCTGAATATATTGCGGGTTAGTATGTGACGTCAGAGGGAGAGGTGGGGGTGGGGGGTATTTAAAGTCCCCTTGCTCCCCTACTGATGGTGTTATGGAGAATCCTAAAGCAGGTAAGGAGCCCTTTTTCCTATACAACTCCGAGTGTAAGGCACGTTTTCTCACTCTACCACCATTGTATTTTTGTTTTATCCATAACATGATCGTATACTATTGTGTATAATCCCGAAGTGCTTGTTGGTGGGATATTGAGGATTTGTCTAACCGGAATGTTTCAAGATACTGCGATCCGGCTGTGCTTTGGATTCCCAGCAAGTTACTTCTCGATTTTTAGGGTACAGTACCTTATATCCATGCGAAGCCCATGAAAACTCCTTGATCAACATGCCAAGGGAAATGATGAGTTTTCTATGTGCACGTTGTGGTTGAACGTCCATTCCGGCAGATGAGTTGTAGCCATTGTCGTTGTCCCACAACCACTTAATTGAAGAACCTTCCAGATAATGTCTGGACCTATGAAGACTGGAAGCAGAATAGAGGATTAAATGATTGCCAATGAACTAATTAATATGCATTATTTTCTGCTAAGATTTTCTGTATACTATTGAATCTAGTCTAGAAGCCTCTGTGAGTGAACATATACTTCCAGGATACCCTGTTGGCAGTTAGCACTACGGACTTCTACACACTTTCTGAACACATACCTTGAGATCGTTCAACATCGAGTTTAACCATCACCTTGTAGGTCCACCTATGCTTCTCTATTAATAGGATTTTCCATGTGATATGCAAAGCTATACACGACATATGATTTCACCAACACATTAAAATGAAAAGTTATTTACTAGAATATATAGTTTTCAATATCGGTGATTGAGACTCCTACCATGAGATGGTATATTTCTGTAACGAACCACAGGAATTTATTTTAGAAAATCCAAATGTACGGCTTCTATATTTTGCGAAAAATAAGCATTAGATGAGGATTGTTATCATAGCCCATTTTCGCCTGAATAATAAAATAAGAAAAATAAAATATAAGCAATCAAATTGAACTTTTGTTTGGGACTGTTAAGTAAGGACAAACAGTGACAGAGGCTACCAAAGTCTGATAAACACAAAAACATAATGTCGGCCTCGTGATTCGCAAATATTTTAAATAACTTTTCTAGCAATCAAATCACCCAAGTGCAATGCAATTTGCACAACGAATCATTACTCAGAGCTTAGTGTAGGGCCAATGATGTCAAATTTTATCAAAAAATTCATCTCGGCACGCCGGAAGGCGGAGGTAAGTTTCACCGGGCAAACTAGGGGATAGGCTATAATAGTCTTAATATGCAGGTTTTTGTTGAAGGATCAGACCTCATTCATTGCGAGAGAGTATTTTTCAATTGAAGTTTAATTAACTTTATATTCGTCTTTCTATTCATATTGTAACCGAAGGGCAAAATTTGAATGTAATTTTGAAGCATTTAAGACAGAAAGTTATGAATATATTATTTCGCTACTGGTAGAACATTGCCAGCTCAGAGCATTGTGTAGAGATGGGAAGGCACACCCACCCCAGGACAATAGAGCGCAGGTACGGACTAGCCCCTTTCCGAGAAGACTTGGCCAGCTCCATGTCATTGTTTGTGCTGAAGACTTATTGTATGCTAGTCACTGAAAATTTATAAGGAAAGAAGAGCTGTGTTCAGGAAGAGAAACTGTTTTCTTTGGTGCAAGAAATACCTTTAACTTTGGTAAGACACCGGAGATAGCACTCGGTATTGGTGGATTTTTAAGTTCGCAGGCGGAGTGATCTCCGAATCGGCGCGAAACTCAGCCTGGTGGGGGTGTACATGACGCTACTGGGGACTATTTGCTAGCGTCATGATGCAATGACATATGTAGAGTCTCCCCACGATCGAATCCTAATCAGAACTGGATATTCGGTACCTGCCCATTTAACGTGACAATATGAGCTATCGCTCGTGAATCTACGACCATTTCCTGAGGAGCGGATTCTTTGGCGGTAATATGTCCATTGTGTAGCAACGGCCTGCCATTTTTAAACCCAAAGCACGAGGAGCGGGGGTTCAGTTTTCTTGTATAGACTTCATGGGACGGACTCTCTAAGTTAACACCTACGAAACTGTGGTTCGGTCCAGGTTAATCTTGTTTCAAATCCTGAGGGAATACCGAACAAAACAGTACGGGTCCACCAACGCGAGACCAAGTGAACGAGGTTCGGAGCCCGATAGGACAAGTTCCGCCAGCAAGAAGTGATAGGGGAGAATATTTTACTAGTGACTTCCGAGGTGTAAAAATAGGTGTTATAAAACCAGTGTAATTTCAGGGCATTTCAGTGAAATTCCAGTGTATGTGGAAAATACCAGTGCTGCCTGTGGTTGAGGCAGATATCCGTGTGTGTGAATCCCAGAGCGTAACCATGGGCTAAGGCGGCCTTTGTGGGTCTGAGCGAACCCAGGACACCATGCAGACCACCTCACCTGGACAGCAGAAATGATGAGTATTGACTTTCAAATTATGGGTATATAACTTACGAAAGGGGGCGGACAGTAATGTAGATTCAGTAGCTTGCGTGACGATGTTAGTCACAGTCATTATAGATGCGGGAGGCAAGTTATTTAACGGTCAGCATGTTCTAGTTAGGAGTTGTGTGTGTACTCACCATTATTAGTTTAATGCATGTCTTTGGGCTCAAATGGTACGAGTATGTCCATGTAGGTAAGATTGATTTGTGAGCCAGGGCACGTAAGATAAATTCACGTGAAGTTTTGATGTTTTGTTCGTGTGGCATTTAATGTAATGATGTTAATGACTTTGACCATAGTTGGTTTATATTTGCTTATCGTGAGATTAATAAATTCCAGTGAGGATAGTTTTTCGCCACATATTGAGGTATATTGAGTGACCCTTTGCCCCTTTTATTTTCCGTGAGACCGGCGAGGTCGAACCAGTGTCCGGCGAGAGGTTACGAGTGAGTTATGGTGAGTTGTTCCCACAGGAGCGTGTGTGATATTTATGTGTGATGGGGATTTAGGTTGCCGGCGAAGTTAGCCGAGGTTCGTACCACGTGCGGTAGACGTATGTTGATACGAAAGGCGTCGTGATGCACGTGATGGTACATTTGTTGTTGTTTTTGTATGAGAGGGTCTATGCCTCATACCAGAGAAAGTTCAGTCACACACGCATGGGAAAATATATATGTGTTTTCCAGGAACACCATGAAGAAACACTGGTTCAATCCCCTCGCCGACGTACACCGGCATATTATAAATTTACCATTTGTATATTCGCATAATGTAAGCACAGTAGAGGTGTGGTTTGTTTTGTCAGCTGGTCAGGTAGGGAGCTATTTATAGTTACGGCCGGCCCGCGCGAGCCATTGTGTATGCAGGGAGAGTCTTTCTGTCTCGTCTTGGTCAAAGCTGTAATTACCACATACCGTTGTTAGCTAATTAATTTAAGGGATGCATGTCGTTTTGCCATGCTGATTCGTATTTCTTTGCTTGTACTACTGTTCGTGAATAGTAGTAACTTTTGGTCATCCGGGTTCAGCCCGTGTTTATTTTGTAGTAATTTTGTCTTGTGCCTAGCCCCGTATATTTGGATATGATCCGCCCGCCCTAAATATTGTAGTTTTATTAGCCCGACGTAGGTTGGGCCCATGTGGTTCGAAGCCCGTCTATGAAAGGTACTCGTCATTATCTGTGTAAAAATTGTCCTTGTTCCCTGCTAGAGTGTATATTTGTGTGACATAAAAATCAGAATAACACTATTTTTTTATAATAAAATCAGTAAGCGCAACTGCAGTTTGTTTTTGACCCAAATTCGTGTTAGAGGCAGTTGACAGTCCATTTAAAGTAGTTTTTGACCACCTCGCACAGCTGAGTAACGTGATGTAATGATTTAATGTAAATTCAATGGTTGATCTCAGCTGTTAGTATGGTTTCATCCTGTGGGGTGAGGTTTGTTCTAGTTTTTTTTAAGAGGGGCGCACTGGGATATCACATATTCATTGTTTTTTTATATTTAATTTTGAAGGTGTTGGTTTTTCTTTGTTAATGTCAGTTGGGTTTTTATTTTGTTGTTTTTGTTCTGTAATTTCTTTCTGCAAGTTTTTTTTGTTGGAAATAAATTACGGACTCAGTAAGATGTGAGTGTACGCCATTTCTGTAATTGTTAGTCACCTGTTTCCTTCACTTTAGGCCTTTAAGTCAGTTACTATAACGAACGCACCACCCCCGAGATCAATTTATTTTATCCAGGCCTAAAGGATTGCCCTATCGGGTACATAAAGGATACTTGTACCACTTTCTTTTATCTAAGGAAACAGTAGTTATTCTGGCGTACACTCGTTGTTGGTTATTGTGGGACGAGAGTCTGGCATTGGCTCAGTAACGTAATCGTAAGCTAAAGCCCCCCATTCTCCTCCATTAATTGTTCTATGTGCCTAGTGAACGCATGCCGGGAGAGTCGATCACAAGGAAGAACTCTCGTATACCTGGTGGTGATGCACGCACACTTTGCGCAATACACACATACTCGCACCGGGAAGGGTGCCCGATGTATATAAAATAGTAACAAATACATGTAGCTATCCTAAGATAGTCGGAAACACCCACCATGGCGCACAACGTAGGAGGCGATAGATCTATGATCTAGGAGTGTGAGGGATGTGTGATATTTGAAAATTGTGGAGTTATATATTAGACGAGAATGCCAACCAAGGACTCAAAATTTACTTGACCCTGGGCTTAATAACGTAAAATCACGTGTAGGCAATATTAAAATTAATATCGGGAAGCCCAGGCAAGCATTTCCTTATTGTGTCGTTAGAAAAGAGTCAAAGGGAAAGAAGTGTATAGGTAGCCCACGCTTGTGAGAGCTAGGTTAGCAGTCATTGGTCCTCTGCTAGTGGCATGCGGATTTTAACGTACCTGAACGGGTTAAGCACCTTATAGTAGGAATGGTATCCCAGTTGGTAGAGTCTTGCATTGTAGAAAATCTGCATAATTTGAGGCTGTGTTTCTGAGGCCATGTTCTTTGTGTTTTGGTAGCGTAATTATTGTGTCTGGTTTATTTTATTTATTCTGATTTTTATCGTCAGTAGGGGACACTGCATGGCATGACTGTGGGGAGCTCAGACCCCGTTTGCTCATTTGTGTTTTTTATACCTTTGTATTTGTCGTGATGGCGAGCGCCAAGGAAATGCAGGCGATGTTTGAAACTTTGAGTAGGAAGCTGGAGGATACTTTGAGTAGGAAATTGGAGGAGAGTTCAGAGACCCTAAATAAAAAACTTGGGGAAACAAATGCCAGGACCGAACAGTTAGGTCAAACTTGTATTTCGCAAGGGGATGCTATGAGAGTCGCGCTCGAACAGCACGCTAAGGAGATAAACGGGAAAATAGAAGAACTCGCACAGAAAACTAGCAAGGGTTTTGAAGAGGTAGAAACGAAATGCGAGACGAAAATGCAGATGTTAATGCAGGAAATAGGCACGGTTAAGGATACTGTGAAGGGCATGAATGAAAGCTTAGAGGAAATGACTAACAGAATGGGAGCTATGGACATTAGGCTCACCACGCGTATAGATGACGTGAGAGGAGAGGTCAGCGCCGTAGCTAGCCAAGTCACCGCTCTAGAAGAACGAAGCGATAGGTTGGCACAGCAGATCCATGAGGTGAAGGAGAATGCTACCATGGTTCACGAGCATATAGGGGCTAGCATAGCAGAGGTCAAGAGCGAGGTTGCCACACACCGGAGTAGCATGCGGGACCAAAGAATGGTTGATGATGATGATAATTGTTGTTTTAAGGGGCCTAACATCTAGGTTATCGGCGGAGCACAAGGAGGTAAAGAGCGTAATCGAGACCGCCCACGCGAAGATGAGGGAGGAAATACTTAATAATAAAGAGGTAATTAAGGTCGAGATGGCAGAAAACCTTAACAGGCTCAGAAGGATGGAGCAAGAAATGGCGGGACGCATGGAGAGACAGGAAGCCTAACTCATTAAAATGGACCTCAGAGGACAGATCCAAGACGAGGCAATATTGGAATTGCAACGGGAAGCTACCCGAACACTGGACGAGCCGAAGGGGTTTTCAAAGGTGGCGTACCAGTTGCAGGCCGCTCCAGAGCAAACATTCGGGGAATATAAGGATGAGCCGATTAGCCGCACATTTGAACCCCTTACGCGGAGAGCCTCTACGCCGCAAGACGCCGCGACGCCACAACCCATAATCCACCTGATACGGACAGGGGATGACCGCCCTGGAAAGTACAATGGCCGGGGAAACATGACCCCTAAACAATTTCTCCGTGAGGTGGGAGAGTTCTTTATCGAGCACCGCGTGGCCCCAGATCGCCAGCTCAGAGCAGTAGAGAAGCTACTTGACGAGGCACCACTGGAATGGTTCCAGAGTTTCCGGTACACCTTCCAAAACATGGAAGAATTCAGGGAAGCCTTCCTGAAGACGTACTGGAGTTTGGAACAGCAGCAGAACCTGAGGTTGGAACTGTATTCCAGGAAGTTCCAAACCCAAGGCCCAACGAAGTATGCAGAATATTTCATTTCGCAGTTCGCGAAAATGCGTGAACTGGACCAGGCACCTTCGGAGCTAGCTTTAGTGTCTGCAATTGGAAAACAATTGCCAATTAAGGTGCAGGAGACACTGATTGCGGCGAATGCAAGAACTGCCGTGCAGACCGAAGGAATCTTGAGGCAGTTAGACCACACCACTACGCATATCCAGCGGATGAGGCCAGTAGAACAGGTTCATGCCACTGAGATAGAACGGGCGCCACGAACACGCGAGCAAGGAACAAGCACGGGAATTGCGCCAAGAGAAGCTTGGAGGAGGCAAGAGTACCAACCACCGCGTGAATTCGAACCCAGGTACTACGGCAGGCGAGAGGAAGACCGAGGTTACCCAATGCAGCAGCGCGGCCGACACGGACGCTGGGAGCAAAACAGGCGAGCAGGGAGACCGTACCAGCCGAGACAAGCAAGGCGAGGGCAGTTCAGGCCACGGCCGGCCCAACAAGGAAGTGTTGAGCCAGGGGGACAGGCAAGGCGAGATTTGGACGATCGCTACATCGAGTCGCAGCAATACTTACGTGAGCTCCACGAGAAGAATAGCGACGAGCAGGGGCGTACTGAGGCTGACAAATGGGGGGCAGCCATGAGGTTCAGGGAAAATCCGGACCGAGAATATGAAGGGGCGCAGAGTCTTGAACTGCAGCGAGCAAGGGAAGGAGCCGGTAACCAGGACATGGGTACCGGGAGCAACAAAAAAAAAACAAATATAGATGAGGGAGACAGCCTCACATATGGCCAGGATGACTGCCATCAGGAATGGATAGTAGCGAAGATAGAATCCTGGAGAGCACAGTCCGATGACCTTATTGAGGATGCCAATAAGGAAATGAAAATAATCACAAAGGAATTACCGGTGATTTACGTGCGAGTCGGGGGGTTGTGGGTTCGAAGCCTCGTAGACACGGGCGCAAGCATTTCAGTGGCCAGCCAAGCGCTGATTAAGGAGCTGGAGCGTGGGAATAGAATCCCCATAATCCCCATAGCAAATGTAAAAATAAAGGGCATTATTCCAGACCGCACCACGGACTGCAAATATCAGGCATATTTGGACCTGGAGATAAATAAATTAAGCATGGCACATACATTCCTGATAATGAGCAGAATCAGCTACAACCTCATTCTTGGAGCCGACTTCATGCGGGCAAAGGGGGCAGTCATCGACCTCCGTGAGAACGAGATAAGGTTCCAAGCGGAAGGTAACGGCCGAACTGACGTAAGGATGAATCCGGTGGAGCCGAAAAATCAAGGACAGATTTGGATGGCGGAAGCAAGGGGCGTAGACACGGGGGAAGACTGGTTATCACTAACAAAGACGGGCGATGAGATAATAAGTCGGGAGATAGAAATTTATCTCACTGGACCAGAATTCACCACGGCGCTTAGCGATAAGACGGGCGAAGCAAAGATAAAGCCAGAAGAAAGAGAGGAGCTTGCAAAAATTTTGGTCCGTCATCAGGACGTATTCGACTCAAAACCAGGAAAAATTTTGAATTTCACGTATGCCCTCCAAGTGAACGATTGGAGCCCCTACAAGAGGAAAGTCTACCCTATAGCAGAAACACATCACGAAGAGGTGAGAAAAACCATTAAAGCCATGGAAGAGGCCGGTGTAATTGCCAAGATGTCCACACCTTTCGTCAACCCAGTTGTAGTTGTGGAAAAACAAGATGGCAGCGTGCGTCTATGCCTAGATGCACGGGCAATCAATTTGAGGCTACTCCCAGAGTTCGATCAGGCTCCGGCGATTAAGGAAGTGCTAAAAAGATTTAGGGGGAAGACTTATTTTACCAGTATCGACCTGACTAGTAGTTTCCACCATATCGAACTGGAAGAGAAATCCCAACTGTTGACCGGATTTATATTTGACCAGCAAACATACATCCACCGGAGGCTACCATTTGGGCTGCGTACCGCCAGTAGCGCACTCATAAGGGCACTTGACCGTAACTTGACGGAGGAAGTCAAGAAATGCACAGTACGCTATGTGGACGACATATTACTGGCATCAGAGACCCTAGAGGAGCATTTCACAAACTTAAAGAAGCTTTTACTCAATCTTCAGTCGGCCAATTTTAAAATAAACTTCGGAAAATCTCATTTCTGCCAGAAGGAGATTCTCTATCTGGGACACATTGTGGACGGGGATGGCATAAGGCCAAATCCCTCAAAAATTAATGCCATTCAGAATTTCCCACGCCCAAGTCGGATAAAGCATATTCGCCAGTTCCTCGGTTTATGTGGTTTCTTCGCGGATCATTGTCCGAATTACACTGACACGGTAGCGCCTCTTCAAGACCTATTAAAGCAAAACAACCGTTGGCAGTGGAATAGCAGAGCCGAGGCGGCATTCTGTGAAAATAAAGAGCTGCTTCGCACATTTGTGAAGCTGGGATATCCGAACTTCGAGCAAAGATTCATACTACAGACGGACGCATCAAAAGTAGGAGTAGGGGCCATGCTTTACCAGGAGGACCCCGAACTCCAAGGGAAAAGGAATTATTTGGCGTTCTTAAGCAGAAAGCTCCGGCAGCATGAATTAAATTACACCGTCACGGAGATTGAGATGTTAGCCGTCGTCCATGCATTGCAACACTGGCGAAAGATTCTATATGGTTTTCCTATACTCCTAAGGACAGACCATAAGGCTCTGAAGTTCATGCTCACGGTTAGTTTAGCGAGCGAACGCGTGAATAGGTGGGCATTATACGTCCAGCAGTACGACATAGCGATAGAGCACTGCCCCGGTAAGCTAAATGTGATACCAGATGCCCTGTCAAGAAACCCGGAAGAAGAGGAAGGAATAGACGTCCTTCACGCCGAGCTACAACAAGCAGACCGAGATTTCCTTGCCGAATTACCACGAATGGGAGAAGAGCAAGAAGCGGACCCATGGGCCAGGCTGATGATCAGCTATCTGCGAGGTCGCCTGCCAGCTGATACGCCGGCGCACGCCGAAATGGAGAGGCTCGCTCCGAGATATAATTATGTGAATGAGTTGCTGCACCAGTACATCGACGATGAGCACACCAAGCTACGCATAGTAGTACCCACAACCTTTCAGCGTGGTTAAACGTGGCATGTCCACAGAGTATACGGTCATCCCGGGGTGGATAAGACTTATGCACTAATACGTGAGACTTCCACTTGGCCCCGCCTCCGTAACACGATTCGGGATGTTATTAGGACATGCGACACTTGCCAACGCATCAAGCACAACACGTTCCTTATGCGACAGCCGCCACGACCTATTCTGCCGTCAAAGCCACGAGAGATCTTTGCAGTGGACCTATATGGGCCTTTGCCTGCCGCAAGGAGAGGGATGAAACACATCCTTGTATGCTTAGATGTGTTCACCAAAGCCGTGAAGTTGTGCCCAATTCAGAAGGCCACCACAAAGCAAGTGATCAGTCGGCTAAAGCTAAAAATCATACCGGAACTAGGGAAACCAAAATTCATCCTGTCCGACCACGGCACATGTTTTACCAGCGCTTTATTCAAGAGGGAGCTAGAGAGGCTAGAGATAAGACACATCCTGTCAGCAATTCGCCACCCTGAAAGCAACCCCAGCGAACGCGTGATGAGAGAGATATCTAAGTACTGCAGGATCTATTGCGTAGACGCCCATTGGCGATGGATTGACGTATTAGACACCATTGAGTCATGTATTAATAGTACGATACACGAGTCGACTGGGCAGGTGCCATCCGTCGTCCATTTTGTTAGATATCCGGAGAGACCATGGGCCAGAATCCTGAACTGCCCAATGGATGTAAGACCCGCGCTACAGCTCACAATAGACAAAACTGCTGAACATCTACGAGAGCAAGCCGAGAAGAGGATGAAGCGAGTGAGAAATAAAAGGTTCCACCGAGCACTGAGAGTCGGGGAGTTGGTACTGATAAAACGACCCGCCATCTCGAATCCACCTGCGCGTTTCTACGCCAAGTTCGCCCCTATCTACAGTGGCCCGTACGAAATTGTACACAGCCTTGGAAATAATTCGTACAGGGTACGAGAAGTCGGAGGAGATACGCAAGCGATCCACAATGCTGCCAACTTAAAATTATACTATCCAGCGAACGAGATAGACGATCCACCACTACACCTTGTGAACTTCAATGAAGAGGTCCGATCCGAACCCAGGACGGACGAGCAGCAGCGACGAAGGGAAGACATCAGGGACGGAGAGCAGCAACATGACAGAGTTGACAGTACTGCAGGAATATCGTAAACTTCACAACGAACAGCTGAGACTATTGGGATGAGAAACAAAATCCGTAGCGACCTGTGAAGCAACCTAGCAAGGGAGCACACATTTTCTTTTGGACATCCAAATTTTATGGTTTTGAAAAATCGCACTTATTACACTCGCGCAATTTTTCAAAAGTGACTGAGGGGAAAATGTAACCGAAGGGCAAAATTTGAATGTAATTTTGAAGCATTTAAGACAGAAAGTTATGAATATATTATTTCGCTACTGGTAGAACATTGCCAGCTCAGAGCATTGTGTAGAGATGGGAAGGCACACCCACCCCAGGACAATAGAGCGCAGGTACGGACTAGCCCCTTTCCGAGAAGACTTGGCCAGCTCCATGTCATTGTTTGTGCTGAAGACTTATTGTATGCTAGTCACTGAAAATTTATAAGGAAAGAAGAGCTGTGTTCAGGAAGAGAAACTGTTTTCTTTGGTGCAAGAAATACCTTTAACTTTGGTAAGACACCGGAGATAGCACTCGGTAATGGTGGATTTTTAAGTTCGCAGGCGGAGTGATCTCCGAATCGGCGCGAAACTCAGCCTGGTGGGGGTGTACATGACGCTACTGGGGACTATTTGCCAGCGTCATGATGCAATGACATATGTAGAGTCTCCCCACGATCGAATCCTAATCAGAACTGGATATTCGGTACCTGCCCATTTAACGTGACAATATGAGCTATCGCTCGTGAATCTACGACCATTTCCTGAGGAGCGGATTCTTTGGCGGTAATATGTCCATTGTGTAGCAACGGCCTGCCATTTTTAAACCCAAAGCACGAGGAGCGGGGGTTCAGTTTTCTTGTATAGACTTCATGGGACGGACTCTCTAAGTTAACACCTACGAAACTGTGGTTCGGTCCAGGTTAATCTTGTTTCAAATCCTGAGGGAATACCGAACAAAACAGTACGGGTCCACCAACGCGAGACCAAGTGAACGAGGTTCGGAGCCCGATAGGACAAGTTCCGCCAGCAAGAAGTGATAGGGGAGAATATTTTACTAGTGACTTCCGAGGTGTAAACATAGTTGTTATAAAACCAGTGTAATTTCAGGGCATTTCAGTGAAATTCCAGTGTATGTGGAAAATACCAGTGCTGCCTGTGGTTGAGGCAGATATCCGTGTGTGTGAATCCCAGAGCGTAACCATGGGCTAAGGCGGCCTTTGTGGGTCTGAGCGAACCCAGGACACCATGCAGACCACCTCACCTGGACAGCAGAAATGATGAGTATTGACTTTCAAATTATGGGTATATAACTTACGAAAGGGGGGCGGACAGTAATGTAGATTCAGTAGCTTGCGTGACGATGTTAGTCACAGTCATTATAGATGCGGGAGGCAAGTTATTTAACGGTCAGCATGTTCTAGTTAGGAGTTGTGTGTGTACTCGCCATTATTAGTTTAATGCATGTCTTTGGGCTCAAATGGTACGAGTATGTCCATGTAGGTAAGATTGATTTGTGAGCCAGGGCACGTAAGATAAATTCACGTGAAGTTTTGATGTTTTGTTCGTGTGGCATTTAATGTAATGATGTTAATGACTTTGACCATAGTTGGTTTATATTTGCTTATCGTGAGATTAATAAATTCCAGTGAGGATAGTTTTTCGCCACATATTGAGGTATATTGAGTGACCCTTTGCCCCTTTTATTTTCCGTGAGACCGGCGAGGTCGAACCAGTGTCCGGCGAGAGGTTACGAGTGAGTTATGGTGAGTTGTTCCCACAGGAGCGTGTGTGATATTTATGTGTGATGGGGATTTAGGTTGCCGGCGAAGTTAGCCGAGGTTCGTACCACGTGCGGTAGACGTATGTTGATACGAAAGGCGTCGTGATGCACGTGATGGTACATTTGTTGTTGTTTTTGTATGAGAGGGTCTATGCCTCATACCAGAGAAAGTTCAGTCACACACGCATGGGAAAATATATATGTGTTTTTCAGGAACACCATGAAGAAACACTGGTTCAATCCCCTCGCCGACGTACACCGGCATATTATAAATTTACCATTTGTATATTCGCATAATGTAAGCACAGTAGAGGTTTGGTTTGTTTTGTCAGCTGGTCAGGTAGGGAGCTATTTATAGTTACGGCCGGCCCGCGCGAGCCATTGTGTATGCAGGGAGAGTCTTTCTGTCTCGTCTTGGTCAAAGCTGTAATTACCACATACCGTTGTTAGCTAATTAATTTAAGGGGTGCATGTCGTTTTGCCATGCTGATTCGTATTTCTTTGCTTGTACTACTGTTCGTGAATAGTAGTAACTTTTGGTCATCCGGGTTCAGCCCGTGTTTATTTTGTAGTAATTTTGTCTTGTGCCTAGCCCCGTATATTTGGATATGATCCGCCCGCCCTAAATATCGTAGTTATATTAGCCCGACGTAGGTTGGGCCCATGTGGTTCGAAGCCCGTCTATGAAAGGTACTCGTCATTATCTGTGTAAAAATTGTCCTTGTTCCCTGCTAGAGTGTATATTTGTGTGACATAAAAATCAGAATAACACTATTTTTTATAATAAAATCAGTAAGCGCAACTGCAGTTTGTTTTTGACCCAAATTCGTGTTAGAGGCAGTTGACAGTCCATTTAAAGTAGTTTTTGACCACCTCGCACAGCTGAGTAACGTGATGTAATGATTTAATGTAAATTCAATGGTTGATCTCAGCTGTTAGTATGGTTTCATCCTGTGGGGTGAGGTTTGTTCTAGTTTTTTTTAAGAGGGGCGCACTGGGATATCACATATTCTTTGTTTTTTTATATTTAATTTTGAAGGTGTTGGTTTTTCTTTGTTAATGTCAGTTGGGTTTTTATTTTGTTGTTTTTGTTCTGTAATTTCTTTCTGCAAGTTTTTTTTGTTGGAAATAAATTACGGACTCAGTAAGATGTGAGTGTACGCCATTTCTGTAATTGTTAGTCACCTGTTTCCTTCACTTTAGGCCTTTAAGTCAGTTACTATAACGAACGCACCACCCCCGAGATCAATTTATTTTATCCAGGCCTAAAGGATTGCCCTATCGGGTACAATATTATTAACGTTTTATTGTATTACGGGGATGGTAACATTCTTGTCATTTAGGGTCCATTTTTATACTTGTGGTCACACTGTCTTTATGCAAGGTTTGGAAGTGATGTGTAACTATCTAGCAGTCTGTTACTTCTTCACGACAAATTTTATCTCCCGCAGATGTGTTGGTTGATTCCTCAGTTTAGGGGCTGCAACAACGTGGTCTTGTAACCCCGTGTTCTTTGGGTGTGTGTAGAATCTGTCTGATAAACGGTGTTAAGGTATGTATTAACGTTGAGAAATAAAATCTACATTTATTAACGAACTCATTTGAGATCTATACCACAAAGCACATACCAGTGGACTAAGATAACCTTATATTGAAATCAGTATATTCTGCTTTATCTTAACAATAAAAAAATAGTTCCAAAAAAAAATTCAAAATATGATAAAATTTCCAAAAATGTTATTGCCCGGATATTTACTTCACTAAGTTGAATTATACCCTTCATAGAATGTTGTGAACTAGGATCTTCAAATTTTCATTATTAGATACGGAGCTAGAAAATAAATTAGAAAAAGAAATGTTTAAAATTAATTAATTAATTAGTTAATTATAATAATTAAAATAATTATAAAAATAGTTTCCTTCAAAATACGAAAAAGTTCTAGTATACACCATTCCCATATTCATTACCTTTAATTTGATGTATTAAAGAATTCCCTACCACAACTCTAAGGTTAGTTATGTTTATTTGAAATATAAGAAGTGTTCGAGAAATTAATTTCAAGAATAACATCACTGAAGTTTTAGTACCAAGTAGTCAACGTAACACACTCATTTGGGCTTCTTAGAACTCGCCTGCTACATAGGTTGGTCCCTCTATATCAATGGTGTCATTGTAATTGTCACTAACCCTATTCGAATCAATATTTACAGAAGGCAATTTGGATTGTGAAGCACTAGCCTTTACATTAGGCTTACCTTGTGATTCAGTATTTAGCCTACATTGACAGCTCTTTTCACACTGATATTCATCTTATTGTGGCTGTTCCCTTGATATTTCCGCTTTTTCTTCGCACAATATCGGCTTTTAGAACCCAAATTATACGCACTCACAAAGAGAAAAAGCTCACTAGTCACAATGAGAAAGATCACACGGACACAAGGAAGCTGTTATATTTGTTTATGTCTGTTGCTTAGCAATGGAATCAAACACCAAAGAAGTTAATCCGACACTGAAGTCTTTGGAATATACAAGTAATGACATCTATTGTTCACAACTAGAACTATGAACTATATAACCAGGAGGAATGCAAAGAGGTAAATTTGAAAAATAAAATCTGACAACATATTCAGTGTACGATGAAGGCAGGACACTGCAGCCACGCCCCATGATACGTGCACATGAGGCTATTTAAATCTTATTTTCAGGCACTTACAGAAGGAATATATATATATGAATTATATCTCAATTTAAAGATGATTTACCAAGCCTTCATTTCCGACGAAAAAATTAAAATACATTTTTTGGCGAAAAATTGCATTTTCAACGTTAATACTGTACCCTTTAAGAATGTTTTTTTGGCAAGATTCTGTCTTCGGCGTCGCGCTAAGGTCCTTGCTTGCTCAATGTTGAGAAAAAAATATCTCGCTTCCATAGTATCAAGGATAATAAGGTAAACTTAAAATTAAAAATAAGTGAAAAACACAGGAGTGAAATAAACAATATTTAATAACTGAATCGTCGTAGAACAAATTTAACAATGACAAGAGAAACAAATCCACCCTGAGATTACCCTAGAATAATCAAAATTAGAGACATAAAATATGTGGAGATCCCATTCCACTATCTGATCAAAATGTATGTGTGTGCGTTACTTAGTTATTGAAGAAAATGAGTATTGTTTGACGGCATTTCGCTTCCAAACGAATCAATCGGATAGGTCGCGAAATACCGTTCTGCAAACTGCAATTATGGCCCATGGGAACACACGAATAAATTGGCTGTACACTTAATAACTAATCTGACACACTCTAAACTTACAAAAATATTAATCTACAAGACTTCCGTGGAAATCACACAAATATGCGAGAAGTTATATGACAAATCAAATGAGCCGCCGGGACAGGCATCAATGGCTCCCAAGGCTAATGACCACACGTGGCATATCAAAACAATGAACATGGCCGACACGGGGTCGCCGTACTCTAACATAAATAAACTTACTCAATTGCCCAAACAGGCTGCTGTACAACATTAATACAATGCACAGTGTGATCAGTATACAGCCCCGAAATATAACGACTAAATCGTGAATAACACACAATTTACTGTTTCAATTATTTCATAACATTCAGGTTCCTTTAATCAGATGAGATAAACATTCTACTATTTATGGACCGACGTCCTTGCCTTAATGAGCCTCACAGCTGTCTCTAACCTGCGCCGGGCAGTGGGACACCCACTCTTACTCAATCAATTTCAGTCTCAGTCAAAGCGTGTGTCACACACGGACAAGCAGCCCCTAGCTACTCGGGCCCGGTTACTTCTGCTGTTCTGGAAACGCGTACATTTATAGCGGACACACCGTCTCGTCAATTCTCCTGGAATTGCAAGATTCACCATCAATTTCACACAACCGTCCCGCGGGATCATAATTGTGGATACATGGGTTGCGGCAAGTCGATGGGTGTACATCATACACTGATCCTCCGCAAGCAAACCCATAAATTCATAAAGACGCAACATCACTTTGACCGACTGACACACGCAGAATCCACATACCGACGCTAGATCAGAGATTCCCTAACCACGTGTTCAAGACACGCTCTCAGAAATAAAACACAGATAAAACACAATTACAATGAGAAAGCGTGCACCTTCTCCTGTATAAATCTTCGCAATGTGGCGAATTAAAACATCAACATCCTGAAAGATATAAACCATCTATTATAAGAAGATTTCCCCCTCACTACTGCATGTATGCTAATTTAATTCAGATTCACTTTTTGTCATAGCGTTAATTTTCAAGCCATACTGATCAACAGCGCCACGCCACCAGCGTGCTACGGGAGTAAGCGCTGCCGCGTAAATATGAACCAACAACACAAATCACATAGAAAAATAACTACAAAATATGTCACAATGCGCCATGCACTAAAACGTGTGTCAGTACCAAACAAAACAAGACTCTACGTTACCAGACTCAAAACAATTATTTAAATAAACTTATTCCCATTAAAACCATAATCGGTTTATCAAAGATTAAAATAAAAAAATAATACTCATTCCTCCGCCAACTGGGTTGTCAGATCACATCCCCTGCCATCCTCCTCCAGCTATGATTAGCAATTGGTCATTGCCATCTAGATGATGATCCTGGTTTTCAGCCTTCCTTCAGATGCCGAAGTGCTCATCTTGCTATATGAAAGTAATATGATTATCATACGTACTGCACCCGAAGCTGACGTAGCCACCACCTATTATCCTAAGGGATGGAAGGGATCGCACAGGGCGTTGATACCCAGCTAGAAAATATGAACGGATCTTTGCTAGATGGATAGCTAGTAACCTCAGAATGCTGGTATATTTATCAAAAATACGATAGTACGTCTACTTAGCTACAAAAATAAAACTTCCTACGAAACAAGATGTGGTAGGACAAGATTCCTAGAATCTCGAGGGTGAACGGTTACTTAAATTTGCAATGAGCGCCAATACCTAAATAGCTGCACTATCATTACCTGATTATTAAAGATAGAAGACCGAGATATTCTATAAAAATGATCTGCCAAACGCCAACTAGCCCCTGCTAATTTATTAATAAAAATCAGAAAAGTGGGACACTCCGTCCTGTCAAATCTACACTCACATCTTACAACTTTAATTCTCAGAATTAAATATAGAGTATATTAAAACAAATAAACGAAGTGATCCCCTCGTCACTAATAACAAGTCTGTTTGACTAAAACAACGAGAAATAAAGTATTTCTCCCACGTTAAATGACAATTATTAACATTTAAAAGTTATGTAGTCACACTTGTGGCTCATACTGTACTTATAAAATTCGAAAATATTCCTCAAGTAAACATATACATTCTCTCACTAAATGATACATTCCACACATTATTACTATACTCTAAAACTTTCTACGTATACGATTGATTCGGATTGACATTCTAAATTATTACTTTATACATTAATATTATATTTACGAAACTAACACCATTATCGTTAGCTACGCGATAATGTGTTTTCTCACTAATCCTGCTCGTAACTATCATTTTTAACTTCATAATAATTATATTTCTACTTTCATGTCATATCAGGGTTTTACTTTTACTTCCATAGAGCAAATGTTTCAAACGGTAAAGCTAAAAACTGGTCTTTAATTGACAAATCCGCTCAATAGGTTTAATAAAATATAAGACTGAGATTTATCAGATGATCTACGGTTCCTTACTTACACGCATTATATTCCATTACTTCATTATAGTGTTCCTTTATATTTATCGCATATTTCATATATTATACATCGACAACATAGTCGGAATTCCATTATACCTTCGCATTATATTATACACTTTCTTAGGAACATCTCATTATATCAACCACAAAACACAAAGTAGCGTCATTACCTACGCCTTCATATTCGTTTCTACTACACGCAATAATAATAATAATCCCATTTCTCTGAATACTCTAGGTATCCACGAAATTCAGTAATCCTACTCATAAAGTTCAAATTACAATACTTCTACCGATTATACATTCCTTTCCATTCGTCAATACTTAATAAACATCCTTGTTCCTTTATTATGCGAATTCTGTCACCACTGTACTTAATAACCTTTTATTATGCGATTTCATTACTTCTCTTTCATATGTGGAACCAATGTTCATCAAACATTCTAACATTATACAAACGGTCTAGATATTCTCGTCTTTGCTTAATAAAAAAATACGTCACATTCACTTCATTTAAGTGTGCCTATCATAAATACATTTCATCTTGTACATTTCTTTCTTTTCTTACAAGAATTCGTTTCTTTGCTGTTTCATTATACACCTCGTATTATTCTGTACTGCAATATCACGTTGTTATCCGTCTCAATACAACAGATTATTTTAAGTAACGCACATCTTTCCTAAGTCTGGTTTATGACAATAAGTTCATTGTTTTTCTCAACAAAACCGAACAATGACTTGTCTCTCTATACTACTTTCCAAATACATCTCTGCCATAAAATTGTATGTATACATCATGTCAACAATGACATTCTGCTTATTCGGGTGTCAGAACTAACGCACGTTTAAAATATTCCACTATAACTATGCAAATACAAGCAACAATCAAATAAACTCGCAGACACGAAATATGACGACTATACAACCTTAAATACGTCAAAATCCTAATGACGTTCTCAAAACATTTATATAAACATTTAATTGATAATAACGGTGCTCATCACTCAATTAACCTATTAAAATGGTTTAAAAAAAGTCTATCAATTTTGCCACACAAAACTAGGTCTGATCAAGGAATCTACATTACTGCAATCTAACTACTAAATATTCGTTGGGTGATCTTTACCTTCTGCCAAAACAGTTCCCAGAATCCAAATGGGACCTGTTACTCTCACGCAGCGATCTCCGCCTTTCTGTAGAATGTCGATCAGCCGAGATACCGGTACCTGGAGTGGTCGCGTGCTCATGTGTCTGGATCCCACCTGCTCGCTCCCTCTCTCTCCCTCGTTCATCAGCTGAGAACCCGTTCCTTCAGTCACCGTCCCCTTCTGGCTCGAGTCCCGAGACATCTGCATACTCTCGGTGTCATTGGTGAGATCTTCTTGCGAACAGCAAACTCGAAGTTCCCCGTCGAATGGTTGTTGTTGTTGCAGATTATAGGTATTCCTTTTGATATTTAAGGAGATACGTTGCAGTCGTAGATTCGAATATGATGTTATTTGGTAAATCATGATGTTGGATTTTCACCTGCCTCGACAAAGCCTTAGTATGTGAGCTAAGTCACTGCTGAAATCCTCATGTTGCAAGTAGTTAGTTCCCCTTCATGATTTAGTAGCTTTCCATATCAATGGAAGAGTAATTCATATTAAATATCTTCGTTGACCCCAAATTCAATAACATCTTCTTAAAATTCCTTATTTCTTGAGTAATATTTGTAGATTGTAGACACACGTTTCGGCTTGTTGGCAATGGTGTTACCACTATAGTTTTCTCCGCTGTTCCAATGATTTTCCATATATCTTTTCCTGCCGTAATTATTGGTTTTATATATTAATTGTTGTTTCTGCTTTCATACTAATTGCTTCATTGGTGTTAATCTTCTATGTAGTCGCGCAATAATATTTTCTTCCCGTTCTCAATCTTGTATGTAACTTTCGCTGCTTCAGAAATATACGTCTTGTCGATTCCGAAGACTTGAAGAGAATGCCCTCTGCCCTGCTCTAATAGCGATTATAAAAATGGCGTTTCTGGCATTCGACCTTGTAAAATCTTTCATCTTTAAATATCGGTCTCATCCTATTAAATCTCAAAATATAATTTATACCATCAACTTTCATTTACCGTCAGCTTTCCATTTTTACCACATATTCTTTTCTATAAGTTATTTCCAAATATAATTAAAATATTGGTGACAGCCAATATATAATATTGCTATTGGTTAAAAAGTGGTCACATGATGAACCTGTTTCATTTAAGCGGTCAGATTTCCTTTCTGCCCCGCTTCAAAGTCACCTTCGTTTCGTGCCATCCATAAACTGGATTTTCCCAATTGCCGTCTTCATAGAACTTGTCGTGGCCAGTTCCCAATGGCTATAAATCTCATTCCTCTCCATGCTAATAAAATAGCGTTTTATATTTCTTCTTATAACCTCGCTATTTATCAACGAAAACTGTTCCCAATTATTCTGGCAATAGCTGTAATCTTAATACACATCCCTATTCTGTTAGTTTTAATTTTCCAGCGTATAGCCTTCGCGCCTCCGCACTTGAGAGCTGTCGGTTCGACTCCCGACCCCTGCCTTCACTTAGGTCCTTTTAAATATGCGTTCAGTACCAATTCCTAGCTAATTTGCTTGCCCCGGTTACTGATTTCGCCGAATTCGTCCTAAAGCAAATATTATCACGTAGACTGCCCTAACTTGTAGTGAAGTAAATACCTATCTTTCAATGATTATATGGTTAAACAAACTGAGTTGTACGCACACAACATAATACATTATTAAACTGTTTCACAAAATTACAGTACAGAAATGTGCCATCTCGACACTCAAAAATATAAAGTACAATGTGTCACATGGACACGCAAAATATAAAGACGTCAGAGTCGCTTGACACCTACAAATGGAATAACGTCATTAGCACTCAGAACAGTATGTATACAAAATTGGCAAAAGCCGAGGGATTGGGAGTAGATCTGAATCTATATTCCGAAGTAACTGGTCCACAGACATGCACTTAGACTCATTGAGATCGTATCAATCTGGAGGTTACAATGTTGTTGGTCCGATCGAAGATCGATCGTAGGATTTGATAGCAACTTTATTCCCGCCTAATTTCCAGGCCAGGCTTGATAACGCTGCGTCCCCTCGTAAAATAGCATCATCTTTTCATTTGTCCTTATGAACACTGAACTAGTGGTTCCTAGAGCTTAGACACGCCCCTTAAGAGTGGCCAAATCATATGTCCATTCTCGTCTTTCACTCGCCGGACAAAGACATCGCCCAACCGAGCTCAGAAGTACAGAGACGCGTACCTAGGTCGTTCACTCTTCTTCTAACGGAACTGCACCCTTTTCGCAGGCCAAGTCATAAACACTTGTTGCCTCCGTTCTATAGAAATGTAACATTGCTTTCCAGTCCCGAATGTCGCCAGGCTTAACTGAAGTTTCGACATACAGTCTGGTCTCCATGCTCGATTCTCAATACCATTTCCATGTATATTACAATAAACTAAGGAATCATTAATATGACCTAATATTAAGGGTTCAATACATACCTTAATTGTGATGGCTGTATTAGTCTTTAATTCAGGTAAGGACTGCAGACGGTCAATTTCAAGTAGCAGTTCCTAATTTTGGTACCAAATACTACCGTCATCGACACCTAGCTGTGAGCATCGCAACTAGATGCCACCGCAACCTGCAACTGCAACGAACGTTGGAACTTCTCCTCCGAAGGAAACCATACTGAGGTATTTTAGCGCTCTTAGACAATCCGCCGACTTCGGCCAGCTTCGAACCCGTGACCATGGGCATAGAAGTTCAGCATGCTACCAGTTACGTCACCGAAGCCGCTTCCCACAGTGTCAGTTGGAAAACTGAATGTGATCTCGTGCAATGGCGTTCTGATGACAACCTCTGATAGATCATCCCTCATCAATTTAGTAGCATTGTCATGGTAACCTCTGAGGGCTCTTGGCATTTTCTTATAATTCCGAAATAATTAGCCTACTTTTCTCTTTTGGCAAAAATGAGGAAAAGGTGGACTAATGAGATCGATCTAGGAAAATGTGTGTCTGTCCGTCTGTCTCTGTCCCCCCCCCTATCAACTCCTAAACGGCTGCAGATATCTAAACCACATTTGGTATGAGTAAAGATCTATACCTGAATATCTCTACGGCCATATTTGAAATTGACGTCAGTGCTACCAACTGCTGAAAAATCGTATTTGAAATTTGAGCTCTATGTTGGACATCTCAGAAGTTATGCATGCGAACTATTCCAAATTTGGCTCACATATGGATAGTAATATTCCAGATTAATGTTCAGAAGTCCATATATGCCAGTGTTGCCAACATGATTCTAAACCTGCCGATAAGTCACATTTCTAAATTCTTTAAACTTCTATACAACCGATTGGATTACAACCAAATTTCGTATGTACTTTGTGTACTACAACAGATACGACTGTGCGTATTCTAAAGAGCCACCAGGGCTGCCAACTGTTAATAAATTCTCTCTCGATGTTTTATCCCTAATATCAATATATCAGAAAGTATCCACGCCGACATCTCTAAACTTTGCGCACGTATAGTACCTGGCATTCCACCTTATTTTGGTGTAACTTATATACATTAGTGCTGCCAACACGATTCTAAGCCTGCTGACAATTCCAGTTTTAAATGCTTATAACTTCTATACTAACAAATGGATTTCAATGAAATTTGGTATGTGCTTTGTGTACCATAACAGTTATTACTATGCGGGTTCGTAAGAACCAGCAGGGCTTCCAACTGTTAATAAATGTTCACTCTATTTGTTTAGACCTGACATCAACATATCAGAAAATATGCAAGCTATCAGCTCTAAACTTTGCACACGTATAGTGCCTGACATTCTAGATTAATTTGGATTAACTAATATTATACTAAGGGGTTTGAAACCATTTTTCGAAAGGCAGAGCTCTTGACAAAAAGGAAGCAATCGAGATACACCTTGCCAACAGAAACAACCCTAACAATCTAAATGAACACACTTTCATGGAGAGCTCACTCCTCTTCAATCTACTAAAAACACACCCGTTCGGAAACAAGACACAACATAACAATACAGCCAAGCTAGTTAAAGAAGGGGGGAAAATAGGGGCTTTATAATAGGTAAATGTTATTTGGATCAGGATGTACGATGTACTTTTTCTTCAATAAAACTAGGCCGGAATTCACGGCAGTATTAAAGGTGCCGTGACATTCTCAGAGACCGGCAACACTTACATGGCTACTAGTTTATGCGTGGCGAGAATTAATCCACGGTCTTTATTAGGTGAAGACTGTCCTGAATACAATAACATAAATCATATCTAGGCTTGCCAACACTCCACAGGTACGCATGCACTTAATATAGACAGCATATACGAATACTGGGCGAGGGAAGGGGGAACCAGTTTCAGCGAGAAAACGTTAGTAGTATAATTCGCTAGACTTTGAATATTGCGTAATCCTGATGACGTCATGGGATGACGTCATGGGTCCTTAGAGCGAGCACGTGGTCCAGGAGCGAGCATGTGCAGTGCACGTGTTAGCGTGGGAAGAGGTTGACCTTTTGGCTTGTTTATGTGATGGTGATAAAAAGTTAATGGGTGTTGACGTCATGTGGTTGTTTATTAGGATGTTAACCGTCATCTGACACTCATGCGAGTGTGAGCATGTGCGCCACTATCAACAATCCACACATGTGGTGTGCAGCTGTTATTGTTTTTGCTTAGGATGCTAACCGTCATTTGACACCCGTGCAAGTTTGACCATGTGCAGCAGTGTGATTGATCTCGTCTGCTGTGTTCGCGTGAGACAGAGTTGACCTTTAACGTCATTGGCTAAGAATGTAATCTTTGACTTCTTTAAGCAATAGTGGAAAAAAAGAAATGTTTGCAGCATATAGTTTCTGGAGTGTGGGTGGGGGTGAAGGATATATAAATGGACGAGTGCATGGAAGAGTTTAACTTCTACTTTTGCGCGAAGAGTGTGTGTGTGAAAGAAATAAAGAAAGTCAACGACGAGGAACAAATTGTGTGATGGAAGCTCTAACGAAGTTCAATAACTTATCATCTTGTACTGAGTATTCTAATAAGAAACTAGCAGAACTAGTCATTGATTTACCATATGTGGTGCAAATTATTCGCCCCGTACAGACGAGGTTTGGAAGAAAAATAGTGGTGGACATTAACATTGAAGATGAAGTAACAAGTGTATTTCTACCAGCAGTATTTTCGAAATTAAGCGCATCAGAGATCGATGAACTGAACTCAATGGGAGGCACACTGATGCTGGTGTATTTGGGGGTGAAGAACCGCTCACATCAAGTCATTTTGAAACAGTACTCGAGGGCAAACTGATGACGGTGTATTTTGGGTTGAAGAACCGCTCACATCGACATGTTTTGGTGAGTATTGGATTATATATTATGTATTGATTGATATAACGATTGATATATTTAGTTGCTAATTATTTCTTAATTTGTTTAATTTTTCAGATTATCTAAATAAACTAATAAAACAACCAGCATAATGAAGTGGAAAACTGTTAATTTCCTGAGTGGAACTGAACATCGATCGCACCCGCTAATAGAGTATCATCGTGTATGCTTTCAACAACCGGAAGAAGAGGAAGAAGATGATAACGAGGTGAGTCGTAATGAGAAAGAAGCTTGTTTTAACAAATGGACATCTTCGAGTGGAATTTCAACATTTTCAGTCTACGTTACCAATGTTAGCAAATCAGAGGATAGTCAGCGAGAGGTGACAGAAACAGTTCTAAGATATCTATTGAAAGAATTATGTGAAGATGAACATTTTATTTGTTTCTTCGGATACAATACATTTGATGAAGTTTTCAAAATAGAATTTTCCATGACGTGTTACGATGTAACAAAATTGAATGTGTATAGAAACAATTTGCTTGGTAAACTTCAGGATGAATTTCCTTTTGAGGCTGTTCATTGTTCATTGGAGATTACAGGCAGTAATTTATCACAATGGCTTGAATATACTTTAAAAGATTATAGGTTTATGGTAAACCGATGTTACAGCAACTGCTGGTGGTGTATTAACAATAGTGCAAATTGGACGTATGCTTAGACATCAGTGATGGTACACCAACTGTTGGTGGTGTATTAACTTTAGTGCAAATTGGACATTTGCTTAGACAACAGCAACAATGACCTCGCCTCCTAGCAAACGTAGAAAGGTTGATATTGTATTACATAATAACAGTGAAAATATAAGAAACCAATTGGACAATGCATTTGAAAGTGTTTCTAATTTTCGAAGTGAACTAAACGGTGCTATTTCAGTATCATACCAAATCGGGGAAAACACTCAAACCGAGTTGATTGAGAACAGTGATGAGTTGATTGAATGTTGGAGAGTTATTAGTGAGCACATATTGCAACAAGCTGTGAATTTCAAAGAAATTACAATTCAAATAAAGGATGAATCTTTCTTGAGCTGTGAGTTAATTGAAACGGCATTCAATTCTAGAGTGTACACACTTGCATTATCAAATGTTAAGAATGAGTTTTTGGATCCTCGCGAATTTTTAGCGAATGCTAATATTTGGTTTACAAAGTATGTTAAGAAAGCGTTAACTGTACAAGCTTTAAAGGTGAATTCAGTTTTGTGTGCACAATACGTGCTTCGCGACATATCAGAAACAAAATATTTTGCTATCAAAAATGAGGTAGTTTTCGAGTATACTGATTTAAATGAATTTTATAATAAGAATATCATTGAAGGTACATTGACAAAAATGAGCGAATTTGAAGTAAATGGTTCCGGGTGGGCTTTAGAAAAAATTCATAGTTTGAGAATTAATATAAATAAATATGTTGGATTTCGAGTAGGAATGTCCAATACTAGTAGATTGCCTGATGTAATAGTCAATAAACATGCAGTGCTAAATTTGTATGATACAAAGGAAGCTTGTTTTGCGTGGAGTGTGGTTGCTGGTTTGTATCCAAAAACTCGAAACGTGAATCATCTTTCTTCCTATCCTAATTACAGAGATGTTTTAAATTTAGATGGAATTCCAATTCCGATGGAAATGAAATATTTAAACAAGTTTGAAAACCAAAACAATATTTCTGTAAATGTGTATGGAGCACAATATGATGAAAACAATTGGGTATGTATGGGAACAAACGAAGTAAAAGGAAAAAAAACTTTTACTATTGTACCTTTGTATGTATCAGATAAAGTATATGAAAGGAGTGTAGACTTATTGATGTTGCAGATTGGAAACAGTGAAAGTTATCACTTTTGTTTAATTAGAAATCTTGCTCGCCTTGTGCGTTCAAGCGTCACTAGCACTCAGAGAAGGATTTATATATGCAGACGTTGTTTGTCATATTATTTTCTTGAGGATGAGTTAAATGTTCACTTTGCAGACTGTAAACAGTTTCCTGTTGCAAAAAGCATAATGCCGACTGATGAACAAAGATTTGTTAATTTTACAGAATTCCGAGTTAAAGATACAGTTCCATTTATAATATATGCAGACACTGAATGCGTCTTGTCTCCAATTTCCTCCTGTTTTCCAAATAGTGACATTCCTAACTCTACTTTAACACATAAACATATTCCTTACAGCATTTCTTTATACCTTCATTGTAATTTCGATAGTGAATTGTGCAGTTTCAAACTCTTTAGGGGAAATAATTGCATTGAATTGTTTGTAAAGGAACTTTATAGTATTGTGGATAAACTTCAAACATATTACTTATCGGTTAAGCCAATGTTAAAGATGACCGAAAATGAAGAAAGATTATTTTTGTCAAGTAAAATGTGTCACATTTGCGAGAAACCGATTGCAGTTAATGAACTCAAAGTACGCGATCATTGTCACTTAACTGGAAAATATAGAGGAAGCGCACACAATAGTTGTAATTTAAATTACAAAGTAACAAAGGTTTTGCCTATAGCATTTCATAATCTAACGGCCTATGATGGACATTTTATAATTAAAGAAATTTGTGAGAAACGTGATGGAGAGGTGTTACATAATCCTGGTAATATAAGTTTGTTGGCGGTGAATATGGAACGTTATAAAGGGTTTACAAAGTATGTACGGGTTAAGAATGGATTCATTCAGTTAAGATTTTTCGATACATATAATTTCTTGTCCTGTTCACTAGATCAATGTTCATCTTCGTTAAGTGAAGATTCAAAGCAAATAACTCGACGTTATTTTAATGATGATGATGCACAGTTTCGACTTACTGCGAGAAAAGGCGTGTTTCCCTATGAATACGTCACGAGTATGGATGTACTTAACGAAACTAAATTACCTGAAATATCCAAGTTTTATAGCAGTCTTAATGATCAAACAATATCGAATGAAGAGTATGAGTTTGCTCAATCGGTGTGGGAAACGTTTTCATGTCAAACATTAGGAGAATACGCCGATTTGTATTTAAAAGTTGACACACTTCTTTTGGCGGATGTCTTTGAAAATTTTAGATCGAATGGCATGGAAACTTATGGCATTGATGCAGCTCATTTTTACACTGCTCCATCTATGTCTTGGTGTGCTATGAAAAAGATAACCAACGTTCAACTTGAATTGCTTCAAGATATTGATATGTTACACTTTTTTGAACGATCTATTCGAGGAGGAAATGTTCAGTGTATAACACGACATGCGATTGCTAATAATAAGTATATGAAAACTTATGATGAGAAAAAGCAAGAGTCCTACATAATGTACTTTGACGTTAATAATTTATATGGATATGCGATGATGGAATATCTTCCAACGGGCGGGTTTAAATGGGTTGCAAATGTTGAAGGCTTTGATGTTTTAACTATTGATGATACTTCAGAAATTGGATATATTTTGGAAGTAGATTTGACTTATCCTCAAGAGTTACATGACAAACATTCAGATTACCCTCTATGTCCCGAAAAGTTGACAAAGCTAATGGCTACCCTAGATAATAAAGAACGTTATGTTTTGCATTATAGATTGTTAAAGCAATGTATTCAACTAGGAATGAAATTAGATCGTATTCACAGAATAATTGAATTCAATCAGAGCCAATGGCTAAAACCATATATTGATGTGAACACCGAGAAACGAAAACATGCCAAAAATGATTTTGAAAAGAATTTTTATAAATTGATGAATAATGCAATTTTTGGTCGTTCACTGATGAATGTGAGGAAGTTAAGGGACATCAAATGGGTCACCAAATGGAATGGAGCTTGTGGTGCTAGGTCTTTAATAGCTAAGGCTAATTTTAAACATAGAATTATATTCGATGAACAATGTATGGTCATCGAGATGAGTAGACTAAAGATTTTTCACAATCAACCAGTATATGTTGGTGCATCTATATTAGATTTGTCTAAATGTAAAATGAATGACTTTCATTACAATGTTATTTTAGCAAATCCTGAATCAAATGTGAGGTTGTTATACACAGACACCGATAGTTTTATGTATATATTCTATGATGATATTTATGAGTTCATGAAACAGCATTCAAATTTGTTTGATACTGGAAACTATGAAACAAACAATCCTTTTGGCATTGTGAGACAAAATAAAGGTGAAATTGGTTTAATGAAAGATGAAAATGCTGGAAGGATTGTTGAAGAATTTGTGGGGTTACGACCCAAAATGTATGCAATAAAATTGTGTGATGAAATGAATAGCTTGTGTAAGGCTAAAGGCATTAAGAAGAGTGTGAGTAAAAGTATGAATATTGATGAGTATCGAAAGTGTCTTTATAACAGAGAAAAAGTCAACAAAGTTCAAGTTTGTATAATTTCAAAATCTCATTCTGTATTTACTGTTCGGCAAAATAAGTTGGCAATTTCATCAAACGAAGATAAAAGACACATAACTGAAAACGGAATTGATACTTTACCGTTTGGTCATTTTTCTCTGAAAAAATGATTAGAAACAAATTTGAGATTAAAGCACTTCATCTCACTTACTTTATTTCTTTCACACACACACTTTTATGCTGTTAATAATAATACTAATTTTTTGTGTGTTCCTTTGCTTATGAAAAAAAAGAATAAATAATAACCCCAAATTTTGTGTGTATTATTTAAAAAAAAACACCTCCCCCCACCATTCCCATTTTCCAGAAATATATATGTATAATTACTTTATATTACATATCATTTAGTAATGGTGCGTTGTAAGAGGAGCAACTCTACCACTCAATATAAACGAACAGGAAGTGGATCATTAATCAGTCGTGTACTTAATAAAACTATTGATAATTTACCCGTGGAATTACACATCCCGGGATATGAATATTGCGGACCAGGAACAAAATTAGAAAAGCGATTGAGCCGTGGTGATCCAGGAATAAATATATTAGATAAAGCGTGCAAAGAGCACGACATTGCTTACGCAAAGCATAAAGATTCAAACAAAAGAAGAGAGGCTGATGAAATTTTAGCTTCAAAAGCTTGGTCTCGTGTAAAATCCCGTGACGCATCATTTGGAGAGAGAGCGGCTGCACTAACAGTGGGTGGCATCATGAAAGCTAAGTCTAAGATTGGAGGAGGTAAGCGAAACTTAAATAATAAAAAAAAAAACAAGAAAAGATTAAAAAAAAGAAGAAGAAGAACATCGAAAAAGCAAGGTGGTATTTTACCCCTACTTCCGATATTTGCAGCCTTGTCGGGCTTGGGGGGTCTAGCAGGCGGAGCAGCAGGGGTGGCGTCTGCTATAAACAAGGCGAAAGCTGCTCAAGAAGAACTAAAAGAAATGAAAAGACACAATCGAATGATAGAAGCAATGCGAGGAAAAGGAGGTCAAGGCATTTATTTAAATCCTCCTGCATACAAAAGATAATTAACCAAATACCAAATAAAGCATTAAGTAATTTCGATTTAGCTAAATACGCACATCAATTAAAGATTCCAAATTTTAGAGGAGTCTTTATGCGAGATACGTTACCAAGATATCCTCGAAAAAATGAAAACTGTATTGTCAACCTTGAACCGATGGATAAATCCGGTTCACATTGGGTAGCTTTCAGTAAACATGGTAAATATGTGCATTATTTTGATAGTATTGGTAATTTAAGACCACCATTTGAAATTTTAACATATCTTAAAAATTGCTATCTACAATATAATTTTCATTCATATCAATCGATTACTTCTTCGATTTGTGGACATTTATGTTTAGTCTTCTTGTATTGTATAAATAAGGGAAACACAGACCGTCTTTAAACATTTCAAAGATGGCTTTCGAAAGACGGATAACTCTTGAAGGTAAAGGCTCGAAGATTGATGTTACATTGGAGAACCCGATTCATCTTGTAGGAGCAGAGTTTTTTGAAATAGGACTTGCAGGATTGTATACATCTAATTCTATTCGAAATGTTACCAACAGAAATAATAAATTTCGCATTCATTTTACTAATTTTTTATCAATTGATTTAGTGGTACCACCGGGTATTTATGAATTTGAAGATCTAGCCTCGGCTTTTGATGATTTACTTAGTTATCACTCATTGTCGAAACTTATACCAGAACATTTAGAAAAAACAAAATTGTATGTGGAAGAGGATATAGATGGAAAAAGAGACAACCGTCTCGTTTTGTCTTCCCCGTTTAATATTGATTTCACTGTAGCCAACAGTGTAGCAGGGCCTTTAGGTATTGAAAAGAAAGTTTACCCTAAAGAGAATAAAAGAGAAATTGAAATTCATCGAAAAATAGAATCGATAATGAAGTTTGCAATTAACGAGAATAATAACATTTTGGCTATAAAGTTGAACGAAGCGGATAGAGCGATTTTAATAATACCCAATGCTAGCTATACGTTAAAACAATTAAGTGAAAAGATTGATGATTTATTAGTTGAACATTTATTAGGCGACAAAGACAAATTCCCATCATTTTATATTAATTATGATAAAGTCTTTTATCATTGTAAACTACATTCGAAAGTGTTTGCTATAGATTTTGGTGTTGCAGATTCTATTGCAGATTTGTTAGGCTTTTCTCATAGAAAGTTCAAGGCAAACACAACTCATCATTCTGAATATATGATTAAAATTAACACTGTTAATAGTATTCGAGTATGTTGCAACCTTGTGCTTGGTACGAGTTCTTATTTGAACCATAAACCAACACACTCTTTATATAATTTTAAAGCTCATGTTCCTGCTGGTTACCCGATTGTTGTACAACCAACAACGATTAATTTTTTGCCCATGAACACCAAGCTTATTCAACATGTATCTGTGCAACTTGAAGATCATCTTCAACAGCTCATTGATTTGCAAGATGAAGATTTAACTGTAGAATTAATTATTCGTCCAGCACGATATCTTGCTATATAAAGTAATGAAATACTGTTATGTTTTCATTCTACTTGAGTAAGCATACTAGAAAACAATCACAAATATGGCTATACTATATAATACTCAAAGTTTGAAAAAAAAGAAGTCGACTCTGATTCGAAAAAATAATATAAATCAATCAGCTAAAATTTGTAAAAAAAAAAACAAACAACGACATCGCACCTTGAAATCTAAGAAACAGTTATCGAGTAACAACAAACAATTCTTACAGTCTTTTGGCTATCGCGTACTTTAATTTCAATATAAATATATATGCAATTGTTAATCTTATTTAGTTTCTATCTATAGTTGAAGCTGTTAACATGTTTAACATAACAGATAAAAGAGAGGTTGACAACAGAGTTGTGCGACGAGAAGAAAGAGTTTATCAACCTTATTCAGCTAATAAATTCGAAAATAATGATGAAATTCGAATACCGATTCAAAATGAAGAAAACATAGTTTTATTATCAGAAGGTGTTCTTCACTTAGAAGGTCAAATTATTACTTCTAACATAAATCCAGCTGCTTCTACTACAGCGCATCCTGACCAAAATTTTGGGGCTAATCTTTTTAGCGAAATTCGCATCACGTTAAATGGTAAAGAAATTGATCGTACACGCCATCTAGGTATAACAAGTTCTATAAAAACCTTTGCATCATATTCAAAAAACGAATATACAGCTTTACAAAATGCCGGTTATTTTCCCTCTTTAACAACGCCAGCAAGTGAAGCAAATATTGTTGATAGTAACACAAAACGTTTTCATATAATACTTCCTTTAAGCAACCTGTTAGGAATAGCAGAGGATTACAGAAAGCCGATTTTAAACTGCAAGCATGAGGTAATACTTCTCCGATCGTCAAGTGACGCACGTGCGTTGCAATCGACAACCGAAAACGATCTTTCTAAGGTCAGGTTATTTAAAGTTTATCTAAAAATTCCCGTTTTATTATTATCGGACGAAGAACAAATTAAAAGATTAAAACTAATGCAGAAAAATATTCCCATTCAGGTTGGTTATCGATCGTGGGATGTTCACGTCTTGCCTTCTCTTCCTAGATCAACTAAATATAGTTGGACTGTAATGACAACTTCTGAAACTCAAAAACCACGTCAATTTTTATTAGGTTTTCAAACTAGAAGAAATTTACTAAACACATGCTCTTCCTATTTCGACCATTGTAACATTAAATCTATAAGAGTTTTTTTAAATTCAATTTTTTATCCCTATGAAATGCCAACTTCTGAAATTGCCATAAATGACTACAGCGAGTTGTATGACATGTTTGTTAAATTTCGTAATGTATATTATCAGATCGATGATGTTCGTTCAGAGACTCTGGTTTCACGAGATGAATTTAAGTCTCTTTGTCCGATTATTGTAATTAATTGTCTCGAACAAGTGGAAGCAGTGAAGACATCTTCAGTCGATGTGCGAATTGAAATCGAGACAAGTGAGAATATACCTGAAGATACAACTCTTTATTGTGTTCTTATTCATGATCGTCAAATATCTTACAGACCATTAACGAATGAAGTAATTATCTAAACCAATATTTGCTAAGTTATAAGCAAGCAAGTAAACAAGTATTCTCACTTTAGTTGCAATCATGGAATTGACAACAACAAACTCTCCTTCTACTGATGCTGGCACGTGGAATAAGAAGCAACCAATAGTTGCAGACATTCGCAAGCTACCAAACGGCAGTTTGGAACTTGCTTACTGTATGTTAAATAACGGCAATATACCTTCATTCAGCCCCGTGATCACATGGGTTGCAGCATATTGTGAAAAAACTCTTTCTTCTTTTTTTGAGTCTATTAAGAATAAATATGATTATTTAGTTGTATATAATTTGCCACAGGAATTTTCTTTGTTTGCACTAAAAGCACTTTCCCCAGACTCATTATTCGATCTTAATACGATTGATGGAATGTCAGACCTAATGTTGAGGCATAGCCATCGTTTACCTACAGATTGTCCAAAACATTTACCATCTCTAGCAATGGGAAGCAATAGTTGTGCTAAATTCAACGTCAATGCTGTTCAACATTGGTTAAATTCTTCTGATGGCATCATGAAAATCGTGTGTTCGATAATAAACAAGTTTCGAAACAGTGGACTTCGAGGTTTTAATAAGTTTGATTGGAACTACTTTCCTATAAACGTGCTGACTATATATGAACCACAACGAATTCGTCTAGAGTGGGAACATCTACCAGATCATCTAAAGAGGAAATTTCAACTGTTTCATCTTCGCTGCAAATGTGACAACTGTAATCGCTATCTATAAAAGGTGAATAATTTAGATCTACTACTGTAGTTGACAGCTATACATATTTTGTTTTTAGTTCGCTTTTTAACACAGTGTATCTTTTTTTTTTGTCTACAGAAAATAATCATCTGGACAACTAAAAAGAAGAAGATCATCTCAACACAGCCACACTCATCTGGACAACTAAAAAAAGAATGAGATTACTTCAAGAGAAATAAAATTGTATTAATTGTAATTCTAAATGAATAAAGAAGAAAAAAAAAAATGTCTTTTGTACCATTTCATATGAAAGTTCTTATTAATGATCAATTACCTCCTCACTCTACATGTAAATAAAATAATAATAATAATAATAATAATAATAATAATATTGTCAGGTGAGGGATTCGAACCCTCGCTTTCAATTTCTGAAAATTAGATCTTAAGTCTAACGCCTTAGACCGCTCGGCCAACCCAACACGTGCATATTAGCCAACGTGTTTTGTTGATTCATGTCAGTTCGCATTTAGCTTTGTGTGGTGAACATCTTTTCTTTGTGAAGTAAACCAGCATCATGAAGTATTTTAATTGTGTAAAGTATTCCAAAAAACAGTTAATGCAAATGATATTGAGTCAAAAAGAAATGAATTTAAAATCTGAAAGAGATCGGCTAAAAACATTTAAGACCTGGTCTTCAGACAGTTTTACGAACACTGCATGGTTAGCAGCCGCAGGATTTTTCTATTTTGGATATAAGGATATGGTTAGGTGTGCTTTCTGTAATCTGCAACTTAGTTATTGGGAAGAAGATGATGATCCGTTTGAAGAACATAAGAAATGGGCTTTTTCTTGCCCCTACGTAAACAATATTTCTCCTAGCATAGAATTGAAATGCGAATATGAAAGACTTAAAACTTTTCAAAATTGGCCTCTTCCCTGTCCAAACGAATTTTGTTTAGCACCAGCAGGGTTTTATTATACTGGACATGGTGATAAGGTGAAATGTATATTCTGTAAGATTGAAATTGAAAATTGGAGGGAAAACGATAATCCTTTAAATGATCATGAAAAATGGGCGCCATATTGTCCATATATAAGAGGGTTTTACGTCGGCAACGTTGATTTAAATCCTGAAAATCCTACTATTATTCCACATAATACAAGTTATGATACATGTGGAAGCAATATATGTTGATGTGATGTGATTTTTTGTGCAGTGTGCATTCTCAGACGTAAACGTAGACATGTTGAAGTTTGTTAAGCAGTCAAACACTCTACCAGTAATTTCATTTACTAATGCTGAAAACCAGAGTAAAAGTGAAAAAAGAAAGCATGGTGTTTTACTACCGAACACAATTCGATGTATCATTTGCGGTCCATCGAACTGTGGCAAAACAAACGTAATGCTAAATTTATTATGCCACAAAAATGGAGTTCGTTTTGAAAACGTTTATATTTATTCTAAATCACTTGCTCAAAGTAAATATGTTGAATTAAAAAAGTTTTTGGACTCCATAAAAGAAATAAAAAGTGATTTTTTTTCCGATAATGATGAAGTAATGCCTCCAGAAATGGCTAGAAAAAACTCTATATTTGTTTTTGATGATGTAGCCAGCAATAAACAACAACACATGAAAGATTATTTCAGTAGAGGTCGTCATCACGACGTTGACGTATTTTATCTTTGTCAAACATATTCTTGTATACCTAAACATCTAATTAGAGATAACGCTAATTTTTTAATTCTTTTTAAACAAGACGGAACAAACTTGCGTCACGTATATAACGATCATGTAAATACAGATATGAGCTATGAACAGTTCTTTGATATTTGTTCGTATTGTTGGCAAAACTCTAAGTTTGGTTTTTTGGTTATCGATAAAGATAGCGATTTACAAAATGGTCGATATCGCAATGGTTTTGATGTTTATTTTCAGTTATAAATATGACTTCAAAAAGAGGTAAATGGCCATTCGTGTTATAGCTTTTGCGTGGTTAACAACTTAACTATGTCATCGTTTAACAAAACCAATAATGTGTCTATCGGACGACCGACTTCACGACATGATATTGCAACTAAATCATATGTTGATGATAAGCTAGTGCAATATGAAAATCAACTAACAACAACAACAAGCGACGGACATCTAAGTATTAACGGCAAACGGTTAAAAAATGTTGGAATGCCAATACATGTTGAAGATGCATGCAACAAAGGTTATGTAGTGAAGTTATTAAATGAGCTAAATAAAATCGAGTCTAAAGAAGACATACAACGAAACTTTAACGAGCTTAAAGGTTTAATTTTTTCAATTTGTAAAATAGAGAAAAAAGAACTTGACTTTCAAAACAAACGTCTCGCGGGCTTAGCTTTACCATCATCTGCAAATGATGCAGTAAACCTTATTGCAATGCAGCAACATACATCGAATATAAAAAAATATCTTGAGACCCGAATAACCGAAGTGTTACAACGAGTAGAATTCATTCATGGTTTAGTGCGAGAATTTTCAGAAGATCACTTTCCGTATGATCAAGATACTCTCGACTTGGGTAACAAAAGAATAAGAAATGTTAAAGATCCAATTCAAAATCAAGATGCGGTAACGTATTCTTTTCTTAAAACTCATGTAACAAATGAACTCGATGAAATTAAAAAATCTCTTTTGAATATAAACAGAGATGATGAAACTGTAGATATGTTAAATAGAAGAATAACAAACATATCTCAACCAATCGATTCGTTAGATGCAATAAACAAATATTACTTAGAAAACTTTGCTGCCTCTCGAAAAGATCTAGAAGACTTAATCGCTAAATTTAATAAACAAAACGTTTTAAACGTAGACGATGGTGGAACTTTAAATATGATGAGTGGACGAATTACTCACGTAAACAACCCCATATACGATAACGATGTTGCAAATAAGACGTTTGTTGAGCAATATGCCGCTTCCCAACGTGAATTTGATCAATTGAAACAAACTGTAAACAATCTACAACATCAAAAACAAACAAATGTTGAGTTCCCTGTTAACGACCAAGACGTGACAAATAAACGGTTTGTAGAACACTATGCTGCGTCACGAACTGAAGTTAATCAACTAAAAGAAATTTTAAGCAATTTACAAACTCGTATTGAGGGTGTTGCTAACAATCTCAATATTGTTAAAAAAGAAGATCTTGAAAGTTATGCTGCTGAATCCAAAGAAGAATATAACAAGTTAAAAACTGAACTGGGAAAAATTGAGCAAATGGTTAACAAAGAACCACTCGAAAGTTTTACTGCATCCAAAGAAGAATATGGTATATTAAAAGATGAAGTAAAGAAAAAGAACTTATCGAAATTTATTCTGAAATTCTCCAACACACCATCAATCCATTCACCAGTATACACGCTTCATAATCATAACATACAGTACCAACTTCCCTACAAAGGCGTATTAAAACCAATTTTTGTTTCACCAAGATCTCCAATTGTGTATGCAATTTTAAATATACGTCAAGAGATTGAACTGGATGGTAGTGATATTGTCGTTGAAGAGCAAGATGAAATTCACTTTCGACTTAGAGACCCGAAAAAACATAAAACTGATGATCTTCCTCTTCAAATCGATTTTGAATATACTATAAATAAGTAAAACAACCACAATTTCCGTTTAGTCATGGAGAAGAGGTCAAAGATTAAAGCTGAAAGTCGAGTAAAGGATAAACTTTCTCGCTTAAAAAAAGATGTTAAAGACAAGTATCTTTCACTTCAAGATGATGTTAGACGAAAAGAATTAGATATAGAGACTAACTTTAAACCAGTAACAAGTTCATTAAATCAACTTGTAGCTATTGCTAATACGTCGACTCAAAATAAAGAAAATCGAAAAAGAAAAGGAAAATATATCGATTCTGAATCCACTGCTACTTCAGACGAAGAAGATGGAGATAGCATCAAAATAATTTCACTACTTAACCGCTACTTTGATCCGTTCATTAAACAAAACGTGGATAGAACATTTGGTATAACGATAAGAAATGATAAACAATACTTGGGACGCGAACGAGTTTTCTTCGATAAAAAGTGGATAAAAGTTGGCGGTGAAAAATTTCCTATTACAGAAGGTCTACTTGAATTGATTCAAAGGAAAGTACCAGACCCCACTCTAATAGATAGGAGTGATTTAAGTTCATATTTGAAATTATTAAATGTTTCAAACGTGCACAAAAGAAATTATACAAGCAATGCAGCTCCAAGAGGAAGGCAATCTTATAAGTATAGACATATAATTGAACCCCTTCTCACTGAAGACATAGATGGAATTATAAAAACAGCAGATGAAAATGAAGAAGCAAATACTACAATGCATACTGGATATGGTCAAAAAAAACACATCGCGCCACAAGCCATTTGGAAATTTGAAGGCGGAAACAATATTGAATTCGTTCACTGGAATGAACCAAACAAATTGGTATCAAGACTTAAAACATTAATTGCATCGAAAGCTGCAGGTCACACAGGACTAGACAGCGAAATCTTTGCAATAGAAGAAGAACTAAGAAATGCTGGATATATTGAATAAAAAATCCAACGTTTGTAAAACAATGCACAGTATGTTATAAAACATTGTTTGGAAAATAACTATGAACGAAATCAGACGAGAAATTGCAAAAGAACTTCACGCACCGCTTAGAAAAAAGTTTAAAAGACGACGTGTTATTAGCAAAGGAATCGATGACCTCCATGAAGCTGACCTTGTGGACATGTGCAAACTTGCAAAATGGAATAATGGATTTAAATATTTATTAACCATTATTGACGTTTACTCGAAATATGCATGGGCAATTCCTCTTAAAACCAAAAAAGGAAGTGAGATTGTGAACAGCTTAAAATTTGTTTATTCTCAAAGTAAAAGATTGCCCAATTATTTTCACACCGATCGAGGAACGGAATTTTATAACAGTGAATTCAAAACATGGTCTCAGAAACAAAATCTAAAGCATTATTCCACTGGCAGCTCCATTAAAGCGAGTGTGATAGAAAGATTCAATCGAACTCTTAAGGAATCGATGTGGAAAGAATTCACAAGACGAGGTTCTTACCGATGGGTACATATTTTGCCTGAGTTACTAGTAAAGTATAATCACAAAATACATCGCAGCATTGGCATGAAACCTAATGATGTGAAAAGAAACAATCCACCCCGCTTGCCAACACAATATAATGAAACTTTAAGAAAACCAAAATATAAAATCGGCGATATTGTAAGGATATCAAAAATCAAGAAACACTTCAGTAAAGGGTACGAAGGTAATTGGACAACAGAATTATTTACAATTTATAAAGTTCAAAATACTAATCCACGAACATATCTTTTAAAAGATAATAAAAATACTCCAATATTTGGTGCGTTCTACGAAGCAGAGTTACAACGAACAAAACATCCTAATATTTACTTAGTCAACAAAGTACTACGTAGAAAAGGAACCCGAGCCTTCGTATCTTGGCTTGGATTCGATTCAACTCACAACTCTTGGATCCCCAACAAAAATATCTTATAATTAGAACAGTGTAAGTTTTTTTTTTATTTTTATTTTTTATTCCTCACAAAGATATTATTATTATTATTATTATTATTAATATTATTATTATTATTATTATTATTATTATTATTATTATTATTATTATTATTATTATTATTATTATTATTATTATTATTATTATTATTATTATTATTATTATTATTAATGTGTCTCTATATATATATTTTTCAGCTCGCTAAAACCAACACACGCAAGAAAGAAAAGAATGATTCTACTTACCCCGTGCACAAGACCAGCATATTCCACTCTGCAAACAACACAGCATCTTCAATTCTCTCTGCAGCTTGTTGGAAAAGGAACTACTTACCACTTTAAGAACGAAGATCATATCATTTTTCACTAATTCATATTATATAATTAATGTAAACCACAAATGATCAAATAAATATATTTAAAAAATAAAATTTACACTGCACAATATTAATCCACTGTCCACTGTCCATTGAATTTAATTTAAGATTTGAACATCATCATCATCATCATCATCATCATCATCATCATCATCATCATCTTCTTCTTCTTCTTCTTCTTCTTCTTGTCGGTCTTCTTCTTCTTCTCCTTCCGCTCGATGTTCTTCTTCTTCTTCTTCTTCTTCTTCCATTCGATGGTCTTCTTCTTCTTCTTCTTCTGCTTCTTCTTGCACTTCTTCCATATGCTCTTCCATATGCTGTTCCTCTAATGGCCGTTCAAACACGGCCATTAGCTCTTCCGCCAATGTAGGTTCAAACACGTTGAAATTCATCGAGCCGATGGATCTCAACTTGTCAATAATAATATTGACAATGTGAAATGTCAAGCCGTTGAAAATAATTTCACGGCAGTGGTGTTGATCCCTCATCAGCTCGAATATTTCGGCGCTTAAAACCTCCTTTTCTCCCGGTGTTAAGGTGTTATACCACACCTCCTCCTCTATTTTCGTTGCACTGACGATGAAATGCAACCCTTGATTCAGGGCACTTTCCGCAAACATCATAATGCGTTGCAATTTTACTAACTTTTCTATCAACCCCTCGCACAGACTCATGATATTGCAGATAAAGATAGCTAACTACTGCTCCATAGCAATCTCCTCTTATATATATATTAAGAAGTTAGAGCGCCAAAAAACCTCTTTAAAACATTTCACATGAAGCTCTGGGAACCGACATCCAATCTCGTTCTCGCATTAAAAATTGCAGACTTGACTAATGACATCTGTGAATCTAAAAACAAACAGATCGAAATTCATTTCACACACTCAAAGTTATACATGGCATATAAAACACTTTAACCAGATTGAGATCATGAAGCAAGCCAGAACACAAAAAATGTTAACATCATTTAAATTAAACAGACATATCATAGCGAGAAGGAGTAACACCACTCCACTCCCACGCTGTGGTAATATATGTCGTACTTAAACAGAGTGTCGCATTACAACATATGATTACTTATTTAGCTTGCGCGAGCAAAAACTTTAACGACAACCATGCACTACATACGCTAAGTGCTCTCATTGCTTGCCGCACGGCGCGAGCAAAAACGGAACAGCCGCACACCACATGTCTGGTAGCGATCCGGCTATGTCGAGTGCCTCACCGTACACTCTCATTCAAAAGTTATGACACCCAAGACTCTCTACACTTCCTTGGGAAATTACCAAAATATAATTCAATAATCAATCAATACTTAATAACCATGATACACAAGGCTGCCCCCCCATGGGAATTAAATAACAAAACACGGAATCGAACCAAGAAACTCCCCTGTAGGAGTGGAAGAGGAGTCTGAATTTCGAGTTACCATCCTAATAAACAACGCCCATGCCGTCAACACCCATTAACTTTTTATCACAATCACATAAACAAGCCAAAAGGTCGCCCCCTTCCCACGCTAACACATGCAGTGCTAACTTTTTATCACAATCACATAAACAAGCCACAAGGTCAACCCCTTCCCACGCTAACACGTGCAGTGCACATGCCCCGCTCCTGGACCACGTGGTCAGGATTACGCAATATTCAAAGTCTAGCGAATTATACTACTAACGTTGTAATTCAGTCGCCTGTTACAAGTGAAGTTGAAATTGCTCCTTGCTGCAGTGCGGAAGACATCCAGCCAGATAAGTAACCTGTACTATCATAATTGACCATTTAAAACCATATAATCCCTGGAGTTCTATCACCATTTTAGCATTTCACCAAACGTCATATAGATCACAACGAACATATGCCGACAAGTTGCATTACCAATACTGCAACTAAATAAGTGTACATATTGTAAATATTTTCACCCGTATTTTCAAACATAGATTTTATAGCCTAAGTGTAATGGATCTGATGATGATCGCTTGACGATCGAAACTGGTCATCCTATTGTATTAATTAATCTCATGTAATTATTTTCAGGATTAGGGTTTAACCCAACTCGTTTGGGTACATTCGTGTTGACCACTGAAAAGCACCGAACTTTTGTTGGTAACTAATAAACCTCAGTGCTGCCAACATGATTCTAAGCTTTCTGATAGCTTCAATTTCTAATTACACGTATCTTCTATACTAACAAAGGGATTTTATCCAAAATTGGCACTATAATTGATCGTAGTATTTCAGATTAATTCTGAGCATCACATACATGACATTGTTCCCAACATGATTTTACGCGCACTGATATAACCAATATCAAAGAGCAAGTAATGTCCATAATATCCATTAGATTTCAACCAAATTAGCCTACTTTCGATTTTTGCAAAAAATGAAACTAGACTTATGAGATCACTACAGGGCGAAAAAAAAGTGTGTCTGTCTGTGTGTGTGTATGTGTGTGAGTCTGTGCGTGTGTGTGTGTGTGTGTACTCTGAATGTCTGTCCCCCCTATCAATTTGAACACGGTGAGCGCAAATTGAACGAAATTTGGTACAAAGGTAGCACTAGCAAAGGACACCTCAGTGACATGTTTTATATCGCCGTCATCTTGACGGAAACGTAATGGCGGCCACACAAATGTTCAAAGCTTAAATCAAATTACGACTAACCTTATCATCCGATCTCTACCAAATTTTGCAACAACATACCTTTATGGGGGCAGCATCCTTTGACCAAACTAATAGGTCATCAGCCTAATAGTTTGCGGATGGCGGCCATCTTTGTGTGAAAATCGATTGCCCCTATTAATTCGAACACGGTGAAACCGAATGGAACGAAATTTGGTACAAAGGTAGGACTAGTAAAGGGCACCCCAGTGTCATGTTTTATATCGCCGCCATCTTGCCGGAAACGTAATGGCGGCCACACAAATGTTCAAAGCTTAAATCAAATTACGACTAACCTAATCATCCGATTTCTACCAAATTTTGCAACAACATACCTTTATTGAGGGAGCATCCTTTGACAAATCTAATAGGTCATTAGCCTAATAGTTTGCGGATGGCGGCCATCTTTGTGTCAAAATCGATTACCCCTATTAATTCGAACACGGTGAAACCGAATGGAAGGAAATTTGGTACAGAGGTAGCACTAGCAAAGGGCACCCCAGTGTCATATTTTATATCGCCGCCATCTTGACGGAAACGTAATGGCGGCCACCCAAATGTTCAAAGCTTAAATCAAATTACGACTAACCTAATCATACGATCTCTACCAAATTTTGCAACAACATACCTTTATGGAGGAAGCATCCTTTGACAAATCTAATAGGTCATTAGCCCAATAGTTTGCGGATGGCGGCCATCTTTGTGTCAAATCGATTACCCCTATTAATTCGAACACGGAGAAACCGAATGGAATGAAATTTGGTACAGAGGTAGCACTAGCAAAGGGCACCTCAATGCCATGTTTTATATCGCCGCCATCTTGACGGAAACGTAATGGCGGCCACACAAATATTCAAAGCTTAAATCAAATTACGATTAACCTAATCATCCGATCTCTACCAAATTTTGCATCAACATACCATTATGGATGGAGCATCCTTTGACCAAACTAATAGGTCATCAGCCTAATATTTTGCGGATGGCGGCCATCTTTGTGTGAAAATCCATCCCCCCTATTAATTCGAACACGGTGAAACCGAATGGAATGAAATTTGGTACAGATGTAGCACTAGCAAAAGGCACCTCAGTGTCTTGTTTTATATCGCCGCCATCTTGACGCAAACTGTATGACGGCCACCCAAATGTTAAAAGCTTAAATCAAATTTCGACCATTCTAATAATTTGATCTCTACCTGATTTTGCAACAACATGCCTTTTTGTGGAAAGCATCTTATGAATGACTACAAGGTCATCAGCCCAATAGTTTGCAAATAGCGGCCATGTATGTGTGCAAATCCATTCCCCAGATCAATTCAAACACGGTGAAACCGAATTGAATGAATTTTTTTACACAGGTAGCACTAGCAAATGGCACCTCATATTCATGTTTAATATCCCTATAGCACGTTGTATTTCAAAAGACTACTACAACCAGCATTCAATTATTCTCCTTGAAAAGGACAAATGAGTTATAACAATACCCATGCATTTAGGAGAAAGTAGGCTATATGTTCTTTACTGAACATCTTGTTTTTTATGTGCATTCTATAGCTTAAGAGATGCAACTAAGAATATATTCAGAGTCTACAGGGCTGCCAATTGTAGTAAGTTACTTCATTAGGCTACAATATTTCAGGTATATTTCAAACAGCAGTACTTAGAAATTTTACTATTACCAACTTGATTTCGTCATTATTCTAGATAGGTGTATGCAGATTGGCATGAATATTAAATTTTAAGAAAAGTGGGCTCATTAGTTCGTCACGGAACTGCTTGTTCTTTTCATCCCTTGGCGTAATGGTGGGTCATATCAAAAATTATTTCAGACAAACGTTTTGATAATTATTAGGGGAATATTGTCCTTTTTGTACGGTTTTGATATTGTGCCTATTAAGAGGGATACGAGTAATGTTTTATGAAAGAAACACTTTTCTCGACCCCTTTGGTTAATGGTTGGTGCGATCAAAAAACTTAATAAACATAAATTCTTGTAACTTATGGATTCGATATTTCACGTATTAAGTGAGTTATAGCGATATTTCACTTTTCGAAAAATTCCCCCCGTTTTCACCCCCTTCGACCGATTTTGCCCATTAACGAAGTCGACAGAGACTTTAATACATAATATATACATCTTATATATATATATATATATATATATTGAGACCGAATAGCTCATACTGGTGATAGCTTGCACACGAACCATGGAATTTATAATGTTCAAGAATTGTGAAAGCACATACAGCAGCATGCCACTACATAGGTGTTCTTTTGACTTCAATAAGAAGCAGTATAAAATTACCCTTCATGATCAAAGAAGTTCTCTTTGATGTGCAACCTGAATTTAAAACAATCAGTCATTCAGCTTAACTAGCCACATTTTCCATGGGCTAATAATATTTTATTTATGGTTTACGCCCAAGGTATAACACCGCCGATACGCGGAAGGAAGGAATGAACTTAGACGCTAAATGACTCGGAAGTGATCGAACTGAGCACACCTACTTCCGTGAAGGAATGACTTGAATCCGCGCTTGCATGGCGAGCGGACGTGAAATTGTGAAGGTCCCAGGTGACCGAGTCTAAAGTATCATCGACGTTCAATTAGTGTAAAGTGAATACGACTGAAAGTATTAATTAGAGCACGAAGTGTGCTGGTGACGCGAGAAGTTCGTCCAAGATTGTGAATATGATTAGATTTCTATTCAGTGAAGTGTTGACCACATGGTTACAGCGTGCTTCTATGGCTGACCAGTGACAAATAAGGTGTGTACCAGTAAGACCCGAGTGGAGAATCTGGTGGTCATATTCAACAGATACAGTGAAATATTTACGAGCCGTGCAAAGGCCGACTGTAAAACAAATAAGATTAAGCTGATATTCTTCGATATGATATCTAAAGCGTGTGAAGTTGTTTAGCTTCAGTGGAAAGACACATTTCTATTGTCAAAGCCAGTTTATGTGTTTTAGCAGACAAGGCCATTATTTTTAAATATAGTCTGCTGGTGGAAAATGGGTAAAATCTGTGAATTTTAACACAATTGAAGCTGTGTCCACTTTTATACGAATTTCAACGACTCTACATGATGCCTTCATTTCAGCACGTGCGGAGGCATAATAATCCTATATCTAAGAAGAAGAGGGCTATGGCTTAAACATCCGAATGGGAGGAATGCTGAACCCCTAAGCCACACTACAACCATGGATGACCACCCGAGGATAACCATGCTCGTGGCCGAGCAGAGACGATATTTGTGGTTTGTCTGGATCAAAGGCAAAATCCTCAATCCTCGTGTTTGGATAATTATCTGCAATAGCTGTGAGTCATGATTTCCTAATCTATTTCTGTACGGTGGATGGTCATGGGTGGATTAGTCTGTAGCATCCGTAACTCATTGTCAGTCATCAAGGCAGGCTTCTTTCAGTCTTTTTGACCACCTCCTTAAGGTGATTTTTCACGCTTCTGAATGCTTCTCTTTGCATTTCGTTACTCGACACTGAGTTAGTCACCAGATTGTGTGTGTCCACACGGTGCGATATTGTTCTTAGAAGGTAATTCCGCATGACGGAACATCAATTTAGTCATTTGTGATAGGGGCACGTTTTTAATTCAGCTCCAGCTGATATTTGGTCAAAGTTTTTGAAGTCCCCTTTTTCTATTATTTTAGTACGCCACTGACGTCTTTATTTAACATTATAGTGTATCGTTTAGGTAATGAAGTGATCCAGCCTGCTATTATTGTAATGTACATTTTTAAAGAGTGAGCAGTTCGCCACTAGAATTCAGATAATTCTCATCGCTGTACATGAGTCAAGTAATGTTATGAACCTACTCATAAAGTCTATGTTACACGATTCGTAACAATTCGTTTAGTTCCACCTAAGGTTAACGTATGAACCGGTATTTTATTATCATTTAAACATGTTTTGTACGCAGCACTCATTCGCTGTGAGCTTCAGTGGCGTTACAAAATGTCAAAGCCTTTCAAAGAGAGAGGAATATCTTTCTGTTACGTCTATTTGTTTTTCAGAAGCCAAACATATCATTCTACTTGTATTTGATTCGTCTTTAACGTTATAGTAACTTCCTTTACATGTGTATAATCCTTTAGAGCGATTGCTAAGAACACTCAGTCTACATTTACTGTGCTTTAATGTGTTGAAAGGTCAGTGATAGACATTTTCTTTGAGATTCACTGACGCGCTATGATACTTAGTGCCAAGCGCTGGAAGCACAATGACAGGTGTTTGCCCAGTCCACGCCAATGGCATTCGGAAAACTACTGCCAAAATTATCAGAACAAGCAAGAGGCAGCATAATAAGGATATCATTGACCAGGCAGAGAGGGATTTCCAGCGGAACAACACTAGAGACTTCTACCAGGCTTTTAAATCACAAATAACACCCTATTCAGCTCCTACACTTCACCTTCGGGGAGCTGACGGAGATCTGAAACTGAACAATGAGGAGTGCACCACAGCCTTAGCAGAGTATTTCAGCGACCTTCTTAACTCCGAGGAACCCATGGAAAAGCTACCTTTTGAACCCAAGAACGTTGCTAAGCCACACTCTTTCCCTCCAACAAAGGAAGAGATCCAGAAAGTCATTTCCGAATTCAAGTCCAATAAAGCAGCAGGCGAAGATGGGATCATTGCAGAGCTCTGGAAGTATGCTGACGAGGAGTCGATACAGAGTATCCATGACATCATATCTAACGTCTGGTTGACAGAACAATTACCTAGTGACTGGACCTCAGCTATCATTCACCCACTACATAAAAAAGGTGACAAATCAGATCTCAACAACTACAGAGGGATTTCCCTGGTATCAGTGACATAAAAGATACTCTCCAAAGTATTGCTCACAAGAGTAGAGGTTCAACTGGATTCCTGCATTGGAGAGTACCAAGCTGGGTTTCGAAAGTCAAGGTCATGCACCGAACAGATTCTGAATCTCAAAACCATTCTCACGTACAAAAATCTAAGTGCCTCACCTTATGTTGCAATTTTCGTTGACTTCCAAAAGGCCTACGACTCAGTAGATAAAGAGTCACTCTTTGAGACACTGGCTGAATTGGGGCTAGATAAAAAGACCCTGAATCTAGTGAAAGCGACTCTCACTAACACCACAGTCAAAGTCAAATTCAGAGGGGAACTGTCCAAGAGCTTCGAGGTCAGAACTGGTGTTAGAGAAGGGGATGGCTTGTCTCCGATCCTCTTCAATTGCCTACTAGAAAAAGTAATTCGTGAGTGGACGAAAACTCTGAAGGATGATTCTGGATTAAGAATAGGCTACAAGAAAGACAAGTTAACAGTCCCCTGTTTAGCCTTTGCAGACGACCTTGCACTCCTAGCGTCCAGTGTGGAGGAAGCTAACCATCAACTATCCTCTCTGAACTATATAGCAGCTAAAGTAGGCTTAAAGATCGCCATCAACAAAACACAGTTTATCAGCAACATCAGAGATGCGCCCGAGTCAATCCCACAGGGGGACAAAGTAGTACAAAGGACTAACTCCTTCAAATACCTAGGAGAATGGATAACCCCAAACATCAATGAAGACCTGGCCATGAACGACAGATGCATCAAACTGGAGAGAGCCTACCACCTATGCAAGAATATGTACAAATCCAAATCCCTCTCAATGAATTTCAAACTCAGACACTACAGTGCTGTAGTGAGACCATCAGTACTATATGCCTCAGAATGCCTAAATATGGTCAGAAAAGGACAACTCCGGAAATTGGAGCTGAAGGACCGGAAGATTCTACGAAAAATCATGGGCCCTATTAAAGAGGAAGGCAAGTATAGAATCAGGCACAACAATGAACTCTATGAACAAGTGGAGAGCGTTACAACAGCTATGAGGAAGAGGAGGCTGATCTTCTATGGTCATATTGTGAGAATGGATAAACAGAGGCTCACCTCCAGAATTTTCAACACTGTCTCTAGAGGGAAAGCAACTAACGCCAAGTGGTCGAAACTAGTCAGAAAAGACCTTGAACAATTGGATATTGACCCCAGTAACATCTAGGACAGGAATAAATACAGGACTTTAGTCAGAACATCAGACTCTCTCCAGTCACTGACAGCAAAAGCAGTGCGTCCAGGAGTAGGTGTGAAATGGACTCAGGAGCGGAAGGACATTCACAGTGCCAGAATGAAGGAATACTGGGCTAGGAGGAAAGCTGCCAGAGATAAGAACCACGTGGTCCACAGCCGGCCCAAACGGAACTAAAAAATAATAATAATCCACTAATAATAATAATAATAATTTTTATAATTTTTCTAAATAATTCTTGGATATTATATTTTATAATAATCATATGTATTGAGAGAGAGCCTATGAAGTAGTTTAATCATTTCTAGTCTGGAACAGGAGATTTTCCGAAGGAGAGTGGTTAGCGCAAGCCCGCATTCAACCAACATTTCAGTTCTGGTTGAACAGTTAATATTTGCAATGAGCAAAGTATATTTTTCAGATAACACGGAAAGGCATGAAACGGGAAGCAAATGATATTGGTATCAAATAGGATATTTTTGTATTTATATAAAATCATGACGTAAATACACTCGAAAGTGAAATAAAGATTTTCATAAGTACGGTAAATTCACGGGTTGAACTGAATGGTAAAATAAAATAAACTTGTAAGTTTATTAATCTTCCAGTGTTGATAACAAGCAGAGGCTTGATTTATTGTATAAATTTTGGGAAGAAAATTTATATGTGTGGAGTAGTTGAAATGCCATTCCCAGGTGCGCATGTTTAAGTCGCAGGAATGAAGAGGTTTTTTCGAGCATCAATCAAATAGCAGGTTCGATGGTTCAGGTTTATAGAAGGAGTATTGGAACTACACATTTCGTCGTATGAATGACCCGAAGGTTATTTCTTGAAACCATCAGTTCTTATTTCAACCTTGTTAACGAATTCCATTTAGACTTTGATTTTGCTAGAACCCGGATTTGTCATGATAGTAGTTTATTCTTCTTCAGAGGAAGACCTTTGCCGTTGTTGTTGTAATATTGTGTTCTTACACAAATAATAGAATGGGCCAATGCCAATTAAAAATAATTCTTTAACCACGAATAATTTGAAGGATGTTTTCAATCCTAGTGCCATGAACTGAATGAATTTATTATGAAGCTACAATTCTTATTTCCGCATTCTGTCGAAGAATTGCAAGTTGTGAAAGTTACTAAAATGGCCATGAATATAAATATTTTTTATAATAATGATTCCAAGTGGAAAATCAAATAGTTGAATGGTTCAACAATTTAATCATACAAGTTGATGATTCAGAAATCAAATATTTTGTTAGGAACTTGAAGTTCATAATCGAGTCACTTCTCGAAATGTTTAATGTCAGAAGAACAATAAATTTTTGTTGTGCTTCGCACAGTTCTTCGATGCTATGCTCAAGGTCAAATACTTTTCAGATGTTATTAATATGTGTAAATAATTTGTGTTGATTCAGAATAATAATATTTTTCGACAATATATTTTTGAAACTGGAAAAATAAGTGAAAGTTAAAAATTCTATGAACATTTATTCTACGAGTGTTAATATTATGTAAAAATTCAAATAGTGAACTACGATATTTCCAGTAGAGACAATTAAATTTGAACTGGATTTAATCATGAATGAATATAATTTTGGAACACAGTCTACAGGACTAATAATCAGACTTGTGCTTCCAAAAAATAATTGTCAAATGTGTTTGGAAAATTTCTGTATATTGTGAAAATAGGAGTGTGGGTCGCCACACGTGAATGATGCTGCTTTGAGCATTTTTGCAGTCAATTTTAAATTCAAAATAAAATGAGATAATTTTACATGATGTGTTACGCCCAGTTGAATCTCCTTCTATCCTTATTGTTGCATTGAGCCAAAAATCAGTACAGCATTTTTTTCATTTGATGTCGTTTTTGCGATTAGCTTTAACCCATCTGGCGATCCGGGATATTTTGACTCTCGTGCTGACTGATTATTGGTAAAATGCATATGTGGTCGTGCGGACTCCGGTCTAAACGGGCACATAAAATAAGGTAGAGAGAGAAATGGCTTCGAACGTGGGTCTCGAGTTAGACACGGTCAATCGCATGCCGATTTAAATTGTGATAATTTTTATAGAAATATTTTGGGAGTTGAGAGAGATGTCTGGTTTGGATGAAAAATTAGTAGGAAACCCAATTAGTGGGGCAAATTAAAAATTTAACTTGGTTAATAATTAGAATGGGTTTGATTATTTTTGATAATGGCTTAACCATTAGGGCGTCAAGTAAATTCAGTAGTAAACGTCTGATGACTGGACATACGTATTATTAGAATCCTGGTGGAGGATATTTGAGAACTTGCATATTTTTCTTGTGATATTGTGGTAAATGTAATTCGTAAAAGTAGAGAATTTTGTTTTTCCATCACGTCGACATTAGGACAAATCTCATTTTATTAGAGTGTTCCAATTAGCTATTCATATTTCTTGTTCTAGTTATAAGCTTGTGTTTGCCAATATTGTATACCCCTAAGTTTTGAATAATAATTGAAAATTATGGAAGAAATGATGAGGATGATGAGGAGTTTGGAGGAGAGTTCAAAAGAAGCTGGACTGCGTGTAGCAGCCATTATGAAAGAAAATACTGAGGCTTTGGAAAGGAAACTTAAAGAAAATTCCGATTTGTTAGAAAGCAGGTTAAAAGAAGTTGTTTGAGTCTTCAGTCTTTTGACTGGTTTGATGCAGCTCTCCATGCCTCCCTGTCCTGAGCTAATCGTTTCATCTCTACATAACTACCACACCCAACATCTGAGGCAATCTGTTTAACATATTCTAACCTTGGTCTACCCCTACAGTTCTTGTCCTCGACCCTTCCTTCCATAACTAAGCTTGCTATTCCTGGGTGTCTTAGTATGTGTCCTACCAACCTATCTCTTCTCTTCATTAGCAGTCGCCAGAAACATCTCTCCTCTCCCACTCGTCTTAATACCTCTATGTTTGTAACCCTATCTACCCATCTGATCTTCATCATTCTCCTGTAACACCACATTTCAAATGCTTCTATTCTCCTCTTTTCTGCTGCACCAAGATAACTTGAAAGAAAGATTAGATGAAAAACTTAAGGAAAATTCTGATTCTTTAGAAAATAAACTTAAAGAAAATTCTGATTCGTTAGAAAATAAACTTAAAGAAAATTCTGATTCTTTAGAAAGCAGGTTAAAAGGTAACTTGAAAGAAAATTTAAATAGTAAATTTAATTCTATGGAAAGTAAATTTAAAGAGAATTCCGAAATTTTGAAAATGTCACTTGAGGGTAAAATGAATAAATTATGCGAAAAAACACATGAGCTCGAAACTTCATTAGCTACTAACGCAAGTTTAATGGACGATAAATTTCGCGATGCCGATCTTAGATCTCAAAGCTTAGCTGATAGGATAGAACATGGTCTTAGGAAAGTTGGTGAAGACATGATCAACCTAGAAGTCAGAGTGAAGAAGGAGAGTAATGAGATGGGAATTCTAGTTGTTCAACGTTTAACGGAACAATTCAAAGAACTTGTAATGGGAGAAATAAGAGAAGGTGTGATTAATGAGTTACAAACTGAAATTAAAACCACAGTTGTCTATGAAATTAAAGACACACTCAAGCTGGAGAACCAAGAGGGAATCAAGGAGATTAGGGAATCTTTGTCATCCCATATTCAAGTAATTTCCAAAGATATCCAAGCAACTCAGAAGGACATATCAGATATGACAGGGTCATTGAAAAGTCACGAGGCTGTTATGAACCAGATATCCACTGATGTCAAGGAGAATTGTAAAGAAACTGAAGCAATTAAGAAAATGGCAGGAGAAAACCATAAGGAACTTGAGGCTATGAAAACCCAAATCAAGGACGAGAAACAGTCTGACCATCTGTTGAAAATGCCAAGTGTAAGGGGAAAGGAACAGATACAGATAAATCTTGGAGCAGCTAGAGAAACGGATAGTCAAAGACAGGATGAGGTCAGGACAGTATTTCAATCCAACCCCATAACTGTATTCAAGAATATAGAGGATAAGCCTTCTAAATTTTCAGGGCGAGATTCTGTGACACCCGTGGAATTTTTGAGAGAAGCAGATGATTACCTGAAAGATTCCAAGATACCTAAGGAAAGACAGATCCGAGTGATAGGGAAGTTTTTGGAAGGTCCTGCACTTCTTTGGTTTAGAGCTTTTAGATCCACTCTGACCACTTTTGAGGAGTTTTCTCGTGGGTTATTGAAAAAGTTTTGGTCCCCGGAAACCCAACAGCAAGTCAGAGCAGAATTATATTCGAAGAGATTCTCGACATCACAACCTACTCGATACTCTACGTACTTGTCTGGACAGCTTTCTAAACTGCAACATTTAGATCCGCCGATGCCAGATAACGAATTAATTTCTGCATTGATACGTCAGTTTCCAGCAGACGTCCAAAGGACTTTGATCGCTGCTGACATCTACAATATGGAGCAATTTGACGAGGTATTACAGAAGCTGGATCATACGAACGCTCAATTCTTCCATCAGAAGGGAGGAAAGAATAACAACGCTGTGTACGCTGTTATGGCTGATAGTTATTCTCAAACACCTCGAGAGATTCGAGAGGGGCGAGAAGAGAAAACGCCGAGGGAAGAGCCCAATAAAAGAAGATGGAATCAGTACAGTAACAGATACAGTTACAAGCCTTATGCGAGACCGGATGGTGGAAATCGATACAATACTCGATGGAGAAGGCCACGGGATAATCAAGGAAGGTACCAGGAAAGAAGATACTACGGTAGAAACAACTACAATAACAGAGGGAATGTGGATACTCGCAGTCCAATGAAGAGTTCAACAAGGAGACGAGGAAAAACTTGGAAGCAAGACACCAAGATAACTTGCAATTTTTGGAGCAGAGGCCCAATGAACCAGGTCCATCGGGAACACAACAATCCCGGGGGAATGGTAACGAAAAAAAAACTTCGAATTCACAGTAGAAGATAGAATTTTGAACACTTTCACTTCCAGAATTATTAAATGGCAAGCAGAGGATGATGACTTAATTCAACAGAATGACGAACGGAAAGAAATGGGTACAAGAATTAGAATGCCAATCATATCATGCGAAGTATTCGGTATGCATGTCGATACTTTGGTTGATACTGGGGCTATGCTTTGTCTTGTGAGTGAGAAGCTTTATATTCTGTGGAAGCTCAAAGAGAATTTAGAGGAGATTCCAGTATCAGGAATTAAGATCCAAGGAATAATACCCAACAAAATATCTCTGAGTAAAACACAATTATACTTATGTATTACTATTGGAGGACATGATTTCCGACATGTGTTTGTAGTAATGAAGGACATGGCTTTTGACATGATATTGGGATCGAATCATCTCTATTCCACCTGAGATTGAACCAAGTCGTCAGATGAGGGAAACGCTAGCTTTAGACAAGTTGAGGAGCCAAGCTGAGAAAAGAGAGCGCAGAGTGAGGGGAAAGCGTTTTCGCAGACCCTTGCGCGTAGGAACTCTTGTTTTAGTGAAGAGACCTACACCCTCTGATGTGCAAAATCGAGTGTACTCGAAGTTTGCAAGCCTTTACGCTGGACCCTATCGTATTGTGGAAGTAAACAACAATGGAAGCTATGAAGTCGCCAATACACGAACTGGTAACATCGTGGAAACTTATAATGCATCGAATTTGAAGATTTATTATTTAAGAACCAGATGATTTAATGTGTAGATAGGAAAAATAAATTTTTTCAATTTTTATTTTTTGCTATGTGTGGGGTGGATGTGCCCAACTCTAGGAATGGGTATTCCAAGATTCAGACACCTAGATATCAAGGGAAAGGCTACAGCCGCTTTTGAAAGTTGAGATATTTGAATATCGCGCTACATTGCTTCGAGAAGGAATTGGAAAGAATATACCGCTAAGAGCATGTCAAGTGACGTAGCGAGTAATAGCAGAGGTCGAGGCTATTTATTGATTAAATAGTTAACCATGGAGTAGAGACTTGAGACTTGGATCAGATTACTTGCATGGCCAAATGAAAGAGAATGCGATTAGTATCAAGTAAATCGGACCAGGGATACAAGAGACATGAGGATTTCCAGATTTCAGCTGATGCAGCGTGACCCTGACCGTTTTGAATAAAAGCCGGCTGGCTCAGGCATCATTAGCTCACTTCGAAACAAGCACTTGCCTGGCAAGGTGCCACTACGCTGAGCCAAGGCACATGGTTGCCGGATCTACGCAGAAGTTATTTTCAAAGTTGTGATAGTCACAAAAGTGCTGCGCCACGAGTGGAACTTAGTAAGTTTCCGGCAAGGAGAATCACTAAGGTGATTGATATTTTTCGACAGACACTGGTGAAATATTTTTATTTCTACATGGACATATGCTAGACTTTGTCTAGAATTAGTACATTGTCACAGACCAGTAATAACCTAATACTTGGATATTTTAGTCCATTTTAGTCAGTGTTCATATTTGTAACTTAATAACCACTCCGATCCATCAGTACATTGAAGACCAGTCTATCACGGTGTTGTTCATTAGCCAACGCAGGGAAACTACAGGTTGCTTCGCGCATGGTAGATGGTGTGAAGCCATGCCCAGGGAAAGATCTTCAGAACAGCCGTTGATTGGTTAGACTGTCAGTGTTTTCTTGTACTGAAAAGATTATCGTGAGTTATGTTACAACTGACATATCTAAGAATAGATCACTTAGATCTGACCCCATTTAAGCAAACTGTTATGGCTTTAACAGAAGCCAATATTAAAATGGATCAACAGTTACTTCAAACGTCAAGAGATACTACCACTATGTCTTGTTAGACGGATTGTGGGTATATAATGGCGGCCGATACAAGGATTATACATGCTTGTCCGATAGGGCATGTCTATGGATAAATCTGGTACAGACCAGGTTCACTACGCTTCAAGACCATCAAGAAATGTAAGCCACATTTGAATTATATTATGCCTAGCTAATTGGAACAAACTATTTTTCTGCAGATGACCAACACATTTATTTTTCTTCGTATTTAAATCTTGCAATGATTTACGCAAGACATATTAGAGTTATTCTGAGTATTTTCAGCACTCAGAACAGTTTAGGATCGATGACCGAGCATATCGAGCATTTATTTGAATATTCCATATTTTTGGATAATCACGGTAATTAGCCGATGTAACTGTAAAAGTTAAATTATTTTTTGTTGAGGAATGGATATTTTTTCCATATTCGAAGGTTCGAACATGTGGATTCTCACATAATGAGATGATAATTAAACATATTTAAAATAATACAACAAATAATAATAATAATAATCCACTAATAATAATAATTTTTATAATTTTTCTAAATAATTCTTGGATATTATATTTTATAATAATCATATGTATTGAGAGAGAGCCTATGAAGTAGTTTAATCATTTCTAGTCTGGAACAGGAGATTTTCCGAAGGAGAGTGGTTAGCGCAAGCCCGCATTCAACCAACATTTCAGTTCTGGTTGAACAGTTAATATTTGCAATGAGCAAAGTATATTTTTCAGATAACACGGAGAGGCATGAAACGGGAAGCAAATGATATTTGTATCAAATAGGATATTTTTGTATTTATATAAAATCATGACGTAAATACACTCGAAAGTGAAATAAAGATTTTCATAAGTATGGTAAATTCACGGGTTGAACTGAATGGTAAAATAAAATAAACTTGTAAGTTTATTAATCTTCCAGAGTTGATAACAAGCAGAGGCTTGATTTATTGTATAAATTTTGGGAAGAAAATTTATATGTGAGGAGTAGTTGAAATGCCATTCCCAGGTGCGCATGTTTAAGTCGCAGGAATGAAGAGGTTTTTTCGAGCATCAATCAAATAGCAGGTTCGATGGTTCAGGTTTATAGAAGGAGTATTGGAACTACACATTTCGTCGTATGAATGACCCGAAGGTTATTTCTTGAAACCATCAGTTCTTATTTCAACCTTGTTTACGAATTCCATTTAGACTTTGATTTTGCTAGAACCCGGATTTGTCATGATAGTAGTTTATTCTTCTTCAGAGGAAGACCTTTGCCGTTGTTGTTGTAATATTGTGTTCTTACACAAATAATAGAATGGGCCACTGCCAATTAAAAATAATTCTTTAACCACGAATAATTTGAAGGATGTTTTCAATCCTAGTGCCATGAACTGAATGAATTTATTATGAAGCTACAATTCTTATTTCCGCATTCTGTCGAAGAATTGCAAGTTGTGAAAGTTACTAAAATGACCATGAATATAAATATTTTTTTATAATAATGATTCCAAGTGGAAAATCAAATAGTTGAATGGTTCAACAATTTAATCATACAATTTGATGATTCAGAAATCAAATATTTTGTTAGGAACTTGAAGTTCATAATCGAGTCACTTCTCGAAATGTTTAATGTCAGAAGAACAATTAATTTTTGTTGTGCTTCGCACAGTTCTTCTATGCTATGCTCAAGATCAAATACTTTTCAGGTGTTATTAATATGTGTAAATAATTTGTGTTGATTCAGATTAATAATATTTTTAGACAATATATTTTTGAAACTGAAAAAATAAGTGAAAGTTAAAAATTCTATGAACATTTATTCTACGAGTGTTAATATTATGTAAAAATTCAAATAGTGAACTACGATATTTCCAGTAGAGACAATTAAATTTGAACTGGATTTAATCATGAATGAATATAATTTTGGAACACAGTCTACAGGACTAATAATCAGACTTGTGTTTCCAAAAAATAATTGTCAAATGTGTTTGGAAAACTTCTGTATATTGTGTAAATAGGAGTGTGGGTCGCCACACGTGAATGATGCTGCTTTGAGCATTTTTGCAGTCAATTTTAAATTCAAAATAAAATGAGATAATTTTACATGATGTGTTACGCCCAGTTGAATCTCCTTCTATCCTTATTGTTGCATTGAGCCAAAAATCAGTAAAGCATTTTTTTCATTTGATGTCGTTTTTGCGATTAGCTTTAACCCATCTGGCGCTCCGGGATATTTTGACTCTCGTGCTGACTGATTATTGGTAAAATGCATATGTGGTCGTGCGGACTCCGGTCTAAACGGGCACAATACTCGCAGGTATTTGTGAGCGAGCCCCAATATGTTTTGTCATGATTTATAATGGATTTGAGCAACCATTTGATAAGTTGGACCCTTAAGGCTATTATGTATTCTCAATTGTAAGTGAATGATTATTTACCGTGTTTATAATACCCGCAGGGTTGGTTACCACGTTCATTAGAGAAAGCCGGCCAGATCTATGTTACAGAACAAGTTTGGACCGAGGAGGAAAAGGTATGGTCTCTTTTGAGTACCGATTGTGTTATTGTTAATGTGCGAGCCACGTATTTTTTGTTGAGGTGTACCACGTGTTGGTAGCACGCTCTTGCGACGCCTTGCATATGGTCAACTATCTTAATAATCAATGGACTCATTAAATCTACGACATTAAACTTTGGACTGAATCATGAATCATCAATTTATGTCCAAAACCGGCGATGCTAATAATACAGTTACACCTTAATCGTTGTTAAATTTGATCTTGTACCTGTAGTCTAGCAGACCAATGCATTGCGCCTTCGTTCGTTCTTACTAGTAAGTTTTAGTAGCTGACACTGATAGACTTTGGCAGAGATCGCACGAACCCAAAGTACAGACTTCGTGGGTGGTGACCCGATCATGGGAATGCTGTTCTTGCACAGTTTGATTCTCAAGTTTAGACACCCTGATAGATGACGGTGGACAACAAACATTTGTTCATCTGTTGCAGGCAGGATTAATAAGATGATGATTTGTGTGTATAACTTTTTATTACTGATGTGTTTCCCACTATTACCCTACTGTCTCCTGTAAGATAAAACATCTTTGGAGTTTGTATATAATTGTACCAGAGTACTGTAAGATGATGACTGACAATAATTAGTTTTTGTATAGTTTGTGTATCACGGACGTCTGACGCCGTTGATCAGATTAAAGCAGGAGTAGTTCAAATAATTTTAGTATGAATGTATATATGGGAGGGTACCAGTCCTTTAACTTTGCTGTCCTGTTTGACATGTTTTGATGCCATGATACCTTCTTCCTAGAAGCATCAGTTTTTTTTGTATAACGATTTTTCTTGCGGTACCATTTCCCCAGTTTTGCTTTGTTTTGCTGTATTTAGGACTTGTCGAGGGGATTCTACGTTAATTTTAGGAGTTGTTTATTTTTTTCTTTGCTTTTTAGCTACGGAATAGCCGTTTTATCAAACCCTCCGACCGTAGGACAGGGGTTTGACCTTCCTAATAAACCAACCATGAGTATTTCTTAAGTCTGGATTTTAATTATTTAGTAGTTTTGACCTTCTGGGGGTGCATTTTCTTTGGGCGCCTATGACAATCACTGCGATGGGAACCTGATCCTTAGGGAAGCAGAATGTTGTGCCGGCTAGTCCCAAGAAGTGTCTCGAGGTAGAGGTCATCTGGGAGGCCACGTTACGGTTGGAGGTAACCAGATAACCTCGTCCAACGGGCACAATATATATATATAAAGGAATGTCTGTGTGTTCGTCTTTTATGCGTTCATAAACCATTAATCCGATTGCGATCAAATTTCGTTGAGTTGTTGTAAACACTTCCGGGATGATCCTAGGCATAATTGATCCATTTCACAATAGATAGCGCGTGAGTAGTTTATACAAATGCGTAATGGCGATGTGTTCATATACAATTCGTCCGATTGCGATCAAATTTTGTGAGTTGTTTTGCACAGTCCCGGAAAAGTAATTGGCGTAGTAAATCCAATTTACAATAGATGTCGCGCGAGTAGTTTCAACAAAATGGCGTTTGTTTGTTTCAAGAAAGTCCCACATGTGTTCATATACCATTCATCCCATTGCGTTGAAACTTGGGTGAGAGGTTGTGTTCACTACAGGCAAGGTTTCTGGCTTAGTAAATCCATGTTATAATAGGTAGCGCACGAGTAGATTCAACAAATGAGCGACGACGCGCGAATCGTTTCAACAAAGTCCCGTATGCGTTCATATACCATTCGTCTGATAGCGATGAAACTTGGGTGAGATGTTGTGTACACTACAGGGAAGGTTTCTGGCTTAGTAAATCCACTTAACACTAAGTATCGCACAAATAGATTCAACAAATGAGCGACTACGGGCGAAGCGTTTCAACAAAGACCAGTATGAGTTCATATACCATTCATCCGATAGCGATGAAACTTGGGTAATATGTTGTGTACTCATCAGGAAAGATTTCTGGCTTAGTACATCCAATTTACAATAGGTATCGCACAAGTAGATTCAACAAATGAGCGATGACTCGCGAATTGTTTCGACAAAGACCCGTATGCGTTCATATACAATCGTCCACTAGAGATGAAACTTTGATGAGTTGTTGTGTACACTCCTGGGAAGGTTTCTGATTTAAAAAATCGATTTTACAATTGGTAACAAACGGGTAGATTTAACTAATAAGCGACAGCGCGTGAATCGTTTCAATAAAGTCCCGTATGCGATCATATACCATTCATCCGAGTGTGATAAAACTTTAGAGAGCTGAGTACAGTCCTGCGAAGGTTCATGAATTAGTAAGTCCGTTTTTCAATGGGTGGTGCACAAGAAGATTCAACAAATGAGTGGCGGCGCGAATCGTTAAAAAAAAATCCCGTATGCGTTCTAATGCCATTCATCCGATTGCGATGAAGCTTTGATGAGTTGTTTTGTACACGCCAGGAAAGGTTTTCGAGTTAGTAAATCCATTTTATAATAGGTAGCATACGAGAATATTCAACAAATGGGTGACGGCCCTCTAATCGTTTCTGCAGTCCCGTATGCGTTCATATACCATTCATTTCATTGCGATGTAACTTTCGTGAGTTGTTGATCACGCTCCCATGAATGTTTCTGAGATAGTATTTTTTATAATAGTTTAGAGGTGGTTAACGGAAAAAGAAGAAAATATTGGGAATCCAAAAGCACTGCAACTAACAAAGTCAAAACCCCAACAATTTCTTTGATTGGCAATGCAACGCATGCCAGTTAAAGCTAGTATTATATAAATAAAATCAAAGTGTTTGGTGCAAAATTACGGCAGTTATCGTGTCTATTAGAAAATGATATCTATCATACTAATATATAAAAATGAGATGGTGTGTGTGTCTGTCTGTCTGTGTGTTACTCAATAACGCAAGAACCACTGGTCCGATTTAAATGAAATTTTGCATGGATGTAGCTGATTTACCAGGTTTACATATAGGCTACTTTTGATTTCGAAATTTTGCACTATAAAAAATGGCGACCATTTTAGTGACGTCACTACACCCTTTGGTTTCAAAAGTTCATATTTCCATATCAAATTAAAAGACAACGGTAGGAAAGAGCAACCTTTTGATGGCACATGCGAGATTTGAAATGTAATTTCCTATCCAAAAGGTCCGTATCACATTTCGTGTATCTCCAACAGTTAGCGAGTAAAACCGACATTTGTGACGTCACTACACCCTTTGGTTTCAAAATTTCATATTTCCTTATCAAATAAAAAGAGAACGCTGAGAAAAAGCAAATTTTGTTGGCATACATGAGGATTAACATTTAATTTTCTATCCAAAAGGTCCTTATCACTTTTCGTGTATCTCCAACGGTTAGCGAGTAAAACCAAAATCAGTGCAATAAAACACGGTCAACACCGAGCTGAGGAGTATATCTCTCTATCTATAAAAATGAACATTTGTCTGTTTTTCTCTGAATTTCTACGGAAATTTGAGTTGTTTACGCGTTTCAGACTGTTTTATGATGGAGGCGCGCGAAAACATTTTTGTCTGTCTGTCTGTCTGTTTGTTTGTCTGTGGACAAATTTGTTCCCTTATAACTCGAGAACGGCTGGGTGTATCAACGTAAAATTTGGTACAGATATCCATCAGAGGCACGACACTAATCATTGATGTAACTCTTCTCCGAACCTCTCATCAAAGGGGGCCTATCCCCTTAAAATACATGCTGAAATAGGCGTAGAAGAGGAGACAAAGCTCATTTTCAGCCCTTCAATGTGAGAGACAAAACTCGGGTCCCCGAAAACCACATTTTAAGGACCGAAGACCAACCGTTTTTGAGATATTCCCAGAAAACTAATTTAATTTAATAAACCAATGAACGAATGCATGCAAGCCAGTAACCATGGCAACGGATTCTCAGAGGTCCATCTATTGCTGTAAGACGCAATGCAATTCCATTAATTACATTAGTGTGAAAGTTTGCAAACGGCTAGAAGGTTCACGGAACCAAATTAAGCCGTAAAATTCATCAATACGTATAATGCGCTTAAGGGGATCAAGAGGTACTCTAGAATTTTTTCACGCGATTTACACCTGCGGGTGTGGTACGGCAGTTCTATTATATTCATATCCCCATATTATTCATTCATTTCGTATAGGCCATCTATGGACCGCGTCATTCCAACCGTCTCCTACTGGCTTTGATATTTGCTCTGTACGCCCGCATTCGTTCTCGGTTGACTTCCTTCCGTTCCCGTTTTCAGCTTCGGTTATTCTTGGAAACCTTTACAAGCTTGAAGTCTCCTTTTGAGTGGGGCGCGCTCCTGAATGTCTGTTGGTGTATTCCCCACTTCTTTCAGATCTTTATCCAGCTCAGTGAACCAGGCCCATTTTGTTTTCCTCTCCTGAAAGTAAGTTATGTTGCGCTTGGTCAGTCTCGCTGGGCTCATTCGTTTCACATGCCCAAAAAAATGGTAACCTTCTCTTTCGGATGACGTTGCTTATCTTCTCCACATGAGTATATAGGTCATGGTTATGCCGTCTTCTGTATTCCCCATTGTCTTTGATGGAACCCAATATCTTTCTCAAAATTTTCCTTTCTTTGGCCTCCAGTTTCTCGATCAAGCCTTTTTTGTTCATCGTGAGGCATTCAGAAGCATACAAGACCTCCGGACGGATGACACTGCAGTAATGTTTTAATTTTGCGTTGAAGGATATTGACCTATTCTTATAGATGTCCTTAGTTAAATGGTAGGCCATTTCCATTTTGCTCATGCGTGATGAGAATGCTTCTTTCTCTTATATTATCCCTTCCCTGACCCGTTCTGAAAAGAAAAGTACATGGCCATTGGCTGCATTAAAAGTAAAAATAAATTAGTTGTTATAATTTCTCCCTATATTATATTATTATCAGTACTATATTATGGCGTATAACGACGAGACAAATCCCCTCGGTGCCAGCAACAAAACTCGGGGGCCCTAAAGGGTCCTCGAAAACTACATTATAAAGCTCTAAATCCAAGAGTTTCTGAAATATTCCCAGAAAACGAATTTAATTTAATCTCATTTAATCATTGCCCCAGGGGAGTGCGTCAGGCCTCGGCAGCCGGTACAGTTCATATCCTCGCCGCTAGATGGGGGCTTCATTCATTCCATTCCTGACCCGGTCGGAGACTGGAAGCAGGCTGTGGATTTTCATTTCTAACAAACTAATGATGGAATGCAAATCGGTAACCATGACAACATTATCTCAAGGGGTGGCATACAACATTCCTTCTATTTCTGTAAGAAGCAATATCACTCCATTTATTACATTTCTGTGAAAGTTTGCAAATGGCTATAAGGTTATCACGGAACTAATGTAGACCGTATAATTCATAAATGCAATTAAGGGGGTGAAGGGGTAACCTAGAATGATTTTCATGCAATTCTCACGTTCGACATATAGTAGAGAAGGTCTATTATATCTCCAAACAGCAACATTATTTTCAAAAATTCCTGAATTTAACCAGCATTTTTTGCGGCTTTTAGGAATTTGGGCAATTTGAGGCTAATGAACCTGAATTTTCATGCACCACAAGCCTTTATAATTTATGAAAGGGATCATCCTATGTATGGGCACCTAGCACAACGTAGAGGGTCAGATTTTATGTGACGTGTATTGCGTTTCGTTTACAAGGCTTTCAATTGTATTTCACGTCAGGAAGTACACGTTAGGTGAATTTAGTCTGAGAGCACATTTTAAGTATTTTTGTTGTTGTCGATATACGGGTTCATCGTAAGGATGATTTTATTTGATACTGTGTGGTAGATTTACCCATATTTGGATATCTGGGTATTATGTTGTAGACAATAGAATTGTCTGTCTGTCTTTCTGTGTATCTTTATGTAAGCCTATACCTCGCGTTCGGATGCTTGGTGCATCGTAAAATTTGGTATGGTAACCATGAGAGTCAATACACCAATCATTTATAAAACTCTTCACCGTACTTTCCATGCAGTAGAAGGGTGGATATAGAGAAAAACATCTCAATATATGCTAAAATAGGCGAAATATAAAAATTATCCTAGAAGGACGACCAAAGCATATGTTGCGCTTCTCAATGTGAGACACAAAATTCGGGAATCTATAAAGGGTCTCCGAAAACTACATTTTAAGGGCCTTAAATTAACAGTGTGTGTGATATTCCCAGTAAACCAACTTCGTTCTGATAAACTTGCAGGAATGACAAACCGCTAACCATTGCAACAGTAGCTCAATTGATAATATCTGGTGTTAACAACGAACACCGTTCGAAGAACGGGTACTTCTGCTAGTATGTATATAAAAATGAAAATTTGTCTGTTTTTTTCTGAATTTGCACGGAAATTTGAATTATTAACGCGTTTTAGACTGGTTTATGACGGCTGCGTGCAAAATCAAAATATTTGAATGTCTGTCTGTCTATTTGTTTGTTTGTCTGTGTACAACGTTGCACGCGTATCACTGGAGACGGCTGAGTGGATCAACGTAAGATTTGGTACATATGTCCATCAGATGTACCAAAGTAATCATTGATGTAACTCTTCTCCATACCTCTCATAAAAGAGGGCCAACCCCCTTAAAATGCATCCTGAGATGGGCGTAGAAAGACGTGACAAAGCTCATTTTCAGTGTCTCAATGTGAGAAACAACAGTCGGAGGCCCTACGGGCCCGGAAAACCACAATTTAAGGTCCTGAAACCAACAGTTTTTGAGATATTCCCTGAAAACTAATTTCATTTATTAAGCTATTGAAAGAAGGCAACACAATCTCTGAAGTCCACCTATTTCTGTAAGACGCAATGCCATTCCATATATTACAATACTGTATACGTTCGCAAACGGCTATAAGGTTATCACGGAACCAACTTAAGCTGTAAAATTCATCAATACGTATATAATGCGCTTAAGGGGGTCAAGGGGTACTCTTGAATTTGTTCACGCGATGTACACGTGCGGGTGTGGTACTAAAGGACTATGATATCCCTATCCCTATCCCTATATTATTAAATTATTATTGTGATTATTATTATATTACGGCGTACAAGGACAGGACAAATCTCATTTTCAGCCCCTCTGTGGCTCGGAGGCTACTACGTCTTAAGGTTCTAAAACTATGTTTCTGACATATTCTCAGAAAACTCCTGGCTTTCTATGGATATGCCTCATGGATGAACCCAACAAAACTAACCAACCGGCTTCTCAACTAATGGGGGAATAGAATGAGCGTGACACCGTCGCTAATAGTAGTTGAAAAGGATATCCACGAACTGAAGATAATGAAAGGTGATATTAGAAGCCGATCACATCTCAGAAAGGTACCTAAACAGAAGACTTTTCAGGACAGACCACTCTGTAAGAAAACCGGCATCATCTGGACAAAAGAGAGAAAGGAGATACATAGCCAGAGAATGCGCGAATATTGGGCAAACATCAAGTCCCTCGCCAAGCTGAAAAGTTGAACGCCGTGGTCCTTAGCTGGCCCATCCGAAAGAAGAACAAGAAGAAACTAATGAAGTAATGCAAGCCGGTAACCATGACAACAGTATCGCATGGGGTAACATCCAACTTTCCATCTACTTCTGTAAGAAGCAATGCCACTCAATTTATTGAATTTCTGTGAAAGTTTGCAAATGGCTATAAGGTTATCGTGGAATCAAACATAGACTGTAAAATTCAACAATGCGATTAATGGGTCAAAGGGTACCCTAGAAATTTTACACGTGACTTACACGTGCGATATGCGATATGTTGTACAGAATGTTTATTATATCTCCAAACAGCAACGTTATTTTAAAAAAATCCTGGATTGGAATAGTGTTTTTAGCAGCTTTTGGGTATTTGGACCTTTGGAGGCGAAAAATCCCGAATTTCCATGCACCACAAGTTTTTATAATTTATTAAAGGGGTCTTCCAAGGGATGGGGACTTTCCACAACGGTGAGGGTCAGTTTTAATTTGACATATATTGCGTTTCGTCTACGAGATTTTCAATATTATTTTCACGTCAGGAAGTACACGTTAGGTGAATTTAGTTTGAGAGCACATTTTAACTAATCAAACTTTTGTCGACAAACGGATTCATCGTATAGATGATTTTGCTTCATACTGTGTGGTTGATATATCTTTATGTTTATGTACGCCTATAATTCATGTTCGGGTGCTTGGAGCATCGTAAAATTAGGTATTGTAACCATGAGTCATTACACCAATCATTTAGAAAACTCTTCAACGTACTTCTCATAGAAGGGTGGGTATAAGGAAACACTTTTCAAAATACATGCCAAAATAGGCGGAAAATAAAAATTATCCTAGAAGGACGACCAAAGCATATGCTGCGCTTCTTAATGTGTTACACAAAACTAGGGAGTCTATAAAGGTTCTCCGAAAACCAAATGTTATGTCCCTTAAATTAACAGTGTCTGCGATATACCCAAGAAACTAACTTCATTCTGATGAACTTATGAAGGAATGACAAGCCCCTAACCATTGCAACAGTAGCTCAATTGATAACGTCTGGTTATTAATACCGAAGAGCGTTCAAAGAGCGGGTACTTCTGCTCCTGCTAGTACACATATATATATACATACAAGCTGACCCGGCAGACGTTGTCCTGTCAATCAAAGAAAGTGTTGTAACTTTGTTTCTTGAAGTGCTTTTGGATACACAATATTTTTTTTCAATTTCTGATAACTGCTTCTAAACTATCATGAATTGAATTAACTAATTTAGAAACATTCGTTGGAGCGTGCACAACAACTCTCCAAAGTTTCATCGCAAACGGATAAATGGCATTTAACGCATACGGGATTTGGTTTAAATGATTCGTGCGCTGTCACTCATTTGTTGAATCTACTCGTGCTCTACCAACTGTGAAATGGATTTACTAAGTTAGAAAGCTTCACGTAAGTGTACACAACAACTCATCAAAGTTTCATCACAATCGATGAATAGTATATTAACGCATACAGGATTTTGTTGGAACGCTTCGCGCGTCGTCACTCATTTGTTCCATCTACTCGTGCGCTACCAATATTGTAAAATGGACTTACCAAGTTGAACACCTTCCCTGGCGTGTACACAACAACTCATCAAAGTTTCATCGGAATCGGATGAATGACATATGAACGCATGTGATTTTCTTTAAACGATTCGCGTGCCGTCACTCATTTGTTGAATTTACTCATGCGCTACCTATTGTAAAATAGATTTACTAAGCCTGAAACCTTCTCTGGCGTGTACTCAATGATTCACCAAGGTTTGAACGCAATCGGATGAATGATATATGACCGCATACGGGACATTGTGGAAAAGATACGCGCGCCGTCGCTCATTTGTTGAATCTACTCGTGCGCTACTTATTAAAAACTGGATTTACTAAGACAGAAACATTTCCTGGAGTGTACACAACAATTCACCAAAGTTTCATCGCAATCGGATAAATGGTATATGGACGCATACGGTACTTTGTTGAAATGATTCGCGTGCCGTCACACATTTGTTGAATCTACTCGTGCGCTACCTATTGTAAAATGGATTTATTAAGCCAGAAACCTTCCGTAGGGTGTACACAACATCTCACCCAAGTTTCATCGTAATCGGACGAATGGTATTTGAACACATACGGGACCTTATTGAAACGCTTCGCGCGTCGTCGCTCATTTGTTGAATCTACTCGTGCGAAACCTCCAGTGAAATGGATTTACTAAGTTAGAAACCCTCACGTAAGTGTACACAACATCTCACCCAAGTTTCATTGCAATCGGATGAATGGTATATGAACGCATACGGGACTTTGATTAAAAGTTCGCGCGTCGTTGCTCACTTGTTGAATCTACTCGTGAGCTACCTATTGTAAAATGGATTTACTAAGTTAGAAACCCTCACGTAAGTGTACACAACATCTCACCCAAGTTTCATCGCTATCGGACGAATGGTATTTGAACGCATACGGGACTTTTTTGAAATGCTTCGCACGTCGTCGCCCATTTGTTGAATCTACTCGTGCGCAACCCCCTGTGAAATGGATTACTAAGTTAGAAGCCTTCACTTAAGTGTACACAACAACTCATCAAAGTATCATCTCAATCTATGAATGGAATATAAACTTATACGGGATTTTGTTGAAACGCTTCGCGCGTCGTCACTCATTTGTTGAATCTAGTCGTGCGCTACCTAATGTGAAATTGATTTACTAAGCCAGAAGCCTTCCCTGGAGAGTACACAACAACTCACCCAAGTTTCATCGCTATCGGACGAATGGTATTTGAACCTTTGAACCTTTTTGAAACGCTTCGCGCGTCTTCGCTCATTTGTTGAATCTATTCGTGCGCTATCTATTGTAAAATGGATTTACTAAGCCAAACACCTTCCCTTGAGCTCACTCAACATATCACCCAAGTTTCATGGCAATCGGATGAATGGTATATTAACGCATACGGGACTTTGAAACGCTCTAACGTGCAGAGACAAACAGTAGAATTCGACATCACTGCCACCTTTGGTATAAAACACAACTTTTCGCCACGGGCGGAGTGTATGTAATGGCGGTAGTTGCACAGGTTGCGACCAGGTGGCTCTAACGTGCAGAGACAAACCGTCCAAAGACATCAGCTTTCACGAAGGCCAAGGCTAGTGGTTTCCATGACGACTGTTTTTGACTGTATATTGTGGTTCTAAAATTGTGTGTAAATTGTGGTTCTAAAATTGTGTTCATTCAACCTACCGGGTCAGATTGTGAATCTAAACCATTCATGGACCCACCCTAATACACATACCAAATTCCATCAAAATCGTTTCAGTCGTTTAGGAGGAGTTCAGTCACATACACACGTGTCGAAGAATTATATATATAAAGATATATTAATATTGAACCCCTAATATGATTACATATTAATGCATTTGAAACTACTGGCCCTCAAGAAGGTAGACCAGATATATATTTTGAAATTTCCGGCAGACACTGACGACATGAATGACGGATGTGGAATTCTGAGGTACATTAGAGTTGAGCCAGCTTTGTATTTATGGCTATATTTCCGAGAGAAATATGCCTCTTTAGGAGCGAGGTTAAGGACCCAGCCAGCGTCAACGTCAGCGTCAGCCAGCTTGACTCATGCAGAAATAATTTCATTGTCTATGAGCGTCAGAGTAGTACAGAAAGCAAGAAATCTAGAGAAGTAAGGATGTTTTAGCCACACCCATGGGTGGGTCAGTGCAAGAAAAACCGTAAGTTCCGTGTTCTGAAGAACCAATCAAAGGAGAAGATGCTCATTTTAGCGAGGACGTGGCGTGCCTATGCCAAATCTAATATTGAGCGAGAATTAATTTGCAGAAAATCCCATGATCAAATTCGCTGCGGAATTGCATAATCATAATGTACAGTGTGTTACGATCAAAATGAGTGTTATCGTATTCCAGTGAGCTTATTATTGCAGAACTTAATTTCGGAGCTACCTCTCACCCATAAAATAATGTCCTGATAATATAAATACTGCTTTGAGTGCTATTGAACCACATCCATTTCGAGTGTCAGTGAGACACAACCCGTAACACCCATTTCGAGTGTCAGTTGGGCACAATACGTAACATCGATTTCGATTGTCAGTGAAATACAACGCGTAACCTCCATTTCGAATATCCGTGGGGCACTTATTATTTCTACTTCTTTGCGTGTCCAGAGGGACACTTGTAACATCTACTTGGCGTGTCCGAGGGACACTTAGTACTTTTACTTCTACTTTGTGTAACATGGGATTCTTGTAATATTTAACATTTGTTATACTGTTGAGAGCAAGTATTATGTTGTGTGCGTTGCATCTAAAGTTTTATTTAAAGTAAAGTCAGTGTTGGAATAGGTAGCTCCTATGCTACAGAGTTAGGGAAATTCGTCGTTACATTTTTTAGCCTATCTTCAATTTTGAAAAAATAGGCTTATGAGATCACCTTTAGTCCGTGTGTGTGTGCGTGTGTGTGTGTGTGTGTGTGTGTGCCCCCCCCCCTAATAAAATCTAAACGACAGGAGCGATTTCAATGAAACTCGGAAAGTTCATAGCACTATTCCCGGCGACCTCGACCGTGCCCTTCAAATTTTGTTACGTCTCACCAATCCAACATGGCGGCTGTGCGAAATATTTCACCAGCATTCAATATCTCCGAAACAATTACCGATATTACCCTGACATTTTCTATGGTGATAGAGGGAACTACTATAAGTTCACTTATGTGACTTTTGAAAACCTGGTAACTACAAAACCAACATGGAGGCCAAGCGAATTTGCGACTTTTAAATAGACGTTTCTCGTGATTTGACCAACCAAACGCAATAAAACTTGGTACAGTATATGTTTATATACATTGTAATGCACCGACATCTAACTTCGTTCAATTGTTTACATAATCACAAGATGGCGGATGTGCGAAATATTTCACCGGTATTCTATATCTCTGAAACTATTAACGGTATCTCCCTAAAATTTTGTACGGAGATAAAGGGCACTACTGGAAGTCCATCTATAAGACTTTCAAAAACCAGTTAACTACAAAACGAACATGGCGGCCTAGCGAATTTGAAAATTTTAAATAGACCTTTCTCGCGATTTAATGTTCCAAGCGCACTGAAACCTGGTACAGGAAATATTTATACACATTGTAATCCACTGGTATCTAATTTAGTTCAATTGTTTACATAACCTCAAAATGGCGGCAGTGCGAATTTTAAAATTAAGTTTTTATTTCTTGTGATGTAGTCATGCGATCGAAGTGAAAGTTTGAATAATGAACCTACGCAATAATTTTCCTTTAATGCTACATGACTCTATGACCTATACATTTAACAATCCAACATGGCGACCATCCGAAATATTTAGACGATACTGAATATCTACGAATCTATTTTAGCAATCAAACTGCATTTTTTAATGTTCATAGGGGCTATGAACTTAAGTTCACCTATAGGACTTTAAATAACCTGGTGATCACAAATCCAACATGGCGGTGACGCGAATTATAAATATTCACATGGACGTTTCTCGCAATTTAACCATCCGAGTGCAGTTAAACTTGGTACAGTAAATCCTTATACGAATGTTAATCCACCGGCATCTAATTTATTTCAGTTGTTTCCATAACCTCAAGATGGCAGCTGTGAAAAATTTTAAAATCTCCTTGTTTTTTCTTGTGTCCTAATTATGCGATTGAAGTTTGAATACTACACGTTTACAATAATCTGCATGTAACAGTACATAACTCTAGGACCTACATATATAAAATCCAACATGGCGACCATCCGAAATATTTAGTCGGTTCTTAATATCTACGAATCTATTACAGCAATCAATCAGAAATTGTGTATGGTGATAGTGGCAATTAACATAAGTAGGATATATGAAAATAGGCTGTATAGTTCTTCACGGAACTACTTGTTGCTAATATGATTGTTGGTGAAATAAGTAACCAAAGATAGCAAAATAGTTAGGCAATTTAAGCGTGTGCTAATTATCAATTCATCCAAGCAGCACGATGTCGTTCCAGGCCAATGAAGGAAGGGTGGTCTACAGTCGCATCACCTTGGAGATGATGAATATGACCTAAGCATACCAGAAGGCAGATTTCTGGTGATGTGAACTGACTAGCAGCTGGCAGAAGGAATGAGTACACAAATTAAATGTATTTAATTTTCACAAGTCGGTTTTAGTTTCATGGGAAGAATTTGTTGTAAATATTTGTCTTGAGTGTATAAATATAGAATCTTGTTTTGTTTTGTGACTGACACACAAGTTATTGCAAGACGCAGCGTGGCATATTCGTAAATGTAAATATTGTGTGGATTCATTTGTTGGTTCAAATGCACATGGCCTCATGCGCGTTTGGAGCGCATGGTTGCCAGCGTAGGAAGTTGATCAATATAATCTGGAGACTAGCGTTGTGACAGAAGTGTATCTGAATTAATATAGCGTAAATTGCAGTATTTGGGGAAATTATAGTTGTGATAGATTTATGATCAGTCAGGCTATGTGATTTTGAAAATTTGCCATGTTGCAAATATATTGTATACGAGAGGCCATTTGCTTCCTCGTCTTGTTAATTTTCATCTTTTAAATCGTTAGACGTTGTCTTGAAGACAAATTTAGGGAACTCTGATATAAACGTGGACATGCGTGGATATTTATAGCTAGTGGCGTCATGTATGACGTGTATGTGTGTAAGTTTGGTTTTGCTTGCTGGAGATGTTGATTGATACTCTGTATTGCCGCAATCCAGTTCAACAGTCTGATCCTGAGGAAGTTTGTTTTGAACCATATTGAGTCATGAAGTCCCGAGGGGATTTTTGAAATGTTTGTGTATTTTTGTGATGAGACACACACGCGATTTCAGGAAGGCAGCGAATGGCACTCTGGATGCGATGAGGGGCTCGTTTAGTATTATTTATGACGCATGCTTGGGACTGGACTGAGACAGCTGTGAGGAGTGTGTGACACGTAGATCAGAGATATCCGATAAGGCCCCGAGAATTTTCTGAATATGTTATAACATTAAAGCCTGAATGATTGTAAGCTAATTGAAATATAAATGGGGAGATATCCACGCCACATCGCTAAATTTATAGCGCTATATTGATCTATTTCTGCATTGCATTCATGTAATATATCAGCCTGTGTGGACGTGTCTTTGTTGCTTTTGCTTTTGTGCGTACTCTTGTATGCTTTGTGTATTAATAGTTCGGTGACCACGGTCAAACCCCCATGTCTATGTCACGCTGGCGGTCATTAGTCTTACAAGCTTAAGACCATTTGAGGCAGCTACCTTTTTTTTTGAGATGTGCCTTCGCACATTCTGTGATTTCCGAGGAAATCTTTGTAATTTAATTTTTCCTAAGGGTAGTGTGTGTCAGTGTGTGATTATTATTGTACAGCCATTTTATTAGTGTATTTCCCGTGTGCTTTAATTGCGATTTGCAAAACGGGGATTCGCGACTTATCTGATTGAGTCATTTGGGAGTGAATTTTCGTTATTGAAGTACTCATTTTCCTTCTACAGCTCGTCACAGCGCGCACACGCAATTTAATGAGATTGGTGGACTAATTTTCTCCACTTTTATTAAGTCATCTTTGATGTTTATTTTGGAATTGATTTCGGAATCAATTAGTGATTTTATGTTCGAAACTCGCGTAATGTAAATATTATATGTCAGAAAACTGTACTACATATGAGGCTCATTATAGTAAAAGTTTTCATTATGGGTCAGTTTCTTCCACCAATCAGAGCTGAAGAAACAGTTGTTTGACCAATTAGGTAAGGATAGCATCGCACCTGCGCTGAGTTCCAAGGCCTTCTAATTTAAATTTCACTGCGTGGCCTAGTGTCATAGTCGGGTAATCGAGGAGGCCATGGTCGATTAAAACGTATTCTCTGCGTCCCATGCGCAATATTGAGTACATAAAACTGGCGAAATCTCGACTGATATTTAGGAATATTTATGTTCGAACACAAAATAGTTATAATAATTATCGGCGAACATAAATAATCGTATGCAACTCACCTATAATTGTAATTAAGACACTCGTATGAAAATTATATAACTCGCATACGCTCGTTTTATAAACATACTCGTGTCTTAATTATTGCCATTTTAGGCTCGTTGCTTAATATACAATTATTTTATGACATGTTTCTTGTTCTGGGAGTAAGCTCAGGGAGGTATTTTACTTTGTCATTGTTGTTAAGTTCGATTCAGTTATTAAATATTGTTTATTTTAACCTTGTTTTCACATCATTTCTAGTTTTATGCTTTACCCTATGAATACTTGACACTATGGAAGCGAAATATTTTCCTCTAAAGCGCAGAAATAAGAACTGTACACGACCCCGAAAACGAAACTTGCTAAACGATTCTTTCAAGGGTACAATATATACATAAATTATATAAAAACGTTTTAACTGACGGTGGTTTTGGGGTCTGGAGGAAGTGAAACATGAAGTTATGTCGAAATTTTCCGGCAGTCGAAACATGGTACTGTCCCCGTTAACCGGCAGTGAATCGAATGACCCGGCGAAAACATCACAATTCATGCCGATAACACAATACATATATAAGAAAGTACAAAAAAAGATTGAGGTCTGGGTTTGAATATCAATAATAAATGCCGGTAGATACGAGAACTCAAGTAGTCTCAGGGGTGGTTAACAGGATATAGGTGTAACAGGTTAAATCAACCCAGTCCCAAACCAAAATCAAAGCAATAGCACAAAACGAATCAGAAGATAAGCAAAAAAATAAGATAAAATAAGCATCCGTTTATTGGCAACTCATCGAACAACACATAAAAATAGAAATCCCTAAAGCCTGTCTTGCCTCGGAGATTCGGTCTAAATTAAGGCTTGATGTGGATCGATGCAAAAGAAAAATATTTAAAGTCCAAATCAAAAAAGAAAATTAAGGTTTAAATTGTCAACGAATCTCCTCGGTCCTATCCTTGGATATAAATAAATTTAGGAGATCCTCGAAGAAAATAAAAAGAAATAAAAACAGGTTAGATTCGGTCATATTTGACTATGTGATCCATTAAACACCCTGAATGTCCGTCAGGTGGTGTTTCCAGTCTATCACAAACACACTCACTTGAGATTATGATTAAAGAAAAATCTAGAAAAAGATGTGTCTTGCCTCGGTGTATAAGTATAGATCTCCATTCTAACTAGTGCAACCAATGAGAAAAGTAATTAACTATATCACCAATTATTAACAGTAATTATTGCCGTAGCAATATTGGTCTAGCTTGACCACTAAATCAAGATTAAATTCACTATTTACAATTATTATACAACTTGTTATCTACATTCTTTCAAATAGAAGAATACATTTTATTAGTAGAATATCCATGCTTTCCAAATCTATCAGACACTCATCTCAGGTATATGTCTCAAATATTATGATATCAAAATTATTTTGCAAGTTATTTCAGAGTCTCATTACCCTTATTACTCATAATGTTGCTACAAATTTGCATCCCTCATTATCATTTGTACAAATTCAAATTTTATGTTTCAATAATATGTGACGACTAAGTGATTCTGTTTCTTCCCATTCGATGGTTAGTTTGTAATATAGTCCACTTGATTAAATGCAAAGTGATTAGACTATCATTTATATGCTTGTATCAATGCTTAATTTACAATCATTTGCCCATACTTTACGTAGTCATGCCGTTTTGAATGACCTCACACCAATAATGATTATTATAAGTAATATACAGTATATATTTTTATATTCACCACGTGTTTCATTATACTACTATCTTTTTTTCTTTTACTAAACACCAAGATTTATCTTCAAACCGTTATCGAATTGTTCACAGAATATGTGAATTATCACCTTAAATTATTCTCTTATGTTTTAAATATCTCTATTCCTTTCTATTTTTAATTAAACATACCAACTTCACAGTTTTAGTGCAGAAAAATGTATAATATTACCCCATAATCATTATGGCTTCCCTTCGATCACATTATTGGCCTGTATAATTTATAATATAATGTAGGCCTGACTAGAAGCAATGCCAAAATGTACAAATGTTCAAGCAAAAATAGCAAAACGTGCTTGAAATTATTCAAATTCCCAAAGCCAAGAGTATGGGAAAAGAAAATATGAAAGTATTGAACTAATAATCATAATAAGCAAATCATCATAATATCCGCCAATATCCGAAGTTAAGATCCAAGAATTTAAACCTAAATTTCAAATTTGTTACAGGCATCTAGCATATTCCATCGAAAATAAAGTCGAATAGACTATCAAGTATTTGACCAAAACTAAAGGCTTGCTCGCATGGAGTTCCAACGTCCAAAAGTAGCAAAATCCTATCATCCGAATTTGAGATGGATTTATAGAATATCCGAAAAATATTAACTGGATCGTAGAAATAGGCAATGTGGGTTAAGTCCTTCCAACATTCAATAGCCTATCCATTTGAAATATTACATCAGATGCCCTTCGTAGACGTAGAATAAATCTGGCTATTAATGATAATAATAATCATAAATCAATCAAATAATTCACCACTGATTTGCTTAATCCAATACCTTCACCATCTTATCTAAATTCAATTCTACTTCCAATTCAATATTAGTTCAATTCCATGATATATAGTAATACGGAGTAGTCAGACCACTCACTACTAAATGAAGAAATATTCTGGCTCACCAACTCGAAGAACTATGAAAGGATGGTACAATGTTAGCAGGCCTACGTTCCTGGTGTGAAGAATTTCCAGATCCAATGAAGAAATCCCCTTCTTCATCCAGTACCATCTGCCCCCAAATCCAAAGCTGCAGGAATCCATCTTCAGTCTTCTTCCAAAATTCTTGCAGGAACCGAACCCGGGACCTTCCAGCCCCATGGTGGCTATCTCCATCTCCCTCGATGTAATCATCATGGAGTTCTCATGGCTTCATTCTGGCGTGGCTATCACTCCATCTCGTTCCCCTAAGTATCGGCTTAGTGCTCCATATTTTCAGTAAATATTCCCATTTCCAAATTTCTCACAGACACTCCAATAGCACTAGTTGGAAAATGCCCTAATTCCATTCTCGAAATTACAAGTCCTTGCGCCACGCATAGTTCATATCAGAACACGACTCTTTCTATCCACTAGTCTTCACAGCTGTATATTGGCAGTCAGTTGAAAGCATTCACGGCTATTCATGAAATTCGTTTGCATCCTCAAATCACCCAATGCATTAGCGAGTCGTCCTACGATGGCAAGTGCTCGAGTGTTCCCGAACGTTCGTTCATACAAGATGCCGTAATGTAGCCCGCTTGTAAAGTTAATTATTTCGTTTTTCAAGCCAAAAGCATTTTCATAATTATGCACACAAACTCGGCCGTCTATTGTTTCGATTGCGCACGGTAAATTCGGCGATATGTAATTGTAGGGTCTTTCGTAGACTATTACAATCCACACCCGATACACGGCAATATAGCACTCACGGTTCTCCGCAAACACGACCGGATATAAAGTCACTCACGTACATCACGACGTAGTACTGTCCAGCCCGCACACAACAAGCATCTGTCTGCCTGTCTCGACCTGACAAGATGCCAGATGCGGGAGCTTAGCACGTGGTCAGAGACAGCGCGCTCTGCCGGGGCACTCAACCTGGTGGCCGCGCACCCAGCGATGACGTACAGCGCTGGCGGAGTTGCCAAACCGCGCTCATATTGGGGGCTATGTTGGGCACATACTCCCCTCTCCCCGGAAAATAAGCGAGTTAACATAAGCTTATTTTGTATTCTCTTCATTATGTCGCCAATCATGTGCCAAACATATTCTTCTCGTTCTTCAACAGTAGTGTCTCTTAAGGCAGGCAGCATTACACTTTCCTATCCTTGCTCCAGATCTTATATCTCTGATGTCATATCAATTGTTTCCATAAGTCTCATGGACTAGGTATGGCCCAAAAAACAGCCTTGCAAATTTGCCGTATATCTTCAGTGGTAGTTTGGATGATACGCGCGGGGGCGTGGTGGCTCAGCGGTCTAGCTGTATGCCTCTCACCAAGGCGGTCCGGGTTCGATTCCCGGTCAATGCATGTGAGATTTTCGAAGTGAAATGCCATGTCCTGTGGTTCGGATTCCACGTAAAAAGGAGGTCCCGTGGCTCATGATCTCAAGATTAACGGTCACGTTAAACTACAAGCTTCCTTCCTTCCTTGGATGATACGTGTCTGCGTATTAACACTCGATCTCCGACACGTAAAGGTTGACTATATTTCCCTTTTTCGTTCCTTCAATTCCTCTTCTCCGCTTGTGTCTGAAGTCCCTCGCTGGCCAATTGGATCCTCCTCTCCTTGTTGAGTTCTACAACAGGTGGTGTTCTGACAATGTGATCCCAGGATCTTACTGGATTTACATTGAAGTGGAGTACCTTGGGAATCTGTTGTGTGCTTTCATGTACTTTTGCATTTACGCAAAATTCCAAAATTGGTAAAACAACCATCCACTGATCATGTTTATGGTGGCAATACAACCGGAAAAATTTTACAATTTCCGCCATGACCCTTTCCACTGGATTTCCCTCAGGATGGCGTAAGGAATTCAATATGTGCTTGACGTCAAGTCAGATCATGGCCTGATAAATTTCAGCAGAGGTGAATTGGGTTCCATGATTGGAAAGAATGTAAGTAGGCTTACCCAAGGTAGGAAATACATCCTTCTCAAGCCTATTGATCACATAACGTGACTTAGACTTCTGAATGGGGAAGAACATTACATATTTCGTGAAGACGTCCAGAGTAACAAGGATGAACTGGTTTCTCCTTTTTGATTTAGGTAAGGGCCCATAAATATCAGTAGAATATAGCTCTCGAGGTTCTGATGGTAAATTAGGCTTTGGTTTTTCCTTCAAGAAATGCGAAGCAAATTTACTTCTTAGGCAATCATCACACTTTTTTAAAATATTACTTGCAGACGTTCGCATCCCATTCCACGTGAATTTCTCTTGTAGCACATGGATGGTTTTGTTAATACCACCATGTCCTATGGCCCTATGCGCCAACCAAACTACACGTTCAGCTAGGTTCGGTGGTAAAACTGCCTCTAACATGAGATGGTCTACATCCACAAATTTGCATACCATATCTTGCACGATGACATAATCGTTAGACAATCTAGCAGTTGCCTCATATTCTGGATCGATATTGCTTATGCGTCCCTTCAAAAAATCTATACATCATTCTCAAAGGAGTATGCCTCTTCTGTGACTGCGGTAGTTTCTTAAGCTTCTCTAAAGTTTCCTGATCTTCTTGGATGATTTCTACTTGATGTACTTGCAATTCCTCTGTCGGGTTTCTACACAATACGTCGGCTAAGAAGTTGTCCTTGCCCGGTTGGTGCTCAATGGACACATCAAATTGTTGGAGAAAAAAGTCCAACGGGCTACCCTGTCACTAGCTAGCTCTGTTTTTAGCATATATTGTAATGCTTTATGGTCGGTGATTATGACAGTTTTATGTCCTAGCAATATCTTCTTCCAACTCTCCAATGCATAAATAATGCTAATGCCTCTATTTCCATGGTAGTGTAGTTCCTTTCTGGTTCACGTAACTTTCTACTGGAGAATGCTAAATAGTGACGCTCTTGCTTGTCATCTATCTGAAATAACACGGCGCTGATGCCAACGCGTGAAGCGTCTGATTCTAAATAGAACGTTCATTCGAAATCCGGGTATTCAAGTTTAATATTCTATATCAACATAGTTTTTGCTTTAACAAAGTCCGCTTCAGATTTCTCATCCATTTCCATTTGTTGTTTTTCTTTAAGAGATCTTGTAGTGGTGCCATCGTCTCTGAATACATGGGACAATGTGCCTAAAAGAATACAGAATACAGTCGAATAGACTATCAAGTATTCGACCAAAACTATAGGCTTGCTCCCATGAAGTTCCAACGTCCAAAATTAGCAAAACCCTATCATCCGAATTTGAGATGGATTTATAGAATATCCGAAAAATATTAACTGGATCGTAGAATGAGGCAATGCGGGTTAAGTCCTTCCAACATCCAATAGCCTATCCATGAGAAATATTACATCAGATGTACTTCGTAGACGTAGAATAAATCTGGCTATTAATGATTATAATAACCTTCAATCAATCAAATAATTCACCACTGTTTTGCTTAATCCAATACCTTCACCATCTTATCTAAATTCAATTCTACTTCCAATTAAAAATTAGCTCAATTCCATGATATAGAATAATACTGAGTAGTCAGACCACTCACTACTAAATGAAGAAATATTCTGGCTCACCAACTCGAAGAACTAAGAAAGGATGGTACAATGTTAGCAAGCCTACGTTCCTGGTGTGAAGAATTTCCAGATCCAGTGAAGAAATCCACATCTTCATCCAGTACCATCTGCCCCCAAATCCGAAGCTTCAGGAATCCATCTTCCGTCTTCTTCCAAAATTCTTGGAGGAACCGAACCCGGGACCTTCCAGCCCCATGGTGGGTATCTCCATCTCCCTCGATGTAATCATCATGGTGTTCTCATGGCTTCATTCCGGCGTGGCTATCACTCCATCTCGTTCCCCTATGTATCGGCTCAGTGCTCCATATTTTCAATAAATATTCCCATTTCCAAATTACTCACAGACACTCCAATAGCACCAGTTGGAAAATGCCCTAATCCCATTCTCGAAATTACAAGTCCATGCGCCACGCATAGTTCATATCGGAACACGAATCTTTCTATCCACTAGTCTTCACAGCAGTATATTGGCAGTCAGTTGAAAGCATTCACGGCTATTCATGAAATTCGTTTGCATTCCCAAATCACCCAATGCATTAGCGAGTCATCCTACGATGGCAAGTGATCGAGTGTTCCCGAACGTTCGTTCATACAAGATGCCGTAATATAGCCCGCTTGTAAAGTTAATTATTTCGTTTTTCAAGCCAAAAGCATTTTCATAATTATGTACACAAACTCGGCCGTCTAATGTTTCGATTGCGCACGGTAACTTCGGCGATATGTAATTGTAGGGTCTTTCGTAGACTATTACAATCCACACCCGATACACGGCAATATAGCACTCACGGTTCTCCGCAAACACGACCGGATATAAAGTCACTCACGTACATCACGACGTAGTACTGTCCAGCCCGCACACAACAAGCATCTGCCTGCCTGTCTCGACCTGACAAGTTGCCAGATGCGGGAGCATAGCACGTGGTCAGAGACAGCGCGCTCTGCCGGGGATAGAATTCAGATACGCCTGACGGCACTCAACCTGGTGGCCGCGCACCCAGCGATGACGTACAGCGCTGGCGGAGTTGCCAAACCGCGCTCATATTGGGGGACTATGTTGGGCACATTACCCATTGCAATAGTCAGCTTTCTAATAAAATCTACCTAATTTCAATTTCATCCGTACAAATTTTTAAATCCTTTATGCTTTATTTCTCGTAACTTATTCCGGCGATTGAATACATGATTCGTATGATGGGCTATAACAACTATGATTATCTAAAGGCACAAAATTCTACTTTTTGTAAATCATAGAGGGCGTGCATTTTACCTTTTAGGTAGATTTAATTAGAAAGATAACTATTACAATGGGTACTGAACCCATATTTAAAGGGCTTGGAATATGTCATGAATCGGGAATCGAACTGTCAGTACTCGAAAATACGAGCTCCGATATTGCAGGAATGGTTAGGCTTCATGCAGCATTTATGAAACTTCCTTATTACAGAAAGCTCGCTGTTTTAGCTATATGCTTTTATCTGCACGTTTATAGCAGTGAAGAAAGAAGGTTTATAAAGCATGATGTTATAACATTGAAAGATTGAGAAATGGACTAGTCTGGAAATTGGCAAGATAGCGAGTTGTCAGTGAAGTCTCCCCGGGAAAACCTCTTATTGTCAGCCACGAGCCGAGAGAAGAGGCTGATCACCTTGACACGTGGATGCATTGATAGCACTCGTCACTAAGGAGGGGAAATTAGCGCAGTTTATATCACGTGGATGATATGGACCAATGGGAATATTATATTTTGGCGGAGTATGATATTTTATTTACTTGAAAACTCTTGTAGAAAAGATTTAAGACCAGAAATCTGTTTGAAATAACAATTAAATGACGCCGATATAAGTTTTATATAAATATTAATATGGATGAAGAAGATATAAAGCTATAAAGTTCGTTTCAAGGTCTGATGCCATAAACGCCATTTTGATCGACCAACGAGAGAGTGGGGATAGCGTCAGTGGAGTCATTCCATTTCTGACGTCGAAACCGTAAAGACGTGATATTCAACTACAGAAGATAGACCGAGGAAAGTCTGAAAGGCTTGACGGAGGAGTCGCCTTCACCTGCAGTCAAGCTCAGTGAAACTCCGATGAAACATATTATAAGAGAAAGACTTGAGATAATTTCATCGCAATGAAGTATTATAACTAAAGTATATGGAGAGAATTCATCGTATAGTCAACTAAAGAATAAGTTTCCGTGTAAGAGTAGACATCAAATAACAAGGGCAACGTTTATTTTCAAAGTACAAGAGTTATTGAAAAAATAAATAAATTTCTACAAACGACGTTCGCCGAAGCATTTCAAGCACCAGTGAGAAATTCATTTGAATGTTTAAGAAACTGGGGTCAAAGAGAAAGTTCATCATGATAAACAACACCTAAGTCATTATGTGCTGTTGAACTATAGAGGGGGACAAGCCATTTTCATAATGTGGATTCCAGGAGTGACTTAGGCACACATCAACGAATAATTCAAGAAAAGTGGAATTTCATCATCTTAATTCCCCTAAAGTCGCAAGCACATACAGCTACAATGTATTTCCAACGCAATCTCGGAAATATCATTAATAATAATAATAATATCGTATGGCCTCGGGTGCCTGGTGCAAGCTTTGCTATTTGACACCCAGAGGGTAGCTTGCATGTCGAATTTCGAAGTTCCTTGACTATGAAAGTCAAGGAGGTTAGATGTTAGATATCTAATCTCCTTGAACACAATACCGCTTTCTAGTAGAGAAATGAGGAACTTTGTGCTGGCGGAAACTCCCGAGATTAATTTTGCCATTATGAACTCGGCCTACTGAATTCAAATGGGTTCTTTGACATGCCAACATCGTATGACATGCGTATCGTATTTTTGCCGCCTTTCAAAAATCACTTACCACGGTCAGGGGCGAACCTGCAATCTTGGGGTTAGTAGACCGACACGCTATCCACTCACCCACCGTGGCAAGCTGGAAATATCATTAACAACCAGCAACGAAATACATTCGCCGTAGAACTTCAAGTATGCAGCCGTTTGAAGTTGGTCGTCAGAGATCACCTCGATCCAGAAGCGTGCGAGAGTGTTGCAGCCCAGGTCCAGGAGCAGGGCAGGGAGCGAGACGTGGCCTCTACGACACCTGCAGCCGATACGGTGGGGAGAAGCGTGGCGACTCGCCCGAGTTGTGTGGCAGATCCATGCCTCTCCACCCAGCTGATCGCTCGCCACATGGCGTGCGAAGCGAAGCACAACACCTCCGGTTATTCATCATTTAAGAAGAATATTACGGGCAGAATGTATTTGAAATGCATCGATAATACTTGTAGTTAGTATTGCAGTAATGTAGATACCCTTGACCTCACCAAATTTTCAATGGCTAATTGATTTATTGTTAAAATTGTTTCGAAAGCTTGAATTAGTAACTTTAATGTTTTAACGTTCATATAATTTATTTAAATAGCATTGTCTTTTAGATTTTGACGTATAGTAAATTTTATCGTCAAGAACACTTGATATCAGTTAGTTATTCGATTCTTTATACGTATCTTATTTGGATTAATAATGGAATATTTTAAAATACGTTTGCTTGTATACTTTCGAAAGTATACTGTCATTAAAAATGGGAAGGATTTGAAGAAATATATTAAATAAATATTTTTATATTTATTAAAGATTTATAAATGATTGAGGGGTTCTGTTGAGAACATCAATAAGATCATTTCATTGGGAACAACGCACTGTTGAAGCTAATTGTTTTATTAAAAGGAATATATAATTTATCGAAGTAGCACAGCTCATGATAACGCTAAATTTGCGGTACGACAGCATAAAATGATAAGAATATTGTTGAATTGTAACAAGGAATAATGTGAATTATATAATAACGAAATTCATGGAAAGAAAGTATGGTGAGGATATGTAGTACTTTATATTAAAAAGAAGATAATTTACAGACGAATATCTTTAAATTAAAAGTTCAATGAACTGTGGTTTTAGAAATGTATAAGGAAGGTTAACATCGCATTTTAATCGCTCAGAAATGTATAAGGGAAGAAATATTTGAGAGATATAAGTGAAACAGTGGAAAAAGTCATTATTATTGCGATTGTGTGAAGAGAAGGATGTGTAATCGTTAGAGTAGTTTGTAACTTGAACTATATAAGTAGGGTTACTGATTTTCATACACCTAGTCGAGTATAGAAATGGGAGTTAGTATTATTATTGCGGATTTATTATGAGAAGGAAGGGAGTATAAGCGTGTGAGGTAACGCAGAATTGTGTCAGTGTTGAAGATAATGTTCCTATGGATTATGTGGTAATAGAGCGATGTAAACAATGAACGTACGACAATGTGGTCGAATTTTTTAATATATTAATATGCGATACTGGTATTTTGAAAGTTGAGTGTTGAAATCTCATTGTATTATGAGGTAGAAAAACCAAAAAAAGATAGTCTGGTATGTTTCGTCTAATTTATCGTTCTTTATCAAGGTTAAGACTTTATCGAACAGTTATTAGCTTAATCGCTCGTAACATACAGTATTCTCATACTGGATGTGACATTGTTAAAACGGAAAGACTATTGGAGTCAGTGATCTATGAAATATTTAAAGAAGGAAAGAATGGCAGTAGGATCAGTATGGATCATGAAAGGATATTATCGCCTAGCTAACGATAATCGTGTAAATAGGGTACATAATTTATTATCAAGTTTATATATATATATGTATAATTGATGGAATAGGATTGTTTTAATGAAGTAAAGTTGTATAATTTATGGGAAGGATTGCTTAAGGAAGTCGCAAAGAATTATTAAGACTAGAACACTGTATGATCAACAAGTATGTTGATAATTTTAAATTCTTAATAGACATGAAGTCTATTATATTTTAATTTATCTTATTTGTGAATGAGGACTTAATATGTCCAGAAACCGAAATTCACGGTGAGGTTTAGGTATAGAGGAACTATACATTTATTTAAATGGTTTTTTAATTGGAAAATTTTGACATGTGATAAGTGTTATATATGTCGTAGGACATTTGATATTATTGTCATGTATGGTTAATAAACTCACAGGCACTGTTAAGTTTGCCTGTCCTTTTTATAGAACACGAATGTCTCCTTATTTAATGAACTGATGCGATGGAGCTGCTAGTTAGGTACAGGCGCCCGCTTTTAACCCGTTCACCCCCAACATTCCGAGAATCTCGTCCTACCATACTTTATTGTAGGACTTTTTGTACCTAGCTAGGTAGTAGTAATATCGTATTTTTTAATATCCATGTATCGAGAAATTACTAGCTATCCGCCTAGCAGGGAACTGCTGGTTTATCTAGCTGGGTATCGACATCCCTAGCGATCACATCCATCTCTAGGATAAGAGGTGGTGGCTATGTGAATTTCGGGTACAGTACCATGTTTTGACTTCCGGAAAAATTTGACATATACTCGCGGTTCACATCCCCAATATCCAAAAACCACCATCAGTTCAAAAGTTAATATATAATGTGTGTATTGTGCCCGTTCGACAATGATATCGGTTAGCCACATACCTTAAATGACCCTTCCAAGTCCCTTCTCCGACGAGAAGACATATATGACGGGACGGATTGCATTCTTGGACTGGGAAGACACATGGAAACTTAGCTCGGGGGTGTCGGGTATAATGAAAGATCATAAGCTACAGATGATTACAAACACAAAATATTCAATAAAGAGGCCAGGCTCTCATTCAAATCACACTGATTTTATTCACAAAGAAGGCAGACACCTAGCCTACTTCAGAGAGGTGAGAAAAACGTCTAGTCCGTACTAATCTGCCCTATCATTAATTTACCTATCTCCAAACAAAATATCCTAAATTATGGCCTTCGAAGACCAATGAAAGATTATAAATCGAACAAGCAAATCTAAGAGAATAACACGTAATTCATCCCCATCCAATTACTTTGGAGATTGCAATAACAATTTATATCACAGGCACGAATTTACGGCAAATAAAGATATGTACTTGCTTACAATGCAAAGATTTCAATACATTTACGGCAGAGTAACTTTAATTACTAGGCTATGATGGTGTCATCCCTAACATTTAACGATATTTTAGTCTAAGATAATTCCTATTTGAAGCACAAGTTGGCAACGAAATAAACGAGATGCGTTTACTCCAAAATGTATTCCAAAACAAAGCTAAGCACATTCTGTTCCTATCTTGTGCGAAGCAATACTAAACTAGTAATAACACGAATAAATAACAATCATGTAACCCTTCAAAATATGCGCAATTGGCGCCACTGACATGCCTACACGTATTCTCACTCTTTGTGACGAATGGCCATAAGTGTATGGGAGAGAAAAAATAGGTTGGCAACGGCATGAATAAATTTCATGGTTTAAGTTTGTTGTCCTGTTAACCGCCGTGTTTAAACACTTCGTTAACTGACCGTCGTTTCACAAAATAAGGAACATCTGCAAATGTATCAAACGTGTCGCATCTGAGCAATAGCCAAGCATTGGTCAACAAGGATTAATTACATTTAGCATGTTTAGTCATATTTAATGACTAGCAGTAGTCCCCGGCTTCGCCCGGTGGATTTATTTGTTTTATGGATGATAAAGAATACTACTACAGAACTGGCACATGATACTTAAACTACTAGAAAAAATAATTTAAATATAATTATTTGTGGTGGTGATGGTGGTGGTGGTTGTAGTGAGGGTGATAAGCAGTACAGAATAATGTACGTAACATTTAGGTCATTTTCCCCTAATGATAATAATGAATAGGGAAACGGCTATTTACTAACTACAACACTGTAATTAATAAACAAATTTCTAAAAATGATTAGAAAGAGGAGTAAGTGAAACAAAAGACTGCCTAGGGCCTATATCTCATTGTCTGTTAGAAATGTAGTGTCCAATAGTGTCGTATTTTGTCGCATAGCGCCGTAGGAAAATAATCAGAACACTTTGGAAAACTTCGGCTGTCCCGAGCTCCTGAGGTAGCACATAGGCCACATAGCAGCTCAACGATAAGTTTCGGAATAAATTAAGGCAAATTTGAAAGCATCGACGCTTATTGCAGCTGATAACTACAATGTATTGCACCAACACCATTTCACTTAGAGAGATGCATAATATGTTCATGATAATAACTGTTTTAAAGGTCAAAAGAAATCTTTTTGTACTAATTACTCCCCTTGACTGCAATTTATTACCAGCGCTAGATTTAACTATTTTCGCAATTCTGCTCCAGAACACCGGTAGGGGCGACGTAATGCAGCCCGAGTTGACAGTCAACAATAGACTTATTAAAATACTCCTACAGTTACACTACTACGGACATGAATGATTTAAGGGCCATAATACATGGTTTTCAACTTCAGTTTGATTGTTATTCTAAATGTAGGGAACGGAGAGCGTTGTCCAAAATATCAGGAGGAAAGTGTTACCAGCAGGGTTTCAAAGTGTATGTATAATTTGGTGCAATTAGGAGGAACGGTGTAGATTAGTGATCAAGGGCCTAAATGCAGAGAATGGAGTGGTCTGTCCGAGATTTAAAGTGGACAGTGTCACCCGCATGGTTCCAAAGGGTAAGTGTACAAAGTGTGGTTCAGATCGGTAAAACGGTGCAGATTTGTGCCAATGGACCTAAATGCAGGGAAATGAGTGGTCTGTCCGAAATTTCAAGAAGACAGTGTTATCCGTCGGGTTCCAAAGTATAAGTATGTGAAATTTGTTTCAGATCGGTGAAACAGTGTAGATTTGTGCCAAAGGGCCTAAATGCAGGAAATGGAGTGGTCTGTCTGAAATTTCATCCTGACAGTGTTACTCGCAGGGTTCCCCAGGGTAAGTATACACATTTTGGTTCAGATCGGTGAAACGGTGTAGATTTGCGTCAAAGGGTCTAAATGGAGAGCTCTGTCCGAAATTTCATGCAGTGTTCCTCGTAGGGTTCCAAAGGGTAAGTATACGACTTTTGGTTCAGATCGGTGAAACGGTGTTGATTTGTGCCAAAGGACCTAAATGCAGGGAATGGAGTGGTCTGTCCGGGATTTCATGTAAACGGTGTTACTTGCAGGGTTCCAAAGGGTAAGTATACACATTTTGGTTCAGATCAGTGAAACGGTGTAGATTTTTGCCAAAGGGCCTAAATGCAGAGAATGGAGTGGTCTGTCCGAAATGTCATGCAGACTGTGTTACTAGCAGGTTTCCAAAGGGTAAGTATACAAATTTTGGTTCAGATCCGTGAAACGGTGTAGATTTTTGCCAAAGGGCCTAAACGCAGGGAATGGAGTGGTCTGTCCGAAATTTAACAGAGCCTAAACTCTTCCTCTTGTATCTGGCTATCATATAAAAAAGAATTTTTCGAATCCGACTGATAGTTCCAGAGATTAGGGCGTTTAAACACAAAAACACACAAACAAACACACAATCTCTTCAGCTTTATTATATTAGTATAGATTCAGCCTATCACTTTGTTTATATTTCAATTTAGTGGAAAAATCCTATCACTTTATTATTAATATAAAATTTAATTAATATCATATTACTTCTATCAGTTTCTTTGTATATTTTTAGTGACCATTTAAACTCGTAAGAGTGAACATTAGTTTTGATTGACAACTAACATCACCTCCAATAACTGTGAAAACTCTGTTCACACACTTCCATAAGCACTTCTAAGTGCTCAACAATAACACATGGCCCGTCGGTCAATAGCTCAGCTGACAAGACAAAAACGTTCGTGTCGCTAGCAAAAATATTACAAACGCGTACCTCACAACCGCAAATATAACAATAACAGTCACCTATTTGATACAAAAGTCCCTGTGTGTGGACAAAGATTATGCAACCTGCGCAATCAGCTGTTAATTCCAAATATACTCTCAAATATTAAGCAATGTTCCTGGTTGTCTGCAGTTATATTATCATTCAGCGTCTAGTATTCTCTAAAAAGGTTTCACTATAATTCTGGGGGGTGCCTAAATGGCATAACGTAGCCCCTCACATCAAACCAAAGACAGCTTCCTTGGCTCGTCTTAATCTGATCATTGCATTCTTTTACAGTCGTCTCCATGTCAACTCATAAACAAGAAGTTCCGTGACGAACTAAAGAGCCTACTTTTCTTAAAATTTAAGATTCATACCAATCTATATAGACCTATCTAAAAAAATAGCGAAATTAAGTTGGTAATATCGAAATTTCTAATTAGTTCGAAATATACCTGTAGCCTAATAGAACACTACTGTTGGCAGCCCTGGTGACTGAATATATTCTTAGTTCCATCTCTTAAGATACAGAATACAATATTTGGTTGAAGTCCAATGGATAGCATGGACGTTACATGCAGTTAGACATTGGATCTGTCAGCGCGCGTAAAATCATGTTGGCAACAATGTCACGCATGCGTTGGTCAGAAATAATCTGAAATATTATGATATCTTGCTGTGCCAATTTTGGATGAAATCCATTTGTTAGTATAGAAGTTACATGTATTTGAAAATTGGACCTATCAACAGGCTTAGAGTCATGTTGGCTGCACTGACGTATATTAGTTTCTCATAATTAATCTAGAATGTTGGGTACTATACTTGTGCAAAGTTTGAAGCTGTTGGCTTACATACTTTCTGATATATTAATATTTGGGTAAAAAATAGAGACAGCATTTATTAACAGTGTGCAGCCCTGGTTGCTCTTAAAAATAAGCATAGTCATATCTGTTATGGTACACATAGCACATAGGACATTTGGTTGAAATCCAATTGATATTATAGAAGTTACATGTATTTGAAAATTGGTCTATCAACAGTCTTAGAATCATGTTGGTAGCACTGATGTACATAAGTTACTCCAAATTAATTTAGAATGTCAGGTACTACACGTGAGCATAGTTTAAAGCTGTCGGCTTGCATACTTTCTGATATATTGGTATTTGGATAAAAGAATAGAGATAACATTTATTGACAGTTGGCAGCCCTGGTGGCTCGTACGAATACGCCCAGTCATATCTGTTTATATACACATATTACATACAATATTTGGTTGAAATCCAATTGATAGTATAGAAGGTATATGCATTTAAAATTAGACTTATCAGCAGGCTTAGAATTATTTTGGCAACACTGCCATGCATGGCCTCCTGGAAATTTAACTGAAATATTATTATCTATACGTGTGCCAATTTTGAAATAGCTCCCATTCATACCTTCCAAGATATCCAACAGGGAGCTCAAATTTCAATTGCGAGTTTTCAGCAGTTGGTAGCACTGACATCATTTTCAAATATGGCCGTGAGATATTCAGGTATAGATCTTTACTCCTACCAAATTTCGTTTGGATTCCTGCAGCCGTTTAGGAGTTGATAGGGGGGGACACACACACAGCCAGTCAGACAGACAGACAGACAGAGGGACAGACAGACAGACACACATTTGCCCGATCTCATAAGACTACTTTTTCCTCATTTTTGCAAAATGTGAAAAGTAGGCTAAAAAATAAAACGAAAAGAATACACTAATGTGTCCGTTGCCTAACATAACAGGGTTGTGCAATGCCTGCCTCCAGTCACAATCACAGCCTCCTGAACCTTTCATTCAGCGTCTCGCGCTTGTAGCAAATAAATCAATGAAATAACATTCAAGGTCTCGGCCTTCAAAAACATATGCTCACTGGTATTACAGTAGCCAGTGGATGTCATCCTAACTGTAACTTTTATCATTGTACTACGTAACTGAGCTAGTTCGGAACACTGTTCTTAACCGTACAATTCTATTTACAAAAATTAGGCAAGAGCTTTATCCTGATACGTTGTATAACCAATGTTAAATGTGTGGAATAAATGTGTATATCTTACCTAAAGGATGTGCTATAAGTAAGGTCTCTAATACTAATCCCCCGCATCGTGATCGTACATAAAATATTGACTTTTTAGTCTGACTCACGTGACTTTCATTATTAATCCAGCGTTTGTGTTTTGCCTGGTGTGATTGGCAAGTTGGATTACCATATCGTCATCCTTCCTTCAGCAAACATCAACCTCCACTATCCCCTTCTATATTGGGTTTATTCCATATCAGCTTCCATTATAAGGGGAATAATCATCTCCTCGTAGAAAATAAATATCAGCAGCGCGGCAACTTGTGATACATCAAATGAGGGTTATTTCCAAAGAGAAAATGGTGCTACATTCAAGTCCTCGGTTCGTCCATGGAATAATGACATTACATGAGCCATCGATGTCATATCGAACAAGTGATGTCGGGCTCAGTATATATATATATGTGGGAGCCGGATGAGGATCAAGACGGCCGAGTATGGGATCAAGGGGGCGCAGGAGTAAGCTCAGCACCATTGTCTGAGAATAAAAAGAAGAGAAGCAATATTCCGAGTTCCGATGAGCTGCGAAACACATTCCCTTAATTCTATATATTGTATTCTAATAAGTTTCTTTGTTTAAATAAATAATTCTGTCCTTTATTCGATGCTTGTGAATGTCATGATCTGGAAACCGTTTCCCACAAATGAGGGCTCGTCCGGGATGGACTGAAACAACGAGTTACGACGCAATCCACGACACGAAGTACGACGCAAAATACGACGCTATTTTCGACGAAGTGGACGGCTAATCATATTTGTTGCTGTTGCCTACGACGCTGACGACGAGACGACGTGCAGTTTTGTGAACCCACGAAGTGCAAATCTACGACGAGGGTTCACAGGCTAGCAAAATTTGTTCTTAAGTTTCAGTTACAATTAGTGGTGCCGTGATGACGACGAGGGTCGGAATCTATACGACGTCAGAGGATTGTGGAAGTGGTAAGAGGATATCGACTCATCAGAGAGAAACGACGGGAAGCGGTATTCAACGATATCACCTAAAAATATCACTGGTTTGGTGAACGAGGTTAAACAGGTTTGATTGCGAGGTTATGAGGAAGCGATATTGACGGAAAACTACTTGATAGACGTGAGTAAACAAATAAGATGACTACACTCGGTGCAATAGAGAAAATAAATAAGAACATAAGTGAAGATCCGGTCAAAGCAATCAATGTTTTACATAACCTAATTTTCGAGCATATACCGGACGACAGAAAGAATCGAAAGCGACTGCGAGAGTTTCCTGGATTCGATTTTGACGAAAATTCCATTGAAGAGGAATCTAAGAAGAAATTTATCGAAGAAACGTTTTCCAAGGCTGATCTGTTGCGTGTTTCTGAGATTCTTAATACCGAGATCGGGACAAAGGAGGTAATGATTAACACCATTTGTTATTCCTTGAGAAAATCCGACGAACTCGCAACTAATATAGACGATGATGACGAAGAAGAAGATGACGAAGAAGACGAAGAGAGCGAAGAGGACACTAGGACAGAAGGTATAGAGAACAACATAAGTTTTCATTGTCGTTCTGCGACGTAGAGGGAGCTATGAAAACCTTTAACGGTAAGGATGGTTACCCAGTGAAGAAATGGATCGCAGATTTTGAGGAGACGTCAATCTTGATGGGATGGAGTGAGCTGCAAAAGTTTATTTTCACTAAGAAATCACTCGATGGTTTAGCTAAACTTTTTATTCAATGTGAGAAAGGACTGACGTCCTGGACTGCACTGAAGAAGGCCTTGAAAGAGGAGTTTGACGTGGCGGCAAGCAGTGCAGAAATCGACAAATTGTTAACCCAGCGACGAAAAAAGCGCGACGAATCTCTACAGGAATACTTTCTTGTGATGAAGTAAATCGCTAACAGAGGTGATGTTGAGCTAGTATCTCTGTGTCAGTACGTGATTGATGCGATCGAAGACGATTCAGGATCTAAACTTCTTCTCTATGAAGCAAAACATTCCAAGGATTTCTGGGAGAAAATGAGAAAATGAATGGTGGTGAAGTCTTTGCCAAAGAAAAGCACAAAGTATAATAACAGTAATTTTCAAGGATGTGCCAAGAGTGCAAACGAGAAGGATGGAAAGTGCTGGGGCAGTACAAAGAAGAAAGAGGCGTGTAGTGGTGATAGATGTTATAATTGCGGTGGATCTGGTGATAGTTCAAAGGAATGTGAGCACAAGAATAAAGGCAAGAGATGTTTCTACTGCAACGAGTTTGGCCACATTTCATCCGAGTGGAAGAACGATAAGAGGTATAATCAAGGTATCAATCTTATTGATGAAAAGAAAATCTACCTCAAGTTCGAAGAGGTTAATTTGGGTCAGCAGACACTTCAGGCACTTATCGACTGTGGCAGTCTGTATAACCTACTGTGACAAAACATCTATAAGACGATGGGTTCCCCAGGATTGAAGAGCACGGATCTTGTTTTGTAAGGATTCGGTAATGGTTTTGTTGCTCCTCAAGGTTACTTCACCACAGTCGTTGAGGTAGACGAGCTGGAGTTTCAAACCGATGTCTACGTTGTTTCTGATGATACTATGGAGTGGGGCATGGTGATTGGTAACGATCTATTCGATCAGGGCCAGGTCGTCCTGAGCAAGCAAGGAGTTACCATCAAGAAACTAGAGGTCCCGATTATGTTCATCAGGGTAGCCGACGAACAGAAATTGGATATCGAGAACTGCGTTGATGAGGTAAAGGGGGACAGATCCAGGATTTGGTAGCGAGATATGTACCAAAGAAGATGAAATCTACTGATGTCAAGATGAAGATCACATTGAAAGAAGAAAAACCGATATTTAGCAGGCCCAGAAGAATGGCACCGCTTGAGAACGAGTTTGTCGGTGAGCAAGTCGAGGCGTGGCTGGAGGAAGATATCATAGAACCGAGTCAATCAGAATGTACATGCCAAGTTGTGGTAGTCAAAAAGAAAAATGGAAAAAACGACTTTGAACTGATTTTCATCCAGTAAATCATTCGTGGTTAGGGATCTATTTCCCATGCCAGTTATGGAGGATCTTCTGGACAAGTTACAGGATGCTACGGTGTTCTGCACCTTGGATCTCAGGAACGGATTCTTTCACGTGGAAGTCGAAGAAGGGAGTCGACGTTATTTGCCATTCTTAACGCGTTCTGGAGAGTACCAGTACACAAAAGTCCTATTTGGATTTACCAACTCACCTGCAGTCTTCCAACGCTTTATTAAAGATGTGCTCTGGGAGTTAATCCGAGAGAACATAGTGTTTACCTATATGGATGACTTAATCATCCCAGCGAAGGATGACGAGAAGGCACTCCGAAGATTGAGACGAGTGTTGGAATTAGCTGCAGAGTACGGGCTGGCAATCAACTTCGAGATGTGCCAGTTTCTGAAGAGGAGGGTACAGTTCCTTGGATACACTATTCAACGCGGACAGATTCAACCCGCCACTGAGAAGGTCCTTGCTGTACAAAACTTCCAGGAACCAAAGACGATCGCTGCGCTACAGAGCTTTCTCAGATTGGCTGATTATTTCAGAAAATTTATCCCAAATTTCTCGATTGTAGCCAAACCACTGAGCGATCTGTTGAGAGGTAAGCCGGAGTTCAAGTTTGACGAGGAACAACGATGTGCATTTGTTGAGCCCAAACGTCTTCTCGCTTCAGAACCTGTGTTGAAAATATACTATCCGAAATATTAGACGGAGCTGCACACTGACGCCAGCAAGAGTGGGTATGGCGCTGTGTTGTTGCAAATGTACCCAGGTGTCAACAAACTACATCCAATCTCATGCATGAGTAAAAAAAACGACGATACAGGAAAAAAATACAGCAGTTACGAGCTCGAGATCTTAGCTGTGGTGAATGCATTAAAAAGTAGCCTATAGGGTGTACTTTCTTGGAATTCCGTTCAAGATCGTGACTGACTCTATGGCATTCCAAGAGACAATGCACAAAAGGGACCTGGTCCCACGAGTAGCTAGATGGGCTATGGCATTGGAGGAGTTTGACTATACCATCGATCACCGAACTGCATCCAGGATGAAACATGTCGGCGCCCTGAGCCGATGTCCAGCAGTCATGTTTGGATTCCCTGATGGCCTTGCAGAGAGGATCAAAATCGCCCAGAGAAGAGACGAAGGATTGACAGCGATAAAAGCGACACTGGAGAAAGGACCTTACGAAAACTTAATCGTCAGAGATGGACTGCGGTTTAAATTTGTTGATGGGTGAGAGACGTTGGTGGTCCCGCGGGCAATGCAGCATGAAATCATCAGAGCTGCACATGAGAAGGGACACTACGCTGTTAAAAGGACTGAAGAAGACGTGAAGCAGGAATATTATATTCCAGACTTGGCCAACAAGGTGAAACGAGTCATACCCAACTGTGTGAAGTATCTGGTGGTTAACAGGAAGGCAGGCAAGAAACAAGGTTGGTTACATCCGCTGTTCAAGGAGAGTGTGCCCTTGCACACCTACTACATGGATCACATTGGACCACTTAAGTCTACACAAAAGGGATATGAACACATCTTCTGTGTGATAGACGCCTTCACGAAGTTCACCTGGCTGTATCCTGTGAAAACTACCAAAGTAGCCGAGACTATTGAGAAGATGGAGTTTCAGAGGAAAAACTTTGGAAACCCAGTTCAAGTTATCACCGACAGGGGGCCATAGTTCACCTCCCATGAGATCCAGGACTACTGCAAATCGCAGAGTATCAAGCACGTCTTGATCACAGCTGGACTTCAAAGGGCCAATGGTCAACTCAAGAGAGTCAACTCAACTGTGACCAAGATCATCGCTAAACTTAGCATTGAAGATCTGACAATATGGTACAAGGTTGTACCATCCGTCCAACGAGCTATCAACTCTACGTTCCAGAGGAGCATCGGAATGTCACCTTTCGAGCTGCTCACATGAGTCGGAATGCACAACCAAAATGATCTACGTATAGTGCAACTCATCGAAGAGGAGCTGATCGATTCGTTTAACGCAAAACGTGATCAGATGAGAGAAGATGCAAAAAAAAAAAACAGATAGAAAACTTACAATCTGAAAATTGTGCTGAATTCAACCGACGACGTAAGGAGCGTAAGAAGTTTCAGGTCGACGACCTGGTTGCCATCAAACGCACTCAGATCGGTCCACATCTGAAACTAAAAACCAAAAGTCTAGGACCTTATCGATTGCCTCGAGTAAAACTCAACGACACATACGACGTCAGCAGAGAAGGAAACCATGCTGGACCAAGAATCACATCGTCCTGTGCGGAGTTCATGAGGCCCTGGCTGGGCGGATCATCTTCATCCGGGTCGTATGAGGATCAGGACGGCCGAATGTAGAAGCCGGATGAGGATCAAGACGGCTGAGTATGGGATCTAGGGAGCGCAGGAGTAAGCTCAGCCCCAGTGTCTGAGAATAAAAAGAAGAGAAGCAATATTCCGAGTTCCGATGAGCTGCGAAACGCATTCCCTTAATTCTATATATTGTATTATAATAAGTTTCTTTGTTTAAATAAATAATTCAGTCCTATATTCGATGCTTGTGAGTGTCATGATCTGGAAACCGTTTCCTACACACACACACACACACACACACACACACATATATATATATATGTGTGGGTGAGTTTATATCACTTTCTTGTGGACACGATAACTACCACAATTTTGCACCAATCACTTTGAATTTTTTACATAATATGTATCCCTTTAAAATCTTGGTCGAGTTCGTTAAAGGGCAAAATCGGTCGAAGGAGGTGAAATGTGGGGTGAAATATCGCTATAACTCTCTTAATACGTGAAATATCCAATCTATTCAATGTTCATACTATGTGTCGGATAAGGTCCAAAAATTTATGTTTGAAAAGTTTTTTGCTAGTACCAACCATTGAGCAAAGGGGTGGGAAAAAGTGGTTTTTTCGGTTAACAATCATATCTCTCTTAACAGGCACAATATCAAAACCGTACAAAATGGTCAATATTCCCCTAATATTTACCTAAAACGTTTGTCTGAAAGAATTTTTGATATGACCTACCATTACGCCAAGGGATGAGCAAAATTATTTCGGAATTAGAAGTAAGTGCCAAGAGCCATCAGAGGTTGTCATGGCAACGCTACTAAATTGATGAGGGATGAGCCATCAGAGGTTGCCATGATAACGCCATTGCACGAGATCACATTCTGCGGGAAGTGGCTTCGGCGACGCAACTGGTAGCATGCTGAATTTCTATGCCCAAGGTCGCTGGTTCAAAGGCGGTCGAAGTCGTCGGATTTTCTAAGAGCGATAAAAATCCCTCTGTATGCTTTCCTTAGGAGGGGAAGTTCCAAAGTGCGTTGCGAGTTGCTGGTTGCGGTGGCATCTAGTTGCCAAGTTCACAGCTAGGTGTCGTTGACGGTAGTATTTGGTAGCAAAATTAGGAACTACTGCTTGAAATTGACCTCTGCAGTCCTTACCTGAATTACAAACTAATACTGCCATCACAATTAACAGCGATTATCAGACTGATTCTACACACACCCAAGGTACACCGGGCTATATGACCACGTTGGTGCAGCACCTAAACTGAGGAACCAACCAACATCTCTGCGGGAGATAACATTTTGCGTGAAGAAGTAACATACTGTTAGATAGCTACATATCAGCGTCGAAACCTAGCATAAGCACAGTGTGACCACAATTATAACAAGTAGTTCCGTGAAGAACAAAAGCTTATTTTCATATCGCCTACATATATTAATTGCCACTATCAAAATACAAAATTCAGTTTGATTGCTGTAATAGATTCGGAGATATTGGGAACCGACTAAATATTTCGGATGGTCGCCATGTTGGATTTATATATGTAGGTCTTAGGGTTATGTACTGTTACATGAAGATTATTGTGTACGTGTAGTATTCAAATTTCAATCGCATGATTAGGACACAAGAAGTAAAAACGAGATTCTAAGATTTCGCACAGCGGCCATGTTGTGGTTATGGAAACAATTTAAATAAATTGAAATAAATTAGATGCCAGTGGATTAACATTTGTATAAGGATTTTCTGTACCAAGTTTCACTGCACTCGGATGGTTATATTGCGAGAAACGTCCATGTGAATATATTTATATTTCGCGTCGCCGTCATATTGGATTTGTAATCACCAGGTTATTGAAAGTCCTATAGGTGAACTTATGTTCATAGCCGCTATGAACATTACAAAAATTCAGTTTGATTGATGTAATAGATTCGTAGATATTGAGAACCGTCGAAATATTTCGGATGGTCGCCATGTTGGATTGTTATGTGTATCGACCATAGAGTCATTAAAGGAAAATTATTGCGTAGTTTCATTATTCAAATGTTCACTTCGATCGCATGATTACGACAAGGGAAGTAGAAACTTAATATAAAAATTCGCACAGCCGTCATCTTGAGATTATGTAAACAATTGAATTAAATTAGATACCAGTGCATTACAATGTGTATAAACATTTGCTGTACCAATTTTCGTTGCGTTTGGATCACTAAATCGCGAGAAAAGTCTATTTAAAACGTTCAAATTCGCTTGGCCGCCATGTTCGTTTTGTAGTTAACTGTTTTTGAAAGTCTCATAGATGATTTTCCAGTAGTGCCCTTTATCTCCGTACAAAATATCAAGGTGATACCGGTAATAGCTTCAGAGATATAGAATGCCGATGAAATATTTCGCACTGCCGCCATCTTGAGGTTATGTAAACAATTGAACAAAGTTAGATGTCGGTGCATTACAATGTGTATAAACATATACTGTACCAAGTTTCATTGCGTTTGGTTGGTTAAAACGCGAGAAATGTCTATGTAGAAGTTGCAAATTTGCTTGGCCGCCATGTTGGTTTTGTAGTTACCAGGTTATCAAGAGTCACATAGGTGAACTTCTAGTAGTTCCCTTTATCACCGTACAATATTCCAGGGCTATATCGGTAATAGTTTCGGAGATATTGAATGCTTTGGAAATATTTCGCACAGCCGCCATGTTGGATTGGTGAGACATGACAAAATTTGAAGGACACGGTCGGGGTCGTCAGGAATTGTGCTACGAACTTTACGAGTTTCATTGGATTCGCACACGAAAAAAAGGTGATGTCATAAACCTATTTTATTTTTCATAAATGAAAATAGGCTAAAATTCTACCTCCGCTTCCGACGTGCTGAGAGGATTTTTTTAAAGTTAATTCCCATTTTTCGGTATAGGAAATGATGGAAGGGAGCTTGCAGCTTTACGTGACCGTTAATATTGTAATCATGAGGCATGGGACCTCCTTTCTACGTGGAATTCGAACTAAAGGACATGGCATTTCATTTCAATAATCTCACATGCATTGATCGGGAATCGAAACCGGTTCACCTTAGTGAGTGGCGAATAGCTTGACCGCTGCGCCACCAAGCCCCTCTTTTCTTTCCGGAGAATGCCAGCTCGCGGCAGGAGTCTATTCACCGGTATTGAAAGCTATTGGATTCTAGCACATAACTTCCATTGTAATGTGTTGGTGAAGACATAGCTCGTGAACCTAAAGTTATTTAGTAATAGCTTCAGCCAGCATGCGTTGGAATGCCAATTAAAAACAGATAGAAAGCAAGGAGGATAGTAATAATGTTTTTGGTGTTTCGTTTATTTTAACAAATGCGGCGTAACATCTAGGTCATTTGCCCTTAATGATAATAATAGGCTAATGGAAAAGAAAACGATTACTAAACGAACATGGTAAAATTTAAAAACTGATGTAGGTAATTCAGATTACTAACTTCGATATCTTCGCGTAAGGGACTTGAAACGATTCGTGCGCCGTCATTCATTTGTTGAATCTACTCGTACGCTACCTAGCCTATTGTAAAAACATTTACTAAGCTAGAAACCTTTCCGGGAGTGCTCACAATAACTCACCCAAGTTTCATCGCAATCGGTGATGGTATTTGAACGCATAAGGCACTTGAAACAATTCGCGCGCCGTGACTGTATTCGAACCGGCAGCCAAGCTTGAGTTCAGTTTTAAGAGCCCCCGGCCGAAAACTGTGCCGTGATCTGTATTGGAATAGACAGCAATACCATATAACACGGCAGGCTGCTGACAGTCTCTTCATGTCACCTCGTGATAGATCAGCAAGCCATTCTCACACCTGGCGTTGCGGTGTGATAAGTATACAGATTGTGCAATTGGGTGACTGTGGTATTTAAGGGTTCATGTTAAGTCCCTCACCCTTTTGTGTTACATAAATAAATTGTATTTAGAAACCTTCCCTGGAGTGCACACAACAACTCACCCAAGTTTCATCGAAATCGGATGAATGGTATATGAACGCATAGGGGCCAATCAGACAGACAGGCATACTTACCATCACGTAACATTGATTTTTATATACTGTGCAAGCTGTACCCGGCAAGCGTTGCAATGCCAAACAAAGAAACTGTTGGCGTTTGTAATTTTGTTTCTTGAAGTGCTTTTGGATACACAATATTTTTGCAATTTCCGTTAACTGCCTCTAAACTATCATAAAATGGATTAAATGATTTAGAAACATCCGTGGGAGTATGCACAACAACTCACCAATGTTTCATCGCAATCGCAATCGCAATCGAATGAATGGCATACGAACGCATACGGAATTTTGTTTAAACGATTCGTGTGCTGTCACATATTTGTTGAATCTACTCGTGCCCTAACTGCTGAGAAGTGGATTTACTAAGTTATAAACATTCACGTAAGTGTACACAACAAATCATCAAAGTTTCATTGCAATCGATGAATGGTATATGAACGCATACGGGATTTTGTTGAAACGCTTCGCGCGTCATCACTCATTTGTTGAATCTACTCGTGCGCTACCTATTGTAAAATGGATTCCTAAGCCAGAAACCTTCCTTGGAGTGTACTCAACATCTCAGCCAAATTTCATCGAAATCGGATGAGTGGTATATGAACGCATAGGAGACATACCCACAGACACACAAACTATCACGTCTCATTATTTGATTTTTATATATCTTGTCTCTATATATAAAAAAATGAAAGTTTGTCGTTTTTTTCTGAATTTCCACAGAATTTTTAGTTATTAACGCGTTTCAGACTGGTTTAAGACGTTTGCGCGCAAAAACAAAATTTTTGTCTGTGTGTCTGTGTACAACTATGCACGCGCATCACTCGAGGACGGCTGAGTGGATCAACGTAAAATTTGGTACAGATGTCCATCAGAGGCACGAAAGTAATCATTGATGTAACTCTTCTCCAAACCTCCCATTAAAGCGGGCCTACCCCCTTAAAATGCATGCTGAAATGGGCGTAGAAAGACGAGAAAAAGCTCATTTTCAGCGACTCAATATGAGACACAAATCGCGGGAGCCCTATTGGCCCCGAAAACCACACGTTAAGGTCCTAAAACCAACAGTTTTTGAGATATTCCGAGAAAACTAATTGAATTTAATAAACACTAATGAAGGAATGCAAGCCGGTAACCATGGCAACACAATCTCATGAGTCCATCTATTTCTGTATGACGCATTGCCATTCCATTTATTACATTACTGTGAACGTTCGCAAACGGCTATAAGGTTATCACGGAACTAACTTAAGCTGTAAAATTCATCAATACGTATATAGTGCGCTTAAGGGGGTCAAGGGATACTCTTGAATTTTTTCACGCGATTTACACGTGCGGGTGTGGTACTGAAGGTCTATTATAACCCTATCCCTATATTATTAAATTATTATTATTATGATTATTATTATATTATGGCGTACAAGGACGAGACAAAACTCATTTTCAGCCCCTCGGTGGCTTGGAGGCTACTACGTTTTAAGGCTCTAAACCACGTTTCTGATATATTCCCAGAAAAAAAAATAATAAACTAATAAATAGATGACGAGTACAGAAGAACGCCTAATCAGGAGCTATATAGATATACTGAGAAAATCACAGATGTGGCCAGGAAGAGACGTCTGGCTTTCTACGGACATGTCTCAAGGATGAACCCAACGAGACTAACCAACCAGCTTCTCAACAAATCGGAGAATAGAATGAGCGTGACACCATGGCTAACAGTAGTTAACAAGGACATCCAAGAACTGAAGATAATGGAAAGTGATATTAGAAGCCGATCACATCTCAGAAAGATACTTAAACAGAAGAGTTTTTAGGACATACCACCCTTTAAGAAAACTGGCATTATCTGGACAAAAGAGAGAAAGGAGAAACATAGCCAGAGAATATTGGGCAAACATCAAGTCCCTCCACAAGTTGAAAAGTTCAACGTCGTGATCCTTAGCTGGACCATCTGAAAGGAGAAGGACAAGAAGAAACTAATGAAGTAATGCAAGCCGGTAATCATGACAACTGTATCTCAAGAGGTGACATCCAAGTTTCCATCTATTTCTGTAAGAAGCAATGCTACTCAATTTATTAAATTTCTGCGAAAGTTTGCACATGGCTATAATGTTATCATGGAAACAAACATAGACTGTACAATTCATCAATGCGCTTAAGCGGGTCAAGGGGTACCCTATAATTTTTAAACGCGACTTACACGTGCGATATGTTGTACAGAAGGTCTCTTATATCTTCAAAAGCAACATTATTATCAAAAATTCCTGAATTGAATAGTGTTTTTTGCAGCTTTTTCGAATGTGGGCCATTGGAGGCTACAGATCCTGGATTTTCATACACCACAAAACTTCATAATTTATTAAAAGGGTCTTCCTGGGGATGGGGACTTTCCACAACGGAGAGGGTCCGCTTTTTAACATATATTGCGTTTCGTCAATAAGGTTTTCAATAATATTTTCACGTCTGGAAGTACACATTAGGTGAATTTAGTTTGAGAGCACATTTTAACTAATCAAAATGTTGTCGTCAAACAGGCTCATCGTAAAGATGATTTTGTTTGACACTATGTGGTTGATATATCTTTATTGTTTATGTACGCCTATAACTCGTGTTCGGGTGCTTGGAGCATCGTTAAATTAGGTATTGTAACCATGAGTCAATTCACCAATCATTTATAAAACTCTTCACCGTACTTCTCATAGAAGGGTGGGTATAGGGAAACACTTTTCAAAATACATGCTAAAATAGGCAAAAAATAAAAATAATCCTAGAAAGACGACCCAAGCATATGTTGAGCTTCTCAATGGGTGATACAAAAACTAGGGAGTCTATAAAGGGTCTCGGAAAACTGCATTTGAAGGCCCTGAAATTAACAGTGACTGTGATATACCAAGAAAACTAACTTCGTTCTGATAAACATATGAAGGAATGGCAAGCCCCTAACCATTGCAACAGTCGCTCAATTGATAACGTCTGGTTATTTATACCGAAGACCGTTCGAAGAGCGGGTACCTCTGCTAGTCTATACTAATATAATAAAACTGAAGAGTTTGTGTGTTTATGTGTTTAAACGCGCTAATCTCTGGAACTACCAGTCGGATTCGAAAAATTCTTTTTGTATATGATAGCCAGATTCAAGAGGAATAGTTTAGGCTATGTTAAACTTCCGACAAACCACTCCATTCCCTGCATTTAGGCCCTTTGGCTCAAATCTACACCATTTCACCGTTCTAATAACTTGACGGACATATTGTCACTAGGCGACAACGACTAACACAGTATTTATTTATTTATTTCGTATGGCAAAGAACAAGGATACATTATAAATACATATATCTTCCAATTTTATATACATTATTTACAGATCAATGATACACATTCAAAACTTAATGTCCAGACTTTTCAGCCAATCCACTGCTTCCGTAGAGGCGCTATGAAATTGTTGGGCAGATCCATTGAATTTTCTCTTTGGGCAGTCCATAACAATGTGCTGGATGGTCTGAGGCACATTACTACAGTCGCAGAATGGGTCTTCAGATTTTCCCCACTTATGAAGCCAGAATTTACACCTTCCATGATTTGTCCTGATTCTGTTTAGAGATGTCCATTCCCTTCTCGGTAAGTTGAAACCAGGCGGAGCTCTACAAGGATCATGGATTAAATCCAGGTGGTCGGGATTTGAAGAGGACCATTCTTCATGCCAGATCTCATCAGCATCAAAATGTGTTTCCAGGAGCTCCTCACCTAGCTTCCATGATGGGTTTCTGGACTTGAATCTCTTCGGTTTATGAGGGTTGCAGTCCTGATATAAGGGCAGTTGAGGATTACTGCGGAATTTCTGCCATTCTCTTACAAGAGCTAGTTCTCTTCGTATGTGAGGGGGATGGATGTTGGATAAGACGGGTAACCATTTTAAAGGTGTCGATTTGATACTAACACAGTATCATGATAGTCAACGCCGCACCATTGATGGACAGGTTGTCACTAGGCAACAACGATTTACTCTGTATCATGATGGTCTGGTAAAATTTGCTAAAGGACACATGGGAAAACTGACCGATTGACAATCAAGGATTGTATTGGACTGTAACTTAGTATTTTCTGTGCTTTCGTATGCACAGTTAATATTTCATTTGCGGGGCTTAGACATCGTGATCATGTTGCCCCGTATACATGGGTGTGTGTGTAGAATTTTTGTGATAACCTGCGTTATTGTGATTGTTGCACTAGAATGTGTAATACGGTATAAAGCTCAATGTTGGTTTGTCTGTCTGTTATTTATACAAATCTACACCGTTTCACCGATCTGAACCAAAATTTGTATTCTTACCCTTTGGAAACCTGCGAGTAACACTGTCACCATGAAATTTCGAACAGACCACTCCATTGGCACAAATCTACACCGTTCCTCCGATCTGAACCAAATTTTACATACTTACCCTTTGGAACCCGACGAGTAACACTGTCTACGTGAAATTTCGGACAGACCACTCCATTCCCTGCATTTAGGCCCTTTGGCACAAGTCTACATCGTTTCACCGATCTTAACCAAACTTAATATACTTACCCTTTGGATCCCTGCGGGTAACACTGTCCACTTGATATTTTGGACAACTCTCTCCATTCCCTACATTTAGAACAACACACAAAATTAATTTGAAAACTTCGTTTTAAGGTCCTAGAACCATTAATGTCCGTATAGTGCAATTGTAAGAATATTTTAATAAGTCAATTGTTGGCTGGCAATGCGAGCTGCATCACGTCACCCCTACCAGAATTGCAAAAAAAAACCAGTTACAACTTGCGCTGCTTATAAATTGAAGCCACAGAGAGTAATTATTGCAAGAAGATTTCTTAGGCCCCGTAAAACAGTTACCATCATGAAAATATTATGCCTCTGTATAAGTGCGATAGTGTTGGTGCAGTACATAGAGGTAATCAGCTACAATAAGCGTTGATGCTTTCAAATTTACTTTCATTTATTCAGATCCGTATCCTTGAACGGAATGTGGCGATAAGTGCCACTATTGCTACTTCAGGAGCTCGGGACAGCCGAAGTTTTCCAAAGTGTTCTGATTATTTTTCTATGGCATTATGTGACAAAAGACAACACTATTGATCTCTACTTTTCTAACAGCCAGTGAGATATAGGCCATAGGCAGTGTCTTTCATTTCACATACTCCTCTTTCTAATCATATTTTTCAATCCGTTTGTAAATTACATGTATCAGTACTGGAGTTAGTAAATAGCCGTTTCCCTATTCATTATTGTCATTATCATTACGGGAAAATGACCTGAATGATGATGATAAAAAGTTATATTTCTTAAATATTTTTTTCTGTTAGTTTAAGTATTATGTGCCAGTTCTGTAGTAGTATTCATTATCATCCATAAAACAAATAAATCCACCGGGCGAAGCCGGGCACTGCTGCTAGTATATGTATAAAAAGGAATGTCTGTCTGTTCGTATTTTATGCGTTCATAAACCATTCCTCCGATTGCGATCAAAATTTGATGAGTAGTTGTACACACTTCCGGGAGGTTTATAGGCATAGTTAATCCATTTCAAAATAGATAGCGCGCGAGTAGCTTAAACAAAAGCGTTTTGGGGAAGCGTTCATATACAGTTCATCCAATTGCTATCAAATGTTGGTAAATTGTCGTGCACAGTCCCGGAAAAGTTATAGGCGTAGTAAATCCAATTTACAATAGATGGCGCGTGAGTAGCTTCAACAAAATGGCGTGCGTTTGTTTCAAGAAAGTCCCACATGCGTTCATATACCATTCATCCCATTGCGATGAAACTTGGGTGAGATATTCTGTACACTTCGGGTAAGGTTTCTGGCTTAGTAAATCCACTTAACAATAGGTAGCACACGAGTAGATTCAACAAATAAGCGACGACGGGCGAAGCGTTTCAACAATGTCCTGTATGCGTTCACATACCATTCGTCCGATAGCGATGGAACTTGGGTGAGACGTTGTGTACACTACAGGCAAGGTTTCTGGCTTAGTAAATCCATGTTATAATAGATAGAGCCCGAGTAGATTCAAAAAAATGAGCGACGACAGGCGAAGCGTTTCAGTAAAGTCCTGTATGCGTTCACATACCATTCGTCCGATAGCGATCAAACTTGGGTGAGAGGTTGTGTACACTACATGCAAGGTTTCTGGCTTAGTAAATCCATGTTATAATAGGTAGCGCACGAGTATATTCAACCAAGATATTCAGTAAAGAACATATAGCCTACTTTCTCCTAAATGCATGGGTATTGTTATAACTCTTTGTCCTTTTCAAGGAGTATGATTGAATGTTGGTTGTAGTAGCTTGTTGAAATACAACGTGCTATATGGATATTAAACAAGAATATGAGGTGCCCTTTGCTAGTGCTACCTCTGTACCAAATTTCGTTCAATTCGGTTTCACCGTGTTTGAATTGATAGGGGGAATAAATTTGCACACATATTTGACCACCATCTGCAAACTATTGGGCTGATGTTCTTGCAGTTTGGTCAGAATATGTTTCCCACATAAAGATATGGTGTTGCAAAATTTGGTAGAGACTAGATTATTAGGTTGGTCGTAATTACATTTTAGCTTTTAACATTTGGGTGGCCGCGATTACGTTTCCGTCAAGATATCGGTGATATAAAACATGACACTGAGGTGCCCTTTGCTAGTGCTTCCTCTGTACCAAATTTCGATCCATTCGGATTCACCGTGTTCGAATTGATAAGGGGAATCGATTTTCACACAAAGATGGCCACCATCCGCAAAATATTAGGCTAATGATCTATTAGTTTGGTCAAAGGATGCTCCCTCCATAAAGGTATGTTGTTGCTAAATTTGCTAGAGATCGGATGATTAGGCTAATCGTAATTTGATTTAAGCATTGAAAATTTGTGTGGCCGCCATTACGTTTCCGTCAAGATGGCGGCGATATAAAACATGCCACTGAGGCGCCCTTTGCTAGTGTTACCTCTGTACCTAATTTCGTTCATTCGGTTCCACCGTGTTCGAATTAATAGGGGGAATCAATTTTGACATAAAGATGGCCGCCATCCGCAAACTATTAGGCTAATGACCTATTAGATTGGTCAAAGGATGCTCCCTCCATAAAGGTATGTTGTTGCAAAGTTTGGTAGAGATCGGATGGTTATGTTAGTCGTAATTTAACTTAAGCTTTGAACATTTGTGTGGCCGCCATTACGTTTCTGACAATAGAGCGGCAATATAAAACATGACACTGAGATACCCTTTGCTAGTGCTACCTCTGTACCAAATTTCGTTCCATTCGGTTGCACCGTGTTCGAATTAATAGGGGGAATCGATTTTCACACAAAGATGGCCGCCATCCTCAAACTAATACGCTGATGACCTATTAGTTTGGTCAAAGGATGCTCCCCCCATAAAGGTATGTTGTTGCAAAATTTGGTAGAGATGGGATGATTAGGTTAGTCGTAATTTGATTTAAGCTTTGAACATTTGTGTGGCCGCCATTACGTTTCCGTCAAGATGGCGGCGATATAAAACATGACACTGAGGTGTCCTTTGCTAGTGCTGCCTTTGTACCAAATTTCGTTCAATTCGCATTCACCGTGTTCGAATTGATAGGGGGGGACCGACATTCAGAGTACACACACTCACACACACACACACACACACACACACACACAGACAGACACACTTTTTTTCGCCCTGTGTTGATCTCATAAGTCTACTTTCATTTTTTGCAAAAATCGAAAGTAGGCTAAAAATGGGCGTCGACGCGTGAAGCATTTCAACAAATTCCCGTATTCGTTCATATACTATTCGTCTGATAGCGATGAAACTTGGGTGAGATGTTGCGTATACTTCAGGGAAGCTTTCTGGGTTAGTAAATCCACTTTACAATAGGTATCGCACAAGTAGATTAAACAAATGAACGACGACGCGCGAAGTGTTTCAACATTGTCCCGTATGCGTTCATATACCATTCGTTCGATAGCGACTAAACTTGGGTGAGTTGTTGTGTACACTTCAGGGAAGGTTCCTGGTTTAGGAAATCCACTTAACAATAGGTAGCGCAGGAGTAGATTCAACGGGCGAAGCGTTTCAACTAAGTCCTGTATGCGTTCACATACCATTAGTCCGATAGCGATGAAACTTGGGTGAGAGGTTGTGTACATTTCAGGCAAGGGTTCTGGCTTAGCAAATCCACTTTACGATAGGTAGGGCACGAGTAGATTCAACAAATGAGCGACGACGCTAGAAGTGTTTCAACAAAGTCCCGTATGCGTTCATATACTATTCGTCTGATAGCGATTAAACTTCGGTGAGAAGTTGTGTTCACTTCAGGGAAGCTTTCTGGGTTAGTAAATCCACTTTACAACAGGTATCGCACAAGTAGATTAAACAAATGAGCGACGATGCGCGAAGTGTTTCAACATAGTCCCGTATGCGTTCATATACCATTTGTCCGATAGCGACTAAACTTGGGTGAGTTGCTGTGTACACACCAGGGAAAGTTTCAGGCTTAGTAAGTCCATTTTACAATAGGTAGCGCACAAGTAGATTCAACAAATGAGCGAAGACGCGCGAAGCGTTTCAACAAAGTCCCGTATGAGTTCATATACTATTCGTCTGATAGCGATGAAACTTGGGTGAGATGTTGTGTACACTTCAGGGAAGGTTTCTGGCTTGGTACATCCACTTTACAATTGGTATCGCTCAAGTAGATTCAACAAATGAGCGATGGCACGCGAATTGCTTAAAGAAAGTCCCGTATGCGTTGATATACCATTTATTCGATTGCTATAAATCTTTGGTTGAATTGTTGGGCACACTCCAGGGAAGGTTTCTGACTTAGTAAATCCTTTTTACAATAGGTAGCGCACGAGTAGATTCAACAAATTTGTAACGGCGCGCGTATCGTTTAAAAAATAGTATGCTTTCATATACCATTCATGCGATTGCAATGAAAGTTAGAGAAATGTTGTTTCCACTCCCGCAAAGATTTCTGATTTAGTCAATCCATTTTACAATTGGTAGCGCACGAGTAGATTCAAATAATGAACGACAGCGCGTGAATCGTTTCAACCAAATCCCGTATGCTTTCATATCCCATTCATCCGATTGTGATAAAACGATGGTGAGTTGAGTACAGTACTGCAAGGGTGTATGAATTAGTACATGAGTTGTTGTGTACACGCCAGGGAAGGTTTTCGACTTAGTAAATCCATTTTACAATAGGTAGCGTACGAGTATATTCAACAAATGGGTCACGGCCATCGAATCGTTACAACAAAGTCCCGTATGCGTTCATATACCATTCATTTCATTGCGATGAAACTTTGGTGAGTTGTTGAGCACGCTCCCATGATTTTCTTTATGATAGTAAATAAATTTTACAATAGTTTAGAGGTGATTAACGGAAAATAAATAAATAAATAAATATTGGGAATCCAAAAGGACTTCAACAAACATAGTTACAACGCCAACACTTTCTTTGATTGGCATTGCAACGTATGCCGGGTACAGCTAGTATAGATATAGATATCACATGGAAAATCCTTCTATTGGACAGGAGAGTTTTGATGGAAAAGACCAGTGAGATGTATGAGAATAGGCTATTTAGTTCTTCGCAGAACTACTTTCTTATATGATAACTAGTTGAAACCCGTCAAAACATGACGGTCAATAGAAAAATATTTACTGAAGAATTTTCTTATATAGGCCTACTGTACATTCTTTGTACGATTATTTTTTGACTCTATTGAAACTATAAGGGCGTCAAAAGATTGCACTCTCAACATTGCGAAATACTGCTGGCCATGACTGAAAGATTGTTGGGGCAAATTGAGGCCTATACGTTCAAGAGTTTCCCCTTGACCTTTATTGATTGTGATAAAGTATGCCAAATGAATTGGAAAATATTGCCTCTTAAAAGAAAATGATAGTGTTTTATCGGATGGTGTTAAATCAAGTCGAAGGATTAGACCTCTCTGCCTAATTTTAACTGCACCTATTATTTCCAAATCCAAGCAATATGGTTGCATTTAGGAGTCCTTGGGAAACGTTCAGATTTCTAAGCAGCATAACGGGTCAAGCGTTTGGAGTATGTGGCGGTCAGTCATTTAGTTCCAAGGAATTCAAGATCTCTGAGGAGTCTAATACAACTGGCCGCAAACCGTCGCTTATAATTTTGGAATATACCGAAGAAATGCGATGATGTGCAATTCCATACATTTTAAAACAATGTGGACCGTGTGCGTGTGGCACAGTAACATTGGCACCAAATGAAACGAAGGACATAGCATTCTACTGCCGATTAGTCTCTCTGAAATTCCTTGAGATATCATCTCCAGTGAAAAATAATTGTTGCAGCCTGTCAAATATTTTATATTTATTCAGATTAATTTTACCATTACAACAGCAAAGGTCAAAGTAACCAGGTGTAGATTTCTCGCAAGAGAAATACAGTGCAGAACAATGTTTACATTTGTTCGTCAAGGACCCTAAACTGTAACGGCATAATAGTATCTGGAATTGTTTCTGAAATGCCATATTTATATTGGATTTTAAAAGTGGCTTCGTATTTTTCTCCGATTTCCCTCTTATTTGCGGCTAATGTTCTATTTCGTCAAGTGGGTTTATTTATAGCAGCATTTCTCCCCAAATTAACGTCATTTTAAATAACACTATAGTGGCCTGCATCAACGCAGCCACCAAATATTAAATGGCAAATAATAACTTACTTCCATTGCCAAAATCAACTGCGTGGTTAGACCCATTGTTATGTACTCTAAACGAATATTCAATAAACAGTAATATTCACATATACAATGAAGTTCAGAGACTTCCATTCTCAAGTTGGTTGCTGATGAGAATGCGATGAGACTGATCGCCAATAATAAAATCCTTGCAATTTTTGCAATTTGCTTGCAAACGCAACTCAGGATGGCGATCTTCATTTTGAAATAAACAGAATGAAATTGCTGTAAATAATCAATTTCCATCACCTGTTGAAGGTACAATACTTTGAATTTCCATGACAGTAAAATATGCAAGGGAGCATAGAATCACTTCGCCACTACTGGAATGAGCATAGACTCACTTCGCCAGCCACCGTAATGGAGGGAGTTTTAGAATTATATGTTCAGTGCTTGTCAAAGATCGTATTAACACAGGGAAGCCCACTCTTAAGGCTACATTCTGAGCTATTGTCCCGGATTCCAGGTTCGATCCCCGCTCTGCCAAGAAATTTAATTCTGGTCTGAGGACTGGAACGGGGCGCACTCGTGAGGCAAAACAAAGAAGAGCAAAGTTTGATTCCCATCTCAACAATCTTGGATTTGGTTTTCCGTGGTTTCCCACTTTCACTCCAGGCAAATACCGGGATAGTTCCTAACGTAAAGCCTCGGTCGTCAACTCCCCATTCCCCACATTAATTACAAATGCACACATCAACACAGCCATCACATTAACACAGGATATCAGAGAAAAGTTTACACTCGCACACCAAAATAGACGGGGCTGAGTGACCACGATGTCTGAGTCCATCAAATGAATTATGTTCGCCAATTTGTTAACGCTGATGTGTGTGTTTGAACTAATGGATATAAGTTCAATGACTTTTAAATTAATATCATTACATTGTTGCAGCTTGGCAAATATTTTATATTCCAGCAGATCAATTTTACCATCACATCAGTAAAGGCCAAAGTAACCGCGCGTAGATTTTACGCAAGAGAAATACAATGTAGAACAATGTTTACATTTGAGCGTCAAAGACCTTACACTGTACTGCATAACATCTGGAATTGTTTCTGAAATGGCCTATTTATATTGGATTTTAAATGTGGCTTCGTATTATTCGATAACACTCCTGTCCTGCAATATCGGAGCCGCTAAATATTAAATGGCAAAAAGTACTTCCATTGCCCAAATCAACTGCGTAGTTCGACTCAGTACTCTAAACAAATAATCATTATACAATTGTCTTATACAATGAAGTTCAACATGACTGTCCAGAGTCGTTCATACTCAAGTTGGTTGGTGAGGAGAATGCGATGAGACTGATCGCTTAAAATAAATTCCTTATAATTGTTCCTGCCAGCGAAATTTCCTGCAATAGCTTGAAAACGCAGCTCAGTATGACGTTCTTCATTTTGATATAGGCTAAACAGTACAAAACTGCTCTAAATAAGCTATTTCCATCACCTGTTATAGTTTATGGCAGTACATTTTGCAGGGGGACATAGAATAACTTCGCCACCTACTGGAATGAGCATAGGCCTGTACTCAATACTCACTTCGGCAGTCACCCTAATGGAGGCAGTTTTAGAATTCTATGTCCCGTGCATGTCATAAATCGTATTAACACATGGAAGCCCACCCATTCTTGGCTATCGCCTCGGAGACCCGGGTTACATTTCCTGCTCTGCCAAGAAATTTAATTCTGGTCTGAGGGCAAAAACGGGGCACATTCAGTCTCCTGAGGTATAACTAAGAAGAGGAAGGTTTGATTCCCACCTCGACAATCTTGGATGTGGTTTTCCGTGGTTTCCCACTTCCACTCAAGGCAAATACCGGGATGGTTCCTAACTTAAGGCCTCGGCCGTCACCTTGCCGTTTCCCACCTTAATTACAAATACACACAGTAATGCAGCCATCACAATAACATGGGTTATCAGAGGAAATTTTACACTTCCACACCAAAGTACACGGGGATGAGTGACCACGATGTCAGCGCCCTTCAAACGAATTATGTTTGCCAAGTGTCTAGAATGCTTCCAACTTGACCACCGAAGCATTGGGAAGAAATTGCAATATTAAGGAACATAAACAACATAGCCTACACACTCAACTGTCAGTTAATGTTCTTCAACGTTTCCCTTCTTAAAAATTCCACTCCTTTATAATTACTCCATCACGTGAAAAAGCGCCGTGTCTTGTGTTTTAAATATATCGATGCAATGGTGCTGCCATCTGTTGTCAGTTACTGGAACTATATGGGCGAGGTACTGCCATCTGATGTCAGTTACTGGAACTGATGGCAGATATTAGCTCTTTTGACCACATGCTGTAATGCAATGGTAAAACGGAAATAAAACGTATTGAGAGGGAATGTAGAAATATGTATCTTTAACTGACATAAAACCTTACTAATACTCCTTGATAAAACAATATTTCAGAGGTTAAAAAAAAAAAATACTGGCGAAAGCTGGGATCGAACCTATGATCCTTGGACCCGGAGTCGATCGCCTTAACCATATAGCTAATATTTCACTCTCGTTAAGAAGCAGACGCGACCATTCAGTATCTTCAAAAGCCGCTATCTGAAGAAAATAATCCAATTCATTATCAATAAAATCAATGTTGCACATTCGTATATGTTCATACTGTTATTATATTTTATTGTCAGAACTTGGTTAATGTATGTTTTCAATTACATGGAAGCTTATTAAATAACTTACATTTTAATGGACTTCTCACCGCCATTTTGTCATGAGCCCAGGCTGATTGTGCGCATGCGTGAGGAGCAAGAATTCTGCTATTTTCTATATTTATTTAAAAATATACCGTAATATATTTGTTTATTTTAGAGACACTCTGCAAATCTACATGCCAAGAGCTTTCGTTAGAGTGCTCTACGAAGTAAATCGGTTCTGTCGTTCTCTCAATCTCGTGGTATCAAAAATCGCCTTAGTGTTTTAAATATATAGACAAGTAGTTCCGTGACTAACTAAGGAGCCTACTTTTCATAAAATGTAAGATTCATACAAATGATTAATCTATATAGATCTATCTAGAATAATGACGAAATTATATTGGTAAATTTATTCAGAGTCACAAGGGTTGCCAACTGCATTGCTCTATTATGCTACACTATTTTAGATATTTCTAACTAATTATATCTCTTAAGGTACAGAATGCACTTACAAAATTTGAGTGAAGTCCAATGGATAGTGTGGACTTTAACATGCAGTTAGAGATTGTATCTATCAGCTCGTGCAAAATCGTGTTGGCAACAATGTCATTTATGTGTTGATCTGAAATAATATGAAATATTATGTCTCTAATTTTCCCAATTTAGGATGGAAACCAATTTTATAGTATAGAAGATACAAGTATTTAAAAATTGGACGCATCAGCAGGATTAGAATTATGTTGGCAGCACTAACATTTAGTTATTTCATATTAATCTAGAATGTTGGGTACTATACGTGTGCAAAATTTAGAGCTGCTGGCTTGCATACTTTCTGATATATTGATATCAGGATAAAAAGTCCTCTCGGCACGCCGGAAGGCGGAGGTAGAATTTACCGGGCAAGCCTGGGGATAGGCGAAAATAGGCAGAATATGCAGGTTTTCGTAGAAGGATCTGACCTCATTTATTGCGAGAAAGTATTTTATAATCGGAGCTTAATTAACTTTGTTTTTCGTCATTTTATGCATATATTAAACATTTTATTGTCTTAAGGGTAACTTTGGGGTCTATTTTTAGCCTACTTTCGATTTTTGCAAAAAATGAAAGTAGACTTATGAGATCAACACAGGGCGAAAAAAGTGTGTCTGTCTGTGTGTGTGTATGTGTGTGTGTGTGTGTGTGTGAGTCTGTGTGTGTGTTTGTGAGAGTGTGTGTACTCTGAATGTCTGTCCCCCCCCCTATCAATTCGAACACGGTGAATGCGAATTGAACGAAATTTGGTACAAAGGTAGCACTAGCAAAGGACACCTCAGTGTCATGTTTTATATCGCCGCCATCTTGACGGAAACGTAATGGCGGCCACACAAATGTTCAAAGCTTAAATCAAATTCCGACTAACCTAATCATCCGATCTCTAGCAAATTTTGCAACAACATTCCTTTATGGGGGGAGCATCCATTGACCAAACTAATAGGTCATCAGCCTAATAGTTTGGGGATGGCGGCCATCTTTGTGTGAAAATCGATTCCCCCTATTAATTCGAACACGGTGAAACCGAATGGAACGAAATTTGGTACAGAAGTAGTACTAGCAAAGGGCACCTCAGGGTCATGTTTTATATCGCCGTCATCTTGACGGAAACGTAATGGCGGCTACACAAATGTTCAAAGCTTAAATCAAATTACGATTAACCTAATCATCCTATCACTACCAAATTTTGCAACAACATACCTTTATGGCGGATGCATCCTTTGACCAATCTAATAGGGCATTAGCCTAATAGTTTGGGGATGGCGGCCATCTTTGTGTCAAAATCGATTCCCCTATTAATTTGAACACGGTGAAACCGAATGGAACGAAATTTGGTACAGAAGTAGCACTAGCAATGAGCACCCCAGTGTCATGTTTTATATCGCCGCCATCTTGACGGAAACGTAATGGCGGCCACACAAATGTTCAAAGCTTATATCAAATTACGATTAAACTAATCATCTGATCTCTACCAAATTTTGCAACAACATACTGGGCCAGAATTTATTGAAGGTCATTACTCAAGAACTGATCTGGAGATGAACCAAGACCCCAGAAAATAAATGAGAGGATAAAAAATTTTATTTATTAAAAATTACGAGAAATATGGAAAAAACTGTATGGAAATGAGTGAACTACTATAGATCTTATGCATTTATAAAAGGCGAGGAAGTAGGAATGATTTAAAGATGAACATGTATTCCATTATATGAATGTGGGAGGTCCATATTACGAGAAATATCACGCCACGTGAAGCGAGAGTTGCGTCATGAGAGAGGGGAAGTTACGAAGGTCGAACTGCGGGCTGAAGTGAGGAGAGGTGGTAAGAGTTACGTCACACCACGAGAGGGGGCTGAGAGACGGAAACTTAAGGACTGCGGAGAACAGGACGGGAGAGTGCTTTCCAATTTGAGATTTGAACAAGACAAGACCTCGAGCAGAAACGAGTATTCTTTTATAATAGTGCTTCAGTTCATAAAAGTTGGAAGCAAGGAAGAGTGCAATTCCAGAACTTACTGTAACTTAGGAGCAAGTTATTCCTATAAAGCAGAACGGAACAGTACAACCATATAGTGCAGTGCTTATGCAAAGTTGTTCCACGTAGCTTGAAATATTTCTACGTGTAAAAGCTTATTTGAACATTGTATTGAAAATGCTAGTTGAAAGTCAGCAACGGGGAGGTCTTAATTACATTATCAGAAATATGAATATTACCATGTGCTAAGCTAAAAGCATAGGGAAGTAAAGGCTACAAGGATGTCAGTTGAATTCCAGATTCACTAACATGAAAGGCGCTACAAATATCTACGCAAACTGCAACATCACCGAGCAAAACTCATACTTTTCTACAAGAGTTTTAACACATCTTGAGATACGAAAACGCTTGCATAAACGACAATATTCCACCGTGATGTCTATTCTGAAGAAAACCGATGTCTATTCTGAAGAAAACCGATGTCTATTCTGAAGAAACCCAGATGTCTATTCTGAAGAGATGGAGAATCGAATCCGGCCTACTTGCAGTGAACGGGAGGACGGAGCGCTGGCAAAGCTGTTCACGGCGAGGTCATTCACCACGAGTCCGGCTGGGTTCAGTCACAAACCGGTCTTCATAGCTGTGGGCGATGCTATGGAACACGACAAGTTTGGTTGGGGGGAGAGATGCAGGTATTTTCAACAGTCCAGAAGCCAGCAACAAGGTAGAGAAGAAATTGTCTTTTATCATGTAGAATTGTAGTTATGTTCTGTGATTATCCAATTGACCAACCGCATATTTTTCAACCGCATTTTTAACAATATTTTACAACAGCATTTTTTAACTGCATTATTTAAAACGTATAAATTGTCAAAGTAATTAAACTTGTGTAGATCTTGTTATAGTGATTTTTCGTATTTTTCTACGGAGTTATTTTGCCTTGTTCTTGAAAATTTCAGTCACTTGGACGAAATTTTGGCATGATGATGCTATTAACACTAAAGTTATATTAAAGTAAAATCGTGTAATATTTTTCATATTTGCGTTAGATTTAATTTAATTAAATCTGTTTTATCGCAGCGATGGAATATAAATGAATTGTTCAGAGGAACTTAAAACAAATTATTGAAAGGAATATAATGAATTGTATTAAAGGAATTTAGAGCGTTAAAAAGAATGTAGAGTGAACTATTTAAAAGGAATAGAACGTTGAATGAAGTAAAGAAGGAGTAAGATTGTATTTGAAGTAAAATGAAGTTTATTGGAGCAAATTTAAGTACAGCATATTTAAGAAGTAATGTCACGAAGTGTAAAGAATATTTTGACAACTCATGATGTTGATTCGAGTGTCAGAAATTTATTATGAACGAAAGTATTACGAAAAGCTTATACACATATGTCTAATGAGATTTAGAGCGTTAAAAAGCATAAATGAATTTGTCAAACAAATATATTAATGGAAAGAAGTCAAACTTATATCTTTTGTTAAGAATATGAATATTTACTGATATTTCTTGAAAAGTTGTAATAAAATGTAAAGCTGAATTTAAACACGTGAAAAAGAAAGTTAATAAAGTTAAATCACAGGGTGATCAGTAAGTAAAAGTACAACGATTTATTGCAGAAATGGAATTATGAGCACGAGGCGATGTTATATCAATATAGAGGAGAAATGTTAAAGTAAAGGAAGTATATGTATTGAAGTGGAAGTTTATAGTTGAATTACCGTGCAAATTAAGGAGATATGAACGTAAAGGAGTTACGTAATTTTACGAAGGAAGGCCGAGGAGTCTCTAAGTTTTTCTAGTATTGCTTGCAATAATTGTGAAGTTATGTGAGTGTATTAAAGGAAGATTCTATGCAGGGTGTTTAAGAGAGAAAGTAATTGTTGCATAATATTGAAGGAGGAGTGTGGAAACGAAGGTTAATGCCGTGCACGTCCAGTATTCACGTTTATCAGAAGATTGTTAACTCAGTAAAGAATTTCAGAACTTATTTCAATTTCATGATAAATAGATTGTTGGCAACTCTGGCACTGTACATACTCTAATGACAGTTGGTCCCCCTGCTGGAGGGTTGTTGACCCATTAAGAGGAAGGGTCGTTTTCTTACCTGCGTCAAGCAGGACTCACTTGCAAGCAGGTAGCAGTGGCTACCGGACATGGTGTCATAGCACGCATGTAATATCTACTGTACTTGTTCAGTGTTTAATCATGTACATACAGTGTAAAATATATTTCTTTATACAGTCCACCACATCGTATTCTATGTATTTGACATAAGTTTTGGTCCTCCGGGCACGATTAGATGGCAAGGAAAACAGTGAAAATTGAACTCTGTGATCCCAAGACAGCATGGCTTCGCACGAATGCCGTGGGTTGCTGGCGGCATGGCGACTACTGGACAACAGAATTCATCATCCTGGTAAGTCACCGATCATCCTTAATTATTCCTTGTGACTCATATGCATTCCTTTGTTTCTCCATTCAAAACTGTTCGTTTGTACTTGCAATGTATTGGTATTGCTAGTGATCACACATGATTTAGCCCGTAAAACTGTATGTTATTTGTACGCAGTTTTCCCGCAACTCTTAGAAACAAAACCAGGAGTTCATCTTTGTATTATGTAAATATGTTAGGTATTTGTCTTTTCGTTTTGTCATTCTTTTACGTATATGCATTTGGTCTATTGTGATTTTATATCATTCAGCAGTTTATTGGGAATTGCTAGTGAAAAATGGAACAAAAGATAAAATCACTGTGTAGCATAAGGGGTAGGTTAAAGGCTAGCTTATCTCGCATACAAGGCTTCGTAGAGAAATTAGATTCTCAATCTAAGGACGTAGATCAGTTGGAAGATCGACGGGCTCACTTATCGAAAATCTGGGAAGAATATGAAACAGTTCAATCACAAATAGAGGATTTGAAAGAGGATGAATCGTTTCACGCAGAACAAGAATCTTATCGCTCCGACTTTGAGGAGCAATACTTCAAAACATCTGGTCTTATAAGATCCATAAACAGTGCAATTTCCAAGTCAGCAACTTCGCTGAGTGATTCTATTGGTGAATCAACTTCCAGTTCGCAAACACGTCCAGTTAAACTGCCTCAAATAAGTTTACCTACATTCGCAGGTGATTATTTAGAATGGCCCAATTTTGCCGATACCTTTAAGAATCTCAGTCATGAAGATGCAAATTTGTCAAAAATACAGAAATTTCATTACCTAAAATCAGTGCTATCAGGCAGGGCGGCAGACGTGTTACAGTCTCTAGAAATATCTGCAGCGAATTACGACATAGCGTGGAACCTGTTAAATGAAAGGTTCAATAACCGGCGAGCAATTGTTTCCTCCCACATTAATTCGGTCCTTCAGATAAACAAAATAGAAGTAGAATCTTCCAAGGCATTAAGAGACTTGTATGACGGCTTCAGAAGGCACATACAGTCGCTATCAGCGCTTGGTCTGTCTTGTGAAGAACAATTAGATGCCATTTTGATACATTTAATAACGAGCAGATTTGACGCTGAAACGTTAAAAAAATGGGAGACCTCGCTACCAACTTTTGATCTACCATCGTATCAGACACTGGACAAATTTCTACTCGAAACATGTAATGCATTGGAATCGATCGAGACTAAGAACTGTGATCGCCCAAAACAGCTGAAGCAGGTAGGCGTTTCATCTAAAACGAATGCATCTGGTTTCAAACCGAGGCCATTCACGAACCCAGGAAAAAATTGTTTCCTTTCACAGAAAAATCAGAAATGCCCGCTTTGCACGGAGGAACATCCCATATTTAGATGCAGAACCTTCACTTCTATGGGTGTTTATGACAGATGGCGGGAGATCAAGAAGCATAAGCTCTGTGTTAATTGCCTGTCTGGAAATCACTTCGCTAACGAGTGCACTCGTTCATGTTGTAAGCTGTGCAAGGATAAACACAACACCTTGCTTCACAGGGACCAAGGGTCACCGAACCACAATAATAGTCAAACTTCAAACAAGAGTATTGTGTCCAATAATACTTCATTGTCTCCCCTTAATGAGCAACATAGTAGTAATGCTGTTTCATTGCACAATCACAACAATGATGTTTCCTCTCATGTATTGTTGTCGACAGCAGTAGTGAATGTCAACAATTCAGAGGGAAAAACCCGTCATGCTCGGGTTGTGTTAGACAGCGGCTCGCAACTCAACTTCATAACCAGGGAATTAGCTCATCAATTACGATTGTTAAAGACAATGACTAATATTCCGATACATGGGTTGCATAACACTACCATCAAGGTGGGGTCGGTGGTAAGAACAAAGATTTCTTCGCGGTTCGGTTCCTTTGAACGAATCATGACATTTCACGTAATACCTTCAATTACTGGTCAGTGCTTACCCACTAAAAATATCAACATCACAGATTGGAGTATTCCAGAGTTTATATTAGAAAACCTTGCGGATCCTCAATTTAATGTGTCATCATCCATAGACATTCTCATTGGAGCAGAATTCTTTTACGATCTTATCGGCGCAGAACAATTTCAGCTCGACAGTTTCTCAAACAAACTACCGTTGTTTCGCAACACGGCTCTTGGCTGGGTAGCAGCAGGTAGTGTTGGTTTGTCTGAAAGGCACGCAGCTAACAGTTCTTCCTGCCTCTTTGTGTCAGGTAAGATATTCAATGAGCCGGGGAAAGCACTGCTTGGCCAAGGACATTCTGAGCAAGAGATTAGTGAGAGGCTATTTACTGACGGTCACAGAAGGAATCCACAGGGTAGGTTCATAGTCCCACTACTCCTTAAAGAGGACCCGAGTCAGCTAGGTAGCAATGTTAATGAGGCAATTAGACGGTTTCACAGCCTAGAGAAGCGTTTTGAAAGGCAGCTCCAAGTCAAGTCGGAGTACGTACAGTTTATGAGAGAGTACACTGACCTGGATCATATGGAGGAAATTCCCAGTAATGAGATAAACAAACCATTACAGTACTACCTTCCGCATCATTGTGTATTTAAGGGTAATTCATTGACAACGCGCACTCGCGTGGTATTTGATGGCAGCTCGAAGGGCGATTCTGTATTATCCCTCAATGATTTGTTATTAGTAGGACCGATCGTTCAAGATGATTTATTTTCAATATTGGCTAGATTTCGCATGCATCGCTATGTATTGACCGCTGACATAGAAAAAATGTATCGGAAGGTCCTCATAGAACCTGCACATACTGACTTTCAGCGTATCGTGTGGAGGGAGTCCCCTAAGGACGAGCTTAAACATTATCGTCTCAAAACAGTCACATATGGCACGTCATGTGCACCCTTCCTGGCCACAAGATGCCTCTCTCAATTGGCGAATGACACTAAGGAGGAATTTCCTGAAGCTTCGAATGTAATACGGCGGGATTTTTATGTTGACGATTTAATGACAGGTTGTGAATCAACTGACGGCTTAAGAACCACTCACAAGTGTGTTTCAGATTTTTTATCCAGTGCTGGTTTTACCTTAAGAAAATGGTGTTCGAATGAGCCCAATGTACTATCGAGCATTTCTAACCACGAAACAGATCCCATGTACATTGTTAAGGTAGATGAAGCTGAAGACTTGAAGTTGTTGGGGCTATCTTGGAAACCCATCACAGACACATTTCAGTTTGAGTTGAGAAGTGATTTCAGTTCGACACAGATAAACAAAAGAATAATTCTATCAGACCTGGCTAAAATATTTGACCCCTTAGGGCTTTTGGCCCCAGTATTGATTAAGGGTAAGATTTTCGTCCAGCAACTGTGGCAAATGAACTTAAATTGGGAAGACGTTCTCACAATAGAACTTCAAATTAAATGGATTCGTTATATGCAGGATATTGCTAAATTGAAGGAGTTCAAAGTGCCTCGTCATGTTAGGGCAGTAGAATTTGTGGAGTATGAAATTCATGGATTTTGTGACGCGTCTCAGATTGCTTACGGCGCTTGTGTTTATGTAAGATCTCAGACAGGAGATGGTAAAATAACAGTTCACTTATTGTGTTCCAAGTCTCGCGTTGCGTCATTAGGCTCAGTAACTTTACCAAGATTAGAACTATGCAGTGCTGTATTACTTGCTCAGTTGGTCGAAAGAGTCATGAGATCCATAAACGTAACTAAAGACAAGTGTTTTTGTAGGACTGACTCCACAATAGCATTAGCATGGATTTCGGGCCATCCACACCAGTGGAAAACATACGTCGCTAATCGAGTGTCGCAGATTCAACAGTTGACAAATATTGATTGTTGGCAGCACGTCTCTACTCATCATAACCCAGCAGATATGATCTCGAGAGGAGTTACCGCGGAGAAGCTGTTAAATTCATCATTTTGGTTATCGGGACCATCTTGGCTTTCAGATAATAAAGACGAATGGCCTTCACAGCAGAGGCATAGCTCTCAAGAATTACCTGAAGTTAGGAAAACTAAAATCGTTCTAGTGTCATCTACAGAATCCCTTGGATCGAATCTGATTAACAGATACTCTTCCTGGAGCAAGCTGATTAGAATAACAGCTCTCGTGCTCAGATTTATCAAAAATCTTAAAACTAAAACAGACAGACAAACAGGTGCTCTTAATCCGGTAGAACTAGAGCAGGCTAAGTATTTATGGTGTAAAATTTCGCAAGGTTCTGAATTTTCACAAGACATAAAGGCTCTCAAACAAAATTTGCCACTACCCAAGGGAAGCAAATTACATGGTTTAGCACCGTATTTGGATGAGCAGGGTCTGTTACGGGTAGGAGGCCGTCTGCAAAATACTAAACTATCGGTCAACAGAAGACATCCTATTTTATTACCTGGCAATCATCGCATTACAATAATGTTATTTGATCATTTTCATTTTGTTTTTCTTCATGCTGGAGCTCAGACATGATTGACAATGATGCGACAGCAATACTGGCCTCTATGTGGGAGTAACGGTGCTCGAAAAGCAGTGTATCGATGTAAGACGTGTTTTCAATTCTCGTCTCGGCCGTATCAACCGATAATGGGATCGCTACCTGAAAGGAGAGTAGTTCCCAGTCGACCACTTGCATCTTCAGGAATAGATTTCTGTGGCCCAGTATATTTACGGCCTTCCTCCAGGAAGGGCGCTCGGATTAAGGCATATATAGCTATGTTTGTTTGTTTTGCCACAAAGGCTGTACATATTGAACTTGTAAGCGATCTGTCTACAGCTGCTTTTTTAGCATCACTGAAAAGATTCATGGCTAGACGAGGAACTTGCACCCACATATTCACTGACAACGCAACTAATTTCGTAGGTGCATCACGTGAGCTAAAGAAATTCTTTAATGATATGAATACCAAGCAGTCACTCATAAGCTTTGCTACTGAGAAGGGAATTCAGTGGTATTTTAGTCCTCCTGGTTCACCTCACTTCCGAGGGTTGTGGGAGGCTGCAGTTAAATCAGCTAAGTATCACCTTAAGAGAATTGTAGGAAATGCTGCATTGTCGTTTGAAGAAATGACTACAGTGCTTGTACAGATAGAGGCAGTTTTGAATTCGCTCCCCCTCTGCCCACTATCCTCGGATCCCAATGATCCGGAAGTATTAACCCCATCCCACTTCCTGATCGGTGGCTCATTTCATCTTCCTGTGGAAGAAGATGTGTCTCAGACTCCCTTGAATAGACTGAAGCGCTGGCAACTGTTTCAGGCTATGTTCCAGCAATTTTGGCGTCGATGGTCCAAGGAATATCTCGGACAACTCCAACAGCGTTCTAAATGGCGGTCGCCCGGACAATCCCCACAAATCGACACTCTGGTTGTTCTGAAGGAAGAGGGCGTGCCTCCACTTCATTGGAAACTGGGCCGTGTCGCAGCAGTGCATCCAGGAACCGACGGAGTTACGAGGGTTGTTACCATCAAAACACCCAGCGGAGCTCTTTTGAAAAGAGCAGTGTCAAGACTTTGCCCATTGTTGAGTGAAGAGAAGTGAATTGTTTAAATGTTTGTGTACGTAGTGTTTATTTCAACTCTCATTCCAGTTAATAGAACAAAGTGACAGTATTTAATTGTTGTTTGAAATATTTGCTATTTCAAGGGGGGGGGGGAGTATGTTGGCAAGTCTGGCACTGTACATACTCTAATGACAGTTGGTCCCCCTGCTGGAGGGTTGTTGACCCATTAAGAGGAAGGGTCGTTTTCTTACCTGCGTCAAGCAGGACTCACTTGCAAGCAGGTAGCAGTGGCTACCGGACATGGTGTCATAGCACGCATGTAATATCTACTGTACTTGTTCAGTGTTTAATCATGTACATACAGTGTAAAATATATTTCTTTATACAGTCCACCACATCGTATTCTATGTATTCGACATAGATAAAGGTAAAAAAGGAACAGTGCTTAGCTTAAATGTTTGTCACTTATGTTCAATTGATTATGACGAGTATGTATTACTTTCAACACGATAGTTGCGGTGTATGTTTGGATTTGATGTTTAAGGAAATTGAGTAGATGAAAGACTTATTGGAGGAAGAAAATTTAATCTTCGACATTATGAAGTGTAAAATTTGAGAGATTCTTAAAGAATGTATATATGCACATAGTTCTTGAATAATTTTTGATTAGATATGGAACTACGGTTCATAGTTGAAGCGGACCTGTATAAAATAGGGCAATACTTAGTAACACGCCGTTTCACATTTTCTAACTATATAAATGCCACGTGCAAATTCATTTTTCAGTTATTTTTGTTGAAGTGTCAGGGAGACACAATATTAAGGGAGGAAGCCAGTTTTTATACTTGTTTTATTAGCTTAATAAACGGCTGGCGCTTTTTAGCGACTTAGTCAACTTTTATCTAAACTGATACCGTTTTCATTGTCGTCATCGTCGAAAATAGTACTACGAGGTATAGATACAGGCGCTCACTATAGATTAAACCTTATCACCCCTCGAGATTGGAGTTTCTCGATTTGCTCTAAATGTAAATGATAGTAGAAATTTGTACATTGTCTGGTAGTACTATTTTCTTTACGAATAATATTTATCCTGTATGTTCCTGAAATTCCCAATTTTACTTAGTAGGCATGGTAAGTTTGTGAGCTGGGTAACTTACATGTCTGCAATCCTTTTTCGAGCTGTGGATATAAGTTCTGATGGGTTTCTTCGGGCGCATATAGATAGATAGTATTATTTAAATGGCGTGCCCATCCGTGGGGCGTTCGAAAGGCATTCGAAAAGCATTCGAAGAGCATTCGAAAGAGCACTCGAGAGAAGAAGTTAGTAAGTACTCGACAGTGAGGCCATATTAGTTTTGAAAAGAAAAATGCCGATCCCAAATTTAATGATTGTTGAGATGAACACAACATCAGGAGATTAGTTGAGTACACTACAGTTGTGAGGCATATTTTTAAACCAGCTAACGACATTTGTCATGTAATAGTAAATTTAAAAGTAAATTCATGTTGTTAAACATAGGCTAAGTGAGATGATAGAATGAAGCGATGTCAGTTCAGTAAAATGGGACAATGAGATATACGAGATAACTCACGATTAAAATAGATGTAAGTAGGATTAAGATGTTCTATATATTCCATCACTGGTATAAAATGCATGCGTTGGTCAATCTGGATATTCACTGGTAATTTTTGTAGTCGATACTTCCCTAATTCTCAAGAAAAGAAGAATTTTGTCAACGAATGATATGACGTTCATTCGAACGATGCTTGAAACCATGAAGGAAGGTCAAAGTATGTTGACCAAAGACCTTGAAGCCCTCCACCAATTAACACATAACAACATTAAACAGTTGAAAGCCGAAATACAGAAATCAGCAGCTACTGTAAAATCAGAAGTCAAAGCAGAGTTATCAGTTGCTCAAACACTTACTACGGCTAGTATAACATTAGCACAGGAAGAAGCTAGGAAAAATCAGGAAAAAGCACAGGAAGAAGCTAAGAAAATACATGAGGAGGTCAAGAAAAGTCAGGAAAAAGCACAGGAAGTAGTTAAGTTAGCTTTAGAGAAGGCCAGAAAGGAAGATAGACTAGCTAGAGAGAAAGAAAGAGAAGAAGCCAAGTTAGCTTTGGAAGAGGCAAATAGGATAAGAGCAGAGATAAGATTAGCTCAGGAAAAAGCTCGCGAGGAGGACAGGTTAAGTCAGGAGCAGGCTAGATTAGAGGATAGGAAAAATCAGGAAAAAGCTCAGGAGGAAGCTAGGAAAATACATGAGGAGGTTCGGAAAAATCAGGAAAAGGCTCAGAGAATTTTAGAAAGGGCAGGTAATGCACAAGAAGAATTAAAAGCTTCATTTGATCAAGTCAAACAGGACATGGCAGGAAAAGTGATAGAAATCCAATTAGCTAACAGTAATCACATGATAGAACTAGAACGGAAACTACAGGCTAGCATGAGCTCAATTAAGGAAGAAAATAACACTCATCATGTACACATTTCAGGGGCCCAGAACAAACTCAAGGAGCAACTTGACAATCTAAATGGCACTGTTGGTGAATAACAGGTCAAGTTGGAAGGTCAAAGTAAACTGATTGAAGAGGGTATAAATGTAGATATAAATGCTTCCATTGTAAAGGCAGTTACGGACATGGAGGAGGAGATCGTAACAGTCACAACTCAAATCATATCAGAAATACAACATAAATTAGCAAATGACATTAAAGCTATAGAGTTATGTTCCAATATTAATGTTAGCAAGGTACGGGAAGATCTATCTAAGCGGATAGATACATTACAAGTTAATAACGTAGCCACGCTGACAGAGATTGTTAATAAAACAGATTTAACTAACTCAAACGAATTTGACAAAATTAAAGGTATGGTCGATGAGATAAGCATAGAACTAGCGAAAATTCGATCAAAGCAGGATAAAGAAACCAGCGAGATAGAACAGCAATTGAGGTCACTTACGATAGGGGATGCTACATTTTCATCTACGTTAAGAACTGAAGTCAGGAAGGACATCAGAAAGGACTTGACGAGATTTTTCCAAGCAAGAGATGAAAAATTGAAAGAAGAAATAAGGAAATTAGAGGCTAGGACAGACAGGATAGAAGAGGATAAGGAAAGCGAGATTAGTCAACAGCAAATTCCGAAGTCCAATTTTAACTTCAGTCGAGAGCCATTTCAAACTGAAATAGGGGAATTTGGAGGAGATTTTGAACCTTACCAGAATAGGTCAAATGCCAATGTCATCGTAATCAAGAATAATGATGAGAAACCGAACAAATTCAGCGGAGTAGGAAACATTACTGCAGTAGAATTTCTGAGAGACATGAGGTCGTATTTAGAAGATAATAGGATACCTCGTGAAAGACATATGAGGGTCGTGGAAAAATACTTGGATTCAGAAGCGTTAGAATGGCACAGAGCTTTCAGATACACGTATCAAACATTTGAAGGATTCGCTATAGCTCTGCAGAAACGATTTTGGAGCAAGGAACTTCAACAAGATATACGAGCAGAAATTTATTCTAAGAAGTATGCATATTCCAGTCCAACGAAATACGCAAGTTTCTTCACGAAACAATTAGCACGCTTGCAGTATTTGCAACCTCCTTTGGCGGAAGAAGACTTGGTTCACGCTATTTCATGCCAGCTACCAACAGAAGTTAGGAGGCACCTCATTTCGGCAAACGTGAAAACTCGAGAAGCAATGGCAGAAATTTTGAGAAGACTGGATCACACGTCTAATGTGTCCACCAACTCAACTGGAAATCAAAACCAGAGAGGTAGAAACCAGAAACCGAGAGAAATACACACCATCCACATCGATCAAATGCAGCAAACAGAGGAGAACAAAAATGAAGTAGGTCCAACGAGATCCAGGATATATGGGTAGAATCGATTTCGACCAGCGTATCAAAGACCTAGAGAAGGAAGGCCATATGAAAATCAAAGATGGAGGAATAACTATTACACCAGGAACAATGATTATCGTAGAGAGGGATATAATAGTCGAAATAACCCTACGAATAATTATGGATATCGGAGATATCAGAACTGGAGAAACACGAATAATTATTCAAAGCAACAACAGCAAAGTCAACGAAATCAAGGTTGGAGGAATAATAACAATGTAAGAAGGAATTATGATGACAGGGAAAGAGAAAGTCAGGAATACCTAAGGAATCTCAGAGAAAGGAACGCGAGAGACCAAAATCAGGGAGAACATAACCGGAATCAAGAACCTCAAACTGGAACAAGCAGAGATAGAAGGAATGAAAACCCAGGAGGGGCACAAAAAAAACGTCAAATTCCAAAAAGTAAAAGGAGAAGAAAACAGCACCGTAACCAGACATAAAATCCAGATTAATGAGTTGTATGAAGCCACGAATGAAGATCTCCTGTATGAGAGAGAAGAGACGAAAACAGACAGAGTAGCAAGATTACCGATTATAGAAATCATATCAGAAGGAGAATGTCTGAGAACACTACTAGATACGGGAGCAACAGCATCAATTTTATCAGAGAACTGTTTTCACAGATTGAAGGATGGAAATTCACTTATAGCAATGCCCGTTTCAACCATTAAAGTCAGGGGCGTATTTAACGACAAGACCATGAAATGTAAAGTCCAAGCACTAATGGAATTCTCTATAAATGAATACAGATATGAGCAGGTATTCATAGTCTTGAGCCAGATAAATTTTGATGCTATTTTAGGCATTGATTTTATAACTAAGACTGGAGCTGTGATCGATTTACGGAATGGAGTCATAAGATTTAATGAAGGCCAACATCAACCAGAGGATACGACGGATGAGAATGAGTGTAGTCTGATTGACGAAACAACAGAAGAAAATCTTGTGAAGATTGTAATGGAAGTTGAAGCAGAAGGAATACCTCACTATGGCAGGAAGATTGAGAATGTTGAAGATCAGAGGGAGAAATTGGAAGAATTGGTCACGACTTATGCAGACATTTTTGATAACAAGCCAGGCATTATAAGAGGATATAAATATCAGATTAAGCTCGCTGATGACACACCTTTTCAGAAGAAATTGTATCCAATTCCGGAGAAGTATCAAGCTGAAGTGACAGAGCTCATAAAAGGCATGGAAAAAGAAGGGATTATAAGAAAGCAAGCCACTCCTTATTTAAATCCACTCACTGTTGTGAAGAAAGCAGATGGTAGTCTTAGACTATGTTTAGATGCCAGGGGCATAAATACTCTTCTGCTGAAAGAATTCGACAGGCCACCGAAAATTAGAGAACTACTGAGGAGATTCAAGAATAAAACCTGTTTCTCAGTGATTGATTTAACTGCAGCATTTCATCAAATAGAGCTTACAGAAGACAGTAAATGTTATACAGGGTTCATGTTCAATCAAACCTGTTATGTATACCAAAGAGTACCATATGGATTGGTAAATTCAAGTCCAGCACTTATCAGAGCCTTGGATGACAAGTTGAGTGAAGAAGTGAAACAATTTGCTATTTGCTACGTGGATGATATCATCATGTCTTCAGAGACACCAGAGCAACATTTCATGCATTTGACGAAACTGTTTGATAACCTCAGAAGTGCAAACATCAAGGTGAAATTGGATAAATGTCATTTCTTTCAAGAAAAGATCAACTTTCTTGGGCATACTATAGACAGATTTGGTTACCTTCCGAATGAAGACAAGATTGAAGCAATTTTGAAATTTCCAACACCCAAGAAAATCAAAGACATCAGAGCTTTCGCGGGTCTTTGTCAGTTTTTCAGTAGTCATTGTCCACGTTATTCAGAAATCATGGCACCTCTACATGAGCTTCTAAAGAAGAACAATATATGGATATGGGATGCAGCTGCTGAGAATGCCTTTATTCAAGCAAAGGAAATGCTCAGAGATAACATCAAGTTGGAGTACCCAGATTTTGAAAGAACATTCATCATAGAAACGGACGCTTCACCAGTTGGTATTAGTGCAGTCTTATATCAGAAGGACCAAGATGGAAATCCTCGCTATATTTCATTCAGCAGTAGGAAGTTACGCACGCACGGGCTGAATTACTTCACGACGGAGCTTGAAGCTTTAGCCGTCATAAATGCTCTACAAAATTGGAAGAAATTATTGCTGGGACACAAGATCATAATCAGAACGGATCATAAAGCACTAGAATTCATGTTGAAGTCAGACTTGTCAAGCGATAGGATGACCAGATGGACCGTGTTTTTGCAACAATTTGATGCCACGATAGTACATGTACCTGGAAAAGACAACCTTCTAGCAGATATTCTTTCCAGACATCCGATTCCTGAGAGAGATGTGAGAGTTAATGTAATCCAGACAGATGCAGAAGATCAGGAAACGCTGGATAAGTTGAGAAGAATTCCTCTTTTTTTTCAAAAGAAGCATGCACCATTCAGGAACATTTATCGATTTTTGTCAGGGAGAATGACAAGGAGGCACGCCTCATACTTAGAAACGAGAAGGAAAGCTAGACACTATATTCTCGTGGGGGAAATTGTATGTAAATACATTGATGCCAGACATACGAAAGTACGAGTTGCTATTCCACCAGAACTTATTGTGCCACTAATTTGGTTAGTACACAAAAGTATAGGTCACGGAGGAGTTGACAAAACATACTATACCATGTTAGAAAAATTCTACTGGATAAATATGAGAGAATCCATAACCATAGTGATCAGATCTTGTGAATTGTGCCAGAAGAATAAATATAATTCTGAACTATTGAAGGAGAGACCTAAAGCGATTATTCCGACGAAACCATTGGAATTGTTTAGACAGGATATTTTTGGACCTGAACCTAAAGGAGACAGAGGAAACCAGTATGTGTTAGTTACAATGGATGTATTCTCCAAAATTGTAATGCTCAATCCCATGCAGAAAGCAACAACGAGGAATGTTTTATATCACCTGGAGAGGAACATTATTCCAAAGTTAGGAAAACCAGAGAGATTATTAACAGACCATGGAACGCATTTCACTTCTGCAGAATTTCAGGGAGCGATGGATAGGTTGGATATTGTTCACCTATTTTCATCAGTTAGAAGCCCAGAGACGAATCCTATTGAAAGAACAATGCTGGAATTTTCAAAGTACATTCGCTTGTATAGTGCAGATAATCATGCGAATTGGGTAAAGATTGTACCCCTAGTGGAATTTTGCATCAATAATACGAGACATGAGAGCACCAACGATATTCCAGTCATGTTGCATTTTGAAGAGAAACCGGTACGACCTTGGAACGGAATCTTCAATATTCCGGAAGATAACGAACCACCGATGGACCAGAGAATCGAAGAAGCGAGGATCCAATTGAACAAAGCGGCTGAGAAGAGATTAAAACGTTTAGAAGGGAAGAGATTCAGTGGACCGCTACGAGAAGGTGACCTTGTATTAGTCAGGATTCCTGTGAAAGCTGACGTACTGAAAAAAGTGTATATCAAATTCAGTAACCTGTTCAGAGGACCGTTCAAAGTAGATACAGTCTACGGAAATAATTGCTATAAAATTGTAAGAGTGGAAGATAATAGATCCATTGGAAAATTCAGCCATTCCAAATTGAAAAGATTTTACCCACAGATACAGTAAAATCAATAAATTCAGTCTCAAAGAACGGAGAAATTACTGGTATTAAAGAAAGTACAGGCTATACTTTACTTTAATTTAGCAACGGGGAAATGCGCCAGAATTTATTGAAGGTCATTACTCAAGAACTGATCTGGAGATGAACCAAGACCCCAGAAAATAAATGAGAGGATAAAAAAATTTATTTATTAAAAATTACGAGAAATATGGAAAAATCTGTATGGAAATGAGTGAAATACTATAGATCTTATGCATTTATAAAAGGCGAGGAAGTAGGAATGATTTAAAGATGAACATGTATTCCATTATATGAATGTGGGAGGTCCATATTACGAGAAATATCACGCCACGTGAAGCGAGAGTTACGTCATGAGAGAGGGGAAGTTACGAAGGTCGAACTGCGGACTGAAGTGAGGAGAGGTGGTAGGAGTTACGTCACACCACGAGAGGGGGCTGAGAGACGGAAACTTAAGGACTGCGGAGAACAGGACGGGAGAGTGCTTTCCAACTTGAGATTTGAACGAGACAAGACCTCGAGCAGAAACGAGTATTCTTTTATAATAGTGCTACAGTTCATAAAAGTTGGAAGCAAGGAAGAGTGCAATTCCAGAACTTACAGTAACTTAGGAGCAAGTTATTCCTATAAAGCAGAACGGAACAGTACAACCATATAGTGCAGTGCTTATGCAAAGTTGTTCCACATAGCTTGAAATATTTCTACGTGTAAAAGCTTATTTGAACATTGTATTGAAAATGCTAGTTGAAAGTCAGCAACGGGGAGGTCTTAATTAAATTATCAGAAATATGAATATTACCATGTGCTAAGCTAAAAGCATAGGGAAGTAAAGGCTACAAGGATGTCAGTTGAATTCCAGATTCACTAACATGAAAGGCGCTACAAATATCTACGCAAAGCGCAACATCACCGAGCAAAACTCATACTTTTCTACGAGAGTTTTAACACATCTTGAGATACGAAAACGCTTGCATAAACGACAATATTCCACCGTGATGTCTATTCTGAAGAAAACCGATGTCTATTCTGAAGAAAACCGATGTCTATTCTGAAGAAACCCAGATGTCTATTCTGAAGAGATGGAGAATCGAAGCCGGCCTACTTGCAGTGAACGGGAGGACGGAGCGCTGGCAAAGCTATTCACGGCGAGGTCATTCACCACGAGACCAGCTGGGTTCAGTCACAAACCGGTCTTCATAGCTGTGGGCGATGCTATGGAACACGACAAGTTTGGTTGGGGGGAGAGATGCAGGTATTTTCAACAGTCCAGAAGCCAGCAACAAGGTAGAGAAGAAATTGTCTTTTATCATGTAGAATTGTAGTTATGTTCTGTGATTATCCAATTGACCAACCGCATATTTTTCAACCGCATTTTTAACAATATTTTTCAACAGCATTTTTTAACTGCATTATTTAAAACGTATAAATTGTCAAAGTAATTAAACTTGTGTAGATCTTGTTATAGTGATTTTTCGTATTTTTCTACGGAGTTATTTTGCCTTGTTCTTGAAAATTTCAGTCACTTGGACGAAATTTTGGCATGATGATGCTATTAACACTAAAGTTATATTAAAGTAAAATCGTGTAATATTTTTCATATTTGCGTTAGATTTAATTTAATTAAATCTGTTTTATCGCAGCGATGGAATATAAATGAATTGTTCAGAGGAACTTAAAACAAATTATTGAAAGGAATATAATGAATTGTATTAAAGGAATTTAGAGCGTTAAAAAGAATGTCGAGTGAACTATTTAAAAGGAATAGAACGTTGAACGAAGTAAAGAAGGAGTAAGATTGTAATTGAAGTAAAATGAAGTTTATTGGAGCAAATTTAAGTACAGCATATTTAAGAAGTAATGTCACGAAGTGTAAAGAATATTTTGACAACTCATGATGTTGATTCGAGTGTCAGAAATTTATTATGAACGAAAGTATTACGAAAAGCTTATACACATATGTCTAATGAGATTTAGAGCGTTAAAAAGCATAAATGAATTTGTCAAACAAATATATTAATGGAAAGAAGTCAAACTTATATCTTTTGTTAAGAATATGAATATTTACTGATATTTCTTGAAAAGTTGTAATAAAATGTAAAGCTGAATTTAAACACGTGAAAAAGAAAGTTAATAAAGTTAAATCACAGCGTGATCAGTAAGTAAAAGTACAACGATTTATTTCAGAAATGGAATTATGAGCACGAGGTGATGTTATATCAATATAGAGGAGAAATGTTAAAGTAAAGGAAGTATATGTATTGAAGTGGAAGTTTATAGTTGAATTACCGTGCAAATTAAGGAGATATGAACGTAAAGGAGTTACGTAATTTTACGAAAGAAGGCCGAGGAGTCTCTAAGTTTTTCTAGTATTGATTGCAATAATTGTGAAGTTATGTGAGTGTATTAAAGGAAGATTCTATACAGGGTGTTTAAGAGAGAAAGTAATTGTTGTTTAATATTGAAGAAGGAGTGTGGAAACGAAGGTTAATGCCGTGCACGTCCAGTATTCACGTTTATCAGAAGATTGTTAACTCAGTAAAGAATTTCAGAACTTATTTCAGTTTCATGATAAATAGTTAAAGGTAAAAAAGGAACAGTGCTTAGCTTAAATGTTTGTCTCTTATGTTCAATTGATTATGACGAGTATTTATTATTTTCAACACGATAGTTGCGGTGTATGTTTGGATTTGATGTTTAAGGAAATTGAGTAGATGAAAGACTTATTGGAGGAAGAAAATTTAATCTTCGACTTTATGAAGTGTAAAATTTGAGAGATTCTTAAAGAATGTATATATGCACATAGTTCATGAATAATATTTGATTAGATATGGAACTACGGTTCATAGTTGAAGCGGACCTGTATAAAATAGGGCAATACTTAGTAACACGCCGTTTCACATTTTCTAACTATATAAATGCCACGTGCAAATTAATTTTTTCAGTTATTTTTGTTGAAGTGTCAGGGAGACACAATATTAAGGGAGGAAGCCAGTTTTTATACTTGTTTCATTAGCTTAATAAACGGCTGACGCTTTTTAGCGACTTAGTCAACTTTTATCTAAACTGATACCGTTTTCATTGTCGTCATCGTCGAAAATAGTACTACGAGGTATAGATACAGGCGCTCACTATAGATTAAACCTTATCACCCCTCGAGATTGGAGTTTCTCGATTTGCTCTAAATGTAAATGATAGTAGAAATTTGTACCTTGTCTGGTAGTACTATTTTCTTTACGAATAATATTTATCCTGTATGTTCCTGAAATTCCCAATTTTACTTAGTAGGCATGGTAAGTTTGTGAGCTGGGTAACTTACATGTCTGCAATCCTTTTTCGAGCTGTGGATATAAGTTCTGATGGGTTTCTTCGGGCGCAATACCTTTATAGAGGGAGCATCCTTTGACCAATCTAATGGGTCATTAGCCTAATAATTTGCGGATGGCGACCATCTTTGTGTCATAATCGATTCCCCCTATTAATTCCAACACGGTGAAACCGAATGGAACGAAATTTGGTACAGAGGTAGCACTAGTATAGGGCACCTCAGTATCATGTTTTATATCGCCGCCATCTTGACGGAAACGTAATGGCGGCCACACAAATGTTCAAAACTTAAATCAAATTACGATTAACCTAATCATCCGATCTCTACCAAATTTTGCAACAACATACCTTTATGGAGGGAGCATCCTTTGACCAAACTAATAGGTCATTAGCCTAATATTTTGCGGGTGGAGGCCATCTCTGTGTGAAAATCGATTCCCCCTATCAATTCAAATACGGTGAAACCGAATGGAACGAAATTTGGTACAGAGGTAGCACTAGCAAAGGGCACCTCAGTGTTATGTTTTATATCGCCGCCATCTTGACGTAAACGGAATGACGGCCAGACAAATGTTAAAAGCTTAAATCAAATTACGACCATCCTAATAATTTGATCTCTACCAGATTGTGCAACAACATGCCTTCTTGTGGAAAGCATCTTATGACTGACTACAAGGTCATCAGCCCAATATTTTGCAAATAGCGGCCATGTATGTGTGCAAATCCATTCCCCATATCAATTCTAACTCGGTGAAACCGAATTAAATGAATTTTTTACAGAGGTAGCACTAGCAATGGGCACCTCATATTCATGTTTAATATTGTTACGTGCCACCCCCCTAGCGGCACTTTCGTTAACTGGATTACGGTGGGTTGAAGCACAACACAGACTGTTTCTTTAAAGAAATAATTAACTTTATTTTGGCCAGAAAGTTACACTACTCATCAGCAAATACAAACAATTAGAACCTTTCTCCAGTTTCCTCAAGTCTCTTCCTTGAGCGCTCTTTCCCCTTTCACTTGTCAACAAACCACAGAAGTTAAACCGTCTTAATGAGTCCGGTGGCCCTGACAGAAGCTACCTGCACTTCTTCCTCAGGTACAACAAATACAGTTACTTACGATAATCCGCTACCCGCTGTTTCGCTGTCCACAAGCTGGGGAAACAATGTCACAGGATTTCGTAACTCGCACGGCACTTAGTCACCACACTTCTGTCGCACTCGCTCGAAAACACACACCCACAGAAAACTCGGTCCCCTCAATGTTGAAGCCGCTTATATAGCAGGCTGGTGACTCAATGAATTCTAGAATCGTCCAGGGCACACGGCTTCTCGACATTTCCTTCACTGGTTCAGTCACGAATATTCTGGATCATCCCTTTGTCCTCGTAGCCCTGTTGCATAAGGCGAACGCAATACAGGAGGCAGGGCACAGCCCAGCCCTGGGGTAATTGTGACTCATGCGGCGAGCGATGATACAAACTCACAGCCGTAACACCACCCCCTTCCTAAAAAGGCTGATCGTCCCGATCAATCATTGGTCCGTCTGTGTCCCTCCGTAGACTGCCAGGCGATCTCGATGCACGATCTTCATCTTCGCCCTCGGGCTCCGCTGGATCCTGTAGACGACATCGTTGATCCGTTTCACGACTCGGTACGGGCCTTCCCAGGACTTCAGCAGTTTGGGTGACAGGCCTTTCTTCCGTAATGGGTTGAAGAGCCAGACCAGGTCGTCCTCGTGGAATCCGCCGGCATCCGTCTGCTGGTCGTATCGGGTCTTCATTCGGTCGGTCTCAATCCGCAGTTTCCTCCTCGCGAATGCGTGCACGTCCTCCAGTTGGTCGACCAATTTTTGACAATACTGGCTTACCGGGATCAGATCATTCCCAGGTCGGCCGAAGGCAAGATCGACAGGTAGGCGGAGCTCCCTCCCAAACATGGCCCGGGCTGGTGTGCACCCGGTGGCTTCGTGCACGGCGGCGGGGTAGGCCAGGAGAAATAGTGGAAGATATTTGTCCCAATCCCTCTGGTGCTCGCTGACGACTATTCGGAGATGGTTCTCGATGGTGCGATTGAATCGCTCTACCATCCCGTCGGACTGAGGGTGTAGCGGCGTTGTCCTTGTCTTCCGGATTCCCAGCCGCTGGCATAGGTTCTGGAACACCTGCGACTCGAAGTTCCTCCCTAGGTCGGAGTGCAGCTCCAGGGGTACTCCGTACCGGCTGACGAATTCCTTCACCAGGGTCTCTGCAATCGTCGCGCCTTCTTGGTTAGGGAGCGCATACGCCTCCGGCCATTTGGTAAAGTAGTCGCTGACGACTAATATGTAGCAGTTCCCTGCCTCGCTTAACGGGAATGGCCCAGCAACATCGATGGCCACTCTCTCCATGGGGCCGCCCACGTTGTAGGTCTTCAGTGGACGCCGTCGTCTTCGTCCTGGGCCCTTGCTGGCTGCGCAATCGTGGCACCTCGCGCAGTGGTTCTCCACGTCTGTTCGGCATCCGATCCAGTAGAACCGCTCTCTCAGCTTCTCCAGGGTCTTGTTTATCCCTAGGTGTCCACCAGATGATCCTCCATGAACTTCTTTCAGGACTTCCTCCGTCATAGCCTTTGGAACGACGACTTGTTCCCGAGATGTATTCCCGTCGGTGCTCTCCCAGGTACGGCAGATGAGGCCATCCCTTACAATCAGCGAGTACCACTGTGCCCAGTAGGACTTAAACTTTGGGCTGCAATCACTCACAATGTTCCACCCGGGTATGGGGACACAGGCCGTCTTCCATTCGGCTATCAGTCCCAGGTCATCATCTTCTGCTTGTGCCCGCGTGAAAGATTCGCGGCTCCAGCTCCCTTGAAGTTCCACGGTAGTCCTTCGGCACTGTATCCCGGTGTTCTCCTCCCTTCGGGCACAGAAGGTGCAGTCTTCGGGGCATGGTCTTCGTGACAGGGCGTCGGCGTTAGAATGCAGTTGCCTTTCCTGTTCTGAATCTCAAAGTTGTACTGTTGAAGCCTCTCTAACTACCGCGCGAGTTGACCCTCGGGCTGCTTGAAGTTCAGGAGCCACCGCAGGGATGCATGGTCGGTCCTGATGAGAAATTCTTGCCCGTACAGGTACTTGTGGAAGTGTTCAATGGTCTTCACGATGGCGAGCAGCTCCTTCCTGGTGACGCAGTAGTTCCTTTCTGGCTTTGACAAGGCCTTGCTGAAGTAGGCCACTACTCTTTCCTCGCCGTCCACTACTTGCGACAGGATTCCCCCTATGCCAAAGTCGCTGGCATCGGTATCGACGATGAACCTTGTTCCAGGTCTGGGGTAGGCCAGAATAGGCGCGGTGCACAGAGCCTGCTTGAGTTGTTCGAAGGCACTGTGGCATTCTGCTGTCCACGTGAAGAGTTGGTCCTTCTCAGTCAGTCGATGTAAAGGTTTCGCGATGTCAGCGAATCCTCTCACGAAGCGACGGTAATAAGTGCAGAGTCCCAGGAAGCTTCGTAGTTGGGACTTGTCCTCCGGAACTGGCCACTCCCTCACAGCTGCGGTCTTCTCTGGGTCGGTGCGCACCCCTTTCTCGGAGACGATTTGCCCAAGGTACTGGACCCGCTTCTGGAAGAGCTGACACTTCTTGGGGCTCAACTTCAGCTGGGCAGCCCGTAGCTTCAACATGATCTCCTTCAGGTTGCTGTAGTGCTCCTCGAAGCTTCTCCCCAGAACGATGACGTCGTCTAGGTAGACCAGGCAGGTCTTCCAGTGTAGTCCCCTCAGAATGGACTCCATTAGCCTTTCGAAGGTCGCAGAGGCGTTGCACAGACCGAATTGCATGACGGTGAACTGCCAGAGCCCGCTGCCAACAGAGAACGCAGTTTTCTCGCGGTCCTTAGGGTGGACCTCCACCTGCCAGTAGCCACTCTTCAAATCCAAGGTGGAGAACCATCTCGACCCTGATAGGGTGTCCAGCGTGTCGTCGATCCGGGGTAGAGGGTAGCTGTCCTTCTTCGTGACGTCGTTCACCCGCCTGTAATCCACGCAGAACCTGGTGGAACCATCCTTCTTCTTCACTAGCACGACCGGAGAACTCCAAGGACTATGTGATGGCTCGATCACCCCTTGCTCCTTCATCTCTTCTACCATCCGGTCGACTTCGGCTTGCTTGGCGAGCGGGACACGTCGGAATGGGGCCCTAATCCGTGCGCTGTCCCCAACGTCGATTCTGTGCTGAACCAAGCTTGTCCTGCCGAAGTCATTGCTCCCCACGGAGAAGACGTCCTGGAATTCGCGTAGCAGGTCCTGAAGTTGGCGTGATTGTTCCTCGTCTAATTGGTCCTGGGATCCTTGGAACAGCTTCTGTAGTTCTTCTGGCAGTGTGCGTCTTCTTCGGTTGTCCGTCTGCAGGTGTCCGTCTGTCGTATCTGTGATGCGGGCAATCCAGGTAACAAGCTCGCAGACTCCTAGGTTGGTGTCCCGGTGAACCGTAATGTCGTAGTCGTTCAGGTTGGACAGGCGGACGTACAGCCGAGACGTCTTGTTGATGAGAGTCTTGGCAACTGGCAATCCTTTTGTCTGGATGTCCTCATATTTTGGCTCGATGACAGCCGCCACTCACTCAGCAGTTCCGTCGACAATTACGGCAGCGCTGACCTCCGTCCTGGCGGGAACGATTACATCTTCTCTCAGCCTTACTCGTCGTGCGGTGATGGACTCGTGCGCAGGTTGCAAAGTAAGTTCCTCACATCCGAAGTGCAGAGTGTTGGTACTCAGATCCAAGATGATGTTGTTCTGGTCCAAGAAGTCCAGTCCGATAATCACTTCATTTGATACGTCAGCCACAAGCACTGGATGCTTTATCGCCCGTCGACCAATGACGAACTCCAGTGATGCTTCGCCATGTACCGGTGCGGTCTCTCCGGTCGCGGTTATTAGCTGGAGGTTCCTTTGTGTGGGTTGCACTCTCCACTTCGGGATCACGGTGGGACTGACGATGGTCCTCGATGCTCCCGTGTCGATTAGCATCGGCCAGCTCTCTCCGTTGACGACTCCGTCGACCATCAGGCTGCTATTGTCCCTCCGTAACTTCGTCACACGAACCTGGACTGCCGGGGCTTGACGACTGTCACAAGCCAACCTCTGCCCCCCAAAGCTGGCTGATACTTGCTTTCCTGGGAAGCGCGGTTTCCCAACGACTGACTGTCCCGACGGAAACCCTTGGCGGCGGCGATCACCGCAGTCCTTGCTCAGGTGGCCTCTTTTACGGCAGGTCCAGCAGGTCGGTAGTCCTCTTCCGGGCCGCCTCTCCGGATGTCCTTCGGCTACGTTTTTGTTGGAGGTACTGCGACTCTTCAAGAACCGGCGTAGCGCCTCCATCAGTTCATCGGCCAGGGGCTTGGTCTTGTCGGCTTTGGCTGGTTCGTCGACGTCCAGCTGACGCACCCGCGCGCGCATTCTAGATAACTGCTTTGCCGTCTCGAACTCAAGTGCGTGGCTCAGCGCATCTGCCAGGGTCTTATTGCGCGCGAGTCGCAGCGCCTGTTGAGTGTCCGAGTCCCGTAGCCCGTCGGTGAAAGTCTGCGTCGCTATCTGCTCCAGAACGTCGGCCGGCGCTGTTGGGTAGGCGAGCCTTACGAGACGTGCGATGTCCATCTCGAACTCCTGCAGGGTTTCCGCGTTCTTCTGTACCCGGGTCCGGAGCTGCATCTGGTAGGCCTGCTGAAGATGGCTATCTCCATATCGGGACTCCATATGGGCGATCAGTGAAGCGTAGTCCTGGGATCCAGTCGGGATGGCCTGAAGGACGTTAAGGGCGTCGCCTCTCAGCGCTACAATGAGAGCTGTAGCCTTTTCTGTGTTGTTCCAGTTATTTATGGAACAGGCTGCCTCGAACTGACGTAAGTAGGTGCTCCACGGGACCTTTCCGTCGAAGGTTGGGGGCGTCACTCTGCTATGTCCCG